>BSEG01000010.1:39860000-44734305 GCA_036245055.1 Diospyros kaki
TTTGAGTTGTGAAAACAATGTCATGGCAAAGCAAGGGTAAAGTTGTGTACAATAACGACCCTCTTCTAACTCTTGTACAGCAAAAAGTCCCATGCACTGAGGATACTTATTAAATCTTACCACAAACAAGCTTCAGAAATATAAATTATACATTTACATATAGGAAAATAATACGTGCCCACGAGTTGATCTATAAGCATAACACCAGAGGTAGATGTGTAAGCAGTTCCAAAGAATTATTTAGCAAGTCATCTCAAAGCCACACGCCAATTTAAAAAAAAAAAAAAAAAAAAACTTCAAAAATGTACGTGTAAGCTTCACATTAAAATGCATAATTTTAATTGGGAAAAACGAATTTCGCCCCCAGATCTACCAAAAAATAAAATCAATAATAATTAATTACACAGTAAGATTTGATTTCCACAGCTCCACCTACCAGTGAATATTGAGTTGATGATAAAAAAACAAAAACAAGAAAAAATCATTTCCAATTATGAAAACTCAGGCTTAGACAGAATTCAGCTACAAAAAAGAATAAAAAAAGGTAGATTCTTGCGAATTCATGAAATAAAGATTAAAAATACTATCCATAAAATAAACAAGCAACAAAAGAATATAAAGTTTCGATTCACACATATACTTCTATCGTGAAAGATGTATAGATTAAAATAAATCCAGAAAACTATCGAAAGGAAAGAGGTGAAGAAAGATCTTTCCATAATTTTTACATACAAAATTAAATCCAAACCATAAACAGGCAGATATAAGTATATATATTTGTATGAAAATGCAATGAAAACAGAGCCGAAAGACTCTGAATTAAAACAAGTAGGCCGCACAAAGAAAGCCACAAATTCAATCAAAAGGAACGAAATTCACCGCCAGATCTACCAAAGGCCACCAAGTCCGCAAGATCTAAGCTGAAAGCCTAAAGGAACAACAAAAAAGTAAACCTCACCTTCGGAAATGGCGTTCTGGATTTCTGCGCACTTGCGTATGATGCTGTGCTCGTTGATGCCTTCCTCTTCCTCAATTAAGGCCTCAGTGTAGCCGTTCTTTTCGCTTTCGGTGCCCTTCCCCGGAGAAAGCTTGACCTGCGAGACAAGCACCCACTGGACCAGAGCAAACGCGATTCCGACGACAGCGCACGCCGGGACCAGTATTTCGGTCCCGAGTTCGGACAGTATAGCCGCCCCCATTCTGCAACCGTATGCGGTGGCTCACGCCGTAGTTCAGCCGCGAGTCTTGCTGGAGAATTGGCAAGAACCGATCGGAAAGTCGAGAGTTGATCGCTTCGTTCGGTGGCTCCCCCTTGCTTCGCAGTTACCGAGTTTCGGCGTTGGCCAGATTTGGTTGGGCATTTATACACGTAGGGAAGAGAGAGAGAGAGAGGGGCCACCGTGCCACTAATTTAATAGTTACTGATTAAAAGTAGAATGCTTAATTGCAGAAACATACCTTATTTATGATTTAATATCACTTTATACATACGGATAATATTTTTAGGTTTGGGTAACTTGGTTAAAATAAGTAAAATAAAATTAAAATATTTATATTGAGAGGGAGAGATAAACATATTTTAAAAAATTAAGATAATAAGTCACGTGACTTCCTTTTTAAGTGTCACCGATAAATTTAATAATCACATTGAAAAGAACAAATATTCAGAATATTTTTTATATCTGATATTTTTCATCCCATATATTAGTTAACAAATACTATTTTAATAAATAAAAAGTTCTTGGACTATCAAGAAATTTAACATTTATTTACTTAATTAAAATTTTAATATATTTTTTTTTAACTATTTTTGCAACGCTTATATAATTCATGCTTTAACGAAAACTAATATCAAGGATTTAATGTGATAAAAAAAGATTGAATAAGAAAATATGTGAAAATTTTAGTTGAGGGATTAGAAATCATATTTATTAAAAATCACGGGCCGTTGTGTATTAAGCTAAATTAATTATTTTTTAAAGTCTTTTTTTATCTTTAATTCTCTGAATCTTGTAAATGTTTTATTTGATAAATTTTCAGTTAATGTTTCCCCTTTTAACTTGAAACAACTGCAATATTATTTTTTGTATTAAATTTTAAATCATTCATATTTACTTAGATAATATTTATTAAAATGAGTAAGATAAGATTATATCAAGATAATTTATCAAGTCTAAAATAATTTATTTGAAGAGAAAAAGATAAATTTATTTGAAAATTTAAAATAAAAAGTCACATAACTTATTTACAGATAAATTAAACAAATATAATAAAAAATACTCTTATTTTAGATATTTTTTATATATCACTTTTTTTTATTTATATCTTGATTAACAAACACTACCCTATTAATAAAGATATATAATCATTCAACTCATGCAATTACATTAAGTCCTTCGAAGAAAATGATCAATAAAATCTCATTTTTATCAAATAACTTATTGTAAATTGAATTGGAGTGTTAAAATAAAAAAAAATCATTATCTATTTAAATAAAAGAACTTTTTTCATAATAGCGAAATTCAATTCTATACGTAATAATGGCACACATAAATTCAAGTTAAGAATTATAAAATAAAAAGATAGATGATAAGACCAAACCTGACGTGGACTATTAAAAAATATAATTTTTTAATTAAAATTTTGATATATTTTTTCTTTAATTATTTATTTTTATTACCTTGAGTGCTCTTCGCTTACTCATAGCACGGGTCTAATTTACGTTTTAATAGAAACTAAGCGTTAATATATTATATTTATATATATACATACACATATTTAAGTGACTAACATTTGGGCAAGTAAATGTACGACTCCTTTGTTGGGTTGCTTCAAAAAAACGTTAGGTTGTGACTTTATAATGATAAAAAAATAACGTACTTTTAACAAAAGTATAAATTTGAAAAATTCTATTTTTTTTTTTTTAACTCTAAACGTAAAAAATAAAATACTTTGCATTTTTTTAAAAAAGAAAATTATATGTCCACGTAATAAAACAATTACGATTAGCCATGCCATGTCCGGTGGAAACGACGTCGGATAGCGTCGAGTTTATCTTCTTGCTGAGCGCTGAGGTGGCGGCAGTCGTAATTATCCTCGTGCTCGTGCAAACCGGAGGGCGTAGTTTAGACGCTCATTCCGTGGGCGAATCGGCTTTTGCTTTCACCGCTGCTTTTACTTTCTTTTTTTTTTTTTTTTAATTTCAACGGTACAATTATAAAATTCTACTTAAAGATTAATATGTTCTCAATTGGAACAATATAATATAGATAGAATTACACGCGGGATTACGTAAAAAACGCGTGCCACGTGGCGGATTAATTGATCGTTTGTTTTGTTTAAGGGAACAGATGAACGAATCGCGCGGGTGCATCGCCCTCCATGCACACTCCATCATGATCTCTCGTTGCTTCGGCACCAGGATCATCATTGCTCTGTGATTAAATTGGAAGTCAGTCTCGCCCTAGTCCTTGTAAATACTGTACTGTACAAGACAGCAGCCCATTTCTTTCCTTTCCCTCCTTTTCTTTTTCTTTTTTCTTTTTCTTTTCCTTTTCCTTTCACTTTTCCTTTCTTTTCTTTTGTTTTTTATATGGGTTTTCCTTACCTTTGGGATGCTATTCAGTACTGATGCGAGTTTCGTTGACTCTGTAGTCTTTCTAGTACTTGATGTTCTCATTATCAAGGGATGTTCGTTTCATCGGTTTCATGCAATAAACACAGCTAATTCGAGCCCATGATCAATCGGTTTAATAAGTATTAAGTGAGTAATCTATTTTCATTAATGGTGAGATGATGTTAAAGACGCAATGATTGAGATGTCACATTATTTTGTCCATTTCTTGACTTTTCAAACTATTTTTTATACATTTTACTTAAAATTATTTATTTTTTATACAATTTTCAGAGTAGGAAGTTGGCTGAAAATTTATCAAAATATAGAGTAAAAACAGTGTTAGAGAATACAGTAAACACCCATTTCTATGAACCCATATAATGTATCTTATTCCATATATATATATATATAACTAAGGAATAAAGTGACATATTTTCACCCTTCTGTTCTGTCTGTGCCATCTGTCATGTTTGAGTTATCTTGTAGCTGAAGAAGGAAAGAAGAATAAGGAACAGAAGAAAGAAAAAGGAAACAAAGAAAGGGCAATAAAGAACAAAAGACTTGGTTCCATGAATGGAGTTCCATCCACCCCAAGCGGCAACATATGAAGTATTATATTGGATTCCACCATATCTATATGTCCATCCACAACATACATATATAGTATATATATTTATAGTTTTATGAGAAGCGGGTGACGGGGTGGAGATAAAAAATTTCGTAATTTAGAAGGGGTGGTGTTGAAAATCTTCAAATTAGAAGGGGAAGGATGGTAATTAAGGGTTGGGGGGGCTGTGCCATCATTTCTGGTCAGGACTCATCAGGAGCTGGCATGGGGCCTCCTTTCCGCCCTCAGATCTAAATCTGATCCGATCGCAACACAACAAACCATTGCCCCAGATCTCATCTCCTCTTCTGTTGCCAACCACACACTTATTTTTATTTTTATATCCTTCATCTCATGTATAAACAAAAATTCATTTAGTGTTTAGAAGCATGCATGTGAGTGCAATGGACACTCTTGTCGCATGCAAAAAACTTGGCCAACATTGGAAACGAGCAATGCTGTATGAAATATAAATAAGCCAAATTTCAATGGACCTTACAACACAGTTATGATATTATCTTAACAATACATTGTAATGAGAGGTTGGGTGCAGTGTCAATGGCAGATCTTGATCTTGGTTGATAATTAGAGGGAGGGAGTGACAGAGACGCATGGCAATGGCATTGGCATTGGCATTGGCACTGGCACTGGCATTCATTCATTGATTATGAATTGGCTTGTCTCATTTCATTATTGTCTGTACCAAATTTGCATTTATTAAATCAATGAACCAAATACTCACCTCTCTTTTTTTTTTCTTCGAGAGAGGAAATTAGAAAATAAATATTATAGTGTGTTGAATGGTAGTTTAATAATGAAAATAATATCAACAACGTTGACAGTAGAATGGGGACTGTGGGTTTGGAATGGTAGTTTGAGGTTGCAATCACTGAATGACGTGCCCAATCTAAATTTGCTTGGGGGCGAGTAAAGTGGCATCTCAACCTTATTGGATAGCAATATCATAGCCAAATTGAAATTTTTTAATTTGTGACTCTTTACTTGCCCAAGTGTTCCAATCATTTGCCAAGACAATTCATCCATCCATCATCACCATTAGTGTCTACTGTTTGAATTTTTCTACCAAAGCTTGAAATGTTAAATCAGTTAAATATTTGTATATATAGAGAATATATGACTGAAAATTTGATTAAAAAACAGACGAGAAAACAAAATTCTGCAGGAATACTGTTTGTGTTTGTGTGGTGGGAGATGAGAGATGAGATGGTCCGAGAAAATGAAAGAGAGACGAGAAATGACAGGGACATGCAGGCTTGCATGGGACTGCGACGCTGCGTCCGAATTCACAGAAAGGGATTGATTGGTTACAAACAGTGACGATTTGCAGGGGCATTTTTGTAAATTTCTAACAAATTTTTTTATCCCAGTTGGTGGATTCATGTTGAGTTGACAAAAGGAAATGACTAATTTATCAAGTGTAAATAAAAAAACAAATGCAAAGGTATGAGATTCAGTAATATCCTGTAATCTTTATTATTTTATTATTGTGTAATAACAAGGGATGTCATTATTAACAAAATACGGGATGTGGTTTTTGCAAATAAACCAAACTTTAGGGTAGTTATTGTGATTCATCTTTTTTGAAATGAAAACAACACAACAAGGGTGTTGTTTGTTTTTCTTTTAAAAAAGTAAAAAAAAAAAATAAAAAATGATAGCAAACCAAACGGGGCTGTAACAGAATAAAACCATTTGATGCCAGAGTGAGCAACTTCAATCTGGCCTTTTGCTGTACCCTCTATGTAATGTTCCAAAAGCCCAATGGGCTACAGAAGGCCCACTTCTAATATTACTTTTATTAGTGAATTGGGCAGGTCTGAGAAGCCCACGAAGCCCCAAATTGTGGTAAATAATTGAGCAACTTCAACCTCTCCTCTTACCATTCTCGTTATATGCTTCGTTTCAAAAGCCCAATTCAAATATTCAACAATAGTTTCTGGCAATCTATCTCGTGACCATCTAGTTTCAATTACTGAATTGAGCTCGGCTGGGCACAACCCAAGCTGGGCATGGGCTTGATCAGCCCAATAAAAAGGCCCGCTATGGATCTGTAATGAAAAGGCTGTGTTTGGACTTAGCTATGTTTTTAATTATAATTCTTCTATTTATTTTCTTTTTAACCTTCTAACTCTAAATAAATGTAAGGTAACTCACCCTCTTTTATTTTCTTTTCGTTATATATATATAAACTTTTTCTTCCGCTTCCCTCCCTTCCAAAACTCTCAAGCATACCTTTAGATGAGGGCAAATAGATTTTAATATAGTAACTAATGTTTCAAAATTGATAAAAGAAAGGCTCATAAAAGACAAGGCCTAAATTTCATGAATAGAAAAATAACTCAGAATCTGAGAAACTCCTCAAACTTTTAGAATTGTCAACAGTTCTTAGTGATTTTCATGAACTGTTCTAGAAACTATCAACAAGATAGATTTGGCAAACTAGATTTTCTCAAAATATTTATGACAGTCTCAAAAAAAAAAAAAAAAGACTAACAATAAAGACTTCGAGAGATTGGAAAGTCTCCCGAAGACCTTTTCCCCTCACAAAGAAATCCCAACTAATTTGCAAACATGATGCCAAAAGTTCATTTGATAAATTATAACAAAAAAGCTTTATATATAAAAAGTTTAAATTCTAATCGATCTTAAAATACTATGGATATTTATCTTTAAACTTAAGTTTCTCCATAAATAGAAGAACCCTCGTTCCAAAAAAAATATGCCACTAACATTGATTCAATAACTTTGTAACTTCTTTGAGCATTCTCAATAATCTCACTTAAGTATTAAAGTGGTCAGGCAATAACTATCATGTGCCTGAAATATAATGATGTTTTTACTAATAGGAATATATCAGTTTTGAGATAATTTCTTGACATATAATTATATTGTTATATCTAAACAGCAACAATAACTAAACTAAAAAAAAATGATAACAAACATTAAACTTTTTATTTTCTTTGAATAAATATGTTGAGACTACCTTATGAATGGGTTAATTAAACTTTTTCACCATTTAAAACAAAATTTAAATAACTGAAGGAAAATAATAATGTAAAATTATAGCACTACAGATTTTAAATGGTTCAGTTTTAAAATCTAATTCACTATCTCGGTTACTCACCAATAATTTTATCAAACATAAACTGTTACCTTTATCTTCTAACTTTTAAATAGACCCAGTTACTTGAACTTTACAAATTGACTTTTAACACTTCGGTCAACTACAACCAAATGTTTTTTTAAGGTTCAGGCTTAACTTTTTGCAAGATTTCACAAATAATATAAAAATATTTATCAAAAGAAAAATAAAATATTACAATGAGAACAATCAAATTTCTCTTGAACAAAAAAGAGATAAAAAAATATAAAAAATGATACACTCTATTTTAGAGTCTCACAAAGATTGAACTTTGATAGCATGAGAGATGAAGTATTTGAAAGTTCTTGAGTATTTGCAATGTGAGTTTAAGCTCTTTGTAAAATGTAGTAACTTTCTTCAGCATGTCTCTTATTTTATTTATAGATTTTTTGTATTCAATGCTTGCTTATAGGTCAATTCACAAAAAAAATGTTGGTTTGTCTCATAAGTGTCATATTTTGTCTCTACATATTTCAATCAAATGGTTAAATATAGATAAAATATATGTATGATGTTTGAAAAACATTAAATGTACTGAAAAAGCAAGATAGACTCATTAAATGCAATGTAACAGTTATATTTTTTAAATTATAACAGATAATACTCAAGTATATTTTAACATCACTATACTAAATTTGATTATTACTCTATAAGATAAATTATATAATCGATTGTATTCTGGGCTTACTCAAATATAACAATTCAATTACTCGATTATTTTTTATGCCTTAGAAAGGCACATTATCTACTTGATTACTGGGTTAAGTTTATTCAATCAATTTCAATCTTTACTCAAGTAGAATGAAATTTTAACTTGATTAATTTTGAATTTAAAGACTTAGATAGATTTCAAATTTTATTTACCCGATTGTATAAGAAACTCACTTGAGTATAAAAACAATATTACTCAATTAATAAAAATACTTCACTCGATTAAAAAGATACCCTAAATTTTGAACTTAAAGATTACTTGATTACCAAACATCATTACTCGAGTACTAATGATGATTATTTGATTATAGAACAATATTACTCAATTAATTTGAAGGTAATAGAAAATTACATTATACACTCAAGTATAAAGTTTCAGTTAGTCGTGTTCTTATATAAATACTCGATTACTCCTATATTTGCAATTGATAATCTTTAAAATATATTGAGCATTACTCGATTACTTTCATGACTTACTAAATTGACATATACTTGAAATCTTTGTTGATACTTGATCAATTACTTTATTATTTTAAATATTATACTCGATTAAAAGCTTATCAGACTTAACACTTAAAGAGTTTTTCAAATAGTTTTAGTCATTAAACTAAATTTACTAAAAATAATTATTAAATTAAAACACAAATTTCTCAACGGAATACATTTAACCTTTCACTTTATAGAATTTCATATTTTGAAAGGGTCGTAAAGCCAAATTATTATCACTGTTATTAAGTACATTTTTTAAAATATACGTAACCAAATAATTCTTTATGATTTTGCAATTTGTTTTGAATTGTCAACATAATTAGTGAAAATATCAACAAACACACAATTTTTACAATTAGATATGGAGGAAAATATTCAATGTAATGGCAATTTAAATCATAATCTAATAATAGCCTCTCATGTATTCAAATCATCATAGAAGTTTGTCGTTCTGATAGATTTAAAATTTAAATTATAATTTTATCTTTATCCAGTATCGCACATTAAAAAAAAAATTATACACACTGCAACTTGAGTTTTGAATTGTGATATTATATTAATACGATAAAATAGTAATTCTATTACATTTGAATATTTATTTTTTTAAAAAAAGAAAAACATTAAATAAATGATGATGGACCTAAAGTGCATTGGTTGGACACTTTGGTCAACCATCAAATAATTGAGTAACTTAGACTATTATGATGAAATAAGAATGATAAGTGGCCGTGACTATTTTATTATGCATGAACCCCATAAGCATAATATATGTGCTTGTAATTAATTGCTAATGCAAAATATATGGCATCCAGCCTTTCACGGTGAAAGCTGCCAACTTTGAATCATTAAGACTTGTCACGTCGTATGATCCCACCCACCACCATGAGTTAAAAATTAGGCTTAGGTTGCCATATTGGCCAAAAGCCCCACGGAGGACCCCGCGAGACTACGTATTGTGGGGGTAGTTTAGTCATTTGAATATTTTTCTGTTTTTTTCCCTGTGAGATTGAGAGGCAAAGCCATGAATCCAGCAGTTAATCATCGGTCAGAGGAGTATGGGACCCACACAGTCATGAATAAGAATAGCTGTCTTAAAAGAGATATTTTGTTGACTTGTTTTTGTACTCTCCAATCTTTTCTCCTACGACCACACCTATGCTTTTTAACTGTACTTTCATCTTTTCTTAGTGTAATTATTTATTTATTTAATTATATTTTTAAATTTAATTTTTAAATTAATTTAATCCCTATATTTTAATATTTTTTATAAAATAATTCAAATATTTTATCATTTTGATTACACCATTAAATTTATATTTTAATTTAATTTAATTTATATATTTTTTTAAATAAAAATAATAAAATATACATCACACTTTCTTATGTCAAAATATATGAATTAAATTAATTAAAAATATAAATTTAATAATATAATTAAAATAACAACAAATTTAAACTATCAAGTTAAAAAAATCAAAATACAAAGATTAAATTAATTCAAAAAATTATAAATTTAAGAGTATAATCAAAATAATAAAAAATTTAAATAATTACATTAAAAAAACAAGTAATTGTAGGAAGACAAAAATATAAGTTTCAGCTGCCTTTTATCTTAATCTTCATATATCTACTTAAAATGATTAAATAAAAATTTATTAAGTGGTGGTATATTATAGTTATAATTTATTTTAATTTTTGATAAAATTTTAAAAAAATATTTTTTAATATAAATATTATTACTAATATATAACAAGAAATTTATTTAATTAAAAACATTGTCATTTAATTTCCTAAGCTTACAAAGAAAAAAATAGTTAGGAGATTTAGAGAAGTTCCGCACAAATACTTCTATATTTAATTCAAACATTAGAAATGATGAAATTTGTATTGAAATCAATATTAGGGACTGTTTGTCTATTTATAGATAGGTGTAGAATAATCCTAAATAGTTTAGGATTACAATTATCACGGATAATGTATACGTTGATATTTCCTAATCTTCTCAAAATTAAAATTCTTATAGATAACTTTTATTCTCATATTCTGAAATTCTTTTAAAATTAGAATTCTTTATAGATAATTATTTATACATTTTTTTATAATATTTCTAAAATTTTTTAAATATCAAAATTATCTAATTTGCACTTTATATGAGACCTTCCTTGCATACAAAAAAATTTACACTTTTTAATCTAAAAAATTATTTTAAACCTTTTTTGATCTTTTAATTAGTTCTATGACATAACAACAATAATAAATTATTTAACAAATCACTTATTATTCAAAGGCTATGAGCTCGAATTTTCTCAATCTAGTTTTAATTTTAATCTTTTAACACAACATTAATAACCAATAAGATATTTTATTTTTTAAAATTCAAAGCGCTCATATTAATTAGTTATGTATGTGAAAAAAATATATTTATTTTGAACTAACAAAAATATATTGAATTTAAAATAAAATATAACAAATATAAATTATTTTGTTTTTATTATTTCTTATAATGTGTTTTGAGAGCATATAAATGACCCTATTTTTATTTAAAATCACTGTTAAAAACATATATAATTTCATGTAAATGGTGTAAGATTTAATAATTAATAGGAATAAAATGGAGGGAGGGACAAAATGTGACAGCAGGTGACAAAATAAAAGAAATTTCCAAGTAAGGAAATACATGGACAAATGAAAGAGAAACACGACACAGAGACAAGGAAACAGGACGAGGAACAGATCGGGCCTAAGTGCAAAAGTCCCAAAAATAAAGTCCTAACAAGTAAATAAGAAAAACTGATTAATTACGCGTATAATCTTCTTCGTCAAGATTCGGATATTCGGACAAATAACGATCCTACGGCCATAAGTCTCTCTCTCTGCCACCAAACTTTCCCTGGCAACGTCTTCGGATACCCGAAAACCCCCCATTCCCCTCTCCCCCCCCACCCTCTCTCTCTCTCCCCGCCGTTAACTGAAAACCACCGTTTCGCCAAAATTTCTACCTCTACAAATCTGTGCGGACAACTTCCTCTTCGAAGTCTGTTTCTGGGCTTGCGAAATCTTGAGGCGGGTCTGGGATAGATTTTGCATAGACCTGCATCTTTACCTATATATACAAATTGCCAAGATTTGTATATATAGGTACAGTGATGGCGGCGGCGCCGCCGGCGAAGTCGATCAACAAGGTGTTGCAGAGAGTGGGGGTGTATGGTTTCGGTGGGAGCAGCCAGAAGAGGTGCAAGTACGAGATTGAGGATGACGACGGCGGAGGCGAAGGCACGATGGAGATGATTCAAATTGGCGCTGACCGGCCCAAGAACGTGCTGATCTTGATGAGCGACACTGGCGGCGGCCACCGCGCGTCGGCGGAGGCGATCCGCGACGCGTTCCGGTTGGAGTTCGGCGATGAGTACGAGGTAATTGAATTCATCCCCTTCTGGGTTATCCTTTAGCTGGGCATTGGATAAATTCATTTGGCACGTACTTGTCCACAAATCACAAATCACGTGCACCCGATAAACATATAGAAATCCGTGTGGGTTGACCCTAAAAGGTTTGAATCTGATTGTTAAAGGAGAACAAGATGACCTCTTACTACCGGCCTGCTATTGGGTATCCGCTTCCAGTTTTTGATGCGTTCTAAACAAGTCAATTTTTGGAGTTTAAATTGGGATGGGAAATGGGGTTGAACTTGTGCTAGGTTTTCATGTTTTGCCTGTGGTTAGTCTTTTCATTTTGGATGATATGTTATTATAATTATCATCAAGAAAATGCTGCTCTTAGGCTAGGTTTGGAGCATGTGGAACAGAGAAAAGAGAAATTAAATAATTTTTTTTCTCTTCTCAGGAAAGGAAAAAAGCATGGGGAGGAAATGAGAAAGAATTTCCTTTTCAATCTCCTTCTTTTATTTTTAGTAGTTTTCCATTCGACCTTTCTGATCAAACTATAAAAGCCGGTTTACCTTCTTTGATTCTCTTTATAATTACAAAACCAAACAAAGATAAATTTTTACTCTACAATTTGTCTCCCAATCACCTTCCTTTCTCATCCCTTTATCTTCCTCACGTTCTCTTCTCTATGTTAGATTATTTGCCTCTTTAAATTTTTTCTGATCTCTGCAAGCTATTTACCATGCTAGTCGTTATTTTGAAATAGATTCCACTGTGACCTTCCAATTTCCTTTTCTTTTTTGGAATAGATAAAGAGTTGATTGAAACTCATGCGGGTGGTAGCTGGGTAGAATAGGTATAATCCATAAGAACATTTTCCTTTCAGGAGGATTCGGCATGCATTTGTTGGCTATTTGCAGTAATGGTTCTTTGCCCATGCGTCATTACAGTAAAGGGCACCTGATCGCCTACCTTGATTCAGGTGTATGGCTTATGCTTCATCAGGTTTCTCCAGGCTTGTCAAGGATAGGAGTTGGGAGAGAGCCACCTTAGTCACCCCCTATTAACCCTCTATCATCAAGGAAAAAAAGAAAAACTATCATCTGTTGACCCGGCAAACTGTGAAGCCTCATGATTTAGGATGCCCTTTAATCTGTCGGCTTTTACCACTTTCTTTGGATAATTTTGTTTTCTAGTGCTTCATTTTGACCTTAAAATTTTGTTTAGCCTTATGTTAGGTGAACATATTACACTATTAATTGGTTGATGTAATTTTAGCATCTTAACTGATTTTGGGTGGTTTTCTGAATTGAACGCATGATGAATGCATTTTATTTATTTAATTTCTTCTAATAGTACTTTTTTCATTCAACTTTTAGGTTATTGTGAAGGATGTTTGGAAGGAGTATACCGGCTGGCCGCTGAACGACATGGAGAGATCTTACAAGTTCATGGTTAAACACGTACAACTTTGGAAGGTTGCATTTCACAGTACCTCTCCCCGATGGGTACACTCTGTCTACCTTGCAGCCATTGCCGCCTTTTATGCCAAGTATGTTCCTTTTTGTTCTTGTTAACCATTTGACCTCTACTCCAAACTTACATGTGCTTTAGTTGTGTATCATTTCTTGCATGGAAGAGGGTTGCAAATGTTTATGCAATTTCATATACAACTTTTATTGTTTATTCCTTGAGACTTTAGTTTAGTCAACACTATGTGATTGAGATATACTCTTGCTACTTCCTATTTTAACTTCTTTTGCGTTATGATGCTACTACCAATTATGCCACTGTCGTTTACTTGATGCTATTTTCCTTAAAAATGATACTTATCATTATCATTTGGCAATTAATCAATTGATAAGAGGTTATAATATGATTATTCATCCTAGGGAGAATTACAAAAATCCCTAAGCTTTGTGAAAACATATTCTCTTTTCATTGAACTTATTGTAACCTTGCAAAAATTTACAAGGTCTATTTTTAACCTAACAGAGACCTACCTACCTACCTAATGTGTGATCCTGATTCTTTCTAACTATGAAACTTTACTAGCAACTCTAAAATGGCATTTAAGACTTATATGCTATTTTTATAGATTTTCTCACAGATTTTCCTAAGTCTCTAAGACACATTTTATTTATGATGACATTTTTCCATTTAAAATGGTTCTAAAACTAACCTTCGTAGTTGACCTTTATACTTAAAACCCTTCAAATGATTTTTTTTTTTTTTTTTGCATTGTAACTTTACCAAAACTTTTCTCTACTTATAAAACTGGGTTGACTATTTTTGCAAAATTTTTCTCCACAAAGATCTACACTTTAGGTAAGTCTCTATTAAGTTAAAAATGGTATAAGTTGGTTTCTATAAGGTTATAGTAAGTTTAATAAAAAGTGAATATTTTGACAAACCTTAGATATGTTTATATAATTATCCCTTCATTCTATGGCTTCCTTTTGAGTTTTGACACAAGGAGCATGTATGTAGCTGCAATTTTGTTGCTTTGCAGAAGAAAATGAGACAGTTAAAAATATCAATCCTATGGCTCTAATTTTTATCAATAATTGGTTGAAGAGAGGTTGAGGCTGGTCTCATGGAGTACAAGCCAGACATTATCATCAGTGTTCATCCCCTTATGCAACACATCCCTTTGTGGGTTCTTAAGTGGCAAGGCTTACAGAAGAAAGTAATTTTTGTCACCGTCATCACTGACCTTAATACTTGCCACCGAACATGGTAAGTCAAGAACTTGATATTGTAACTTCATTTATCACCTTTTTTTGTTTTTTATTTTTTCATTTTTTTACTTGGTAAGAAATTTATCACTTCTTCTCATTAGTCTGAATTTATTTTAACTTTGGCGCCATTTAATATTTAGGTTTCACCCTGCGGTCAACAGATGCTACTGCCCGTCAGAGGAGGTTGCAAAGAGGGCTTTACTTGATGGCCTAGAAGAATCCCAATTGGGTGTTTTTGGCTTGCCAATCAGGCCCTCCTTTTGCCGTGCTGTTCTTGTCAAGGTAAACTTTTGGCTTACCTAACTATTTTCATGCGAGGAAACATTGTGATAATTTTCAGTGGTTTGGTTCTTGACTCCAATAGGATGATTTAAGGGTTGAACTCGAGATGGATCCTGAATTGCCTGCAGTGTTGCTGATGGGGGGTGGTGAAGGAATGGGTCCAGTTAAGAAAACTGCAAAGGCCCTTGGAGAATCTCTATTTGACAAAGAACTTGAGAAACCAATAGGGCAGCTGATTGTTATTTGTGGTCGTAACAAAGACCTAGCTTCTACGCTGCTCTCGCTTGAGTGGAAAATCCCGGTGAAGGTGATTTACATATGGTTATGGAATCAATAACTCATGTAGAGCCAGCCAACCATTTTGTTTGGAGTCAGCAATATTAAGCTTTTTTGTTTTGTGGTTGTAGATTAGAGGGTTTGAGACTCAGATGGAGAAGTGGATGGGTGCTTGCGACTGCATTATTACGAAAGTTTGTTTCAACCATCCCATCTGGATACTTTCTACTTTCTTCTAGACTCTGCCCATTATGAATCATGGGGGATAAGTCGCTTATGCTTCCTCTGGTTTGCTGGTTTCTGCAGGCAGGGCCCGGTACAATTGCAGAGGCATTGATCAGAGGGCTTCCTATCATTCTCAACGACTATATTCCTGGACAGGTAAACAATTCAAACACTTGATTGCTCGCTTACTGCTCCATCATTTTCCTAACCTTTGGAACATTTTCCCTGTATGGTGGCATCAAACTGATTGATTTTCCTTTCATTTGGCTTTCCCAGGAAAAGGGTAACGTTCCCTATGTGGTAGAAAACGGTGCTGGTGTCTTCTCCCGAAGCCCCAAGGAAACAGCCAGGCTTGTGGCCGAATGGTTTAGCACCAAAACAGATGAACTCAAGAGAATGTCAGAGAATGCCCTCAAGCTCGCCCAACCAGAGGCCGTTTTCAACATCGTGAAGGACATTCACGAACTATCATGCCAGCGGGGTCCCCTAGCCAGCGTCCCCTACGAGCTAACAGCATCGTTCTCCAGCCTAATTTAATCGATCAAACCCACATCTCCCGGTGGGGCTAACATCTGATCTACTAAGTAAATGTGTACAGGTAGTAGACCTCCCATTATGTCTCTATCATTCTTTGGTATTGAAAAGTCTTTCTACGCATTTAAGTTGCCAAATTTTGCTGGGCAAGATCAGATCTGATGTTTGGAAAGGTTGGGCTTAGTTTCTCAGGTATTCGAGCAGAAGAGAAGTTTTTATGGTTGTATATCTAGTATCCTGTTTTGCTGAATGAATCCAAATTTCCATGTAATCTGCCTTTGTTCTGTTGCTTCTGGAAGCTTCTTTCATTGTTGATACTCCAGTGCTTTCCTTATTGTCATTCTCTCCATGCTTATACGGCAAGGGTTGTTGAGCTGGTTACGATTACTTGTCTTCTTGTGTGATCTCAACTCTGTTTAAAGAAGGTTGCTTATCAGCATCAGAAATGAGAAAACCAATGATTCAGCAGTACTCTAAGCCAATAACCTAATAAAAGAAGAACAACATTGGACTCAACTAATCCTCATTCATGCACAGGGACCAACGAATGTGGCCGAATTTCAAATTTTTTAATACCATCTTTTATTTTTTTAATGTAAAATTGTAAGGAAAAAATAGTAAAATTATTGTCTCTGAATCAAAGGCTGATGATAGAAACTAATTTATCCATGGTAAATTACTGTACGAAACACTTCGTTTCGTGGATGGTCTTTTGTATATTTTTTTAATAAATTATTTTTAAAATTATAATTTTTATTGTCGTTACTAAACCCACTTTTACTCTTATCACTCTTTTATTAGAAAAAAGGAAAAAAAAAATTGACTTCGGAGAACCCCACAAAGTAGTTTATGGTTGGGGAGGGGCCTTTCAAGCACCCATGAAGGGTTAGTGGTATCATTTGCTTAACCACACACATTAGGATCATTATGATGCATAAAAGTCGTAGAATAATTTTGGCCACACTCCACTCTTATCTGAAGTGACACTCTTCCCTACCTCCTCTTGTGCAATGTTTTTGTCTTCTTAAGTTTATTCTGATTGGCCAATAGGGCAATTCATGTTATCAATCCAAATTCTTAATCAAATCAATGTCTTTTGACTTCATATTATCATTATTTCTCATCTTTCATGTTATGATTAGGTACGGTACGTACATATATACATACATACATACATACATACATACATACATACATAATAGTTATAATGAGAAATTGTTTGTATTATTTTACTATATTCTATTCTATGCGTTACATTTTTTAAAAATTTACAGAAGAATTGCTTTTATAGTGATGATAAGCTCCTTCATTTGTTTAATATAAAATATTTTATACTAGAAATAAGCATACATGATTAGCGTGCGAATACTTCATTAATTAATGCAGCAAGGAGTCTCAGAATTACATTAAACTTGGGCTTGGCCTTGGGCCTGGTCCGAGTCCAACGGGGTCCAGACCGATCAGCCATTAAGCCCAGCCCAAACACAAGAAAAGATGTAGCAGGCTAGCAGCTCTAGATGTAGAGAGAAAAGCGACGTCGTAACTTGTACGGGCAGTTCAGCCCCAATCTCAGACCATTTCTGAGCAATTGTCTTCCAGCAATCTTCCGATCCGATCGACATTCCCTGTTCCATTCTTCAATCGACACTTCCGGTATTTCCTTTCTTATACATTCAACTTTTTATAGCCTATATGTTGTGTTAGGGTTTTGGTAATTGACGGAAAATGTTAATGGTGCAGCTCCTGTTGCAAACAATGATTTTTTTTTTTTTTTTGTTTCCAGCATGATTTTCGTTGAAATTCAGTGGGGAATTATAGAGTATCGGTTTAGTTAACATTTGAATGTAGTTACTTTGGTTTTGAGGGCAGAATCTGATGCCAATTTTGTACTGGTTGCCAATCTGAATGCATTTGAGATCCTAATTGAATGGTGATCTTGCAATTGTGGATTCCGCTTCTCCTGATTACTCTTTGGGAAATTTGGTGGGAAATTATGTGATGGAATATGACCATATCAATTATTGTTATTCGTCATCATCTCATAAAAATATTCTACATAAAGATGGTTTGGAACTCTTTATCATTCCCTCATTAGAGGGGGTTGTGGCAGGAAGAGGATCTGGTGTAAACTTTTGCCTTATTATTCATTTGCGTAAATCTGTATTGTCAATGTGATATGTAGAAGTCAATTGGCATTAGGAAGTTGATGATGATGAGCTAAGGTTATCTTTCGGCAGAATTAGGTTATTTCTCTCATATTGCTCTTCTTGTAAAGCGTTAACTTGTTATTCTACTCATTTTTTTGGTTTAGAGCTTCAGGGAGTGCAAATCCCAAACTCTTAGAAGAAAGGAATGCATATATTAGCATCTGGATTATGTTCAAGCTCTGTCTCATAGAAAAACATATTATTCTTGTTTTAGATTGAATGAGTTGGAAAATGCTGATAAATATTTTGCTAATGATTTGTGCAGGAAGGTTTGCCAGCCAGTGCAATTATCCTAAGGGTGATTTTCTTTTGTGATAAGAAAGCACTTAGTTCTGGAGATAGTATGGTACTGGACTATGTTTTCTTTGTTTGATTTCTCATTCCATTTCTCTATCTGTTGTTTGCACTGAATGATATGATATTCAGGTTCTCAGAAATACCCAAAACAAGAGTTTGTTTAAAGCACTCAGTTCATTATGGTCAAGATTTGAATGGTCTGGGTTGTAGATAATAGATATTGTTAGGATTAGGAGCTCTTAGAAACCCAATTCAACACTCTATTTTGCCAATCTCTCTTCAATCCTCACCCGGAAATCAACCCCACAACAGATTAGAAAACTGAAATGAAAAACAGCAAAGAAAATAAAGTAAAAGAGCAATCAAACCAAACAAGAGGCGCTGATTTATCCTGGTTCAGATTGCAATATGCAATCCTACATCCAGCCTTGATCTCGAAAGCCAAATCCACTAGAAACCGCTTGAACAAGATTACAAGAACTCTCCTTCTCTCTCACACAAGTTCACTGCCTTCTATACAAGAGAATATCAAGACAAACTTTCCCTCTAAGCCTTTCTCTCTCTCTCGACAGTATCACTCGCATTCAGAGAAACTAATAGAATAATTTGTTAAATCCGACTTTCAGCCTCTTGCCTCCTATTTATAAACCATAGGGGCGGTAATTACAAGGCTAACTACTTAGCCTATACAAAAGACTAATGTATCCCTCATAATATAACAACTAAGTTAACTAATCTAACTTAGAATAAATCTAGTCACACTTCATCTTCATTCTAACGGGTTCTATTCTTCATCTTCTAAAAATAATTCTCCGTGCAAAAACCCAACAAATCTCCAACATTTTTGCATGATTATCTTCTAGAATCTGGCTCCATCAATCTGCTCTCTTCTGGGACCTGCAAAACAACTAATCATTCACAAATATAAATGTGTAAGAGCCTCAAACAATGATGGAATTTTGTCATTGGAACTGCTTTAGTAAATATGTCTGCAGCATTATCTTCCCTTGCTACCTTTACCAAATCTATTTCCTTCCTATCAAAGATTTCTCTGATAAAGTGATACCTAATGTTAATGTGTTTAGTTCTTTCATGATATGCTTGATTTTTAGCCAAGTGAATAGCACTTTGGCTATCACAATTTAAGATTGCCTTAACCTTTCCACCTAGGAGTTCACTTACTAAACCTCTCAACCATAGGCTCTCCTTCATAGATTTTGTAACTGCTATGTACTCAGCCTTAGTGGTTGAGAGCGCCACTACCGATTGCAAATTTGTTTTCTAGCTTGTGGCAGCATTCCATAGCTTAAATACATAACCGGTAGATGACCTCTTTCTATCTGGGTCTGCTGCATAGTCAGCATCAGTGAATTCTAGTATATTAGGCTCATCTTCGACACAAGCTCTACCATAAACTAAAGTCATGTTTATTGATCCTTTAAGGTACCTAAATATCCATTTTACTGCAGCCCAGTGTTCCTTACCCAGATTAGCCATAAACCTGCTAGCAACACTCATAGCATGGGCTAAGTCCAGCCTAGTACACACCATACATGAGACTACCTATAGCACTAGAGTAAGGTATCTTGGTCATTTCTCTTATGCTCTTTTTATCACTAGGTGATTGGTTGTGGGATAACTTAAAGTGTTGTGCAAAAGGAACTTTTACCTCCTTTGCATCATGCATTTGAAATCTCTTAATCAATTTCTCTAGGTATGCTTTTTGAGATAAGTTGATTAACCTCTTTAATCTATTTCTTTCTATTTCAATCCCTAAAATCTTTCTCGCTTCTCCTAGCTCCTTCATCTCAAAGGCTGAATTTAGTTTTAGCTTTAACCTATGAATTTCCACCTATGAATTTCCACATCTGATTGACTAGCAATCATCATGTCATCCACATATAGAAGGAGATTGATAGAAATTTTAAATGAAATATGCTTGAAATACACACAACAATCAAAGGCACTTCTCTTGAAACCTTGGTTGATCATGAATGCATCAAATTTTCGATACCATTGTCTAGGGGATTGTTTAAGTCCATATAAGGACTTCTTTAGCAAAGATATTTGCTCCTTCTTACCCCTAACCTCAAATCCCTTAGGTTGATCCATTAGAATGTCCTCTTCTAACTCACCATCCTCTTCTAACTCACCATGAAGGAATGCGATGGTCACATCCATTTGCTCTAGATTTAAGTCCAAATGGGCAGTCATTGCAAGCAAGATTCTAATAGAGGTATGTCTCACTACTGGTGAGAAAACCTCATTAAAATTCACCCCAGCCACTTGGGTGAATCCCCTTGCTACTAACCTAGCTTTATACCTAGATTTTTGCTCCTTACCTGCCTCTTCTTTTATCTTAAAAAGCCACTTACAGCCTACCACCTTTTTACCTAAGGGTCTATCATCCAAAACCCAAGTTTTATTCTTATTTAGAGAATCCATTTCAGATCTCATTGCATCCAACCATAACTTGGAATCTTTTGATCTCATAGCCTCTTCATATGTAAGAGGTTCATCACCAACTGTCTCTGCTGCACTTAACAGTGCATATGAGACTAAATCAGAGTATCCATACGTAATTGGAGGTCTAACCTCCCTCCTTTGCCTATCCCTTGCCACATTGTACCTACATACACTAGGGGAACTATCCTAACCTGAAGGTCCAGCACTGCCAGAAGGCTGAAACCTCTCAGAACTTGAGGGATCATCACTGCTACTTTGCTGAAAACTCTCCAAGGTAGGAGAATCAGAATCAGCATCATGCTGGTCCATTTGCATAGGATAATCAGCACTGTCAGTGTGTTGATCTGCTGCCAAGTCCGTGGGATTTTGCATGGCAGCATCCTGGACTTGTTGTTCCATCTCAACAACCTTCCCTTTCACTATCCTATCCTTTTGAATACCTACCTTATCATCCTTTAAGAAGGAATCCTCATTGAAAGTCACATCCCTACTAACCAAAGTCCTCGGCAATCCTTCTTCTAAGGCCCATAACTTATATCCCTTAACCCCATTAGGATAGCTATGAACAGACACTTCTTGGCTCTAGGCTCCAATTTCCTTTGCTTAACATGTGTATAAGCAATGCAGCCAAATACCCTCAGATGCTCTAAGCTTGGCTTATGACCATGCCACATTTCATAGGGTGTTTTAAACCCTATTGCAGCTGAAGGAGACCTATTAATTACATAGGCAGCTGTTGTAACAGCTTCTCCCCCAAACGATTTGGACAACCTAGCATGAATTAACATGCATCTTACCCTTTCTAAAATGGTCCTATTCATTCTCTCATCTAGGCCATTTTGCTTGGGGTTTCCGGGAACTGTTAGATGCCTAAGGATGCCACTTTCTTTACACATTTGGGCAAATTCTTTGTTAGAAAACTCAAGACCATTATCTGTTCTAATAATCTTGATTTTCATACCTTTTTGATTCTCTATTAAGGTTTTCTAGGATTTAAAGGCTTCAAAAGTTTCATCTTTTGATTTTATTACATATACCCAAACCATCTTAGAGAAGTCATCTATGATTGACAAAAAATACCTTGCCCCACCATGTGTTAAAGATTTACTAGGGCCCCATAAATCAGAATGAATGTATTCTAAAGGGGCTTTAGATTTGCTTTCTTAGGGAATTTTACTTTAGAAGACTTGCCAAAAATACATATTTCACATTGGTCCAAATCTGTTAAATTTCCAGCCCCTAGGTTACCTTGTTTAGACAGTTCTCTAAGTCCCTGCTCACTAATGTGAGCCATCCTATAATGCCACAATTTTGTTTGATCATAGGTTTTATTTTCACCTATAGCTGCCTCACCACTTAAAGTGGTTGCTTCCAGCACATATATACCATTGTGAAGGGCAGCTTTCATGCAGATAAGGGATCCCTTTGATACCCTTAAAACTCCACCATGCCCTTTATAGGAATGACCACTTTTATCCAATTCTCCTAGGGATATTAGGTTCCTTTTTAAATCTGGAACATACCTAACAGATTTTAACATTTTTACCAATCCATCATGCATTCTTAATTTAATGTCTCCTATCCCCTTTATAATGCACTCATGGTTGTGCCCTAACATCACCTTTCCACCACCTATATCTTGATAGTTTAAAAACCATTCTCTATGGGATGTCATGTGAAAGGAACAACCTGAGTTTAAAACCCACAAATCCTTATCTTCTAGGCAAGATGCAACCAATGCATCTGCACTATCATAATCATACTCACATTGGGAGGATGAAATTTCAGAATTTGATTTTTCCTTAAATTCTTTCTTTCTTTTAGGGCAGAAGTTCTTAATATGACCCTCTTCATGGCAATAGTAACACTTAAACTGTTTCTTGCCATTCTTAGACTTGGATCTAGACTTCCCTTTGATTTAAACTCTCTCTTTTCAGTCCTACTTCTTGCAGTAAGGACATCTCCAGCAGTCTTTCCTTCTATTTTCTGTTGTAACTCCTTAGAATTCAATGCTCCTATAACATCTTCTAAGGTCAATGTATCCCTACCATGTTTAAGGATATCCACAAAAGTTTCATATGACTTAGGTAAAGAATGTAATAACACAAGGGCTTTGTCTTCATCATCATAGTTCACGTCTATATTTTCTATGTCAAGACACAACTTATTAAACTCATCTATGTGACTATGCAATTTCACCCCTTCTTGCATCTCAAAGGTAAAGAATTTTGCCTTTAAGAACAGCCTACTAGATAGGGATTTTGTCATATATAAACTTTCTAACCTAAGCCATAACTCTGCTGCGTTTTCATTTTTGAACCTTCTCTAAGAACTTTGTCCCCTAAACTTAGAATTAGGGTGTTGTATGCCTTCTTGATGATTTCCTTCTTCTTTTCTTTAGAATAATCATTCGGCATCTTTGACTCTCCATCGAGAGCCTCTTCTAATCCTAAATTACCCAACAAAGCTCTCATTTTCATTCTCCAAAGTCCGAAATCATTAGACCCATCGAACTTCTCAATGTCATAACGGGCAGCAGAGGCCGCGAAAGCCATTTCAGGTAAGAATCCTATTGATTTCTAGGGTTCTTGGCAATTCTTGAAAGGGTTCTTGGCTCTGATATGAATCTGTTAGGATTAGGAGCTCTTAGAAACCCAATTCAACACCCTATTTTTCCAATCTCTCTTCACTCCTCACCCAGAAATCAAACCCACAACAGATTATAGAAAACTGAAATGAAAAACAGCAAAGAAAATAAAGTAAAAGAGCAATCAAACCAAACAAGAGGCGCTGATTTATCCTGGTTCGGATTGCAATATGCAATCCTACATCCAGCCTTGATCCCAAGAGCCAAATCCACTAGAAACCGCTTGAACAAGATTACAAGAACTCTCCTTCTCTCTCACACAAGTTCACTGCCTTCTATACAAGAGAATATCAAGACAAACTTTCCCTCTAAGCTTTTCTCTCTCTCTCGACAGTATCACTCGCATTCAGAGAAACTAATAGAATGATTTGTTATATCCGACTTTCAGCCTCTCGCCTCCTATTTATAAACCATAGGGGCGGTAATTACAAGGCTAACTACTTAGCCTATACAAAAGACTAATGTATCCCTCATAATATAACAACTAAGTTAACTAATCTAACTTAGAATAAATCCAGTCGCACTTCATCTTCATTCTAACAAGTTCTATTCTTCATCTTCTAGAAATAATTCTCCATGCAAAAACCCAACAGATATGCTACCATAAATGTCTTAAGTGACACTGATTGCAAGGATCACTGGGTTGAATATTATGAATTTTGATTTGTACATGTGATGTTTCTTGAGAATGTTTTCCTGTTGTTGTCCAATAGCAGTTGAAAGTTTCTCAACAAACCTTGTATGGACTTGACAACTCCCAATCAGCTTTAGCCCATTTGCTTAACCTTACTCTATAAAACACTAAAATGGCTACAATTATTTTATGCGAGGATGACTGAGTTGAATATTGTGGGCTTTCCTTGTGTCCATATTATGTTTCTTATAAATGATTTTCGTTCTTGTTGGACTCAAATAAAAAATTTCTACCTAGGTCTTTTAAAGCATGTGTTTCTCATTTCAATTAGCAATTGTTTGCATTGTGCATGTATGTATGTATGCCTAAATAATCATGTTTGTGCTGCAATTTGGTCGTTGGCTGTCATTAGGTTTACCACTCCAGTTTTGTTGATGAGGAAGGGATCACTGAAGCTTGTGGATGCCCTCTTCTTCCTCTAAAAAGCCATATAAGGGGTCCTGCTCCGGTTTCAGATCAAGGTTAGACTTGCAATGTTTCATTTTATTTTGAAATGAGTTTATTCAGTTTATGACACATGTATACCTTCTATGCAGATAAAAGTGATATTGCTGATGAGGCAATCACATTCTTTCGTGCCAATGTCTTCTTCAGAAATTTTGATATCCAAAGTCCAGCTGATAAGCTTCTTATCTATCTGACCTTCTACATCAATGTCGCTTTGAAGAGACTTGAGGGATGCAGAACTTTGGCTGAAGGGACCAAAGCGATCATTAACTTGGGGCTGGAAAATGTTCCTGTGCCAGGAGAGCCAGGTTTTCGCTTTCCAGGCCTCTTTGCACTACCTCAATCACGAGAAGAAGCAGGTAAAGCCTGTCTGATCTTCTCTTGTACTATATTTTCTTCATACGTTAGCAACTATTGCATTGTTATTCTGTTGAAAATTTGATTTTCTTCAAAAGATTTTAAAGTTGATACCTTTTCAAGTTGGTAACTGCACCCTAATTTCATAACAGTATTGATATTATTTTGAAGATGTAGCTGTATCGGTCTTAGTGCTTGAATAATTTATGAGGAAATTTTCCCAATTTGACTTCACCCCATCTTTGGATATGAGAATGCAATTCATTATTGATGGTCATTATCATGCAAGTCAAATATTGAGAACATAACATTTTAAGATGTATGAAGATTCTAATAACTTTGTTGTTTTTTGCATTAGTTTTTTGCATTTAGAATACCCTCACTGCCTCTCACCTTGATATTCAGTGAAGATAAGAGCTTGAAATAAATTTACGTGGGGCTATTTGACGAACTTCTAATTTTCAGTTTTAGGTTTTTTTTCTTTATGTCCAGTTGTTTCTTTAAGTTTTTTGTTAAGAAAATGAAAACTAACTATGTTGTTTGATAACTTTGTTTTGTTTTTAAAATTTTGAAAGTAAAAACTAAATATAGTGTTTGATACAATTTTTTTTTTCTTTTATTTGATGATTATGTATAGTAGTAATATAATTCATATTAACAAAGATGCCCGTATACAGGAAATTTTTTCACATTTTTGTTATTTTTTATTCTTTTTGCTTTTTCATCTTTCTCCTCTTCTCTTCATCATTGCACCAATGACCCCAGGCATTGGATAGGGTTTGGGTTTATTGCAAACCTAGACACCTGAATGGGGTTGTCACAAACCCAGACCAAGTTCTGCATTTGGCAGTGAACCCAGCTTCTGTTTGGTCCTTCACATATCAAGATTTGAAGGGGAAAAAATAGAGAGGTGGAGTCTTCATTGCCGAAGGGGGAGCTCTTTTTTTTTGGGGGGGGGGGGGGGGGGCGTGTTGAGTGGGGAGGGAGAAGAACCAAGAAGAAAGGAAGAAAAAATGAAGATGAAAGTGGGGGTTGGGGTGTGGCTGTGGTTGAAGACAAAATGAACGGAATGGAACATGGGGTAGCACCTTTTTGGTGTTTTCATTTTTTTCATAAGTTTTTTTTTTTTTTTAATTTTTGACTAGTTTTGGAAACGAACACAAGCAACCAAATGGCATTTTCTGTTTTTTTTTTTTTTCTAAAAATTTATGCAAACAGAAGACCAACCAAGTGTGCTTTCACCTTGAATGAATTTATGCAATTATACTTGCATAAGGATGTTAGAACTATTATTTTATTTGTTTAATGAGATTTTTTTTCTGGCTTCAAACCAAAAGATATTACTGTAATGTGAAATAGTTCCACATTAGTGCTTTCTGTGCATTGTTACCACTTGTTATTGTCGTTGTGCTACCGCCATAAGTAATGATGTTAAATAATGCTTTAATTTTTGAAATTTTAGCCCTTTCCATTTCCTGTTTGGATTTTGAATATATTGCCAATAGTAAAAGTAAAATATCTTTTCTGATTATAAGTTTCTCTTTAAGATTTTTCTTCTTATATGACCTTGTTTAGAAATTATAGAATTAGATGTAATTACTAATTGCAATGGTAGTTCCCTTTTATCTCTAAGAGAACTGTTGATTTTGCTGTGTTGGGTTTGCCATTGTACACCCCACTGCAGTCGTGGTAGAGTCAAAACTGCCTGCAACCCTTTTATATCCTAATCCACTGTTAGCCATGTGATTTTACTATTTAGTAATTTGCTAGACTGATCTCTGGTTTTGTCAGTGACATGGGCGGATCACCGTGGTTTCTTCTGCATCTTCCTATATGCTTGTAATTGTTTCATCCTGCTACTTGTATAGACTTAAGTAGTAAATCTGTTTAAAACATAGTTGCAATTTCTTTTTAGGATATTGATGGCCTTATAGAAGTTTTCATGTATTTTCTGTGTTTGGTGGACTAGGAGAATCACACGTTACAGGACTTTTGTTTATGCCCTCTAGAAGAGAAGAAATTTGAATTTTCTAAATGTATTACCTGGACATTTTTAAATATCTAGAGTTGTTACATCACAATAATAATTGAATGAATGAATGAATGGCAGAGCTGTTGAGGAACTACTTGAAGCAGATAAGGGAGGAAACAAGCGGGAGACTGCTGAGCGTTGCATACAGGGCCAATGGCACTCCCAACAAATGGTGGCTGGCTTTTGCCAAGCGTAAATTCATGAACATTATCCTTCCCTGATCCAATCCCCTCCCAACCATCCAACCGAATCACACTTTTTTATTATTTCGTTTAGAGTTTATGATTTAAGATAAATATATTATTGTTCTATTATACCCATTAATATGCAAATTAAGGTAAATGGATTTTGATTCTAAATGTGCATGTTTGTTTTATATGGCGTTCTGTTCTGTATGTTTTCTTAATTGTATTGATGAATAAAATAATGTTTTTTTAAAAAATCAAATAGTTCTAAACTTATTTAACTAATTTAGAAGATGAACTCTCTCTCTCTCTCTCTCTCTCTCTGTGCATATGTCGAAGGTAGGGGTTTGCATTATTATTAGTCCATTAAAACTGAATACTCGGATCAAAATGATTAGTTGGGTTCGATTTTCATATAAAATAATCAGTTTTCAATTTGGCTTTTCTAATATTAGCTTTTCGATTTTAACAAAATTATATAATTATTTGGCAAAAGTACTTTTTAACTTTAGGTTAATTACGAAAATACTACTAATATAAATTTACATTGGTATCTATTGCAATTATCACACTTTACTAAAATAATTTTTTTCTAAACTTCCTTCAGATTGGTTATTTTGAATCAAGTTTAATCATTTTGATTGATTTTAATCATTTCAGTTAAATTATTTTAATTTAATTTAATTATCAAATCAATCTCTAACTACATGAAATTAGAGATATGCATTCGGTTATAATCGAACTAAATCGACCAAAAAATATTAATCGAACCGAATCAACTGACTAATCCTAACCAACCGAAATTTAAACTGAATTAACCGAACCGATAACTGAAAACTGATTGTCAAAAACTTAAAATTGATACATAAATTGATATAGAAACAAATTGATTTATAGAAACAGAGGAATAACGTTTGTGCTACCCATTTGTGCAAATGAAGGAATACACACGAGAGAATACAAATCCAATTACAGGGAAGAAGAATATAAAAATGCAAACTCATTTACAATGTAGAAGAACAGAAGAAATACAACGCATAAGATAGTATTTCTAAATGATAAGACATAATATATGGCAAGTGAGAACAGTATAAGAGAATACAAAACTCAAACCCAACTGAAAGTTTAAAAAAATTAAAAAATTTATAAAACCTTAACTTAACTATCGATACTAACCTGAGTAACCTCTATTAACAGTCAGTGGTTGTTGGTGTGGATCGATCGTCCAAGCATAAGGAAGGAAAGAAAGAAACAAGAAAGTGATGGAATAGCTGCTACCTTGGTGTAGGTCTGACGAAAGAAACGAATGGGACGGCTGGACAATGAAGGGAAAGACGGGTGTGGCCGACTGCAAATAGCAAAGGCGTCGAATGCGGATGTGACACAAAATTGATCGATTTGTCTGCTGGAGGCTTTCGCTCTTTCTCTCTCTCTCTCTCTATCGGTCAGTCTTGGTCTCCAAATCACATGACGACGGTGAAGCATGAAGGGCTGGGTGTTGAACTTGGGTGGGGAAGAAGCCGACGGTGAAGCGTGAAGGGTTTGAAGGTGTTTGGGTTTGACGACGATAACGAGGTGAGGATTAGCAGCCAAAGACCTAGAGCTAGGGTTGTGGGTTGATGCTTTGACGACGACAACGAGTGATGGGGGTTGGGTGTTGGGTTGGGTATTGGGTTAAGTGGTCGAGAAATCGACGACAAAGGTGTTTGGCTTCGATGGCGACGACGATGTGAAAGTTGACGACGAGTGGGGGGTTTATGAGGTGATCTCTCAGCTTGGGCGGGCTATCGGGTGTGAATCACATCGTAACTCATTGATGCACAAGTGACAAGAAAAAAAAAGAAAAGAATGGACATAATGGGTGGTAGCAACACAGGTCGGTTTTGTGGGTATTTTTGCCCAAATAATCGAATCGAACTGATTATTCAAAATTTTTGTAAAAAATTAATCGAACCTGAACCACCCACCATGGATAACCAAACTAAACCGACTGAACCGATCGATTCGATTCAGTTTAATCGGTTAAACCTATTTTATGCTCACTCTTACCTGAAATGATTGAATCGCCATTATTTGCATATAATAATAACTTTTTTTGAAAATATTATATTTATAAATAATTCTTACTGATAATTTTATAAGTTAATGTAACACATAATAAATCACAATAATTATATGAATTATTATTAATCTAGATAGAATTATTATAAATTTTATTAATTTGTGATGATTATTCATTACATTTATCTATAAGTATAACATTTTCGTTTTAGAAAGACTTGGAGTTTTTTTTTTGTCTTACTTAATTGAATTAGAATTATTGTTATGATATTAAAATTTCCCAAAATTATGTGAAGTGCTAGAGAGATTTTGTTAATTGCCCATTCTTAGAGATAAAAAAAAAAACAAAAAACAAAAAAGCTGAGGGTGCGAGATGCATTGTTGCCAAAGGTCAACGGGTCCAAGTGTAATTTATTATAAATGGGCAGAAACCAAATCCGGTCCCCTCTACTCGACCCGAGTCACCTGACTCACCGTTCCCGTAGGCCGACCACTTTCGTCCGCCCCACCATTCTCCCTTAACAAATTCTATGAGACCTATACTTGTAAAATATTTATTAAGTTTAGTATATAATAGGAAAAGTCTATTTATATATAAATTTTAAATATTTATATTGCACAATAATTTATTGTAGACAATCTTAAAAATGTATTACATAAAAAGTTTTCATGTTATTTAATACATTTTTATATTATAGAATACGTTTTAACTTTTAAAAGTCATATGAATTATGGGTGAGTATCTTTTATAATAAATAAATAAATAAAAAGAAATATGTGATAAAATCAGTTATATAGGAAAAGAAAATCACTTAATAAAAATAGTTAAAGGAAAGACTGATCTGAAGTCATTAGAGGAAGAAATCAATTCGAAACCCTCAGGGCGACAGATCTCATCTTCCTTTTCCTTCTTCACTTCCTCCCTATCGCATTCTCGTTTCTTCGAATCCCTAATGCTTTTATAAATATATATTTATATTATAGATTCACCTGAATAGTGTCGGACTCTGAGGAGTGATGGATCATTCGTATTCTCAGCGGCGGAACGGCGCCGTTCCGGTGGAGCCGTGCCAGCACCTGTCGGACTTCCGATCGCGGCAAGGCGGCGCCAAGCCATTCAGGGCGCTGCAGGAGTGCCTGAGGGTGGCACCGCCGGGGCGCACGGCGATCCGCCGGGATCCGAACGAGGTGCCGCGCTGCGGATCCTGTGGATCCTCGGCGCCCCCGCGGCTTTACGCTTGCGTTGAATGCGCGGCACTCTCCTGTTACGCGGACGCGCCATCGCATGCGGCCGCCCTGGGCGGCCACGAGATCGCCGTTGACGTCGACCGTGCGGAGCTCTTCTGCTGCTTGTGCCGCGACCAGGTCTACGACGGGGACTTCGATGCTGCCGTCGTCCTCGCTCAGACCGCGGCGTCGACTCTCGGAGGAGGATCCGCAATCCGATCCCCGCCTCCTGAGAACCTCCGGAAGCGGCGGCGCGTCGATTACCGGCCTTGGACCCCCGATCTGAGAGAACGTGCGTTGGTTGGAAGGAATTCGAGCCCTTTGAATTGGACCCCTACCGGGGATTCCTCTTCTGACCTACCTTGGGGATTGCGAGGGCTGAACAATCTCGGAAATACGTGCTTCATGAACTCAGTGTTGCAAGCATTGCTCCATACTCCGCCATTGAGGAACTATTTCTTGAGCGATCGGCACAACCGGTTTTTTTGTCAACAGAAGGGCAGTGTTAAGAAAAATGACACCAATCAAAATAAGAATTCGAGGCTTTGTTTAGCTTGTGACATGGATGCCTTGTTTTCTGCTGTGTTTTCGGGAGAAAGGACTCCGTATAGCCCGGCAAAATTTCTATACAGGTTGCCTTCAGCTGGGAACTTGTTAAATGTATTGATACCCTGTTTTCCTTCCTAGTTTTTAACATGATAGGTTGAATCTGATCATGATCTGTTTGTTATATTGAATAATTTTTTAGAAAGTATAAGTATTAGTCGATGAGTTGAAATTGCCTTGCTGATTTTGGGAACTAATCCCTACCCAATACTGTAGTTTGCTGAGTTGGTCGAAAATAGGTTTGCGTAGATTTTTTGTAATATCTGTACACATGTCAATGCAATTCTGGCAGATTATACTTGTGCTCTGATATTCTCAACTTCACCATAGCCGAGATCTAGTAATATATATATATATATATATGTTAATGTATATTTTCTTTTGACTTTTGTCATTCTGTTACAGTTGGTGGCAATATGCGGCAAACCTAGCAAGTTATGAACAACAGGATGCACATGAATTCTTCATTTCTATGCTTGATGGGATTCATGAAAAAGTGGAGAAGGATAAAAGAAAGCCCCAGAGTCAAGGTAAATTGGTCCTGCTGCATAAATTTTTAAGTAACTAAGGTTCCCCTGGGGGGAAAAAATAAAATAAAAAACTAAATAAATAAAAATGAAGAAGAAGAAAAGAAGACAGAGTAGGAAGAAAAACAATTACGAAGTTTCTGTAGCAACCATTGAGGGGGGGGGGGGGAGAATCAATTCAACAAGTGTCGGTGTCGGTTACAGAATATTCTTTATTGGTAGGTTACAATATGTTACTTGTTAGTTATCCACTTCTGTCTTTTGGAATATTTGGTTGAAATAACCTCCCAGGTAGGACCTGTCTTAATGTCCACCATTCATTTTGCATGTTTCTTCTGCCTTGCTGTCTAATTCTCTTCATGTGTAATACAATCCAGTAACATTTTGTTTGTTACTGTCATATTTTTGAAGTGTCTCTAGACGTTAGTTTCCATGAATGTAGTTGTAGCATTCAAGTGCATTAAGGTCATACTGCTTTTTAGATGTGTTAATGCAGTTGATTTTTGCACAGTTTATGAAGTAACATTTTAAATGTGATGCTCCTTGCTTCCGGTTTCTGATGGTTCCTGGTAGAAACAATGAATTTTAGACTAGAAATTGGTTGGATGATTTAGCTCCTGTTTTGGACACTAGTAAGTTTTCACGTGTTCCAATATGACAAGTAAATGATGGTGCTTAAGATACTTAGAATTTTATTACCTTTTCCCAGCACCATCATTCCATGCCTATGATGGTCAAAATGTAGTTCTACTAGTTGAATCATGGTTACTGGAAGTTGGGGACTTTTTAGAGTGTTTCTGGATGTAGTTTGTTTCCTTTTTCTAATTAAACGATATGGGCGTCTAAAAATAGTGGGGAGGCAAAATGAAGCTTGCTGCCATTCTAAAATATATAAGCGATCACTTGATATCCCTACCTTCTTTGTTATGGAATAGTTTTGTATTCTGATCAAGCTGATCCAAAGGACCTTAAAGATTAAGAAGGAATTGCAATATTTAACTGCAGGATGTGGGTTTAGGTCCCTTGTTGCTTTAGGCGTTGGCAAATGCTCTCAGATTTAGGGCTAATACTCAGCGCAAGCTTGTCAACTGCAACTCTCCAGTAAGTCTCCTGTTCTTAGTCTCCTTGGTTTCAACATAGGAATTTCTTGTGCAACAATAATTCTTTCTCATGTTAACTCCACTTGTGCCATTTCTAGGGTTTCTTCATTTTGTCATGGCTGATGCCTAGCTGCCAGAGTATACGAGAGGTTAGCAACAGGGCCAAATCCTTTAGTTGAACCTTTATGATCTATGTTGTTCACAGATCATATATCAGGGACCCCATCATTCTGATGGCAATTTTGGCATAAGTTATCTTTACACTTTGATGAAGTTCCAACCATTTGGCATTTGAGGTAGAGAAGAAGAATTTATCCCAAGAACTTTGTTATACCATCTCATCAAATCCTTGCTGCACTGTTTTCCTTGTAGAATCATTCTTCCCATCATCTTTGGTGGCAGCAGAGGTATGTGCTAATAAAGAGCAGTTTGTGAAGTTGTTAGTGGCCAAGTTGTCTTGCGTAAGACTGAGTTGGGTAAAAGTTCTTTGGCATGCAGTAGTATAAAAATTTAGATTTCCACATGAGTTTCTGAATACAATTCTTGCTCTAGTAGCAGAAATAGCCAAAACTGAAATGGGAAATATTTTTCATTTGGTCCAATTGTAGTTTGAGTACTCTCACTAGAATAATTAACAATTTCCAACATAGATTGCTAATTACGCATCTAGTTCAGTTTTCACACGTGCTCTTATTATCATCAGATGTCTATGACAATCTTTAACTGAGCATGCTTATCAAAGTTAAATAAAATAAAAATTTCTAATTTAACACGTCTTTGGCTTCAGTTTTCAAGCAAAAAGACGAGATTAATTGGTAATGTAATATATCTCCTTCTAACCTTGTTTATTCCATAGTGCAGGCAATGGAGACTGTTGTATCGCACATAGAGTGTTCTCTGGCATTTTGCGCTCTGATCTCATGTGTACAGCATGTGGTTTTACGTCTACAACGTATGATCCATGTGTGGACTTCTCATTGGACTTGGAACCAAACCAGGGAACTTCTACAAAGTTGTCGGCCTCAAAATCCCATCATACTTGCAATGGCGAGGCAGGTCCCGTGAAATCAAGCCGAAACTGTGGAATGTCTACCTTGATGGGCTGTTTGGACCGATTTACTAGACCCGAGAGACTGGGCTCTGACCAAAAGTTCTTCTGCCAACAGTGTCAAGTGAGACAGGAATCTCTCAAACAAATGTCTATAAGAAAACTCCCCTTGGTTTCTTGCTTTCATATAAAAAGATTTGAGCATTCTCCAATCCGGAACATGTCAAGGAAAGTTGACCGCTCTTTACATTTCCCATTTTCCTTAGACATGGCACCTTATCTATCTTCATCAATATTGAGAAGTCGATTTGGAAACAGAATGTTCTCTTTTGATGGGGATGAATTGGATGCTTCTGAGTTGTCTTCAGAATTTGAGTTGTTTGCTGTTATCACGCACACTGGCAAGCTAGATGCAGGCCATTATGTGACCTATTTGCGCTTAAGTGATGAATGGTACAAGTGTGATGATGCTTGGATCACTCGAGTGAATGAAAACATTGTGAGGGCTGCACAGGGATACATGATATTCTATGTGCAAAAGATGCTTTACTACAAAGCAAGTGAAAGACCGGCTGCCTCTTAGCATCGCTACAGACAATGTGGATTAAACAGTTTTGGAGTACAGCAGTTTAAAAACATTCAACGAGCTCATGCCTAATATGATTAATTATTGAAGAAAACGGCCGCCATTGTTAGTGCCGTCATAACCGTCGTGGAGTTGCTGCATCTTCAAAGGGAAAGCAGCTCGTCCTCTCCGAGTAGATTTTTGAGAGGTAATTGTGTATCTAAGATGAAGCTCATGCAGGCATTATTATTATTATTATTTTTTAAGGCATTTTCCTGCCTATGGAAGCTATTAGCTCCAAAATATGGGTTCCTTAAAGAAAACAAAGAGGAAAGAGAAATACAAAAGAATGAATCATTTTAATTGATGGTTTGTTTTTTGCCTCCTCAGTCTGTTGATTCTTTTCTTTTCTTAATTCGCTCTTTTTGCGTCCATACTTTGATCCATCGAATTTTATTCTCTTTGAGATGCACTTGGTCTATAGTCATCTGTGTTTAATTTGCATGTTTGATGGCTTTGTTCGCTCTAACCAGTCAACTTCTCCAAGAATACTAGTCTAATGAACTTCTGAAAATAGATAATGATTTATAGTCATTCCCGGTCGGCTGAAAATGGGTAATGAATTTATACTTTTGCCCATGCTTGCTTTTAGTGATAGTAGTTAGAACTTAGAAGCAAGCAAGGGCAGTGGTGTAAATTTATCAGTCGTCCTTGGATAATTGGCTCATGAATTGGGTGAAAGGTTGATTTTTCTAGTCAGATGTATAGAGCTATAAGCTATTTGTTGGTGAAAGTAGTTGTGTAAAATAACAGTTGAATCTTGGTGGTAGAATAAGAGAAGGGATGTTGAGATCATCACTCTGCGTTGCGTGCTGCTGCTGCTCCTCTGCTATATTATGTGATAATAAAGAGCTAGCTCATTTAAGGCCAATCTTCTTGATCTATTGCTCATCTTCTTTACAGAATTGAAGTTGAAGACAGCATTTATCATGTACCCTGTATTTATTTTTCCATTCCTGGGAAACAGAATAGAGGGGTAAGAGTTTTGTTCTGTTTGGGTAAAAGTGAGGAGGAAGAGTCGTGATTGCAAAGATTCGAAGAGGGATTTTAATAATTAAATCATGATGTACATTTTGGTTAGGATGGAAATAAAGAAATAGCAAGCATCCCATATGCCATATCTTCAAGCCAAATGCAATGTGGTTTACTTTATGTTCGAAGTTATATATATCTTAAGAAAATGGTAACTGGTAAGGCCTTGGTGCTTGCTTGTATAATAGAAGAATATATATATATATATATATTATTCTAAACTGAAGTAAAATATAAACAAATTTATTATATTTTATAATGCAAGTATTTTGATCCGAACTAAGGTGATTTTTGAACCAAACTCTTTATCCTTGGAGTGTCTCTCTCAACCAATCATCTATTAGTTTTTGTCTCTTCCCAAATCGAGACTTGATATCTGACTCTCTATCAAGTCACTTCTCCCTCAACTAATCACTGTGTGTGTGGGAAACCCTCAATTCGACCCTTTGCATTCTTGTAATCTGGGATCTCATAAAGAGAGGAATTCCCTCGATGGAAACCTTTGGTCTCCTATACTCAAAGCCCTCAACAGAAAGACCACTTCAAATATTAGGTAAATTGTCTCTCCTTTGCTTTCTAATATGATATGTTTCTTTCTAGCTATATTTTGGAGGCCAGAGATTTTGGGTTTCCCTCTTTGATTTTGGATCATCTTAAAGAAAAATTTACACATTCAGAAATTAGTAGACTTTCTGTTCTTTTTTTATTAATTCAACCATTTTGCCCTTCATATAAAAGCCCAGCCCTCTTCTTTTCCATCGTCTCTATTCTTTTTACAAACTTTTCACCCCCTGTTCCCACTGTCTGTTGCCACTGCCACCATATCTGGTTCCATTTTCTTCTTCCAACACCACCGCATCCGCCGCCGTTACTGTCGCTAGCAACAACCATTTTCACTCGCTGCAACCACTGCCTCTGCTAACACCAGGGATTGAGTTCCGGCCATATTGCCTAAACCTTTTTTTTTAAAAAATTAATTTTAATATAATTAAAAATATATAATTATATGAAATATAAAATCAAAACATGATTACATGTAAATATATTTAAATATAATTCAATATATAAGTATATGAATATATTTTTATATATATAATTATAAGGCAAATGAGTAGTTTAGTCATTATATTAAATAACACCTCATTAATATGACATAATTATAATCTAGTAATACATCTTTTATCAAAGATTGAATTATTATTTAATCTCATCGCTATTTTATCTTATCATTAACTTTATCTTATTATCATTTAATTTGAATAACAAAATATTTAAAAACAATATTCATCACAAAGATAATAATTAATGTACATTTATTGTGTTTTATTTTTAATTTCAAATAAATTCTATGAGTTGATAACAAAAATATTATATTTTAGAATATTTAATTAATTAATAAAATTATTTAAAAATTAAAATAATATAAAAATATTATACCTTAATTATATTATTATAAAGAAAGTAATTAACACTACTTATGAAAAAGAAAAGGCTAAAACACACTCAGCCCCTCAGACTATTTCAGTTTAGCCACTTTGTCTCCTGAATTTGAAGGGGACTTATCAACTTAACTTTTAATTTGAGGCCTATTAAATATCTCAAAATTCAAAATCATCTCCAGAGCTGCACGTATAACACGTGCTATTAAATTTTATATTAATATGATATATATTAATAAATTATAAATTATAAATTATTTATACAATGTAAACATATTAATGTTTAATAAAATTTTATCTGTTAATAAATTTTACATTTTTATTTATTAAAATTTTATATTAATAATATATATATGTTGATGTATAAATTTTTATGATGAAATGGTGGTAAGTTATATATAATTATTTATTAAAAATTTATATTAATACAAACCTACACAGTGAACAGTGCTGTTATATATACACACACACACAGTGCTGCTCAGGGGCAGATGCCGACGATGGAGGAGCCGGGCGATAGAGACGCCAACGATGGAGGCGGTGGACGAAGCTAATGTCCAACGCAGGAATAGGTCAGGAACATAATATATATCTGTATGTATGTATATATATATATGAAGCTGTATGTATAGATAATATATATAGGAAACTGAAGCATATATATTATGTATATATATATATATCGGTATGTATACACTATTCAGACGGAGGAGGCGGCAGCGGCAATTGGAGGCAGTGGTGGATCTTGGTGGAAGAGAGGGAATTGAATTAGGGAAGAACAGAGAAGGGATTGAATGGGAGAAGAACTGATGGAGGAAGCAAAATCAGAGAAGAAGCCAAGCCACCGCAATTGAAGCAAAAGGAGCGGAGAGGGGCGGTGACCAGAGGAGAACGACTGGAAGCAAAAGGAGCAAAGAAGGCGGCGGCCGCAACTGCGAGGCGGCAACTGCAACGGCGGTAGGTCTTGGTGGAATAGAGGGATAGAAGAGGAGACCACGGCAGAAGGGAGGGAGAGAGTAAAAAAGAGGAAGAGACCCATTGCTCACTCTCCTCAACCTAGCGTGATTTCACGCATAGTGTTGAGGGGGCTGATGGGTCTTTAAATGTAAAGTTGGGGTCTTTATAGATCCTAACTAAAAGGTGAGGGAGCTAATAAGTTCTCCCTCAAGGGAGCTAATAACTTGAGGGGGCCAATTGGTTAAGAATAATGGTATTAATATATTTTTGTGTATATTTTAGATTATATAAAATGTATTAAAGATAAAAATATCTTTCATGAAACGCATAAAGATATGTGAGACATATTAAAGTGAAAAATATTTTAATCATAATATTCTCTTATATAACTAAAAATATACAAAAATATTGTACATCATTGGTTGGTTAAATGGGCAAGGTAAAGGAGCTGGATATCTCATTAGCCAAAAGAAAACCAACAGTTGCGTTTACCTAAGGTCTCACCAACAAGGAGATCGGTGTCATGTGTAAGTCTAAGAAATCCAATCATCGGCTCTTTGCAACGAGCCAATCAACGCCACATGTCTTCGGCTCACCTCATCGCTCTCTGTTTCTCTCTCCCCGTCTTTTCCACGCTCTCTCTCTCTCTCTCTCTCTACCCTTCTACAAACCCGCGTTGAGATTGTTTTTGTGCGACGCAGAATTGCTGCAACGTCTTTTCTGCCCTTTTAGCATCTAATCTGATACAAATCAAATTGCTCTTTTTTTCTTTATCAGTTTCTTTGTCGCTTGTATTGATAATTAAATAAGTCTTGTATATCATTATTAATTGGGAGTTGATTGAGTGACCTGGTTAGGGCTTAAGGGGTTCTCCCAAACAATCTCGATTCGGATTCTTGAAATTTGTTCTTGGAAATCCGACTTGTTTTTATTTTGCAGCAGCAATTACAGCCGATTTTGGGATTTGTTTGTAATTTGAAGTGGGTTTGGCCTGATTCAGGGCGTGGTGGCTTGAAATAGTGGATTTGAATATGGTTTCTGGCGTCAAGCTGATTGTTTATGCTGGTTTGAAGTTTTTGGAAATCATTTTTCTGGCGTGAAACTCGAGCGATCAGGTAAAGGCTCATGTTTTGTTGTTGTCGGTTTTGTACTGTTTGTTGCTATTGCTATTGAAATTTGAATGGTTGGCTGAAACTCAACAAAATGAGAGCGACATGGATAATTTGAGCCTTTATTTGACATGGTCTAATTCATTAGTTCAGTCAAATGCTGCGTTTTAAAGTTATTGGCTTTAAGTTTGCAACCTTTCTTTTATTGACTTGAGCAGAGCAAATTATGTGGAAAGGGTGTATTTGGGCAAAACTTAGATAAGGGACTAACTGAGCAAACAGTAATGCCTGAATGATGGGCAAAGTATTTTTCATTTTTGTGCCGTCAGGGCATCAACCACGGTGATACCACTTTTGTTGAACAATTCAGGAAAAAGTGGTTTTGGAAGGGATAGGAAAATAAATCCTTTAACTGATTTATCCCTCCAGGGTGCATCTCATATGTTATCAGGTTGGTACCACTTGGTTGCTGGTCTGTCCTGATGAACAGTGACAGAATTCAAAGTTTTAGGACACTGACCAACAAGTGTGTGATAGAATAGATTATAGGAGCTCTTGGCAACATTAAGGAAGCAATAACGATTATATTCTGTATTTTGGTCTGAGAAGCAAATATATACACACGTCTGTTTCAAAGTTTGTTTTTTTTTGTTTATCACCTGAACTTACAAATTTAGCAGATTTTATCTAATGTCACTCATCAGATGCTTTCTAGTTCAATTTATTTTGTCTCAACCTTAATTTCTCCACGGTGTATTCATCATTGCCCACTGTTAACTGTTGTTCTAAGAAGATTTTAAATACTTGATATAGTTGATCTCTTTCCGCTCTTTCTGATGCCTGTTTGTATCCTAAGGAAAGAGAGGAGGATGTTACTTGAGGCACTGTGTCATGACCCTATGACCAATAAAAGGGTATTATTGTAATAGAATAGAGTAGTTTGTTAGAGATATTTTAGAGAGAGGTTAGAAGCACATGGGAGCATGTGCTAGGCTGTTAGAAGGCAAATATGCCTATAAAAGGGTGTTGTAATGGTTTGTTTTGTCATGAAGAAATTAATGAATTGAATACTATTTTCTCTCTAATTTTCTAGTCCTTCCCTCTCGTTCTTCTCCCTCATTCTTCTCTTCTTCTATTCCTCCATCTCTTTCTCTTAATATCTCTCCCTCCTTCAATCTGATTTCTTCTCCCAATTCCTATCACAACCTTAACTAACCCTAGGGTTGTGACAAATGGTATCAGAGCATGTTCCTCGGCAGTTTCGTTACTGATTTAGGTTAGGTGTTGAAGCTGGCCGGCAATCGGTGGCTGAAAGGAACAAGTCGCAGGAGGCGACTTCCGAAACAATACAAAATTAACAAGGAGAAAGGGCCGATCGGAGAAGATTGTGGAATCTGTAGCCATCGCGAGCATAGCCGATTCTGGCCAGCGACAACAAGGACGGTGGTGCTGGTCGGTGATTGGGCGGTAGCTGCATGGCTGTGGTTTCAACTCAAGTTGAAGGTAGGAAAATCCGACTCCTTCTGCTGTGATTTAATCGAGCCCAGATTGAGAAGGCTTTGAAGGCGATTTGGGTGAGGCGAGCGCGAACCGCGAGTGATTGTGGGTTGCGTCCGTCGAAGGTGAAGCAGACGGCCTAGGCGTGTGCGACTGAAGCGGAAGACAGGTTGCAGGAGCTCTGCTGGAGTTGACAACATGAGCGACTATTGAAGGTGGAACAGTAGGGTGAATCGCTATTGTTCTCCGAGTTGCTGTAGTCGACCATGAGGCGAGTGTAGGGACTTCTGCAATAGGCGAACAAGAAGGCTGAATCGGATCCGTTGCTTATCGGTTCATTTTTGCTAGAGGACTGAAGATCGCTAGCTGTGGTGAGGCAATCGCTAGTCCTGGGCGATTGTTGTGAAGTAGAAGAACAGGTGGATTGCGGCTATTTCCGAGGCTGGGCAGCGTGGGTCAGCAAGCCGAAGCAGATTTGGTGGAATCGGAAGCCAATTCATAAAATACTGCAGCCAATTGAATTCTCAATTCTGGAGAATTCTGTTAGTTGCAGCACAATTGAGCAAGGGAGGCGAAGCCAACCAAATCTCTGCGAAATTCCGTTGAGGCAAGCCGACTTGGAGGAATTTTGAGTCATAATTGAAGGCGATTCTGACGGTGACCGTGGACATAAGTGATCGTGAGTTGCTTTGGTTGTGATTTCAACTCCAGCAATTATATACTTCTACGGATAATGGAAGTAGAAATAGGCTGATTTCCAGAAGGCTGATTTCTGGAAATTGATTCTGATGTCTGATTGATAGACGACTGTCATAGCATTGTGGGTTGGAGTTCGGGAGGCGGACATCGTTGGCAACGTAGCCAGGTAAAGTTCGATCTGTTTAGTCTATTGCCAGCTGACATGATTAAATTCCAAGAGAGAGAGCAACCCTTCGTTCAGACGTTTGAATTTAGGGGGTGAAGCAGGGTGGACAGCGCTCCAAATTTTTGGCCTATGTCTCGTTCTGCTAGTGAAAGTTCTGCCAAGGCAGGCAGTGCGTACATGAGGCCATGGGAGACTCAATGGCAGCCAAAGAAGGCTGCATTTTCAGTGGGGTGTCCTACTCATGAAGTTAGGAGAGGCTGTGAGCAAAGGGAAACAAAGGCAGCCAAGGGGACCAGTGCATACATGGAGCAAACGAGCCCTAAATTGCTGCAAACGAATGCTTCATTTTCAGCTGGAATGAAGCCTCAAAGGCAGCCAAAGGAGGCTGCAATTTCAGTTGGCAGCAACAAGGAACAGAAGAATGGAGTCAGCCAATTGGACAAAGGAACCAGCAGTGGGTTTGATGAAGAGTGCAAGGAATTCGTTCGAATGTTTCGTGAGAAGTTGCAAGAGTTTGCAATGGTACTATCTAAGAAGTATCATTACAATTTTCCGGTGGAATATTTTGATGACTATCATGGAAGTTTTAACAAGGAAGAATTCCTTGAAATGGAGGAGCCGAAGGAGAAGTCAAGATTATGGAAGAGCGATTCATTGCTTACCTCCAATATGGAGTGGAAGAAGGGTACCAGTTTCAGCAAAACTACCAAGGAGGAATGCAACATCAGTGATGAAATTGGGGGTGAATGGCATTATTCAAAAGGAATCTATGATGAACAGATTGATCAGGGAGTAAAGGCAAAGGGACAATCTGAAATTGTTGAAAGAAAGGTCCAAATAGAGGGAAATTGCAGCCAACAAAAGGGGAAAGAAGTTCTTGATGGTGATGATTTTGGGATTCTGCAACAAAAGCAGTCCAACTTTAAGGAAGAAGGGGAAGAGGAAGAAGAGAGTGAGAAAAAGGAATTGGAGGATGACACTCAATCAATTGACAGCCTCTCAAGCACTCTTACTAGTGCTGAAACGCTTGGCCAGGTGTCAATTAATGAGCAATCGTTGGCTGGAAGTGAAGTTGCAGCATCTCCTAATGCTAATACTCTCAAACAACCTTGGTATGAGTATTCAAGGAAAGAATGCAAACCTCTATTGCTGCATTTTGAGGCTGTTGTTGATATTTCTTCAGCAAAACATGGCTGTGGGTTCAATGGGGATATAGTAACAACAACAATGGCTGAAGATCTACCCTTCTTACTTGTTTTGGATGGTTATGAAGTTTTCCCTATTGAAATTCTGGGCCAATTCATACTTGGAATTAATCTTGGAAACCTAAGAATGAAGATGAAAAGACCTAAAGGTAGAAAGAAAGAAAGGAGGATGATCCGCATAGAGAAGGTTGGAATTGGATGAAGAGCAACGGCTATTCGCGGCAAGTTCTTGGGGACAAGAACTCTCTTAAAGGGGGGGAAATTGTCATGACCCTATGACCAATAAAAGGGTATTATTGTAATAGAATAGAGTAGTTTGTTAGAGATATTTTAGAGAGAGGTTAGAAGCACATGGGAGCATGTGCTAGGCTGTTAGAAGGCAAATATGCCTATAAAAGGGTGTTGTAATGGTTTGTTTTGTCATGAAGAAATTAATGAATTGAATACTATTTTCTCTCTAATTTTCTAGTCCTTCCCTCTCGTTCTTCTCCCTCATTCTTCTCTTCTTCTATTCCTCCATCTCTTTCTCTTAATATCTCTCCCTCCTTCAATCTGATTTCTTCTCCCAATTCCTATCACAACCTTAACTAACCCTAGGGTTGTGACACACTGCACCATAACGTAATTTCTTTTTTGATTTTCAGATAGCATGATGGGCATTAAGGATTGGTTTTTGTCTCAGCTTGTATCCAAGTCAGTGGTTTCATCAAGGCCATTGTCAGCCAGTGATAGGTTTTTCAGAGAGGAACATTTGAATGAAGAGTTCAGCAACCAAGGTATCACCCTGTCTTTTGCTCAATTGGATGTTGTTGAAGTGCTACAGTCTTGTTTGCCAAAAATTTTGCATGCTTGTGTGTATGGGCATGCGCTTATGTGAGAACTAACCATTTGATTGTCAAAGATCCTCTCATGTCTTTGTTTTGTCTTATCTTTTGCTTTTAGATTTGATGATTCTGAGTTGTTGGCAAACAGATGATCTGTTGAAACAAAAATAGTAAAGTTTCCTTGACATGGATATAGTTTTCATTCTGTGTATGATGTAGAATCATGAGATATTCTAAATCCTCTTGCATCTTGTCTGCTCTCTGTTCTTAGCAGCACTTTTTTTCATGTGTAATATTACAACTGGCTCCTACAATGTAGCTGGAGATTAAGATGTGGCTTTTCAATAAATTCTTGGAAAATCTGTGGTTTCTAATTTAGGGTAGCCAAAGAGTTCTACTGTTTGTCTGATTTTTTATAAGAAACATTATCTTAAGAGTACCAGTAGTCAATGCCATATTGTTGCCTTTTCTCAGACAAGTTTTAGTTTCAAAGAAAACCAATATCTTGTTTTTTTTTTTTTTTCTTTTTAACCAGAACAACCCCTTCAAAAAAAAAAAAAAAAAGTATCTTGAGTTGAGTGGCCAGCATCAATCTCACTAGGTCTCTAAAAGCCTTTATAGATACCTGTTATTGCTGAAAATAAGATGTATACTAGTGAGGACTTCTGTTACAGCCCTCATAAAGTAACCAGAATGTGCTCATAATATTTTTGAAACTGTAAGATGGCTCATGACTGCACTTAATTTTATAAGAGTTTAACAAATAAATTTAGAGTAATTTATATTGATCATCTTTGAGGTTTGTCCTAATTGTAGAAAGCACCCCTCACATAAAACCAGGGTAAATTGCTCATTTTAGCCCTGGTTTCTCTCTCTAACCCCCTACCCACCCACGCACCCCTCCCTTTCTCGTTAATCTCCCTTCCCTTCCTTTTACAAAATGTATTTTCCAATTAAAATTTTTCATTAATACAAAAATAGCAGAAAAGATGTTTTTAATTACAAAAAAATAAAATTTTCAATTTTTTTTCTAATCTTTATATATAAACTAAATATATATAATATTTTCCAAAATATATTCTTAATTTATAATTATTTTTAAATATACAAAAATTAAAATAGTGCTGGTGAACTCATTGTCAATGTGGTTGCAGAGACCCCATTGCTGGGGTTCAACAAAGGAGAGGGAGGGGGAAAGAGGAGAAGGAACCCACCTCTCTCTCTCTCTCTCTCTCTCTCAGATTGCAATAGGGTGTGCAACCTGCAAAAACCCCCTTCTTATCAGACTCTGAGCAATGGTTGGATCTTGTCTTCTCTGCCCAGAAGTGGCAGACTTCTGCAATGTTGGTTGGTCTTCTTCACACTGAGCAGTGGCTGGGTCTCCTTCTCCCTCATGGTTGGTTTAGGTCTTCTTTTCAATCAGCACTGACTCAACTTCAAAGGCAGCAACTAGATCTAGTTCTTCGATCAGTCACTTCGATCAGTCAGTGATCTGGTCTGTTTTGCAGTGGTAAGTAACACTTTGGTGCTTTAACGGTCTTCTCTTCCTCAGCAAGCAACAACAGCGGTGGCTGGTGGCAATATCACTGCTCTCTTCAGCAAGTTGGGTCTTCCTCCCTTATGACAACATCTCCCTTTGCAATCAGCCCACTGTAGTCTTGACCATTTATGATATCTAGATTTGCCTTCACTGATCTTTGACAGCCTTTGCAAGCGGACCCTCCCTGTCGCTGTCATCCTCCGGCTAGCAGCGGTGTTGCCTTTTTCATTGGTAGCCATTGGACTCTATCTTCTCTAGCAAGATTTGTCCTTGCTTGGCCAACAGAGAACTCCATGTCAAAGGGGTTTCCTATCTTGTTCTGAACCATGTGAGGGACTGGCGTGGCTCACTCAGTTGGTGGGCTCAGCAGGAAGCCATTGAGAGAGGCAGGGAGGGGTATTTTTGATATTTAGAAAAATCTAATGGCAATAAGTTAACGGCAAGAGAGAAACTGCAACAAGGTTTCCACAGTAAAGGTAGTAGTTGTAATTTCTCGTACCTCAGGGGTACTTAGTGTATTTTACTCATAAATTTAAGTGCTCTGAACACTAACTGGAATCATAAAGTGGCTAAAAAATGAAGGTGGATTGTTTCTTTCCCAAAATTCAGGTTGCCCTTATTTGCTCTGTCCTTGAGGTTATCATGCTTGGGGCAAGGATTGCAGGTTGCTATCACGACACCAAGAATTAGGAAGATATTTTCTTATTTTATTTTCAGTTGTTATATATTTAATTAGTGATTATGTTCTAGGAATTATAGTTATGGAGTAGTGGGGAAGTGGTGGAGTGATTTAGGAGCAATTGTTGGCAGTGGATGAGTGGTAACTGCCACAAATAACTATTAGTTACCTTTCTATATAAAGCTGTAACCCACATAGTGCCAAGATTATATTTTGAATTATCAAGAAGAATATTGAATTCTCTTTATTTTCCCTCAAGTTCTGTCTATTTTCTCCCATATTTCTCTCAGATTCCCACCTCCCATTTTTTTTCAGTTCTCCCTAATTTCAATCTGTTCTCTTTAATATTTTGTCTGTTTTGCCCTCAATTATTGCTATTTCTCGCTCAATTTCCAGTTCTATCTTCTAAGGATACATCAGTTTGGACTAGGGTCTTGACATTTGATATCAAAACAGTGGTTTCTAGACTGTGATTTAGGGTTCATAGCAATTGATTCCACTCAAAACAAGGTGGGTATTGCAACAACGATCCAAAGTGAATTTAGAAGAATTTGGACTGTGCAGATGGAAAAAGGAACTCTTGAGAGAATGCAGACGCTGGAGAGAGTATTCAAGGAAGAAATCAATAAAAAGTTGGACGAACTCATGATTATGATGACCAAAAGGTATCAAGTTAGTCTTCTAGCGTAATTACTTTCTAGGGAATATTCTGATCCAATTATTCAACAAAAGATACCAGTCCTTGTGACAAATGACTATCCACTGAAGGAGAATGCTAATCCAATTTTGGAAGGTATTAATGGTGATGCTGCTAATGTTACATGTCCTATCAATCTGCGGTTAAACACAACAAGGTGTCAAGTTCAAGCAGTTGCAAAGAAGTTCATGATTGGGATTTGAATTTGTTCAAATCATATGACCTTGTCTCCGTCACCGATTCAATAAACACAGTCAAAGATCCTCCCCTTATAAAGCATCTCCCTCTATTTTATCATGGAGAAGTTCAACCATTTGTAGGCATTACTGATCCAAAGGACATTACAGTCTAAGGTGATTCTAGGTTTGTCAAGTAAGGTCAAATTGTTCCAATTGTACCAACTCAAAACCTTCCACTGAAGGTGGAGGAAGTGGATACACCATGTGGTGATCTAGTTCTAAAAGAGAGAATTAGAGCAGGTTCCTTTGGGTTTGTCCAACATGTTGATTGGAAGGGCTCATATGTATACAACTTTGGTGTGAGATTATGGAAAACTACATAGAAAATTGAAGTGGATGAAGGGATGGTAGAAGAAAAAGAAGCTGCAAGGATTGGATGAAGAAGATAGCTAGTGACCATGATTTCTTGAGGACAAGAAATCTTTTAAGGGGAAGGGAATGTCACGACCCCATGAATTAGGAAAATAATTTCTTTTTATTTTCAGTTGTTGTGTATTTAATTAATAATTAGTGGTTATGTTATAGGAATTATAGTTATGGAAAAGTGGGGAGGTAATGGAGTGTTTTAGGAGCAGTTATTGGTAATGGAGGAGTGGTAATTGTCACAAATAACTATGGTTAGCTTTCTATAGAAAGTTATAACCTTCACAGTGTCGAGATCATGTATGAATTATGAAGAATATATTGAAGTCTCTCATTTCTCCTTATTGTTCTCTTTGATTTCCCCCTCAATTTTGTTAGATTTCTCCCCCATCTCTCCCAATTTTCCCCTTATTTTCTATCAGTCTCCCTCATTTTGATCTGTCTCTCCCTTATTTCTTCCTATTTCTCCCTCAATTCTACCTTTAAAGAAAACATTAGTTAGGACTAGGGATTTGACATTAATTTTTTTTTTTTTTGTTGAGGGGGGGGGGGGGGGAGATCCAAGAGAAATGGGGGGGAAAATAGATAGAACTTGAGAGAAAACAGAAAGAATTCAATATTCTTGTTGATAATTCAAAATATAATCTCGGCATTGTGGGGGTTACAACTTTATATAAAAAGCTAACCAACAACTATTTGTGGCAGTTACCACTCCTCCACTACCAATAACTGCACTTAAATCACTCCACTACCTCCCCCACTACTCCATAATTGTAATTCTTATAACATAACTACTAATTAAATATATAACAATTAAAAATAAAATAAGAAAATATCTTTCTAATTCTTAGGGTAGTGACATTTTCTCCCCTTTAAAAGATTTCTTATCCCCAAGAAATCCATTAACTGACCACAATTGCTTCAGGCAATCGCTGTGGCGTCTTTTTCTTCTACCTTCCCTTCATCCACTTCAATTTTCCATGCAATTTCCCATAATCTCACTGCAAAGCTGTATGCATCTGAGCCCTTTCAATTAACATGATGGACAACACCCAAGGTACCTACTCCGATTCTCTCATTCAGAACCAAATCACTCCATGGCGTTTCCACTTCTTCCACCTCCAATGAAAGGTCTTGAGTTGGTTTAGTTGGAAACATTTGACCTTCCTTAGCAAACCTAGAATCACCTTGGACTGTAATATCCTTTGGATCAGTAATGCCTACAAACAACTGAACTTCTCTATGAACAAGAAGATGGAGATGCTTTAAAGGAAGAGGATCTTTGACTGTATTCAATGAATTGGTGATGGGAGATAGGGTCATATGATTTGAACAAATTCAAATCCCAGTCATGAATTTCTTTACTGCTGCTTGAACTTGGCTCCTTGCTTTGTTCATCCATAGATTGCTTAGGACATATAATGTTAGCAACATTATCGTCAATACCTTCCAAGATTTGATTAGCATTCTCCTTCGATGGACAGTCCTCTGTTGTAGGAATTGGTTCCTCTTATTGAATAATTGGATCAAAATATTCCCTAGAAAGTAATTCTACTGGAAGATTAATCCAATACCTTTTGGCCATTAAGATCATGAGTTCGTCCAACTTTTTATTGATTTCTTCCTTGAATACTTCCTCCAACGACTATAGTATCTCAAGAGCTCCTCCAGTCTTCGGCACAATCCAAATTCTTCAAATTTTACTATGTATCACTACTGCAATAACCACCTTGTTCTGATTGAAATCAATTGGTAGGAACCCTAAATTATAGTCGAGAAACTACTACTCTGATACCAAACTAATGTTATGCTTAATCAGGACCCTAATCCTAACTAATGTTTTCTTTGAAGGTAGAATTGGAATTTGTGAGAGAAATAGGAAGAAATGGAGGAGAAACAGACCAAAATGAGGGGAGACTGATAGAAAGTAAGGGGAAAACTAGGAAAAATGGGGGAGAAATCTAACAAAATTGAGGGAGAAATCAAATGGAATAATAGGGGGAAATGAGAGAGTTAAATAAATTCTTCACAATTCATATATGATCTCGGCACTGTGGGAGTTATAGCTTTATATAGAAAGCTAACCACAATTATTTGTGGCAGTTACCACTTTTCCATTGCCAATAACTGCTCCTACAACACTCCACTACCTCTCCACTTCTACATAATTGAAATTCCTAGAACATAACTACTAATTAAATAAATTAATTAAATATATAACAATTAAAAAATATATATATCTTTCTAATTCATGGGGTCATGACAGTTGCCCTTGATATTGTACCGCTTCAATTGGCAATCCAATTGAACAGTGAGCTACAGCATCAAGGATCCTATGCAGTCTTCATCATGATGAATTCCATCTAATTGCTGGCCCTTGTCACGGTCCTTGGCAACAGTGACAATGAGCTACTCTGGTTTAGTGGTTTAGAAGGAAGTTGACAATAGGGAGTCAAGTAAGAAGGTAGAAAGAACAGAGGGTTAGAGAGAATTGTGGAATGCGAAAAGGAGAGAGAGAGATATAGAGAGGAACAGAATTAATTTGGTATTCAATCTTTTCATGTCCTTCTCCCGTGGAATGGGAGTAGTACATATAGGCGCATAAGGTGGGAGTAGATGCAGCGGATCCTTCCCTCCCCAGCGGTTACAACAGAATGTTTTGTCTTTTCCTAAGGCCTTTACATGTGGCCTCCTACAGCTAACAGAATCTGTTAGCTAGAATATATCTAGTAGCTAGAATATAAATGCAATAAAGAAAATACAGCAGTACATATTTAAGCAAAATGGAAATAATACTGAATAAATATTTGAATAAATGGTCATGTAACTGTGTGCATTATTGGAACAATTATATTATTTAAAACAATGTTTGAAAATCACATCTACAAGAGAAGTTCCATAGTGTATCATGGCTTTGTGATTCAGCTTAGTTGGTACAAGATTCAAGTGAAGTTGTTACTGCAGTCATCGTTTTATTTTTCTTAGATTAGAACCTTTCTTCACTGTGTGTATGTTTTTCTTAGTTTTAAAATTTTTTGAGGTTCTAGTGATTAATCTTGAAGCTTGAGTTGTTAACATAATAGATTGAGGTAATTTATTTGATATTTTTTTTCCCACTAAATAATTTATATGACAATTACTTTTAGGGTTCTGAAACTCTTATAAAATGGTCTCTAAAGAAGGCAATATTTTATCTGGTAGAAATGAATGAAAATCATAGATTGAGGTAGTTTATTTGATTTTTTTTCCCACTCAATAATTTATATGACAATTACTTTTAGGGTTATGAAACTCTTATAAAATGGTCTCTAAGGAAGGGCAATATTTTATTTGGTGGAAATGAATGAAAATCGTAAACCCTCCCCCCCGCGGGGCCAAAAAAATTGTTTCTCCCTTATCTCTTTTTTTCTCTCTCTTTGTTTTATTTCTTCTATCTTTTCCTCTTGTCCATTAGCTCTTCCTCTCAACCTGTAAAATAGATATAGAATTTTTGGTATTAGAATGAAAATTTTTGAAACATCTAAATCATATTTACATCTTCTCAGAGCTGGGAAAATAATATAAAAGGTTTCATGATTTCTTTGATGAGGGGATTGATGCAGTCTACTTGATGCAAGGTTTGCATCATGTTATTACTAGAATTATTGAATTTGAATAAAATAATTGTAATTATTTTGGTCTGTATCTTTGTCTGCTGAGTTTTTGTGACTCGTGCAACTAGAAAAAAACAAACAGCTGGAATTTTGCCCAAAAAAACATGTTTCGTGTAGTTTATTTGCTCAAAGTTAAGGGTAGCATCCATAACATCATCCAGGATTTGATACAGAAATTCTAATTACCATTTTGATGCCTTGGCCATAAAAATAGTTAAAAATTTCTCTCCAGTTATGAAATTGCCAAAGTTTAAATGGAGGCTTCAACATTGGAAATCATATGTTAATTTGTGGTACTTGGCATGTGAAGATGTCAATTTTGATCAGGTCCAACCAGACCTGTTTCTATTTTATCTATAAAAGCAAGGGATGCCATTCATCTTAATTATGTTTTTGGCTTGTATGGCAGTGCCAGTGTCTGCTGATACATCTTGCTCCTCCATTAGTAATCACGAGGGTCAGCACCATTACCCCTCACAGGAGGTGGTTGTGGAGAATTATCATCAATCTCAGTGTAGCACCAATGAGAAGTTGAATCCACTTGCAAAAGTTGAGAATCTAAAAATTAAGTTCTTGCGTCTTCTCAATCGACTTGGGCAGTCACAAGACAATCTTTTGGCGGCAAAGGTCTTGTATCGCATGCACCTTGCTTCTCTGATGCGAGCAGGAGAATCGGATCTGAAAAAAGCAGATCTTAGAAGTGACAAGGCTAGAAAAATAGCAGCAGAACTAGAGGCATCTGGACCTGAAATAGATTTCTCAGTCAGAGTACTTGTCCTGGGAAAAACAGGTGTCGGCAAAAGTGCAACCATAAATTCTGTATTTGATCAAACCAAGGCTGTGACTGATGCATTTCAGCCTGCCACTGATCATATCCAAGAGATTTTGGGAATTGCCAATGGCATTAAAATATCATTCATTGATACCCCAGGTCTACTGCCGCCTTCAACGAGTAATTTCAGAAGAAATAAGACTATTTTGCACTCTGTGAAGCGGTTTATTAGAAAATATCCACCAGACATTGTTTTATTTTTTGAACGGCTTGACCTCCTGAATGTGGGGTATAATGATTTTCCCCATTTGAAGCTTATAACAGAAGTCTTTGGTTCTGCAATTTGGTTCAACACCATCCTTGTCATGACTCATTCTTCTTCAGCTCTTCCTGAAGGGACCAATGGATATCCTGTCAGTTATGAATCTTATGTGAGACAGTGCACTGATCTGATGCAACATTATATTCATCAGGCAGTTTCAGATTCAAAACTTGAAAATCCCATAATTCTTGTGGAGAATCATCCTCAATGTAAAACAGATATCACTGGTGAGAAAATTCTTCCAAATGGACAGGTTTGGAGATCACAGTTCTTGTTGTTATGCATATGTACTAAAGTTTTGGGGGATGTTAATGCTATCTTGGAATTCCAAGACAGTATTGAATTGGGGCCACCTAATCGATCAAGACTGCCTTCTCTACCCCATCTTCTCTCATCATTCTTACGTCATCGTACTGTAATGGGTCCTAATGGAGCTGATAATGAAGCTGATCAGATCGCTTTTTCAGACACAGAGGAAGAAGATGAGTATGATCAGTTACCTCCTATTCATATTCTGACAAAATCTCAGTTCGAGAAATTGACTAACTTGCAGAAAAAGGATTATCTTGATGAGCTGGAGTACCGGGAGACTCTTTACATGAAGAAACTGCTGAAGGAAGAGTACCACAAGCGGAGAGACATCAAGGTTCTAGAAGATGGGAATTTGGCCAGTGAAGATAATTCTGATAATCGGGAGCCTCCAGAGGCTGTTCAACTACCAGATATGACTGTACCTCCAAGTTTCGACTCAGGTTGTCCTGTACATAGATATCGTTGTCTTGTTAGGGGTGAACAATGGCTCACAAGACCTGTTCTTGATCTACATGGATGGGATCATGATGTGGGGTTTGACGGCATAAACTTGGAGACAGCTGTGGAAATAAAGAAGAATGTCATTGCCTGTGTCACAGGGCAAATGAGCAAGGACAAGGAAGATTTCAGTATTCAATCAGAATGTAACGCAGTTTATGTGGATCCCAGAGGACCCAGTTACAGTATCGGTCTTGATGTTCAGTCTGCTGCTAAAGATTTAATCTATACAGCTCACAGCGGTGCAAAACTGAGATTTTTGAAGCACAATGTCGCTGAGTGTGGGGTTTCTGTGGCATCCTTTAGGAACAAGTATTATGTTGGTGCTAAGCTTGAAGACAGTATCTCAATGGGGAAGAGACTCCAGTTAATGATGAATGCTGGTTGCATGGGGGGTCATCAACAAGTAGCCTACGGTGGGAGTTTAGAAGCTACTTTAAGGGGTAGAGACTACCCTGTGAGAAATGACAGTACAACTTTGACAATGACGGTCCTCTCATTTAATAAAGAGACAGTGTTGGGTGCAAATGTTCAGTCTGAATTCCGATTAACTCGGGGAACAAGAATGGCCGTTGCTGCCAATTTAAACACCCGGAAAATGGGTCAGGTTAGTCTAAAGACAACTAGTTCTGACCATTTAGAAATATCCCTCATCGCTATTGCCTCAATTTTCAGGGCCTTGTTACGGAGAAGGGCCATAGATGGCATCGAAACACTGGAGACGGGGTAAATTAGCTTGGCCTTTAGTTGCCGATGGAGAACTTTGACAGCAATGCATGCTGTCCTGTATTCCTCCCTGCCTCAGAAAAGAAACGGGTACGGTGTTTCCAGAAAGTTCGTTAGATGCCCATTTGGTTGGTTTTGTTGCAAAAGAAAAGGGCATTCGTATTTATCCTTCGGACATTTTTGTTGATGCTTGTAAGCTCTAGTAGTACAAGCAACCTCAAGATTGTGGTAGCAACAATTGTTGTTGTCGCTGGTGGTGGCCAAAGAGGCTTGTTTCTAGCATGTACGATGAGGTGATCAACTGTATAGCAAATCATGGGAGAGTAGTCTTAATTAGTTTTATCTCGTTCTAGTATTGATTAGGTTAAAGAAATTGTGGGCGGCCAGTTCCATTTTTGTGTCCCAGATACTCTAATATTACTCGCAATCAGAATGTCTTTTCTTTGACATGGTGGCCAATATGTGAACTTTCGTCCACTTGGGTTTTGTGATTGGCAGAGGCATCAAAAGCAGTCCGTCTCCTGAAGAAGAATTAAATGTTCTTGTGACTTGTGGCGGCAACAAAAACATATGTGAGCTTTAATATTATTACGTGATTTCAGTTATAAGAATTTGATTTTGCTATTATTTTTATTTGTAGTCTTAGACTTTATAAGGATTTTGTACTTATACATCATACTTAAAAAGAGTTTTTTTTTTTTTTTCTTTTTGGCTCGTCTTTTTTTCGGTTTTTGATTAAAAATTGGTTTCATTCTATTCAATTTTTTGTATTGAGTTTATGTTACGAGTATTTATGTGATTAGATAAACTAAAAAATTAAACGAAATTAATATGATCGGATTAATTGGGTCTAGTTATTTTTTATTTTGATTTTTGATTCTATACTTTTAAACTAAAAACCTATTAGGTCAAATTTACTTTCTTTACAAGTGGCTTTTTTTTTGGGGATAAATTATGCAAACACTTTATATGATTTAATTTATTTATAAAAACTTTTAAAATTAAATTTAAAAGTTTATATTCTTTCAATTCTTTGTATACATATTTCATACGTCATAGTCTCGAGTAAAAAAATAATTAAAAAATAAATAATAAATTTAACTAAAATTAAAAAAAGAAAAAAGGGTCGCCAGTGGAGAAGGAGAACCCATTGGCAGCAACCCATGGAAATTAGGTCTTCTTGTTCTTGTTCTACGATTAATATCAAAATCGATGAAGTTATTTGGTTAAATCCATTCAACTTAAATAATTATTATACAATTACTACTGATAATAATTACAATGTGTTTTAATTTTATAATAATAAAGCAGAGACCAGGGTGATTCCGGTTGGGTCCCGATGGTTCACCAATGAAGTTTCGCCACGTAGATTGGCTTGCCGACCAATATATATATGCACTCGATCTTTCCCCTTCTCTTACGTCATCACCAACACAACTCCACCGAAGACCGGTAATTCTAACGTACGCCTCCCGCATGGTCCCCAACTAACTTACGCCTCCCCATCATCTTCTTAAAACTTGGTGTGGCCGAATCCATGGGCGTCATTGCCAACTGCTAGCCCCTCCACTCTCTCTCTCTCTCTCTCTCTCTCTCTAAATGATTTGAAGGTATTCTTCAAATTGTTGAAGATGATATTAATGAGACCAGATTTAATTGATATTTGAATCCTCTTAGTTGTATTCGACAGTTCTGAGGGATGGATTTGATTTTTTTTTTTTCTTTTTTGTGTTTCATGGTTCAGATCATGGGTTTTCTCTGCCATTCTGAATCCTAGTTGTTGTTTGGAAACGCGACCTTTTTTTTGTGTGGAACTAGATATGATTATGATTCTGTAATTTGGGGCGTATCCGTTATTGTTGTTCCAAATTTCATTTTTATTTCTATATTCTAAGATTGCTCCATCTAGAGCCTCCTGATCTGATCTGAGAGTCTTATCTGTTGGGTTGCTGGTTTGTTATGGTTTCTGTGTGTAAAGGTATCCGAGTAAATTATAGTTATGTTTAGTGGATAAGATGGCATTTAGTTGGAATCTCAACTTTTTCGTCTGGGTCACCAATTTCATAACTTTTTATGTAACTATATAGCTTCAGCAGTTATAACTATGTATAACTTGAAGGTGGAGTAAGTTTATTCTAAAGATCTTAATGGATTACATAAGTGGAAAACGAAAAGTTAATTCTAATCCAAGTTTGTATGATGATGTTCAGTATATTTTGAGGTTTTCTCATAATGATTGTTGTGTTTTTTTCTCGTCTTCTCCTCACTTGCAGCAGTTTATGTTTCTTTTGGCTGGTTGATCAGAGATCGCGAGGTAGGAGAGGGAATGGGATTTGTGTTGCTTCAGATCCTTCTTGCATCTTTTGTTTTCTTCAGCTTTGTCTATAGTGGGAGTGCCGGTGTCACAAGCACTTTTGTTCGTACGGAGTGGCCATCTATTGACATTCCTCTTGATAATGAAGCATTTGTAGTTCCGAAGGGTCATAATGCGCCTCAGCAAGTAAGCCTCATTGCCAAACAGTCGGACTTATAGAAGGACCTAGAATAAAAGCACAAGTAACAAAATATGTTATTGATTTTATTTTGCATCCTCAGGTGGCAATTCCTTGACACTTTGGTGCAAAAGTTATTTAGTTGTGCTAACAAAAGTAGTTTCCCCTTCCCCCATTCCTAAACCTCCTTTCCCCTTCCCTGTTCATTTCGCAGTCCATTTATTTTTAATATATATATATAAATACAAATATTTTCTCATGCCCTTGTTGTATGGAGCATAACTCCAACTATTTCATAGTGCTCTTTACATATGGTCCCAAGCCTGGACCAAAGAAAGGGTGGTTGTAGCTTGACAAGTCAAATAGCCAATATCTCATGAATATGGATTTTAGAGGAAATTAAAAAAAATTGTAGCTGATGCCAAGTAACTGGACTTTTCACAAGTGTTTATTTGAATTGATCCAAGATGGTTTGGATAATAAATATTTCAAGATAGTCTCAGGACCTGGAAAAGATGAACCTGTTTCTTTGAAGAAAACAAAAACATTGTGCTGATGAAGACATGATAAAGCTTACCTCTGTGCATAATGTCTAACTAGATCACATAAAATGATCTTTGAAGAAGTTACCTTTTAGGTTCTCTTTGTGGGAATTGGGACATACTTTTTACAGGAAAAGAATAGGGATTTGATCAAACTAAGGCTTAAAAGTACTTAATTACCTTGTTCTTCAGCCACATTTTGGTAGTTGATTGGCAATACACTACCTAAGATTTGATAGGCATTTTTTTAAGCTATTTCTTTTTACACATTAATGTCGTCTTTAGTTGTGTTATGTTTGACCACTAAAAGATTCTGTTGTAGGTGCACATCACACAAGGTGACTATGATGGAAAGGCCGTTATAATCTCATGGGTAACAGCTGAAACATTGGGGTCCAACATAGTACAATATGGAACATCAGAGAAAAAGTACACATTTACTGCAGAGGGAACAGTGACTAATTACACTTTCTACAACTACAGCTCTGGCTACATTCATCACTGTCTTGTTGATGGCCTTGAGGTAACTTTCTATTGTGCCCTGCAGTTATAAATAACATGCTTCACAAAATGGTCTGAAATAATGAGTAATTACTGGTTTCCAGTTGTTAAAAAAAAAGGTGAAGCATAAAGACAAATGTCTGTCTGTACACAGACCATGCCAGGCTTCTAACTCTGCAATCAGATCTTCTTGCACATTGCCAGGCTTATTTCTTTTTACAAATTATTGTATGCTTGGAGGAAACATGGATGAAGACCCTTGGGCTTGCCTTGTGTCATTTTTGTTTTTCATTTTCCAGTTGTGAAGTTTTTGGGTACTGTTCCAAAGTTCAGTTTAATTTCATACCAGGATGGCTGGTTTTGAAAAGTGATATCTTAATGTTTTTATGGCTGTACACAGAAACATTAAAAAAATTGTGTTATATGGCTGGTTTCTTTTTTCTGTTTTTTCTTTTTTTTTTCCTTGTGGGTGGGTGGGGGGGGGGGGGGGGGGGCTTTGCCATATAATACACTTTTTTTACTATCAGTTTCTATATCTATATCTGAATCAGTTGGATTTTTCCTGTTTTCAGTACGACACCAAGTACTTTTACAAGATTGGAAATGGTGATTCTGCTCGAGAGTTTTGGTTTCACACACCCCCAGAGATCAGTCCTGATGCTCCTTACACATTTGGCATTATAGGTGAGATATTTCTGTGTGCTTTAGAATATCTTTATTAGATTGTTAGGCAGAGCAGTTGAAATTGGAGCAGCTTAGTGTAAAGGACTAACTAGATTAATTTCCTTTCTGTTTGTAAATCCTTTCTAGTTTCCTGTTTAAAGTGTTGAAACTGTAAACCATGAGAAAACTGACCTGGATGATTTTGAAGGGAAAATGCAAAGTCATTTGCTCTTTCCTTCCTTAGCCTTTCCTTTGTTCCTATAATATTGCCTTAAATGGATTCCATACAGGAAATGCTATTTTTACAACTTTAATTAACATATTAGTTAAGGCCTTCTTGTTTACAATAGCAACTATAAAATTTTTTACACCGTACACTGCGTTTGATTTAGCATTTACCCTGGCAAGCCATACAACCTAATTATTGAAAATTTTATAATTTGTTATTTAACAATCTAGATTTTTAGCAAGCCATATAACCTAATTATTGAAAATTTTATAATTTTTTATTTAACAATCTAGATTTTACATGGTAGGAATGAACAGTATCCTCATCAATGTTGAAGGTCCTATCACTGGACCAGCAAAGGTTAATGACAAGAACACATGCTAATAATCAAATGGAATTTCTACCATTCATTTAGCTCCTTTTGAGATGCCCTTTCTCTCTGCTTATTTGGATTAACAATTAAGGTTAATAATTCTTGAGGTAGTTCAAACTTGTATTTTCTTAAGCCATTGCACTGGATCTGTATATATCTATCCTCTACAGAGTACAACACGTGTGAATCTCAGCTAATGTCAACTTTGTTGCTGTACCTTTTCAACAAATTCTTTTAAAGTTAAAAAGTTTTTAAAACAAGAAACTATTCATCCTGATTGAACCGGTCTTCTTGGTTATTGCTTCATGATTGATGTTTTAGTTATGATGGTAATGATAAACACAACCTTCTTGAAGGATAACTTCACTGCTGAGAATCAGGATTACAAATGTGAAAAGCGTGGATATTGTCTTAAACATGAGGAGAAGACCATGGACTCCAATTTGTCATCTGTACTACAGATAGAAGGTCGTTAAAGCTCTAAGCCAATGAACTCACTAGATTGTTAGCTATCTAGTTAAGCAAACAAGCAGATGACTGTAGCCTAGTTTGGACTCACAGATGGAATATGAATCCTTCTGAAATGCAAAATTTTGGCATATGTTGGCAAGATGCAAAACTAAATTCAAGGCTAAGAAAGGCTGAGTACATTTTTGTAACTCCTGGCAAGAGGCAGGAAATTTAGCGACATGATGTAATATTGATTAATTTTATTTTGCCTTAATATTGTAGGCACTCAAAAGATTGTACAAAAAGTGTCTGTTAGATGGTAGTAATAACTTTTTATTTTTTCTCTAAGCAAAAAGAAAATTTATTTTTCATCTTAACCACTGTTTAGTCTAATATTTTGAAAATGGTTGGTGATTTGTTCTGTTTGGTTGTTTAGGTGATTTGGGTCAAACCTATAATTCTCTTTCCACAATTGAACATTATTTGGGGAGTGCTGGACAGGCAGTCTTGTTTGTTGGAGATCTTTCATATGCTGACAGGTATGAGTATCATGATGTTGGTGTTCGCTGGGATACATGGGGCCGTTTTATTGAAAGAAGTACAGCCTATCAGCCATGGATCTGGTCAGCTGGGAATCATGAAATAGAGTACATGCCTTATATGGTAAATTAGTTCCATTATGGTATTTATAGAAAATGCCTTTCATTGTTTTCTTGAGACACATTGATCCTTCTGCAGAGAATGTATATATTTTGACCTTTAAACAAAATACTTTGACTAGTTTTGTGAAGCATGAATCTTGTCAAGTATATCTGGCCTAGAATTAAAGTTAATCATATCATTCCTTTCCCTTGAATCCATGGTACTAATTTTTGGCATAAGATGGGTATAGAAATAACCGGCTTGATAATGACATACTTGTATCTCTTCTGCACCGACCTCATGTTTGATTAGTACCTTGTGCAAAAGCATGGTAAGGCTATGTACAAAAATCCCTTGACACTCCCAAAGGAGGGAGCCTTGTGCACTAGGGACAACCTTTAGTAGTTTTTATGCTAAATGGAATTTTTGTAATTCACACCAATTGTGCTCATTCTTATAGTTTTTTTACATGTGGTACATTACAATTCTTAGTACAGTCTAAGCATGCTAGGATCATGAATGATCATATTGAAATGTGAATGGCAGTTGATTATTTTGTCCTCCTGGTTTTGTTCTTCAACTGACTTGCTTTTCTAATATCAATGTCTAGAATGAAGTTGTTCCTTTCAAGTCATTTCTCCAAAGATACCCAACACCACATGCAGCCTCAAAAAGCACAGGTCCTCTTTGGTATGCCATCAGACGTGCATCTGCTCATATCATTGTGTTATCCAGCTATTCTCCATTTGGTAGCTCCTGATTACCTTCTCTTTATTCATCTCATTAGTGAATACTAATAATACAATATATGCTTGTACATGTCAATTTTATGTGGTTAAGGACAACTTTGCTTATCCAATATAATAGGATGCCTCTAACTTTGCAGCAGGTCCGTATCTGAACCAATAATCCTGATAAACACAATATGGTTTTGTCACACCTCGCATAGGCACTTATTGACCATGTGCCTTAAACCTTAGCCTAAGGAACATGAAAGCCTGATTTAATCAATAATGTAATTTATACTCCATAAAAATCCTCAAATTTAATCACCATTTATTTTCTAGGAACTCCATTGAAATAATTCTAATTGGAGAAAAGCAGTTCATCTTTGTAAATCTTCTAAACAAGTAACAATTTCCAATAAACTAATGAAGTCAAATAATATCTTAACCATAATAAAATAAGATGTTAGCATTTGGTTGTGTACCAAATTGTACTCACATGGAACAGATTATGTGTTACCTTATATCTGGACATAATTTTGGACTATATTCAGAGTCCCATGTCTTTCCAGTGATATGAGCATATCCCAATTCCCACGGGACTCTAAATTAGGGTTGGCCTGCCCCCCATAAGATCATGTTTTGTGTGCCATGTGACACACAAAACATGTGCATAACACAGACATAATTCTCCCAGACTCACTCTGGGCAGCTCTTTGAAGCCACAAGGGCCTTAGGTCTTGAGACATGGAGATCTCAGGGGAACTCCAGTACCCATCCTCGTTGTCCCCGATGCTCATGAGGTTGTGGTTTTGTTCGTAGTACCTATGGTGCTTGCTCTCAACTTTGGTTTTAGCATCAACAGAGAAATTCAACTTTGGTTTTAACAGTGCTTTAAGTGCATGATACTGTTAGATTTCATTCCTTTTCCTTAGATGCCTGTTGAAGGATTTGAGAGCAAGAGAAATGCCTTTCAGTGCTATCAATCTTGATTTGAATCTTGTATATTTATGGGTATTAGAGTCTCCAATCATAATTGTTCCTTGGTTAAGCATGTTTCTTGGTTCCATCTTTTCACTTGTTTGGGTTTTTGTTGAAAAGAATTAGAAATGTAACAATTTGTGCAATCATGAGAAGGAATTCCTTTTCATTCCAGTCCAGGTCTTTTGCTTCTTATCTTGCAACAATTTTTTCTGGTTTGTTGGAATATGCTGATGCTTGTATAACAAAGGAATAGGTAATTCAATTTTAATTGTGATCTTTCCAGCACTTTACATTCCTCTTTCATAATCTAGTATTTAGGTTTTATTCTTTTAGAAGTAATTTCTTCAATTTTTCTCTTTGCACAACAAAGAATGATGTTCCTTGCTTCTGTATTTTCTAAGTGTGCCTTACTGATCTTTTGACAGTAAAATACACTCCTCAATGGGTGTGGCTCTATGAGGAATTAAAAAGAGTCGACAGGGAGAAGACACCTTGGCTCATTGTAATTATGCATGTCCCGATCTACAATAGCAATGAAGCGCACTTCATGGAAGGTGAAAGCATGAGGGTGGTCTTTGAGAGTTGGTTTGTGCATTACAGAGTTGATGTGGTCTTTGCCGGCCATGTCCATGCTTATGAAAGATCAGTATGCTCCTCAACTCGTATTCTTTTTTTTTTCTTCTTCTTCCTTTGCTGTCTATTGTCCAGAGTCAAAAATAAAATAATGTTCTAGTAGTAGAATATTAAAGCCCAGCCAAATATAACTGCTCCTATGAATTATTGCCTCTGGAGTAAAGATTCATGGTTCGTCTGTGTATGTGTGTTCTCTGCCATCTAATGTTGCTTCTCTGTGAAATAGTGTATGCAAACAACATATATTAGCATATTTCAACGGCAGTTCTTTCAATTAATCAAGCACATTTTCTTCTCCTGACCTTAGCTGTTAAATTTAGGAGAAACAGAAAAAGGATGGAGAAACTGAGTTTTACCCTCAGTCTCACCTGTAAACTTTGTCATGTTTGAGGACTTGACCACTGGCTGAAAGTAGTTAGTAGTCAGCTGGGATCTCAGCCCACACATTAGGGCCCAGTTGGCTCTTGCATAATAAAATAAACAAAGGGCATGATTTGACTTTCATTTTCTCCTCCACCCCTGCATAGCTAAATTAAAATTTTTGTTTTGAAAATTGGACCTGTCTGATAACATCAATTATCCAAGTATTTTAGGTTGACACTGGAACACCCATTAGTTTCAGCTTTTTGGGAAAGTTTTAGGAAAAAAGTGAATTGGTAGCTCATTTTAGCTGTGAAGAATTTATGTGCTCACTTACATTTGCTCCATATGTCATTCTGTCAAAACAAAGAAAAAAAATAGGAACATGTCAATTGTCGATTGATATTCAATTTGATTGGTTGTGGATGCTTCCACTTTCATATTTATCTCCATTCATGTAGTAAATCTACATAGGAGGTTGATTTCTACTAAAGGAAACTTTTCCCCTCTTACTTCCAGTACCGGATTTCCAACATTCACTACAATGTTTCAAGTGGGCATCGGTATCCTATACCTGATAAATCAGCTCCTGTTTATATAACTGTTGGAGATGGAGGAAATCAAGAAGGCCTTGCTGGAAGGTGAGATTAGTTATATTTAATTTGAAGACTGCCCTGGTTCTGATGACCTGATGATGAACCAAATGTCACCAATTCACCTGCAAGTATCGATTGATTCTGTTGTTTTGTGTTATGGCCTTGTTTCATGCCTGTTTGAACTGGTTTTGTAGGTTTAGAGACCCACAACCGGATTATTCTGCATTCAGGGAAGCCAGTTATGGGCATTCTACATTAGAGATAAAGAATAGAACACATGCGTTCTATCACTGGAATCGTAACGACGATGGAAAAAAAGTGCCAACGGACTCTTTCATACTTCACAATCAGTATTGGTAAGTACAATTGACTGCCTTCATATTGTTCTTGTAAATTACTCTGTGGTACATGACCTCTTTCCATGGTAGTCTAGTCTTCTTGAGCCAAAAGGGACCAAAAAAGTAAGCTGACACAACTTGGAGTTTGATTTGGTGCATCATTTAAGAAAAGCAAATGATCCAAAAGAACTCTCTCTCTCCGCCGCGCCCCCCCCCCCCCCCCCCAAACAAAGAGAGCGAGCATAAAAATTTGCTGGCATAGTAGCTCTATGTGCCTGCCAAGTTGCTTTAATGGAAATATAAGGTAATGATTAGACTTATAAAGATCCTAAATGCATATGTGGCATCTTTGCTAGAGAGAGAAGTTTCATTTTAATGGGAAGTACCATGGACCAATTGAACGGTTTGATCCTACAGGAATTAGTAGTCATGGGATTATCCAAGACTCAATATATAAATCAAATTCTCAAATTTTAGGTTTCTCGATAACGTTTAATACAGGAAAAGTCATTACGATACTATTTTTTTCAGCATGAAAACAGGAAATACATGGCATATATATAAGAAGTTGTTAAGGTGGCAAACTTTTCATCTAAAGATGTGGTTGCACTTGGAAGTTAATAATACTATGCTTCCAAATCTTTTAATTCCATGGATGCAAGTACTATTTGATGATTGTCTCCATGTAAAAAATCAGCAGCTGTTCTATCTTAGTAGTCTATGTTTGAAAAAAAACTATATATATTTTTGCAAATAATAGAAATTTTCATATTGGCTTTAGAGGAAAGTTGGTTTCTTAAAAGTTATTAATTCTTAGAGATATTAAGTAATGTAGATTGCATCACAATTGTTTCACTTTAGGAAACATGATATATAAGTTTGTTTATTGTAAACATACACGGTAATATTTTGGATATTTTTGATTAATCTATATTAAGAAGTCATCTCAACTAAGGTAGTTATTTGCCAATGAGCATAACAGCGTGTCAAGTCTTATTCTACTATATGGGATCAGTTACGGGAATTTTCGCTTGTAAATCATTTCTATCTGTGGCCTTTGTCTTCTATAGAGCTCTTATTTATGTCGTTGGATCTAATGAGTTTTACACTCACAATTGGGACTGGCTGTAAATAAGCAAAATTACAATGCAAATCTAAATGCCATCAAACTGTCACCTATTTGATCATCAACACATTGGTCCAAATAACACTGGAAACTTAAACAGGATAGAATCCGGCTAGGCAACTGCTTTTAGTTTATGAGAAGTGGAAAACAAAATTATTGCCAGTAACTCTTTTGATGCGTTATGTAAATGTTCATTTCTTTTCTTTTAACCTTAATGGCTAATTCTTGTCGAGGTGGTTGTGCAGGGGATCAAGCCGGCGCCGGAGAAAGCTCAATAAGAATCATCTCCACACAGTCATTCAACAAGTTCCTTTAACTAATGCATTTTGAGAAGTCGGCTCCAACGCATTCGAACTTCAGCAAGAAATTAAGTTGCTGCATGTGTATGTGTTTGTGGGTTGCAATTATTTAACTGTATCAAGTAGTTTACAGGCGACCTCTTGAGTGCAACCTCACAGGCCATTTCATTGTTTTCGGACACTCATCCCAAAAAGAAACATGTGTCGGTGATCGCAGTCGCCTGAAATGTGAGCATTTTGTCCTTGATGTATAACACGAAGTCGAATATGCACATTGCTTCTTGCTACTGCTTTGCTGTAAAACCACGTAGCTGTTGGTTAGTAGCAAGTAGAGGGTCTGGATGGGAACCCGCTATTGCTCACTTGCATTTACCCTATAGATAATGTCGCCACTTGCTGGTGACTCCCATGCAGTTGCCTAGGAGTCACACTGGCCATTAAAACTGGTTTTGTGGGTTCTACCCAACCGAATACTAGGTTAAAACAAGACACTCGCAGTCTTAAACATCATTATCATATGACAATTGATATCTTCGTTAGAATAAGTTAAGTAACTATCAGTTCATCATATCAAAAAGTAAAAGAAAAAATAACTATATTCATAGATGTTGCTCCTGTTTTGATCCTTGGCATCTCTTACAAGTCTTCTTCCCAAGTTTCCATCCAATCTCTCACATAAAGAAGGTGGTGAAGTTAAATCTAAACTCTGTAAAAAAGAAAAAAGCGATATTAACAAGTACTTCTAAAAGTTTATCATAATATTTCTTTTTAATTAAATTTTTCATCATATTCTAACAATCTACAATCCTCAACTTAAAAAGGGAGTTACCTAAAGCTTAGATCTTCATGAAGGAAAAATTTTACAAAAATAATCAACACACTTCTTAACAATAGAGAAAAGTTTTAACAAAATTACGTATCCAAAAGAAATTTAAAGTTTAATTGCCAATTAAGGGGAAAGTTTTAGAATTATTTCATATCAAAAGAGGTCACAAACCAAAAGGTAGTTTTAGAGGCTTAGGAAATATCTACCCAAAAAACAAAAAAAAGAAAAAAATATTCAATTCTTAAAAGTCATTTTAGCAAGGTTTTATAGTAACAAAAAATGAAAGATCAAATTCTTGCTAAATCAAAGGTGATCCAAGTTGTTGTAGGAAAAGTGGTAAGTGACAGAAAATTGAATGCAAAGCAAACATTATATCAAACTTTAAATACATTTCTATAATTATCCCAACAAGATACTAGAATCCTTTAATATGCATATTTGGTTCCATGATACTCATTTTCAATAGAACATGGAAGGAGAGCCACCTTATGATTTTCAATACAACCGTCAAAAGCTTTTGTTTACAAATTGATTAATGGGTCTTTTTGTTTAGCTTTTGAAGAGTTGGGACAAAGCCCACCATCAAGCATCGAAGAATATGTTTCTTCGAGCTTTTAGCTCATACTCTCTCTTAAAGCAAGGATTTTCATAACCAATACTAAAGCCTCGGTTCTGAAGACTAGACAATGTTATGACGCTTCAAAAAGCAGCCATAAAGGTTTTATTTTCAGTCAAAGTAAACCAAATAAATTGCCATCGAGTGAAAAAGAGGGTTTCAGAACTTGCAATGCCCTTGGCCACAAGGGAGAAATAACATGAAATTGGTTGCATGTATTTAACCAAAAAATAATAGGTAAAGGCAAACAGAGCTTCCAAAACAAATTAAATACTTCAATAATGCCATCAAACTAAAATGAACAGTTATAATTTACAGTTTCTCGTGTATCATTCAAACATGATCTACTTATAAGATGACTCAAAATTGTGAATTCAACAGTGTAAGGACTTTGCTGTTCTGGTGTTCGACACAAGTAGCAAGATCATGAAGGCTTTGTTGGATAATAACTTTGAACTAACCTAACAAAACTGCAACATAAAATAAGGTATCTGAACCTTACCTTATATTAATAACAAAATTACTATATATCAGCACTCAATTCGAACAGCCCCACTCTGGGAAGAAATGAACTTTGGTTTCCTGTTGACTTGCGCCAAGCATTGGATAACATCTCCAATTTGGAAATCAAAGCAATCCCGAATAACGAGTCCACACTCGTTCCCTTTCCCAACAGTGTCGACATCCTGCTTCTCCCTCTTCAGGGACACACAACATCCTTCAAACACAATCTCCCCGCTCCTCAGAAGCCTCAATGTTGAAGACTTGGTGACAGACCCATCTATCACCTTACAGCCAGCAATCTTCACATCCTCTCCCTTGGCTTTGCTCCTTCCTTTGATCTCGAAAATGTTCAACACCTGGGCCTCTCCAGCTACCTGAGTCTCAAAAGTTCCCGGGGCCTTCTCTACAATCAGATTGCCAACGTCCTCCAACAGGTGATAGATCACTCGATGCAATTTTATCTACAAGAAGCCAGACAATGGTAAACAATAAAATAATTCCCTAGCTGCAAAGAATACTGTGCGAAAGACCATGTCAAAATATTGCATTAGTATATAAGTCCTAATACCTACATAGTTAAGTACTAAATTAAAACACATATTAAGGATAAACAATGGGGAGCAACCAGAAGTCTGTACCTTTATACAAGCTCGAGTTGCAGCCTGACTGACAGAACTGGGTGGATTCCGCACATTGAATCCAACTATGTATGCACCACAGGCTTGTGCTAAGTCCACATCAGATTGAGAAATAGGACCAACACCAACATGGACAACATTCACAAAGACCTGGCTCAAGATTACAATGGGCATTTTAACCCATCATACTAGAAATCAATATATTTCTCAAAGAATCATATGCTAACAAAATATAAGCCATGCAGAGGAGATCACAGTTGTCAACAAGTTGGCAAACCAGCCACGAGAAGATAGAATGTAAATGGAATATATTATTTTAGATATGATTATGATGATACTCACATACCTGAGGACTATTTAAACTCTTTAATGCATCTGTGACAGCTTGGACAGAGCCCTGTACATCTGCTTTTACTATAAATGGCATTTCGACCCTCTTAGACTCCTCTTCTGATGGATCTGGCATTTCTGTCTTCTCCTCACCAATCTTCCTCAGCCTGTCTTTCTCAAGTTTGTTTTTCCTACCTGCACTAAGCATCCTAGCTCTCTCTTCAGACTCCACAACAATGACATCATCACCAGCCATTGGAAGTCCCCTCAGCCCTTCAATCTCCACAGGCATTGCAGGCTTAGCCCTATCAGTAAATTTTCCTACCATTTCCTTAATCGCTCTTATTCTTCCCCACTCTGCACCCACAACAACATGCTGTCCACAAACTAGGGTCCCTACTTTCACTATTGCAGTGGCCAAAGGACCACGTCCTCTGTCTAGTCTTGCTTCAACGACATAAGCTTGAGCAGGACCATCAACACGAGCTTTTAGATCCATTAACTCGGCCTGAAGGAGCAAAGCCTCCTCCAACTTATCCAGTCCAGTTTTATTCACTGCAGAAACTTCAACAACCTGAACATCTCCACCCATTTCCTCTAGAGGCAAGCCCTCTGAAGCAAGCTGCACCCTAACTCTTTCTGGGTCTGCAGCTGGTTTATCACATTTATTAATTGCAACAACAATTGGTACCTCAGCTGCTTTTGCATGGGACATTGCTTCAAGTGTTTGGGGCATAACTCCATCATCAGCAGCAACGACTAAAACAACAATATCTGTTACTGCAGCACCTCTTGCTCGCATTGCACTGAATGCAGCATGACCAGGTGTATCTAGGAAAGTGATTGATGCTCCCGAAGGCATGCCAACAACAAATGCCCCAAGATGTTGAGTTATGCCTCCAGCTTCCTTCGCAGCCACTGATGTTTGACGTAGAGCATCCAATAGAGAAGTTTTACCATGATCAACATGTCCCATGACTGTCACAACAGCAGGCCGCTGTAGAACTTCAGCACCTTCATTGGAGTGCATCCTCCGAACATTGACCCCAACTTCCTGAAAAGAAGGGGGCAGGCATGTAGTAAGCACTTATATCTTCCATAGAAACAACTATATCATGCTGAAGATGCTAGATGGTGAACAGAAAGCATAGTGAGGGCAGAGAGCAGAAATTTTGGGTAATCCAGAACCAAGGCAAATGAAGATACTAATTCTTGTGTCACTACACATAAAAAGTGGGCATTTAAGAAACAAGCTGGAGCAGCTAGCAACATCAAATGCTCTTATTAGCTGTATAAACAAGGAGTGCATTAGGACCCAAAATAGTTTGCTATCTAAGAATGCCAATTACATAACCTACGTAAAATGGTTCTTTGCCCATTGAAATATGCTGCAGCAGGTAGGACTTTACCCTTCTTGCCAAAATACAAAGGAATCAGGCCAAAATAGATATCACGATGCTAAAGCACATGGATTGCATGCCATCTATTGGCAGTCTACATAAATTATACTAATACTTACAATTGTAATAACCACTATTAGTTAGATGAGAGATCATTATATGTTTTTCCATAGCTAAGAAGAATTACCATCGCAACCAGCTCAGCAATATCTATGCCAAGAGGGTCAAACTCTGAATCAACCTTCTCCCCAACATTTACAAGAATATCCTGCAAGATAGGAATAGATTCACCAGTACGCTTGGCAAGCTCTGTGATAGTCATGCCTTCAAATATCTCAATTGTCCTATCAGGCTGGGATTTGGAAGGTCTTTTTAATTTGGGAGGAATATAAGGAGCTTCAACAGGTGGTTGGCACCTATTGCCTCTTTTTACAAACTTCCCTTTGTTGGGTGGCTTCAAACCAGGCAGCTCATCATTTCTTCTACCTAATAGCTCCAGGCTCGCATGGAAATGCCTGAGTAAGAAGAAAACCTATATTAGTCCCATAATTCAGGTATAATGAATCTTAATAGTGCAGGAACAGAAAAATTAGAACAGTGTGACTGTATTCCAGACTCTGCCATGTGCTAAACCAAGCCATGACAAGGAAACAGTAAAAATGAGTTAAACCTCGGCACAAGTTCTTCCAGGTTTTCATTTTATAGATATAAGTGATGTCAATCACAAGCTTCCTCAGCCAACAGCCAATATATAGACACACTTAATGGTAGGCATAGAAGTAATTGAAAAACCAGTGAACTTCTAAACCCTGGTTCAGAAACAAGGAATCCCAAGACCAACTGAAGCTTTTCTGTACGAACTGAAATGCAACTATCATCATGTGAAGGAAAGCATCCGAGAAATTAAGTTCAGAGTTATTTTTCAGAAATTTACTTTGGACTTTCTCTTCCTTTTTTCTACAAATTTCCTCCATTTCATTCACTTGCCTCACATATGTTTCTATCAATCTTCTTTTCACATATTCAAAACATCTTACTCATGACTTCCATCATGTTATCTTCAATAGGTGGCACTTCAACGTTAGACATATGATCCCCTTTCTTATTTTGCCTTTTCTTGTATGGTTGTGCATCCACCATAACATTCTCATCTTAGCTATATTCATATTTTGCACGTGTTAGCACTTAATTCTCTGATCCTGAGATACACAATAAAGTTGGTTTTATAGTTGTCCCATAAAACTCCCCTTCTAGATTTAAAGGATTTTTATGATCACCTGAAATGCAAGACGCACTTCTCCAACTTAACAATTTTTCCTTGATTTTATGAGTAACATCCTCCATAATCTTTTATTTTATTTGAACAATTGATCCCAGATATTGAATATACAGCCTTACACGGGCTCTAATATGATTCACTATGTCATTAGGGCAAAAGGGAAAAATATGAACTAAAAATACCATGAACAACTGGAAAATCATGTTGAAATAAGGTTCCCAGTTTAGATTCTTTCCCACTTTGTGGGCATGTTTTTCATATTTATCAGAAGGTAACAAGCTTATGTCTAGAGGATTGAGGCCAATGCCTTCCTTCCTATTAGATAAATAGCTTGACTCAAAACATTTTCTCCCCACTCTGCTTTCTAAACAGTTGAGTAAATTCAGAACGGAGCCTTTAATTGCAGTACTGGCATGTTTCAAGTACTGAAAGACCCATGAAAGAAAAGTGACAAACTTAAATGTCATAGCCTCAATCAGAAAAGGGTATGTGGAACAACATGGCAATTAGAAATAAGTTAAATTACCGTATTAAGGGTTGCTTGATTAAGAACTTGCAATTATCAGCACCCCGTGAAGCTGGACAGGTACAAAATTCTGCAACAAAAAATTGTGGGGAGGTGATGATCACAAGGAATTATAAGCAAAACCTCCTATATAGTTGCTTCAGGAACTTTATAACTATAGCGTGTTTTCTCAATTAGCAATTGCAACTGTTAGAAAGATACAAATCATGTGGAACTTGCAGGGGACTATTCATGTTGCCTAGCCAAACTAATTGATCTTGCACTGATTTAAACCATAAGAGCGTGCAAAGAAGCAGCCTTCAGTATGGAACCCCTAAGTCAAAAGAATCTACAAGTTCAATTAATACGAAGTTAAAGAATCTCTGAGGGTAGTTAATACCAAAACCAAGAGCAAACAAGTACACAACAGAAACCAGAAAGATGAAAATGCATTCACTTATTACCTTGTACATTTCTGACTGAAGCAAAAAATGCTTTTGCCTTGTCTTCAAAGGTACGTGAAGATAATGACACCAGTGCATCTCTAGATGTTGTGAAAGTCAAGGCTCTGGTAAGACCAGCACGAATGCCCTGCAGAAAAAGTCCAGGTTAAAATTTCAAGTATTGTTAACCATGTTGCATCTCATTTGAAAAATAACCCTTGCAATGAAGCATGACAATATGAAATTCACACAAGTCTTAAGCTAATACAGCAATGTACCTTTCTTCCAACCTCTCTCCAAGCCATTCATAATATGTCAAGGTCTGCAAAATTTAGTTTAAAGAAAAATAAGAGTAAGAAAAAGAACAGCAGGTCTACAAGCAAAAAAGAACAGCAGGTTAAAATCAATAACAAATAACAGTTGTAACCAATTATAACATCATTGTAACTGCACCTTATCCTAAGTTAGGGTTGATGGCTGTAACCAATTATAACAACCTCACCACCAACCCAATACCTAAATTGTTGCACATGGTTGGACCGGTTATGCAGTGAAGGCTGGCCACACGTGAGGGGGCGTTTTGAGAGCAAATAATAATATAAAGAGATAAAGTTAACCTGTTATATAACAGCAAAAGTTTTTAGATCAAATGGTGGCTATCAATTCGACACAACTAGTCCATTTGATTTTTCATTCTAATAAAAAATTTTCTGCACCTTTCTTACAATTCATTTTGGAGCCAGACAAAATAAAATATTCAACAAGGTTAAGCAGCCAGTAAAGATCGTATAAATTAGAAAAACGCATTTACTATGGTACTGATAACCAATTTTAAAAGAAGAGGACATGAGACTGAACTGTGGTATTGCACATTCTTTTCTTTTTCGGCGAGGGGATGGGGAAATTTGGCATATTACTCTAATCTTGCTTAAACGTGTTCATGAATGAGCATATACACTATCTTAATAGTGCAAACATTGGTTTATTAGGGGGAAAAGTTGCCACTTAAGGATGGAAGAGAGAACTCAACCAAAAGAACTAGGAACTAATAATTGGATTTCTTATTCTCACTTCTCATCTATATATCCATGATTTTCCCATTAAAAAAAATTCATCTGAAACTCAGTATCGTACTGACCTAGACTTTTAAGTCTAAGCTAGATTTTGGGTAATTCCCCACCCACTACCATCGTCATGGATTTGAACAAAATCAGAATAAAAACTCTTGTAGGCACATGAAGCAGCTGCATCATGCCTTCACTAACCTCCTACAAGTACACTAATTGTACAAACAAAATTTTGCACTTGCCCACATGGTTAGATTTAAGAACTAACCTCATTATCATAAGTAATAACCATAAAAATTCGCCCACAAGAATGAATCAATAAGTTAACAACTGGGTTACTTGTTTCTACTTATAGACCGAAAACATTTTCATGCACCTTTGGATGTTGGATTTACTATCATACAAGCCTACAGATTCAAAGCCTAAGTTAATTTTCCACCCACACAGTTTCCTAAATATACTGAACTTGTATCTTCCACTCTGCAAACTTTTTTGCAAACACAGAACCCACTAAAATTAACAATGACAACAAGCATTCTTGTTAACTTTAACATAACAGTAAAATGAGAGCATAAATATTCCTCATTAAAATTAGTATCAACCATTAAGTTAAAAACTGCTTATGCTGCAGACTTTGATAACTGCGATTTCAATCCATTTAATCTAATTCACTTCAAGAGTTCTACAACATGACCCAGAAATTCCTATTTCTATTTAAATTGAACAATTTTGCGTGAGAGTACTCATAAATACCTTGATCCAAGCTTCCAACATCTATTATTCACTGATTCACTCTCTAAATCCAGTAAAATAAGAAGGAAAGAGAAATAAAGGTTGGAGATTCAACCTAATAAAACCGGAATTTAACCAAAGTACCAGAGTCATCATCTTTAAAAAGTTAAAATATATACTCACATATATATATATATAACTAACTTAGAGGGGTTATTTTTTCTTTCTAAAGTTTCCTTCAATTTTTGGTGTACCAAAATATACCACTGGTTAACCTACTAGTTTTCCTAATAAAACTGGAGAACTACCTAATTGTTCAGAAACGTTACAATGCTCAAAATTGGTCTCAAGACCTAGGCTTTAGAGTCACATAAAGCGAAAAACAATCCTGAGGGTTTCTATTTATTCTGAACTTTCCTCTGAATCTTGTGCATGAAAACGTTCCATTGGCTTATACATTAGTGCTCTTACAAAATTCGACCATTGTCTAATTGTTGGAGAACATTCAAATTCTCAAAAATTCTGCCAAATCCAATAACCACGCTTCCAGAACTACTCCACGAGCTTCCCAATTAACAAGTTAACCGATATATGCTACTTCCTGTTTCAACACTCATAAATTATACTTTACAAACATTCAAACATCCATCTCTAATACACCCAGAAATTTCCTCGGAGACGAAAACTCTATCCCCCAGTCTGAGAAGTAGGCAACGCCACTAATAGAGAACGATAGAACAGAAGAACGAAGCACGAAATCCAAGAGAATAAATCAACAAAATATACAAATACTGTGCATCAATTTGTGTATAAACAAACGAATCTGTGTGTGCATTGAGAGAGAGAGAGAGAAAGAGAGAGAGAGAGACCTGGAGAGAAGAACAATGGCCGCGGATCGAAGGACCACCCTGCGTTTTGCGCCGCGATATTGCGTTCCTCAAGTTAGTATACTGGCCAATCGAACCGGTTCTTTCATTGAGCCGACCTCCGGTTCCAATGCTATTTTCAACGGTTTGCAGCTTAGGGTTTTGGGAAATTCTATTTACAACCATCAAATTTACTCATTGCAACCATTTTAATTAAAATTTTAAGTTTTACTATTTGCAACCCTTCAATTTACTCTCTGCAACCATTTACATACCAAATATACCTTCCACACATCTATCCCTCAAAAGACACACCCACGCGCTCAAACCCTAGTCTTCTTCTTCATCTTCTACCTTAGTCTTCTTCTTTCAGGACAGCGCTGCCCGAACTCTCTGGTCCAGCCTCTTCCCTTTTCCTTGGAGTCCCCGAAATCGCAACAGGTAAGCCATTTAATTTGTTTTATTTCGTGCGATCTTGGAAATGCTTCGTCCCTGAACAAGATGAAGCCGCCGAACGAACCCATCGCTGGGGAACTATCGCTGGGAGCCTCCCCCGAACAGCGCTGTTCGGGGGGGCGATTTCCCCCGAACAGCGCTGTTCGGGGGGAGCTCGCCCCCCCCGAACAGCGCTGTTCGGGGGGGCGATTTCCCCCCGAACAGCGATGTTCGGGGGAAATTTTTTCCCCCGAACATCGCTGTTCGGGGAGAAAAATTTTCCCCGAACATCGCCGTTGGGGGAAAATTTTTCCCCGAACATCGAGTTTCGGAGAGTTCGATGTTGAACTCATTAATTTTTAATTAATTTTTTAAAATTAATGTTAATAATTTGTTATTAATTAATGGAAATACAAAATTTGTTTTTAAAAGATATTAATAATTTGTGTGTTTAGTGTAATTGTGCAGATATTTATGAATTTTAAAAATATTAATAATTTATGTATTTTATAATTGTATAGATATGCCCCGTGGTAGAAGGAATGAAGTAAGAAATGAAGCAGAGCTAGCTCTTCCTTCCTCTTCTCGACAGCGTCCCACTGCATCCAGGAGACGAAGAAGACTGGAGGGTACTAGTGAGCCAGTATCAGAGCCAGTAGATCCATCTGCAATAGATCCAGTAGATCCATCTGTTTTAATAGATACATCTGCACTACCTCCATTTATTTCAGAGTCACATGTCTCACCATCTCATCAGGAGCCATCTCATGAAGAGCAACTACCGCAGGATGATATTTCTGTTGGACCACTACCTGGAGGGCCTCAGGATCCATCCATTTTAACAAGCTTTAAAAATCATGTTGCGCTTGCAATATGGTCAGGAGAGGTAAGTTATTTTAATGTTTGTTACACAAATGTTATTATTATAATTTAAATAATTAAATATTTTATTATTTTAACAAAAAAGAGGGATATTAAAATGTAGAAGTCATGGATCAAAAATTCCTAAATGGCCATTAAATAATCAACGTGTTCGTGATATCATTATGGGCTCTAGTTTATCACCTTTGATAGATTGCATGTATCGTTTTACAAATGCTACAATTGTGTCAGTATTTACAGAAAGATGGCAGCCAGAGACGAATACATTTCATTTACCATTTGGAGAGCTGAGTATAACATTATATGATGTCTCATCTATTTTGAAAATTCCAGTGAATGGAAGATCTATATCTATCCCTTATCATTTGAGCACTAATGAAGCTCGGGATTTATTATCGAGTTTACTTGGGATTCCAATAGATATAGCAGCTCAACAAATTGCAGAAAATAGAGAACCATTTGTAAAGTTAGATTGGTTAAGAAAAACATTCATGCATATATCAGATTCAGTTTCCAACGAAGAAATCCAATATGCCAGTAGAGCATATCTCTTATTTTTATTAGGTTGTACCTTATTTGTAGATAAGAGTGGTACATTAGTTTCAGTTACCTATTTGACATTATTAGATGATTTGAGTATGGTTAGTAGTTATGCATGGGGAGCTGCATGTCTAGCATATTTATATAGACAACTTGGAATTGCAAGTAGACGAGAGGTGAAGAGTATCAGCGGATATCTTACATTACTGGAGGTAAGTAATTATTTTAAGTTCATAAGTCCATATTAATGTATTTACATATATTTAACATATATTAATAATTATTTATATTAAATTTATACAGGCATGGGTATATGAACATTTTCAGTTCACTAGAAATAAATATAATTTGTTATATAGTGAGGAGCAACCACGGGCTCTTCGTTGGTTACCTGTTCGTGAAAGTGATATTTTACAATCTCTTAGGGAGCAGATCGATGAGTTGTCACCAGACGAGGTATTTTATTTTCACACTATAATTTTATAAATTAATTAATATAGTATGAAATTAAATTTTAAATTAAAAAAATACTTGCAGGTAATTTGGATGCCGTATTGGAGAGCTCGTGCACATCACCCATTACCGGAGATTACATTTTTTTCGGGTTGTTTGAAATGTAGAGGTATTATCGAACCATATCATCCTGAAAGAGTGTTACGACAATTTGGGTATGTACAAACTATTCCTCCACCTCCATTATCACCTATTGAAGCTAGGCGAGGTACAGGTACGGCATCATATCGAGTTATTTATGCATTTATTGACGATAGTTGGAATAGGTGGGATATTCATTTATTACCACCACATCGTCGCGGTAGAACTTGTCAAGTTCCATGGGAATTTACACATGATTATTTCCCATGGTATACACCTATTACTCACCAATTGATACAAAATCCGGCACGTCGATCAGGATTCGACAGAGGTCATGAGGATCTAGTCAATCTTGCGGAAGCAGTAAGATTTTAAGTTTATGTTTAAGTTTATGTTTAAGTTATTATTCAATATAATTTATTTAAATTAAATAAAATTGATATAATTTTTTTTTCAGCGTATTCGCCTTGCATTATATGCTCTCAATGTTAACATATCAAGTGTAGAACCTGTACCTCCTGATGCCTGGAGAGATACGTGTTTCACCGTAAATCGTATTCTATCATCTTCTGTGGGATTCAATCCATCATCTGGGGCTAATACTGGTGGAGCCTCCACATCTCGTGCTTCTCAACCCCATAATCAAGATCAAGATGAGCAAGACTAGTTGAACTAAGTGTTGAAGATCAGCAAGACTAGTTGAACTAAGTGTTGAATGAATTAATTATTGTTGTTAATTGTTTTATTTATTGTATTTTCAATGTAGATTAAAATTTAAGTTATTTGTAACGATATTTTATTATTAGTTTTAATTTTATGTAATCTTTCTTTCTCTTATACATTTAACTAAAAAAATTAAATTTCTCTTATACATTTAACTAAAAAAATTAAATTTAAATCAATTGAAGAAAAAAAAACAAAAGAAAATATAAATTTTGCTGTAACTTTAAAAAAAATTAAGAATATTTTAAACAACTCAAAAGAAATATAAAATATATATATAGAAATATAAATATAAATGGTGATGTAATTTTAAAAATTATTAAAATTAAAGCAACTAAACAAATTAAAGTAAAAATATAAATTTAATATGAGTTTGTATGTAATTAATTATTATTTTCTTTTAGAAATGGGTGACGCTCGGGAGGACAAATTTTGCCTAATCTATAGTTTCAAAATTTATAAATACTCTAAGTTTCGGAGATTAAGAATATTACCGAATCTCTAAATATGGGGATTGTGTAGTTCTCGAATTTCAGAATTCGGATATCTCACTCAGCACCGAACCTCTAAGTTCGGGAATGCTTAGAGGCCTCCGAACTCCCGAATTCGGGACTTATAAATGTTTCCGAATATCTCAATTCGGTGATTAGGAATGGTCCCGAATTTTTGAGTTCGGGACTTATAGATTTTTCCGAATCTCTTAAATCGGTGATTGGGGATCTTCTCGAATTCTCGAGTTCAGAATATACAAAGTCTCTCGAATCTCTAATTTCGGTCATTAGTGATATTTTCGAATTCCCAAATTCATGAAATATAAATCCTCCCGAATCTCTAAATTGGATGATTGAGGATGTTCCCGAACCACAACTTTCAGGAATTATAAATCCTTTCGAAGCTCTACCTTCAGTGATGAAAGATTCTACCGAACTTGAATCTCTGACTTCGGTGATTGAAGATTTCCCCGAACTCCTGAGTTCGGTAATTTTGGACGTCCCCTAATCTCAGCGTTCGAACGTCACCAATTTCATTAGTTTTAATTTAATTTTATATATGTTACGGTAATTGAAGAAAATTAAAATAAAATAAATATAAATTTTGATGTAAGTTTAAATAATACTTAAAAAACCTAAAATTAAAGCAAACAAAAACATCATCAATGATGTTTGGATACAAATCACATTTTATAAAAACATCACATATTCTATACACAATAACAACTATAACTAATACAAACTACCACACATTTTTCTCATCCTTCACATAAACCAATAACATTACATTCATACCATTAAACCAATAACATTACATTCATAGTTTTATCATCCATCACTTAAATCAATAATATCTCTAGTTGCCACATTTTTGTCAATCATTGACATAAAAGCTTCAATTCTAGCTATATATGGTGTTATCCATTCTCGTGCACTATCAGCTCGATATGTATGCCACTTCAATGCAACTGGAGGTACTGGTGAGTTTGATTTCAGAAACACCTGAAAAATAATAATAATATATATTATTAATAACAATCTAATAACTATATAATTATCTAAATATAGAAGATAAGAATTAAGAATACCTGAACAAAATGACAATTATTCACGAAACCGATACTGATAATTCTATGTTGTAGTAACGGAGGAGGCACTGATCTCAGCGGAAGATAGGTAAGACACTGAAGTCTAGACAAATGGATCAATACCACATTATACTTTGAAGCAATCAAATGTCCCATGTCAGGTAATGTCATCCAGTGCTGAGGAGGTGCAACAGACTCAAAACAAGAGAGTGTATGTATTAACTCATCAACACGCATATTAGATCCGTATAATTGTGAGTACTCAGCATAAAAAGTATGTAACTCTTCAATCAGATTAAGACGAATATCTCCCCAATTTTGCTCACTCATACCAAGTAATGCAGCAATAGCACGAAACCCACAATGTCCATCAGAATCTACATTAACAATATTGTGTATGAAATATTGTATGCTTGGTGGGAAAGAATCATCATAACCTCGCAATCTATGTTTCACATTCGGTCGAGCTTTTGAAAGTTTACATTCCTTTCCTATCTTACTTGAACTCTGAATCACTGGGGTTGTATTATCATGAGAAGATTGTACTATTTCAAAGTACGAAGGATCACATCTGGTAGAACTATCAAGATGATGTTTTTTCTTTGAGGATGACTTACCTTTTGTTTTAACTTTAACACTTGGCGGCATCAATGAAGTTGTAGCAGGATGAGTTAACTCTCTCAATTTTTGTTTCAATATTAATTTACCTGCTTCTGATTCTAACTGAAACATCTTATATATGTTCTCTATCTCTGGCTCAATCATCAATAGAGATGACATATCATTATCAGAAGTAGTCTGCATTAAATGTAACTTTCTCCAACGAGAATGCACAACTGATAAGGGAATTGGTCGTCCTTGAATGATAAACTCTGCAATTTCATGTGCACATGGCAAACCATGTGTATTTCTTATCACACATCCACATGCAATCTTATCTACCCCAATTTTTTGAGTTATCTCTGTTTACTTTAACACCATATTCATTGCATTTCTAGAGATAATACCTCGTAATTCTCTGAAAATTTCTGGTTTGAAATTATGTTGCACCAATGTTAAGCTCTTCTCAAATGATCCTTTGATCTCAGTATGCTGTAACTCAATAAGAGAGTTGATGATTTTCCATGATGACTCAAAATCACCTTGAGATGATCCAAGATGTCTTTTCAGCTTCGCATGCGCACTTTCAGCCCTGAACAAAAGCATATTAATATATTAGATATCTTAATTTCTAAGTATATTATAATATAAATCATAAATAAGGATACATGAGATATGAGTTTTATAAATAGTACCTGTTAGTAGTAACATTCCCAAAATGCATTATCTTATTTGTCCACGCTGCAATAAATTTTTCCTTGTAATTATTCAATCATGCATTTCTCACATAATCAAGTGCATTATCATATGCATGATACTCAACTGTCAAGTCATGAAGCCGACGTTCATATTCAGTCTCAGTTGATGCAAATATAACAAGTTGTCAACCCAATATAAACTTCTCCCATGTCTCCTTTCTATCAAAGAACTTCTTACAATTGGCAAGTATATTTTTTGATATATGCCACCTGCACAATAAGGTCGTAGTATTTGGAAACACTTTATGTATTGCATTCATTAATGCTAATTCTCGATCCGTAACAACTACTCCTGGAAATATATTAGATCCCATCAAACTCTTCAATCTTTCCATTGCCCATGTATAGTTTTCTTCATATTCATGATCCATGAATACAAATGCAACAGGGAAAGTCAATTCAGTAGATGTTACACCAACAATCTGAAGCAGTGGATATCTGTACCTATTAGTTTTATACGTACAGTCCATTATTAAAACATGGAGGAAGACCTTTAATAACTTTATAGCCATCGGATGGGCCCAAAATAAATCTGTAATACAATCTGTTGATCTCTCATATCTATGCCATTCCACGTAATTACATTCTTCTAATTTCTTCATCAACTGTTGCATCTGTGATCGACCACCTTTCTCTATAAGTCTATATCTTTGACGTGCATTATATATAGTTTTGATAGTAGTAACGTTTCTATCATCCTGTGCCTTTATAGCCATCAAAATATTTTTAGGCTTCACAAGATTATTAGACATTGTATTCAATATTTCTTTCTCTTTTTCTGTAAGTCGTCCTGCATATGAATGACCCTCAAGTTGAGTTGACGGTGCATGATTGTGAAATCCACATGTAATCTTCAACTTCCATTGTCCCTCTAAAACTTTCACGCCAATTAATTGAAATGGACAATCACATTTCTTCGAACCCGTACACTTACGTTTTAATTCTTCCCTTGATTCTTTTTTTTTTTTATGGTCTATATTTTCCACCCCTTTCACAAGCAAAGCGAACTCTAAATGGCCTTCTGGGACCCCCACATTCAGAACCCTTTATGACAATAACAATTCCATTTTCTTTTCCAACTTGTCTAACCCATCCAATAAGATCTTCTTTACTGGTAAACAACTGATAAAAAAATAGAATTCAAATATTGTTCAAATAATAATGAAATATAAGTTGAATAAAAATATATCATACCTCATTTGTAGTAAACGGTTCAATAGTATCGAATGACTGTTAAAATGAAAAAAAATTATGTAAATAAAAAACATAAATAATTTTAAAACATCAAATAATAAATAATAATTAAATAAAAGTTTAATAATATATGATACCTGATTGTCAGCAAACGGTTCAATAGCTAACTGTTGAAATTAACCAAAAAAAATTAAGTAAATAAAAAACATAAATAACGAAGTATGATGAGTCTCTGAAGCCAAGGATTCGGGACATCCTCGAGGTCCCGAATCCAAGGATTCGGATACTTAAGGATTTTCCGAAACCTTTGATTCGGGATGTATCAACTCACACTTATTCTCTCGAATTCGAGGACTGGAGGATACAATTTGTTGATGATAAACAAATTTAAAATTATAACAAATTTTTAAATACCTCATGGATTTCATCAGCTTCTTTCTTCTCGGAACAGAAATAGTTATTATCATCTTCATAAACCTCTGTAAACATTTCTTTATAATAATCTTCCATGCTTAATGAGTAGAAGTGTGCTTAACAATCTTCAGTTGTTCAAATCTTCTTTCTTGTTCAAATCTTCTGTTGATAATACTTGTTCTGTAATGCTGGATGTTGAATAATAATGGCTGTGTAGTGTGAGTGAGTAAATGAGTTGGTGAGTAAAGTGGCTGCGTGGGTGAGAAATTGTATCCACGCGCTTCAAAGAGTAATGGCAGGTGGTTGAGTGTATAGAATTTAAATGAAGGGTAAATATGAGATTTTATCTGAGGATTATTTAGGAATATTAAAAGTAGGTTGCAGAGAGCAAAATTAATGGTTGCAAATAGAATTTCCCTAGGGTTTTTCGTTTCTTCTTTTCTATCAGATAATTCCGTGCTTTCAACTTCAAGGGAATTTATCTTAATGAGGGAAACAAATAGACTTATTTTATAGATGCGCATGTATATAAATAAACTTAGAGTCTAAAACAGAAACAGAAACGTTTTCGATGGGAAACGGAAAACGTTTTCGATAGAAAACGAAAACGTGGAAACTAACATTTTTTTAAAAAAATAGACATAAATAGAGTTCGAAACGAGAATAGGAAACGTTTTGAAAACGTTTCTGAAATGAGAAAACAGCTCTTATGAGGTGTTTCCGTGCAACATAGTTTAGAATCAACTAAAATTAAAAAGATTAAGTTCTGATGAATAAATGATATTATAAAGATTGTATATTTCACTATAAAATTAGTGTCTTTAATGTGAAACAGTCAAACAGAGTCTCTCGCTTTTTAGAATAAATAATTATATATAAAGTTCAATTCTGCAGTATTAATATGTATAACACATCAATTATATATTTATATATTCACATATATATATATAAAATGCAATATACACCATTAATACTTCTATCTAAATAATTAATTACTCACTTATTCTTTATATATATCTACTGAATGAAGTTCCTTACAACAAGGAAGAATAAGAAAAAAAAAAACTCATAAAGCCTCCCCACAAATTGGAAGAAATATAGAAAAGAGAGGGAGACGAGAAAAGGGCTAAGGAAAAAAAAGTGTAAATATAGAAAGATATAGAGAAAGGTGACAAGACATCTAAGAAATAAATGTCAAATGATATTTTAATATTTATTTGTGATATTTTTAATAATAATTTGTCTATTAATGTAATATAAAATATAACACATTAATATATGAATGTTACAAATTGTTGTGTTATAGATAAAAGTATATTAAAATGCTAGAAAAGTGTAAAAGCCCAAAATAATATTTTAGCCTAAAAAAAGTGTAAATTTCTCCTCAGGGAGTCCCATGCAATTCATAAATTGTATAATTTTTACATCTGCAATCCCCTCGAATGTCTCATAAAAAGAATAAATATTGTTATTTAAAAATGTTAATAAAATCTTAGTACAAAAAAAATAAATATCATCTATTAAAAATTTTAATTATAATAAAATATTAGAATATTAAAATAAACATCACCTATAAAAAAATCTCAAACCAATGAGATTTAGAACTGTCTCATTCTTTTTTTTTTTTTTAGGTTAACGTATCATCACGAGTGCTCCCCACTATTCAATCCCACGATTTCAGTATGAGAGGTAAATCAAGGAACTCAGCAGGAAGGTTTCAACCCCTAACACAACCGCAAATGTGGGGGCGACAAGCATTTTTTATTTTTCAGGGTTACTCCTTGCTAACTAAACTATCTCCTAGCTAGGGTCAAACATGGAATCTAGGGGTCCAAAGAGCAACACCCCAGTGATTTTTCATTTGCCAGTTGATCTATGCCATGAGGGCAAGAATTGCCCCATTCTTCTTTATAAATAAGTAAGACTTCATTTTAGAAAATGTACAATTTTAATATTGGTAGAAATTATGCTCTACACTTGTCAGTATTTTTAATATTTGACTTAAATATCAAAGTTTTTGCGGGAGAATCTTCCCACACCCTATAACTATTTTTTTCCTTGCAGACCCAAGCAATTAGACAATGATATTCCCAATCAAATAAATTAATTGTTATATATATTGACAACAATACAAACGAATGTCTACAAAACACTTTCTTTTTAAAACATGTTTTCATATCATAATTTAGAATTTTTTTTAAATATTTTTCGTAGAGACCCTTTGACAACCCTTACGATTTACATCTTGGTTTTCAAAAATTTCATTCATTTAATCTTCCATTTTTGTTGTTTGTTTTTTTTTTTTTTTTCAAATTCACTATAAAGTATTCTCCTATGATTAGGAAGTTATCTCTAGTGACATTGTAAAACCCCGTTTCGGCGTAAGATTGCCACGTCATTTAAGCAAGATTTGAATATCGAAAAATAAGATTGATAGCAAAATAAATCGTCGAATCGATTGGAGAGAATGCCCCGGAGTGTAAATGTCTATGGAAAATAGTATGGTCTCTATGAGCATTCCGAGATAGGATTTGTAACGCCCCAGTTTCCCGAAAGGAGGGAGAAGCGGGCGTTAGATGCTCGGAACCTCAGGCACATAAATTTTTTTCCTCATTAATCGCCTATCATTTACACATCATAATCCGAAATCCCGACAATCCCGAGCCATTCTCTCAGCACATTAACTTAAGCATAAGCTGAGACTAACATTATCATTACATCAGCGGAAGCAGAATCGAACCTCGACATACATAACCGAATTCATTTCATTCATAACGTAGAAATTGTTCGACAAGACATTTCAAAACGAAATACATCAAGTCTTATCTCTCATTCGTAACTACTAATACCTCGATCATAAACAAAATACATGCTAATGATTACCCATGAAATCAACAGCTACATCTCGATAACCCCTTTTCCTTTAGCGTCGCTGCTTTCACCTGGAACGTTTGAATATTCCAGGGACATAGTCTAAATTAGATGCTGAATCATCTAAGTGAGAGCTCAAAAACATTTTCATGAATATATGCAAACATGAATAACATCAACATATCCTTTAACATTCATTCAACATAAACTCATCTCATACCTCAGCCCAAGAGAATCCCACGAAGCACTTAACCCTAACCGGGGAAAATGCAATCTCTCTAAAGGCAACACATCCACATTGAACACTAACATAACGCAATCCGGCTTAAGAGGGGCAACATCAACGCATCTCTCCGACATCTCGGGAACAATCGTTACCTCTCCCTACTTGGGAAGGTCAACATCAACGCAGGAACCCGGCTCTCACCACTATTTCGTCAGAGATTACGTTCCCACTCAAAAACACCTGGATCCATATGCCAATGCCACGACCACGACCCTACTTAAGGGGGACAACCTTACGCATGAACTCGGGTATCACCCCTTATCATGCTAGGCTTTACGCTCGCACCCAAAAGCAGTTCGGATCTCGTCACACCCTGGCCACAAGATGATCAACACTGTCCATGGGAATCCACGTACCGCTCAATGGCCTTGGGGTGAAGTCCATCTTAGCCCCGCCACTTGAGCCGGTCCGGGGTGAAGTCCATCTCAGCCCCGCCACCTGGTCCCATTAGGGTGAAGTCCGTCTCAGCCATCTCCTAGTGGGTATTTTCCTTTGGCACGCTACCCTAGTGTTATCACTCAAGTACCTCACACAGGTTGACGACACACATCCCACGTAAACATCGCAAAACATGCCAATACCAACATCATAACCCATGCATCGCTTAAACATCAACATCATAAATCATGCATCGCTTGAACATCAACATCATAAATCATGCATCGCTTAAACATCATTTCATGAACATAACTCATTGTATAAAATCAATGCACATGCATAAAATATTTAGGGACGAACCGCTCTCTTTTAAAACCATCATCTCATGTTAAAATCGTTCACATGCAACAAAACCTTTTTCGTGAAATCAAATCAAGTTTGTAATAGACATTTCCACATATCAAATCATTTGCATGAACAAATCCAGTTTTATGCAGGTAGAACACTCACACACATCAAATCATTTACATGATAAATCGAGTTTGGGGGTTGAACTCCTCACACACATCAAATAATTTACATGATAAATCGAGTTTGGGGGTTGAACTCTCACACACATCAAATCATTTACATGATAAATCGAGTTTGGGGGTTGAACTCTCACACACATCAAATCATTTACATGATAAATCGAGTTTGGGGGTTGAACTCTCACACACATCAAATCATTTACATGATAAATCGAGTTTTGGGGGTTGAACTCTCACCTTTTGACGCAACTTAACTTTTCCTCGAAAAGTGCGCACCGCCTCAATTAGCGTGCCAACCTAAAAATTCGCACAAGCTAACTCACTTCAAGCCGCAAGGCACCCTAGACATCATATTCATTTCCATAAGCCTCAACACATCATTTTCCTTAATTTTCTTTCATTTTCCTATTTTCTCCATTTTTCCTCTTCTAAAATTCTAATAAATACTTCTTTAATAATTTCCTCAAATCTTACTTCACCAAAATTCATAATAATCAAATATCTTCTAAGGAAAATTGCTGATCTTACCTCGATGCTTCGATATCACGCAAAACGAGGCTCTTTGATGCTAGAATCGAGACACCAGAATCTCTAAATCCAAAACTAATTGCACACACTTCAAGATCTCGAATTTTCAAGATTTTAGAAATTTTTGCAAGCTTGCACGCGCTCCCACGTGCCACCAAAGGATCGGCCACGCGCCTGCGCATGAAGGCCGCGCGTGTGGCACACGAGCTTCGTCTTCTCCGGCGATTTGGTTCGCCGGCCGGCACCGGGATCTGACCTCGTCTCCACCACTCGATAGCCCACGCCTAGTCGATCCTTGGGGTACCTCTTGAAGCTCGAAAGGATGGTCGGAAGGCCTCCGATTTGGCGGCCAAACTCTCGGCCTCGCCTCCCGCCTCCAAACTTTGATTTGCCCGATTACCCACTCAAATCTTAATGAAAATGCATTAAACTCTTCAGAAACTCTCTTCAAGACATGGTCTTCAAAAGCCCTATGCTTTGAGCCTCCAATTCGTTCGTTTGCCCCCTCGATTTGAAGCTAAAAAATGCTCCAGATTCGGCCAAACCCCAACTCGAAATCCGGCTATTTATAGCCACAATCGAGCCCTAAAATCAACATGGACGGTTGACCCAACGCCTTTGCCTCCCAACCCACCTCTTGGGCGACCCAAATCCGCAGACCAATGGCCTCGAATGGCTGATTTACAGGTCGGTCATGGCCGCGACAAACCGACCAAGATCCGTTCGGATTTTTCGAAAATCCGGCCACCCTCGAGCTCGCCAACGACCAAGGCTTGGTTCCTCGAGCTCCCTAGACCAATACCTCGAACTCCCCATGGTCGGAAACCCCCCTGTCGGCGTCGGAAATGGCTGTCGGGCATGCCAGGTTGCAACTTTGCAAAAATTACAGATTTGCCCCTCTAACTTTGAGTTATTGCACTTAGGCCCTCCTGAACTTTCTTTTATTACCATTAGGTCCCTCATGCTCTAAAACTCACATTTCCTTTTTTGATAATCCTGAAAAATCGTCGTTTCGACCTCCCTCCGGCCGATTCGACAAATTTTAAGAAATTACACTTTGGCCCGAATCTTTGTTTCGGCCTTAAATCCATCTGTTTCTTCCAAAAACCACTTAAGGGTTGTTTAATACACCAAATATGACCTTCCTTGGCATTCCGTTGACTTCTCGGAAGCCCCTTGCGATTATTCGGTATTTCGGCCTTACACCTAGCTGTATTTTCGCTGTACCAAAAATTGTTCGCAATCCAATTTCTTTCGATACTAAAAATCATTTCTTGACCTTCTCGTCATCACTGTCTAATTTTCCTTTGATATCTAAGTCTCGGGGCACTCCCTTCCATTGATTCGGCAGCTTATTTCTGTTATTAAGCCCATTTTCGGTATTTAATTCCCACTTAAATGACGTGGCAACCTTATCCTGAAACGGGGTCTTACAGGATTTATGAAAGTAAAAGAAATCAAAATTGAGATGGTTTTCGGTACAACTAAAATGCAGTTTCGGATCAGGCTGAAATATCGAATTTTCATAGAGGACGTCCGGGAATTCAACGGAACCCTAGGAGGCTTCGGTTTTTCGTAACGATCAACTTTTTGGTGGTTTCAGGATGAATCAAGGGCTCGGTAAGGACCCGAGGGCAGAATCAATTTTATCGGGTAATTTCAAAGTTGTTAATTAACGATTTCAAGCACCGTGAAGCAAATTAATTGGCGTTAAAGGGTGTGTTTGGAATTTAAGATATTTTTTAAGTGTAATAAAGATTAAATAGAGGGATTAAATATGTATTTTTTTTCATAATTATATTAGTATAATATTAATATTATATGAATTTATATATATGTATAGGCGTTCGCGTGGGAAGCAGGGGAAGCTCTCCAAAGGATTTTGTCTGTGAGCATGGGACGCAAGCTTGGAGCATGTTGGATTGGGTTAAGGGATTTTGCAGAGGTTGTCGAGTGAGAGAGTAATGCCCAAGTCTCTTCGGCTATAAATAGGTAGGAGCAAACGGGAGAAGGGAAAGAGAGAGATTGAGAGAGGGAGTGATCGGCCATGGCAGGGAGCTCGTGTGAGCTGGCCGAGAGCATCATAGAGAAAGAGAGATCGAGAGAGAATGAGAGTTGCGCGAGAAGGGGCTGGCCGTTTCAGCAGCAAGCTACGGCTGCCATAGCCGCAAGCCCAAGCTCCAGCAAGCTCGGCCATGGCAGCCGAGCGAAGCTGCAGCAGTAGTGCGAGGCAGGGGCGGGCACCGGAGGCAGCTGCGCTTCAGTCGAAGGCCGCGGTGATGGTGGAGCGAGCTGGTGGCGAGCAACGCGGCGGAGCTAGGCGGCTAGGCATGGCCGTGAGGTGGCTGCTGCGCGCGGCACGGTGCGCAAGTGCTGGCCGCATGCGCTACAAGAGGAAGAAGAAGAAGAAGAAGAAGAAGAAGAAGAAGAAGAAGAAGAAGAAGAAGAAGAAGAGAAAAGAAAAGAAATAAAAAGAAAATAGAGAAGAAAGAAGAAAATGATGAAGAAGAAGAGTTGCAGGGGATGCGCGGGAGTAGGGGAGAAGAAGATGAACAGTAGAGAAGGAAAAGAAAAAGAAAAATAAAAAAAGAAAATAAAAGAAAAAGAAAGGAAGAGAAAAAATAGAAAAAAATCCTAGAAGCTCCCGAAAATTATAGAAAAATAGGAAACGGATGTGTAATGATATTTCGGAGATTTTGGCAAGAAAAATGATTTGGACACGTGTTTCGAGGGGGTGCACGAAAATCAAGCCGACTCGCGAAAATTAAGATGTCGCACAAAAATCGAGGTAAATGAACAAGAAGTGAGGTAATGTGCAAGAATCAAGGTAGTGAGCGAGAATCGAGAATTTGCGCGATAATCGAGGTCAAACATGCCTTTCGAGATTATGGCACGCATACCAAGGTAGCCCGGGAGGCTAAGTTAAGGTAAACATAATTCCCTAGAAATTTCAGTAAATTAGGAAAATTTTAGGAATTGCTATTGAGTAATATTTGAAGAAAATAATTGAGGAATAATTAGTTTGAAGTATTGTTGAGAAATTATTTATTTAAGAATTATTTATTATTTATTATTTAGAAATTATTACTTAGCAATTATTTAGTTAGAAATTATTTAATGAGGAATTATTTAGTGAGGAAAATGTTTAAGGAATTATTGAGGAAAATAGGAAGAAATAAAGATAAGTTATGAGGAAATTATGAAGAATAGATTATTGACGTTATTGAATGAATATAATGGCCAAAATATGTTGAGGATTCGAATTGAGTACGTTAGAAGCCTGGCACGAGAATCGAGATGTCATGAGAATGCGTATGAGGTAAGTGGTACTCCCCAAACGAATTTGGATTTATGAAAATGCTTGATTTGAAAGTAGTTTTCCCAAAACCTGATTTGATGAAAACAATTTATCATGTTGTCATGTATTGATGTGATTATACCATGTAGATTGCATTTACATGTATTGATGATGAAATGTGCATATATTCACGATGATATTATTGATCATGCATTGCATAAAGGGCTTGGGATTATGAACTGACACCGCTGCTCTACCAAGTGTGCACCCATACACATTGGTCCAGGAAAGGGACTGTAAAAATGAGGAGCAGCAGTTGGGTGTGGTTGACTCAAGTCGAAAATTACGAGGACATTTTGCATTTTGCATTCATGCATGAAAATGATTTTTGTACTGCTTACTTAGATGGTTCATCATCTAAACTTAGGCTTTGGCCCTAAAATATTCAAACGTTCCAGATGGAGGTTGTATCAGATACGAGGATGAATGATGCATGAAATGACACTTTCCAAGTGCATGATGAAATGAATGATGAGATGAATGATGTAATGTAGCCCATGTGTTTAAATTCTGCTACATTGAAATCTGAATGTTTTGAAAGTCCATGATGTAAGATGTGAGTTATGATTGATGAATGAAGATGATGTAACCTTATGGTTAATGATGACGATGTATGACCCTATTTAGGGTTCATGCTAGTAAGAACGCATGTTATGTATTCATGTTAGTTGAGATATATGTCATGCTTTAAGTCATGTTGAGGATTTTTGTTCCATTGATGAATAGCCTTGTATTGAGAATTAAGTTCGAAAAATGATGATGTAAGATATGATTTATGATTTATGATAAGGTAAGATATCAGGTTCGATTCTAGTTTTCGCATTTGAGGTATGTATGTGATGTCTCTCTTTTTTGAGATAAAATAATGCATGGAAATTTTGGGACTTTTGAGGAATGATGCGATTTAGTATGAGTTTAAAAGGAAAAAAAATTATTGTCTCAGGATTGTCCCAAAAAATAACGCGCCCGAGAAAATGGAGCGTTACAGACATTGTCTTTCTATCTAAATCCTTATATTTAGTTTAATTTATTAAAATAAAATCTTTGTGTGCACACTTGTTTTCACAAATCGAAACTAATTTAATTTATAACTCGTATTAAGAAGTCTAAATTTTTAATTCGTTTTATAATACCAAATTTAAAGAAAAGAAAAAAGGTAACTTTTCAAGCGATTCGACTAAAAATCTTTAGAAACCTTTAGAATAAATTTCTAAATCAATTCAACTCAAGATATGAATGTAAAAAACATCAATTTTGATAAGAATAAAATGGTATGTTTTAAGGTAGTATTTGTTAAAATGAGTAAAATAAGATTATATTAAGATAATGTTGTAATATTTTTCAAGCAAAATATGGAATCATCAAGATAAAGTTAGAAAATATTCAAAAATATTTATTAGATTATTTGTTAAATTTTTTGGAATGTATTAGGGGATATATGGGTCATTTTATCTTATTTGTAAGATTTAAGATAAATTTATCCGAACAATTTCATATAAGAAGTCACACATGATTTATTTTTCAAGTGTCACTACAAAAAATTAACGTTTTAGCGACGAAAAATTCTGTCGCTAAATTTTTTAGCGACAGATTTAGTGATGGGTACCTTTACGTCGCTAAAAAATGCGTCGCTGAAATTTAGAGACAGGGTTAGCGACAATTTTGTCACTAAATTTAGTGCATGCCTCAAAATTCAAACCACGCCAACTCTGCCCTCCCCTCATATGCGCCACATGTCCATACCTCTACTCGCCATGGGGCAGCGCTAGGATATTACTCCCAACTATTATATCAAACTCTCTACCGGATTCGAATCCCCAACCTCTCGTAACCAAGTTTCGTGTGAGAGCTAACCGATTTGGAAGCTTTCTTATTTGTTAATGTGTATTAAATATATTTATAGTAACTCTTTCAAACTTTTTAGAATTATATTTACATTTCAAAAATTTTTAAATTTATTTAATGATATTAATTTTAATATTAATGTTAGTAAAGGAAAATGAATATTAATTTTAATTTTATTTCCTCATTAATTCAAATAAAATTTTATAAATTATTATATTAGTAGTGAAAAATTATGTTCTTATTTTTATTTTAATTTTAATTTGTAATATGTTTAAAAAATTATTAGTTTAATTTTTAGTAATATTAATGTTAGTAAAAATTATTATGATATGTTTAAATGCAATTTTTAGTTATTTTAGAGTATCATAAAATTAATATTTATATTTGTTTAAATAATTTAAATTTAAATTTAAATTTTCAAATTTCTTAAATAATTTAATTTTTTAATTATTTAGCAACGGAATATTCCAATCACTAAATAATTTTAATTTTTTTTTATTTTTTAACGACGGATGTGACCTGTCACTAAATTTTAATTTTTTATTTAATTTTTTTTAATTTTTTAGTGACAGGGTGATCCTGTTGCTAAATTTTATATTTTTTATTTTTTAGCTACGGGTGTGACGTGTCGCTAAATTTTAATTTTTTATTTAATTTTTTTTTATTTTTAGAGACGAGATTTCCGTCGCTAAATTTAGTGACGGGTTTTCCGTCTCTAAATTAAAAAAATATTTAAAAATATTAGAGACAGAATTTTCATCGCTAAAAACTATTTTTCTTGTAATGTGTTGTCAGATAAATTTAACAAATATAATGAAAAATACTTTTGTCTGAAATGTTTTTTATATCCTACTTTTTTTAGCCTATATCTTAATTAACAAACACTACCTAAATGAAAACTTAGATCCTATAATGTATTTGGCATGCTCAATACACTTGATATTACTAAAAAAAAAATCATACATACTTTTAATTCGTCACATAAGAGCACACATAATGTCTACAAAACATAACATGACACAAAAATAATGAAACTTCCAAAATCTAAGCTTTAAGAGCCTTATTTCCCTTTGAATCACTTGCCTCACCTAGAACGTTTAAATATTACAAGGGATGAACTCAAATTAAAAGATACACCTTCTATATGAGGAACTCTCAAAATAAAATATTTATATAAAATATATGCATGAAAGAAAATGCAAATTTCTATTTCGTGATATCTTTTATGATAATATCAATATGCTTCCAAAAGTTTTAACAATCGACACCCTGAGATCCTCTTGCAAGGTTCTCGACCACGTCACCTTAGGCTTAAACTACATAGACCAAAATAACATGATCATACGTAATCGTTGATGCAAATAAAAAGTCAAATAAAATACATTTCAAAATCTATTTATCATGCAACACAAAAAAGTCACAAAACAAGAGGTTTGTGGGTGAAAGAACCTTGCCTTGGGACCTTTTTGGTGAAAATTGGCTTACTCTTCCTAACTTCTCAACCTCTCCTTTGAACCCTAATGGAAGCTTTTCTCTCCTTGTGCTCTTACCTTTTCTTTCTTCTCTATTTTTCATTATTTTCTCTTTTTTCTCATATTTATTTTAATTCCCATAAGTGAAAAACTATCCCCCTGGATAGCCTAGCCTATTTTACGGGACTCAAATTTTACCTTACTTTTTACATTGATAAGTGAATTAATTTGAAGAATTTTTATTTTTTAAAATTATTTTTTCTTGTGCAATGGACTATTTTAATATGAATTAACAGTCATTTTAGACTCGGAACCCAACTTCATCTTGGCCGCCCATTGAATCCTTCGGATCATTAGGAGGATTTTTATTAGCATGAATAAATTGGTGGTTGTACAATTATTATTCATAAACGATGTGTGTATATTTTTTGCATGGATTTTTTGTAATGAATTTATATTTATGTATGATTTCTTATTTAGTTTGTACATTGTTGTATTGTGTTTAATTTTAAAATTTTGGAAGAAAATGTTTCTATTTTTTTAATTTTTTAAAAAATTTGAGACGAATTCTAATTTGTCTCAAAAATTGTCTCCAAACCCATCCCACGATAGAAAAAAATTCGTCTCAAAATTCATTTTAAAATTCGTTTCAAATTAAAGATAAAAAATATTCATCTCAAAATTTATTTTAATTAAAGAAAAGAAAAATCTATCTAAAAATCCGTTTTAATATGCCTGTGTTTTCCAGTAGTGTCTGGGGTAAGAGACATCTTAAAAAAAGAGTAAAAATATGGTGTTTTCTTTTTTGTAAAATTATAATAAAAATAAAAATAATAAAAAAATATATTTTAAAAAAAATAGCCAAAGGAATCCATTCTTTTGGCTACATGCATCCATACCACCTGCTAGCTGGCTGCAGTGCATTGCTGTCCAATTTTTATTTTATTTTATTATGGAAATAGCTAAAATATGGATACACCATGTTTAAACATGCAGTCTGGAGTGCCAAAACATCATCGTTTTGGCTATCCTATTCTGTGGGTTTCAGAAGGTGTTCCTCCTCTTTTTCCGGCAGGCGACTAAGCTCGAAAAGGGGTAAGAGGGAGCTGAAATGACGGCGAACAACGAAGGTTGAAGAGAAGAAAAAGAGGAGGAAGAGGGTTTTGGCACGACGGCAATCCTTGAAACCAGGCCGTCAAATGGTCAGTGAAGCCCATCGATGGTGGTAGGTGACAAAAGTCGAAGAGAAGAAAAGGAAGATGGCTCGTCGATATGGCAGCAGGCGGCAAAGGTCGAAAAGAGAAGAAATGGGTTTCGTCGTCGTTCTAGTTCCTTCTGTCGACTGCCAGCGGTGAAGGTTGAAGAGAAGAAGAGGACAAGGAAGTGAAGAAGAATAAGAGGGTTTTGGCACGTCGGCGGCAAAAGGAGCTGGAAGAAAAGGAAGATAGCCCATCGACAGCGACAGCGACAGCGGTGGGCAGCGAAAGTCAAAGAGAAGAACATCGAAACATATTGAAGGTAGCAGCCAACGAATCGAAGAAGAAACAGGCTTTGGCTGGATTTGGAACGGATAAGGAAGAAAAGAGGAAGAGGATTTTGATTATAACGACCGACTGGAGGACGGACAAAACAGTGTCGTTTTGGCAGCCCGTTTTGCAAGTTTTTAGTGCAATTCATATTGATTCATTTCTTTAGTCAAATAGACTATTTTTCAATTAAATTTTTCCTTCAACTCTCACTTATTTAATTTTTGCAAACTAATTGTCACAAAAATTCATTTTCAAGATTCCACCAGATTTTGGGAAGTTAGCAAGGCCTATATTATTTGTTTTTCTCTCACCGTTAGCACAATCAATTATAGGGTTCTATGTGCCCAAATCTTACCAAAAATCTCAAATTATCTCTAAAATAAATTTGAATTTATTTTCTTAAATCTTCAATTATTTTAAAAATATTAAGGTGTTAAAGTCCAAATAGCGTTTTGAAATATAAAAACAGGGGGGTGAAAGTTGATGTCTAATTATAAATGAGAAATATAAAGACAGGAGGTGAAAGTTGATGTCTAATTATAAATGAATATAAAGAGGGGAAGATGAAAATGCAATAAGCAAATAAATGGCAAGTGAAGTAAGAAAATAAATGTAACAATTTCACTTTGATTGATTCACCTTCATTATTTTGACAATGAGTATTGATTATTCCTGAATAGAGAGATAGATGTTTTGACTACTTCAATAAAAATAAATGTTGATTGAATTGTGGACAAAATTGAACGGAGAACTCTTTTTATTTTTTATTTTGTGTATATACTAATAACACGATATGATAATTCTTCGTGAATGAAAAGACACTAAGTTCATTAACTACTAAAGGTAGCTAATACTTAATTTTGTGATTATATTGTGATAATTAATATCATGATTATTTAAAAAATTATAATTTTTTAAGATAAAATTACACGCCTTATCTGTGACCTCTAACTAACCTGCTTGTTGTCCTTCACCACTATCTCGATAAGTTTTGTTGTGACATATTTTTAAATTAATAGAAAAATGTGTTTGATAAAAAATCAAAATTAGAGTTAAAAATCAAATGTGTTGATTTCATATTTCGAAATCAAAAATGATTATTTCGAAATAATCTTTCTTGATTTCGAAACATGCATGAAAAGTTTTTGTTTGAAAATTTAAAAGTTTGAAAAATCTAAAAATTATGCATCATGTTTTGAAACTTGTCATCTATGTTTCGAAACCTCACATGTTTGTGTATGTGTTTCTAAACTTGATTATGCTTTCTTAGTATGTATGCTATATACTTCAATGTTGTTTTGGTTTAAAGCAAACGTTTCTAAGTATCTATATTTCGAAACATGCATAATATATATATTTCAAAACTTCTATTATTTCTGATAAAAAGTATAAGAAAATTTGAAATATACTTTGTGTGAAAATTTTGTATTGTGTGTAAAAGCAATTCAATCTCTTTATTCGATTTTTGTGAAAGCTAATTCAAATTTAAAAAGTATAATCATTACAATTGTGTTATGCGAGAAATCTCTTATTTGGGATTAAATGCTCTTCCTGTCTGTAGACCAGTTGTAATGGTCAGATGTTTTGAAACATAGGTTATATGTTTCGAAATTTTATTGTAAATTGGGAAATTTCAAAACCTGATTAGTTGTGTTTCGAAACATGTTTTAAAATTTCGTGATATCTTGTCCTTAAGGTATAAATTGTCAAATTTTATATCCACACCGTCAATGTGTATTGAATGTTTAAAAGAGAATCAAACTTGATCAAAAAAATCATTTACTCTTAGATCACCTTACCCCAAGAGGTTTGTACAGCCTTTGCTAAGGCTTTTATTGTTATCAATTTATTGGGTTGTAAATTTAAATTTCATTTAATTTATTATTTGTTGTAAGGTTTGAATTTAGGCTCAAAACTCATTGTATACAAAAGTTTGAGGGTGAATTTTCATAAAACCCTTGTCGTTTTCATTAGTGAAAGTGATTGGGATTGAAAAATCTTTCAAGTAAGAAGACTTGAAGGTAGTGGACTAGATCGAGTGCCGAACTACTATAAATCTCAGATGCACTTAATTTATTATTTTGTTTGTTATTTTTTATCGCTCAAACTTTCAAAAGAAACGTTATCATAGATTAAAATGTATTTCTTTTTAGCATAAGCAAAAATATATATAGCAATATTGATCTCAAGCATTTTTTTTTGTATGTTTTTTTTTTAAGAAAATTATCTTTGTCAAAAATTGTTATTTTGAAATACAAGTTAAAGATTTCGAAATAAGTAAAAATAGAAACATATATTTCGAACATATATTGTATATTTTGAAACTTGTTCAACCGGAAACATTTATTTCGAAACATAAATCCTATATTTCAAAACATAGTTTTCTTTCATTAATCAGTGTTAAAAGAAGAAAAAATTTATACATATTTTAATTCACATCCCCCCTTTTAGGATATATTTGCTATCATTTGAACTAACAAGTTTCTCCTTCCTTTCTTGTGTGCGTGTTTTAGGTTTGATAAACCTGACAAACCCAAACGAACATAGGTTTATTGAAACCCATTAAGATTTTAGAACACTGAATTAAATCTCATCATATAATAAGGGTGTTTTAGATAAAACCTTAAACCCTATCGATATGGCTTGTCAATAAAGGTTTTCGCTTTCTCCAATTTGTGCATTTTTAGTTGTTAGGGTTCTAAGGAAGATTCCAAATTTTGAAATCTCCACCTCAAAAAGTTTCTAATTCCGAGACCTTGTTATTTTATATTAGAGGCAACTACTAAGCTCATATGCACTAATTTGTTTTTTTTTCCTTTCTTATTTTTAAAGATAAAACAACAACAATAGCAATGGCCAGTGACTAGTGCCTAGTCATCATTGGTTCTTTTTTTTTTTTCTCTTAATTCTTTGCTAAAATCAAAAAATATTTTTTGTTACAAGGGTAAAATTGTTATTTTTTCATCTTACATAAAATTTGACCTACCAAAGAGTACTTTATATACTATTTCCAAAACATAAAAGATACTCCCTATAATTACATCAAACTGTAAGGGTGGTATATGCAATTTACTCTTTTTTTTAAAAATTTTATGTATGTAATCTTCATTTAGTTCGAGCAATAAGAAAAAAAAATGTCTCATGCTCCTCAAAATCGGCCTTGGGCCAGGGCTAGCAGGGGCCTACAATTGAGGGGGGTCTAAATTTTTTTTTTTAAACTTATGTATATATGTATATAAAAAATTTTAAAAAATTAACAAAAGAAATTGCCGTCTGTACCTTGTTAAAAGAAGATTTCATTGCTATTTTTATTTTGTAGGTACATGTGATGATTATTTTTGTTTCGATTAATTGTGGAGGATAAAAGTAAGGGTGTCAACAGTTCAGATTGATCCGGTTATTTTTAATGGTTCTAAAAAAAATAAGAACCATAACTGAACCATTACATATATAAAATCAAACTATGATCAATCCGTCACATCGGACCAGTTTCAGTTCGGTTTCGATTCTATACAATTAACATTTAACTTCTAAACATTTTCGCAAAATATGAAATTACAAACAAATTTGTTAATTAAAATAAACCCATGACTTCATTAATGTTTCAAGTCTTGAAGTAAAAGTATAACAAAATAATTCATAGACTATCTCATCAAATGAGATTATATCGACCATTTAATATAGCAATAGCGCATAAAAGCCTAAAAATAAAAGAGTTCATGAATCTCACTAGTTTCCTAAGAAATGATACTATTTATCCATATGTATATATATATCCAAAAAATTATAATATATATAAGTATAATATCGGTTCCGATTCGATTCGAACTACGATTTGAAAAAAAAAAATCAGTAATCAAACCAAATATATCGGTTCTTAATTTTTTAGAACCAGAATCTAACCATTGAACCAATCCAAAAGGCACAGTTCAATCCGATTTGGTCCGATTCACCAATTTTCGGATATTTTTTGACACCCCTAGATGAAAGGAAGATTGATCAAATCAAGAAATGCTTACGGAGATTCTAAAGGAAGCATATAGACTCAAATATGTAGTTTTCATTTTTCAATGCAATGTTTACAATATAGGATACTCTTTTTCTTTCATTTGAGGTTTTGTCCCATTAGGTTTTTCTCAAACAAGATTTTAATGAGGTCTCAAATTATTTTTTCTTATTTTTTATAAATTCTTATAATTTTAATAAAATTAATTAGTTTATAACTTTTATTTTTTTTATTTAATTTGTATAAAGAGTCACACTTGAAAAAATTTGCCATGCATCTTCGAAAACTCAGGACTGACTCTGATGCTCCTAAATGTTTTTAAAGTTGGTTTATTACAAAGACAATCTTGAAATTTTAGATATTTTTTTTATTTAATAATAAAAATTCAAGAGATAGATATAACGTACTTAATTAAATTCATTCATATATAAAAAAATTTAATTTAATTTAACACTGATAGTTAGAGAGGGGATTGTGACTAATATTCAAAAATTTATAAATAAATTAAATTAATTTAAATATTTAAAAAATATATAAATCAAATAATCAAAATTTAAAGAGAACATAAACAATTTATTCTTATAAGTTAGGGTTTTACTATGTTGCCCACCACTGGACAATATAACATTTGTTTGGCAATGAGAGAGGCATGGGCCCCATGTACATGGGACCCATGTGCAGGTGCGGGCCTCACGTGCATGGGGTCTACACCTCCCTCACTATCGGACAAATGTTATGTTGTCCTGTAGTAGACAACATAACATTGTCTATAAATTAGAGAGTTTTGTTATGTTATTTACTGTCGGGCAACATAACATTTATCTGATAATGAGAGGGGCATGGCGCAATACACATGGAGTCCATGTGCAGGCACAGACCCCATATGCATGAGATTTGCACTCTTCTCATTATCGGGCAAATATTATGTTATTCGACAATAAATAAGATAGCATTGCCCATAAGTTAGAATACCAAATTAACATAAAAGCTTCTGAAAGGACCAATCAAAATGGCGGCACAGAGACCATAGCGGGCCATGCGGCCCATGCCCATCTGTTAACTTGAACCAGAGGCTATGAATATCATTGCAGAAACAGATTTCCGTTTTCCAAATTTTCTGTTTCTCCTGTGGGTAGTTGGAGCCGTCGCTGGAGTCACGTGATGACGTGTGATTTCCTACCGGTCAAAAGTTAAGGATAACCGGATTGATTGATGATCCTATGATTACTGGGCTGTCCCGCCACGGTCGCCAGCTCGGCACAAGGTCATTGGAAGTGACATGATAGTACTTTTTTATTTTTGTAAGTAAAAAGCAAAGATAAAAGTGAGACGATTAACATCAGATTATTTATTCGAATAAACGATTTTTTATCATTAAATAATATTTAATTTAAACTATAATTATTATTAAAAAGACAACATCGCCGCCCTAACCTATTCCCATTTAAAATTTAGGGTGTGTTTGATTACACATATTTTTTATAAAAATATGTAATTATTACATATTTTATATGAAAAATAATCAAATACTTTTAATTTTAAAAATATGTATGGTACAAACATTTAAAACTTATTTTCATGAAATTTATTTTTCAAGGGAGATGGGAGAATTTTGTTTTCTAGCCAATATTACCTAAAATTTAATTCTAAGTAATGCAATCAAACACACCTTAGAGTGTGTTTGATTACATATATTTATCATGAAAAATTTGTAATCATTACACATTTTCTATGAAAAACAATCAAATATTCTTAATTTTTCTATAGAAAAATGTGTAAACTACAAACTTTTAAAGTTTTTTTCCATGAAATTCATTTTCTAAGAGGGTGAGATTGTTTTTGTTTTTTAGCCAATATTATCTAGAATTAAATTCTAGATAATGCAATCAAACACACCTTTAGAGTGTTGTAATTTGCATAAAATTTAAATAATTTGATAATATCATAAATTCATATCACCACACACTTGGTCGAGCCCCTCAATTCTACTATGCATGGTTAGGACTTAGGTGGTGATATGATCACTAGTAATGAATAATCATATTACAAAATATTTTATCTCTAAATTGAATTGAACACTATCGAAGTTATAATTATCTAACAAGATAATTTTTTTATTACAGAGTGTAATAATACTAGATCAATCACTAAGATCTCTCTCAATCTGAATATAATTTGACCAAGATTTTCAAATGATTATAGAAAATTTCAAGATACTAAAGATATTCTTAGTAGATTGCATTCATGGGAGTAACCAAGTCTACTTTGTGTCTTCCACATTAGCGATGAATCTAGGTTGGGTTGGATCAATGGCCCTTTTTGGAGGTGGATCTTGGAGATCTCGAGAACACTTGGAGATCTTGAAGATCTAGAGCAAATGTGGTGACTTTAAATTAGCCTCTTGAGTACACAATTTTTGCTGATTAATGGACTCGTAGGGGTAATAAAGTAATTTTTCTCTTGGTGAGATATTCCTTTGTTAGGCTAAATTAAATTTAATCAAAAAATAAGTTACATCAGAGATATGAGATCAAATCACACGATAATTGTGCTCTAGAATCATAGGAAGATATGCATTCATCAATTTGTAAAATAAAAGTCGATCTGACTTAACAAAGGGATCTCCAAATCTCATTTGACTTCAATGACTCTATCACATTCTTATTGGATCGTGCTGACCTAATCTTAATTAACCCTTAGTGTAAGATCCTGTTTCGGCATAAGGTTGTCACGTAATTTAAGCAATATTTGAATATCGAAAAATGGATTTGACAGTAGTTATAAGTACCAAATCGACTGTAAGGAATGCCTCAGAGTGAAATTGTCTAAGAAAAATGATATGGTTTCGACGAGCATTTCAAGATAGGATTTATAGTAATAAAAGAAATCAGACCAGGAACGATTTTCGATACAGCTAAAATGTAGTTGCTATTTAGGCTACAAAACCAAATCATTATAAGAGACTTCCGAAAAATCAACGAAACTCTAGAGGGGCTCTGATTTTTTGTAATAAACAACCCTTCAATGGTTTCAAGATGAAACAATAGTCGGGTGAGGACACTGGGGTGAAATCGTCATTATTGAGTAACTTTGAAGTTATTAATTGTGGATTTTCGATATCGTAATGCAAATTAATTTGGTATTTGAGTATGTAATTGCAATTAAAAAAATGCCCAAGTAATATTATGAGAAAATTGAGATTTAATGTATAATTTCTCGTAATTTAAAGTGTAATAAATAGTTATATATATATATATATATATATATATGCACATGCATATGTGCCTGAATGGCAACCTCTGAGATCTGCATGGCCAAGATTTGCAAGTAATTTGCTGTAAGAATTAAGGGCAATATGCAAGAATCATGACATAGGCATGGTAGGGAGATTGATTAATTAAATGTGGTGTACTATATATATATATATATATATATATATATGTATACGCAAGTGTTGCCATGCCCTGCAAAATTAATGGCCATGCCCTGTAAATAGCGTGATCTCCATGCTAAGAGGGATGGCCAAAGGAGTTGAGGGTGGAGATTGCCTATAAATAGACAGGGAGCTTGGCCGATTGAGAAACAACAAGGGAGATTGAGAGAGAGAGAGCTAAAACGGAGATGGGCTGCGGCCATGGCAACACCACGGCGAGTAAAGAGGGTCGAGGCAGCAGTAGCGGGTGCGCGAGGCAGCTTGATCGGCGGTGCGTGAGTTCGTGGAGGTGGTTGCAAAGATCGATAGAGGCTTGAGAAGCGGCCGGAAATAGCAAAGCCGCGGCCATGGCAGCTATGGCCGCGAGCTCCAACAAATTGACGCATCTCAAGGAGGCTGGTCGCGGTGAAGGAGGTTGTGCGGTCGGCGGTTACGGGGTCCGGCGAGGCCGAGGCGGCCAACGGAGGGCTGAGTGGAGGCTGGCGGGAGGCCAAGCGGCGGCAGCCGCATGGCTAGTGCGCTGATGCGTTGCACGAGGCAGGGGAGGAAAAAGAAGGGAGGAAGGAGAAGGGGAGAAAGAAAAGAAAAAAAAAGAAAAGAAATAAAAAATAGAAAAAATGGAGAAAATTTTTGAAAAATCTAAAAAAAAAGGATTTGAAGATTTATTAATATTTCAGAGATTTTGGGCTAGAAAAAGGTTCGGGCACGCATTTCGAGGATGTGACACGCATACAAATGAGGCCTGAAGAGCTAAATCAAGGTGAGTAAAATTTCTTAGAAAATTTTAGAAATTCAGAAATATTATTTTATGAATTTTCATAGTAAAATATTTGAGAAAATATTTGAGAAATATTTAGTTTAGATTTATTGAGGAAAAATATGAAGAAATAGAGAAAAAAAAAGAAAATACAAGAAATTATGGAAAAATAGGTTTTAATATTTATTTAAATAAATGTGGTAATTATGATGTTTTGAGACTTAAGTTGAAGTGACTTGTGCAAATTTTGAAGTTAGTACACAAATCGAGATGATGCACGAATTTCGAGATAGGGCATGAATATCAAGGTAAGTGGTACTCTCTAACTAAATTTAATTTTATGAAAAATGGTTAGTTGTAGGTGATTTATGTTTCAAATCCCGATTCTTAGAGATACTTTCATCATATTGACATGCTTTGATATGTATCCATCACGTAAGCTGCATACATGACATGCTATGAAATGCATATGTACATGTTGATATCATTGATCACGTGTATTGTAGCCGTAAGGAGTACGAATTAGCATCTCTGCTTTACTAAGCGTGCACCCATACATCCTAACTTCAAAAGAGGTGGCCGCAAAAATGGTGAGTAGCATGAAGGGTGCAATTGACCCTTACAATGAGTAAGACATTGCATTTATGCACGAAATATATTTTATGTACCCTTATTTAGATGATTCATCATCTAACTTGGTCTTTGCCCCTGGAATATTCAAACGTTCTAGATGGAGATTGTAGCAAATACGAGGATGAATGAGGCATGAAATTACACTTAACAAGGTGCATGATGAATTAAATGACAAGTTTAATGTATATAATGTAGCCCATGTATTTAAGTTCTGCTACTTTGAATTCTAGACGTTTTGAAAGAATGAGAATATATAACCCTATTTAAGGTTAATGTTAGTTGGGAACTTATGTTTTGTATTAAGTTAGGTTGAGAAACGATGATGTAAGAACTAAATTTCAATTAATGTTAAGATATTAAGTTCGATCCTTGCTTCCGCATATGATGTGTATAATAATTCTCTTTCTAGAAAATGATTGAAAATTTTGGGATAGATTCGAGGAATGATATGGTTTAGGATTAGTTTGAAAGAAAAAAAATTTATTGTTCTAGAATTGTCCCATGTTATAACGCGCCGAGAAACCGGGGCGTTACACTTAGCCACAAGCCCAATCTCGACCCTCAATCCATGGTCTAATTTTGGCTATCGGCCCAAGACCTGATCCTAGCCCTGCATCAACCTGCAACAGAATCATTGCAGCCGCATGTTAGGTATTCTCGCGTCTGCTCCTAATCCCATTCTCGTTACCATTCGTATTTAATAAAGATCTCGTCGGTACTATGTCACCGTCAAAGAGCTCCGTTGGCGTTGGATATCTAGTCTCATCACCTTACAACACACAACGCATGCATATAGGAGGATCTTTCATTCTTCTATATAGACCAACTTTTTTCAGAGTCAAGGTATATTTTTCTCAATTTTTTGTCATCTTATTCTTTTATTGACTTAAGTGTTAGAGTACTTGCAAGTGCCAACCACCCCCTTAGAGTCCATTCTCAATCGTTGCAAACTCATGTTCGACCACCCTCTTTTGGGCCGAAATAAACACTTATATGTTTTCTTTTATTATTTTTAACCAATTAATTTCTCAAATCCTTGACTAGTTTAAGTATTAGAATGCCTTTTTAATGATGCATGGATTCGTCGTCAGTGTCACTTTGCAACTTGAACCCAACGACCCAATCAACTCAAGCTCTTTATGCTCCCCACCAATTTTGATCCGTCCAAATATTTCATCATCACCATTATTATTCATAACATTTAATGACAAAATAGTTGATATATACATTATTGAAAGGTATGTATGGTGGTTGAACAACTTTTGAGTGGTAAACTGGACCTAAAAAAGTACACTAATTTAGAGTGAAATGTCTAAGAAGCTAGTGTAGTTTGGTCTCAGGGTCAAATTAGTCACTGTACAGACAAGTCACTATATTTCAAGGATTGAGACTAAATTGACCATTGCATTTTAAAAAGACATAATTATAAGCACGTGCAGCTCTTTGAATATAAATTTACAATTACGTGAGATTATCTTAATTGGATATAAAGTTGGTACTATTAATAGAATTAAAGTATCATTAGATGATGTTAAAAAACATTTATTAAAATATCTAATGTGCCCCTAAATCTAAAATTATACTCACTTATTTAACATTTTAAAAATACAGACTAAATTGTTTACAAATTTAAAAATACAATAACTTATTTAACTGATATTGAGACCAAAATTTAATAATTTGTTCGACATTTTTACTCGATAATTTAAAATATAATTATCCTAAATCACAAGTTTTATTATAAAAATGACAAAGGAAGTATAGTAATGACAGGTGCCAAAGTCGAGTAGTTTTCCAACATCGATTTGCCTAAACGAAAGCCAATTCTTTAAGGTTTTTGCTTTTCCTTTATTTTCTTAAACAAATCGATGTCAAAAGAAGTTTCCCCACCACCTCTTACCAAACTGAAATCAAAATTGGCGACAGCGATGCGCTGTCGCCAATTTTGATTTCGCCAGCGGGCTCCAGGCGGGCAACATTATATCTCCAAACATGCATGCAGATGAATATATAATATTTCTTTTAACATGATTTTAAAGGAGGATGATATATACATATATATATATTAATTATTAAGTCATTTTAATTACAAAATTCTATAACAATATTGATATTAAATTAGGATAAATTATATGAAACCTCCTACACTTAGGGTTATATGTAACTTACCTTCTTGTGTTTTCGATTGTATCAAAAATTCCCTTTACACTTTCAAAATATTGTAATCAACTACAATCTATTGTTATTTTATATAATTTTGTATAATAATCTATATACAAAATACATAATTCTACATACATAATTTTAATATATCAAAAAAATACAAAATTTTGGATGAATTAACCAATAAATTGCACAAAATTATATAAAATAATAACAAATTATGGTTGATTGCTATATTTTAAAAGTGTAAGGGTTTTTTTTTATGTAATTAAAAGCACATGAGATAAGTTGCACATGACCCTAAGTGCAACGGGGTTTCATATAATTTACACATTAAATTATTGAGTAAATTTCACCTAAATCCCTTTCTTGTTGTTAAGATACAATAGTAAATTTATTTTATTAGAGACGTCATTGTCAATCTACTTGAGTTTATAAAAAAGAAAACAGTTAGAAGACGCAAAAAGATTCTCGTATAAATACTTCGATATTTAAGTCAGATAATGAAGATGATGAAAACCGTATTCAACCCAATATTAGAAACGTATATTTTTTAAAAATAAATATCTATTTATTTATACAAATGTATGGAGTAATGCTAAGTAATTCAAGATTAAAATTCTTACTGATCGAGTCTATATTGACATTTTGAAACTCCTTAAGATTAGAATTCTTATAGATGATATTTATTTTAATATTTTAATTTTTAAACTAAAATTTTTTATGGATAATTACATATTTTTTTCATAGAATTTTTGAAAGAATTTTTAAATATTAAAATCGTTTAATTTACACGTTATGCGGTATCACCTTTCAGCTCAAAATAATTATTTTAGAGTTTTAATTCTTCTTTTTATCTTTTAATAAATTTTTGCTGATGACACAATACCCTACTGATAGTACGTTGCCAATCATAATTCAAAAAATGACCTAAATATTAACCAAATATCCCACGGCCAGGAAATTTCCAAACCAAAATTTGTAGCGAAACAAACAAAGCCGTGTGTTTCCCCTCGCATGCAGTAGCCTTCACTCGTTGCCATAAGCCCAAAAGCAAACCACATGCTTGTCGTTTTCGTGAACAACTAGTCAGGAAGTGACATTTTTATTAAAAAGGAAGAAATCAACCCCTCCAAATAATTAATTCACAGCATTATTTCAAATTTAATAAATGACTTTGAATCAATAAATATGAACCCTCCCTCCACGTGGTATTTGTTTGCGTAAAATAATTTTTGTCTCGTGCTTTCGTGTTGGTACTAACCGATTATATGCTATTATTAGTAAAATTTTATTATATTAATAAAATTATATTATTATAAAATTATTATATTATTAATACATCGAATAGCATAGCATTTGAAGCGACATGGCCTCTCTCTAATAAATCTGACGTGGGCCCGCATAGATAGTCCAGTTGGTCAAGAAGGAGGCACAAAGTACTTCCGTGGTGAATTTTGGACCAATGACCAAGGATCGAGTCCCGCAAGCGACAGAGTGAGAGTATCTCTCTCCAAAGTGATGGGGGCTCCTTGTGTGCGACGGGTACGGGTCTAATTACTGCTTCCGACTGAGTTACCATGAATTTATTTCCTTCCCACATACTATCAGGCCAATTGGAGGGGGCGTTCTGGGTGAGCGATTTCACCATTTGGACCAATAAATCCGACGTGGGCAGAAAGGACAATTCTCTATATTATTAAATTAAATTAAATTGATTTAACTCTAAGACCACAAGTCCAGAACGACAGTCTTTTCCCCCTTCCGACTGTTTGGTGGCATTGCATTGGTGCAGTTTGGTCTCCTATTCCTAATCGTAACTGTATTTCCCTTCTGGCTCTCTTTCCTTGTTCCTAGTCGCTGTAACGGGCTGCTCTCTCTTTGCAGCGGCAATTCAATCGCTCGCGAGGTCGGCGATGTCGAACGATGCGGACGAAGAAGACTGCTCCCCTAGCCAGCCGCTCCTCCCTACGGCACTTCGCCGGTCGGCGTCGAACACTACCTCGCAGGTCGCCCTCGTCGGCTCCAACCTCTCCCCCATCGAAAGCCTCGACTATGAGTCCGCCCCTCTCTCTCTCTCTCTCTCTCTCTCTAGAGATATCGGTGCTGTGTGTTAATTTGTTGCAATTGCAATTGAGACTGAATGTTGGTGGTTTTGACTATTATTGTTGTTGTTGTGTGAATTTTGCAAAGGATAGCAGAGAATGATTTGTTCAAGCAAGACTGGCGGAGGCGGAGCAAGATTCAGATAGGCCAGTACATCTTCATGAAGTGGACGCTCTGTTTCCTCCTGGGGACTCTTGTCTGCCTGGTCGGCTTCACCGTCAACCTGTCCGTCGAGAACATCGCGGGCATCAAGTTCGTCGTTACCTCCAACATGATGTTGTACAAAAAGTTAGCCATTTTATCCCCTAAAGCTCTTAATTTTTACTGGTTTAGTTTGTTATTTGTCTATAATTGGTTTTTGGAAAGGGTAAAAACGTGGAGGATCGTGTGTATCATATCAAGAAGAATGGTGAATAGACTAGTCATTCGAGCCTCAAAATATGGACCATCCTCCCTAGTGGAGAGAGAGTTTAGTTTTTAATTGCTGATAGTATCTGTGTTGCTGGTTGGATACGTGAACCAAAAGGAAAGGGTATGTTTAGTGAAATGGCAACACGATTCATCTTCTTTTCACCCTTTTACTATCGTTTAGGTGTTGTTTCTCTGGAAGCCCACCAACTAAAAGAATTTCCATATAAATCTAAGAAAACTAGTTAAGAGGAGAAGGTGGTAAATAGGTACAATCAAACAAAGAATTAAAAATTATTTGGGTGATATTGTTTATAATGTGTGGCCAATTGAATTTGAGAAGCAAAGTAAACTATATAACTTAAAAACAAAAGCAATGCTATCCATTTATGTTCTACTTTTTTGCTACCTTTTAGTTATAGTCTTTCCATAATCTTATCATTATCATCTACACCTCATCCTAATCAAGTTAGGATTGGTGACGCAATATGCATAATGTCAATTGACTTCTAAAAGTCACATTTACAATACAAATTCATACAAATAATGTGGCAAAATTTTATGTTGGATGCCCTTCCTGACACAACCCTCTAGCAAGTGAATGATGGGATAAAGTTCCAACCCCATCTTCATATAGAAAAAAAATCATAAGATGGTGGTGAACGAAGATAATTGTTATGGCCATGTTCTATCACATAGTTAGTTGATATTGTGAAAAACAACTTATACAATATGGAAACTTGATTGAAGCAACAAAATAAATAGTTAAGACTTAATGTCAATTGAAAAGACTCCAATAGATGAGTTAAAAGCTAACAAAATAAAAGGTTACAAGCAGGTGCATCCACTGAAGAACAATCATGATTTTGGTAAAATTGTCAACAATGTGATGCTAACTAAATCTGTGAGGCAAAACAAAACTATAAGATGTAGCAACAATTGCAATGCCATCCTGCCACGTTTCAATTTTTTGCTACTTTGTGGTTTCTCATGGATAAGCCAAAAACTATAGCTAAAGACTTTTATCAGCTGAAAAACCTTAACGGAAAAGCCACAAAAATAAACAAAAGTAGTGATGGGTGCATATGAACACAGAACGAGCCATGATTTTGGTGAAATGCCAATGATATACACAATTGAACTTGTGAAACATGGTCAATGTGAAATATTTATAATATTTTGCCTGTATAAATTGGGAAGCAAGAGCAAACTCTAATATAGCTTCCTTTGCAATAACCTGTAACTTTTATTTCTTTGTTTCCTTTTTGGTTTTGCATGAATTCTACACTGAACTAAAATGTCATTAAAAAAAGTGAACAAATCTGTCAACCGAACAAGATTCCATAGAAAATGCTAAAGATTAACTGAAAACTAGAAGGTAGAAATAGGTGCCTTCTGACAAATAATGAATCATTCAGTGGGAAAAAAAACAAAGAAAAGTAGAGAATGATTCATTATTCTGGTGAAATTGCCAACAACATGCTGCCAACAACTTATGAAGCAGAGGTAAACATTCCATTTGAGCAAGAAATGCAAGATAATCCATTCCCTTTTGACTTGTTAAGCTTGTTTAGTTTTGGGTTTTGGTTGCCAGAAACTAAAATGTAAAACTCATAAAGAAGCAAAGAATGAATATCGACTGAAGAAACTAAAATAGAAAACAAAAAATCAACCAAAGCCGAAGGCAGTAAATAGGTGCATCCAGATGAAGAAGAGTCATGATTTTGGGTGAAATATCAATAATATGTTGGTCTTAATTTGTGAACTTTTGGTTTGTAGGTATTTGATGGCATTTCTGGTATTTTCTGTATCAAATTTCTTGCTCACTTTGCTATCAAGTTTAATTACGGCATTTATATCACGGGAGGCTGCTGGGTCAGGAATACCAGAAGTAAAGGCCTACTTGAATGGAGTGGATGCACCAGGAATATTTTCCCTGAGGACCCTGGTTGTTAAGGTAACATTAGATGATTGGTTGCTGGATTTAATTGTTTGTCTTTTTTCTAGTGTTTGCTCCTGCATCTAGATGATTGAATGTTCAAATGGACAAACTCTTCAATGCAGTACCCCAGTTTGCAACTAGAAACAGATGAGAAATCGGAGCAAGAGAATGCTCAAGACGATTTAGATGACTTCTTTGAGAAGTAAATGATAATCATTTCCAAGTTATCAAACAAAAAGTTAAAAAAGGAAGAGAAAGACAAGTAAATTATAATCATATTCGAAACTAAATGTAAAACTGTAAATATAAATTACTTATTATCTGTTGCCTTGGTCTTGTTCTGAGGCATGTATGATGAAGAATATCTATATAACAGAAGGATAGAAGAAAAATGGAAACTGTAAGCAAAATTTTATCTGGTAATTAGCTAAAGATGTTGATTGACAGAAAACTCCAAAGGTGATACTTTGGCAAATGGAAAAAGAACTCAATAAGGGTGTGCGGGAAAAAAAGTTAATATGTTAAGGTTAGCTAGTCATGAGGAGAGCCTGAGAATAATTTATACATTTGTACTGGCTGTTGGGCTAGATTCACAGGTGTCTGCTTTTGACAGGGGACATCCTTCCTACAACATGTTCTTTAAAAGGGAGAGAGATCCTCACTTGGGATGTTGTTGAATTCTGTGAATTATACAGTCAATATATCAAATCAGGAAATCTGTTGATTCTGTTCACATTAAGAATTTGGGACAATTTCCTGAAGTATTCATGGTGTGAGCAGATTTGTTTTAGTATCTGAATATATGAATGTCTCCTTGTCAACTACTCTTCTCACCTTTACCAGGATTATAGACCGCTTCACCTGGACAAAAGAAAATCTATGCTAGAAGACCCCTCATGGGCTTTTTCTCATTGCCTGGGAGTCATATTAATGGCTATGGCTTCAAAGTCATTCTCTAGTTAACAATTGCCTAGATGGACAGTTTCTCAGGTCTGCCTTTGCAGCTATGATTCTCACCTATTTCCCTAAAATGATATTCAGAAAGAAGAAAGAAAAAATGAACTTAAGTATGCTCGCACTGACTGATTCTCAGTCAAATATATAGTAGATACATATCTCATGGGGTGCGTGTGTGTCTAATTTTGCCAATAATCTAGCAGTTTATTGCTTCATATCTTCTCCTCATATTCAAAGAGATGTGAGAAATTTTATCTCATATGAATATCATTTCATAATCTTATCCAGTACTTAAGAGTTACACACTCGTTTTGATGTATTTACAGATTGTTGGTAGCGTTCTTGCTGTGTCATCTTCTCTTGTCATTGGAAAGGCAGGACCCATGGTGCATGTTGGTGGATGTATTGCTGCATTGGTGGCTCAGGGTGGCTCAAATAAATATAGGTTGACTTGGAAATGGTTACAGTATTTCAAGAATGATCGAGATCTGCGAGATCTTGTAACATGTGGATCAGCTGCTGGCATGGCCGTTTCCTTTCGTGCCCCAGTTGGTGGGCTGTTGTTTGCTCTTGAAGAAATGGCATCATGGTACTGTTAATCCAACTGTTTTTGTACTTTTTTTTTTGTTTTTTTGGTCTTAGTTTTTCATCTCCTCTGCTCACTGATTTGGTTATGCTAGAGATGTTAAGTGTACAATTCATATGTGTTCTTCACCTGTAAGTAGGGATGGCAATGGGTCAATAAATGGGCCCCATTACCCGTTTAAAGGTAAAATAATTATGAAAAATTCATATTTATGAGTCATAGAGATAAAATTTATTTGAACATTTACTAAAATAAACCCTAACTACCCATTTAAAATTGAAATAAGTTTGAAAAATTCATATTCGAAGGATAAAGACTTAAAGACATATTTTAAACATTTACTAAATAGTTATGCAAATGATAAATGGGTGACCCATTGCCATCCCTTTCCATAAGTCATATGAAGTAGCTCTTGCATATGTATGCTTATCCTACTATGTTTAGCCATGAAGTTTCTTTACTTAAGATGCTTGTTTTAGTGAAGATTGTGTATCGTTTGGGGTATCATCATGAAACTAGATGTGCAAGCTTAACTTGCATTAATGTATTGCATTAATAGGTTTTTCTAGACTAGCGTAAATCAAAATGACTCAAAGTTCCACGATGTTGGTTGCAATCAGTGTTAAAACAAGCCAAGTCTCTAAAATATAGATGGAAGGAGAAGACTATTACATTGTGATGTTCGTATTTGGAAATCAAATGTTGTGATGCCTGTATGTTGAGTGATTGCTACATTGATTCGTATTTGTTAATGTGATTTTTAGTAGTCCAATAGCATTATGAATATTGTGCCACCACCCTTAACCCTAACTTGTTTAGAATAAGTTGTAATTCATGTGTGGGGGGGGGGGAGTGATGCCTTTGTGAGAGAGAGAGAGAGGTAGAGAGGGTGGGAGTGATGGGTTTAGGCCTTTGTGAGAGGGACGAGGAGCGAGTGGCCTGTGTGTGCTTGTGAGAGAGAGAGAAGCTGAAGCACTTTTATTCCTCCTCTCTTTCTCTCTTCAGTGGCTTGTAAGCTTGTATAGTCAATGTGGCAGCTGCGTGATCTTTCATTTTCCTCATAGGCAATTCATGCCATTACTTAATAGAAATAATATATGGGAGGCAATGGTGGTATAACATTGAAACACTTTAACAGTTGAATATAACTATTGAAAATAATTAAAAGTCATTCTAAATTTGAAAGTCAGAGGTTAATATCTTTTTGGTAATTTACCCTAAACTTTTCCATGGTTAGAGATATAGGAATATAGAGGTGTCCTTTTCCATGGTTTCTTAGTCAAACTAATTTGTCTTATTTAGAAAAAGAAAACAAATATTTCTTTTGGGTCTAATTGTTGAGCTTTGACTCTTTTTATTTCTCATCGTAATATTTAGTGAGTTCATCCATTACTAGGGAAATAGGTAAAGGACTTAATGTAAATCCTTGATGTAATTCCATTGTAATTGGGAAAACCTTTAGTATCTCCTCCACATGTTCTAACTTATGTATGTGTTTCATAATACATGTCTTTGATAAATTTTATATATGGAATTTGGACTTCTTTCTTCTCTAAAGCCCTCCATAAGACTTCTCTAGAAACTTTGTCATAAGCTTTTCTAGAACTATAAACATTGTGGGTAGATCCTTTTGTTTATCTTTATACCTTTCCATTAGGCACTTCAATAAATATATAGCTTTTGTTGTTGACCTACCAGGCATGAAACCAAATTGGTTTTTAGATGACTTGGTTTCTCTTCTTAATCTTTGCTTAATCACTCTCCTAAAGTTTCAGTTTGGCTTAGCAACTTGATTCCTCTATAATTTCTATAATTTTGAGCATCTCCTTTATTCTTGTAAACAAGCACTAAAGTGCTCTTCCACCACTCATCCATCATTCTTTTTGAATTAAGGATTACATTAAATAATTTTGTTAATAAAAAAATGCTATCTTCTCCCATGTATTTCCATACTTCTATTAGTATATTATCTGGTTCAATTGCTTCACTTTGTTTTTTTCAATTTTTGCTTTGTTCCATTGTACATATAATGTCTATGGAACATATAGTTTCTATCTTATTCAAAGTTACTGAAATGCCCAAACATAACACTTGTTTCTCTACCTTCTTAAATACTCTTTGGTTTTTCATCTTTTATGAATTTCAATTTGCTTAAATCTCTTGTTTTTCTACCTCTTGCTTTGGCTAATTTACATATATCTCTTTCTTGATCTTTTTTATCAAGTAAAAGTCATCAGCATAAATTTTCATGACCTTTTTTACTTTGCTTCACTAACAGCCTTTTTTTGCTTCTTTTTTGGCCAAACTATACGTCTTTAAGTTTTCTTCTGTATAATATTTATGTAAAATCTTGTGGCAAGCTCTCTTAGTTCTGACTTTCTCTTGTACCTCTTCATTCTACCACCAAGACTCTTTTTTGACTTGGGACTTTTCCCTTTACCAGAATCATTCTGCCATACTTCGAACAGTGGTAGCCATTTCACTCCACATTTGTTTAGCCTCTCCTTCGATGGTTCAATCTCTTCTACATCACACTTTTTCCTTGGAATTGATTTCTTTTTCATCTTTTAAATTCACCATCTAATTCTTGGGCTTAGTTTTGTGTCATTTTTTCTCTTCCATTATTTGATATGGATGTCGAGGACCAAAAGTCTATGTTGAGTAGTCAAGTGTTCTCTCAGTATAACTGTACAATTCTTACAACATAATCGGTTCTCTTGTCTCTTAAGAAAATAGTCTATTTGGGTGGTTGATACACAATTTCTATATGCGATTAAGTGTTCTTCCCTTTAAAGTCTTATCCATAATAATCCCCATTCCATTCTTTGCTTGATCTTTTCCTGAGTACTAAAGTTTATTTCCAATTCTGCAAATATCTTAGCCTTCTCCAACCTCCAACCTATCTCATCTCTTGGAGGCACATAATATTAATTCTTTTCCTGATCATCACATCTACCACTTCCATAGATTTCCTTGTTAAAGTCCCAATATTCCATGGCCCAACCCTTAATCTATCATCTTGGACTAGCTTTATTACTCACATCAGTTAATGAAAACATGAGAACCCTTGCAAATTAGACACTACATCTGGGTGCCAAGGCAGCGACTCTTGACTTATATGTCTCTGCACAGTAGTCGTGTAGCACGTCGCTAATGAAGGGTTACACCCGAACGGTTTCTCACTTGTCTAGAATTCATGTTTATTTTATTTGATCAATGAGTTCTACGCTGGTTTTGACTACCTAACGCAACTCCCTTCCTTATTTGACGAGAGACTCTTAGGTAAGACATGAGTTATAAGGGCTTTACAGAAAATAAGGTCACAGCTACCAAGCTAGAATTCGTGTATTGGACACCTACATAGTGGGATTATATGTTATTGTATTGGTTTAGTGGTGCCAGAGCCTGGACCTATCCAATGGTCTTGTCTTGCTCGGAGCATAGGAATTTTATATTGGTCTGTCTGACTAGCAGCTCTTTCTGTTCTTTTATTCCATTCTATTGAAGCCATACAAGTCAATGACTTGCTTTCGTGTAGCAGTGTCCATTTAACATCCATAAAGTATCACTTCACAATTACCTCAGAAGATTTTTTTTACAACCTATTTGGAAAGGCTAGGTCTAAGCTCCAACATGTTCCTTTTGCCCTTTCTGTTGATTGTATTGCTTAATGATGCTTCCTTTTATTGGTATGCTTTAATAATTATCATATTAGCTCTTGCAACCATGTGATTGATACACTGCCACATGCATTGGTCACTACACATGCACGTATATGTACAAATGTAAAGAAGTGTCAAATCCTTGTGATACATTCTTTCTTACCATTCTCTATGTTTGTTCTTCAGGTGGAGAAGTGCCCTCCTATGGAGAGCTTTTTTCACAACAGCTGTTGTTGCAATTTTTCTTCGTGCTCTGATTGATGTTTGTTTGACTGGAAAATGTGGGCTATTTGGTACTGGGGGTCTGATAATGTTTGATGTCACTTCAGCAAGTACTACTTACCACATTGAGGATGTGGCTCCTGTTCTTCTTCTTGGAGTTGTAGGGGGTATATTGGGAGGTTTATTCAATTTTCTTTTAGATAATGTTCTCAAGTTATACAGCCTAATTAATAAGTAAGCTTTCTCTCTAGCTAAGTTGGTCAGTGCTTTTTAAAACATAACAAAGATGATGCCGGTAACAAAATCCTTGCTTGCTTTTCTCTTTCAGGAAAGGTGCCTTTTACAAAATACTTCTTGCCTGTTCAATCTCCATTTTTACCTCCCTCCTTTTATTTGGATTACCATGGCTTGCATCTTGCCAACCTTGCCCAGCTGATGCAACAGAACCTTGCCCTACTATTGGCCGATCTGGTAACTACAAGAAGTTTCAATGTGCTCCTGGTCACTACAATGATCTTGCCAGCCTCATTTTCAATACAAATGATGACGCAATCAAAAACCTATTCAGCAAGAACACTGATTCAGAGTTTCACTTATCATCAATTTGTATATTCTTTGTCACCTGCTTTTTCCTCAGTATCTTTAGTTATGGAATTGCAGTTCCTGCTGGTCTCTTTGTTCCTGTTATCTTGATTGGTGCATCTTATGGACGTCTTGTTGGAATGCTAGTTGGTTCACACTCAAACCTTAACCATGGCCTTTTTGCTGTTCTGGGTTCTGCTTCACTGCTTGGTGGATCTATGAGGATGACAGTTTCCTTGTGTATAATTATCTTAGAATTGACCAATAACTTATTGCTTCTCCCCCTTGTAATGCTGGTCCTTCTCGTTTCAAAGACTGTAGCTGATGCATTCAATGGAAACATTTATGACCTTATTATGAAGTTGAAGGCATTGCCTTACCTAGAAGCTCATGCTGAGCCATACATGAGGCAGCTGACAGTTGGTGATGTAGTCACAGGCCCACTTCAGGTATTTCACGCCATTGAGAAGGTTCGTAACATAGTACATGTCCTCAGAACTACAAGGCATAACGGGTTTCCAGTGATAGATGATTCTCCTTTTTCTGGAACCCCAATACTGTTTGGTTTAGTCCTCCGTGCCCATCTTCTAACGTTGCTAAAGAAAAAGGCTTTCCAGCCTACTCCTGTACGAATTAGTGATGATGCATTAGAGCAGTTCACATCAGAGAATTTTGCAAAGCAGGGTTTGGGTGATGGGGACAAAATAGAAGATGTATATCTGACTGAGGAAGATATGGAGATGTTCATAGATTTGCATCCTTTTACTAACACTTCACCATATACTGTTGTGGAGACAATGTCTCTGGCAAAGGCTCGCATACTTTTCCGGGAAGTTGGTTTAAGACACCTGCTGGTGGTTCCTAAAATGTCTAATGTAAGAGATCTCCTCTCATCTGGTTTCTTTAGTTTATATTGATATACAGTCTCATGTATGAAAGATAATTTGAGGCATCTCTAGGATATCATAGGGCCTGCTTGGTTGAGCTTCCATTTTCATGTTCTAGTTTTAGTTTTCAAAAATCGAGTGCAAAAACATAAAAATCACATTTGATTGCTTCTTCTGGTTTTAGAAAAATGTCAGAAGTCTTAAAAACTTTTTTTCGAAAATATAGAAACACCAAAAAGGTGATTTCGGAGTTTTCATTTCATTTTCCTTTTCGTTTTGCTTCCCTCCCATCCCCTCCTCTCCCCGTACAAGGTTTGTGCAGTTGTCTCTCTCCTGTGACCAGAAAACTCGCCAGCTGCCCCCTTCGTCCCATGATCCTGCCTGCCACCCCACTGTCAGGTTCCTCTATCAGGTTCTTGTTTAGTCAAGGCTAGTTCTAATAATCTATGCTGGGTCCACTATTTGCTTTCCCTTCTACTGTCCTTTCAAACATGAAACACAATGCCTTGCATCCTTTAGCTGAGATTTCCCTTTTCGCTTTCCCTACGCTTCTTTTCATTTTGATTTATCATTGGCTATCATTCCTTCCTCGCAGGGACAACCGGTGGTGGGTATATTGACGAGACACGATTTCATGCCTGAATATATCCTGGCTTGGCACCCTCTGCTGGTGAGAAGCAGATGGAAAAGATTAAGAATCCAGTTTCCTCGATGGGTTAAGTTCTTTTAGGCCGTCTTAGAAGTTACACAGGAATACGCTGGTACTTTCTTATTCTCGTTCTGTGTAAAGAGTACAAAATCTTGCTCTGGGTCATGGTTTTTTTTTTTTTTCTTAATTTATAATAGATGCATTAGAGTTTTCTCTTCCAAATTTCTCTATCAAGAATCCTCAGCTGCTTGATACTGCAACACTAATTGAGTACTCATCTTTTTATGAGGATGGTAAACTTGCAGTGCAACGTAATGAGCCCCTGAAGTATGAGTAGGCAATAGCGAGTCCGTAGATGCTCTGATTGGACTGCTTGTATGGCTGCCTGGAAACTGTTAGCCTCCTCTATGCATCAGTGACCGGCAGGTTTGGGCCATATTTGGTAAACTCCATCTCGATTCTGCTTGGTTTTTTTCCCAGATTGCCCCCTGCTGTCCAAAGGTTGGAGAGGACCCTTTTAGTATGTCAAAGTCTTATTTTTTGCTAGGAAATTATTTCACAACTCGCACATTTCAATCTCCGGCGACTAACTTTATTGTTCCTATCAATACTTTAAGCCTTCATACCCTGATTGTAATGGATTAAAAAGAAAACTGTTTTAGCCCATTTGCACTCCCTCTCGAGGTTGGTGTAATTGAGTTTGGACAATTTATGCTCCACACAACTAAAGGCGATAGCTAACCCAGAACTGTGTGGTAATTATAAAATAAGTTACAGTAGAATTTCTTGAAAAATTAGGAAAACAATAAGAAATTTAACAAGCAAGTACCTGTTTTGAGATATTTTAATCCCCATTTCAAGAATAAGTTCACATCATCCATAACAGGAATAAGTTCAACTAACCTAAATATAGGCCACAAGCTTTCCTTTCTGATTGCAGTATACTCGGAAAATTGACTCCAACAGATTAGAATAATGCCATGATATATTGTTGTAGTGGTATAATGAAAAACCTAACCAACATATTGGAACAACTGCAAGTTTCTTTTGGGCAACACATCATCGACAAACGATTCTTGTCATCAAACTAGCAGAATTATTTCACCAAACGAAATATCTTCTGGTGTTTTCCTATGAACAGATGCTTGTGTGCATTAGCCTAAGGCAGGCATGAAAACACATCTTTAGGGATATGCAACAGCGGAACAAGATACAACGAGAAACCCAAGTAAGGTTTACCTTCACAAGGGTGTTGCTTTACAGTGAAAGAAACAGAAATGAATCTGGAAACAAACATTTGACTCGCCCTTATTACCCTCTCCTTCCACTTCGAAGATAGTCCATCCTAATTGACCATAAGTGTTCCCCCACTATTTTCATGTCTGGACGATCAGCTCGCGTTGGTGCTGCACAGAGGATTGCCAAATCGAACATTTTCACCAGTATGTCATTGTCGACCACTTCCTGCATCAGAGGATCCACCATCTCCTGGTTTCTTCCTTCACCGTAGTACTTGAAGGCCTGCACAATGTTATATCAGGGAGAGTTAGAATTCAGTCTGCTTACCCTACCATGATGCCGCACTTGTACACTCCTATTCAACATATGTCTGTTGAACAATATTGGTTCACGGATCAACTCCTTACATTAGGCTGTGAATTTCCCCTGCACTAAATGTGTGTTGGAGAATATTAACACAATGGATTTAACTTATCCCCAAAGTTTGAATGATATCCTCACATAAAAACTTCCCTAGTTATCAAAAGATGGAAGTTGGGAAGTCCTACTTTGGAACTTGGCTTGAGCTCAGGCAGCCAAAAAGAGATTTTGTCTGAAATTGTAGTATTATCATGTTTGTGCCATCAACGAGCTACTCATTTACAGAATATATGCACTGCTGTAAATCTTTCATGTGGTGTTACATATGTGATAGAACATAGATCTAGTCAATTACGGAGAGGATGAACTTACCCATCTAAGTGTTACCCTTTCATCAGGAGGTTTCTTGGCTTCCACAGGGCGGCGCCCTGTTAATATTTCTAGTAATAATACCCCAAATGAGTATACATCACTTTTAGGGGTCAGTTGGTAGGTCTTCATATAGTCAGGATCAAGGTAACCAAGAGTTCCTTTCACTTTGGTTGAGATATGTGTTTTATCAGACTCCGTTGAACCAAGTCTTGCAAATCCAAAATCAGCTACTTTTGCTCTCATGCTCTCTGTGAGGAGAATATTGGATGATTTTACATCCCGGTGTATAATTTGCTTCTCTGTTGCAAGAACATCTAAGTTAGAACCATCAAGTGGCTTAAAAATACAAAATATTGGCATGCGCAGAAAAGGAGAGGACAACTCATGCAATTTGCAGAAGATAGCACGGCGTCTACATAAAAAGGAAAGGCTTAAACTCAATTATACAAGTTATAAAGCTAATCTGAGGCTTTCTTTTCAATTTTCCTTTTCTATATTACTGTTCCTTAGTTCATATTTTGAAAAAACAATCCAATTTGTGACTCATTACCTTGATGGTCGAAAACTAAGAGAAAAATGCAAGCCTGGACTCCAGATTCATATGTACATATTATATACTCCGATTTCTTTAAATGAGGAAATAATAGTAGAAAGGGCCTCGGAATAGTGTTGAACATAACCTAATGGTGTTTTACAGAATGTAAATGATCAAGGGCATTACACAGATCAAATGACCATTTAACATATTTGAAAAAAGAAGGATGTAAATAGTAATCGAGAATGTTCGGAGTCTTGGGACAAAGTCAAAAAGTAAATGCCATGTTAATAGTTAGAAAGTTGTATTATAATTTTACACCTATTCAACAATGATCTGCAATTTTTACATGTTTTTCCAAATATTATATAATAACAGTTTTAATTGATCGAAAAAAGCTTTCTAATGCCTGTGTTACTATTTTGAGATTTATATGTATCATTATTCAATATTCAATATTATCATTTCCAAGGAATTTTTGAACCCTGTTTCTCATTTCCATTTCATTTGTTATTTCCCATATCAATCAAGACTCAGTGTAGCCAAGACACGAATGTTTGAATTAGGATCAATGGCGTTAGAAAAAAAAAAAAAAGTTGCCAGCTCAACCTAGCGCATATGTGCAGGTCATAACATACAAGCAATTCGAAGTAACCTAGTGCATATCCGTTTGCATAAAATTCAAGCGATTTGAGATGATAACAAACTTTAAAGAAGACCTAGCACCAAAACAAGGAAAAGACTAATTGTGCTGGAGTAGAAAAGGGAGTCAATAAATTGCTAAAACCGTGACACTGCAAAGGGTTATATGAATCTCAACCTACAAACAAAGTGATTAAATAAAAGTATGCTCACCTGAATAGAGATGGAGATAAGTTAGGGCATGGGCGATATCAATGGAGATCTCAAGTCGCTGATTAAAATCCAAAATTTTACCCCGTTGACCTGCCAGCAGCAATGGCCACATTATGATAGGTAGATTTACTACCAAATTAGCATTTAACCAATCCCTTACAATCTGATGATCTTACCATCCAGATGTTCTCTAAGGGTACCGTTTGGCACAAACTCAGTAATGATAACACGTTCGTGGCCTTTCTCTATAAAACCAAGCAGTTTCACTAGATTTCGGTGATCAATCTTGGCCAGAAGATCAACTTCACTCCTGAACTCAGCATTTAGATCTTCGAAGTGTTCCTGTGTTTTTTCAGTAAACATCAAAAGTTTTTTTTTAAGCAAAAGCACTAGATGTATGTAAAAAGAAAAGTTGTATACAGTGCACAACACTCCTAGCTTTGCAAGGGTTGGATCAGGGTCATATTAAACAAAAAAATTTATACATGCAACAATGCATTGAGCAATCACATGGATGGGTAGAGCTACTCATATAAAGAAAATCAACTAGCAATAATCACAACAAGTATTGCAAAAGCACTTGAGATGAAGTGGGAAATGGACATTCATCTCTTATCAGTCACGACATAGAAAACAAACTTTATCTTATGCTAGTCCCCACCTGGCTACCAATATTTGTTTTCGAGAATAGATAAAAAAGTGTTCATGTATCCTGTTTAGCCTGAGTAGCACTCACTAAGATATATGCACATTCAACTAGCTCACCGCTATAGGTTCAATCAGTTATGGAACAGGCAAAAATCATGAAACCTTCCTTAACCAGTCTATGCAGTTAAGACTAGACACATTCTCCCCTTTCACTTGTGGGTTTCTTCCTCTCTTTGTGCATGTATGTTTTTTTTGGGTGGGGTGGGTTTTTTTTTTTTTAAATTGGGGGGGGGGGTGTAGGGTTTATGGTCCTTGTGGTGTTTACCATGGCTACAGGGGACCGACCCTCAACAAAGTGCCAAGAAAACTAGCATAACTTGCCCAACATAGCAATCATATACACTTGACTACCACTAATTTGGAAAGTTGCCTTGAATGTCATTTGGATTCGTCTAAGTTGGTGAAGTACGCATGTCAAACTTGACATTTTGGATAGGACATGCCCTATGTCCAGACATGTTTAGTTGGATATGAGTTGAGTTCAATAAATATGTTATAATTTATTAATCAATAAATATGTTATAATAATAATAATAATAATAATAATAATAATAATAATAATAATGATAATAATAATAATATATGAAACTATGTTCAAAACTCCCACTTTATCTGCGTTACATGAACTTTTTTGTTTCCACTTATGCAACTATATCCGTCATATAAGACAAGGATAAGGATATGAGATACATGTCCAACATGTATAACCACATCAGATGCTTGGATCCTCTAATTTTTAATGATGTTTGAAGAAAAAGAAGCTCATTTTGGCATTTACAGGACTCTAACATGGAAATTGATAGTCTACCCTTTTAGTAATTGATAGCCTATTCCCAAACTAAAAACTATCCAAACTAAATAGTAATTGACAGTCTACACCCTTTTATTTTATGATTTGACCAAAATCAAAATAGTTGGTGAAGACAAATATGACATAAATCACTGACTCAAAAGTAGAAGGAAATTTCCACCACTTCTACAAGATCACAAGTAATTTGACCTACATCAAAAAATAGAATTGCAAATGAGTTGTAAAAGAGTACTTGACCAAAGTATGTCATAAATAAATTTAGTATCAGGCAAATACCTTGCATTTACCCATTTATCATTAAAAAGAAAAGTTAAAAGGCTTGAAAAAAATTTAGAAAAACAAAAAATGAATATAGGTTCAGTAGGAGCAAGTGTCCCCACGGGAACAACATAGGTCCACACAACATTGTCATTGATGTATTATTCCAATAATTTATAGTGGGATGTTTCGACCATTGTCTTTAGGTATGGGAATGTGGGTATAATGTAAGACAACTGAAATTTTGGCTGGCCTCCAACTTCTATGACTCGTCAAGACCAAGCCTCCTCAAGTGAGGAAAGGCAACACCTAAAAGGAACATGTAACTTTAGTCTTCAATTCACAAATCCTTGATAGTCTTGTGCAGAGGTTTATATAGTCAAAATCATGACATGGTCAGATATCAATAGTTATCTGCACAGATCAACATGGTAAAGGAGACATCTCATAGGAAGGAGGGGAAGCATTGAGTGCATGTGTACAAATTCTGGTCAACCGAGTTCAGGAGGAGATCTGTGAGTATCCTTAATGGAAAGCACCATTGCGGCCAAGGTCCTTGCAGAACTCAAAGATCAGTTGAGTCAAGAATGTGCCAGAGTGTCTGGGCAGCTCAAGTAAGAGAGTTTCCCTTAGCCGATTAGAGGAGCCAGACCACCCTGGGTGGATCTGAGAATTTTATGTATTGGGGACACAATTTATAATCTAGCATGTGCTTTTTTGTCGTACAAACAATTAGTGGCTGAAAGCTGATCTACAGAAATCAATTGGATTTTTTGAACTGTTGGGGTTGCAAAGGGATAATTAACATAAACCTTCATGAGGTTTGTCATAATGTTAACTTTACAGAGATCTACTCAGATTATTTCTAACCTAACAAAGACCTACCTAAGGTTTAAATCTTAATGGAGGAAAATTTTGTAAAAACAATCAACAGGGTGATCATTCTAAGCTGTTGATTTGAAAATGGATCCAGATAAATGCTAAGAGGTCCCAGTATATTATGATACCAGTTCTCCATTTACTTATTCCACATCTGCTTGATATTTGTCTTGCTTCAGTATTGAGAATTTCACAAACATTTTAAGGAAACTAAAAGCTAATTTGAACATCAATTTCGTTTCCTAATTTGCTTGGTCTTACAACATGGAGAAGATAGTAAATTCTAAGCCTTGGGAGGAAAATCAGCTTACCTTCTTTGCTCGCTTTATGGCAACCACTTGACCATCAGGCAACTTGCCCTTGTAGACCATTCCAAAGCCTCCTTCACCAACCACCGCTGAGGGTGAAAAGTTGTGGGTGGCCTTGGCAACCTGACTCATAGTTAGATGAATCGATCCAACCCTTTGAAGTTGTGGAGACATGGAGAATCTAGAGGGGCTAGGAGGCACTCGTAGTGGACTGCCAGGGACCTTTTCGCGGACAGGACTCATTTGTGCATGGAAAACTGAACCCACTGCAAGAACATGATTATATTTGTCAATGGCCGTTAGCAACCCATTGAGCCAAATCTCAGTGGTGAAAAGCTATGCTAGCAAATACTGTGACACAAAGCAAATGCAGTACATAAAGGTGGTCTACACACCATAAGGAAGCTAACTACAACCAATCTTGCGGTTCATGGGATTTCTTCTACAACATAAAAGCATACTCTAGTCAAGGTGAAGTTGATGATTGACATTAAATTTTAGTTGCAACTTCATAAAATTTCTAAATCATATATATTGAGGGAAATCAAAATGTGAGTGTGAACAACCAAAACATGAGGATACTGTAACTTACTTGAGGCTTCGTCCTTCGAAAGAATATGAGCTGTTGGTTTCTTTCTTGCACGAAGGCACGGACACAGTAAACTGCAGCACAGAATAAAAACCCCAGGCACAGACACAGCCAACTTCTTTGAGCTTAACAAAGATTTGTAACTGTCTTTGTCTTGACTCGTGTGGCTGTTCTGAAGAAAATGATGTCTCCCAGAATCTTCTCGAACAAACTTGTCTAAAAGCTTCCTTCCTGCCTTAGAGGGCAACTCACCTGCAAAACAGCATGAAAGAAACTGTTTTTATGCAGCAGACATCACAATCCTACCATGATAGCAGCACAAAAGCATGAAGTATCTTTCCTAAAATTACCACCACAGAAATGTAAAAAAAAAAAAAAAAAAAGTCACTGTAATAGGTTGTACCTAATGCATGATCCAATCCACATAAATGATTTACTAGGTCTTCTGTAATGAGGCAGTGGTTTGCATGGTACACTTGAAGGGCCTTGCAGAACAAATCTTTATCAAGTAATTTCCCATTTATGTAAAAGAGATCATGATCTGAGTTACTGTAGTAGCTGATGTGATCGGTGCCACAAACCTTCAACTGTACAACCAACTCAGAGGCAAAGATTATGGGCAATAGCACCACCAGTAAGAAGCTCCAAATAAGTACTGCCATTCTCAATGAGAAATTACACCTAACTTCCATCCTTCGCATTCAAGATATAGTGGAACCATCACTAAACTCATGAATTACCATCACCGATGACAAAAGAAGAGTATCTGACGGGACAGGAGAAGTACAATGTGCAGGCACCTCACACTTTCAGCAACTGAAGTATATCCCCACAAACCAAACTGATTAAGGAGAACAACCCGGTTACTGAAGGATTAAAAGTCCGGAATCAACCAATCTGACAGTTTTAAGGTTCAAAAGTGCTCCATATAAGCAGTTCAGCAGCTGCAATCACCACCGAAGACGGCAAGCAAACTCTTGAATACCTAGCTCAGCAAATTAAAAAGTAAAGCATCCATATTAATAAAAGCTGAAAGCACAAAGGTCCTCTTATATCAATCAAAGATCTGAAATCCCGAATTTCATTAGTTTCTTATATTCATTCTAGCAGAGTGACAAACTTCCAAACCCAGAAGTTCCAACTCCGAAGAACCAATAAACAAAACGGCTACACTACCATGTACCAAAAACCTCACTACTAGAAAGAGTTCTCAAATTCCCAATTCACCAAATCCGCAAATGAGAGAAACCAGATGCCTTAGGGCTCAAACTCAAAGAAAAGCGATAATCAACAGGTGAAATTAGGGTTTCAAGGAGGAGCCTTTGCAGCAAACTAACATCACAAAGTCGCACCGAATTCTCTCGGACCCACTTCAGTACACCAACAAACGACACAAACCCAGATGAGAAAGCAACTAAACCTCAAAACTCAACAATAAAATCCAAGTGCCGACACTTTCCGGCGACCGAGAAAGAAAATTTAGACAAGCACCACATATATCGATTTTGCATATATGCAGGTTTGCAGGGTCGAAGAAGCAAAACAATTTTCAATTCAACGAAGTTGAGTGATAAGAGATCCAAACCTGGCTGGCGGCTGAAGTTAGAGACGACCAACTGACCAAGAAGACCAGAATCAGTTGGATTTTTCGTCAAAAAGAAATTAAATGGTTGGAATGACCGGCCTAAATAATGTAGAAGATGGTGGCCTCTGTCGTAATACATCGCCGTCTACACCTACCTATGTACAATAATATTCACATACATATGCATATAACACGAGACAGACATATCCATAAATCGACTTCCTGCACATGTGTCCATTCCGACGTGGCAAATTATTAACCGTTGGCGCCGACTCACTCTTATACGAAACCCAACCGGGCAAGCTGTTCCCACGTGGGTTGATTTTTGGTGTTTGGATTCCGATGATGATTGGAGGGCTGGGGTTCACTCAAAACTGCTCAACTCTCTCGGCCCATGGGATTGAAGATTACTGTGGAGGGGCCTCCTCATGATTATCCAATTTGGAAAATTATACATACAAAAATCGTCAGGATCCTTCGAATGATGTTCCAAAACGCTCTTTTTTTTTTAATCCCATGATGTTATGGTTTTAAAATCTGAAAAAGATCTTAAGATTTCTTTGAAAAATAGTAAGAAAATACTTGAGTGCCTTCTAGTCCCACTTTTCTTCCCACCCAGATTTGTTTGATGGTGGCATTTATATTTGGGCCAAGCCCATCAATGCTTTGGTGGGTTACAGATTTTAATGGTTAATTTAGGTTTGGGCTTGAATGTTATATGGGCCCATTCAATTCATTAGATGTAGGACTTTCCCCAAACCAACATGAGCCAGGCCTCACTCTGAAGCCCAGGTTTATAAACAATCAGCACATGACTTCGAAAATTGAGTAATGCTATCCATCTCTGATAGAGGTAAACAGCGATAATGTGATAAGATCACGTGGAAGTATTTAATTGACATTATACATTTATATAAAAATATAAAAAAAAATCTGTTAAGCGCTCTTTCATCTTTCTTAAAAAAATACTTTCATGCGGACTGTCACATCATTATTGTTAATCTCCAGTGGAGATGAATAGCATTCTTCTATAAAATTTTGGTAATTTATGATTTTAAAAAACCATTATTTATTAATGGTTCTAACTAAAAATTTACAAAAAAATCATAATTTGCTATCCAAAAAATGTTAGATTAACTCAAAATAGTGATTTGATCTACCATTAACTCAAAATCAAAGTTAGAAATGATAAATATAATCCAAGTTTGACAAATTTTGAAAAAAAAAAATAGGCTGAAAATTTTCCATCAAGAGGGTACCAGCACGAAAATGCTAATTTGGACACTTATAAGTGATAATCCTATATTGATGTATTATTATAATGTATGTTTAATTAATGTAATCATATTACATTAATTATCACTCTTAAACATCCACATAATCATGATGGGGACATGAGTGAGTGATTTAGACATTTTGATGTACCACAGTGAGTAGTAGTTGCCTTATCCAGAAGTTGAGGTAAGCACCATTTTCATGGCAAATGGTGAGATTTTCTAGAAAAGCTAATTTTGGGGGTCTGGACAAAAACACACAGAAAGAGGCACCTTCCAGATGGATGAAGATATTGCAAGCAAAATTCCTATGATTTGTAGTGTTGCAAGTGGACAATCCTGACTTTATTTTTCTCCTTTTTATGGCATCTGGAAAGAACTCTCTCCAATGCTTCCTATCTCTGCTGCCAATGGCTTGGCACCACCACCCCCATCAAGCCAATGTCAACAGGGACCATGCTATTCGGTCTCATGGGCAGTTGGGTGTTTATTTGTATTTTAATTTTGGCCCCTTTTATAGAATCCAAAGTATTCTTCTTTTGATAAATTAGATTCATCTCTTCTTCTGTCCTTACTCCCTTGGCTAGCAGTTTAGCATTCCTGCAATGTTATGCATTCATTTTTACTTAAAAAGGATTATAGTTTTTAATCACGAAACTATAGCATGCCTAAAAGAGGCAATGAAAAGTTATCTAGGTGAGAAGTGTAAATATTTTAAATTTTTATACTTTTCAACGTGTTTGTTAAACTTATCTATCATTTTTCAAATATATTTATATCTCTTCCTTCTAAATAAACATATCTTAAATATTACAGATAATAAAAAATGACACATATATCTTTTAGTGTATTCTAAAAAATTTAACAAACAATTTAATAAAAATCTTAGAATACTTCACAATCTTATCTCGATCATTCTATATATTGGATCAAAAAATATTTAAATATTATATTGATATAATTTTATTTTATCCATTTTAACAAACACTACCTTAATAAGTGAGATGTTATATGAAATATGCATTTTATATCTTGCAATAAAAGTCAATGTTTAAAACACAATACCCAGGGCCAACTCAAGCACATGGGGCCCTAGGCAATGTGCAATCTCTCTCTCTCTCGCCGTTGTCGGTGACTCGACATCTCCAGGTCTCGCCGTCTCTTCCCAACTCTTCTTGCTCTTGGTCTTGGCAATTGGCACCTGATGGCCTCGCCTCCTTTTGGGCAGGGCCGACAACGACAACCTTGCATTTGCATATTTTTTGGGGCCTCATTTTTGGGGGTGGCCTCACCTTCTTTTGGGTAAGGCCAGCGGCCTCGCCTCCTCTGCATAATTTTTGGGCCCTTTTTTGGGGGGTCTCTGACTGCACTCTCACCCTGCAATTAAAACACAATAAAAACACATTAAAACTTTTATACTTTTTTCTTTATTTTGGTGAGAGGTTTATACTCGTAAGTGTACGAGTGCAGTTGTAGGCCAAATTTAAATTTATATTTTCTAGATAAGTCTAGGTCATCCACTGAGAGATTTATTTATGGCAAAAGAAAAAGAATGTCACAAACACACACACATTTGAATGAATTGGAAACATGATTTTTTATGAATTTTTAAATAACAGTTGCTAGGAAATAAAGCAAGACAAAAGTTAAAATAAATACTAAATGTGAGAATATGAAATTAGACAGCACTTGAGTTAAGACAATTTCAGTACCAATCCGTTGATTCCCAAATTTTAGTAGACAAGGTTAGTGTAATACCCCATATGAAGATAAGGTTGGCACGTAATTTCGATGAGTTTAGAATACCGAAAAAGTGGTTTGATAGCAGTTATAAGTACCGAATCAACTGCAGGGAATGCCTCGGAGTGAATTTGTCTAAGGAAAATGATATGGTCTCGATATACTTCCGAGTTAGGATTTACGATATCGAAAGAAATCGGATCGAGAATAATTTTTGGTACAGCTAAAATACAGCTTCCATTTTGGCTATAAAATCGAATCGTGGTAAGAGACTCTCAAAAAATCAACGGAACCCTAGGGGGCTCCGATTTTGCGTAACGAGCAATCCTTCAGTAGTTTCGGGATGAAACGACAGCTCGGTAAGGCACTGGGGCAAAATCGTCCTTTTTAACTAGGCTTCAAGTTATTAATTTTGTGTTTTCAGTATCGTAATGTCAATTAATTCAATGTTTGAGGATAGTATTGTAATTAAATAATTATTCTAATGAATTTAAGATAAAATTTGGGGTTAATATATAATTTTTATATATATGTGTAATATATAATAAATAGTATATATATATATAAATGGCTATGCGCTGTGCGTGTGAGGCCATTTTCTTGGTCGAGAGTTTACTGCAATTGGGAGAGAATGTCAGCAAAATTTGAGAGAATGGCAGCGAGATTTGAGGCGAGATTTATGAGATTTTTTTGATGTGCGTGGTGGGTAAGCATGCAACAGTGCTGTATATATATATTTATATGTATATGGGTGGAGTTGTGGCCAAGGTGGGGGGCCTATAAATTGGATACGTTTGGAAACGAGAGTTCGCTGAAGAGAGAGAGAGAGAGAGAGAGGGAGCAAGCGGCCGAGAGTGGCCACTTCCAGCAGCCATGGCCGCGAAGCAGAGCTTTGATGCTCGGCCATGGTGGTCAAGGAAAAAGGGGTAGCCGGTCGTGCGATGGCTGAGACAGCAAGGTGAGGTGCGGAGGCAACCGGTGGGCCAAGAAACGACCTGAAGTAGTGGAGCCGCGGCCATAGCAGCCATGGCCGCGAGCTCCAGCAAACTGGACGCGAGGCAGAGGAGCTGTTGCAATGGCAGCTCGTGGTGGCAGGCGACGGTGCGGCCAGTACAGCAACTGGGAAAGGCGCAAGCGGTTGGCGGCGGAGGCGCTGGCAGCAGCGGTGGCCGCGGGCTGTGCTGGTTCAGCCAGGGAGGAAAGAAGAGAAAGGAAGAAGAATAAGAAGAAGAAAGGAGATGAGGAAGAAGAGAAGAAAATGAAGAAGAAGAAGAAGAGGAGAAGGAAGAAGAAAGAAAGAAAAAGAAAAAAAGGAAGAGGGAGTTGCAGGTCGCGCAGGAGTAAGCGGGAGGAGGAAGAAGAAGGAAGGGAGAAAAAAAAAAAGAAAAAGAAAAAGAAAGGAAAAAGAAAAGAAAAAAGGGAAGAAAATGAAAAATAAATATCAAAAAATTCCAGAAAAATCTCAAAAAATAAGATTTTAATATTTACTAATATTTCGGAGATTTTGGGCGAGAGAACGGTTCGGGCATGCATTTTGGGAATATGACACACATACCGAGGAAACCGAGGATGCTAAGTTAAGGTGAGTAAAATTTCCTAGAAAATTTTAGAAATTTTAGAATATTATTTATGAATTTTTGTAGTTAAATATTTGAGAAAATATTTTTAAAAATATTTAATTTGGAATTATTGAGGAAAAATAGGAAGAAATAGAGAGAAAATTATAGAAAATGCCAAAAATTATGGAAAAATAGGTTTTAAGGTTTATTTAAATAATTATGGTGATTAGGATGCTTTGAGGTTGAAGTTGAAGAGACTCGTGCAAATTTTGATGTTGGCATGTAAATCGAGGCGATGCAAGAGGTAAGGCACGAATATCGAGGTAGCCCGATAAACTTGAGAAGGTAAGTGGTACTTTCTCAAAAATGTTTTCATCATATTGACATGCCTTGATATGTATCTATCACGTAGAATGCATACATGACTATGAAATGCATGAATACACGTTGATATCATTGATCACACGCATATGAGGCCGTAGGGAGTACGAACTGGCACTGCTGCCTTACCAAGGGTGCACCCATACACCCCGACTTCGAAAGAGGTGGCCACTAAAATGGTAGGTAGCATGAGGGGTGCAGTTGACACCTACGATGAAAGACATTGCATACACACATGACATAGCATTGTGTACTCTTACTTAGATGATTCATCATCTAACTTGGGTTTTGCCCCTGGAATATTCAAATGTTTCAGGTGGAGATTGTAGCAGATACAAGGATAAATGAGACATGAAATGGCACTTAGCAGAGTGTATGAAGAATGAAATGTATGTTATGTAGCCCATGTATTTAAATTCTGCTTCTTTAGATTCTGAACGTTTTGAGAAATGTTGAAGATGTAAGAATTGATTTATGATCAATGTTAAGATATCAGGTTTCGATCTTTGCTTCCGCATTTGATGTGTATAGTGATTCTCTTTCGCGAAAAATGATTGGGAATTCTGGGACGAATTTGAGGTATGATGTGATTTAGAATTAAGTTTGAAAATAAAAATTTTATTGTCCCGGAATTGTCCCAATTTATAACGCGCCCAAGAAAACGGGGAGTTACAGTTAGTAGCATTAATTTAATTTCAGATATGAGGGTTTGTTACTAAATGCAATTAGAGATGATGATAGTTCTAGTTTAAGTAATCCCCATACATGATATGCGATATTCTAATTTAAGCAACTACCATAAATCCAATTACAATTAACATACAAAACAACTAAATTAATCATCCGGATTTGGGTATGATAGTGCTTCTAATTCTAGTAACTCTCATGCGTGACATGGAAGCTCTAAGTTAGACTTACGCTCCAATCCAAATCTAGTAATTTTCCAATAATTAAAACACACTCATACTGAAGTTTAAATTAATATTACTCATTTAAAGCGCAGCTTTCTTTGAGAATCATTGGTGCTGGACACTGTCCTTGCCTTAGCCCAAGATTAGATTTAGCTACTCATTTCCATTTAAAAGTTATTTGACAAGAATTTAAATGGCGTAATTTAAATAATAGAATTTAAATGACAAGAATTAAAATAGCAGAAACTAACCGGCCATTTAGGATGTGGGTGATTAAAAGACAACAATTAAAATTGCAGAAATTTAAAGGCATAAATTAACCGGGCATTTAGGCGGTGGATAATAAAGTAACAATAAATGACATAAGAATTTAACAGAAGAAGGAAAGGAAGTAAGATTACAAGAGAAAACAAGAGAGAAAATAAGAGCAATTCTCTAAGAACAAAACTAAACTTTGATTCAAGTAATAACAACTTCCTTACAAGTGCACCCAAGTGAGCTATTTATACCCCACAAGATGCAATACAAACCACACAATTATTTAACTAGACATAATTATATCTAATTGACACTCACAAAACATTCACCTAACTAGTGGAAGAAAATTAGCTAAAAGACAAAAAGTACAAAAGACTTTAGGTGGTGGAATACTCATAAGAATACAAAAGACTTTAGGTGGTAAATCACTCATAAAAATATAAAACAAAAAAAAATCTTCTACAAGTTGGGCTTTTGTTAGGCCTTTGGTTGGTTTTGGGCCTTTGGTTGGATTCCATTTGATAGTTGGGTCAAGTGCACTTGAAACATCCTCTAAACTCCATAATTGGCCTTTGAATTTTGAGCAATAATAAAGGGTAATCCAATGTCTTCGATTATGCCCCTAATTAATTGTAGAAGTCAACTTCCTTACTTCATTCTGAAATAATATAGAATACGAATAATTATTTATTTTAAACATAAATATAAAGTCAAAATAGGGATATAATTCATTAAAATTTAAGAAATATTAACCCTTATCAGTCGCCGACTAATCAACCGCTAGAGACCTCACTTATTTTTTTGGATATTATCGATGGCGTTTTCAACTTTTTACTTTTTATAGCCCCCTAAAAATGGGTCCTAAGAATAAGTTTTATTGGCTTATATCTTAAGTCCATCGTGACAATACCTATCATAAATAATATCATTATATTATAAAGGCTATACATATTTAATGCCTAGACAGGCATATTAAATTAGGTAAAACCTAGATAGGCACTAGGGTGGTTTTGCCTTTTGGTTGTCATCCTCCATGCCTCTGCCAGTGTAGTTGTGGAAGGACTTCTTCATTCATGTCTTTTTCTTTCAATTAAATAAAATCATGTGAACCCTAATCTTGCCATTTGCTGTACCAGAAGGCTTGATTGGGCACATGCATGCTTTATAATGCCTGCTCCCAAATGTCTCCATCTTCACCAGCTCTTGCCCACTTAATTTCTTTCTACTTCTTTTAGTGTTAAGCTATTGCTCTCACAATTTTGCGACACTTTTGTCAAGAAATTCAAAACCATGATGGAAGCCTATAATCAAATTGGGAAAAACCCTTACGTACCATCCTCTAAACTAGCCCGCCCTACACGTTCATAGGCCGCCTTGAGCCGCTTCTTTTAGTCTGTTCCACCAAATTAAGAAAAAAATTATTTTATTCTTTCACCAATGTAATTCGTCAGTCTAATACTCCACTTAGATCATATTAATGGATTATTTATTTTTTAATTGAATTTGTTATTATCAAGATACAATAATAAATTTAATTGTCAGAAGAAATCATCGTCAAACCACCTGAATCTATAAAAAAGAGTCAAAGGGTGCAAGTTAGTCTTCAAAAAAATACTCGAATGCTTAAATTAGACACTAAAAGTGATAAAAGTCTGAAGCAATATTTAGGTCATCTACAACCCAAAACTTTAAAATATTGTAATTTTTACACTAAAATGGTGTAACTTTCACACTATCCTAACAAGCCATCTCCAACCCATCACACTAAATTTTACACCACTTTCTTAGTTTTATGGAGTAATTTATTTTATTTTATTTTATTAAATAATTATAATTTTTTTATTTAATTTTAATTTATTATATTGTTAAAAATAATGATCAAATTAAATACACAAATTAAGGTCAAAATGAATAATTATACATACCAAAACAAATTTAAGAGGGGACCTAATGGAAATAACATTTCACATTGAAAGGAGAAGGCAATTTGGGGATAAAATAAAAAATGACAAAATGTCAGGGGTGAACAATGGGATGCCAAATATGGCGTCCCACTGTTTAGGACGCCATTTTAACGTCCAGTTTTTCCGTTTAATTGGAGACGACAAAACGGTAAAATTCATTGAATTTGTCGATTTGCCGTCTTCGTTGGAGATGCCTTTATAACAGTATCAAAGACATATCTTTTTTAAAATGAGTGACTGTTTATTTATAGAAGAATATGAAGTAATTCAAAGTGTTCAAAGATTATAATTCTTGTAGATAATATTTATTTTGATTCATCCTAATTTTGATGAAATTATAATTATTATGGATAATATCTTTTATAAGTGATGTTTATTTTATTTTTTTTTAGATAAAATCTATTATAGATGATTGACTATCCTTTTCTGAAATAATTTTCAACTTTCAGAATCATAAAATTTACGCATTACGTGGGACCTCCCTTTATTTGGAAAAATACTTGATGATGCATCAAATTTCTCGTGCACTTAGCTGGACAACGAGTTAAGGCCATGGCTTGCGGTTGTGGACTGTATCACGACCTTGGGCTGTAGACGAGTCATGGCTTACAGCTGCGGTCCTTTGGGGTCACTTGGGCCACGAGGTTATCACGTGCTTTCTTTTCATTTCGTCCATTTGGATTGATCAATTGATTTAATTAATTTTTTATTTTATTTTATCTCTTTGCACTATATCTTATCAAAACTAATATAAGACTAACTAAAAATTGAACCCATAATTTTTATATTTGATAAGTAAGATTTTATCACCTAAAAATTAGAAGTCTTAAGACTCAAATGGGTTAAATCCACAATTTCAACCCTATGAATTAATATTTTAAAATTATTTTAATTAAACAAAAAGATATAAAAGAGGTGTCGGATTTTTACCATTTTCGGAAAAGGAACATTTACAAAGAGACAAGTTTGGACATATTATTTAATTTAATAATTAGTACATCAAATTATAAAAATACTTTTTGGACACGTAACCAAATTTACATTGTCACACCACTTTAGAATACCTAAATTAATGATTTGACGGGACAATGTAGCGTCACCTTTGATATATTTTGCAACAATCATAGCCTGAAGTGGGGCCCCTCTTACCATCCTTTTGTGACACCCATTGAGTTTGAGTCCAACGGCTGTCAATTTTCATTGATAATTTTGTGTTTTCTAATAGATTTTTTTTTTAAAATTATTTTAGATTATAATTGAGGTTTTCACATCACTAAACTTTTAGATAAAATTATTAGAATAATAGTCCAAATAATATATTTTATTTTTAATATTTGAATACTTTTTGTTGATTGATAAACTATTTCAAAGCATTTAGATATTTTATTTAATCTATAAAATATTTTAAAATTTATATATTTATTATGAATTAATAAAATATAATAATATATTAAATGTACTTAATTAGTGCTTTTAAGGGACAAAATTTAAAAAGAAAAGTGTGGACCCTGTTTGAGGAAGTCATCGTAACCTTGTCCCCTTCCCCTTCATTGGGAAGAAGATAAATTGGATGAATTTTGACTTTTGTATTTATCTTTAGAAAAAATTAAATTTTCTTTTTGAAAGTAATCAACGGTTGAAATTCACATGAAAAATGATATATTTGATTTGCCGAAATTATTGACTTAAATAGGAAGGTGATGACTCAAAATCATCACTTTATCTTTATATTGATTTTAATAATTACTCTTTTTGAGTATCTTTTTTCACTCTTTGTATCTTTTTATTGATAAAAATGATATATATATAAAAAATTATGACGCAACTATAATTCTTTAGAATAGATTTACTATATATCTTTTAAGTTTTAGTTATTTGACATGGATTTGAAATTTAAAATTTATTTAATTAATATTTGAATTTTTTAAAACTTAGCACAATATGCCTAAATTTCAGTCATTTAAAAAGATGTGATAATTTTTAAAAATTTAAGGATTAGTTGGGTAAATTTTATAGTTATGAGATTTCTAAAGTAAAAAGCTAAAAATTCAAGGAATATAAAGGTTGTAACTTATCCCCTGAATAGTTTTCCCGAATAAGTCTTCAAAAAGAGTCTTTGGGGAAAGACAATCAATATTGGTAAAAGGCCTTCTCTTGGAAGAGGTCTATGGGGTCAGTCCCCAAAGACTTGTTCTGTTTGCATAACTTGGTTGAGCAATTTCTTTAGATAAAATATTCATGAAGACTCGTCTCCCACATTGCTTATCGCATGTCGTTCCACACAATGTGGTCTATCATTCTTTGGATCTTATTCATTCGAGAGATCTTTTATTCGAATGAGTTTCTCATTAATATCATTTTAAGCTTAACCACAGGATAGTTGCGTGCTATCAGAAAAGACGTGCAACCTGAAATTCAAGGAGTTGTGTGTCATTCGCATTTGCGTGTCATGTGTTTCCATCACCAATTAATGCCCATAAATACTTTTTAACCCATCATGGTTAAGGTTTTAATTTCGACCTCCCAATTCTAATTCCAATTTATTGATTATGGATCGGATACCTCCTGACTTTTCAAGTGACCCGAACAACTTTTTCGTGGAGCATTTCGGGAGAATCCTCATATAACTGGACCACCAAGTGCATAAATAATTCACACTACATCTGTATATTTTTTTCAACATAGCAATATTTGACTTAAGTATCTAAGGGCTCGCATGTGAAAAATCTCCGCATGTCTTCTAGCTACTTTTTACCTTGCAAATCATGTCTCTAGAGCAACCTCTTTGGGGATATTTCTCTACCCTTTAGGACAACAGATTAAGCATCCCATTAGTTGTGTTAGGTTCATCCAAATAGTTCCTTGTGTTCCCATTTAGCTCTATGGACCTTTTATTGAGTTTTTTTGAAATAAATAAATTTAAATTATTGTAATTTGATAACAACAATAAGATTATTTTTTTTTATTTTTAAAATATGAATATAATATATTATGCACCTACAAAATTAAGTATGAATTATAAAAAATACCTCTTACCTCTCAAAAATTACATTTTATATATTTACATAAATTTCTCCACCTCAAACACTATAACCTTTTAAAAAGTAAAGAACTACACCTTTGTAATTTATGAAAATTTAAAAATAATAATATAACATATGATTCTAAAACTTGATTGATTGAAATATAATCATAAAAAAATGACTTCAAACTTAAAGTTTTTATCAGATAAGAAAAAAACATATTTCAATTTATTAAAAAATACTGACCATTTGATTTGAAAATAAACACAGTTATAAATGATTGTATTTTTAATTCTAAAAATAACAAATCAAAATACAAAAATACCCCTAGCAAGTAACGAAATAGAAAAATAATAGAAGGGCAATTTCGTATCTTGGCAGTGGGTTGAGCGTACCAACCACTTACGCATGCTACAAGAATAATCCCAATAATATTCTCCCCCCCTCAATTCATCAATTCCCTGTTTAAAGGTCTTCAACAATAATTTAGAGACCGATAAATAAAATAATAATTAAATTAATAAATAATATTAAAAATTATGATTAATAATTATATATCGTATTTTCAATAAAAAAGATAATAATATATGATTGTCTTAGTTAAAAAGGCGCCACGTAGCTTCTATTGCCGCTGATTTTTAATATTATTTTAAATTAATTAATTTATTCAGATTAAAAAATATCTTTAAGAGTTAAAAAGTAGGTGGAAAAGTTAAACTTAGCCCACACTCTCGGCGGTACACATACCACCACACTCTCTTCATTTTCTCGACATCTGTTCCGATAATCAAAGGCAAGCGGCTGCGGCGCATCTTTAAGCGAATACGTTTTCATTACTTACTCTCGCGCGTGCAACGAAGCACCACTCAGGTGAAGGGGGGATGGACCTTTCATGAAAACACTTATTATTTTTGATAGTTTTATAGCAGTAAAATTTGGATAGTTTTATGTAAGAAATAGAAGGCATTTAACGTGAGATATTTTAACAATTATTAGTTAGTATTTAAGAAAATTAATATTATTTTGTCTTTGAAAAATTCTTATTTAAAATTAGTATTAATTAAAAATAATGTATCAGTAACATTAAAAATAATTAATATAATAACTGTATTTCTATTTTTGAACAGTGTATTTTTTAAATTATATTTTGATCTAAAATCTGGGAATTATAAATTTTGTTTTCTACATGATTTAGAAAACAAAATAAAATAGAAAAAATATATTACCTTTTGAAGCAAAAACAAAATAAATAATATAACTCCCATCTCCTATATATTAGCGGTCTTGTCCCCCCTGCCCCTCTGCGCGCCCCCTCTCTCCGTCTATCTCCCCGGAGATTGTCACAGTCGCCGGAGATTCTTCCAGCGGCGACACCGAACACTGTTTATCTCTCTCTCTCTCTCTCTCTCTTCTCTCTCTCTCTCTCTTTATTTATCTCCTATGACAAATATGGCGGGAAACGATTGGATCAATAGTTACCTGGAGGCTATACTGGACGTCGGGCCGGGGCTCCAAGACGATGCGAAGTCGTCGTTGCTGCTCAGGGAGCGTGGCCGCTTCAGCCCGACCCGCTACTTCGTCGAGCAGGTTATCACCGGCTTCGATGAGACCGATCTCCACAGAACCTGGGTTCGCGTACGTCTCTTCACATCACCACTTCTCTCGCTCTCGTTTTTTGCATGAGTGTGAATCTCTCGTTGTATATGTGAAATTGAATGTGTTAGTGGCGTTAATTGGTGAATCTATGTTCAGTGTATATTTAATCGTGGATTCGAATATTTTGGCTGTGCCAGGCGTCGGCGACCAGGAGCCCACAGGACAGGAACACGAGGTTGGAGAATATGTGCTGGCGGATTTGGAATCTGGCGCGCCAAAAGAAGCAGGTGTGTCATATTCTGCTTAGTTAGTTCGTTTTGAACTTATTATGTTTTGGATTATGCGTTTGGAGTGGTAGTAAAGTGGAGGGCCTGAGACAGTTGATGCGGAACTAGGTATTCTGATTTTGGGTTTCCACTGGAAAATTAATTCTTTTTTCTTATTTATTCCGTCATGTGAGTATTGCTTGTTTAGGCGTTGAATTTCAGCAGTTAGTTATTGTGTTAAAAGAATGTGTACCGCATCAAGGAGCTTCTTAGTGGAGATGACAGTGCAGTTAATTACTGATTGCGATTGGGTTCAGTTAAGCTATGCTGTTCTGTTATCTAAAATTGCTGATTTTAACTTACTCCTTTTAGAAATCAATTTTTTGCTGTTATGGTATTGGGGTGGTTTATTTCCATATGAATTAGTAGAGTATTTTTGTCGGACCCTTTGTGATCATGTCTTTAAACTGTATAAAATTTTCAGATAGTCGTTAATGCTGCTTGACTAAAGACAACATGCCTTACCGAGCAAAAACAGAATAGAAGGCTTATGCAGAGTAGTTTGTATTTTGCTGGCAGTTATTTGTTTATTGTACTTGAACTCTTTAACTCTTTTTCATGCTAAATGAAGATTTTACAGAATCCATTCACGTCTTGTGATACTTGAATCCGCCTAATTTTCTTTTCTTTAACAGTTACTGGCCTACTGCTCCTACTTAAAATACATTTACTTTCTTTAACATTTGGAGGTGTAGGGGTTTCTCTGTTTTTTATCATTATTTTTCAAACGAGGCAACACATTCTTCCATTTGCTGCTTCTATGAATTGTGTTCTATTATGCTAATAATTAGCCATGATGTATTTTTCTCCTTATTATCTATTTGTTTATCTAATATAGCTTGAGGGAGAGGAAGCTCAAAGGATGGCTAAACGCCGACTTGAACGTGAAAGAGGCCGCAGAGAAGCGACTGCTGATATGTCAGAAGACTTGTCAGAGGGGGAAAAAGGAGATACAGTTAGTGATTTGTCGGCTCATGGTGATAGCAACAGGGGCAGGTTGCCTAGAATAAGCTCTGCTGAGACAATGGAGGCATGGGCTAGTCAACAAAAGGGCAAAAAGCTGTACATTGTCTTAATAAGGCATGAGCTGATCTCTACTCATTTGGTTTTCCAATGTTGTAATGCAGAGCTCTCTCAAGTGATCGCTTATTGTTGCAATATTGCATATCAATCACAAATATAGGTTATGGACTCATGTTTTTGCATACATTTCTTAGAATTAAATTGACAAGCTCAAATATGGAAGCTATTCTTTATTTTTGATTTGAAAGATCAAAATATGTCCTGCAGTCGGTTGGACTTTTAACTGTTAGTGCTCTTGCAGCCTTCATGGCCTGATAAGGGGTGAGAATATGGAGCTTGGTCGTGACTCTGACACTGGTGGCCAGGTAAATTGTTGTTCTAAGAGGTTTTATGTTCAATATTGTTCTAGTTTTGTTTCCAATCTCATTTTAAACTAGGACTCCAAGTCAGTACACTCGTGTCATGTAGTTGCTTACAGAGAGACAGCTAAACGTTCACCTTTCTTTTTTTTTTTCATTCTCCATTTCTTTTTCCTTTAGGTCAAGTATGTTGTGGAACTTGCAAGGGCCTTGGGCTCAATGCCAGGAGTGTATAGGGTTGATTTACTGACTAGACAAGTATCATCTTCAGAAGTAGATTGGAGTTATGGTGAACCCACAGAGATGTTGCCTCCAAGAAATTCTGATGGTTTGACGGATGAGATGGGGGAGAGCAGTGGTGCTTACATCATTCGCATTCCATTTGGTCCAAGAGATAAATATATTCCAAAGGAACTTTTATGGCCTTACATCTCTGAATTTGTTGATGGTGCTCTTAATCACATCATACAAATGTCCAAAGTACTTGGCGAGCAAATTGGTGGCGGTCATCCTGTGTGGCCTGTTGCTATCCACGGACATTATGCAGATGCAGGTGATGCTGCTGCTCTTCTGTCTGGTTCTTTGAATGTACCCATGCTTTTCACTGGTCACTCACTTGGTAGAGACAAGCTGGAACAACTTCTGAGACAAGGGCGACTCTCAAGAGATGAAATAAATTCGACATACAAAATAATGCGTCGAATAGAGGCTGAGGAATTAGCTCTTGATGCCTCTGAAATCGTCATAACTAGTACTAGACAGGAGATAGAGGAGCAGTGGCGTCTATATGATGGTTTTGATCCTGTACTAGAACGTAAGCTACGAGCTAGGATCAGGCGAAATGTCAGCTGTTATGGCAAGTTCATGCCTCGGATGGCTGTAAGTATTGGACTGTCATTCTTAATTCATCTTGTCTCAGTTCTTTTTATGTTAAATTTAGTCAGTAGTAATTGTCAGTAGTTAGTGAGGCCTGCTCTCCATCCTAGATCCTTGATGCTGAGGTAATTTAAAAGCAGGTGACCCATGGTCCTGAAGTTTAGTTCTTCTTTTTCTTCTTGAAGCTATGCATGAGGGAGTATTTACTATGTAATGATTATTGGCTTTGATGAAAATGAATTTCTTTGTAAAAAAATCTTACGGAAAAGAGAAATTGTAATCCTGTGTTCTGTTGACTGCATGTGTCCAAAATCTGTTATTAGTGAGTACGTTCTTGGAAATGAACTTTTATTATGAGATTGTGCTGTAACTGCTGATTCCACTTATAACAAATGATAAGCATTAAGAGATATACTAATCTTGAACCAAGATTGGGTATTGGGTGAATTTGGCCTGCCTATCTGTTCCATTTTACTTGATTTGTCATAGGCCTAAATCTCAGGTAAGCTTGACAAGCCTAGCTGCCTGTGATGGTTATCTTTAAATGACCTGATTTATTCCTCACTTAACAGGTATATGTTTCTCTATATGATTATTTTATGTGGCAAGATTATGCATGTGTGTTTTCTATGGCAAGGTTATGCACATGTGCCTGTGTTGCTAGTTGGAAGCACATTTTGTAACATGCCCATATTCTGCAGGTAATTCCTCCTGGGATGGAATTTCATCACATTGTTCCACATGAAGGTGACATGGATGGTGAAGCAGAAGGAAATGAAGATCAACCAACTTCTCCAGATCCACTTATTTGGTCCGAGGTTCCAATCATTTCACTTGCTTTGCTGTGTCCATCCTTCTAGATATAACCTTTTCAATAGATTACTCATGGAAATTGTCAAGAAAATTGTTCAAATTGCTAAGTTGAACTAATGATGTGCAGATAATGCGCTATTTTACTAATCCACGCAAGCCAATGATCCTTGCTCTAGCTAGGCCAGATCCAAAAAAGAACCTTACAACATTAGTCAAAGCATTTGGAGAATGTCGTCCATTAAGAGAGCTGGCTAATTTGGTATTTCTTGTCACCTCTGTCAATGAACTTATATTGAATGGATGTTACTGACCCATGGAAAGCAGCTGATTTTGCAATGAAATTAAGGTTCTATTATCTGTATTTGCAGACATTAATAATGGGTAACCGAGACGATATTGATGAAATGTCAAGCACTAGTGCTTCTGTTCTTCTCTCAATAATTAAGCTGATTGATAAGTATGATCTCTATGGTCAAGTGGCATATCCAAAACATCACAAGCAATGTGAAGTTCCCGACATCTACCGTCTAGCTGCAAAGACAAAGGTATATTTTGATATTTTGTTTGCCATAGCAGATTTGATATGGATCAATAATGTAACTTCAGTTATGTTATTTTATAGAAAATAGAGGTAAAGATAAAACAATAGGGGTTTATTTTGCTGTGGTGTGCATAATACACTTTGATATTTGTACGTAGTAAACAAAAGACCTATGTCCTGCACCATGCAAAACCACACTGACTGCACTCATTTCATCTGCCATATGCTCTTTTTGTGCAGATTCCTTTCTTGATATGAATTTCTTCATGATGAGTCATCAAAGTTTCTAAAGTTGAAATTGTCAATTTTTATAAGCACACTAGCAAAAACTGTTGTATTTATAAAGGAAAGAGTTATATCATGAAGGTTAGCAGCAAATTCTTTTAAATTTTTGTTTTCCAATGCTACTGCTAGTTGTGTTGGTGGTGAATGTTAGGCTGGATGTTGCATATCTCCATACATGGAGCTTTTAACTGGCATTCCTGTTGGTATTAAAATTCCTTGAATTTGTTGGGTCCCTAGTATTCATCTTCTGGAATCAAGAACTTTCCTTCTGCTAAGTGAATTTATGATTGATTCTCAAAGGAAAATACTTGGTTTCTACCCCTTCATAACTATGAAATGCTAGTTTCTGGTTCCTCTAGTTAATATATTGGTAAATCCTTTACTTAAGAGAAGGAACATTTCCTTTCAAGAAAAGGTTAGTAATGGTGGTAGTGAAAATTCATGAAACCCCAATGGGTGTTTTTTATTTTTTTGGGGTGGGGGGGGGGGTGTTGAACCGTTTGCAAAAACATGATCTACAGCTGAAATCTCTACCATAAAAAACTCAAAAGGGGGCTGAATAGAAGATCTTTACACAACCAAAAAGGGGTATATATCCCCCAATAATACATTGCAATGGGCTCTCAACACCTCTAAATCTTTTTTTTTCATTCCAAATTGTCCATATGATACCTTCACTTTGCAGCAAACCCTGCACCCAAGAAAACTAAATATTCACAACTGAGGCCAGCATACACTTGTAACCCCAAAAATGGAAAAAGTAAGGCATTAAAATTACTGTGCCATTCCGCAATGCTAAAATCTACCAATTCCCTGCTTGCATATACAGTAGCGATCAGCTAAATATAACTTGTCTTTTACAAGTGATCAATAGTGATAATGGAGTCAAGGTTTGTAGTCCAACTCAAAAGGCTGCAGTTGGGGCACTCCTCTGTCTCTAAATACCCTTCTGAGGAATGCCTACCTCCTCTTTATAATGAATCACATCATAAAAGAATGAATCATAAAGATTCCCCTGATAGGTGCCATACCCAGCTGGTTTCGTGTTGTGCGGTCATGAGGTGGTTTTGAAGAAAACCAAAGAAAGCTGTTATGGAGAGAAAACAATGCCCCCAGACAAGGAGGAGGAATCCTCTATCAATATCTCCCTGTCCCTATTCAACTAAAAATTGGTTTGGAAAAGACTGGCAAAGCATTTGTGTCAACACAAACTCTGGAAAAAAAAAAAACCTAACTCTCAATCCTATGCCAACACAGATTAAAATACAATTATAGAAATCATCACCAAACTCAAGTAATATCTCTACGATCCTGATACAAGGGGTGGGGTAGACCAGCCCCAAATGAAAACCATATTTATTGACCTTGGCCATAGTCTATTAAATTAAAGAGTGAACCTCCATAACCACTTGCCAAGCAAGTTGTCATGTACCTAGGGTTTAGCCGAGGGCTTTGAGAGGTAATTGATACGAATCGAGGCAGATAGATCAGGAAGGAAGGGGGAAATCAGAAGAAATGAGGGGTAAATTCAGGGAGAACAGAGACAGAGGGAGAGATTATGGGGAACTGAGAGAGAGAGAAATCTGAATTGATTGGATAATACTCATTGATGCCTTGAATTATGCTGGATGAGTCTTATATACTGATCTAGGTAGCAGTGGTTTGGTGCCAATAGGGCTGCCAAATATTTAAATCAAGTACAACTGAAGGCTGCTACCTTCTAGGTACAACTGCTGGCTACTTCTAAGTACATCCGGTACAATCAAAACTAACAGCAGGTACAATCAAAAGAATTATATCTACTATCTATTACTACTATACCCTTGGGGACATGACACAAGTTTTCGTGGAAAGGCCAAGTTTCCTAGTGCCAAGACCACCCCAAAAATGGGCTTACAAGCTTCATTCTAGCTAACAAGGTGGAAGTCATCCTATCTACATTTGTTAGCTATGGGAGTCCTTGTTTTGGCCATTACTTCTGTCCCTTCTTTGTGTAACTATAGCAAGTAATAAGGTATATATTCATCCACTTATATTTGTCTTGTAATATATGTTTTCATCTATAGAATCTCATTTTTCAGTTAAGAGTTTTGTAAAAGTTATAAATGGTCAGCAAACATGAGAACTTGTTCTGATATGCTTGGTTACTGCAATAACAAGCAGATATGGTGGTAGAAAGTAGGTTGTTTTGTTGAAATAGGAAACATTTGGGAGTACGTTTCTGCATAAAGAGTAATCAAGTTGTGACTGCTCCAGCAGTTAATCTTAACTTTGGTCAGGGTTGACGTGTTGGTTCTTCTACTGTAGGTTAAGTAAATATTAAGTGCACATACATGGCAAAACAAATGAAATTTCCTTTTGGATCTCCTAGTTATGAGAAGCTGTATGTGAATGAAACATATAACCGTGACTGTTAATATGAGAAGATGCGAGCGCAAGGTATATGGTTCGGGAAAACAAGAAATCTTTGGCATTCAGGGGGATATAAACTGGCATTGTGTGTTGAAAGAGAAAAATAGTTTGTATATAAGTTATCTATACAAATTATTTATGATAACATGTTAAATGTATCAGCAGAGCATCAGTTCTATCTTTGTAGGAAATAATTGACTGCCTGAAAACGTAGACTAGAATACTTGAAAGGGAAGAGCCTTCACTTCACAGCCAAAGCCAGGATAACAAACTAGAATTAGGGTGAACTTCTTATAGCAGCAACTGTGACTCTTTTGGATTAATATTGATTCTTATGTGGTACGACATTTTTGCAGGGCGTTTTCATCAATCCAGCTTTCATTGAGCCATTTGGGCTTACTCTAATTGAGGTATGCTTGTGATACTTGTGTATCCCTTGTCTTTCGCTTTTTGGTTCTCTTCTCTACAAACAAGTACAACTTCTTCTCCATTGAACAGGCTGCAGCATATGGTCTACCAATTGTTGCCACAAAAAATGGAGGTCCAGTTGACATACATCGAGTATGTGATACCTAGCTGATTGAGTTTATTTATTGATCTGGAGGCATTTTGTCTTTAATGATTATGTGGGAAGGCTATATCTTTTAGATTTGTTTTATATCTGTTGCAGGTACTTGATAATGGTCTCCTTGTTGACCCCCATGATCAGCAGTCTATTGCTGATGCTCTTTTAAAGCTGGTTGCAGATAAGCAACTATGGGCAAAGTGCAGGCAGAATGGATTGAAAAATATTCACCTCTTCTCATGGCCAGAACATTGCAGAAATTACCTGTCCCGTATAGCTAGTTGCAAACCAAGGCAGCCAGGGTGGCAGAGAGGTGATAATGAGAATGAAGAAAATTCAGAATCAGATTCACCAAGTGATTCCCTGAGAGATATACAGGATATATCTTTGAACTTAAAGTTTTCACTTGATGGAGAAAATAATGAAGGCAACGGTAATACTGATTATTCTGGAGAATCTGGTGATCGCAAGACTAAGTTAGAGAATGCTGTTTTGGCATGGTCTAAGGGTGTTCTTAAGGGCACTCAAAAGACTGGGCTTACAGACAAAGCAGATCAGAACAGCGGTGCTGGTAAGTTCCCAGCAGTACGGAGGAGGAAACATATTATTGTTATTGCTGTTGATTTTGAGGCTGTATCAGATCTTTTTGAAACTACTAGAAAGATATTTGATGCTGTGGAGAAGGAAAGGCTCGAAGGCTCTATAGGATTCATATTAGCCACATCCTTTACCTTGTCTGAAATACATTATTTTCTAGTCTCAGGGGGGCTGAGCCCTACTGACTTTGATGCTTTTGTCTGCAATAGTGGCAGCGACCTGTACTATTCATCTCCTAATGCAGAGGGTAACCCTTTTGTAATTGACTTGTACTACCACTCACATATTGAATACCGCTGGGGTGGAGAAGGGTTGAGGAAGACTTTGGTCCGTTGGGCGGGTTCTATCACTGATAAGAAGGGTGACAGTGAAGAGCAAATTGTTACTGATGATGAAAAGATCTCAACCAACTATTGTTATGCTTTTAAAGTGCGAAAGCAGGGAAAGGTAACTTTCTTTTCTACATGTGCTGATTTTGTCATTAAATGGATGGTTTCATGTACTTCACCTTAGCACTATAGTTGTAACCAAGCTGAGTATCTCAAGATTGATGTGAATCAAGCTTGGTGAGAGGACAAATGAAGACAAGCTCAAGCTTGAAATTTTTAGAGGCAATTGAATAACCTAAGCTTGAACTATCTGTAGTTAGGCCTGAAAGACTCATTGCTTATAACATGTGATGGCAATGTAGAACTTTTAATTCATTCTGAAAGACATGCACAAGGCTAGGAAGATATGGGTTTCAGATGGAGTGATCCTAGCTTGGTTGGGCTTGTGGTTTGTAATCCTTCGACCACTTGGCCTATGGATTAGTATCATTGCCATGAGGCTAAACCAAAAGAATGTACTAAATAAGACAGCTATGCAAAATTTGTGACCTCCATGCTCTACTAAAATGCCTTTTTGCACTTTCGAATTACTTGGCATGAAGCGCATAACCTAGGAAGGTCAAGCTTTAATATTCTCTAGTTCTGCTAAGGTGTTAATGCTCATAATTACCTACTTGACATGATAACCTTAAAAGGTTGCACTGAAGCAAGTAACCAAACACAAACATCAGTGATTCTGGTGGTGCTGCGTTGCTTGTCAATGTATTCAAGAATGACCTAGCCTTTAGCCAGACTTGACATTTAGTCTAGTTTGAGTGACCTTGAACATCATTGTTGGCAACCCTATTATTCCTGATTGCCTCAATCTCATACACATGCCCACACAAAGAAAAAAAAAGGAAAAGAAAAAGAGAAGGAAAAAATGGAAAAGGAAAAGAAAAAGTGATTATCATGAGAGGTCTTTTTTTCTTTAAGCATTACGAGGAAACAAAATGTGGGATGGGTTGGTATTACTGAATATGATTATTCAGATTTGAGTATAGGGGGGAGTATAAAGTTAATTCAGAGCTAGAGAACACAATCCAATCGTTTTCTTATTCTTCTTCAGACACACACCTGTGCATTTCTATCTTTCTGATCTTTTGTTTATGAAAATGGGTATTTCTTTCTCTGTACTCTACCAAGGCACATTGATTGTTGGCATACATTTCAATGTGTGCGTGTGTGTGTATTTGACGAGTATTGTGCATTGTCAGATGATATTCTTCTTCAATTTCCATTTTTACAGGTTCCCCCAGTCAGGGAAATTCAGAAAGTAATGAGAATCCAGGCTCTGCGCTGCCATGTTATTTATTGCCAAAATGGAAATAAGATTAATGTCATTCCGGTATTGGCATCTCGTTCCCAAGCACTAAGGTATAGCTGTTTTAGCTCTTGGCTTAATTTTGTTTTGAAAATTTTCAGAGACTACAATGACTGCATCATATTTTGGTCATATTGTAAAACCTTGGTTGATTTTAGTTCTTGAAATATGCATGACTAGGTAGTTAGGTCCTAGTACTAAAACCATGTTCTGCCTTCTACTTGCAACTGTTTAGTATTAAAACTGAGCATACATATTATAAAAGCTTGAAAGTGAGCCTTGGCTGCTTGGTACAATGGTAAGCTTTCTCCATTATGACCTAAAGGTCACAGGTCCAAGTCAGGAAACGACCTCTTTAAGGGTAAAGGCTGTGTACAATTGACCTTCCTCAGAGCTCTCAATGCAGGAGCCTCCTGCACTGTGTTGAACTTTATATAGGTTTATTTAAAAAAAAAAAGCTACTTTATATAGGTTCACCTTTATATGTATTGTAAAGGATTACGTAGTGGTTTCACTTCCTAATTCCTATGCAACTGACATTTGTTTGAATATCTCAGGTATTTACACTCATCTTCCTTTGTTGTTGCTTATCGAATTCAAGATAATTATTACCTTTTCTTTTGTCAAGAAGATATTCTTACCCTGTTCTATATTTGATGCTCATCATGGCAGCTTTCTCCCCAGTAATTAGTTTTAACAGTAAAACTACTGATAACAACAAAACACAGCAGTGGTGAAACCATCTTCATTGTGTAAAAATGACTTGGTTTCAACATTTTGTTATTGTGTTTTTATGCATATCAACACAATCACACAGTATCCAATCACCCAAAGTGTTTAATCTAATACAGGATTGGGGATACCCAATCAGTCATCATTTGGTTTTTCATCTGAACAGTGCTCCCCAACTGCAATACCTTTATTTTTGTTGTTTTTCTCAAAGTCCGGCCTTCTTTCTCTTGAGACTTAGTTTTGTGCGCCTAGTCTACTCAACCAGTGTCAGCCTATGATCCTGTATGCCCTTTGGACCATGGATTGTATTAGTAATTGATCTTGAGCCTGTATGGACTAGTTGGGCAGTCAAGATAATGACACTGCCTTTGTTGTATGACATGATTTTCAATGGAATTTAAGCCCAAAGTCCAATTGGCCAAGACTTGTGGCGGCTGCCTTGATTGTTAGTCAATAACTCGTTACTTGGGAGTGCCTTGATGCTTTATGCCCCAGAGACGAGGATTGAACCCAAAGATATTGGTTTGATGCATCCATAATAGGGAAAGCTGCATAAAGCATTTCGTCACCTTTATTCATCTTTATCTTGCATGCATGCCCTGCCCTCCATTCTCCTTCAGGTGATAAGAGGATATTCTCTTGGCAGCTACAGTCTCTACTGCATCATTCTCCCTGACGTGACGTAACATATGCTTATTTCCCTTCGTTATTTGGTTCTGTTTCTATTGTTTTTCTTTTTGTTCTTGTTTTTTGTACTTATTAAAAGGCTAAATTCTTCCCCACACCACACGTTCACAAAAAGAGTAAAATTTCCTGGTCTAGAGCTTCCACTTCTATTCATTGTGGATTATAATTGATTTGAGATTCTACGGGACAAAATAGTACAGAAGAATGTGATTATGAAATGGGTAGATCAAGTCGGCTTGACATTAGGAACTTCAAGACAGGTATTTTATGCCATAACTCTTGCAAATGTTAAAAGTATCTAGACATGGTTCTGAGGAGGCAACATGATTAAACCAATTTTGGGAAGTGATCGAAGGTGCCCTTTTGCCTTTCTGAGCACTGTAGGACCCTTTTTAAATTCCTTGCTGAAAGCTGAACCTCATGATTTTCTGTATATAATTCCATGAAGTTATATTTTGATTTGTTCTTTCAATGATATTCTTTGATCTGTATGACTCAACTTGTTATAAATGGAGCCTTTTCTTTGGAATTTTGCTTGACTATATAATGAATAAAAAATCGGGTACAGGTATCTCTATCTCCGGTGGGGCGTGGACTTGTCCAAAATGGTGGTGTTCGTTGGGGAATCTGGGGACACTGATTATGAAGGATTGCTTGGTGGTATCCACAAGTCCATAATACTGAAGGGAGTTTGTAGCAGTGTGAACAATCAACTCCATGCCAACAGAAGCTACCCGCTTTCAGATGTCCTGCCGGTCAATAGCCCTAACATTGTTCAAACAGGTGAAGAATGCAGCCCTGCTGATGTCAGGACTTCATTGGAGAACCTAGGAGTCGTCAAAGCCCCTTGAGTAATGCTCTCTGTGGTTGTGATCAGCCTCTGGATCTTCAACTTCCTGAAGAGCAATTTCACCAACTCTAATAGAACTATGCCCCTAAAGCTGGTTTTGTTTTCTTGCTGAAATCTTGGTAATTCTTTTGTTTCTTTGCTTCAAAAATCAATCCTTTGTGGCTTCCATGCCAATGGAAGCCAACTTATCTTGTATATTGCTGTAAATTTTTCCTGGTATCATGGAGCCCCGTGGTCTCGCAGGACAAAGTAAACTACAGATCAGAAGTTTTAAATAAATATGAAAGTTGCTCTTCGACTCTTTCTTGCAAACGTCATGCCTCTCAGGTAATGTTCTCATTGGTTGTTATACTTCAAATCACTTCATTTTGATCAACGGCCTCGAGTTCTTTCTAGCTATTATTTTAGGGTTGATGTGCAATTTGGTTCTGATGGATGAAATTGAAATCAATGCCCAGGCTCATGTTAGTTCAAAATTTGATTGAAGATGCCTTGTAATTTGCTTGCTGCTAGATATGATGAGCGACTTACTTTTAGAGGTTGATTTGATTGGCCTTTTCATAGGTCACCAAATGTTGCTCTATAAAGTGAGACCAAGGAGAGTGGGTTGTTTCTATATATCCTGTGTTTGGTTCCCAGGAAAATAAGCACATAAAGAAGGAATTAGGATGTTCACTAATGTTGTTTGGTAAGAATACTTGACACAATCTTCCGGCTATTTTATGTAAAGTTGGTTAGCTGTCATGGACTCTTGCATCTTGATTAGAAAAGTAATGTCTACTCTACTAAAATTAGCAATCCTTACTCCATTATGCCCCCATTATTGGGATGGGATAGTGGGCAAAAGGGCAGGGAAAATGGCCATAGAGACAGATAAGGGTGTAGGTTTGGCACATTAGGTTGGCTGATGTTACAGTTGGGCTAGGTTGTACCAATTTCTTGGAACTCAATCCATACCCGTCTCAAATTTAATCTAATAAAAGGGTGGTTTTAATGAATTGAGTGTTCTTGTTTTTGCAAGGACAAGGGGTGGTCATCCTGGACCTAATCTTATTTATATTTTGTGAAGGTATTTTTACAACTCAAAACTTTCTGAGTTTTTTAATCAGAAACTAATAACCTTATTATTACTATCAAAATTATATAAAAAAATAAATCTTATAAAATTATATATTTTCTCAAACCCTACAAATATAAATGGGTTGCAAAGATGACCGTGTTAGTATAATAAATAATAGCAAAATAGAAATAATTTGCTCTAAAAAATACTGCTGGGAGTAATGTATACCCATCTCAAAGAAGACCAAGACCAAAATAAAACCAATAATAATAATAATTAGCAGTTATATTATATGCAAATGAATGCTGTATTCATGGCGGGTCCAACTGTTTCAGGCTCATGCTCTGAGATTGTTGGCAGATGCCGTAAAGCCGAGCTTGAATTAAGAGTCATGGTCATGCCAAAGTGGCAAAGTCAAACATCCCATCCCCATGACCATGAATATATGATGGAACCATTAAAACCAATTCCAACATTCAGACCTCATGAATCATTTGCTTGGGGAATTGGGAATGCGTTCCGCCATCTTCACGGACATCCTGCCCTTAATCCATGAATCATCTTCAGATTCTTGGGGGACCAAATTCCATTTATACAGCTCTATGAATATCTAAAAATGTTAGACTAATTATTTTAACTAGCGTTTGTTAAAATAAGGACGATAAAATATATTAACATCAAATTAGAATATTTTTTAAATCAAAATATAAAATAATCAAAATAAAATAGTAAAATATTTTATGATTTTTATTAAATTATTTATTAAAAATTTTAAAATATATTAAGGGGCATATAAATGATTTTTTTTATCTATAAAGTTCAAAATAAATTTATTTAGAGGTAAGAAGAGATAAAGTTATTTAAACAATTTCATGTAAGAAGTTACATGACTTCTTTCTTAAGTGTTGACAAATAAATTTAATAAATATAATAAAAAACACTTTTATTTTGAATATTTTTCATATCTCACTTTTTTCAATACATATCAGATTATTTGTTAAAATTTTTGGAATGTATTGAGAGATATATGAGTTATTTTTTCTTATTTATAAGGTCAAAGATAAATTTATTTGGAGATGGGGAGAAATAAAGTTGTCTGAACAATTTCAGATAAAAAATCACGTGACTTCTTTTTCAAGTGCTGTTAGATAAATTTAACAAATATAATAGAAATTACTTTTATTTAAAATACTTTCTATATCTTACTTTTTTTTTTCTCTTACTTTTTTCGACCCATATCATTTAAAGACCAAACATTAAGCAATAAAAATCTAAGAGCAAACATTAAGGAAAAGCAAACATTTAAATCTTTGAATAAGAAAGAAAAAAAAAATCCAGATTGACCTGTCATTTTCTACCAATATTACGAGAACAAGTTATCCAAAAACAAAAGCGTTGTCGTAAGCTTGCGAGTTGGGTGAAGAAACCATGTGCAAGTGCAAGATGTGTGGCTCTCAATAATTAATTGTGGAATATTCGTGGAATTTATTGTGCTGTAAAATCAAGATTAAATGCAAATGGCGTGTGTGATTTTTGAGATTTCGTGTTGGATCTTTGCACCACAAACATTAACTTGAAGGCAACAAATTAGTATGCGCTGTGGTTAGGTTTAGGGTACCCTTAAGTTTCTTGTGGCCAGACCAGATAAGAACCATCTCATGAAATGAAACACAACCCTAATGGTAGCTCACCAGCCTCTTCCCATATGGTATAGGGAGGGTTGCCTAATTCCTTGCTCACCCTATACACACACACACATACAGTTATCTTTCTTTCTTTTTTTTTTTTTAAATATATATTTTTTAAAATGATGTGTGTGATGAAGTATCAAATTAATAAGAATTCTTGTTGAATCAACGATTGAATGTCCAGTGGCTATGCTTTTATATGTTGCTTAAATTAACTTACAATCAACAAGAGAGACTACCCGAAGCTTGCCTTGAAATGGGTTTCGATGCCTAAACTATAGAGAGGAAGATACATTGCTAATTTATTGAAGGCTAAACCCATATTTTCTTGCTTTATCATCCCTTAAAGGTCAAATGTAACCTACTGAATCCTTCATCTTTATAATTAATGTCTATTAACTACTTAATGTGATTTAAAATAATGTATGAGTTATACATGAATTAAGCTGAAAATAAGAAAAATAAAAGAAAGATAAATAGAAAAAGAATCGACTAAACCGATTATTCTTTTTACATTTCCTTCCGTTTTTTACCTTTGTCTTTGCTCTTGTCCACCCAAACGGAAGAGCCAAGTCTCTAGTTGCCTGTTGTAATCTTGATCGATCCCGACCCTTCCTCTTTGCTCCAGCTGGCAATCCTCGACTGACTCATTCTTCTCCTTTCTCTTTGTTTTGATTGAAAACTCACGACTAACCCATTATTCTCCATCCTTTTTCTCTGATTGACGATCCATAATCTATTTATTAGTGAGTTTATAATTCGGTGGCCTTGGACGTGATATTTTGTTGTTTTGTTTTTATATATTTAATGACACGTCTATCACACGCATTACAACATAAGAATTTGTTACGCGTGATATGTCAACAACTTACTATTGGGAATCGTGGTTGCCTTGGAGCTTCTCATAGAAATACAAAAACAAAAATGTATCGCCCCGTCCTACAGTTCGGCCTAAACCTTTGGGTAAGCTCTGCAAGATCAACTATATTAATAATTGTATAGAGTACTATAAAATTCCTCGATAGGATCATTCGGGAAGTCCCTCCAAGGACGACTCCCATACAATTCTTGTGAGAGCTAGAGAAGCGTCTACAGGTAAAGCACCATATCCATATAATTGCTTGCCACCTATGCTTTGCCATCCATTTCAAGTTTAGGAATTTAGCTGACTAGATAATTAAATAGTCAATAGGTATAAATTATAAAAATTAAGTATTCAATAGATCATATTTAAAATTTAGGAGACTGATAGGGCTTTTCATGTAAAATTTAAGAGAAAAAATATAAATTTAACCTTTATTGAAAGAGTATATAAATAAAAATGAATTGACTCTTCCTTAATATATAATTTAGAATATCATACGCACTTATAAATACAGATATATCTTAACAATTGGGAGCAAAACAATAGGGCTAAGATATTAATGTTCATGATTTGCAATCAAGTCAGCATTCCTAATTAATGCCTTGAGTATTACTCATGAGTCTAGCTAGCCGCATGATTATCATAGTAGGTGGCCATATGTACATAATTTATCACATCAACAAATTTGAAGTCTTACCATTATTCAGGTATCTTGTCAACACATTAACTGCGTGCAATTTAAAATTATATTAACTGTGAATATAATTAGTTAATGATAAGAGTTCATCTTATAATTAAACTAAAAAACTTTCAGTGGAATTATATATATATGAAGAGAAAGAATAATAAAGTTTTATTATGTATAAAAAAATTACAATTTGTCAAAGTATGTATGAAGAGAAATATGTCAAGAATTAGCTGAACTTCCCCACCCAAAATATGGTGGGAAAACTTGGCAGCTACCACTAACCAATTTGCACTCAAAAACCTTTTCAACTCATTTATCAGACACTCAATCCTTCCCAAAAACCCTAATCTGGAGAAAGAATATTCCATGTGCCAGCTTAGGTTTACTTGTATTGTTGGAATTAATTAATAATGTGTGACAGTTTAATGGCTTGTCTCCAAGTTTCCCAATCATACAGAATAAATAAAAAAAACAAAGAAAATTTTTCTTCTATTTTGAAATTTTTTTATGATTTTCAATTTTGAACCCAAAAATGAATGCGAAAGCATAAAATTTATATTCAACGATTAATAAATTATTGAGGGTCTTTCTTATTATTATTTAGTACAATGATTTTTTTTTACTGTCGTAGTTTAATCTTACTTTACGTATTATTTGGTACGATAATTTGTGGGTTATTGTGCATGTCTAATAAATTTTTATAATATACATTCAAATAGTTATATTTTCCAATTATCATTGACAAAAAAAAAAAAAAAACAAAGCATTATGTTGAATTTATCCAGTTCCAAAACTTAAAGTTAATTTTAAAAAACTGTAAATTCATGCACCAGCTATATATCTACAAGGATTATATACATATATATATATGTATAAATATATGTGGTAAAACCTTTCCTCTATGTCTAACCACTAAATATATAGAATTGAAAAGAAAAATATCAACAAAAGAGGAGAAAATTCAATGCTTTTGCCCCATATTAATGAAGTTGTTGATAACCTAACAACCTGCACACTCCCAACTGTACACACAAACCGATCAATGCCAATTAGAAGCCGTCTTTAAATGATAGATGTTGTTGGTGGAAGTCTCTCCAACCAGGCAAACACTCTCCACAGAGAGAGAGAGAGAGAGAGGGAGAGAGGGAGAGAGAGAGAGAGAGAGGGAGGGAGGGAGGGGAGAGAGAGAGAGAGAGAGGGAGGGAGGGAGGGGAGAGAGAGAGAGGGAGAGAAATAGAGATATGGATGTACACATCTCTTTCCTTCCATGATGATCATATCATCATCGTCATCGCCATTTCTAGCATCATCTTGGCTGTGATTTGGACACATATAGTTATGAACAACAGTGAAGGGGCTGTTTGGAGTAGAAAAACAAGAAAGACGAGGGAGATGGATCTGACAAACACTACTGCTGCCATCAACGGGAAGCAGCTGAAGAAGAAGAAGAAGCAGTGCCCTTTGCTTTCATTTCACGAATTGCCTGATTACATGAAAGATAACGAGTTCATCCTGAATTTTTACAGAGCTGATTGGCCCCTCAAAGAGGCTTTCTTCAGCGTGTTTCGCTGGCACAATGAGACTCTTAACGTCTGGACGTAAGTGATGATGATCTGAGTTTCTTTCCTTCTTTCCCCCCCCCCCCCCTTTTTTTTTTGTTTCTTTCGTGTTTTTGTGTCTTTAATTTTGATGGGTTGTGTCTTCTTGTTTTTCCTTCTGATTTTCTCTTCCTATGAATGATATTTTCTATGGAAACAAACAGGCATCTACTCGGATTTGCCCTATTCTTGGGGTTAACAGTTGCTAATTTCGTGCATGCTTCTCAGCTGGCAGATCTGTTTGGCATTTTTACAAGGTATATGCATATCTTGCACAGTTTCTTTCTCCCATCCATTCAAATTAAATTCCACTTTCCCCCTAAATTAGGGAAATGCTCAGCTTTTCTTCTTTTAATAGAATTTCCATACAGCTCGTCAATTTCATAATTAACCAAACATTGGGAAAGAAAACACCCAATAAATAGACTGATAATTGTAGGAATACCAGTTTCATATATAACTTCAATTCTATGGCATTTTTTGTAAATAGTTTTTATAGAGATATTAAATCATATACATATTTTCCTGACGAGTTGTCTATGAATTAACCCTTCTTGGATGCTAATTTTCCTTCTTTATTCTCTCATGCCAATTTGGGTCCCCAAAAACTACAAAAAGAAGTTACTTTTTTTAAAATTTTATTTATAAATTAAATTGGACTATAGTCCTCTCTGATTTTCCCTAGTAAGGTAGACAATGCCACAATGGTCTGAAGTCATCAGTACATTCTGTTACTAGATGTTAGAGAATAGCATCAGAATCGATGGCTAAATAAGGATATATTTTGCTTTTATACATGAATCAACGGAAACATATTGTCCCCCAATTTAGCAACTCTCTATCTTCAAAATCATCAGCAATTAACATTAATAAAAACTATTGAAAAGAAGGGAATACATGATCCTGTGTGACAGTGTGTGCCTAGGGCTTGTTCCTCTTGGGCATTTTAGTTTTCTATTACCATAAGCACAAGTAATAATCCCACAAAAAATTAACAAAAGAATTGAAGGTTGAATGTGCATGGTAGCACTGTTAGTAATATCTCTTAAAATAAGAATTGCTGTATTACATATTTGGTTATATATATTAAGGTGATCCAATATTTCATGGTACTCATGTTAATTTGGAATGATTTTGCAGTTCTTTCCCCACGAGTTCAGAGCCAAATGCCTCTCATAATCCAGAAAATTTCTTTTCAGTAAGTCAATTCTAAAACCATTTAATTTTAGATTAAAAAATATTATGTCTCTAAATATTAGATTAGTAACAAATTTTATTGCTCCAAAGAAATGATTTTTCTTTCTTTGTTAGAAGGATCTTTGAAAAGTTACACAAATAATGTCTTCCTAATCTTTTTAATCTCCATGAAAATCGGCATTGTTTCAGGGCCAAACAAAGCTCATTGACCTGAAGCACCCATCGCCGCCACCGGAAACCAATTTGCCGCCTGTGGCAACGCAGTGGCCCTTCTTCATCTTCCTCGGCGGCGCCATGTTCTGCCTCCTCTCCTCCACCACTTGCCACCTCTTCTCCTGCCACTCCCACAGCCTCAACCTCCGCCTCCTCCGCCTCGACTACGCGGGCATCACCGCCATGATCATCTCCTCCTTCTTCCCCCCCATCTACTACATATTTCAGTGCCAGCCCCTCTGGCAAATCCTCTACCTCTCCGCCATCTCAGTCATGGGTCTCTTCACCATCTTCACTTTGCTCTCGCCGGCCCTTTCCACAGCCAAATTCCGCACCTTTCGGGCTCTGCTCTTCGTGGCGATGGGCCTCTTCGGCCTGATTCCGGCCGTTCATGCCCTCGTCGTGAACTGGGGCGACCCAAAGAGGAACATAACGCTGGCGTATGAATCGGCCATGGCGGTTTTCTACTTGACCGGGACCGGGTTTTACGTAAGCCGGGTGCCGGAGCGATGGCGGCCGGGCTGGTTCGATTTGGCAGGGCAGAGCCACCAGATATTCCATATTTTTGTGGTTTTGGGAGCGTTGGCTCACTACGGGGCGGCGCTGGTTTTTCTTGACTATCGAGGGCGAATTGGGTGTGATGGGATGAAGGGATGATTAAGGATGATGTGGGACTTAGCAGCGATTAATGTTTGATTATGTTGTCATTCGTTTGTTGTATGGATCAATGCTGTGTAGTTGAAGATACAGAAGGAATCAACGAAGCTCGTTGGTTCTTGACTTGTTCTTGAAAATGTTCAGATAAACGATGTTTTAGTAATACAGTTTGTGCATGTGATGTGAATGCAAAAAAAAACAAATCAATGGAGATGGAAGACTATAAGGAAGAAGAATTGGCAAGAAATCTTTAAAAATGCCATAATGAAATAGAATGACCATAAAACAGAAGATAATGGGCATGAATACATGATTATAACTTTATTATTATAAAATGTAAATATTCATTTGAAAAAAATACAATTTTATAAAGTGCTTTGTCACGCTTTAAAGAAAAATATAACTGTAGTAGTTGTTGTATGAGACAGTTTGGACCTTTTTTTTAAGAGATTAAACATCTTGCAGATTGGGCTTTGGGCCGTAGCCCAATTCACATGCATGAAACTCATAATATATATATACATACATATACATACATTTGTGTTTTATTAGGCAATCCGTTTTGATATAACTTGTGAGATAATTAGTTTTGATACTATTTACTAAGTTAGCGTTTACTAAAATGAGTAAAATAAGATTACATAGAGATTACTTATCTTTAAAGTCTAAATTATCTTATCTAAAAGGAGAAAGGGATAAATTTATTTGAAAAGTTCAAAATAAAAAGTCATATGACCATTTTTTAGATAAATTTAACAAATATAATAAAAAATACTTTTATTTATGATACTTTTATATTTTACTTTTTTCGATTTATATCTTGATTAGCAAACACTATTTCAGTACTAATTATTCAAAGGGATTATTAGAACTGGTTATCTAATTAACATATATAATCAATGACACAATTCCATAAGTTGTCAATCGATTCCATCCATTAATATAATTGGCTTAATCGAGTTTAAAGGAGTTACTAAAGTTGTCGGTTGATTACATTCATTAATATAATTGGCTTAATCGAGTTTAAAGGAGTTATTAAAATTTTCAAAACCGGGTTATGATATCATTTAAACAAATGTAATTTAAATGGCTTTTAAATTGCTAAATTATAGCCTAAGCAAATATAATTTAAATATTTTGAGTCAACTTGTATGGTAGCATGTAGGGTAACTCATGGCTTGTTGTTTAATCATGGAAGGTCAGCTGAAGAGTTAAAGCATGACTAAATTTTCTAGCCTACAGACCCTAACTCTTGAGCCATATGATTACTAGACCAAGACTTCAATGGAGTTCAAGACTTCAATGGAGTTCACCTTTAAATATTGTTCTTTGACTCACAGGGAGTACTCTTTATCCACTTGTAAAAATTTATTATTTTCAGCAGCCTAAACAATTAATGTGCAGAAAGTTCTATTGTTATTAACTAAGAGGAGGATAAATTTTACTAAACAAATAGAGAAAAAAAGTAAAAAAAAAAAAATGTAACCATTGGCCTTGATTAGTTCTTAAACAAATAAAATCTTAATTTATTTTCAAAAAAATGCAAAAGTCAATTAATTCATAACCTAAGAAAATTCAATTGAATGACAAAAGTAAATTAGTTTTTAATTTATTTTTGAATCATGAAATTAAAGTAATCTCTAAATAATTGATTTTTTTTAATTTTTTTCCCTAGTAGATATAGTTTTGATTTAATTTTCAAAGACTATATTTGTGTTTTTAATTCCAAAAATTGGAATTCTCTTGTTTTCTTTTTGGGTTAGTGGTTCCATTTACTACCTTTTTTTTTTAATTTTTATCTCTTAAATCATCAATTGGTGTCACTTTCTTTTACTTTAGGTAAGTTTGGTATTTTTTTTTTATCTTTAATTGATTTGTAAAAATATAATTGCTTGTAATTGTTTAAGATTAATTAGAGTATTATAATTATTTTCTTTTACCAGCATATAAATATAATTTTTTTTGTTAATAATATGGAGTTATTGATAAAAAAATAAAACTATAAGAGGATTAACTGTCTCAAATTATAAATTTTGAGGAGATTTAATATATTTTAACTTTAATAAAAATAAACTATTTTAAGATTATTTTTTGAAAATAGTTTCCAGAATTTTGTTTAAGCATATATGTTGACTAGAATTTACCCTATTGTGGGATAAGAAAATAATTTATTCATTTAATTTTCAGTAGATCAGGATAAGAAGATAATTTTCTGAACCATAATCAGTACTAGATCTTATGTCATTTAGGAATAATTGAAGGTTCAGTCCCAAATTTATAATGCACAGACCATATTGTTTGAATGGAGAAAAAAGTATTAAGCAAACTAATTTTTCCTTGTATATTTTTCTCTTTCTCAATGTAAATGTCATGAGAATCAAATAAGTTTTCACCTCAATGTTTATTTCAAACCAGATTTCTGTTCTCCTTGGAGCTCATTTTATAAATTAGAAAAAAAATAATTTTATTTTTTATTTTTAGAAGCACATGAAATGGAAAACCCTCATATTTATTTTAAATATTTTTTATTAATTAAGAAAAATAATTAATGATAAGTAGTTGAAATTAATTATAATTGAAGGATAGTTTAAGGTCACGAGATCTTATGGCAATCTGAAGGGTTTTTGACTTGTGAATTTCTTTCCAAAAAAAATAATAATAAAACCTCGGGAAGTTTAATGCAAGTGAATTTGAAAATTGAAAGTTGAAGCTCTCATAGTAACGCATCCCCAAGTGATATAATATAAAAAATAAAGTAAGTAGTAAGTACAAAACAGAAAAGAATTACTTGGCTCTGAATTAATGTTAATTTTCTAAACTCCATTCACCTAGGGATTAGAGTTCACACTCAACTTTGTAAGGATCTTGTGAGAGTGATCTGCACATACCCTAATGAGTCGTCTTAGGCTGATTATTATTATTGTTATTTTTTGTGATACTCAAGTCCTCAAGCTAATTTGAGACGTCAAAGAGAGGTCTATATAATTAAGGATGGTATTTTATATATAGATCTTCAAGTAAATACCCATTTATGAATTGATTGAAATTGCAAATTTGTGGGTGTTAATTTAAGTCCATAATTTCAGCCCCATTTTGAGGTCTTTCACATCTGAATCATCAACTGGTGAAGGTTAAGGTGAAGTTTTCCACATCCAAAGGAATCATGATTATGTAAATAAATATAGGGATTAATCAAATTAACAATGGATCTCTCCTACAAATCCGCAGGAACTCGCTGCCTTCATTAATATAATTAGTTTGAAATGAACTTGGAAGGGAGGCCATGCATGCATGCTGCTTTCTATTCGGAGACCCTTCTAATATTGTATCAATTAACTTGCAATGAAATGGAAAAGCAGCCCATATGCTTCTTTCCTAAGCTTTGCAACAATTTGTGGGCTCAATTACATCTAGCAACAGTGATGGATCACATGCTGTGTTGCTCTTTTGACATGGATTGTGCCCTAATTTATACAAGGTTGCCATGTTGTGCAATTTTTATTTGCCTTGGAAAAGAAGCATGTTACTTAAAGTGGGACTAAATCATCCACATTTACTACCCAAATCGCCCCCATATTGGACCAAAACCTTGCTATAGATCATTCTCCATTCATCCAATTACAAGGCACCTTATTTCCAACTCCATTTTATTTTTGAAAAAATAATAATATATATTATTATTATTTTAAAAAAATTTATAATTTTAGCATCAGAACAGAATTATTCACTAATCCATATATATCAGATGGCACTTATAAGTTGCCAACAATTGATTTATTTTGTTATGTGTTGGGATGTATACAAAAAAGTCAAGAACTCATCGGTCGAACCCAGAGTATATAACCATAACCTAAAGGGAGAGTTTGACGAAATATGTAATTAGCTCCCTTTCCAAGTATAAATAAAATAATGATTTGATTTTACGTTCAGAAAACAAATCTTTAAGTGAAGTTTGATTACATTAAACGATGTACTTTTCTCTTAATAATGACAAAAATTAATCGGATTGTGTACTAACATATCTGCTTTAGCACCAACACGTGTCCTCTGTAGGATTCCATTGGGTATTCTCCATCAAATGAACCCTATATATAAGTACAGAAAAAGACCAGAAAGAACTCAAGAAACTGGCCATGGAATTGGCAACTTTCAGAAGCAACCCAAAATTCTTACTATTCCCTGCTCTTCTTCTTCTTCTTCTCATCCTCTACTGCTTCCCTCTCCATCAAAAAATCCATTTTACCACTCCAGTCTCTCCTCCCAGATCCAGCTATGATACTTTGCAGGCTTCTTTTTCAACTTCCTTGTTTAAAACCCGTGGAAATGGGGGTAGCTATGGGAGAGTGAGTGATATTATATATATATATATAAGTGATTTTGAAGCTTTTCTCTTTCTCGGTCGTCTTCATTCTTTTCTTTCTTTTTAATGGTTTATCTTGTTCACTATTTGTAGGTGCAGAAGAAAAGGGGGCTGGAACGAATTGAAGAAGATTTAGCAAGAGCTCGAGCAGCCATCCGCAAGGCAGTTCATGCCCGGGAAAACACAAATTACAAGGATGAGAAGTTCACTCCCAGAGGATCAATTTACAGGAACTCGTATGCTTTTTATCAGTAAGTTTAATACCCACAGCAGAATTTTCTTGATCAATTTGTGGCTTCTTTCATACACGTCTTAATTTTAAAATGCAAATTGAACTGTATTAGTAAAACCATTAATGTTGAAGACGCATAAAATTATCTGTGTGAAGCTTGAATTTGATCGTAAATTAAGGGCACAATGGTTCCAAAGATGGAGTACTGTCCAATGCTGAGTGAGTCCAGCCTGCACCGGCTGATAAATATATGAAAGAACTGGGGAAGTCAATTGCTTCAGACAAATGCACCGCTTTCTAAAGGTTGATGACACATGACAGTTCCATGAGATTCCATGCAATTAATTTGCATCATGCCACCTTCTCACTAACTGTTCACATTTTCCTTCTTTTTTTATGGGGGTATTTCATCCTTATAAAGAGCATTAAACCACAAAAACAATTTGTCTACAATTTCTTTCAGGATTTTTTTATCACAAGACTATGATAAGGTTTGATAAATACATATTCTTTTTTTTTTCCTTTTTAGCATAGTAGTGTAATATAGTATCTCCAATTTAGATAATTTATATTTATTGTATGTTATTTAATTTTTTTTAAGCGAGATGTCCAGACACTTATTCAGAAAATAAAAAATGTTTTGATCGACCCTACAAATAAAATGTAATAAATGTATTTCATGTCAAAAAATATATTTATTATATCTTATCCTATGTTTAGAAAAAAAAAATTATTCTATCTATATTCCTCTTCTTAAAATATTAGGTAAAGTGTTAAATAAATCACTGTATTTTACTCTCATGATCAATTTGACTATTGTGCTTTAAGAATAATCAAATAAACCACTCTACTTGCAAGGTCAATTTACCCATTATATTTTAAAAAGTATCAAGACATTATATTATCAGATCAGATGCAGGGTCACATTAACTTATTATGATACATGTTTTTTTTTTTAACACCATCCAACCACATTTTAATTTTATTAATTAATGTGCTAACTCTATCCCCAATAAAAATAACATCACATGGTCACAAATATAATAACATCCCATGCAGATATTACAATTTGTGTCGTTTTAAAATATAATAATATATAGATTTCAAGTTAAGCTTTATTATGTGGACACACACACACACACATATATAGCACATATTAATGTTTTTTTTTTTTTTTTTTTTTTTTGGGGGGGGGGGATGGCAGAAGCCACATAGAGATGACGAAGAGGTTCAAGGTGTGGACTTACAAAGAAGGAGAGCAACCGCTGGTACATTCAGGACCCATGAAGGATATCTACTCCATTGAAGGGCAGTTCATTGCAGAGATGGAGACTACTGCGACGAACCCTTTTGCAGCCTCCCATCCCGACGAAGCTCACGTCTTCTTCATCCCCATCAGCGTGGCTAAGATAGTTAAGTACGTTTACAAGCCCCTCACCACTTTCTCTCGCCTTCAACTCCAAACTTTGGTTCTAGACTACGTCCGGATCATCGCCGATAAGTATCCCTACTGGAACCGCAGCAATGGCGCTGACCATTTCTTCGTTTCTTGTCACGATTGGGTACGTCTTTTCTCCATTATATATTTACCTTCTCTGTTAGCTAGGGTTATTTAATTTGTGGATAAAGAAGGAAACTAGGGTTTTTACTCCCCTGAGTTGATCGCCATATTTCATATTTGTTTTAATTATTTCTCATATTCATCTTAATATTGTCATCTATGATACAGTAAAGTTGCCATTAATTCATAGCTCCTAGGTCAAATGACTATTAATTTGCTGCTTGAAACCCTAGGCACCAGACGTCTCAAGCGCTAACCCTGAGCTCTTCAAGAACTTCATCAGAGTCCTTTGCAACGCCAACACCTCCGAAAGGTTCAACCCCAACAGAGACGTTTCATTGCCGGAGGTTTTTGGACCGGCCGATCGCCTATCCTCGCCGAACTACAGCCAGCCGCCGAACGACCGTCCGATCCTGGCCTTCTTCGCCGGAGGGGCCCACGGCTACATCCGGAGAATCCTGATCCAGCAATGGAAGGACAAAAACGACGAAGTTATCGTCCACGAGTACCTCCCCAAAGGCCAAAACTACACCAAATTAATGGGCCAGAGCAAGTTCTGCCTCTGCCCTAGCGGCTACGAAGTGGCAAGCGCTAGGATTGTGGAAGCGATCTACGCCGGCTGCGTACCGGTGATCATATCAGACAATTATTCGTTGCCGTTCGGCGATGTTCTTGATTGGAGCCAGTTTTCTGTGAATATTCCGGTGGAGAAGATACCAGAGATAAAGGAGATTCTGCGAGCGGTGCCGGCGTGGAAGTACTTGAGGATGCAGAAGAGAGTGAGGAGATTGCAGCGGCATTTCACGGTGAACCGGCCGGCGAAGCCATTTGATTTAATTCACATGGTTCTTCATTCGGTGTGGCTAAGAAGACTTAATTTCAGGTTGCAAATTACTTGATTAATTCCACTCTTTTTGGCTGTTAATCCAAAATTGTTTTTATCCCGATTGGTGAGTTAGATCGATGAGACATGAGAGCATGGGGGTTGCTTACGGATCGATCAGTGGATAAGAGCATGTGATTATACATGAAATATATGTTTCCATGCAACATTCAAAGCATACTTCCACACCAGAGACTAATAATTTATTTATGGGATGAGCTGAAGATTTTCATCTGCATTTCAATCCATGAGGAAAACCTATTGATCCAACACTAATAATAATAGTATTTAGATAATTGTCCGTGACATTCGCCGTTTATACCTTTAATTTCGATAAAAAATATAAATTACAATGTAAGACTTTATCTTATTATATAAGATGAAAATCAAACTTTACGACACATTAATGTGAACCCAATATAGTATTTCTCTTGTGATGATGGTCTGTACAGGCAAGGCCTGCTTCTCTCTGCAATTGGGCCTACAAGTCCAACGGGCCCAATTTGGCCTAGAGTGGGCCATAGAGATGATACAAACCTGAGCCCACTCAGAGAAGGCCTTCATCGATTCTGCTCTTTTGTATTGGTTTTTAATTTTAAGATTAAATTAATTTAAATTATAATTTAACATACAAATTATTGTGATGGGTTGGCACATAATTAATTTTCATTACGTGAGGACAGTGGGTCCCATGAAAGGGATCAGTTGTTGCACCGTGCAATCTGGTACGCCTGATGCTAGCTGGCCCCCTGCCCAGCTCCGATGTGGTACGCCTGATGCTAGCTGGCCCCCTGCCCAACTCCGATGTGGCTGTGCTTATATATCATCGGCGAAACCTTTGATTTGACCAACCCACCACCCTGTCCAGGGGTATTATTGTAATTTCGAGATACGTTTTTATTTAAAGCGGTTCAGGTGACACAAATAGGATTACTGCTGGCAGGTTCTTAGCTGTTCCACGCGGCATCCTTCTCAGGGACGTTTAGCTGGAATACCCTTTGATCTGTGTCTTATTACAGGACAACTGTAACACCCGAGGACAATTTTGAGAATAAAATGAAATTTGATAAAGGGTAAAGTTGAAAATTTAGGAAAAATGAGACTTTAGGGCACACTAACCTAATTTTGGATGACCGAATAAGTCAGAGGGAGTACCTCGAACCCTAGATTGTCCAAGAAAATGGTATAGTATCGACGAGCAATTAAAATTATGATTTTTAGTGATGAAAGAAAGAAGATCGGAAACAGTTTTCGATACAGCAAAAATACAGCTGTCGGTTAGGCCATATTACTGAATTGCTGTAAACGATGTCCAAAAAGTCAACGGAGAGTGTCGAGGAATAGTAATCGATGTGTAGAACAACCCTTAAGTGGTTTCGGGTTGAATCGAGTGGATTTGAGGTCAAATAAATCAGTCGGGCCAAAGTGTAATTTTTTAAAATTGCCCGAGGGAGGTCTAAACGGCAATTTTTTGAAAGTTTCAAGGAAGAAATGAAAAGTACTAATCTTGAGGGTCTTAGTGATAGTGTTAAAAAGATCAGGGGCTTGAGGAAAATGACCAAAATGAAAACAAAAATTTCGTAGGGGCCTAATTACAATTTTCAGAAATTGGCCGGGCATGGCAAATTTGGCCGCACGATTTGGCCGGAAAATCCGGCCATTTGGCCGTCAAGTCTTGTCAAGGGAGTGGCCTAGGGTGTCCTGGTGGCGTGAGGGGAAAGAAATGGCCGAAAAATCGGCCACGTGGGGTGGTTTTTGAGCTATAAATACCGAGGGGTTTCAGCCGATTTTGGAAGCACAAATCGAGCTCGATTTTGAATGAATCTTGGAGCTTTGATAGAGGGCTTTTGATCTCTTGGAGTCAAGGATTATTTTGGGACCGATTTGAGGCGTTTTGGAGTAGATTTGAGGGTGTTTTGAATGTGGCCGGAAAAGCCCTAGCGGACCGCGACCGAGACCTGCAACTCGACTTTTAAACGTCTTTCCGGCTTCTTTTCGGCCTGAAACCGGTGGGGTTGAGATCGACTTGAAGAGGGCTTTCGAACGGCACCCGATTTGCAACCATCGGAGCACCCGCCGGCGGCCGGCTAGAGGTTGAAGAAGGTGGCGCGTGACTGCCACGCGCCTACAGATTTTTCCCAGCCACGCGCCCGCGCGTGAAGGCGCGTGAGACGTCAGGTAAATTTGGAAATTTTTTTATTATTTTTGGAAAATTATTTTATGAATTATGGTGCAAGAAAAATTGAAAAAATGTTGGAGAAAATGGTCATTTTGTAATTTTCAAAGTGAATAAGGCTTATAAAAAATAGGAAAAGGAATAGAAAATCCTTAGAAAATTTTTGGGAGATAGGAATTAATTATTTATGAATTATTGTGAAGAGAAATCAAGGAAAAATCTTGAGTAGGTATTTATTAGAATTTTTTGGGAGAAATATAAGGAAAATAGGAAGAAATTATGAAAAATTAGAAAAATAGAAATTGATATGATTTTAGACAAACGTGATGTCTAAGGTATCGTAGAAGCTCGAGGTTGAGGTATAAGAGCATCGGGCTCGAGAATCAAGGCCAGGCACGCAAATCGAGGCTAGGCACGCAGATCGAGACAGGCGCGCAAATCGATATTGACCGCGCTTGCCAGTTGGAAATCCGTCTAAAGGTGAGTAGTTCTCCTCTAAAACTTGTTTTACTGTGAGTGTTCGCCCCAAACCTTGTTTTACCTTTGGATTCTTGTGATGAAATGTCAAATGATTATTTACACGTGCATTAAATGTTGATTTTAAGCATTAATTTTAAGTGATGCATGTTATGTTTTTCGACCATTGGCTTGTTTTGTGTCGTTCATGTGGAATGTGGGTTGTTGACCTGTGACGAGCTCAGAGTGACAGCACTCGGGATGCGTACCTAGGATTAATGCTTGGTGACCACTTGGGACGGGGCTGAGACCGGACTTCACCCTACGGGACCCAAGTGGCGGGGCTGAGAGTGGACACCACCCCAGGATCCTTTGAGCAGTAGCATTAATGCCGAGGTGACGTTGATTCCAAAGATAGTGCTGACGTGACACTCTTGGGGCTAGGGTTGTGTTTTGGGATGCTTTTGAGTGGGAGCGTAAAGCCTGACGATGACAATAGGGTGATTCCTAGGTTCATACGTCGAGGTTGTCCCTCTTAAGTAGGATCGGGTTGCCAATTGGTCGATTTGGTCGTGTCGTCTTTAGAGAGATTGCGTTTTCTCCGGTTAGGGTTAAATGCTGTGTGAGATTCTCTTAGGCTGGTGCATGTTGAGATTTATCGATTTTGTGTACATAATTCTACATACATTCATGAAAACGTTTTTGAACTCTCACTTAGATGATTCAGCATCTAATTTGGACTATGTCCCTAGAATATTCAAATGTTCCAAGTGAAAGCAGTGACGTCAAGGAAAAGAATACTATCGAGATGTAGCTGTCGTGTTCATCGTCGTAGGATATTAGTTTATGATTACGATGTTCAGAGATTATGTAATGTATTTTCATGTGAAACATCGATTCAGTTATTGTAAAAGAAATTGTCAGTTATATGTATATATTTGAGGTTTCGATCTTGCTTCCGCTGATATGATTGATGATGCCTGTCTTAGTCTATTTATTGAATGTTGTTATACTAAGAAGGCACGTTCGAGATTGTCGGGAAACGATAAAAGTATGGCTATCGAGGGATTTATGTGGTGTTGATTTAAATTTTCTCGAAATCTCGAATTAACGCACGCTTGGGGAAAAGTGAGGCGTTACAACAACCATTTGAAAATATTATTAAAATTAGTATCAACCCCCCCTTACTTAATATTTAAATTATTAAAATAACTCATGCTTATAAAAAAAAAAAATCAGGTGTGATATTTTGTGAAAACAGTAATTAATTTGAATCCTCTAGAATATTGTAATAAATTAGATGAATATTTTTAAATTTGGTCATTATTATAGTCATGCTTATATAATATTATTTTTCTTTTATTTACCAATTAAATAAGAGCAAGGTGTGATTGATGAACTTGAGATTTCAAATTTGGAACACAATGATGAAGACGGTACTTTTTTATGGGCCCACAAAAGCCACCCGTAAAAATAGAATATTCTTCCACAAAAAAAATATTTTAATATTCTTTCAAAATTTGCATTAATTATCTATAATGATAGAAGTGTTGTAAAATTATACAAATTCTTTAAGAAGTATTTAGCTGATGGGAGTATAATGTATTTTTAGGATTATTGCTTTTGCATGAGTTCTCTCGTTCGTGTCTTTGATTTTAGTAAAACAGATAAATTACAGGTGAAAAATTTTATTTCATTGTACAGGATAAAGAATCTAATTCGCGACTTACTAATATAAATTTTAACTTATCGCGATGTAACTACTCGATCTATATCTTGAGAATTAAGATAATTTATTTTTAAAGAATATTATTACGAGTTATAATTAATGGTAATATCATCATGTGTCATATTTTTATTAAAAAAGAGAGATAATAATATATTATTTTTTTAATTTTTTTTAATGAATAGGCGTTATATAATTAACGATACGATCATTAATCATAAGTTTTAATAATATTTATCCTTAAAATGTGTGACAGCTACCGCTGATTACCTGTATGTTTGAAGATGGTTTATAGAATAATAATCTGAATAAAACTATTTTCTCTGTTGCCAAACAGCATTCTCTCTCCGGTGGCGGCCCAGTATGAGATGAGTCGTCATATAAACGACAACATTTAACTATTTAAGACAAGGAAGAAAGGTTCCAATACAACCAAAAGGACACTTCCCTTACCTTTCCCCCAAAACACCAACCGCTTGATTCCCACAACACTCCAATCACAGACTCATCCAACGGTTCTAATCTCATCCAGCCAGATTTCACGTCGTACCCTTCCGTATTCTGACACAGAGAGAGAGAGAGAGAGAGGGGGGGAGAGGGGTCAAAGTAAAAGGCTAAAAGCCATCAAAGCAAGGCAACGAATATAATATGACATCAATTATTTATAATAATTTTTTATTTCTTTTTCTTTTTCTTTTTCTTTTGAAAGGTAAATTAAATTCGATAATAATGCTTTAACTTTAACTTTAAATTCGATAATTATTTATTATAAAATGATTAACTCTCATACAATTGGGATTAGGGAATTTTTTATGTTTAAAATTTTTATAGAAGTAAATACTGACTTTAGAAATTATATTAAAATAGAAATATTTTGAGATAATCAATAAATATTGCAGAAAATTGGGTGTAGCTTTTTTAACTTTTTTATAATTTAAAATTTATCATTTGATTTGTATGCTTATAATATATATTATTTGCATTTACTAATATTTTAAAATTAAAATAAATTAATTGCATGATCTGATAAATTGTTAATCGGTAAGAAGATCAGTTTAGTTCAAATTAAAAAAAAATATTTGAAAGTTAGTTATACCGAATTTGAACTGTCGTTTTAGTCATTGACCTAACAAATCGATACATTCTGATAAATTTTCACAAATAAACTTAATTTAAAAAATTTAAATTATGATCTTATTTTAGAGAGATTTTAATTAATGATAGTAGTAAATTATATATATATATATATCTTACTTAATTATTAATATATGAAAATTTTGAATTGTGTTGGTAACACATTGGCATATGTTTTAAAAAGAAGTCACTAAATTTAAAATATGGTAAATTTATAGGTTGTCATGAAAATATATTATGAACTTTATTTCTTATTTTAATATATATATATATATATATATGTGAATATATACGTGAATGAAGCCGACGGCCAACCAAAGCCAATTCATTTCTAGCGACTTTTCTTCGTCTCAGACCAGACTCTACCGACGCCTCTCTCTCTCTCTCTCCTGAAATTGGGTTCTCTCCTTTCCTTTTATCTCCCCAAGATTGGGTTTTGGGGTCTGGTGAGTGTGTTGTTCATCTATGATCTCTCTTTGCCTCTTTGTTTTTGCTTTCGTATTGGTGTCTGAGCTCGAAAGATTCATGTGAATCGGGGATTCTTGTGTTCTGTGTCGGGTGGTTGTTCTGACTCTTCTGCTAGATCTTTGATTGTGGTTGAGGGTTTATCTCAGTTTCGCTCGTCCATGTGCCAATTATTAGCTTGATTTTGGTATTGGGTTGTCGGCTATTACTGATCAAGAGTCAATTTTCTTCTTCTGGCTTGTTTGTTTGTTTAGGTTTTATACTTAATTGATTTTGTTTCTGCTCTTCTAGTTTCATTTATCAAATATTTGCTTGCTTGGCATAATTTAGGACTTAATGATTTTCCAGATTGGTGACGATATAATATTTGTTGTTTGAACTCGAACCCATATTCAGTTAACAGATAATAATCAAGGGTTCATGATGTTTGAGAGTCTAATTTTGATTATAGTTGAGAATGCCCTATAATTTGTTTTTGCCATTGTGATTCTGTTTCCATGTTTAAAGCAATTTAATCTGGTTCTAGTTTGGTTAAAAGAACTCCGGTTTTGAGGCTAATTATTGAGCTGTTGATAGTTGAATGAAATGGGGATATATGTTTATCAATGAAACTTCTTTGCGGTGATTTCGCAAGATGAGTCTATTTTCTTGTTGGGAATTGAGGTTCATCTCCTGATGTCAGTGTTATTTTTCTATTCAATACTTGCTTAGACTCTTGTAATTGAGAGGCACAATGTCGGGAGGAGGCTCACAGAATAGTTTAAGGAAGGCGCTTGGAGCCATTAAGGACACCACCACTGTCAGTTTGGCAAAAGTAAATAGCGATTACAAGGTATGAATTATTGGGATATCATGATAGTTCTTGCGGTGGTGGATGCTTCTTGATCTTCTTAAATGGTATTCATATTTGTAGGAGTTGGATATTGCAATTGTCAAAGCCACAAATCATGTTGAGCGCCCAGCAAAAGAAAAGCACATAAGATGTGGGTATTCTCTCCAGATGGATTCACGATGGGATGCTCTTTGTTGTTGATCTTTCTTCCAATTTCTGCTCTCAAATTTTTATCTGCCTTGAAAATGATTCCTGATGGATATTTTTTTCATTAATTGTTTTCTTTTGCAGCTGTCTTTGCTGCTATTTCAGCTACAAGGCCTCGAGCTGATGTTGCATACTGCATACATGCTTTGGCTAGACGATTGTCAAAGACTCACAACTGGGCGGTATGTGTTCAAGCAAATTATTATTCATGCTAGAACAATTTATCCTGGCAGGCATACTTTTATTTGGAAGTGCTTTCGAGGTGTAATCCAAGAATTGCGTAGTTGTTAGATTTTTAATAACTTTTGATTATGCAATTCTGCGCGTTTGTAGTGAATGATATGATCTAGCAACCGCGGAGGTAGTTGAAGTGGCACTTCTCTTTCTTTTTAGTAATCACTTTGTATAACTTCTTTTTCCTTTTTGAAGTACTAATTCTTTGTGTTTTAGACTTAGTCACTAATTCTTTGTATTTTAGACCATGGTTACACAATTCGGGGTACAAATGTGGAGGGATGCAACCTAGATCACCAAAAATGGCGATCTCAAGTATAAAACTTTAAAGCAATTTGATTGCCCAAATTCAATGGTCTAAACTCAGAAATCTTTGGGAGATAAAAGAAGTTACCTTATCATTAAGCTTTTGAGATGACTGTTAGCTTTAAATTTGTTATGTCAGCATTTAGGTTTTTTTTCCCCCCATTTCTGGTCCTACTGTTATGTTTTTATGTTATTGCAGGCTTGCTTTTTGTTAAGTTGAACTTTATTTCATTGCAATATCTTATGAATATAACAAAATTTTTTCTCCAAATTTTAATAAACATAACAATATATTATTCAAAGCAAACCACCAAACCAAACTGGCATACCAAAGAACTTGTACCTAGATATGTAGCGTACCTTGTACCTGAAAACATACCATGAATTAGAACATACCACGTCCCATGTAACTGTGTTTTAGACTTAGGTGAGTGCTTTTGTGGACTGATGAATCTTTTCTATGGGCTGTTTCCTGCATTGTACACATTTGTATAGTATGCAAGCCTAGTTGTGTTTGATTCGATAAATATGGATGATGGCTGTTGGCTGATATAACACCTTGAGCTGGGGATCAATAGAACATAGGTTTAAGACAATAATGATGGTTACATGTATATGCCTACTCATTTATAAGATTTTGTTCTCCTCAAGGTGAGGGGATAGTTTTATCTAGGATGGAGATAAAGACAAATATTATGGTTCCCTCAGGAAAATCAATGGTGATATAATATTGACTCTCTCTCCCCCTGTTCTTGAGGATTGATATAATATAAAGGTTAAGATTGACTTGCTGAATTTTTGTTGTTCCAAACTGTGCTGGTTGGCCAACTTACCACTCAGTAAAGGAAGTATAATAATACCAGCAACAGAAACAACAATTACAAGGCTTAATCCCACAAGATGGGTAGTTAGTAAATGAAGTAGACCAACTAAATCTATGCAACTAAGAAGCACTTGCAACATAGTGATTAGCTAATCTAGTTTTCCCCATTTTAATTGAAAAATCTTGATGTGTATCTAACGCTTTGAATTGTATTAGCAACTCTTTTTCTGCCCTTCCCTCTAACCTATAAATTTTATTAACTTTATACTTTTTTATGTTCTATGATCACGACTAAATCATAAGTTTACCTATAAAATGTATCAAGCTTTTAAAATACTGATATTGATTGGCACCAGAGGGTCTGTAGGATTAAGTGGAAATTTGATGTTTCTATTTGATACCTTGTATGAGAATGATAATTCAATTCTCTTCGCTATGAATGCTTTCTTTGTAGAAAGAGTGGAAACAAATATACTTTCTGTGTTTATTTGTATACACTGTATTAATGATTTGTATTCTTTTATTTGATTGAACTTCTTTTGCTGTATGCCTCATCACTTGAAATCTAGATCTTTGGCATTAAGTGTTAAACTGGTAAGAGAATTCATTGAATGCACTTCTTTGAAGTTGTGATGGCTGTAATTTTTTTGTTTCTTTACTAGTTAAATTATGCGATTTAAATATATCCCTTTATTATTATGTATAATTGCCAAGGTTTCTTAGCTGACTATTTCTTTGTGTTTAGGTTGCGTTGAAAACTTTAATTGTTATTCATCGTGCCTTGAGAGAAGTGGACCCCACTTTTCAAGAAGAACTAATCAATTATGGAAGGAGCAGAAGCCGTATGCTCAACATGGCCCATTTTAAAGATGATTCAAGTCCCAATGGTGTGGTCTTCCCCCTCACCCATCTATTTATTTATCTATCATTTCTAGTGATTGGTATGCCCATGTAAGTTCAAAATTTCGTAATAGTTGCCATTCTTCTGTTCAGCATGGGATTACTCTGCTTGGGTTCGTGCTTATGCCCTATTTTTAGAAGAAAGGCTGGAATGTTTCCGGGTACTGAAGTATGATGTTGAGACTGATCGCCCTGTAAGACATCACAATCTTATATTCCTTTGGCATATTAATCATATTTTTATTATGCTTTGACAATAAAGCTGTAGATCTATACATTTATTGAAATTAAAAAAAAAAAAAAACTGTCTTAAAGGGTTAGGGCCTGTTCTCTTTCCCGTTTTCGGGCCGTTTTCTGTTTTCAGTTTTTGAAAACATTGAAAATGCGTTCTCTTTGTCATTTTTCAAAACGCGTTTTCAAAAACACCTAAAAATTTTGTTAAGGAAACTCAAAACAACATTTTGTTGTTTTGGACGTTTTCAGTGAAAATACACTGAAAACACAAAACAATTGGAAAACGCGGAAAACAGCCCCCAACCACCCCCCTCCCCCCGCGGGCACACGCAGACCACTCCCCTCCCTGTCTCTCTCTCCCTCTCCCCCCATCTTCTCTCTGTTCTCGCTCTCTTCTTCTGGCCATCGACAGCCATAGCCACCGCCGCTGCCGCCGTCGACCTTCAACTCCGCTGCCACCGCGACCAGCGCCACCGCGACGAGCACCCCCACAGCCGCCACCGCGACCAGCAACCACCATCATCGACCTTCAACCCCACAGCCGCCACTGCGACCAGCACCCCCCTCTGCCATCTTCAACCCCACAGCCACCGCCACCGCCACCGCGACCAGCCCTAGAACGAAGAAGCAGCCCGCGACCAGCCCTAGAACGAAGAAGCAGCCCGCGACCGCCACTTCGACCGCCGCCCCCCCCCCCCCCCCCCAACACACACAGAAAACCCTAGAACGAAGACCCTAGAACGAAGAAGATGAAATGAGTTGCAACTGATTTGATTTTTTGTTTTGTTATTTAATTTTTTTATTTTATTTATTTATTAAACTGAATATGTGATATATTTTATTTGTATTAATTTTTTTAAATGATATTTGTTAATTTTTTTATTTTATTTGAATTTTATTTTATAGTTTAAAATTTTGAATCAAATTTATAATTTATTAAATAAAATATCATAATAACAAAAAAAAAATCGTTTTTAAAATTTCAAAGTAAACGCGTTTTCTAGTTTTCTGTTTTGAGAAATAATTTTTCAGAATGACAAAAAGAACGCATTTTTAAAAATTTCAAAACAGACACTCAAAACACAAAACTCAAAATGAATTCAAAACTCAAAACACAAAACTCAAACACAAAGAGAACACCACCTTAAGTTTCCATCACAGCCAGGGAAGATCAGTAGAACACTGCATGATCTTGGGTTTTATCATTAACTTTGATAATTGCTTATCTTGATGAATGACCTTCTTGGGAATTAATTACCGTTTTCCGTTAGTTAGATTTTGAAAATTGGCAAAAAAATTTCTCTTAAGACTAATTAAGTTGATTTGGTTATTCAAAAATTATTTATGGAAATCCTGCTGCAGAGAACCAAAGATTTGGATACTCCAGAATTGCTTGAGCAGTTACCTGCCTTGCAGCAGCTTCTATATCGTGTTCTTGGTTGCCAGGTAACTTTCCCAGTTCAGTCTACTGAATTAAGTTCTCTCAAACCTGTTGTTGTCTAGGGCATTGATACGATAATACTGGTCCCTAATGAAACTTTAATGCAGCCACAAGGAGCATCATTACATAATTTTGTGATTCAGTTGGCACTCTCAATGGTTAGTGAAGTTTATACAGATATAGCTTTGTCCTTGGCTTAACTGAAGTACCATGCAAATGGCATTTTCTTTATTTGATTAATCATTAAACAGAATTCTTGATTTGAGTTGCTCCAAGGCAAGCATTTAACATCACAAGTGCCTTTTATTATTCACCAGGTTGCTTCTGAAAGCATTAAAATTTATAATGCTATCAGCGATGGTACTGTCAATTTGGTTGACAAGGTAGATCATGTTTCTGAATTTGTGAATGAATAGGTTCATCTTTCAGCAGATCATGGATATATGATACTATGTTTCTTGACAGTTCTTTGAGATGCAACGGCATGATGCTGTTAAGGCTTTAGATATATATCGAAGGGCAGGGAAACAGGTAATGCTTTTGCAAACGATTTGTTGCAATCATCTGTACTTTCTGTTTTATTTTCTCTGTAAGTAAAAATCTATTAAATAGGTCAGGGAAACAAATTGTGTCCTTGGTGCTTATACCTAAATTATCAACATATCTTCAGGCAGAGGGGCTATCAGAGTTCTATGAAGTATGTAAAAGCTTTGACGTTGGGCGTGGAGAAAAATTTATGAAGATTGAGCAGGTTTGTAATTTTTTATTTGTGATGAGGCCCATGTTTTTTGCTATTTATTCTCACTAAATTTTGATAGAGTCGTTTATTGGTTGATAATGAAGCCACCTGCATCGTTTTTACAAGCAATGGAAGAGTATGTGAGAGAGGCTCCACGTGGTTCAACATTTCGCAAGGATCAGGTACGGAAATCTTTGAACTTCAACTGTGAACCTTTTATCTTGGCATAAAGCAATATGTGGGTACCGGTGTCGCTAAACAAAATAACATAAAGTATCTTTGGTCTTCAGGAGGTATGGTATGTTGTCAAACCTTGGAGCTTGAGCTTTTCAACATATAAAAAATTCCATTTCATTTTCTGAAGTGTCCCATAATCATTTATATTAAAGAATAGTTTAGCTTCATGAGCAATGTATAACCTTTGTGCTAACTTGTGGAGGGTGTGACCTATCGGTGTAACATCCACAGTTTCTCAACAGTTAAAACATTTCTTTAATTTTTCTATTAATTGGCCTCAATTTCCTTTTAATCCCATGTTTCTCGAAGCAGGTGACTGATGCCCCTAAGATAACCCTAGCCTTAGAGTACAAGAAAAGTCCAGAGGTGCAGGAGAAAAGTCCACCATCCCCCCCTCCACCTGAACCCGAATCAGCACCTGAACCAGCTAAGGTGCAAGCTCCTGTTGCTGAGCCACCTGACCTGCTGGTAATTATTTTGATTTTTGTCTCTTGTCAAAAAATATCAATTTGTGATTGTTATTCTGGACATTATGTGAAGAATCCATGAGATTTCTGTTTAGCGTCCTCAATTTCTTTTTTGCTAGGGTTTGAATGATCCCGCTCCAGTTGCTTCAGAATTAGATGAGAAGAATGCTTTGGCTTTGGCTATTGTGCCTGTTGGTAAGTTCTCTTAGGAATCTAATGATGTCAAGCATCGTACAATTGCTCAAGAGTTTTAAAATTCCATCAGGGCCTTAGAGCAACTTTATATGATAAAATTATGCGGTTCTATTCTATCTTGTGTAACATGAATAGAGATGATATTTTTAAATTTGAAATGCCTAATATAAGGACCTTATGACATTGTTGGCAATCTAGCTTGGCCATTTTTTATTAGGTTTCTAGTCAAATGGAAGATTTTCTCTATGTTATGGAAATGCCTCTAATGTTTTCTTTTCAAATTGCAGCTGATCAATCAACGCCTGCTGCCACAGATCCTGCAAATGGAGCTACTGGCTGGGAATTGGCCCTTGTTACCGCTCCAAGCTCAAATGAAAACGCCACAGCTACTAGCAAATTGGTATTGAATTCAACTTCTTCACTTCCTCTTATTTGTTAAAAAAAAAAAAAGCAACATATATATGAATTCTTCATCAGTAATTGAAATTTCAGGTTAAGGGTGTTTCGAAATTTAACAGTTTCTTTGAATTTATACTTGGGTGCTTACTTTTGCATGGAAAAAGGCTGGAGGACTGGACAAACTTACATTGGACAGCCTATATGATGATGCAATAAGGAGAAGCAACCAGCAAGGAAACTATAACCCGTGGGAGCCAGTCCAAATGGCTGGTCCCATGATGCCCCAAACAATCCATGATCCGTTCTATGCCTCCAATGTGATGGCTGCCCCGCCCAGTGTGCAAATGGCAGCCATGGCCAGCCAGCAGCAAGCTTTCATGTTCCAGCAGCAGCAGCATCAACAGATGATGAGGGGCCCCCAGCCGCAGCCTGCAAATCCTTTCGGCAACCCATATGGTTCAGGTATGCCTGTCCAAGCCTACAATCCATACTCGGGACTTATTTAGACCCAATCTCTGGAAACGCGCTTCTTTTTGCTTGAAACTCGACAATGGAAACATGGAGAGGCAGAATTGTTTTGGACGCAATGCTGGGGAGATGTGAAGGATATAGAACATAGATTTGTATCATATGTTGTGCAAATGGCAAGAGATGGGACAAAGATTATTTTGTACAATAACAGGGTTGGGATGGTGCTCTGATTGTGTCGATTACTTAACATTGATGAAGGTGGGAATAATTGTGACAAGATGAAATTTTTTGGCCTGCTTGCTTGTACTTGATTCTGAAGCAGGATTCTGTTCTCATTTTTTTTTTCTTTTTTTGTCCTTGAATTCTTTTTTCTTTTTGGGTTTATCTAGGAATAACTTCGAACAGTACAAAGCCATTTGTATTTTTTTTTTTTTTGTGATTATTGCTAAACATTCGTGTAATGTGGGCACAATGCTTGATTAGTGATACTTTTTTGTTAAACATGGTTCATTGATTACCAGATTATTAATTGCCCCCACTCTATTGTTATCTTGTTTTTGTTGCTAGAATATAGAGAAAGCTTAGGTTTCTGCAACATGACCTTTATACAGAATTCTAATAGAGAATAATTTTAATCGCTAATAACTATACATTAGGAAGGGAATGCGTGCATCGTACGAGATAGTCTTTTTGATTTTAGAGACTTATTGAGTTATTTTATGATTTTGTCTTAAAAAGAATCCTCCTAAAAATGGAAAATACTCCATTTGCTCTGTATATTTCCGTGGGGGAATTTTGTACACAATTTTGTTCAGGTGATGTAAAATATATTTTATGTTCATAATTAAGACATGCGGAGTCAAAAGTTACAGGTTAGTCAAAAGTTACAGGGTAGTCAAAAGTTCAGGGGAGGAAAGTCCATTTGCCCTGTATATTTCCATGGGGGAATTTTGTACGCTATTGGGTCAAGCCCAGAATCCAATTCAGGCACAGCTATGACAATAAAAAATTAGGATAGTAATACAGCAACCCATTTGCCCATTTGGGCTGCGGGGAAGACCGGAAAATTAGGATAGTAATACAGCAACCCATTTGCCCATTTGGGCTGCGGGAAGACCGGAAAGTGTCGTTCGCCTCTATATTGGTTGCCAATTAGGGGTAAATGAGACTTTTTAAGTCTCTAGATACCCAAGTCGGTCTCTTATTTGAATTACTTTTGTCATTATTCTAAAAGTTATTGTTATTATTATAAAGAAAGCAGAAATTGAGTTTTCTCTAATAAGAAGAAACAGAAGCGAAAAATATAAAAGTATTTTCAAAAGACAATCAAAACTGTTCTCACAGAGAACACTTTCTATAATCAAGCAAAGAAAAGAATACTTTCCATAAAATAATGAGCAAAATTCAACCAGCACAATGACCAATATATCACGTGATTGCTCCAAGCTTAGAGCAGATCATCTATGAAGTTGTTTGCTATGGAAGTAGAAGAAATTTTCAAGGGTGGTTCTTCTCCCGCTTACACAGAGAGATTCTTATAGCTGGGTTTATTATTGCAACCTAGCTTCCATGAACTTTCTTCCCTTCTTCAATAAGCTCTTGCTTTCTTCAAAAGGGTCCATGAACGAACGAACGAAATGCAGCAAAGGAACGAAAGAAGAAAAGAAAATTCAAAGCTCTGCTTTATTCTTCCTTTCTTTTATATATTTTATTTTTTGGCTAATTGTCACAGATTTAAAATCCATGCTTTATTCATCCTTTCTTTTATAAATTTTAAATTTTGGCAAATTGTCACATATTTAAAATTCAAAGCTCTGCTTTATTCTTCCTTTCTTTTATATATTTTATTTTTTGGCTAATTGTCACAGATTTAAAACCTCTTAAAGGCAATTCACACACTAATCATTAATGTTGGGCTGAGTTTCGTATTTTGTGAGATGACTCATTAGTTTCTATTTAATTATTAAATAAGTAAAGTAAAGCCTCATATCAATTAGGATTATATGAAAAATTTAGGGGCATTTTTGTTCCAAAAAGTATCAAGTAAAGGGTTTTAACCCTTTCTGATGTGACACACGCATTAAGAAAAAAGTGAGAAGAAAAGTGGAGAATTTGGAAACAGATGGCCAGTGCAGTTTTGATCAAGAGGCTGTTTTGGTTCGATTTGGCTGAAATTTGGTCAGCGTATTCACAATGCACGGGTCTACAATTTGAATGGTGAATATTAGTTTTGAAGTTTTCTGTTAATAGATTTTTATAATAATTGTCGACTTTCTATTCGATGTAATCTCTATTATTTCTTATTATAATTGTTTGGTTTCGACACTGATCATACAGAATCATCTCACTGAGAGCACTTTCTATAATCAAGCGAAGAAAAGAACACTCCACATAAAATAATGAGCAAAATTCAACCAGCACAACGACCAATATATCACGAGATTGCTCCAAGCTTAGAGCACAACATCTATGAAGTTGTTTGCTATGGAAGTAGAAGAGATTTTCAAGAGTACATCTCAGAATTCCTACAAAAAGAAAACTTTCTTTAACTATTCAACATTTACAGCAAACACAGTTCGAACAATATGGTGACCATCCGACCATGTGACAGCTCCAAACTTATAGCCCTTATAGCCCTTTGAACTGTCTTTGCTCCCAAAAGAAACACTAAAAGATGCCTTTCTGGAAGCCTTACTGAAACCAATTTCTTTTGGAGAAACTTCAACTTCTAAGCCAGGTGGAGCATCAATGGAAGAAACATAGAAGGCATTTGGGTTTCCCATATTAGTGACAGTTCTTTTCACAGTTTTCATTCCTTTACTTTGATTGAGTTTGGCTATGGAAATTGATGGGTAGTTGATGTTAGAGATCTGATCCTCATTAGAGTTTCTTGGGCAGCTAAAGGTCTTCCTTTCTGAAAATATTAGTCTAATCTTCTTCTCTGGAATGCCACAGTAACAAAGGAAATTGAGGTAATCGATCGTCGTGGTTTCGAACACTAAACCCGGATCAAGAGCTTTAAGGGGGTTTATTTCTCCAGCACCCATTTCATGTGGATTTGCTGTGGAATTCCAGCTGTTTGTCAATGGTTTACCGATGTTGTTGGCGGCAGTTGCTGCAAAAATCAAAAAGAGACATTTAAATTTAAAAAATTCAGAACATTACTGAAAATGAATTATTTTGTGCAATTATAATGGAAACTAATTATATAATTACTTCTACTTAACTATGGCATTAACAATGGTGACGATGAAGAAGATGTGGTGGATTTTACTACAGTTATAACAATTGAAATGATAATAATATCATTAGACAAGCAGTTTTATATCTTCATTTTTTTATAACAACCGATGAGAACTCGCGACCACTAACCTCTAGGTGTGTATGTGTACTGGGTAAATTTTTTCTGAGCATGCACAATAATATTATATCATCATGCATATATCTATCGCATGTATTTTGCGACTTTGAACAGAGAAAAATTACCCGTTGTCATGAGAGCTGATTTGATCATGGAGGAGCTCCAGCTACGGCGGAGAGATTTAATAAAGCCGGCGGCGCCACTGACATGAGGGCAAGCCATTGAAGTTCCAGATTTGAAAGCAAATGGCGATGGTTTCTTTCCAATAAATTCTTCCTTTTTCGGCATCATTGCTGCTAAAATGGCTACACCAGGAGCCGTTACATCTGGCTGAAGAACATAACCAGATATATATATATATATATATATATCAAGTAAATAAGCATTTGATGCTTTAACATTCATAATTATACTCTTAATTCAAATTATAGGACCTTAAGAATGTTTTCTGTAAGCCGTCCGGGACCTCGCGACGAAAAATAAGCAACAACGGGAGCTGGCCGGAACTTGAGAACTATTTTTGTTCCAAGTATAGTTGCAGTTGGATTCCTAGAAAAATTTATGAATTTTGAAGATGAGCTCAAAAAATGATCATAGAAACATGATTTAAGAAGGAAGATCGTCCCTGTATCACGTACTTGGTGGAGTTGATATACTTGAGAATTCGAGATCCTGTGTGATTTCCAACTTCAGTGAATGGAAAAATGCCCGAATCATAGGGCGTGTTTTTCTCTTCTTCATCAATCAAAATTAAGCCTTTGGCCTTGGCATCTGCTACGTATAATTTCTTGATATTTCTCGATGTATTTGGGTCTGTATTTGTACAGGCAATTATTTTTCCAGCTACCTTTTTTGGATCAAGAGATCCTGGATAGCAGTTCCTGCATTTTGAATAACAACTTATTATAGTTTACCAAAATCAACAAAAATTTGACATTTTTGCGATGAAATATTTTGTTTCTTAAACATTGGTTTTTGTCGCTGAAGGCCACATTTTAGCGACGAAACAAAATTTTATTGTCACCAATAGCATAGTTGCTAATTGTCAGATTTCTTCTAGGGTTTTAAGTACATACCTTGCTTCCCGCAAGGGCGAAAAGTCGTAACCTGCTTGTTCTGCAAATACTAGAGGATAGGTCTTGGAGGTAGTGAGGTTTGAGAAATTGATTCCAATGCCCTGTTATAAAACAATACAATACAAATGAGTTCAATTAACTACTTCGACAAAAAAAATTATTTTCTTAATTAGAATTCAACTTATATGACATAGGTACGTACTGGAAGAACTTCCCGATTGCCAAGAAGTATGTTCGACCTAAAATCACGATCAATCGTAGAAGCTGAAACAGTGAGCAACCATGGAGCCGAATTACTGATGGTGTAAGGATCAGGTCCATCATTCCCTGCAGAACAAACCACCATAACCCCCATCTGCTCGGCATGAAAGGCTCCGATGGCTATGACGTCGTTCATGATGCCCATTTCCAATTCAGAGCTCAACCCTATGGAGATTGAGATGATATCAACGCCATCTTTAATAGCATCATCAATGGCCCGTAGTAAGACTGCACCAGAGCAACCGAACTCGGAGCAGGCCTTGTAGCTTGCAATTCTAGCTGAAGGTGAGCCCCCTCTTGCTGTGCCTTTGCAAGGCCATAGTAACTAGCATTGGGTACCACTGCCCCGGCTGCAATGGATGCAGTGTGAGTTCCATGCCCAACAGCATCCCTAGGTGAGCCAAATCCTGGACTAGGGTTGTAGTATCTTGCCCCTATGATCTTCCTGTAACAAATCAATTATTTCAATTAATTAGAAGGCTTGTATATATCCTAATGACAGTAATTACGGGTTTCCATTGATTAAAAAAAAATAAAACAAAATGAGTATTGATATAAACTGAATTACCAAAATTACCTATTACATCTAGATTTCTTGAAGTCAGGTCCTTCCATACAAACTCCTTTCCATCTTGAAGGGATTTCTCCCACGCCATCATCTTTGAAACTTGGAGACTCAGGCCATATCCCTTGAATTTTAAGAAAAGGTTAGTTTGCAATTAACTAGAATTATAAACAATTATTAATGACTTAAAGCAATTTATATAAAAATTTAGTTTATCTTAACTTACTAGAATTCTTTGCATTGGCATACATTTCTTTTATATATATATATATATATAGGATCCAAAGAGAAGAAAAAAAAAAAAGAACCCACCTATTATTTATGTATACACTGAGTGGTAATAGTTCTAGCTACCTGTATCGATGACTCCAATTATTACGTCGCTGGATAAGTGTTGATCTCTCAGACTAGATCGAATTCTGGATTCTGCTTCCAAAAAGTCCCAGGAATGTGTAGTATGAAGCTTAAGTGTGGGATCTCGAAAGACTGATACAACTTCATCATGGCCTGTGTTTACAAATTCATCATCAATGGTATAATATGCTATTTTCATTTACATGAAAGCTATCCAAATCAAGAACTCAAAGCAATTCACCATTTGGAGAAATGAAAATGTCCAGTTTAATTGCTACAAAGTGTTATAATTTTACTGCATTCCTATTGCTATTTGTTATGTTCTTAATTAGGATTCTATTTGGTACTATAAAATCATGATTGAGTTTGCTCTTAATCTGGATTTAAAATAAAATAATAAAATAGTATATGCCCATGCATTTATATTGCTTTTTTTTTTTTTGTAAAAACAATTGTTGGAAAATAAGTTCTAAATGGAGAAAAGAACCCAAATTTAAGGACACTTTACCAGATAGTATGGAAGCTTCCTTCTCTGTAAGCATGGCAGAGAAACCCTTGAAAGCATGACTATAAAGATGGAGCAGAGATATTCTTTCACTCTCTTGACTGCCAAAAATATATACACACACATAATTGCATTAACAAATTATTAAGAGGAAAAGAAACAAGGGAGTAATGTTCCTCAAATGCAGTTCACATCACGACAACAAAACATGGTTTTTGCTTTTCCTTTCTTTTTGTTTTTTTAATGTATTTAAGTTTCCTTCTTTGCGTAGGACTTTAAGTGGTAGTCAATCAATAATTAGTATGCTTTAATTAAGATTCTCTTAATATAAAGATTAAAGAGTGCAGAACCAGTCACGAGGCACAACTTGTTGCTTAAGGATGTCCAGCAGTAAATGATTCTAAAGCAAGCCATATGGATATAGGGCGACCACATAATTGGGAAAGTTGTTAGATAACTAATGGAGTTTAGGGACTGAGGTTGTAGTGGAGATTAATTTAAAGAAGAAGTGCGAGAGGACTCAATAAATAATTATAGAAATTTAGAGAGAATTTGGATGATTTGTAATTCTGTCTGTTTAGTTAATACCTACCTTATCATTTGATTGAATATAGTTATTGTAAATAAATTCTTGTCTTCTTTCTTTATAAGTGTGATTCGATCATAACAACCACCTTGGAATGAGAGACGATAAAAGGTGCAGATGAGCTGCCTCTTCGCCGGCGGCATTGCCACCTCTACCATTTGATGGACTCCCCATATAAACCACAAAATGCTGCCATCAAAATCAATATTAATTGTAAATCAGTCAATGATCAATCAAATTCAAGTACATACTCAAGCAGTCAACAGAGAAATATATATATATATATATGTTTATGAATATTCAAAATTAATGTGTGAGATATATTTAGAGTAAAGTGGTTTGAAGGATAAGATTTGGTCACGCCAGTCAATAATTTTAGGTTTGTTGTCAACTTGTTAAATAAAAATAAAATAAAATAAAAATTGAACAAACTAATTCTAAAAATATATCAATCTTTTTCGTGAATTTATAATTTTATCAAATTCTTTTAATTTTGACAATTAGGTCCAAATTAGCTCAATTGCATGCAATTTTATCAGATACATAAAATTAATTTAGAGAAAATATGTTCTTGATATATTAGGTGTTATATAATAATATTATTTATAAAATTCACGCAAACATAAAAATAAAGATAAAAAGAACTTGAGTTTGTTAGCCCCTCTTTTTTGCTATCACCGTCAATCATTACTGCCCATTCAACATAGTTTACCATCGTTGGCCACTTTCTTACCTATCGTCGTTAGAGCTTCTTGTAGTTGTTGTCGACTATTCACCTTCTCTACTGATCAACTTACTCCTCACAACCAAACATCTGTCCCTATAATCGATCTACCATCACTGACTCTTCCTCTATTTTTGCTTCTTCTCTAATCGTTTGCAACAATCTTTTCATTGATCGGCATCCACGATCATCGCTTTCCACTCTCGCCATCGATTGCCATATGATTTTTTCAATTGTTCTAATCGGTAGTTCAATCGCTTGTTCGCGTTCTATCACCATCGTTGTCAGCCCTTACTCCTTCGGCCATTGTTGTTGTCAATTTTTTATCTTTATATATACATATATGTAGTTCTATAAATAAAAATATTATATGACACTTGCCCCTAGAGGCACAGCCAAGTGGTAAAGGAGGGAGTTGTAAAGATGCAGTCATGCTAAAGGCTATTAGCGTGGGATCGATTCTTGGGGGAAGCAATTCTTTCTGGGGGTGGTCTTTTGGTAAGTGTTAGTTGACGCAACCTCCAACCCTGACCAGTTGGACATATCCCTCGATTGACCTCCCTCGTGATGACCTAAGAGCGGGTTCGTAAGGGGCGCGAGTGATGGCGCGTAATCCAAAAAAAAAAATATTATATGACACTTGACATATCAAATTAATATAAATATATATTTTTTAAATTAATTTTATGTGTTAGATAAAATTGAATCTAATTGAGTTAATTTGAACCTAATTATCAAAATAAAAAAGATTGAACAAAATTATGAATTTCACAAAAAAAAGATTGATATATTTCCATAATTAGCCCTTTTCCTAACAGTGATCTCTAGGTACGTGACAATAACAATCTCTTTTATGACTGGACGCAAATCTTTTTACGTAAACTTATACAAATTTATGTATGCGTATCCATACATATAATTTGTAAATTATTATGTGCGTTCGACAAATTTAATCAATTCACTGTCAAAAGAACAGTAAATGTGAGTGCTGGTGGAAGATAAAAACAAACAGCAGAGACAGGTGAGAAGTTTACCTGGGGAGTCTGGACGGAGGGACCGACACAGACGAGGAGACAGAGAAGAAGGTGAAGTGGGCGGAGAGAGGAGGCCATTAAAATTGGCTGAGGAGCTTCAATTGACAAGGAAGGGTCTTCTGCCGCTTACACAGAGAGATGATAGATTCTTATTTTCTGGGTTTATTTATTATGCAACCTACCTAGCTTCCTTTGAGCTGTGGCAAAGAATCAACCTCGATCACTTCTTTACCTTTATAATTGCCTGTCTCTGTTGCAATAATTAGTTCACTTTCTTCTCTCCAATTGATGAGAGCTTTCCAGAAAGACTAGTAGGAAACAGGGGCCACCGATTCCCTATTGCATAACACATGTAAAGAACGTTCTTCAAAGATGAAACTTCTATCCCTCCTTCCTCAATAAGCTCTTGCTTTCTTCCAAAGCGTCCACAACGAACGAACCAACGAAATGCCGCAAGGGAACGACAGAAGAAAAGAAAATTCAAAACTCTGCTTTATTCTTCCTTTTCTTTTATATATTTTATTTTTTGGCTAATTGTCGCAGATTTAAAACATCTTAAAGGCAATCCTTCATTAACACACTAATCTTCACTCAAAAAGTAACTAATTAAGAACGTTTCTTGAGTTGGGTGTTGAGTTGATGTAATCAATCAAGTATTATACTTTTTTAAACATAAAATTGAGCAGATTTTATAATTGTTTTTAAGAATTTTGTATCGGTTCACCGGAAAGCAAGCCCAAGACGGCATGAATGGGCTGCATCAGCCCAGGAAAGGCCCTGGGCCTCTCTGAAACATGTACTGAGCCCATGGGCTTCCAGAGATGTTAAACGGCCGATTATACTACAGGCAATCAAGCAGCCCATTGGGCCTAGTGTAATTTCTAGAGTTCTATAACACCAACTATCATGTAATTTTATGATTTTAAATACAAGATGAAGATATATCACTATCACATTCACATGGAATATTTTATTCACGTACGCACTTGTGCTATGGTTTGTGGTTTGTGTGGTGGTGATGAATCCGAGAGCATCCAGAAGTGCAGTGCAGATCTAAGACGAGTAGAACCACCAGATCATGATCCAGAGGAGTATAGTATAGTAGAGCCTCTGGGCACCATTCATTCGGTCATTTTGGGCCAATGAATTTTACAGCAAGACAACAACCACCACCACCACCACCACCGAACCTGCTTCACTGTAAACTCTGTGGAGATATCACAGCCGACAAAATTCAATAAATTGCATTCTTGTCCCCACACACGTGTTTATATGTGTAGAGAGGCTCAAGAATTGGGTGGTTAGATAGTTACCACACGCGCGCGCGCACTTATTGACCATATTGTCTTTTCCTATTACCATATTTATATACAATTGAAAAACCCTTCTCCCTTATTATAGATAAGGTAATGTGAACCATTACTTTATAGTAATAATAAATGTACTTTGTTTTTACATAAAATGTATATATTATATATTATTTTTAACATCTAAATAATTCTATTACTTGTTTATGATAAATATATCGAGTTTTAAATTATTTAATGAACCAATAAAAATGTTTAAATGTTAAAAATGAAATGAAATACATAGGACATTGTTTAAAAACATAAGGTCACTACGAAGACAATAATTAATATTACCCGTACATATAAAACAAAACAATTGACAAAAAGAATAGAATTTTATCTATTTAATCAATATATTTCTTACTCTATTTGAAAAACAAAAAAGAGTACAAAAATTACATTAATTGAAACATTCTCCTTTTTTGCAGTGTAGATAAAAGAAAGAATTGTGTTAAATAAGAGACATAAAAATGGAAATGAATTTTTTAACATATTATAGACAAAATTTATTAGAAAATTAAAATCTATGTAGTTACCTTTAGCTATTAAATAAACAGAAAAGAAAAAGAAAAAACTTGTAAATTTGTAATGCTATGCTGACCACTCTTTTATTTCAAATGAAAGTACATGAATGGTACAAATCCTGCTGTCATGGGAATGTCTGATATAAATGCCTCTCAAATGCATGATAAAATTAACAGAGAGATCAATTAAGAATCGGAGAAAAAATGTTCGCTTCAGAGTTTGATTTCTTATCCCTATATAAGAAGATAAAGTCTTCACCTGTAATTTATCTTCTTTACCGAAATCAAATATACAAATAATAAAAGATCATGTAAGGACAATTTTAAAAATATTTTTAATGACTTCTCTTCTGTACACATGATTCGAGTAAAATTGTATGAGTAATTGTTTTTAATAATCACAGATTAAAAAAGTAATTAAGTATCTTTTACAGTGATCATTAATTGAAATCCTTCTGATGTTATTTTAATTATATGAAAATTTTGTAAGATTACAGAGTGTACGGGCCAGGGGAGTGGCGACAGATCACATCAGGATTAGGAAAGCAGGATCACGGATGCACAAGATTACAAAAGCAGGAACATGCATGCATTCTGGTTTCTCTGTCTTTGTGGACAAAAGCATAAAAATGCTACTCAACTTTTATTCATTTGTTCCCCAACTTTAAATTAAATGCCCATCAATTTTTTATTTTGAACCTATTATATTTCTTAATTTTTAATTTTATAACAATCATACATCTGAATTTATTAAGTATAGTGCATGAAACACACATGCATGTTGTTGAAATGTGTAAAGATAGCACCATTATCTTCTTTTTCCTCATTCCTAATCCTGACGACCTTCCGTCTTCCTCGTCGTTGGCAATTTCTCGCCTTCCTTGACTAGACCGATCTCTAGTCTTTTTCACCACCAACTCACCCTGGTCCTTCTTTCCTCGTCCCCAACCAATCCTGGTCTTGCTTTCTTTGTTATCGAATCAGCGATGGCATTGAGTGATCGAAGTTTGTGTTTGTGAATTAAAGGTGGCAAGGGGTAGCGACCATTCGTGTTGCATGGAAACAGTGGCACCGAGCACATAAATGTCTATTCGTGTTCGTGAATCGACGATGGCTCAACCCAGTTTGTGTTTGTGAATCGACAACGACATCGAGCAAACAGAGTTGTGAATGAATTGTGAAGGCTAGGGTTAGGGTCTTTGACTTTGACCTCTGCAAGGCTCGGGTCGCTGATTCCAACTTTCGCTACATTGTCTGCCACTAGCCTTGCCTTATCTCTTGCAATGTCGAGACACGTGATGCATTCTCATTAGTCTAGTCAATGTGAGGCTCACGTCAAACTGCGCGTGTTTCACGCAATATACTTATTAGACCCAGATGTGTGATTGTTACAGAATTAAAAGTTGAGGGGCACAGTAAATTTGAAATTGAAAGTTGAGGGTGCAATAGGTTCAACTTGAAGTTGAGGTGGCCAAATGACTTTTTACCCAAAATTGAGGGGGTATTTTTATACCTTTTGCCTTCTTTGTGGATATCTCTAATCACCAATCCACGTATATATATATATATATGTAATTGCTGAACTGTACATCTTCCCTATCCCCACTACCTTTCTTTTTCTCGCTGACAGAGGTGGGTCTAAACCTATATATATATGCATGGACATGTTATCATGCTTCCTTTAATTTAGTTAAGGTCAAATTGTGCTTTTCAGGACGAGAGAAAAGCAAAGGGTAGGACCTCCAAATTTAGCAAGACTGGGGAGAGTTTTCCAGTGATCATTTGTAATATCTAGTGTTCACGAGAAAGAGGGGAAGATAAGGTCAAATTAATGGTGTTTCTTGTGGGATAAAAATGTAACTTAAGGTGGTAGGTTTCGCTGATATATTTCTAATGGGAGACTTAAGGTTTTATAGTTTAAGTTTAGGGTTAAGTGATTAGATATTCCCCGGCCCCTTATATGGTTGATGGATAAGAGTGGGGGGCGTTGTTGAAGTTACTTTAAATGGTGACAAATTAGGGATTTTTTTCGAAGGTCCTATAGATAGGATATGTGCTGAGATTGGCTGATTGAAAGGCAATAAGTTGTGCATCTAATTACTCAAAAGTTTTTTTTTTTTCTTTTATTTATTTATTTATTTATTTGGAGAAAAATGCAAGGAAAAAGATTCATGATATGGCAAGTGACGAGTGTTCACGGAAAACAAGAAAAGAAAAAAATATAGTCGAGAAATCTTTATGTGCAGAATAAGCATCACCTAATTTTGTCTACGTACTGTCCATGAGGTTAGACTTTACATGCAAAGGCAATATAGGCTAACATGGATAAATAACTCATAATGGCTCATGAATAGTAACATTATCAACCTCTTCACTCAATACAAATAAATCAATGTTTACCCATGAGAGGTCACCTATATCCTTCCTGATCCCGTACGTATATCATAGGGTACTGGATCAGGATCATCATATTCCATTCCAATTGGTTTGTGCCATTTCATTAATTTGGTTCATAGCCCTAAAATACAATAGCTTCTCCAAACCCTAGATTCTCCTGTCATCATTATTTTTTCCCCTAGCACATAAGCATGGCTCTATTAGAGGGCTTCATCTTCTTCAAAAATGGTGACTCAGTACATTGTTCAGCCCACTTGATGGCCTCAAAAATAGGAAAAGCTACTTCCATCTAAGCTTGATCAGTGAAAGATTTTAGACATATCACGTGATGTGTAGGGAAAATGATGCAGGCCTTAACTTGCCGTCAAAAAATATGTTAGTGTAGAGAAGTGATGAATTAATGAACCACCAAAGTCATAGTTTAAGTGGTATGACAAATGAAGTGTTCGAAAGGTACTGTATTTCTTGGACGCTTATTGGTCCTCCATCGAGCAAATGATGGTCAATTGATTCTTCTTCAACAAACTGGTGTGGAAGATGAGTACAACCTCCATAAGCAGTTTTCACGGGACGTATGTACATGTATGTACTGTAGTTTAATTTACATGGCATGTACAATATTATGTATCGTTGCTTTCTTGAAAGACTTCAGTACAGTTTTCAAATGAAAAGATAGTTGTTTTACAGTTTAGAGCAATTTTTTCGTAGCTCCTCTATTCCCTTCTGTTTGTTTCAATGAATTTACCAAGAAAAAGAAAATATGAGACTGACATTTTTACTATTATAAATTGTACGACGAGTGTTGTGTTCTCCAATAAATAAAAACAAATAATAGTGATAATTTTAATTCTTTTATCTAAATAAAATTTATATTTCTGTACTGTTACCCTTACACCAATAATACAATAACGAGAGGTCTAAATTACTTACTGCAGTTCATCCAAGATACTTGTATAAATTAACTTCTTTGAGAAACAGTCTGAAGTTTGACTGTATAACAGTCCAAACCAATTCTAATTAATTTTCTGTTTATTATTCTGTCGGCATGAATGTTCACATATTGTGATTGTATAAGACAATCCAGTATGTACACATTTCCAAGCACGTGTTAACTTGGATTAATTTGACATCTGGCTAGGGTCACCATATCATTAGTCACATGATCTTATGTTTGAGAGAATTAATTAATTAATTAATATATATTAATTATTCCTCAGTCAGAATCAACATATCGATTCTCTCCTAATTTTAATTAATTAATTAGGATGCTAATTTTTGACAGTGCTATTTAACCTCTCTCTCTCTCTCTCTCTCTATATATATATATATATATCAAGTGCGTCCTATATATTCATGCATGTGTAATAATTATTAATGTACTGTAAAATTAAGGTGGCACATGTTCCAGTGAGCAATCAGCCCCGCCCACTGGATTGACATATGATCCTGCCTGCCAGGCTATGACATATGGATTTGCATGAGTAATTAAATAATTTGATTTGTTATTCAAGCCATACTTTCTTGTTCCGTAGTCTGAATCCCATTTGTCTGTTTCCAATAATAATAGAGGAATGCAGATCTGGACTTGCGTTGTGAAATAATGCAATATTATTAACAAAAAGAGACGGGTGCACTGTGCACATGCAGTTGGGGCTTGGAGAGGCTCCAGAAATTTGATTTGAATCATCCACAATTAATTAAATTGTTGAAATATAGATACATAGTTTTACACTTGGTGATTATTTTCTATGAGATTAGAATCTAAATTTTTTTGGGTTGAGCCCAGCCAGTGTGCTTAGAGACCTATGTATTTGAGTGACTGAGTTTTGGCTACAATAAGTCCACCAGTTGGTTGTTCAAGGTTGATATGGAGTTGTTCTCAAGGCACAAATTGAGTACTTAGATGAGTAATATGTCAGTATTAATTCAGTGAGTTGTGAGTTTAATCATTGTCCTCTGCAAGAATCAAATACCCAATATGCACGATTTCTTATAATTTGACGTAATCGAGAGCATGAACACTGAAGATCGAGCAAGGATGACCATCCTAAAGTTAATATGAATTTATTTGTGTAATTTTGATTTTTACTTATGACTCCAACTCATGAATTAATTAAGCAAGGTTTACTACTTAGTAATTACCAAGTACTATCATATAGTGATATTCCCGATCATCATCAGAGTTTAATTATTTTTCTTAAAGGGGACCACTTTAGATACACATTTTTGAATTATTATTTAATACAAAGTCATTTGTGAACACTTGAAGAATAGTGGCTATGGATTCTCGTCGACAACAATAAAAAAAAAAAAATCAGTCAATTTTATAATATTTAAATTTTTATTATTACAAAGTTTTAGAATGGTGTAGACACACAATAATGCGGATAGACGGTGACGTTGGAGCAAACTAGCTAGGGTTTCTAGTTTCACCAACTTTATTCCTTACTAATTAAAACCCTTTCTATGTGTGGACTGATTTGGTTAAGCCCTCGATTTGCTAATTGGCTAATAACTAATTAACTCTCTAAAACCAAATTTATACCAACTTGTTACCGAGTCAGATCGAATACAAATCACAATTAAATTATTAACCACACATGAATACAAAATTTAATGTAAAAAATCTAAATCGAAAAAAACTACAAGTAGAAAAATAAAATATCACTATGATGAAATTGATACAATAATAATGATATAATTGCGCTAATTTTAGGGCATTAAGCTCTTATTTATAGACATAAACTTATCTGTAAATGTATACAGAAAATTATATTTTGATTAAAAGATGAGTCAAAGAAGATAAATCTTCAATTGAGATAAATTTCAATCACAATAGAATTTGACATTCTTATCATAGTCAAATTTGAAATCATAATTACGGTCAAATTATGAATCTCAATTACAATCAAATTTGAATTTCGAATCACAGTTATAACAAACTCCAACTTGTCACGAAATTTAAATATGAAATTATTTATAATTTTTTATTTTAACAAAATCACAGAAAATTAATCTCCTTGATGAATACCAATCAAAACTATACCGTAAAAAATAACACCCAAATTCACACAACAATTATTGTAGTGGATATCTTCAGTCACACTTAAAGTATAGGCAACAAGATCGGTCTCAACATATTTTTACTGATCTTAATAATTCAACATTTATCAATATAAATCTACCTTGATAACTTCACTTTCATCAAAATCCATCCATCCAAAATTGTACGCATCTTAGGCTGTGTTCTCTTTACTTTTCAATTTTCAATTTTAAGTTTTGAATTCATTTTTAATTTTCTATTTTGGTAGTCTGTTTTTAGAAAATTGAAAACACGTTCTCTTTATCATTTTGAAAAACTATTTTTCAAAACAAAAAATTAGAAAACGCGTTCTCTTTGTCATTTTGAAAATAAATTTTTAATAATATTTTATACAAAAAAAATTGATTATTCAGTAAATTAGAAATATTTAATGTTAATATATTATTAAAAAAATATATACATTTTAAATTTAATAAATTTTGTAATATTTTTTTCCATTATAATAGTAAAATATGAATAAATACATAAATAAATGTGTTTTGAGTTTAGAGTTTGTTTTGGATGAAAACACTCAAAATAACTTTTTGTTGTTTTGAGTTTTCTTTATAATTTTTTTTTTGTTTTCAAAAATATATTTTTAAAAACAGCAAAAAGAACGCGTTTTCGTTATTTTAAAAAATTGAAAACTAAAAATGACATAAAAACAACAAAGAGAACGCAGTCTTGATAACTCCAAATAATGCCAAACAATCAATAAATAAAACTCTAATAGAAAACAAACCAGGATAATGGATCTAGGCAGCAAATTTGGGCAAATCTGGACTTAACAGATCAATCTGGTATGATGGCTGAGATCTGGGCTAAACAAATTTAGGCTGGATTGGCGGATCGGTTGGACCTGGTTGATCGGATCTGAAAGAGTCGGATCTTGGTGGGCCGGATTTGGATAAGATATGGGTAGGCTAATGGAAGGAAGGGGCGTTCATTAATGGCGGACGAATGCTGGTCGAATAGCAGCTACGTATGCTAAAGACGATGATCGGTGATGGTGAAAGCTTGACGAGGGCTTGTCAATCGAAGACGAGGACGAGCCTGATGGTCATGCGAACGACGGAGGAAGGTAAACGTTAGCCCTAACGGAAGCTGAAGGGTAGCAATGGCGGAGGTTTACCGTTGGCGGCAGAGGCGAAGACAAAGGCGGTCGGTCAAGCTACAAACAAGGCTGATGATGGCAAAGGCTAAGGCGGCCGTCGACGACTACTGCGAAGAGGGTCCCAAATGGTCGATGGTGGTCCTTTCACAACCACTGTTGTCTAATTGAAGGCCACCAGTTAGTACAACGAAGGCAAGGGCGATTGAATGGCAGTAAAGCGGCGGCGACGACGGTGGCTAAGGCTGGGAAGCAGCACTTTGGCTTGATGATGAAGGTGGCTGAGATATGTCAAACGTTGATGGTTTGATTCAATGGCTGTGATACTAGTTTGTGACGAAATTAGATTGAATACAAACTATGATCAAATCATCAACCACACAAAAGAATACAAAATTTAACGTGAAAAACTCAAATCGAGTAAAATCGCGAGTAAAAAGAATAAAATATTATTATAATAAAATTAGTACAATAATAGTGATATGGGTGCTCTAATTCTAGAACATTAGTCACCTATTTATAGATTTAAACTCATCTATAAATATACATAAAAAATTATATCTTGATTAGAATATGAATTTTTAATTAAAATAAATTTTAATCACAATCAAATTTGACTCCTAATCATAGTCAAATTCAAAATCTTAATCAAGATCAAATTAAAAATCTCAATCACACACAAACTTAAATTTAGGTGACAATTATAACACAACCCAATTTAATTTGAATATTATCCATATAGTGAAAGTTCTATTAGGCACATACATAGAACTTATATACTCAATAAATATTGAATATGGATTCATCTGCATTATACAAGTTGCCAACTAGCAAATTTGTCATTTGGCTTTGAGCCCAACTCATCTTCACGTGATTGGTTTCTAGGGTTTATCTCTACTCTATATAACACCCTCACTCATCTTCAAGAACTTCCATTCCTTTCCCTCTCTTTGCTTTAATCAAAAAGCAGAGAGAAAGTGAGAAGAAAGCAACAATGGAGCCCTCTAAGCTCCCAGCTCTCCTCCTCATTTCCATGCTCTTCATCTCCTCAGCCACCCCAATTCTCGGCTGTGGCTACTGTGGCAAGCCCTCTCACAAGCACAAGAAGCCCAAGGGCCCAAAGGGACCCATCACCGTTCCACCCATTGTTAAGCCTCCGATCACCCTGCCGCCGGTCACCGTTCCACCCATTGTTAAGCCTCCGATCACCCTGCCGCCGGTCACCGTTCCACCCATTGTTAAGCCTCCGATCACCCTGCCGCCGGTCACCGTCCCCCCCATCAAGCCACCGATAACCCTACCTCCAGTTGTGAAGCCACCCATCAACCTCCCTCCGGTGACTGTTCCACCAGTCACAGTCCCTCCAATTAAGCCACCAGTGACCCTCCCTCCGGTGACTGTGCCGCCAGTGACAGTCCCTCCAATTAAGCCACCAGTGACCCTCCCTCCGGTGACTGTGCCGCCAGTGACAGTCCCTCCGGTGACCGTGCCACCCGTGACGGTGCCGCCAGTGATCACTAAACCGCCAAAGGGTAAGCCCTGCCCGCCACCGCCGGCTGCCACTTGCCCAATTGACACCCTGAAGCTGGGGGCCTGTGTGGATCTTCTCGGTGGCCTGGTGCACATTGGGCTGGGCGACCCGGTGGTGAACCAGTGCTGCCCGGTGCTGGCGGGACTGGTGGAGCTGGAGGCGGCGGTGTGCTTGTGCACCACTCTGAAGCTGAAGGTTCTGAACCTCAATCTCTATGTTCCGCTGGCCCTTCAGCTTCTTGTCACTTGTGGGAAGACTCCCCCACCTGGCTTCACCTGTTCTCTCTAGATCTAAAGATCCAAGTTAAGTACTCACTACTCCATCATCAAACCCTAATCATATATATGCCTTGTTTTTCTTTTTTGTTGAATATATATATATATATATATATGCCTTGTTGTAAAGCTTTAGACTTGCATGATAGCTGAATTTTCTGTTCGGCATTGCCATATAAGCATTCATACCAGAAGTTCATGCAAAATGAGGTGAAGGTGAATAAACAATGAGGTCATGTATATTCTAAAAGGGCGGACATAGTGGTCAGATTATAGGGTTTAGGGTAAATAAACAACGGACTCAAACCTTCATTAGAGGCTAGCTAGTCTCACACATATTTTTATTATTTGGTGTGCATTATTTGTAGACTATAGCATATACTTGAATAATTTTAGAAAATATTTTATCGGAATATCATTTCATCCTTGCAATACGTTCTAGCTATTTCACCCTGAGCAATGATAGTTAGCTCGTATACAGTCACATTTCTGCTTCCTATGGATAGTCACTATTGCATATGTAAGCTGACCTTTTATTGCTAGATTCGCATGTTGATCTCACAGTTCAAAATTACTAATTTTCTTTTAAACTTTATTTTCAAGTCAATTTGGCTGTTAGGAATGTCTCTGGAAAAAGAAATTCTGGACGGGAAAGAGAAAAATATTAGAATAATGTGTGATTTCTTCTTTTCATTCCACAATTAATCTGAATTACCTGTTCTTCTCTCTTTATGCCTATCTATATATATGGGTGTGTTTATAAATTATATACATATATATGTTTGTGTGTGTGTGTGTGTGTGTAACACAGACAATAACAGATTAAACAAATTAAGGTGTTGTATTTGTTCTTCGAATGCTCCTTTTATATTATGTAAATATAAAGAAGAAGAGGCAGCCTTGGCTCATTGTGTCACATGATGTACGGACTTGCAGGTTGCTAACTTGATATCAAGCATTGGACGAAATCGACATGAGAGGATGTCGAGACTCTCTCTCTCTCTCTCTCTCTCTCTCTCTATCTCTCTTCGCTTTATCGGAACTGCCAACGTTTGGATTTATTGTTGTACACCCATTTGTTTCTGCAAAATTATTTGATGTATGTTCTGTTGTATTCTTGGCTGCAATCGGTCATGATTTTCTTTCTCATTTCCAATCTCTCCCCCCCCCCTCTCTCTCTCTCTCATATAATTAATCCCCTGCTGACAACTGGTAGCCATGGCCACATGCATGCATACATATATAACATAATATACATACGTAATACTAGCTAGAAAGCCAGTTAATTTCCTGATCTCGAAAGTTGAACAAATTAGCTTTAATTTGTAAATGAAATTTCTCTTTCTTTTTTAATTAAGTAATAAAAAAATTAGTACTCTATCTAGATAATGTATGATAATAGATAATGTCACGGGGACCTTTTTTAATTAAATAAATTAGTTAATTGAAAAATTACTTTCAAGTCGAAATTGGTCATATTCTATGAAAAAGTTGATTAACTTTCCTGTTCTCATCATCAATCCAATGCCCCTGACCCTGATCGTTTAAAAGGCAATACTAGATCCATTTAGCTATTTTTTTAATTGTATAAAGTAGCTATTCCTCCTCTCTTTATCCTTTCAAACTCTTAATTAAATTTAAAAAATAAATAAAATTGATGCAAAGGCCCACAAGAAGCTTTTTAAATCTCTTCCCATTCCATTGTCATGTATAAAGTTGTAATGGGTTGATTGAAAATAATACCTTCACTGAGAAAAAAGGAAAGCCATTACTTGATTGATTGTTGATATTGTACAAAAGATACTTTTTAAAATTAAGACATGACAATATGTAAAAGAAAACCACTATAATTATAATTCTTTATCTTAACTACAGCTAATAAACATTATCATTTTGCATAGAGAACATGTCAAAAAAACTTTCGAGTCCAAATTGCAGGGGATTTGGGATAACCCATAAGAGAAATTAAGGACTCCAATTTACATGAAGAGTAAGTCAATGTCTGTCATTTATGAGATTAGGTTTGACTGAGTGGTTAAATAATTGATAACTTACTCCAAATACACATAAAATTATTTAATAAAATGACGGTACTATTGTTATATATTTTAATATAATATCATTAATATGAACTCCATTACTCACTAGACAAAAGATCTCACACATACTTTGAGAAAAAAAATCATTAAAATTCACAAAACTCGAATTTCAACCCTAAGAAGGTGACTATCGTCCAGTGGTTGATGGAAGATCCTATTTATGAAAATGAAGGTGTGAGAACACATGGTAGAGAGCTAGCAGACAGTACAATTGTACATGGTATATGGAGATTTTTGTATGGCTTGCTTCCTCAGAGAGAGAGAGAGAGAGAGAGAGAGAGAGAGAGGGGCATAAAGACGAGAAGGAAGCAAACAAATAGTAGATTGCCAAGAGTTAAAAAAAAAAAGTAGAATTAGACAGCCAGTAGGGACCTTCATGAGGATAGGAGAGGTAGCAGATGATGAACCATGTATGTTTTGTCCTGTATTCCCTGCACAACACGTGGATTCTGTCTCCAATGCTAGCTATATATGCTGGGGTTCTTCTTCTTTCACATCTAAAGATTCCTTCTCTTACCGTGCATTGGATTGATTGATTGATTGATATGAAGAATGTGGGTCGGATAACCACACAATTACCTATTTATATATATGTAATAAGTCTCCTGTTTAATTATATACATAAATTAGATTCTGAAAATCATAGAGAGATGGACATTAAAAATAAAAGTATATATCGCCATCACAATGATCCCTTACAACATGCAATCACAGGCAATTCTAAAGTACTACAGATGTTGGTCTGAGTTGGTCTCCTACCTTTGAAGTATATTGCACTTTTTTTTTTTTTTTTTATAGTGTACTTTTTAACTTTTGTGGCATTTCGCGTCCTATCGTTTGAAATCTCTCTCTTTTTTACAGCGTAATTCCATGCCGTAATTTGAATATTTTTTCTAAAATCCTTTTTATTATATTTTTTGAAAACTTTTCCTTTAATAACCCTTGCCAACCCTTACGAATTTCTATTTTTTTAAATCTTTATTTGCTTGACATTCTATTTTTATTATTAATTTTTTCTCAAATTTACTAGAGATTAATCCGGTGGTCTTGCCCTTTAAGTAACTCTTGTGATTGGTTTAATTATCAAAGTAAATCCTTGTGTATACACTCATTTTTATGAGTCAAATTTAATTTAATTTATAACTTTTATTAAAAAGTTTAAATCGTTGATCACTCCCAAAATATCAAATTTAAAAATAAAAAAAAAGACTTTTTGAGTGTTCCAACCAAAAAAATTTAGAAACTTTTAAAATAAATTTTTAAGTCATTGTAACTCAAGATATGAATGTAAAAGTTATCCATTTTCGACAAAATAAAATGATGCACCTTAAATGAGAATTTAGTTCGTAGAACGAATTTGGCATATTTAATACACTTAATATAACTAAAATAAAACTTATACAAATTTTTAGTACATCATGTATAAAAACACATAGTATCTATAGCTCATGGCATGTCACAATAATAATAATAATAATAATAAAATTCCAAAACTTTGGTTCAAGAACTTCCTTCCACTTCAAATTGCTCTGCATACTAAAACTACATTTGAATGATCCAAGAAATATAAAAGATAAATCTTTTATGTAAGGAACCCCTTTAAAATAAAATATTAATATAAAATGTGTACATGAAAAAAAATGTAAATTTTTACTCCACAATACCACTTGTTACAATATTGACATACTCCAATTGGTGAAGACCTTGTTTACTCTTCGTACCTTTCCAACATTTCCTTACTCACCTTGATAAAAACTTCTTCTTCCTTCTTATGTGTGCACTCTCTGTCTCTCTCCCTCCCTCCCTCTCGAGCCGCCGCACATGAATCTCTCTTCTTTTAAGAATTAGAAGACCACCCTTGTGACCCCCCTATTTATACTCAACACACTGATAGGCCTCACCACCTGGGTAAGGTTTCATTTTTTTTTTAAAGTCCCATTTTAATCTGATGAACAATTTTGATCTCTCACTATTTAAATAGAGGTCAAAGGTCATTTTTAAAGAGGTGGGTTCCAAGCCACCCCTTTTTATGTAACATGTGTACATATAATAGAAGAGGGAAAAAAAAAGAAAAAAAAGAGAAGAGGTTAATGGGGATCAATGGAGGATTTCTAAGCCATTTTCACACATATATATATATATATATATTCATCTGTCATTTTTAATTTATTCTTTAATTAATTAGATCACTCCCTAATTTCACACATATATTTACACATTTACGCGTTTAATTAGATTTCACATGGGCTCAATTAAATCTTACCAACAATCTCAAATTATCTCTTAATTGAATTTAATTAATTGATCTCCTTATATCTTCTTTAAAAAATATTCAAAATAGTACATCTCTTCACCTTATATTGTTATATCAAATCAATCCCCTTCAAATATTGTCACATTGCACCTATATATACAGTACCCGACACCAAAAAATAATGTAGCAATTCCCTACAAAAAGAGAGTCTGAAAGAGTGGGAGATCCTGATCACAGGAATTGGAGACAACTATAAAGCGATGGTTAGTGACTCTACAAAAAGGTAAAAGCGACCATTCCTGTCATCTTGCCTTTCACATTTATTGACCAGCATGGGGCATGCATGGTTTAGGTGCCCACAGATTATGTCAAGGACATACATACATCCATATATACTTGTATCCATACTTTCCTCATGCGAGCAAAGGAGTTGTAATCAGGGAGGGAATACAATTAATTAATTTATTTAAATATTGACTAAGAACAACATATTATAATTAATTATAAGTTCATGCACTTAGTGTACAATTTTTTTGTAATTAATATGATTGTCCAAATCTGTCTTAAATTCTTAAACCTGCACTTAAGTGGTCGTTACTTACCTAATCCAATTTAGATGAGAATTACGGTTTCTGTACAATCTGTAAGTTTATAGTGTTATGTTCTCATATTAACAGAACACATTAATATTGTCAAATTGGATTGTACTAGGATTTAGGGCTGAGACATTTTCCTTATTGCTCTTCCTTGCCGAACTATAAATTTAATTTTGCTTTTTCGTACTTGTTGTAGATGATTCTTAATTATCCTAGTTTTCGTTCTACTTCTAGATGTAATTAGTGTTATTAAACGAGTCGAGTCGGGCTAGCCATGGCCCTAAAGAGATGGCCAAGTCGGCTTATTTTTAATATAGTTAGTTTTAAAATTATTTTAAAAATTATATTTATTATTCTATTAATGATTTATAATAAATAATAATTTAAGTTCTTAAATAATTTTCAAATAGTTTATATGAATAATATTGAAAAAAATATAAATAGTTATATTATATTTAAAATTTAAAAAAATATAAAACGCGTTTACTTTAAAATTTTAAGAAAAATTATTTTATGATATTTTATTCAATAAATTTAATTATTAAGTAAATTGGAACAATTTAATGCTAGCATATTATTAAGTAATATATACATTTTGAAGTTGATGAATCTTGTAATTTTTTTTTTCATTATAAAATAAAATACAAACAAAAAAATTAATTTCCAATGGCCAGATTGGGTTGGATCTAAAAATAAATTTCCAAACTTTCACCTACTGCCGACCGATGATTCCAAAGATTAGGATTGTCCATCGACTTCACCTCATCACACTGACCAACATACCCAAAAATGGGTTAGATCTAATCGTTAGATCTTTGTGTATCTAACTTTTAATTTTCAACCCCTACACATTACGAATATATATATATACAGCGGCGAGAATGAATAGAGAGAAAAGCGATCTAAATAGAAAGGGTAGAGAAGATGAAGAGGCAATGGCTAAAAATTGCAAAGGAGACGGAGATGCAGTGGTTGTGGCACTTCACAATGGCCGAGCGTAATGGCGAATGAGGCAATGGTTGGGCCTCAGTGGTGGTTTTCGAGCGACAATGGTGGCGTAGATGTGATGACCATAAAGGCCATGGTTGTCAATGATAGCAGGAGAATAAAGAGGACAAGGAGATAGAGTAGATAGTGAGTGCAGAGAAAGTGCGTGCGTGGGAGGGGGGGAATAGAGAGGACAAGGAGATGGAGTAGGTTGTGAGTGCAGAGAGTGTGTGTGGGGGGAGGGGGAGGATATTTGTTTTTCGCGTTTTGGGATTTTTTAATATGTTTTGACTGAAAATATTCAAAAAAAATTTATTATTTTGAGTTTTCTTTATATTTTTTTTTTTAAAAAAAAAATACGTTTTTAAGAACATAAAAATAAATACGTTTTCACTGTTTTAGAAATCTGAAAACTAAAAACAACTTAAAAATAATAAAAAAAAAACAAGCCCTTAGATGTTATAAAAATCATCACTACCCAAATGATCATAATAATCATATATATCAATAATATTTATAAAACGTAAAGATAGTTATATTGTTATAAAATTATTTTTAGTTATTTTAACATTTAATTTAAAACTTGGCATATTAAGATTATCTAAATAACCATATCAATAGTATTTATCTACTTTTTATTCATTGTCATTGCGTTGACGTCTTTTTTATAATTTATAATTTTTAAAACAATAGACTTATGAAATTATATATCAAAAATTTAAAATTAAAAGTACAATATAAAGAATTATAATTTTTTTATTTTAGAAAATACATTTAGATCCAGCCCAACAAACTGGGTTGTCAAGTTAGTTGGCCAATAAGTCGAAACCGAATCAGGCTGTAGAGGCAAATTTGTTGGACATAGTTCGACTCTATCTAGGAAAACCACTTGAGCTGTGTAATAACTTCAGATGTATGATCACTCGTAAATCATATGCACCGGCCACATTGAAATTTTATCTAACAGAGGATATGATTTGGTGGACAACAAAAAAATCAGTACTATAATATATGAACAATGACATCTTTACTTTTCATTATCATATGTAAAAACATATCTGCGCAACTCCCATTATAAAGTAATAGCAGAAAATTTTAATCATGAAGGTGGTGTAACCCCTAGAGATGATTTGTTGCCGGTCGAGCAACATTATATTGCCCAACGCGAGCTAGCTTGGGGGAAGAGGGCCACCAACCCCCATGGGGCCAACGCCCCATCTCTAAAATTGTCTGTGTCGAGTAATTATTATGTTGCTCGACACGAGCAGCATAATAATTCTGGGTATAACATCAATGCCAATATATTGTATATATTTGGCTACCTTTATTGATTATTCAATTATTAAGAAACAAAAAAGTTTTCTAAGGCAAGTTACACCCCATCTTACACTGGTCTAGTCTCATTCCATGGTAAAACATGTTTTTTAAAATTAAACCCATAAACAAACCTAAAGGCATGACAGACTAGTTAAGAATGAATTAAGACTATCTTACACAAAACTACCACTTTGGATGGCCGCCTCTTTAAACAACCACTACTTTTCTCCAACGAATTCACGTTTTAGCTTCTGATAGTTAATGCAACTATTAGATCTAAGATTATGGATTGCTTAAACCACTAATTGCATTACTAAATTCAGTTGAAAAGGGAAATAATAGTTTAATGGCTGTTCCCTATTGCATGTTTTTCGGAAGTCACAGAAATTCATTTATCTTTAGAGACCGTTTGTTAATCAAGATATAGCCAAAATATGAGATGCATCTCAAACTTCTATCATTTCCAACATATTTGTTAAATCTATTTAATCATTCTTAAAAAAATTATTAATAATCTCTTATCTTGATTTTTTAAGATATATATATTCCCTCTCTCTCAAGATAAGCATATCTTGGTCTCTACATATAAAAAAAAAAAAACGTATGTCTTCTAATGCATTCTAAAAAATTTAACAAACAGTTTGATAAAAATTTTAAAATACTTCCCAACTTTATCTTGATCATTCTATATCTTGATCTAAAAATTATTTTTAATTTATCATGATATTCTCTTATCTTGTTTATTTTAACAAATGCTACCTTAATAAATAATGGTCTCCTATCATTCCATGAGATGAAAAGGAAAACAGTGGTGCTTCATGTGACCCGGGCTGCGGCTGGCTTAACATTTTCATGATGTTTCCTTTCTCATCCTGACTTTTCACGGTAACCATACAATTAAGCATCATCCCTATCTAGCGATCTACGACCATATTAAACAAAAAGAGTAGACAATTAACATTCAAAAAGTTAACTGAACAGCCTAAAAAAACACTCACGAGAGAGACGAGACATTGGAGAAGGAACGTCCTTGAATTTGACTGACACCTAGGAGCAAATTTCCTTCAGAGTCAATTTTTCTCGAGAAAATCTATAACCTTGAATGCCAACCCAATTAGCCACTAAAACAAAATAATCTGGAATCAGAACTACACCTCAGACCTTATGGGTGGGCATTTTTTTTGTGACGAACAAAATATTTTCAGCCACGCCACCAGTTACACCCTACAGATGAAAATTTCCAGAAGATGAAGATGTTAAAAAAGGAAATTAAAAAAAAAAAAAAATCTTATTCTTTAGGCTGAAAACTATATATATGTTACAAATGCTCCTAAAATGGACGTTTGGACCTGTAACCCAACAAAGGGGTGGGCGCTGGAGTACCACAAACTAAAAGCTCACTGAGACAACACATCAACAAGAAGAGCTTTTGGCCGTTGTATCGCTGGGCAGGAATGTGAAGCGACCATACTGTTTCATCTTGGAGACTGCTTCTTTCGTCTTCCCAGCCACGAGATCCACAAAAATAGCTGTGAGAATAGCTTCTGGACTGCGGGGAATGCTGGATAAAGCTTGTGCCACGAAATGCTGAGCCTGCTCAAGATCCTCCTGCATCGCAAACATCACAGCTAGGTCTGCACAAAGAGCACCACGGGCCTCTTCGGGATTTAGGATCACAAAATCTTGCGCCTCGTCGAGTGAAGAGCTGTTCTTGGCAGACAGTAACCCATTATTTGGCTCTTCAGAATCAATACTTTTCTCAGCGCGCCATTCTTCACGGTCCTCTTCACTGTATGGCGGTTCAACATTGCTTCCGCCAGACAAATAGCTTAACAAATGCTCTGCAGCTTCCTTTGGCCGGTTTAGAAGACACAGAGATTCAGCCGCGTAAATGTTGCCAAGGAAGGTGTATATTTTCGAACGTTCTGGTAGCTCTAAGAGTGATCGTGATGCTGCCAGGGCCTTCACAGGGTTCTCTAATTCTAGCTCTACATATGCCAAGTCAGCCAGAACAGCTTGCTTGATCTTCTGATTCTGTCTTCTACAAATATCCTCGTAGTCCAATATGGAGCTCTGTAAGGTGGCATTAGGACTATTTCCACTTTTTTGCTCTTTGGCATCTCCATTTGCGTTACCTTGACCAGAGCCAACCATCAGATTGGATGCCTTAAAATCACCACCAGATACATTCTTGTAACTAGTAACCTTAGACGACGCTGTCTCTTTTGAGTCATTTTCCTGTGAGGCTGAACTATGAAGCAAACCAGATTTCAAATATTTTGTTTCTGAACAGTCCAACAAGTGCAGGGCATTGAGCAGGCATTGACGGGCAAGCATCAATGAGAGTTTTGGCTGCTTATCATCCCACAAAGGCCAATCATACTTTCCAACAAAATCCACCTCTGTGTTAGCTGAAATACCGTCTCTAATAGCGAGATGTCTCCCTTGTCCCTGTCCAACAACAAGAACTTTAACCTCTGATCTATTAGATTGCGCTGAATTGGATTTCAGAAGTCCCTTCTCTAGAGCCATTATACAGCATTCAGCAATTCGCAGCCACAAGAGAGGCCACTTGTAAAAAATTAAACTGGCCTTGTAGAAACAGTGAGCAGCAAGTAATGGTTTCCCACAAGCCAGGTACTGCACCCCACAGTTGTATGTTATTTGGAGAGATTTGTCCTGTGAAACAGTTGAGAGCTTTAAAGGCTTTTCCTGCCTAAGCAATGAACGGTTACTCAGAGCCTTGGAGAAGAATACAGCTGATGAGTGATATTTCCCGAGTCGATAATAGATGCACCCCAGATTGTTATTGAATATGCTTAAGATTCCAGTTTCTGTTCGATTACTTGAGGCCATCAAGAGCTTAATTGCTTTACGGTAGTTCCCACGAGCATACTCAAGCTGGGATTTCAAGTGGAGAGCCATGGAAGAATCTTTCCCATGTGCTACATTCATAGCCATAACCGTCTTAACTTCACGCTTGGCTGCCTTTAGGTTTCTAGTAAGCAGCAGAAGGCGAACCTTGTAAAGGTGCAATTTGAGTCTGAGATCACTGGTTGTTATGGAATGATCAGCTGGGATCCTTGAAAGGTCATTTGAGGGCTGGAGGCCTGATGGTCTTGATAAGGTCTGTCCACTCATGTCAATAGTTGAAATTAAAGTTTCAAGGTTCTCCTCTGACAAAGTTCTAGATAGACCTTCAGACACATTGGCAGTAGCAACTGAATCGGTAACAGAAGCATCTGTGGCAGTTGGGTTGTTTGGAAATGAAGAAGATTTTGCCACTAGGTTGGAAGACTGTTGCTGCATAGAGGCTCCACTGTCACTTTGACTGACCACATTGCTGACACAATAGGCTCTCTCCACATAATTAATTACATCCTGTACCAAGTACCACAATTATTTTGGCACCATAAAGAGGAATGGAAATTTTCAACGTAAGATATCAATCTTAACAATATGGAAAATATTGCCACTGGAAAAGAACAGAAAAATAATTAACTGATGATGATGTGTTGACTCTACAATATGACAAAATTACAAAATCCTCTCGCACAAAAAGCTTGCAGGACAATTATTGGATGCAGCTAGGCTCTCACGCCAACTTTAAATAGAATGACAATAAGAAATGCATTAAAAAGATGGAAGGGCAAAATCTTTAGTAGGCAACGAAGTCTCACTAATGGTACAACACAGAACAGCCTTAAGAGCCAACAAACAAAGAATGCCAAGTTTCAATAACATTTGACAGTTTAGTGCAACAATCCAGAGTTTACCGCAATCCTTTCCATGGACAACCAAATGCAAAGCTTGACAGGTAAATAATGTAGCCAGTTGAGAACAGCAGAACAACTACACAAAACAGTAGTGCTAAAGTACATGTTGCTGCAAAAAAGAAAATAAAGAATACGACAAAGCACTTATCTGTTACACATGAATAAACATCACAAAATTTGCTTCACCTCATTAAATTGCCAGTCACTTAGATTTAATAAGACAGGCAGTTCAAGCTAAGAGAAAGCCAACATCAGTGAATCCGGAACTCGTACATACATCTAACCAATCCAGCAAAGCAATACAGATTCCATGCAGAGGTTTATTGTGGAGGCTTCCTGCCTAATAAACCTCACTACACTACATACCCATCATTTTTTATTTTCATCAGGGAGTTACTTCTAACCATATGTCATTTCAGAAATGAAAAACATAAAAATGAACAAAACAAAATCACAGTTGGCCATTTCAGTGTCATTGGACAACTTAAACCAACTGCCCTCCACAAGCATTAAAATGTTTAAACTGAATCAAAATGCATAAAATAACGACTACAGTAACCCAACAACAACAACAACAACATATCCAGCCGTTATCCCACTATATGGGGTTGGCTACATGAATTCTAGACTTCTATGTGGGTTACATCCCAACAGATAGTTTGTCTAGAATTCATATTTGGATCCGACTAGGTTTTACGCTGGCTGTCCGCTACCTAACGCAACCCTCCTCCTTTATCCGGGCTTGGGACCGGCAGTGGATAATATCCCCTGGCGGAGTAATGATGAAATGAAGTTTGAACACCATCTTCACATGGAGAAATTTCATGAGATGGTGGTGAATGAAGATAATTGATATAGTTGTGTTCCATAACTTAGTTGATATGGTGAAACCAACAAGTATAATATGGAAACAAAATTATCTGTTGTCTTGCCAACACACAAAGATCCAGGCAAGTAATTCATGTTAGCAAAGGCAACATTTTTGCAATAACTAATGGGCCCCCAGACAATGCAAAAGAAATAGAAAAAGTTTGCATTCCCTTTTTAATAATACAACATAAAACACTAACCAGAATCAAGGCCAAAGATTTAATCTCAGTTATTGAATTCAGATTCTCAAATAAGCTTCATAAAAATAAAATAAAAAAAGAAGAGATTTGCAAGTAAATTCACCTAAGAGAAACAAATAATACTCCAAGGAAAGAAGTTGAAGAAATATGGATATCAAATGGATTCCTAGGTCAACCAACGTGGCAGCAGCAAAGACTTCTTAGCTAAAATTTTAGAAGGGGTTGAGTTTACCCCAACTCCATTCCTTATTTTTCCAGCTTCTATTTTATATTAATTTCTCGCAGGGATGCTAATGAGTGCCCCATGGACAGAGGGTTGGGGCCGGGGGTTGGGGGGTGGGGGGGTTGTGGGTGGGTAAGTCATGCAGCCCTTTCCCCAATCATGAAGTTTAGCCCATCCTTCCTGCCGGCACTTCTTCCTTCATTTAAAAAAAAATCCAGAAAAGATAATATCCTTTCCGTTTAAGCTGAATAAGCAATTTTACATTTGAAATGTTTGTCAGACACAGTTATAAATTTTTGATAGGAACAATTTTTTTGATAAATACACACTGTAGGCAAAGAACACAGATGCATGTACCAACAATAACCAATCTAAGAATGGTTGATCACGACTTGTACCAATAATAAAACATAAATAAATGCACCTTCACTTAAGGAGAATCGTTTGTCATACAGAGACTGGAATCACCAGACAATTTGCACAGCTTCTTGAATCAGATTTAAGAGAATTCAAACACAAAGGATGAGTTGGAAAACTTGAATACTTCATCAAGTTTTTTTCACCAATTTGCTTTATCAAGAACATACGTTGCCACTAATTTATGGCAAGACATGCCTTAATGCTATCTCAACCTACAAGTTTGAATCCTCTCTTGCCCCCATAATACATTCAATCTAAAACATACCTTCAGCCACTGTCACATTTGCCAGTTGTCATCATGACAATCATACTTTTATCAACTTGCTCTCATTTTGACATTTCAAATAATCACGTCTTAACTTCCAAGCAGACCATAAATTGCTGGAGGAAAAATCTCCGAGAAGGAACCAGCTTCAAAAATTGGTAACTCGATCAAGATTTAGTTGAAGAATGTGTCACGGCCCTAGGGTATAGCTAGGGTCTAAGAACGAAATTGGAAGAATTCGGGAGAGAAATAGAGAAGAATTGGATGGAGAGACAGAGCAGAAATCAAGAGAAAAGAGGGAAAACAAAGGAGAACGAGAGAGAGAAAGTAAGAAGGGAAATATGAATTCAATATATCATTCCAACATACTCTTCTCTACATACTAGAGCTTATTTATAGGATATTCAACTGAAAGAAAAAACTAGAAACAGCACTCATGTGCACTACTACAGAACAAACATCATCTCCTAACAAACAATGGTAACTAATTACAATATTGACCCTCTAATTCTCCTTGGGTCGTGACAGAATGTCAGCCACATTTCTAACTTCTTTATATAAAAAAAACCTTTCCATGCAAACTCAGACCACAATTTTTGAACCATTATGTTGTATCACATCCAATTTAAACCATACAACACCTGTTACATCATTAGGACACCTAGATTTTCAAGTGATATACAGGTTTATGGTCAGGTTGGGCCGAGTCCAGCTCCTACCGTGGTGGAGGCCAGGTTGGTCCGAGTCACAATCGAACCATGGCACAATGGGCTGTTACTCAAAGGAAATAAGGTTGCACCTCTGTTACCTCTCAATTATGTCTGTTACCTCTCTCTTTCTACTCTAATTATCCCTATTTTGCCATTCTATCTTTCCCGATTCCTCCCAAATTCCATTCTAAACCCTGGGTTAACCCTAGGTACATGACAAATTGATAACAGAGCTGATGATTCTCGGTTGTGATTCTAGATATTCTTAGCAACTGATCCTCAATTGCTACATCATGAGAAGGTGAATTCTGGAGATCTCGGTAGCAAAGCAGTGTCAGGTTAATTCAGTTTCGGTGATTCCGACATAGGAATTCTCGACTAATTGACCTTGAGGCGATTCAGGAAGCTAAGCTAGGAATTCTTGACTATCTAACCTTGAGGCAATTCAGGAAGCTGAGCCAAAGGCGACTCTCAAGCTACTGATTTCTCAAATCTGATTGTGACAGAGGCAGAGTCAAGTTGAATCTCAACTGCATTGCCCAATTCAGGAAGGCAAACTCTAGAAACTGTTTCAAGTCAAAGTCGTTGTAATTCAATTGGCCAACGATCCGAGTTCAACATTGTTGATGAATGATATTTGAATTTCAGACTTTCACTCTCATCAATTCTCTCAATTTCCTCTCTGATTTCTCTATTATTTCCTCCAATTCTCTGTCCTCTCTCTCAATCACCTCTTTTACCTCTCAATTATGTCTGTTATCTCTTCCTTTCTGCTCTAATTCTCCCTATCTTGTTGTTCTATCTTTCCCGATTCCTCCAAAATTCCATTCTAAACCCTAGGTACATGCTTGGTGGCAATGTTTGATCCTACAGGATCAAACGAGTGATGACTAGAATAACAGCCATCCAAAAACCCTCAAAAAATTGATGTACAACCATATATGCTAGGCATGCCATTATAATAAAGGAACCACATCTCTCAGTGAATATAGTTTTGGGTAAATTTCACCGAGATCCCCAATAGTTTAGGCCATTCACATAGAGACCCCTTGTGGTTTAGAAAGATCTCTAGAGGCGCTTGTGATTTAATTGTTTTTTGCTCGAAAGCCCTCTCCAAAGACATTTCTAGACAAGCAGAAGGGGTGCCCGAGCAAAAAAGGGTAAACCATAGGGACCGAAGACATTTTTTAAACCATATGAAATCTCCGTGAATTGGCCCAAACCACAAGGGGTCTGAGTGCAATTTACACTAAAGTTTTAGTAGGTTTTTAAGCTTGGAATTTTCCTAATAAAGTTTTAATAGGTTTTTTTCAGTAATATCAAGACATGCTTAACCTCTACTTGGGAAACCATAACCAGGGATGAGCAAAAGCCTTGATTTTAAATTTCAAATGAGGCATAAAAGTTTGCAAGGTTCCAATTAGATTGAAAAGCAATAATATTATGTCCCAGGCAAAAACAATTGACTCTAAAAGTAAAGGAGAATAACTCCTGGCCACTAAATGAGTCCAATCTGTGTTTCTATTTGATAGAAATGGGAAGATGTGCCTAATAAGTTGCACTAATGCCACCAAGCACGTGAAAGGTAAGACTACAAATATGGAACAAGAAGGTGCAAGACCAAAGCGAAGCTTATCAAATTACAATATTTGAATAAAGAAAGTTGGTGATATCTTGTGAATTTTTTAAATGAAAGCTAAACTTACAATAAATTTCCACAGATCCTCGGAAGCAAATGCAACATCCAGATATAGAAGGCAAATACGAAGAGCTGTTGCCTGCAAATAAATAATTTCGAAGAACATTACGCATAGGAAATGGAGAATAATTCTCTAACGAGTTTGGTCGTTTCTCCTTTTTGTTGGTTGTTTTTGTTATTTTTTTCAGGTGGCCATCAAGTCACCTTAATCTTGTCCTTGCAAATTATGCATCATCATACCTCATCTATTGGTTCAATCTTTTGATACAAAGAGTCCAGAATTGGGTATGCTTTTGCATATTTATGAAGATGAAACCAGATAACCGCCTACAAAGAACCAATTTGAAGCAGGAGTATAAATTACAACTGAAAAAGAGAGGGAAACTAAAAGTCAAAATCATTGAACAAGGCACCAAATAATTGTAACCACAAAAATCAACTATGCATAACATCAAGTGAGCATACCATATTTAGCATCAATACAGAAGTGTCCAAATCACTGTAAACAGTAATTGAACTACTAGAATGAGCCAAGTCAGTTCCTTTAGATCCAGACACGGTATCACTCTCTACACTGCTAACAGCATCTGCATGTTCTCCAGATGCAAAAGCCAGCTCATCACTTCGTTTCTGGACCAAATTAGAGAAAAATAATTGAAAAATGAAGCCAGGAACACCATATTGCAGTGAAAAGGTTTTACCAAAAGGTAAATTGAAGCCATTAACAAAGCAAACATGCACAAAGCGTCCAGCTCTTGTAAATGCAGAAGTTTACATAGGCGAGTAATTAGCCCAAGGGAAATATAAAGAGAGCAATAAACAGAACCATGCTAAATTTCAAAATTACTAATTCCCCCTGATGCAAACTGATGGCTTACTATTGCTTAGTCCCACCAAGTTCAGCAGCATGCTCCTACTTTATGTCAAATGCCATACTCCATTAGAGTTAATGAAGTCATTTCAAAAGCACACTAGGACAAAAAAGATGATCATTTTCCTTTCTTATAAATTTGATCCACTTTCCTTTTAGTCCTCCTTCAGTTTCTATCAGTAGTGTCACCTTTGATCACCTCTCTCTCGCCCATAATATATTAATTGGTACCAGCTGCACACAGTATCCCCAGAAGCATGGATATATACATGACCAGACACAACACACCAGATACCTCAATAAAGGTATACACAGAAAAATATTTGGACCCAACATAACAAAGAAACACCAAATAATGTATTTATATTTCATAAATTTACAAGGAACAAACTCAGTCTAGCTTATATGAAAAACTCACATCCCATATAATAGGAAATACGCATGATTAAAAACTTAAATATGTATTTGAGAAAAAAAATATTTGTAAAAAGGTTGTGAAATTCAGATTTCTTAGAAGTAAAAGTTTTTAAAATGGGAGGAATAACAAATGTTAATCTAGAGTATTTTGATTTGTGAAACTGATTTTTTAACATATGTTTTTAATTTATGTTTTGGCTTTAATTCTTCTAAATGATGGATATGCAAGATTCCCTGATGAACACCAAATCCCTCTAGTCTCTGACATGCATTTGCAAGTGTTCCGTGAGTGTCAATACCTAACATAGCTTTTCGACATGATACAACACCGTGCCACCCCTCTTGCCACAGCTCCTACAACCCTACTTAGATAAGTTGCAAGGGAAAAACCAACACTCATGATAGCTCCTATGTTTTCTTAATTATAAACATCGGCCTAGCATGTCTCAGAAGCCTTAAAGGTCCCAAGATCCCAAGTTTTCACTCAAACTTATCAAAATCTGCATAATTTCAATAGAAGTTAAAAATTTTCAAAGCTTCAAGTCAATGTTTCAGAACATACTAACCCATGTTCCAAAACATTGATCCCTGTGTTCTGAATGAAAATTCCCAAATAGAGATCAAGCACTTTCTAGACCACCCCAAGTTTAGAAACCTCTCAGGATATGTTTTGAAACTTGTAACCTAGCTTCCAAATTCTTATTCTGCTGAACCTCTTTTAAAACTTCTGGCACTTAACCCATTTTAAACAGTAACATTACAACACAATTTTCTAGCTGACAAAGCCTCTACTAGCCAGGTTTACCAAATACAACAGCATATATATTTATCAAAGAAAACCTGTAATGCATGTAACTTTATAACCATACAAACATCCTTTTTAACTGCACAACAATTTGGCTAAACCATTTCTTTCCAAACCAATAGCTACCAGCCTCCATCAAAATATGAGGCCTGATGTACAAAATATATATATGCTGCCCAAGCCAAACTTTCCTGGGATGACAAGTTCACAAGGTTTTTTCTTCAAAAAAAATCTTTCCTTCAGGCTTTTGCTGGCTAACTGCTAATGAGGTACATATATATATATATATATGTATGTATATAGCCGAGCTTCTTAGCTCATTGAAAATCTTCATGCAATGCAATACACACCACATGCTATGTGTCCCACATTTATGATATGGCCTGTTTAAATGCATTTGCAATCATATGCCGTCATCACATAACCATCATAAACAATTGATGCAAGAAAACCACATAAATCATGCAAACGAATCATATACATAGGCTAAGCATGACAACAACTTAGGCTACACCATAAGCAAGCTAATACTAGCATTTTTCCTGGGTGTAACTGGCTTAACCCCAGGCCACTGTCATGACCCAAGGGTATAGTAGTAATAGATATTATATGTATTTATTTTTAGTTGTACTTGCTGTAGCAGTTTGTACCTTTCAATTGAATAGGTTGGACCAGCCTATAGTATAAATAGGTGTAACACTTAGAGAACGTAATGTTTTGAATGATAAGTGAATCTCAAAATTTCTCTCTCATCAATTCTCTCTCAAATTCCCTCCTGTTTCCCCCCTGCTTTCTCTCTAATATCTCCCTTTCTCTGTTCTGTCTGCAACTCTCCCTCATTTATGTCTATTATCTCCCTCTTGCTCTCCAATTCTCCCTCCAATCTTGTCTGTTCTTGGTCCTAATTCCCCCAGATTCTTCCAAATTCCAATCCAAGCCCTAGGTTAAACCCTAGGTACATAACAGCCACCTCAGTTCCACCATTGTAAATATAACAATACTTGCAAATTTACACGTGGTAATAGCCAAAATCATTATAACATGCATGTCATTAGAACTACATAAATACACAACACAACAAAGGGTAATACATAATGCATTAAGCATGAAATTCTCATCCCTACAACCATCATAACTGGCTGGACTTGCTGGTTTTGTGCGAAATTCCTAGTAGATTTTTGCAATTTCTTGGACTATTCTGCCTCTCCAAGTGATTCCTCCAATTCCTCAACTAACCAAGCAAAGAAATACTCCAGACCAAGAAAATTAAACACACACAAGCTTGATTTTACCTAAAATTCACCCACACTCACTGCCTGTCAGTCTTAACAAAATTTCAGCAAGAAACAGTTCCTCTCTGACTTTTCATCCATCCAAGAAATATATGCCACAAATTTGTGAACCAAGTCAAAATCAAGGAGAATTTCATACATATAGCACAATTCCCCAAAAGCTCTCAAGAAACCTCAACTATGTCTTTGAAAAGTGAGGAATGAAGAAGCAGACTCATGCATGAAAATATAACATTAGCAAGAATTGAATTTTTGAAAGTACACATTTGAGGGCAATTTCTTGCACATATCACTTTGGCCCTCTTTAAACCTTGGCTTCTTCACTTAAGCCCGCCCTTAAATTTCTGCTAAATACACTTTGCAAACTCTTTGCTGCCTATATCTTTTTGATCATTTACGTCCTATTTAATTTCTTAGGATCCCCACACAATTGTTAAAACACCTCAGATGCCCCAGCTCTTAAGTGACATTGGCTATCAAGGGTTCATTACCAAAATATTCCAAGTTCATCACCCCTTAATAAACTCTTAACAAAATTAACTCCTTAACTCATTACCTATATCTCATTAGCCATTTTTTTCGCTCATCATGTCTCACATGTTGACCTAAGGCGTTACATACACCTTCATAGAGGTGTCCATGTTTGTTAGGCCTCGCCATCTTAGGGAAGTAGTTTCAACTTCTAAGTGTACACTAACTTCCCAAAAATGAGTTATTCCTCCCTTCTATGTAATGTCAGCAGATGTCTTTACCCTCATTTCAACAACAGTAATATTTGGCACAGCAAAGAAGGCAATCCCAAATCAGCACCAGCTCAAATTACCCAACTGGGCTCTTATGTACTTGGCAAAGTGGGTCAAAGGAAAGGATGATATTGAGAATGAAATGAAACAAATTTGAACATGGCACAATGGGACAAGACTATACAAGACCTCCATTCCCACCCCCGTCTCTTCCATATTTGTGTGCAAACACTCCCCTCCAAAGACTATCTGGTTCTAGCATAACCTCCACGGCAACTTCTCCAAAAGAGCCTTATAAAACAAGCCTTGGCTTCTAATCCCCACTTCTAGGGAAAAAATTTAAGGCTCTCACAAGGATGAACTTTAGAAATCTCATTTTGCCTCTCAACTCCATTTCATGTACAATCCTAAATAACAAGATATTAGGTTAGTAAGAATATATAACGCATTATACTAAAATATTCAAAACATATCCACATATTTTGTATAAACATTTAAAATTGGTTTTGTATAAACATTGTAGTATAAACATTGTAGTATTCCCATCATTGAGACATTTAACATTCTAAAATAGTCTTAAATTTAAAATTGGTTTGAAAGAAAAATGATTATATGATAAATGCCAAAACAAAAATTTTTTACTAAGCATAAAAAAGAGAAGAAAAGAGAAGTTTCCAAACTAGAGGATTAGAGTTGACCCGAAGCATCCAGCTTGATCCCATTCTTCCAGGAAGAAACAACAAAACAAACTAGGTCACCTAAACAATAGTTATTGCTTTATTTTCAATAAAGTCAACATAGAAACATTCTAGAAGAACTTTGGCGTAATGATTAACTAGTGTTTAAGAGCTTAAAACTTCTCTAAAGCTTCAACTAAGCTACCAGAACAAAGGTACTTTAGTGCCCTTCTGCTAATAATTACAGATTGCACATTTATAAGCAGTACAAGCGCAATTAGTGAAGACCAACAGCTTAACCTGATCTTGTGTGTGCTGCTATGTTTCACATATAAAGTTCCTAATCAACATCTGCTTCTCCGTAGCTAGCTGCATTAATATTGTTCCATGCCCTTCCATAACAATCTATCAATGAGTATCTTCACCTATCTTGTAATTGTTGCTATACATGTCAAATTTTTTAATATACTATTGATCAATTTCCAATTATTTCTGCCAACTTAATCCCCTTCCACAAGTCCTTGACAATATAATTTCTCAAAAAGACACCAAAGTTGTACAAACATCAAAGAAGACTAAACAAAATGGAAAGGATGAAGCAACAACATATCCAGCCGTTATCCCACTATGTGGGGTTGGCTATATGAATTCTAGACTTCTATGTGGGTTACATCCCAACAGATAGTTTGTCTAGAATTCATATTTGGATCCGACTAGGTTTTACGCTGGCTGTCGGCTACCTAACGCAACCCTCCTCCTTTATCCGGGCTTGGGACCGGCAGTGGATAATATCCCCTGGCGGAGTAATGATGAAATGAAATTTGAACACCATCTTCACATGAAGAAATTTCATGAGATGGTGGTGAATGAAGATAATTGATATAGTTGTGTTCCATAACTTAGTTGACATGGTGAAACCAACAAGTAAAATATGGAAACACAACATTTTTTTATTTTTTTGGCTAAGCCAAAAGGCATTAGACACTAGTTGCATGCGAACACATACCTTAATATTGGTAAGAACTTCTATTAACTTCTGAGGATCTGAACAACCATCATGAAAGTACCTTGCAATAGCAACATTGTGAAGAACCTGAAAAGAATCATATACTTAAAACCATGGGCAATATATAAGACTTGCATTCTGTAAACAAATACAGACTATAAATGTGTTTCCCAGTCTATTCAGAAAGGGTTTTAATCAAGATATCAACATCATCAAGATCAATCCTAAAAGCAGAAAATCAACTTCAAGTTGCAAAGTGATCCAAGTTTCATCAAAAAGAAGCAAAAATAGGATAAGAATAAGAAAAGAAGTCAATGCAGAAGAAGAAGACAAGTGAAAAAACAAACATAACCAATCTACTAGTTTAGGATAAGTTCCACAATTGAGCCTAAACTTCCATCTAGTTTCATAGTTCATAATAACGGCATGATTATAGCTGGACTACTCTTATCTAACCAACTTGATGTTGTCATGACTATACTTTCTATATGGTCAAATCAATTTGCACTAAATTAAAATTTTCATCTTCTTCCAATTCAGTTCAGCTTGTCAATGTTCCCTATTCTTGAGACTACTACTCAAACTTCCCCTTACTGACTAATTCCTTCAATTACCATGCTGACATACCTAAATTGTCCTGATCAGCCTTTCTGATCTCTACAGTTGTCAAACCACCTGCCTGGTTCTTTTGTATGCACATGAATTACAAATATAACCCCACAAACAAACAGAAGCTACAATATCAAGTCCTTAATCACATCACAACACAGTACAACTTCCTCCTCAAGAATGAAACAAAACCAACCCTCTCCAAGAAAGAATATAGCTGTCTTCCAGCACCACTGAGTTTCCCAGGCTCATGAAATAAATCATAACAAACATATTTTGCACCATTTAGCAATTGCAATTACACACTTCAAACAACTTGATTTCTGCTAATTAGAAAAATGAATTGATCTTTTAGTTGAAGAACAGCAGACAGGGCACCAGGTCTCAGCTTTGAGTGCAGTTGATTATATTCTTCAGTACGGTCAAGGAGCTCTCCCAAGTGCAATAAGAGCATAATATCCAACCTAGTTTTTTTTTACAGAAAACTGATTTTCATCCATTTGAAATTCACAAATTCATATATATGGTGCAGATGCAACCATTCCATAGGAGTCGGTTATATTTTAGAAACTGCCAAACAAGACAGTATGAAAAGAAATCTCCTAAAAATAAAAGTATAACAAACTGTACACTAAAATAGAAAATTCATAACTGAATAATTACATATTTTCTTCACTCCCCCCCCCCCAAAAGCTAGGTTGTAAATGAGTAAACCCAACTTGGATCTCATATCCTCAAACTTGATCTTCGGTAGAGCCTTGGTTAGAATTTCTGCAATCTGAAGAGTAGTAGGTATGTAGGAAATATTGATAGTTTCATTTTCAACTTTTTCTTTTATGAAGTGTCTATCGATCTCCGCATGTTTAGTTCGATCATGATGAACTGAATTTTTAGCTATGCTTATACCAACTTGGAACACAACTAAGTGATGAACTTGTGTTTCCATATTGTACTTGTTGGTTTCACCATGTCAACTAAGTGATGGAACACAACTATATCAATTATCTTCATTCACCACCATCTCATGAAATTTCTCCATATGAAGATGATGTTGAAATTTCATTTCATCATTACTCCGCCAGGGGATATTATCCACTGCCAGTCCCAAGCCCGGATAAAGGAGGAGGGTTGCGTTAGGTAGCCGACAGCCAACGTAAAACCTAGTCGGATCCAAATATGAATTCTAGACAAACTATCTGTTGGGATGTAACCTACATAGAAGTCTAGAATTCATGTAGCCAACCCCACATAGTGGGATAACGGCTGGATATGTTGTTGTGTTATACCAACTTGATTATCACACAATATGCTAATTAGATCACCTGATACAATTTTAAGTTCAAAAAGCAATTGCTTTAACCACATTCCTTCACGTATTCCATGAGCCATTGCTTTAAATTCAGCCTATGCAGTACTTCGGGCCACAACTATTTGCTTCTTGCTATGCCGAGTTTCCAAATTTCCCCAATCCCCATAGGGCCCATACATAAGTGCAATATCTAGAAGCTGACCTACGATTAATAACAGAACTAACCCAAGCTGCATCAATAAATACCTCAATGTTCCTCTTTTTAGTCTTCTTAAAGTATAGACCTTCCCCAAGAGTTTTCTTTAGGTATATGTCATGACTCAAAGAGCAATAGTTGTAATTGTACTAGAGTTTGTTAGTTTGTAGATGTTGGAGTTTGTTAGTGTGTTAGTTTGATTAGTTTGGTAATAACCGCAAGGATGTAAACAACCTTTAAATAGGATGTTGAATAGAGAATAGGGGTTCATGAATGGAATGAAACCATTCTGTTTTCCCTCACCCCCTTATCTCTCTCTCTCTCTCTCGCCTAAACCATTCCCCTCTCTTCTCAATTTCTCCATCCTTTTGTTCTGTTTTCTCCCTCCACTCTGTTCTTCCTTCTTCAATTTCCTCCCAAAATCCCATTTTAAGCCCTAGTAAAACCTAGGGTCATGACATTTGGTATCAAAGTCAATCAATCATTGGTTGTGATTCTGGAAATTTGGGCAAAAAACTTAAGCAGTGAAATTAGGGTTTGATCTAACACAAAACAAGCAATGTTGTTGGAAGTGACCAAGTCGTAAGAAGCAAACGCAGGAAGATCAGCAAAGTCAACGATCTTCGGCAGTCTTAAGGCACAATTCCAAAGCAAGGAATGTGGTAATTGAGCTGGTTGATTTGGGGTTGTTAAATTCCGTCATTGATTCAGTGAAGGAGAGTTTGGCGAATTTTGGGTTGTGATTCTTGCGACATCTATTAAATTGCAACAGAGTTGAATGAAAAAGAATCGAGACTAGACGATTGGTCTCGACAGTGAACAAAGGAAGCTTTCTACAGAAGTTCGAGCAATTCTTGTTTGTCGTTTGAAGGCAAAGCAAACCAGGCGAGTTCCTTCAATCCATTTTTGGTGGACTTGAAGGCGACGGAATAGAACTAGGCAAGCGTGGAACCCTAGCGATTGCAATTGAGATTCCAGTTAGAAGGAAGGTACGAATTGGGCGCATGTTCAAGAAGCAATATTGATTGAAGTTCAGAGCAATGATTCTCGGTTGTGAGTTCAGCAATTTCAATAGTTGACTTTGGCAAACCCGTAGCCATTAGGTTCGAAATTTGAAGGCGAATTACGACTTGTGAGTCAGGCGATCTTTGGCTACAAAAGCAAATCAAGAGGGTGACTGCGAGAAACAAATTCTTGCACGATTGCTGAACATCAGTGAATTGCTAACCAAAAGTGATCCTCATGAAGCATATCTAATTGATTCTTTGGAAGTTGAGCTAGAGGTGAGTTCCAAACGATTTCTGACTTGATTCCAACGGATTTCATTAGCACAGAATCGACCAACATAGGAGGCGGATCCAAAGCAACTGATTGCAAATTGGGAAGCAGATTCATAGGCAACTACGATCTAGGCAAACTGAAGTCAATCATCTAGAGCAACTAATCCTAGGTTGTTGGTTGGTGTGACGATTGATTATCATTCCGAAAGATAATAGCAGTGTGCGATTCTCAGGCAATCCTTGCAAATAGATCAGTAAAGCATTTTTAGGGTCGATTAGAATTTAGAAGATGATCAAGATGTTGTTACAGAGGAGAATTTGCAAGGATTTGAACTGAGAAGATGGATACAAGAATTGCAAATACTTAGGACAAAATTGACAGCAAATGAAAAGGTCTATCAAGTAAGTTTGATGAATTTTTTATAAGGTTTACCAAGAAGGATCAGGTTGGAGATGAGAGTTACAAATAGGAGCTCAACAAGTTGAAACAAGAGGACTCGGTTATGAAGTACTTGGTCAAGTGAGGGAAATTGGAAGCACTAGTGCTCAATTCCCATCCAACCTTAACCGAGTCTTATTTTGTATCAAGATTCATTAATGGTCTTAATGATACGCTGAGCCCTATGGTGAAAATGATGTGCCCTACCACGATACAACAAGTAGCTGAGAGAGTTGGGATACAAGAGTGGGCGTTAGAAGCCATTTACAGAAAGCACGGGCTACCACCTAAAAGTTATCTTAAGAGTAGCCAGCAGAACAAAGACATTTCTACGGCTACCCCTAGTTTGCAGCAATAAGTTGATGAATTTCCCGCAATGGATCAGGAAATTCAGGAAAAAAAAGATAATCCGATTGAGGAGATCTCTATGGAAGATGAGGAAGTAAAAGATGCTATGAAATCAAGAAGCGATATGATCATAGCAACTGTGAATTTTGAAGACTTGAAGTCTATTTCTCTTGAAGAAATAGGTACCCTCTAATACCTTATGACAATACAAAGCTAATTTTTGAGGATCTACAGAATAGAGCCAAAGAGGAAGAGAAAAAGGCAATTCAAAAATGTCAATGTCTGACAAAAGATTTTGTTGATCTTTTAGGCACTACCAAGGAAATCATAGCAGATGATATTGTTGGAGATGTATTAGCCGCTAAAGATACAGAGGAGTTAGTGCTGCCTTTAGCAAAGGAAAATAAAGGAGGTACTTCAAGAGAGCTTGAAATACCTGTTGAACAAAAAGATGTTTCCTCTTTCATCCATAAAATAAAACCAAGAAGGACAAAGAAAAAGAGAAAAAGCAAGTAAAAAAAAAGAACAAGAAAAGGCGAAGAATAAACCAGATCATAAAAATGAGAATTGGATGAAGAAACAATGGCCTAGTTTTAATAAGTTTCCTGGGGACATAAAAACTCTCAAGAAGGGTGTCACGTAAGTAGGTTGTTGAATCTTACGTAATAGGTTGTTAGGCCTTGTTAAATAAGCCACGTTTTTTGCATAACTGGAGGAATGTTCTAGCATGTCCTACGGCAAGTTGTAAGGCCAAGTGGGCTGGGGGATAACCGTTTTTGGCACCCAAACTAGGCTATAGATCAATATAAATATCTATAATCTATGCCTAGACCCACATGTCAGTTTCCCTCTCAATTCTCTCTCCCTCTCATTTCTGAATTCTCTCTCTCCCTCTTTTCTCTCATCTTTTCCCCCTAAATTCCTAATTCCCTCTTTCTCAATTCTTCTCAACAATTGAGAATCCTAATTGTCAAATCAGGAATCTGACAAATTGGTATCATAGCAAATTCCTGGCTGATAGTTTCCGATGATCCAATTGCGATGGCTAACGGCATGCGTATGAAGCAGATGGAGATGCAATAACAGCAAGTGACTGCTACAGTGATGGAGGAGATGGTAGGATCAATGGAAAAAGCTATAGGAGTTGTGGTTGACAAGAAGCTAGAGGATGTTTCAGATCAGTTGCAAGGAGATATGTGCAACCAGATCTGGGAGGAGATGCGAGCAGTGTTCTAAAAGGCGGCCGCCTAGGCGGCGGAGAGGCGCTAGGCGGCCCCTGGCCGCCGCGAGTTCCTCCAAATCGGCCCCTTAGGCGCTAGCCCAATTAATTGGGCTCGGGCGGCTCCTAGGCTGCCAAGGCGGCGAGGCGTCGCCTTGGCCGCCCAAACGTGGTTTGGACTCGAGACCTCTCACCCGACTCCATCAGTGATGATCGTCGCAGTCACAGCCGCCGCATCGGCCTGGGTCGCCCGACTCCGTCATCGCCGTCGCCATCGCTGCCGCTGGACAGGGACTGGAACAGCCTTCGGACTTACCTGTGGTAACACAGCGACGGTCCGATTGGCATTGGCAGGGGGCAACGATTTGATCGAAGGAGGCAGACGGTCCGATTGGCAATGGCAGGGGGCAACGACGTGCTCGGAGGAGGCAGACGGTCCGATTGGCAATGGCGGGGGCAGCAACGTGCTCGGAGGAGGCAGGTATGAGAGAGAGAGAGAGCGCTGTGAAATTTGGTTTGGAGGGGGAGTCGCGCTGAAGCGCTGAAATTTGAGGGGGTGGGAGTCGCGCTAAAATTTGAGGGGGTGGGGGCTAGGGTGGGGGAAAAAAATAATATATTAAGAAAAAAATGTAAAAAATTAAAAAAATATTAAATTTTCTAGGTGCCGCCTAGGCACTAGAAGGCAGCTTGCCAGGTGCAACAATTCATGCTGATGTTCTCAAGTCAGGCACCGGTAAGGCTATCCCCCGACTTTCCCCCTCGTGAGTGTGAATCCAATACTTTTGGGTGTTGGCACCAACCAAATAGTGGTCAAATCTTCTGAATTGGGGGTTGATCAGGTAGTGATGGGTGAAAATGTAGTGGAGAGGAGGCCAAAAGCTCCGATGAATTCTAGACATTCGAATTTTTCGGTGACTAAGTTAGAATTACCCGTGTTTGATGAAATGAAGCCCCAATGGTGGATCAAGAGGTGCGAGAAGTTGTTCAATATTTATCTAGTGGCTAATGACCAGAGAGTCACTTTGGCAGTAGCATACATGAATGATGTAAGAGATGTATGGCTTCAAGGATGGTCAGGAGTAAGAGATGTAGTTGGGAAGAGTTTATTAGGGGTTTTTGTGGAAGATTCGATGAACAAAGAACTATGGATATTGTGGAGGAGTTCAATAAATTGAGGCAAAATGGGACTATGCATGAGAATCAGCTCAAGTTTGAAGAGCTTAAGTCACTCATGCTTAGCAAAAACCCTACATGATTGAGGAGTATTTTGTATCAAATTTCATCAGTGGACTAAGTGACGACCTCAGATCCATGGTGAAAATGATGAGGCCTAGATCTGTGCAAGAGGCGACAAAGGATGCATTACAGCAAGAGTTGATAGTAGAAGCCTTAATAAAGAAATAGAGGGGTCAGAGCAGAGGAATTAATCTGGGGACGGTACAATCTGGAGGAAGGATGCAGAATAAGGAAAATTTCAGGGGAGGAACAGGGGGAGGTATGTGGCAACTACACCCCTAATCCGAATTTGCAACAGAGGGACAAGCTCATTGAGCAGAGGAGAGCTGTTGGATTCTGTTTTAGATGTGGGGATAGCTATTCCCCAGGGCATCAATGCAAGAAGCAATTGCTTCTACTAGAAAGGGAGGAAGAGGAAGAGGAAGAAGAGGATAAGATGGCAGTGATTGAAGAAGAGGAAGAAGAAGGTAAGGGAGTTATTTGCTTGCATGCAATCAAAGGGATGGCCAACAACAAGATTATTAAATTGGAGGGAAAGGTGCAAGGCAGCACATTCATGGTCTTAATAAAATAGTGAGAGTACCCACAGTTTTATCGATGAGAAAACAGCCAAAAGAATGAAGTGGTCACTAGCCAGCACTCAATCCTTGTTCATAACAGTAGCTAATGGGAGTAAAGTAATAAGCAAATCCGCATGTTTTGAATTTTGTTGGGAAATGCAAGGAAAGGATTACCAAGCTAATTTGAGATTATTAAAGTTGGGGGGATGACATATTGTACTTGGGGTTGATTGGATGAGGGGAGTGAGTCCAATCAGTTTTGACTTAACAAAATGGAGGTGACCCTAGAAAAGGATGGAAGGAGAGTGGTGTTGCAAGGGAACATGGAAGTGGGATCGTGCAAGCTGATAAGGGGAAGAAATTGCAACAGCTATTCAGAAAGAAAGTGTCCTAAGTAGCACCATTGTTTTCAATTAAAGCTACTAAGTAGCTAGAGATAGGGGATGAAGGAGATTCTAAACAAGGGAGCCAATCATCTATAGCCACCTGGTAGGTACACGAATTGGCCTTACTTGATGTATTATTAGTTTAATATCAATATCTTTTTGTAAAGCCTAAGTCACTTCCCCCCAAAAGATCCTTGGACCACACATTACCCCTTCAACCTAATGTTGAACCAATGAACATTAGGTCTTATAAATACCCACCTAAACTCAAATATGAAATTGAAAAACTTGTTGAAGAGATGCTGAACTTGAACCAATTTGTAATCAGACCTAGCCACGGCCTATTTGCTTCACCCATCTTATTGGTTAAGAAAAAAGATAGTACATGGCGTTTCTGTGTTGATTATAGGCAACTCAATGCCATAACCATTAAAGACAAATTTCCTATCTCAATCATTAAGGACCTATTGGATAAGCTCAAACACACCTTTGTATTCTCTAAATTGGACCTAAGATTGGGATACCATCAAATTAGGATGGTTCCCAATGACATACCCAAATCAACCTTCAAGACACACCATGGCCATTTTGAATTCACTGTGTTGAAGTTTGCCTCGAGTTTTGTCCTAGAAGATAGCAGATCCGAAAAGGAGCTGAAGGAGTAGTCTCGGCTGAAGAAATTAAGCAGCTAGGGGTTAAAGTGTAATTAGTACATTTTGTTGGGGTTAATATGCAATTTCCCTAAGTTAGTTAGTTGCCTAAGTGTGTCTGCCTCCTCTATAAATAAGAAGGGAAGGCGTCTGCTGAGAGGGAACTATTCTATGAGTGCTCTAGTCCTTTATATTATGAGTGCAAGGCATTGTTCAAGAAAAGAAGACTATCTGCAAGTCTTGGGTTTATTTTCTTGGGGAAACAGTGTGGTATTGTACTCAGGTTTGTGGGCTATGAGGGCTGTGATGTAATGATCTTCTATCTGAAAATAAAGACTGCTAGGAGAGCTCTTTTGAAGGCTGGATGTAGGTTTCCTCAAAGGAAACCGAACCAGAATAAATCTGCGCTTACTTGTGGTTTGCTTTCTGTTTCTCGTTCTTATGTTTTCTGTTTTCAATTCCTATAATTGGATGGGTGGATTTGAGTGTTGAGAGAGGCATATATCATCCAAGGGTCATTCCGCATAGTCCTAGGATAACAAATTGGTATCAGAGCTAGTTTTTAGGTTCAAGAACAGTCCAAGAACCTTCAAGATTTCATCTGTTTTGAATTCTCTATCATAGAACAGTGTTATAATGGCTGCAACTAGATATGATATTGAGAAGTTTTATGGCCAGAATGATTTCGGCCTTTGGAGGATGAAAACGAGGGCATTGCTAGGGAATCTAGGACTAGAAGAGGCTTTAGATGAGGAAGAAACACTGCCTGAAACCTCCACTAAAGAACAGAAAAAGGAAAAATCAAAAGAAAAGAAAGATATTGACGAGAAAGCTTTTAACACCTTGATTTTAAGTTTAGGGGACAAAGTCTCGAGGGAAGTGGCCAAAATAACCACGGCATTAGACCTTTGGAAAAGATTGGAGAGACCCTTTACTTGACTAAAACCTTGTCTACTAGGTTGTATTTGAAAACCAAATTTTTCTCCTTTAGAATGGATGAAGGTAAGAAACTGCAGGAGCACATAGATGAGTTTAACAAGTTATGTTTGGATCTTGAGAACATAGACATTAAATATGATGATGAAGATAAGGCCTTAATCTTATTGCACTCTCTTCCATAGTCATATGAAACCTTTGTTAACATCTTAAAACATGGTAGAGACAAGTTGTCTCTAGATGATGTGACCGGAGCCTTGAGTTCCAAGGAATTACAACATAAGGTTGAAGGAAAGAACTCTATACATGATGCTCTTACAGTTGGGACTAGACCAGAAAACAGGGACCCTAAATTTAAGGGTAGATCTAGGTCAAAATCTAGGAATGGCAAGAAAATGATAAGATGCTATCATTGTCATGATGAGAGACATATTAAGGGTAGGTCTAGGTCAAAGTCTAGGAATGGTAAGAAAATGATAAGATGCTATCATTGTCATGATGAGGGACATATTAAGAAGAATTGTCCCAAAAGAAAGAGTGAAATCCTAGAGAAAAACTCTGGAATTTCTTCATCTGTGTGTGAGGCTGACTATGATAGTGTAGATGCCCTATAAGTGTCTAGAAATGCTGGAAATGTAGCATAGTTTCTAGGTTTAGGGTGGTCTTATCATAAGAAATGGTTTTTTCAATTTATAGAGTCATAGTAGGTGATATGGTGTTAGTAGGCAATAATCAAGAGTAAAGTATCAAGCCCATTAGAAGATCAGTTTCTAAGATCTAGGGGGACCTATCTAGGCCTTGTCTCATGGTGAAGCTAGGTGAGGTGAACCTAGTGAAGATGATGTGTTCCTAAGGAATTCTCAAGCATATATGAGCTTGCTAGAATTTAGGAATCTTGCTAGAAATTGCTTCTGGTGTGAAGAGTTAGGTGTGTGGAGTTGTGTAATAGGTATACCTAGGTCTCCTAAAGCTAGGGTTCTTACCTATGAGGGAAAACTCTACTAATAGGACATGGAATTAGTTGATTCCAAGGCCAAGGGATGGAATTTGGAATGCTGGCCAGCAAGGAGAATCCTTTGGGAATGTATGAACCTAATCTATGAACCAGGGTATGGCAATAAGGAAATCTGGAAAATGTTTTGATCAGATTCATTGTGTAAGCTTGGGCTGAATTGTGAGTGGGAGGAAGCTAGTGTTTAAGATAGCTTTGGCTCTTGCAATGAGGGTCCTTGTGAACAGTAAGGGGAAAAGGGTGTGTGCAAGTGTTGTCTTGTATGGTGAAGCCCATGGTTGATCAAAATCTGGATTAAGTAAGGAAAGGGAAGGAGAATCATCTTGTAGGAAATGAGCAAGGGAATAGAAGGTTTAGAGTGTTGCCTAAGATGGGTAGTGATATGTCTTAAGTTAGTTTCCAGTGAGGTATGGAATGTTGGGTTTGAAGGATGCTTAGGCTCAGGTTTGAGTGCTAAGGAGCAGGCTGAAAAAATAGAATCTCTTGTATAAGAAGATGTGATGCACTCTTGTCCAAATGAATGGCATGAAGCCATGTAAATTTGGGGAGAATGTTGGACTTAATTGGCATATCTCTTAGGTTAAAGGGGTGGAGTGCTGTTGTAGTGTCTATTTGTAAATTAAGGAAGTGCTGGGAAATGGGAAAAGTCTAGGGAAATGGCTAGACATGGCCATTGGTTATAGCAACACATGAAGACTTAATTTGGATCAAATAGGTAATCTCTAACAGCCAGTATCCATGTGGAAATTAAGAGAGAAAAGTGATCTTATAGTGTAGCCAAGGGATAATAGGCTAGAGGAAAAGGTAAGCAACGATTGGTTGCTTAGAAGGTCTCTCTAGGTATGATAGTAATTCCCTAGGTAAGATATAAGATTGTAATAGTCCAAAGGGTAAATTGAGTGCATGAGGAAGCTGTGTCAATTTCAATGTTATGCCTAAAGAAAAGTAAGGCAACTTAAATGATAGTTATCCAATGGGAGTCTCAAGGTGTAGCTGAGGTTGTAGTTCAGTGTTTGAGATTGTTGGAAGGAGGAGAAGCTGGAAAGATAAGGCATAGAGGTTGGAATAGAAATGGACAGCTTATGGCAACCTAGGTTACCCAAATCTGAAGCATATCTTGGTAGGCTGGTAGTTAGAAGAGTCTCAAGAGGTTGAGCAGTCTTGTTCTGAAGCAAACATAAGAAGGGAAGTCAGTGGTAAATCCTTAAAGGCTGGTTTTGGGTGTTAAGAGTAAGTCTAGCAAAGTTAAGTCCAATCCGGGTAAGGTTCACTGCGTTGTGATGCTGTGTAAAATGATGGAATCTCTTTGGATTAATAAGTAACATTGAGTATGGTTTTGGTTTATGGTGGAGTGTGCCTAGCTGGAAATTATGCATTTAGGGTGTATATGTTGCATTTTGTATGCAGCAGGAACCCTAAAATATAGTCTAGGTAGGAGGAGTTGAAACAGCCAATGGGCAGTCCATTTGGCTTAGTCTTTAATCCCACCATGTAGTATATCAATCATATTGGTGTTAGGAATATGTTCATTAGGAAATCCCTTGAGGAGGATAATATCTAATGAGAGTTGCAGGTTTAGTTTTTTGCAACTGGAATTTTATCCAAATGTGGTCCATTGTTATGTCTTATAGCATTGATTTGTTTTGTTTGATATGTTTATTTTATGTCTTGAGTGATCAGGAGCAGCAGGTCATATGAAGAGTATGGTGAAAGCAGGAGTTGGCTATCGGGTGAAGATCTCAAGGCAAATGGTGGAGAATTGTTGAAGTTTGCCTCGAGTTTTGTCCTAGAAGATAGCAGATCTGAAAAGGAGCTGAAGGAGTAGTCTCGGCTGAAGAAATTAGGCAGCTAGGCGTTAAAGTGTAATTAGTACATTTTGTTGGGGTTAATATGTAATTTCCCTAAGTTAGTTAGTTGCCTAAGTGTGTCCGCCTCCTCTATAAATAAGAGGACAAGGCGCCTGCTGAGAGAGAACTACTCTATGAGTGCTCTAGTCCTTTATATTATGAGTGCAAGGCATTGTTCAAGAAAAGAAAACTATCTGCAAGTTTTGGGTTTATTTTCTTGGGGAAACAGTGTGGTATTGTACTCAGGTTTGTGGGCTATGAGGGTTGTGATGTACTGATCTTCTATCTGAAAATAAAGACTGCTATGAGAGCTCTTTTGAATGCTGGATGTAGGTTTCCTCAAAGGAAACCGAACCAGGATAAATCTGCGCTTACTTGTGGTTTGCTTTCTGTTTCTCGTTCTTATGTTTTCTGTTTTCAATTCCTATAATTGGATGGGTGGATTTGAGTGTTGAGAGAGGCATATATCATCCAAGGGTCATTCTGCATAGTCCTAGGATAGCACACTGTAATGTCTTTCGGCCTAACTAACACACCTGCCACATTTCAAGCTCTCATAAACAAAATTTTTTAACCATATCTTAGAAAATTTGTGTTGGTCTTCTTTGATGACATCCTAGTCTATAACCCTTCTTTTGAGCAACACCTAGACCACCTTAGGGCTACATTTGAGATCTTGAGACTCAACCGATTGTATATCAAATGGTCAAAGTGTGTTTTTGCACAAAGGCAGGTGGAATTTGTGGGGCATATAATTTCAAGAGCTAGAGTGGGCACAGACCCCATGAAAATTGAGGCTATTGTGGCATGGCCTAAACCTACCAGAATTAGGGCATTAAGAAGATTCTTAGGGTTCACCAGTTACTACTGGAGATTTGTGAATAATTATGGAATGATCAGCAAGCTATTGACAAAGTTGCTAAAGAAAGATGGCATTAGATAGAACCCTAAAGCTGATGAGGCTTGTTCACCAGTTACTACTGGAGATTTGTGAATAATTATGGAATGATCAGCAAGCCATTGACAAAGTTGTTAAAGAAAGATGGCATTAGATAGAACCCTAAAGCTGATGAGGCTTTTGAGCAATTAAAGAAGGCACTAAGTGAAGTACTAGTGCTAGGCTTGCCTGATTTCAACAAGCCATTCGTGTTGGAAAAGGAATGGCTTCCAGGCCCCTAGCCTTCCTTAGCCAATCCCTAGCCCCCAGACATCAAGGACTCAGGATCTATGAGAAAGAATTTATGGTAGTCCTAATGGCAGTAGAGAAGTGACGACACTATCTAGAGAAAGGAAAATTCGTTATCAAAACAGATCATAACAGCTTGAAGTTCCTATTGCAGCAAAGGCTACATACCCAATTGCAAAAGAAAGGTATGACTAAACTTATGGGGTTGAATTATGAAATACAATTCAAGAATGGGAAGGAGAATGTAGCAGCAGATGCTTTGTCTCGCTGCCAAGAAGAAGGAATGATTGCAGCCATTTCAGCAATGGTCCTAGATCCAAGAGGTTACAGACAGCTATCTACAGGGGGAGTGGACCAAAGGGTTGTCAGAACAACTCAGCATAGATGTAAATAGTAGACCGTATTATCCATTTAACAATGGAGTGATAAGGTACAAAGGCAGATAGTGTGAAGAGTTGAAGGGCAAGGTACTACAAGCACTACATGAGTCCCCTATTGGGGGTCATTCGGGCATTCAAAATACCTACCGTAAGGTACAATAGGTATTCTTTTGGCCTCAGTTAAAAAAATGTGTGGGACTATGCGCCAATGGCTCATTCGAGTCTGCTACAACCCCTAGCCATCCCAAACCAAGCATGGACCAATTTAACAATGGATTTTATAAAAGGGCTCCCAAGGTTAAGAACGGAAGGACTGCATCATGGTAGTGGTGGACAGGTTCTCTAAGTTCAGCCATTTTATTGGCCTATCCCACCCGTTCACAGCACAAGAAGTGACTAGAATATTCATGGATAATGTGGTGAAAATGCATGAGATTCCTCAATCTATAGTATCAGACAAGGATAAGATGTTCACCAATCTATTTTGAAAAGAATTGATAAGAATGTTAGGCACTAAGCTATTCATGTCTTCAGCGTATCACCTTAAAATTGATGGTCAATCAAAAAGGATAAATCAGTGTTTGAAATCTTACTTGAAGTGCTTCAATTTTTTATAGCCAGGGGGATGGCATAAGTGGCTAGCAATAGCTCAATGGTAGTATAATTCGAGCTTCCACAACTCGATCAAGATGACCCTATTTGAGGCTCTTTATGGCTATAAGCCAAGGCTATTACCGACAATTGGGGGACAGTCTACAACGGCAGCAGTTGGGACATATTTATAGCAGAGATAAAATACTATCAGGATGGTAAAGGCAGAGTTTGCCAAGGCACAAAATAGGATGAAGCAATTGACTGACAGAAAAAAGAGTGTGAGGGAATTCTCAGTAGGGAGGATGTTTACCTGAAGCTTGGCCAGCAGCATCTCAAGGCCCTAACCCACCAACCCATTTCCAAACTAAGCCCTAAGTACTATGGGACATTTACTATATTGGAGAAGATAGAGACAGTAGCCTACAAGTTGCAACTGCCAAAGGAGACACAATTTCATCATGTGTTCCATGTTTCTCGTCTCAAGAAAGCCATTGGAGCACTGAGATCCAGTCATATAGTGAGAGAAGAAAGGGAAGAGGCAGTCCCTATCGCTATCCTAGACAAAAGGATGATTCACAAACATGGGGTTCCTCTCACCTAGGTTCTAGTTAAGTGGTCGTCCCTCCACGAAGACAAAAATACATGGGAGTATTTGCCAGATCTTCTCCAGCAATTTCCCAACTCAGTCAGCTTGCTACACATTTCTTGAGGACAAGAAATGTCTTAAAGGGAGGGGATTGTCACGTAAATAGCTTGTTGAACCTCATGTAATAGACTGTTAGGCCTTGTGCCACGTTTTCAGCATAGCTGGAGGAATGTTCCAACATGTCCTATGGCAAAATGTAAGGCCAAGGCTGGGGGATAATCGTTTTTGGCCCCCAAACTAGCTATAGATCAGTACAAATATCTCTTATAGCCTATACTCACACGTTAAATGAAATTGGAAATCAATTTCCCTTTCATTTCTAAATTCTCTCTCTCCCTCTTTTCTCTCGATTTTTCCCCCTAAATTCTCAATTCCCTCTTTCTCAATTCTTCTCAGCAATTGAGAATCCTAATTGTCAAGTCGGGAATCTGACAAAAGGCAGAATTGTCATGACCCAAAGGGCAGTAATTGTAATTGTACTAGAGTTTGTTAGTTTGTAGTTGCTTGAATTTGTTAGTGTGTTAGTTTGGTAATAACCGCAAGGATGTAGACAACCCATAAATAGGCTATCGAATAGAGAATAGGGAGCTATAAATGGAATGAAACCATTATGCTTTCCCTCTCACTCTTATCTCTCTCTCTCACACACATCTAAACCATTCCCCTCTCTTCTCAATTTCTCCCTCTTTATATTCCTTTTTCTCCCTCCATCCTATTCTTCCTTCTTCAATTCCTCCCAAAATCCCATTATAAACCCTAGTAAAACCTGGGGTCATGACAGTATATCAAAATATGATATAATCGGTTCATATGCTCTTCAATGGGATTGTTCATAAATTCACTGGCTACACTTATCGTAAAATCAATATCAAGTCTTGTATGTGATAAATGGATAAGTCTACCAACCAATCTCTGATATCTTGCTTTGTCAGCAAGAACATTTTTCCTTTCATCTCTATCTTTAGTTACAATCTCCATTGGAGTATCTGAAGATTTGCATCCAACCCCTCCAATTTCCTTAAGTAGATCAAGAACATACTTACGTTGAGAAACAACAATACATGTCTTGGATCTTGCAATTTCTATCCCAGGAAAATATTTCAGATTCCCCAAGTCTCTAACTTCAAATTTATTAGCAAGAAACCTCTAGAGTTTTCTAATCTCCTCTTTATGATCTCCTGTTAGGATTATATCATCCACATACATAATAACAATGGATATTCTTTTACTAGGAGAACTGTTTATAGACAAAATATGATCAGACTAACATTGTGAATAACCATACTTCTTTGTTGCTTTAATAAATCTGTCAAACCAAGCTCTAGGGGATTGTTTGAGATCATAAAGAGATTTCTTTAACTTACAGACCTTGTTTGAAATTGTTTGATCCTCAAGACCTATAGGTATCTCCATATACACCTCCTCTTCTAAATCTCCATAGAGAAAAGCATTCTTGATATCTAATTGATGTAATTTCCAATCATGATTCACTGCAAAAGATAAAAGTATTCGAATTGTATTTAATTTAGGAACAAGAGCAAAAGTCTCTAGATAGTCAATACCATAAGTCTGTGTGAAACCTTTAGCAACTAAACGGGCTTTAAACCTTTCAACACTTCCATCTACTTTGTGCTTAATGGTAAAAATCCATTTGCATCCAACAGGATTCTTTACAGGAGGCAAATTGACTACATCCCAAGTTTCATTCTTTTCAAATGCTCTAATTTCTTCATTTATAGCTTGTTTCCATTTAGGTATCTAGAGAGCTTCTTGTATATTATTAGGAACCTGAATATGTGTGAGTTTAGTAGTAAAAGCACAGTGTTCTAGGGACTATCTCTTGTAAGATAGGAAATTGCAGATGGGATACTTTGTGCAGGATCTTACACCTTTTCTTTGGGCAATTGGTAGACCAAGATCATCTAAATTCACCTCTTTAGAATTAGAATTAGATGGACTATACCTTCTTGAACGAGATATGCCCGAAGAATAGATTTCTTGTGTTGTCTCATATAGAATAAAATTTTCACCGACTTCATTTGTCATGAAATTGATAAGCCATGACATGACCATATTGTTTTTTGTATTCAACACCTTGTACATTGGATCATCAATCTTCGGTTTAGGGGCAACACCAATGAGATAATTATCCTTTCCTTGGCCACAAATGAACATCGTGATTGAATGAGACCACTACAAATAATTGTGGTCATTCAATTTATGTCCAATAATAAGAATAGCAAAGGAATCAAATCCTCCTATTGGGGTCGAAACTAAGGGAATTTGAGAGGAAGAAGAAACTTCAACAATTGATGCCATTGCAGATGAAAACACGAGAGAAACAGGACCCAAATGTTTGGTGGAAAAGAAATGTAATAAGATACAGAATTGAGAAGAACAAACCGAAGTTATCAAATGCAGATTTGGAATGAAATCAGTCGCAGATTTGGAATGAACAGATCGGTGTTAGGATTGCTCTAATACCATATAGTTTTTTACAAAAAACTGATTTTCATCCATTTGAAATTCACAAATTCAAACATATGGTACAGATCTAACCGCTCCATAGGAGTCGGTTATATTTTAGAAACTCGTGAACAAGGCAATGACAAAAGAAATCTCCTAGAAATAAAATTATAACAAACTGTACACTCAAATAGAAAATTCAAAACTGAATAATTACATATTTTCTACATCCAACAAGTAGGTTTTGGTATCAAGACAATTCCAAGCCCATAAGGCCAACAACTGCAAGAAAGCCTTAAAAAATACATAAAACATAAAAACTCACTACGCTTATCAGCATTTTTCCCTTGGAAAACCAACATGTTTTATTGTCTTCTGCCAATTTAAACAAGACGCTACCCCATGACATTTTATTCATGCAAATTAACAGCAGGTCTTAAAGTTTGAAGGTATGCCAAATATGTCATCAGAAAAGACATGATGAGTAGAGAGTCCAGTATAAAGAACAGAATGCAAAAACCAAAAATAAAATCAACAAGTTCTACGATAACTTCCGAAAAGGGGCCCCACACTTTCTTCACAGTTCTGTGGCTCACAGTAACAGCATGAACATGGCAAGACTAGTCTTTCCTAACCAATTTGACACTATCACAACTCCATGTTTTCCCTATGTCAAGGTATGGTGCAACTAGAGTCACAATAAATTCAAATGAGATCTTTCGCCAATTCAGTTCAGCTGAACATGGCAAGACTAGTCTTTCCTAACCAATTTGAGACTATCACAACTCCATCTTTTCCCTATGTCAAGGTATGGTGCAACTAGAGTCATAATAAATTCAAATGAGATCTTCCGCCAATTCAGTTCAGCTGTCAACTTTCCCAACCTTTGAGTCACCAACTCAGATTTCTCCTCTCTGACCCATAAACTCACTTGAATTAGCTTTCGTGATCTCAACAGAAGCTGCAATTTTTTATACCACACTCCCATTTCCAACCCTTCTAAAAGATCCAAGCCAAAAAGAAAAACTTCAAAAACTTAATAAAAAAATGCCACGTTTTCTAAGAATGCCATTCCAGAAATACCACACACTATCAATGCTCAATGTTCCCTATTATCAGAACAACCACTCAAAACTTCTTTCTGGTCAATGCTATTTCTTACTCGCATCAACAAAAGGTAAATTCTCTCAATCAGATCTCAACACTTGTCATCGTGCTCCTTGGTTTCTACTTGCGTATGAATTTCCAAAACTAAAACAGACCCATTCACCTAGGCGTGGAAGGTACAATATCAATATCATAATCCCACTACCACAGCCACTTTCAACCTTCCAAAACTCCATGTAAATGACCAGTAAGACTAACTACATTCTCGATTTGGAAAGCATACCACTGCACAAACATCAAATGCAAGATTCAGATTTCCATGCTACTCTAACCATCAGCACTGAAAGCACTAAAACACTGAATAACATAATAATCTAGAATTTACTTCAAACGATAAGAACAAGAAATTCATTTCTCCATGTCATTCACTGTCAAGAACACATTTCCCCACGAGACAAGAATGAAATTTCACAAGAAAACGAAATTCAGGCAGACGAAATCCAAAATATTTATAAACAAGAAATAAATCAAACCTTGGGATCGTCCTCTTTCTTCTGCAATAGCTGGCTCAGCAAATCCATACATTCCGCAAACTTCCCCGAGTGGAAGGCCGCGCCAGCATCCCTCGCGACTACGGACAGCACGACATCGTCCTCCGCCGGCGCGGCGTCCCTGTTGGCGACCACCAGCACAGACGAAGACGACGGCGAATCTTTCGAATCCATCTCCAGATCGATCGAGAAATCAACAGCCAAACGCAAAAGCAAAAGGCTCTCCGTGTTCCGCAAAGCCAAAAACCCTAACTTCACTTCCTGACCAACAACCCCAAGCCTTATCCCTTCTTCTAACTCACATTACAAATTTGAATTCGCATGGATTTGAAACCAACACCGCTAGAGAAGAAGAACACGCCTCCGTGCGTATGTCGGAATAGATTGATACGCGTCGATATAGAGAGAGGGGGGAAGGGAGAGGGAAAGAGAAAATCTAGAGAGAGAGACACAAGAGGGAAAGCTTCACTGTATATACATATATATATTATATACATTTGTATATGAGCTCTTCTTTACTTCAGTGAGTCAGGTATAACAGATAATTTGGTCGATTTTATAAATATATTTTAATTCCACTTAATACTTTTGAATTTTTATACCTTTTAAATATTTTATTTAAAATAAAATTATGCAAACAAAATTTAAACACATAAAACTAATTTTATTATTATACTTTATTTTTTATTTAATTTTTTAAATTAAATTTTAATTATTAAATATATTTTTTACTTATACTTGTCACATATCTAACTTTTTATTTTATTAGAGAAATATCTCATTCTATGTACTTGCATGTCAAAAAATAAAATATTTAAAATAAAAATTAAGTAAGTAATTTTAATAATTATAGTTTAGTTTAAAATTCTTTTAAGCAAAATTTTAAAAAAAATAAGATTTGATATAATGATAAATACGGTGTTTAAAAATTAGTTATAATTAAAGGTGGTATGTTTAAAGTTTTTTAATATAATTTTTTTTTGGCGGAAGTTACATTACATAATAAGGTATTTTTATAAAAATAAAAATAAAAAAATTCAACTGTAAATAACACAAATAGGGTGTTTACATAAATAGTAATAGTATAGAGTATAGATAGTATTTTATCCTTATTTATATTTTTTAAATAGTATAGGTATTTTTTAAAAATTATAAATAATAAATTAAATTTTTAAAACAATTAAATAAACATAATAGGTATTATTATATGATAATTTTTTTAAGAGATTCTATATCAAGACAAAATTGTTGAGGATATACTTGGACTTTGTTTAAATCCTTAAAGTAGTTCAAATGGTTGACCGCATGAAATCTGAATGTTGGATATGTCAAGATTGTGCGTTCGAATCTTACGTAATACGATAGAAATTGGTTTATTACACGATACATCATGGGTATAAATTTTTGACTCGATCTTATCCGGTATAACTTGATTGCCTAGTTTGAGTTGATACTAATAGGTTATAAGAGAAAAAAAATGACGGTCTCTATCAAAAGTTTACGTACTATAATTTCTTCTTATTCCTATATCACAAAAAAAAAGGCTTTGTTTTATTTTTTTTGGAATTATTGAAAAAGAATGTGTAAATGGAAAGTGGATCAAAATGTTATAATAAATTATTTTTGAGTTATAATAATAAATTGCTATATATATGAGTTATAATAAAATATTTTTTGATTTTTAACCATATTATATATTGTTAATATAGCAATTTGTTTGTCAAGTGAATGTATTTAGAAGGTTCATTTGTCAATGTATTTTAGAATAATCTATTATTTTATTTTTATTATTTAGGCAAACGCCCACTTTGATGTATTAAAACTTTGAATTTTCTAAAGTGCTATTTTCTTAATTTTTTATTTCAAAAATGTATTTATCAGATACTATAATAAATTTAAAATTTAAACTAAAACTCAGCATTTGCATTTTGCGTGATCAATTATAAAAACCTTAATTCAGACAGTTGAGTATCTACTGTTGTAAGTAAAGTGATCATAATTATTTAATTATTAATTACAGGGGTGGCGCCCACGGAATGATGGCTTTGAGCACTTAAAACAAGATCAGGACTTTGGGCTTGGCTCCATTTTCACTTTATTGCTTTCTGCTCCTCCCATTAATAAAGTTTCAAATTTTACCCAGCAAAAACAGAAGATTTCAAATTCTTCTATAACATTAACATAAACAGTCATTTTATGATAATATATTTTGATTGTTTCTCGAGACTATTATATATTAAGATCTACTTCAACATAAATAATCAATTCAACCGTATTTTTTCACATCTAATAAATATTGAATAACAATTAGTTTTGTTAGAAAATGATACCTAATAAGTTCAAAACGATGATGATAAGATCAAATAAGTATAAAATTATCATAAACTTTAGCGCGAGATTGATAGATTTAAAGAAAAGTCTAAACTCACTTATAAGAACTCCGATAAGAAGATGAGCCAAGTAAATTTATCTTATTTTTTAAGAAAGTAAGCTTGGCTCAATTATTCAAACAATAACCAAATCAAACCCATTTTAGTCAAAGCCCATTAGCTGCCCTATCTAAAGCCCATTATCTATCTTATTTTGATCTAGCATATTTGATGAAAAAGTTGAAGACTTGGTCGTCCAAGCTATTCAACTCTCAAATTTGTTCTCCAATTTTTTTCTCACCCTGATCTCATATCTTTCGAATACCTAGGGAGCTTATTCTCATCTTGGTGAAATGTTATCTGATTCTTCAATAGTTATTTATATATTGTGTATATGGGGGGAGGGGAGCTGATTTTGAATAGACAAAAAAAGAGAGAAATAGTAATAAAGATAGCCAAAAGTAATAAGAGAAGAAAAAAGACTGGCTGTTGGTATTCTCCTGTTTGGGGTTTTTTGACATTGTGTGTTTGTCATTATTTGATTGAGGTTTTTATTTTAATTAGGGAGATTTGAGTTTGATCTAATGCTGGTTTGGGTTTTTCTTGAAATTGATTCTTGACTTTACCTTAGTAGATCTTAGACTAATCAATCTAAGCTTTAAAGTCCCACCTTCATCTTCTCCATCGCCGACAATTCATTGAAGCATAACATGGAGTTTTGCTTTGGTCTTTTTAATTTCTCATTTTGTATTTTACTCACTATTTTGTATATTTTTTTTCAATCTAATCCGTCGATTTTATGGGTTTTGCCAAATATTTACTCAACAAGTCTCAAGCCCCAGTAAACTTAGTAGCATAAAAGCCATCAAATCCTTTGACACAATCAAGACAAACAGGACAAAAAATAATTTAGCCGACTCTGCTTAATAAGATTAAGAGTTTGAAATAATAATAATTCGATTAACATCGAGAAAATAATATCCCAATGCTATAATGCTTAAAAGAAAAAAGAATAAAATAAATTGAGGAGACTGCAAGTAACTGAAAATAAGGTAAAACTGTGAAGCAGAGATACAGAAAGGCATTCAGTTGCCGAGAAATGTACAAGGGAATTTCATTTGAAAGATGTAGGAGGAGGCACAATAGAGATTGATCTATATCACTGTAACACATATCTACACATGTATGAAGCACATCCAACATCTCTATACAAAGACAGAAATGTGTAAACTAGAACACATCCATCCGACACAAGATTATGAAACAAGGGCAGGAAGAGCATAAGATTAAAGTGATAATTAAATGCCAAACCAAGCCTTAAATATTACTATAGCACGCAGAATTCGAGTCTCCAAGATGGTTCATGGATCCTGAGTTTCCTGACTATTTTGCGACTCCTCGTACCCCTGAGAGAAATCGACAGTGGTGTAAGTTCGGATACCAGGGCCATGTCCATTGCAATCCCTGTCTCTTCCTTGCTGTGCTCGTCTCACGTCCTTTTGATGCTCAGTTAGCTCTTGCCTTCTCCTCTTCAGATAAGAAGACTGCTTCTTGTTGTGCTTAATCGCTTTGTCTTCCACCAGTTCTACTCTTTTCGAGCTCATGTTATGTGTTGCAGACACTCTGTGTCTAAGTGCAGCAGTCATTAAAGGATTACATTTTGCTGCATTGAGACTGCTTCTCTTGCAAAGGTTTATTCTTCCATTCCGAGAAAGCTTGTCTAGTACAGGAAGTAAGGTTTGAGGGTAATCCAACTTGGTCTGCACAGCATATGTGGAATTCCAATAGGTGATTGTAGGCTCAGAAATGGAAGGATTAGGATGGTTGAGTGTTCTTTCAAGGAGAGGTGCTTGAAGTTTAAGGAAGGAGGAATCGAAGGTTATCAGTGAGTGACTACTCTGCAAACAGTTAAGGGTTTCAGTCCATAGTAGTTGGAGTTGATTTCTGTCCTCACGTGGCAGCTCCGCACTTGACAGCCAATGTAGTAATGGACTTGATATTATCTGAAAAAGAAAGAAGAATTCAAAACAAAAAGAATGAATGCTCTGTGACAAGAACAAATACAAATATGAAACAAGTTGAGGAAGAGCAACTGTAGGTGACCACAAAAGTCCATTTTCATGGACAATGTGATCCAAGGTGAAGGATGAAGTGGTAAATATTTCAACTTCCAAAATGGCTGCAATCCGGCAACAAAAAAAAAAAAAAGCCAAGTAGCTGCTAGTCTATTATAATATTGCTTCAAATTATAAAAAGAAAAGAATTAAGGAAAAAAATGGCAGATAAGCTTATTTAAAGGCTCTGTTTCCTCAATTTGTTACATAGAACTGTAATTTGCAAACAAGGGAACACAAGTGAGAGATAAAAAAAACCTGGAAAAAGGTAAGGATATCTTTCTTCAAGTGAAGGCAGCCTATAAGGTGCACCAACACTGAGAAAACCCTGCAACTCTCGCAATAAGACGTGAACTTGTTATGACTCAATGCAAGACATGAACCAAGTACAAAAAGCAGCAGCTTTCAAAAACATACCTTGAGATTACAGCAAGACTGGTTGGCGGGCTTGTTTCTGGTATTATCCATGACAGGGTCATGAATCTGCATAATACCACATGAAATATGGGCAATAAGTAACTGTGAAGATTGAAGTAAGAATTGCAGTTCTAGCAATAATTAACAATGAGGATTGAAGCCTCAATAAAGGAAAATTCCTTTATGGTCAAAATTTCTGATTTTGTCATCCACTTCACCAAACTGCTATATCACTAAGCAAAAGGTGGGTTTAGCATGTTCTGAAAGAATTAGAAAAAAAAATTAGCTGAGTTTCACCAAATGATTTTTATCTCTTCATCTTCAATACGATCCTTCATTGAGAAGTTCTAGAAAAAGTCACCTCGTCCTCTGAAAATACAGTTCCTAATTTTATAGGATACTCCTCACATGGTTAGCCAGATTTCACGCACTACAAGCACTGAGCCTGCCAAATGCTCCTAAACCAGCATACAATAATAAAATTGGCACACGGGTTTACTTACCTTGCAATGAATTCCAAGCTGTTACTGATGCCACTGGATTGCTTGGGGTCAACATCATCTCTTTCTTTGCTTCCTCTAGAACTGATTGCTGAAATCATATCTTCTAGAATGCATATTGCAACATTTCCACTTAAGAGGAGAACTGGGTAACAAGGAGTCTTTCTTGGATTAAGTTCAGGGCCACGCTCAAGCATGTCTATTACTTTATCTAAGCACCCATTCAATGTTAACAAAAGATCATCATTAAAACCAGTTGAGGTGGAATTCTCAGAATATGAGGCACTGTGAAAACAAACATAGAGTGATTTCCAGACTTCAATAACATGCTCAAGCTCAAGGTCAAGTTTTCTTTGAGATTGTAATGAAATGCTACATGACTCCTGCAACAGGCTATCTTGCACCATTGTCAATCGTTTTTGCAGATACAACATGCAACAAATGGATAGGAAAAGAGATTGCAGACTCCCAAAAAATGAGCACTATCAGACCCCCGCATCAAAAACGAAATGTCCTTCACTTCAATGATGTAGTCTTCTAGACTATTTCCTATTACCATCCACACCTTTAAGTAATCAAATCCCACATGTTTGTACAATAAACTAATAATATCATGGAGAATTTCAGAGGGATCAAACAAAGACAATACGAGCTTGAAAACTCTGCAGGCACCTTGCAGTATGAACTCTGACCCGGGTGCATCCAAACTTGAATTGAACAACCCACAAAAAGCAAGTATAGTTAAATATTCAATGGGTGAAACCATATCCATGTAAGCTATAGAGCGGACTGCAAATAAATCTGCAAGATTAGACTCATTAACTGCCTGCAAATGCTCAATATAGTTGAGGTCTAATGGTACCTTATAAATAGGAGATTCAAGGATAGAAGGCTCTAACTCCTGAATCATAACCTCTACAAACTCAAGGCAAGTACAAAGTAAGTCATTGGTACCATTATGTTCTGGATTTATGTTGGCATATATCCCCTTTACTAAACCTAAAATTCCATTGAAACAACACATAACCTCATCATAAGTAGTGGATGAATTTTTAAATACACCACTGACTCCCTTCAGGACAGATCTGAATACCCTAAAGGCGGGATTGCATGCCAAACTCTTTTCTTCTGCTGGGACAGTCACCATTGATCCTTGACTGAGAAGAACACGAATCATCTTGATGCAGAAGTCCAACTTATTCAAATCCCACGGCCACCATTTTACTGGATAATGCTTCCATAGCCGTTCACCAGATATTGGAGGTCCAATAGTAGGGGGTTTAGCTGATAGTTGGCGGTTTTCTGGGTTATTCAAGTCATCATTAACGTCTCTTTTTTTTGTCAAAATAAATTCATCAAGCAGATCTAGGCAGGTAATCCATAACCCAATGCTCTTACTATCAGGTTTAACACAGAACACTGTCTCAAAGATCGGCTCCCAAACAGTTCTTATCACTGAAGAGCAGTTGATAGAGGTATCAAGTTTGTGCAGCAGATAACACCATGTGTTAAGGCAGGACGAGTGAACTGATATCTCACATTTACTTGACATGATTCCTAATATAGGTGTCATTATGAGCTTTACACTCTTAGAAAATCCTTCCCTTTCTATTCCACTAGTTTTCCCTTCACGTATTCTGCCATGCTCAAGACTATGCTCAGCCATCATATTTATCTCAGAAGCTCCTTCTGGAGGTTGAATGAGGGTGTCAATCAAACCTTCCCAGGCAACCTGCAAGTTGATGGTGTATAGTTTACTTAGAAAGTAATTGACACAAGAATTGAAAATGTTACTGAGCATACTGAAATATCTTTTTCTGGAAGGATATTCTGTCCAGTATATAAAGCAAGATAAGTAGTATCCTTGGCACTCTAACAAGAATACATATATGTATGTATTAATTGCTTTGCTTCAGGCAAAACTATATCTCAGGATTAACTTCATCAATCTGGTGTCAAGACCCCAAGGATCCCCAAGAATATAATAGTAATTATGTATTATATGCGTTGTAGTAGGTTGTACATTGTTGTTATACTTTGCTGTGGTAATGATTGTGCTTTGCTGTTGTAGCCTACAAATAGGTTAGATTAGGCAGAGAATGGCATAGATGAATGATAATTGAATCTCAGATTGCTCTCTCAAGTCTGATCTCTCTCGTTTCCCTCTGATTCTCTCTCTTGGTTCTGTTCTGACTGCATTTCTCCCTCAATTCATATTGTATTTCCCTCCCTTTCAGGCTAATTCTCCCTCCAAGTTCTTTGTATTTTCGGTTTCTACCTAAAATACCCTAGAATAAACTCTAGAATCATGACAAATGGTATCAAAGATAACAGTTCTCAATTGTGATTTCGGAAACTTTAATAGCTGAATTCAGGTTCAACTTTTGAAAGGTGGAACAAAGCAACAATTTTCAACTAAGAATCTGGAAGTTTTTTAGCAGTGATTAAGGTCCAGATTGTGAAGGCATGTGAAGGCGAAGCAGATCCAGGCAATTTCGGTTGTTGTACCAGAGCGACTAGACCCAAGTTGCTACATGTGATAGAGGTGAGAAGGAAGGCGCAGTCGGAAGTGGATCTTGAGCAATTATTGAACAACAACGAGTGCAATCATAGATGATCAGTCACAATTGATTAAAGGCGATACTTACAATCGAATTGAGATGGTAATTCAGAAGTAAATTACTAGAGAACAGATTCCAAGAGGTTGAATCTGTTCGACAGCCTAGCAATAATCCGATTGCAACAAGCAACTCAGAAGGCTGTCCTCGGCAGCAGCAAGCAGAGTCAGGAGATCCCGGTGATCCATACAAACTTTTAGGAAGCTGCGACACTAACCTCAGACAGAGATAACAATGGCAGATAGAACCAGAATGAAATAGATGGAGTCACAGTTGCAGCAAATGTCTGCGACGTGTTAGAATTACAAATCCGTGTAGGATCGATGGAAGAGACAATGGAAAAGAAGTTTGACAATGTGATCAATCAAATGCAAGTGGAAGTCGGCAATATGCGCGAGGAAATAGGTAGTCAAATTCAAGAGCAAATGCAAATTTTCATAGTGATGTTCGCAAGGCAAAATCAGGTAAGGGTGTCACCTGACTTTCCTCCTAGGGAAAGGACTGATCCAATCTTTCCAGGACTTGGACCAACCCCTAGGGAAGCAAATTCTTTGGATTTCGAAGTGGAGCCTGTTGTAGGTGGAGAGATTTTTTAGGAGAAATTTGCTAAAAATGCACCTGTGCTAGATTACGATAAACAGGAAGAAAAATATGCTTTAAAGGCGCTAGAGTCTATAAATGTTGAAGGTGATCCTCTGGTTGAAGGAATAGGTACTCGCCCAGTAGCTGATAACAATGCAAAGCTAGTATTTGAGGATCTGCCGGATAGAGCCGGAGAGAAGGAGGAAAAATAAGTTAAAGTTCTGCTATTGGGAACAAGATTTTTGTTGCTTTGATTGTTTGTATTCCAGTTGGTTAGCTGCAGCATCAAATCAGGTTTTGGCCTACAGAGAAGTTTGAATTTCTTTCTATTACTGGTGATGATATGGTTGGAGATATCATGGTAGATGACGATGCAACAAATTTGGTGTACATGGATAAACTAAATGTGACTCTTGAGCCCCGTTGACAATAAGATAAGGAACATTTGAGTGAAAAGGAATTGGCCTAGAAGGAGAAAGAAAGAAAGAAGGATAAATGTGATAGAGAAGACAGGGATTGGATGAAGAGTAGTGGCTAGTCATTGTAAGTAATTGGGGACAAGAACTTTCTCAAGGAGGGGGAAATTATCGGGGCCCAAGGATCCCCAAGAATATAATAGTAATTATGTATTATATGTGTTGTAGTAGGTTGTACATTATTACTATACTTTGTTGCTGTAATGATTGTACTTTGTTGTTGTAGCCTATAAATAGGTTAAATTAGGTAGAGAGTGGCATATATGAATGATAATTGAATCTCAGATTACTCTCTCAAGTCTGATCTCTCTTGTTTCCCTCTGATTCTCTCTCTTGATTATGTTCTGACTGCATTTCTCCCTCAATTCTTGTTATATTTCTCTCCCTTTCAATCTAATTCTCCCTCCAAATTCTTTGTATTCTTGGTTTCTACCTAAAATACCCTAGCTTAAACCCTAGGATCATGACACCTGGGTTGGGATGAAATGTCTGGGAGTTAACCTAGCACCAAAAGTTTGTTCTGTGGCTTGGCATTCTTCTGAATACTTCAGGCGGAACAAGTGTGCGGGGTTTGATTGACCCACTTGTGAACCTTTAATACTAGTTCATTCGATGTCTGCCCATTTACTCTCTCACCAACATATTTAAGAAGGCATTGTGTTAGGTTGGGCCATAGCCCAATTGCTCCCTCCCAAGGGCGGGAAAAAAAAAAAAAAAACCCACAAAATAAAGAAAAAATAAAAGGAATATTTGGGTCAGGTATATATTAATCTAGATTACAGGAATTTGGCATAGTTGATTTCTTCCCTACCTTAAAGACATAAACTGACATTATCCATATTAAGTGCCTTCAGGGTCATGAACAATGCAAGAGTGCTAAAATATGCAAATTTTTAACCACATGAATGGTACAAGTTGTTTTCGGAATGATAATGGAAATCTGAGGTTCATTATCCAAAATTCCAAATCCTGAACCTTTGTCCTCTATCAGTTAAGTATTTTAGGCCAAATTATCACAGGCCCAGGTGGTTGTTGTGAATGGTAAAAATTTTGGATAATGAGAAGGTTAAACACGTCCCTTCATAAGCAAGATGTTAACAAGAGTTTTGAAAATAAATGAGTTTTACAGGGCGGCATATAAAGTGTTTCAAAACAGTGATCCTTGTTCTAATTTATCAGAAATGCCAATGTTTATGCACAAGAAAATACTCAACCTATCAAGAATTGGAGGAATTAGCTGAACCATATAGTGGGATTAAGGCTAGCATGTTGTTATCAGGAATTAGAGGAATACCAATGTAGCAATCTGTACTTGTGGGTCTGCATCAGAAAAGGTCTGCTCTGGAACTTTTAGCATCTCATTGATCAAATGCCGATTCTTCATGGCATAAGGCCCTAACAGGCAAATTAACCATCCCCATCCTTTAATGGCCTGAATCTTCAAGCCACAGTTTAGCAGTTCCTTTATCCCAGGAAGAAGTTTCTTCTTAATGTCTATGGCAAGAGCCTGTTGAAACAAGACACAAGCAAAAGTTAAAATTTTGTTCAGCAAATACCATGTGATGTTATAAAATATCCAATCTATAAAGGTTACTGAAGTTTTGGACAAAAAAAAAAACATAATCTTATTCAAATCTGACAAGAAATATGTATGATACATAGTAACTGCTCCATAGGGGTTGGTTAAGAGTTGGAAACTGCCACATAAGGCAGTGGGAAAAAGACTCCTAGGGTCAAAAATGTAACAAACTGTACATTTAAACAAAATATACAAAACTGTGTTACTACATATTTTTTTAGACTCCCCCTCAAGTTGGGTTGCAAATGTTAAGTAAACTCAGCTTAGATCTCATATTCTCAAACTTGGTCTTTGGTAGAGCCTTGGTTAGAATGTCCACAATCTGTAGAGCAATAGATATGTAGAAAATATCAACAGTTCTACTTTCAACTATTTCTTTTATGAAGTGCCTATCTATCTCCACTTGTTTAGTCAATCGTGATGAATTGGATTCTTGGTTATACTTATAGCTGCTTGATTATTACACAATATGTTAATTAGATTACCTACTGCAATTTTGAGTTCAAGAAGTAATTGCTTTAACCATATTCCTTCACATATTCCATGAGCCATTGCTCAGAATTCAGTTTCAACGCTACTCCAGGCCACAACTGTTTGCATTTTGTTGAGCCAGGTTTCTTCCATATATAAGTACAATATCCAGAAGTTGACTTGCAGTCATAATAAAACCAATCTAGTTTGCATCAGTGAATACCTCAATATTCCTCTTCTTAGTCTTTTTAAAGTACAAAACTTCCCCAAGGTTTTTCTTTAGATATCTCAAAATGTGATACAATTGATTCATATGCTCTTCGATGGGATTTCATAAATTGCCTGGCTATGCTTACTACAAAACAAATATCAAGTCTTGTGTGTGATAGGCAGAAAAATTTTCCAACAAGTCTCTAATATATTCCTTTGTCAGCAAGAGCACTTTTTCCTTCTCCTCTATCTTTAGTGACAATCTCCATTGGAGTATCTAAAGGGTTACATTCAAGCATTTCAGCTTCTTTAAGTAGATCAAGAATATACTGCCGCTGAGAAATCACAATACCTATCTTGGATCTTACAATTTCCATTCCAAGAAAATATTTCAGATTTCCCAAGTCTCTAACTTCTAATTCATGTGCAAGAAACCTCTTGAGTTTTCCAATCTCCTCTTCATGATCTCCTGTTAAGATTATATCATCCACATACACAATAATAATGGATATTCTTCCACTAGGAAAATTGTTTATAAACGAAATATGATTAGATTGACATCGTGAATAACCAAATTTCTCTACAATCTTAGTAAATTTGTCAAACTATGCTCTAGGAGACGGTTTGAGACCACAAAAAGATTTCAACTTATAGACTTTGTTTGGGTTTGTCCTATTCTCAAGACCTGCAGGTATCTCCATCTACACCTCTTCTAGATCTCCATTGAGAAAAGCATTCTTGATATCCAGTTGATATAATTTCTAGTCATGATTCATTACAAGAGATAAAAGTACTTGAATTGTGTTTAATTTGGCAACAAGAGCAAAGGTCTCTTGATAGTCAATACCATAAGCCTATATGAAACCTTTAGCAACTAACCAAGCCTCGAACCTTTCAACACTTCCATCTTCTTTGTGGTAAAAATCCATTTATATCCAACTAGATTATTTCCAGGAGGCAGATTGACCACATCCCAACTTCCATTATTTTCAAGTGCTCTAATCTCTTCATTTGTAGCTTGCTTCCATTCAAGTATTTGGAGAGCATGTATATTGTTGGGAACTTGAATGTCTATGAGATTAGTAGTAAAAGCATCGTATTCCGAGGACAACCTCTTATAAGATAGGAAATTATAGATGGGATACTTTGTGCAGGACCTTACACCTTTTCTTTGGACACTTGGTAGATCAAGATCATCTAAATTCACCTCTCCTTATTGTGTCTCTTTTGGATTTGAATTCAATTTAGCTTTATGGTTAGTAGTGAGTTGCACTTGTTCTTCTACATGTCCTTGATCTTTCTTCCTTCTAGAGTAGACAATTAATTCTTTGATGTTGACAATTGAAGGAACACTCAGAGGTTATACCTTTGGTTGATTTTCGGTGACGGTGAAAAAAGAAAGAAGGACCTTAGGAGTGGGTTCAAAATCCAAAAACCGAAATTTTGAGTTTTCACTCTCCCCCTAAACGTGGGTTTCGGAATAATATGGCTGTTTTTCTACAAAAGTAACATCCATAGAATGATAAAATCTCTTTGTGAGAGGAGAATAACACTTACATCCATTCTAATTTGGAGTATAACCTAGGAAGATATATTTGATGGCTCTAGGGTCAAATTTATATCGATTTTGATGAGGAATATGGACAAAAGAAGTACAACCAAACACTATAAAAGGTATAGATGAGTCAATGAGAAATGATGAGATTCTTGGTAATTTTGATGTGGATAAGAATTGCAAATGATGTGCTAATATTTCTTACATATTTTCTATATCATTCTTGCTTAATTTTATGTTTAATTCTCGTCCTTTTATATGTTTTCTATATTAATTTTAGGTAATTTATCTTGACAGGATTTGAAGGAAAAATGAGAAAGAAAAGCAAAAATTATAGATTTCAGCTGCTCAAGGGTCCGATTAAAAATAAAAACTAGACCAATTGAAATTTCAAAAAATCCTGAAAAAAAATATATGTGAAAGCTCTATATGCCTACTTTTCTACACTTCAAACGATACATAAATCTGAATTTTCTATAGAAAGTTATGGGCGTTGGAATGACAAAAGGTCAAAACTGTTAAAAAACCAATATTACCTACGAATTTTTCATTCCATTTTCACCAAATTGGGTTGAGTTGTAGATGAATTAAGGAGTTTTTTAAGGGTTATTTGAGCTGCCTATTTCATGAAGAATTAGGCCAAAATTGACCAAAGAAGCCTAGCCCAAAAGTCTAATCAAATTAAGCCCATATATTACAAAAATTCCTAAATTATAATTCTTGATATTTTGATGGATTATTTTTGCATTTTTCCTTGAGTGTGGGACTTAAAATTTTGAGTGGGCATAGGTGGCATGAAACATGGAAAAGAAAACATGGAGGAGGAAATTAGGGAGGTAGGGTATGGTTTAATCCATGTTTTAAGGAGGAAATTAAGGAAAAGAAAAAAGTGATGAGTATAAAAAGAGAATGAAGGCTGAAAAATTGGGGAAGTTGGAGGTGAGAGAGCTTGAAGGATTAGAGAATTGGAGCATTCTTAGTGGAGGATTTCTTGTATTTTCTTCAAAGATTGGTGACAACATTTTTGGATAAGGAAATTCTACACATCAAAAGAATTTTTATTCTCTTCTTCCATTTCCTTTAAATTCTATATTTATGTTCTTTTATTTTGATATGAATTTTATCATTTGTAATATGAACTAAACTCTATAACTAGGGTGTTTTGATGTAATATGATAATTTGATTTTCATGGATTGATTTTCTTTATTCATGCAAGTGTTTATTATTATTCTTAATGCTATCAAATACTTGGCCAATATTTAGAGTCGTAGTGATTGATGCCTGTTGAGCTTGGGAGATCAATTGCTAAAGAATTTCCAGTTATTCTTTGTTGAATTGACCATTTTGAACTGCAATGGAACTCTCTTCTATTATAGTATGGTGTCCACAACTTTCTTTCTTCTTGGTTTCCAATCAGCAGGTTTGCCATGGATATTCTAGCAAATATCTCAGGTGTGACTTGCCTTTTTGCAGTGACCGCACCAGGGTCTTCCTTTCTTGGTGCAATGATCATCCGTTCCCCAAGAAAGCATGGCAGAAACTTCCGTAGTTGGTGGTTGAATTCCAATGCCCATCATAACCTTCTTTCGACTTTCTTCCTGTTGCACTTTTGAGGCTACTTCACACAGATTTGGTAGAGATTTGATGGCCAATATCCGCCCCCAGACTTCATCTAGATTATTGTTGAGACCCAACAAAAACTTGTAAATTCATTTCTTCTCAACAATCTTCTTAAACTTTCCAGCATCAGTTTGACATTCCCATGTTGTTGTCTCATACATATTAAGCTATTGCCAATATCTTGTCAACCGACTAAAATGTTGGGTGACAATAAGATCCCCTTAACGGAAATTATAGAGAATTCTTTCAATTTCGAACGCTTCTGCTGCATCTTCTGTGTCAGAATATGTCTCCTTGGCTGCAGTTCAAATTTCTTGTGTCGTCCCGTAGAGTATAAAGTTTTCACCAACTTCATTCATCATGGAGTTGATAAGCCATGATATGACCATATTGTTCTTTGTCTTCCACATCTTGTACATTGGGTCATCTGTCTTTGGTTTAGGGGCTACACTTGTGAGATAATCATCCTTACCTTTGCCGCAAATGAACATCATGAATGAATGAGATCACTGAAGATAGTTGTTTCCATTCAATATATGTCTGGTAATTAGAAGAGCAGAGGAATCAAATCCTCTAGTAGGGGTCAGAATTGAGGGAATTTGAGAGGAAGAAGACACTTCAATGGTGGATGCCATTTCAGATGAAAAACTTGAAGGAAGTATGACAGAATTTTGGTGCAACAATCAGAATCAGTCATGGATATGGGATGACCAAATCGGAATTAGGACTGCTCTGATACCATGAACTTTTGCACAGAAAAACAACATACTCTTATTCAAATCTGACAAGAAATATATGTGATACAGGGTAACCGTAACATAGGAGTTGGTTAAGAGTTGGAAACTGCCGGATAAGACAGTGGGAAAAAGACAATCTCCTAGGGACAAAAATGTAACAAACTGTACACTTAAACAAAATATACAAAACTGCATTATTACATATTTTTCTACAGTTACTTCCCAAACTCTATGTAAGATGATCATTGACAAGACCTCAAGGTTCAACAATTTGATTTTTTACACCTACAAATGTGAGGTGGGCATGCACTTAATGCATTTGATGATTGCATTGACTTCCACATCATACAACTAGATTTATCATAGTGAAAGTCAATGAATTCAGATATTTCTGAACTCGTTTGATCCCCTATTTACATGCTTTGAATTTCAAGTATTTTAAGTCCATTTGTATGAAGAAAATAATGAGAATATAGGTGTTTTTTCCCTGAAGAGATGCACACTGCCTGTAAATTTATGTAGATTTTATGCTATTGCAGTAGTTGTTAAATAATTTCCAATGTTCATTAATTATACAAAGTTAAAAATGAGTTAACTATGAGACTTGAACCTTGCTTGTTGGTAATGACTTATAAAACTCAGGAGATCCCTCTCAAGCTTTCATTTTTCATCAATTTCAACTGGCAATATGGGGCATGGAAGCTACCATTTATAGAATGCAAGCAATATAGCTTGCTTAATCTTTGACAAAAAAGCTCCCAATTAGGTCAGGAACCCCAATCAGAAACAATAAAGCTACTGCAATATTTTAAACTCCTTTATCATTTTGAGAAATAAATGAGAGGCTAGCACATAACCTGTTTCCATTGTTAAACACTATTCCAAGCTCACATGCATAAATGCACGTGTGTGTGCAGCACGAGAGAGCGAGAGAGAGAGAGAGAATCAGTCAGTGAAATTAAACCTACCATGGTTATTGTGTTATGGGATGGTTAAATACATAACCCTGAGACAAAAAGGAAATAAGCTTCTCAAGCAAATATATAATAATGTAAGAGGAAACATGCTTCGATTATTGAAATCCAAATGGATTCTTATTCTAAGCTTAATTAATCTATACCATCTGCAATATGACAGGTAATTATAAAGGAAGCCTCAAAGCTCAAAAGGAAAAGGCAACAGGGAAACAGATATTTGTTAACAAACTTGCGTGGCATTATCCAACTCTAATGAGAATGTTTCTTCCAAATAAAAAGTCAGCAGGAACTGGTCATCCCACCATACAGTCATGAGGTTATTGTAGAAGTCAGATTATGTTATATTGTTTATGGATCAATTTTCAGATGACCAAATCATGTATCATACTAGAACCTTGGGCATGAGGATGACAAAAGCAATACAGGTACCACATTAATTTGCATCAGCCTTACACCAGTTAATTGATATTTCAGGTGCAGCACTAGAAGTAGCACATATGCCTCTCATCCCATAACACTTCTCTTCATGCCATTTGTCGATTTCAGGTTTAACACAAACACACATCCACCCAAAAGATGAGTTCAAAAGCAGATGGAATTTCACAACTAAATAGGTGGATTACCTTGGAGAGGTTTAACGGTGGAGGGCATATTATAGACTTAATCTTCAGCAAACATCTTTCTGACATATCTCTCAACCTTTTGTCATTGCTGATGAGTCTCCTGCATAATGTAGGAGCCCATATATTTGATGTTTCCCTCATGTTTTCATTTAACTGAGTTGCTAACTTCATCAATGCCTATAACAATAATAGCAAGTCAGTAGAAAATATTGGACCATAGACTTTTCAATTCAACACTCGTATGAACAGTGGAATTTAGATTAATAAACCAAATAGAAATATGCAAGCCACTGATCTTAGGAATTTTTGCACTATTTTCTCAAAATATTTGAGCTCAACAAGTGATAAAATCCAAGGTCAACCAACATTCGGATAGACAAGCACGAATTTCAAGATACTTGTTGAAAAGGGACCCCCCCAAAAAAAAAATAATAAATATATATATATATACGTATGAAATTTCACCAAGTGTGCCAGTTAACAGAAATAGCTAACAATTACAATACAATTTCACATGTGTAACAGCTATTGTCCAATGCATTGATTAATGGCTTAAGTAAGCATGAATAATTTCACATAAAATGATGAAGATGAGCTTGAATCATCTAGAAATGCAAATGCTTTCCCCTGTAATTGATTTTGAAGCTTAAGCTTCATTATTTTACTTGCATGCTGAATTTGGACATTTTAACAAACCCCAATTATTCCCCTTCAAGAAATTTACTCCAAACCCCAATTAGATTGTACTTGATGATCTTTAATATCAAAAGGATGTTATCAACACTTGATTATAGTTACTATGTGCCCACGTTTTTTTTTTTTTATCTATCAAATCTATTGTCACAAATTAAGCTGATGCAGACTAGTGGGAAAGTTATACAATGAAAAACAAAAACAAAACACAACAGTTGGAGATATTTTTCCTTCTTCCCTAGCCATTAAAGAGAAGGAAGGAATTCAGAAAGTATAGAGGGTTTAGTAGTCTACTTGTGGTCCACACAGATGAACAAAGTCAATCAAGTCTGGGAATATTAAAAAAATAAAAAAACAAAAAGAACAAGAGCACATCAATCAGTTAACTTAGACACACTTTAATATCCTTCCAAGGTAGCTGTAACACTGCAAACACCTAATCACAATGCATAAGTAGGAAGCTTGCTAACCAACATGTATGGTAGATCTCTCTCAATATTAATATAGACATCAAAGAGTTTCAGTTATCAATTCATGTTCTATTCATCTCCAAGGATGTAGGAAAATGGTCTGGCAGGTGAATTCAGTAAACAGTAGTGTTTTCCCCATTAATGATGGGGCATTTCTATTTTCCAAACAATTAATATAACAAGCAAGAAAAAAGCTGTATTACACAAAATAAAATAACCTGGATAGCCTCAAATGACGTAGACATGGAACCTGCAGGATTGTCAATGGCATGGACAACTGCCCTCAATAAAGAGTGCAAATTTGCAGATAAATATGACGCATCAAGTTGCTGGATTGATATACACCAAGCTCCTAAATTACAGACAGACTGTGACAACAGGGTAAACATGTTACAAAACCTTCAAGACCAATTGAACAATGAGAATTTGATTCCAACAATCATGTTTCAAAATTTACCTTCATCTTTGTGGTTATGATGACTTCAGCCAATGAAGCTAGAATGCGATAAGCATCAGCAGCTGAAATGCACAAAAGCTAACACTAGGTCAGAATTCTCTCTTTCCTTCTTCAATTATGGTGAAGTATAAAACACGGCAATCGTTATGGCATAGATCTAGACCAGATTTAATTTCAATTGAAGATTCGAGTGGTGATGAGTGTGACATGACCATGGTGGCACCTACCCAGGGGCAAGTTGAAGGGACTGGGGGTACAGCAGGGACTCCCATATCTCACACAAAGACATTGGAGGTCTTTTCTAATAAGCATATGAGAAACAAATAAACACAAAGATTAAGCACGGTCACCACTGATGTCTAATATTTTAACATAAGGAAGTAAGTGTGAGTTTCATTGAAATTTTCAGCAATTCCTGCACTTCTGTACTCAATAGTCCCATCCAATGTCATTATTTTTATCGTTCCTCTATTTCCCATTTACCTCAAATTAATAAAATCTGCAAACTACAGACAAATGCATGTCATTAACATAGTGTATTAAGAAACTTCAATTCCATGAACAATACTATGTCATCCTTCTAGTACAAAATGAACGCTTACCAATCCATCAAACCTACAAGCAAGCACCCAAAATAAATCTGGAAAATAAAACTTCAAAACTAAAACAGAACATTTCACTACCTGAAATTGCGGCTACGAGGGTCGGATGGTAAATCGTGAAACCCAAACACTTTAAAGCCTGTGCAGCACTAAAAACCCAACAAAAACCAATACATAAACACAACATATATATACATACATTGATTTAATAGAAGTTCAAAGACAAAAACCCACATTTCTTCATCGTCGTCTGAAACATCGGCTAGGATTGAAGAGAGGAGGGAGCGAGAAGCATTTGCCAGCGAGTGGATCAGGGAAGGGTAGGCGCTGGAACTGGACTGTTCTTGGAGGTGTAGAAGGGAGGAGTAGGCGAATGGGCGGTTTGCTTTGGCGTTGGAGGACAAAAGGGTTTTGATTTCTTCGAGCTGTTCTATGAAATCCGCCATTTTTGTTGGGGTTTTGGTCTGGGAAATGGGAATGTGAACGCCCGTCGGACCGAATTTTGGAGGGTAATTGAGTTGTTCAGCAGCAGAATTCGCGCCTCTTCAAGGTATGTGGAAGTGTGTGCCCTTGTATTTACTATTTACAAAAAAGTTTAATTGAATTAAAAATTTGACAATAAAATTATATTTAACATTGTTATTTAGATATTTAATTTTTATTTTTATAGTAATATTTATAATATTTGTATCGTGTTATATTAATATAAATATATAACACATAAAATATTTATTGACGGTGATAAATATATTATATTTTGAATAATTTAATTAATTTAGATAATTATTTAAATATTAAAAATAAGATAAAGTAAATGCACTTTGTCTAAACCATTGCTATTAAGAACAAATTATTAGCGTTACAATTATTAAAAAATGTATTTAGCTAAAGTTCCTTAAATGAATAATAATTCATCCTACTAACTTATAATTAATCAAACTTCTTTACTACTACCTTTAAACATTATCCTATAATGTAGAGAATATGCATGCTTAATGTTTAAGAGCAGTATAATCTTTGCATTTAATGTTAAACACAAACAATAAAAAAGTTTGATTAATTATAAGTTAGGAAGATAAGTTGACATTTATTTAGAGAGTGTTTGGCTAAGTTCAAAAGCTAGTCAACTCCGGTTGTAAATTAGTTTTGTACAGTGTTTGGATGAGCCAAATGTTGCCTGATTTAAAAGCTATTAGATCAATGGATAACTTTTCAATTTTGAAGTTAAAGAGAAAAAAGTTAATTTTGATAAAATAAAATATTATTTTACCCTCAAACTAGACATGGCCACGGTTCATGAACCGCCAGTTCCGGTTCATGAACTGTCGGTTCCGGTTCAAGAAATCTTTGAACCTGAATCGAACCGCCCAAGGGCGGTTTGGGACGGTTCGGTTTCGGTTCCGGTTCGTGCCGGTTCGGTCAACGGTTTGAACCGGTTCGGTCAACGGTTTGAGCCAGTTCGGTCAACGGTTCTGGTTCCGGTTCAAACCAAATTTTTTTTATTTTTTTTAAATATTGTTGTATTCAATTTTGGTCCTTGTTCCGTTGTTCGGTTCGGTTTGGTTTCGATTTTTAATTGTTAAATGTAATTGTAAATATAGATATTCTCAACCATATTTTTAATAAAAAACACTACTAAAAATTGAAGAAATATAAGTAATAATTTCATTAAAAATAATTAAAACAACTAAACAAGTATGTAATACAATACAAGTAATTAATTTTTACAAATGTGAAAAATAAAAAATAAAAAATAGAATTAGACTTAATTTCATTAAAAAATAATTACAACAAAAATATAATACAAGTAATTAATTTTTACAAATGTGAAAAAAAATAAAAAATGGACTTGGATCCTATGCATCTTCATTGGAGTCGGAAGTCGCCGTTATTGAACCATCATTAACCCATTCGTCAGATGATGATGAATGGATAAGTTTTTCTTGACGTCGCATGTTAGCTCTTTCCCAATCATCGAGACAAACTTGAGCTTCCAATGATTCTGGAGCCAATCTTGATCTTCTTTCGTCCAAAATGTTGCCTCCACTCCTGAATGTTTGTTCAACGGCTACAGTTGAAGCTGGAACTGCAAGAAGTTGACTTGCAATAATTGCAAGAGTTGGAAATGTCTCATTGTGCCTTTTCCACCATTCCAAAATTTCAAAATTTAAACCTGTATCATCACCAAACTCAAAAACTGTGGTTAGATAAGTTTCGAGCTCCGAATGTGAGCTCGATATAGGTTTTTTCCTCCTTTGATCTAAAAATTTATGACCCCATTTCATTGGTTGGGAGGAAGAGGAATGTGAAGCCATGGATGAAAATGATTCTTCACTACTAGGAGCAATAACATATCCTTCATAAAATTGATTGCATAAAGTTCTAACCTTAGAAATTATAATATTCACATCAATTTCTTCATTATTTTCTAATCCTAACAACGAATAATAGTTAGACAAACACTCAATTAAACCATCAAATTTACACCTAGGATCAAATACCATAATAACAAGAAAAATTTCAGAAATAAATTGATAATAACGTAACCATTTTTCTCTCATTTCTAAAACAGCATGACAAATTTCTTCAACATTAATTCCTTCCATTAATACACCGGCCACATTCATTGCTTCTATTAAAAATTGATGTGAAGTTGGTTTATAAATACTACTAAGTGTATGAGTAGCATCATTAAAAATTCGTAAAATATTCAAAATTGAACTACAAACATTCCACATAGTTGGAAAAATAGGATATTGTGGAATATAATTTGCTGCAAAAGAACACAATAAATCTTTATATTCAAAAGATTGATTAAGTAATTTAAAAGTTGAGTTCCAACGAGTAGGAACATCTTTTGAAAAACGTTTTGGGGTTTGACCATTGGAGGTGCAAAAATGTGCCCATGCTTTTGCAGTTCGATGGTGTACCCAAATATAAGAAATAACATTTCTAATCGGATCTAAATAAGAATTAAGTGACTTAATACCATCTTGAACACATAAATTTAAAACATGGCATGCACATCTAACATGAAAAAATCTTCCACCAAAATTTGGTTGGCAAATTCTTTTCAATTCATTAATAGAAGCAGTATTAGCCGATGCATTATCAAAAGAAATTGAAAAAATTCTATTAACTAATCTATATTCTTGTAAAATTTGTTGAATTAATCTACAAATATTTTCAGCATTATGACTTTCATCAAAACATCGATACGCAAGAATTCTTTTTTGTAAAACATAATTTTTATCAACCCAATGACAAGTAATACCCATATATGAATGAGTTTGCCAATGATCACTCCAAATATCACTACAAATAGAAACATTAATATTATTGTTTTGAAAATATGTTATCAATTCAATTTTTGAGTTTTTAAACAATTTTAACAAATTCTTTTTCAAAGTATTTCTAGGAATTGATTTAAAACTAGGATTAACAAAGTTTTGACAAAATCGAGTAAAACTTAATTTTTCACCAAAACTAAAAGATAAATGATCAATTGCTACCATTTCAGCTAAACCAGACCTACAATTAGCTTCATTATAATGAAATAATTGAGGAGAGTTTGAAGAGGTAGCAAACCCGGATATTTGTATTTGATCGCGGCTCAATCCAACCTTGAGCGGGTGCTTTGTTTGCAAATGTCGGGCGAAAGTACCATATCCACCTTCTTGCTTGAATTTGTATACTTGATTACAATAATTACAAGATACATCAAATTTACCATCTCCTTTTGGTGTTTTCTTGAAATGAATATTAAAAATATCAGAAGTAAAAATTTTTCCACCTCCCTTTTGTTGAGTTGCACTCTCTTGTGTTTGAAAATTTTGAGTTTCAAACTCAACATTTTCAAAATTTCTACCTTCACTTGGCATTTTTTTGAAAAAAGTATGATAATAAAAAAATATAATAATGATAAAATAATATAGTAAAAAATTGACAAATATAATGAAAATATTAGTAATAATATAATATAGTAACAAGTAATAAATAATTAACAATATAATTGAATAAATTGACAAATAACAAAATGAGAAGATTGAAGAAATTGAAATTAAAATATTAAATGAGAGACAAAATAGAGAGAATAATAGCTTGAGACTTGAGAGAGAGAGAGAGAGAAAGTGTGAAAAATGAGTGGGGGAGGGAGGGGTATATATAGATAGGAAAAAAAAAAAAGAGAATTTGGCTGCTGCCCGTTGGCAGCAGCCAACGGTCCAATTTTGGACCGTTGCAACGGTCCAAAATTGGACCGTTGGGGGGGAGGGGGGGCGGTTCCGCGCGGAACCGCGGGGGGGAAGGGGGGGCGGAACCAGCGGTTCCGGTTCCGCGGAACCTCGAACCGGAACCGGACCGAATTTCGCCAGTTCGGTCCAGTTCCGGTTCCGGTTCGACCGATTTCGGGTCCGGTTCCGATTCGAACCGCCAGTCCAGTTCAATTTTGGCCATGTCTACCTCAAACAAATATAAAAATTCATATATCATTTTATTCTCATCTCATTCATTATCTTTTTTATTGTTCAATCTTGAATATCACTGGCTCGTCTCTAATGTTACTATCTTCATCTTTATTAAACGTTGACTGCTAGCACCAAATGAAGAATAAGCAATATAATAAAAAAAAAAAGAATTAAGATGAAACCACAACAACTAAAAGAAAAAGACGAAGCAACAATAAGTCGTTGTCGGTCGTTCCTCCATCTCTCATTCTCTTTCTCTTTCTATCTATTTGTATATCTTTTTCATTGGGTTTCAAGTTGCATAAATCCATTAAAACGACAATGAGTTAAAATGACAATGAGTTTGGTGATTAAGAAGCCACTAGTACAATGGTGTTTTAAAAATAGAACCCATGGCACCAATGGGTTCTAGTTGAAATCTTTGGTTTCATTAATAATAAATTTTAGCAATTATCAATTATGATTATTAACAATTTCCATCATCATTGAATTTTAGTCGCTTTCTCTTTGTATCAATCGTTTTCTCTTTGAATATCTCTCTCCATTTATATCTCTCTCTCTCTCTCTTGCATTTGTTGTATTTGATTATTGATGGATAACTTTGTCACTAGTGAGCAATCCCATTGCAAATAATAGGGTTAGAGATATGATTTTATATATATATATATATTAATATATTTATTTACACAAATAAGGGTATATCCTTTTTAGTTATTTTAAAACTATTCACAACTTATAAACTTTTTTTTTTATCAAATATATAATTGTATAACTAATAGCTTACAATACATCTTATCCAAATGCTTTATTAGTTTAAAACACTATATAAACTTTAAGTTTTAAATACCTTTAAGCTAAAACTAATTTAAAGCTTTATTTAAAAAAAAAAAACCTAACCAAACAGTCTCTTAATAAACTTTAATGAGCTTTTTTTTTTGGAGACACTTACTAACAAAATTGATAAAAAAAAATATGATAAAATTATTTTGGGATCTAAAATAATATATATTTATTATTATTTTAAGGCAAGACAGATTTATTATTATATTAATAAAATTAATTAAAAATAATATATATTTATTATTACTTAACCATAATCCTTAAAACAACAGTTAGCATTAATCATAAAAATTATATAAGTTTTGTTAAGAGTTGTGTTTAGGACACTCATTAAAGTACATTTAACGGACTTGTTTTTTAGTATTGAAATATTTGTATTAATTAATAAAATAATTTAAAATATAATATATTTATTATGAAATTAATAAAAATGAACGCATTAAATGCATATCTTTTAAATTACATTTTTAAAAGATCAAACCCTATTGAGCTCCACGATGCGGTGAATCAAACCCCAACCCTTCCCATTGGACCCATTTTCCCATTTCGCGACAAGCAAGCAGAACTGACGAAGCGGACACGACTGAAACATCAACCTCAACTCTCCTCACGCGTGTGGCCACTCGCTCGATCCCCGTAGACGTGGACAAAGGTCAACGGCGAATTGGACTTAATCGCCTGCTTCGCCGTTTACGATCGACAATGGTGCGGCTGAAACTGAAAGCACGTGAATTGGAAGAGGGACCGTTGGACGGGTAAGGCGTCGATCGGATACAGTGTCTGTGTCTTTGATTGTTCCTGTACAGATTCGCTTCTAGTCACATGGGGCCGATCCAACTTGGTTACAGCCTGCCATGTTAGGGACCACATTATTCACCTAGTTTCATGCATACGAAATTTCTCGATAATTAAAAATAATAATATTTATTTTTTAAAATATAAAAGGTTAAGATTTGGTATTTATATCTTAATTATTAAAATTTATTATTTTAAATTTTTATTGTGATTAAGAGTAAATGAAATCGTTATTTATACTACGTAAATGTCCCGTCATATAAAAAAAATTATATCATCAATACACATCAAATTAAATTTAATATATAAATATAATATTTTATCTTTTAATAATTAAAAAATTTGACATTTGATCATTGATATGAAAAAATTCTAAATTTTATAAAAAAATTAAAAATATTTTTAAAAATACCTAAAATTTTCATAAAAAACCTAAAAATAATAAAAAGATCTAAATTGCATAAAAAAATCTAAAAATAATTTAAAAAGACATAAATTTCAAAAAAATACCCAAAATGTGATATATAACATGAAAAAATATATTATATACATATAATATTTTTACATGATAATTATATAATACATTTTTTTTGTATATATAATGGGGCAAATAAAAATAAATCTAAATTTTTTCACAAATTTGTAAATTTATCCAAACGTTTTAATTTTGACAATTGTATCACAATTGATTCAATTGGGTGTAATTTTATCCAACACGTAAAATTAATTTAGGAGAAACGTGTCGTGTCATTTCTAATGTGATACATCACTTGCCATAAAAAAAAATATATGAGGAGACTCACATGTACAACTGAATCTCATTCATATGTGTACATGTGAATCACACTATTATATATATATTTTTTTATGACAGGTACCTTGCCACATCAACAATGAGACACACATTCTAAATTAATTTTAAGTATTGAATAAAATTGTATCTAGGTCAATCAATTGAGATACAATTATCAAAATAGAAATATTTAAATAAATTTATAAATTCACAAAAAAGTTTGTTTTTTTTTTTGGTTGCTATTTAGCCTATATAATGTACCTTTTGTATTACACATTAGATTATTTATATTATTGTATAGAAAGTATCGAAAACCTAAAAATATGAAAAAAAATCCCTTTCCAAAATACCATTTATTTAGTGCCAAATTTAGTAGTTTACTTTTCATGACGTGTGTAGATAATTTGATCCTAACTTTGCCACCCTCTAATCTGAGTGGGTATGGCGCATTTTTGCAGCATCCAGGATCAATTGTATAATTAAGCCTAATCCTTTTGATTAATCAAAAAATATATCTATTGTTATTATTCACTAAGCATTAATTCAGTAATAAATAACATGAACATCGACTTTATCTTAATTAATGGCAAAAAAAATAACACCTTTTGACATGCGCTAACTGCAAAAATTTGCAATCACAATTAAAATTATCTCAAACTATGTTTAATAAAACTTTATGCTTTAAGCAATGTCATCTATCACCTAATTTAGAAGAAAATATAGTCAATCTAACCACAATAATTTTATTGATTTGATCATGAAAAGAATAAAGGAGATGCTAATTATTGTAATTTATAACTTAATATATCATAAATCTTACAGTGAATTTTTTTAAAAAAAAATCCATTATAGTCATTCATCCAAATAACAAGATGTGATATGATATTCAATAGGTTATTTTTAGTTTGCATATGTTGAAAAAAGTCTATTATAACTATCTATTAAATAGTAATACTATTCATTTATAGTGTCAATCATCAGGAGATCTCTTGCACCTCATGACAGCGAAATGATTGCTCGACGAAGTTGAAAGGTCAATTTAAATATTTTTTTAATTAATGTGTATTTTTAGATAAACACTTATCTCTCACGAGGTAACACATCTTTTGTTGATGATCAATAATAGAGATGAATAACATTATTCATCTATTGAATTGTGACATGTGACACGAAAATAGAGAACTAGTTTGAATGCTTAAACATTAAATGATGGTGTATTCTCGTATAGACTATCTTCTTGTTTGAATATGATTAATGATGATTGTTTCTTAAAATTTGTATGATCATGCTATATAAACAAGGTCCACTATGCACGAATATTAAATCACTGTGATGATGAAGTTTAACTAACCTTGTTCGCCCACTAGGAATGAGATAAATTTTTCTTCATAAAATTCGAGTATTTTATAATATTAAAGATAAATATCCCATAAGATACCATAGAAACTAAAATCCTAACAAAATTAGATTATTTATTTATAAAAAATTTAAATCTTAACTACAAGGATGACAATCTTGTCATTGTCAATTATTATGGATATCCTTATATATTTAAGTTTTGAGTAATGATAAAAATTATGATATCAGTTATGTATCGTATTTTTATTTGAGAAGGTGTTAGATAGAAAAAATAATGGTATATAGTTTCTTTAGATTTTTCTAATAAAAAATATTACATAATTAATAATATTATTAGGAATCATAACTTTTAATATTATTTTAAAATTTTAATAGTGAACTAGATCCTCATGCAATTAATCAATGTCAACCATTTTTGGGTCCTCTTGTAGGTGGACGGAATAAATAGCAATGACGTTCCATCCTACGTGGCACGACCATGCTTTCAATAATTGGTCGAGTTAAAAATACTTTCATTTACATTTTTGTACATTAAAATATTAATAAATGTCATTTTCCGAACAATAATTTGCGTGAATGATTAGATCTTGATCCACGCAAGCACGTCGATGATCAGGCTACAGCTCATCCCCCAATCCCTTTACGTTAGCAAATCAAACTCCAACTAGGACCCGCAATTACTCCACGTGGGTTCCCCCAAACCGTACTTCTCCACAAGCAAAGATATTTTTGCTGCCTGATCAAACTGTTCAACGGCTATGATATTCCAGCCGTCATGGACTGCACGGAAGTGGTATTTAATTCCATATTCAAGCATGATTATCGCCGTTGATTGACTTGGCCCAATTAATTTTGTCGCAAGGAATCATCCGCCGTCGGTTCATGGTCACGTGTAAAGATCGACGACAGCTCCACGTCATCGCGGGTAGCCCGGTCGTGCACGGGGCCTGTTTGCTACAAGCCACAATGCTAACGTGGAAACAGATCACCACTTTAATGATTGCACGGGAGATTAATCTTCAAACACCACCGGAACTACCAGCCTTCCGTCCACCCCATTCTAATCAACACATGGCATATTGAAATAGGATACTGCCTACTAAGTTTGGGAAATTTGAGAACTTTTTTCACGTGTATATTTAGTAATGTTTGAATTAAATTTACAATAAATAAATATAATTATTCAAAATTAGCTTAAAAAAACGTGGAAACAATGCCTTAAGTTGGAACATTGCCGTTGAGGCATCTACAATCATTAATGAGTAAATATTTAATTTAACCGTGGTATTACATTAATATGTACAAATTTTAAAATTACACTTGACATTTTAATGATTTTATTAAAATTCACAATCACTGCCTTTAATTTCATATTTTTAAAATAATTTTATTAATTAATAAAATATAATGTATTTATCATCAACCAATACAAATGTTTATAAGATAAAAACAAAATATAATGAACAAACATATTGTTTAAAAATAAATTATATTTGCAATATACCTTAACCATTACCTATTTTTATTAAGCAGAGGATAAGAAATATTTAATATCTTACAATAAACAATATTTTTATATATGTAGAAAAATAAAATTAAATCATGATGTCGTAATACAGAGTTCCATTGAACATTTTAGTTTACTTGGGGGGGATTCCTCAGTTTGCGGGTGATTCAAGGTGGATCCGACGTGGCAATCTGATCCGCCGTTAAGTTGGACGACGAAACCAGCGCAGTCGTTTCCACACCGTTAAAAAGGGATTAAATCCTGTTTCGTAGCAAAAAACAAGATATAGAGTCACAAGAAACCGAGGCCGGATCTGCCATTGGTGGCCATGGTGGCGCATCCGTCATGCTACAGTTTCAAGCCGTCCTTGGCCACCACTATAAATGCCCATTCCCTCCTCTTCCCTCCCATCACATCCACTGCCTTTCCCCTACCTGTCCAATTCCCAAAACTCACTTCAATCTCTCCGTTACCATCCATCTTTGCCTTTCAGGTAACCAAGTCGATTCTGTAAGTTGCAACATTTCAATCTCATTGATATTGTTGGCTCATCTTAGTAGTGATATTGCTGGATTTTGATTCTTTTCTAGAGGAGGGGTTTGGGATCGAGGGAAAAGAAGGTAAAGAGAGAGATGACGATCAAGCCGGCGGTTCGGATCTCGGACCGGAAGCTGGTGGTGAAGGACCGGACCATCCTAACGAAGGTGCCGGACAATGTGGTCGCTACGTCCGGTTCGACATCGGGCCCGGTCGAGGGGGTATTTCTCGGGCCGGTCTTCGACGAGGAGAGCAGCCGGCACGTGGTGTCGCTCGGGAACCTGCGCGATGTCCGGTTCATGGCATGCTTCCGGTTCAAGCTCTGGTGGATGGCCCAGAAAATGGGCGACCGGGGGAGCGATATTCCGCTGGAAACGCAGTTCTTGTTGGTTGAAAACAAGGACGGGTCTCACCTCGAATCGGACGGTGGGAATGAAGAAAATCAGATCGTGTACACAGTCTTCCTCCCTCTGATCGAAGGCCCGTTTCGGGCCTGTCTACAGGGCAACGCGCAAGACGAAGTTGAACTTTGTCTGGAAAGCGGCGACACTGAAACGACGTCGTCGGCTTTCAGTTATTCGGTCTATGTCAGCGCAGGGACGGACCCGTATGCGACCATCGCGGACGCAATCAGGGCCGTCAAATCGCATCTGAAAACGTTCCGGCAGCGGCATGAGAAACGGTTGCCTGGAATCGTCGACTACTTCGGGTGGTGCACCTGGGACGCGTTCTACCAGGAGGTGACTCAGGAGGGCGTCGAGGCCGGCCTCCAGAGCCTCGCCTCAGGCGGCGCGCCGCCGAAGTTCGTGATTATCGACGACGGGTGGCAGTCCGTCGGCGGCGAACTCGAACAGCCGCAACCGCTGATGCGACTCACCGGAATCAAAGAGAACTCAAAATTCCAGAGCAAGGAGGATCCGGCGGCGGGGATCAAGAGCATCGTCAACATCGCCAAAGAGAAACACGGATTGAAGTACGTCTACGTCTGGCACGCAATCACCGGATACTGGGGCGGCGTCCGGCCGGGGGTGAAGGAGATGGAGCAATACGGATCATTGTTGAAGTACCCGATGGTGTCGAAGGGCGTGGTGGAGAACGAGCCGGGATGGAAGACGGACGCGATTGCGGTGCAGGGACTTGGTCTTGTGAATCCGAAGAACGTGTACAAATTCTACAGCGAGCTTCACACCTACCTGGCGGCGGCGGGGATCGACGGCGTGAAGGTGGACGTTCAGTGCATATTGGAAACCCTAGGCGCCGGGTTGGGCGGCCGGGTCGAGCTGACCCGACAGTATCACCAGGCGCTTGATGCTTCCGTGGCGAAGAACTTTCCGGACAATGGCTGCATCGCCTGCATGAGCCACAATACTGATGCGCTCTACTGGTACATTTTCCCCCTCTCTCCTTCCCATTCTTTTCCTTCTCATTTTCAAGTTCTTGGTCTGAGCTTTTATCTGATGCGTTGTGGTGCACCGGATGTTGTGGAACAGCTCTAGACAGACGGCTGTGGTGAGGGCATCAGACGATTTCTACCCGCGCGATCCGGTGTCGCACACCATCCACATAGCCGCGGTTGCATACAATACTGTCTTCCTCGGAGAGTTCATGCAGCCTGACTGGGATATGTTCCACTCGCTCCATCAGGCGGCTGAGTATCACGCCTCGGCCCGAGCCATTAGCGGCGGCCCCGTCTACGTCAGGTATGAAATCCTAGCCGTCCATCATTCTCTTCATCATGTACTATATACTTAATTCGACGGCTGATGAGATGACTGTGTGTTCATTTTGACAGTGATGCACCTGGGAAGCATAATTTTGATCTCTTGAAAAAACTCGTCTTGCCCGATGGGTCGATCCTCAGGGCCCGCTTACCGGGCCGGCCCACCAAAGATTGCCTCTTCTCCGACCCGGCCCGTGATGGTATTAGGTGAGCATTGTGCATCGACTCTCAGCTATGAGCACTCCTATTTTAGCTATACTTGTGCTTGAAATATACTTCTGATCTTTAATGATGATTGAATTTCAATAAGTTTTAGTCGTCTTCTTACCATAATTCTGAACTATTTATTGGTTTTGACTGGGATTTTGGCCATTTTGTTATTTTGTCTGACTGACCAAAATTTGCTTGGTTTCAGCCTGTTGAAGATATGGAACATGAACAAGTACACTGGAGTGCTTGGAGTCTACAATTGCCAAGGTGCAGCCTGGAACGTCATTGAGAGAAAGAACACCTTCCACCCCACCAGCGCCGATGCGATAACCGGCTTTCTCAGGGGGCGGGATATCCACCTCATCCGCGAGGCTGCCACAGATCCCGCTTGGAATGGTGACTGTGCAGTCTACTGCCATCTAAGCCGCGAGCTGGTCACGCTGCCTTACAATGCTGCAATGCCCATATCCCTAAAGGTCCTCGAACATGAAATCTTCACCGTTTCACCCATCAAGGACTTGGCCCCTGGCTTTAGCTTCGCACCCTTGGGGCTCATCGACATGTTCAATGCTGGTGGAGCAATTGAAGGGCTCAAATATGAAGTTAAAGCAGGTGCCAATTTGTCTGAACTAGAAGATGGGTATAGAGGTGAAGGAAATGAATTGGCCGCAGAGAAGATTGAGAACTTGAGCTCGGAATTGGTTGCCACTGTCTGGATGGAGGTTAAAGGGTGTGGCCGGTTTGGTGCTTATTCGTCTGCTAAGCCAAGGAAATGCACTGTGGGATCAGCCATTGTTGACTTAAAGTACGATTCAGTGTCTGGGTTGATGACTTGGAGCTTGGATCATATGCCTGGGAAGGAGGACAAGTATCACATTGTTGAGATTGAGATATGATTGATTGTAGTTGAGCCACACAAGAGAGATTGAAGAGGGAACTTCTAGAAGTTATGATCTTTGTCATGAAATTAACATTGTATCGTTCCCTCTGGTATTGATTTAATTAGCTTCATGACTTTCAATGGTTTTATGTAAAACATTGGAAGGGGAAGTTAGAGATTCAAATGATTTCGTGCTTCTAGTTTTTTATTTTATTTTTTGCGCTAGAAACATACACCATCCTGCCAATCATGTCACAACGCTGCCTAGGCTTAGAGTTAGAAATTAAAAATCCAACATGATACCAAAGAGCTGAGATTTTTAAGCCAGTAGTCGTGTTTAGTTGTTGAAATATAGAATTTAAGAAAATCTATACGAAAATCTTTTAAGTCTTTAACTCAAATTTTTACAACTATTCAACATAAGTGTCTCTGTACAGCAAATGCATCAGAAAAACAATATATCAAACCCTAATCTGATTGTCGAGTTGGCCACAACAAATGCATCACAGAGATATCGAACTTTATAGTTTAGAATATTTTAATTTTCCAAGAAATTTCAAACATTCACTGTCTGAAATAACTCTTAGATATGGCAAACTACAGATATAATTCATCTTCAAAGTCAACTACTCAATGCAGTTTTCAGAAATCAAACGATGGTATTGAGCTAATAACAACAAAATCAATGCTTCAGCAATTAGTACAAACCAGTCATTCAAGATCAAAGCCGATCCATAGGTTGCAAACCTTGTCACAACCATGCCCCAAGATTAAGGAATGGAAATCTATCTATATATTTGTATATATATGATAGTATTTGGTTGATTGGAATGAGTTAATTTTGTGGTTGTTGATTGGGAATATTTTAGTGAATTTTGTAGGGACTAATTTTGAGGTGGTAGAAGAGTGAGACTTAATTTAAAAGACTATAACAATTAGAAGAGAAATAATCAATTTATAAAAGAAGGAGATTTGACTTTTTAATAATATTTGCTTATTTTTGCTTTGACCATTTAAATACAAAATGCATATATTGATGTCTATTTATAGGCTTGAGTGTGGTGGTGGATTTGTTTTCAATCGTTATAATGGATTGTTTCATTTTTAATATAAATTTTAAATACTTCATGAGATCTTTTGCTAAATTTTTTATTTAGATATTTCTAGATAATTCTATACAAATATTTATTTATTTATAGTATTAGATATTTTTAGTCTAATCCATTCTAGAGATGAAACTCTTTAGAAATATGCAATAATTTTTAATAATATATATATATATATATATAGAGAGAGAGAGAGAGAGAGAGAGAGAGAGAGAAATATGAAGATGATGAGGATATGTGCATATTAAAGGACAAATAGACAACATAAATCGATGTAGGAAGAAGTTATATGCTAGTAGTTAGAAATTTCATAAAGATACTTCTGACAATAACAACTTTACATGTTTCAACATCATTCAACCGGTGAGAAAATATCAAAAGAATCGCTCCAATCGAAGTGTTTTTGTACACAGTTTAAAACAAAAGCTTCAGCTAACTGCAATACCAAATAGAAGAAACATATATTAAATAGAATACTGATTAGTGAAAAGAAAACAAGAAAAGAAAAAGAAAAAAAAAATATGTCAATCAGACCATGCGAGATTGTACATAGCTCAAGTGTTGACTCAAAACATTCTAACATCACATTATCTGCACTATTGTGAAAAGAAACATATTAAGTCGATAGAAGCTTGCTTTGTCACCTAGTTTCTTCAGGATAACATTCTATCAATTTTTTTTTTTGAAGAGCATCAACCCTTATATTTGAAGATTTATATGTTATAGTTCTTCAAAAGATGATATATATTTGTTACAGTTCCTCACTAGAAAGTATTGGATTTTTCAGCTTCTCATTAAAATTCTCATTGCCATGTGCCATTAAGACAAATCGGAGAAGCAGTATTGAGGAGACTAAATGTCATCATGTCTCTTAAGCTACCTAATCAAGTTATTTGAGTCATTCACCACAAACTTAAGCTCAACTAGCAAAACAAATTAACCTGACATACAATAAAGTAATTAGTCTTAGCTCCTGATGTAAATTCTGAAAAAATCCAATTTCTTTGCAAGAAATGAGACCCTTTACTTGTTGCATTTCTGTGGGTGTTCATATCAAGAGTTAAGGATATTGGGATTTCTAATTTGATGTTTCATAATACTTACCAATAACAACATTTAAACTTCTCTAATTTTTACTACTTCAGTGGTAGTGATCTTACTTTTTTAGCCTCTGCATTTCTGTCCTATACCTTCAATCATCCTCACAACCCATCGAGATTTCCTGTAGTGAATATTAGATATCCCATAAGTCCAAGCACCAATCTGCATCCATAACCTGGCAATATGCCTACCCAATTAAGGCCATCTGAAGATTGTGAATCCTCTTCTGCTGCTGCTTGTGGTGCTTGAGGATAGCTGCATCCCTTTGACATTGTTGGTCCACATAAGCCCAGGTTTCCAACATAAGAATTATTTGAAAATGTAGCAAATTGTCCTCCTTGAGGTATTCGTCTAGTTAGTTGTTTCTGCGAAAGGATTAGAACTCTAAGAAAATTTAAATTTGTTAACTGCATCAAGATCTCCTCGACAAGCCAATTGGAAGAGAGGTCTAACCATTTGAGCATTATCAAATTCTCAAGAGACTTTGGTATATCCCTTGTAAGGCTGTTGTGAGATAAGTTCAAGCCTCGAATTGAAATTAGTTCTCCAATCATCTCTGGAATTACTCCTTGAAATTTACTTCTCAATAGATTAATGGCTGTGAAAATGGTCAAAACTTTCTCCATTTACAATGCATGAACCCCTGATCACCATGGACCAGGGGCGGATCCAGCCCACGGGCGATGGAACTCACTTAATTTTTTTTAAATGAATTTTTTAGCCCAAAAAATAATGAATTTTTTTCCAAGCCCACCTCATCTAGCCCAAACCCAAACCCAAATCTATTGCCAGCCCAAACCCAAACCTAATATCTAATCTCTAAGTCTCAAACCTAAACCCAAAGGTCCTAAACCTAAACTCAAATCCTCTTCGGCCAGGCGGCGATCTTCTTCTTCTTGTCTCAGCCGTCAGCTCTTTTCAATCTTCACTTCTTCCCCAGCATTAAGCAAATATACATAGTAAGCCATCTCTTCTCTCTACCTCTTCCATTTATCTCGTTCAAAATCTGTTTAAAGTGTGTGTTTAAATCGCAAGAAAGAAGGAAAGAAAAAGAGAGATAGACAAAAAAAGTTGAGGCGGCAAGAGAAAATGGCTGGAGGGGGTTTCGCCGGGCGGGAGCTTCACCGGCCGGTTGACTGTAAATATTCTACACATTTTCTGAAAAAAATATAAATATTCTACACATTTTCTTTATGGAAGAACTCAATATCCGTCTTCTTTCAAGTACGGCTGGTACCCAGCCGTTATTCTCTCAAATCGACTTTTTGCTTTTCCATGATATATGTTTTGTGGAGTGTTTTATTTATTTTCTTATTTATTTCTTTATATACTCAAACCATTTTATTCATTATTTATTGGGTTTTTCACTCTTCAACTTGAAGTTGTTGTCGCTCCAGCATTATCCAGCAAATGGGCAGAGTGGGCTGGAGCCTGGAGCATTATTTGTTGCTCCAGCTCTCTATTTTGTTGTTGCTCCAGCACTATTTATTTATTTGCTCTGGGAAAATCATTAGGATTTAGATTGCCATCAATTTAAGCATGCTTCAGTACCCAACTCATCTTGTCAACACATCATTTAAGATATAAATAAAGAAATTTTCTTCTACTAAGGATATTTGGTAAAAGATCGTGATATACAAGAGCTGATGTGCATGTTAATTTATTTGATTATGTTCTATTTAATGTGTTTTTCTATTTTGTTTTGACTAATTTAACACCTATGATGGGTTTAGGAAATAAGACTTTAGGGTTTAACTGCTGCATTTAGCTTTGCTAATTGTTATTTGACTACTGCAATATTTAGTTAGGAATTGCCCTGGCTGGGATTTGTTAAATATGAATGAATATTTGAATTGTCCTGGTTGAGGTTTGTTACTTTGGATTGAATATTTGAATTGCTCCGACTAGGATTTTGTTAACTATGATTTGTTAATTGTGATATACAGGTCTATTAAAATGCATAAATAGAACCGTTTGCTTGTAAAGACCTCCATAGAGAGTGTGAAGTGGTTAGCATTGTAAGGTTGTGCATTTAGAGGTCATGATGAGTCTCTTGAGTCTACTAAATGTGGAAATTATATTGAATTAATCAAATTGTACGGAAGAGCAAATGGAGAAATTGATGATGTTGGTCTAGAAAATGCAGTTAAAAATGCCAAGTACACATCATCAGGTATTCAGAAAGAGATATTGAAAATTATTGCGGATTGTGTGCGACATAAAATTCGTGAAGAAATTGGAGATGCTAAATTTTGCATTATTGTTGATGAAGCAGTTGATGAATCAGATAAAGAACAAATGACTATTATTTTGAGATATGTTGATGGTGATGGATTTGTTAGAGAACGGTTTTTTAAAGTTGTTAGTGTTAAAGATACAAATGCATTGACTTTGAAAAAAGAGATATGTACTGTATTAAACCAATACAATCTCCTAGTTACAAATTTACGAGGTCAGGGGTATGATGGTGCTAGCAACATGCAGGGGGAATGGAACGAATTGCAAATATTATTTCTTAGAGAATGTCCATCTGCTTATTACATTTATTGTTTTGCTCATCAACTATAATCAGCTTTAGTGGCAGTAACAAATGATGTACATGATGTGTGGCTATTTTTTCAATCATTAAGCTCAATTGTCAACTTTGTTAGTGCTTCTGCTAAGTGCCATTCTCAATTAAAGTCAATTCGAGAGGACGAAATTGTTGATTTGATAGCAACAGGAGAACTTCCGACTGGTACTTTTGCCTCTATTAAAAGATTGATTAAGATATTTGGTTCTACTTGTACACTTCTTGAAAATCTTATTGATGAGGGGTCGAACAATAGTGTACGTGGGGAGGCTAAAGGTACTTTGAAGGTTATGAAAACATTTGAGTTTGTATTTATCTTGTTGTTGATGTATGAAGTGTTGGAAAAATCTGATATTTTGTGTCAAGCATTGCAAATGAAAGATTAAGACATTTTGAATACAATAGATTTTGTCTCAAGTACAAAGCTTCTTCTTCAAGAGATGCATGATGATCGATGGGAAAGTTTTATATGGTATGTGGTGCAATTTTGTAAAAGTCATGATGTTGATGTGCCAGACTTAACTAATCGTTATATGGATGGTACATGACGTTTTTGTCAACAGAAAAATAATATTACAGTGGAGGACTACTATCACTTTCAGATATTCAATGCTGTAATAGATTTTCAGTTAATGGAGTTGAATAATAGATTTACAGAGAAAACAATAAAACTTCTTAAGCTATGCGAGGCTTTAAATCCTAGTGATGGTTTCAAATCATTCTCTATAGATGTTGTTTGTTGTCTAGCTGAGGAATTTTATTCTTTGGATTTTAATAAAGAAGAGATAAGAGATTTGAGGAAACAGTTGGATCATTACAAGTTTGATGTACTTCAGCATTTGCAGTTTTAGAATCTTAATTCTCTTTCTCAATTATGTCGGATGTTGGTTGAAACGAAGAAGTCACATCATTATTTCTTGATTGATAGGTTGATTCGTTTAGTGTTGACTCTTCCAGTTTCTATAGCAACAACAGAACGAACTTTTTCTAGAATGAAACTCGTTAAAACATCACTTCGCAATACAATGGAGAATGAGTTTCTAGCAAACACCATGATTATCTACATTGAGAGGGAGATTGCTCTTGGTATTGATACAGAGATACTCATTGACAAGTTTCATCTTTTGGGGAATCGCAAGTTGTAACTTAAGTAGTTTTATAAGGTATTTGTATCGTACATTTTTTATATATTTTTTTTGTTGTTTATTACTTTCTTTTTTAAGTTAATGAATTGTTTTAAATATGTATGTAAAGTTCAATAAACTCTTATTTTTGTTTTTCTCCTATTGATGAAGTTTACGATAGAATTTTTTTTTTGAAGCCCCCAACTAAAAATCCTAGATCCGCCCTGGCCATGATCAAGGAATTAAGATAATAATCATCACCGATGCCAATGTATTGGAGTTTATAGTTGGCTTTGTTGATATTCATCATAGCGTTATATGACAGGGATCTGAGATTTCCAATTAAATCAAGTAATTGTGGAGAAACTTGTGAACAGGAGAACCAGTGGCTGATGTGAACTGTTGGAGTTTATAAATCTGGGAAAGTTACCAATGAGAGTATTGTTAAAGCATATATGGCAGTTGGAATATTGTATAGGGAGTCGTCCATGCAATTCACACCTTTCAAGATCTAGGGATGTTAAAGAAGTGAGATTAAGGAAGGAAATATGTAATAAGCAATTCAAATCTGATTTTCTTGAATCTCAAACCATCATTATAAGAGTTGGAGATGTAATAACTGTGTCAAGTAAGAAAGTTCCATTGGGATTTTTCTTGAAAAAATTGAGAAGATAGTAGGAAATTAACCGACGGGTTGAAGGTGAAGCAAAGCACACGCAGCAGCAATCGCAGCTCCCAACAAGGGATATGACAGAAGCAGATGAGATAGAAGAAGAAAACACTACTACTGTTACTGTTACATAAAGTATTGTTCTTTTATGTTCTTCATCCACCCAACGCCAACGACATCTCTTATTCTAGTATTTTTTGCTATACTTTGAAAATTACATAAATTCTGAAAAATTGAAGTGATTCTAATGAAGCTATTCTTCATGATGCAAAAGGCTCATTCATGCCTTTGACAAAACTTATAAAATAAATTATACATTAAAAACCCATTGTTTCATACAGTTCACACTACCAACCAAAAGTTGTAAAAAGGAAAACAAATATAAAACAACATACTGACATAAATATATATTGTTAAGCACCAATCTAAATTCCTTGAAACGAGAAAAAAAAAAAGAAGAAAAACTAATCAAAGGTTCTAGATTTGGTGTTACAATATTTTGATTTTGTGATTATATTCAACATAAAAATGATAAAATAATTCTCATGCACCTGATTTCATCTTCAGAGAATGAAGCCACTGTTGCATCCACAAGCTCCATTAATCTACTCCTGCTTTCATCTCAATCAATGTCTGTCATCATGTACAACACAAAGATGTTAAAATCTTTTTGAAGTGAGTGAAAAACCAAATCGTTAGCTGTTTTAAAGAAAATATACATCTCTTAATAGAAAGATTCAAATTATAGTTAATCAAATATTAACAACTAAGTTAGTGTTCAACTCAAAGTTAAACAAAAGTTGCAAAACCAAAGTAACTTTAACATCAGAAGTAGAGTAGATGTATAATCTCAGGTCTTGATGTAAAATTCTGCACGTTGAAGTTCATTGCAACACTAGCAACTAAATTAGTAAGGTAAATGAAATCCTCTCCCTGTTACATTTCCACATTCGTGTTGATATTAAGACTGAAGTTTCATAATACTGACCAAGAAAATCTTTTACCTTCCATAATTTCTCCTGCATTTGCAGCCCTGACCCTGAGATTGCCTCTTCTGCCACTCTCTGCATTTTTTTTTCTGCACCTTCAATCATCCTCATAACCCTTCTGGGTTTTCCTGTAGAGAACATTAAATATCCTATAACGAGACCCAATACCAATCCGCACCCGTAACCTGACAGTATGACTTCCCAGTCAAAACCATCTGAAGATTGTGAAGCCTTTTCTTTTAGTGGCTGGGGTGCATGAGGATTGCTGCATGACTTCGACAACGGTGGTCCACATAAGCCCAAGTTTCCAACATAAGAATCGTTTGAGAATGTATCAAATTGTGCTCCTTCAGGTATTCGTCCAGCTAGTCGATTATGCGAAAGGTTTAGAACTTCGAGAAAATTTAAGGCTGTTAGTTGTTTCGGGATCTCCCCGACAAGCTTATTGGAAGAGAGGTCTAACCATTCAAGCATTGTCAATTTCCCAAGAGACTTTGGTATGCGCCCTGCAAGGCTGTTGTGAGATAAGTTCAACCCATGAACTTGAGTTAGCTCTCCAATTATCTCTGGAATTTCTCCTTCAAATTTGTTTCTCGATAGATCAATGGCTGTGAAAATGGCCAACACTCTCTCCATTTCAAGCACTGAACCTTTGATCACCATAGTCAAGGAATCAAGGTAATAATCATTAGTACGGGGGCCAATGTATTTGCGTGTATAGTTGGCTTCGCTGATGTTCATCATAGCAGTAAAATTTCTAAAATATGTTGTTGGTAGTGGACCAGTGAAATAATTTTCTGACAAGTCCATAACTCGCAAGCTGGGGAAGGGATATTTAGTCTTGGAGATTGAAATGGGTCCATGGAATCTGTTGGCTCTCAAGGTAAGAACTCGCAAATTTGTCAAATTTTCCAACCAGTGTGGGTACTTATCAGAGAAGTTGTTTCTTCCGAGATCTAGCACTCTTAGGTATGTGCAATTGACTAAAGATTTCGGCACTGGTCCTTGGAATCCATTGCCATTAAGTTTGATAGTTTCCAATTGATTGTGTCTCACAAATGCGTCGGGGACAATCCCGGAAAAGTTATTGCTTCCCAAATCAAGAACAACTAATTCATTGAGGTTTCCCACACATTTTGGAATCACACCCCTGAAGTTATTATTTGACACATCAAGAACCCTGAGGGCGTTTTGACTGCAGAGCATGTCGAAGTTTAAGTTACCACTAAAGTTATTTGATGAGATAGTCAGATGGGTAAGAACTTCGAGTTTGAACATTGAACTCCCAAGTGTACCAGTTAGCTTGTTGTACTTCAGATTTATGAACTCCAGTGAACTGGAATTTATCTCATTTACGTGTCCCCTGAACATATTGTGACTTAGCTCCAAGGAAGACAAAGTCGGCAAAGCAAATAACCAAGGCGGAATTGTACCGGTGATACAGTTATGATCTAAGGATAAATATTGCAAATTAGATAGTCCGATTAATCGTGAAGGAAGAGGACCTGTGAAACGATAACTCCCAATCAGATTTTGTTATATTTTCATTGAAGTAAGAGAATTCAATCATTCACTAAGCCAATGAATGAAACATTATGTCATTACATTAACTAAGTTATAAATAAAATATATATATTTATTTTAAAATATAAATAATATAAAATTTCTAAATATTAAATTCATCATTTATCATATTACACATCCGACTTGAGTCTATTTTAGTCTTTTGTGCATTTAGATATTTTATCCTTATTCATTATGGTTTTCCTCCTTTATTGAGGGTGTGTTTTCTTTTTGGTTGTTTTGGTGCGGGGTATGCCTTGCCTGTGTTTGTAGGCTTGGCATTTTTTTTAATATAATTCTTATTTATAGAAAAAAAAATCTTAATATAAAATTAGATTCACTGATGATGTAGTTGTGACATATTTAAGATTAATTCTTTAAATCTACACCTATTTGTATATGTAGATAACAACATCACAAATGAAAATATACACATACATATATATATATATATATATATATATATGATAAACTCGTAAATTTGAATCGGTAAATTTGGACTGGTAAATTCGTGAATTGAGTCTGATTCTATAAAAGTCTGATCCTACAAGTGAGTTGACTCGTTTTATATCTCATGACTCGTAAACTTATACGAGTTGACTCATGATTTTAACAATAATGAATATATTGTAACTTAGATACAAGGCATTCAAAACTGGCAAAGCAAAAAACTCAGATGGAATTGTATCGATGATATAGTTATGATCCAAGGCTAATGTTTGCAAATAATTGGGTAGTCCGGTTAATTGTGAAGGAAGAGGACATGTGAAATGATAATTCCCAAGCAGATTTTGTTAGATTTGCATTGAAACCAGAGAATTAAATCATTTACTAAGCAAATGAATGAAACATTATCTGATTATACTAATTAAGTCATAAATAAAAAATATATATTAATTTTAAAATATTAAATAATAAAAAAATTTTAAATATTAAATCCATCATTTATTATCAATTCTTCATTCATCTATCCATAATCAAAATTTCAAACGATAAACATTACCATCATCATCCACAAATATTGTTAAATATAAATAAAAATACTAAGTTATAAAAATAACAAATATTGTTAATTTCTATATTATGTCATTACACCAATACCAAAGAGGTATATTTATTTTTTACTAATCATCACTCTTAATATAAAATTAGACCAATCCATGATTTGATTGTGACATCTTTAGGATTACTTTTTTAAATCTATACTTATTTGTATATGTAGATAATAATATCACAAATAAAAATATACACATACATATATATATATATATATATATAGTAAACTTGGAAGCACGGAGTTGGTAAACTCGGACTGGTAAAATCGTGAATCGAGACTGATCCTATAAAAATTCGATCATATAAGCGAGTTGACTCGTAAAATAGTACGAATGGACTCGCAATTTTAAGAACAATAAATAACTTAGCTGGAAGGAATTTAAAGCTGCCAAAGCAAATAATCCAGGTGGAATTGTACTGGTGATATAGTTATGATCCAAGGCTAATGATTGTAAATTGGGTAGTCCGATTAATCGTGTAGGAAGAGTACCCATGTGCATTGAAGTAAGAGAATTCAATCATTCACTAAGCAAATGAATAAAACATTACCTGTTAAATTGTTGTTTGAAAGTTGTATACTCGTGACTGAAGTAAGATTACTGAGCGACGCAGGAATTGCTCCATGGATGTTGCATTGGAAAGCAACTAACCACTCTAGTGATCCGAGATTCCCAATTGAGTTAGGCAGTTGCCCCGCAAAACTTGTGAGTTCAAGATGCAACCTTATGAGAGAATTGCTCGAGTTTATGAACTTTGGAAAGTTACCGTTGAGAAGACTGTTATTTCTTACATCAAATACTTCCAAATATGGTAGGTTGAACACTCCGTCAGGGAGCTGTCCATGCAATTCACACCCATCCAGTACGAGAGTGTTTGAAGAAGTGAGATTGATCAAGGAAATGGGAACGGTTGAAGATATGTTTATTGAACTGAGATCGAGTTCTCTTATTTTAGTTAGGTTTTGAACAAGCAACTGAAATCCAGTTTTCTTGAGCCTCAAACGATGATTATAAGCAAGATTAAGATGGGTTAGCTGTGTCAAGTAAGAGAGTTCCATTGGAATTTCTCCTGAAAATCCAGAATATTGAAGTTCGAGATGAGTCAATCTAGAAAGGTGACCGAAAGAGGAGGGAATGCGAGAGCTGCCGAAGTCGTTGAAATCGAGGTAGAGCTCCTGGAGATGAGGAAAATGGTGGAAGACGGTGGTGTTAGGAGGGATGTTCCCTTGGAGCCAACCACAACTCAGGTCGATGCCAACCACTTGACCGGTCTCGTCATCACAAGTGATCCCATCCCACAAGGAGCAGCAGTCAGTTCCCTCCTTCCAAGATACCATCGGTGAATACGAATGAAGGAAGCAATATGAGGAAACTGACCGGCTGAAGTTGAAGTATGACTTGAATTCAAGCAACGCAGAGCTCTGCTCTGCACTGCACCTCCTCATCTTCCTCTCCACCTCCTCCACTTCCATACGGGCAGCAACCATAGCAGCATCCGAACAGGTAGTGAAAGTGAGCATCATCATCCTATGAAAGAAGCAGATCAGATACAGCAAGAAAACACTGACAGAAGAATCCATCTTAATCAGGATCAACAGAAGAGACCCGGCCCAATGTTTTTATAGGCAAAATCAAAACAAAATCCCAATCATCACATCAGCCATGAATACGATTAACACGCAACCAATTAAGACCGATAAAAGAGGAGAGCCCACATCCTGACCACATGCACTGCATTGGACGTATGTTATGGGTAATGGACTAGTGAAATAACTTTCTGACAAATGTAGTGGGTGCTTAAAGTTGGCTTCCCCAATCCAATTTTGGGCGTATGTTATGGGTCATGGACTAGTGAAATAATTCTTCAAATAAACAGGAAATTTGTTAGCAAGAGAAGTACCAGAAGAACCTACCTCAAAGCATCTGCTAGATTCTTCCACTATTGTAAGTGAGCGAGCAGCAGTGGATGAATCCCCCACTGTGATGCCAGGAAGCCAACACCGTGATATAGTCGACACTCATCCCACTGTAGTACTCCTTATTCGTCTTGTAATCCGATTTAGGTTTAGATTTAATCCTTATTCTGATTTGCTTCAAAATTTTAATATTATTTGGAATTTAAAATTTTATAGTGATCAATCAATTGCTTTAGGTCTCTACATCAATTAATCATTTTGAATTTTGCCAAATCACTATGAAAATTAAGGAATTTATTAGAGAAGAAGTTTCACTGATGAGTTTCACTCATCCCTCTCTCTTTCATTTGTTAAATCTCATTGATCGATCGCACGCATGAGTTTCAGCCGTGACCATCGTTGGCCCCATTGATATATAATATATATATATTTTTTATTTTCTATTTTTTTTATTTCTTGAAAGTTCTTTTTATTTTCTAATTTTTTTTTATTTTCTAAGACGAGATATGGAGGGAGAAAAATGCTGGTAAGTTTGGAAAAAAGGAAAGAAAAGAAATAGATCTGGACTAGACCTAGATCCATGAGGTCATATAGTCTAAATATAAATTGATCTGGACCTGACCATGACTTAGAGGATTTGGATGACCATGACTCCTCCTCTTGTTTCCTAAATTAAATAAGAGTCGTCGTCTAAAGACTAAGGAAAATAATTACTCTTAAGAAATAATTCCAAGGAATCCAAAAAAATGTTAGCTATATGATCTCAATTATTGATCTGATTCCATATAGATCAAAAAGGAAAACACAGAAAAGCTACAAAGAAAAAGGCAAGTACTTTTAAACAAACCAAAGTGTCATCCCTCTGCTATGATCAAAATGATATCAAAATAAATATACATACACGTGCACATCTAATACTTCAACAAATGTCACAAAATACCTTACTCAAACCAGCTTCCAGATATTTCTGTCGCTTGCTGGAATGGAGAATTCAAGATTAGACGTTCTGGAATGGAAGCCCTCTTGATATTGATAGCACACAACATATTATGAACTTTGTCATTTGTGAATGTTGTTTGTTAAATTTGGTATACTATTTCCGAAAGCAATTACTCCCAAAAAATAATTCCAAGGAATCTATACGAGACCACAGAGAAAAACACAGATAAGTTAAAAAGGACGTTTGAACAAACCAAAGTTTTTCCAATCAAACACAGATTTATGTTCGTTTCTGCAAAAAGCTGGAATCAATTTTGAAGAATTACCAGACTTCAAGAAAGATTAACAGTCCCTAGATTTAACTAACAACAAAACATTTCAAGAATTTCCAGACTTCCCTCTGCTATTATCCAAATGATATTGAGAGATTTAATTACACAAACAGGCACATCTAATAGCTTTTCAATAAATTTTTTCACGTGAGAAGTATCACAAAATACCTAATTCAAACCATCTGCAAGATCCTCCATCATAGGCTGGAATAGGGAATTCAGGCCTAGACGTTCTTGAACCAAATTATAGCCGAGGAAGCAACTGTCCTAGCCGCCTAAGATGAGTACTCGGTTGACACTATGGAAGGAACCTGGAAGCCAAGAGAATCATAGTTGACATCTCAAGCTGTTAATCCATTGTTCTGCCCCGAAGAAGATGGTACCTGTTGTTCTATGTCTTCATCCCTTGGCATCTCTCATTACAGTTCTTCACCAGACAGCATTTGTCTTTCCAGCTCCTCACCAAATTTTTCATCATCTTCCAATAGTTCAAAGTGTTCATCATATTGCTGCTCAAAGTGTTCAGTTTCTTCCCGCTCAATGTTACCACCATCCTTCTCTTGTTTAAATAATTCATTGCCTTGCAGTAGTTGGGCTACTTCACCGGCATGTCGTTTCAATCCTGTTTGTTGATAAAACGTGTCTCTCTTTGCATTCCAGTTTCTCCACCATTTTGCTGACTCTTATCATTCTTCAGGATCATTGAGCACAGAAAATAGTTAGAACCCAGCACATATTGACAGCCAAGATAGAAAAGTTGTCTTGTTACACATCCAATTGACATTATGAATGTTGTGCCACTCGTCCTAACTTGGTCACAAGTGATGATGATGACATAGCCAACTCTTAATTCTTCCTACCTTAATTGTGTATGTACATAGCTGACGTCACATAGTGAGATAAAGGCTTATTTATGTAGTTGTTCTTGTTATTGTTGTGTCTGAAAGGTGTGACACCTAGTGGGATTTAAGATTTGGTGTGTTGTTTTAGCGTTGAAAGTAGTAGTTCGATATGACATACCTTATGCCATCAAGTTTAGCACTTTAAGTATTTCAGTTTTATTCTTAAAACAACTCAGCATGAAAAAAACTGCAACCGTGTACAAGAAAAAATTAAAACACATACAGTCAGAATTTGATAGTGAAAATTGCATCACTAACTTAGAAATCCAACTAAAATAAATTATGCCTCTTGGAATTACATGAGAACCTCAATAACAACACTGATTCATATATTTCTGTAGTTTCAGTTTGATCATTGATGGGCAGCAATGCGTCATTCGCTTTTTCACAAATCAGAATCAATCACTGCATGATCTTGCAAATAATGTTGAAGGAGAATAAAACTTATCAATGTACCAAGGAATCAGAGACTTAACATACCGAGGGATAAATATATTTTGAATGGAGGTTTAAATGGTTGAACCTCATAGAGGCAGCAAAGGCAATAGAGACCACCCAGTCTATGTGACAACGAAGCTGTGGAGATCATGCAACCTGGCAAATGAATAAGGTGGACAAAACAATACAACAAATGAACAGGACACTTCCAATCTTCTATAAGAAAAAAAAAAAAAAAATACATTATCGGGATTTCTTAGAGATAACTTGCATGGATTCAACATTGATAAGTTTGGTACTGGAAATACAACAATTTTAATCCTCTAGTGTAGCTTAATTGGCAAGTAACAAACAATACAAATTTTGTAGGTTGTAGTCCTTACAAATATGTGCTGACCAGCTCACTACCATTACCTACACCATTCTGCTATAACATTCGTTACACTTCTACTATTTTCTAAGCAAAACCCTTAATGGGTTACGTGGATGGGATGGTTTTAGTATTTTATGAAAGTTGAGAGAAGAACTGATGTAATTGAGGAAAGTTTGAAAAGCAATGGTTATAGGCAATTATTTTTATGGCATTTTTATAAATTTTGACAAGTTTGAAGTGTGTGATTTGGGTGATTTCAGAAGTTAATTTTAACGGAATCGGACTAAGGATTTAAAATCATTAGTATTGCTGGTGAGGTTCGTGCTTTTTCAAGCAAATGTCTCAAAATTAGGAAGTGAAATAATTGATTTGGGAATAACTTCCATTAGGAATTGAATTTTAATATGTCGTTTTGGGAGTTTTTTTTTATTTCCATCTAATTTTGATTCTTTAATGAAAACTCAATTTTGTCTTTTCTGGCAAGATTTGAATTTTAGGGTTTTGGGTATTTTTCAGTTTCTTAATCATATTGAGAATTGTAGTCTATAAATTCTATACTTATAAGATGTTTTTGTAGTAGATTTCATAATTCTCAATAAAATTTTTATTGAAATTTTCTCCATAATTTTTTTTACTTTTTCGGTATTCTTTAGAATCAATGAATTATTGATTGAATTCTATAACTCGACATTTACGAGTGAATCAACAAGTTATTAGAAGACTTCTGGTACATCAGTTGGGTCTCTCCTGAGACACCTGATTAACCTCTATATTGAACATTTCTTTGTATACTACGGATTGGTTGTGAAAAATTGTAGAAGTCATTGGAGCTTGCAAACTAGGGGTGTTCGAAAAAGTCGGTACGCCTAGAAGACCAAACCAAACAAAACCAGATCGAATTGGTCATTTTTTTTTTTTTTGCAATCCAAAATGGTTTGTATAGTTGGCGATTTGGTTTTAAATCGAACGGCCCAAGAAAATATAAAGAAAAAAATCTAAAAAATATATTATTATAAAAATCACCCCTACAGCCCCTGCAACCCTTATTATTATAAAAATCACCTTATATTTTTATAATAATATATAACAAGTTTATAATAATATATAAATATTATAATTGCTAACAGATTATAATACATTATAATAATATATAATTATTCTATCCAATATTTTTATAATAGGTTATAAATTCTAACAAGTTATAATAATATATTATATATTGTCAATAGTTATTTTCAAATCGCGATAAATTGCACTAAATTAGATCACAAATGCGATGCAGTTTGGTCGCACCCAAACTAGACTGGCCTGATTTGATCGAAAAACTGCACCCACAGTTTAGTTTGCTGAAAATGATTTAAATTGGTCAAACCGCACTGTATACACCCTTATTGCAAATCTCAGCTCTCCTCTCCTTAATCGAAAAAAAAAAAGAAAAAAATAAAATTTATCATAGATCAATTTACAAAAATGATGCTCCGACTACGCTGATGTTGGTGGGATAATCAATGGCTGGAGGCTGGAGGTGGCCCCAAAGTTCCAGTTGGGTTGATGATCTCCAGCGGTGTCCCTTTTTTGTATTTTTTTTGTTGGCTGGATCGACAGTGGCGGTCGTTGTGGGCTAAATTATAGCGGTCGTTGTAGTTTCATATTATTGTCTTGATCCCCAAATGATAGTTTAGTCTAACTTTGGAGAATGAGATGATGGAAGGTTGCATAGTTATAGGAAGTGAGTCACAGGAGATGTGCCATGAAGCACAAATAATGTTTGGGATGAATTGTTTTAGACACAACATCTCATTGGACACTTTGAAATTAATGTGTGTCGAATTGCCCAACCAAACATATCATATTATTTTCTAATATTTCTTACAATAGGACCTTTCATGACATTCACCTCTATCACAAAATCTTGCTTGTGTATTGGTTAAACAAATTAGAGCCGTATTATAATTCTAAAAGTATAAGTTAAAATAAATTATATTATAAAAATAACATAGATTTATATTTACAGATCATCTTTTAATTTTAAATTTTATGATAAGAGTTATCTGTTATTGAAAATATATATTGAGACTTTTTAGCCACATTTATTCTCTATTAAGAAATCCCAGTCGTTTACGTTAGGTATGAAATCTTAATCGTCCATCATACTCTTCATCATGTATTATATATCTTGAGACCAAAAGGTAAAATCCCTCACTCTGGAGGCTTCTTCCAGACTGTCTCACGTCACGGGAGAGGAGATAAATCAGGTATGTATTATATACCTAATTGAACGGGTGATGAGTTGACTTTGAGTTCATTTTGACAGTGATGCACCTGGGAAGTATTATTTTGATCTCTTGAAAAAACTCGTTTTGCCCGATGGGTCGATCCTCAGGGCCCGCTTACCCGGCCGGCCCACTAAAGATTGCCTCTTCTCCAACCCGGCCTGTGATGGCATTAAGTGAGCATTTTGCATCGACTCTCGTCTATGAGCACTCCTATTTTAGCTATACTTGTGCTTGAAATATAATACTGATATTTAATGATGATTGAATTTCAATAAGTTTTAGTCGTCTTCTTACCATATAATTCTGAACTATTGGTTTTGACTGGGATTTTGGCCATTTTGTTATTTTGTCTGACTGACCAAAATTTGCTTGGTTGAAGATATGGAACATGAGAACTAGTACACTGGAGTGCTTGCAATCTACTACCATCTAAGCCGCGGGCTGGTCACACTGCCTTACAGTGCTGCAATGCCCATATCCCTAAAGGTCGTCGAACATGAAATCTTCACCGTTACACCCATCAAGGTCTTGGGCCCTGGCTTTAGCTTCGCATCCTGGGGGCTCATTGACATGTTCAATGCTGGTGGAGCAATTGAAGGGCTCAAATATGAAGTTAAAGCAGGTGCCAATTTGTCTGAACTAGAAGATGGGTATAGAGGTGAAGGAAATTAATTGGCCGCAGAGAAGATTGAGAACTTGAGCTCGGAATTGGTTGCCATTGTCTGGATGGAGGTTAAAGGGCGTGGCCGGTTTTGGTGCTTATTCGTCTGCTAAGCCAAGGAAGTGCACTGTGGGATCAACCAAATATGTATTACTTATTTATTTGTAGTACTAGATATTCTTAATCAAATCCTAATAATATATATATATATAAAGAGAGAGAGATGAATGTGATGAGGACATGTGCACATTAAAGGACAAACAGACAACATAAATCGATGTAGAAAGAAGTTACATGCCAATAATTAGAAACTTCATAAAAATACTTGACAATAAAAACTTTACACGTTTCAAGGTCATTAAATCAGTGAGAAAATATCTAAAGAATCACTCTAGTCGAAGTATTTATGAACACGATTTAAAATAAAAACTTTTGCTAACTGCAATACCTAATAAAAGTAACATATATCAAACAGAATATTGATTACCGAAAGAGAAGCATGAAAAGATAAAAGAAAAAAAAAATATACCAATCAGGCCATGCGAGACTGTACATAGCTTAGGTGTTGACTCAAAACATTCTAACACGACATTATGTGCACTATTATGAAAAGAAACATATTAAGTTGGTAGAAGCTCGCTTTGTCGCCTGTTTTTTTCGGGATAACATTCTATCAATTTCTTTTGTGAAGAGCATCAACCCATATATTTGAAGATTTATATATTAATAGTTCTTCAAAAGATGATATATATTTGTTACAATTTCTTACTAGAAAGTATTGGATATTTCAACTTCTCATTAAAATACTCATTGTCATGTGCCATTGAGACAAACCGGAGGAGCAGTATTGAGGAGACTAAAATCATGTGTCTTAAGCTACCTAATCAAGTTATTTGAGTCATTCACCAAGAGCCGGCCCCATATAAGGCCAACAAGGCGGCCGCTGGGCCCCCAAATTAGGAGGGCCTCAAATTTTAAAAATTTGTTATTTATATATATTTTTATTTTATAATAATAAATATTTTATTAAAAAACTAAATACAAAATACAATTTAATAAAAATATCAATGATGATAAAATAAAATCTATTGAAAAATCTTTTAAAGTTGATTATTTTATGTACACGATCAAGTCATTTCTTCACTTCCAAATAAGTTTAAGTAATTTGGAATATATGAAAAAAAATTTAGATTTCTATACAATTTTAAGAAATTAAAATCAATGGATGAAAATGTTTTAAAAGGATATTGTTTGAATTTTAAAAATGTTCTTAAATTTGATGGACTTAATGATATAGATGGTTTAGATTTATTTTTAGAATTAAGAGTGTTAAGAGAAACTTTTTAAAAGGAAAAAAATAGTACATTGAAAATTCTTTACTACATCAAAATAGTCAATTATTTTTCAAATGCATATATTGTTGCTTATAGAATATTATTCACAATTCCAGTTTCAGTGGCTTATACTGTAAAAAAAAAATTTAAAATTGAAATTGATAAAATCATACTTGAGGTCAACTATGTCGCAAGAAATATTAAATGGATTAGCTATATTATCCATTGAATATGATTTATTAGATAAACTTAATTATGAAGATTTAATCAATGATTTTGTATTTCAAAAGGCAAGAAAAATTAATTTTACATAAAACTGAATATAGTTCAATGTATATTTATGGAATAAAATTTGCTAATTATTGGTGAATTTTACCTTTTTAATATTATCAGTTTAATACTTTATTTTATTTTCTTCTATAAGAAAATTAGGAATGTATAATTTTTTACTCGAGTTGCACTGATCTTCTTAGAGTTTCAAGAAAACATTAGTTTTATTTTTTCTTTGTTTATTGTAATAAGTTGTTTAGCATTTTTTTATTTCTGAGACATTATGTTTTAATTAAAAATTTACTATCATTAAGAAATTATCAGATTTTGTAGTTGATTGAACTACAATTTTTTTTTTAATTTAATGAAATGATAAAATTTTCTAATAAAAAAATATATTATTTATTTTTTTATAAAAAAATTAATAGTAAGAAGGCCTCAATAATTTTTTTTGCCTAGGGCCCCCAAATTGGTTGGGCCGGCTCTGCATTCACCACAAACTTAAGCTCAACTAGCAAAACAAATTAACCTGACAAAAAATAAAGTAATCTCAACTCCTGATGTAAATTCTGAAAAAAATCAATTTCTTTGCAAGAAATGAGACCATTTCCTTTTAGCATTTCTGTTGGTGTTCATATCAAGAGTTAAGGTTATTTGGATTTCTAATTTGATGTTTCATAGTACTTACCAATAACAATATTTAAACTTCTCTAATTTCCTTTTAGCCCCTCTGCATTTCTGTCCTATACCTTCAATCATCCTCACAACCCATCGGGGTTACCTGTAATGAATATTACATATCCCATAAGGCCAAGAACCAATCTGCATCCATAACATGGCAATATGCCTACCCAATTAAGGCCATTTTGAAGATTGTGAATCCTCTTCTGCTGCTCCTTGTGGTGCTTGAGGATAGCTGCATGCCTTTGACATTGGTGGTCCACATAAGCCCAGGTTTCCAACATAAGAATTATTTGAAAATGTAGCAAATTGTCCTCCTTGAGGTATTCGTCTAGTTAGTTGATTCTGCGAAAGGTTTAGAACTCCCAAGAGAATTTAATTTTTTTAACTGCATGAAGATCTCCTCGACAAGCTTACTTGAAGAGAGGTCTAACCATTCGAGCATTATCAAATTCTCAATAGACTTTGATATATCCCTTGTAAGGCTGTAGTGAGATAAGTAAAAGCCTCGAATTGAAATTAGTTCGCCAATCATCTCTGGAATTGCTCCTTGAAATTTGCTTCTCAATAGATTAATGGCTGTGAAAATGGTCAAAACTTTCTCCATTTATGATGCTTGAACCCTTGATCGCCATGGACCAGGGGCGGATCAAGCCCACGGGCAGGGTGGGATGGAGCCCACCCAATTTTTTTAAAAAATAAATTTTTAACCCAAAAATGATGATTTTTTTTCCCAAGCCCAAAGCCAAACCCAAATATATTGCCAGCCCCAACCCAATCTCTAATCTCTAATCTCTAATTCTCAAACCTAGACCCAAAGGTTCTAAACCTAAACTCAAATCCTCTTTGGCCAGGCGGCGGTCTTTTTCTTCTTGTCTCAGCCGTCAGCTCTCTTCAATCTTCACCTCTTCCTCAGCATTCAACAAATTTACATTGTAAGCCATCTCTTCTCTCTACCTCTTTCATTTATCTCGTTCAAAATCTGTTTAATGTGTGTTTTTGGATCGCAAGAAAAAGAGAGAATGAGAGAGAGAGAAAAAGTTGAGGCGGCAAGAGAAAATGGCTGGAGGGGGTTTCGCCGGGGATGGCCCACGCCGGGCGGGAGCTTCACCGGCCGGTTGACTATAAATATTCTACACATTTTCTGAAAAAAAATATAAATATTCTACACATTTTCATTATAAAAGAACTCAATATCCATCTCCTTTCAAGCACGGCTGGTACCCAGCTATTATTCTCTCAATCGACTTTTTCTTTTCCATGATATATGTTTTGTGGAGTGTTTTAATTATTTTCTTATTTATTTCTTTATATACTCAAACCATTTTATTCATTATTTACTGGGTTTTTCACTCTTCAACTTGAAGTTGTTGTTGCTCCAGCATTATCCAGCCAATGGGCAGAGTTGGCTGGAGCCTGAAGCCTTATTTGTTGCTCCAGCTTTCTATTTTGTTGTTGCTCCAACATTATTTATTTTCTTATTTTATTTATTCGCTCTAGGAATATCATTAGGATTTAGATTGCCATGAATTTAAGCATGCTTCAGTACCCAACTCATCTTGTCAACACATCATTTAAGATATAAATAAAGAAATTTTCTTCTACTAAGGATATTTGGTAAAAGATCGTGATATACAAGAGCTGATTGCAAAAATTCTTGTTCTTGGCAGGCATGTAGTGGGCATCCCTTCTCACTCTAGAGACTAAGAGACTACATGTAAGTTAATTTATTTGATTATATTTAGTTAATGTGTTTTTCTATTTTGTTTTGGCTAATTTAACACCTATGATGGGTTTAGGAAATAGGATTTTAGGGTTTAACTACTGCATTTAGCTTTGCTAATTGTTATTTGACTATTGCATTTAGCTAGGAATTGCTCTGGCTGGGATTTGTTAATTATGATTGAATATTTGAATTGCCTTGCCGTGGCTGAGATTTGTTACTTGTGATTGAATATTTGAATTGCTCTAACTAGGATTTTGTTAATTGTGATTTGTAATTGTGATATACAGGTTTATTAAAATGCACAAACAGAACCGTTTGCTTGTAAAGATCTCCATAGAGAGTGTGAAGTGGTTAGCATTGCAAGGTTGTGCATTTAGAGGTTATGATGAGTTTCCTGAGTCTACTAACCATGGGAATTATATTGAATTAATCAAATTGTACGGAAGAGCAAATGAAGAAATTGATGATGTTGTTCTAGAAAATACAGCTAAAAATGCCAAGTACATATCACTTGGTATTCAGAAAGAGATATTGAAAATTATTGTTGATTATGTGCGACATAAAATTCGTGAAGAAATTGGAGATGCTAAATTTTGCATTATTGTTGATGAATCAAATAAAGAACAAATGGCTGATATTTTGAAATATGTTGATGGTGTTGGATTTGTTAGAGAACGATTTTTTGAAGTTGTTAGTGTTAAAGATACAAATGCATTGACTTTCAAAAAAGAGATATGTATTGTATTAAGCCAATACAATCTCTTAGTTACAAATTTATGAGGTTAGGGGTATGATGGTACTAGCAACATGCTGGGGGAATGAAATGAACTGCAAACATTATTTCTTAGAAAATATCCATCTGCTTATTATATTCATTGTTCATCTACTACAATTAGCTTTAGTGATAGTAGTTAAGGATGTACATGATGTGTGTGTGTTTTTTTTTTTCAATCATTAAATTCGATTGTTAATTTTGTTGGTGCTGCTAAGCGTTAATTAAAGTCAATTTGAGAGGATAAAATTGTTGATTTGATAGTAACAGGAGAATTTCAACTGGTATTGAAGCTAATCAAGTTTGTACTTTGCAACGAGCAGGGGCTACTTGTTGGAGTTCACATTTTACCTCTATTAAAAGATTGACTGAGATGTTTGATTCTATTTGTACACTTTTTGAAAATCTTATTGATGAGGGGTCGAACAATAGTGTACGTGGGGAGGCTAAATGCGTTTTGAAAGTTATGGAAACATTTGACTTTATATTTATCTTGTTGTTGATGCATGAAGTGTTGGAAAAATTTGATATTTTGTGTGAAGCATTGGAAATGAAAGATCAAGACATTTTGAATGCAATGGATTTTGTCTCAAGTATAAAGCTTCTTCTTCAAGAGATGCATGATGATCAGTGGAAAAGTTTTATATGGTATGTGGTGCAATTTTGTTGAAGTCATGAGGTTGATGTGCCATAATTAATTGATCGTTATATGGATGGTACAAGACGTTATTGTCAACAAAAAAATAATATTACAGTGGAGGACTACTATCACTTTCAGATATTCAATGCTGTAATAGATTTTCAGTTGGAGTTGAATAATAGATTTACGGAAAAAACAATAGAACTTCTTAAGCTTTGTGAGGCTTTAAATCTTACTGATGGTTTCAAATCATTCTCCATAGATTCTATTTGTAGTCTAGCTGAAGAATTTTATCTTTTGAATTTTAATAAAGAAGAGATAAGATAATTGAGGAGATAGTTGAATCATTACAAGTTTGATGTACTTCAAAGTCTGTAGTTTTAGAATCTTACTTCTCTTTCTCAATTATGTCGAATGTTGGTTGAAACGAATAAGTCACGTCATTATTTCTTAATTGATAGGTTAATTCGTCTAGCGTTGACTTTTTCAATTTTTACAACAACAACAGAACGGATTTTTTCATGGATGAAACTCATCAAAACATCACTTCGCAATTAAATGGAGAATGAGTTTTTAGCAAATACCATGATTATCTACGTTGAGAGGGAGATTGCTCTTGGTATTGATATTGAGGTATTCATTGACAAGTTTGATCTTTTGGGAAATCAAATGTTGCACTTTAAGTAGTTTTATAAGGTATTTGTATTGCACATTTTTTATATATATATTTTTTGTTGTTTTTTACTTTCTTTTTTTAAATTAATGAATTATTTTAAATATATATATATATATATAAAGTTCATTAAATTCTTATTTTTATTTTTCTCCTGTTGGTGAAGTTTATGATAGAATATCTTTTTTTTTTGAAGCCCCCAAGGTAAAAAAATCCTAGATTCCCCTGGCCATGGTCAAGGAATCAAGATAATAATCATCACCGATGCCAATGTATTGGAGTTTATATTTGGCTTCGCTGGTATTCATCATAGCGTTATATGACAGGGATATGAGATTTCCAATTGAATCAAGTAATTGTCTGGTGAAACTTGTGAACAGAAGAACCAGTGGCTGATGTGAACTGTTGGAGTTTATAAATCTGGGAAAGTTACCAATGAGAGTATTGTTAAAGCATATATAGCAGTTGGAATATTCTATTAGGGAGTCGTCCATGCAATTCACTCCTTTCAAGATCTAGGGATGATGTCAAGGAAGTGAGATTAAGGAAATACGTAACAAGCAATTCAAATCCGATTTTCTTGAATCTCAAACCATCATTATAAGAGTTGGAGATGAAGTAACTGTGTCAGGTAAGAAAGTTCCATTGGGACTTTTCTTGAAAAAACTGAGAAGATGAGTAGGAAATTAACCGAGGGGTTGAAGGTGAAGCAAAGCACATGCAGCTCTGCTGTGGATTGCACCTCTTCATCACAACCAATTCCATTTGGGGAGCAGCAGCAATAGCGGCATCCCAACAAGTGATATGAGAGAAGCAGAGGAGATAGAAGAAGAAACACTACTGTTACTGTTACATAAAGTATTGTTCTTTTATGTTCTTCATCCACCCAACGCCAACGACATCTCTTATTCTAGTAATTTTTGCTATACTTTGAAAATTACATAAATTCTGAAAAATTGAAGTGATTCTAATGGAGCTATTCTTCATGATGCAAAGGCTCATTCATGCCTTTGACAAAACTTATAAAATAAATTATATATTAAAAACCCATTGTTTCATACAGTTCACACTACCAACAAAAAGTTGTAAAAAGGAAAACAAATATAAAACAACATACTGACATAAATATATATTGTTAAGCACCAATCTAAACTCCTTGAAACGAGAAATAAAAAAAAGAAGAGGAGAAACTAATCAAAGGTTCTAGATTTGGTGTTACAATATTTTGATTTTATGATTATATTCAACATAAAAATGATAAAATAATTCTCATGCACCTGATTTCATCTTCAGAGAATGAAGCCGCTGTTGCATCCACAAACTCCATTAATCTACTCATTTTGCTTTCATCTCAATCAATGTCTGTCATCATGTACAACACAAAGATGTTAAAATCTTTTTAAAGTGAGTGAAAAACCAAATCGTTAGCTGTTTTAAAGAAAATATACATCTCTTAATAGAAATATTCAAATTATAGTTAATCAAATAGTAACAACTAAGTCAGTGTTCAACTCAAAGTTAAACAAAAGTTGCAAAACCAAAGTAACTTTAACATCAGAAGTAGAGTAGATGCATAATCTCAAGTCTTGATGTAAAATTCTGCACGTTGAAGTTCATTGCAACACTAGCAACTAAATTAGTAAGGTAAATGAAATCCTTTCCCTGTAACATTTTCACATTCGTGTTGATATTAAAACTGAAGTTTCATAATACTGACCAAGAAAATCTTTTACCTTCCATAATTTCTCCTACATTTGCGGACCTGACCCTGAGATTTCTTCTTCTGCCACTCCCTGCATTTGTTTTCTGCACCTTCAATCATCCTCATAACCCTTCTGGGTTTTCCTGTAGAGAACATTAAATATCCTATAACGAGACCCAGTACCAATCCACACCCGTAACCCGACACTATGACTCCCCAGTCGGAACCATCTGAAGATTGTGAATCCTTTGCTTTTGGTTGCCGGGGTGCACGAGGATTGCTGCATGACTTCGACAACGGTGGTCCACATAAGCCCAAGTTTCCAACATAAGAATTGTTTGAGAATGTATCAAATTGTGGTCCTTGAGGTATTCGTCCAGCCAGTTGATTATGCGAAATGTTTAGAACTTCAAGAAAATTTAAGGTTGTTAGCTGTTTCGGGATCTCCCCGACAAGCTTATTGGAAGAGAGCTCTAACCATTCAAGCGTCGTCAATTTCCCAAGAGACTTTGGTATGCGCCCTGTAAGCATGTTGTGAGATAAGTTCAACCCTCGAATTGAAGTTAGCTCTCCAATTATCTCTGGAATTTCTCCTTCAAATTTGTTTCTCGATAGATCAATGGCTATGAAAATGGTCAACACTCTCTCCATTTCAAGCATTGAACCTTTGATCACCATGGTCAAGGAATCATGATAATATATATTTTGGCCAATGTATTGGAGTTTATAGTTGGCTTCGCTGATGTTCATCATAGCTGTAAAATTTCTAAAGTATGTTGTTGGTAGTGGACCAGTGAAACAATTTTCTGACAAGTCCATAACTCGCAAGCTGGGGAAGGGATGTTTAGTCTTGGGGATTGAAATGGGTCCATGGAATCTGTTGGCTCTCAAGATAAGAACTCGCAAATTTGTCAAATTTTCCAACCAATGTGGGTACTTTTCAGAGAAGTTGTTTCTTCCGAGATCTAGCACTTCTAGGACTCTGCAATTGACTAAAGATTTCGGCATTGGTCCTTGGAATCCATTGCCATTAAGTTTGATAGTTACCAAGTTATTATCTCTCATAAATGTGTCGGGGACAATCCCGGAAAAGTTATTGCTTCCCAAATCAAGAACAACTAATTCATTGAGGTTTCCCACACATTTTGGAATCACACCACTGAAGCCATTATTTGACACATCAAGAACCTTGAGGAAGTTTTGACTGCAGAGCATGTTTATGTCACCACTAAAGTTATTTGATGAGATAATCAGATGGGTAAGGAATTCGACTTTGAACACTGAACTCCCAAGTGTACCAGTTAGCTTCTTGTGCTGCAGATTAATCAGCCCCAGTGAACTGGAATGTATGTCATTTACGTGTCCCGTGAACATATTGTAACTTAACTGTAAGATATATAAAGACGGCAAAGCAAACAACCCAGGTGGAATTATACCGGTGATATAGTTATGATCGAAGACTAAAAATTTCAATTTGGATAGTCCGGCAAATCGTGAAGGAAGAGGACCTGTGAAATGATAATTCCCAATTAAAATTTGTTAGATTTGCATTGAAGTAAGAGAATTCAATCATTTACTAAGCAAAGGAATGAATTATTATCTTATTACACTAATTAAGTTATAAATAGAATAGATGTACTTATTTTTAAATTATTTTATTTATTAATTTTAAAAATATTAAATAATATAAAATTTTTAAATATTAAATTCATCATTTATCCATCCATAATCAAAATTTCAAACAATAAATATTACCATTATCATTAACGAATATTGTTAAATATAAATAAAAATACTAAATCATAAAAACAACAAATATATTTAAATTTCTACATTAGGCCATTACACTAATTAAGTTACTAATACTAAAGAGGTATATTTATTTCTTACTAATCATTAATTTTAATATAAAATTAGACTCACCTATGATTTGGTTGTAACATATTTAAGATTAATTATTTGAATCTGTACTAATTTATATAACAACATTATAAATGAAAATGTTCACACACACATATATATATATATATATATATGGTAAAATCGAACTAGTAAACTCGTGAATTGGGTCTGATTTTATAAAAACCCGATCCTATAAATGAGTTAACTTATTTTATATCTCATGACTCATAAATTTGTACGAGGTGACTTGCGTTTTTAACAACACATATTATAACTTAGTTGCAAGGTATTCAAAGTTGGCAAAGCAAATAACTAGGTGAAATTGTACCGGTGATACAGTTATGATCCAAGGCTAAAAATTATAAATTGGATAGTTCGGTTAATTGTGAAGGAAGAGAACCTGTGAAATGATAATTCCCAGTCAGATTTTGTTAGATTTGCATTGAAGTAAGAGAATTCAATCATTTACTAAGCAAATAAAACAATATGTCATTAGATTAATTAACTCATAAGTAAAATATATATACCTATTTTAAAAATACTAAATAATATAAAATTTTTAAATATTAAATCTATCATTTATCATCAATTCATCTATCCATAATCAAAATTTCAAACAACAAATATTACCATCATCATCAACAAATATTGTTAAATATAAAAAAAAAAAATATTGTTAAACTTCTATATTATATTATTACATTAATTAAGTTACCAATATTAAAGAGATATATTTGTTTCTTGCTAGTCATCAATCTTAATATAAAATTAGACTTACCATAATCTGATTGTGACATATATTTAAAATTAATTTTTTGAATCTACACCTATTTGTACATGCAGATAACATCACAAATAAAAATATATACATATATATATATATATATATGAAAAACTTGAGCTTCGATCGCTAAACTCGTAAACTTGAACCAGTAAACTCAGACTGATAAACTTGTAAATTAGGTTTGATTCTGTAAAAAACTCGATTCTACAAATGAGTTAACTCTTTTTATGCCTCATGACTTGTAAACTGGTTCAAGTTGACTTGTGATTTTAATAATAATAAACATATTGTAACTTAGCTGCAAGGCATTCAAAGTCGGCAAAGCAAATAATCCAGGTGAAATTATACCGGTGATATAATTATGATTCAAAGCTAATAATTGCAGATTAGGTAGTCCGGTTAATTGTGAAGGAAGAGGACCTATGAAATGATAATTCCCAATCAGATTTTGTTAGATTTGCATTGAAGTAAGAGAATTCAATCATTCACTAAGCAAATGAATAAAACATTACCTGATAAATTATTGTTTGAAAGATCTATTATCCTGACTGAAGTAAGATTACTGAGCGACGCAGGAATTGCTCCATGGATGTTGCATTGGGTAGCATCTAACCACTCTAGTACGAGAGTGTTTGAAGAAGTGAGATTGAGCAAGGAAATGGGAACGGTTGAAGATATGTTTATTGAACTGAGATGGAGTTCTCTTATTTTAGTTAGGTTTTGAACAAGCAACTGAAATCCAGTTTTCTTGAGCCTCAAACGATGATTATAAGCAAGATTAAGATGCATTAGCTGTGTCAAGTAAGAGAGTTCCATTGGAATTTCTCCTGAAAATCCAGAATATTGAAGATCGAGATGAGTCAAGCTAGAAAGGTGACCGAAAGAGGAGGGAATGCGAGAGCCGCCGAAGTCGTTGAAAGGGAGGTAGAGCTCCTGGAGTTGAGGAAAATGGTGGAAGACGGTGGTGTTAGGAGGGATGTTCCCTTGAAGCCAACCACATCTAAGGTCGATGCCAACCACTTGACCGGTCTCGTTATCACAAGTGATCCCATCCCACAAGGAGCAGCAGTCAGTTCCCTCCTTCCAAGATACCATCGGTGAATACGAATCACGGAAGCAATATGAGGTAGTTGACTGGCTGAAGTTGAAGTATGACTTGAATTCAAGCAACGCAGAGCTCTGCTCTGCACTGCACCTCCTCATCTTCCTCTCCACCTCCTCCACTTCCATACGGGCAGCGACCATAGCAGCATCCGAACAGGTAGTGAAAGTGAGCATCATCATCCTATGAAAGAAGCAGATCAGATACAGCAACACTACAACAAATTTTGATTTTCTCTACGAAATTTTTCGTACTGAAAAATTCAATATTCGTAGCAAAAATCAATTAGCTACGAAATTTTATTCGTAGCGTGAATCGTAGCCAAAGCCTCGTAGCTAATAGTATTTAGCTACGATTTAAGATTTCGTAGAGAATAATACACTTTTTACTACAATCAGGTAAACGTAGAGAAAATATTGATTTTCTACTACGGTATATATCGTAGCTAATTATACCGATTTTCGTAGGTGATGATGTTGATTTTCGTAGTTAATGATGTTAATTTTCGTAGCAAATAACATATATTTTACTACGAATGTCAAATCGTAGAGCAAACACTTATTTTTAACGACAACAAATCGTAACTAATTATACCAATTTTCGTAGCAAATTGATTTTCATATACCAATTTTCGTAATAAATTTTTGTAGCAAATTAATTTTCATATACCAATTTTCGTAGCCAATTGATATTCATATACCAATTTTCGTAGCAAATTAATTTTCTCCACCAATATTTTTGTAATCAAAAATTAAATTTTCATAACTAATTCTATATAAAACTAATAACCTACTACAATATCACTAAATTCAATTTCGTAGCCAAAAAAAATAAAATCTCTCATTTTAGAAATAATATTTTTCTCTAAACCTACACCAACCCTTACAATTTAGATTAAATTTACAACACAATACATAACTTCGAAATCTTTCAATTAATCACATAAAATAAAATTAATGTCAGCCACAATCTCCAATTGTTTTGAATGTGGATAGTACATATAACCAATACATAAAATATTGATAGCAACATTAAAATCTAAAATGAAAATAGTTAAAAATTTGACAATGAAAATTTATCCCCAAGTATCTTTCTTTCTTGCTTTCTTCCTTTGCTGCATCCACTTTCTTCCTCTACTATGCATGGCAAGAACCTGAAAAACAAAAGTGAACATAAATCAAAGGAATAAATAAATAAAATGCTTTTTGAACTCAACTCTTTGATGGAAAAAGAAAGGGTCGTGCATACGTACTAAGAGAATAACTCTAGTAATTCTAATAGAATTAAGATCCCAAAGCAAGAAATTTCGGCAAAGTCTCCCCTGTAAATTGGACTTAGCCAACCTGTAGAGGGACACTGCATTCACAACACAACAAAAGACACCTAATCACACTCATCCAACACCTCAACTACCACCAAATAATTCAAGTTTCAATCCCCAACTCCACAACAACAAAAATGTTAACCAAGTAAGTAAATAACTCGGTCCAAATTGTAGATTTGGGTACAACCAAATCCCCAACCAAACCAAAACTAATTTATTCAAAATTTTAGGATTAAACAATTAAAAGAATGGATAAATAAATGAATAATGAATAAGCGTCTCAAAACTACTAGTCCAAAACTACAATCTTATGTCATGGGTTACTATGTGAGTCTGCCTCCAAGCGATCTCAATTCCTCTAGCTCTCATCACCTGAAACATGGGAAAAATAAATGGGTGAGCTAAAGTTCAACAAATAAACTCCATGCACATGATGCATGCCTATAACATACAAAGTTTGGATAAGTTTAAAAATATGTATCCCCATTTACTTTAACTTCTCAAGACAATACTTGCATCTTTTGTGCTCTTGCTATTTTACATTATGTATCTCAACAACCATCAAATCACTTATCACTAATTCATTACACCACAAATATTCACAACACCACTAATTCCAACATATACAATACACAATTGAAGAATAAATTCCAACATATAGAATACACAAAAGGAATAAAATAACATTTAAATCACTTACCATGAGAAATTATTCGATAGAGTCAAAATTAGATCCAAGTAACATCTTAAAAAGGAGATCATGTTGCTCTAACTTTGCCATAGTAGTGTTCAATTGTTCCTTCAATTGGTCTCGTTCTGCTTCAGATTGTCTAAGGACCTCTTCCAATTCCAACATTTTTTGTGTATTTGAGCTTGTTGTTCTTGTCGGTTTTGGTCCATATCCGAGTCCCTTGATGTATCCTGACTTTGTGCCAAGAACCATGTCACAAATTTCAGATGGACTTAATGAAATACCATCAGCAACTGATTGACTAAGAAGTTCTTGCATTTCATTCTGCAAAAGTATAAGAATTAGAATGCTAGAACCTCAAAACTTATGTATCAATTATTGAAATTAGAATGTAAAATTTGTAACAGCCCGCTTTCTCGGGCGTGTTATACCTTAGGAAATTTGGTCTTTTTTTTTTTTTTTTTCATTACATTGTCCCGAAATTCCCTAAGGCCTATCTAGTGTTTAATTTACACACTAGAGATAAATACAATTTACAAAGCGGAAGCTGAACCGAACCTACTCATGGCAATATATACATGAATAACTAGACAAGTACTTATTACAAACGTTATTACATAACCTTCGAAAAGTAAAACAAATGTACATAATCCTTAACTATTCATATCATTACATAACATGACACATTTCCTTGTTTCCTGACGTCTCGCGTCATCGCACATCATTCATCTCAAAATCATCTCTGCAAGTCCCGACTAGAACGTTGAATGTTCCAGGGGCGAACCCAAGTTAGATGATGAACCATCTAAGTAAGGGTACGTAATGCTATGTCATGAGTGTATGCAATGTCTTTCCTCGTAGGTGTCAACTGCACCCTCATGCTACCCACCATTTTAGCGGCCACCTCTTTCGAAGCCGGGGTGTATGGGTGCACCCTTGTTAAGGCAGCGGTGCCAGTTCGTACTCCCTACGGCCTCATATGCGTGTGATCAATGACATCAACGTGTAATCATGCATTTCATAGTCATGTATGCATTCTACGTGATAGATACATATTAGAGCATGTCAATATGATGAAAACATTTTCGAGGAAGTACCACTTACCATTTAGAGCTTATCGGGCTACCTCGTAATCTGTGTCTTGCCTCGATTTGCGTGCCAACCTCAAAACTCGTGCCAAACACCTCAACTTTGACCTCAAAGCATCATGGGCTTAGCATTTCCGATTTCCTCGATTTGCGTGCGATATTTCTGAAAAGCGTACCCGAGCCGTTTTTCTCACCAAAATCTCCGGGATATCACCGAAACATAATTTCCTATTTTTCGGGATTTTTCCTAGAATTTTCCCCTTATTTCCTCTATTTTTTTCTTCTTTTTTTTCTTTCTTTTCTCTTTCTTTTCCCTTTTTCTTTTTCTTTTTTTTCTTTTTTTCTCTTCTTCTTCCTCCTTCTCCCCTGCTTCCCGCGCACCTGCAACTCCTTCCTCCTTCCTTATTTCTTTTTCTTCTTTCTTCTTCTTCTTCTTCCTTCTTTTCTTCTCCTTCTTCTTCTTCCCTTTCTTCTTCTTCTTCACCCGCGGCTGCAACCAGCACCCGCGCGAACCTGCAACTCGCGGCCGCCGCCGCCTCGCCCCACGCCGGCCTTCGCCCGACCCTCCGCTGGCTGCCTTGGCCTCCCCGGCACGCACACACGCACCGCCCAGCATCGCCTGCCACCGTTGGAGCAGCCCACGGCCGCCGTTGGTCGCAGCCCTGTTGTAGTTGGTTGCGGCCATGGCTGCCATGGCCGCACCAGCTTCTCCCAACCGCTTCTTCGAGCTCGAAGGTTGTCGCTGCTTCTTGCTGGAAACTCCTTCGCGAGCTGCCCGATCACCCCTTTGCCGCACAGCAGCTGGAGCACGCGTCGCCCAGCTCACTGCCGCGGCTGCCATGGCCGCGGCCTATCTTCCTTCCAACTCTTTCTCTCTCTCTCCCATTTGCTTTGATGCTCTCGGCTCTTCTCTTGGAGCTCTGTTTCTTTTGGCCAAGGTTGCTGTGAATTTATAGGCAGCGTTGCGTGTATATGTATCTATATTGTACATCCATTAATTGTTCCATTAATTGTTTCTTAAATTCAGCTGCTTCGCTGCCAGGATCTCCACATTAATTGCACATTAATTTTCCTCACTTCACGCTGCCAAAATCTCTCATTTTACAGCTCAACTTTCGGCCACGTTCTCCTCAAATCAGCTGCCACGTTCAGCTGCTCAATCTCTCATATTAATTATCACAATCTCCACATTCTGCAACCCAATTTTTGGTCATTAATGCTTAGTTATTAATGCTTCACAGCACACACGACACGTATATATATCTATATATATAATTTTGTATTATATAAGAATATGTTTTAATCTTAACTTTTATCTTGAATTTAGTAGGATAATTATTTAATTACAATAATATCCCCAAACACTGAATTTAATTAACACTATGATACCGAAAATATCAAATTAATAACTTGAAGCCTAGTTTAAAAGACGATTTCGCTCCAGAGTCTTACCAAGTTGTCGTTTCATCTTGAAACTATTGAAGGGTTGTTCGTTATGCAAAACCGGAGCCCCCCTAGGGTTCCGTTAATTTTTCAGAAGTCTCCTACGATGATTCGATTTTACAGCCTAAACAATAGCTGTATTTTTTACTGTACCGGAAACTGTTCCGAATTCGATTTCTTTCGATACCATAAATCCTATTTCAATACGCTCGTCGAAACCATATAATTTTCCTTAGATAATTTTATTTTGAGGCATTCCCTCCAGTCGATTCGGTACTTGAAATTGCTATAAAATTAACTTTTCGGTATTCAAAACTTATCGGAATTACGTGGCGACTTCATATGAATATGGGATATTACATTCTCCCCTCCTTACAAAAATTTCGTCCTCGAAATTTGCCACATGACCTAAATCCCAAAATTAGAACTGTTGGGCCGACCGTACTTATCGATCCCTAGACAATCCATTTGTCCACTACACATTCTTTTCGAATTTCTCTTTCTAGCCATTAATCACCTAACTCGGTCCTTGGGCCAAGAATCTCCGCTCGAGCTCCTATCTAAGTCGGTACTCACATTATCATCATGAGCCTGCGGCTCTCATATCTACATTCTTAAGTCACCACGACATTTCTTTAATTCGTCATTTATTTTGAATCAATCAATCGTGTTTTGATAATTTTCCAACCTTAACACAAAGTCTCTGATCTCGATACATCTTAACTTTTATCAAATCGATCCTCAAGGAAATACTTTTATGTCGTCAAACTATTTCACGTATCCTTGAATCCTCAAATATCACATATTTTATTATTATTAGATTGTTTCATAGGCTTCTAGACTGCCATAACAAGTTAGTGTTTATCACATGTCCTTGAAACTAGCTATGTCTGACCTTAAGTTATTATAAACTTAATCATTGCTTAATCTTTACTTGTGCCAATCTGTTCGAGATTTCTATTGTTTCCTCATTCTTATAGGTATTCATTTCTCGATATAACCTCAAGTTTCTGATAATTAACCATAATCATCTTCTAATCCCATCGTATAACTACCTCATCAGAAATTTTACAATTAATAGATGCTATCTGTCTTTAAATCTTCTAACTTTTAAGTCTAGTAATACTAATATCCCTACCTCGCTTGTTACTCGGTCGCCAAACTAACACTCATTCATGCACTTTTTGAAGTGATCCTCAAATAACATTTTATATCATCAAATTAATCATTTACTCTTCTAGTAATAACGTTTCATGTCAACTCATCGTGCTCGATCCTTTCTAAAGCTACTTACTCCAGTTGTCGACTTTTGCTTGTACCAACCTCTACTCAAAACATTTGGTTCGTCTCTCGAACCCTATTGGGACATCTGACTTTCGAGACTTTCAATCCTCGACCTTGATTTCACGATCTCAACACGTAGCCTCATGCTTTCATCATTTCTTTCTCGATTGGCTCACGACCTAGCAAGCAAGTCTCAGTCTTAACACCTATTGCAACGTTCCCGAATATTATCCTCAACGTTTCTCATGCGCCTCCCTAACTGAGGAGTACACCAATATATCCTTGATAGACACAATTACCACGTGACTTTAATGCAATTGGTACTTTGGTCAAATCACCCAATCATGATTCCATTGCTGATATTTAAAATGTCTCATCCCTCGATCGCACATCAATCACAATTATTCCAGCCTCTTGTAACTGTTCAAAAAGATATCGACTCTTAATCATCACATCTTTCAAAGTTCAATAATTTACGTCCTCAATTGAACTACTTGAACCTCAAGCTATTACTACGAAATAATTCCGATAAATCTTCCGAGAGCACATTCTGATATTTCTCTTACTTCCTCAACTTTCTTACGGCTTTTCATTGACCACAAGTGGTCGTACCACATTTTGACAAGCTCCTCATTTTCATAACATGCTTACATCACTTTAGTGATCGTCTAGCTATACATCTCCCGATTTGCCCATTAGGGTTATCTAGATTAATCGTTTAGCCCAACAAGATTTTCATTCTCCCAAAATTGAAAATTATAGATCTCCAATTTGATTTATCAATACACGACGTTTCCTATTGCAATCTGACATCCTGGCCCATTTGCCATTATCTGCCTCTCTCAAGTACGCCAAAGATTTCTCAAAGACATCTATCCGTAATAATCTTGCTAACTGGAGTGGGTAGGTACTTACGTCTCTCTGGTAATCCTTAGGAAATTCCCGGAAATCTCAAATCGATTCTTCTTTGAAGATCTTTATCCAGATCATGTTAATTGGCTTCAATCATTTCTTATAAAGAGCCGAACCTCAAAATTTCCCGGGACTCTTTACCTAAAGATAATGATTCAGGTCTCCATACTGATGCACAAGGCATGACTTATCTGCAAGACCTTCGATTCCTCAAACCTACCTGGCACATTGAATCGAGGTTGCTATCTTACTACTCATCGACAGGGCCTTGAACTGGCCATGTTGTACTTCCAAAAATCTCGTTTATCGAGAATTTACTGACTCTTTAGATCTTGCTGATTATCGACGTACGACCATTCGTGACCTCATTGTCATACTAGGTACCGAGGTATTCTACTCCTCAAGTCTCGTACCGTTCGTCGTGTTACCCTACTCCCAAGATGACATTGAATCCTGATATACTTCTTTAAATAGGACACTTAGTCCAATTTTATTTCGAGTTGATTCCCTAGGCTTCCGGCCTCTTTTAACCTTAGCTAGTGGCACACCTCACACCCTATACCATTGGGACTTAGACCCATACAAGGTACAGACCCTACTGGGCTGTCCCAGATTTTCAGCATCTGATCGTCTCCCAGGCAGTCTGACATGATGCTTCGATCGACGGGCTTCCCGTACCTTATCGCAAGCCATCCCTCAACCATCTGCACGTGGGTCCCTAGATCTAGATCTGTCACTGAGAACACCAAACCAGTAGTGTCATCACGCTGCTAGGGTTCTTATCCCGTCCTTGCGAGTCACATCGGTTACATCACTGTCAGCTCATTGATTCATACGCTATCATTTGACCATCTTCGGTCTCTCGCTTAACTTAATTCGTCGAATCTCTGATCTACACATCCTATTTTCGAGATACTAAATGATACTCGAAATACTTATAATTTGATCCTTACTTTTTAACTAGGTCTTGCCACATTAGACTAATCATTCATGATTCGATCATCCTTAATAACCACAGTTACCCTATCATATCGCGCCATGATTTGACTAATAACCTCAAATCAATAGTCTCTAAATCTCTCAGATCCATACTCACGGTTTACCGAGTCAACCTTACACCCGAATCATATCGTCAAATCCTAACATCAATAGCTAGATTATCTTGAACGGGCGTTTTATTGCTTAGCAAGATTAGATTCTCAAATCAATAACTTCTAAAACTGCAGTCGACTATTCCCAAATCTCTAAGTAGGGACCATGATTCAACCATTCTTGCTAATTATCCTTTATCGTATAACCTCCAATTGACATATTAATCCTCAAATTCCTATCGTTTCTCTTATCGAGATAACTTTACCTCAATCAAAATCAAACATCGAAATTTTCAAATTTTATTCTCCGAAAATGTTAACCGAAATATCATAGGTTTCTCAATTCCTATTCAACTTTTCCTAAGTCTCCAAATCAAACTTCTCATAAATCTTCTTGCTCTAAATTAACAATTTCTAAATCATCAGCAATCCCTAAGTCACCAAATTAGACTTCTTATAAATCTCCAGTAACTTAAGCTCTTATACTAACTGTATCAAAGTCACTTAAGATTTCTAATACAACTTAAGCTCTGATACCAAGTGTAACAGCCCGCTTTCTTGGGCGTGTTATACCTTAGGAAATTTGGTCTTTTTTTTTTTCATTACATTGTCCCGAAATTCCCTAAGGCCTATCTAGTGTTTAATTTACACATTAGAGATAAATACAATTTACAAAGCGGAAGCTGAACCGAACCTACTCATGGCAATATATACATGAATAACTAGACAAGTACTTATTACAAACGTTATTACATAACCTTCGAAAAGTAAAACAAATGTACATAATCCTTAACTATTCATATCATTACATAACATGACACATTTCCTTGTTTCCTGACGTCTCGCGTCATCACACATCATCCATCTCAAAATCATCTCTGCAAGTCCCGACTGGAACGTTGAATGTTCCAGGGGCGAACCCAAGTTAGATGATGAACCATCTAAGTAAGGGTACGTAATGCTATGTCATGAGTGTATGCAATGTCTTTCCTCGTAGGTGTCAACTGCACCCTCATGCTACCCACCATTTTAGCGGCCACCTCTTTCGAAGCCGGGGTGTATGGGTGCACCCTTGGTAAGGCAGCGGTGCCAGTTCGTACACCCTACGGCCTCATATGCGTGTGATCAATGACATCAACGTGTAATCATGCGTTTCATAGTCATGTATGCATTCTACGTGATAGATACATATCAGAGCATGTCAATATGATGAAAATATTTTCGAGGAAGTACCACTTACCATTTAGAGCTTATCGGGCTACCTCGTAATCCGTGTCTTGTCTCGATTTGCGTGCCAACCTCAAAACTCGTGCCAAATACCTCAACTTTGACCTCAAAGCATCCTGGGCTTAGCATCTCTGATTTCCTCGATTTGCGTGCGATATTCTCGAAAAGCGTACCCGAGCCGTTTTTCTCACCAAAATCTCCGGGATATCACCGAAACATAATTTCCTATTTTTCGGGATTTTCCCTAGAATTTTCCCCTTATTTCCTCTATTTTTTTCTTCTTTTTTTCTTTCTTTACTTTTTCTTTTCCCTTTTTCTTTTTCTTTTTTTTTTCTTTTTTTCTCTTCTTCTTCCTCCTTCTCCCCTGCTTCCCGCGCACCTGCAACTCCTTCCTCCTTCCTTCTTTCTTTTTCTTCTTTCTTCTTCTTCTTCTTCCTTCTTTTCTTCTTCTTCTTCTTCTTCCCTTTCTTCTTCTTCTTCTTCTTCTTCTTCTTCTTCCCTTTCTTCTTCTTCTTCACTCGCGGCTGCAACCAGCACTCGCGCGAACCTGCAACTCGCGGCCGCCGCCGCCTCGCCCCACGCCGGCCTTCGCCCGACCCTCCGTTGGCTGCCTCGGCCTCCCCGGCACGCACACACGCACCGCCCAGCATCGCCTGCCACCGTTGGAGCAGCCCACGGCCGCCGTTGGTCGCAGCCCTGTTGCAGTTGGTTGCGGCCATGGCTGCCATGGCCGCACCAGCTTCTCCCAACCGCTTCTTCGAGCTCGAAGGTTGTCGCTGCTTCTTGCTGGAAACTCCTTCGCGAGCTGCCCGATCACCCCTTTGCCGCACAGCAGCTGGAGCACGCGTCGCCCAGCTCACTGCCGCGACTGCCATGGCCGCGACCTATCTTCCTTCCAACTCTCTCTCTCTCTCTCTCTCCCATTTGCTTTGATGCTCCCGGCTCTTCTCTTGGAGCTCTGTTTCTTTTGGCCAAGGTTGCTGTGAATTTATAGGCAGCGTTGCGTGTATATGTATCTATATTGTACATCCATTAATTGTTCCATTAATTGTTCCTTAAATTCAGCTGCTTCGCTGCCAGGATCTCCACATTAATTGCACATTAATTTTCCTCACTTCACGCTGCCAAAATCTCTCATTTTGCAGCTCAACTTTCGGCCACGTTCTCCTTAAATCAGCTGCCACGTTCAGCTGCTCAATCTCTCATATTAATTGTCACAATCTCCACATTCTGCAACCCAATTTTTGGTCATTAATGCTTAGTTATTAATGCTTCACAGCACACACGACACGTATATATATCTATATATATAATTTTGTATTATATAAGAATATGTTTTAATCTTAACTTTTATCTTGAATTTAGTAGGATAATTATTTAATTACAATAATATCCCCAAACACTGAATTTAATTAACACTATGATACCGAAAATATCAAATTAATAACTTGAAGCCTAGTTTAAAAGACGATTTCGCTCCAGAGTCTTACCAAGCTGTCGTTTCATCCTGAAACTATTGAAGGGTTGTTCGTTATGCAAAACCGGAGCCCCCCTAGGGTTCCGTTAATTTTTCAGAAGTCTCCTACGATGATTCGATTTTACAGCCTAAACAATAGCTGTATTTTTTACTGTACCGGAAACTGTTCCGAATTCGATTTCTTTCGATACCATAAATCCTATTTCAATACGCTCGTCGACACCATATAATTTTCCTTAGATAATTTTATTTTGAGGCATTCCCTCCAGTCGATTCGGTACTTGAAATTGCTATAAAATTAACTTTTCGGTATTCAAAACTTATCGGAATTACGTGGCGACTTCATATGAATATGGGATATTACAAAATTGTTATCCAAAGAAGTAACTTACATAATTTGTTTTTGCTGCTGGACTCATCCATCCTTTCCCTTCACTATAGTAAGTGCGTTTATAAAATGTTATTCGATTACATTCCTCACCATCAAGCTCGTTCAAACTCTACGTTTTTTATGTTAATAAGAAAAAGCTTGTTGTATAAAGGATAAATATTGAATAATAAAATTAATTCTTACAATTTCATTTCGAAGAGTAACAAAGGCTCGTGAACCTTGGTTGTGAGATGTAATTCTTTTTTTCCTATTCTCCTTATTCTTCGCACATCTTTCCTGTACATGAACAAAATCATGTGAAATACCAAAAGGTAAGTGCAGAATTTGAGTTTGAACATTAAGGCAATACACACCTGAACCTTGGGGCTTGACCAATATGCACAAAGATCATCCCAATTCTCTTGGGTAAGCCTAGCAGGTTTGTTTTGTTTTGCTTCTTCTAATGTTTTAAATTTTTGAAAATGTTTGTGAAGATGATATCTTTGATCCCTACTTCGATTCTTCAATATATCTTCCACTTTTTTCCTTACATCCTCTTCTCCTATATCAATAATATCCAACCTCATCTAGAAAAAATAAAAGCAAAATAATTTAAGTTATTACACAAATAATTGAAATAACCTAAATTAAAATTAAACAAAAATAAAATGGTGATCGTTAAGGATAAAAAAAATAATTGAGTACAAATTTACTTACATCAAGCCGGTCATATGCAAAAGTCAAATAATCATGATTGTTTTTAAGATCCTTCCACTTTGTTGGCATGGGCAAAAAGTCTCGAGCTATAATACCAAGCTCACTTGATAGCTTTGCAGATTCAATCCTATCAACTGGTCGTCCTTTATCCATGGAAATATGTATAGGCATTTTTTTCTTAATTATTTTGTTAATCTTTCTTAAGCCTTTGCCTTTTGTCGGACCTCGGCCTGTACTAGTTGCATTAGAAGTGGAAGCTACAATAGACATCACTATTTAAGTAAATATAACACAAAATAAGTACCATATTACAACTACAACTTAATATTTTAGAATTACCAATATTGTCTAATGGAGTCAGTGAAGTGTTACCGGGTTGAGCACCATCTGTCATTGGAGTAAGGGATGGTCCATGTGGCTCTTGATGTCCATGTGGCTCTTGAGGAGATGAGTCATTTGAGGTATTAATAGGTTGAGGTGGCCCAGTTGAAGTCGTTGAAAGAGGTGCTCTATGTATCCCTTTAGGCATGCCACTAGATTTCTTAATCACTTTTTCCTTTCCAATGTTGAGTGGAATATTGAATGGAGATGATGACTTTGTAGTATGGGGTAGTTGTGATGATTCATTTGGATTACCATTACAATATGGGATAACTCGATTGCTAATGGGGCCAACTTCGGTAAGAATTGGATTAGACAACCTCTGAGAGAGGACAAATCTGGATGATTTATGTGTTGTATCTTTAGCTGATGGAATGACTCTATTTAGGCTCAGTGGAGGGATAAATGTCGCAGTTAACCTTGACGAATTTGACAATCTAGATATCCCTTGAGGTTTAGGGCTTGAAGATGTAACTTCACTAGCAGTAGACTTTTTGGACTTACCATGAAATAATGCAGATGCCATGATTAACTAAACCTATAAAACCATAAGAATTACATTTAGCATAAAATATTTATAGCAAAATCCTAAATGTTTACAAATAACAAGTAAACAATCAATCTGGCTTCCTACATTCAACTTATGACTACTACTAAAAATCAGCAAAATAAAACAATTAAACTTTTGCAATCCACTTTATAAGGGTTGGGAGAGGACCTTCCAACATATTAACAAATAACCAAATGAAAGAAACTTTAGTTATCAACTTATCTTTAAATGAAGGAATTCTAAATGCATAGTTGAGAACTTTTTTCTACTTTAGTTATCAACTAGTAATTAAGCTCATACTATTTTTCTACTTCAACAAATTAACACATTTTGCTAATATTTTAAATCTATAAAAGTTCAGAGAGCCTTTAATATAAAAGAAACTCCAAAGGTTTTTACAAAGTGAGTATGTTTACAAGTTAATCAAGTTAACTATCCATCTATCTACATATAAAAAGGTGATAAAACAGAAATTAAACCTGGGTAAGTTGCAATTTTTGGGTTGCCAAAGCCACTTGGTAGAAATTATCAGGTAATAGAAAGAAATCACCTGTTTCTCTTGCAACTAATAAGAAAATTTGAGAAGTTGATCTTGTGTAGAAAACCTGACAAAAACATACAAAATAAAATAATTAATGAGAAACTAAAGTAAATAAACAGTTCAACTTTAGTATAAATAAAAGTATTGAACCTCTCAATACACATTTATGTAATTTTATAAAATAAATTACTATTGAAAAATGCATTACATAAAATTGGAAGAAAAGAAAATTTCATATAGAATATTAAACTAAAAGTGCAAATCAAAGTTCAAGGTCACTATATTCATCAATAGGCTCCAACTCCTCATTGTCGCTACAATAGCTGGTTGTGTCGTCTTCATCATCTTCAGTATCATCATCCAACATTAAATCATTAGCTTCATCAGCTTCTTGCTCCATTTGCATGTTGCCTCCCAAGCTGTGGACACCACTAGCTTCTACTACACTTGGATTGACGTCATCTCTAAGCAATGGTGTCATTCCATGATCTTCGATTGAAATTGCAACACCCCCTAATGATTCTCCATCTTGTCGCACCTCATCATTGGCATTATCTTCTTCAGCATCTATGTTTTCATTCTCAAGCATGTCATATACATGTCTGTGTCGAAATCGCTGCACAATTTTCCAATTTTCCCCTAACTTCATGTCATTGATGTAAAAAACTTGGTTCACTTGAGATGCTAGCACAAAAGGATCATGTTGATACCATTTTTTTGTGACATTGATGCTTGTTATGCTACCATCTTTCTGTATGCATGACCTTTTATTACTAACATCAAACCAATCACACTTAAAGAGGATGACCTTCTTTTCTTTGATATAATCTATTTGAATGATATCTTTGAGAACTCCATAGAAGCTAAGGACATCATCTCCATGGTTTCCTTCAACAACTACCCCACTATTTTGACTTCTAAGGCGACTATCACGCTCTTGAACATGAAACCTAACCCCATTTATTATACAACCAGTATATTTCATAACAACTTGAGGTCCACATGCCAATGAATATAATGCCTCAGTTGCTTCAGGTGCTTTAATGTTGTATAGGTGTGTTATCTGTAATAGAGAATAAATATTTAATAGTAATAAATATTTAAATATTCAATACTCTTATGAATGTAGTCATAACAAAATAATTAATTAATTACCTGTTGTCTAAACCATGAAGGGAAATGTTCTTTTTGGCTTTTATCAAGATTTACTGCATTTTCTTGCTCAAGCTTCCTGTTGTGCATTCTAATTACAAGATTTGTTAGTTTAGAGGTAACATTAACCAAATTAAACACATACAATAGTATACTTACTCGATATATGGTTTTGCTTCCTCACAATTGTTCAACACATACCAATGAGCTAAATTGAGCTCTTTCTCAGTTAGACTTCCATATATTTCTCCTCTAATTGGCCTAAATCTTTGTAAGAAAATAGGCAACCCACCATTCTCAGCCACATCATAATTTCTTTCTTCCTGATTAAATTGAGTCTCAATTCCTTGCAAGTACATTGAACAAAATGTCAAACATTCATTCACAATGTAAGCTTCCGCAATAGAACCTTCTGGACATGCTCTATTTCTTACATAACTCTTTAGAGTCCCCAAGAATCTAGAAATATATAAATGTTGAAATAAAAAAAAAAGTGTTACTACTACATAATTGGGAAAAAAATTATAACAAATGTATAGGGAGTATATTTTCTTTTTTAAATAGATTTTCCCCCCCAAAAAAAGGCTTTTCAACAACAAATGTAAGGAAAACGGCATCACCTTTCAATTGGGAACATCCATCGATATTGAATTGGTCCTCCAAGGATGGCTTCATTTGGGAGGTGAATTGCCAAATGTACCATTACGTCAAAAAAGGCCGGAGGGAAAATCATTTCAAGCTTGCAAAGTATCAATGCAATCTCTTGCTGCATGGTCTCTAATTCATCTATCTTCAATGTCTTAAAACAGATTCTTTTAAAGAAATCTCCCAGTTCAACCAATACATTAGACACATCCTTGCTCAAATATCCACGTATTCCACAAGGTAGCAAACGTTGCAATAGAACATGACAATCGTGACTTTTCAAACCTGATATCTTGCCATCACTCACATTAGCACATCGAGAAATGTTAGAAGCATAGCTATCTGGAAATTTAACTGACTTAAAAAATTCACAAAACTTCTGTTTTTCTTCCTTGGACAGCGTATAACAAGCAGGTGGTACTGTATATGATCCATCATCTCTCTTCTTCAAGTGTAATTCTTTCCTAATTTTCATGTCCTCCAAATCTTGTCTTGCCTTTAGTGTATCTTTTGTTTTCCCTTCAATGTTAAACAAAGTCCCCAAAATATTTTCACATATATTCTTTTCAACATGCATCACATCCAGGTTATGCCTTAACTTCAAATTTTTCCAGTAAGGAAGCTGGAAAAAAATACTTCTTTTAGTCCAATTCAATTCTTCAGGATTACGCTTCCTTTTTTTATTATTTGGATGCTTTCCTAGTGTGACATTGATTGATTTTAATTGATGTAGCACATCTTCACTAGACAAATCTTCATGTGCCATTCCATATTCTGCCTTGCCATTAAATTTCCTACTTTTCCTCCAACAATGGTCACGTGGCAAGTATCGGCGATGACCCATATAACATATTTTGCTTCTCAATTTTTGAGAATATGTATGCTTGTTACAAACAGGGCATGCTAAGTAACCCTTGGTGCTCCATCCTGACAAATTCCCATATGCAGGGAAGTCATTAATGGTCCACAACACAGCAACATGCATTTGGAAATTTTTCCTAGAAGCAGCATCATACGTTAATACACCATTGGTCCACAACTCTTTTAATTCCTCTATCAATGGTTGCATGTAGACATCAATGTCCTTTCCAGGTGCTTGAGGTCCAGGAATAAGTAAGGACATCATAAAAAATGACTCTTTCATGCATTTCCAGGGAGGTAAGTTATATGGAATAAGGATTACTGGCCACATGCTATAAGAGTTACTCATATTACCAAAAGGATTAAAGCCATCAGTTGCTAGGCCTAACCTAACATTGCGAGGATCCTCAGCAAACCATGGATACTCCTTATCCAATTCTTTCCAAGCTTTTGAGTCAGACGGATGTCTCAATAAATTCTTATCATCAATCCAATTATTCTTGTGCCACCTCATATCTGTAGCTGTCTTGCTTGACATAAATAATCGTTGGAGCCTTGGTTTCAATGGAAAGTATCGTAGTATCTTATGTGGTATCTTTTTTCCTCTAGTATCATTAAGCTTCCATCTAGAGGTACCACAAACTGGGCATTCTTGTCGATTTTCAAACTCTTTCCAAAATAGTGCACAATCATACTTACATGCATGAATAGGAACATATCCTAATCCTAAGTCTTGTAAGACTTTTTTTGCTTCATATTCAGAATTTGGAAGCACCTCACCCTTAGGAAATATGCTTTTCAAATATGCTAACAACATGTCTACTAATTTCTTGCTCCATTTATTGAATACCTTCAAATGGAGAATCATAATGATGAAAGAGAGTTTTGATGCTTTAGAGCAACCTAGATATAATTCTTGCTGGGATTCATTTAATAATTGCTCAAAGTTTTCAAGGCCTCCATTAATAAAATTACCATCAATGTCACTTCTAAGATTGTTTTCCGTAAAATTTCCTAAGTCAGCTAGCATATCTTCCACTCCATCATCTTCCTCGTATGTCATTTCATCATTTTCTTCTATATCCCTATCATTATCATGAACCCAATCAGGAATTTTATACTCAGAGCGTTCCCCATGATAGATCCACCGAATATAATCTCTGTCTATACCTCGCTCTAGGAGATGTCTAAGTACTTCTTTTTGGTTTCTTTTGTCTAAGTTTAAACAATTTTCACAAGGACATCGAATTTCACAATCTTGACCCATATTATCTCTAACAAATTTCATGAAAGACTGAACTCCATGCACATAGACCTCAGACCATTTTTCGGCCGACATCCAGCTTTTATCCATAACTTCGGAGACTTTCTGAATCACATAAAAAAATAAAAAAAATTAAGAATAAAACAATATCAACAAACATAAATGATGGTTTTCCACTTTTTTAGAACCATTTGTTGTGTTAGATAAATCTAATGGTATTTTTTATGTTAACCGGTGTAAATAAATACATATGGGCTCTATTATTTCAATATATTTTAGCCTATTTAAGCCATTCTAATTTTCAGATATTGCGTCATCAAACATACAATATTTATGCAATCAATATATAATTGTAATTACCATCATAGAATGTCTTTTATAATTGTCTTTCTATGAAAACAACAAAGAAGAGAGCAAAAAAAAAAAACAGCAACAAACAAAGACATATAATATTAATACAACATGAAAATTAATGTTTAATTTATAATTATTTTCACACATGCTTTATTAAGAATGTGATTAGGATTAGGCTATGAATGAAGTTAAAACAATGTTAGCATATTTGTAAAAGATTGATTGTGTGTCTTCGAAGAAACAGGCATAGAATTCGCTTACGGACTCCGATTTCAGCCCATAAGAAGGGTGGGGATTGTGGAAGTTATGGGAATATGGGTCTAAGGTTGAAAGTGATGTTACTAGCTGAGGCTGTCAGAAAGAAGTGGGAATGGTGGACTAGAGGATTATATTTTAGCACTGTTACATTTTGGGTACTTATTCCTAAGTATCTAGATTGAGGGTCTAGCTGGAATTAATCATAAAAGGAAAAAACTGGATGGGTCTGATGATGATGACGCAGGCATGCTGGGGTTAACCATAAAATAGTGAAGAAAAAGAAGAATTCTGTCTAAGGCTCTCTCATAATATCTCCTATATGTCAATTTAATTGTCATTTTATTGGTATTACTCTTTTCTATCAATTGAACTAAACCAAAGAAATTGAAGTAGATAATTGCAGTTCTGGCTGCATTTATAGCTATGAGGACACCCATGTTGTTTGTGAGTGTGGGCGCTTACTCTGCCTGACATTTTGGTAGAGGAAGAGCCCTTTTCTGGTTTATGATCTTGTACGATCTTTACAACAAATATGTCAAGTCTTTATCCCACTATAGGAGGCTTGGGAGCATCCTCACTCCATCTTTTGTGGTTTAGTGGTGCCCTGGCTATTCAAGTCACAAGTTTATTGGGGTGGGGGGTTCTTAGCAAGGGCTTTACGCAGGAGGCATGAATGGTCTTGGCCTGGTGAATTGCCTTATGTCCATGGGTGAGGTCAATACAGGGGATTGGTGGCTGGGTGCTCCAACTCCCTCAGGCCATTGGTGTCCCTTGTGCCTGGGTTTCCTCTTTTTGGTTATCAAAAGTAAAAAAGTTTTTTACGTTTATATTAACCATATATGTTCATAAAGGTCTCAACTTATTTTTATTTGTTTTTGTCACTGTTCCTTTCCCCGGATTTTCAGGCCCTTGAGTTGTGCAGGTTGCTGTTTGAAATTATTTCACGAATCAAGACCCTGATCTTCTTGTTAAAATTTTTAGGTACTTATGCAGAGGCTTGTCCACGGGAGATTGGCCCACATGTGACCAATGTTTACGGATTCATGAAAAGTTGACTCAGTGAGCTGGATTAGGTTGCATATTACGTGCCCTAGCAGACATTGTGAATTCTGTTTGATTCCCTATTGTATCGTTCATGGGACTTAAAAAGGCATAGAATTCGCTTATGGACTCCGATTTCAGCCCATAATATATGCTTTTGGGGTAGCTCCGCTGCTGCTGATTGTGTTTTTTCGCCATTTGAATCTTCCTTTTATGCTAAAATACAATTTTTTAGTTATTCTAGAGTCTTTTATTTTTTGTAAGGGCAATGCAACTAGGTAGAGCACTATGCTGTACAACCAGAAAAATAAACAAAGTATACAATAGTGATTAAATCACTGTTATCAAACACAACATAGAGAAAGCTAAAATTTGTTGTAGTAACCAAACCATAGTAATCCTAACTTAACAGGCCAAATCACTTATTAGACTGCTCCTCAGAGAAAGCTAAAATTTGTTATATATACACGTACACATACAAAGTATCAAATTAACTAAAATCTTGTACATACAGAATGATTAAGAGTGACCAGATCACTTATTAGACATTTTATCAAACATATGGCGTGCTTCTATAGTTAAAACATAATCAATGAATCTAAGCAATAAGATCAAAACCAATTTAGGGAAAGAAATAGATTGATGTACCAGAATGACGTCCCTGCTCTGCAATAAGGTTATGGATTTGGCGGGGATGAAAGGTTGGTTCTTCCCTGGACTCGTCCGCTTTGGATTTGGATTTGACGAGGATGAACAGTTCGTTCTTCGCTGGGATTGAAGGCTTCGGATTTGGCGAGGATGAACAGTTCGTTCTTCGCTGGGATTGAAGGCTTCGGATTTGGCGAGGATGAACGGTTCGTTCTTCGCTGGGATTGAAGCTCTGGTTGTGTTTGGGTACAGAATCGCGGTGCGGGTTGCTCTAAGGATTTGGATTTGACGGGAATCAACAAACCGAACTAGGTTACTCTGCCTTCTGGAATGGTTTTCATAAGAGGGAGGGTTTGCACACAGAGAGAGAGGTTTCACGAGTGAGAGGGTGGGAAGGTTTGCACGATTTGCAAAAAGGATGAGGGTTTGCACGGTTTGCACAGAAAAGGAGGTTGCAGAGGTTGCGCGAGAGAGAGAGAGCGTTTGCACAAAGAGAGAGGGGTTTTCACTGAAATTTTGGACGAGAGGGAACATTTGCTACGATTAATTTCTATATTTTTTTATATTTTTTTTAAAAAAAATTATTCCCCGCTCTTTTTTTAGTACCAAATGTTCCCCTCTCTTTTTTTATACTTTTTTAATTTTTAATTTAAAAAAATTAAACTTATCATTTAACTACAATCTAATCATTTTGTAGCAAAATCTTATTTTTTAGCTACGCAATTTAGGATTGTAGATAAACTTTAGTATTAAAATATTATATTTGGTGGCAAAAAATTTAGCTTATTTAAATTGTCTACAATTTGATAATTACGTAGCAAAATATAAACTTTTAACTACGAAATTTATAGCGTAGTAAAAATTTTCGTAGCTAAAAACTATATTTGGTGGGAAAAATTTTAAGTCCTTTGAATACTCTACAATTTATTAGTTTCTTTGCAAAATATTGACATTTTGCTACGAAATTTGATACGTAGAAAAAAAAATCGTAGCAAAAAGATAGTTTTGTTGTAGTGTTTGATTCATGTTTGGTCGCATGCATTAGTTGCATACTCACGTCCTGAGTGGATTATGGATACAGGAGCAACACGACACATAAGTGTTGAGAAAGAAGGGTTTGTGGATTACCACCGGGTGCCAGCGGGAACTCAGTACGTCACGCTTGGGAATGGCACACAAGAAGAATTTATTGGAGTTGGTTCGTTTCAGCTCAAGATGAAGAATGGCAAGATTCTACTCTTGAATGACGTTATGTATGCTCCTGGAGTCCGGTGTAATCTATTATCAGTAGCATGTTTATTAGGACAAGATTATTCTTTTCTTTTCCGTGATACTAGCGTGAACATCTATTTGGATGATACATTCTTTGGAGGTGGTTTCTTAGTAGATGGTCTTTTCAAACTTAATTTAGATCATGTTTTTAATAACCATTCTATTGCTTTAGTTTCTTTTACTTCTTCTATTGCAAATGTTGATTGTGATTTATGGCACATGAGACTTGGCCATGTGGGTCAAGAGAGGATGGCAAGGCTGGCGAGAGAAGGTCTATTGGGATCTCTCAATAAAGTGAGACTCACTGTGTGTGAAACTTGTTTAGCTGGTAAGGCTAAGAGGAAACCTTTTGGTAAGGCTTCCCGTGCATCTTGTCATTTGGAGTTAGTACATTCTGACATATGCGGTCCTATGAATACGAGGGCACGTCATGGTGCATCATACTTTATTACCTTCATAGACGATTATTCACGTTTTGGTTATGTGTATCTGATTTCTCACAAGTCAGAAGCTTTAGATTGCTTCAGACGCTTTGTGCATGAGGTTGAAAATCAGATGGAAAAGAGCTTAAAAACTCTTCGAACCGATAGAGGCCGTGAATATCTTTCTGATTAGTTTAGAAGTCTATGTGAGGAAAAAGGTATAGTTCGACACCTAACTATCCCTGGCACTCCGCAACAAAATGGTGTTGCAGAACGCCGGAATAGGACTTTGTTAGAAATGGTTAGATTGATGATGGCGTAGGCGAATCTCCCGATTAGTTTCTGGGGAGATGCGTTGTTGACTGCAGCTTACATTCTTAATCGTGTTCCAAGTAAGTCCGTGCCTTCTACCCCTTATGAGTTATGGACTGGTAGAAGTCCAAACTTGAATCACTTGCGACCTTGGGGATCAGCTGGATATGTTCATAGCACATCCCACAAGTATGGAAAACTTGGACCAAGAGCCAGCAAGAAGGTGTTCATTCGGTATCCTGCGGGTTCAAAAGGATACGTCATGTATGGTGAACATCCTAGTGGGGGTTTGACTGAGACAGAATCTCGGGATGTAGAGTTTCTTGAGGATGAGTTCCAAAGAATTGGTGAGGTTGATAAGGATTCCCAATTATATGAGTTACAAAAGGAAGTGCCTTTTGTCAGTGGGAGAATTCTTGTAGTAAGTGGGAGTGAACCCATAAACAATACTTCGGAGACTTAAGTAATTCGACGTAGCCAGCATGGGCTTATCCCTCGTCGTCATTTCGATGATATTGAGGGAATGCAAGAAAACACTGACACTTTTGCAAGAAGAATCCATCTTAAGCACTATCAATAGAAGAGACCCGGCCGAATGTTTTTATAGGCAAAATCAAAACAAAATCCCAATCATCACATCAGCCATGAATACGATTAACACGCAACCAATTAAGACTGATAAAAGAGGAGAGCCCACATCCACATGCATTGCATTGGACGTGTTTGAAAATTTCTGGCCTTCAAAATTAATTTCCATGTGAAAACCCACAAAGTTTCTCAAGTGGCTGTAAAGTTTAGTGGAAATTGTTCAACACGCCCAAGACAAAACCTCTTTTCGTCGGAATTACGTAATTTAGTTCTGTCGTCCTTCTTCTTCTTCACCCAACGCCAAGGGCATATTTCCGTCCTTACCAGCTCCTCACAAGTCACAAGTCTTTCCTCACTTCCCTTGTTCACCCGACATGATTAAATTAAAAATTACGTAAATTCTGAAAAGTTTTGCATGATGAGGTGGGAAAATGAAAATGGAAAATATTTTTGAAATGAAATAAAAACGAAAAAATAATATATTTTTTTTAAAAAATAACACCTCCTAAGTATTTTCGTGTCCAAAACAGAAAACAGTTGCATTCAAAAAGGGTTCGAAAATGTAAAATAACGCCTCAGGTGTTTCGTGCTACCTAAAAGTGGGTGACATTTATAAAAATTTTAGCAACGTTTAACCTTTGACCGCTATGCTTATGGAATCATGACAGCAATAATGGCACATGTAGTGGGGGCTTAAAGGTGGCTTCCCCAATCCAATTTTGGGCGTATGTTATGGGTAATGGACTCGTGAAATAACTTTCTGACAAGTCAATGACTTGCAAATCGATAAATTTTGCTTTGGGTTGGATTGGATGGGTTCATCCTTAGGTGGGATTCATTTTCAATTTTCTAGTTTTTGTGAAGAAGTTCGGATCAATTCTATAAATCACAAAGTTAGCTGATAATAAATCGATATCACTAGTTTGAAAGAATTTCCAGACATGGCCTCTAATATAATCCAAATGATATTAACACACACACACACACTCGCATCTAATAATTCTTCAAATAAACAGGAAATTTGTTAGCATGAGAAGTACCAGAAGAACCTACCTCAAAGCATCTACTAGATTCTTCCATTATTGTGAGTGAGCGAGCAGCAGTGGATGAACCCCCACTGTGATGCCAGGAAGCCAACACCGTGACATAGTCAACACTCATCCCACTGTACTTCTCCTTATTCTGTCTTATAATCAAATTTAGGTTCAGATTTAATCCTTATTTTGATTTGCTTCGAAATTTTAATTTGATTTGGGATTTAAAATTTTATAGTGATCAATCATTTGCTTTAGATCTCTACATCAATCAATCATTTTGAATTTTGCCAAATCATTTTGAAAATTAAGGAATTTATTGGAGAAGAAGTTTTACTGATGATTAATTATTGACGAATTAATCTCTCTCTCTTTCATTTGTTAAATCTTATTGATCGATCGCGCGCATGAGTTTCAGCCGTGACCATCGTTGGCCCTATTGATATAATATATATATATATATTTTTTATTTTCTATTTTTTTTATTTCTTGAAAGTTCTTTTTATTTTCTATTTTTTTTTTATTTTCTAAGACGAGATATAGAGGGAGAAAAATGCTGGTAAGTTTGGAAAAAAGAAAAGAAAAGAAATAGATCTGGACTAGACCTAGATCCATGAGGTCATATAGTCTAAATATAAATTGATCTGGACCTGACCATGACTTAGAGGATTTGGATGACCATGACTCCTCCTCTTGTTTCCTAAATTAAATAAGAGGAGGAGTCTAAAAGACTAAGGAAAATAATTACTCTTAAGAAATAATTCTAAGGAATCCAAAAAAATGTTAGCTATATGATATCAATTGTTGATCTGATTCCATATAGATCAAAAAGGAAAACACAGAAAAGCTACAAAGAAAAAGGCAAGTACTTTTAAACAAACCAAAGTGTCATCCCTCTGCTATGATCAAAATGATATCAAGATAAATATACATACACGTGCACATCTAATACTTCAACAAATGTCACAAAATACCTTACTCAAACCATCTTCCAGATATTTCTGTCGCTTGCTGGAATGGAGAATTCAAGATTAGACGTTCTGGAATGGAAGCCCACTTGATATTGATAGCACACAACATATTATGAACTTTGTCATTTGTGAATGTTGTTTGTTAAATTTGGCATACTATTTCCGAAAACAATTACTCCCAAAAAATAATTCCAAGGAATCTATACGGCACCACAAAGAAAAACACAGATAAGTTAAAAAGGACGTTTGAACAAACCAAAGTTTTTCCAATCAAACACAGATTTATGTTCGTTTCTGCAAAAAGCTGGAATCAATTTTGAAGAATTTCCAGACTTCAAGAAAGATTAACAGTCCCTAGATTTAACTAACAACAAAACATTTCAAGAATTTCCAGACTTCCCTCTGCTATTATCCAAAAGATATTGAGAGATTTACACAAACAGGCACATCTAATAGCTTTTCAATAAATTTTTTCACGTGAGAAGTATCACAAAATACCTAATTCAAACCATCTGCAAGATCCTCCATCATAGGCTGGAATAGGGAATTCAGGCCTAGACGTTCTTGAACCAAATTATAGCCGAGGAAGCAACTGTCCTAGCCGCCTAAGATGAGTACTCGGTTGACACTATGGAAGGAACCTGGAAGCCAAGAGAATCCTAGTTGAGATCTCAAGCTGTTAATCCATTGTTCTGCCCCGAAGAAGATGGTACCTGTTGTTCTATGTCTTCATCCCATGGCATCTCTCATTACAGTTCTTCAACAGACAGCATTTGTCTTTCCAGCTCCTCACCAAATTTTTCATCATCTTCCAATAGTTCAAAGTGTTCATCATATTGCTGCTCAAAGTGTTCAGTTTCTTCCCGCTCAATGTTACCACCATCCTTCTTTTGTTTAAATAATTCATTGCCTTGCAGTAGTTGGGGTACTTCACCGGCATGTCGTTTCACTCCTGTTTGTTGATAAAACGTGTCTCTCTTTGCATTCCAGTTTCTCCACTGGTACCATGATCATTCTTCAGGATCATTGAGCACAGAAAATAGTTAGAACCCAGCACATATTGACAGCCAAGATAGAAAAGTTGTCTTGTTACACATCCAATTGGCATTATGAATGTTGTGCCACTGATCCTAACTTGGTCATGATAAGGTGCAAGTGATGATGATGACACAGCCAACTCTTAATTCTTCCTACCTTAATTGTGTATGTACATAGCTGACGCCACATAGTGGGATAAAGGCTTATTTATGTAGTTGTTCTTGTTATTGTTGTGTCTGAAAGGTGTGACACCTAGTGGGATTTAAGACTTGGTGTGCTGTTTTAGCGTTGAAAGTAGTAGTTCGATATGACATACCTTATGCCATCAAGTTTAGCACTTTAAGTATTTCAGTTTTATTCTTAAAACAACTCAGCGTGAAAAAAACTGCAACCGTGTACAAGAAAAAATTAAAACACATACAGTCAGAATTTGATAGTGAAAATTGCATCACTAACTTAGAAATCCAACTAAAATAAATTATGCCTCTTGGAATTACATGAGAACCTCAATAACAACACTGATTCATATATTTCTGTAGTTTCAGTTTGATCATTGATGGGCAACAATGCGTCATTCGCTTTTTCACAAATCAGAATCAATCACTGCATGATCTTGCAAATAATGTTGAAGGAGAATAAAACTCATCAATGTACCAAGGAATCAGAGACTTTAACATACCAAGGGATAAATATATTTTGAATGGTTGAACCTTATAGAGGTAGTAAAGGCAATAGAGACCACCCAGTCTATGTGACAAGTAAGCAGTGGAGATCATGTAACCTGGAAAATGAATAAGGTGGACAAAACAATATAACAAATGAACAGGACACTTCCAATCTTCTATAAGAAAAAAAAAAAAAAATACATTATCGCAATTTCTTAGAGATAACTTGTATGGATTCAACGTTGATAAGTTTGGTACTGGAAATACAACAATTTTAATCCTCTAGTGTAGCTTAATTGGCAAGTAACAAACAATACAAATTTTGTAGGTTGTAGTCCTAACAAATATGTGCTGACCAGCTCACTACCATTGCCTACACCATTCTGCTATAACATTCGTTACACTTCTACTATTTTCTAAGCAAAACCCTTAATGGGTTACGTGGATGAGATGGTTTTAGTATTTTATGAAAGTTGAGAGAAGAACTGATGTAATTGAGGAAAGTTTGAAAAGCAATGGTTATAGGCAATTATTTTTATGGCATTTTTAAAAATTTTGACAAGTTTGAAGTGTGTGATTTGGGTGATAGCAGAAGCTAATTTTAACGGAATCGGACTAAGGATTTAAAATCACTAGCATTGCTAGTGAAGTTCGTGCTTTTTCAGGTAAATGTCTCGAAATTAGAAAGTGAAATAATTGATTTGAGAATAACTTCCATTAGGAAGTGAATTTTAATATGTTGTTTTAGGAGATTTTTTTTATTTCCATCTAATTTTGATTCTTTAATGAAAACTCAATTTTGTCTTTTCTGATAAGATTTGAATTTTAGGATTTTGGGGTATTTTTTAGTTTTCTAATCATATTGAGAATTGTAGTCTATAAATTCTATATTTATAAGATGTTTTTGTAGTAGATTTCATAATTCTCAATAAAATTTTTATTGAAATTTTTTCAATAATTCTTTTTACTTTTTCGGTATTCTTTAGAATCAATGAATTATTGATTGAATTCTATAACCCGACATTTATGAGTGAATCAACAACTTATTAGAAGGCTTCTGGTACATCAGTTGGGTCTCTCCTGAGACACCTGATTAACCTCTATATTGAACATTTCTTTGTATACTACGGATTGGTTGTGGAAAATTGTAGAAGTCATTGGAGCTTGCAAACTAGGGGTGTTCGAAAAAGTCGATACGCCTAGAAGGCCAAACCAAACCAAACCAGATCGAATTGGTCATATTTTTTTTTTTTGCAATCCAAAATGGTTTGTATAGTTGGCGATTCGGTTTTAAACCGAATGGCCCAAGAAAATATAAAGACAAAAATATAAAAAAATATATTATTATAAAAATCACCCCTACAACCCCTGCAACCCTTATTGTTATAAAAATCACCCTATGTTTTTATAATAATATATAAGAAGTTTATAATAATATATAAATATTATAATTGCCAACAGATTATAATAGATTATAATAATATATAATTATTCTATCCAATATTTTTATAATAGGTTATAAATTCTAACAAATTATAATAATATATTATATATTGTCAATAGTTATTTTCAAATCGCGATAAATCGCACCAAACTAGATCACAAATGCAATGTAGTTTGATCGCACCCAAACCAGACTGGTCTGGTTTGATCGAAAAACTGCACCAGTAATTTAGTTTGCTGAAAATGGTTCAAATTGGTCAAACTGCACTGTATACACCTCTATTGTAAATCCCTGTCCTCCCCCTAATTGAAAAAAAAAAGAAAAAATTAAAATTTATCATAGATCAATTTACAAAAATGATGCTCAGACTACGCTGATGTTGGTGGGATAATCAATGGCTGGAGGCTGGAGGTGGCCCCGAAGTTCCAGTTGGGTTGATGATCTCCAGCGGTGTCCCTTTTTTTTTGTTTTTGTTTTTGTTGGCTGGATCGACAGTGGCGGTCGTTGTGGGCTAAATTATAGCGGTGTAGATTCATATTATTGTCTTGATCCCCAAATGATAGTTTAGTCTAACTTTGGAGAATGAGATGATGGAAGGTTGCGTAGTTACAGGAAGTGAGTCACAGGAGATGTGCTATGAAGCACAAATAATGTTTGGGATGAATTGTTTGACACAACATCTCATTGGACACTTTGAAATTAATGTGTGTCAAAATGCCCAACCAAACATATCATATTATTTTCTAATATTTCTTACAATAGGACCTTTCATGACATTCACCTCTATCACAATATCTTGCTTGTATATTGGTTAAACAAATTAGAGCCATATTATAATTCTAAAAGTATAAGTTAAAATAAACTATATTATAAAAACAACATAGATTTGTATTTACAGATCTTCTCTTAATTTTAAATTTTATGATAAGAGTTATCTGTTATTGAAAATATATATTGAGACTTTTTAGCCATATTTATTCTCTATTAAGAAATCCCAGCCGTTTACGTCAGGTATGAAATCCTAACCGTCCATCATGCTCTTCATCATGTATTATATACCTAATTGGACGGGTGATGAGATGACTTTGAGTTCATTTTGACAGTGATGCACCTGGGAAGCATAATTTTGATCTCTTGAAAAAACTCGTTTTGCCCGATATGGTCGATCCTCAGGGCCCGCTTACTCGGCCGGCCCACCAAAGATTGCCTCTTCTCCAACCCGGCCCGTGATGGTATTAAGTGAGCATTTTGCATCGACTCTCGTCTATGAGCACTCCTATTTTAGCTATACTTGTGCAATCTTCCCTGGTCTTGGGCCCTGGCTAATATCCCTAAAGGTCGTCGAACGTGAAATCTTCACCGTTACACCCATCAAGGTCTTGGGCCCTGGCTTTAGCTTCGCATCCTGGGTGCTCATTGACATGTTCAATGCTGGTGGAGCAATTGAAGGGCTCAAATATGAAGTTAAAGCAGGTGCCAATTTGTCTGAACTAGAAGATGGGTATAGAGGTGAAGGAAATTAATTGGCCGCAGAGAAGATTGAGAACTTGAGCTCGGAATTGGTTGCCATTGTCTGGATGGAGGTTAAAGGGCGTGGCCGGTTTTGGTGCTTATTCGTCTGCTAAGCCAAGGAAGTGCACTGTGGGATCAACCAAATATGTATTACTTATTTATTTGTAGTACTAGATATTCTTAATCAAATCCTAATAATATATATATATATATATATATATATATATATATATAAAGAGAGAGAGAGATGAATGCGACGAGGACATGTGCACATTAAAGGACAAACAAACAACATAAATCGATGTAGAAAGAAGTTACATGCCAATGGTTAGAAACTTCATAAAAATACTTGACAATAAAAATTTTACACATTTCAAGGTCATTAAATCAATGAGAAAATATCAAAAGAATCATTCTAGTCGAAGTATTTATGCACACGATTTAAAATAAAAGCTTTTGCTTACTACAATACCTAATAAAAGTAACATATAACAAACAGAATATTGATTATCGAAAGGGAAACATGAAAAGATAAAAAAAATATATATATATATATACCAATCAGGCCATGCGAGACTATACATAGCTCAGGTGTTGACTCAAAACATTCTAACACAACATTATGTGCACTATTATGAAAAGAAACATATTAACTTGGTAGAAGCTTGCTTTGTCGCCTATTTTTTCCGGCATAACATTCTATCAATTTCTTTTGTGAAGAGCATCAACCCATATATTTGAAGATTTATATATTAATAGTTCTTCAAAAGATGATATATATTTGTTACAATTTCTTACTAGAAAGTATTGGGTATTTCAGCTTCTCATTAAAATACTCGTTGCCATGTGCTATTAAGACAAACCGGAGGAGGAGTATTGAGGAGACTAAATGTCATCATATGTCTTAACCTACCTAATCAAGTAATTTGAGTCATTCACCACAAACTTAAGCTCAACTAGCAAAACAAATTAACCTGACAAAAAATAAAGTAATCTCAGCTCCTGATGTAAATTCTGAAAAAAATCAATTTCTTTGCAAGAAATGAGACCATTTCCTTGTAGCATTTATGTTGGTGTTCATATCAAGAGCTAAGGTTATTGGGATTTCTAATTTGATGTTTCATAGTACTTACCAATAATAATATTTAAACTTCTCTAATTTCTACTACTTCAGTGATAGTGATCTTGCTTTTTTAGCCCCTTCGCATTTCTATCCTATATCTTCAATCATCCTCACAACCCATCGGGGTTTCCCTATAATGAATATTACATATCCCATAAGGCCAAGAACCAATCTGCATCCATAACATGGCAATATGCCTACCCAATTAAGGCCATCTGAAGATTGTGAATCCTCTTCTGCTGCTGCTTGTGGTGCTTGAGGATAGCTGCATCCCTTTGACATTGTTGGTCCACATAAGCCCAGGTTTCCAACATAATAATTATTTGAAAATGTAGCAAATTGTCCTCCTTGAGGTATTCGTCTAGTTAGTTGATTCTGCGAAAGGTTTAGAACTCCCAAGAGAATTTAATTTTTTTAACTGTATCAAGATCTCCTCGACAAACTTACTTGAAGAGAGGTCTAACCATTCGAGCATTATCAAATTCTCAATAGACTTTGATATATCCCTTGTAAGGCTGTAGTGAGAAAAGTTAAAGCCTCGAATTGAAATTAGTTCGCCAATTATCTCTGGAATTACTCCTTGAAATTTGCTTCTCAATAGATTAATGGCTGTGAAAATGGTCAAAAGTTTCTCCATTTATAATGCTTGAACCCTTGATCGCCATGGACCAGGGGCGGATACAGCCCACGGGCAGGGTGGGATGGAGGCCACCCAATTTTTTTAAAAAATAAATTTTTAGCCCAAAAATGATGATTTTTTTCCCAAGCCCACCCCAACAAGCCCAAAGCCAAACCCAAATATATTGCCAGCCCCAACCCAATCTCTAATCTCTAATTCTCAAACCTATACCCAAAGGTTCTAAACCTAAACTCAAATCCTCTTTGGCCAGGCGACGATCTTATTCTTCTTCTTGTCTCAGTTGTCAGCTCTCTTGAATCTTCACCTCTTCCTCAACATTCAGCAAATATACATAGTAAGCCATGTCTTCTGTCTATCTCTTCCATTTATCTAGTTTAAAATTTGTTTAAAGTGTGTGTTTGGATCGCAAGAAAAAGAGAGAGTGAGAGAGAGAAAAAGTTGAGGCGGCAAGAGAAAATGGCTGGAGGGGGTTTCGCCGAGGATGGCCCACGCCGGGCGGGAGCTTCACCAGCCGGTTGACTATAAATATTCCACACATTTTCTGAAAAAAATATAAATATTCTACACATTTTCATTATAAAAGAAATCAATATCCGTCTCCTTTCAAGCACGGCTGGTACCCAGCTATTATTCTCTCAATCGACTTTTTCCTTTTCCATGATATATGTTTTGTGGAGTGTTTTATTTATTTTCTTATTTATTTCTTTATATACTCAAACCATTTTATTCATTATTTACTGGGTTTTTCACTCTTCAACTTGAAGTTGTTGTTGCTCCAGCATTTTCCAGCCAATGGGCAGAGTCGGCTGGAGCCTGGAGCCTTATTTGTTGCTCCAGCTGTCTATTTTATTGTTGCTCCAACATTATTTATTTTCTTATTTATTTATTTGCTCTAGGAATATCAGTAGGATTTAGATTGCCATGAATTTAAGCATGCTTCAGTATCCAACTCATCTTGTCAACACATCATTTAAGATATAAATAAAGAAATTTTCTTCTACTAAGGATATTTGGTAAATGATCGTGATATACAAGAGCTGATTGCAAAAATTCTTGTTCTTGGCAGGCATGTAGTGGGCATCCCTTCTCACTCTAGAGACTAAGAGACTACATGTAAGTTAATTTATTTGATTATATTTAGTTAATGTGTTTTTCTATTTTGTTTTGGCTAATTTAACACCTATGATGGGTTTAGGAAATAGGATTTTAGGGTTTAACTACTGCATTTAGCTTTGCTAATTGTTATTTGACTATTGCATTTAGTTAGGAATTGCTCTGGCTTGGATTTGTTAATTATGATTGAATATTTGAATTGCCTTGCCCTGGCTGAGATTTGTTACTTGTGATTGAATATTTGAATTGCTCTAACTAGGATTTTGTTAATTGTGATTTGTAATTGTGATATACAGGTTTATTAAAATGCACAAACATAACCGTTTGCTTGTAAAGACCTCCATAGAGAGTGTGAAGTGATTAGCATTGCAAGGTTGTGCATTTAAAGGTCATGATGAGTCTCCTGAGTCTACTAACCATGGGAATTATATTGAATTAATCAAATTGTACGGAAGAGCAAATGAAGAAATTGATGATGTTATTCTAGAAAATGCAGCTAAAAATGCCAAGTACACACATCACCTGGTATTTAAAAAGAGATATTGAAAATTATTGTTGATTGTGTGCGACGTAAAATTCGTGAAGAAATTGGAGATGCTAAATTTTGCATTATTATTGATGAAGTAGTTGATGAATCAAATAAAGAACAAATAGCTATTATTTTGAGATATGTTGATGGTGATGGATTTGTTAGAGAACGATTTTTTGATGTTGTTAGTGTTAAAGATACAAATGCATTGACTTTCAAAAAAGAGATATGTATTGTATTAAGCCAATACAATCTCTTAGTTACAAATTTATGAGGTCAGGGGTATGATGGTACTAGCAACATGCTGGGGGAATGAAATGAACTGCAAACATTATTTCTTAGAGAATATCCATTTGCTTATTACATTCATTGTTTTGCTTATCAACTACAATTAGCTTTAGTGACATTAGTTAAGGATGTACATGATGTGTGGTTTTTTTTTTCTTTTCAATCATTAAATTCGATTGTTAACTTTGTTGGTGTTGCTAAGCGTCAATTAAAGTCAATTCGAGAGGATAAAATTATTGATTTGATAGTAACAAGAGAATTTCAACTGGTACTGAAGCTAATCGGGTTTGTACTTTGCAACGAGCTGGGGCTATTTGTTGGAGTTCACATTTTACCTCTATTAACAGATTGATTGAGATGTTTGATTCTATTTGTACACTTTTTGAAAATCTTATTGATGAGGGGTCGAACAACAGTGTACGTGGGGAGGCTAAATGTGTTTTGAAAGTTATGGAAACATTTGAGTTTATATTTATCTTGTTGTTGATGCATGAAGTGTTGGAAAAATTTGATATTTTGTGTGAAGCATTGGAAATGAAAGATCAAGACATTTTGAATGCAATGGATTTTGTCTCAAGTACAAAGCTTCTTCTTCAAGAGATGCATGATGATCCGTGAAAAAGTTTTATATGGTATGTGGTGCAATTTTGTAGAAGTCATGAGGTTGATGTGCCATAATTAATTGAACGTTATATGGATGGTACAAGATATTATTGTCAACAAAAAAATAATATTACAGTGGAGGACTACTATCACTTTCAGATATTCAATGCTGTAATAGATTTTTAGTTGGAGTTGAATAATAGATTTACGGAAAAAATAATAGAACTTCTTAAGCTTTGTGAGGCTTTAAATCTTACTGATGGTTTCAAATCATTCTCCATAGATTCTATTTGTAGTCTAGCTGATGAATTTTATCCTTTGAATTTTAATAAAGAAGAGATAAGAGATTTGAGGAGATAGTTGAATCATTACAAGTTTGATGTACTTCAACGTCTGCAGTTTTAGAATCTTACTTCTCTTCCTCAATTATGTCAGATGTTTGTTGAAACGAAGAAGTCACGTCATTATTTCTTAATTGATAGGTTAATTCGTCTAGTGTTGACTTTTTCAGTTTTTACAACAACAACAGAACGGATTTTTTCATGGATGAAACTCATCAAAACATCACTTCGCAATCAAATGGAGAATGAGTTTTTAGCAAACACCATAATTATCTACATTGAGAGACAAATTGCTCTTGGTATTGATATAAAGGTATTCATTGACAAGTTTGATCTTTTGGGGAATCAGAAGTTGCACTTTAAGTTGTTTTTTCAGGTATTTGTATTGTACATTTTTTATATTTTTTTTGGTTGTTTTTTACTTTCTTTTTTTAAATTAATGAATTATTTTAAATATATATATATATAAAGTTCATTAAATTCTTATTTTTATTTTTCTCCTGTTGGTGAAGTTTATGATAGAATATCTTTTTCTTTTTTAGAAGCCCGCAAGGTAAAAAAATCCTAGATTCCCCTGGCCATGGTCAAGGAATCAAGATAATAATCATCACCGATGCCAATGTATTGGAGTTTATATTTGGCTTCGCTGATATTCATCATAGCGTTATATGACAGGGATATGAGATTTCGAATTGAATCAAGTAATTGTCTGGAGAAACTTGTGAACAGAAGAACCAGTGGCTGATGTGAACTGTTGGGAGTTTATAAATCTGGGAAAGTTACCAATGAGAGTATTGTTAAAGCATATATAGCAGTTGGAATATTCTATTAGGGAGTCGTCCATGCAATTCACACCTTTCAAGATCTAGGGATGATGTTAAGGAAGTGAGATTAAGGAAGGAAATACGTAACAAGCAATTCAAATCCGATTTTCTTGAATCTCAAACCATCATTATAAGAGTTGGAGATGAAGTAACTGTGTCAGGTAAGAGAGTTCCATTGGGACTTTTCTTGAAAAAACTGAGAAGATGAGTAGGAAATTAACCGAGGGGTTGAAGGTGAAGCAAAGCACATGCAGCTCTGCTGTGGATTGCACCTCTTCATCACAACCAATTCCATTTGGGGAGCAGCAGCAATAGCGGCATCCCAACAAGTGATATGAGAGAAGCAGAGGAGATAGAAGAAGAAACACTACTGTTACTGTTACATAAAGTATTGTTCTTTTATGTTCTTCATCCACCCAACGCCAACAACATCTCTTATTCTAGTATTTTTTGCTATACTTTGAAAACTACATAAATTCTGAAAAATTGAAGTGATTCTAATGAAGCTATTCTTCATGATGCAAAGGCTCATTCATGCCTTGGACAAAACTTATAAAATAAATTATATATTAACAACCCATTGTTTCATACAGTTCACACTACCAACCAAAAGTTGTAAAAAGGAAAACAAATATAAAACAACATACTGACATAAATATATATTGTTAAGCACCAATCTAAACTCCTTGAAACGAGAAAAAAAAAAAAGAAGAAAAACTAATCAATGGTTCTAGATTTGGTGTTACAATATTTTGATTTTGTGATTATATTCAACATAAAAATGATAAAATAATTCTCATGCACCTGATTTCATCTTCAGAGAATGAAGCCGCTGTTGCATCCACAGGCTCCATTTATCTACTTCTTTTGCTTTCATCTCAATCAATGTCTGTCATCATGTACAACACAAAGATGCTAAAATCTTTTTAAAGTGAGTGAAAAACCAAATCGTTAGCTGTTTTAAAGAAAATATACATCTCTTAATAGAAAGATTCAAATTATAGTTAATCAAATATTAACAGCTAAGTCAGTGTTCAACTCAAAGTTAAACAAAAGTTGCAAAACCAAGGTAACTTTAACATAACATCAGAAGTAGAGTAGATGTATAATCTCAGGTCTTGATGTAAAATTCTGCACATTGAAGTTCATTGCAACACTAGCAACTAAATTAGTAAGGTAAATGAAACCCTCTCCCCGTAACATTTCCACATTCGTGTTGATATTAAGATTGAAGTTTCATAATAGTGACCAATAACATCTCTTACCTTCCATAATTTCTCCTGCATTTGCGGCTCCGACCCTGAGATTGCCTCTTCTGCCACTCCTTGCTTTTGTTTTCTGCACCTTCAATCATCCTCATAACCCTTCTGGGTTTTCCTGTAGAGAACATTAAATATCCTATAACGATACCCAATACCAATCCGCACCCGTAACCTGACAGTATGACTTCCCAATCAAAACCATCTGAAGATTGTGAAGCCTTTTCTTTTAGTGGCTGGGGTGCATGAGGATTGCTGCATGACTTCGACAACGGTCGTCCACATAAGCCCAAGTTTCCAACATAAGAATCGTTTGAGAATGTATCAAATTGTGCTCCTTCAGGTATTCGTCCAGCGAGCTGATTATGCGAAAGGTTTAGAACTCCAAGAAAATTTAAGGCCGTTAGCTGTTTCGGGATCTTCCCGACAAGCTTATTGGAAGAGAGGTCTAACCATTCAAGCATTGTCAATTTCCCAAGAGACTTTGGTATGCGCCCTGTAAGGCTGTTGTGAGATAAGTTCAACCCATGAACTTGAGTTAGCTCTCCAATTATCTCTGGAATTTCTCCTTCAAATTTGTTTCTCGATAGATCAATGGCTCTGAAAATGGCCAACACTCTCTCCATTTCAAGCACTGAACCTTTGATCACCATGGTCAAGGAATCAAGATAATAATTATCATGGAGGCCAATGTATTTGGGTTCATAGGCTTTGCTGTCGTTTATCATAGCAACAAAATTTCTAAAATATGTTGTTGGAAGTGGACCAGTGAAACAATTTTCGGACAAGTCCATAACTTGCAAGCTGGGGAAGGGATGTTTAGTCTTGGAGGTTGAAATGGGTCCATGGAATCTGTTGGCTCTCAAGATAAGAACTCGCAAAGATGTCAAATTTTCCAACCACTGTGGGTACTTATCAGAGAAGTTGTTTCTTCCGAGATCTAGCACTTCTAGGTGTGTGCAATTGACTAAAGATATCGGCACTGGTCCTTGGAATCCATTGCCATAAAGTTTGATAGTTACCAAGTTATTATCTCTCATAAATGTGTCAGGGACAATCCCGGAAAAGTTATTGCTTCCCAAATCAAGAACAACTAATTCATTGAGGTTTCCCACACATTTTGGAATCACACCACTGAAGCTATTATTTGACACATCAAGAACCTTGAGGAAGTTTTGACTGCAGAGCATGTCGAAGTTTTTATCACCACTAAAGTTATTTGATGAGACAGTCAGATGGGTAAGCAATTCGAGTTTGAACATTGAACTCCCATGTGTACCAGTTAGCTTGTTGTACCGCAGATTAATGAATCGCAGTGAACTGGAATTTATCTCATTTACGTGTCCAGTGAGCATATTGTAACTTAGCTCCAAGTTAAATAAAGACGGCAAAGCAAATAATTCAGGTGGAATTGTACCTGTGATATAGTTATGATCCAAGGCTAATAATTGCAAATTGGGTAGTCCTGTAAATCGTGAAGGAAGAGGACCTGTTAAATGATAACTCTCAATTAGATTTTGTTAGATTTGCATTGGAGTAAGATAATTCAATCATTGCAAATGAATGAATTATTACGTTATTATACTAATTAAATCATAAATCAAATATATATATATATATATTTAAATTATTTTATTTATTACTTTTAAAAATACTAAATAATATAAAATTTTCAAATATTAAATCTATAATTTATCATCAATTCATCATTCATCCACCTAAAATAAAAATTTCAAACAATAAATATTACCATTATCATTAATAAATATTGTTAAATATAAATAAAGATACTAAATCATAAAAATAACAAATATTATTAAACTTCTACATTACATCATTATACTAATTAAATTATTAATACCAAAGATATATATTTACTTCTTACTAATCATTAATTTTAATATAAAATTAGAGTTATCTATGATTTAATTGTGACATATTTAAAATTAAATCTTTAAATTTATATCTATTTGTACATAAAGATAGTAACATCATAAATAAAAATATACACATATATATATGTATGGTAAACTCATAAGTTCGAATTGATAAACTCATAAGTTGGGATGGATAAACTCATAAATTTGGTCTAATTTTATAAAAATTTAATTCTAAAAATAAACAGATTAATTCATTTTATGCATCATAACTCGTAAAGTCATATAAATTGACTTGTGATGTTAACAACTATGAACAAATTGTAACTTAGCTTCAAGGCATTCAAAGTCGGCAAAGCAAATAATCCAGGTGAAATTGTACCAGTGATATTGTTATAACTCAGGGCTAATGATTGCAAATTGGGAAGTTCGGTAAATCGTGAAGGAAGAGGACCTGTGAAATGATAATTCCCAATTAGATTTTGTTAGATTTGCATTGAAGTAAGAGAATTCAATCATTACAAATGAATGAATTATTATATTATTACAGTTAGAAATAAAATATATGTAGTTATTATAAAATTATTTATTTATTAATTTTAAAAATATTAAATAATATAAATTTTTTAAATATTAAATTTATCATTTATCATTCATCCATCTATGATTAAAATTTCAAATAATAAATATTACCATCATCATTAATAAATATTATTAAATATAAATAAAAATAATAAATATTATTAAACTTTTACATTATGTCATTATACTAATTAAGTTACTAATATCAAAGAGGTATATTAATTTCTTGTTAATCATTAATCTTAATATAAAATTATTCATTTATAATTTGATTGTGACATATTTAAGATTAAATCTTTGAATCTACACTTATTTGTACATGTAGATAACAACATCACAAATGAAAATTTATATATACATATATATATATACTAGCGTATACCCGTGTCTAAAGGTACGGTATAAATAATATTAAGATTAAAATACAATTATAAATAATATATATTATATTCACCAAATATTGAACATTTTAAGATTTATAATATTCACCAATATTGCAAATCAAAATATAAGAGCAAGTAAAAAAAAAAAATATAAACATTGAACCAAAAATAGAAATTAAAGTTATTGTATACTTGTTAACATTTTATAATAAAAAGAAAAAAAATACTAAATCTATATAATAAAGCACATTAGTAAGTACTCAATAATCTGAACAAATTAAATTAAAATTTAAATAGTAAATAATACATATCAGCCTGTATTCTATAATTTCTAACAAAAATTAAATATCAAATAATGCACAACAACCAGTATTCTGCAATCTAAAAGAAATTAAATTAAATTGTACACCAGTTAGTGTTATTGACATCAACAGGGGAACCCCAATTCGGGGTCGGAGAGAACCTTCGATTCGCTGATCGCACACGGTTAGGGAAGCCTTGTGTTCTCGATCGTGAGTGGTCGGAAACCCTTTGATTTTTATATTATTTTAATTTAAAAAATTATTGTAATAAAATACAAATAGAATTAAAAAATAATATAAATAAATGAATTCTTTTTGAATATTTGCATTTTTAAGTAATTCAATTTTACATTTCTTTAAGCATCAAAGATTCAACACTTAAAATAAAAATATTAAATTTTGAATTAAACTTCCTACTTTGATATCATTATTAAATATTAAATGTTATAGTGCCCACACATCTGAATGCATGAGAGAAAATAAGAGAAAGTACGAGAGTGACATCCGAATGTGTGGCCACTCCATCTGAATGCTTTCCCAAACCATTCGAATGCATCATGCCTCATTCGAATGTGGCCAAGCATCCAACACACCTGAATGGCTCAAGTCTCATTCGGATGCCTTAGGTTAAACACTATCATTTTCTTCCTTGTACACTCGATCACACTCACACCACTTACACATAACACCCAAGCAACTTACACCTAAAATCAAGATTCCAATTCGTTAAATCCCACAACATTAGATTTGCCTTATTTGATTAACATTAAGGCATGAAAAATCATTTCTGAGTCCAAACATTGGGTCACTACATTTGTAAAACTCCGTTTTCGCGTAAGGTTGCCACATCATTTAAGCAAGGTTTGAATACTGAAAATGGGCTTGAAAGCAAAATAAATCGCCGAATCAATTGAAGGGAATGTCACGGAGTGTAAATGTCTTTGGAAAATGGCATGGTCTCGATGAGAGTTCCGAGATAGGATTTATGAAAGTAAAAGAAATTGAAATTGAGATGATTTTCGGTACAATTAAAATACAGCTTCGTTTTAGGCTGAAATATCGAATTATCGTAGGGGACTTCCGGGAAGTCAACGGAACCTTGAAAGGGCTTCGGTTTTTCGTAAGGATCAACCTTTTAGTGGTTGCAGGATAAATCAAGGGCCCGGTGAGAACCCAGGGGGCGAAATTAGCTTTGATGAGTAATTTCGAAATTATTAATTTTGAATTTGAAGCATCGTAATGCAAATTAATTTGAGCGTTAGGGGTGTAATTGCAATTTAAGATATTTTCCAAGTGTATTAAGGATAAATATGGGGATTTAATATATATTTTTCCTATAATTATTTTTCAAGGAATTATTGAGGAAAATAAGAAAAATAAAGGAAAAATATGAGGAAATTAGGAAATGAATGTAATATTGATTTATTGAATGAATATGATGACCAGGGTATGTTGAGGATCTGATTTGAATACGTTAGAAGTCTGACACGAGAATCAAGATATTTTGAGATGCGTAAGAGGTAAGTGGTACTCCTCAAACTAAATTTAGTCTTATAAAAAATGTTTGATTTGATAGTAGTTTTCCAAAACCCAAATTGAGGTAAATGATTTATCATGTTGTCATGTCATGATATGAATATGTCATGTAGATTGCATTTACATGTATCGATGATGAAATGTACATATATACACGATGAGATTATTGAACATGCATCCACATAAGGGTTTGAGAGTACGGGCCAGGGCCGCTACTTTTTCAAGAGTGCACCCATACATCTCGGCTTGGGAATGAGGCTGTAAAAATGGAAAGTAGCATAAGGAACGGTCGGCTCAAACTGAAATGAAAGGAAAGACATTTTGCATTCATGCACGAAAATGATTTTGTACGCTTACTTAGATGGTTCATCATCTAATTGGGTCTTGCCCCTGGAATATTCAAACGTTTTAGATGGAGATTATAGCAAGTATGGGGATGAATGAGACATGACATGGCACTTAGCAAAGTGCACGATAAATGAATGATGAGATGAATGTATGTAATATAGCCCATGTGTTTAAGTCCTACTACTTTGAAATCTGAACGATTTGAAAGTCCATGATGTAAGATGTGAGTTATGATTGATGTTTGATGAACGATGATGTATAACCTTGTGGTTAATGACGATGATGTATAACCCCATTTAGGGTTCATGTTAGTAAGAACGTATGGTATGTGTCGATGTTAGTTGGGACTTATGTTATGTTTTAAATCATTGATGAATAGCCTTGTGGTGAGGATTAAGTTCGAGAAACAATGATATAAAGATTCGATTTATGATTTATGTTAAAGTAAGATGTTAGGTTCGATTCTACCTTCCGCAATTGAGGTATGTATATGATGCCTCTCTTTAGAGATAAAATTAATGCAAGGAAATTTTGGGACGAATGCGAGGAATTATGCGGCCGACCCACTGCCATTGCCTGGGTTCCTCGACCGCGAAGCTTGGTTTCCTCGACCCTTCACGATCGGGGAAGCTTGAGTTGGCGGTGGGTCGGCTACCATCACCGACCCACCTCTCGGCCCTCGCACACATACCCATATATATATATAGATATATACGCACACATATATATAATATATATGTGTATATTATGTATATACGTCTATGAGAGAGAAGGAGAAAGAGAGGAAAAGAGGGAGAGAGAGAAAGACAGAGGGAGCTGCGCTGTAGGCAAGGGACAGAGAGGCAGGAAGTGAGTGGGAGGGAGGGAGAGAGAAAAAGATAGAGAGAGTTGCGTTGTGGGCGGGAAATGTTTTTAATCTCTGCCATCAAATATCAAAAATTGATTCCAACTATTCAAATGTCTTTCTTTAGAGACATTTTCAAAAATTATTGTGCCTTATTATATAATATATATATATATAATAAACTCGTAAGTTCGTAAAATTGTAAAATCGTGAATTGGGCCTAATTCTATAAAAACTTGAGTTGACTCATTTTATGTCTCATAATTGGTAAATTCATATAAATTAGCTTGCAATTTTAACAACAATGAACATATTGTAACTTAGCTGCAAGGAAGACAAAGCAGGCATAGCATATAACCCAGGTGAAATTGTACCCGTGATATAGTTATGATTCAGGACTAATGATTGCAAATTGGGAAGTCCGGTTAATCCCAAAGGAAGAGGACCTGTGAAATGATAGTTCCCAATCAGATTTTGTTAGATTTGCATTGAAGTAAGAGAATTCAATCATTCACTAAGCAAATGAATGAAACATTACCTGACAAACGGTTGTTTGAAAGATCTATATCCGTGACTGAAGTAAGATTATTGAGCGACGCAGGAATTGCTCCATAGATGTTGCATTGGGTAGCATCTAACGACTCTAGTGATCCGAGATTCCCAGTTGAGTCAGGCAGTTGCCCCGCAAAACTTGTGAAATCAAGTTCCAATATTCGGAGAGAATTGCTCGAGTTTATGAACTTTGGAAAGTTACCGGTGAGAAGACTGTTATCTCCTACAAAAATTTCTTCCAAATATGGTAGGTTGAACACTCCGTCAGGGAGTCGTCCATGCAATTCACACCCATCGAGTATGAGGGTGTTTAAAGAAGTGAGATTGAGCAAGGAAATGGGAACGGTTGAAGATATGTTTATTGAACTGACATGGAGGTCTCTTATTTTTGTTAGGTTTTGAACAAGCAACTGAAATCCAGTTTTCTTGAACCTCAAATCATCATTTTCATCAAGATAAAGATGCATTAGCTGTGTCAAGTAAGAGAGTTCCATTGGAATTTCTCCCGAAAATCCAGACATACGAAGATCGAGATCCGTCAATCTAGAAAGGTGACCGAAAGAGGAGGGAATGCGAGAGCGACCGAAGTAGTTGGAACCGAGGTAGAGCTCCTGGAGATGAGGAAAATGGTGGAAGACGGTGGTGTTGGGAGGGATGTTCCCTTCGAGCCCACTACAACTCAGGTGGATGCCAACCACTTGACCGGTCTCATTATCACAAGTGATCCCATCCCACAAGGAGCAGCAGTCAGTTCCCTCCTTCCAAGATTCCGTCGGTAGTGGAAGGCGGCAAGCTAAGTCAGGCGGCGACAGGCTGAAGTATGATTTGAATTCAAGCAACGCAGAGCTCTGCTCTGCACTGCACCTCCTCATCTTCCTCTCCACCTCCTCCACTTCCATACGGGCAGCAACCATAGCAGCATCCGAACAGGTAGTGAAAGTGAGCATCATCATCCTGTGAAAGAAGCAGATCAGATACAGCAAGAAAACACTGACACTTTTGCAAGAAGAATCCATCTTAACCATAATCAACAGAAGAGACCCGGCCCAATGTTTTTATAGGCAAAATCAAAACAAAATCCCAATCATCACATCAGCCATGAATACGATTAACACGCAACCAATTAAGACTGATAAAAGAGGAGAGCCCACATCCACATGCATTGCATTGGACGTGTTTGAAAATTTCTGGCCTTCAAAATTAATTTCCATGTGAAAACCCAGAAATTTTTTCTCAAGTGGCTGTAAAGTTTAGTGGAAATTGTTCAACACGCCCAACACAAACCTCTTTTCGTGGGAATTACGTACGACATATTTCCGTCCTTAATTATCAGCTCCTCACAAGTCACAAATCTTTCCTCACTTCCCTTGTTCACCCGACATGATTAAATTAAAAATTACGTAAATTCTGAAAAGTTTTGCATGATGAGGTGGGAAAATGAAAATAGAAAATATTTTTGAAATGAAATAAAAACGAAAAAATAATATATATTTTTTTAAAATAACACCACCTAAGTATTTTCGTGTCCAAAACAGAAAACAATTCGCATTCAAATAGGGTTCGAAAATGTAAAATAACACCTCATAGGTGTTTCGCGCGTGCTACCTAAAAGTGGGTGATATTTATAAAAAATTTAGCAACGTCGAACCTTTGATCACTATGTTTATGGAATCATGACAGCAATAATGGCACATGTAGTGGAGGCTTAAAGTTGGCTTCCTCAATCCAATTTTGGGCGTATGTTATGGGTCAAGGACTAGTGAAATAACTTTCTGACAAGTCAATGACTTGCAAATCGATAAATTTTGCTTTGGGTTGGATTGGATGGGTTCATCCTTAGGTGGGATTCATTTTCAATTTTCTAGTTTTTCTGAAGAAGTTCGGATCGATCCTATAAATCATAGAGTTAGCTGATAATAAATCCATATCACTAGTTTGAAAGAATTTCCAGACATGGCCTCTAACATAATTAAAATGATATTAACACACACACACACACACTCGCATCTAATAATTCTTCAAATAAACTGGCCCCATTGATATTTTCTCTTTTTTTATTTTCTAGTTTTTTTTATTTATTTCTTGAAAGTTCTTTTTTATTTTCTAACACACAAAAGATTGAATGACGGTAAGGGGCTTCTGAAAAATCCACGGAACCTTGAAGAGGCTCTAATTTCGCGGATAGAACAACCCTTAAGTGGTTTCGGAATGAAACAAAATGATTTGTGATCAAAACATACATTCAGGCCTAAATGTAATTTCTTAATCTTGCTTGAGTGAGGTTGAAAAAATGTTTTTCTGAATCTTTGGGAGTGAAATGAAGGGTTTAGAACTTTTGAGTCTTAATGGAATAGTTGAAAAGCTCAAGGGCTTCAAATACAAGCCAAAATAAAATTTGAAAAATAGTAAGGGGTTAAAGTGAAATTTCTCAAAAGATTAGCCACTGTTGTTGCCATCACCGGCCACTACTACCACCGTTGACCAGTCGCCTGCCATCGCCGAGAGGGACATCCTAGGGTCCAAAATGGGCCCCAGGGCATGGTAGATTGATTGGAGATGGGTATGAGCCGAGGAATTGCTGTGATTTGACGGGGTATGACAATGTATGGTGGTCGTACGTTGGTTGAAAAATTGGGGTGGATTTTTGAGGCAAATCTCGGCTAGATCAGGACGATTTGAGGCCATTAAATGGTTGTAATGATGATTGAGGCTCAGATTTGACAAGGAATGACTTGTTTTGGCTTAAAATTGGGTATAAATAGGGCTCAGAGGGTTTAGCCAAAAATGCAAAAATTAAACTTCAAATTGCTCAAGTTTGAGAGTGATTCAGAAGTCTTGAATAAGGGGTTTTTGTTCTTGAGAAAGTAAGGATAATTTCTGAAGAATTTGAGAGATTTTGGAGTTCGTTTGAGTGGTGTTCAAAGCTTGACCGGAAGTTCTAACGGTCACCGAAGCCGAGGCTTTAAACCGTCGATCAAGGGTGGTGGGTTTTTCAGGCAAATGAGGGTACCATTGCGACCAACTTGAAGAGATCTTCCAGGTGGTGTGATGGAGGAAAAATTTCAGTCGCCAGCGACGAGAGGCTTGCTTGAGAAGATGACCAGTACATGCAGAGCATGTGTGAGTCTTTACACGCAAGGTGCGCGGGTGGTACGTGAGGGGGAGTTATTTTCTGTAATTTTTTTTAATTATTTTTAGAAAAAATATTTTATAAATTATAGTGAAGAAAATTTGAGAAAAACCTTGAGGAGGTATTTATTTTGGAATTATTGAGGGAAAAATAAGAAAAAAATAAAGAGAAATTTATGCAAAAATTATGGAAAAATAGATGTTGATATTTTTCTGAATAAATATGATGTCCAAGGATTATTGGGACTCGAGATTGAATAATAGTACGATTATTTGAGACTTGACACGAAAATTGAGGTTGGACACGAGAATCGAGGTATTTTGAGTACGTTGAAGATGAGTTGTTTTACTATCAAAACTTAGTTTGTTTTATACAAATTGTTTTGGCTCGTGAGGGTTTCTACTTCAAACTTGATTATTTTTGAGTGTTCAGTCTAAAACTTGGTTTATTGTGGGTGGTTCAACCCTATATTTAATTTTGTTTCAAACAATAGTTTTGGCATGTGAATGGCTTATCCAAAATATTTATTTACATGTACTTTGAAATACGTGCATTGAAATGTCGTTTTATGCAATGCATCATTGCATGTTGTAATTATGGCATTGGCATATGTGTTAGAAATGAGTAATGTTTTCGAGATACTTTTGAGTGAGAACGTAATCTCTGACATGATTGTGGTGAGCCTGATTCCTGCATTGATATTGACCTTCTCGTGTCGGGAGTGGTAACAATTGTTTCTGAGGTGTCGAAGAGATGTGTTGATATTGACCCTTTTAAGTTAGGATTGTGTTGTGTCAATGCATCGATATGATTATGTTGCCTTTAGAGGGATTGCTCTTTTCGTGTGGTATAAGTTAAGTGTTGTATGAGATTCTCTTGGGTTAGAACATGTCAGGATATGTCTATTGTTCATGGTCTTGCATATATTCAGCATAATATTTTAAACCCTTACTTAAATGATTCGGCATTTAATTTGGACTATGTATCTGAAATATTAAAACGTTCTAGGTGAAAGCAGTAGCGCCAAAAGAAAGGAAGTTAACGAGATGTAGTCGTTGATTACATTGGAGACCTTTAGTATATATTTTGATTATGTTTGAGGGTTTAGTTGTGTTGCTGAGAAATTAATCTCTATATATTTTATTTTAAAGATGTCATGTCAAATAATTGTACGATTTCTATGAATAAGGTGTCCATATCAAGAATTAAGGTTATTGGGATCTCTCTAATTTGATGTTTCATAATACTTACCACTAACCACATTTAACCTTCGCTAATTTCTACTACTTCCATTTGGGCAACAATCATCCTCACATCCCCTGGGGGATGCAAATCCTTGCATCCCCTTTGCACATAATTAAGTTTTCTTTAGCACGATTCACTCATGTAAACCCTCCCCTGATTCTTAGCTGTGATCAGCTCCAGGAGCCGCTCCGGCAACATCTCCACCATGTGCGACTCCAGCAGCTTCCTCAGCACCCAAACAAGGCATAACGGCTATAAATCTGCAGGAATGTAATTGTCTGCATTATAAACTAAACATGATGATGCCAACTATGGTGTCTTAGCAGCTAAGACTTTGGGCGATGCAATCTTAGTATATTAATTTAATTATTCAATACAAACATAAAAAATTAGAGTTCAAAAATAAAAAAATATATATATATTCTTCAACTAAACATGTGTCCTTGTTTTAATATATTTTTTAATTTTCATGTAATTAAAAAATAATTATAAATTAAACATATATTTTCATATTATATGCCTTAGTTTTTTCTAGCTCTCTTCTACCTACTAGGATAATTTCTCAAAATTTACTTTCCTTTTTACATTTATATTTTTTTGAGGAAAGATTAATTTATTGCTTTCTCTTCCTTTTGATTTTAGCTGGTTGATCCATAAAGTATTGTTGGTCCCTTAAGGTATGATCACTCTTGGGGGATAAATTACGTGTTTAAATTCTTTTTTCATCATTTTAATAAATATTATTAATTAATTATTTTCTTTAAGAATATATATAAATTATTTTTTTAATTAAATTCTTATTATTTAATTTTAAACAAATTAAAATTTTATAACTATGTATATATGAGTTTGATATTAATAAATTACAAACCACAATATATAACAAGAATAAATAAATGAACTACAAGACAATTTATATTGATTCGATGTTTTCATACATATCCATTCCACTCTTTCAATATCTCAACCATCTTTGGGGTTCTACTAATCTCATCAAAATTTTCACACTATTTCACATTGGAAACTAGATACATTCATAGATTATAACGGGTTCTAGGAAAACTACCAACACCACCAAGGTCTTATGCCTACTTTATCTTGGAAACTAGATTCACCTATATTTTAACAGTTCTAAAAAATTTATACAATCTACAATGATAATTTAAATATTATAAATAATTTATCCACATTTGGACATAAATAAACAATAAATAAATTTGTAGTCTCAAATTAAAGAAGTTCGAATTTGTCGTAGAAAATTTGAAGAACTTTTCTCCTTTTACCACCTTGTGATCATTTGGTGGATGTGTAATGAATCTTTGAGAATCTTAAAATATTTAAAAATGATCTTGAGAGCTTTTGAGAGTTTTTGAGTGCTTAAGATGTGCAATATCTATAATGAATGCTCACCAAAATAAATTTGGAACTAAAAATTATTGTAACTAGCAATAGTGAAAATTAACCACGATGAATAGAAAAAATCAAAACAAAATCCCAATCATCACATGAGCCCGGAATACGATTAACACGCAACCAGTTAAGACCGATAAAAGAGGAGAGCCCACATCCTGACCACATGCACTGCATTGGACGTATGTTTGGGTAATGGACTAGTGAAATAACTTTCTGACAAATGTAGTGGGGGCTTAAAGGTGGCTTCCCCAATCCAATTTTGGGCGTATGTTATGGGTCATGGACTAGTGAAATAATTCTTCAAATAAACAGGAAATTTGTTAGCATGAGAAGTACCAGAAGAACCTACCTCAAAGCATCTGCTAGATTCTTCCATTATTGTAAGTGAGTGAGCAGCAGTGGATGAATCCCCCACTGTGATGCCAGGAAGCCAACACCGTGATATAGTCGACACTCATCCCACTGTAGTACTCCTTATTCGTCTTGTAATCCGATTTAGGTTTAGATTTAATGCGTCTATGGGTTATTCTGAATTGTTCCGAAATTTTAAATTCATTTGGGATTTAAGATTTTACAGCAATCGATTGATCGATTTCTGTAAATCAATCAATCACTTTGAAAGTTATCAATTCACTCTGGAAATCATGGAATTTATCGGAGAAGAAGAAGCTCCAGTTATGATTGATCGTTGAGGAGAAGTCTCTCTCTCTCTCTCTTCTATCTTTTGTTTGCTAAACCCCAGTGATCGATCGCAAGCGTTTCAACAGTGACCATGAGGAGTTACCACAAGAGCTATGAACAGAGACAAAGCCAAATGTTTTACAGGCAAAGTCAGCCATTAAGGACACAGGGGTCCCTTGACACCAGTTCTACTCCTGGTGAAAAAAAAATCCACAAATAGGAACTTCGTCAATAATCAACTAGTCATGTATAGGTAGAAGGAAGAGGTTGTGTGATGTAACTACTAAATGAACAAACGGCCCATTTGGGTCTCTCATTCATGTCCCTTTAGACCTGACAGTAATAGGAGTCAAGAGAGACGTACTTAGTCTCCCCCTCCTTATCTCTTTGGCCTTGTAAAAGAAAATGTTATCGTATACTAGGCAGATTTTTGCCTAAATATGCATAAAAGAACAGTCCAAAACAGTCTTCATAGCTGAACTTAAGTCTATTAGCAACATTCATACTCCTATATTGAATATTTCCTAAATTAAACAAGAGGAGGAATCTAAAGACTATGGAAGATAATTACTCCTACGAAATGATTCCAAGGAATCCAGAAAAATATTAGCCATATGATATCAGATATTGATCTGATTCCATACAAACCAAAAAGGAAAACACAGAAAAGCTAAAAAGAAAAAGGCAAGGAATTTTAAACAAACCAAAGTGTCCTTTTATATACGTCAATCCAAAACACATAACCAAGGAAATTTATGCTTGTTTCCCGAAGATGGTTGGAATTTTGTTGTTTTTTGCCGGCAACCGAAGAAGCTCAGACCCTGTGAATGACACAACAGTACGCTGATGATAGGTGAAATAACAACAAAAGATTTCAACAATTTCCAGGCATCCCTCTGCTATAGTCAAAACAATATCAAGATAAATATACATACAGGGTACACATCTAATATTTTTCAACAAATGTCACGAAATACCTTACTCAAACCCTCTTCCAGATCTTTCCATCGTTCGCTGGAATGGAGAATTCAAGATTAGACGTTCTGGAACAGAAGCCCTCTTGATATTGATAGAACACAACATATTATGAACTTTTATCATTTGTGAATGTCATTTGTTAAATTTGTTTGTAAGTATAACATTTCCAAAAACAATTACTCTTAAAAAATAATTCCAAGGAATCTATATGACATCAGGTACTGTTTTAATTCCATTTGGCAATACCACACCAAAAAGAAAAACGCAGATAAGTTAAAAATGACGTTTGAACAAACCAACGTTTTTCCAATCAAAGGCCACATAATTAGCTAGGGCTACAGACAGATTTATGTTTGCTTCTGCAAAAAGATGGAATCAATTTTGAAGCTCAGATAAAAAAATAAGTAACAATTGGCTGAAGAAAGATCAACAATCCCTAGATTTAACTAACAACAAAACATTTCAAGAATTTCCAGACTTCCCTCTGCTATTATCCAAATGATATTGAGAGACCTACACAAACGGGCACATCTAAAAGCTTCCCAATGAATTTGTTCACATAAGAAGTATCACAAAATACATAATTCAAAACATCTGCAAGATCCCTCCATCATAGGCTGGTATTGGGAATTTGGGGCTAGACGTTCTTGAACCAAATTATATCCGAGGGAGCAACTGTCCTAGCCGCCTATGATGAGTACACGGTTGACACTATGGAAGGAACTTGGAAGCCAAGAGAATCCTTGTTGACATCTCAAGCTGTTATCCAATGTTCTGCCCCGAAGAATGGAACCTGTTGTTCTATGTCTTCATCCAATGGCATCTCTCATTACAGTTCTTCACCAGACAGCATTTGTCTTTCCAGCTCCTCACCAAACTTTTCATCTTCCTGTAGTTCAAAGTTTTCATCATCTTGCTGTTCGAAGTGTTCAGTTTCTTCCTGCTCAATGTTACCACCATCCTTTTGTTCAAATATTTCATTGCCTTGCAGTAGTAGGGGTACTTCACTGGCATGTCGTTCCACTCCTGTTTGTTGATAAAACGCGTCTTTCTCTGCATTCCAGTCCTGAGCAGTCTTCTCCACCACTTCCCCAATCAATTTATGATCACCTTTTATGTGCTTTATGTTTTGGACATCCACCACTTCGCTAGCCTCTGCAACATGAACAGATGTCAAATTCTCCAAGACATCAACTAAGAAAATTTTAAAGTTTGGAGCCAATATTAGCAGATGGGGATAAAAAAATAAAAGAAAAGAGAAAACATGGAATTAGAAAAACACAACAGAAACTAAAAAAATAAACATGCAAATGGACTGCATAAAAAGAGATTTGGGATAATCAACACATGAAGCAAAACATTAAAATGACGAGAGAAAAAAAAAAAAAGAAAACCTTACTGTTCCACAATTTGCAGGGTGCAACATTGAGCTAGAAAAGTCCCATGTATAATTTGGCCATGGTTTGTTAAAATGCCTAGACTGAGTACATTACTCAGTATATGCGGGCTACATTAAAACATGCAAATGGACTGCATAAATTGCTGATGGCATTAGTCTCGCACCTTAATTCAACCAGTATATATTAAGAGCATTTAGGATTCATACGGAGAGAATTATACTTGCACGTTTCTGCTAAAGATCAAAATTTTCAGGAAGATGTACAAGGGCAAGAGATGGTGGCATGATGAGTAAAATTGTTCAAATATCTATACCAGATAATCGTTTTCTGTTAATCTATAACAGACATTATTCTACACCTTGCCATTCCATAAACTAGAAGATGAGAGCAAAATAATGTACCTTCAATTGCAAGTTCCTTGGCAACTGCATAATCTGTTGACATTTTCTTTAGCACATCAACCTCAAGTTCCTTACCCTAGAATATGTGAACTTGGAACAGGTCAGAACTAAATGTCAAGTGAAATGCAAGAGAGAGAAAAACAAAGAATATTTTACTTTACAAGCACAAAGACAAGTAAAAGACTTGAAAGAAATAAAAATTAATAAGAAATATTATAGGCTCAAGATCCCCCCCCCCTCCAACCAAAACAAGAATTCTTTAGTTTAAACCACAAATTAAGGAACCAATACGAGTTTCCTCCAGTTCGTCCAATTTGTGACTAATTGTAGGGACTGCATATATTTTACAAAATTGATGATTTTTAGTTCCTCTTTTTTGTTTATTCCCATTTTTGGACAAGCACAAATAGTACCAACTGATTTCCATAAACAGTGTAAGCCCACACCTGACATTCACCTCCTTTCATTTTAATAAAGCCACGTCTTCCTTTTCACAATTTAGCTACAGGAATACTAGAACTTACCAAATCCATGTGGATAAACTGCTCAATACGTGTATTTGAAAACAACCTGTTAAATCAAAAGCAAAAACAATGAGGAACTAAAAGCTGTATATGAAGTTTGTTTAAAGGGGAAAAAATTGTAAACTGAACTATACTTCTTATATGCAACTTGAATGCGGGCATTCTGTATATCTGTGAGTTCATTTACCCTCTCTGTTACAGAGGCATCATTTGCGTCAACAGACCCAAAAAGGAATACATTCCTGTCAAGCATTTTTTTCACCAAAGCAGATACCACCTTTATTCCCTTTTCTTTAGCATCAACAACTAGGCTTCTAAGCCTTTTCAGGTCTCCTGTCAAATTGAAAATAAAAGATGGGATTAGAAGAGGGAAAAATAAAATAAGAAAAGGAAACAGGAAGGTAATGGTAGAAGATTCACAAGACACCAAAATGTGTTCAAGCATTATGCTGACTCTTATCATTCTTCAGGATCATTGAGCACGGAAAATAGTTAGAACCCAGCACATATTGACAGCCAAGACAGAAAAAGTTATCTTGTGCCACATCCAATTGACATTAAGAATGTTGTGCGGCTTGTGCCACCGACCTGTTCAGCCCCTTGAATGGGCTGTAGATGAATCGGAATTTCTGGGAATTCCATTAGAAAAGGTTTAGGGAGGAAGAAGAAAGAGATAGGGAGAGATGAGAGAATAGACGAGAGAAAGAAGAGAGTTTGTATTCATTTCCAAAACTGCCTTTCTGTTGCCTTCTTCCCTTATTTATTCATAGGTAGGTTAGTTAGTTGTAACCTCCTCTCCCGCCTTCCATTCTCCTTCTACTTATTACAGAAATACCCCTTAGTCCTAACAATTCCCCCCCCCCGGCCGATGAAATAATTCTTGTCCTCAAGAATTTAGAGTAAACTGATAGCATGGGGAAATCTCGTCAATATGTCTGGCAGGTATTCCCACGTTGGCTGGTTTGCTCGTAGATGGGACCATCGGATCAACACTTGCGTAATAGGGGCAGCTCCTCTATAGATCACCCTTTTGTCTACTATTGCTCGAGGTTCAATGGCCTCCTCTGATTCGTCTTCCATCCTTGGTAAGACAGCAGTTGATAATTCTTCATCTGATGGTGGCAGTGAAGCTTCACTGGCTGTTGTTCCTTCTCTAACCTTCTTTAATAACGATACATGAAATACCGGATGAATCCTCATGTTTTCTGGTAGTTGCAACCGATAGGCCACCTCTCCTATCTTTTCCATGACTGTATAAGGTCCAAAATATTTGGGGCTGAATTTGGAGACTGTACCTTTAGTAAAAGCAGGCTGAAAAAATCGTTTAACCTTCAAAAACACTACATCCCCCACATTGAATTTCCGCTCACTTCTGTTTTTGTTTGCATAGTGTACCATCCTGCTTTTGGCTGTCGCCAATTCTCTTTTAAGTTCCAATAATACTTCTCTCCTTTTTTGGAAATATTGTTCCACATCCGCCATTGTAGCAGTGGAACTGGAAATGGCAGGAAGTAACGGTGGACAATACCCAAACACAGCTTCAAAAGGGGTTCGTTTAATGGCTGTATGATATGTAGAATTGTACCACCATTGAGCAAGTGACAGCCAGCGGTGCCAACTTTTAGGCCTAGCAAAACACATACAGCGAAGGTAGCCTTCTAGACATTGATTTACTCTCTCTGTTTGTCCATCCGTTTCTGAATGATAGGCTGTAGATAAGTGTAAACCCACCCCCAAATTCTTGAATAATTCTTGCCAAAATTTACTGGTGAAGATCTTGTCTCTATCGGACACAATAGTCTTGGGAATTCCATGAATTTTAAACACTGAATCCAACAATAATCTGGCCACCTCTGGAGCTGTAAATGGATGTGTCAAACTCATGAAATGAGCAAATTTAGTTAAGCGATCCACAATCACCAAAATTGTATCTTTTCCCTCCGATTTTGGTAAGCCTTCTATGAAATCCATTGAGACATCCTCCCATGCTTGATCTGGAGTTGGTAGTGGCTGTAATAACCCTGGTAAGGCCACTGTTTCATGCTTGCATCTTTGACATATGTCACATTCCAACACATATTTCACCACTGTTTTTTTTAATCCCGGCCAATAGAAAAGTTGTCTCACCCGATAATAAGTGACTCTTATCCCTAAATGTCCACCCACTGCTAATCCGTGTGTGGCCTTCAGAATTTGTAACTTCAGCTGGTCATCCTCCCCTATAACAATGCGGCCTTTGAACCTGAGGAGTCCCCCAACCAGAGTATAATTCTGCTGTGCATTAGGTGTTATTGCTAACTACTGTAACAATGTTTGCAACCAAGGTGTCTGGTCATAGCTTCTCACCACCTCTTTTACCCATTCGGGAGTGACAATTGATATAGCTTGGTAAATTCCTTTGTCCTCTTTTCTAGACAGCGCATCTGCCACTAAATTCTCCTTCCCTCTTCTATATTGAATCGTATAATCCAATCCCAATAGTCTAGAAACGCCTTTCCGCTGTAAATGAGTGTGTAATCGTTGTTGGAGTAGAAATTGAAGGCTTTCGTGGTCCGTTTTTATCACAAACTGATTATTCTCTAAATAGTGGCGCCATTTCTCTACTGCTACTAATACTGCTATCAATTCTTTATCATACACACTCAAGCCTAGATGTTTGGGGGCTAACCCTTGGCTTATGTAGGCTAATGGTTTCCCTTCTTGCATGAGGACTGCTCCCACCCCATAATCACAAGCATCTGTTTCCACCACAAACTGTTTTGAAAAATCTGGGAGAGCTAAAACAGGGGCTTGAGTCATGGCTTGTTTAAGAGTTCTGAAGGCTACTTCAGCTTTAGGATTCCAATGAAAACTGTCCTTCCGCAACAGCTCTGTTAAAGGCCGACTAATCATACCGTAGTCTTTGATAAATTTTCGATAATATCCAGTCAAGCCTAAGAAACCCCTTAACTCCTTCACATTCTTAGGTCTCGACCAATTCACCATTGCTTCTATTTTTTTAAGATCTGTACTCACTCCTTTAGTTGAAATGACATGGCCTAGATACTCCACCTCTTCTTGAGCAAATGTACACTTTGAGATCTTGACATATAATTGTTGAACTCACAGGATCTCAAAAGTGGTTCTGAGGTGGGATATGTGGGTTTGTAAGGATGGGCTGTACACAAGAATGTCGTCGAAGAAAACAAGTATAAATTTGCAAAGGTAGGGACTGAAAATCTAGTTCATCAATGCTTGAAATGTGGCTGGTGCATTGGTTAATCCAAAGGGCATGACAGTGAATTCATAAAGCCCTTGATGTGTTCGGAAAGCCGTTTTAGGAATATCAATGGGTCTCATTCTAATTTGGTGATAACCAGCCCTTAGCTCTAGTTTGGAAAAAATGGCAGCACCATTGAGCTCATCTAATAAGTCCTCAATGATAGGAATAGGAAATTTATTCTTTATGATAAGGGAATTGAGCTGTCCATAGTCTATACAAAATCTCCAAGCGCCATCTTTTTTCTTGACAAGGAGGACTGGAGAGGCGAAGGGACTTTGGCTGAGTTGTATGATAGAATTATTTAGCATGTCCGTTATTTGTTTTTCGATTTCAGTTTTCTGGGCAGGGTTATATCGGTAGGAGCGAATGTTTACCGGTTCTGTGTTGGGTTTAAGATGGATAGCATGGTCTAAAGGTCTTTGGGGTGGTAGGGTAGTCGGTTCTTGGAAGAGATCCCGGAATTCATGCAATAATAAGTGCAAGGGATCATTAGTGTTTACCTTTTGAAGAAGTTGCAGTGTAGCTGTTGCTGTTCCCTTGACCTGTGGACTGTCATCTTCTTCCTCCTCACACTCCATTGCCTGAATGGAATATAATTCTGCAATCTGCTCCTTTTTTTGGTTTATTAACTTGTGTAACCTCCTTCCCTATATCATTTTACATTCCCCTTGATCTAGGCTTCCCATCAGTGTCAGCTTTTGGCCTTCAACCTCCACTGTCACCTCCATCTTCTTAAAATCAAATGTTAGAGGACTTACATTCCTCATCCAGTCAACCCCCAATACGATATCACATCCCCCTAACTCCAAGACTCTTAAGTTTGCCACAAATTCTACTCCCTGCATTACCCACTTAAAATTCGAACACTTATGGTTGCTGTACATTCTGTCTCCATTGGCGACAATTACTGAAAGTGGGTTGGTTTTTGTCATTTCACACTTAAGATCTTGGGTTGTTTTCTTATTCACAAAACTATGGGTGCTTCCACTATCAATCAGCACCGTTAGTATTCGTTTTCCTACCTGCCCTTTAACTTGTATGATCTTCCTTGTAGGGCCCCCTTTCAATGCGTGAAAAGAGATTTGTCCTCCATCACTTTCTTGTTCTTTCTCCATCTGCAGCTCTTCTTCTATATCTTCTTCTGTCCCTTCATCATCGGAGGCCTCCATTTTTAACATCAATCTCTTACATTGGTGGCCAGGTCCATATTTTTCCCTACACTTGAAGCATAGGCCTAATTGGCGCTTCTGCTCCATTGTCGTATTCTTGTTTGTTCCTATTCCATTTCCATTCTTAACGCTTCCCTGGTTTGTTCCTCCCATGCTCGGTTTGAAATTGCTTCCTCCGTAAGAAAATCCCCCTCTGTTGACGGCCGACCCTCCCTGCGGCCATGGCCTATTCTTCTTGAACACTGCCTCCCAGGTTACTTCTTGGAGACGTGCTTTTTCTACTGCTTGTCTTACCGACACTAGCCCTAGCATCTTTACGACGGATCTTAAATCGTCTTGGAGTCCGCTGATGAAACTCGATACGAAGTATGACTCGGGCAAGCTTGGATGAGCTGCTCCTATCAACGCCTTCAATTCCTCAAATCGCCTCAAATAATCTTCAACCGATCCTTGTTGTTTCAGTTTATTAAATTCCTCCACCGTGTCCGCCAAATTCCGTTCGCCAAAACAACCACACAGTTCGTTGGAAAATTTGGTCCATGTCACCCATCCCCCTTCTGATTGCCTCCAACTTTGATACCATGCATCCACGGTATTATCTAGGTAGGCCGCTGCCATCGTCACTCTTTGTTCTTCTCCTATCCGATACAATTCAAAGAATCTTTCACATCGTCGTACCCACCAGCGTGGTTTTGATCCATCAAAGATCGGAATTTCTAATCTTGGCGTTGGCGGTTGCCCCCCGTCAAATCTTGACCCAGAATTCCTGCCATGATTTTCACGTTCCCATGCATGCCTTTCCTCCGTTTCCTTCAAACCTCCTGGTCTCGGTAATATTCCATCGTCTCTTACGTCTGTCTCCATTCTTGGAACCGACTCTTCTTGCGATCGGAATTGTGGCCATGTCGACATGATCGCAAACATGCAATCTATCTTTTGTCCATAAAAGTCGGCCCTTTCCTGGCCCTTTTCCAGCTCCCGTATACTGTCTTTGATGGCAGCCAAGTCTTCCCTCTGGATCGCCATATCCTCCCTTTGTATCGCCATGTCTTCTCGTTGGGCCCTCACATCTTCTTGCGTCTTGCCCATTAATCCATCAAGATTCTCCAGTCGAAGCTCCAGTTGTTTCAGGCGTGTTCCTTCCGCCATGCCTTCGTGATTGCTGAGTCGGACCTTCTGTCAATTTCTAACTACACGCCCGAAGCCACCGAGGATGGCTTAGCTCTGATACCACTTGTCCAACCCCTTGAATGGGCTGTAGATGAATTGGAATTTCTGGGAATTCCGTTAGAAAAGGTTTAGGGAGGAAGAAGAAAGAGATAGTGAGAGATGAGAGAATAGACGAGAGAAAGAAGAGAGTTTGTATTCATTTCCAAAACTGCCTTTCTGTTGCCTTCTTCCCTTATTTATTCATAGGTAGGTTAGTTAGTTGTAACCTCCTCTCCCGCCTTCCATTCTCCTTCTACTTATTACAGAAATACCCCTTAGTCCTAACACGACCCTAACTTGGTTATGATAAGGTGCAGGTAATGATGATGAGACAACCAACTCTTAAGTCTTCTTACCTTAGTTGTGTATGTACATAGTTGACCCCACATGGTGGGGATAAAGGCTTATTGTGAGATTTAGCTTATGTCATGACCCATTTAATATTTGTATAAATAGGTGTACAATCTATATGTTTGATGAAGAATTTATTTCTTTCAATTAAGGTTTCTCTCTCTCAAGTTCTCTGATTCAACATGGTATTAGAACCTACCCTAAGCAAACCCTAGTTCCAGCTCCCACTGCCATTGTTCCGACTAGTGTCGTTCTTTTGTCTTCTCATAGACGACCGGCGAGCCATACAAGCCTTATCCCGCGTGGACCAGCAACATCTAATAGTTTCTTCTCCGATCTGTCAGATCTCAACCGACAACCAGCTCCGATTTCTCAGATCTAGCTGCCGCCGCCAGTATCCAACACTGACTTCTCGGAATCGAGATCGTGTCTCAGATCTTGTTCATCTACCATCGATTTCTCAGAATCACAACCATCGACACCAGCCTCCATCGATCTTCTCCGCTAACAAATCCGTGATTCTCGATCAATCGTCAACCTTCCTTGCGCGCTTGGCCGCAATTGTTCCAACTTCCTCATCGACCGTTTGCCTCTCTGTCTCCCTGTCTCGCCGGATTTGCCTCTTCGTCACTCTTTGGTTGTGTCTCTATTGTTGGCTCCGCTCCTCCATAGCCATCATTGGCCTTTGTGAGTGGCTTCTTCAGCCATCGCAACTTAGATTTGACCATCATTTCGTCAGATCTGACCGTCAATCCCTTAGATCTAGTCAGATTTGGTTGTCAAACCTCAGATCCGGCCATCGGTCTTTAGATCCAACCATCATTTTGTTAGATCCGACCGTTAATCCCTTAGATCGGTCAGATTTGGGGTTCGAACCTCAAATCCAACCATTATTTCTCAAATCCGACCGTCAATCCCTCAGATCCAACCATTAATCCTTTAGATCAGGCCTTCATTTCTCAGATCTAGCTATCGTTCCCCATATCTGGGTTTATAATCTCATATCTGGTTTGTTATCTCAAATTTGGTTTCAAATCTCGTCAACTACTCGCGACCCCTCGCCGTCGATATGTCCCTCCAATGCCATTGTTACATAGTTCTGAAAGGCAATAGGTGCATCGAGGCGCAAAGAGTCCTGGAGTTTGAGGTGCGAGGCAAGGCGCATCTTTGCAAAGCAAGGCACACCTTTTAAAAAAAAAACTCAAAATCTTGTAAAATCATAAACAACTATCAAATTATCAATAATAATACATGCATATCATTCATGATTCATCATCTTCAAATTCTAAACTAACAACATCAAAGTTGATTCATTTATCATGTAAATTATAAACTAGAAACATCATTAAAGTTCAAACTCAAACTCAAACAAGTATCAATCATCATGCAAAGTTCTAAACAAACACATAAACACTACAAGTCCACAATCAATAAACACTACAAGTCCACAATTAAGAAAATGTTTTCATTTTGAAAAATGCTATTTTTTCAAGTCTGAAAGATTAGCGCATTATAAGGAGACATATAAGAAAATGTTTTCATTTTGAAAAACTATCTCCCGATATTTTAATAGCTAATATTCATTATTGTTAAAATGATTTTTAATGAATTTTTCAAGAAATAGTAGGTATGTATTTTGGGGGTGGTAAAATCGCTAAATCCCGAATTTGTACTAAAACCAAAATTCTATTTTCTTATTGTTATGGATTTTGATTTTTTAGATATTTTAATTGAATCCAAATGGGGGGTACTTTCTTATTTACATTTATGTATTAAAGTAAATGAAAAGTAAAATATAAATTAAAGAAATATAAATATGTTGTAATGTATATGTGTTGGAACCGAGAAGAAGGGAGGCTGGAGAGGAGAGGATGCAGGCGTGGCTAGAGTCGGGAGGAAGATAGAGTCAGGAGCGAATTGGGCTGCTCAAGTTTTAATTAAAACCTAGGTTTCATGAGGTGCGCCTCTCGCCCCGGCTCCTCACCATGCAAGGCGAGGGCCTCGCTGAAATTGCCTCGCCTCGGCCCAAGCGAGGCACTGAACTGACACCTTGTGCCTAGGCGAACCTTTAACAACTATGCGCTATTGACCCGTTCTTTCTGTTGCCAAGCCACCTCTTCTCTATTAGCATCATCTCCTTGGTCGATCAATGGCCTTTCTTCAACGTCGGAGCATCGCCATCATCCTCGCGGCTCTCAGATCTCGCGGCCTCTTCTTCGGATCTTGTGCATTGCACAGATCTCGTGTTGCCACTGTATTGTCAATCTGTCATCGTCGCCTCCTTCCTCACGACTGTCTTCTACAGCAACGCCCCCATGCGCCCTCGGATAAACTACATTTGTAACAAACTTGACACATATGATATATATGTTCTAGCTTGAGGGGGAGTGTGAGATTTAACTTATGTCATGACCCATTTAGTATTTGTATAAATAGGTGTATAATCTATATGTTTGATGAGGAATTTATTTCCTCCAACTAGGGTTTCTCAGTCTCAAGTTCTTTGATTCAACACTTATCATGTAGTTGTTCTTGTTGTGGTGGTGTCTGAAAGGTGTGACACCTAGTGGGATTTAAGGCTTGGTGTATTGTTATAGTGTTTAAAATAGTAGTTTAATATGACATACACTTATGCCATCAAGTTTAGCCCTTAAATATTTCAGTCTTATTCTTAAAGCAACTCAGCATGAAAAAAACTGCAACCGTGTACAAGAAAAGATTAAAACACATATATGGTCTGAATTTGATAGTGAAAATTGCATCACTAATTTTCAAAACCAACTGAAATAAATTATGCCTCTTGGAATTACATGAGAACCTCTATAACAACACTGATTCAAAAATTTCTATGGTTTCAGTTTGATCATTGTTGGGCAACAATGCGTTGTTCTCTGTTTTCACAAATCAGAATCAATCACAACATGAGCTTGCAAATAATGTTGAAGGAGAATAAAACTCATCAAAGTACCAAGGAATCGGAGACTAACATACCAAGGGATAAATATATTTTGAATGGAGGTTTGAATGGTTGAACCTCGTAGAGGCAGTAAAGGCAATAGAGACCACCCAGTCTATGTGACAAGGAAGCAGTGGAGATCATGTAACCTGGAAAATGAATAAGGTGGACAAAACAATATAACAAATGAACAGGACACTTCCAATCTTCTATAAGAAAAAAAAAATACATTATTGCAATTTCTTAAGAGATAATTTGCATGGATTCAACATTGATAAGTTTGGTCATGGAAATACAACTTTAATCCTCTATTGTAGCTTAATCATCAAGTAACAAACAATACAAATTTTATAGGTTGTAGTCCAAACATGTATGTGCTAACCATCTCACTATTATTACCTACACCATTCTGCTATAACATTTCTGCTCGTTTCTAAATGAAACCCTTAATAGGTCTCTCCTGAGACACTTGACTGACCTCTATATTGAACATTTCTTTATATATTACGGATTGGTTTTGGAAAATTTTAGAAGTCATAGTAGTTTGCAGACCCCCAGCGCAACCCCCCCCCCCTCCCCTCTCCCAAAAAAAAAAAAAAAAAACCGGAAAAATGAAAAAGGAAAAGAAAAAAAGTAGAGCCGATCGTACATCAATTTATAAAGATGATGTTCAAACTACGTTGACGTTGGTGGGATAGTCAATGGTTGGAGGCTGGAGGTGGCCCCAAAGTTTCAGTTGGGTTGATGATTTCCAGCGGTGACACCCCCCCCCCCCCTGCGTGTTTGTTTTGGCTGGAAGTGGCAGGGTCATTGGTGGGCTAAATTATAGCAGTGTGGATTCACATTGGTGTCTTGTTCCCCAACTGATTGTTTAGTCTAAGTTTGGAGAATATGATGGAAGGTGGCATGGTTACAGAGAGAGTGTCACAGGAACAAGAGATGTGCTATGAAGCACAAACAATGTTTGGGATGAATTGTTTTAGGCACTACATCTCGTTGGACACTTTGAAATTAATGTGTGTCAAAATGCCCAACCAAATATATGATGTTATTTTCTAATATTTCTTACAGTAGGGCCTTTCATGACATCAACCTCTATCACAAGATCTTGCTTGTATATTGGTTAAACAAATTAGGACCATATTATAGTTCTAAAAGCATAAGTTAAAATAAATACCAATACGTTTTATGATAAGAATTATCTGTTATTGAGAATATATATTGAGACTTTGTAACCACATTTATTCCCTATTAAGAAGAATGTGAGTTATTTTAATGAATAAATATAAAGTACATAATTTACTAATTGGCTTGTCCCTGTTATGTGATATCCTAATGTTTTAAAAATTATTATATGGGACTATCCATATTGTGCCATGTCCATATCCAGCTTTGCACGTGATGAGTTCATTCAGCCACTCAGTTAACTTTAAAAAAAAAAAAACTTTAAACTAAGTTGTGCAAAATTATTGTTATTAAAGGCCCAATAAGGCTCAAAGGGTGTTGGAGCTTGAGGCATAAGGCAAAGTGCGCGCCAGGTGAATACTAGGCGCATGTTGACTAAATATATATATATATATCCTATTTGAAGAATAAGATTTAAAATAAGGTCTAACTCCTAATAACATATTCACAAGTATGTTATCAAGAAAATTAAAAAATTCAACATATACTAACTAAAAAAAATATTAAAACAAGTTACATACTTGTAAATTTCAAAAAAGTACATCCCCATCATATTTTAGCAACTCGTCGCATATAAGCATCACAATTCACAAAAGTTAAAAACTTTGTAAGAAATTTTAAAATCTATTGTTGGCATATATATATAATGAAAAGAATGATAAAAAATGCCAAAAGATGCAATTTAAAAGTTTTTAAGTCAATTTAAATTAAATTTTAAACAATTTATGTGTCTTAAATTCTAATTAAGATTAACTAATTATGTATTTTAAATAATCTAAAAATCATCCTCATTATCAAGATCAAACACTTCCACATTTTCATTATTAGAAGCATCATCTCCAATATCCTCGTCTTCCACATCATCTCCTTCTCTATCTTCATCATGTTAAATTGGAGCACTTGAAGTGGTAGCCCTTTTACTCAATTGTCAAAAGTTTCCTTTTCCCATTAGGATTCTATTAGATATAGTTAATTTTTAAAAATTACAGCAATAAATATAATCTTTAAACAGTAAAAAATAAATAAATTAGCAAACAATAAATATAAACCCTAAAACAATTAAAAAAGCCAGGCGCACCTAAGCCCAAAGCTGCGCTTGAGGGCCTTATGGGCCTAAGCACGCCTGGCTGGTCTGCGCTTGCCTGGGAGATTTCCAGGCACCAAAAGCTATGCCTAGGTGCGCCTTGCACCTAGGCACGTCTGTAATAACACTGTGCCAAATTGGGTTGTGGATTTAATCTTCTTATATATACAAGTATATACATACATAGATAATACTATCTTTAGCAAGTTGTGGGGTAAAAATTAAAATCATTTCTTCCATTAATAGCAATCGAAACAAGTCTAACAGGAGAGTTCAGTGTCATCATGGAAACATGTAGAGAACTATCTGAATTTATCAGGAACCTGTAGTTCACATAGTTTAGTATTTTTATGCATTGCCATGTTCCTGTATCTATATCTAGTTTCATCTGTATCCATGTCAATGTTCATTCCCTTGAGATGGTTGGGTATAGAGTGATGAGTGAAATAAATAATTAACATATTCGAAATTAAAGTCTTTTTTAGCAATTGACATAAAATTAAGTTTATGAGATAATTATAAACTTAGGCATAAAATGCCAACTTTTAGTCCTATTAAGATTTAATTTTGCCCATAATCCAGCTTAGCACCACTATAATCATCAAAATAAACTTAAAGGAAAATGTATAAATAACCAATTGCTTGAAACATACCAATTGAATGTGAATAGAGTGATTGCATAAAGAAAGCCACGTTCACAGAAGGACTCGCCTCAAATATGAAGGAAAAATTTCTTGAAAGCCATACTCTCTTCATAGTGGCCAAGGTAGTCCATTTATTCTACAAGAATCAAAATCCATTAGTACTAAAATACAGAGAGGGAAAACGATAGGAGGACCGAAACAACTAAAGTCATACTTTTCTGTAACATCTGAAAGAATTAAATGCCGATGGAACAACATGAAGTGATACCTCAGCAAACCCATTTATGAGTTCATCAATGTCCTGCTTGAATGGTCTGAGATCCATTGGATTAGAAATTTTGCTACCTAATGATGTATGTGGAAAAGGATAAAAGAATCAAAATTGGGTCAGCCAAAAAATAAAGCCTAAAAGATACTAAAGACATATCATAAAATAGATTATGTCAAGAAAACAACCAAATGATAAATAAAGACCTTAACAATCTAGTGAAGGATCTATGCATAAAGTATAAACATGCAAAAAGAGGGGTTTTAAGCTTTTTCCTTGAAAGGGAATTTTGGTCTTAAAAAAGATTGTTTAAGGAGTTCCTTTTAATTTTAATTTTTGCTTCTCTTTTTTTTTTTTTTTTTTTTGGGGGGGGGGGGGGGGGGGAAGGGAGGGGGGTGTTTGCAGCTTACAAGTTGACTAAGAGAAGCCATTCTCATAATATGTTGGTATCTCAAAATCGTAACTTTCAAAGGTGCAATATAAAATGGTAAATGTAAAATCACAAAATCATACATAAGAAATCACGAACACTATAATGATAACCAATATTTCTTCAACAAAATACCAAAACTTCAACAACAAGCACTGTTCAACACGAGTACATAAATTCATAAAATCAAAAATAAGTAAAATGAAATCCTATTTGCAAACACAGCAAATCACAAATAATTTAAATTATAGTCCTGATTCTCTAGTTATTTCTTAAAAAACAAATTTAAATAAAAACACCAAAAAGCTCCATGCATATTAGCTAAACAAACAAATTGAAACTTGGCCAAAAAAAAAAATTGAAAGGAATACACAATTTAAACAAATTTGTTTCAAACAATAACAAATAACATAGCTTCTGTATAATTTCCCTGTAACACCAGAAAGTTTCTGAACATGGAATAGAGGAGTTTCAAATGAGGATAACATCCGGAAACCACTGAATCTTCAAGGAGCCTTGCGCAATAAGTTGGAAGTCAAAGAAAATTGAAAAAGTGGAAAAGTGGAGAAAAAAAGTGGGTAATGGAGTTCATGGGCAGAAATCTTGGAGGATTCCACAACTCCTTATCTCTCCATTCTATCTCTGCCATTTTCTGTTTTTTCCTTTTTGCAGGTTTTCTTTAGGGTTTGACTACTCTCTCTCTCATATTGCCACGCCCCAATTTTGGAGGCCATGACTGGCACTACCCCCTAAGAAGCCGTAGACTCCAATAGGGAATAGTAAGCCATACCATGAACAGTTTTCCATCTATTATTTTAAACATTTCAGGTTTACCACAAAAATTACCATAACTATCATTCCGGAATTTAAGTGCCCACCGGCCGAAGTCATCTTCTGATTGCATTGCCAAAAATAATTTAGAACACAAAGAAAAAAAATATAAATGTTCCCATACATAAGTTCAGTAAAGTGTAGTGAATGTGTTGTAGCATGGAGCGTATCTAGGGTAAATACAGTTAGAATCGCCTACCGCAATCCTTACCGCCAGAGTCGATGCCAGCCTACAAATCTGAAAATGTTAAGGGGTAAGTCTACCACTATTTTAGTGAGGGGTAAAGAGCATTATAATGGGGGAAAATATATAATCAATGCATCAATGATAAATCATCATGCCATGACATGCCAAGTAATAATTAAGGAAAAGTAGGAGATGACGAATAAATATGCACATTTAGGAGTAAATAGGTTAGAACTAGAATTCACATTTGGCATTGCTCGAATGGTTAGACCTCTCTTCCAATAAGCTTGTTGGGGAGATCCCTCAACAGCTGAAAAATTTAAACCTTCTAGAAGTTTTAAACCTTTCACAGAATCAACTAGTTCTAGTTGGACAAATACCTCGAGGAAGACATTTTGATACATTCTCAAAACGATTCTTTTATTGGAAACTAGGGCTTATGTGGATCTTTGATGTCAAAGACAAGCAACTATCCTCAAGCCCACAGCCACCAAAAGAAGAGGATCCACAATTTTCAAATTGGCTCAACTGGGGAGTCATATTGACAGGTTATGGATGCAGATTAGTATTAGGTCTTGCTATGGGATATTTAATGTCCTTTACAGGAATACCTCAATTGGTTGTGAGGATGATTGGGGGTGCAGGAAACAAATGCCCCAAGAGAGGCAGAACAAGCAATCTCAGGGCCACAAATGTAGGAGAAAGTAGCCAAGGCAAATGGTGTTCTTGGTAAAAAGAAAAAAAAAATCAAATTAGCTATGGGATATTTTATGTTCTCCACGGGAAAGCCCCAATAGCTTGTGAAGATCATGCCAAAAAAACAATCTCAGAACCACAGATACAGAAGAAGTTAACTTACTGTGGTAAGTGTTGCAAGAACTTCAGTATAATTGTAACTGAACTTTCTGCTTACTTATGTTTGTTATCCAGACTTGCCTGTGAAAAGGGCCATGAAAGAAATAAATCATTAGTGAATAAACTCTAGTCTTGTAATTTCCTGTCACTTTATTTGTCGGAGTGGACATAAAGTTATTGGGATACAATTTCTTGAGATATCTGGGTTAATGTTCTCCACAATAGAAATTGATACAATGTTGTTTAGACATACAATTTGGATTTGGGGACTGCTTTACAGACATCTACTTGCTTTTTAAGTGTTTAATTTTATGTTGGAAGAACTTATTAAAGAAGTTGCCAAGTCTTCTGTGCTAACGTGAAATTTATTTACTTGCTTTACTGATGCTTCACACTGTATTTACATGTACAAAGCAAGGACTCATTCAGCTCTTATCACAGTAAGAAGAGGACTAGAAATTTTGAAATTCAATAATCATTCCACATGAAAATTACATTTCAACCATAAGTATACCCATCTAAAATAGGTGTCTTTTCACCAAGAAAAAAAAAAAATAGGACGACTAGAAATTTTTCTAAATTTATCTAATTTTCCAAATTATAACCAAAAAACTCAAACCAAGTTTAATAATGTTTTATCAACAAACAGAATTGAGCAGTGTCTCTGGGATTTTCCTGATTGCTAGGTGTTTGTATTTTGAAATTTTTATTACTTCTGGCCAACTAAATGCCTCCAAATACCGCTTATATTTTTCTATAGCTTCAGTATTTGGTTACACACACAGGTCGTTTTTTAGCTAACAGTAACAATCAGGAGCTAGATGCTGCTATAGGTGACATGGTGATATGGTAAAACCCATATCAATTGATTTGGGGGGACGCCAGATTGATTCATAAAGTTAAAGATTTTCTCTTGACCTGGATGTCAGGCTCTGTTTAGCTATACCAAAAATAGATATAAGCAAGGGCCGTATTTATATAATGATAACTAGAAAGAATCAATCATCCCATAATGAGGAGAAAACCATCTTCTTAATATGTCACTACAGTTGACATCTTCTTAATATGTCAACTGTAAGCTACATATTGAGTTTGGCAATGGACATCTATTCGGGACCTGCCGTACAGAATTGGACCTTCGAATACCAAATCTGTTGAAGAAGAAGAAGACAAAGAAACAAGGGCACCAAAATCCTTAGACCTGACCTCTGATTACCTCGGAGGAGAAAGAAGAAGAAAGGAGATTACTTACCAGAATCTCCAGAGTCCGACTCTTCGAAACACAAATTCTTCTTGTTGAAGCTCCAAATCGGCGAGAAAGGGCTGTGGAGAGGAGGCCGGAGAGGCTAGGGTTCTAGTAAATCCAGGAAGCAGTAGATTTCCTTTCGCTGAAAAGTTTTAACCAGCCGTAGAATATGAAAATCTCAAGGATTATAGAGTATAAACAATCAAACATTCTTGTCACTAGAACACACGATCAAACACGAAGGATACAATTATCCATAAACGAAGAAGCCAAATTGACGGAGAGAATAAGGACCATAATATAATCTGTATACACACAACAATATACAGAGAGAGGGGGTTGTTGATGAACTTACCAGTAGCCGGCGTTAATGGTGAACACAATTTCTGCTAAAACCAGGCGATTTAGATTTCCGACCCCAACTGGAGATGAACAGAGGCGTCATTGCAAATGAGTCGCTCCGTTTCGAAGTCGAGATTCACCTCACACCTCGCATTCCAACGACTTCGATTCTCGTTTTGAAGTCGACGGGCGCCGGAGAGGGACGCCGGACATGACGGACAGAAGATGCTGCGAGGGGGGACAGAAGGAAGATGAGAAATCGATTGAAAGAATGTGATTTTGGGTTTTAGGGGTATGGGGATATGATTGGAATTTTTTGATTTGTTTGAGCGTGAATAATTTTTACTCAAAACTCATTGTAAGGTTTTCAAATCGCCAGTTTCATGGTTGCAATTTTAAAACATTAAAACCTAATCAAACATCAGTTTAAGGGCGTTTGTTGGGGGAAAAATTTTAAAATTTTTAAGAATATTATATTGGGAATCTTATTCTCAGTATAATTTTTTAAAAAAAAATCTTAAAAAATTGAATTTTCGAGAATAATTTTTAAGTAACTTTCTCAAAAAAAATTTTCATAAGAGTTGGAAATCTAAATTTTCCATAGACTTAAAAATATTTTTAATAAATAAAAAGATTAAAATATCAATTACCCTTTTATAATCCCATACAAACATATTATATATATAATATATTTATATTATTTATTATAAAATATTATATATATTAAACTAGATATTAATACAAACATATATATTATGTATATTATATATAGACATACATATATATATACATATTGTGTAAAAAAAATAATATTTTTTTATTTTCTAAAGATATTATGGGTCTTAATATTTTATATAGTAGAAAAAATTTATTATTTTTAAATAAAAAATTAAATAAGGGTAATTTTGAAAAAAGAACATGAATTCCAAGAATGTTATATTTAAACCAAACATAAAAAGGTAAGATTCTCAAAAAAGAATACTCAACATTCTTGAGAATATTTAAATCTATCCAAATATAGAATTGCATAAATCTTGAAAATTAAAGATTTTCAAAAACATTCTCAAGAATCATGAATCATAAGAATTTAAAAATTTCTCTAGTACCAAACGCTCCCTAAGATCTAATCAAACACTATTTTAATAAATACATCTTATTACTAATATATAATAGATAATGAATAGTTTTTAATATTTTTTTTAAAAAATAAATTTATTTTTAATTTTACTAGTAGTCCAAATTATAAAATATTTTAAATCTCTTAATAAAATATATAAAACAACAAAATTATTAAAAATATTTCATAACTCAAACTGTAAAATAATAAATTTAATCTAAATTAAAAATAGTCAACCTCAATTAAAAATAAAAATATAAGAGTGAATAGATACAAATACTCTTTTGCTTATATTCACAAATAAATTTGACAAACAACTTAGTTTGAAAAATATTATCTAATGTTTGAATATTGTCACACTAAGAGCAAAACACGATATTCTTCAATTGCTCAAGCATTATCTACCAAAATGACTTCCAATTTCTTACCCTTTTTTTTTACAAGGACAACATTGAACTGATATAGTGATCTTTCATCTACCAAAATGACTTCCAATTTCTTACCTTTTTTTTACATGGATAACATTTAACTGATATGGTGAACTTTCCTAGGGATAAGAGAACCAAACACCTTCAAAGACCTCCCCCTCTGCAAATGACATCAACGATTAACCTTCATTCAACAAGTGAAGCGGCAGCAACCCCATCACCATGTTATCTAAAGCCTAAAGGAATAAAATAACAAAGCAACTAATAATACCCTCTGTCCAAGCACCTGAATTTGTCTCTCATAATGGTACAATGTACTTTCACCAGACGGCAATACATCTGACTGCAGAGTGAAGAAAGGAGGAGGTTCTATTACAAGGTCTAGCAATAAGAGATTCAACAACCTACAATAAATACACAAAATCCAACTCTAAGAGAGAGCCTGCCTATATCGGGAATTCCATTTTCACAAGCGCTTTCGAGGTGTCCACCGGTTCATCTTTGAGCCAATCCTTGGCACATACGAGGGCCTCTAGTGTCTCTGGCCGCAGGGAACACCTGTAGCTGTCCATCTCTTTTCTCACGGTATCGAAAACGGATTCTGGGCCAAGGGTGCACAATGGAATTGTCAAGATGTCGCGAGCCATCTTGGAGAGAGTTGGGTACTTTGTCTTGTTTAGCTTCCACCAGCCCAGGACATCGAATTCGTGCACGCGGGGCAACAAAGATTCCTGCAGATATTCGTCCAACTCTGACCTGGACTGCTGGCTGGTCGTCTCCATGATATACATGTCGAAATCTGTGAGCCCAAGTTCATCGTTCATAAGACCAGAACCTCCTTGGGCGTCGTCAGGCTTTGGGTTCCCACCACTTGCTTCGGCCATGTAAGCGGGGGTTAGAGGCAGAGGAAGCGCGACGTACTCAAGAAAGAGCTCATGGATTCCATCATCAACAAGCTTCACATATGTAGCTGCATCATTCCCATAGATCTTCGTGAAACTAAACTCAACGAGCTTCATCTTGAACCTAGGATCCATAATTACTGCAATAGCCAAAACCAGACAGCAGTCCTTCCAGTATTTATCAAATTTTTCTTGCATTGGCTTGGTAATGCTGCTGATGAAGGGGTCCTCACCCTGGACAGCACGTGCTAGCTCCAACTGAAGTTTCCAAGCTTCGTGGAAAAATCTGTTTGTGGTTGGGATGGTTGGAGCAGTCAGTGTGGAAGCAGCATCAAAGAGCAGCTTCAAGAATGTGCAGAGAGTCTCCACCTGCTTCCAGACTTCCATGGATGGGGCTTCCTTGTAGTCAGGGTCAGATGTGTCCAAGCAAGAAAAGACCTCCTTTAAGTCAGAAGCAGCAATCAGCATTTCATATGTTGTGTTCCATCGAGTTTGATCATCAAGAACAAGGGTCTTTGTGCTAGGAACTTGAAGTTGTTGCTTCAGCTCGAGAAACTGTTCCTCATGGGATTCTGACGTCTTAACATACTTCACACTATCCCTAATCTTCTTGACAATATCATGCGCTACCCTTAATGCTTCTTGGGCTATGCTGCTTAAAGTACGAGCAAGGCAATCCCCAACCAATAGCTGACCATTAAGCATCAGTGGGTTCTTGATAGAGAGTAAAGCTCTAAGATTATCAATTGCAGCTTCACTTAAGGGTTGATTTATAGTAAGTGTGAATAATCTTCCCTCCATACTCCAATCAGAGAGGCAAGCAGCAACAGCATGACTGAAAGCAGCATCCGATTCAGGATATGGTTCCATAACAACGTTTAGTGTTTTCCTATGCAACTTCCAATCAATATCAATGAAGTGACCGGTCAAAAATACATAGCCTGTGGTATGACTTGAAGTCCACAAGTCCAGTGTAAGGCAAATCCGTCCCGGAATTCCTTCAATGAGCCTCTGAAGACCTTGCTTTTCCCTCAGGTAGGTTGCCACACAATCCCCTTGGACAGCATTGAAGCTCACCATGTCAAATCGAGGCTGAAGACTCTGGACAAAAGCAATAAAGCCAGGGTGCTCAACAATGTGAAGGGGGTAATCATGCATGATGATCATCCTAGCTATCTCATGGCGGCAAAGATCAGGATCAAACCCAAAATAAGGAGGGCCAGCAGTTCTGTATCGACGCTTGGGTGTATCAATGCCATTCACAGTCCCACTTATTTTGCCTGGTGCACTGTATGGAGTCAACTGATTCCTCTCCTGGTTACGAAGGACTACATGGCAGGTCCCCTTGGCAATGTGTCGTTTCAGGTGGCTTGTACCAGCAACTTTTGAACCAGTGCTGTATGCAAATGATTGCTTGCATTGCTTGCAGCTAGCCCTTCTACATCCTCCACCCACATGTTCTATAGTGAAGTGTTCCCAGACTATCGATTTCTTTTTCCTCCTCTTGTTTGGCTGTGTTTCGACATTGGCCAGTTCATTATTCTCAATAGGCGTTGACATCTCGGATGAGAAGTGAAGTCCTGCTATAGAAAGGAAAGTCATTTTGATAGTAAATTTCAGGTAATTGCAGCAAATCCAATAGGAACAAAAATTATTTTGACATCAACATAACCAGATTGTTACATGAAAGAAAAAACAGCACAAGAAGAGATTGAAAGTAAACTTCATTAACTTTGACAAACAAGACTTCAAAGTTACTAATATATCTACAAGACTATAAAAACCAAGAGGACAGAATTTATATAGGGCAAGTGTTACAACTTGAAACACTATTAATAGCATCATTCACATATCCATTTGTATATTCCACTACTCAAATGACCTTCAGTAACTTGCTGGTACAAAATGAATGAAGATGGAAAGACAAGAATTCTTTTTGAAAAAAAAAAAAAAAAAACACTCAGTGTACAATTACAATTATAGGAAACAGCTTCATGCAGCTATGAGATGCAACATAGTCCTAATGTGGCAATGATTACTATGCCATGACTATCTCCATGTTATTCAAAGTTTCAAACAACATCCATCATTGGTTAAAAAAAAAAAGTTCACTGGTGCTCAGGTTGGTGAATAAATGTCAAGTAAGAACAAATTTCAGTTAACTTGATATTCATTACAAATCCTGGATCCCGTACCAGGTTAATCAGTGCTCAAAGCAAGCAATAACTCATGGTTTTCCAAACCAACAGGATTCTAACCCCAATGTCACAATCTTTTCTCTATTAAACTCCAGATAAACTTAAAAGCAGCAAAATATCTTCAAAATGCAAAGTTCAGTTCATAAAATCAAACAAACATAACAATTTATGTATCAGGGAAAGGCATATATGTTGATAGATTAAGCAAACAACAGTTAAGAATATTGGAGCATACAATCTGCAAAATAACACAATTCAGCAGACGGGGTATTAAAGGAATAAAAAGTAGAAATCATCTGTGAACAATGAATTAGAACACAACAAGCAGCATGCATACTAGCAGATAGTAGCCACCTCTATAGTTCCAAGACGTTAGCACATGGGCTTGCAGCATTTTTTTCCTCTTCACCAACTTAGTAACCCAGTCATACATAATAAGCCTTTACTTGAATTTGAACTATTTGTAACATGATACCTTCATCTAAACCTTCCCGAGGATACAAGCACAACATAATTATCTAACACAATCCATGTTACAAGGAGCAGCCTAGATCCTACAGTTGCTCGGTATTATACAACAACAATAACACCAAACATGGGTTTGAGCTTGCCAATCATCTCAATCCACAACCATATCTTCTGTAAATTGGTTTGTATTGGATGAAAAGCCACCAACATTTTACCAAGCAAAACACAGGATTGAATGTTTGTTTAATTAGAAAATAACTGAACATTTAAATACAAGGAAAAATGCAACACAAATAGATATATTACACATAATTTTCCCATAAAATGACATGACTCGTCAACAACTAAACATTGGGATCAAAAAGCCTACTACACTGACTCATTACTGCAAAAATATCACTGCTAAATATTCCAATGGTAATTTCTCTACCAAACTCTACAAAAGTATTATTGTCCTAAATATATATCAAGGTGGCCCAACAAGTCACCTCATATAGGGACCGGTGCTCAGACCCCCTCAGTTTCTGTCCGTATAACATGAATTCTCAAATACATATTCGCCTTCTCTCCCACTTGAAGTTGAAGCTAGGGAATTTCCACATATTAAGAAAACATTTTAATGCACCATCACCATCATCTAGAAATTGTCTAAAACATATGTAGGCTACATAAAAAGCAAGGAATAACAAGAAGTCTAACAATTCTGCATCCTAAAACATGTACATGTTCAGGTAGGACTATCAAGTCCAGAGTAATTATGTTTAACTTATAAATTGATTAATTTAAACGAACAATATCTGCCATAGAAACTAGACTAGGCGAGAGTGTGCCACTGTCAAATACACAGGAGCCAATCATACTCGATACTCATAATAATCAGCCAACATGATTCCAAAGCTTTGAATTCATGAGCTGGGCCCAAGATGAGCTGGCCCAAGTCCATCATCCATAATCCTTCCAGCAAGGAGAAATAAGAAAGAAGAAAATGAAAAATAAATAAATAAAGGGAAAAAGATCTAGATCTGATAGAACAGGCCCAAGATGGACAAAAGCCCATTTGGGCAAAAACACAGGTCAGGGTTAAGCCGGGTATTTTCTCCGCCGATGGGCCAAAAACATTGACAGACGGCAAAGAAATAGATCTACAGTTTCGTTAAATCTGGGCTCCAAATCAAGAGAGTCGAAACAAAGGCTACGATCAAGAACCAGCCATGAAAGTCACAGATCAAACACAAATCACTCGCTTATAAGCTTCGGAACCCCAATTTAATCCGTAGAAAAGCTTAAAAGTAATCTCAAAACTACATGTTCAGGAAAAATATAGTCAATTCGGCATGATACCCAAAATAAAAATCAGATCCTAAAACAAAGAACAAGAAGAGAAACCACTATTTCACACCCCCCCCCCCTTCTCCCTTAAAAAATTAGGTTTGGCTAAAAAATTGAGAGCTCTTACTTGAGAAATCGGAGCTCGCGAGACCAAAATACGGTGTCGTACAGTACCGGACGGCGGAAATCCACTCCTCAGCAACTGCGATAGATCTAGGGTTTCGGGGAGAGAGGCGAAGGGGAATTGGGCTTGAACCCGAGAAACCTAATTGGACCAATTGGTTTTTGGGGTGGGGGACGGGGGAGGGTGTGGCCAAAGTTGGGACTTTTTAGAAGCGATAAGGTTTTCGGTCGAGAGAGAGAGGGGGGGAGAGAGAAAAAAAGAAATAAATCGAAATGGATTGGACTTTGAGGTCCAATTTGATGTTACATAATAATATGGTCATCCATGTGTATGTCTTGAGGGATTGGGATGGGTGGGCACATGCCATAGCCCATTCATCTTTTTAGGGGTTAATTTTCGGGACCTTTTGGATGGTGATTGGAGGGTGGGTAGGTGTAGCCCAGCGTAGTTGGTGGACTATTTATGGTGGTGGCCCACTTGGGGATAGATTTTCCGGCAAATCCTTTGGTGCAATTTTAGCCCAATGGTGTTTCGGAAAAATTCAATCATTTGGGACTCCCCCCCCCCCCCCCCCCCATCTTGGCTTGGGAGCCAGTCTCCTTGGTCTTCTAGATATTTTTTTTTAAATTGAATTTTTAATTTAAAAGGTAAATAAATAAATAAAAACTTGGATTTCTTATTTAATCAAGTCTGTGGATTGGATTAGATTAGGCCATTAAGCATCTTAGTTTATCAAACTTAATATATATCTTGTTTACAATTTTGTAGAAATTTTGACATTAAAAATATATAAACCTGTCCATACCCCATACCCCATCATTTAATAATTTCAATCAAACCTAGTTGTAACTGTTAAAATTATTATTACTATTAGAGCTAACTTGTGGACTGTAATTTCATTTATATATATATATATGTTTTATTTTGTTGCTAAGAAAAAAAAAACCAATAACTGTTTAGACTTATACTTTATAAATTCACCAAAAAAATAAATTGTTATATAACTCATCAAATGCCTTTTAGATTGCAAATTGTGCTTGACCATGACCAACATTCATCTGTACCTACATTTAACCCAAAAAAAAAAGAATAAAAAACATTCATCTGCACCTACAGGACAGGACCAAAGGGCACAAGGGAATGGGCACACATATTGCAGCAAAACATTGTGCATTTTGTAACCCCCAATGGGGCCATGGCATTGGGCCTCCAGGTGCCCATCAATCTTGTATGTTTGGACATGTCTAGCCCCCACCCAATCGATGCCCTATTTGACAAGGATGATTTAACTTTCCACCTCCCAATCTCCCATTATAATGGTATTCAACTCTTGCAGATAGTAGTGAAGTTAAGGGCATGTTTGTTTTCGGGTCGGATCGATTTGACCCGTCACTGCCTCGCCCCTTTTGCCATCGATGCATGCCACCGCAAGGCAGGCAATGAAAATGGTTCATCAGGAGAAGAGGAAGACAATGAAGAAAGATTTCTTCGTGGGAAGCAAATGTTGTCTCTGGTGAAAAACTGTGGCCAGAGCGAGTTGTGGTTGGGTGAAGAAGAACTAACTCGAACCACAGGTAAGTACTATCTTCTTCTTCTTAATGGCCATGGGAGTTTTGCAGAGCACGGCCCTAAAGTGGGCCCTCTTTTGTTCCTCTCAGTCTTCCTTCCCTCCGCTTTTTACTTGACTGACTGGTAGCTGTAGTTGACTTGACTTCGATGAGGGCTGAAGGGGCCTGCTTGTGTTGTAAATGCCTGATCTTGCCTACAAATAAAATTAAAATCTTTGGCCTCGTCTCTGTTCATCACAGTTGGTGGTGCAACCTTCCTAGCTCCCATTTTGAATTCATTCACTTCGGTACCAAATTAATAATTAAGAAGGGTTGTTGTTGTTGTAACTGTTGTGTATCGTGTGTGTGTCTGGGTTAGTGCTGTCCCACATCGGTGGTGGGATAAAGAAAGCACTACTAAGGGTATTTAAACCCTTACCTCTCTTGGGATTAGGTCTCAGGGACATCTAAATTTTGCGAGGGGGCAAACCCTTATTCGTCCGCGCGCCTGAGCTTGAAAAATAAATATTACTTTATATAGAACTTTTTAATTTTTTTGGCCGCCTTTGGTGCTTGACATAGATAGTTAAAATTGAGATTTTAATTGAAATAGAAAAATATCCTATAAAATCGAATTTTAAAATTGTAAGATTTTTAAAATAATTAAAATATTTTTTAATTTTTATAAATATATATTTATAATAATATAATTTTATAAAAAATAAATTAATATCATTTAATAATTTAATTATTCTTTATTATAGCTTTAAAGATAATGTTTCTAAAATATAACTTAAAAACTAATAGGTTGGTATAGAACTTAGAATTCTTTAAGGGATATTTCTAACGTCTTTCATTAAATTTAAGTTATAATTTTTTTTTTGATTTAATCCTGATTTGAGATTGGGTGATCTATTAATTAATTATCTATTTGTCTTGATTTATTTATATAATGTTAAATCAAGTAAATTAAGTAAAAATTATAATTTAAATCAAGTCAATTGAAACTTATGCAATCAATATTAGATGTTATATGACATTAAAACTTATGCAATAAATATAAAATCAAGTTCCAATTTAGAGGCTAAATATAACAATTTGTTGCATAAGTTCCAATGTCAAATACCATGTAACATTTAGACATTGAAAATATCATTTAAATTGCAACTTCTATCAATGGAGGTCTCTGAAACTTAAAATCGTTTAAAAATTGTAAAACGTAAATTTGAGATTTTATAAAATTTTATCCTAAATTAAATTTTACATAAAATTTGAAGTATTTTTTAAATATAAAATCTTAAAATTGAAATTTTAACAAGAATGCTTGGCGTCATTATTTTTTCCTTTAACGCAGCAGTTAACCGGAGATTATCTCCAGTTGAAGAGGCGCGCGTAATGACGACATTCACTCTGTCAGTAAATGTCAGCGTCTGTTCGTGCGTCTCTGAAGCTCTTATATGGTGTACCTCACTGTGTGGGAATCCAAGTCTCTAGCTACTATTCCCTATCGTCTGGTTTTGAGCCGTGGAAGCCAGTGTTCGTCAGTTCTGCTAAAGTCTACCGTCGTGGTTACTATCGCCGGTCTGGTCGTCGTATCTTGCTGAGTCAGACGTCGTAGCCTGCCGTAAACTGTGTAGGGCGAATCTGGCTTTAGGACAGTACTTCTAGCGTGCTTCGACCGCTGTCGCCTCCTACCACCGTCCATGTCCGTGCACCTCTGGCACAGTGGTGGTTTGAACCCCCCAGCCCTTTAGTTTTCAGTGCAAATTTGATTACAGAAATTCTGAGTTCGGTTGGTGTTGGTGTTACAAGAGTTATATATTGTGGTGCTGTTGCTGTAACTGCTGTTATCATTGCAGAATATATATATATATATATCCATTTTGCTTATTTATTTTCCAACAGTAACAGTACTAGAGTTTTCTTCTTCATCTTCTATCTCATCTACTTCTTTCATATTATCACTATCACCGTCATCATCATTACTCGTTCGGATGCTGCCCAAGTGGAGATGAAGAGGTGCAGTGCAGAACAGAGCTCTGCTTTGCTTCAGTTCAAATCATACTTTATCGTCAGCCAGTCGGTTTTCTCAGTTTGCGTTTCTTCTTCGAATCCAGGAGGAGGGGAACATTGGTTGAGATGCCTCAACTCATTGGTTGTAGCGGGATCGTAAATCTTACCCATCTGATGATCTCGTCAATTAACTTCAACAGTGATATGAACCTTGAAACGACACGCCATATAGAATTCCTCATGGTTCTTATTTGTCGAATAATAGCTTCAATGGCGCGATTGAAGAATGTGTAGGACCTCAGTGAAAATTTAGCTGTTCTTGATATGGGGTATCGTCCCTGATGCATTTGTGAGAGAGAATAACTTGGTGACTGTCAAATTTAATGGCAATAGATTAGAAGGACCAGTGCTGAAATCTTTAGTCAATTGCAAATGGATTGAAGTGCTAGATCTTGGAAGCAACAAGTTCTCTGATGAGTTCCCGCGGTGGTTGGAAAATTTATCAAATTTGCGAGTTCTAGTCTTGTGAGCATGCAGATTCCATGTACCTATTTCCACTTCCAAGACTAAATCTTCCTTTCCCAACTTGCGAGTTGTAAACTTATTAGAAAGTTGTTTCACTGGTCCATTGGAGAACATATTTCAGAAATTTTAAGGAGCAATGGTGAAACAATCTTTGAACTCCAACACACTGGCAACTGTAGTATTTTTTATTTTGATTCCTTGACTATGGTGATCAAAGGTTCAGCCCTTTTTATGGAGAAAGTGTTGAACATTTTCATAGCCATTGATCTATCAAGAAACAAATTTGAAGGAGATATTCCAGAGATGATTGGATTGCTAATTCAGTATGAGGGTTGAACTTACCATATAACAGCCTTACAGGGCATATACCAAGGTCTTTTGGGGAATTTGACAATGCTCGAAAGTTAGAACTCTCTTCCTATAAGCTTGTTGGGGAGATCCCTGAATAGCTAATAAATTTAAATTTTCTAGGAGTTCTAAGCCTTTCACAGAATTAGCTAGCTGGACGAATACCTCAAGGAAGACATTTTGATAGAGTCTCAAGTGATCCTATTGTTGGAAACTTGGGCTTATGTGGACCTCCGATGTCGAAGGCATGCAACAATCCTCAAGCACCACAACCAGCAGAAGATGAGGATTTACAATCTTTAGATGGGCTTAAGAGACATGACCCATTAGTCCCCTCAATACTTATTCTCCTGCATTTCTTATTGGCGCACGGCAGTGAAAAATTTTCCCGAGAAGCTGCAAAAGCTGATACTTTCATGTGGGGAACTGTAAGAAATATATATTATCTATTGAAGAACCTTCGCAGAGAAATTTTGTATCTATGCAAGTCTACCTTTTACTTGACAATTACATAAACATGAATTTCTGTATGTACATGTACCTGAAGTTTATGTGCTTTAGATTGAAATAGATAATGGTAACTTTTGTTTAAGTAACGAAGTCTGTTTTTTCCTTCATACATTCATGAGCAGCTTCTCGTTTCATAATAATTGGTGCAACCTTCCTTCCATTTTGAATTCATTCTGTACCAATGATGGGTTGTATCCTACTTTGGCTCTCTAGTAGTCTTTTTCTTATACCTCTCTTCTTTCAGAATGTTTAGTCAAGAACAGAGCTCTATGTTGCTTCAATTTGAAGCATACTGTACCTTCAACAAGACATTCTGATTATACTAAATGATGTCTGGGAAGTGGTTGTTCATGGTTAAAGCTAGGCAATCTTGAACCTTTCTTTAGCTCAATAGTGTTGAATCTTTCCTAGACTTTAGTCTCCAAAGCCTCTCCCTCTTTTGTTTATTTTTGGATAACATCCATTATGAGATCAAGTTCTTTTTTGCTTTCTTCGATGTAGTTCTGTTTTGAAACAGAAAATAACACAAATTTTGAAAGTAGTGTCGTTTTCTACAAATTATACTTTGGTATTACATATCTTATATATACTGGGTAAGATTTAATCATGTTGTATTAACAAGGGAAGATGAGGAAAGATTTGTGCAGAGGTAGAACAACAGAACTAATTAATCAATTAATTGGCCTGACTTCCACTAATTAATCAATCATCACTTTCACTACTTGTTCGGATGCCGTTGCTATTGCTGCTGCCCATATGAAAGTGGAGATTAAAGATGAGGAGGTGCAGTGCAGAACAGAGCTCTGCTTAGTTTCAGTTCAGATCATGCTTTACCTCCTCCTTCAGCAAGCCATTTTCATCCTGTACCTTAAACAAGTCGCATTCCCCCCCTTGGAAAGCAGATCCTAATGTTCCCGGTCTGACAATGGCATCTTGGAAGCAGGGAACTGACTGTTGCTCTGTTGCGAGGAAGCAGCGATATAGACTTGGAAATATTCTGCCATAAAGTATTCCTCCAGGTTCTTGATTTTGTCAAATAATAACTTCAATGATGAGATTATGCATCTACTTTCTTATATGTTAAGTTGAATTTGTTTTGCCAACTTGTTTGTACTTTTGTGTGGAATGACTTGAATATTTAGCTCCTCCAACACTTCTTTCTCCCATGTGTTCCATCGGCACACGGAAATGAAAATTTTGGTGAGAAGTTGAATTATAACATTGTTGAACAGTTATACATCGGGTACTATTCTATATCAAGTTAGGAGTGGAACCATTTGTTAAAATTTTATTGAAAATGATGTTAAAGTCACTTGAGAGAGGCGAGACCAAAGATATCATATCTAAAAGAATATTATAAAAAGGTCTTTTGAAATTATCTTGACGAGATATTTTTTTTTATTTAAATTTCTGTCACGTGAAGAGAATTTGTTATTACAAGTGTTTATTATCATTTAAATTGAACGAATAAATTTATGTGACAATACTAAATATAGTAGTGTTTATAGTTGCTTTAGAAATTCTAAATTAAAACACAAATTCACTGGTCATTCATCAAGCTGAAACCAAACAAATTTGTGGTGAAAAAATGGTCAGTTCCAATCAAAACATTACTTTAACTTTTTTATCATGAGTAGAAATTTTGAAATTCAATAATAAAGGGTGTCCCAAATCCCAATATAATAAGCTCTCGATCATTTTTATAGACAATACTCTCTTTAGTGTATCGGTGGGTGGGTCATAAAGATATGCGATTGTGATGGCTTTGGCATGTGTTGTCGGCAAGCTAGTTGACTAGTTAAATAATTATTTATAAAATTATAAATATAAATTTATTAATATATTTATAAATAAATATGTTTCATGAATTATTTATAAATTTTTAATTAAGCCTAATTATGAGACTCTAATCAAATATGTTCATGAGTCTTAACAAATAAATTTAATGAACTTTTATCAATTCAAACACAGAATTATTCATAAACAATTCGATTTATTTACAATCTTATTAAAAATATAAGAAAATAAAAGAGATTTTGATTTTAAAATAAAATACAATTTATGCGAGAGAATTGATTTTATTAATTTTATCAAATTTGTTGAAATTTACTTTGCCTTTGATGGATTCTATGGAATTTAATTTCAACAAATCAATTTCACAATTTTTTTTAATTATAGACACAAAAATTTGAAATTAAAAATAAATTTCACAAGAACTTTATGAAATAAATTCATTCCAAGCATATAATGTTAAAAGACTTTTGCCTGTTACTGTAACAACAGAAAGACAGGAGAAGATGAGAATGAAAGAAGGAGAAAGTAATTTTAAATATAAGAATAAAATAGTTAATTTTTATAATTTATAATTTATTAATGACTATATATTTGAAATCTAAACGATAAAAAACTTTGGGTTACAAGGGGAGTCGGTTGGTTTCCTAATTAATAATCATAAAATTCAAATTAGCTTGTTTTGAATAAATTTTAAAATTGTCAAATCATAACTGACCATTAATCTATAGACTTGCAATTTAAACTATTTAATTTTTTTTCTCGACCTACTATATGATATTTAAAAGAATAGTATCTATCATACAAGAAAAATTTATACTTAAATAAGAGGAAAAAATTCAATCTAATTTTGATATATCTTATCTTAGTTCAAGAGCAATTTTCTCCTATATTCATATGATGATGAATAACCTCGAACTCACTCCTGATGAAATATTCAACCTACCATATTTGAAGCTACTATTTATGTACTCTTTAACAATGCTCTCACCGGTAACTCTCCTTGGTTTATAAACTCTAGCAGTCTACTTCACAGGCATTGAACCTTGAGTCCACAACTTTTTCTGGGCAATAGCCTAACTCAATTGGAGATCTTAGTCCCCTGTCATACTTACATGCTAGTGGTTGTAACTTCTATGGATCTTCCAAACTAATATTCCATTCATTTGCACTGTGAATTATTGAATTCTCATAATTTGATATAAATCCAACGCAGCCTATTTGGGAATGAATCACTTGGCAGGTCGTCTTTCCTTCACAATTAACCCAACCGCCTATGTTGACATACCTACTGTTGGATAATAACTATATCAACGGTCACATTAATGAGATCAACTCCAACTCCAGTTACACGGGCCAGGATGATCATTATCATTTTGATTCCTTGACTATGGTGATCGAAGGTTCAACCCTTGTAATGGAGAGAGCGTTGAACATTTTCACAGCCATTGATCTATCAAGGAACATTTTTGAAGGAGAAATTCCAGTAATAACTGGAGAGCTAATTTCACTTTGAGGGTTGAATTTGTCTCGCAACCACCTTACAAGGCATACACCGAAATCTCTTGGGAATTTGGCAATGCTCGAATGGTTAGACCTCCCTTCCAATCAGCTTGTCGGGGAGATCCCTCAACAGCTGACAGATTTAAACCTTCTAGAAGTTTTAAACCTTTCGCAGAATCAACTAGTTGGACGAAAACTTCGAGGAAGACATTTTGATACATTCTCAAACGATTCTTTTATCGGAAACCTGGGCTTATGTGGATCTCTGATGTCAAAGGCATGCAACTATCCTCAAGCCCACAGCCACCAAAAGAAGAGGATCCACAATTTTCAAATTGGCTCGACTGCGGAGTCATATTGACAGGTTATGGATGCAGATTGGTATTAGGTCTTGCTATGGGATATTTAATGTTCTTTACAGGAATACCTCGATGGGTTGTGAGGATGATTGAAGGCGCAGGAAACAAATGCCCCAAGAGAGGCAGAACAAGCAATCTCAGGGCCACAAATGTAGGAGAAATTAGCCAAGCTAAATGGTATTATTCTTGGGGGAAAAAAAAAACATCAAATTAGCTATGGGATATTTTATGTTCTCCACGGTAAAGCCCCAATAGCTTGTGAAGATCATGCCAAAAAAACAATCTCACAACCGCAGATACAGAAGATGTTAACTTACTTTGGTAAGTGTTGCAAGAACTTCAGTATAATTGTAACTGAACTTTCTGCTTACTTATGTTTGTTATCTGATTTCTTTTCAGAGTAGATAAAATTCGTCCCTAGCATACAGATTGCCTGTGAAAAGGGCCATGAAAGAAATAAATCATTAGTAAATAAACTCTAGTCTTGTAATTTCCTGTCACTCTATTTGTCGGAGTGGACCTAAAGATATAGATCTTATTGGCATACAATTTCTTGAGATATCTGGGTTGATGTTCTCCGCAATAGAAATTGATACAATGTTGTTTAGACATACAATTTGGATTTGGGGACTGTTTTGCAGACATCTACTTGCTTTTTAAGTGTTTAATTTTATGTTGGAAGAACTTATTAAAGAAATTGCCAAGTCTTCTGTGCTTACGTGAAATTTATTTACTTGCTTTACTGATGGTTCACACTGTATTTACATGTACAAAGCAAGGACTCAATTCAGCTCTTATCATGGTAAGAAGAGGACTAGAAATTTTGAAATTCAATAATCATTCCACATGAAAATTACATTTCAACAATAAGTATAGCCATCTAAAATAGGTGTCTTTTCACCAAGAAAAAAAAAATTAGGAGGACTAGATTTTTTTCTGAATTTATCTAATTTTCCAAATTATAGCCAAAAAAACTCAAACCAAGTTTGATCATGTTTTATCAACAAACAGAATTGAGCAGTGTCTCTGGGATTTTCCTGATTACTGGGTGTTTGAATTTTGAAGTTTTTATTACTTCTGGCTAACTAATTGCCTCCAAGTATTGCTTACATTTTTCTATAGCTTCAGTATTTGGTATTTGGTTACACACAGAGGTCGTTTTTTAGCAAACAGTAACAATCAGCTAGATGCTGCTATAGGTGACATGGTGATATGATAAAACCCATATCAATTGATTTGGGGGGACGCCAGATTGATTCATAAAGTTAAAGATTTTGTCTTGACCTGGATGTGAGGCTCTGTTTAGCTACACCAAAAATAGATATAAGCAAGCGCCATATTTATATAATGATAACAACAACAACATATCCAGACTTCCATATTTATATAATGATAACTAGAAATAATCATCCCATAATGAGGAGAAAACCATCTTCCTAATATGTCATTCCCGCATGTAGCGCAGCATCTAGCATGATTTGCTCAATTAAGGTTAATTGGTTTGGTCATACATACATAAGGCACAGCACAGTTTGTTCATATGTCCTGCCAAAAGAAATGACTATCACCTCTTCAATGGAACACCAAGAAAGTAGGAAAATCAAAGAGACTGTTCAATATTTATCAAAACAAAAAAGCCGTAGGAGAGAGGATGAAAGTATGAAGATGAAGAAAAGTGCACCTAGGATGAGCAGCTTCAGTGACCTTTTCCTTCCGAAGGATGTCCAGTCTTCAAACCATCCAACCCTGAGCACATCAGCCAAACCCCACTTGTAAAATAGAAATACAAACGGGAAAAAGAAAAAAAAAAGAAAAAAAGAAAAAGCTGAACATGTATCATTTATATGGTATATGTAATTGGCTTTACTACATGTATAATTGGAAAGAAGAGGAAAAGGGGGGACAAGGCAACAGGGCACGACCCCAAGCAGAAAGAAGAGAGTGTTTGGCAGCTTCGAGGTTTGGAGCAGCAGCAGTAGTAAGAGTCCTCTGCACCTTTCTTCAATTGATTTGGCAAAGATTAGGTGACGTTTTTGTGTTGCATGACCAATAGGGCAGTAGTTGTTCGCGGACTTTAGTTAGGATAGAGTACACAACTGCTTCATAATCAAGCCAAATTCTGGATCCTCAGATAATACAAATTGGGATACACTAATTGCAGATAGATCATGGCCAATATGGAAGTGTACGTAGAGAACATTTTACTCAAATTTTCAGGCTTTTTTTTTTTTGTTGAGGCAAATTTTCTGTTTTCTAGTTAGCAAATTAGAGGAACAATAGGAAATTCCAATTGCATCTGGCACTTCTTGCACAAAAGCAAAACAGACATGCTATATTCTTCACAAGAAAAATTGGCAGATGGCTTGATACTGCTTCTTTCCAATATTCTAGATCATGCAAAAGCTGGGGCACTGGAATCTCCAAATGAATTTTCAAAGCATTGAAGTGGTAGATTTGAAAACCCTGTAAGGTGTCTATTTGAAAGGATCCCTACGGATTGGGAACCCATTGAAAGAAAAATAGATCTCAAAGCCTATAATTGTAGATCACTTTCCTTGGCTGTGGGTGGACTCTTCAGATTTTTTGTGACAGGTAGCTTTGTCAAACTCCAGTCAATTGGGGTCAATTGATTTTCGGAAAGATTTGATCTTTTTTACGATGAAATCCATTTGATAAATTGTTTACAAAATGATTTTTCACAGAAAGCGAAGAATGAAATTGTGGTGAAATCATCATTTTAAGGAAATTATGCGAAGCATGGTAAAAGTAGAGCTTTTTGACCACAAAGAAGTCCCCTGGCCCTTTTTGACTGTCTGTGTCTGTGTATATCTGTATACATATACATTCATTCATACATATCAGCCAGGATAGTTTTCTGAATTGAAATTTCTATGCTGTTCATGTTCACTTCCTCAAGTGCCAGAACTTAATTCCATCATGTCCAATACAAAGACCAGATTGACATAAGGAACAGACAATACCCATGATCTAGTTCCTCAACTGTAAGCTACATATTGAGTTAGGCAATGGACATCTAACGGGACCTGCCGTACAGAATTGGACCTTCGAATACCATATATGTTGAAGAAGAAGAAGACGACATAGAAACAAGGGCACCAAAATCCTTAGACCCGACCTCTGATTACCTCGGAGGAGAAAGAAGAATAAAGGAGATTACTTACCTGAATCTCCAGCGGAATCTCCAGAGTCCGACTCTTCGAAACACAAATTCTTCCGATTGAAGCTCCAAATCGGCGAGAAAGGGCTGTGGAGAGGAGGCGGGAGAGGCTAGTGTTCTAGTAAATCCAGGAAGCAGTAGATTTCCTTTCTCTGAAAAGTTTAACCAGCCGTAGAATGTGAAAATCTCAAGGATTATAGAGTATAAACAATCAAACATTCTTGTTAACGCGTAGTAACCATGTCATGTGCATTCTTTCCGCTTCCAGCAATGATGGGTTGGCTCCAAATTCGCCAGAGCAGACCTAACAATTAGATAAATGCAGGTCAAATCAGACGCCAACAAACATGCTTAACAACTAATTGATGCTTGTCGAACTTGCCAGAAAAAGATGATGATGATCATGAAGGGAGAAGCATCAAACAAGTCACCGTTCTTTGTTTATGACCGTGCGGGCACTTGTGGTTCGCAGGCGCCAAGGCAGAAGGCACTGGCGGAAGCACTAAACGCCAAAAACTTTTCATGGAAACAGGTTGGACAATGCCTTTGCATATTCCCGCGGTGGGGGCAGCCTCGCATGGAGGGCTTCACGTGCCTCCATGTGAGACCATAACACCGATTGTTCTTCTTCCGTTTGGGCTTTAATCTCGCTTTAATATGAATTAGGGTTCATGCATATCACCATTTTGGTGAACTTTACATATTAGGTTGGATTAACACAGAGCGGGGGGGAGGTAAAAATAGTGTCTTCGCAGGCAGCTTATCATTTTTGTCTTCTTCTTGTTTTTCGTAGATATCAACGTGGATGAATATTATGAATGCTTATGGATTAGGTTCGCCGGACCCGGACCCGGACCCGGACCCGGATCCTACTGTGACTGTATCTGAAATTCGGACCTAAAATTAAGTTAATTATTGTAAAATAAATATAGAACTAATTTAACTGAAAGAGGAGAGTAGGAATATAAAATTAAGTTAATTATTATAAAATAAATATATACTATGAATGCTCTCTTTCAGGATTTTTTTCTTTTTATTTTTAGAAATATATTTTATACATATAAAGATTAGGAAATAAGTTGTTGTACGTAAAATATCATTTTTGTATTTAAAAATATTTTATATATTAAGTTTATATATAAAATTTATAAAATAATTTTGTAATTATAAATTCTTTCTATAATTAAAATGTATCTTGTATAACTTAAAAAATATTTTTTACAATTAAAAATATGTTTGTAAATTTGAGAGAAAAAGTAGAGAGATGAGGGAGAAAGTAAAGAGGAGAGGGGAGAGAGAAAATGAAATAAAATGTTCAATTTATTCTAATTTTTAACAATAAGGGGTATCATAATTTCTAAAATATAAAGTAATTTATGTAATTAGAGAAATTTTTTTGAGTGGTCAACCTAATGTACCCCATTTTATACGCTATTGTCAATTGATAGGCAAAGTATTTAGACCATCTCCAATCCACCCTCAAATTTGGGGTAGGGTAAAACCCTACCCAACCCAGCCCCAAATCCAACCCCAAATTTCGAGTTGTGAATAGTATTATCCTAGATTTGAGGTTGTGAATATTATTATTCTAAATTTAGAGTTGCACTATTCATTAACCTCAAATTTGAGGTATTGGGGTTGTTAATAGTATTACCTCAAATTTGGAGTTACACTATTCATTAATCTCAAATTTGGGGTAATATGTTTATTCCTATTCCCCTTTCCTATTTTAACTATAACAAAATTTAATTCCTTTTGTATCTCATCTTTATATATTTTTATATTTTTTATTTACTTATTATTAGTATTAATAATATTTAAATAATATTAATAAATTATAATCAATTAATGAATAATAATTAATAAATGCACTAAATTAGAAACTATTAAATAATAATTGATTAATAATTATTAAATACATTAAATTAATAATTACTAAATAAAAGTTACAGCTGACATGATAATTAAAAATAAGCTGAATAAATACTACGACATCATACATTTTGAAAATTGAATATTATTGAATTTTAAATACTACATAAATAAAGATAATAATTTAATAATCTGATAAATTTCTTACGAATCCTCCAATATCATCAAGAAATTGGCTAAAGGAACCAGGGGGTACTTCGAGATCTGTTAGCTTTGTTGAGTCATTTTTTCTAAAATTTTCATTTGTTCAGTTCAAAAATATTCTCTTAAATTCGGATTCTCTATGGATGTCAAATATTTTAATAAAATCTTATTTTTCTTTCAATATTCAGTCACAGTCAACTTTCTTAACTCATTTTGTGCTCGAATCATCTGGATTTGGTAAATCTGTTGTCTATCCTCGCTACTATTTTTTAAAACGTTGGTAAGTTGTCGATTTTCTTCTTTTATAGTTTCAATAAATTTTGTATTTTCTTCATTAGTTTTCCTTTTCAATTTTTCCTTTTTTATCCCTATGGATCATTGAGTAGGAAAACCTTCAACACCTTTTTCATTTATATCTAGAGAAAACGAAGACAATCCAAGAGATGTTGACTTGTGATGACAAGTAGTACTCTAAAGTTGGAGATTCTTCTATTGATGATGCATTAATTCCACATGATCGATGAAGGATTGTTATTGTGTTAACATTGCCTTTAAATTTTTCAATATCTTTGAGGAGAAACCAGACATGATCAAATTTGAATCATTTCTTGTAATTTTATCATGTTCGATGTAATGTTTTGTTAATTGAGATAATAAATGTAATGTTTTTATTTATAATATTATTAATAATTAAAAAATTTATTTAATTATGTAATTTTCAAGTCTTAATTTAAGTTGATATATAATAAATAAGTAAATAATTTTAGAAATAAAATAAATATTTATAATTAAAGAAAAAAAAAAGAATAAACTATATATTCCTTTAGGGGTAAAGGGTTGGAGAGAAATTGGGTCTTATCCCAAATTTAGGGTAGGTTTGGGGTAAAGGGTTCGACATACCCTTATGACTGGCAGGTAAATTAACAACCTGTTAAAGAAAAAGAAACCCAAAATGACAATTAAAGAAAAGAAATCTTTTATTCATTCCCAAAGTTAGAGAAATTTCTACTTGTTAGCCATCTTTGGATAGATTATATAAGAGGGCATTTTTGGAACTTGATAATAATGAAACGTAATTAATACTCTTAGACGGAAAATAACATTTCACAAGAAAAGATAAGATTACGTTCTCTTTGTTGTTTACAATATAGTTTGAATTTCATTCCATTCTCCCTTTTATTGAAAAAAAAAATCGAGACATTATATTTTGAAAACTCACTCTTTTGTTTTTGGAAATATTATTTGTCTATTTAATAATGATATTTGGTGTGACACTCTTGTATTGATATATATATTATATGAGAGATATATATATTATATGAGAGATGATCTATTGTCTACATCACATGACATAAATGTTGTTTGACGCCGACTAGCAGAGGGTGGGTGTGTGGGTCCCACTCTCCAATGAGCCCACGCCCCCTCTCTCTCTCTTAACTTGTTCGTGTCAGGTAAATGTTATGTTGCTAATGCAGACAACATAATAAAATCGTATTATATATTTATATTAATTAAGCATACAATACGATATATCAATATAAAAATATTATGCCCTATTTGATTGGCTACATTTTTCACCAAAATTCCAAATTTAGATGTGTTTGACTACCCAAATTTTCCACGAAAAATGATTTCCATCTTTTAGTCACGTGACCTTTTTTTTTTTTCACTTTTGTTAGAATTCATTTTCTCTGGAGGAGGGGTCTAGATTTGATTTCCATGAAAATGGAAAACCCACGTTGGCCACCACCGCCCACCACGCGCTGGCCTTCTTCTTCCAACACCGACGGTTGCAGCGGCTATCAGCAATGGCAGTGGTTAAGGGTGATGTCATCCGCCGATGAAGGCAATGGGCATGAGCAATGACAACGGCAACAACGGCGATGGTGATGGCGATGGTAGTGGGCAGGGGCGATGGCAGCAATAGGCAATGATGGTAGTGGGCAATGTCATCAGCAATGGTAATGGACAATGGGCAGTGGGTAATGGCTGAACGACCATGGTGGCAATGGCGATGGCTGTGGCGACATTACTCGCGATGGCAATGGGCAAGTGATGACAGTTGTGGCTGAAGTTGTTGGGCAAGTAGGTTATTTTAATTATTTTGTGTATGTATATTTGATTTATTTTTTGAATATGTATATATTTGATTATTTTATGTAGTTGATTGTTAATTTGTGTATTTGATTATTGATTATCAATATGTGTATGTGATTATTTTTATGAAAAATAATCACAATCAAATTAGAAAAGTATAATAATTTCTAGACAAAAAATTAAGATAGTAAAACACCTGTAATTAACATTTTTCCTAAAATTTAATTCTAGACAATTCAATTGCCTTGAAAATATTTTCTTTCCACCCAAATTCTAAACTTGCAATCAATCACACCCTTACATGAAATAACATTTCCGTTCCATGATGTTTCTTTGGTTGATGATAATCAACAAATTGATTACCAAATCTCCCATTTATTGATTATTAATTATTACCACTTTTATATTTTCAAACAAAAAAAATGCAACAATATGTACTTTCTTTTATGTAATAGGGTAATGTTTTTTTGTACCATTATAAACTAAAAAATTTAGTAATTCTACATTCATAAGAAAATAGGGAAACAAATTTAATTATTAGGAAATGGTAAGCATGTATGTTAATTAGCAATTAAGGTTTGGAAAGTGCAACACTATTGTTGTTGAATATTTCCTTTTCTCTTTTGGTATTTGGAACACAATTGTAATAACAAAGCATGAAAAGAGTTAAATTCACAAGGTTAGGCATAAAAGGACAATAAATGTAAGAATGTAGGAGTGGTACATGGCAACCAAATTTGGTTGGAGATGTAAATCATGTATATGATGAAAGGAGCATTTTGATGTTTAATTAACTTGGACACCCTTTTATTGTATTTTCATTATTTTACATGTTGGAAAATTTATTTTTAAGTTGATCATTGCAAAATATTAATGAAATAAAGTAAAACGCCCTAATTAGGAGCATATATACCATTAGTCCCTTAAGGTATGGCCATTCAAGAGGGGGTGGATTGAGTGTTTAAAATTTTTCTCTCTTTTAATGAATATTTTTTATTAATAATTATTTAAGAATATATATTTGATAAATATAATAAATTATATTTGAGATTAATAATTAATGCAAATCACAAAATATAACAAAAATAAATAATATGAGGTACAACACAATTTATAGTGGTTCAGTGTTTCCACACTCACCTAATTCACTCTCCCAAGGTTTAACCACCCTTGGGGTTCCACTAAATCAAAATCACTAAGATTTCTATACTATTTCACCTTGAAAACTAGATACACACCTAGATTATAAAATCTAAATGGATTTGTATATATATATTTTTTTTTGTACAAATAAAATGAAGGCCAAAGGTTAACTAAACCAATAAAAGAGAAGGGAGGTCGACCATATGTGGATAATTATGAGAGAGCAACCAACCAAAACAACAGGATGAGACTACAAGAATAAAAAAACATTAGCTTCAATGACTAAGGAACCAAAGCCTAATTAGGTGAAATGAGTAGAAGTAGGAATCTTGCCATGGACTAAGGGCCCGTGATGTCTTTGGAAGGAAATGAGCCAAAAGGGTTGCCCTTGGTTAATTAAGGGTGAGCAAATGACACCTAATTAAGGGTCAAAGTCTGTAAGGCAAAGGAAATAATTACTTACATGCTTAATTTTCTGAAGGCCACATAGTCACAAGTCTAGAGAAGATTGCATAAACAACAAATTAAGAGATAAAAGGAAGCCCATCATACAAACATTGATGCATGAAACAGATAACAAAGAAACACATATAATCCTAAAACAATAATCTTATGCTCAAACATCTACTATAGGAGCTTAAACGAGAATAAGCATCATGAAAAATGCCTTCAAAATGTCGAAATTAACAAATTCAAAACCTATTAAAAGAGAGAATTTGAAACCTTCACAAAACTATCTACTATGAGAGAGAATTTGAAATAGGGGGTAATAAAATTATACTTTAACAAAGAATTTCAGTATTACCAAATAAAAGAGAAGTGAAATCGACAAATTCAAAATCTTTAAATAGAGAGAATTCAAAACCATCGTGAGACAATTCGAAATGAGCAACAACAAAATTATATGTTCATAAAGAGAATTCGAAACGATTGATTTCAGAATAAAGAAATAGTTACCCTACAACTAAATTTCACACAATATCAATAGAATTCTTGAAATTCTCAATATAAGATTATGTAATATTTTATTTTATAATATAGTTAGATGATTACTTTTCTAAATTTATGTCTCCAAATGTCTTTTTTTTTCTGTAAATAAGAGATGTATAAAACAAGAAAAGGCCAAACGACTACAAACCAAAGCCAGGGCATACCCCAGACCACCAAAAGACCAGAGGCGACAAAACATCAAAAATCACTCTCTGAGCCAGAAAAGGAAAAAAAAAAGAAGAATGCCAAAAGATAAAGAAAACAAAACATATGTACAGTATGGATAATCTGGCCCGACGAAAGACAAAATCATCTTGAAATGGCAAAGCAACGAAAACGAATTCTGACGGAGCAACGACTGCTAAGCAAACAAACCCAGATGAGCAGGGCATGAAAGAAGCACATGCACATGAGGGCTGAACACCATAGATGAGGCGCCATGGACATAACAACCTGCCTCCAAAGCAAAGCCAGTCAACGAGAAAGAGAGGTCTGGTCTCTCGGAAGCCTCCAAACGTGACGAAGAGCCTGACTCTGAAGGGATGATCTGAAGCGAATAGTCGTCAGCCGGGCCCATACAGCACACTGAATCAAATGCACCAGTTGGGAAGCCGATCTCTCCTGATCACAAAAGCACCTCTTGTTGCGCTCCCTCCAGATGAAATAAACCATAGCATGAAGCACTAATCTGTTTGCCACTTGCCAAGGACTCTTGCCGCTCCATCTAGCCGCGGCCCAAAGAACTCCAATGTCCCACCTACGCCAAAGTCAACTGAATTTCTTCGATCTACGAAAAAAGGACAGCACCTCTCGTGAGTAGCACCTCTCCAAATGTCCTGTCTAAGGTATATTGTTCGCTAGGAAATTTTTAATTTTTATTAATGTTGGCACTTGTGTCCATTTCTAATTAAAAAAAAAAAAGCCTCAAAATAGTAAAAAAAAATAAAATGTAAATTTTATATTCATAGCATTTTTCTTTCAAAAAATTGTAAGGAAGAAAGAAAAAAAAAAAAGAAAAAAGAAAAAAGTGTCCGTGTGTGTCTATGAGGGTCAATTGTATTTTCATTCATTGATCCGTAGGTTAAAGGGATGAATGAAAAGGAGTCAGCTTTTTAAATAGGTTGCCAAAGCTGCTGCTGCTGCTTCAGTTCTTTCTTTCTTGAATAGCCCCCAATATTCTTCTCGGGATTGCTGCCACTGAACCGAGCCCCCCCCCCCCCCGGGGCTTCCCTTTATAACCCCCTCCCCACTCGTCTCCCTCTCTCTATCCGCATATCTGTCGCTCTCTCTCTCAATCTTTCTCTGTTAGGGTTCCATCTTCCATGGCTCCTCCGCCGGGAAAGATTTCAGAACCACTTCTTCTCTAAGACGGCCCTCTTTGTATTCTTCCACAGGCTTTCTTGAACTGCATCTTCCAGATCCGGGCGGCCGCCGCCCGATCCCGCGGCTGCGATTCAAGAAAGCTGTGGAATAATACAAACCACGAGGGTCAAAAAGTTTCAAGATCCAGTCCGCTTAATGCTATTTTTTCAATGGCATGCGCTCTTTGACCTGTTAAATTTTCTGTCTTTCCACTACTTCAATTTTCTTTCTTTTCCGCTGTTGCATGGATCATCTGATTTTTCTCTTAATTTTTTGTTTCTTTTTGTGATTGATCTTTCAGCGGTGGATTCAGGCCGGGCGAGCCAGATCTCTCTACCCTAGGGTTTCCTGCATGTTTTCTCGGGAAAATCCGAGAAAATTCAGTTCATGACATTTCTGGATCTGCTGGAGGGGAGAACGAGAAAAGGGAAACGAAAACCATATCGCTGCGATATATTTGTCCCCAATTTGGGTTGGTTCCTGAGTTAATTCGATCGTTTTCTCGATCAGTTTACATTCAGTACTTTTCTTGGCATGGCCTTTTGTCGATGATGATATTTAATGGCCGTGAGTCTGTTTTGTTGCTTGTTTGAGTTGTTATTCTTTCGCTTTCTGAGTTAAACGCTTTGGATTTGTTTCTCAATTGCCCATAGACAAAGCCATGAATGATGACAGTAAAGTACTCAGAGGGAGCCACTCTTCCATGGAGAAACATCCTTGTGAGGTTTAGGTTAAATGCAAATCAATGTGTTGCTTCCAGTTTGGTGAAATTATTAGGTAAAAGAAGAAGAAGAAGAATAAGAAGTAGCAGAAACCTTAACCCATAGAATATATTCAATTTTCACTGTACCATCCATCAAACCATTAATGCATACTTCACCATCCCTTAATTATTAGCCCTAAAACTGAAGTAAAAAAAGAACCCAAAAAATCAATCGCTTTGGGCAAAAGCTCCCACTTTTATCATTATTTTTTTGGCTAATTAAAGTTCATCTTTTTTTTTTAATTATGTGGTGGCATGGTAAAATAAAACTTTTGCATTGAAATAATAAATAAATCCTTGCTATTAAGGAAATTAAGAATCTAATTGTGAAAACAATTCATAAACTATCTATATATATATATATAGGAAATTGGTGTAACTATATAAAACTTTTATACATAATATATAATTTTATTTCTTTCCCTCATAAATACAAGTCAATACGATAGTTTATTGAAAACCCATGAAGAAATATATTGTGGGATTTTTTCTTTATTTTTTTTTCAATTTCAGTGGAGCAATGCATTATTAATTGAAGACTCTAATTACAAAAAATAACTCAGAATTTGTATAGATGTGATAGTGAGAAGGACCAGTAGTGAATTACCAAAATGGGCACCAAGAGATGGAAAAAAGAGATTAACTAGGTGGTATAGCACACAACGAAAGAGAAAGGACAGCCACAAAGCAACCCTAATTAGAGCTCAAAATTGCAATTATTAATTGACCCCTATGCATTAAATAATTAAATCCAACGAGATAATGATCAGACTCTACAAGTTCATAAATAGCATTGGCCTTCAGCCTAGTACTGAACCAACTGTCTCACCTACCTCCCAATCTCCTCGTGAACTAGAAAACAAACTGATATTTTTATAACAATTTCATACAAAAATATCGTCACCTCCCAAAGTTATAAAATAATAGCATTTTTATAATTATAAGTCACTTAATGAATTTTTGTCTCCTGAAAATATATGAACACTAAGTTGTATTTTTTCTGAAATTTAGATTTGCATCTTTTTACCAAATACCTAAATTTTTTAAGATCAATCGAATCGACTCACAATTTTACCCCGATTAAAAAGCAACCGGGGACAAAATTAATTAATGTTCCCATTGCCCGCCAACCCAGTGATACTGATTGGGTCAGCCCAGAATAATGTGTTTTAGCAAAAAAGAAAGAACTATAGAATGATGTGACACTACAATATTTTTGTACGCTCTCTCTTTTTTAACATGAAAATAAATAAATATATATATATATATTTATATATATATGGTTTTTAACATGAAAATGGTCCCGTTATGAAAAAGTAAGAATAAGACTGCGTTTATAAATCATTTTACCAAATCCTCACAGGACGAAAAAATCTAGTGCATAATTACAAAGAACAACAAAGAATGTATGGGTCCTAAATAACAAGTCGCATTATTTTATGTAGAAAATACAGTATTGACTTTGTTGTTTAATGATCATTACAGAATTAAAAATCAAGAGGATGATAATATATACTGGCACTACATTTCAATAGAGATAGATGATAATGGGTTATATAAACAAAGTGGAAAGTATGGGGCACACTACTAGTAATTGGAAAAGGGGGAAGACAAACTTTTGGGTTAAATCAAATGGACAAACCCATTCCAACTGTGTCGGGCATGTGGGTTTGTGGGTAGATTTCAGTGATATACTGACAAAAGAGTACATGAATCTCCATGCAATTGTCTCTTGCCCAGTACACGTACACAAACTTTTCCTCATTCTGCACTGGTCTTGGCTTCAATCTCAAGTACTCCCTTTTACCTATCAATCACTGCATTTTCAGCTTCTTTCCCTCATTCTCTTTCACCATCGCTCTTGTTTTGCTTTCTCTCTCTCTTTTTACCTTTCAATATCGCTGGGTTTCTCAACCATTTTCCACCATTTTCTTTTATCCCCTTGCTTTTTTCTTCTCAATAAGCCCTGTTCTTGGAAAGGAACTTTAGGTATACGTAATTATATAAAACAAATAGAAACACTACATATAATTAGTTGAAAATAAACATTAATTGGAAATATTGGATCAATACTATATAATATATGAACATCATATTTTCACTTTTTATCAAAAACAAAATATATTTTTACCCACGCATGAATATCATATGGGATTTTGATGCATTTGCCTCTTAGAGAATGTTGTAACAGTGATATTTTTGCAATTAATAAGTTAGCGCACTTTATCTCGTAAACAAATTCTGCGAAAAGTGAAATGTTTCCATTTATGTACTTTTGACCTTCTAAGGGTTTAGTTCATACATCGAGGAAGAAATGTATTGCCCTTTTTTTTTTATTTTGTTGCTGTCGGCTTCTTTTAGTTGATTTGCCAAAACAAAATGCATCAAAGTATCATATTATATATATTCCTAATTAATAGGCAACAAAAATAATTCAGTTGTTGGTACTATGACTGGATTAAATTAAGATACTGTCGCAATTTATTTACATTTAACATCTTATGGGTACATATCAACCAAAATAAAGAAAGAAAGACAGAAAGCAAATCTTACAGTACACATTTTTTCAATATTCTGCAAAATGGATCTTTAATTACCTATTTACTGGATTGAAATTGAAGCACTCATTAAAGCATTATTGTTCGGGTTGTTCACTAGTATTGCTGACATTACATTTACATCAAGGTCGCAGCCAAGTAAAACCAAAGGAGGAGCCACCTGAGCCAAACTAAGGCCTCCAGAACAGAAAGATAGCTAGAGCCAAAATTAAACACAACAGTAAGAACAACCAAGATTATTGACCAACTAAAAAGATAAAGAAAAAGCCCAAAAGCTCACTGCGCTCATCAGCCTAGCTAGCTAGCTATCTAGTAGGATCTGAGATCGATAGGCAAGGGCAATAGTCAAGTGCTAATTAGTAGAGAATAACCAAGGAGTTAGAGTTGGGAACTTAATGAAGGGCAAAGAGCTAGGTGACTAGGATATAGGGGGTCCTCGATCGTATCCGACTGGTTTGAGTTTGATATTAATATAAATTAGCATTACTTTTGATCGGATCTATAAAATTAGCTCTAAAAACAAATCAATCACTATAGAAAATTAAACTGTCACAACCCAATGAAAGTCGAATTAGTTCCGTTTTCATCTCGGTCCCAACTTTATAAAATAATCTGTTAATTTTAAATTTTCATTATATAAATTCTGATAATAATAGCTGATGCTTGACAAACAATTTATTCTCCTATTTACATTTAGCAATGAAATATTTATACCAAATGGCAAAATGTCATCCTTGCTTGCTCCTAAGCATAGATTGCACAACTGTAAGCTAGTTAAAGCTCTAACTAACTGTTACGTTCAAACTCTCCAGCAGTTTGCAACAGAGAATAATAAGGAGATGAAAGTTTATGTTTCTGTTTCTACATCATCATAGATATTATATATTTAATTTTTTTATCTAAAATGTTTTTTTATCTATATTATATATGTTTCATTTATTTATATATATCAATAAGTTCGGTTATGGTTCATAGATCCGAAAGGGTTAGACCCAAATCCAAACAATTCTTACTTGTGTCTAATTTTTTGAAGTTTAGTTTTGGATTTACCTAAACTTATGGATGTCACTAATATGATCGAGAAACAAGTGCATAGGGGAAGATCACCAAGTCTACTGCTGCAAGAACCCAAAGACCCCATCATGAGGCTGTAAGGTTTTCCAGTCTTGAGGTTATTGTTATAGCCATGGCCTCTCAGAGAATAGACTAAATAGTCATTTTTATCCCTTTTTCAAGAATTTAAAGGTATCTAAAGTATCCCCTCATATGAATTTTGATTCATGGTTCTCGGTCCTCCCTAGCCCCTGAATTTGTTGTCATGCAAGGCTTTTGTGTATTCAACGTTTGGATTGTTGTAATGTATCCTGATAGAACTAATTATATTGATGTGTTGTTAGGGCTAGAAATGAGTTTAACTCAAGTCAAGTGGGGGTTTACCTTAGTTTGGCTCATTTAAAATTAATTGAACTCATGACTAAGCTATAAGTCTGGCTCAAGCTTGCAAACTAATCAACTTGACTCCTTAATAACACCCAAATGTGCCAATACGAATCAACTCACCAACTCAAGCCAAGCATGAGCTTGGTTTAATAGCTCGACTTGTTTAACTACTCAATTCAATGTAAATAAAGGGAAACAAAGAAATCTTATTTCAATACACCAAAAGTCAATCACTTGGGAAAAAATATGCATGATCAAATATGCAATAATTTTGAATTAATAAATTTATCATAATCAATTACATATTATGTGCAAATTAAATTTTTCTATAGGATATTTTTTAAAAAAAAATTAAATTTCTAGTCACAAATAAAGTGTTTTATAGTACTTAAAATTCTAAGCTTTAAATTCTTTTAATGTATTTTTACTATATACTATAATATGATAGTAGTATTAATATATATTATAAGATATAATTTGTATTTTATATATACTATATGTAACTCAATCGAACTTTAATATATATATTATGAGTTAGTTAACAAGTTGAGTTCTAAATGTTTTGTGAGCCCTACTTGCTAGCTATTTGAGTTATCTATTTTATCTATTGGTGTATTAGTGATTAAATTTGCTTTAGTACATTGATCATTTCTTTCTTTTGTTAGATCCCTTGTTTTGTAATTCCCAAGATCTTTAGGTTATAAAGGCACTAATTATACTGCTTTTTTCAATAAATTTAACTTTTAACTAAAAAAAAAAAGAATTTTGGATGCTCTTAGATTAAGAAGGGATTGCCCCTATATATATATATATGATGCGCCTCTAGGGTTTTCTACATCTTTAATGTAGATTTTAAAAATTAAAAAAAAAGACCTAACAAAAAAATTAAATAAATGGAAAGTCAAATTTGTAATTATATAAGTTTATATTATTTTCAGATAATGTACATTTATTATACTTTATTTTAATTTAAATGCATGTTATTTAAAAATAATATGTACTTATTACCCCTTAATTCCATTGTCAATATTAGCATTACCCATATATATATATAATAATTAAAACTTTAAGATATTATTATTTTTTAGAACATTCGTAATATTTAGATACTCTAGAAAAAGATTATAAGACTTATAATCCGTTAAAATCGGCTTTTTCATGGCTAAACATACATCAAAAAGAAAATTAAAAAATATATATTATAAAGGAGACATTGTTCAATAAATAAAAACACATAAAAATTTAATAAAATATTTGAAAAGACGAATTTATACACAAACATATATATATATGTTAATAAAAATGTCGATATATAATGTTGAATATTATAACATGAAGTCAAAATTTATATATATTTTATGTTACGGACATGTTCATATCGAAATTAAATAAATAATTTCACCTATAAAATGGGCGTGCTTGTGGTATATATATATGATAAATAAATTGTTTGCACCTATAGAGGTTGACATGGTTGTAGAATAGCCTACCTAATACATCTCTAGTGTGGGCAGAAGCGCCAGCATAAAGCTGAATTTAGCGACGCTTCTCCCTCTGTAAACCTAATTAATTGATTTTGTATTGTATATATATATATATATATAGAGAGAGAGAGAGAGAGAGAGAGAGAGAGAGGTTGTACAAAAATGTTTGTGTCCCCAGCCAGAATTGGAACAAGAGGAGGGAAGGGAGGAGAAGGGACCAGAGAGAGGTTCTGATTAAATCAAAGGAAAACAAACAAACAAAACGGATCGATAATGATGATTAGTTTAATGGAAAAAGATTGACCTAAAACTGGCTAGCTAGTGATTGCCAGCTAACTTAGACAAAGAATCCCACTATCAACTCCATGATGCTGATGATGCTATATATCATATCATTATCTACCACACCCTCCCTCCCCATGTCTCTATGCATATGCATGTAAAATTTTCTATGTATATATGTAAGTGGCTGTGGTGGAGGTGGCGGTGGCGGTGGTGGCCGGAGAGAGGTGGCTGGTGGCAGAGTATAGAAAGATCGAAGGGGAGGGGGGAGACAGGAAGGCATAGCCGACAAGGCGACCTGTGTCCGGGAAAGACGGGGTGCATGTCATTTTTACACATCTTCCCACCTCGAAGTGGGTCACCCTCACATGCCTCCATGTGATCCTCCCTTTAATTTCCCCCCCTCAATTTCACCTCTAATTTCAGTTTAGCCCCCTTTCCTTTTCTTTCCTTTTCCTTCCCTCCCCTCTCTATCTTAAACATTGAATTTCTTAGAATTTTGTATTTGTGGTATGATTATTGATTGTTTGCCTTCTACGATAATTCAGTTGGATGGTTTTACTCTCAAATATTAAGGTCCACTCCAATTGTAGATTGGGCTATAGAACAAATAAATCATATATATTATAATAGTATTGTATATAGAATTAACTCAAATAAATTGAGCTCAAATTCATTAATTAAAATATAATTTTATTTATTTAGACTGAATTAGATGAATCTCTAGTTTATACAACATATTTTATTAGGCAATGAAAAAGTACAAGTGTCAATATTTATAGTGCACCCTTTTCATTGTCCAATAAAAAGGTATCGCCCAATAACAATATTCTTAATTAAAACCCATGTTTGTATGCAAAGCAAGTAAGTATACATTGTGACACAGTTTCTTAAAATAAAATAATATATATTCTTATCAAATTTAATTAGACTATAGTTTTATTTAAAAATTTTAATTACAATTCTCATAAATATATATAAAATTGATAATAATTTTATTTGAGATTAACAATAATTCATAATATTTCATAACCGTCATTTTCAAAATTAATAACGAATTTAATCATTTTATGAATTATTATTAATTTAAAATAAAAATATTATAAATATGACAAATTTACGGAAATTGTTTATTAAATTTGCACGTGAGTATAAAATTTTTGAACAGTGATTCCACATTTTTGACTAAATTATCAACAAAAAAAAAAATAAAGGAAAGGAAAATTGGGCAGGCACGTGATAAGGGTGCGCGTGGCGATGCATTTCAACCGTGCGACGGACTGAAATAAGGGTGGGACCCACAGGTGTGCGCCATTAGGGCAACCACCACCATCTGATCCGGTAGCTTGCATCCCAGCCGCACGTATATTCATGACTTTATATGCATGTCTGTATTGTACACACAGATATATATATATATATATAGTATAATATATATTATTTCTAGGTTACTGGGATCAAACGTGGTCAGCTTTTTAATAGCGAGGAATAGGAGTTCAGAGAGAGGGGTTGGGGGGTTCAGTTTCTTCTTTTCTTTAACCCTAAAATTCTTCTTGGGATTGATGGTAAAAAGACCTCAATTCCCCCTATAAATACTCATGCCCCCTCTGCCTTCTCAACACCACCACTTCTTTCCCTCTCTCTCTCTCTCTCTCTCTGTGAAACCCTAATTAGGGTTTGATTGATGCATGGTCCTCTTTGTATTCTTCCACAGCTTTCTTGAACTGCATCTCTCTGAATTGATTCTTGAATGTTTGTTTGCGGTTCAGTAAAGCTGTGGGAAGATACAGACAGGGCCAAGAAAACTCCCCGACAAATCCATCCGATGCTGCTGATCGGAGCTGTTTTGCATGGTAACTAACTTTGAATATCTCTTCTTTTTTGTTTTATTAAATCAAAGCCTACTAGTGCTGGTCTCTGAAACCCTAAAGTTTCAGAATGAATGTGCTTTCCGTGGTGGGCATAGAGTTGTTTTCAGGTCATGGTTTTGTGGGTTATTTATTTCTAGTTATGGCTTGCTTTCTCAGTTTAGTTTTCGTCCTTTTTCCACCAGTCTCTTGACTTGTCAACCCATCTTCTGGTTTAATGAGAGCTATTCTTGGAGTTGGCTTCAAGCTCTAAGCTCCTCTTCTCTGGAAGCCATACAGATCTGCAACTTGTCATTTACAAATTTATAGTAGGTGAAACAATGAATGGGAATATGGTCCATGTAAGGGTAGATCAAATGATTATTGAATGCATCCTATGTATAGATATGTTTAGGTTGTTGTTGATTTCTTTAATTGTTGCATAATCTCCAATTTAATTCTTGATTTGTTAACTGGTCTAATGTAAAGCTGTTTAAAGGTTCTTTGTTCTCAATATATTTATAAGGTACTCAAAATTGGCAAATATATATGAACTTGAATGAACAAGAAGGTTTCGAGAATGGTGGATTCTTCAGTCTTATCAGCATTATATATGCTAACAGTTCTTTTAATTCTCAGTGTGTTCTTAATTACTGACATTTTCTAAGCACCCCAATCTTCATATCACATTCCTAAACTCTTTCAATATGTTAAAATCGAAGATGTTTGATCTAAAAACACAGTTGGCATTAACGTGGATGTTTTTAAGGGGAGAATAAATAAAACACAAAATAATGTAAAAAAAAAAATCAGCTTTATCGAATGCTAAATAATGGACCACAAGGCTATCAGCAACATGGAGAGGCCCCCCTCCCCAACCAACTTAATTGCAATTAATATGAAAACTATATATAGGTGAAGTTTTTCTTTGAAATATTTGTCCAAAAATGTGCATAAAATAAATGAGTAAATAATATACTCCACTGTGCCTTGTTATGGTGATGATTAATTATCAGATCTAAACGTTGCTTGCCTGATATGGATAAAACTTATCTACATTTGTGGGAAGTGTTGCATTATACAAAATAGAACCAGAGCTTGACCCATCTATCCCAAAATTAAATTATTGAGGCAAAACTGATTTTCAAATCACTATTTCATTGTCCCATTACAAGAATTCATCAAATCAGACCAATTTCATGGGACAGCTTGGCTTTATCTGGCATTCCGGGCATGTGTTCATAAGCTTAGCTGGATTGACAGAGCTCATACAGGGATCTGGATCTGTCCAACAAGTCGCCTACGATGTTGTTTCGCCATGTTTCAATCTTCTTTTAGCTCAATATATTGTTAATTCCGATTCCTGTAAGATTCCCTCTTACCATGCCTAATAATGGAGGAAGCACATTGCCCTGCTAATTTGAATAATTTCTGCCTTCATCTGCTCCACTTTAAAGGGTCAAGCTTTTCATTTGCAGTGGCACTGTAGGTTTAGAGTTGAACATTTGAGATCTTTATGCTGACTAAACTAAAATTTTTCTCTAATTAATTATAATAATAAGCCACCGCTCATACCAAGTCAAAAAGCTTTGGTTGGATTTGTTTGTCTGATTTGTTTATAGTTTTGCTTTTGGGTAAAAGAAGTGAAAGTTGCTCTTGCAAAAGCTGAGGATTAGACATCTTTGTGTTTCTCAATTCATGGTAGAAGACAGATATGGGTGAAAGTGAAAATCAAAATGGATCTCTTTTCCTGATCTTGTTGTCTCAGTAATGTTAATCTGTTGCACAAGCTGCGGATCTCTATTTTGTAAAGTCGATTGTTCGACTGCCTTGTTTCAATGTTTTTACCGAGAGAGAGAGAGAGAGAGAGAAATAGCGATCTGATCAGGAAGCAATGTCGGTAACAAAAGTAGGATTCTTTTGCATGAATTTGAAACCCCATTGGGACCTGCAAGTTTGGGAAGGTAAAACTTTTGACCAGAAACTGTTAATCCTCAGAGATTTTTCTTAAATTTTCTCTCTGATTCTCAATCCCTTAATTCTATCAACAGCAAGTTAATTTCATGAACTCATACTGCATTAATAATTCTTCTTCTTTTCTTCTTGTTGTTGTTTGATTGGTAACTTGCTGCTCTTCATCAAATGAAACCCTTTCTTTTCTCGAGTCCATTTCATGGCGTACAAAGACCTCCATTATTGCTGATGAGGCGCTTTCAGGCTTCGCCAGACGTTCGAGGGCATATAGTTTATGCAGTTTCATATGATGTCTCCCTCAAACAGCTGAGCACATGCTAGGTTTTTATGGCATTGCAACTGTTGTTTTCCTCCAACACACTGGGATGTAAATCATTGCGTCTCAATGATTTCTGAAGAGCTAGTGGAAAGTGTTATTGACAAGGTTTAGAACCTGGCGATTTGCCCATCAATTTCCTCGGGACAATAGAATAGTGTACCCCCGAGCAAAGGAGAGTGAAGCACCTCCAAAGGCAGTGATTATAGGCTTTCGTTGAAGGCAACTCCCTTAAAGGTAACTCCTTTGCCCACGATCTAGCAGTCGTCGAACCATGTTTATGGGAACCCTTTTGTTGCCCGGGATCTTTCAGTGCATCCCCATCCATTGTGAAGAAAAAAAAAAAAAGGCAACTTCAACCCTTCCCCCTGCTAGGTAATTGCAAACTAGAAAGGAGGTATGTGACCACTTATTTATCACATAAGGTCCCTTATTCACTTGGCCAGAGGACAGAGAAACAAAGAGAAAAATTGATGAGGGGGCCTCTCTAGCTAGAACTGGCTATAGCCGCCAAATCCATCTGGATAAAAGAAAATAAACAGCCAACAATATAATTTGAAGCAATTAATCACGACGCCCAAATCAAGTTGCACATGAGCTGGAAGCCGGGGCCAAAACATTCTTATTGTAAAGGGGCCATATAACTTGCTCCATTCTTAAGCAGTAAATCTTAACAAGTATCACCTTTTATAAGCAACTTCGTACAAATTTTTGGTTACATATAATTCCCCTCTAATTTCTGCAAATTCTTCACTAAACACTCTAATAATGCTTTTTTCTGCAGTCTACTTAATTAAAAGTTAAAGCTGATCGTATGGCAGTAGTGTTAAATGTCTGCAAACTCTTCCTGTTGTTGCCTATCACAAAAAAATAAAAAAGAACCGATCATATGGCTTTCTCCACTCTGGTAATTGAATCAATTTTTGAATTACCCCTGGCCAAAAAAAAAAAAAAAAAGAACCAATTTTACCCATTCCAAAGCCCTATATCTTTTCCTGGCAGTGTTCACCGGGGCTGGGGTTTAGCATGAAACAAATTGAGAACAATAGTGACGCGCCATTGACACAGTGGTTTTCAGGCCTGTTTATGCAAAACCACACTGCCAAATAGTAGAGCCACAGGACATGCTGCCACAAAGATGGTAGCTGTTAGCTATCTAGCTTTCTGTTGCTAGGAATATGCAGTACTATTCTATTGATGTTTACAGCAAGAATTGGCTTGGCCTAGGTTTATTCACTTGGAATTGGAATAGTAAAAAAAAGATATTCTTTCATTTTTTTTTTTGTAGATGTAATAGTAGTATATTTGTAATTATAAGCTATTATGGATGGTTTTTTCTTCTTCTCATCAATGGATACAAACATTCTGTTTCTGTCAAAGTGATAAACCAATTTGCATCCAAATGATTTATATTATCTAAAAATATATTAATACAGCGTTATATTACTGTTTTCTAACTAAAAGAATCTGTAAGGATATTATCTTCATGCTCCTGATTGATTGCCAAAACTATTAGAGAAATATTAAGGCACAAGCTAAAGCACTCAATTGGATTGTGTCATTATGCTGGATATATAGAACTCTCTGCTGAGACTATTTTCTTGGACTTATCTTTCCATCAATCAGCCAGAAATAATTGCAATAACTTGGCAAAATCAACGCTTGCTTTTCTTCACAGCTAATCTTCCTTTCCATTTCCCGATCGAATTTAACAAGATGGGGGACCCAGAAAAATGGCAGATCTTCACCCAATAAGCTTTCTGGTTTGCAAGCAATGGCAAAAAAAGTACTGGAACAAGGCAAGCATATGGGGCACACTGCAATAAAATGGTAATTTACTGGCACCATTTGAGCGATACTTAGAAGGAAATCGTCATAGAAATTCACTATGCTGACAATTTTTACAGCATGCTACTGATATTTTAGTAGCATTTTCCTGGAAAGAAATTTAGGTTCTCTAGCAAAGAAATGTAAAAGAGAGCATGATAACAGACGGGAAAATGAACGGGTTGCAAAGCATGGGAGGAGAAATGGAAATTCAGAATCTCAACCACTTCTGAAGCAATAATGTATGTATATATATCTATACATATAGCAGTAGTAAAATTCTGGGGACTAACAGAACATTTGTGAAAAGGACAAGTATAATTTGTAACTTTGAAGCAGTTCAGAGAATCTGATGCAGTGCAAACATTTAATGCACAAGAGGACTGCAGAGAGTTATCCTTTCCTTCAACCATAAAATGAAAGTGAAAGGCCTAGCAGCTATACACAATTATCTAGACCATTGCATAAATCATAAATGCGTGTTATAATTTCATCACCCAATTAGCAGCGTATGGGACAAGGCTGTCACAGATAGATAGATAGATAGATAGATAGATAGATTCACCTCTACTACAGATACTTCATGATTGTGAATTCCATAATTTAATCAATTATTTAGTAGGCAGATCTAGAGAGAGAGAGAGAGAGAGAAAGAGAGAGAGAGAGGGGTAAAAAGAATTCACATAGCGACAAAGTTTAACCTTTTCCACAGAAATGGAGGAGATGATGGATCGGAAGGTAAAAACAAAAGGCAAAGAAGATGAACTATCCATTATTGATGGTAAACCGGAAAGCTGGGGAATCTTCTCTGGGACATTATGCCTCATTTCTGACCACGATTTTAATTATTTTCTTCAAACTTACATGTATAGTTTTAAGACACTGAAAATCCAGAAAAGTATTGAATCAAACATGTCTCAGCTGGACTTGATCTTGTGGAATTCGACCGGAAAATGCTGAAACCACAAGACCCAGATCGTAATTATTCACCTTCATACTCTCTCTCTTTCTATCCCTCCCTCACTTCCCTTTAAGAAACTGAGAGAAAATTCAGGGTAAATAGGTCTGGTCTTGAAATGGGATTAAGTAACGCGTACCAGAAGAGAGAATTACCTAGAATGGGAGCAAACAACTGCGAAAAAGGCCCCAATCGCCACAGCTTTCTTGAGCTTCCGCAGCCGATCTACACAGACAGAGAAGAAAAGAAAAGAAAAGAAAGCTGCGGAAAGAAATTCTCTTTTCCCCCTGAGAATGATGGGGAATTCGAAGCCTCCCAAGCCCTCGCAAAAGCTTCTGGCATGATTGGCCTGAATTATGCACGCCCACTGACAATTAAAGTCCAGAATCGCCATGTCTTCCCACAGCTTTCTTGAACTTCCGGAACAGAAGAACTCAGTTGGTGAAGTTCAAGAAAGCTGTGGAAAAGCAAGGCTGGACTTTGCTAAAACAACAAAACTCCCTCAGATCTCAAGCTTCTTCTTCCATGTATATATACATATATATATATGTATAGAGAGAGAGAGAGAGAGAGAGAAGGAAGAAGATGAAGAGCAGGACCACACTATGGCACATACGATATGTGTGCTAGGTCGTCCAACTTTATAGAGAGAAGGCAAGGGATGTGGTGGTGGTTGGGTTATCTTCACTCCCACAAGGCGCACCTTACCCACATATTATCTGCTTTAGATGTCGAGTGCGCAGTGGGGTAGTTACGCCCCACGTCATTTACCTTAATTGTATTAGGCGGGGGTCGATGGTACCAATTTATTTATATATACTTAATTGTATTAGGCACCGCGCCGGGGAGGGGGAAGTTGGTCGATGATATGATTTTATTTATTTATTACCAATCATTTTTCTTACCAATTACTTCACTTAATTGATATAACAATTCCAACATTTTTTTTTATTTTTATAAATGGTTAGTCTTTGAATTAATGGCAGCACTACTGTGTCCTTATTACCCTGAATTTTCATTTTTAACAAACAAACCTAAACCTTTCCTATTGTCAATCTATAATTAGGCTTACCCCCTTCGATTTCCATATATTAAGATAAGATAGGAAAGAAAAGGAAAATTCTATTCGTAACCTATGAAATTACTCTTCATAGTCCACACCATACAAAATGCTCCATTAATTTTAAAATTCTTATTTTAGCCCCACAACCCATAGCAGAGAGAAGAGAGAGAGAGAGTAGGTCGACTGCCATGGTCAACGTTATCCCCCCCCCCACACACACACATATATATACAGATTCACACACATTTATATACATATATATACACAAACACACCTATATATATACACATACACACATATATATACACACACACACACATGGCCGCGGCCATGGCAGTCCCGGCCATGGAACTTAGCCATGGCAGCAGTTAGGGAACCCTACGTTCCCCGACTCGGGGCGATGGTGACAGCATCACGGTTGCCACCATTGCTACTGACGAAGGCAGGAATGCTGCCATCGTCGTGGGGGTAAGGAAGGGTCGGGGTGAAGGTTTCAAAAACCCCTGTACTAGCAACCCCCGCATCGTGAGGTGCGGAGGTTTCTGAAACCTCCCTGCACATGGTCGCGGCCATGCTGTGTGTGTATATAGATGTGTATATATATGTGTGTGTGTGTATATGTATATATATATATATATGTGTGTGTATGTGTGGGGGGGGGATCAACCATGGCAACCGACTCACTCTTTCTCTCTCTCTTATCTGCTACTGCTCGCGACTAAAGGTGTCAAAAGGGCCGGGCGGCCCGTGGGCCGCCTGGCCCAGCCCGGGACGGGCCGAGCCAAAGCCCGGCCCGTTACTGTTCAAACGGGCCGAGCCAAAGAAATTGGGCCCACAGCCCAGTCCGGCCCGGCTCGTGGCCCTTATGGGCAATTAAGCCCTTACTCATTTGTTTTTAATTATGTTATTCTTTAGTAAATAATAACTATCAATTTATTTAAAATTTTTAAGTTAAATTTTTTATATATTTAAATTATAAATAAACATTACATTATTTTTCATATCAATTCACAAGAAAATTTATAAGGCATATAAAATTTTGAAATATAAAATAATGAAATAATATTTACAACTTAAGAATTAAGATATAAAATATTTTAAAAAGAAAAAAAAATAATTTTTATATATGTATTATTTTGATACTTATATATGTATATATTATAGGCATTATTTTTAAAAAAATATTTTAAAAAAAAAGAAAAAAATGGTCGGGCCCTGTGGGCCCGGCCGGGCCCTATCTATAGCAAAAGGGCCTGGGCCCGGCCCAGCTCGGCCCTTTTGGTAAAAGGGCTGGCTCGGCCCGTTTAAAAAGCCCGTGGGCCGACTCGAGCTGGTCCGGGCCAAGTCGGGCCAACCCTTTTGACACCTCTACTCGCGACCATTATACAGAGAGTGAGAGCGAGAGTGTAGGGGGAGGGCTAATGGCGATTGGTTAATAGCCATGGTTGCTGCCCGTGTATATACGTATGTGTTTGTGTGTGTATGGTGCAGGAGAGAAAGAGAGGGTTGTGGGGTTAAATTAGAAATTTTAAAATTAATGAAAAATTTTATATGAGATGGACTATGAAGAATAATTTTACACGCTGTAGATAGAATTTTTCGAAAAAAAAATTATGCAAATGACACATATGCCATCCCAATTCCCATCATGTCACATGCCAGCATGTGAGGATGATGATCTCTTTATATAAATATATATATATATAATAATTTTTACAAATTGAAAATTAAAAGGTATGGGGTTGTTGATGGTCCCCCAATCTCTATGTATTCACCTTTTCTCACATCATCACGCATTAATATATCTCATCATTGACATAATGAGTGTCCACAATTGCATTAGAGATCTCTCTTGCATGTGGCCCTTTCCAGAACCCTCCCTCACTTACTGGGACGAGGACTTACGCCAGAGTCCCCCCCACTTTCACCTGCCCCTTGCATCCTCTCATTCATTAATATTATTGTCAAAATTAATTTATTACCAAACTCTTATTCACAATTAACTTCCAATCAAATTAAATACAAGGAGGCCACATCTTGTACTGCATTGACTAAGTTTAGACCCATCGGGTCAAGAATGGCTCCGAATGCTTTTTTTTATTATTATTATTTATGTGGGGACACCTTTTTTTATTAAAAAAATTACTTATAATTATACCCAAAAAAATCAATATTGATATCATATTACTTATAATAATATTTTAATATTAAATTCTATATAACTAAAATTATCTAAAAATATCATGACCCAAAATTGTATGATATATGTATCTGGGCCTAAGAAATTATATGATGTTAATCACGAGGTATGGGTATAGGCTAGACAGTAGACATCATCATTATTAAAATACACACGCTATCTAGAGGGCGGGCGGATTTGTGGCGGTTGAGGAAGGATGGGCCCAGGGATGGTGGGTGGTGGCTCCACAACACTTCCCCTAATTGGGCTTGAAGAAGGCCCACAGAGCAGTTACTCCACCTCATTTTTTCCAGTAGCCTGCTTTGAGTGGGCCCACAAAGGGGTTGGTATATTTATATTTCATGCTGGTTTTTGAGATGGAGACAAATTAATTCATTGTGGTGTTACATCACTTGATCACCCTCTGATTGTGATCATGATGCCCTCATGCTGCCACTTCTCTACGGTCTCCCGTCTCACCGAATCATTCCTCCTATTTGTTTTCTTACTTTTCAAAAAAATTAATACGAAGTTAAAAATTTGGAGCAAGTAAAAAATAAAACTATTCTTTTTTAATTATGTCAATAATTAAATAAATAATTTTCCCAATAAAATTTTTTTTACGGTACTTGGTGGTGGAGGACTGAAAAGGCAGCTTGTCATTTAGTTGGTGATGCAGTGGCGTTAAGGTGAGGGCTCGGGTGAGGTCACATCGACGGTCCCAAGTGGGGGGGTCACATTCGCCGCTGCTATTTTGGCCGGAAGACCGTCGCATCCGCCGCGGCTGTCTCTTTCGCTCCACTCGTGCCCATATTCACGTGGTTTTCTTTTGTCCCTCCGCCGCCGCCGGCGCAGCGTCCGCCACTCAACAATTATCACATGCCCTCAAGACGCCACCCTCTTCCCTGACTGCCCCCATGAGTCATGGTGGTCAAAGGTTCAGGTCCTTAAAAAAGCCTTCCCATTTACACTTAATATTTATTTAATTACGCAGCAAAAAGGGAAATTATCGAGAAAAAAAATGATAAATGATTTTTTTTTCCTTTTCACCGCGGGCTAGCGAATTTGGGCTTCTATGAGGGTAGAAATAACACATGTCACACTTATTTTGTTATTACCAATTTGGGTAAATTGATGGGGGCAGAGGCACCTTTTATTGGTACAATGGAGCAATAAAATATAATTTATGAAAGAGTAATAAATTACAAAGTAAATAAATTTAACAATACGTTGGAGAAAAAGCTATAAATAATTTGTTTATAATATAACTTAAACTAGAAATTTAAAGATTCCCACTATTTGTTCCTAATCAAAACCCTTGGACAAGTGGTGAAAACTACCGAGGTTGAAGTACGACAGGGGCAGAGGAAATTTCTAGTAAAATGATGAAATGCGTAAAGATTGAAAAAAACACCAATTACGAAAACACTTTATTGGGGTGACACTAACACTGAGAGACAAAAAATAAGAAAGCGAATGAGATAGATATCCCAATAATCTTAGTCGAAAACAATGGATACTAAGATTCAAAATCAATTGAGAAAGAAAAAGCCATGCTTTGGTGTGGCACCAATTCCAACAACTTTTTATAGACGTTATTTTTGATATCTTGGACTCAAGACAAAGGGTTAGAGGTCGCATCAGGACCACCATAGGAAAGCTCATGGATTGAGGTTGAGCTTGTTAGTGAAGTAGAGTCTGTGTAAAAAAATCCAACTTGAAGACTTTATCTCCCTTAGAAAACCCTCTATTTCAAGTCTATAAAATAGAAAAAAAAAGCTTAGGTACCATAATTGAACAATTCAATTCGATTAACAAAGTAGAATGAATTGACTTAGTGTCTCTCATATCATATAAGTGACTTGTGAATGAATAAATGGTCGAGAATCATATATATTGTGCGTATCAACCTGTGCAATACAATAGCTAACACATTAATTATCTCATTTGAGGAGTACGTTGGCAAAAATTAAATTCAAAGGAATTAACAGGGGCCACACAAATGGTGGAGCATATGGTTTAATTCAATGCAAATCAAAAAACTTTATCAAAGCTTGACATATTGCGAACCCTCTTGAAAAAAAGCATGCCTTCAAGAATGCAAACTTAGGTGGTGCATGGTTGTTGTCAAGTCTTGTCACAAGGTGTTAGGTAAAGTCTTATAGAGAAATAATTCAATTTCAAAGCCAAAAATTATAGTTCTTGAATAGCAATTAGAAAGATTTCAAAGCATTCTCAAGATTAAGTATCGTTCCTCCACTCATTGCACTACCAAGTAATTTCGATGAGCTCTAGTATAATTATATTTATAAGTGTTTCCTATAAAGTATGAGTAATACTAAATCTTTCTAAAGTCCAAACCTTTATTTCGCTTACCAATTATCCCCTATGTTTGGCATTTATTCTAACGGTTGTTGTGTAACAAGTACATAATATCCATTGAAACGTCTATGTCCATGAATTTTATCATCTAATTTGATGAATTAATTTCAAGATAGAAGTATTTCCTATTAAAATAAGTAGTTTATTTTTTAATAATCTATTTATCAGACTTTAAATTTATTTAATTAATTTTTAAACCCAATCATAACAAGTTTTACTTACAATACCTTTTAAAACTTTTGTTATTGGAGAGAGTATTGTGATTAACTTAACACCTTATGTTAGATTTGGTGAATTTAGTCACAAATTCACAAATTGGCCAATTTGTGACTAGATTTACCAAATTTTGAAATTCCTCAATTTGTTATTTCACCGTCCCAATGAAAACAACCAGTCGACTCAAATAACTTTGGGATCCCCCGTCTATAATGTTTTAGTCACAGTTAAACCCCTCAAGATTGGCCTATTCTGGCTAAACATATATCCTTTCCTTTTCAACTTGATGAGGGACAAAACACTTGTACACATCGAAAATACCCATCACCAGCTCCCCACTCCCCAGTTATTCTGTTAACTGTAGCCTCGAAAGGACAAAAATCTCCCAACTGTTTTCCAGATTTTACCAGTCCTGCCATTTCACGGTCATTCCCCCCCCCCCCTAAGGTTGCAAATAAAATTGTGTAAATGATTAATTATAGGCTCACTTAGTTCATGTGCATGACACGTGCTGAATTCCCGTTAATTTGGGCATTGAAGGGAATAAGTGTACGATGCCCGGTTTTCTTTGTTATTTTAGGTTTTTTTTTTAATTTTTTAAAATAGTAAACATGTGTTAGTTTTATATTTTTAAAAATAATAAAAAAATTTATAAAAAAATCAAAATAACAAAAAGTCATTTTAGTTATTTTCATCACAAACACATTTAAAATTTTTAAAACACAAAAAACATTACAGATAAAAATAATACGTTTTTAACAATTTTAAAAAAGATATTTAGAATACAAAATTAAAAATTAATTCAAAACTTAAAATTAGAAATTAAAATATTAATAAAAGTAGTAGTTCCACTAACAGCTCTAGTTCTGATTGACCCACATCATTTCACATCGTGTCCCTCTCGAATCGAGAACTCAAAGCATACCTATAATTAGTTTCTGAGCCCCTCTTGCCAAAGCAAGCAGTCCTCTCAATTGACATCTATTAAGGTGTGTTTAATAATATGAAAAACACATGAAAAATGTCACATTTAAAGAATTGAATTCTATCTTTACTATTTGACATACTATATTTTTCATGGAATTCAATTTCATGGTACAACCATTAAATCATGTTTTTGATTCTTTTCCATGAAAAATTCTATCTAGGGGAAGATAATTTTTATTTTACATACAAATTAGAAAACACTTTTCTTTTTAACTAAATGCTATCAAATACATTCTTAGTGTTGGGGGTTGGGGTATGGAATGTAGAAGTATAAGGAGTGATACTAATAATTGATCCTAATCTATTTTGTGTTTTAGTTTTTAATTTTAAATTTATTTTTAATTTTATAATTTGAGTGTTTATTTTGACATTGTTGAAAATATATATTTTTTTTGTTTGTATTATTTTTCACATTTTAGAAATTTTGACTGTACTTGTAATAAAAATAGTTAATTTTTTTTGTTTTTGAAAATATATTTTAAAAAATTATAAAAAGAAACATATTTTTATTATTTTAAAAAATAAAAAATAACAAAGAGAACAAACCGATTTTTTAATTTAAAAAAGGATTTTAAGTGACAACTTTATCACACGGGAACCCCGGGGGAGTTAAGTAGTGTAATTAATATTTTATTGATATAAAATATGGATCTGTACTTGCAACCCGAAATGGTACCAATTCAAAAGGGTGATAGACTCATAATTTTACTACCGTTAACCTTTCCTCTTCTTCCTTTTTGGATAACGTGGGCCAGCTTTTGTTTCTCATCCAACGTATTACTTCAAAAATAATAATTAGACAAACTATACTTGTTAGATTTTGGACGTAATTTTTGATATTCGTATCTTTAATTATATTAAAAAAATAAATTATAAATTAAATCTTTTTTATTTGTCATTTATGCAGGGTTAGAATTGAACTCATAACTCACTAAATTAACATTAATATATTATTCATTCGACTGCTCGATCTATATCTTGGGGACTTAGATTTTGGACTTTGAGGTTAGTATTTGGTATTCAACACAACGGTATCAGATAATTTAATAGAATGATTAAAAGACTATTTTTAATAATTAATTAAAAATAACGTACTCTTTATTTAACATATATTTTTATTAACCGTCAATAAAAAAGAGACATGTGTCTTCTACGTAACTCATATAAAAAAAAGTTTATAAATCTAAATTTCAAAGCATTTTGGGTCAACCTAAAAGATTTGCAATGGGCCAAACTCCTATGGTCTCAACAAGAAATCCCAATGGTTAACTTTGAATATCCCATCCCATCAATCCTTAGTTTAATTTATATAAAACTCTCGATCTCTCACAAGTGATTTAATTTTTAAGGATTCAACATTCTCGCTTTTTTTTGTTGATTGACTTAAGTAAGAGTGTTCATCGGTCTAAATTAGAACAAATTGACTCTAGAGTGGGATCAAACTAGTTCAGTCTAAACTAATTTGTATGTACATATATACTGCTGCAAATACAATACAATTCTTGTATATAACACAACAACAATATTACATATACATAGTAATTTATTAGGTCTTTGGTTCAAAATTGGGACAAAAAAAAAATTGATCTTTCAAATTTTTTGAACCGAAGACTAGACCAAATTTATTCGATCTTGGATGAAATCGAGTTTTTCTGTCTGGTCTAGTGCTTTTGTTCTAACCAAAATTTGAACACTCTTAGACTTGAAAGTGTCATCAAATATAAATATTAAGAAAGAAAGTACTTATAAAAGTGAGAGGTACTTTGGTTTGAATATATATAATTTTTATATTAACATTAATAAAATACACAATCACAATCTTTTAAATGCATGTGAAGTAAAATAACTGAAAACAACCCATATAGAGTCTGGCATAAACTCTCTAATGGCATCATATTTGCACTATAACATCCTTTTAAAGTGCAAAACTGAATGAAGCATTATTGTACTTCCCTGATGGTAACACTTTTCCCATGGAATGCTAAAACCACTCGAATATCTATGAAAGTTTCATGTTTGGACACAGTCATCCATCTCGCTGATCGACCACATTTCCACCCTCCAATCTGTCAAGATAATCACATTTTGCACCAAAATAACCCTAAACCCAAAACTGATATTTTCACATAGTAATGATATAAAATTTTTGTTTGGACATTACAGTGTACGAAAATTCTATTTTGGGGGCACTGTGAGTGAAGTAGCAGTGATCCAAGAGGGAGGTGGGGTAAGGACATGTTGCACCAAGATGAGTAGAACTGAAGGACCACACAACGAAGACTGAGGGTAGCTAATTAGCCTTAGATTCCCAAGCCTTTTTTTTGATGGGTGCGTGTCGTGGGGTTGCAAAACATTAAATTTTTAGGTGTACTGAGATTACTATTTAGTGGAGACAACCCAACTTTTCTTTTTTACATTTTGTCCTCTCATCCCTTTTTCTTTTCATCCTCCATCAATTAGTTTTTGTCGATTTTTGGAGAAACATGTGCATCTTGATGATAGCACCATTTTTTATGACCCGACTTGTCACACCCACACCCAATTGATAACTATATATCATAATAATACTGTTTTATATATTATTATTAGTAATAACTGGATCTCAAACAATAACAAAAATTAGGAATATGGTTCTGAATTTAATAAAATAGGTAATTGAATTGGCGAAATATGAGAAAGTGTTAAAGAGTGACTGAGCTATGAAACAGTAATAAAAATGAGCGGCGAGATAAAGGAAAGGAAAGGACGGGGGAGAACAGAACCGGATCCGGGCAGGAAGCGTGGATCCACGCCCGCGTGTGACCGTACCCAAAGGACCCCAAATTCACTGAGGGGAGTGGAAAAATGATAAGATGTTTCTACTATCATTGTATTATTGTGTGACAATTATTGATTGGGTCCCACGCGAGACACATCGCACGTGGGATCTCTCTACCGCCTGGCGCCTGTTCGATTGGAACTTCTAGTACTCTGGCACCCACCAAACTCACTCACTTCCGCTCTCAAAATAAAAGCTTGCTCGTGTTCTAAATACCAAATATCAAAAAAGATTATAAAATTAATGGTAATTATAATATTATTATAAAAATTGATTCTACTTGAAATTTTTTTTAAAAAATAAATTAATTTTAACTAAAAAGAGCATTAGTGTAATTTTTTATAGACACGTGTATAGTATGAAAGGGACCTCCTAATTTTAATTTAGGAGACTAAGAGGTAATGGGAAATAGGTTCAATAATTATTTTTTTGGGGTAATTAGGTTTGTTAATTGTTACTAAAGTAGCTTAAGCTGTTTAATTATTTTGAGTATTTTAGTATAATAAAATCTCTCACTCAAAGGCCAATTTTTGAACCAGTTTTCGTTAGGATCAATAAGAAGGGGGGGTGGGGCTGGGCGGTCATGTCTGTAACCGAACCGAATCAAACTGTACGGGGAACCGGACAAAATGGATGCAGCGCCATTACGGTGTCGTTTTGTGCTGCCGTGGTCACCGTCTGGGGCCCATCTTGTTTTGGGATAGGTTGTTGGTACCCGTTGGATCATTGGGCGTACGTACAATGAACGACTGCGATCGACGGTCCCACTCTAAGTCAAATTCCTCGGCCCACAGCATCAATTTTGATCATCTAACCACTCCTACATGGACATGGACAGGATGGAGAAAAGTATCCGGAAGGCCAAAATATCATTTTATTGTATTTTTAAATAATGTGATTTTTATGTGATAAATATATTGTATTTTAAAATATTTTATTAACTTATAGAATTATTTTAATGCTAAAAATAGCGTGTAATTAATAAAATTTATCTAAAAAAATAAATTATTACCTTTAGGATAATAATTAAAATTATATTTTATTTTTGTATTATATTATATTATATATTTTTTTATGTTACGTCAATTATTTTCATATCAAACCTTTTCTATATTACCCTATCACATTTATAAACTTCAACATAAATAATATTTGAATATTTAATTAAGAAATTTTTAAAGACACTTATATATTAATATATAAATATTATTAAAAATATCATAATTAAATATTAAAATAACGTTTCCCTTGAAAGACCTTGTAAATTGAGAAATTAGGGGAAGAATTAAGTTGATGGATTGAAATTAAATCATGAAACGGTAATTTCAGTCAATTCGGTTGATTTAGATATCCATGCCAAAATTTGGACGGTCATGGGTCAAATCAATCAGTCGCTCAGTAACCCTTTCCTAACCCTAACCCTAACCCTAGGCTCAATTTTATGTTATGTTATGTTATGTGAGCATTCATCAGCTCAAAACCCTTATTACCTTCAAGGATTGAGGAGGAAGACAAGCCTACTCTACTCTACTCCACTCTAGTCTTGTCAACTTAATTCTGTGAATAAAATAATGTGCATGGTAATGAGGGTTCTTCCCGATACGAGGAATTAGACTTGGGTTTGATGTTTAATGATTGTTTACATAGTAATTCTTTATTCGATGTTGGTGTTGGGGTGAAGGACGAGTGACGCTGTTGCAGCAAAGAACCACAGCATAGTCTAAGGTTAAGTTACATTATAAATCTTACTAAACAAAACTTAAGTTCAATTTTTATAGCTATTATAATCAAAATTACTGTGAAATAATGCAACCCTAATCCCTAAATTTTAAAATTAATTTAACACTGATTTGAAGAATATAAATTAATTTAAATTTGTCTAACAATAAAACTATTCATCACTATAAGGTGGTAAGTCAAATCATAAACTTGGGTTGATTTATTTGGAAATTTTGAGTTGAAATCTTGTGAATATTTTATTTTTCTAGTTATATAAATCTAGTGTTTGAGAGGATGGAAACGTATGATATTGTCAGAAAAACTCTAGAATATATTTATTCAAAGGGAATGAATGGTCAAATGTTTAACTTTATGACACACAAATGTGTAAAAAGATGAAAAATCGTGCAAAAACGATAATTTTAAAAAATACATTTGTACCCAATTTTACATCACATTTCAGCATGGTCAATGGTGAAGTAAGCCATTTTTTAGGACAATTTGGTAGAGCATTTGATTGTATTGCATGAATATTTTTAAGAAGCCAACCGGGCTTCATGCCAATGGACTTGGACTTTTAAAAGTTTTTTTGGGCCTAAGTCTGCAATTGGTCCACTAAATTTGTTATTGGACCATTCGGTCCAAAAAGTACTTTTAACTGCTAGGAGGCTGAGGAAGATTTTTTCCCATTGTGATTTTACATTCCTTTTTATAATTATCTACTTAGACACTTAACTTTGATACTTGAAGTGATATATTTTATTTATATTGATATGACATATAATCCGTGACACTTTTTCTTTTTCAGTTCAATATTGATTTTTTAATTAGTATATATAATTCTCAAGATATTGAAAACTTCTATGAAGATTGAAAATTGAATTTGTTTTTCATTTCTATAAATAATAATGAATTAAAAAAAATTGTAAAACATTTACAGATAACGTTAGGGCATATTCAAGCAAACAAAACACAAAACATGACATGTCCAACAAACAAAACAATCATACAGGAGAAAAAATACAACATTTACAAAACACAAGACACTCATAACATCGATAACATAAAGCTCGAGCTCAACATCACCCTGGATCAGTACTAACTAGACCTGTCGTGCCTATGCCTTGATTTGCTAATGCAAGGATGTTCTTCTTCTTCTTCTTCTTCATTTCTTTTTATAGTAGGAACTTGGACGTCACGAGGGCATACTCAAAACTTGAGTTTTATGTTCTGTCAAAAGTAGAATCTGCATTCACACCCCCGATCTCTCTTACTACAATGTTCAATAGCCATCTTAACCTTATAAAGACACATTGCATCCATAAGAATATGTAATTTGCCAGGAAAGGAAACATTCATATCCTCTTCCATGAGAGAATTAACAGAATCGATTCACCATTAATGACTCTTCCTCAATAGGCTTGGAAGGGATAGCCTTAAATGCAGAATTCATAATCATAAATAAGGACGCATGACATTTTAACTAGAAGGATCCCTTGAAGCTGTCGCAAGACCCTACCTTTCCCCATATTTGTCTCCCTAGTAGTCTCTTAACCCTAGGTTCCACGGGTCATACTTTCAATAAGGTAAGGAACCTTTGGGTAACCCAATACACTATGACCAAAAACCTGGCAGTAAGTATACACGGAAGGCATCCATTAATATTCTATAGGTAAACGAGTAAACTTGGGTTCACTTGTGAGATCATCCATTCCCTGATCCAGTTCAATGTATTTTGGAAAAAAATAGGACACATGCATTTTCACACAAACCCAAGCATGAAAATGTCAACATGTAAAGGTTTACCTAACCCATTAGCATGAATTTCTTGATACTGTCTTCCTATCGTCGAACATCGAAGAAGAGCCATAACCCAGAGCTTGGCCTCTCCAACAAGTTCCAACACTTTCAACCAATCCATCTTTCTCTCATTCGGGTTTATCGTCACTCCTTAGATATAATCAAACTTACTGCATCAACGAGTAAACATATCATCGTTCATCTGACGATAACTCCATACAAGGATTGACCAACATGAGAACAAGATCGGCCACCATTAACTCATGTCAAAACAATAGCTCAATTCGATCATCTCTTTGAAACTCTTTAGAATGCTTCTGCCATGACAAGGCTTGCTCCTCTGAGGCCTTCAACCCATCTTGCTTATGTTGCTATTTGGACTGCACCTAAGCTTTAAACTCTCCGATTGTTCTTTTCGTCGTCGTGGCACAACCCCTAATTGTTAGTCTTACTAGCAAAGCTCACTAGGAGCTCATCAAAAGCCAAGTGTTAAAATGTTGTCTAAAGTATAGGTTAATAAAATCAATTATAATAGTTGAGGGTCATTGAAGATTTTAGATAGAAGTTGTAACCCAAACTGTAATTAGTGATAGTTAGGGGGGTTAAACTGTAAATATTTTAAAGTCTTTATTGGGGTTCCGTCTCCTATTATAAATAGAGGGCAAGGGGGTAGATTTTATCATTCTTCTTTTTGTATTGAGCAGACATTCACTTAGAGAGAGAGAGAGAGAGAGAGACTGGTGTGTAAGACAGCTTTGAAATCTTAAAGAGTGAGCGTTGGATGTACTCGAGAATAGGAGGATGTTTCTTACTGCTGTACTGATTGGTTCTCTGTAATAAAGACTGCTCTCGGTGGGCGTTTGAAGGCTGGATGTAAGTTTGTCAAAGTCATTCTGAACCAGGATATATCTTACACCTATTGTTTAGTTTGTGTCTTAATTATTTCTGTTTCTGTTGTTCATATTTTATGTTCTTATATTTGCACTGCATCCGAGAGTATTAGAGAGGGTTTATAAGCCTAAAGGTATAATCTAAAAGTCCTAAAGTTAACAATTTGGTATCAGAGACTCCCCTAGGATCAAGAACTATTTTCTTACATGGTTTCTTTATATTTCTTGTTGATTTAATCTACCTACTGTCTTCGGCCATGGCTGCAACAAGATATGATATAAAGAAATTCACTGGCCATAATGATTTTGGCCTTTGGAGGATTAAAATGAAAGCTTTACTAGGGAACTTAGAATTGAAATCAACCTTAGAAGAGGAAGAAAAATTACCCGAAACCCTCTCGACAGAACAAAAACAAGAAAGGTTAAAATAGAAGGAGGAAATATATGAGAAGGCCTATAATACGTTGATTCTTAGCCTTGGTGATAAGATTTTAAGAGAAGTATTCAAGATGACCACCGCCCTATCCCTATGGAATAGGTTACAGACTGTATACCTAACCAAGACCCTTTCTACTCGGTTGTTCTTGAAAACCCGTTTCTTCTCATTTAGAATGGGAGATGGTCAGAAATTGCATGACCATATTGATGATTTTACAAAAGCTATATTTGGACCTAGAGAACATAGATATTAAGTATGATGATGAGGACAAGACCCTTGTTCTCCTACACTCTTTGCTTAAGACCTATGAGACATTTATTGACATACTAAAGCATAGCAAGGAAAATCTTTCATTAGATGATGTAATTGGAGTTTTAAACTCCAAGGAACTGCAACAAAAGGTAGAGGCCCAGAGTTCTCCAAGAGATGCCCTAGTAGCTAGGTCTAGGCCAAAAAATGGGGATCAAAGAAATAGAGGTAGGGAAGATCTAAGTCTAAAAATAGTAAGAGATTTGTTAGGTGTTTCTTGTGTCATGAAGAGGGCCACATCAAGAGAAATTGCCCAAACAAGAAGAAAGAAACCAGGAGAAAACCAACCCCGAATGCTCAAACACCATGTGTGGTTTTGGCTATGAGAGTTTGGATGTCTTATAATTTTTCTAGGTATGTAGGTAGAGTAGCATAGGTCCTAGGTTTAGGGTGAACTTCTCATAGGAAATGGGTATTTACCCATAGAGACATGGTGGAGGGAAAAATTGTTTGTCTAGGCATCAAACTAAGGTCAAGAGAATTGGAGATGAGAGAATAAGATGCATGATAGAGTTGTTCCAAATTATTAGAAACTGTAAAATATGTTCTTATTTTAATAAAAAGCCTAATGTCCTTAAAAATAATTAGATAGTGAGAATTGAAGTCCTAAGAATTGCTAGGATCTCTTAGAGAGATGGAAGCAACCCTTAAGAACAGAGGTTATGTGGTGTATGCTTGCAGGTTCTGTGGATAAGCTATAGCCACTAAGGATAGCCTATGATAAGTTAGGTTAGGGCATTTCTTAAGGATGGCTCACAATTGTGAGCAAGGAGTAGGAAAAGTATCTAAGGCTAGGGATATTAGGGGAGGGGAAAATTTACAAGTGTATAGGAATAGAAACCATGTAGTTTGACTAGGTTTCTAAATATAGAAGTCTCCAAAATCAATAAATCCCATTGGAAATCAATTCTAGGATGTTTTGGGAACCGATCCAGGCCTTGTCTCATGGTAGAGCTAGGTGAAGTGTATCTAGTGAAGATGGTGTGTCCCTAAGGAATTCCCAAGCATATATGAGCTTGCTGGAATTGAATTTAAGTTTGTTAGAAATTACTTCTGCTTTGAAGGGTTAAGTGTGTGGAGTTGTGTAATAGGTATACCTAGGTCTCCTAAAGTTAAGGTTCTTACCTATGAGATAAAACTCTGCTAATAGGACATGGAATTAGTTGATTCCAAGGCTAAGGGATGGAATTTGGAATGCTGGCCAACAAGGAGAATCTTTTGGGATGTCCAAAACAAACCTAAGAACCAAGGTATAGTAATATGGAAATCTGAAAATTTTGTTTTTTAGTCATATTCATTGTGTAAGCTTGGGCTGGATTGTGAGAGGGAGGAAACTAGTGTTTAAGATAGCTTTGGCTCTTATAGTGAAGGTTCTTGTGAACAGTGAGGGAAAATGGTGTGTGCAAGTGTGTCCTTGTATGATGTAGCCATTATTAATCAAAAGTCCATATTAAGTAAGGAAAGGGAAAGAGAATCATCTTGTAAGAAATGAGCAAGGGAATAGAAGGTTTAGAGTGTTGCCTAGGATGGGTAGTGATAGGTCTTAAGTTAAGTTCCAGTGAGGTATGGAAATTTGGGTTTATAGAGCCCCTTGTATAAGAAAGAGGGTTGCACTCATGTCCAAATGAATGACATGGAGCCATGTAAATTTGGGGAGAGGCTTAGACTTATGTGGAAGATCCCTTAGGTTAAATGGGTGGAGTGTTGTGTAAGTGTCTATTTGTAAGTTAAGGAAATGCTGGGGATGGGAAAGCCTAGGGAGTAAGGCTAGGTAAATGGCCATCAGGTATATCAGCTCATAAAGGCTGGATCAAATAGGTGTTTCAAACAACTAATTATCCATGAGAAAATTAAGGAAAAAGTGATCTTATAATGTAGCCAAGGGATAATAGGCCAGAGGGAAAGGTAAGCAAAGATTGGTTGCTTAGAAGGTCTCTCTAGGTAGGATATAAGATTGTGATAGTCCAAAAGGGTAAATTGAGTGCATGATGAAGTTGTGTCAATTTCAATGGTATGCCTAGGAAAAGTAAGGCAGCTTAAATGATAATTATCCAATTGGAATCTCAAGGTGTAGCTGAGGTTGTAGTTCAGTGTTTGAGATTGTTGGAAGAAGAAAAAGAAACTAGTAAGATAAGGCATAAAGGTTGGAATAGGAATAAGACAACTCATGGCAGTCTAGGAATACCCTAATCTTAAGCATACCTTTGTTAAGCTGGAAATAGAGGTTGAGCAACGTTTTGAGTTTTTTTTTTTAAGCAAACATAAGAAGGGAAGTCAATGGTAAAGCCTAATAAACCAGTTTTGGGAGCTAGGAGTAACTTTAGCAATGTTAAGTTCAATTTCGGGAGAGGTTCACTGGTGTTGAAATGCTGTGTAAAAGTTTGAACCCTTTGGAATAGAGAAATTGTAACACCCCGCTCCAACCAAGGGGCGTTAATGTATGCGGAATAAACCATCACAAATTTCAGGAAAATAATTTTTTTTCATAAATATGTAATAAAAGCGTCTGCTCGTGAATAGTGCACCAGGTAAGTTCCCAGGAAAGAGAGGTGGGTCACAAACGGACACACTTAAGTACCAAATCTTTCCTTAGCCAGAACTAGCCTAGACACGCACATTCCACTACATAACACTTAAATCCATAACTTCCCCGACAATTCCAATTACCTTCTCAGCATATCAAATTTAAAAACATCAAGCTAAGACAGGTAATATCAACAATAAACAAATGCGGAAGCTAGATCGAAACCTGATGTAATACATAACCGAAATCATTTTATAACATCAAAATTGTATCATCGTCTAATATCTTTAAAAGGAAATACATATAATCCAAATATATACTACTATCCACCTACTACTTGCCGTCAGTCCTCGGCAATTCCTTTCCCTTTAGAACAGCTGCTACCACCTGGAACGTTAGAATATTCCAGGGACCAAAGTCCAACATAAGATGATGAATCATCAAAGTGAGAGTCCAAAACGTTTTCATGAATGTATGCAAGATACGAAACAACATAATATCATGACAAAACCCAGCCCAAGAGAATCCCACACAACACTTAACCCTAACCGGGGAAAATGCAATCTCTCTAAAGGCAACACAATAACACCGACACATTGGCACAACACAGTCCTGGTTTAAGAGGAAGCAAGGTCAATGCATGAACCCGGGAATCAACCCGTCATCATTACCTTCCCACTCAGAAACTTACGGAGCACACGTCAAACTTAACTCTGGCCAAATGATGATCAACACTATCCACGTCCACCTTGGAAACAATACTACCGCGCAAAGCATCTGGGGTGGTGTCCACTCGTAGCCCCCTCTTGCCGGTCCGAGGTGGTGTACACTCGCAGCCTCGCCACTTGTCGACTCGCAAGGGTGGTGTCCACTCTCAGCCCCCGTCACAAGTGAGTATTTTCCCTTGGCACGTTTCCCTAGTGCTACCACTTCAAGTGCCACCTCATAAGTTGACATCCCAACCCAAAAACATGCCAATGATCATGTGAAACAACATTTCATGTACATAATTTTATCACAAAAATTCAATGCACATGCATAAACCATTTCGGGACAAATCCCTATGAAACCAACCATAACAGGTACAAAACATTCACATGCAGCAAAACATTTGCATGGATTAAATCAAGTTTAAGAGAATAACTTTGAATAAACAATTTTTGGAGTCAGAACAGCTCACAAAACCAAGTTTTATGCAAGAAGAAAACTCACTTTTGACAAAATATCAGGATACCTCGAAAAGTACCCTAAACATCATTTAAATATCATAAATCTGATTTATTTCATAATTTCCTTATTTTCTCTATTTTCTCTCATTTTTCTCTCTAGAAATTTCAAATATATAGCAATTAAACTATTTTCTCCAATGTTTCTTCACAACAAATCATTATAACCTATGAACTTCAAGATAAAAATACTGGACTTACTCGGATAGTGCGTTTTCATGCAAAATGATGCACTTTGACGCTAAAATCGCGACGACAGAAGCTCTAAATCCAAAACTAATTGCACACACTTCAAGATCACGAAATTCTAGAAATTTAGGAATTTTTTCCAAATTTTTCTGATGTCACACGCGCCCACACGCGCCACCACAAGACCACCCACGCGCCTGCGCGTGAAGCTAGCTTGTGTGATGCACGCGCCTTGTCTTCTCCGACGATCTAGTTCGCCGGCCGGCACCGGAATCCTACCCCGACTACACCACGACGTAGCCCTCTTCCAGTCGATCCCTTTGGCACCTCTTGGAGCTCGAAAGGATGGCCGGAAGCACCTCAAATGGCCATCGAAAGTCTCGGACTTAATCAACGCCTCTCATCTCCGGCCAAGCTCGAACACCTCTCAAACGCACACGAAAATTCCTTAAACTCTCCAGAAAACTTCTTCAAGTCATGGGCTTCAAAAGCTCTATGATTGTAGCCTCTAATTCGTTCGTTTGAAGCTTCAATTTGAAGCTCAAACTTTCGAAACCCTCGACCAAAACCTCTTACAAAAACAGGCTATTTATAGCCAAAATTGGCGCTCCAATCGGCCATGGATGCTCAACCCAAGACCTCAGGCTTCCAACCCACCTCTTGGGTGACCCAAATTCACCGACAAACGCCCTCAAAATGCCATTTACAGGTTCGGCATGGCCGACCCCCTCGCGACCCGATTTCTCGACTTTTCTGGCCACCTCGATGCTCGACGACGGTCAAGGCTTGCCCCCCTCGCATGCTGGACCACTCCCTTGGACTTCCCTGAGCTCGAAATCGCCTGGTCGGAGGCGTGCATGGCTGTCGGCCATGGAAGCTCCCATTTTTGCAAAATTTCATTTTTGCCCTCCAACTTTTACTTATTGCATTTTGCCCCATTTTCTCAAGCCCCTGAACTTTTTATTATTACCATTAGGACCTTCATGTTCTAAAACTCACACTTCCTCTTTTGACGATCTCGAGAAATCGTCGTTTCGACCTCCCTTCGGCCGATTCAATAAACTTTAAGAAATTGCACTTTGGTCCAAATTTTTGTTTGGCCTTTAATCCTTTTGTTTCTTTCAAGAACCACTGAAGGGTTGTTATATACACCAAATATGACCCTCCTCAGGGTTCCGTTGACTTCCCGAAAGCCCTCTATAATAATTCGATTTTACAACCTATTCCATAGCTGTATTTTTAGGTATACCGAAAACTATTTCCGATCCAAATTCTTTCAATTCCATAAATCATATCTCATATTACTCGACAGTGTCATATCATTTTCTTTAGGCATCTCGACTCTAGGGTACTCCGACAGTTGATTCGGTCTGATTCTCGGGCTATTCTGATACCTATTTTCCTCAAAATTCAATTTTTCCAATAAAATACTATTTCTTAATTAATTCAACGTTCTTGGGTATTACAGAAATAACATTAAGTATGGATTTAGTTTGTGGTGGAGTATACTTAGATGGAAAGTTATATATTTTATGTTGCATTTTGTATGCAGCAGAAACCCTAAAATATAGTCTAGGTAGAAAGTTATATATTTTATGTTGCATTTTGTATGCAGCAGAAACCCTAAAATATAGTCTAGGTAGAAAGAGTCGAAACAGCCAATGGGTAGTCCATTTGGCTTATTCTTTAGTCTCACCATGGAGTATATCAATCATATTGATGTTAGGAAAAGTTATTCATTAGAAAATCCCTTAAGGAGGATAATATCTAATGAGAGTTGCAGGTTTAGTTATTGCAGCTAAAATTTTATCCAAAAGTGGTCCATTGTTATGTTTTACAGCATTGTTTTGTTTTTCTTTGATGTGTTTGTGTTTTTAAGTGATCAGGTGCAGCATGAAGAACTTATGAGAGCAAGTTCATTTCATCTATTGGAAGGCCAAGGCTTGGATGGATGAAGGTTGAAGTATATTCAAGACAATGGTGAAGATTTGTTAAAATGTTGTCTAGAGTATAGGTTAATAAAATCAGTTACAACAGTTGAGGGTCATTGAAGATTTTAGATAGAAGTTGTAACCCAAACCGTAATTAGTGATAGTTAGGAGGGTTAAACTATAAATATTTTTAAAGTCTGCTTTGGGGTTCCGTCTCCTGTTATAAATAGAGGGCAATGGAGTAGATTTTATCATTCTTTTTTTTGTACCGAGCGGACATTCACTTAGAGAGAGAGAAAAGCTGCTGTGCAAGACAACTTTGAAATCTTGAAGAGTGAGCGTTGGATGTACTCGAGAATAGGAGGATATTTCTTGCTGTTGTACTGATTGGTTCTCTGTAATAAAGATTGCTCTTGGTGGGTGTTTGAAGGCTGGATGTAGGTTTGCCGAAGGCATTCCGAACCAGGATATATATATCTTGCGCTTATTGTTTGGTTTGTGTCTTCATTATTTCTGTTTCTGTTATTCATATTTTATGTTCTTATATTTACACTGCATCCGAGAGTGTTAGAGAAGGTTTATGAGAGGGTTTTCTCGTCTAAGGGTATAATCTAAGAGTCTTAAGGTTAACACCAAGCTCATCTATGATTTTCCAAAACGTCGTTGGTTACATCAACAAAAAACCCTAAACGAAATCATATTGAATTTGTTTCTAATTGTTTAATCACTTGGATTCCATTTGCTTATGTCGCATTTAACCATCGCTATTGCTTTAGGCTATAATTAGGAGTTTTGGATGGATTTGGAAGGGTGAGAGAAAGAAGAGTTGCTGAAAAGAAGAAAATTAAGGGAAGGATGGGGAAGGAAGAAGAATTACCTTCCTTCGTTCAAAAGTTTAATTGAAGAATGAAAAAGAATTCTATTCCCCTTATTTAGGGTTTAAGTGAATATAAAAGAAATAAAATGTCATATTGAATTTTTAATTTAGTCCTTATCTTTTAAATTCTAATTCATATATAGCACAATAGAAAAGTCGAAGAAGAACTTTTAATTAAAAATGGTTCACGTTGGCTCTCATGCCCTTGATTTGGGGAAAGAGATTTTGTAATAAGTAGAAGAATTGGATCTACTTGACCCCCTTTTTCTTAGTCTTTTGAATTACATATAGTATTTCAATATTAGATGAAAAAATAAAAATATCTTTAATATTTGAAAAATGATAGTAAACTCCCTTAACTCTATAACTTTTTAGATACACTTTTCTCTTATCATTGTTAAAGTTGCTACTACGATAAAAATATTCTCGTATTTTCTCTTCTTCCTTTTATCCTTTATCTATTGAATTCACTAAAACACTTTGTTTATTTCTTTTCCTTTCTTGTTTGACAATTTTTAAACTATTGCTAAATTGGAGAGAGAAAAAAAGATTTGCAAACAATCAAATTTTGATTAATTTACCATATAAGGAGAAGAAATGAAGTGTGTGAGAAAATATGAAAATATTTTTATCATATTAAAAGTTTTAATTTATGTGGGGTAACTATAAGAGAAATATATAATTAGAATTGTAAAATTAAGAAAATTCTCTATTATTTCTCAAGTGTCATAGTCATAAATGTCTATTCTAAAAACAATAACCCATTTGTACGTTTCCACGTTAATTTAAAATATAGTACTTAGTTTTTTTCTTTCATTTCATACCTATTGGTGTTTCAAAAGTTCATTTTCGAAATCCTGGAGAAGAAAATGTATCTTGGGTTGACGTATAGTGCGACTTGTTAGATATATTGGGTTATATGAAATTTTCTCATTTTTTCTTGATCGAGATATCCACTGTTTTTCCCAAAAGAAAGATTAATTGAAACATCAAAAATTTGTCATTTTTTGTCGAATCTCAAAAACATAAAATATAATTTATCTTATTTTAAAAAAAATATATCTTTTTAGTTAGTAATTATTAACTAAGATATAAATCAAAAAATGTAAAATGTAAAAAGTATTTTAAAATTTTATTATTTTTAATTTATTTATTAAACTTATCTAATATTAGATCATTAAAAAAGAAATCACATGACTTCTTATTTGTCATTTTCTATATATATCTATCACTCCTCTTTTAAAATAAGTATATTTTAGAGTTTACAAATAAAAAAAAATAACACGTAAGTTCTTTAATATATTTTAAAAAAATTAATAAATAATTTAATAAAAATTTTAAAATTTTTATCAATCTTATCTTGATTATTTTATATTTTAATTTAAAAAATATTAAAAAAAATTTTAAATATAATTTTATCTTAACCATTTCAACTTTAACGAACGACTCACCTTTCTTTCTTTTCTCTTTTTACATCCTCTTAGCCCAAACATAACGTCTTTAAGTGGAGAACCTTTCTTTTTTTCTCCTTTCTTCATCGTCTTAGCCCAAGCATAACGTCTTCTAAGTGGAGAGTGTGTGTGCGTGGAAGAGGCTTCGGAGGAGGGAAAGAAAGGCATCTGATGCCGAGCGAGGACGGCCAATAGAAGAGGGTTACTTCACACTTTAAGTTAACAGTAAACTGGAGGTGCCTGCCTTCTCAGCTCAAGCTTCTTTCAGTCCCATTCTTTAAGGTCAAGGGCCCTTCACTTTAAACAAAGCATATAATTTTACCTGTCTTCTGATAAGTACAGGATACCTTGCTTTGGACGTTGGAGAGAGACACTGCAAATATGCCTTTTTCTTTCGTCCTCCAATCGACGGCTGGGGACCCAACCCATATGATGGATGAACTTAGACTTTTGACTGGAATCAGGAACAACATCATCATGATCAGAGCCCTATGGGCTATTGTTTGTGGCATTAACTCTGAATGAATGACAGCAAAGCAGTGATTGCGTGCATCGTGTGTTGTCATCAATTGCAAACGCTCATCGTAAATGGGTCCTTGAATTTTAGCTTGCAGGGTCTCTGTGTCTGTCCCCTTAACATTTGAAGACAACATATCCCTTTCCAGCTTTGAAATAATATATAGTTTGTTTTTAGTGTTAAATATTTTTATTAGATAGTATTTATTAATTAAAATATAAATAAAAAATTAAAACATAAAAAAGTATTTTAAATTTTTATTTTTTTAATATATTTATTAAAGTTATTTATTGACCGTTAAAAAAAATTACATAATTCCTTATTTTAGATTTTTTAGATAAACTTATATCCCTTTCTTTAATATAAACATATTTTAAAATTTATAAATAAAAAAAATAACGTATATATTTTCTAGTAAATTTTAAAAAATTTAACAAATAATTTGATAAAAATTTTAAAATATTTCATAATTTTATTTTAATTATTTCATATCTTGCTTTGAAAGAATTCTAATTTTATTTTGATATAATATTTTTTATTTATTTTAATAAATGCTAACTTAATCAATAAAAATACACGTTGTATGAAACTAAATACATATTACTATGTGATTTTGAACATAAATCTAATATAATTTTTGAAATATAAGAGAGTTCATTGTAATTTCTAAACGACAAGGGATAGTCTTGGTATTTACATCAAAGATTAAGGACATTGATTATAATTTATTTAAATCTTCAAGTTATTAATTTAGGTAGTGTTTGTTAAAATAAGTAACATAAAATTCTATTAAAATATTTTATTTGTCAAATTTAAAATAAGTTATTTAAAGGAAGGAAGAAATAAATTTATTTTGAAAGTTTAAAATAATAAATCATGTGACTTTTTTTAAAAAAAATTAACAAATAAAATGAAAAATATTTTTATTCAAGATATTTTTCAGATATCATATTTTTTAATTTATATCTTAGTTAATAAATACTACCTTAATAAATTTATGTCATAAGAGATTCTAGTGATACCATATCAAGTTATGTTAACAAGAATAAGTGAAAAATAAATTAAAATATTATCATAATTAATTAAGTATAATAGTCTAAACAATTCCACCCGAAAACTTAATCTCGTAGAATTAACTAGAAAATATAAATTATTATTAATAATTAAAAGATTGACTTACAAATTTTTCTATTATTCTTAATACTTTAAGTAAAAAGAATATATTTTGCAAAATAATATGGATGCGATGATGATATTTTAACAAATAAAAGTAATTTTAATAAGTAAATTATTAACGCACCCGCACCACCCACCGTTTGTTAGATACCATTTTTCATCCATTATTATGGGATGTTAGCTAGTTGGACACGTGTAATGATCAAAGAGAACAGCACGGAATTTTCCGTCCCTCCGGTCGTCCGGAATCTCTTTGTACGGTTGTTACAGTTAACGCGTTTTGTGGGGAATCCTGAGAGCGCACCAAACACCGCGTAAAAAGGCACGTCTTCTTCTCCATAGTTCTGAAAGGAACATTTCTACTACTGTCGACAAGCAAACCCCTTCTTTAGTTTCTTTACACCGCCAATCCAAATCCCATTCTCTTTGTTCTTTACTGTCTCTCCTTCTCCTCCCTAGCTCTGTTGCATAGCCAAAACGAGAAGAAGAAGATGTTTACGGCCATAGTTTTACTGTCAATTCTCTTCATAGCCAGTCTTGTGTATACTGTATTGAATTCTCGAACCAAGAAGCCTATCGTCCGATGGCTAAAGTCCCTTTTCACAAACCGAACTTCACAAGATGTTGCCAGCAGCAAGCCAGCGGGAGCCATGGAAACAGAGGAAGCGAAGAGAACTAGCGGAAGCGGAAACACCCAGAAAAACAAGGGCGAGCTGAAGGGCGTCTTCGCGACGTTCGACAAGGACAAGGACGGGTTCATAACGAAGAAGGAGCTGCGAGACTCATTCAAGAACATTGGCATGAGCATGACAGAGGAGGAGGTGGAGGAAATGGTGGAGAGGGTGGATGCCAATAAGGATGGGTTGATTGATCTGGAGGAGTTCTACGAGCTGGTCGGGGCGGAGGCTGCGGTGGGGGAGGGCGGCGGCGGGGAGGCGGAGCTGAAGGAGGCGTTTAACGTGTTTGACGGGGATGGGGATGGGCTGATAACGGTGGAGGAGTTGAGAATGGTGTTGGGTGCGCTTGGGTTGAAGGAAGGGGGAAGATTGGAGAGTTGCAGAGAGATGATAAGGAAGGTTGATGCCGATGGAGATGGCACGGTTAATTTTGAGGAGTTCAAGAAGATGATGAAGGCTGTGCCGGGCCTTTCTGCAATTTCTTGAATGAATAATTCATAGGAATGGAGGAGGAGGAGGAGGAGGAGGAGGCGGAATTCATTGATTGAGTTGATAGTCTAAAATGCCCCCCCCCCCCCCCCCCCCAAAAAAAAAAAAAAATGTCTTTTTGAGTTGATTTTTAACAATCAGCTGAAATACAAAAGACATTTTAGTTATTTTTGACTTATCATCGATGAACGAACTCTCCACTTCTCTGTTCGGACTGAGTATCCTTCTTGTTCATGAATGTTGTTGATTTGTCAACTTTGGGGCAGGCAGGTTGGGAACTTTTGCCACCTCTTGCTCCTTTTCTAGTACTTGGTCTTTGCTTTGGGTGGAAATTTAAGGGCAAGTTGATGGGATGTACATAAAAAAAAAATGTTCATAGTCTTAATTAATTTACTTATAGTTTCCAGCTTCTAACTGCTATGATTGATTGACGACTGTGCAAAAGGGTTGGAAAATTTGACCGGCTCTTAAGATCTAGTTAATAGTTATTGCACATAAAATAAGGCTCAGTCGTCTTAATATACTGTTTCTATCCTGTCTTCTAACTGCCTACGCAAAAGACCAGAAAATTTGGGCTGTTTTGATTTTGGTGCAATTGTCTATTTTTATTTTCATTATTTTGGAAAAAAAAATTAGTGGCCTAATGTGGTGTTTTCTTTTCCATTCGGATGATTAGCCCACCCTTTTCATGACTTCAATATTTGGAACCAATCAACCTAACATATATATATATATAATATTATGTATTTTTAGCAATATAATGATTAGTTTATTTTTTAATAAAAAGTAAAAACCTCCTCAAAATGAAAAAAAAGAAATGCATAGAAACTAAAAATAAAATCAAATTATGTTGTTTGTTTTAATTTTTCTTCACATAAAAAACATCCTTGCTCCAGTCTTGGATTGAAAATGGAGTTTACCAATATGCCCTGTCAGGTTGAAAGCAAGAGAGAATGGACAAATGCAAAAGAAGTTGAGTAACTTTATCTCTCCGTTGGTTTGTCCGAAATGGGTCGGCCACAATCAATTTGGGAAAAATGTTGGGGACTAGTGAATTCTTAAGTTTTAGTAAACTTTTAGTGTTTTTAATTAATTAATGAATGTTTATTGGAGCCAATAAAAAATTACCACATATATCACTGAGTTTCACTGAATTACTGTAGCAACATTGGCATCAAGTCCACCCTCCGGTCCCAGCTAACCTCACGACGATAACATCATTCCACGTTGGTTGCATCCTGCTCCACTCGTAAGCAATGTATATAGAGGAACCTCCAACATCCACATCACCCCCTCCAATGTAAGGTTCAGATTTGAACACCACTGCTGCAGTACATTCAACGCAACCACGATAAGCCATTACGCTACCATGCTGTCCAATTACATATTGTCATATATATAAAATTGTAAACACGTAACAAAGAGTGGGACAAATTTTATTTTAATTTTTAAATCTATCAAAAGAAAAACAGAAACAGAAACAAAAACAAAAACAAAACAAACCCACACGTATATATTCAAAATATATATAAGCCAAGTGCATGACAAAATACGTATTCAACTGTTATACCATATTAATACAATTACATAATATTACGATTGCATCGAATATGTAGAGGACCACCAAGTGCACTTGAGAGGTTCACCCCGCGCCATTTGCATCCACTGCGCGTCCCACCACCAAGAAGGTGAAGAGGCTCACGTGAACAAGAGGGCTAAACAAGCACTCGACCACCACGAAAATTGAAAATCCTTTCTGTGCGACAATGGCATTGGCATGGTACGGCTGTACACTAGGCCGAGTAATGGATAACCCATAATTTCCAGAAGAGAATAACGTCGACCACCACAAAAGCTTCAACAATTATTATGACGTTAAGAGAGGATCGGCACGCAATGGAAACCAACTATGACATACATAAAAGATTCATAAATACCTGCATCTAGTTCTGAAATTTTGATGACAAGGTTTCACGGCTACTTACTGTGAGCCCGTAGCAGCAAAATCACGCCGAGAACATTTGCAACTACAAGTCTCAATTTTGTAAAGGACCAAACTGACAGAGAGTACGGACTCATAAATTTCTAAATATACCTTATTCTTTGAAATTATAAGGAGTGATTGCATGACAACCCTATAAGATTCAAACAGAACACATCTTTAAGATTTCGCTGCTGTTATAGAGCAATAGCATGTCACCCATGCTTTTGCACCAGATACGTAAATCTTTTCGCAAACTAGAAGACATCGGGATGGAATCGGCCTGGGATGGAGTTGCTTTGCTGAGCTTGCTTCAGGTGCATCATCAGAGTATAGTTGTTGATCTGGCAATGATCGCATGGTCAAAAAGTAATCATCACATCCAGAAAAGTAGAAAAAAGAGAAAATAATAACAAAGACTGCTACATGGCCGGGCTTCCTTTGCGAGAATTGAGTCTGGTTAAAATCCATACATAATGGTTGCAGCAATCCTCTTTAATTGATAATATGGAAGTAGCGTTCAGAGATTCCACAAACATGATTACGATCTAGACCCAGGTCATGTGCAATTTCAATTTCAAAGGGAACAAACCACAAATGATAGTAGCTTTCTACCACAGCAATAAAACTGTACTGAAACTTGGACAGTGCTTTAGCAAAGACCAAATGCTTGGCAATAACCTCAGATTTTTAAAATGAAAAGATAAGCAAATAGTTTCAAAAAGATAGGCCAGCATGAAAATGAATCTTTTTATTGATTTTACCTAAATCTAGGAAATATGATGAACAAATGCCATTTAGCATAATAGAAATATTTCAAAAGTTTCAAGTTTGGCATCCTGACCTCGAGAGTTCTTAGCTGTTCCTGGTACTGAGACACTAGCTGCTTCAGTTGATGTAACTCCTGAGTCCTATCCTCAAACTCTTTCTGGCGCTCATGCTGAATAGCAACTGCTCGCTTAAGAACAGTGTTCTCATGAATCAGTGCTTCTAGTTGCTTCTTCAGCATAATGTTCTCCTAAGCATAAACCACAAGTAGAAAGTGCACAACAAAGCCATCAGCAACAAAAACCATCCCATCACATTCTCACATCAGACCCACAATTGAAATATGAAAGACAAGGATAGTAAAGAAAAGAAAAGAAACGAAAATAACCCAATGAGAGGGGAAGGGGCAAAAAGCATCATAAAGGTAATAGTAAACAGAATTGACATTAGTTTTCATCAAGACCCCCCTCTGAAGTCTTCCATATTAGCATTCAGACCCCAAAAAATTTGGGAAGCAAGCAGAACCCTACCTCAAGGCTTAAACTACTGGCAGAGAGACCACTACCATTAATGCTAATTCAATATTCATTTGTTAATCATCTTTGACCAGCCAATTGACTATTTTGTCGAAGAAGGATTTCCAAGCTATTAAACCAATTTAAATAATTTTGCAGCCCCTTAAAGTCGATTGTTGCTTTTTTGGTCATTAAAAATTAGTTACTTCTTTTTTTTTTTTCTATAAATTAAAAATTAGTTACTTCAAAAGATGCTATAACCTATATGTACACATATACCCCTCTCTCACGTACATATTAATCAAATCTCAAAGCACCTCTAATTTAAGATTTTGTATTATTAATTCTTATTCACATAATCTTAAAAATTCAAATCTAATTAAAAAAATAACACTTTTTTTTATTAATTCTCAACGTAAATTACATTTTTTTACATATTCTCATGAACTCAAATATCAAATAATTCCAGACATTACATAACACAAGGTAAGAAACTCAAATATCATACATATCTAAAATTTCAAAAGTTCACACATGTAAACTGTTAGATTTTTGGCAGAACAGTATGCAGAATTTGTTTTTCTATCAAACCTTATTTCACATAATTTCACATGGTTTTTCTTCTCTATTTGTTCTCTGTGTTTCTTTTTTTTTTGGTTCTTATTCTTTTTTGTTATTGCATGACAACATAAACTCAATTTTCTGACAATATCTTGCACAATGTCACAACTCAGATCTAAGATAATATTACAAATCAAAAGAACTTAAATATTGGCAACACGATTCCTATCTTATTTCTCCAAATAGACAAGAAAGGTCAGATTACTTTTGTTAACCATTATTTCACATTAGCAAAAACACTCAAATGCTGAGAAGATTAAAAAACTGGCAACATTATTCTTTTTAATTATTGTTTTACACAATTTCATATGTTCATTTCAGTTTCTGTAGTTTGCATTTGTTTTCATTTTCTGTTAAAAAATAAAAATCAAACATTGCTTTTTGATAATGTTTTTCGTTTTTCAAAATTTTAAAAATAAAAACTAGAAATTATGCTTACTAAAAAATATAGTAAACTTTATCAGATGACAAAATATATCTAAAAAATTATTTTATATTGTCAAAAAAACCCACCCTGTACAAAAAAAAAAAAAAAATGACTGGTTGGTTGTTAGAAGTTGAGTTGATGAAGAGGGCAAGGCTGGTCAACTGTTGGAGGTTGGGTTAATGAGAAGGGGGTGGCTAGTTGGTCGAATAGAAAAAAAAAATACAGGTGTTTTTGTTTCTGCCTAAAAAATGAAAATTCGGCTTTTTTTTCTTTTTCCACCAAAAAGATGCACCAAAGCTATTTTTTCCCCTAAAAATGGAAATAAAAATAATAAAATGAAAACGACAGTAAAATCAAACAGGCCCTTAGGATCTAGGTGCCAATATAAGAAATCTCACACGCAGTATATCAGGTAACATAAATTATACATAGGATACTTTTGTTGCCCCCTCTATTCCAGTGATTACCAACAGAAGTTAACAGTAGGGGAAGTTGGGTGATAACACAAATAGATCAGGGGATCTAAGTGAAATTAACCAAAATAAATGTGAAAAACTACCTGTTGGAGGGTCTGGGCTGTCTCTGAAGTTGAATGAGCACTCACTGACTTCTCAAAGACCTCGAGTGCTCTAGATGCACGGGCCCTAGCATCATCCATGTTTGAAGCATGCATCATTTCTCTAACAAATATCTCCACCCAGTCTGCACCATCCATGGAGGGGGGGTTCTGCATTGTTGATGGAACTTCAACATTGGGGTTCATCACACCTGCAACATAAATGTGAGAGAACTGCACTTCCTATTCTCAATTAGCTATATCCGTTGCATCCTAGCAGGTAGAGATGCACAGTAAGGTACTATAATGAACACCATTGTTCTTATGAATTCGGCAACAGAAAGCAAAAATAAGACCAGGCAGCAGGGCAGATGAATTCAAGAGGGCAACCATAGATGGATATTCTAAGGATGACAATGGTAAGCAATAACAAATTCTTTTAAGGGTGATTTAAAAGATGACTAGCTTGCTCATATTTAATTCAGAAAAGAACATAAATTGCAAGAGTTCATAAGAGAAACCAGGCTCATCTTCTGACATTAACTAGTTATGTCTCATTAACTCAGTGCACAAAGTTAGAAAAAAAAATGTCAAGATTGTCACAAATTGGAATTGTGATATATCAGGGAAAGACTAAGCCTTCTATATTGGAGATTCTCTGATGCATATAGTCAAATATACTCTCTGCAACACATGAACTGAAGAAATTGAGGTCCTGCAAGAATCAATCAAAACTATTTTTTTAAGCAAAAATAATAGAAAAGAAGCTGAGGGGCAACCCCGTACAAGCAAAGGAAGATGTAAAAAAAAAAAAAAAGTTTTACACGTGCATGCAGAGACAACTTATCCAAAACTTGAGTGGAGAAGGAAAGAGAAGATAGATTGTCCTCAACCACAGAAAAAGAGAAACAAGAAATCCTATCTTCAAATAATGAATTGCATCTCCACTTTACCTTTCAACACTAACCATACAAAAACAAATGACCAACCAATTGGACCCAGCTCAGAGATGGGCAAATCCAACCCCTAACACATAAAGTCTAAAGTCCAACCACATGGTATCAATTTACCATATTCTGCCTACTCCTTAGCAAATTATCAAAAGTAAAACGGGAACCACATGGCAAGAATTGCACAATGGAAGGTGTCATGGTGTCTCTCTCCATCAAATCAAATTGGCCAAAGGTATATTTTCATGTAGCCCATGCAAAAGCTCCAACCAATTCCTGCCAATATCCTTTCTTTCTTTTTTGCATGAAAATTCTTGCCAATATCCATGTCAAGAAATCATAAATCCAGTAGGCAAACAAGATGTTGAAATAAGAACATCCGTGCCCACACTGATAAATTATTCATACCAAGAGGAGAATATCCATTGGCAACTTGAGAAGAGTTTTAACCATAAATAATTTCTTAACCATCCCGCCAAATAAGTAGAAGATTCATTGAACTGCAAAACATTACTTTGAAACTTCTTCAGCATAATAAACATAGACAATGGGATGATTAATGCATACATCACATATGGAGGGAGGTTTGACAGGGTAACAGAAAACATTCAAATAATGTATAACACCAATGCAAGCAAGAAAATCTTGTATTCAAAATTCTACAAGTGTTTAACCTTTTGAAGCTTCTATTTCCAAATTCTCATTAGTCAATATGTATTTAAAAAAAAAAACATGTATAGAGTCGATGATTCTCCTGAATTAATTATTGATGTCAAGTATTGTGAATCATGTTTTCCCAAGTTCATTTTAGATTTGTTATTTTGAAGTTTAGGTTTGAACTTTTCTCATAAATTTCTGCTTGCCTTTAGTGAGAAAAGATGGGACTCCAAACTTTCTTTTTGCTGGCTGTTTGAACATGAAAAACCTGAAGCTTCTTTCAGTACAAACTGAGGATTAAGCTATCTTTGCCTTTACTATTTGAATTGCATGTTTAGGCTATTAAAATAAGATGCATCAGGTTTTCCTTGTTTCTTGGATGGTATGGAACACAAAGATTACAAGTAACAAGCCATGCCAGTTAACTAGGCCAACATTTTTTGGTCCTCTGTGGAACATTTATTTCATTTTTCCTTTCCCATTTGGGTTCAATTAAAAGTCTCAAGCTACTGTGATATGAATGTATTTAGTTGTACAATTTTTCACAGAGAATAAGTTACAAGATAAATATGACTAACTTCCGTTCTGATAAAGAGTGATCCACAGTACACACAGAGTTTGCCATCATTGTGATAAATGAAGAGCATGAAGTCAGGTGAGTACAGCATAGAGGAGATGAGTTTTGTCAAGCAGGGACATTTCTAAATTTACTTAAGGCATCAAAAGGGAGACCATTGTATTATGAGATCAATTAATAGACTTGAATTTCCTTGTTCAAACTAGGTGCCAAATCCATATACTGTAATTGTCTTAATGTAAAATTTAATATCTGATGCTAAAGATCAAAATCAAAGCAAGCTCATTAAGAAACTGCAGTTCATGAATTAAAAGTACAATATTTAGTTGACATGGCAGAGCTATTACGGACACTTAGGAAATGATAGCAAAATTTTCTTTTTAAGGACAACATGATTAGAAGTCCATGCATGGCTGCCCGAACATGGCTAATATACATCTTAAGGCCATTCCATTTAATTGTGTCACTGCCTCAGCATTATCCTTGGTCTTCAGATATTGCAAATGAGACACATTTAACAGGATCTCCCACAAGTTGAAAAGGTTACAAGGAGCAAGAAATTGATTCCATCTATTCAGAGGGCTAAGAATAATTAAGGAAAAAGCACAACAAAATTCTTCTAAAGAAAACAAGTTGAACTGTTCCTGTGAATGTGATCCAGCAGCATGCAATAAAGCACCGTACCAGGGCCCTTGCTGAAGATTGCCAATGTGGTCTCACTCACAGGTTAAGAGTAGTCAAAGACTGTAGTATCTTTAGTGACAGATGTTTCCCTCAGCTCTGTTTGACTTTTGTTCACTTTAACTCAATTTTAAGATGGCATTTAATATGTAAACCACCATTAAATAAATTCAGATGGACCAGATGTGGTGAAAGCAGGGCAAACTAATATGGTAAACCAAGGATTGCACAACCAAAAAGGCTGGGCCCTCTTATAAAAGCTAGACAAATTCTTACCCAAAAAAAAAAAAGAAACTAGACAAATTACATGAAGTAGCATAATTAATGCATGATGAATTAAGTCAGGTGTTTCTAAGGGTTTCTCCTCATCATTACAGGTTTGTTATGTGAAAAAGTCTTACCTCTACATTCTAACATTTAAGCAGCTACAGACGAATGCATACTTGGGCACAAGAGATAAAAACATTAACAATACACAAACACACAGTGGCAGAAGATGCCCTGAAAACACATACTAACTTTAGTTCATTTAAAAGAAATCACTGTCATCACCTGAACCTTGTGACTGCACATTTTCTCCCTCTGTAACATCACAGTTTCTTGCAACGGAGCCCAACTTCTTGGTAGATCCCAATTGTAGCTCATTTAAACTTCTGATAGCCAAATCAAGATCATTACCACATTCTTCAAGTGCCCTCTCAAGAAGCTGAAATCACAGTATTCCAAATTGGTTAGTAAATTATCCTGTTTAACAAAAATACAAAGTGCTTCAGATACAAGGAGGAATGAAGTCAAATAGAAAGTGAGAAATGAATTCATGTAAGAAAACCTTGAAATTTATAGTCAAAACAAAAATGTATATTTCCTAAAGCACCAACATATCAAATCAAAAGTGAATAATTTAAGGTTGGGAAAAGAAATTCCTTCATCCCCCGGCCTCCGTGCGCACCTGGGAGCGCATGTGTGTCTGAGGTAGCCGATCAAATGAAATTGGAAAAACCCTGAACCAGTTCAGATTAAGGAACAGATACTGAACAAGTGTTATTTAATCCAGAAATTAAGCCCTAGGTGACAAGGGGATAATTCATACCATGACCAGGCCTACAGCAGTCAACCAATGAACTCTACTGCAGTCTCCTAGATCTGCTTCTATCAAGTTTATGGCTTATTTTTGGAATTTCAATCCTATTTCAGTAACTCGTCAAAGGAAAATCCGAACAGAATGAGAAATCATCAAATGTGAAGCTATCAAGATACGTGTTAAATGGTTATTTGACTGCCATCGTGAGTGTTATTCTGTGACCAGCCTGGCATACAGTATGGGCTGAGAATAAACTTTGTAACGTATTCTATATGCTGACTAATAAATATTAAAGTATTTCATAAAATAAGTCGGGCTATTGAGATCTAGCACACAAAAGTTAATATATAAACAAATACACAAAAGACAAGGTTCAATGCATAAAAACTTCACTATCTTTGACATCTCAACAAGAAAACAAAAATTGCTTTTGCTGTTGCAATTTTGTAGCTTTCAGTTTTGTCACCCCTCACCAGGAGCTGTGCGCTAGGGGCACCCCACATGGAACATGAATAAATCCATTACTTGTTTTCCTTGAACCTAGCCCACCTAAATGTTCATACATAAAATTATCTTTGAATCTAGCATAATTCATAAGACCAAAGTGCCCCTACCAAATAAGCCAAAAGTTTGTTCAATCCCATTATGCTCCTTTGGGTACATACGCCATCTGAAAACATACTACCTAAATCTGTCTACCTAAATTTGTTATAGGGTGAGAATGGATTCTAGTAGCAAAAATAAAAACAAGTACAAGGTTTGGGGACAAAACTGCAATCTTGAGAAGATTTTCCCATTCAAGTCAAGGCCAGAAAAGACGAACTCAACCTCACACATCTGTTAATCATCCCTAAACTCCAACTAACTATAGTCTCTAAATCCAAAACCTGCGATTGGAAGGTCACAGTGAAAAGAATAGTTATGAAGTGTTATTAACTACTAAGCTCTCTGGTGAAAAGGATGTCGGAGATGTAGTATCTTATGAACAAGAATGACAGTCAAAGTCAAAATGTTATAAACAAACTACAAGATCAAAACCGATCAGAAACAACCATATTTGTAAAACTTGGCCCCTTGCCTCTATGAAACCGAAACTTATCCAAAACAATTGTACAGACCTGGAATCAAGGAATATATATATTCTTAAAGCATGAACACATAAAATACGCAGATAAACAAACCCAAAATACATTTTCTAAAAGAAATGATTGAACAATGACATCAACAAGAAATAAATTCTATTCTCCAACCTATACTTCGAAACGATACAACTACAATTCCGATAACCAAAAACGAAAGCGCGATAAATATCAACAGACACCTGTTTGTCCATGCCAGGAAAGAGAGCTGTAAGGTGATCGAGGGCAGCGGAAGAGAAATTGAACGGAGATTGATGAGATGCAGAAGGAGAGCTTGGGACGGGCCTTGGAGGCGAGAACCGGACTGGCGATGAAGAAGAGCAGCGAATTCTCTTGGAAACAGGCGGGGAGGAGGGGAGGTCTTCGAAGAAGGATGATCTCTTACCGCACACTATGGCAGACATGTTGTGCAGTGCTGCTCAGTTTTTCTCTGAAACCTACTCTCTGGGCGATCGATTCGCTTCCTCTCCCTCCGCACCGTTCATGCAGCGATACAATCACAATCCAATCCCCCCTGTTCTTCTCAATCACAAAAAATCCGAGTCGGATTTGGAAACGAACAATCCAATTCACCTCTGTCTTCGAATCACCAGATTGTCCTCGATCCAACAACACAGAGGGCCTTTCTCTCTACGAAATTGAGAGATCGACAAATCGATCCTACACTAACGATACAAAACCTATAGACGACTCCTTGAATATATGTATGTACGTATATATCTACACCTTCTCTATCCAGAAATTAGGGCTCAGAGAGAGAGAGAGAGACATAGAGAGATTGCAGCAATTCGTTCGCCCTCTCCCTCGCGCTTTATTGGTCTGGCGTCGTCGACGGCACTTCATCTCTTGTTTTGGGGGTGGGGGGCGCCATGTCATGGAAGATAAGAGTGGTTAACATAACAGGCGGTCGGGTTGGAAACTCAGACGGTCCAATCATAAGGTGCCACTTTTGCAAAAAGGTTCCCATTCACTCCGTCTTGTGACGTGGCGCGCCATTGTTGCAATCGTCAATTATTACGAATTCTTTATATAATTATTATTAGAATAATAATAGAATCTAATACAAAAGCAGATTTCCAATGCCCATTTAACTAATATATATATATATATATATGTTTTAAAACAATTTCTTTGAAAAATACCACTCTCCACTATTGTCTACAGGTGAGGGTGGGTTAGTATTCATCTCTGCTACTCATTGTGGCCTTTATTGTTTTTTTTCTTATAAAAAATAATTTACTTGAGAAAACATCTCACTAACGTGGAGAAAACATGCAAATCCCAAATAAAAAAATGGCTGTATTTGTTTGACTTGGACTTTCAATATACACCCAAATTAAGGGGGGTGTTGTGTTTGGGGTTGGACTTGCCACTAAAATGGGTTTTTTATTTGGGCTTTATCAATATACACCCTGGTGCATGCTGCTGATATTGGGCTGAGGCGAAGCTGGGCCCAACCCAGTCCATACAGATTGCTCAAACAATGTGTAGAAGAGCTGCTACATTTGGGGCTAATTGAGCAATATCAATGTGTGTGGGTGTGTAGATTGACAGATTGTAGATAGACAGAAGCAAACAAAAATGGGTTCAAAGTGTGGCTGAGTGATAGTCTGTCAAAGCATGATGGCAATTAGTCAAGAAAGCATCTTTACAACAATCATGTTTTCTCAGGGGATACCTCTCCTCCAATAGCTTTGGGCAGATGGGGATATTTATTTAAGTTGGAAACCATGTAGCCAGCACAAATGGATTTTTTTTTTCTTTTTGTTTTTAATTTTTGGTGACAAATCAATCTCAAATGACTTTATATAAAATAAATCTCATTTAATTCTTATTTCATTTGTGATGTTAAATTTTGTGACGTCAATTTTAACACTTCGTTGTTCATACTTGGACTGTCAGTAACATCATCATCAATTTGTGAAACACGACCCTCAAATTCAAAACCCTAATGTTCATTGGGACACGGATCTTGCTGGGTTATGCCACACTGGAGAAGCACAAGTGGGTTTTGTCTTGATCAAATAGGCAGTCAAAATATGATCATCAGTGGCCCAAAAGAGAGTTGATTGTGCAGCTAATGAAAAAAGATGGGGGACATAGAGGCACAGGGTATGGTAGCCTCAGCTTGCTAGGCCAATTGTGTGGGATTGGTAACTTTATACCTCCAAAAACAGGATATCTTGTTTCCCATAATCATAATGGGGGTTGGGCTGCAACATGGGTTCCTTCATTTCAACTTATTTTATCTATCTACCCATCTCTCTCCCTCCCCCCCTCTCTCTCTCTCTCTCTCTGTTGGGGGGGGGGAGGGGGAGCCACCGAGTGAGTGGGGGCAATGGGTATGCTTTCCAACAAGGCCATGTCAAGTTGCAACGCACAGTGAGTGATTTAGAAAAGGAATATAGGATCTCTCTCCTCTCTCTCTCTCTCTCTCATTGCTTTTCTTCAGACAAAGCATCATAGAATACATTTTGTTTACATGGTTGTTGAGAAATGACCTCTCACCAAGCTCTCCCTCCACCCCCACTCTTTCTTTCTTTTATAAAAACAATCCCCCCCAAAAAAAGTTGATTTACTGAAAATATGTCTTTAATAGAAGAGATTTCCCGTCTTATTAGAGTCAAATAAAGTTAATCTTTTGATCATAAATGAGTGATTTTATTATTATGGAGTTTTAGCCACTCAAATTATTTGTTAATGTATATATGTATACACATCAACATGAGTGGTAATATATATATAATTTACATACTATATAACTCACATCACTTTGTGAACTCAACATTGTGAATTTAGTTTAGGTTAAAACTTGTTACTTGGATAATTCTGTGCTATACAATTTACGAGTTTTATTGAATAATTTTGATAACATTATTTTTTAAGTCTTTTTATATTATTATTAAAGTTATAGTCTAGTGATAAGTAACAACGGTTGATAATAGATAATAATAGTTGGTAAGTTTAAAATATTGACTTCAAATTTTATGAAGATCGGTTACATTAATATTTTTTATTAAAAAAATCACTTTATTTTTTAATTAAAAATGTTATATAAATATTTTATATGAAATAATATGATTAGTTAAAGATTATATATTGAAAAAGAAAACACGACCTATCATGATTGTTAAAATATTATTATTATTATTATTATCATGTTATTTTTTTAATTTTTACCAGAGATAGTACTAAATATGTGCTTTTTGCTATTTAGAGAGAGACAGAGAGATTGATGGGATTGCACTCAAATATGCCTTTGACTATCTTTCCATTGGTTTTGACCAAAGAACAATACTAACTAGTGTTGCTAATTGAATCCAAGCCATTTTCTCCTCATTAGGAAAGCCCTTAAATTTAGAACACTGGAAATTCTTAAGAAAATTATTAATTAAATTGAACCCCTGTTAATTGAGAGAGAGAGAGAGTGGAAAATAAAAGGAAAAAAAGGAGCCACATAACAAAATAACACCCAATAAGAGAAAGAAAGATTTTTTGTTTTGCTTGTTTGCCTTAATGATAGGAGAATATAATCATAAACAGTCTTTAATAGACTTGTCAAAATGTTCTGGAATCCTAAAAAATAAAAAAGAGAGAGAGATTGTTTTCATGTTTTGTGATCTTTACAAATGGATGATTTAAGAGAATATATGAGAAAGAGTTAAAAGAATGGAGTCAAGAAAATGATGCTTCACAAATCAACATCCAAAAATTCCAGTATCCACTAGGGAAGTACAGCGAGGAAGTTATGGAGCCGAAAGCCAAAGTTATATTTTTGTCGCTGAAGATCTCTTCTATAATTAAAACTGGCAAGGAAAAAGAAAAATTTGTCCCAATTTTTCCCCCACTGGTAATGGAAGATGATTTTTGCAATATTCCTTCACTGCCCCTTTTGGTAATTATCCTCTTGTGCGTGAGAGAGAGAGAGGGGAGGGGCACTGCCCATTGGCATTCCCCACAGAAAAGGTGGTGGGAAAAGTTCTTTTTGTACACACTGTGATGATGGTGATGATGGTGCCAACAATCTCCCACAGCAACAAGAAACAATTCCTTGTTCTTCTCTCTCTCTCTCTCTCTCTCTCTCTCTCTTGGGGTTTTTGTTCTTTTTTTCACCCTCCTCCCCTCATAAACATGGTGAATCTCTTCTGGGTCTCATCTTTAAGTAATTATAGTGGCAGCCCATGAGAGGCAGTGTGGTGGGGAAGCTCCATGGAGAAGAAGTGCGGCTGCTGGGCAGCTCTCAGGCGCAGTGTTAGAGGCTCTTGCAAGCCCTCAGCTTCCAAAGACTCTGCCAGCACCATCCCAAGAACCGGTCTTGTATATGATGCAGGTATATCATAATATAACGGCAACTACATAAATGTGTATATGTTACATATATGCACATCAGTGTATTACAAATTTGAATATCTGTCGCCCCGATTCTGGGTTTTTTTTTTTCCGTATTATTTATATGATGCCTAAATTTCTAGTTCGTGTGCCTAGCTTTGTTTGTATCTCTGTGAAATTTTCTTGGTCTTTTTCTCTCCCTTTCTCTCTGAGATGTCCCAACAATCCAATAAAGTTGTTTGTAAGTTCTTATTCAAAAGTGGTTCTACACTTGGTCTCACTTTTTGCCTGGGATTTGCATTTTGAGTGGTTCAAAACCATTTCAGTAGCCTTCTATATTCTTCAAGTTTCAGATGCTGAAGGAGATCTCAATTTGGACGTCTACTAATTAGTCTTTCTTTTGTCCATTCTGTTAAAAATTTATGACAAGCAGGTTCTTCACTGGGATCCTTATGTTAGATGTACAACTCATGTTTTCATGTTATTGGAAAATGGAAATTGTGTCTCATTCTTTTTTTCCAATTGTATTCAAACTGTACATGGCTGCATATTCTCATCTCATTGGTTTCCAAGAAAATGTAACAGAATGAGAAATGGGTTTCTCATGTATTGGATTTTATGCTAATTCAATGGGGCTTTTTCGCCGCTTTCCAAAATTGCTGTAAATGAAAAGATATTATATAACACAGATTCTCCAATACAGCTACAGAGACGCGGTACCTTAATGCGAGCAACCGGGAGATGTGTGCTCCCAATGAAGCTCAAAACTCAACAGATAATCCTGAACCACCGCCATTAGAAACCCAATCTCCTTTCCAGCTGTTTCAGTTTACCTTTCAGGAGCTTAAATCTGCAACTGGGAATTTCAGACCAGACAGTATTCTTGGGGAGGGTGGATTTGGGTATGTCTTCAAAGGGTGGATAGAGGAGAATGGAACAGCACCAGCAAAACCCGGATCAGGGATTACAGTAGCAGTGAAGAGCTTAAAGCCAGATGGTCTTCAGGGCCATAGAGAATGGGTGGTTAGTATATTATCTGCTTTGGGTTAGTACATTAATGTTGAGAAGATGGTGTGTGTGTGCGCGTGTGAGATGCCAAACTGAAGCGTGTGTGAGATGACTTTTCTTGCTTGCAGGCCGAAGTAGACTTCCTCGGACAGCTTCACCATCCTAATCTTGTTAAACTTATTGGGTATTGCATTGAAGATGACCAGAGGCTGCTTGTGTACGAATTTATGACACGTGGAAGTCTTGAAAACCATCTTTTCAGAAGTGAGTGTGGACATTTTCTTGCTTAATTCTCCTACATATCATATTGCCTGGCTAGCTATTTCTGCCTGTTGTGGTATCCAAACTTTGATCCAGCACAATTATTCATTTACCACGGCTTCTTTTTTACTGATATCTTGAACCAGTTTTTCTTCTTTTGGATTTTTCTCATCATCTCTTTGGATGCAGTACAGATAACACCTACGGGTTAATTTATCCATCGTGGATGTACATGATATGGATTTATTTATCTAGCAGGAATTTTGGATTGTAAGATGGTGTTGAGATAAGGACCTTTAGTTTTAGTTGGTGGTCGGCCTCGCATGAAAAATTTGTTTTTACTCTCCCCTTCTTTTTGTTTTAACCACAACTTCGTAGAATGAAGTTGGATTGAAGACTTTGAAAGAAGTTGCTGGGTGAACGCCCAAACTGCAAATGCCAGTCTGATACCAACAAATATTACTTTTAAGTATATTGAGAGGAGGTGGATGCTTCACAGATTTGCCAATCTTGAAGAGTTTTACATTATGTTTCTATAATGGTTGGTTTATAATTCTCTCAATAATTTGTAAGGTCCAGCGCTATTTCAGTTGTTGTTGCCTGTTCCAATACTTGGTTAAAATCTAGTGTTGATTTTCTATTCAAGAAAAGAAGGAAAAGACCTGCTAACTTATGATTAAATTTAAAGCTTAGTTGTTGTTTTTTAATGGTGCAACTGTACTCTGTTTCATTAACAAAAGCCGATGTTGGTGAAATTCTTGAAGGGACCATACCTCTCCCTTGGTCAAACAGGATCAAAATTGCACTTGGTGCTGCTAAAGGCTTGGCATTTCTCCATGGAGGCCCCGAACCTGTCATCTATAGGGATTTCAAGACGTCTAACATTTTGCTTGACTCAGTATGTGGTTAAGGATTGATCAAATATAATATCAAAATGTTTTCCTTAACCCAGACTTTTACTAAATGGTACATTTTCCTCACAGGAATATAACGCAAAGCTTTCAGATTTTGGTCTGGCAAAGGCCGGGCCTCAGGGAGACAAAACTCATGTTTCCACAAGGGTTGTTGGGACATATGGCTATGCTGCTCCTGAGTATGTAATGACAGGTATAGACTCATACCTGTATCCACTGGTTTGAGTAATCAATTTAAGAGATGAAACTTCATTGACAAATTGAATTTACATGGAAACAAGATCCATCTGCTTAAGAAAATGTAGCAGAATCAACAAGCCTTTAAATCAATTGTTAAAATGAAAATATCGGTTTTATCTTTACAATAATATTAGGAATCTCACCCGAGGTAGGTTGAATGTTTTGAGATTTGTTCCCCCAATGATTGGTTTAATCCCGAATTTGTCCTCATGGTTCTACTTCTACTCCCTAGGACACTTGACTTCTAAGAGCGATGTTTACAGCTTCGGCGTGGTGCTTCTTGAGATTTTAACGGGCAGGAGGTCGATGGACAAGAAACGCCCGAGTGGGGAACAGAACCTTGTCACCTGGGCTCGACCATATTTAGCCGACAAGAGAAAGGTCTACCACCTAGTTGATCCTCGGTTGGAACTGAATTACTCCCTCAAGGGGGTGCAGAAAGTTGCTCAGCTTGGTTACAACTGCCTCAGCAAAGATCCAAAATCGCGCCCTTCAATGGATGAAGTTGTGAAGGTTCTCAACCCGTTGCAGGATCTCAACGACCTTGCCATACTATCCTACCACTCCCGGCTATCTCAACAGGGGCGGCGCAAGAAGAAGCCAGATGGAGCTCACCAGCTGAACTACAAACAATCTAGAAGCATGCGGGACTCGCCAGTAAACACCAGCAGGCAGCATTGTAAATAATGGGAAGCCAGTTTCTGCCTTGATCAGCTCAACTTACATTGAAATGGGTTGTGTGAAGCCAATAGTTCATGTTTGTGCTATAATTATTCGGTTGCTTGGGATTTGACAGAGCCTGAGGCTAAAGTGAGAGACAGTACATTATTTTCCATCGATCCGAATGGTGACACTAGAATTGATATCTAACTATTGATATGGATCCTTCTTTGCATCTTGCTTGTCTTCCAATTGATATGTGTATACATGTGTGTGTGTGATATGGCTGTAATTAGATAGAACTTCCATTTTCATTTGCGGCTTCCCAGATGAACTCCACATATTGAAATGCACATATGCAATGGTCCAAAAGTGTCTCTACCAACTTACGATCAGGCAATTTAGCATATTTATGGAGTGTATAAAGATAAAACTATCTTGATCATTAATTGAGATATGAATTTAAAAAAATGAGATATAAAAAATATTTCAGATAAAAGTATTTTTCATTATATTTGTTAAATTTATTTGATAATCTTTGAAAAAGAAATTACTTACTTTTTTATATTAAATTATTTAGATAAATTTTATTTCTCTTCTCTTCAAATAAATTTTTTTAATAAAAAATGACTCATATGCTCCCAATACATTTCAAAAATTTGAACAAAGTAAAAATTTTGGAATATTTTTTATCTTATCTTAACTATTTTATATTTTGGTTCAAAAAGTATTTCAATTTTATCTTGTTCATTTAAATAAACAATATCTAAATGTAAATGTTATTGGTATTGGGATAAAATAATCCTACATAAGTTTGTGGCTTAAGATTATTTTGTTAGAAAAAATATAAATTTAAGACTAATGCAGATAAATTATTTGTTAACTAATAAGACTTTAAATAATAGCTCAAAGGGAAATTAAAAATAAAAAAAGAATAGAAATAATCAAAATGGAGAATGGGTTAGATAAGATACTCTTAAAAATAAAAATCTAATTTTATATTATTTTCTTTTTAAGATAAAATGATCTATTTGAAAACTCACGTAGAATAGAACCGACTCCTGAAATCTTTTATATTTCGGTATATTTCAAATAAAATTATATATATATATATCAATAAAAGAAATTGAATGTAAGGAAGAATAAGATGGCGTGAGGTTGAACAAAAAGTAGGAAGGAAACTTTTTCTTCTTTCCCATTAATTCGTGCTTCCATGTGGAGTAAATTTGGGCAAAATCTAAACTACCCTTTTGTTGTTTTGTTTTCATTTGCTTTTCTAGATAAAAAGGGTCACCCTTGAGACTAAACAACTTATAAATGTCAGGACAGAACATGTAAAATGAGTAGACTCACCCACTCACTCATTAATTTACATAAAACTAACTTATATTATATATAGGTGTCATACAATAGAGAGCCAACAATACTCTCTCAAATGATGGAGTAACCTTTCAGAAGCTTGATCTGTTTAAATCAACACTTTAACTAATGCGCTGAATGTGTAAGTGGGAAGTTACAGTTAGGTGATATGTGCATGTATATAAATATATATATATATATATTCTTGCAAAGTTGAGCTGCTGTATTGCCAGTCATCTCTGCCTGCCTGAACTCTTTCTTATGCTTTTCTGATAAAAAGTCGAGTTTTCATGGCCACAGCTGACATAAAAAGCGATGCCGGATGCCGATGGGATCGGAATAAGTCCAAATTTGATCGACACCTCCAAAGTGACCTCAGACGTCCTTACAATTCGTTGTTATCGCCAACCAATTTCATCGGCTCTAAATGTAAGCTCATAAATGTTTTTTTTTTTTTTTCTTTTATGCCATTATATTAATAGAATATAAGTGACAAACCCTCTAATTAAAGTCATTGGACTGGCATAGTTTGTAGTTTGTCATGAGCCTCGCCTGAACGCCCCGGGGGGGGGGGGGGGGGGGGGGTGGCGGTTGGTTGGGTCAATGAGGCCCAACTTATACCTAATAGGCAGCACGCAGCACGCTTGGGCAATGTGGGGCTGTGTTGTCCCAATTGACAACTCTGATCTTATAATGCCTAAATTATTTCATACTCTAGTAATTATAATTAATGAACAATAGTAGTTGCCATAAGGCAAGGGACTCAATTTATTAATTTGTCAATTAATAGTCAATAATTATTAATGCCAGTAGACTTCTAAGCTCTGGCTGTGTTACATTCATATTTAATTATAAGAAATATATATATATATGTTCTTATGGAATTTTTGTATAAAAAATGTCACCAAAACGACGAGCAAACATTTTTATGGTTATGATCGTTGAGCCCTTTCTATGACAATATTATGTAGAAAAATAATATTCTTATATTAGTCAATTGAAATTTATTATAATTTATTTTGTTTTTATATTGTTATCCTTTTATATTTGATGATGGGGTATTATTGAAAAGTTTAAAATAATTTAAATTTAAGAATTGTGTATTAAGACCCAAAATATTAGGTCTACTTCTCAACATCTGTCGACAGACAACCCAAACTTGCATCAAAGTGGGTTAGGGTCAAGTTTGAACTCATAATCAATCCATTTTATAATTTTAACCTAATTGACCACACAAACTACTTATATAAAAGTACAACGTGTAATGATTCAAGTGCGACATTTATTATATATTTATGCATCACCATAGTAACTACCTTAAGCATTGGCAAGCCCGTTTAAAACACATTCGAGCCTAACAAGTGCTAAGACAATCTCGATATTATATAGAATCCAAAGAGTGCATAAATATATTGCAAATTGAATGGTGATTGATCTTTTAACCCTCATCAATATTAAAATTAATTTTTTATATATGATTATCTTAAGTACTATCATATTTATCCAATTCATCATAATTTCCAGTGTCTGCATCAACAAACTTTTGGGATCTTTTTGGGTCATTCCATTGCCCTTCACCGTGCCCTGTAAGTCATCACACTTCGGTTATTTTCTAGTTTTTAGCAGAACTCTTATGATGTTTTCCCAAACCATTAATTTCACAGCTCTATATGTTTTATCTATCTTTTATATTTGTAGTCCAATGCCATTATCTGCATAGGTTTGAGGCCTTAATTCGTCTTTATCTCCAATATTAGAAATATATATATATATAAGGTTTCATTTATTTATATTTATATTTATATTATATTATATTATATTTTATTATAGGCAAAACCCATCCATTTGAAATTTTGTCTAAAAAATTTTAAAAAATAAACTATTACTTTCAAATATCACTCAATAAGTCATTTTAATTTATTTTTTTTTAACACAGCACAAGTCACCCTTTAATTTCTTCTTAAGCGCTCATTGTTTTCCCTATGCTTTACCGTAGCCAATAAGGGCGGGGAGTCGGGGGACTGGCATTATCATATATAGCATAGACGTACAATTATGCATATGCAGGTGACCAATATTGTTACAGTTCATTTTGGGCTTGGATGTCGTGGATGCTTCCATTCAATCACCATATATAATAGATATAGATATTGGATATGTAATTTTCTCAGAATCACCTCAAAACCAATTAAAATGAGCATCAAGAATACACAAAATATATACTTTTTGTTTGATTCTCCTAATTAACAATTGGAAGTAGGTACAAATGAATAAGCAAAAAAAATTAAGTCATTACATAAGTATATACGGCCATCAGACCATGAAGTTGCAAAGCTGCAGATTCTACCACCTTTCTGAAATTGCTTTGGTTCTTCGTGGATCCGATGTTGAGTTCATAGCTAGCTTGTTATAGAACACCTGGAAGATTCACTGCTCTGAATGCTGGCATTTGTATAATATATATATATATGCATATAATGTGAATTAAAAGAAATCACAGCCAAGTAAGAAGCTGGATTGCCCAAAATGATTCTGGTTTACATATTTTGCAGGATTTTTCTATCCAAATTGTATAAATCTGCATCATAAATGGAGCTATGCATGCAGCCATTGATATGTTACACTTCAAAACCAGAAAATAATTATAAGATAAAACTGATTGGTAGCAAGAGATAGCAAACCTGGAGATCGATACATCAAATCTGGGTGGCCATTGAGACTTGCTAAATAGGCGACAAGATGAATAAAACAGCAGCACTGTTTCATCGAACGCGTAAGGATAAGAATTTCAAACATGGATCGATTGGCACATATATATTAATTTTCCCCAATCGATCGAACAGTATAGGAGAGAACCACATGGAGGTTGTGATCGGAAGAGAATTAATTACTGATCAAAATGAATCAGAGGAAGAAAGTGATATTGGCGCGGCTCAATCTGAGATCGTCGTTTACAACTCACAAGTGTAAATCCGTCTTCGGATTGAACCGCACCAATATCGCTTTCTTTGATTCCTAAATCACCAACCATCTGTAATCTCCCAAAGCTATACATTAATTGAATGTAAACTAAGTAATTAAGTTGCTATAAAAATATATATATAAAACCTTGTGCATGGAAGAGTTAATGCTACGTGGGGTAATTAGCCTTCTCCTGCAAGTCTTGGCGCCTTTTGCCAAATAAAGAGAAAAGAAAGCACCAAACACAATAATACACTTTCATTGATCAGTGGGGACAAAGCCAGTTTAGGTTAATGGAGTAAGAGGTGGAGATGAAGGCATTGTTGGTGGTTGAGGTGCCAAAGTTGACGTGGGGGGTTTTCCAAATCATCATGATTTGTGGATATTTCCTTCGATTGAGCCAATTACATCGAGACTTTTTTGGTGCACGAAGCTTGGTTAGTTTAAGCAACATGGCAAGAAATATTCCGAGAAAAAAAAAGCACAAGGACTAGACAACAATGTCATTTTCCTAGAAAATTAGGCGAGGTTTTGAAGACGAAGGTAGCGAATGGAGGGTTGTCACCTAAGAGAAGGAAAAATTTGAGAGATGGAGGGGTAGGAACTAAAGAAAAGTGGATTTTTATGGTTCCTTTGGCCGGCTGCCGCCATTGCTTTTGCCAGGGTCAAAATGAACATGAAGACAAAGATATCGAAAAAAATTAAGGGTTGTGGTCAAAATGGCAGCAAAATGAGAGGAAAAATCAGAGAAAGCGATGGAAACTATGTATGTGTGTGTGTATATAAAAATTTATGCACTTTGGCCGGCTTTATATAGTTGCATGACAACACCATTTCATCACCGGTTGCCACCTTTTGCCGGAAAAATATGTCTTCTCCAACCAATGAAGGGGTTGTTCCACCGGAATCATTGAAGCTTAGCAGAGTAATGCCGATTGCTTGGATGACATCCACCTGAGTGGAGACACCCATCACACCCTACCTAGCCTAATGTAAATGGGGCGAGGCGAAGGGGTTCAGACCTACTCCTTCACCACACTGTATCTCTCAACTCCCGAAACAGAAGGAGAAAGCAAAAAAGGGTGATTGAGGAGAGAATAGAAGGAAGATGAGGGGATAGAGGAGAGGAAGAGAAGGTATAAGAAGGGTAGGGTTTGCCTCGGGATGAGAAGGGGAAGAAGGTGAGGGGAATGATTTCAAGGGGGAGCAAACTTGCTTTAGAGTTTGCCATGCTTAGGTTTTGTACTCAAATAAAAATCAAACTCACTCCATTTCTCTCTCGCGCATGCACCTGAAATATTCTCCACCAAAAACCCAACCCAACCCCAAACAAGGTCTTTTCCCCCTCATTTCCATCCGCCATTATTTTAAGCACTAGCTTTTCTGCCATGCTTGGGTTTCCATTAGTTTAATCCTGAGCTCATCAGAGCATGAGATAGTCGTATTGGCTTATTTGCAAACCCATTTCATCATATGATTGCTCTCGTCTGTTATGTCTCTTCTTTAAAACCAAATCACAAAAAGATCAATTTATATTTTTTCTTGATAAGATCAGTTAGCTAGTTTGCTTTGAATTTGAAAATGGGTATATACTTTTTACCCAAAGATTTTGTTAATCTCAGCTAATTTCATTTTTGAAAGCTTCTAGGCTCTTTAATCCAGCCAAGTGTCAATCAAGCACCCATGGCAAATTCATTTTCCATCCATCATACTATATATAATTAAAACCCAGAAATTTTTGAATTTTTCATTAGCAATCGATCAGATTGCATATTATTGCGTTGGGCCAAATTTATCAAATATTTAATCTACTGTATTGTATTTGATCCAACCCAACGAGCTTAAAATTAAAGCCAAACTGGGCTAACACGTGTGAGAGAGGGAGAAAATCTTGGGAACAAAAATGCAGAATGTCAGCAGCAGGGAAAGGAATAATGACTGTAGAAAAGAAGTTTCGGAACTGTGTAGGTAGAAAGTATGGCATACTATTATTCTATATATCACATTAATTCACACACTTTTAGTAGTTCTAAAGAGACTATATATTATTATTATTATATTAAGGTGAAAATCCACAGAAGAGAAGAGAAGAGAAAAGAAAGGAACACAGGCAGCGGCGACACCGGCGATAAAGCAGTCCTGCCTTGGGCCTCCGCCGGGGGACACTCATCTTGGGTTTTGCCTCTCCACTTCCCCCTTTTCTTTACATGCACCCTTCTTCTTTGGGAACCCCAACTCGATATACCCTTCTCTTCATTTTTACTATATATGTATAATTTCTACTGTTACAAAATAAAACTCCATTTATTCCATAATTATTAATATCGTTCTATACTCATAAAATGAGGTGCAGGTGGTTGTTTATTTTATTTTAGTTAAAATACTAAGGATACCACAACATATTGTCTTGTATGAAACGTAATTGCCATGGTACCTATCTATTACGTACAATCAAATACTATGACGCTCTTATAGTTCCTTTTTCTCTGTAAAATTAAGTTTCTAGCTCATGATTTTGGGTGATAAGCTCGCGTGCTGCTAACATTAAACAGATGCCCCACGCCTTAACCATCCATCCCACTCTTCTTTATTTCCTTACCAGATCCTAGGACCCTCTCACAGACAGAATCATTTTCTTTTCAAAAATGTCTCAAGGACACTGAATTTTGACATTTTGCTTAAGTGTGTCATCAAAAGTGTCAAATTTTTTTGCTTTTTTGTTTTTTTATATAACTTTATTTTTTTAAAGAAGACATCACTAAAAAAATGCCATACCCAATTTCTATAAATATAAACTATTGAAATAAAAATATACAACAAATATGATCATCTCTCTATTCTCATAGAACGAAAATTTTTTATATTAAAGATATCCTTTTATGATTCGATAAACAAACTTTTTAACTATCAAGAAAAGAGCCAACAATATTTTTTTTCCTTCTGTACAAAAATTTAGTTGAAGAATTTATATATATGTAGATGGGTGTGTAAATTGCTTAATTTTGAATGAAATGGGGTGAGATGGATTAGGCATAGGAAGGGTCTCAAATGGGGGATTGATAGGTTTGAGAATGAGAAATGAGAATGGAGGATGGCAGTGGACAAAGAGACAGCCATGTTTTTCTCAGACCCAGCAGCTGTGTGTGGGGGCCAATGTTGGGGCTTTCATTCTCATGTGTCTTGGGGTTGGGGATTGGCAAGGCAATGCTGCCCTTTTTTCCAGGAAGGCAAACAAACACAAACATGCCTCTTTCTCTCTCTCTCCACCCAAATGAAAATGCTTTATATTTACCTTTTCCCTGCTCTCTCTCTCTCTCTCTCTCTCTCTCGCCTCTTCCCTTCATGTTTCTGCGTTTGAAAATGTTATTTAAATATAAATTTTTAATATTTTATGTGATATATATATATTGATGATAATTTTTTTTTTATATACAAATCATCAGTGATAAGTATTACACAAAATATTAAATATGACGCAATAGATGTAGCATTTGGGTTTCAAGTTTCATCTCTCCTAAGCAGCTTTATGTTCTTTGGGCTCAGGAAAGGTCAAGACTTGAAATGCTCAAATGGCTTACATATACCACTGCTACCTGTGTGGCTGTTTGACTGATTATTTGCAAAATGCACCAAATGAAAATAAAATAAAATATTTTAATGTTTAAATCTTTTCTTTAAATTTAACAATATGAAGCTTTTCTTATTATGTTTTACTTTCTTAAGTTTTTACTTTTTACATATTATTTTTGAATTTTAGTACGTATAATTTAAAATATAAGATATTAATATATAACACAAAAACAAATGAAGTGTTGGTCCGATAAGGAGACAAAGATCCTTGAAATTTGAAACTTTTCATATTTGAATCTTAATATTTGCAAGTTTTTCATCAAATTATTGTTTGCTTGTATTTGAATTTAAATTTGTTATTTATGGGTTACAACAAATAGCCATTACCATCAGAAATGAGAATTAATAGAGAATAAAATAAATTATGTAATAAAGATAGAGAAAAAAATGAGATGTGAGAATAAGAACAAGAGAAAGTAGCCAATTCAAACTGGCAAATTATCATTTTTAAATAATTATTTTCATTAATGTGGAGGGTCTACTATATATATGAATGTGTAATATTCCAAATGTATGTTCAGTTTCATTAATTTAACTATTTCATCAAGGATAAGTCAACTTGCATAGAGATTGAACAATTCAATTCGAAATTAATGAACATTCATATGGATTGGAGCCACAGATTTGGTGAATGTTACGAGTTTAAAAAATATTCTTTCTTAAGCATTGGATTTGAGAAGTTGAACCTTAAACGAATTGATTTTGAGAAAAGAAACACAATTGAAGTCAAAGGTTTTGGACGTCTGTGCCTTTGAATTAAGCACACATTTTAGCATGAAATTAGGGTCAAAATATTAGAAAGAGATGTGATGCATGGCAATGTGCCCAACTTCACTTGTCTGCTTCTGGAGACAACAGAGACAGTTTTTCTCTCTGTGAACTTGAGTTGTTACACCTCTCTCTCCCTCTCTCTGTGATATATATATATAGATACATATGAAGAGAGAGTATGTATGCATGTCATTGCCAAATCTAACATGCACGATCATTATGTAATAAAAGATGAAATTAAATATGAAATTATTTATATAAGGTCAAACTAACTTATATTAAGAATAAAATATAAGATAAGATTAAGATAATTTGATCTAATCTTAACTTTATTAGGGTCGATCTAATCTCGAAAGAATTTTTTTAAACATAATAAAAAAATAATTTGATAATGTAAAAATAAAATCAATAAATGTTTTTACGAGGAGAGAATGAGTATTTAGCAAGAAATAGAAGACAAAGAGTATAAATAAGAGTTTAGAATTGATTGAAAAATTAAAATTTATATAACCGAATCCACGCAATAGAGATAGAGACGAAACTCCATGTAATTATTATGGGTACAGTATACTGTATGTGCGATGTCAGTGCATCTGAAAGTACCATCATACACAGTGGTACTGCGACAAATGCATGACACTGTTAAGTTGGAAATGGAATTAGGGGCTTTCACTGTCTCCACATGCAGGAAGGCCTCAAAGAAGGCCCCAGAAGAAGGCTTTTCTCTGCACTCAAGTGGGTGAGATATAGACAGCCCTTTTCTTTTCCATGACACTGAACTTTTCCTTCTCCTACTCTTTTTAACTTTTCCTTTTCAGAAAAAAATAAAATACAAAATAAAGCCCTTCACGATCAGATCAGGCCATTAAAGCTTACAAGGTGGTTGGCTGAAGCACCTCAACAGAAAATAATTTCCTTACTTCCAACTACATACAATGTCTTTTCTTTGTTCTTGATAAGATATTCGGAGTGTATTTTACCCCTTTTCTTAACTGTCTATGATTATGAGAAGTAGCAATCACTGCCCTTCAGATGTGCATTAAGTAAAATCACCGGTCCTAAATGCATACAACTTAATTACTCCCATCTCAAACCATACAGTTCCAACCAAACTGGTCCTAGCATCTATAGAAACAGTGGAAGAAATAGAATTCCAAGCTGTGGTCAGATCGAAATTTTGCAGCATTGGCTGCACTCAGTTCTATAAAATGATGAAACTCAGCAAAGAACAGCAAGAGAACAGGGAGTTCAAATCTGAAGTTTCATTTATCTTGAACGAGAACAAACTATTTATAGCATTAGTGTTTATGAAGTTTGATAATTGTACCAAAATTTCGGAGCTGTTGAATAATAATAACATCCATCTGCCATGGTCCTTTTTGCTCCAGCAAGCATGCTAATGCTTACTTCCCCTTCAGTTTACAGTAAGCATATAAACAGGATCCGAGAAAGCCAAGAAATTGGCCAACAACATTCAACTGTGATTAAGAAAATAGAGCAGCCAGTAAGAAATTCATCCAATGTTTAGAACTAGGACTCGTTGAAGGAGAAAGTAAGAAACTAAGTGATTATATTTTTCTGCTAAGAATACAATTAGGAGGCATCAGGGAACTGAAGAGCGAAGTGAAGTTTGTGCTCACCAAATCAAAGGGAAGACCGCCAAACAGCAGCCAGCCAAGTCCAATTGTAACTAGATCCTACATGAACATCATTTATCAGTCACAGTATTCCCTGCTTATCAGTAAACAAATTCAATCAATTGTCGAAAGAAATGTGTATACCTCACTTGGTAAATAAATTATTCAAAGGTTATCCGTATGTTCTTGTTGTCTATATCTATATTTTGACAGCGTAGATGGTTCGAAAAAACAAGATGATAGATACAGCAGAAGTTTACTATGGCCATACGAATTACTCAAGAGTAACTAGCAAAAACCAAGCAATATTTCTTTCCTTATCTTATTTTGATTCTCTAAATTCTTTAATTGGGTTGTAGCAGATATCAAATGTGAAGTTGATTTCAGATATGATGTAGAAACTATGTGTTTTGGATCATTGCTGTTTGACACAGTCATGGTCTAACAAGACAAGGTATTTCAAATTCTGCGTTGACAGGGACAGTCGGGGGAAGACACATTTCTAGCCTCAACAGGTACTTCCTGCTTGACTGATGACAAGAACCTTCAAAAATTTTGATAAAACACAGAAACATTTTATTATATGGTTCCAACAGCCTATGGGATGACAGATTGAGCCAAAAGGTAGTGCTGTCTGATGCTTGATGGTCAGGACTAGTAGACCAGTTTTGCAGCCTAAGAGACGATGATAACTGCATGGGGAGATACAAAGGGGTACAAGTTATTCCGACCCAAGCTTTACACATGCAAGGTACTTTTAGATGAGGTGACGAACCTTCAAGTTCCCACAGATTGTCTGTGTCAGTGCAGAGTTCAATGTTGTATTTAAGAACACACAATAGTTCAACAGGAAAGCCATTACACACGAAAGCACCATCACGACCTACATAATAAACCAATGCAGCAATTAGAACAGGTATTAAACGTTAATGCACTGACATCAACAACCATGAAATGCTGAACATCATTTAGGATAAATTTAGGAAAAAAACAAAGTTTATTTCATTTAAGACACAGTAGGTGCCGACCAAACTTAATACAGGAAACTTGAGGGGAGTAAATATCTAGGCAAGCAAATTCGTAATTGTAACTGTACTTTGATTTCATATAAATAATGTTTATTTTTATGATTATTACGTATAAACCATGAAAAGAAAAATCAGATTCCAGAAATTAGTGAATTGGTGACTTCCATAAAAGATAGGTGTACAGGCATAAGTCGGCTGGTGTAGGAAAATAGCATCAGAAACGTTTTAACAGAAAGACAAACTTTCAGTGTGTATGTAGGTGCATCAGGACATCTTGCATGCTTCATACACACAGTGCCCCTTGATAAGTTCTCATCAGTAAGTGTTATGACAGAAAAGGGAAATAGAACAAGATTTGTGGGAAAGAGCAGAACTTCTGGGCTTGGGACAAACTAAATGAAATGTATGTAAATGGTAGACACATGGATAGCATATCAAATGCTTTTCAAGTACCTATAGTCCACTTCATAGATATAATGAAAAACTACAGATGTTCTTGTTGAATGGGACAAAAATAGATATTTCCCATCAAAATGGTAGGAGCAGTAAAGGACAAGAAGATAACCAATGTCTCCAGGATGTAATTCTTGTCAGCAATAACAATAATGAATGACTAGATCTTGCATCTGGCCAGACCAAGAAAAGGAGAACAACAAACAAACTTTGCTAACAGAAAGTGGTCAAACGAGTATACCGGTAAGTTGAAAAGCAAGAAAATGACATTGACATCAGTCAATTCTGAGAAAAGCCAGGGGCAGATGTGCAGAACAAGATGACACAGAAAATAAATAAGAACATCAGCAAAATTAGTAAACTAGCGCCAGTTAGGTCATGGGAGAGAAGCTGAAGATAATATGAGGAAAGTACTTGTACACATCCAGTAAAGGACGACACAAGGCAAAAACAGGCCAAAAAACAGATTCCAAAGACGGAACAAGTGGCTGAAGAATATCGAGGATGTCAAGCACATAAAATTTTTCACCTCATGCATGGAAGCCCATAAACTCATTACTGGTAGATAAGAGTCTAATCAAAAGAAAAAAAAATATATACAAGTAATCATGTTGTATATGACCATGTCCTGAGTAATCACATTGTATATGACCATGTATTTTAAAGATACAGTTCTTCATCTGAAGAAGGAAGCACCTGAAAGCCTGGGGTGAATAAATGTGGAAAGTTCATTGTCACCTCCAGGTCACCTCTGATGAATGTCCAGAATAACAGGACAGGTCCACAAATCACTCCTTCAAAAAATATAATCAAAGATACATTTGTAGGATCAAGTTCTTTAAGCTCAATGAGCCAGTATATTTGATTTACCATAGCTTAAAAGAATTTGGAATTCAAAAGAAATGATTCTGTTGGAGACTCGTCATTTTACCATTGCACCACATGAGGCCAAAGCTATTGAGACCACTGGACTTCCCTGGGAAGATTTGAGAAAAGAAGTATCCATAAAAATATGCCATGACTCACCATAGGATGAAAAGATATCCATGAAGATAAATTATTACCAACACGAGCTACAGAAGCAAGATATATTGCTGTACAGATATTTGATAGGAAAACAACAGCATAGCTGTAGAGGTCGAATGACAAGTCCCGAGCTCCTGCGACTAGTGCACCAAGTATTATTGTTGCCACACTGATGAATACCTTGGCCGTTTCCACCAAGAAAGTTGTTAGAAACTTGATTATATAAAAGCCAGTCACACAGGAAATGGAAGGATAAGACGACCTACCTATGTTGAAAATTTCAATTATTGTTCACTTTGAAACCTACAATACTAATCAAACAATTGCAAACTTGGGGCTCTAGAACAGTAATTTAAAATCTGTAATTTAGTTTCTTCATGAGAAATATACTCAGCTAAGGTCAGAAAATGTAACCCAAGAATGTCTGAAGATTAATCCATAGTGACAGACAGTTTCTGAGTAGGTAAACTTGAGAATAGCATATGCATATGTCACCAGCATGGTAGATGGTGCTATTGTAAATTAAAGAGATCCAGATTCTAGTTTTCTCACTGTTGATATATATAATTTTAGTTTCTATAAGGTCTTTATCATCGGTAACAATTAATTGCTAGATATGAAACTCAAAATCAGTACAAACTATTGATCATTCATGCAATATCAATTGAAGTGTATAGCAGAACAATAGTCATAGACACATTTATCTTCAGGTCACATTTCTTATTCAGGTGCCAAAGAAATGCCCCCCCCCCCCCCCCTCCCCCCCAAGTGAAGTTAGCATGGTACTTTTTTCTATTACCAGAAACATCATGAATGATCAAGATATTGAGAAAGCAACAGTAAAGCTAGGGAGCTTGCCTGCAAATAACAGGAGGTGAATGTTTCTGTCCTACCAAAAAATACTCCACGACCATCGTAAAAGCTACCGTTGTGCGCCTAAGGGTGGTGTACATGGGAACACTTACACCACGCACAGACTCCATTGATGCCAGCTTTTGACAACACAGAAGCATGTTAGTATGTCTTCAAGGAACACTCTAATGTCAACTAACAGAAAATGGATGACTCTGTACCATCAATTCATACCATGTAAAGCAAATACGATAATGAGAGAGGAAGGGTGTGAACCAATGTCTTGAATGGTACAAGGGTGGCTAGATTAGTAGCTTTACTCTCTTCATTACCATCTGCAAATGAGATGATCTTCCAGTTTCTCAATGAATACAGAAATATGCAGGAAGTTGTCAGCTGCAAGAAAATTACATTAACAAATAATTGCTTCAACTAAAAATAAGAAAGCATCAAACTAGACTCCAATTTGCAATAATATTCCATGTGGCATCAAAACTGCCATGCCACTTAAGAATCAAAGGTCTTGAAATAAGTAGGTGGATATAAGCAAAATAAAGATATACCAAAGGAAGCAGTTGAACTCATAAAACAGCAATTATTATTAGAAAACAAATGAACTTTCATGCAGGCTCTGGTTATAGTAGCCAAAAATATGTTGGTATATTTCAATTTTTTAGTGAGTAGTCATCAAAATCAAACATTATCACTATTAATGACTTTTGATGAAAGAAACTACTTTTCTGTATGGTTTACACTCTGAGCATTTCAAAATTAGATGTCAGATTAATTACTTTTCACTTGGCAATCAAATGGCATAATAACGTGCCTTCTAATGAGCACTGTTGGATCGACTATCATCCTATAAATTTGGACATGATTTGACTTGTATATAATGTCTATGCCTTCTAGAATGTGCTGAATTCTGGTGCTTCAAAGAAAATTTGTAACACCGTTATACATTAGCTATGTGCTCTCAACTATTTTGATGCTTAATTCATCAATAACCTATAAGGTTCTCTTCCATGATAGTTATTTTATATTTAAAGAAGCATATAGTGATTTACAAAAGCAATAAATGGAAGCTCAACCATGATACAGAATAAAACTGCTTTCTTCTACAAGTTGTGGAAACAAAACAGGTTTATAAATTTCTTAGAAACGAGATACTGAATAAACTAGTTCTGTATGAGACCACTTCTGGACAAAATGAAAGCACTTGGTCCAACTAGCATGCCAATGCTGGATCAAATATATCAGGCTAGCCAGTTTGGGTGAACAGAACTAAGGTTAATACCCTCAGCACCAAGAATTTGCAATACTAATATTGACCATGGGCCAATAGAAATTCTTTAATTTCATCCTCTTACAGGCATTAAGTTTCACAAGCCCATAAAGAACATCTCATACTACAGATGTGAGATGGATAGTGAGGCAACTTGTAATCCCTATGCAGCCTCTTTTGTGTTAATATTTGAAAGAAGAACAAGACAATCAAGTACACATTCATCACTGCTTACCATGCTTTTATTGTGAAGAATTATTAATAAAATATAAAAACAGCAGGACATGTGGACAAGTAATGGCAAGAATTATCAACAGCAGAAGAAGCGTTTCAAACTCAAAAATGTGCAGGATTCTCCGTTCAAAGAATTCAACAAAGGGAGTCACCTGCAGAAGTGTGATGACATTCGAACAGGGGAAATCATAAGAGGAAATGGCTGCTTTGTTGAACATGACCAAGAGAACTGCACAAAAGATGTCGAAGTGTGATTGCAGTAGTGAACATGGGACTAGCAATCCCAAGCCACTGTAAACGAAAGCATCGCAAGAACAGTAGAAAAAATTGGCTAGTAAAGTCGTTCAAGAAAGTTGGCCCACCATTCCGTAGTTATAATAACACAATCACCAATATAACAAGTGCTGACACCCATATACAAATACAGAAAAAGGTGTAAAATTGGACTACTAAAATAGAGAAAAAGCTACGTACTTGTATTTTACAACTTGGGACCACTTGAACCTGAATGATGATAAGAGTTGATAATCAAGAAACATCCTCTAAAAAAAGCAACGTGGAGTTACTGCTATGAACTCTGCTGTATGCTAAGAGTACAAAAGGAAATGAATGACAAGACAAGTGCAATCAACCAGCCATAATACCCTCCCCCCCCAAAACCTCGCCCACTCTTCCTTCTTTCTTGGTTTTTATCTTTAGGAGGGAGAGCATTCTTTTGAAGTCATTTTTTTTGAAATTTAACAACCAAATACTGCTTGTACGATATCCCAAGTGATTGCAAAATTTATATATTTAAGCCCAATAAATTGAAGTTTTGTTGTTGTAGAACATGGGATTCTATCTTTTTTAGTATCATGGAGTCAGTCGCTATGTTACATGGACTTGGGTACAGGTGTCGGATGTGGGTATGTACCTAGAGGCTGGACTTGTCAATATCATTAATTTTAAGAGACGAGAATATATGTCTGAACATAGGATACGGGTATTGAGATATTACAGAGATAATAAGTCTTATTACCCTACCCATACACTTGCAAATCTTTTATCTTTTAGTTCCACAACTAAAATCATGAGTTTGTTTTACTTATACATATAAAATTCCTCCCTCTTCTTCTCTTTCCAAATAATATAGTTTCTAATCATGTAGATGGAAGATGCAAGATTTTTAGTACTTTTAAGATTGAAAAGATGAGCAAAGCCAGCATGACAACAAAATCCTTGTCCGCCTGAAAAGAACTCAAAAATATTAATTCTACATCAGTAATATTCAAATGCAAGAATGAGAAAGCAAACTACTAACAATTGAATGGAACTACCATCATCTAAGTCGTGCACATTAGGTTGAAACTCATCGTGTGACTGAGGACAAAGCCACTAAGGTGTGAACAGTATAACGTTATTCGAGAGTGTAAGCGTTGTCAGCTAGATGCAGCCTAACATAAGAACAGGGTGCCAAAGAACAAGTTGGCTTGTTGCCACTGGGCACTACTAAATATATGGTACAACTTGGAGGCTATCCTTGCTACCCCTAATTGAGTTCCTAGCTAAACCTGAAGTTTTTTTTGGCTCTTTTCTTGTACTTCAATCTATTAACTATTACCCTAAAACAAAAACATTTTTCTTTTCACTCTTCCAAAGGGCAACTCTTCTCCCTGGGTTTGCCAGATGCGGCAGGGCTTAGAAATACCATTTTCCTGGAAGTTCCATTGGTTCCAATTATACTTTTTAATCTGAACATCTTCATATTTTGATAATATGATGAATCCAGCTACTATGTTTAAAGGTGGACAACTTTCTGCTACATCCCTGAGTACTCTAAAATCTAGAGTTCCAGAAGGTTTTCACCACACTCGCATCCAAATTCAGGTAACATGGACCTCGTGAACGTGAAAACATGATATGCAAACAGCACATTCTAACGCTACTTGCTGCCTTTCTACCCAGAGTCTAATAATAGGAAAAAGAGAGCAACTTCCCCAAAGATTACAAAAAGAAAACCAAAACAACAAATCCAAGACAAGCCCACTAATTAAGTTGTCAAATATTTCACAGATACAGATTTGTCGATACACATTCAAGCAAATGCAAACCACATCGCATGGATTTGTATCTTAGTGCAGAATCGAAGAGGAAATCATCAAAAATGTCCATCAAACAAGTCATTCATGCCTACAAACAAACACAAAAACTACACGACCCTGCAGAAGTACTGGAAGACGATAATTAACCTGCACAAGCCATGTAAGAGACGGCGGCATGGGCGCCTCGCTCCGTCATGGCCGAGCCCTGGCGGAGCTCTCCTCCTCCGCCCGTATCGGCTCTTGACATCGGTAACTTCAAAGAAGTCATAGCCAAAGACTTCCCAGGTATCTTTTGCCTCTCTGGTTTTCAGAGCGTTGGGGAAATTGAGAAAGATAGGGAGACCTTAAATGAAAAGTAAGAGAGAGAGAGAGCGAGAGAGAGAGAATATTTGTCATCATAAGTTGGCAGCAAGTCCGAGGAACAGTCAATGCGAGTATGCAAACCTGCGACTTTTGGAGCTTCCTTGCCGTTACAGGCTTCAGGGGTCAACAAAGCTGAGTCAAGTCAACTCCAGATTTTGATAATAATTAGAGCAATATGTCAAATAATCAACCTGCTTTCAATGTGTTAAATAATTAGAGCAATATGTCAAATAATAATTTATTTGACATCTTTTAAATATAATATCTAATTTAATAAATAAAATTATTTATTTAACAAAAAAAATATCAAAGCACGTCACCCTAATAACTCTTCATAGTTAGCAAATAATTAGTGTATAAATATATATAATTATAGAGACTTAAAATTACAATAATAGATATCGTATAATTATAAAATAATCATAATTAAAGCATTTAAATATTTTGTGATCATAAAATATTTTCTTCCTTTTTGATTTTGCATTGGCCTAAAGGGTAAAACATTAAAGCTGAAAAAATTTGGAAATTCCTATTTTGGTATGGAAATATTACAATTATTAAGGCAATTAGGGCACCTATGCATGCATTTTGGTACACATAAGGGATCTCTATTGAATATAATATATTATATTATATAAAATTTATATTGTACATATAAAGGATCTCTCTTTAATAACTTAAAATACTTTTATTGTATATATAATATATTTTTTATTTTATATATCACATTTTTTATATTTTATATGGTATTAATATTCATATATGTCAAAAAGTTTTCTTATGAGATATCACCATAAAATATATATATGGAAACTCTAAAAATTTGGTAAAAATTTCTATATCAACACTTAATTATCAAATAAACATGAGAAAACATCAAATAAATACTATTTACCTCTTCATGATGAAATTCAAAAACATCCAATAAGTCTATTATTTATCTTTTTGATAAAAACAAAATAAAACAAAGCTTATGTGTAAGATCTCCAAGTGGGCCAGGATCGGTCCATAATGGATGGGCTAAGGGGTAGTTAGACTCGGCCCACAAAGGGTCGGGGCTCAGGGGCCATTAGGGCTCTCCCTTTTCTGCAACGACTTCGAACGGGGAGTGGAAAGAGAGAGGGAGGGAGATATAATAAGAGAGATTGAAACAGGAAGAAATCCAAAGATTGAGAGACGGTAAGGGACCGACGGACCGAGAAGGAGGAGAGAAATCCACGAAATACCGCCAGTCGAGCTTGCCACTGGTAACCTCTTATTCTTCTTCTTCTTCTTCTTCTCCTCCTCAGATATCGTATCGGTTTGACTGAATTGTAGCTATCATATATGCATGCACACACACACACACACACATATATATATATATATATATATATATCAAATAGATGATTATATGAAGCCTCCTTAAAAACCCTAAGATAACTTTGTTGGGCTAGCTGCCATTTCACCGTTGCCAAATCTAGATGCTGCGATGAGACAGTGTTAAATTGTTAACCACTAATTTATCTAAAGTGTTAAGCTTGTGGGGGGGGGGGGATTACTTTGTTTTTTATATGATTAGTTTTTCTTTCAACATGCTTTATCATGCATGGCTGGACTTGACTGTTAACTTGTTAAATATGTGCAACTGCATAAATATCGCTTTGGTGGTGAGATCTGAGCTTCTTGACCTTTGGTGGCTTTGATACCATGTTAAATTATTAAACCACTGGCTCGTCTAAACACTTAAGCTTGTGGAGAGAGTGGTACTTTACTCTTTTATATCATTAATTTTACTCTTAAAACAGGTAGAGTCATGAAGCTGGATGTGAATGCTCTTAGCCACCTGTCCAAAGATGATTTCAGAGTTCTCACGGCTGTTGAGATGGGCATGCGCAATGTTCGTTTCTCTCTCACTCTATCAATTATTAGTTGCTTTAAGTTTTCAGTACATTCATATTTTCCGTTCCTGGATATTATTTAATTATTTTTGGCTTTTCTATTGGATTGAGAATAATCAGGCATTGTTTTCTGTGTGGAGTTGAAACTGATTCTTCTTCTACATGTCTTTTTACTCTCTGTCAGCATGAAATCGTACCCTCTGAGCTCATCATCCGCATAGCTGCTCTCAAGTATGCTTCTCTTTCTCAATATCTTATTTCTTTGACCATTCTCAATAAAAATTATGCATATTTGCATGTATTAAAATGTGATACTGCTGCTTTAGCAATTTGAGAGTTTTCTTTTCTTCTTTTTTTTTTTTTTTTTTTGGGGGGGGGGGGGGGGGAGAGGGGTGGATGTACAAGTTGATCCCCAGGAATGGTTGAATGTAATGATAGCCTCATTGAGGTAGACCTTGGATATAGAGTTCAGTTATGTACTTCCTGCATAGAGGGCAAGCTCAAACAAAAAGGAATGATCATGCCAATTCATAACAAGAATTCCACGGGATTCTTCCCATTCCTAAATTGACTAAGCTGCACCTTTAGCAATAAGAAAACTAGCTATCCTCTTCCAGATGTACCCTGCCCACTAGACATCTTTACAGGATACCATTATGTCTTTGCAAGTTTCCATATCAACACAGTAGTCAATCCCTTTGATCTAGTCTCTTTGTGTCCATCCACCATTTTAAATCTGACCTTGAGAAATCTAGTGTTCCTCCATAAGATCTCCTCTACTGATAACTTCACTCCTTGTCCATAAGATCTCTCATACCTGAGGCAAGCACATGGTACTCTTCTTGTATAGAGACCAAGATGGTACAAGGATGATCCCCTCATCTGAAGGGACCTTTATATTTTTGTTTCATTTTTTTTATTGCATTTTTCTATTTTCTGTGGCTATTTATTAAACTCTGTCTATGCATATAGGCATGGAGGTACATACAAGGTGTTGAAGAATTTGCTCAAACACAAGTTGTTGCACCATGACTCATCAAAATGTGAGTAATTGTGTGTTCAACTGAATTGATTTATTTATTAAGCATTAATATCTCAACATCTTGAGTGCCCACCTCATTAAACATTGTTGTTATTTTGTTATCTAGATGATGGGTTCCGGCTCACTTACCTTGGTTATGATTTTCTTGCAATCAAGACATTGCTTAACAGAGGAGTTGTTTCTGCTGTTGGTCGTCAAATTGGTGTTGGAAAAGAGTCGGGTAATATAGAAATTCTTGTCCTTAATGTTATTTTATAATTCAATAGATTGGAATGTTAATGACATTTTCCATTTTGACCATTGTTTGTATTCTAGATATCTTTGAGGTTGCTAATGAAGACGGTACAATTTTTGCCATGAAGCTTCATAGACTTGGTAGAACTTCTTTTAGGGCTGTTAAGTCCAAGCGAGATTACTTGAGGCACAGGAATAGTTTTAGCTGGCTCTATTTGTCTCGGCTTGCTGCCATCAAAGAATTTGCTTTTATGAAGGTTGTTTCACACCTGCTACTTTGTGTGGGACTGCCATATTATTAGGTTATTTTAGTTGAGATATCTCCTTTGGTTGACAGGCTTTGGAGGAACATGGTTTTCCCGTTCCACATGCTGTGGACTGCAATAGGCATTGTGTGGTTATGTCACTAGTGCAAGGATATCCACTGTAAGGGTTCTTTTGCAAGCAATTTTTTTTATCATATTTTAATACATCCTACTCTCTATTCTTTTCTAAACTTAAATATGGAAAATTTCTCTTAACATTAAGTTTTTCAGATAAAATTTTAAAAAACTATATTTTCTTGAAAGATAAATAAGATAATCTTGCAATTTTCATTGCGAAGGTTGATATCATAGAATTGATAGCATTTTGTGATCACTTTCCCTTAATTTCATTTTATATGAATGCTGCATTTCTTTCCTATATTTCTTTTTGGCCTCTTCATGTAAATATCTCTCTGGAAATAGCTACCTGAACATCAAATTAGATTATCTTGCTTAATTGCATTCAATGTAGTGTGCAGGTAAAGCAATTGCAAAATCCAGAGACAATTTTTGAAACAATAATTGGTCTTATTGTTCGGCTGGCAGAGCATGGCCTTATTCACTGCGACTTCAATGAATTCAACATTATGGTATTTTGGTGTATCTCATTTCAACACATCTAGTTTGATTTGACATTTGTGTTTGCAATTTTTTCTTATTGTTTAGGTTTTTCTATTATGTAGAATTCCCCTGCTTGTTGGAATTGTTGGGTTGTCTCTATTTAAGAACTTAAAAGCCGTTTTCCATTAATTTTTGAATTTTGCTTTCTGTAGATTGATGATGACGAGGTCGTCACAGTGATTGACTTCCCACAGATGGTATCAGTATCTCATCATAATGCGCAGATGTATGAAGTAGTTCCAATCTTATGTTATAAGTCTTTCATCCAACATATCAAACTTTGATAACTAATTATGCGCTGACAATGCCTGCCACATTAATGTCTGAATTGATTAGATAACATGTTTAACTTATTTTTAAATTCCAATCTTTTAGGTACTTTGACCGTGATGTTGAATGCATCTTCAAGTTTTTTAGGAAGAGGTAAGAAGTTTTCTTCAATGCTTTGGAATTTGGACTCTTCTTGAACGTCAGTCATAATTTAGTCTCCATTGCTTCTGTTACGGACTTATATACTATTTTCATTCTATATAATATTGCTTTCCATAAACATAGTGCTTTTCTATATAAGAGGGTTAGACTTGGTAGCAATGGTAAGGCTGCTCCTTTGTGACTAGAAGGTTATGGCTTCAACTTGTGAAAATAGCCTCTTTGCAGAGTGAAGGGAAAGGCTGAGTACAAGAATGAACCCCCATTAACCCTTGCAAAACGGGGAGCCTTGTCTATTGGGACAACCTATAAGCAAGGTTAAAGAGCAGAACCACCAAAAAGGGGGGATGGATTCTGAACAAAAACTTTATAAAAGATGAACGAGTTCGTATTGTTCATTTTTTTTTTACCATTCATGTAGGTTCAACCTGTCTTTCCAAGAACAAACAGCAGAATCTGAGTCTGAGGGTTCAGATGCAGATTCAGATGAAATTGGCTGGCCTTGCTTTTCATCAATAACAAAAGTTGCTGGTTTCCTAGACAAGGAACTTGCTGCCAGTGGCTTTACTAGAAAGGACCAGGAAGACATTGAAAAGGTACATTGAGTTTTGGTTTTGTTCATGCCAGCAAAGAGGTTGCATCTACATCTCCTCGATTTTCAGTACTAGGTGGTCTTCAATTTTAACTATTATCAGCTTGCATTGAGCACATTGTAGTTTCATGTGATTTCTCTTTCTCTAGTTATCTTGAGTCCATCCTTGCCAGTACAATGTTTCTTTATACTAGTAAATTTGCCTCTCCTGTGATTTGGTCTCTTTATCTGTAACAATATCAAAAACAGCATCCCCATGATGGTGCTTTTTGTGGATTGTGTCGAATGTCAATCAGTTAATTCACATCATACCAGAATGGAAGGATCCTAGAGCAATGATTGGATTCAGTTATCGGGGTTCTATACCTTATTTTGATGGCGCAGCTCATATCCTTGGTTAGACTCTATTATCTCTTTCCCTGCTACTATATGTTATCGTAAATAAATCTCCAGCTTCATCTGAGGAATCTGAAGATTCATCCTTCAATGTCAACTGCTTTACACTACAAGGGAGATTTGAGACGTTCTTTGAACATGCCACTTCTACTGAAAACTTCCAGATCATGATTACCATCCTTGTCTTTTATGTCCCTTGCATATAGTAGGTTTAAAATCAGCACTTCTTCTGAAAGAATTGGTTTCATGTTTAATAGGTATCTTCAATCTTCCATGAACTGGGGGGCCCACCACTGTTCACTGTTGGCTGATGGCTCACAACTAGCACTGCAAAGTTTGCAATGCCTTTATTTGCTACCTTGTAATTTTTGGAGGGGGCTTCTGATTATCTGATTCTAACACTGGGATAGATGACCACATCCAATATTTGGTCTTTTCCAAACTAAGGGCAGTGGAAAACATCAGAAATAGGATACATTGCATCCTTGTTAACATGCGTGAGTAAATACATTATCTTCTGCATAACTTTGGACAAGGGATCTGTAAAGAAAAAGTAAAGAGAAGCTCTTCATTGCCCATGTTTGCCATTAGTGAAGTTCAACCTAATTTCAACTACTATCTTTTCTTTTGCTTGCTCCATATTGTCCATTGTATGTTACATTATTCATGTAGAGGAAGGGCAGGTTTGGACAGTAGACTCCTCCTGCGCCTGCCCTGCATCAAGTATCCTCCCCATCCCTGTCCTTATATCAGTCAAGTGATGCATTTTAGTTTCTCACTTCATTCTTGTTAGGTGGAGAGTACTCAGGCACACTGAATTTTTATGTGAATTTTTTTTAAAAAAAATAAGAAAATTATTTGTTATTGAATGTTAGTACATCTACAATATCATTAATGTCATTAAAAAAATTAAAAAATATTGAAATATGGCTTCTAGCAGTAGGACAGCCAAAAATTGGCAATGACAGTGGTGGCTCCCAGTGATACTGAAAGGTTAAGGATTATGCATGAGGAGAGAGAGAATAGAGTAAGAAATATAAGTGTTATATATATAATAGAAAATTAATTTAAAATTATGTCGTTATGTGATGAGATGGGAACCTCAAACCTCATCCCCTGCTTTTCCCTGACGAAGAAAAAGAATTGTTCCTGTTCCTTCTCTGGTGGAGAAAATTTTTGGCCTAAACCATAGATAGGTTTGTTGGGAACCATTTGGAGTTAGGTACAGATTGGCATCCCTATTCTTATGGATTATTGTTTGTTTGTGTTGGGTCTGATGTCCTCTCTCTTCCCTATAACATTTATCTTTGAAATCAGATTCTTTATTTTCTAAATTTCCCTGGTGTATTAAAGATTTTGTTTTTTGCTTTATTTATTTATATATTTCCACTTTTTGCAGTTAACTGAAGTAGATTGCAAGAAGGATAATCTAGATTCTGATGATGAAGAAACTTCAGATGGATATATTTGTGATGCAACAGAAGACTCCAACATCAAGCAACTTGATTCCATGAGTTTGGTGGATCAGGTTGGTTCTTAGAATAAATATTTCCCCATGAAAGTCAACCCAATGCCAACAAGATCATTTTTCTTGTTTCCAGTAAATGACCAAAGGGGTCTGAAAAATATAGTGTACGGTGTTTTGGGTGAGGATGATAGGTTTATGCTGGGATATCATTTGATTCTGATCTAAACTTAGAATTGGATGCTGACTTGCAGGCAAATGTGAAGTTTGTGAGATGAATAAATTGGAAGACTGTTGAACTGCAATTTTGAGATACATTTTTCCTGCTTATTAGGGAATTATGAGGTCTTAATGACACCAAGTACTCTTGACTTCCAGCATTATCGTTAGAATCTGGACCTGTTTATGGAGACTGGTGTTTGGGTCTTGCTGCAAACAAATATATGTTCCCGTTTGTTACTTTATGTGAAAAAAGTCAATGCGACCACTTTTTCAGGAGTTGGTTGTGAAATTAGAACGAAGTGCATTTTTTTATCATCTGAAATTTCTTAGTTGAGTTGGATTGTTTTGGGTTGTGCCGCAGCCAAGAGGACAAGCATATTTAGATCCTTTAATGTGTTATCTAATCCAAATATAATGTGGTGTGCCCTAATTTTGGCCTTGGCTCCTATGTGGATTAGATCTTATGAAATATGTGACACCTTATCTTAGATATTAACTTTCATTATCATGTTTCATGTGTCGTTAGGCTTGTCTTTTTGTTGCTTTGAACATCAGATCTGACATTGGTTGATGAACTTAGGATGAACAAAGTGGAGCTTGTGATGAGAAAAGCAATGCAGACAGGAATGAAGGGGATGCTGAAGCAGGACAAAGCAATGGAATCATGACACAGGTTGCGAGTGATGAGGTAGATTTCGAGTCATTAGTAATCTTCCAGTTTTACAGTATTCTATTTCCTTTCGCCTTTTTTTCTCTGAGAAAAAAAAAAAAATTCCCTAGTGACCCTTGTTTGCTGAACTCGTGCATAGGGCCGGGGGTCTTTCGCCGCTACCTAAAAATTATATGCTTATTACTAATAAGCTACCCACAAATGGGACCTTTTCTCATTTGATATATCTTGTAAGGTCGTAAATTTATCTCGAAGTCCTATTTAGATTTGCCATTTTCTTTCTGTGCTTCTCTTAGGAGGAGGATGAAGAAACTAAGCACCGTGATGATCCTGAACTGGCCAAGCGCCTGAACCGGCAGAGGCGGCGAGCCATAGCTGCAGCACATGGAGGAGGGAAGAGGTTTTCGGCCCGAAATTCTTACAAAGACAAGGGTGGCAGGTCTTCTCACGGTTCCAAGATCCAGAAGCAATTGAGCATCTGGTGAAGCATGCCCAATGACAAACACAGGCTACAGAATCATCAAATATTGTATACGAATAGTCTGCTTGTACAGAATGAGTTTGCTTCTTATCCTGTTAATGGCAAGGTTGGGGCAAAGCTATGCTTTGTCACATAATTTTTCATCACTTAAAACAAATATGGTAGAGGTGTTCACTGATTGTCTTGAGAGATTGTAATCGAGTAGGAAACTTTATGCATGATTAAAATTTTGCACTACCCAAATTACACACTTTTTGTTAAAATAATTTATAGAAATGTTAAAGATGCACTCATCTCCTGGAGAAAAGAACAAGATTGTCCATTTTAGTAGGCATTATCAACACAATAAGTCTTCATTTTATTAGATGGGTTCAACTACGTAATTACGGTAATGGTAATTTTAAATTTAAAGATTTTGGCCAAAAAAATTTGATGCTTAATAGTCTTTGGTGGTTCCTTTGTTTAGTTTTGGACTCCGTCATTGAGAATAAGTTTGAACACTTGAGGAAGTCTTATCTAATATTATAAAATAGTACTTATTCTGAAATAATGTCATTTTAAAAATCTAAAGTCTTTTTAGACTTAAGATTCATCACTAAAATGCTTTTGAATAATCTCCACAATTCTTGAGAGCAAAGCAAGAAAATAAAAGGGTTTGTGCTGAGATGGGTTAAAATAGCTCTATTAGTCTTCGAGGACTTTTTTATTTTTAAGATTAAAAAGGTAGGAAAGACCAATTAAGGTTGACAAATTTCTTTGATGAGCCTTAATCTCAATCATCTGATACCAAAGTTCAGGTTGATCGTTGCGATGGAAGACCCTTTTGCCTATACATGACATTTGGCCTCCCCTAGCTTGATATTCACTCAGTCTCTTCTGCTTTTGGTAGAAATCATGACCTTTTCCCAGTTATTATCGCTTCATCACAGTCCATTCCTTAACCTCATCTTCTTCTTGTTTCTTCTCTGCTCTTTCCATCCCACATATTTGCATGCCAAATTCATATGCAGCCATGAACAAAGCTCTGCACTGCTTCAATTTAAATCACACTTCTCATTTGACAAGTCTGTTTCCCATGTTTGTGACATTGTAGGAAGCCCTTCTAACCCAAAAATGGAGTCTTGGAATGAAACCAATGATTGTTGCTTGTGGGATGGGGTTGAATGTGGTGCTGAGAGTGGCGAAATTGTCGGCCGCGACCTCAGCTGCATCTGCTTCAAAGGTTCCATCCATCCAAACACTAGCTTCTTTCACTCCTATCCTCGTATCTCCAGAAGCTCGGCCTTGCCAACAATGACTTGGAAGACTATGACATCCATTCCCGGCTTGGGCAGTTGTCCAGATTGACACATCTCAATCTCTCTGAGGCAGGGTTTTCCGGGAAAATCCCTTTTGAAGTATCCTTCTTGAACCAGTTATTCTCACTTGATCTCTCTCTCAATGAGCTGAATTTGGAAGAACCAGTTCTCCAAGCAATTGTTCAGAACTTAAACCAAGATGAAGAGAACTCAAATCTTTTCTTTGTATGTGTCTTGTGTTTCCAAGTTCCATGCTTAATCTGACTTCTTTGATGAACCTTAGCCTAATGAGCTGCGAATTGCTTGGAGAATTCCCTAATGGAATATTCAAACTCCCAATTCTATTGAAGTTGTACATAACATCCAACTATGGTCTTACAGGCTATTTTCCCGAGTTCGTAAACTCGAGCAGTCCCCTCCCCTTCAGACTTCAGTACTTAGATCTCTCATTCAACTGGTTTTTCAGGGAAATTGCCAGATTCAATTGGAAATCTCATGTCTCTGACTAAATTTCTACTTTATGACTGCAAATTCTATGGACCAATCCCTATTTCCCTTGGTAACCTTACTGAAATCACTTGGTTGGAACTCTCATGCAACAACTTCACCGGCACCAGCCTCAGTTGGGAACTTGAGTGTGCTCGAACGGCTAGACCTCTCTCCAAACAAGCTCACTGGGAACATCCCTCAAGTCCTCACCAATTTGAGGTCTATTGGAGTCCTAAACCTTTCACACAACCAGCTGAAGGGTCCAATACCAAAAGGCCACCAATTTGACACATTTTCAAGGGATTCCTACACTGGAAACTTGGCATTGTGTGGACCTCCATTGCCAAAGAGTGCACAACAATGGCGCAATTGCACCACCACGAAGCTCAGTGTTCAAAGAAGAAGACGATTCAGAGTCCTCAAGTGGGTGGTTCAGTTGGAAAGCCATATTGTCAGGGTATGGTTTTGGACTGGTAGTCGGGCTTGTTGAAGTATTTCTTATGTTCTTTGCAGGGAAAGCCTAAATGGCATGTGAGAATCATTAAAAGAGAAGGAAAGAAATTGAGAAAGAGGCTAAAAAATGCATCCCCATGTACATATTCTGATCCTTAATTTATGATTTTTTTTTCTTGTTTTTATTAAAACTCTTAGAACTTTAGAAACCCTTTGTTTCATATAGCTGTCTCTCTTGTCTTATTATAATTTTTCAAATATGAAAAATCTGATGATACCTCTTCTCTTACCTTAATGGGATTAAAAACCCCATTAATGTTATTGGTTGACAATTTATATATAAAATAAGTTTAGAAAAGTTTTTTACTCTCAAATCATAGATCAAATGATTGGATCACAATAAATTAGAATTTGTATCAGTAGATTATGGATTCGATTTCTTGTCCTGCGCAGTGAGACAATTCCTCCATCTGCGATTTACTTTCTCTGTCAAAATTAAGAGTACGAGCAATAAGAAACCCCACAAGAACAATAATCTCAAATTTAAAAAAGCTTTTATATAAACCCATCTCAAAAAAATGTTTACTTGTAAAATAAATTATTGTAATAATCTCTTATCACTTAACAACTTTAGGGTAATTAATATTTTTCCTCTACCAAACAGAATCTCATCATAACTTTATGTTCTTTTAAACCATTTTAACTTCAACCTTTTAAAAATCTTATGATGTAAATAAATGATGCTGATATCATCTTGGTTTTGTCTGTGACAATGACATCCAGACATTAATTTTGTCACACTAATGTTGATGGAGACACCCATAAGAATATGCAAAGCCAACAAGAGCCTAAATTGTTTCTCCTTTATTTTCTTTTTAAGCTGATCTATTTAAATTTTTTATTTTTAAATTTTAAATTATAAATACAATTTAAATTATAAACTTTTAAAATTTTATAACATCACCGACCATTATACATTTACAATTTAAATATATAAAAGATATATGATTTATCATGAATTATAATTTAAATATCCTATAACATATTTTATAAGATTGATCATGCATAAATTTTAAACTTTAAATCGTAAATCATATAATTGTATATTTTTTTAAATACGTAATCTAATGGGTAAAAAATTTAAACTCGTAAATTTTGAATTTAATTTCAAAATCATAAATAAGTTAAAACTCATAATAGTATAATAGTATAATTTTATATTATATTATGTACATTATTGGGAAAATTAAAATTTTGCCCTTAATTTTGATAATGTTATCTAAAATAGAAGAAACATATATGTTATCATGTATTTAAATTAGAAAAAATTTACAATTAATAAAAATAAGCACTCGTTTAATTTTTAAATTTAAATAACACCGTAACTACCACGAATATTTAATATTTTCTTCCAAATAAAATGTAATTATGTTTTCAGTGCATGCGTGGCAAGCTCCCATTCGTTGCTCCGCACCCAGAACACAAAGACCCGCAGTTAACGGCCGTAGCTGATTTTTTCCCCCTCATCACCTTGTCCCTAGCCCCCCTCTCTGTGTGTGTCGTTAGCGAAGAGCGAGATTTCTCTCTCTCTGGGGTCTCTCTCACTATATCGATGCAGATATACACAAAATGTATATATAGATATATATACACACATACACACGCACAGACACATATAATACAGTGGAATGGCCTCTCTTCCTAGTCGATTCACGGCTTCCGAAGCTTCAAACAGGTAATTCCGCATATGACGTTGATTAATTCCGATTTTTTTAGGGTTTTGATTTCGATTCTGCCCCTATTTTTGGTTTTTCCGCCTTCGTTCTTGAGCTCATTCTTCCTGTTGTTGTGTCTGGAAGTGTGGGAAACGAAGTGGTGGCTGATATGATAATGCTATGTTTTTCAACAGTCAAACGAAGAAATAATTTTTCTTTGGGACTAATTGGTTTTGTTGCTGTTGTCTGGATTCATGTATGCGGATACGTACACGATGACAAATTTTTTTTTGTTTGTTTCTAAACAAATGTTTAGTCATCAGTTAGTCCGGCCAAAAAGTTCAACAAATTTAGCTTTGACTCGTTCATTTTATGTCCCTGGGATGGTGTGTTCTGATACATGCCCAATCTCTTGTTAAGTTGAATTTGAATCCACATTTTTTATTTTTATTTTTTATTGATGTATAGAGTCTTGGAATGGGGTGACTCTCTATTTGGTTGTCAACTGATTGTGATTTATCACCAGAAGGCAATCTCTTCTTGAAGCAAAGATGCTGCTTAAGATCTTTTCGTTGAGTCCCTTTTCTTATGCTAAGAGACAGGGCAATAGACTTGCTAGTGGGTTGTCCAAATTGTCCTTGTGTCTTGAATCCGAACAAATCTAGATGGAGGGCACATCTTCCTGCGCTCTCTTGTCATTGCTGATGCCACTAATAAAAGGTGAAATAAAAAGTTGATTTGATTTGTGAACAATGGGCTGGAAAGCAAATTATTTGTGTTGTTCAACTGCCCTGTTCTCTTGGATTTAGACATTAAAAAATAATTTCTTTGTGGTACGTTTTATCAGTGGAGATGTATGGATGGTTGAGATAAGATTTTAAGCAAAATTCAATAGTTAGCATAGATGGAGTTGTATAAACATTGTTGTGGGAGTTGGTGCATTTTATCAATGGAGATGCATGGATGGTTAGATCCATTGCATTTCTTTGAGGTACTTTCTTTTCACAGAGGTAATTTTGGGGTACTAAAAGGGAGTGATTTTGAAGACAACTTTGAAAATAGGAGACAGCAAGCTCCAAATTCATGCCAATATCTTTTCAAAGTACAAATCTTTGTCAATCTTTTAGCCTTCCAAACTGCCTATGATATAGGAGTTGTTCAAGATGCAACTGACATAAATAAAGGGAAAATCTCAACATCTTCTAGAGTACACTTAATGTGACATGATTATCAGGGTCATTGATGATCATTTCTCAGCAACACCGGAGAATTAGCAATCAGTGGAGGAATAGGACTTTTGAGTTATGATTAAAACAAGAAGTACCTAGTAGCAAGGAAGATTTCTGAGGTACTAAGAGGCTTTTAGTTAATGTTTGTCATAGCTTTTGGACAAAAGCAATAGTAGTAAAAATTTGTATGTTTAAACTTGAGGTTCATCAACCTGGTCCAAAACCCCCTTTTTTGTATAAATTTAGAAAACCTATTGAATAGCAATCTGAACCAGAACCCCTAGGTGACAGATAACCTATAAGGTTACATTGTTAGAAAGTATGGGTAAGATGGACCGAAGGTGACAGAGAACCAAGAACAAGAAAAGTCTCACAATCTAAACTCAAATCAATATCAATAATCAAGGCTACCTTCACCTCTACATCCTAAGGAACTATATATAGGAAACTCTAATAAACATAATCCTAATTAGGATTCTAAAAGACATAATCCCAATCTAATTAAGATTCTAACAGAACCTAATAAATAAAGGATTATTTAAAAGATAAACAAAAGAAATTAGGAAATAAACAAAAGAAATAATACTAATTCCTATTTCTACTTCTCTGTCCTACATGGGAAGGTTTCAGTTGCGAGTTTGAAATTGTTCTTGGCTCTGATCCAAGGGAGTATTTCATCCTGTTGTCTGAGAACCTGTATGAGATTATTGTATAGGTCTCAGCTGCTTAGTTCCCACTCTTCTGCCATTTAAAGTGATCTTAACCCAATTTTTTGAAATGCAATGTTCTTATATGTGTAACAATGGCATCTCTAGAACTGCACACACAATAGACATCATATGGGCCTTAAGTCATTTCATTGAATTTCTTGTTCTTCATTATAGCTCGTATGGTTGAAGGAATGCATACTATGTAAGAGAGGTATTTATTTATTCTGAATGATCTTCCTCCCCTTGATTTTGTTGGATATGCTCTCAAGGGGTCTCTTAAGAAAAAGTTGGGTGAAACCAGATTGATTGAGTGGTCTATTTTCTGTTAATCTCAGTGAACTGCTCCTGGGAGCGCATGAAGCTTTTCAGAATCTACTGGCATTTGCAACTTGTCCTAGATATCTCTATTCTCTCATGTGGCATCCATTACTTTATCTCCATCAGTTACTTAGCTTGTGTAGTAAATAATATATTAACAGACTTAAGTACCAGAAAAGGAGTTTTGTCTTGGTTCAGCAGTACTCCTATTACAAATTTGATTTATTTGACTTATTGTTAGATAATAGAACACTATGGCCCAATATTTGCTTTCAATCAGATGCAGAGGCATTTCTTTCCTTGTAAGCCCAAATAGGCTATTGGTGTTGGTTTTTGAGCGATATTAGGTGTGGCTGCTGCAGCACTTAATATGAAACGTACTTAGTTATTCTTCTTCCTGCCATTCTTTCTATATATTCAAAGTTAAAACAGATGCGAACAATATTGCAGATAGCTTTACTATTGTCATAAAAATCTGTGGGTTTGAGCTTATTTTTTGTTTTTTGTGCAACTAGTATCGATTTTGTAATTTTTACTAAAGTAGCATCAGATGAGCTTTGAGCCTGGGTTGAGAGAGACTGGCCCGTCTAACTGGTTGGTCTGAAAAGCATCAATTTTTGCAAGCCAAAGCAGACCTGCCAATGTAATTGATGGGTCTTATGCAAGCTTATGCCTTGTAATGACCCATTTGTGAAGGCATGGGAAAAAGACATACCCTGAGAACAAGCATGTTAAGTTTCCTTGCAGATGGTTCAGGAACCTATACTAAAGCTCTTGGTCTTGAGCTTGACCTCTCTGAAATAGGGCTTGGAACTCAATCGTGCAGGTATGCTTTATTGGTTGACGATCTCAAGTTGAAGGTTGCAAACATAGAATCAAGTGGAGAGTTTCACGTGTCCAATGCTGATAATATTCTCAAGGAACTCCAATTCTAATGGCTTGCTATTTGTTACCTATGACCCCTATCGGCTTTAGTTCTTTCTCTGGTTTGATAGAAGATGATATCATGGGTTTTTGTTTTGTTGTTGCTGTTGCTTTTATCGAGCCTATGAACTATACAGCTTGAGTTTACTCCCATTCTGTAAATAAATGGAAGCTGATATTCTACATATTCAAGTTATCAGGGGGAGCTTATGCCTTGCTTGGTGGGTCTTATACAAAGGCATACCCGCCTGTTACGCTGGGTGGTTTGCCTTTTCTATGCCACACACTGAGAAGTTGGAGAGACTCGCCAATCTAACTGGCGAGTCTCACTCGACCCAGGCTTAGATAACATCCAATACTACTTTGGTAAAAATTTCAAATGCGATGCCAGTTGCATAAAAAGCAAGAAAGATAATTTTATTTTAACAAAGAAATTCCTTATTAGACTGGTCCATTCATGTTAGAAAGATCTTTTTAGTTTCCAGCACTTAGCCTGTGTTTAAGAGAGCAGTGAACTGCTTGCTCATCGTGAATATATCACATATGTTCACCTTGATGCACAGCTTCATTCATCGTTATTTGACAATTACTTATACTCCTTCAAGTCAGGACATGTGGATTATGGACCTATGTGATCTGTGGAAATGATGGATCGTACTGTGGCAGATATTTTTGAGTGCAAAAATCTAAAGTTGTGATGATACACATGTTTCTTTTTACAATTAGTAACTGTAATGTTTTTGGTTTCCAACTATAATTACCAAATTATGTTTTCTATCAAATTATTTTCCCTACACAAAAACTGAAATTGAACGTTGCCTTATGTTGTTTGCCTTATTAGACTGGTTCATTCATGTTAGAAAGATCTTTTTACCATTGCAGCACTTTGACTTGGCCCCTAGTGTTTAAGAGAGCAATGAACTACTAAGTCATCAAGAATATATCATTTATGTTCAGCTTGATGAACTGCCATCATCTTTATTTGACAATTACTTGTATTGTTGCACTCCTAACTACTTCATATCAGGGCATGTGAATTATGGAACATATGTGATCCATGGAATGATGAACCATACTGTGGCAGATATTTTTGAATGGAATATGTATAATAGTGATGATAAGAATGTTTCTTTTTACAGTTAGTAACTATAATGTTAGTGATTTCCATCTATAATTACCGCATCATTTTTTCTATGAAGTTATTTTTCCTACACTAAAACTGATGTTGAAAATTGAGTGCGGCCTTATGTTGTAATCATGAAGAAATATCCTATTCACTACAGTTTTTGACCCATTTTGGTTTCAATTAATTTGTGCAGCATTCCTCGTCTGCTTTCAATTATTTAGTCTCTCTAAAGCTCATTAGTGCATACTTAAATTCACAAATTGCAAATGTTTAATTAGCAGGCACCTTTTAACTCTTTCAATAAACAGTGTTGTAACTTTGTTATAACTTTTCATTGTTGCTTTTGGCAGCAGTCTAAGTGGTATTTGCTTTACTGTTATATCCTGTAACACAACCAGATTGTGTTATCTGTTTCTTTGGATACGAAATAGTTGTAGACTTTAGACTCTTAGCCATAGGATTTGTAGGGAGAAATGAGAAACCTGTTATCTAAGAGATTTTTTTTTTTTTTTTGGGATAAATAATGATGTATATAATACCAAAGAGAAAAAATGTTTTAAAGGGGCGAACACAATTGATAGGAAACCAGAAGTTCGCTCTATCCTCGACCTGGAAGATTGTCAATAAATTGCACGAAGGAGGACATACTAAAAAATAGAATGCGCCCTCAACCAAGTAAAAAGGGAAGCACTGATGTATCCTTTTAAACAAAAAATAGAATTCTCCATGCTCAAAAGCACTTAGGAACGGTAATGGACTGTGTATCCCATCCCAATCCCCATACCTACACCCCTTTCCTTATACACGTACCGATATCCATATACGTGGGGTAATATAATTAATTCTCCATCTCTATCCCTGTAAGATACCCATACCCACTCAATTCATAAAAAAATTCTGTTATAATATCTTTTGTAACTTCAAAACAGAAAAATGTAATCATAAAATAGAGAAAATAAGATCTATAAGCTGAATAAGATCAAGACATACAAATATTGTGTGTGCTGTAAGTTGAATAAGCATCCTGGATTCCAATTAAACAATTTAAGATTGCAATTTTATTCAACTGAAGAAAAATATAAAAAAATTCAGAACGGATTACAAAAATGCAGCCACAAAAATTTAGTGTATTCATTTCTAAACCAATGAAAATCCGTTCAAGGTCTCACAAGCCTCACAAGTCAGCACAAAGGCGTGCCTAGTTGACCCTTTTTTTCAATTATAGTAACGAGCTTCTACTCTAACCTAGTACAAGTATAAAATAAAAACAACAACATATCCAGCCGTTATCCCACTATGTGGGGTTGGCTACATGAATTCTAGACTTCTATGTGGGTTACATCCCAACAGATAGTTTGTCTAGAATTCATATTTGGATCCGACTAGGTTTTACGCTGGCTGTCGGCTACCTAACGCAACCCTCCTCCTTTATCCGGGCTTGGGACCGGCAGTGGATAATATCCCCTGGCGGAGTAATGATGAAATGAAGTTTGAACACCATCTTCACATGGAGAAATTTCATGAGATGGTGATGAATGAGGATAATTGATATAGTTGTGTTTCATAACTTAGTTGACATGGATTAGGGATCTCATACCTATCACCTTACCTGTGCCAAGTCAGGGGATTTTTCTTGTGGTTCATACTCACCCCATTGCCATTGCATTGAATTTTAGATTCATACCTGCATTAAATGAACCAGATTTGTCAGATATCCATTATTGAGGGTAAAAATTGTCATCCTAGAAACATTGTGGTTTTTGTCACACTATATGTACCACAAAATATTTACAATTTGTCCGAAGCCCAAATAAAGGAGAGTTGTGTTAGGTAGTCAACAGCCAGCATAAAACTCGTTAGGTCAAACAAAATGAATCTAGACATACATCGCAAAATATAGAAAGGTAGATATGCCCAAACTAGATAACGGCTACTAATGGGCAACTTTGCCTCCACAAAAATCATAGTAAGCTGGCATAACCCACCATACACCCAAAATCATAAAAACAAAGATCCATGCCTCTTCAGAAACCAAATAATGTAGGAGTGTACTCACCACTTTTTTTGCACATCAAACACCAATCAGTGACTACCTGCTGGCATTTCCTTTAATTATCCAAAGTTTAGCATTTAGGCTGGTTGTCCAAACAAAAAAAAAGGCAACTTCAAGAGGAACAAACATGTTCAAGATGGTTTCATAAGAAAATTCAGTTCTCCCTGTTTTGTAGAGAGCATCATAGGTAGAATGAATAGTAAAGTTGCCTTCTCTAATGGGGCACCAAACCCATCTGTCCTCACTGTGACCTAGCAAAGGATAATTGTTGTCATCGTGGATACATTGTACAATGTGCAGGGACCACACTACACCAACAGAAAAGACAGAAAAACACTTGCAATGGTGCCTCTTTAAGCAAGGCAAGGGAAAAAAAGGTCAATAAATTACTATGTAATTAAACTATTGCTGCAGACGTTGTCCTCTCAAAGCTTCAACCTTGTCCTATCTGTTAATATAATGAATTTAAGAAAATTACCCCCCACATCTTCATAGTTTTTTCCAATTCCTGGCCCCTGGGAGAATTGATCGTTCTCATGTCTTGCACACCCATACTTAGCACCACCATTCTTCCCTACGAGCAACCATTTTCCTTAGCATTGTCATGCCCATTATTGAGGAAGGCTTTCTTGAAAACATTCAATCTTCTAATGCCTAAGCCCCTACCCTTGCAGAAGAAATAGACTTTTTATCACAATTGACAAGTTGGTGTTTAAACTCATTGCCTAGCCTCCCCCCCCCCCCCAAAAAAAAAAAGCTCTTTGAAGTTTCTACAACTTACTAAGGGGGTGTTTGTTAACCAAGATAAAAGGGAGAAAATGTCATATATGAGAAGCATTCCGGATGTTTGGCATTTCTAATGTGTTTGTTAAACTTATCTGACCATCTCCGAAAAAGCCCTCACGTGACTTCTTATCTCCCTCTTTCAAGATAAATTTATCTGACCTCCCCCCTCAAATAAATTTATCTAACATTTTGCAGATAAGGCTCAATTACCTATATGCCCTTTGTAGGATAGTTAATGTCATTTAATACATTTTAAAATTTTAAATTTATTAAAAGAACTTATTCATTTAAGTCTTATAATTAATATTATTTAATACATTTTTAAATTTTCATATGTTTTTCAACTCTTTTTAAATCTATTTTTGAACATGGATTTAGAAAATAAAACATTATTTTTAATTTTTAATTTTATTTTTTTGACAATTCATATTAATCATAAAATACTATTTTAATCATAAATTTGTTGTTGATGTTCACAAACAATTTTGAATGAATTTGGTAATAGGGATATTTTGATAAAAAATTATTATCTTGGTATTTATCATATGCATTAACAAACACATAAAAAGAAAAAAGTACAATTATCAGTGGATTCCAAAAAATTTAACAAACAGTCTGATAGAAATTTTGAAATGTTTTCTAGGCTTATCTTGACCATTCCATATCTTAGTTTGAAAAACATTTGAAGCTTATCTTGATGCCTCTTATCTTATTCATTTTAAAAAACGCTCTCTAATGAGAAACAGAGGCCCAAAACAATGGAAAGGTCCTAAAACAGTAGCTCAGAACAAGGAACAGGCCATGTGTAGGATGCTAGGTATGGAACTCTTTAGTTAAGAGTGGGCCTACCTCTTGTGGAGAGATATTGACATTTCTAGGATGCTAATCTTTTCTCACAGTGGTTAATTACCCCACTGCACACTGCTTAGACTTAAAGGGACCCTAGGGGAAGGCAAAGATAACTAAGAGGGATATGTCCCTCCTTACAATCTAAAGAAGTAGCTAGGCCCTCAATGTCTGGGACCTCCCCCACTGTGATAATCGCACTCTTAGCAAAGTTGACCTTCGAGCCTAAACTGACTTCAAAACAAAAGAAGGTATCTGTCAGCCACTCCACAAAACAAGGTATCATCAGCAAAAAGAAGATGCAGCAGAGAAATGGGAGAGCCAAACTATCACCAGCTACAAATCTCTTGATCCTCCATTGGCTGCAATACAAGGCTTCAGGCCTCCATAACAAGAATAAAAAGAAAAGGTCAGATGGGGTTTCGCTGTATAAGATGCCAAGAGCTACCCAAGAACCATTTCGGAACCCCACTAAGATGCATTGAAAATTTTAAATCAGAAAACCAATCCACCTGCTCCATTTGGAACCAGGTCCATCGTTTTTAAGAAAGAAGAAAACTCCTACTGGTTCCTTATCTTCTTGTTGAAATCATTAAAAATCTTTTACACAGCTCAGGACTTTCTTCAGTGGCAAGTAAATTACTTAGCATTCATTCACAGTAATTTGTTCATTTTTATTGACTTGGATGACATTTTATGATGTTCCTTCATTCTGATCCATACTACTCTGGTTCCTCTGCCTGGCATGTTCTTAAAAGTTACAAATCATATCATTTCTAGATTATGACTAACTCTATAATGCACAGATGTTCATGATCAATGTTGGTTGCTTCTCCCTGTGATTATTCTTTCACATGGCCCTCCTACCTCAGCGCCTTACCTCCATAAGGAAATTTCTTGTCGTTGCAGTCCTTGTGTCAATTGGTATTTTTGGAATTTTAAACCATTGCCAGAAAATTGCCTATTTTTTCCGCCCACTTTGGGATAATCCTCCTCCTCCATTCAAGCACTTACCTCATTACTATGCAGAGAATGTGTCTATGGACCAGCTCTGTCGTCTCCATGGCTGGGAAGTTCGCTCTGAACCCCGTTTGGTCTTTGATGGCATCAATTTTAGCAATGAGCTGGACTTACTAGAGATTCGCTGGCGTGAACTGAACCCATATGTCACAAAATTTGTAATCCTAGAATCGAATACCACCTTCACTGGTATCCCAAAGCCTCTATTCTTTGCTTCTAATCGCAATCGATTTGCCTTTGCTGAGGAGAAGATTGTTCATGGTGTGTTTCCTGGACATACTGCAGCCCCTGGGTCACGCAAAGACCCATTTGCAGTTGAGGGACGACAGCGTGTGGCCATGAATGCATTACTTCGTCTTGCAGGTATTTCCATTGGGGACCTCCTCATTATCTCAGATGCTGATGAGATCCCTAGCCCATACACTCTGAAATTACTTCAGTGGTGTGATGATGTACCGCCTGTGTTGCATCTTGAACTGAGAAACTACATGTACTCCTTTGAGTTCCCTGTAGACTACAGCAGCTGGCGGGCCACTATCCATATTTATGGTCCATGGACCTACTATCGGCATTCAAGACAAACTGACCTTATTCTTTCTGATGCGGGGTGGCATTGTAGCTTTTGTTTCCGTCATCTACAAGATTTTGTGTTCAAGATGACTGCATACAGCCATGCTGACCGTGTGAAGCGAAAAGAATTTCTCGATCACTCTAGAATCCAGAGGCTCATTTGTAAGGGAGATGATCTTTTTGACATGTTACCTGAGGAGTATAGTTTTCACGAACTGATTAAGAAAATGGGTTCAATACCTCGATCTGCTTCTGCAGTTCATCTTCCAGCTTACTTGCTAGAGAATGCCCACGAGTACAAATTCCTCCTCCCAGGAGGCTGTCTACGCACATCTGGTTGAGTTATCTTCAAAGGCTTATATCACATTGCTCATTATTGCCCCGTGCACTTATGATTATCTTTCAATGACTTCTTCCACGCAGCTGCTCATTACTGTCCGTGCACATATGATTATCTTGAATGGCTTATTCCCCATGGCAGCTCATTACTATCCATGCAATATTATTATCTTCAATGGCTTATTCCAAGTAGCTGCTCATTAAGGTACTACAAATCCATGCCCTCTTTCTTGCAACCTTTAAGTTTAATGCTTCTGTCTAAGGTTGCTAAAGTGTGTTGTGTTCTGATCAATTTTAGTTGTTTCTGATGTTCTGTTTAAAAATCAATCATCAAGATTAGCTTGGAAACACAGGCTAGACATGGTTTTGTCTTATCTAGGATTATTAACTGAGGTGAAGAGAAGTTTTGAGCGAGATCTCTTGTCTGCTCATAAAGTTGAGGCATTGGATATGGCCGGTTGGTTATGATGTTTAATTTTATAACAGAACCATCCAAATTTCCAGAAAATCTATACACCTCTCAGCATTTGGCATTAAGTTTGTTTTACTTGTTCCATTTTGGTTTTCCTTATGTCTGGCATATGTTGGATATTCAAGTACATATGCTGTTCTGATCTTGAGTTTGATTTTCTCTAATGCTGACTTATATAGTGAATTTGTGAAGCGTGTCTTCTTGTTGGCTGTTGTAAGCTTTTGGAGTCACATTCGGCTTCTTGTTATGAGTGTGATATGAGGTTGACGTTATACCCGAAAAAAAAATTTACGCAGACTGGTGTAATTATATATATTTTAGAAAACAATTCCCATTAAAATAGTTTATACTGTAACCTCATTTTGGTTTCATTTTTCTGTGAATGTTTGCGAAAAGAGGGGCAAATAGCCCCTTAACTTTTCGAATTTTTTTTATCAGTTTAGCCTCTAAACTTTTCAAAATGATTCACTTTATCCCCAAAATGATTCACTTTGTCCCTAAAATGTTAGTTTGTGGTCACCTTGCTGTTGAAATTTTAGTTTTTATTTTGCTCAAATATTCCTCAAAATTAAATCATTTGAAAAGTTCAAGGGTGAAGGCAAATCTCTTTCCTAAAAAGTTTTATGGTGGATCTTATCTCCCAATCCATGTATTTATTATTATAACTATTTACCTCTATATTTTGTTTTTGCTTTCTGAACTTATTTTGTACTTTTTTACTCTTAAAAAGAAAACCATTCTTTAAGCAAAAAAGGCCAACTTCCGCATACTTTTAACTTTTTCTGTTACTATTGTAATGGATTCTGATTGCATAAATATTAGTATCAAACTATTTGGGTAGAAAATTATAAGAAAATAATTATTCTAGTTTTTCTCATCTTCTTCCTTTCTTTTTGCTTCGGTCTGGTTGTTGGTTTTGTTGCAATGTTTTGTCAATACCATAGTGGTGAATAATTGTGAATTGTGGTCATCTTTGTAGTTGAAATAAAGATGATGCGTCTGCCGTCCGGTCCAAAGAACTAAGACCAGCACCGGCTGTTGAATGTTGAATGGACTGTTTGGGGTAAACCCTTGTCGGTTGAATAAAGGCATGATTCAATATTAAAAAAAAAATTATTATATTTTTTATGAAATTTAAAGTTAAAAAAAATAATATAGTTAATAATAATGAATAAAAATCATTCTGGGTTATATTTTGATGGAGAGTTATCCTGGTTGCTTTTTGTTTTTTGTTTTTTGTTTTTTGTTTTTTAGGAAAAGTTAAATTTCATTTTTATAATTGAAGAATTACAATTCAAATTAGCCTTTTTTTATATCCATATTTGATTTCAATTTTGTCCTTCCTTTTATGGTTGAATATCACCATCAGGAGCAGTGTCATGATGCCATGGCCAACAGTCAGCATCACCACTTCGTGGTTTGGCAAGCAAGGATCAAGACTGCTCTTTTCTTCTCTATTTATTTAATTGCATATTATATATATATATATATATATAGAGAGAGAGAGAGAGAGAGAGAGAGGTGTTTGGTTGGGGAGAATGTGGGAAAATTCATGCAATGAAAAATGTGTTTGTTGGAAGAAATTGCTTTCAGAATAGAAAAAAGGCAATTCGAATCATATACAAATAAAAATTATATATACATAATGAGGACCCATCAATGGTCTTAATATTTGTGTGACAATGAAATGAAAACGCGTACCAAATTAAGTAATTCATGATTACTAAAGGTCATTGTCATATTTTTTGTATTTATATATGAAGACTTGCAATCACTATTTTTTTTACGTGGTATCATCCTAAATTTATGAACAATGACGTTCACCTCTAGTAAAAATGAACAATAATGATGTAATAATTCATGTGAAAGTATTTGATTAAGGAAAATGAAATGATGCTTAATAAATTTTATTTTTTATATTTTTGAAGTAAATGTATAATGTCAATTAAACACTTTTACATCAATTGTCACATCATTATTTTTCATCTCTACTAAAAATAAGTAGTATTATTCTAAATTTATTAGATACTCATAATAACTTATAAGTTCCTTTGACGAATGTCTAAGTCCTATTTTAAGAAGCATGTCAATGCTTTTTAGGGACTTGGTTGCCTATCATAAAGTTGCCTCGAGTTTAAGTACAATGGAGTTAATGTATTATAAGTTGAAGTTTAACTTGGGATATTATTAATCTTATGAATGACAGATAAATATATGAATTAAAGCTATCAAGTCTAATCTAACAAACGAGGCAAAGGGTTAAGTACGTTTATTTTATGCATAAGCTTGTCTTGAAATTTAAAGTTATTTTTTTCTTAAAATATCACAAAAATTTATAAAAATCGAAATAGTCCCACCTTTTATTAGAAAAATAAATGATGTGTGTGGGGCATGAAGCCTTTAACCAAGGAAAGCTATGTGGTCCTATAATAATAATAATATTATTTTGTTAGAATAACTATGTGGTCCTATGATTTGATATCCTGCTTTTGTGTATGGATCGTGACAACACAAAAACATGTGAGCTTTTATGTAATTGAAGGGATGGGAGGAGTGGCCATGTCTGTAACTATTAGAAGAATTTTTTTAAAAAAAAAAATTAATATTAGTTCTTTATTTATGACATCAGTATTGAATATTATCTATTTTGTCAATTAAATTAGCATCTCACATTAAGTAATCCTACCCTAAGAAAGATCAATCATTTAAGTTAGCATTTATTAAAAGTAAGATAAATTTATATCAACATAAGGTTTGAATATTTTCTATATCAAGATATGGAATGATCAACGTAAAGTTAAGAAATATTTCAAGATTTTTATCAAATTATTTGTTAAATTTTTTGAAATGTATTAGAAGACATGTGCATCATTTTTTTTATCTATAAGATTTAAGATATGCTTATTTTAAAAGGAAAAGAGATAAATATATATAAAAAATGACAAATAAAAAGTCACGTGACTTCTTTTTCAATAGTTGTTAGATAAATTTAACAAACACATTTTTCATTCTATGTCTTAATTAACATATACTACCTAAATGAACAAGTCTCAACTAGAAGAAGGCTTGTCAGTTCAACTTAAAAAATTTATATTTAAATTAACTAAAGTGATGTATAATTATAAAAATGATATATTTATATCAATTTTAATTTTTTTTAATAATATAAAAAATTCTTTAAAGACTTGAACAGACCTAGAGAACCCAACAGCCTAAACAGTGAGAAATATGCTAATATATGCAGCTTTTTTTGTTTTTTTATGCTAATATGTTAAGTAATTCATTGCTAAGCAAATATGGTAAAAGTGAAAGTATCTTAGTAGTTGTTACCAATATGGATAATCTATGGATCCTATTCGAACCCAATTTCTTGCCATCATTCCTCTAAATATTGTACTTAATTTTTTTGCTTTTATCTCTATTAATCGATGGGTACTCATTGCTCATTTAATTTTATATAAAAATTTATTCATATTTTTTTAAATCATGTCGATGCCTTACATCTTATTGAATAAAACAAACAAAAAAATAATTAATGATATTGTTTGTAAATAAAAAAGTAAGATTATACCTAAATTGAATGAAACAAAAAAGAAATAAATTATTTTTGAGTTGGAGACCATTTACCTCTGTACCTCTCACCTTTCCATCCCCAATTGGGAGTTCTTTCTCCTCCATAACAGATTTTCCATTTTTATATCTAAATTTGTTCAAAATATAACAAATTCGATAAATACCCATAGTCATCTTTAGTGAGGACATTGTTTTTATAATTTTGTTTTTATATTTCATTTAATATAATGCATGTGAAAAGTTATGATACATGAAAACTTCTCGGAGGAGTCGTTTTAATGTTTTAGAAACGTTTCTATTTTTAAAATACCAAAAAACATTTTTAGACTATTTTTATATCTTGAAAAAAATTTCATGGCCTTCTTGTAGTATTAGAAAAATATCGATACATGAATAGAGGTGAAATTTTTTTCGTCTCTAACATAAATTTTTTAATTTTTTCTAGAACTTGTTCTCAGAATTTATCTAAATGTATTATAGGATTTATGTTTATTTTTTAAATTAAATAATAATTTTTTATATTAAAACTTATATTTATAAAAAAAATTATATATTTTTTATTTATGTCACATTTTCATTTTTATTTTTTTTTAAATAATAATTTTTCACATCAATATCCATACATACTAGGTGTGAAGCAGCTCTTCAGTTGTTAGGTGCCATTGGAATTTGAAAGGTCAACATACATCTACTCTTTCAATGTTGTCATCCACTTTGAATCACATCTACCATTGTTTCATTTCCTTCTATTGAGGAAGATCATATGCAATTTGCTTTCTAACATTTAAGGTTTTTGTGTTTTTTTTTTTTTTTAAGCTTGGTTAAGGTTAATGTGCTTTATTTTTTTATTTTTTCGTGGAGACACCCATTTCATTAAAGGAAAATGACTATAAATATGGTTTAGAATAGAAGAATAAAATCATGGGCAAAATGCTTTTAAAAAAATAAATAAATAAAGGACAATGACTCTAGATGTCACAAGTAAAATAAAGGAGATTTTAATAACGTTGGGAGATGAGTTATTAATATATTTGAGGATAATATAAATAGGACAATAGATGTAAATTATTATGAAAAAGTATCATAATAACACTTATGTAAGGAGAACACTTATTAAACTCTCTTCGGACTTATTAGGAAAACCTTTCTAATACTTAAATCAATATTAAGTAGAGAGAGAGTGAGATGAAAGGTGGCAAAATATATGTCAAAAGTATAATGAATAACTTTACTTGTGAAAGACTTTTCATAAGATATATAGAGGCTCGTTTGGTGAGTTTTTTTGGGTTGTCATGATACTGTGATCATGGTTGGTGGAATTAATCAAATCACGAGCGAGTGTATAACTTACCAATCCAACTCTTAATTTTGTATTGAGGTTTTGTCTTTTGTTCTGAGCCACTTGTGGGGCCCAAGTGAGGGTGTGGTTTGTACCGTTAATATGACAACAAGAAACACCTTTTTATTTGCCAATAGTCCCAACATGTCAGGTGTAAATCTCGAAGACAAGTACGAGTTAATCAAACATATCAATAAGTTGAGGAATGTCGCTTTATCTGTGATGGTTGGTCAAGAAGTTTGGAGGCACTTTTATACCCTAGGGCATTGAAGGTAGTCTTATGAACTTGGAGACCGAGAGAACACTTTTAATAGCTCAATGGGATTTTGTTTCTTAAAAGGAAAAAAAATCATTTTGTGGTTTACCCATTCAAAATACCAAGGATGACAAGTTGGACATTTATCATTAGTCGCGAGCTTGGCCCCCACTTGAGATGGCATGGTTGACATGAGGCAAATGGTGATGCCTAGGTCTCTTTAAAAACAATCCAAACCACATGAAATCTAGTTGAAATTTACTCAAAATTTAATAATTTTTTCTAAGTTTGACACAAAGTAAAATGACTACATTGCCCATATTATATGGCATAACATGTATATTTAGCCAAGAGTTTATTAGAGTATTAGCATATAATTAGTATTGTAATTTTAAAAGCATGATCATCATGTCATTCTTACCATGATTTTTGTACAAAATAGTGTTTAAAATGGTGGTCAATTTTGACCATAGGACCTTATGCTAAGAGTCCTAGTGTGACATCTACCAAAAGAAACAACAAAACCAATTATTTCTTAGTTAAATTAGAATATAATATTCACATAGTCCAATGGTTTTTCCAACCTTCTCAACTCCACCTACCTCAAACTTTCTTCCCACGTGACAAATTATGCTTTTATGCAGTCAAAACATTAAAATTTTAAGGGTACATTTTATTTTTACTTTTTATTTAAATCATTTTTAGGAAGATCTTATGTAATTTACTTCATAACGTTTAAGGTTTTTGAGTTTTCTTTTTTTTTTTTAGCTTGGTTAAGGTTATTGTGCTTTATTTTTTTCTAAAGACACCTATTTTTGAAGGCAAATTATTATAAATATAGTTTAGAATAGAAGAATAGAACGGTGAACAAAATGTTTTTTAAAAAAATAAAGAATAATGACTTTTAGTTGTCACAAGTAAAATAGAGAAAATTTTAATAACATTAGGGATGGTTTACTAATATATTTAGGGATGATTTGAACAAGATAATAAATATAAATTATTATGAAAAAGTATCGTAATGGGACTCATATAAGGAGAATAGTGATTAAATTGTCCTAGGACTTATTAGGAAAATATTTCTATTGCTTACATTTGTATTAAGTAGAGAAAGGGAGATGAAAGGTGGCAAAATATATGTTAAAAGTGTAATAAAAAATTGTACTGTGAAAGGCTTTTTATAAGATATATATATAGGCTCGTTTAGTGAGCTTTTTTGTATTCTCATGTTATTCCATAATCATTGTTGGTGGAATCGATCAAATCACAATAGAGTATACAATTCACCAATCCAATCCTTGTTTTTGTATTGAGGTTTTGTCTCTTGTTCTAAGGCAATTATGGGGGCCTAAGTGAGGACGTGGTTTGCACCGTTAACATGACAACAAGAAACATTTTTTTATTTATCACTATTCTCAGTATGTTAGCTGTAAATCTCGAGAGTAAGTACTTATAAAAAAAAAAATCTCAAGAACTAGTACAAGTTAATCAAACAAATCAATAAGTTGAGGAATATCGCTTTGTCCATACTTGCTCAAGAAGTTTGGAGATAATTTTATACTTAGGACATTTAAGAAGATCTTATGGACCCGTGAAGACTGAGAAAAGACTTTTAATAACTCGATAATATTTTATTGTTTGAAAAGACAAAAAACCCATTTTGTGATTTACCCATTCAAAATTCCGAGCAGAGGATGAGAAGCTAGACATTTACTATTAGTCTCAAGCTTGGCCACACTTTGAGATGACATGGTTGACATGTGGCAAATGAGTCATGCTTGCGTGTTTAAAATGGTGGGCAATTTTTGACTTTAGGACCTTAAGCTAGGGGTCCTGGTGTGACATCTACCAAAAATAAACTACAAAACTAATTCTTTCTTTCATTTTCCTTTTTTTATTGTTTGGAAAGAAAGAAAATTTGCAATAAGGAAAGAAAAATGTTGAGAAGGAAAGATGTCAAACATTGACAGAGGAAAGCATGGCTTAGTGCCAAAGAAATATGCCAAAAGAGGAGGAGACATTATTGGTGGCCCTGTCCATTGCAGCATCTTAGGAAACTCCATGGAAAGTGAAACCTTGCAAAATTCTCCTCCCTTACCCCTATTTTGTTTGACCCCACTTTTTTTTTTCAATTTTTTATTTAAAAATTAAAGACTTTTTTTAAAAAAATAATTTATTTTTATTTCTACACTTCTGTGCATCACTAACACCAGCATTCTCTTATCCCTTAAGTGGAATTTGCTACGTGAATTACAATCCATGATGAGATCCACTAAGAAATTAGAATATTGTATGTGATGTTAATTGATTAATAGTTTCTTACCAAATTTTTTTTTTATTATAATTTCCTTCAATTCAATTGCTCGTATCATTAGAATTTTATTATTTTTTTTGTTCTCTCTCATGGTCAAATCATCTTACTTGTAACTTTCACATCTTATATTCAATAGATGGTCACTTTATCTATAATTACATTTAAGATAAAAATATATATATAAATAATATTTTATTATTTTTATAAAAATAAAAACTATGATAAATAAATTCATTATTTAAAAGAATAATGTTAAAAGTCATAACTAATGATTGTATCATCAATTATGTAACGTCTCCTTATTAGAGAAAACTAAAGAGATCATGTATTATTATTTTTTATATTTAGTTATTCTTTCAATAAAGTTGCGACACATAATTGAATTATGAATTTTAATATTAATTAAATAATTAACAGCCAACCATATTTTTATTATTTTACACATTCCAATCTCACTGGCGCACGAACAGGACGTTGTGCTGTGGGTAGACTCATTCACATTTCAATATTTCATTATCATGCTTTTGGTCGATGGGTGAATAAAGGCCTGATTGGCTTCGTGACTAAACATGAGAGGTAGTTAGCCTGCCCTGTGAAATTACACTGCTGCCCATGTATTGTCATTCAGTGTCGTGTGATGGCTAAGGTGAGTTGAAGGACTCACCGGAAAAGGTCCAACAATTGCCATCAAAGTGATGTGTCCATATCCGTTCTAATCAAACTGATGTTGATGCATCACTACTCGCCAACCCCTCTTTAATAAAACTAACATATCCTTTCAAATGGAGTAACCTTATTCATCTCAAATATCATTAAATAGTGTTACTATAATTTATGTAAAAAAATTTATTTAGAGAAGATGAAATAATGTTTAATAAATTTTATTTTTTTATATTTTTTAAATGAATATGTAATATTAACTAAATATTTTTACATAAACTGTTACATCACTGTTGATCATCTTTATTGAAGATAAATAACATTACTTTTAAAATAATTGATAAACCTGCTCTATTAATTATTAAAAGTATTTGAAAATATGACTTAGTTTCTGGGTTCAAAATTTTGATTCTACTAAAGTTTTTAAGTAATTTGACATTATAAATTTCGTATGTTTAGATGGGAGAATTGATATAACTTTGGTAATAAAATCTTAATTAAGTCACGGTATAAGCTAAATATTTAATATAATTGTGTTTTCACGTTATCACGCCCACATGTTCTAACAACTTAATTATAACTATATATTGCTGGGCAACCAAGTTGTGGGTATATAAAAATGGGTGAAAATAAATTTTATTTTAAAATCTGTGTATAATTCTATTTTAATCTTTTAATTTATATAATAATTATCATAGAATACTATTTATTCAAAATTTAAATACGTGACAAGAGAAGAGATGATTGCCTGCTGTTAAACTTACGTTAAAATATTTTTTTTCAAATCAGAGGTACAATGATTCAATATTTAATCATATCTAGGGATTAATCAAATGGACACTTGGTTGTCCTTTTAAAAGACTTCCGTTTGCATCAATCAACCAACCAATTAATCAATTGCCGGCTTTTCCGAAATAAAACTAAAAAAACGAGGGCAATAATGTCATTGTACCGCTTCACAAGGAACCACGAGGTGGCTGGGACGCGTGTCGAGTACGGATTGGGAGGGGCTCTTACGGTGGACATGGTTCCACCGGATCACCGCCCGGACGTTGGAACATGTAGTCGCGTCACACCAACTTGACAACGTCTGACATTTTGATTGTTTTGGACGCGAGAAACTGAAAAACCCGACGATACATCTCGCGAAAACGATGAATCGAAGGGGCGAGATGAGGAAATGGAATTAGGTCAATAGTACTATATTTTAAGGATCATGCTAGATATATAACAATTTTGTACATCTTGGGCTACATCAAGGGTATAATGACCAAAATGCCCTGCGCCTTTCATGCGCCTCACGCGCTTCTATGCACCTCAAGGGGGGCTTTTTTGTCATTGACACACCTTTGTGTAGCTCAAGGTGTACACAAAGGTGTACCAATAGCATTATCCATATTTTAATCAGCCAAAAATGATAATAAAAAAAAAGTATTTACTTTATCCATTTAATGGTACTTATGGGACACGCGTAATTGAAGTGGGGAAAGGGACAGCTACAGCTGGAAGTGACATTTTTGTCCCCACTCGCGGCGGTACGGATAAACCTTGTACTCGCCAGACGGGGTTGACTTTTCCTACACGCTCTCCCAAATTACCAAAAAAATAATATACTAAATCTTAATTAGGCAATGGTAAGTAATTATTATTTTACGAGAAGTTATTGGTCACTGATAAATATATTTTATTTGTCTGTAATATATATTTATTATATTTTATTTTTAATATTTAAATAATATTATTGATTAATAAAAATATATTATATTTTAAATTATTTAATTAACTAATATAATTAATTAGACATTAAAAAATATTTATACTAAATGTACCTCATCTAAATTTCATATGGTATTGAAAAAATTAAATACTCCATATATAATTAGAAATATGATTAAAAGATATTTTTTAATGATTAAACCTTATTAAAAGTAGTTGATTATCAAATCAATTAAGGTATTGGTTCTCTAATGAACCAATTGATGATTCATTAGATGAATTATTAATTATTCATTAGATGAGTTATTTATTAATGTACGTTTGTTAAAATGAATAAGATAAGATTGTATTAAGATAAAATTAGAAAAATTTTCAAACTAAAATATGGAATAATTAAAATAAGTCTGTAAAGTATTTTAAATTTTTTATTAAATTATTTATTAAATTTTTTGAAATGCATTAGATAACATATACGTTATTTTTTTTTTATCTATAAGGTCTAAAATATGTTTATCTTGAGGGAAAAAGATATAAACATATTTAAAAAATGTCAGATAAGAAAAACGTGACTTATTTTTTAACAGTTATCAGATAAGTTTAACAAATACATTACAAATGAGAAAAGTCTAAAATATTTTATATATTTTATCTTTTTCGATCTATATCTTGATTAATAAACATAAAATGCAAACATTATTAGACCTCAATTCAACCATAAAAGGCAAATCTTTTCTATTTTAGTTTGATACTTAGTTGAATTTTCAAGGCATTGAATAGTTCAAAGGGCATGCATTTGTATATAAAATATATAAATTGTTATTTTCAAATAACCAAAGATTCTTTTTATTTTTTGTTACACACACTTCTATTTGAAGACAATAAATATTTAAAATCATAAGTTATAGTGAATCAATTTGAGATCTAAGTAGTTAAACTAGTATAGTTTAGCCTAGTTTCAATAACTAGTTTCAATAACTATGCTCGTTACAATAACTTATTTGTAGTTTTAATTTTTTTCATATAATTGTATATATATTCACAATAACGTTTACATGTAATTTTCAATCGCATTCGATTATTGATATTTTATTGTCTAAGATTCATATAATGTACATGAAGATGTGATAATGTTTTTTATTCATTCCAATTATGTCTTGGTTGTGCTTACCCCAACCAATTCAACCTCAACCTTGATATCTTCAATAGGACTCATGGTAATTCTATACCAATGATATATTTGGTCTCATTTTCATATTCTATAGATAAGTATTATTAAAATGAGATATGAAGAGTGGTCCATCATGGATTGAGGACGACGGGTTTGTCTTAGAAAGTTTATTATTTTGGTTTGGGGGTGCACTAACGAGATTTTGTTATTCGAATATTTATCATTTTTATTGATATTTTACATTAAAATTTTATACATTTGTATTTATTGTTGTTTAACTACAACACTAAATTTGTTATAATAGGAGAGAGTGAGATCTGAGTGATTCTCTTTACTTCAAACATTCTATACTCATTTGGAGATTAACTTAAGTATCGGAGGTTCTCGTGATACTTAAGTCAACATTTGTTAAAATAAGTGAAATAAATTTGCATTAATATAACTTATTCAAATGGAATAGAGATAAATTTATCTGAAAAGTCAAAAATAATAAGTCACATAATTTATTTTCAGATAAATTTAATAAATATAATGAAAAATACTTTTGTTTGGAATACTTTTCATATTTCACTTTTTTTTTTGTCTATATATTTATTAACAAACACCATCTTAATGCGTAACTAAGCTGTACTTCACAAATAATTAAATTTAAATTTAAAAATTTTAACATAATATTAAATAATTAACTACCAAGTGATCTATAAGATTTGAGTTTGTAATTTGTCAAATAGTGATTATATATTTTATACCCTTAAATGGTTACCAATCATACTTTTTTTTAGTTAAAATTGAACTCAAATTTTCCATGTCTTTTGGTTGGCAAGTGACAAAGGAGGATTCAATACTCATATATAAATTTATTCTAATATGTTTTTGAAAAAAAATAAATTATTGTGTGTGACGTGTTCCATTAATGATAGCATGTCATGTGTCCCGCTTACCATAATATAACACATGACTTGTTCGATATTTTTTGTTACTTGAAAAAATAATTTATATTAAAAATATTTTATTCCCCAATTTAAAAATCTCAAGAGATAATCTTATCGCAAATTTTGTTCAACCGTTGAGAATTCGACTTACATAAAAGGAAAGACCCTAATAGGTAAAGTTCTTTAATATATATATTTTTTTATCTACAAAGCTCTTTAGTATTCATTTTAATTCATTTTTAAGCACTAACTTAATTTTTAGTGACTATATAAAATAGACAAAAAACTTTACTTTTAAAAGTAGAGTTAGCAAATGGGTAAGGCTGTCCATGGACCCACCCACCCAGCCTGCCCGCCTCTTAGCCCAGCCTGACTCACCAAGTATTGTAGCGAATGGGTCGTGTCGAGCCAATATTTTGTGGCTCATGGCCCGCTCACCAAAAATGGGGGTGATGATCAAAATAAGAATGACCTATCAAAATGGTCCACCAAAATAGGAGTGACTCACCAAAATGGTCTAGCTAGGCCCGCTCAAAATTGGGCCCGACCCACAAAATAGGTGGGCCAAGTGGGAGACAAGTCGAGTCGCCTATTTTTTAACTTTATTTTAAAAAAGTCTAATTGCTTGATGTATCCTATATTAATCTTTTCCAACAACATTGGTAAGAAATATCAAATGTTAATAAAATTTCTTAAAAATGTTAAATGAAATTGCCCCCCCAATTTATTACTACATTAAAAAAAAATTCATTTCCCAATTCACTATTATGATGCCTTTCACATCATTTTCAAAACCTTATTAATGTGAAGCCTCTAAATTTAGAAAGCCATACCAAATACTGGTTTAGAAAATAATTTATAATTATTAGTATTTTTAAAAAAATGAAAAAAATAAAAATATAGCTTGAATATCGCTCCTATATTAGTGTATTATATTATGTGTCTAATTAATGTAAAAATATCATATTAAATATTACTTTTAAATATTTAAATAATATTTTCAAAAAATAATTAAACCTAAAACAGGCAGATTTGTCCCTCTCATAAAGGATATAATGGTTTATTTGTTTTTCGTGTTTAAATTTTTTAAATATATACATAAATTTGTTATGTGTTTCATAGTGTGTATAGTGGGGGAGGTTAAGCATGTAAAACGAAAAGTCAAACCTAAAATCATGAGGGTCCGTCGTCAGCTATGCAGGCTCCAGCATCGCAACAAATCCCACGTAACCTCTCCTCGTACGCTCCGCATAAACCGGCCATATAAATACACATTAGACGCGTTTACTGCCAATATAAGTCACTGTGCTTATCAACCATCGAGACTCTCCACCCACTTATCACTCAATAAGCCAAGGATCTTATCACTTATCCCGACCTCCCTTTCAATCCGCATAATATCTCATCTCGCACTCGCCAACGAACCGTTTCTTAATTTCTCTTCGACCCTTTCGGGTTTTCTCGCCTCAGCCCTCTTCTCCTTCCTTAAATCCCTAGAGAGAGAAAGCACCTCTCGCTGTCTTCGTCTTCCTTCTTCATTCTCGATCTGCTTCTCTCTCTCTCTCTCTCTCCCCCCCCCCCCAAAAAAAAAAAACTCTCTCTCTCTCTCTTGTTCGATCAAGGTACGAGCTCTCTTTATCATCGCATATGAGCATGAAATGAGATTTATGTGATGTGCAGTCTTGTAGGTATTTGTGATTTGATTTGTGGTGCTTTGTGCACTGGAGCTCGCCTGTGATTTAGGGATTGATTGAATTTTGTCGATTATTCTGTCATGGTGGTTCTTAGATTTGCCTTTTGGTGTTTAATTGTTTCCCCTTTCTGTATTTTGCTGCTCTTTTTTGGCCTACGTGTATGTCTTTATACGTATGATCTGGTTTATGTGGTTATGTTGACTGGAGCTTGCTTGTAATTTGGGGATTGAAGTGTGTCGGTTTGTTCTGTTCATGCAATTCTTACTTTTTTTCCTTTTTTTTTTTTTTGGCTTAATATTTTCTTGCAGTTTGGCAGGTTTGAAGGGCAAAATGTCTTCTCTGAGCAGAGAGCTTGTTTTTCTTATACTTCAATTTCTCGATGAAGAGAAATTCAAAGATAGTGTTCACAGGTAAGGTTCAATTGTCTCCATTTATACTCCTTCGGGTCTATTATGATTATGTTTGTTTGCTAAAAAGATGAGGATAAGAGAAATTAGAAATGAGGAATTTCGATAGCTTAGGTGAACTAAAACTGGTGCTTTAGCTACTTTAATATATGCATGTATGGAGGACATAAATGTATGTGTTGCGCAGCTTGGTGTATTCGAGCTAATATTGTTATGTTTTCCATTTTTGTTGATCTGTTGGAGACTGGAGCAAGAATCAGGTTTTTTCTTTAACATGAGATATTTTGAGGAAATGGTGACAAACGGGGATTGGGATGAGGTGGAGAAATATTTATCCGGATTCACAAAGGTTGATGATAACAGATACTCCATGAAGATCTTCTTTGAGATCCGAAAGCAGAAGTATCTAGAAGCCCTAGACGGGTAGGTTATGATTTGATAATATTATTGAAGGTGTCTCTGCAAAGTAGTTCTTTTTCTAGATAGATATTTTTACTTTAGTTCTTTTGCAGCTTATTTTTAACTTGAAGGTACAACTGGTTACTTTTTTGCTCAAATTGTAGGAAGGATCGTGCTAAAGCTGTTGATATTTTAGTCAAGGACTTGAAAGTTTTTTCAGCTTTTAATGAAGATCTCTTTAAAGAGATTACACAGCTTTTGACGTTGGATAACTTTAGGTACGGAAAAACTAGTACTGCATTATTGTTTTCTTGCTGCCTTATTCTTTCATATCTTCTATATTTGGGCTTTATTGCATTATTGTTTTTTTGCTGCCTTATTCTTTCATATCTTCTATATTTGGGCTTTATTGTATTGTTGATGGTTTCTAATGCAAACACACTCCCTTACAGAGAGAATGAGCAACTATCGAAATATGGAGATACCAAGTCTGCTAGGAGTATAATGCTTGTTGAACTTAAAAAGTTGATTGAAGCAAACCCCTTATTTCGTGACAAGCTAACATTTCCTAATTTGAAGAATTCAAGATTGCGAACGCTGATTAACCAAAGGTCATTTGCTTGGTATATTAGAGTTGAAATTTCTTCTAAGTTGAAGCATTAATCTCTGATTGAAATTCTACTGTGATATGTTGCAGCTTGAATTGGCAGCACCAGCTTTGCAAGAACCCAAAGCCTAACCCTGACATAAAAACCCTGTTTGTAGACCATTCTTGTGGACAGTCGCAGCCAAATGGTGCCCGTGCTCCTTCTCCTGTGACCAATCAACTAATGGGTGCTGTTCCTAAGCCTGGGGGTTTTCCACCTCTGGGTGCTCATGGTGTAAGTGGAAGTAGCAAGTTGTTCCAACTTATGGTTTATTCTTTGAAAATATCATTTCATGAAGTTTTTCTGTGTTTTTTTTTTTTTTCTATTTTTAAGCCATTCCAGCCAGCACCAGCTCCTCTGCCAGCATCACTTGCGGGATGGATGGCTAATCCATCTCCGGTTCCTCACCCCTCTGCTTCTGCTGGGCCTATGGGCTTTGCTACACCTAATAATACTGGTAATTTTTTTATCAAAAGAAAAAAAAAAGAACATTCTCTTTACTTTAGATATGATATGAATCCTTTCCTAATTAGTACCTAGTGGTTGTCAGTTTCAACTATTTGGTGGTATAAAATGAGAAATTTAGAAATGCACTGTGATCTTAGTGGTGAGATGTATCTGAGATAATGTTCACTGATTACCAAAAAACCTCTGCATGGCATTTTCTGAAGTAGAATTTTTATGATTCATGTTTCTTCTCCCTCATTCAACTTAATGATGCAGGAGCGTATTCTTTGATTTATTAGTGCTTTTATTTCTCTATTTGTTTAGTTATGGTTAGTATTTAAGTTATTAGGTTTTGGAAAGTATTTTACATTAGTAGCTTTAATAAATAGTTTTGTGACTAGCATGTTACTTTTAGTATAGATGGATAGCTAAGGTTAGAAGGATTCCTTTGTGATCAAGGGCTAGGATCTATTATTGTTGCAACCTTAGTATAAATAACGTTTTAAGACATTTGTAGGCAGCCGTTGACTGTGATTCAACATTTTAGGTTTTCTTAAACCCTAACTTTCATATTATTATTCTGGATTTGATCTTATGCTGTTTTAGTTCAAATTTTGCACTAGTTTTTGCTGATTCTTCCTCTCACACTGCATTACTTGAGCTCTATCATTGCTGAAGGATTTTTACCTTCTGTGCTTGTGTTCATTTGTATCAGCTATTATAAAGCGCCCAAGGACTCCTCCAACAAATAATGCTGCTATGGACTATCAGACAGCAGATTCTGAACATGTGTTGAAAAGATCAAGGCCTTTTGGAATGTCAGACGAAGTACTGCATAACAATTCCTCTGTATTTCTCTTGCATTTGATGGAAATCTAGCTAATACTGTTAGTTTTACAAGCATTATGACCAAAAATTAAATTTATATTTGTTCCCTTTTCTGTTCTCTGAAGCTTTTAGATGATGTCAGCAGTGATATTTGTTTAATAGGTAATGGTGGATTATTTTTTTCTACTGAGTCTTTAATTTTTTAAGTATGATTGGAAATATAATTTCTTGAAATTGTGCACACAAGTGGATGGTTGACTTTTGTTGCCTTTCTATTACACTCGTAGGCCATTTTAACTTGGAATGTTAGTAATCAATGAACTTGTCATCAATCGTTGCATAATGGGTTTATAATAGTTTAGTTTTCTTATTTCAAATGTTAATTTGCAATTGAGTGTTGGTTTTGAGTCGGCAGTTACGAATTTGGAAATGAGTTTCAGCATTAGGGATTTAGAATCTCGGTCCCTGCTGCAGTTGAAGCAACTAGTGCTTTGAAATGAAAAAAAATCTTATCTAATGACAAAGAAAAATAGTGGGTGACATTGCACACTGGTATTTGAATTAGTTGGACATGCAACCATTTATTATCTGCATTAGCTTTGCCTTAAAGTTTTGCATGGTAAGTGACAGTATCTTGTTCTAGGGTTTTGAAATTCTTTACGCTTGGGAGAATACTCACGATGAGAAAATCAAAATAATACTAGTTGAAATAAAATGAAATATTTATGCACTTACCCGAAGCTTAAAAATATAAAAAAGGGATGTGCCAAGAGATTTGCACTTCAGTTGATATCTGCTGTCTGCTTGTATGAATTTTTAAGAATTGAATATCTGTTATGCTTGGCTGGTACATCCAGATTGTACCTTTTTATTTTTTATCTATATTTATTTTGTTGACATAATGGTACAGTCTGAATATATGTGTGGAATTGTGCTTGCCACTGTGTTTTGTTTTTGTTTATTTTACTTCTGAAGTTCTAATTCTGTGCATGTTCTCTGTTTGAGGAGGGGCAGCCACGAGTTTTCGGTCCATTTGGAATCTTAACTTTGAGCCTTTAGCTTAGTATGTGTTTTTTGTGTTGTAAGTTGAGTTTAGTTGACCCTACATTTTGTAAGCTTATTAACAGGTCAATAATCTGCCTGTCAATATCCTGCCTGTTGGTTATCCGGCTCAGACCCATGGTCAGAGTTCATACTCTTCTGATGATTTGCCCAAGGATGTTGTGATGACATTAAATCAGGCTTCATCTGTGAAGAGTATGGACTTCCATCCAGTTCAACAGATTCTACTGCTTGGTTAGCTCCTGGCACACCCACTTTTCCTATGCTATTTTGGTTGATTAGCCATATGAATACTGGATGTTTGCTTGTTTATTACTTTTTTCACTATTTCCATGCCTTCACGTTTGTTAATGTATTGTAGTCGGAACAAACACCGGAGAAATCATACTATGGGATCTAGGTAGCCGGGAGAGGCTTGCTCATAGGATTTTCAAGGTTTGGGACCTCGGAAAATGTTCAGTGCCTCTGCAGGTTTGCCACCAATGTTCCAACTAGTGTGAACATGAATATAGGTTTGATGTTTCTTAGAGTTGCTAACATCATTTTGTGGTTGTGAATCAGGGAATTCTGTCCACTGATTATACTGCTTCAATAAATCGTGTGATTTGGAGTCCAGATGGTACCCTGTTTGGTATGTTGCAAGAAATTTTATGTTGTACCATCCACTATTATTAATTTCTGCATGTTGTCACTTGATAAGGCAGTGCAATAAAAGTGCTGAGAATTAAGTTGGGATGCTATCGGTTCTAACATTGCTTCCTTATGTAGGTGTTGCTTATTCCAAACACATTGTGCACATATATACCTACCATGGTGGTGAAGATGTACGAAACCATCTAGAGGTTTGTGCCATCAAACAAGCACCTCGGAGTTTGTTGCTTTCTCTCTCTATCTCCAAAGTTTATAGCAGCTCCTCAATCTTTTTAAACACATATAAAAAATAGCTTTATATTTTTGGGTTTACAGATTGATGCTCATTCTGGTAGTGTTAATGATCTTGCTTTCTCTTATCCAAACAAGCAACTTTCCGTTGTCACCTGTGGGGAGGATCGATTTATCAAGGTCTGTTTCCATGTCATTACCTTACAAGTAGACAGATTTTGCAACTTTGGTCATGAAATTTATTAATTTAAGTTTTTACAGGTGTGGGATGCAGTTACAGGGGCAAAGCAGTATATTTTTGAGGGTCATGATGCGCCTGTCTATTCTGTATGTCCACATCACAAGGAAAACATTCAGGTATCATCAGTTCACTATATAGTTTATTAAGAAAGATGAGAAAACCTAGTTATTTTCTTTCCTTTTATGGACTTGGATTCAAGGCAAGGTAGCAAGTATATTAATTTAAAAAACAAAGACGGTAAACAATCATAATCTGCCTTCTCTTCATTTCCAATGAGGAACCTGGCAATATATTCTCCATGATATATGTGTGTTTCAAAATGTTGAAGTCATCATGTGGTTGATGGATATAGAATCTGTGCGAGATACTGTTGTTTTACAACGTGGTTGCTTCTCCAAAATAATGGGGGAGAGGTAGATTTCAATCATAATATCCTCAAGTGGATTTGGACTTTTGGCACCTATCCAAGTGCTAGAAGCTTGTCAGGGTCCAACAAGATTTAGAAAATAATATAAAACTCTTAGGTCCATGTGCTTGACATGTATCAGGGATCATGGGATTCAAAATGTTGAAGTCATCATGTGTTGATGGATATAGAATCTGTGCGAGATACTGTAGTTTTACGACGTGGTTGCTTCTCCAAAATAATGGGGGAGAGGTAGATTTCAATCATAATATCCTCAAGTGGATTTGGACTTTTGGCACCTATCCAAGTGCTAGAAGCTTGTCAGGGTCCAACAAGATTTAGAAAATAATATAAAACTCTTAGGTCCATGTGCTTGACATGTATCAGGGATCATGGGATGCGTGTCGGCTTGTGCAGGATACTTGTCCTATTGTTTGAACTGTCTTCTGAACCATGGCTAACTGTCACCCAATAGAAATTTCTTAATTATGTAAGTAGGAAAGGACAAATTCAAAGATTGTCTTAGCACAAACTTTTTTTGGAGCTTGCTAATGAATGGGTGGAACTCGGCTAGGTCTGTTTTCAGCCTTGTGTATAATGACAGTGTGAGGTTTAATAGTTTGTCAACCATGCCCACATGTGAAGACATTAAAACTAATGAATTGCCTGTCACATTCTGTATGCATAGGTTTGATGTTTTGTAAAGAAATAAGTATATTGTTGTATGACAAGTAAAAGTGACCCACCTGTTCAAGATTTTTTGTAATGGAAATGATATTTGAACACTTAGTTGTGACACTTTTAGTGATACTCTGTGCATTAATATGCTGTACATTTGCCTTGACATGACACAAAATAAGTACATCAATGCACGAGTGTCACAACTAAGTGCCCAAATAGCATTTTCGTCTTCGTAACATGTTCTAAAGTTATATCAGAGCCAACATTTTTCCACTAGATGTTCCAACTCTTTCATTAAGTGAGAGCTAAGAGGAGCTTGTTTATTTAAGACTGATTACATGAACAGTGCGTGACACATTTTTACACATTGTTACTCACCTTTTAAGGCACAAGATGAGTAACAAATACACCTTATCTTTTGACAAGGTGTTTTTGTTACACCTTATTTAAGGCTCAAATCACTCTTATTGGTTGATGATAATACGCATTATTCTCACACATCACTAACCAATAGGAGTGTTTTGGATCTAACAACACGGTTGGTGATGTGTGAGAATGTAACACCCCCTCTCTTGGACAGTCACAACACCCAGGGAGTCCCGAAAAGGGAGCGTTAAATGGGAAGATAGGAAACCCAACAATCACAATATTGCACGCAAGAGGGAACATTAAAATAAATATCAAACCACACATGCCATCCATTCATTATACAACCTAAACCATGCATGGAGACTTTCATCATTTTACAAAACATACATCCCTCAAACATATTACATTTACTTTATAAGAAAAACCATATCACACTAGCCTCTCAAAATTCTCCCAAGATCTTTGTCTGAGGGTGCCCCGACATACATAACTACCCAACCGCCTTACCCAAACCCCCGTCGGCTACCTCTTTGCCTTTACCTAGAATGGTGAAGAAGATAAATATGAGCCATAAGACTCAGCAAGTATAAAATATAAGAAGAACAACATAGTTGAATTCAAGGCATAATGGATATATGGTGGGTGATATTTGAACCACAAAGGGGCAATATGATTAGGACGGCCACTCATCCACCCAATGTAAATTAGGCCATGCAACATGCATACATAAGCCAGTAAACACGTATACGGCCGTGTGGCCCCACATAGTAAATAATAACACATACCAGCCTGTGGTTGAAAACTTGCATCCAAAGAAACAGTGATCTCGCTGGGGACCAATGGTCCTATCTTAACTGTTGGCTATAGCCAAATAAATATGCATATACTCTCGTCCATGGTCGTCACCAATGGACACGCCCTCCAGTCGTCACTGAAGGAGCATAAAACGCTAGTTAGGCATAACATAAGCCCACCGGTTGTTGGGGGATATATCCCAAACGCATTTAACTTTTCATGCAATGCATCACCTTAATGTTCACATACAATGAAACATGCTCAACAAGTATAAAGCATGCTCAATGTTCATTCATGATAAATGCAAGCTCACACACATGCATAAAGCCATGTCCATGATGCGCACATATCACCCATTTCAAGTCAAGTTGTGCCAAGATTCATCGCTTTAATGCCATAAACATTTTCACATTTTCACCAAGGTCAATCCCCTCTTTTGATACACTCAAGGATATTGGGGAAACTTGAGGATGTAATAAGATTGCTTAGGGATTGGTTTGGGAACATTTTCTCAATTTAAAATAGAACATGAAGCATGCAAGAGATTTAGAATGGAAATAGAACTCAAGGCATGCAAGAGATTCAATTCTTGCCATGCTTTATCTTGATTCAATAACCACCATTCCTTTAAAAATCATGGGGTAAAACAAGCCCCGCTTAGGCCATCAACAAGACTCAACAAGGATTTAAAATCATCAAATTCAAGAATCAACCAAAATAAAGCCAAAGCCCCTCTTCACCCAAAACTATCACCAATACTAGAACCCCATAGTTTACTACTCTCACAAGCCCTCAATTTCTCACTTCAAGACCTCAAATTAGAGGATTTAACAACAACCCAATATTTCCCAAACCAAGCCCCCAAAAGGGAATTAAATGCCCATAATGGAAGAAAAGAAAGGGAACTTGCCTTTTTTACTTCTTGCTACCTTACTTGATGGATTTGGAGCCTTTAGAGAGGAAGAATCTTGCTTGAGAATTGAAGAAGAGACGTTAGATTTTGGAAGGGAAGAGATCCACAAGAGCTCTTACCAAATGCCTCCTTTTTCTTTTAAAATTTCAGATTTTATGTTTATATACTTTCCATTAAATTTTACTTAATTGCTCCACCACTAATTTTGCTCTTAACTCAAAGGTTATAGGTGTTTTACACCTTAAATATACCCCATTTCCAGCTGTTTTCCACTCCCAATCTTCACCCTTAAGGCTTCTAGAAAGTCTTCTCCAAGCCCATATACTTTGACTCTTGCCTTCTCCTACTTCATGTTTCTAGAAGGCCTTCCTAATGGCTTCATTAAGCCATCCGAGAATGCATTTCAAATTTCTCCTTTCCCATTTTGACTTTTCAATGCCCACTTTGAACACTTGACTGCCACATCACCACTCACCCCTTTGACTTAGAATTTTCAACATAGACCTCAATTCTCATGAACTTGTATTTTCAAGCATACCTAATTAACTTAAAATTTAATGTTTCCCATATTACTCAATTAAAATCCTATAAATTATTAGAATTAACAGGACATGAAATTCCACTTACCCGGCCTCTTTGCTACCGCTTTATCGAGTTCCCGGGCAAACCGTCAAATAGTCTCGGTCCTTGGCAATAAATAACTTTAACTATTTAGGCTAAACAGTCCCATAATTAAAATACCCAAAATGGGGCGTTATAGAGAATGATGCGTATTTATCATCAACCAATAAGAGTGCTTTGAGCCTTAAATAAGGTGTAACATATACACTTTGTCTGAAGACGAGGTATATTTGTTACTCCTTATCATGTGCCTTAGAGCATAGGATAGAAAAACCCTTTTAAAAATATTAATCAATATTTGTGCATAAAAAAAGATCCAAAAGGACAAAAAGAAATGAATAAGCATTCTCACTTCAAGTATGCCCACCCAAAATTAACAAAGACATCAACATTAGACATGCCATCATTAAAGTTCACTTCGAGATATCTAACCAGACATTAGAACTGTGTATGTTTGCTTTAGTTTTACATTTGTTTAAAATGTGGATTTCTGTTTTAATTTTTCTCCAATTTATATATTATATGGACTACATGTGGTTACTTTCTTTTTTTTTTCCTTGCACTATATTACTCTTGCATTTATCTTTTTAAAATTTTTGTAACTTTTTTTTTTTTTTATCCCAGTTTATTTTCTCAACGGCAACTGATGGGAAAATAAAGGCATGGTTGTATGACAACTTGGGTTCTAGAGTTGACTATGATGCTCCAGGTCATTCATCCACCACAATGGCATACAGTGCCGATGGGACCAGGTTCAATTAACATTCCTACTTTCCAGTTTCTTGTTCCCTTATTCATTTGGTACGGGGTACTAAGGTGGTATGTACTTTTTTCAACTAAAGCATCTAATTGTCACCTGATAGGTTGTTCTCCTGTGGAACCAATAAAGAAGGAGATTCTTACCTTGTGGAATGGAATGAAAGTGAGGGAGCAGTCAAGCGTACGTATCATGGTCTTGGAAAACGATCTGCGGGGGTTGTGCAATTTGATACAACAAAGAACCGGTTCTTGGCAGCTGGTGATGAGTACACGGTCAAATTTTGGGACGTGGACAGTGTTAATTTATTGAGAACTGCAGATGCAGATGGTGGACTGCCGGTAATTATTTGAGATGAGTTACTGAACATAGATCTTTCCACCCAGATCCCTCTTTCTAACCAACCATCCTTGTTGAAATGCATCTCCAGGCTTCTCCTTGTATTCGATTCAACAAGGAAGGGATACTGTTGGCTGTGTCAGCGAATGATAATGGTGTCAAAATTCTAGCAAATGCAGATGGGATTAGATTATTGCGGACAGTTGAAAGCCGTCCATTTGATGCTTCTAAAGTTGGACCTGCAGCTGTTGTGAAGGTAAAAATTAAATTGTAACTGCCAGCAGATATCATTGAACTAAACAATTGAATAACATGTCATCTGCTTTCCCAAAGAATTTTTACTTAACCAGAAAAAATGTCTCATCTGTATACAGGCCCCTGCAATGGGAGCATTTGGTACTCCTAATGCATCCATTGGACCTAGCATTATGGACCGTGCTGCTCCTGTGGCATCCATTGTTGCATTGGTTAGTGTTGCTGTCTCAGTCTGGGGAATGTTGTTCTTAAATGGAGACCACTGATTTTTATTTCTGGATTTGTTTGATGCAATCATGCATACTGTTCTATTTCACTGTTAGAAAAGTGTGCTTCACATGCTTGCCTTTTGCTTTCCTAAAGATGTTGTCTATTCAATGATTAACCTTTTCTTTTTGAGTTGCTGTAGAATGGCGATAATCGAAGTTTGGTAGATGTAAAACCCAGAATCACGGAAGAGTCAGCAGACAAATCTAGGATCTGGAAACTGACAGAAATAAATGAACCGTCACAATGTCGATCCCTGAGGCTTCCAGATAATTTGGCGCCAACAAAGGTTTGGGCTGAACCTGTTCAGGAATTTTAAGAATTACTGATTTTTTTTACGTCAAATCTCTTACAATCTTCTGTACATTGATTGCAATATATACTTTGTTGGTTGTGTTGCAACTGCTTATGTTGCTGGTGAAATGTTAATTTGCCTGGGTTCATTCTTTTCTTCTGTCTTCTGTCCGTTTGCTTAATTATGTTGTTGAAACAATAGTAACATCCTTTTCCATGTATTCAAACTATAATATTTAAATGAGTTCTGAAACTCTGATATTTGTTATTTGCCAAAAAAAGGTTTTCTTTGCTAATTAAGATATTTCATATTTTTATCTAAAAAAATTCTTTTGTAAAGAAATTCCATTGCTGAATTTGCAGCACTTTTAATTTGCTCAGTTGCTTTTGGTTTTGTCTTTACAAAAATTTTCATGGTAGGTCATCATATTTTTTGGTTACTTTATGCCTATAGGCCTTAAAAAGACAATCTAGTTAATGTCAAGAAGGGGCACCGCCAGTAGAGAGTATAATGGTTTTGGCTGAATTATCTGTACCTAGGAGGCTGAAAATCATTTCTTGATAGCTTCTGACTTGAGATTATTGGGTGTAGCAATTTGAAGATCCAAATCCAATTTTCATTTCTTGATAGCTTCTGTTTTCTTTTCCTTTCTGTTCTTAATGTTTGAAGTTCTATGTTTGGTCCCTTTATTTTTCCTTCTCCATTTCAGGTTTCTAGGTTGATGTACACAAATTCAGCACTTGCCATTTTGGCACTATCAGCCAATGCAGTGCACAAGCTTTGGAAATGGCAGAGAAATGATAGAAATATTACTTGCAAGGTACTGAGTTATCTGAATGAGAAGCTTGCTGCCTTTCCTTGACATTAATATTCATAAGCATAAGTCATGGCACAGTTGTATTCATTTATCTGCCTGTTGTAGGCTACTGCTACTGTTGCGCCCCAGCTTTGGCAACCCTCTAGTGGAATATTGATGACAAATGATATCATTGATACAAACCCTGAAGATGCTGTTCCATGCTTTGCTCTCTCAAAGAATGACTCTTACGTCATGTCAGCTTCAGGAGGGAAAATCTCATTGTTCAATATGATGACATTCAAGGTAAATGGCTATTGGCACTCTCTTAATGTTTTCTGAAAATGCCACCTTCTTGTTGATTAATTTATTGACTAACTAAAAGGTATGGTAGTCAGAACCTGTAATTCTGGAAAAAATTATACTATGCTCGTTTCTAAATTAATACATTTATTCTTTGATCTCCTGGTTAATACTCTTGGTTAAAAAAAAAAAAAAGTTGTAAATATTGGATGATGAAAGTTAAAAGAGGTAGAATTACCAAAAAAAAAAAAAAGAAAGTTATAGGAGTAGAACCTGAAATAAGTCTTCAGAAAGGGTAAATTTTGGAAAAAATGTGAGTGAAGAACAAATTGTCACTAGGAAAGAGTATCTTGCTAAGTGTGAAAACGTTTCTAGTAGGCTTCACTTCTGTTGTGATTCTGTCACTTTTTGTTCTTTCTTGTGATGCTTAGTTTCACTTTTCACTGCAGATAATGACGACTTTTATGCCTCCACCACCTGCAGCGACATTTCTAGCATTCCATCCTCAAGACAATAATATCATTGCAATAGGAATGGAGGACTCTTCTATCCAAATATATAATGTCCGAGTTGATGAGGTTGTAATCTGTTTGCACTATAGCTTAAGTTTGCTAATTAAATATTCCTATTAATTATCTGCCAAGGTGCATTCCATATGTTTAGATTATTATGAACCACTTGATGAGTCCATCCACTGATGCCAATCAATCTTGGACCCATATCAAGTTTGTGAAAAAACTGTTACAGGGGGGCCTCCATGTTAACATTATCTGTTCTGTTTCTGCAGGTTAAAACAAAGCTCAAAGGCCATCAAAAAAGAATAACAGGCCTTGCCTTCTCTACTGTTCTTAATGTGCTGGTTTCCTCTGGTGCTGATTCCCAGGTAGGAGATTTGGGGCCACTGTTTGACATCTTTATACTTGTTACTGAAAGGGCAGAAAACACCTGCCAATTAATAAAGATGCACTGAATGATGCTATCTCAGCTGGTATTTAGCCTTCTTTCTCTTAGCACGAGATATGGCATGAGGCCACCTGATTAAGGACCTCACAGCACTACTTTTAAAATCTATACTTCAATTGTGCGACTTCCTTGTGTGTTTATGTGGCCTCTAATCTCTATTCAGCTCTGCTTATGCTGTGCGATTCCTCTTAGCAAAAAAAGACTGGTTAGGCCAACCCTCGATGGCCAAGACTGGGGACTTAAATATGCATATAAAGGTGTCATGGGCTCTCTTCCAGTCAGCAATTTTCCTGGAAGTGGAAGTTCAGGGACCTAACTTTTATGCGCTACATGGTCTCTATTAAGCCCTGCTTATGTGCTGTGTGATTTGCCCTTCTCTATTATCTTGCAAAATAGACTGTCTAAACTATCCCACATCTGCCAGGACCAGGGACTTGTGTGTGCATATAAGGGGGTCATGGGCTCCCTTCCAGTTAGCATTTGCTTGTAAGTGGAAGTTCAGTAGGCCCACTTCTATGTGCTTACATGGTCTCTATTCAGCTCCGCTTATCCTTGTAATTTCCCTTTTCCCGTTTATCTTTACTTGGCAAAACAAAGAATATGTACTATTTCTAGTGTGCAAATGCTGTTGTTCGTAGAAACAACCATAGGACCCCCTTTAAGCAGCTATTCTGTGCATTATTGCTCTTTGCTCCCAAAAATGCTTGCATAAATTGTAGTATTACGTCAGATTTATTCTGGCCAATAATGCCCACTTGTATATACAGCTGTGTGTTTGGAGCACAGATGGATGGGACAAGCAAACCAGTAAATACTTGCAGATTCCAAGTGGACGTACTCTGAGTCCTCTTGCAGATACACGCGTGCAATTTCACCAAGATCAGATTCATGTGCTGGCAGTCCATGAAACTCAGATAGCCATATATGAAGCATCTAAGCTAGAATGCCTTAAGCAGGTGAAGCATCTAAGTTTTCTCCTACTCAAATTTATCATACATCCTGGCTATCTAGAAAGTAAATTGTCAGATCTTAGCAACAAAAGAGAGAGTAAAGTGTCAGATGATGCATTTGTTCTTCCAGATACTCTTAAAAGTTTTGAAACTGGATCTTTCTTGTTATACTGAATTAATGGTGCTTTTCATTTGCATTGTTCTGTGCATCGTCAATCAACCTATAGTCTGTATGCCACAATATTATTGAGTAAATCTCATTTTAAACAAATTTGGGTCCTGATTGTTTGATGCCTATATTATCAGTTCAAGCAGGGGTTTGTCCTTAGTTCTAGCTTCTGACATTTCTATTTCCAACATGTGTTTCTCAAATAGTGGGTTACCCGTGAAGCAAATGGTCCAATCACACATGCTGCGTATTCCTGTGATAGCCAATCCATATATGTCAGCTTTGAAGATGCTAGTGTTGGAGTGTTCACTGCTTCAACACTCCGATTGAGATGCCGAATTAGCCAGGCTGCCTATATACCGAACAACCCAAGGCAAGTACTTGTCTAAATACTTGCAGGCTATTTTTCTTTACCTTCCTTTTTAGTATCTAACAATTTGACCTTCACAGCATGGGAGTTTTTCCTCTTGTCATCGCCACACATCCAACTGAACCTAATCAGTTTGCTTTAGGACTAACCGATGGTGGAGTCTATGTCATTGAGCCTCTGGAAACAGAAGGGAGATGGGGCACCTCCCCTCCCCTTGAAAATGGTGCCGGCCCTAGCGCAGCCTCTGGTGCCACCAATCCAGATCAACCCCAAAGGTGAAATCCAATATGCATGAATGTTTGTCTCCGAGCTTGTAGACACAATCCATCTCTTACATGTGGTTTCACTCCCTACCATGGATCCCACCATGATTTTATTCTCAATGGGGAAGCTTGAACATTCTTTTTGTTGGGAAGTGAATCTGCAAAATTTAGGTCTCATAGATGTAGCATACTCAGAGGGCAGCAGACCTAGTAGAGTTAGTTTAAGGGTTATTTATCAGTGGCTTTCAAATTTTATTAAACCCTAGACAGAGGTGCTGATCTCATTAAAAAGACCATTTTCAGCAAGTTGAGATCTGTTTGTGTAAAAAATCTATAAGCAGTGTCCATGGAAGTCTGTTTGGATCCTCAAGGAACTTGGGCAGGAAATGTGAATTGGCTTGATTGCTAGCCCTAGTTTTTGTTCTTACTCATAAAAGAAGAATACAAATTTATTAATTTTTTCTTTTATAGTTAAATGTATTAAGCAGGCTTGGACTGTTTTCTTTCCCCCTTTGTGTTCTTTCTGTTGATAGGATTAGGATGCTGCGCTGTGTCTGTGGCTTCAGATGGGCTGTTTGTTATAAGGTTTCTGCATTTCCCTTCTCCAAGAGCCCCTTTGATAGGTTTTTTTTTGGTTCCCAGTTGTTTTCACAGTTTTAACAATAAAAACTGGCCTCGTGTATTTGTGGGTTTTGCCAATCAAAAGTTAAATGCTTGGTAACTAAATATAAATCGGAAAAAAAAACCCCTTTTTTCTCATTATATTTTAAATGAAAATACATATTTTTTTTTATATATATATTTTTAGAAGTTCCCTTATGCATTGGGGTGTGCAATCGGTTATAATTAAATTGTATTGATCGAAAATCATGAATCAAATCGAACTGAATTATATGTAATGACTGAATCGATTGACTAACCCTAACAAATCGAATTAATCGAAATTGAACTAATCGATACCTAAATCGTGATAACTGAATCGAATCGAAAATCAAACTGGAACATAAAATAACAAAGAGATCGAACATTAGTTTGGTCCTACTGTTGTTGTCGACCACCTAGCTAACCAGTGATTCTGATGATTGGAAGTTTGGAACCAATGATCTGATTTTTCCAACCACGATGATCTACATACTTAAAAATCAAAAGTATCTAATGGTTGGATTTTAGTAGATATAGGTTTCAATATAAAATAGAAGTAGCCAGAAAACTTACCAAATGGGCCATCGACGTTGTTTTTGTCTTTGTCTTCAGCCTTTGTCTTCATCTCTGGCTTTCGTCTTTGTTTTTGCCATCAACAAGGGATGGTAGTAAGAGAGAGAAGGGACGAAAAGATGAGGAGATGATCAGCATCGTCAGAAGAGATGAAGAGAAGATTCAAAAGACAGGCATCGCACTATTGCAGGGAGGCGAGGGATGGAGATCGGAGAAGGCTATCGGTGACAACGATGGATGGAGATTGGAGATTCGAGTGTCACGTGGGGGGGTGCACGGTTTGGTTGGGGTCTTGCCGGGGGGGGGGTGGTCGGTTCGATTCAGTTGGGGGGTGTTATGACTATACGGTTTGGTTTGATTTTTCAGTTATTTATATCAAAATAATCGAACCAAACTGAATAACCAATTTTTAGAAGAAAATATAACCGAACCAAATCGTTTTCTATGAAAAATCGAATCGAACTTCTGCTTGCCCCTACCTTTGTATTATATACTGAAATAAAATATGAATATTCAACAAATATATATATATATATATGAATAAATTCATTAAATTCATGGTTTAATTGTCACATGCCAATTTGACAATAAAATATTAGAACTAGAAAGAGATTATACAACAATAAAATATTTAAGCTGATTATTTTATATATCTGGTTAATGAAAATGACTTTTCTATATTTGGTTAATTTTATTTTTCAGCGAAAGTGAAAACTATGAATTTTTTTAAATATTTGCAATACTTTAAGCTTCCTTAGTGAATTTCTATTTAATTAATTTTACAAGAATCTCATATAAATTCCAATCATTTTTTTCCTTAGAGAAAAGAAATAAGGGGTTTAATTATGGCATGAAGTTCAAAACTACAATGAATGAGTGATCTCATATATTAATTCAATCCACTATAAGGTGATTATCCAAGACTCAGAGATTAAGTAAATCCATTAGACTTTTAATCTCTTAAAATGCATGTTGACGAGAGAATATCCTTTTTAAAGAGAAATTACTTCATTATTTTATGAATTTACTAATTAGTATGCGTCACATAATAATGATTAGAGGTTGATATGAATTCACCACATATTTGCACCAAGGAATGCCACATATCTCCAAGGTCTCCAAGATTTGACCTGTTAATCCGACCTAACTTGAATCCATCGGTGACATGGAAGACTCAGGTGGACCTAATCTACTCCCATAGACTTAGTTAATTGCAAATTTCTCTAATATCTCAAAAATCTCTCTAACCACACGAGAATCTCGACCCAACAACCAAATTACACTCTTGGGTGCCACTCCATCTCGTCTACAAATAGGAATAAACTCCTAGATATATGATCATGATAACGAAAGTTTAATTTATATTATGCGACTTTATTCTTACTAATTTGAACATTGGAGTTCTCTCGGGGGATAAAGGCCCGCACCTTCGTAGATACTCAATTTGAGACAAACCTTAGTGATGGGACCAACATCATCACTTGGCGCTCATGGTGGGGTCGATTGCTCTTTCCTACCTATTGAGTGCTTTTTCTAAGTTCAAGTTTTTTTTCATCATGGCAACTAGAAAGAACCCTTCACAAACTACCATTGAAGAAGACAATAATTTCTTTAACCTGAGCGAGTGCAAGCCATTTGAGGGTGGAGCAACAAGGGATCACCACCTAAGAAACCCACCACCACTTTTGGACTGGCTCCCTCAGTTGGAGGGACAAGTACAACACTTGACTAAGCTACTAGTTGGTTTTCTTAGATAACACCACCACCAAAATGAGCGTCGAGATGAGCAATGATTAAGATGAGTGTCAAGAAGAGCGATGTGAGTATCGAGGTGAGCGCTAGGAAGAGATGGAGTCCCACAGGGAAAAGCAAAAGAGTAGGCACTCGAAGCATGAGTAGCGAAAGCGACACCATTAAAAGGGTAATAACTCTAGCTCAATCAACACCATAGTAGGTGAAACCCTGCAGGAGAAGCGACCACATCTCTTGTAAAAAGAGATTGTCGAGATGAAAAAGAAGAAGGAGGAACCTTGGGCCACCGATTTGAACTAGCCCCTAAGCTAAGAGTTCTTGGTTGCGATTCCGTTAGAACACTTCCAAATCCCAAGCATAAAACTCTATGGATGCACCATTGACTCGACTAATCACTTGGACCTTTTCACCTTCCACATGATGGTTTAGCCGCATCAGATGCCATGTGGTGTCAAGTTTTCTCGGTTATCTTAAAAGGGCATGTTTAGACCTAGTACTCAAGCCCCACTCATTTGTTGATCATTAGCTTTGAGCAACTAGGGAACAAGTTCTTGGCTCACTTTGCTCCCCTTAGGTGATATCAAAAATCCACCATGACTTTAGTCAACCTAAAGAAGAGTTTGGGGGAATCCTTGAAGGATTTAGTGACTTGGTTTAACACAAAAGCATTGAGCATGAAGAATTTTGATTATAGTATTGCCATGATAGCATTTCAGAATGCTCTAAAGGCTAACCCCTTTACTTATTCTCTAGCCAAGATACCCCCCTAGACCTTTACTGAGATCCTTGACTAAGCTACCGAGTACATCACTGTTGAGGAGGTGATGTGATTTAAGAGAGTCAGGCACCCTAAGAAGCAAGAAAATAAAAAGCAAATTGTGGAGTGTGGTAAGCAGTAGGAGCAATTCAATCCAATAAAGAGTTCAATTTGGTTCACTCTCCTCAACACATCCCGAGCTGAGATCCTCATTACCATTGAGGATAAGAATTACCTAAAAAAGTCAAAGTCAAATAAATCTCTTTCCAACAAAAGGAACAAGGACAAGTATTGATGATTCCACAATGACTATGAACATGACATCAAGCAATGTCACTAGTTGAAGAAAGAGATTCATGACCTCATCCTTAGAAGGTTTGGAGCTCACACTTATCAATGACAATGACTTGAAAGAGTTTGAGGAAGAGTTAGACCCTAGGCTTGATGCCTTTGCCTTGACAACATAAGATAAAGGATAAATTCCTCGATCCATTAGGGATTAAATTGAGAGTGACTAATATTAAGGAAGTGAAAAACCTCAATAATGGGCTCGTCTAAAGGAAATCAACATCTAACCCAAAGAGCCTCCTTATACACGACTATCCCCCTAACATAAACCTGATGAGCCCTTATGTAATATTTCAAGAGTTCAGAGAAAGGTAGTATATATAGAGAATAAGTAGAGAATAAGTAAGGAATGAAACAACACCAACTGAATACCTTTTGGGCTAAATGTAGGCAAATAACTCCCGGATTATTCGTGTTTGAATTGGGAAAGCTCAAGGATGAGTGACTCCTTAGGAAATTCGCGTAGGGCTATTAGGGTAAGTTGTTTTGGTCCTTCTTATCGCTCGATGCGAGATGTTACACCTTCACAAGTACAACATACTAGAAACCCTCAAAGGGAGGATGATACCGAACCAAGTGTGAAATCATCCTTATTTAACACCGATGAATTTAAGGTTGAGTTTGAATGAAGACTCTCAAGGTTAAATTCTACCTCTTCTCGACTACAGGCACCTATTGCATCACAAAATGATAGAGCAATGGAGGAAGAACTTGACCCTTCTAGACCACTTAATCTCACCTTAGACCTATGAGAGGATAGATGAGAGCTAGACAAATTTGAGGAATTCGAGCCATTATTCTTCTCTAAATCATTAGGTGAAGATATAACGAGAAAAACCGATTAACCCAAATATAAAGACATGATCAAGGCAAAGAACCAGTTGAACTAAAGGAAAGAATGATCAACCCAACTAGAAGTGAAAACACTACCTTGTTAAGGAGAATAACCAAGCCAAAAAAAAAGAACAACTGAAACAAATAGTTGCCAAGCTGGGCTTTGCCTTGGCCAAGTTGGGCACCACCTTGATTGAGTTAGGTTTTGACTTAGCTAATATGGGCACTGTAATACCCAAAAATTTCTAAAGGGGCTCAAGCGTAATTTATTTTAGGCTGTAAGTGGAATTGTCAGAAGATTAGGGAAATTATCATGGTTGAAAGTGATTGAATTAATTGCAAGAGATGCCTTGAAGCTTAGATGTCTAAGGAAATAGGTGTGTCCCTAATGAGATTTTGAGGCATGATTTTTAACGTTGAAAGAAATCGGATCATAGACAGTTTTTGGTATAACTATGGTTCAGACCGAAAAATTGAATCATCATTAGGGACCTCTGAAAAGTCAACAAAATCCTATAGGGATTCGATTTTTGCATAAGAAACAACCATGAAGTGGTTTCAAGGTAAAACAAATGGATTCACGTTCAAAACGTGATTTTTTGCATAATTTCAGGTCTAAGTGTAATTTTGAATTCTAGTTGAAAAATGGTCAAAAAAGATATTTTTCAAAAAAATTTGGGCCAAATGAAAAGAATGGAACTTAGGGGTCTAAGTGGTAAAACATCAAAGCTTAGGGGTTTCAACAAGGACCAAAATGGAAATTAGAGAAAAATGGGGTCAAAGTGCAAATTTTAAAAAATAGCCATGGCCACTACCGACCAGCCTCCGATTGCCATTGGGAAGGGTCGCCTCAAGGTTCATCATGGGCTTCAGAGAACGGGGAGTCGATTTGGACAAGGTATGGGCCAAGAATAATCGTGATGTGACGTTGGTAAGGCGAGGCATGGCCATGGGTTGCTGAAAAATCGACCAAGCATATTTGAGGCTAATCACGGTGATTTGAAATGAGATAAGATTGTATCAGGCCATTAAGAGCTTGGATTTGATTAGGCATGGCTCAAGTTGCCTGGAAATCGAGTATAAATAGAGGTCAAATGGCCGAAGGTTTCTTCACAATTCAAGCTACAAATTGAAGGCTTTAAAGGGAGAATTGAGTGCAATTGATAAGGGGCTTTTGTTCCTTGTGTGTTGTAGAATTTTTCTAGAGAGTTTGGTGAGGTTTCATCAAGGTTTAATGGTGTTTCGAGAGATGACCGAAAATTGCAGCAATCGCCGAAGTCGAAAGTTTAGGTGTTCGATCAAAGGCCTTTCAGTGGTTTTTTCAGACCACGGAGGGTACCACTACGATCGATTGAAGGAGAGCTTCAAAGGGGTATGGTCAGATCAGACATCAGAGAAATCACCGACAACTGGAGTATCGAAGAAGACGACAGGCGTGTGGGCTTCATGCATTGACCATTTGCTTCAAGCACGTGAGAACGCATGGCTAGGAATTTTATTTTGATTTTTTTATTATTTTTCTAAAATTATTTTATGAATTGTTGTGAAGAAAAAATTGAAAAAAATATTTGAGGAGGCATTTATTTGAAATTTATTGAGGTAAAAATATGAAGAAAATATGTAAAAATTATGGAAAAAGAGGTCTTGCTATTTTTTTGAATAAATATAATGGCCAGTGTGCATTGAGGTTCAAAATTGAGAGATTGTGCAATTTTTGGAGATCAAGCACGAAATTTGAGGTCAGACACGTATTTCAAGGATAAGCCAAATCATCGATCAAGGTGAGTGGTTTTATCCCAAAAACTTATACGTGATGTGGTTGCCTATATTATGCAAGATATTCACGAATGTTGCTAAGTCATTTGTAATTTATGAGCATTTTGTCATATCCGTACATGTACTGTTGCATCGATAGTCGTGATTTTTCACATAGCATGATATTGTTAGCACATTGATACTCATGTATGGGATCGAATGTCACTTTGATACTCATATCTTGTTGTCTTGTGTGCATGCCGGGATGATTGTCTAGGGTTTCGTGTTGGGCTGGTTTGCTAGAAAAGTTACACTGAAATATCTGTTTATACATGTCTATACATCATTCATTCATGTTATTTTAACTCTCTCTTAGAAGATTTATTTTCTAATATTAGACATTTATCCCTGAAATATTCCACATTTCAGGCAAGACGAGTAGACAGAAGGGTAAAGAGGTGATCGAAGTGTGAGCTTGGTAGAAGTTGTGATGGGTCCTAAGCCAAGGCTAGGACCAATTATCCAGTTGGTTTTGTTATTTTCATTATCAGCTATTGTAATGGCATGAACGATATGTATGCAAGTACTTATGTATTGATTTGTGAAATTTTATGAGGTTCTGATTCTACTTCTGTTTATGGTTAAGATTACTATTCCTTAGTTTAGTTTTGGAAATGTTATTCTTATATGAGTATATTGAGGATTTTATTATGAGCGGTGAATGTATGTAAAAAAAGAAAAAACTTAGCTTAATTAATGTCCTGAAGAGGCGGGGTGTTGCAGGCATTACTTTGGCCAAGCCTAACATTACCTTGATCTAGTCACCGCCTTGCTAAGCTTATTGCTTTACCTGATTGAGTCGGCCATCACCTGGATTGAGCCACTAAACCAAGCTGAGCCCTACCTTGATTGAGCTATCGCCTCTTGCCAAGTTGAGCTACTACATTACCAAACTATACCTCTCTAGAAGTCCTCAACTACTTTACACTCTAGGTCTTTTATGACCACATGAGCTCCTTATTTACAGGGCTTAAGAGAAATGGGAAATGAAAAGTTAAAAAGCACATATCTTCTAATGGAGCAATCATTCACACCTCTATCAACAATTATCATGAACAAATGATTTTTGACCACACTGTTCAGCTCAAGAAGCAAGGGTAAGTGATGAAGAAATATCTCACAAAAAGAAAAATTACTCTATTACTTCTATGAGTCCACCAATCACCATGGGTGATGTGTACCATTAGAGACTAATATGAAGTCGCCACGTGTTTGGATTGAGAAATGTCATAGATACATCTTTAGAAAGACTTGTTGACATAGAAGACTTAGGTGCACTTGGTCTACTCTTATAAACCTAGTTAATCGAGAATCTCTCTAGTATTATGAAAATCTACCTAGTCACTTAAGAATCTTAGCTTAGTAGCCAAATTAGACTCTCATGTGTCACTCTAAGTAGTCTATAAATAAGAATAATTTTTTAAAAGTATAATCATAGCCTACTTTATCTTAAACATTGAAATTCTCAAAAAAAAAAAAAAAATCTCACCTTTACAGATATTTGATTTGAAACAAAACTCCATCATGGCTCCATCGTCTTCACATGTCGTCATCACATGTGTAAACATTGAGAAAGCATTTCATCCTTGTAAAATTGGGACTTGGTGTCTGGAGCACATCAACACTTGCTTACACTTAGTGACAGTACTTGCACCGATGTTAAATTGTAAAAGAGAAGTGACAATTCACGCAAATGGAGAAAGGAAACTAGAGAGAGAGAGAGAGAGAGAGAGAGAGAGAGATGTCGAAGGTGGTGGTTCTAGACAACGGCGCTGGCCTCATAAAGGCCGGAATTGCCGGCGAGCGGGATCCCGCGGCCGTCGTCCCAAACTGCCTCGCTCGCCCTCTTTCCTCCAAGAAGTGGCTAATCGCCGACCAACTCCTCTACTCCTCCGCCGACCATGACCTCACCTCCGCCGCCGTCCGCCGCCCCTTCGACCGCGGCTACCTCCTGAACGCCGACCTCCAGCGCGAAATCTGGTCCCACCTCTTCTCCACTGTCCTCCACGTCACCCCCTCCTCCACCTCTCTCCTTCTCGTCGAGCCTCTCTTCAACCTTCCCTCAATCCAAGCCACCGTCGACGAGATTGTGTTCGAAGACTTAGGGTTTAAATCTCTGTTCGTCGCCGACTCGCCCTCTTTGGTCCATCTCTACGAGGCCAGCCGGAGCCCGTATGGCGTTGTTTCTAAGACGCAAACTAGTCTCGTCGTCGACTGCGGATTCTCCTTCTCCCACGCCGCGCCGGTGTTCCAGAACTTCACGGTGAACTACGGTGTCAAGCGGCTCGATTTGGGCGGCAAGGCGCTGACCAACTACCTGAAGGAGTTGGTTTCATATCGGGCTGTGAATGTGATGGACGAGACCTTCGTGATGGACGATGTGAAGGAGAAGCTTTGCTTTGTTTCGCTCGACGTCGCTAGGGATTTGCAGATTGCCAGGTTTGGAAGAATTCCCATATCCAATTCTTTGTAGCTCTTGTTGAGTTGATTGGTTTTTGCGTTATCATAGTGAATTGTGAAGTGGGTTTAGGTTTTTTGGAATATTATCTTGTGCTGAAATGCAGTTACCAAATTGAGTTGAATGAGTTTGTTTGATATGAAACGATCCTTAAATTAATAGATGTAATTTAAGAAAAAGGTTGTAGAAGAAAATCTAAGTTTAGCATGCAGTACTCGATGAAGTGCTTGGCCACTACTAAACGAGTTCAGAGTTTTTGGTATATTTTTCTTCTGTGAAGAAGTGTTCAATTACAAAATTGAACGCAATCTTGTATACTTACCATGTAATAATATGTGAATCCATGCACAATTCACATTATTTGAATATGGATCAACTACGGAAGATTAAAAATTGAGAATATAATTACAATAGTTTTGAATGTATTAACTTTTAAGAGCTTATTATGATATGCATTGAAAAGGAAAAATGAATAAATTCCCAGCGTTTGCTTGTTAGCAAGGAGCTATATTGATATCCTAATACCCAGGGATTGAACCGCACCTGCCTATTGCAAGTTTACACACAGAGTTCCTTTGTGCTTGCTTGGTTTATGTGGTTTGTGTGCTATTATGTGCACCCAATAAATTTATTTAGTGAACTCGAAAGGCAGTGACTACAGATTTTCTAGGCGTGCCAAAATGAGTTTCCTTACCTAGTCAACCTGGAAAACAATCTCCTTTAGAGAAAGGGAAAATCTGGGATCAATCTCCTGGCACAACAAAGGTAACAAATTGAAGGTCAAGTTTGGCCCACGTTTACATTCAGATCCTCTGTACAAGTGTCCTAAAGAGCATGATGAAACACATTAAATGCCATCCATTAAAGATCTTAGAAAAATCTAATGCCTTGAGTAATCTTGTAAAGCTTCTTATATGCTCTAGTGATTGCATAGTTATATTTGGAAGCTTGGTCATCAAGCACCGGCAGCCAGTGATTGTGTCACAACTATGAAGCTGTTGGCTTCACAAAAACTTGAGTAATCTCTTGATTTCATCTGATTCCAAATTTGTAAATTTCATAAATGCTATTGATAAAATAAACTATCTTTATAAGGAACTTAGAGTCTCTTGCTACTCTATACTAATCCATTGTATCATGCCATATTTGAAAACATGTGGCATCCCATGTTGCTTTCTCTTGCATCTACCAGAATAAACAGCTCTATGTGTACATGGCTTCAGAATTGTTTTTAACCGTTTTCTCTCTTCACAGGAGACCTGGAAGGGACAATTTCTTCAGGTGCACATATGTGCTTCCTGATGGAGTCACTCATACGAAGGGTTTTATAAAAGACCCAGATGAAGCAAAGAGATATTTGAGCTTAGAGGATGGATCCACACCATCAGAACTCAAAACAAAAGAGGAAGTGGATGACACTGAAGATGCAGAGAAAACTAAGGGCAGAAGGACAATTGATCTAACGAAAAATGTACTACTCCATTTGGTTTTTGGATTGACTTCTCTCTGGCATGCAATGTTTCAACATTTAGCTTTTTCTACAGGAATTCAGCTTGACGAATGAGCGCTTCCTTGTGCCAGAAATGATTTTCCGCCCTGCTGATTTGGGTATGTACTGAATTGTAGTACTGTCAAGCAAGCCTTGAAGCTTTCAAACAATCTGATAAGCTGTTGTGTGTTAAAAGTGGTCAAGATATCTTAGTTGCTTTCAACTAGCATTTACTGCTTTGACCTGGTCTGAAAAATGTTGTCCTAACTATTTTCAGATGCACCTAATGTTTGTTTAGCTAAAGACACAGAATTCACTTATTTAAATGGTCAAAACCTTTGTTGCATTGAGCTATGAATTATTATTTGGAAAAAATAAAGAACTTTGTGGGAATAATTGGTGCTTAGAAATTGTTGCATCTCCTAAAAAAGTAGCATAAGATAGCAGTCAAACCTCACTCTGCTGTTTCCTCAAGTTGTGAATTGTGAAAATTTGAATTGTCTTAGCTGCATTATAAGGCACCTTGCTATTTTAGAGATTGTTAAATTTTGATTTTGGTGAAAATGGATATTGAGAACATTGATTGTTAATTATGATTTGTTTTGTTTTGTGATGGAAATCTTTATTAGTGTGGACTGTAAACTTTTTCCAGGAATGAACCAGGCTGGACTTGCTGAGTGCATTGTTCGTGCTGTCAATTCCTGCCATCCTTACCTTCACCCTGTACTGTATGAGAGGTATTTTTGGGAAGTTGAGTGGGAATTCTTGTCAGAAATATTACTTGTTTGAGTATTTGGCTTTAATAACCCAACTCTTTACTGTTCTTTCCAACCTGCTTTTGTGCAGCATTATATTGACTGGTGGAAGCACATTATTTCCTCGTTTTGCCAAAAGACTGTAAGCTTTTAGTCTTGTCTATTGACTTCGTCTAACCTTGTATGCTGATAGCATGGGGGCTGTAGAATTTGATTTGTCTAAATGCAGTGAAGGAGAGCTTCGACCTCTTGTCCCTGACAACTATCAAGTGAAAATAACAACTCAAGAAGAGTAAAACCTTCCCCCTTCAAATCTCTGTCTAAAACCTGTTACTAGTTCCCAATTAATGACAGCATGCACTCGTTGTCTAGTCCTATATTAGGTGTATGGCGAGGTGGCTCACTTCTGGCTTCTAGTCCTGATTTTGAAACAATGTGCGTCACCAAAGCTGAGTATGAGGAGTTTGGATCCGCCAGATGTCGCAAGCGGTTCTTCCATTGATTACCTTACCAGAAATGTTGAAGGTATGCGACCATGATCTCTATCTCTTCTCTTTCACAATTCAGTCTAATTGCGTGCAGTTTGACCAAGCTGTGACCATTCATATGAAAATATCCCATTTTCAACCACTCACAATCGCATCAGTTATAAGATTCTATATTGTTTTGGCAGTGGAACGGCGAATTATGGAAAATTGTAGGTGAATGTCAACTATCATGTCAGGTCAAAGCATCGTGTCTTATCATTGGTCTTACCTTCGAACAAAGAGGACGACACAGGAAAAGCTTTGCTTTTTCATATATCCAAGCTCTTGAGCTGAAAGGCTCCATCACCACCCATTTCATGATACGTGCTGGCTTCTTGCTTCTTTGTGAACTTAAATAAGAGGATTACTTAATCTCCAATTCATTAAACGCAGAAGCAAGTCTGTTGAGTCATCCTGGCAACGATTGAAGAGGACAAATACAACATAAGCGCAGAACAGGAATGAAGAAGCTTTGAAGAAAGTTTTGGGTTGCTCAAGCAGACTGTGGAGACCTTGTGGGAAGTCTTGGTCCGAGTGCAGTCCTGTTGGAGCCCTGCCCGGGTCTTGCTCTCCTCAAATTAGAAAGACAACATGATCTCCAATCTTTTACACCTTCCGGATGCACGGCACTGGAATGCTCAAGATTTTTGCACAAATCTTTGAAAGGTTGCCATTCTGTCAGCCTAACCCAATTACCCTGTTCACTGATCTGGATTGTGACTTGTTCCGTTGAAAATATGATGGGGGCTTCATAGGCAACTGAATATTATTTGCATCGGATTTAGGAATCAAAGTTTGTGAAGTTAGTTCATAAACAGTTTATATGATAAACTTCGCGTCCAGAAACTCTCTCAGGTGAACTGTGAACATGATCTGTGATTTCAGTTCAGAGGTCTACGAAACACTTGGTTTCTGTACCCCTTGAAATTGATTAACCAATTGAAAAAGAGGGCAGTGCGGTACTCTGGCAAGAGCTACAACAATTGCCATACATTTCACAAGTATCACCAACGGTAGTAACATATTGTCTTACATATGAACAATTATTCCAATAAATGTCTACAAATAATATACTACGTACTTCAAATTACAATGAAATGCCATCTATATGAGTTTGTACTATCATCCTCCTCAAATTTCTACAACTCTACAACATGCCATTTGCCGAAGTTATGCGGCATTCCGATTTTCCATATTTGACTAACCTATCATCTTGGAAAATAGCTCCAGCCTTTTCAAGAGCAATTTTTTGTAGTAGTTCAGTGCAGCAACTAAGACTTTGATAATGACACTTTGACAGGCAATGAATTGATGCTCGAATTGTGAATTCTTCGCAGCTTTGGAAGTAGAAGGCTCTAATTATATTCTCATCTAAATTACCCGAGTCAATAGGTAAAAAAAATGGATGAGGTGTTGCTCCAACAGTGAATTCTCCAGGTTTAGTGGTATGATATGAACTAATTATCATATAGCCTTGGCCCGAGTTCTTCAGTCGGAAAATGGTTGCGAGTCCATGCAAAGATGCACTAGTTTTCTTTGGTACTGTCCAAAATATTCACCAACAGCAATAACATCTTCATTTTCCGGGTTTAAGCCAGGCGACAGTAATGCTTTATCCTTGATTGATGATCTTGATTCATCATCCAAGTCTAAGCTGGAGATGATATCAGTACAGGTTTCACGACAAGCAAGAATGAACATGGCAGCTGTGTCTGGTTGCTGTGCCTCACGAAGTGCAGCAAGGGCCTCTTGCAGTGCCCCGGCTGCAACGTACAAAATCAAAGCCCTACGGTGGACCACAACTAAACTTCAGTTGCAGGTGGTTGCAGATATCAATGAAGGGAGACAAAAGAAAATTAGTTATACCTCCAAATATTTTCAGTATGAAGAACATGATCAGCCCACCTCTGCAACACCCTGCAGGATCACATGATTGAAATCAAGCTCATTGAACCAGGTGAATGGCAATGGAGATATGCCATACCTTCATAAAGCAAATTTTGATGAAACTAAAACACATCAATCTATGCAGTGTAGTATCAAAATTTGAAATATTAGACAGTGGCACTATCAGCGGCAAAATGAAAATTAAAAGTATATTGTTGCGATATAGCAACAAACCTTAGGACTTTTCACAGTATTTCAATCACTGAAGATTGATAAACAAAATCAAAAGCAGAAATAAACATACATAGAACTGAAACGAAAAACGGAAAAATAAGGCACAAGAGATTTACCGTGGTTCACCTCAAAACGAGGCTACGTCCACGCTGAGCTCTAGTGAGAAGAGCTCACTGAACTATGAAAAATCAGAAATTACACCCACATATAAAACCTCCCGATCACTCTGTACATACAATGGTTCGAGGAAACAAAACTTGCCCTAAAATCACTTAATACAGATTAAAAGCAACCTAATCAAACCATATAAACATGCTCTATACAAAGCATTTACAGAAGAAAAGGAAACAAAGAGCAAACCAGGAAAAAACCCCAGCCCGAGGGCGAGAGCCAATCACCAAAGACTCGACTGATCCTCTTTTCTTCTTCTCACATTTTTCCTGATATTTCGTCTCTCTTGAACACATCCCAAGGCGAGATTAAAAGCTATAAAGAATGGCTGGGATTGACCCCCATAAAGCACTGAAGAATGGCTGAGATTCAATCGTGCAAGCACGATTGATTATTCCAACAGAAATAGCAGAGAATAGGATCGGGTAGGAGAGAGATCAAGCAGGCACCGACAGAGGCTGCTGATGGTTGCCACATGCTGCCATCCAGCAGCTGCCAATTGGCAAGCTGTGGTTGCAGCACGTGGCCCTCCAACCAGCTAAGAGGGACAGCGTCGTTTGATGCTTCATATCCAGCATATATCATGTGCCGCAGTTGTGTTCTATGCAGTTAAGCATGCAAGATTGAATTGTGTAAATTAGGAGCAACAAAGTAAATAATAAATCACATATATTCTATATTATAGTATCTATATTATAGTATAACTAATTTCTTAACACTGAAATGATTTCTCCAACTGGAATATATGCCAACATTTTCAAACAAGTATGTTGGCAGCTTCCAGACTCTCGTAATCAACTGGAACATTTCTTCCTCTGTCCTAAAATGAGGCCAAGTACTGATTCATTCTGATGGATGGACAATTTCATGTCGTGATACATCAAAAGTTACAAGATAAATTTCCTTATTTGACCTTACAATCCAAATTCTTTAGAGAACAACCACAACTGAACTGGCTGATGGAAGTTGGAAGATAAATACAAGTCTGTAAATGAGCTTGGTAATGGGATCATGCTATAAGCAGAAACATTATCAAAGCTGAGACTGTTGGAAGCCACTACAAAGCAGTCTAAATGTTATTTAGTCCTACGTCGTGTCTAATCTTTGACCAACCAACTATTTTTCTTTTCTTCTGTTTTTTGCAAGACCAACTAGTTGACTGAATAGCCAGCCTATCCCCATCACATGCAAATGAGGAAAACCTGTTGGTTCCCCCGTTTCTACCTTCTATCACCCAATCCCAACTGGCTCTCTTCACCTCTCAGAAGTGAGAAAAGCAGCAGCAAACTGAAAACAGTGGAGTCAAAAATTAAAAGGATTCAAGGTGCCTAGCTGTTATATATAAATATATACTGAAATTATCTAATAATAATAACATTGATAGTTTTATGATATATATATTATAATTTATTCTTTGATTTCTTTTATTTAAATAAAGTGGTAGTTATGGGATGAAAAGACATGGCCTTTGGTTTAAATTTAAAAAGACATATACTTTTAAATTTTAAAGTCATGTCTTTTATATATTAAAGAGTTGTGACCTTTACAAAGGACAAGTCTATTCTCAAAAAACATGATCTTTCAATAGGTTATGTTCTTTAGTTTTTGTGTCTATTGGTAAGCACCCTTTCATTGTCTTTAAATAGTTTAGGACATTTGAGGTGCAAAGAGACACAACAAGCCTTCTATACTTCTTCATTCAATTACTATCATCTATCTCTCTATTTGCTCTCTATTTTCTCTCATTGTTGGGTTGAGTTTTTGGTGGTAGAAGAGATCAAAGAGTGCAACTTTGATTTCTTAAAGTTAGGCATTGTATCTTGGGGTTAGGATTTCCATTAAACCATTTGCACCTAGTGGGGAAATTAATATCCTAAAGATAGTTTCCTGGAAATGCCTTACCTAATAAATATTCTATTCTTATTTTGTCTTTCCTTAATTATTTTATCATTTTTCCTTAATTACTACAATTGTGTTTCCATATTATACTTGTTGGTTTCACCATGTCAACTAAGTTATGGAACACAACTATATCAATTATCTTCATTCACCACCATCTCATGAAATTTCTCCATGTGAAGATGGTGTTCAAACTTCATTTCATCATTACTCCGCCAGGGGATATTATCCACTGCCGGTCCCAACCCCGGATAAAGGAGGAGGGTTGCGTTAGGTAGCCGACAGCCAGCGTAAAATCTAGTCGGATCCAAATATGAATTCTAGACAAACTATCTGTTGGGATGTAATCCACATAGAAGTCTAGAATTCATGTAGCCAACCCCACATAGTGGGATAACGGCTGGATATGTTGTTGTTGTTTTCTTTAATTACTACAACACTAGCTACAAAGAGATGGATGACAACATGAAATCAAAGTACACGTAGAAAAATAACAAGAAAATATATAAAATACAAAGAAGTTCTTTAAGAGATTCTATGGTTGGACGAAGGTGTTAACCTTGCATAGTCAGATCCCTTCAAATGTGTTGCAGCTAAGGTTGCAGCATCTGTCCAGCACCCAGCATCTTGCAACTGAGATGAAATGGAGAGAAGTTACTCCAGTGAGAATTCCATATAACGGTTTACTCAGCAGATTTTATTCCATATTAATGATCTACTCAGCAGATTTTCACATTTAAAATTTGATTGGTGATTTTCATTTTTCACAGTGTTCAACTGAAATCAACAGTCCATCCTAAACTCCCAGTCAAGGGAAGCTTCTCCTAAGCTCCATCTACTGTGTCACATGGTGCTCCGTTCCTTGCATAAGCATATGCATCTATATCACAATATAGCAATTCATTACAGGATCCATTTTGCTTGAGGTTAGCCTTGTCCTCCAACAGTCTATGTTTTCTATGCAAATTCCCAAAGAATGATAAAATGAAATGAAGATGTCTTATCTACAACAAGCATCCAGAAATGCATGGGATGGTATTGATAGCAAAAGAATTTATGTTATCTTGCATCAATTACACACATTTCAAAAACATGATGATGGTCTTAACTAAGGCAGCGGATGGATTTAGAATGGAGCTGAAGTAGAATTTTCAATGCTATGGAGTCCATTGATTGAAATCATACTCCCACCTGGTTACATATCCTTAAAGAAAATCTTACTAAACTCAAGTCATTGGGGCTGTTCACTCGAACGCTTGGTTAGTTGTCAAAAATGATTTCCAATTCTCAATCTTTAATTTTCTAGGTAACTTTAATTTTCATTTTCCACGGAAAATTTGAAAATTGCATCTAAATGTTAGAAGTATAGAAAACAATTTCCAATCTAAAAAATTGGAACATATGTTAAAAGAAGACACAGAGATTTGGAGCACTAGTATAACTTTGATTAGAGAAGAAGATGGAGATGATTTAAATTTTGTGGGGAACCCCATTTACCATACCTCCAAAGTAATAAGGGAAATTTAGAAAACTCATTTTATAAATTTGCAAGCTCAAGAAAATTTTGGAGAACTGCATTTTCTAAATCTCCATTTTCTAGTTGGAAGATTTTTTTTTTTTTGGAACAAGTTTTCCAATTCTTCATCTTTTGTGGAGTAGTTTTCCTAAAAATTGGGGTTGTTTCCCACAACCAAACAGCCAGTTTAGTACAGCAAGGATTTCCCATTGCCGATTTCCTACTTTATGTTCAGTTTGTCTTTTCCACAGAAAATCTGGAAAATGTGCTTAATTATTAAATATAGAAAAAAATCTTATCATAAAAACTGAAAAATATATTTTAAACAGTTATATAACATGTTTAGAATTGTTATATAATGCAATATACTGTTTTCAAAAATATTAAAACTAGTATAATAATTATATTATTGTAAAATTAATATTACCAGTACAATATTTATGTTATTGCTAATAATAATATTATTATTATTACATTAAAATTATGAATAAATTATATTGATAATATTATAAAAATAATATCACCAATACATTGATTCACGATATTATTAATATTACAATATTCATGATAATCATTAATGACAATATTAATTATAATTCTTACTCTTTTTTCAAATTTTAAAAATTTATAATATTGGAATAGATATGTTAGGACCCCGTTATTCATACCTATCAGAGGCGTAAAAGGAGGGGGGAATCAGGGGGGAAAATCAAGGGTAGCCAAGGAAATTGAGTAAGGGGCAGAAGAGTCCAAAGCGGTTAGGGGAAGAATATCCCTTCATGTGGCTACAATGGAATGAAGAGAAGGTATATAAGGTGAGGGGAAATGAGAGAAGGGAGGAAAAAAAAAATTTGGATAACGGTCATGGGGAGAGAGGAGGCCCTCTCGAATAGGCCGATTGATTGTTTTAGCTTATACTTATCCTAGCAATTGCTATAGTCCTTGTAAAAACTGATTTTTCTATTGTTCTAGTATTGAATTCAATCCAAAAAGAGTGAGTTCCTATTATTCTGGTATCAGAGCATTGATCCATGTGGATAACCATTTCTGAGAGAGTGGGGGAGTTAGAGGGAAGATTAGAGACTTATCAACAATAGATAGAAGGGCGAATGGAGGGATTGCAAGTCGGGTTGGATTCTACGAGGAATGAATTCCAGAAAGTGCATAACATAGAAAAGAACATGACAATGATGTTGGACCAATTCAACTTACTGATAGAGAGGTGGGAGGCGCAAGAGAAGGATAGGAAGGGGAAATGAGGTGAGGAGAACATACACATCGGTTCCTTTTTTACAGTGGACGAGACACCGGGCGTAGGACAAAGAGAGATAGATGAAGGCAGTGTGACTGAGGGCTTCAGAAGACTGGAGACAAGAGATCAACGCTTGGAGATGCCACTATTTGAGGGAGACAACCCTGATGGATGGGTCTTTAGGGCAGAGCCCTACTTCGCCATGAACCGATTGACCAACATAGAGAAGCTGGATTCGGCAACGCTCTGCTTTGAAGGGGTTGCTCCCGCCTGGTTTCAATGGGAGCAACGGCGACGTCGTGTGAGGAGTTGAGAGGAGCTCAAGGCGATGCTGGTCAATCGATTTCGATCAACTCAAGAAGGCACCGCGGAGGAGAGGTTCCTCGCGCTTAGGCAATCGGGGTTCGTCGAGGACTACCACCTCTGTTTTGAGACTCTAGCCTCGTCTCTTGAAGGGCTGCCAGAAGCATTTCTAGAGGGTCATTTTATAAATGGTCTGAGGTCAAATATCTGGGTAGAGATGAGGGTACTACGGCCAACCGAACTGGAATCGATGATGGAGCTGGCCCAAAGGATTGAGGAGAGGAATCAGGTGGTTCATGGAGATTATTTTGGGTCAGGCCCAACTCGGGTACTAGCCCCTTCCACCCCAACAACCAACACTTAGTCGGTGGTGATTCGGCCTCCTCTTCCAGCACCGCCAAAGTCAATGACACCCAACCCTGCCTTCTCACATCGGCCACCAACTGTCGGTAAGTGGAGCAACCCTCCTTTTAAACGGTTGAGTGAGAGTGAGTTGCAAGCCAAAAGAGCGAAGGGTAGGTTTTCATTGCAATGAGAAGTACTCGGTGGGGCACAAGTGCAAGAACAGAGAGCTGCAAGTGATGGTAATCTATGAGGAGGAAAGGGAAGAGGGAGAAGAAGAAACAACGAATGCTGAAACAAGGGAGAATTCAAGGGAAACAGAAAATAGTCAAAATGGGGGAAGTGATGGAGCTATCCCTAAATTTTGTAATAGGGTTAACACCTCCACAGACCATGAAGATTAAGGGAGAAATTGATGGCCAAGAAATAGTGGTCTTAATCGATAGTGGGGCCTCCCACAACTTCATAGCTGCTGAACTGGTGCAAAAGTTGGGGCCGTTTCGGACTCAAACAAGAGGTTATGGAGTGATCATGGGGTCTGGCATAGCTGTTCTAGGGGCTACAGTGTGTAAGAGGGTTACTCTAATGCTGCAAAATGTTGAGGTAGTTGAGGATTTCCTACCATTAGAGCTGGGAAGCTTAGATGAAATTCTTGGAATGAAGTGGTTAGCCAAGCTTGGGGAGACCCAAGTAGATTGGGGCTTATTAGTTATGAAGTTTAGATCGAGGGGTATGATGGTAACACTGCATGGGGACTCTAGCCTTAGCAAAACATTGGTAACCTTGAAGTCAATGATGAAGGCGTTTTGAGAAAATGGAGAAGGAGTATTGTTGGAGTTGAGAAGTTTGATAGCTGAGGACAAAAGGGCAGAAAGGGTGGTTCCTAGGGATTTGCAGGAGCTGCTGGCAGATTTTAAAGAGGCATTTGAGGAGCCTTGTGGGCTACCCTACCCCTGCACCGGAGGAGGGATCACATGATTACGTTGCAATCTGGAGTCCCTCCTATTAGCGTACGGCCTTATCGTTACCCCCATCTCCAAAAAAATGAGATTGAGAAGCTAGTTCAAGAAATGTTGGCAACAGGTCTTATTAGGCCGAGTATCAGTCTATTTTCCAGCCCTATGTTGCCGGTTAAGAAGAAGGATGGTGGTTGGAGATTTTATGTGGACTACAGGGCTTTAAACAAGGTAACAATTCCCAATAAATTTCCCATTCCCGTCATTGAAGAGTTATTGGACGAATTACATGGGGCTGCTGTTTTTTCTAACCTAGACTTGAAATCGGGATATCATCAAATATGAATCGCACCTGATGACATTCTGAAGACTGTTTTTCGCACCCATGAGGGTCATTATGAATTCTTAGTCATGTCGTTTGGCTTAACAAATGCACCCGCCACTTTTTAATCCTTGATGAATGAGATTTTTAAGGAGCACTTTAGACGATTCGTTTTGGTGTTTTTTGATGACATTCTAGTCTACAGTAAGAATATGAGTGAATGCAAGGAACATCTGAAGTGTGTATTAAGGGTCCTAACTGCCCATCAACTGTACGCTAATGCTAAGAAATGTATGTTCAGACAACGGGAGATTGGGTATTTAGGGCATGTCACCTCTCAAGAAGGTGTGGCTACCGATAATGCTAAAGTGCAAGTTGTGTTGGAATGGCCCAGCCCCAAGTCACTGCGAGAACTTCGAGGATTTTTAGGCCTTACGGGATATTATTGGAGGTTTTTAAGGAATTACGGCAAGCTTGTGTGGCCATTGACAAATCGCCTACGGAAGGATAACTTCTCTTAGGATGAGGAGACAGGGCAAGCTTTCCAATCTCTTAAAAGGGCAATGATAGAATTGTCGGTGTTGGCTTTAACGGACTTTTCTAAGGAATTTTTCGTGGAGACAAACGCATCGGGGCATGGATTGGGGGCAGTCCTAATGCAGGGGCAACGGCCTATCGCTTTCTTCTGTCACGCCCTAAATCCCAATGGTCGAAACAAGTCTGTGTATGAGAGAGAGTTGATGGCGATAGTTTTTGTTGTGAGAAAGTGGAGACATTATTTATTGGGTCGAAGGCTCGTTATAAGAACTGATCAATGAAGCCTTAAATTCTTGATAGAATAGCGGGGAGTCAATCCGGAGTGCCAAAAGTGGGTTGTGAAACTGATGGGCTATGACTTCGAGATCCAATATCACCCGGGGATAGAGAATCGAGTTGCAGATGCCCGCTCCCGCCTCCATTCACCTGCCACGTTTATGACCCTCATCATTCCCGAGTATTGCAGTTGGACCAGCTCAAAAAAGAGGTTAATGAAGATGAGACACTTCAGGAAATTATTAGGGAGGTGCTGGAAAATCCTACGAACAGACCCGAGTTTGCATGGGTGGATGGGTAATCGTTGTACAAAGGGAAATTGTATCTCCCTAAGGGCTCCACACTCATTCCTCTGATGCTAAAGGAAGGACATGATGGATAAGTTGGGGGCCACTTCGAATTTCTCAAGACTTGTAAGAGGATATCAGCCAATGTGTACTAGACAAGGATGAAGCGGGACATTCAGCGATGTGTTTGAAATTGCCCTATGTGCCAGCAAAGTAAATATGTGGCGCTGTCACCGAGAGGGTTGTTGCAACCCCTTCCAGTCCCTCGTCAAATATGGGAAGATGTATCAATGGATTTCATCGAAGGGTTGTCCAAATTAGTGGGGAGGGATTCAATCTTAGTGGTGGTGGATCGACTCAGTAAATACGGACATTTTATTGCTCTAAGGCACCCATTTACAACAACCAGCATAGTAGGGGTCTTCGTGAAGGAGATTGTTCGATTGCATGGAGTTCCAAACTCAATCGTTTCCGATAGAGATAAAATATTTGTCAACCATTTTTGGGAAGAAATATTCAGGTTGCCAGGCACTCAGTTGAACAGAAGCACCTCATACCACCCTCAGTCCGATGGTCAAACTAAGGTCCTAAACTGCACTTTGGAGACATATCTTCGATGTTTTTCCTCCTCCAAACTCAAGGTGTGGTGCAGTTGGCTTCCTTGGGCAGAATATTGATATAATACCTCTTATCATGTCTCCTCAAAACTAACTCCGTTTTAGATAGTCTATGGGCGTGAACCTCCCCTGTTGCTACGTTATGAGAAAGGGGCCACGGTGGTTTTAGCAATTGAGCAAAAATTGCTGGAGCGGGATGCAGTTTTGGAGGAGCTACAAGCCCAATTGCGACAAGCGCAAACAAGAATGAAGAATTTAGCATATAAAAGGTGATGAGAAGTGCACTTTGAGGTTGGCGAATTAGTTTATGTGAAAATCCGCCCTTACTGACAGAAGACGTTGGCTGCTAGGGTGAGTGAGAAACTATCACCAAAATTTTATGGGCCCTTTACAATGGAGAAGAAGATCGGGAAGGTGGTGTACAGGCTGTCCCTATCACTTTCCTGCGCGATACACCCCGTCTTCCATGTCTACCAGCTTCACAAGGCGGAAGGAGCAGTGCAAGAGACGACATAAATTCCAAACCACTTCATTGTCGAGCTGGAGATGAAGGTGGAATTGGAATTCTTGTTGGGAGTAAGGCCAGGGACAGGGAAGAATTTGAGAAACCTTGATGTTCTAATCTAATGGAAAGGGCTGCCACCCTTGGAGGCAACTTGGGAGTCCTACCATCAAATACAACAACAGTTTCCTGAATTCCACCTTGAGAACAAGGTGTGTCTCTTGGGTGGGGGTAATATTAGGACCCTCGTTATTCATACCTATCAGAGGTGTAAAAGGAGGGGGGACTCAGGGGGGAAAATCAAGGATAGCCAAGGAAATTGAGTAAGGGGCAAAAAAGTCCAAAGCGGTTAGGGGAAGAATATTCCTTCACATGGCTGCAATGGAATGAAGTGAAAGTATATAAGGCGAGGGGAAAGGAGAGAGAAGCGAGGGAAAAAAATCTAGACAATAGTCGTGGGGAGAGAGGAGGCCCTCTCGAATAGGCCAACTAGTTGTTTTAGCTTATACTTATCTTAGCAATTGCTATAATCCTTGTAAACACTGATTTTTTTACTGTTCTAGTATTGAATTCAATCCAAAAAGAGTGAGTTCCTATCAAGATATTAATATTTCAGTATTTATTGTTAGTCAATTATAATATCTATAAATAATTTTACTATTTATAATACTAATATTTTGATATTATTAATATAGATAAATATTATAATACTATTAATCAATTTTAAAATATAATAATAGCACAATAAGTTATTTATCATTAATTAAATTTTCTATTATTGATATTGCTGATATTTCTAGACTATAATGTTACTATTAGTAAATTTCAAAATTCATATTTTTACTATTTACATTGATATTAATGTAAATATAATTAATATTGATTTTGGTTGAACTAAAATCTCAAGTTTTCAATTTGAAAAACAAAGGGAAAGCTTCACCTTGTGAAGAAAACAGTGGAAGGCGTCCTACACATGTTTCCTAACAGTCAATATAAATTTAGAAAACAGGAAAACTCAGTTTTCTGTTTTATATTTGAAAATTTTTCTCATTTTAACATGTTTTCCAGTTTTTTGTTTTCTGTGATTTTTTTCTATAAAGCAGGCATTGTTTTCCACAACTGAGCTACCCATAAGCATCCCTAGCCAACAAGTAATGAAGAGAAGATAAGTGAGCACATGCCTCTATGACTGTGAGGGGACCAATGTCTTTGCTACAAAAAAAACCTTCTCTCCAATGTCACTCATTGTGTCTCCTTAAATATGATGCTTGATTTGTTTAAATTATTTCCAATTCTTCCCAAACTTGTAGAAGACATGCACATCAAATAATTGTATATTCATGATCTTAGTCACCATGACCACAAAAAGTAACAAATACTTAAAAATGTACCCGGACAACTGCATCAACATTTTAAAAAATGATGCCAGCAGTCTTAAACCAACAATCATGAATATACAATCTTTTAGTAAAAAATACAGCTTCTCCAATTCAACAGTTAATTGGTGCTTGCAAGAAACAGCAATCCAAGGCTAGTTGTGAGGTTGAATTCCATACAATATTAGTGCCTTTTTATTATTTCTATAGCATTTTAGAATGGAAATCTAGAATTTCATTTAGCTGACTCTGCCTAATGGGATTAAGGCTTGTGATGATGAAGATGACATAGCATTTTAGATACAAGGATGCAAGAAGACACAGTTCAATGCTAAACTGATGTATGTGGAGATGAATAGGAAATGTAATTGTTGAGAGGTGAACTGAACTCCGGATGAGGAATCACAGAACAAACCAAGAGGTACCTGTGGTGCTTTAAATGTTCTACTTAGGTCATATCATTAAATAGACAAAATGGCCATTTGCAATACAAAACCCGTAGTGAAGGTGGAAAAGGCAATTTTCAAGCCATAAAAAAGTTGTACATTTCACTTCAGAGGAATCAAACCAGATGGTTTATATACCACTAACAAGTATCTATCAAGTAAAGATGTTGACAACTGAAGCTGTTCAAGTGAAGGTACGACATAAAAAAGAACTGCTTCAGTAAATAGGTCTAACCTGAGAACAAGCTTCTTGATACCTCCCAACAGCGCAGAGAAGATGTGTGCCTGACAATGACCTATCTGTCCTGACCATATTCGCTGCAACAACCTGCATGATCATACAGAGACATGAAACAAGTAATTATCCTAAATGGTCCTCATAATACATTTATTTCTTTTATTTTTTTTGGTAAATTATGATTTATATTTACAACATTATCACAGCCTTAATACCACTAGGTGGAGTCAGCTACATGAATTATAGCCCTCCAAATAATCTCATTGATTTGAATTTACAATAAAAAAGAAATCATATCAAATGAACATTTACCTTAACTGCCAATTCCAGTAGAGACCTCGACACAGCAGATGAAAGAGCCACCGCACGAAGAGCATTTGCATAAAAGTATGTGCTCTCTGGATGGGTTGAGAGCAGTAAACTAACAGCAGCTTCCAAGTTCCCAACTGACACAAGCCTGATTATCAAGGGAATGAAGAATATATGAAGGCACAAGCAATTCTGAATTTTCATATGGTACAAAAAGTGTTGCAAAAAGCCAAGCTAGACCATCATCATTCAAATGTACCAAAAGGAAGAATAGATAAAAAGATAAAAAGGTAGTGGGAGAGGAATGGTAGAACTTAACTTCTCCTCATCCTTCTTGCATAAAAGCATCTTTAGATATATTTATGCTCTATTTATTTTCTAGATTTGTCAAGAGAAAGCAAAATTAAAGGAGAAAGAAATCAAAATGAGAGAAACTATTTCATACTGTAGGTTGGTTGGGTTGGGAAAATGAGAAGAAAATGACTAGTATTTCTCAAATTTTTAGACTTTTGTCACACAGTCATAGATGAGCACAATTGAGAAAGGATGTTCAGGAGGACATGCAGCTATATAAGAAAAGACAAAAATAGAAATGAGATCATCCATAATAAAGTTGGAGTGGCACCTATTAAAGATACAATTAGGGAAATGTGACTGAGAGAAGAAACCAATACATACACTTGTAAAGAGAGTAATGCAGTAGAAAAAGTTTGTAACAAAAGAAGTATAGAAAGACCAAAGAAAACTTGGTAAAAAAATCCTTAGACATGGTATGGGATATAATGACTTAGAAGAAGATATGACTACAGATAGAAATGATTGGAATTGGAGTGCTAGAATCTATGCAGCCGAACCCACTTAGTAGAATTAAAGCTTGTGATGTGTGTGATGATGGTTAGGCTACCGACAGAAAACAAAAGGGCATTTTCATTTTCAATTGATTTCCTTTCCCTCAATAAATCCAGCATTCAAATAATCCACCAACAATAATTGCCACTTTTTTCCATGTCCACCTTTTAACACAACATAAGCCTACTAAACTTCCCTTTTCAAAAATCTAGATGCTTTATTTCTTGACATTTCTAACTAATAAACTATTTACCATGCACCCCAAAAGTTTAAGTTCTTAGGAAAGGAGCCCAACAATGTATATCAAGCTTTTCAAGACTCTCCCTCACGTACAACTTGCATGTGAATATTGATGAACTGGCACGCAAAGAACAAGAGAGAGCACAACAAACACAAAGGAGAATAAAATACACATTTCAAGATTTCACCTAGGACCTCCTGAACTAGGATCTGATACTATGTTAAGTTCCAGCTTGTCCCAAAAGCTTAAACTAATAAGAAAGGGGTTAACAATGTAAATGAAGTTGGAGTCCGATATTTGTCTCCAGAAGTCAATTTTTTTGTTCACTATCACCCGATTTTTCTGATGGTATCAAGAAGAAAATGACTTACCACTTCTGACACTTTTATGTGGACAATGGGAATGACAGCCTTCGTACTTATTACAAGCCAAGATCTAGTTTCTTAGAACCCTATGCCTGACCCTCACAAGGCAGGGAGCCTCGGCACCAGAGATGCCCTGACCAACCACTTTTTGTTACAAAATAGAGTCAGAATCCGCTTCCATTCATATACCCTTGAATGGTTCTTTTTGAACTTAGGAACATTCCACATTAAATACCTCAAAACCTGTACTAACCCAGCCTCACCTTTTCATGCCCTATTCTTTTTAATTAGGGGATAATTACTGAGAAAACTTAAAAGTTAAGGTGGTGTTCTCTTCGTATTTCAGTTTTAAATTTTGAATTCATTTTCGGTCTTGTGTTTTGAATGTCTATTTTTAGATTTTTGAACACGTGCTCTTTTTGTCATTCTAAAAAACTATTTCACAAAACTGAAAATTAGAAAACGCGATTACTTTAGAATTTTGAGAAAAATTATTTTATGATAGTTTATTCAATGAACAGCCTAAACCAGCCACAACCGCTGCCACCAGCGGTTTCCCGCGACCACTGCTGGCCAGAGATTCCCACGATCAAAGCCTACCATTGGAAACACCAAGCCAAGGGAGTTAACATACACAAAAATAAGCCAAATTTAACGGTTGGATTTTCATAGATCTAATTTTTAATTTTTGGCCAAAACTGAAAAATGCACTGTCAGTCGCCACCAGCCACCGTGGCCAGTGGTTTTCGACGATCAAAGGCAACCACCAAACACCCTCATCCCCATCGACCAATATAGCAAAAAATCAACAACATCCAATAGCCGAATCTCCATAAATCTAAGTTTAAACTTTCGGTCAAACCCAACACCCACGTAAACGCACTGGCAGTCGCTACCTGCTACCATGGCCGATGGTTTCCGGTGATCAGATGCAACCACCCAACACCCTTATCCTCATCGACCCAACATACCCAAAAACCAACAAGATCAACGGCTGAATCTCCATAGATCTAAGCTTAAACATCCAGCAAGACACAAAATCAGTGATTTACAGAGGTGATGGCAGTCGACGATGGCTTGCGATGGTGATGGCGATGCCGAGCGAAGTCGACGGCTGAGCTTTGAGAGGACAGAAGGAAGAGAAACGTTATTGTTGTGTGTAACACCCCGATATTTTGGGAATGAATAATAAATTAATTTCTGTTTTTGAGATGATTTATTTATGATTTATTGAAAATTTGTAGCATTGTGGAATTTAATGGAGAACATTAAATTTTGAATAGGGAAGTGATTGAAAATTTTTGGAATTTTCGGGATCTAAGTATAAGGTTGGAATTTGGAGTTTCTTTAGTATAAAATTAATTGTTGTGAAAATTATGATCAAAGGGGTCTTGTAGCCTAGTGATTACTTGTACACAAGAGAGTTAAGAGGTTCAGAGTTCGAGTCTTGATAGTAAAAGGCTGAAAATTATTTTTTTTAGAAAAGGGAGTTGGGATTAGTATAGAATTAATTATTTTGCATATATCAAACAAGAAAGATTGTAGCCTGGTGGTCATGCCCACCCAAGGATGTGTCCTTGCTCGGGGTAGGTTGCAAGTTCAATTCTTTGTTAGAATGCAATTATTAATTTTTTTTTTTTTTTTGGAATATAATTCCATGGTAGCCAGTGGCCAAGTACGCTGCCACCAATCTCATCCAATTCAAAGAAAAGTCCACTATTCTCCTTAAATTCAGGGATAATGCTTTGTAAAAGGAGGTTCACTAATCTCCTTAAATTAAGGGGAATGTCTTGTGAAAAGAGTTGCAGGTAATCAGAAAGATGGGACCTACAAATAAGACAAAAATGAATAAAGGGATTAAAGGATAAATTGTGGCACGTATTGGCATTGTATGGATGTAAAATTGAAGATAGAAGTTTGGCAGCCAAGTGAGAAATCACCTATAAATAGAAGAATTGGAATTGGGAGTAGAAAACAGTAGCCAACGTGAGGAGAAATTGGAAAAAGACGAGTAGGCAGCACAGTAAGTGCGAAATAATTCAAAAATTATATGAAAGTTGATTTTAATATCTAAGAAATTATTGTGCCTTATACTATTGTCTTCTTGTGTTTTGTTAGTAAAAATTTCAAGGCGTGACATCAGTGATTTTAACGATTTAGAGAAAGGCAATAAATACTATTTCGGTAAGGGTTTAATATGCTTTATGTGCAAATTATTTTTTTTATGACTTGCATATGACAATAGGGGAGTGTCTAGGCATGAGGCTATGGATTTTTATTTGGATAAGACAGAGCTCGTGTTAGGGTCCATAAAAAATCATAAAGGGCCACCAAGAGTCCGAGAGGGGTGAGGTGGATGGGCCTGCATGTATGATTCATTTCATATTTATCTATGTTTTTCATGATTTACAATTTGCTATGTTTACATATTGCCTTTACTAAATCCCCGGAGTCACCCTTTATAAATAACCACAGATGATTCAGGCCCTAGTAGAGATAAAGCAGTGATAGTGGACAATTCACCGATGAGCATGGTTGACCATCCGTGATAGGGTTTTTGTTGTAATGCGAATTTATGAGTATTTTATATTCTTGGTTTGTAATATATTTGTGTGAAACAGACAATATGTTAAACTTTAGTATTTCGTTAGAGAAATAATTTAATTGCAAAAAACTGAGCTTCCATCCCAAAGCCTTGTAAAGCGTATAACTCGACCAAGACGTGGGTGCCCTCCGCTACCTATGTTGTTTATGGGACCCGAGTTTTTGGACAAACGAAGGCGGTAAAACCTGGATCCCACCCAGGGCACCCTAATCTGTAGAGCATAGCCGACCTTCAAATTTATCCAATAATCGTGGGTTACGGTGGCACCTTGGATGTGGGACCGAGGGGCTTCACACTATGTGAGATTGAGACACTCAAAACAACCATTTTCTGCGTTTTCAGATTTTGCACTTGTTTTGGCTCAAAATAGCCAAAGCGACTTTTTGGCCTTTGGGGTTTTCTTCATAAAATTTTTTCTTGTTTTCGAAAATGCGTTTTTAAAAACCAGCAAAGTAAACATGTTTTCACCATTTTAGAAAATTGAAAACTGAAAATGGCCTGAAAACAACAAAGAGAACAAGCCCTAAGGCTCCCAAGAGGAACAACTGTGTCCTAAACCAAAATGAATTCAATTCACGGAAAAAAAAATAAAAAATATTATATTTATATCTCTAGCTGGTCTGTTTCCCAGGCATCGTACTTGGGGAATGAGAAACCATCATTAGGACATCAACTCGTCCCTTTCATTTTTTTCAAGTGGTTGAATTGAATCATATTGCCTAGGTCTAATCTGACAATTATCAAGCCTTTATCCCACTATGTAACAATTATGCCCCCCCCCCCCAAAAAAAAAATCTTAAGAACAAAAATTTTGTCAGAGTTGCCGGGTTAATGTTTTTGCTGCAATCTGTTCTAGTCAGTTTTATGCGCAAAACAGGATGGTTTTGTATTGCTTTCAACAAGTTAGTTATACAATTACATCTTCAACTTCCACCTGTTAAGTTGCAAATAAAAGAAGCTCCAAGCCATGATTTTTGTGCAAATAAAATAACCTAAATCTTCAGAATATTTTCCCAAATTAAATTTCAAACCTAAATCCACATACTAAAATGATATGTAGATCTCCATCTCATGCAATAAGGGAGGAGAAAATAGAATCCTGAGAATGTATCGAAACCACGTGTGTTCAGTTTGTTCACCTTTATGGACAATAAAATTTGCAGGTACCAGGTTTAAGAATAGAGATATAAACAGAAAGAAAACTAACTCATGTACGCGATTCTGAATAGCTTCTTCCTTGTCCAATTTCTCATGCCAAGGAATACGCTCATTTGCAGTTCCCCACAATTCTTCTTGTTCAAAAGCCATCATCCTAAGTTGACCATTCTAGCAGGCCAGATACCCCAGAGTCAGATTAGAGTACAAGACAAAGCATAAAAGAACAGTAAAAATTTCATAGATAAGTATTTGACACGTTGAAGATGTCTGATTCATCAAATACTTACAAGAGGAAGCATCACCCTGAAGTTCAAACTCTATGCCTCAGAAGCTAGAAAATAAGAATAAATCAACACAGTGGACAAACTTACCAGAATATCTGTTTTGCCCGTTCCAGATGCTGATTTACCCTTTGATGTTATCCTGCTCAGCATAGATGTGTCGTCAAGCTCAGGAGATGATGCTGGTACTGGAGCTTTTTGTGGAGACTTATTAACCAACTTATTTATAAAATGGTTAAGGGCACGAGGTAGCTGTAACCAGAATAATGCTTCCATGGATTCACCAAAAATGGCAGCAGCAAAAGCAAATCTTGCAGCACAGCTTTTGTTTACTATAGAACCATATAGTCTTGCCCTCTCATCATCAAGTATGCAGCCTTGAGCATGAGAAGAGGAACACGTAAGAGAACACAACTGAGAAATGCTAGAGGAACATGCTTGATGAGAATTACTGTCATTCATAAGCCCAAATGCTCACCTTCTTTTCGATAAGGTTCCAGTACCTTAAGGAGCAACTCTGGCACTACAGAGTCACCTACAGGAGGTGAATTGATCATGTAACTGCGAAGATCTCCAGAAGATGAAGCAATTTCGTGACTCTTATCTATGGTTGCACTGCACGTATTGAACCATGCAGGCTTCACTCCCAGTTGCAAGATCATGCGCACTGCCTGTACAAAGAAACAAAAAACCTCAGCAGCTTGTGTTGACATCAAATAATAATAAACATGTTTTCCTAGATGAACATATTATGCATGCCCTACATCTAACATGAGAGAAAAACAGGTCAATCACACAAGATTTATTGAAAATTCAAGAGTTTTCAAGTGATGTGTCTGTTGTGTGTGTGTGATGTGGGGTTCCAGTGAGATGTGAGGGTGTAGGTCTATACAAACTCAACTGAATTTGGAATACTGTGGGCAACCTGAGCAAGAGTGAAAGAAGGGGGGGGGGGGGGGGGGATGTTTAATATTGATGACACCCTTAGCAAATAATTTTTCTTATCAACAGCAATAAGATAATTGAATGATTTTTAATACTGTAAAGGAGAGAAAGGAAAAGCAAATAACGATACCAAAGCATGTGGTGTAGGAAGTAATATTGGACAACACAAAGGCATTGGTCGGAATCTTTCTTTCACAGATCTAAGTTGATATCCAACTCTTTTGTCATTTCTGCAGGAATGAACAACAGATTTTAACAAGAGTATATAAAACCATTCTTAAAAGAGAAGAATAACTTGTAACTGAGGAAACAGTATATTTGATCATTAGATTACATATGATAAGATTACTGGGACTATCTTGAATCTAGAAGCATTTCTATAGCAAGTACCACGATTTTTTTCTTTAATTAAGCATCTCAAAGTGGCTGACTGGGTTATGGGTTGGGTAGTCTTCAGGTGGAATTTCTTTTATCCTATGCCAATGCCCAATGGTACTAGATTTCAGTTTAACTTTTCAGAAAATACCCAAGAAGATAAAGAATTTCCAGACATCTGAGGCCTAGATGCACCCACACAAATGTTCATAAGAGAGTAAATGTAGCATGACCCTCTACAGTTTTTCTCACTTTTAAAATGCTCAACCATTTGTCTTCTGTCTGTGACCAAAATCAATAGAAAAACAAATCTAAGCAGCATAATTGGAGATTTCTACTCTGAATGCTACTAAAGGAAAAATCTGAAACTTCCTTTCAGGACCAAAACAAAAAGATATTTAGGTGTTTAACTTCCAAAGTAGTGAAGCTCTTGTGTGAGGGACTTGACACTATATCCTCCTACACATTAGTTGGACACAGATTCAACAAATATGGTGAAATAGAAGTTGCCTATAAACTATAGGTAGCACTCTCATTCTACAGATTAAAGTTCTATGTTAATGTGTAAACACCAATTAATTTAGATAATTAAAAAGGTATTTAAATTTTATACAATATGAAATTAACCACATTATTGTGTCATTAAACATGAGAATTGGATGAGTCCAAACAGATAAACAACCACACCAAACACCAGTAGTGCAGTGCCTGCAGTCCAAGTTACATAGACAGAAGATAGTTAGCACAACTAAGAAAATTTGTCCACTTGAGTAATGGAATTCACACTTTCTTGGGTCAAGATCATAACCTTGGATGCGGGACTCTTGGTCAATAGGAAAGTAGTGTGGATGCAAGAACAACAACAATCACAAGCCTTAAGTGGGTCCACATTGCCCAGCTAATATTTTTGCTCATATATAGGAAACTTATGAACCTCCAACTTAGGTGTCCTTATTGGGAAATGCAACCTAAGCTGCCTGTTTGTCCCCCTAAAGGACAGCTGTGAAATGCCTAATATGAAATGCCAAGGTACAATTTGTAGAAAATATTCTGACTTCTACAGTAATTTTGCTAAACATAGAGGAAATGTCTTCAACCAGGGGGGAAAAAGATGAAGGAAATATGTCCCCCTCCTGCAGCTTGCAGCCTTATCTTTATCAGTAAAAATCTTTTCCATCCAAAAAGAGAAAAAAAAATGGAGGCACGTAAGAAATTAGCTTTAAAAAGATCAAAGAGCAAAAAGTAAGTTCACTTGAATTGAGGTACATACACATTAACCTCAACAAGGCGAAAGCTACTGTCAGCACCAGCAACGCACAATACCAGTGGATCATTCTTATCAGTACGTAAAGGCAACCAATCAAGTTCCAGTACAAGAGTTCCTGGAAATTGAGGTTGTAGAAGGGAATTGGCCAAGGGGTCCTGTGAATCCTGCAGTTCATCAAAATATATGAAGAAATATTCCCCATTAATGTGGAGGGAAGGCATTTATTTTTTACAAATCAATTCTAGTTGCAACTCAGCTAATAAACACATGCAATTTTTGCTATGTAATTAAGAATATGTCAGAAGAAAGTGCCAAAATAAGGGGGAATAAACCAATTATATCTGCTATATCATAGTTCTGAAAGGCGATAGACGCATCGAGGCGCAAAGGGTCCTGAAGCCTGAGGCGCGAGGCGTGCCTTTGCCAAGCAAGGCGCACCTTTTAGAAAAAAAACTCAAAATCTTGTAAAATCATAAACAACAAACAAATTATCAATAATAACACATGCATATCATTCATGATTCATCATTTTCAAATTCTAAACTAACAACATTAAAGTTGATTCATTCATCATGTAAATTATAAACTAGAAACATCATCAAAGTTCAAAATCAAAGTCTCAAACTCAAACAAGTACCAATCATCATGCAAAGTTCTAAACAAACACATAAACACTACAAGTCCACAATCAAGAAAATATTTTCATTTTGAAAAATGCTATTTTTCTAAGTCTGGAAGATTAGCGCATTATAAGGAGACATATAAGAAAATATTTTCATTTTGAAAAACTATCTCCTGATATTTTGATAGCTAATATTAATTGTTGTTAAAATAATTTTTAATTAATTTTTCAAGAAATAGTAGGTATGTATTTTGGGGGTAATAAAATCGTTAAATCTCGAGTTTGTACTAAAACCAAAATTCTATTTTCTTATTGTTATAGATTTTGAATTTTTAGATATTTTTATTGAATCCAAATGGGGGGTACTTTCTTATTTACATTTATGCATTAAAGTAAATGGAAGGTAAAATATAAATTAAAGAAAATGTGAAAATTTACTTCGGCGCCTTAAGGCACCTTACGCCTAGGCACGCCTTTAACATCTATGCGCTATATACAAACCTTTAAGTGCATATGTCATTAGGAAATAAAATTACCCCAAAAAATTGAAGAAAAGAAACTAAAAGATAGATTCTCATTGAAAGAAACAGGGAATAGGATGATCCCTTCAAACAATAGATTGGACGCCCAATGCCTTCAAGGCATGACCTAGTTGACTACATAAACCAACTACGTATCAATCCTTAATCCCACTAGGTGGGGTTGGTTTACATGAATGCTAGGTTGCCAATCATCTCAATATATGGCCATATCTTCTGTAGGGCTTGTGTAACTCATATCATGCAAAAGAGTTTCCCATCAATAAACGGTTTCTTAGTCCAACTAATGAATGAAAAACAAACAAACAGTGCACAATAATATGAAATAGTATGTACAAACATGGTAAAGAAAATTAGGTGAGCAATCTTTTTCCTTGCTTTACAATTACAAGAGGCCATTGAAGTTGGTGCATATACGTAAGGCAAGGATATCTTATTCATGTTGGCGATATATGTAGGCTGATGGTGAAGCATAAAAACATGCAACCCAGAGATGCATGCGTTGAATTGTTAACTACCATTTTATCTAAAAGTTCATGTTATTAGATAGAGGCTTACCTTTATTTTTTATATTATTATTTTACTCAACATGCCCCCTCACATGTGGCCAAGCTTTGTTGTATAACTGGTCCAAACACTTGCAACAATTTAAATATTAGGTTAGCTATAAGGTTTGAACTCAGAACCTTTGCCTATTCTAATATCATATTGAAATTGTTAACCACAATGTCATCTAAAAGATTAAGCTATTAGATAGAAGATTAACTTTATCTTTAATATTATATTATTTTTACTCTCAACAGCATGCATGTACACACGCAGACAATTGGAAGAAAGGGAGAAAAAGACAAGAATTGCCATTTCTAGCTTACCAGATCAAATACAGCAAACGTGTTGTCATAAAATAACACAGCTATACGCCCACGGCTACGATCTCCAAGAACAACAGGTGAAAACTTGATTCTTCGGATTCCTTCTCTATGAGTATTAAATGAGGAAGATTGCCCACTTGTCACATCCCACCAACGTATGTTTCCTGATCTGTCCCCCATAACCTGTGTAGAGGTGTCATTTACTTTGGTAATAGATAGCATGGGATAAATAAAAAAACTGCTCAAGTTCCTAGAAGATTAATCATTTGAAAGTTTATGATACATACTACATGAGGCAAGCGGTAAGCCATGGCTGTAATCAATCCATCAGTTGAAACAAATGAACTAGAGGGCCATTTTGGTCTGCAAACAAAATGTCATAAGATGTACAATCAAAAGAAATTTATTTATTCAAATCGAGATGAATTTAAATCAAGAATTCAGCCAGTTGTCAGGTATGGGATACAAAAGAAAATATTCTCTCCTTTGGGAAACAAAGAATAAAATTTGGACAAAGAAAAATTGACCATGCAGTAAGTAGAATACAATCAATTCAATATGGAGTAGTAGAGTTGCACCAGCAAGATAATAATTACTTTGGAGAATAATTGTTCCATTCATTACAATGACAACAATAATCACGAGTCTATAACCTGAATTGAAGACCTTTAGCCATCTTTGTCTATAACCGCATCCTCTACAAGAGTATTATATCCTATGTCATGTTAAAGGGTTTCCAGCCAAGTTGCTTTTTTCTTTTCTTTTTTTTTTAATATATCTTCCTCTCCCTCTTTTGCTACAAACTTTCTTCATTTGATCCAAACTTGCCTCACAGGTGTGTCAATTGGTTTCTTCTCACATTTCCAAACATTTTTAATTGTGTCTGCCGTAACTTATCTTCAATAGGTGCCACTCCAACCTTATTACATAAATCTCATTTCTTATTTTGTTTTTTCTTACATAGACTCACATTGACCATAACATTCATATCTCAACTACACTTATAGTTTGCACATGTTGGTACTTAATTTCCCAACATTTTAAGGCATACATCAAAGATATGCTTATGACCATCCAATAAAACTTTCCTTTTAAGCTTCAAAGGCATTTTACAATCAAATAAAATGTTGGGCACACTTCTCCACTTTAACCATTTTGTCTTGATTCCATGAGTATCATAATAATCCCCTCTTCTTTTTTGAATAATTGATCTAAGATATCAAAAATGATCTTTTCTTAGGATTGCACTTGATCTCTAAGTCTCATAGTCACATTGTCCACATTTCTATTTTACAAACTTACAATCTACATATTTAGTTTTCAACCTACTTAATTTAAAACCTCTGAATTCTAAGGTATTTCTCCATAACGCAAGTATATTATTTAAATTTTCTTTTGTCTCATCCACCAAAATGATATCTTTTGCAAATAGCATACACCAAGGTACTTCTTCTTGGATGTCCTTTGTGAGTTTTTCCATCATAAGACCAAAGATAAGTGTTCAATGCAGATTCTTGATGTAATATAACTATAATTTAGTATCTCCTCCACAAGTCCTAACACACATTTTTGCTTCATGATACAAGTCTTCAATAACCTTTACATAAGCAATCTAGCCTCCTTTGTTCTCCAACACCTTCCACAAACTTCTCTAGGGTATTTGTCAATTCCTAGTGTCTATAAATACCATATTTAAAACTTTTTTGGTTATCTCCCAGCTTCCCATTAGGCGTCTCAATAAATAGATAGCTTTCATTATTGACCTACCAGGCATGGCATCAAGTTGATTTTCAAGCCTTTGGTTCATGTCCTTAACCTTTGTTCAATTACCCTTTCCCAAAGTTTCATAGTGTGGCTTAGCTTGATCCCTCTATAATTTTCAATTACCCTCTCCCAAAGTTTCATAGTGTGGATTAGCTAGAATCCCTCTTATCATTTTCACAACTTTGAATCTGCTTTATTTTTATAAATAGGCACTAAAGTGTTCACCCTCCACTGTTCTGACATTCTATTTTATTTAAGGATCACATTGAATAATGCCATCATCAACGTCATCAATTGCACCTTATCTGAACCAAGGTAGGTCAATGGCACGACATTCATATTGACAATTGACTTAAAAGTCACATTAACAATACAAATCTATACAAAGGAATAATGTGGCAAAATTTTATGCTGGCTGCCCTTCCTAACTCACCTCTAGCGAGAGAATGAGAAAAAGTTCCAATTACCATCTCCATAATGGAAAATTTTCATGAGATGGCAGTGAATGAAGAATAATGTCATTAAGCAAAAAATGTCCTCTTCACCCATGCATTTCTATACATTTATTGGGATATTATTTGATTCAACTACTTAACTATTCTTCATTTTTTCCATATTTTGTTTGGAAAAGTATGTCGAGAGAACACACAATTCCCATCTTCTTTGGAATTTACTAAGTTGGCCAACATAACACTTGTTTTTCCACCTTTCCTTGTTTGGCCCCTCATTACTAGCATATTTTGTGTCCATCTTGTATTCATTTCACTTGGCTCAAATTCCTTTTTTCTTCCTTCAGTTCACTTATATATACGTGTGTGTGTGTGTGTATCTTTGCCCATCTTTTGTGTCAAGTCGGTGGTACAAATTTGTCACGGAACCATGCCAAGTTTTGCTACGGATTTATTTTTTCTTGCTATGTCCTCAATTGCTTGCTATGTTTCTTTGTTATTCCATAGAATTCTCCTTATTTCCAACTGCTAGTTAGTTAGAGAGAATATCCAGCTGTAAAGGTGTTTGGGATAGGACAAAATAGGTGGTTATGGGAGCTGCAATCTGCTGTGGCAGCCCCCTAGGATAGCTATATAAGCCCAAACGACTCCTAAGAATGGGTATCGAGAATCAATCAACAAATTCCAAATTTACTCCCTGCATTCTCTCTATCTCCCAAACTATTCTCTCCCTCAATCTTCTTCTTCTTCTCTCTAAACCTTTCTCTTCTACTACCATTCCCTAACCCATTCTAATACACCTCGGGCAGAAGTTGATAGCAGTCCCAGCGACCGTGACATTTGGTATCAGAGCAACGACCCTGGCAGCAGAGGACGACGCGGAGCAATGGCCGAAGGCACTCACATGAAGAATATGGAGTCACAACTCCAGCAAGTCACCTCAACCATGGGAGAGTTCCAACATCGCGTGGACCGTTTGGAGTTGGGTTCTGAGAAGAATTACGAGGCTATTGGAGGACTCGAGCATAGGCTTGAAAACGGTTTGAATCAAATGAGGGAGGATATCAACCAGATGAGAGAGGAGATGGGGAATCAGCTTCAGCGATTCATGCTGATGTTTACCTAGCAAAATCAGGTGAGAATAGCTCCTGATTTCCCTCCTCGAGCTAGAACAAAACCCATCTTGCATAATGAGAGGGTGAACAGAGGCAATGGGACCTTGGAGTTGAGGTTGAGCAAGACGATGAGATCGAAACTGAAACAAGGAGAGGAAGGGAGGATAAAATTGCTCCGCCCCAACCAGGATTTCCAATGCCGAGAATGGAAATTCCGGTATTTGAAGGAACTAATCCTAGGTGGTGGATCAGGAAGTGTGAACGGATGTTCGAATGGTATAATGTACCAGTAGAAAGAAGAGTGGCCCTGGCCGCAGCTTATTTTGACGATGCAGTGGATGCATGGTTCCATGGATGGACCCGAACAAGGGGGGTTTACACCTGGCGGGAGTTTTCAGAGAAGCTTTGTGAAAGGTTCGGGGAGAGGACCATGTCGGACACTATAGAGGAATTTAATAAGTTGAGGCAAGCGGGGAATGTTGGGTCTTACTTGAAGTGTTTTGAGGAGATGAGGTCGTTGATGAGTGACAATGATCCACACCTGTCGAAAGCTTATTTTGTTTCTAGCTTCCTTAGCGTCCTCAATGAGGACTTGCGACCGATGGTGAAAATGATAAGGCCTCGGACGGTGGAACAAGCCGCTGAGAGTGCCAAGCTGCAGGAGTTGGTGGTTGAGGCCCTTATGAGAAAGCAGAGGCAGCAACAGAAGATGAGCACTGGTGGAAATTGGCAACAAGGGGGGAGCAGTAAAGGAACTTACAGAGATCCAGCTAAAGGAGGAAGAAATGTTGGTGGTCCATACCAGGGGGGACGGGTGGAGGAGACTAAGAAGCTTCCTGGAGCGTGTTACAGCTGCGGGGATAGGTACTATTCGGGGCACCAATGCAAACGCCAACTATTATTGCTGGAAGGAGATAGGGATGGTGAACTGGATGTGGAAGAAGTAGAGGAGTTCGGGGAAACTAGAAGGGAGAACGATGGAGAAATATCCCTCCATGCCCTCAAGGGGATTACCAACAACAAGATAATTAAGGTGGAAGGGAAGGTGAAGGAAGGCAGCCTGTCAATTCTGATTAACAGTGGGAGCACCCATAGTTTCCTTGACAATAGCACCGCTAGAAAGCTTAAGTGTCAACTCACCGGGACACCACCCTTGAGTGTGGTCGTTGCTAATGGAAACCGAGTGTTGAGCAATTCGGCCTGCCTGGGTTTCATATGGGAAATGCAGGAAGAGGAGTTTGAGGCCTTAGATTACTGCAATTAAGAGGTTGTGATGTAGTGTTAGGAGTGGATTGGATGAAGGGGGTAAGCCCCATAAGCTTTGATTTCAATCGAATGGAAGTCTCATTTGAAAAAAAAGGGAAGAGGATGACGTTTACCAGCGGGCAAGAGGTTGCGACCTGCAAGATGATCATGGGTAAGAGGCTGCAGAGAGTTCTCAAGAGCAAATGGAATTAGTTCACACAACTGTTCTCCATTGTGGCAGTGGAAGAACTTCTTGATGAAGGGGGGTAAGGGGAGCTGCGACTCACTGTCTGCCATCAGCGTAGGAGTGACGATCAGGTATGCACATTACCCTTTATTGATGAATTGTTGGCAGACTTTAAGGACCTCTTTGTGGAACCTAAGACCCTTCCTCCTAACCGAACTTTGGACCATGCCATTAACCTAAAACCGAATGTGGAGCCCATCAATGTCAGATCCTACCGTTATCCCCCCATCCAAAAAACTGAAATCGAAAGAATGGTAAAAGAGATGTTGAGCCAATCCTTCATTAGACCAAGCCAAAGCCCATTTGCTTCCCCTGTCCTATTGGTAAAGAAAAAAGATGGCACTTGACGTTTTTGTGTAGATTATCGCCAACTTAACTCCCTAACCATCAAAGACAAGTTCCCCATTCCCCTTGTTGAAGACCTTATGGATGAATTACACCAGGCCAAGTTCTTTTCCAAGTTAGATTTGCGCTCGGGCTATCACCAAATAAGGATGAAGCCCGAGGATATCCACAAAACGGCCTTCCGCACACACCATGGTCATTTTGAGTTCTTGGTGATGCCCTTTGTGCTCACCAATGCCCCAGCCAATTTCCAATCTCTAATGAACCAGATATTTGAGCCCTATTTAAGGAAGTTCATCCTTGTATTCTTTGATGACATCCTTGTTTATAGCCCCACCTTGGACCTACACTTAATCCACCTAAGAACCACTCTTGAGGAGGTCCTTAGAAGAAACCAGCTATTTATCAAAAAATCTAAATGTGCATTTGGCCAAAACCAAGCGGAATACTTGGGACACTTAATTTTAGAAGAAGGAATCAGCACCGATCTCAGCAAGGTGGAGACCATGCTCAACTGGCCAAAACCCACTACAATAAGGGCTCTTAGAGGATTTTTGGAGCTGACTGGCTATTACCGCAGATTTGTTAAGGGGTATGGAGTCTTGAGCAAACCACTTACTAACCTGTTAAAGAAAGGGAACTTCCAGTGGGGGCTGGAGGCAGATTCTGCCTTCAAAGGGCTAATGTTAGCAGTAAGCAGGGTTCCCACACTCGGGCTCCCGGACTTCAACAAGCCCTTCGTGCTAGAGACGGATGCTTACAGAGTGGGGATAGGCGCGGTATTGATGCAGGATGGAAGACCATTGGCCTTTCTGAGCCAAGCCCTCAGTCCTAGACACTTGGGGCTTAGTGTTTATGAGAAGGAGTTCTTGGTTGTCTTAATGGCTGTTGAAAAGTAGCGCCATTATCTGGAGGCGGAAAGGTTTATCATCAAGACAGATCACAAGTCCCTAAAGTTCCTACTCCAACAAAAGCTTCAATCCCAACTCCAAAGGAAAGGGATGACCAAGCTAATGAGTTTGGACTACTCAATTCAATACAAGAAAGGGAAGGAGAATCTAGCAGCGGATGCATTGTCTAGGTGTCAAGAAGAAGCCAGATCGGCCGCCGTGACTGTGGTAATTCCTAAATGGTGTAAAGAGGTGGTGGACAGCTATGAAGGAGACGACCGTATTCAGGGTCTGCTGGAAAAATTGGCTCTGGGAAGCGGGGAGATAGAAGGATATACGATGAGAGATGGGTTGCTGAGGTATAAGGGTCGGATAGTAATAGGCCACAAGGAGGAGCTTAAGAGTAAAATTTTCCAATCACTTCATGAGTCTCCTATAAGGGGACATTCGGGCATCCAAAACACCTACTTGAGGGTGCGGCAGCTATTCTACTGGCCTGGACTAAGGGAAACGGTCAAAAGGTTTGTCTTGGGGTGTGACACATGTAAGAGATGCAAACATGAGAACGTGGCATACCCCAGTCTTCTTCAACCATTGCCCATTCCAGAACAGTCATGGACAAGTGTGTCCATGGATTTCATCGAGGGATTGCCACGTTCGGAGGGCAAGGACTGTATAATGGTGATTGTCGATAGGTTCACTAAGTTTGCGCACTTTGTGGGACTAGCACACCCTTACACGGCTCAGGAGGTGGCTCGAGCGTTCACTAACCGGGTAGTTGCCATGCATGGGGTCCCTAAGACCATCATATCCGACCGCGATAAGATCTTTACTAGCCACTTTTGGAGGGAGTTGATGAAAAATATGGGCACGAAACTCAATCTATCGACTGCATACCACCCTCAATTGGATGGGCAGACCGAAAGGGTGAACCAAAGTCTCGAAACCTACCTCCGTTGCGTGTGTTTGTTGTAGCCCAAGAACTGGCATAGGTGGCTAGCTCTAGCCCATTGGTGGTACAATTCCAACCACCACACATCAATTAAGATGTCACCTTTTGAAGCTGTATTTGGGTTTAAACCTCCAATTCTACTGGCCATCGAAGATTGTACCTCAGCTGCTGCAGTTGAAAAGTATTTCCAGCAAAGGAGAGGGGTGATACAACAACTCAAACAAGAGTTGGCATCAGCCCAAAACCGGATGAAGCAGCAGGCCGATAGGAGGAGGACTGACAGAGAATTCGGAGTAGGAGATAATGTTTATCTACGGCTAAGGTACCCTCACCTTAAATCCATTTCCCAAGGCCCGGTCTCTAAGCTCAGCCCTAAATACTTTGGGCCTTTTCCCATAACGGCTAGGATTGGCAAGGTGGCTTATCGTTTGCAACTTCCCGAAAGATCCCACATTCACCCAGTCTTCCATGTTTCCCTACTAAAGAAGTCAACAGGGCAGGAACGAGTGAACCCGAGATTGCCTGCTTTACCTAAGGAGAAGGAAGTCACAAGGGAGCCAGAGGCCATATTGGACAGAAGAGTCATCTACCATCAAGGGGCTCCTCTTATGCAAGTGCTAGTTAGGTGGCAAGGAGAATTAGGAAAGGAAGACACCTGAGAGTACCTTCCCCAATTACTACAACAATTTTCCCGAACTGCCAGCCTCCTAAATATTTCTTGAGGACAAGAAATCACTTAAGGGAAGGGCATTGTCACGGAACCATGCCAAGTTTTGCTGCGGATTTATTTTTTCCTACTATGTCTTTAATTGCTTGCTATGTTTCTTTGCTATTCCATAGAATTCTCCTTATTTCCAACTGCTAGTTAGTAGAGAGAATATCCAACTGTAAAGGTGTTTGGGATAGGACAAAATAGTTGGTTATGGGAGCTGCAATCTGCTGTGACAGCCCCCTAGGATAGCTATATAAGCCCAAACGGCTCCTAAGAATGGGTATCGAGAATCAATCAACAAATTTCAAATTTACTCCCTGCATTCTCTCTGTCTCCCAAACTATTCTCTCCCTCAATCTTCTTCTTCTTCTCTCTAAACCTTTCTCTTCTACTACCATTCCCTAACCCATTCTAATACACCTCAGGCGGAAGTTGACAGCAGTCCCAGCGATCGTGACAAAATTTTCATAAAGTTATGACTTTCTATCTTTTTTGCTTCCTTTCTTTTGCCTAAATTTTTCACAACTTGGAACATCTGCTTTATTCTAATAAATAGGCACTAAAGTTCCCTTTCTCCACTCTTTTGAAGTTTTTTTTTTATTTAAGGATCACATTGAATTAATTTTATCAACCAAAAAATGTCCTCTTCTCCCATGCATTTCTATATTTTTATTGGGATACCATCTGATCCAACTACTTAACTATCCTTCATCTTTTTCATAACTTGCTTTATTTTGTTTGGAAAAGTACGTCCAAAGAACATGTAATTCCTATCTTATTTGTAATTAGTAAGATGCCTAACATAACACTTGTTTTTACACCTTCACTGAATAACTTCAAGGAATACTCATTCTATCTTTCCTCCAGTGGCCCCTCATTTACTAGCACCTTTTGACATTCCTCTTTTAAATACTGACATGTTTGATCAAGTTACAAAGTGAAGTTTGGCCACACATGATAGAGAATGTTTAGAGTAAAAAAAAATCATAAAAAGTAGAAGTTACCCTTCACTCCATTCAATAATTTGACACTACACAAAAGAGAAGCGGCAAGAAAAAACCCATCAAGAAAGTCAAAAGGGAGATTAAGAATACTAAACAAGGTAAGAGTCGCTCACGGCATACTTTACAGACTTTAGGACAAGCAGATGACCAGGGTAATCATTATTTCACTGCCAGAGATATCGTTCTGCTACCAGTTGCATCAGAGGGAATTATACCTGAAGTCTCGAATCCTTCGTCCATGAACCTCAAATACTCCTAATGCACCATTTACCAGAGCAAATGCAAAACTCTCAGAGAAGTCATCCTGAGATCCATCTGAGCTCGTATCTTCTGCAAATAGGAGTCACTTTTATCCATGAACAATTTTGGACATACAAGAAGATCAATTGTGTATCCATTAATAAACTTAGTATCAAGTGAAACCAACTCACTAGAGTTTGTTGGAGGTGTTTCTGGTGGGGAAGATATCCCAGCTGTTGCTGTAGTTGTAGTATTGTCTTTGGATGATAATGACCACTGCCTAGAAGGTCCCTTTTGAGCTGGACGCGGAACTGTTGGTAGAGTCCATTCTAATACAGTGAACGGGAGAGCTAATGATCTAAGCTACATGAGGCAATAAAAAATAATAAATGTCTAGAAGAGAACTATATACTGTTAACAAAAGCTTAGGCATTATTCATAGATAATTCAATTCATTTTATTTCATGAAATGAATTAGGAAAAATCCAGACAAAATATATTTTCAGTATATGGATATTAAAAAAAAAACATATAACTGTTCAATATTACAACATTTTAAAAGTTGCACATTGTATATGTCTAAAACCTCTTAAATAAAGATCAACAGAAATAACTTAGATTTTGTAGCTTAAGGGTTATGGTAATATCTGCATGCAAAGAGCAACTAGATTACCTGGTTTTAGGTAGGACAGATTACAGCAAAAGAAGTCAATGGAAAAAAGAAAAAAAAATTATTAAGGGAAAGAATGATGTTAACTTTGACCATCCAATGCAAAATATGTCATCTTGTTCTGTTGAGCACCACACTTCTGGGCAACTGTGTTCCCACAATAGTTAAAATAGTTTACTTGATTTCACAAGAAGGCTAAGGAAATTCGTGGAGTGGTTAATCATGGCATTTGACAAGATAGGACAGATCTTAGTACACTTGGCACAATATTGGGGTTGGAAGAATGAATCTAATCATTGTGAAGAAAGTAAGAAGCATGCTAAAAAAATGGAAAAACTACCATTATATGCAACAAAAAATGCTTCAGCTAACCTACCATTATTGGTGTCTTTGTCATTGCCCATACCTCCACAGGTGCATCACGAAATAAAATCAAAAGATACCTACAAATTTTGACATTATAAGAAATACAGCCACTTGCAAGTTGCTTGCTGAAGAATCTTTTATGATAATAATGAGGCAATAAAGAAAATGAAAGTGCAACTCCACCCATATATCAGTAGGAAAAAATTAATCACTACTTTTGCCAGACACCTGTGGCTATGGCAATGTTTTTAAATTTGTGAACCTCAAATTTCTTTTGACAATATGTTACAATGGTTAATTTCATATGTTTGATGGTAAAGATTTTATTTATGTCAATAATGCCAAAGGATAAGATCATCAAATTCAACCTGCCCACCACCCCCATCAAGCAGGCAATCAGTCAACCAGACCCTTGTGCAACTTTTGTTGCCCCTGGAATCAATCCAATCCACCAGCACAAGTTTACTTGCCAAGCCTCCAGTATTGCACTAATTAAGAAGGAACAAATTTTTGCTCCCATCTTCAGGAGAGAAATCATTTATCCCCTTAAGCTCTCATGCAAAGATTCTAATACTCTCCTCCCACACCCACTGTGGATGTGACATAGAGAATTAAGACCAGGCACACACATCATATGAGGATTGGCATTACAGGTTGGCCTGCAAGGACAGGCTTGGAGAATTTTCAGGTCTGATTGGCAGTTCCAATTACAATATAACTTGCAAATGGTATTTGAACTTTGTCCTAGACATCAATATACATCGATAAATTTATCTATACAAAAGATATATTCCATGTAGGCATCAGGTTATTAATTTTATTCCTAGAGAAGGAACATAATCATGCATGTATTGTTCAGAAAACTAGTTACAAGTTAAGCACTTGGCATTTCATCCATAAAGAAACATGCAAGAAACTTCAACAACTGCATATTTATCTGCAACATGTGACGTAAACTTTTTGTTGTACAAGATTGTTTGGTTATACATTAAGGTCTAGACCACTAAAAAAAAAAAAGGTGTCAAAACCTATTTCTTTTCAAGTGTATGAGAATTGAAGACCAGGCCCAGCTCCAACGCTACAGAGTTAGTTATATATGGTACAGGCTTGGTCTCAAGCACCCTAGAACCACCTAATTACAGGGTTGACAAGTGGGTATTTAAGCATAACCTTTTAGGTTAATCTGGCATTTCCATTCTTACTTCTGTAAGAACAAAAAATAAGTTAATAGAAACAAGTAACAAGCATTTGAAACTTTAGATCAGACTATGAAACCTTCCAGATGACGAAGCCCTTAAAGCTCTTATGGGTGCACGCTCTGGCTTTTGTAAAACCCGAAATGGTCGATTAAGGCCACTTCTAACACAAGTAACAACAAGCCTATTGATATAGCCCCCTGTTTTTTCATTCCCCTGCATCATTAAATCATCGGATGTAATACTAAGATATGAGAAAGAAGCAGTGATAAAGCAAATTAAGCCATGAAGATTACTGAGAATCAGAAATAAACAGCAAAAGCCAGGTATAAGGAGGTGAGCAATTTATAGAAATTCTGTGGACTGAGATAATGGACAAAGAGACAATGTTTAAATCAGATGCCAAGTACCTGGGTATAGGAGAATGACACCAGTCTAGAATTTCCAAGCCACCGTAAACCCCGAACAGTACTATTATGAACAGAGAAACTTGCAGCAACAGCATTAGCAGAGACATCAACAACATCAATAGTACCATTTTGAGTTCCCAAAGCAACTAATGGAACAGCAACAGCAGGATGGTTTCCCCCACCTTCACATGTAGATTCCCATCAATCATTTTGACTAGTATTTAGATATCAGAATAATGCTATACTATTTATTTAAAAAAAAAAAACTTCTAAGTCTTGGTACTCAACAGAGAGATCCAATGAAGACGGATGAAAAAAACTCACGGGCCAAAGTAGCTGTTAGTGAAGGGGATGGTACAGCCAGCATAGTCACTGTTGATGAAAGAAGATGAAGCTGTCCCACCAAGCTGATCTGCAAGGTTCAACCTTTAGGAAACAAGGATGGCCAAATTATGTACATAGCAATAATGCTATTTATGAGTCATTTGTCCCTCCTACTTCAGTATACTGCAATGAGCAACAATATGAACAACAAATCCTGTGCTGCCATTGCACTTCTACATAAACAAGAGGCAAATGGTAAAAGAGTTCCCGGGATTAAAGCCTCCCCCTCTGCCCACACCATTGAACTGGGATCAGGATTGCACAGTTGCAATGGGGGTGCATTTGCACACCAGATCACAACAGAAACTGACATTCTCAAACAAAAAAAAATGATCAAGGAAATTGAAAAGAAAATTTTGAGGTGCTGAAATCACAAGCAATCTGAATCTAAGGATATAGTATTGAAGTTACCAAAAAAAAAAAAAATCTCCAATTGTCCTCATAATTATAATTACTATTGATATTGTCTTAAATTATGAATGACTAGCTTCCAGCGAACCACGACCTTACATATTGCTCCAACTAAGCTCCTCTCACATTGCACATGAAGAAGAATGTTAAATTGCAGAGCCATACCCCATATTGCATTCCATACAGAACTGTAACCAGGTAACCAATGTTTCTTTTCCTATTGAACCCAATGTTACAAGAAAATGTTAATAGCCTAATGATCTGCTAATTGGTATTCATTTCAATTCAAAATAGAGAAATTTAGCAATCCATGATAATGCCAAATTTGTACATTTATTTCCTTTAAAGTTTTCTTAGGAGTGGTAAAAATCCAATATAATGATCTAAAAGTTAGAAAAATTGGAATTTTGGTGAAGAAAATTTGGAAAAAAACAAAATTGTCAATAAGGCTTCAAGAAATGTGTTCTAACATGACTGATAAATAGACTTAAAATAGTATTCCGAGAATTTTTACAAGTCTACCCCATGGTAGAACATATAATTCTTAGATGCTCTACTATAAGGGTATCCCCCTTTTATGGCAGCTATAGCTAATACTACACTTTCTTATAAAAGAACAAAAAACAGAAGTCTTAGACCAATACTGCTTTCCCATTCACTCCCATGTAGAGGTACAAGAAAGTCTTAGCAATATTTCAAGATTGCACCTCTTTTGTGCTAATGAAAGAACCATAAAACAGGGAGGCGGAAGAGAAAGTTTCAGGATATTGAACACTTGGATATAATTAAAAGAAAGAAAGGAATAAACTAGTGATGTGGTATTCAAATAAAACAGGGAGGCTGAAGAGGAAGTTTCAGGATATTGAACACTTGGATATGATTAAAAGAAAGAAAGGAATAAACTAGTGATGTGGTATTCAAACAGAATCAAGGCAGAAGAGTTAAAGTGAAAAAGTATGTCTGGCAATTTATGCAATTGTAGAATCCTTTTAAAGCTAAAGAGAAGTTTTATCTAGCAGGCCATAAGATCATCCTTGTTAGATGGCTCAAAACATTGGGCAATTAAGTACCAACACGTGCAAAATATGAGTGTAACTGAAATGAAATATTAACATGGATGCATGGACAGTACAAAAAAGGACAGAATTAGACACAAGATTATTAATAATAAACTTGAAGTGGTGCCTATTGAAGATAAAATGTTGGCAATGCAATTAAGATGGTTTAAACATGTGAGAAGAAGACCAATATATGAACCTATGAGGTGAGTGGAAGAAATGACAAAAGTTTATGGTAACAGATGTAGAGGCTGACCAAACAAAACTTGGTGAAAAATTCTTAAACATTGACATGGAATATAATGGCCTTACAGAAGAGACATGCCAGAGGAGAGAAATAATTGGAAAGCTATAATTCATATAGTCAACCCAATTTAGCAAGATTAAGGTTTCTGATGTTGTCATTGTTGTCATATCTGTGGGTTATGTCAATTTACTAGTAAAGAAATTGTGAAAGTGATGCAACACAAGCAAGGGCAATGGGTGTAGAGGATAGGGATTAAAAAGAAAAAAACAAGACAAAGAGAGACAAGTATGGTTATTTCAATGCTTTCAAAAGATTATTGTCTCCCTCTTTGTGGATTAGTTGAATAACTCTTAGTCCATTACTCAATGACTAAAGTTATGGCTGTTTACTCTATTGTGGTTCAATATTGCCTTGGTCTTTCCTAAGTGTGTAATTAAAGATGTTCTAGAATTGAAAGCTTCTAGAGTGAGCAAATTGAAAAGGAAGGCCTAGCTTTTGGTGCATCTTGCTTCAATCTGGATTGTTGAGGGTTAACATAATCATAAGGCTTACCGAAGCTGTGAAGACCCTTCATTTAGATTGGAAAATAGGTGATTCTCAGACAGTATGCAACCATGCTTCCACCAATTTTTGATTTTGCAGAGTGATTGGTGAGTTTTGGAAATAGATCTTGTTTATGGTCCTCTTTTATGGTCTCTTTCTGATACATAATTTTTTATTCATCCAAAAAAGAGAAGAGAAGGTTGAGATAGAAATTATGATAGGAACTACAAAGTTTTCTCCCTATTCATGCTTTTAATGGTGTAGCCTTTACCCATCCCGCAACAAATAAAAACTATTATGCTATATCCAACCAACAAAAGAAAAAGTTTTGGGTACTAATCTTGAAAAAAGCAAACTCAAACCTTAAATGACATCTCTTTCAGGCTGATATTTGATCTTTGCCGACAACAACAAATGTCATTCACAATGTCTACTTGGGGAACTGCATTTGATGCACGTTCATCAGCAGAAGACACAACATTGCCAGAATTTGTCTCCAGAATAGGCACTTCTCTACCTTCTTCAACAGCACTGGAGTTTCTTGCATCCTTCTGTGCATCTCCAGGTCCTTCAGCAGTCAGGAGCCAGTTCCAAATTTTCCCATCATCAGATATGGAAATCAAATGTATCTTAGAAACAACAAGAGATTCATCACAAAAATCAAGAGGCGTATCAAAGTCCTCATCAGGGGAAGAAGCATAAGACATATCAGAGTAAATCTTGCGAACATTTTGGAGAGTGGAATCTGATTGCGAGATGACGACTGCAAGAACAGAGGGAGAAGGGACAGATGTGCCAACTGAGGGCATCAATTCTTCCATCATACACATTGTGTGCACCTGTTCTCCTCTGTGATGACGTGCAAATAAATACATTTTCTTAATACAAACCAAAATTTTCTCATATATAAAGCACAAACCGTTTTGATCCACAAGAACAGAAAAGACATCGAGCAAAATATCTCAGGTTTCTGCTAGGAAAAAGAACATATAGAATTATGAAAATCGAGCAGCAATTAACCACGGTCATTGCTGCTTGTAGTAAATTACCCACTATCTCCATTATACCAGTGTGTTTCAGCAACCAGATTTTACCGCCCTTTTGTAAGAAAATCCAGGAATAGTGAAGATCCAGGAATCATCAGAATATCATGAAACTCATTCCAAGAAATTAGCTTTTTTTTCATTTGTTCTCTTTTTCTTGGGGGAGGGCAATATTTGAGATTCTAAGTAGTGGAGCATTTGGTGCATATTAGAAAAAGAGGATCAAGCAGCTTAATGAGAATCTGAAACCAAATTGATGACAATTTCCATCCTTAATATGACTCATTAGTTCTGCTTATTTCCAAATAAATGAAAAGTGTTTGACCCAACAAGTCAGGCTTTAATTGTGCTGAGATTCAAGTTGAGTTGTATTAGGTCAAATATATGGACACTGTATCTCAATATCAAAGACATATTGAAAAAATTTCCTGGAGTATCTGAAAAATCACAATGCACGTTCAAAATTGAAAAATCATTCTCAAATTATCAACAATTCAAGGATCAGAGACATCCACAAGGATATAAGGATGTTAGCCGAGACCTCACCCTTTATAGGATCACACAATTCTCTAACTAGATCTCTCTTGAATGTACACAAACAGCAATTAAGAACCAATATCAAGAACCAATCAAGAATCACTCAAACACAAGAAGTTACCCTGGTTCGGCCTCTAAGAAAGGCCTACATCCAGCTTGGCTTTCGCCTCCACTATCTTGAAAGATTGTACAAGATTACAAAGCACTCAACACTCAACTCACACCTAGCCCATATAACCTGAAAACTATATTGAGTTGATACAAGAAGAAATACCCTCTTCTTATGTGCTTAATCTCTACCCAAGATAGACTGCTAACTCACAAAGAAAGTCTCACTACTTCTCTCTCTCTGTCTCTCGAAGTCATCCCCTACGGCCCCTTATTTATAAGGAATAAGAGGGAGACTTCTACCTGACCGAGCTGCCCAAACGGCAGTTACAAACCGCCTCGGTCAGCCCTAAAAATGGAATAAAAAAAAAAAAAACTTTCAGAAGACAAAAGAATACAGCCAGCATATTACATAAACAATGCTACTTATATTTACAAGCTCTAATCTAGAACAAATGCTTCAACAAATTCTCCACCCATTTGACTTGATTAGGCTTCTCACAACTCTTCAAGACTTCAGTTGCTAGATTTCCCCAGCTGAATAATCTTCAAACAATGATGAAGCTTGGCTGCTGGGACTGGTTTTGTAAACATATCTGCTGCATTGTTTTCACCTGCCACTTTAGATAAGAAAACACATTTATTTTCAATCATTTCTCTTATAAAATGAAATCTAACATCTATGTGTTTTGTCCTTTCATGGTGTGCCTGATTTTTAGATAGGTGTATGGCACTTTGACTATCACATAATAGGGCTGCTTTCACATTTACACCTAAGAGTTCACTGACTAACCCCTTAAGCCATATAGCTTCTTTAAAAGCTTCTGATAAGGCTATATATTCTGCCTCAGTTGTAGACATAGCTACAACATGTTGGAGGCTTGATTTCCAGCTTATTGTGGAGTTCCATAATCTAAATATCCAGCCTGATGTGGACCTCCTTTTGTCTATGTCAGCTGCATAATCTGCATCCGAATAACCTAGGATACTAGGTTGGCTTTCTATATTTGCACCACCATATGTTAGACAAAAGTTTTTGGTTCCTGCTAGATATTTGAGCATCCATTTTACTGCATTCCAGTGGGTTTTGCCTGGATTTGCCATAAACCGGCTTACAACACTCATAGGATGTGCTAAATCAGGCCGGGTACATACCATACTATACATTAGGCTTCCTACCGCACTAGAGTATGGGATATGCCTCATTTCCTTTCTTTCTTCCTCACTGTTTGGGGACTGGTCTAAAGATAGTTTGAAATGGGGTGCAAAAGGCACACCTACAGCCTTAGCATTTTCCATTTTAAACTTGGATAAGACCTTGGTTAAATAGGACTTTTGAGATAGGTATATCTTCCTATGTTGGGTGTCTCTTGAGATTTCTATTCCTAAAATCTTTTTAGCTTCACCTAACTCTTTCATTTCAAATTCAGCTTTTAATCTTTTCTTTAAGAGCTGGATTTCTTGATGGGATTGACTTGCAATGAGCATGTCATCCACATATAGGAGTAAATACACTGAAATGTTAGGGGAAACATGCTTATAATACACACAACTATCATAGGAGCTTCTCAAATACCCTTGGCTAATCATGACCGTATCAAACTTGCGGTACCATTGCCTTGGGGACTGCTTAAGTCCATATAAGGACTTCTTTAGCAAACATACCTTCTCCACCTCTCCTTTGGCTTCAAAACCCTTTGGTTGATCCATTAGAATCTTCTCTTCTAAATCCCCATGAAGGAAGGCAGTGGTAACGTCCATCTGCTCTAGGTTTAGGTTTAAGTGGGCTGTTATGGCTAGGAGAACCCTTATGGATGTATGCCTCACAACAGGAGAAAAAACTTCATTAAAATCAATGCCTTGGACTTGGGTAAACCCCCTAGCAACTAGCCTAGCCTTATATCTAGGCTTAGGGATAATTCCTACCCCTTCCTTGATTTTAAACAGCCATTTACAGCCTACTATCCGCTGTCCCTTTGGTTTTTCCACCAATTCCCAAGTCTGATTCTTATTTAAAGAATCTATTTCAGACTTCATTGCTTCTTTCCATTTTCCAGCATCCTTAGAAGACATTGCCTCTTCATAAGTGAGAGGTTCTTCTCCCCTTATTTCGGTTGCACTGGTAAAAGCATAGGCTACCAGATCTGAATAACCGAATCTCTTGGGAGGTTTCCGGACCCTAGGTTGTCTATCTCTAGCAACACTATATCTATCCACGTTTGGTTTATCTTCTAAGCTGGAATCTGCATCACTGTCTTCTTCATCTTCATCCTGATGTGAAGGTTCTAGGGCCTGATCGATTTCTTGGTTGTTATCAGAAATATTTTCTTGAAACTCATGTGCAGTTTCAGAGGGTTCTGGGGAATTTCCAGGGCTTACACCTGGGATTTCAACTTGGACAGCTTCTATATCCTTCTCTAGATTTTGCTGGGGGTTAGGGTTGGTAAACTTAATGGTAGAGGATTCATCAAATGTCACATCCCTTGTAATTATAATCCTAGGACCATCTAAGTCCAAGTTCCAGAGCTTATATCCCTTAACTCCTGAGGGATAGCCTAAAAATATGCATTTCTTGGCTCTAGGCTCTAGCTTTCCTTGTTTTATATGAGCATATGCTAAACATCCAAAGACTTTGAGGTGAGATAAGCTGGGTTTATGACCTGTCCACCTTTCATATGGTGTTTGGAAGTTAATGGCTGCAGAGGGTGATCTATTAATGATATGGGTTGCTGTGGACACAGCCTCACCCCAAAATGATTTTGGCAAACTTGCATGAAAGAGCATACATCTTACTCTATCTAGCAAGGTGCGGTTCATCCTCTCAGCCAATCCGTTTTGCTTAGGGTTTCCGGGGGCTGTCAAGTGTCTAACTATGCCTCCTTCCTTGCACATTTGTTCAAAATCCCTATTGCAAAACTCTAGCCCATTATCGGTCCTAATAATTTTTACTTTTCTGCCCACTTGATTTTCTACCATTTTCATCCATGTCTTAAAGGATTCAAAAGTATTATCTTTAGACTTTAGGACATATACCCAAAGCATTCTTGAGAAATCGTCTATTATGGATAGAAAATATCGGGAGCCCCCATGAGTCATGGTTTGAGCTGGGCCCCAAAGGTCTGAATGTATGTAATCTAGGTGTGCCTTTGAAGAGTGGATTGCTGTTTTACTGAATTTAATCTTTGTTGCCTTCCCATAAATGCAGGATTCGCATTTGCCTAGGTTTAGGGACTGACCTATCTGCAAAATACCTTGTTTAGCAAGTTCTTTGAGCCCTTGCTCACTGATATGTGACATCCTTAGATGCCACAGCTTTGCCTTGACATGGGAATTACAGCTTACACTAGCTGCTTCACCACTTAAAGTGGTTGCTTGGAGGAAATAAATTCCATTTCTTAAAACAGCCTTCATGCATACTAGGGAGCCTTTATAGATTTTAATCTCTCCACCCTCACCCTTGTATTTATAACCGCATCTATCCAATTCCCCAAGAGAAACCAAGTTTCTCTTAAGATCCGGAACATAGCGAACTGCTGTGAGGGTTCTATAAGTCCCATCATGCATTTTTAATTTTACATCTCCTACCCCTTTAACCTTACATTCAAAATCATTTCCTAACAAGACCTTTCCTCCATTAGTTTCCTTGAAATTTTGAATCCATTGCATTTTAGGAGTCATGTGGAAAGAGCAGCCTGAGTCCAAGACCCAGTCTTGGCTGTCATTGTTGTCAGAAACAGTTAGTGCATCAGCACTATCATAACCGGTGTCACACACATTTACCCCACCATCAGATTTCTCCTTTCCGGCATAATCCTTCTTCCTTTTAGGACAATGCCTCTTGATGTGACCCTCTTGTTGACAATAGTAACATTTAATCGGCCCTTTCCCATTTCTAGATTTTGATCTGGATTTTCCTTTGTTTTTATGGTCTTTCTTAGGATTTCTAGACCTTACAGTTAGGGCATCTGCTGGGGATGTTTTACTATCCATCCTTATCCTCAAATCTTTGGAATTTAAAGCCCCTATAACATCCTCTAGAGATAGTTTATCCCTACCATGCTGAAGAATATCTACAAAATTTTCATAGGACTTAGGTAAGGAATATAGGAGAACTAAAGCTTTGTCTTCTTCCTCATACTTAACATCTATGTTTTCTAGGTCTAGACATAGCTTGTTAAAATCATCTAAATGATCCGGAAGTTTTTGGTTTTCATTCATTTTAAAATTGAAGAACCTGGCTTTGAGGAATAACCGGCTGGAAAGAGTCTTCTTGAGGTATAAGTCCTCCAGTTTCTTCCAAACTTCTGCAGCGGTCTTCAGCCTAGACACCTCCCTGAGCACTTTATCTCCAAGGCTTAGTATAAGAAGACTGTATGCCTTCTTCTTGATCTGCACTCGCGCCTCCATTTGGTCAGCGGTTAGGGTTTGAAGTTCTTTCCCGGTTGATTCTCCCTTTTCTGCTTCTTCTTGTTCCAGCGCTTCTTCCAGTCCAAGACTGCAAAGAAGTGCCTCCATCTTGATCTTCCATAGGCCGAAGTCATTGCTCCCATCGAACTTGTCAATATCTGACCGAGAAGCAATCGGCGCCATTTCTTGAATTTCCTTGGATTGCCTTCTGCGACTTGAGACTCTAGAATTGTTGATCCAAACCAGAGGTGACTGGCTCTGATACCAAATTGTTAGCCGAGACCTCACCCTTTATAGGATCACACAATTCTCTAACTAGATCTCTCTTGAATGTACACAAACAGCAATTAAGAACCAATATCAAGAACCAATCAAGAATCACTCAAACACAAGAAGTTACCCTGGTTCGGCCTCTAAGAAAGGCCTACATCCAGCTTGGCTTTCGCCTCCACTATCTTGAAAGATTGTACAAGATTACAAAGCACTCAACACTCAACTCACACCTAGCCCATATAACCTGAAAACTATATTGAGTTGATACAAGAAGAAATACCCTCTTCTTATGTGCTTAATCTCTACCCAAGATAGACTGCTAACTCACAAAGAAAGTCTCACTACTTCTCTCTCTCTGTCTCTCGAAGTCATCCCCTACGGCCCCTTATTTATAAGGAATAAGAGGGAGACTTCTACCTGACCGAGCTGCCCAAACGGCAGTTACAAACCGCCTCGGTCAGCCCTAAAAATGGAATAAAAAAAAAAAAAAACTTTCAGAAGACAAAAGAATACAGCCAGCATATTACATAAACAATGCTACTTATATTTACAAGCTCTAATCTAGAACAAATGCTTCAACAAAGGAAATTCAGTTTGAAGAAGATGCAAATGTAGGTAGACTTATTTCTGCTCCTTAAGGCAGTTGCCAAGAAACTTAAATCATCTTAAATAAAAAAAAAATGCATATCAAAAATTCCCAAGTAAAGTAACCTGTATTAGGCATAAGCACCTGTATCAATGACTCGTACTACTTATTGCCCTTCAAAATTTACTGTCTTGATATTGTCTCTCACAGCTAATACTTCTAACTTTGAAATAGATCATGCTACAACTTTTGAGAAAAGTGAATGCTGCTTCAATTTTGATAAATGAACACGTAATATTGGACAAAAAAAGGAAATTTAGACATTGCTTGTGGATGGAGTAATGAGGTAGGCGTAAAAGGACTGGATAACAGAAAAGAGGAAAGAGAAAAGTAGTTTCACATGCACTAGCTTTCAAAGAACCGACAGAATATTTTTTTTGCTACCAACCAACCGATTCAAATTTTGGAATTCCACACAAGAAAAGGGGGCTTTTTGATTCTGGAAAATTAGTTTCCATACCATATGGAGCTTTAAATAGAAATGAGTTTTATTCATTTCAGATGTTCAATTCTCGTGGAGTTTTAAGCAGTTATTTTTTGAACCATGCCTATGATCGTTGTCATTAGAATTTGCCTGCTTAGAGCTCCAAGTACCTAGTTCAAATGTCTTTCATAATGTTGCAGTGCTAAAATAATAGGTTTTATGTCAAATCAATATTTGCACAGGTTCCTTTGGGTCTTTCCAACTTGGCAGGAATATGAATTGTTTAGGTCAGTTTCTGGAGGAGAGCTACCCTAATTGCCCCTCCTTACCCCCATTAACTTGAACAAGGCTGGCCTTTGTGCATGCATTGCTCAAGTAACCAAGAGATGGGTACTAAGAAAGATGAAAATAACACAAAGTAGAGCCCTTTTCTAAAGCGTTCACCCCACTGGAGGTTTTGCTCTGTACGTTTTTAATTATTTAGAATAAACAAAGGAAAAAAAAAAAAAGAACACAAAGTAGAGAATTGAAGACTGTGGCCACAGAGTCTAAAAAGCCAAGATAGTGCAAACGGAAAAAGGGGTTAGAGGAGTCAAGGCAAAAGAAGCATAACAAGATGATGCCAGAAATGAATTGTGCCCATACGATGCGAGCTTATACAGGGGGAGAAAAAGCAAAGCATAAAAATCAAAAGTGCAAAGATGTGAGTGAGAAGGAGTACAAGCAACGAGAGGACCAGATCTTGAAATCCAAATTAAGGTCCTCTACAGAATAAGTAAAATGATTTCTGTAAACACAGTTTTCAGTCCATAGAAACCAAGACCGTGAGGTCGGGCAGGTGGTTGACCTCTTTCTCTGTGATTAAAAAAATGTCTAAGTTCAATATGATCGAGTTTTCCAATTTTTCTTAGAATCAAATTTTCTTCACAAAAACTTAGACAAAGGAGCATTATATTGGTTTATTATCTATAAATAAATAGACCCTTAGAGGAGAAGCCACATGTAGAAAAGGACTAGGATGAAAACTAGATCACCCATGTACCAAATCAACTGTCAGAAAGCTCTAGAAATATTCCACAGAAAAATTCCACAAATGGTCTATTTCTAAGGATGAGCAATCCCTGAATTCCAAGTGCAATGCAAACCCTCAAAATACACTCTTCAAACTCTACAAAGGATTTCCCACCCACCTTATTGGAAGATGCTCACCACACTAATGCCAACAAGCATAAAATGATAAAATAGATTGAAGGAATCTACATTTCCAGACAGTACGAGGTTGGTCATTTGAAGATATAAGCAATGGAATCAGTAACAGTTTCAAGTTCAACTAATTTCTACAAGACTTTGAACAACAATAAACTTCCTATGCATGAATGTCTACAGGTTAGCAAAAAATTCTTAAATGCAATTGTCTCATAACATCAAAAACTCATGTGGTTGGAGAGGGTACTATTGACCTTGTACAAGAAGCGTCAGACTACTCACTAATGAAGCACCATCAAAGCAGGACTTCAAACACATTGCGCACATTAAAATAAAAGATAGGTAACAATTCATAACAGTTAGAGCATACTCTTTTCGCCGCCAGGTACTAAGCCTCCCATCAAGATGCGGACAATACAACAATTCAAGATTTGGATCTGGCAACACATCAAAAAACTTGCTGCACCCCCGGGGCAGCCCAGCAGTGAACAATGCCGTCTCGTACTGCAAATCAAACACAACCAATTCCCTTGGGAAAGTCACGAAGAGAATGTGCCTCCAGATCGGAGAAAAAGAAAACCGAGCTATATAAGTGGGAAATGCCGCCAATGCCGGTGACGAAGATGAGGAATTGGACGACGAGTCCCTCTCCAGCCTCTGCAATTCAGTGCTGTCGGTGCGAATCCGAAGCTCCTTAATGACAACGTCATTTTCGGTGTCGCCGAGGACCATGACGGAAAGGAGGAAGCCTCTGAGGCCTAGGGCACAGAAGTGTCTAGAATCGAACGGGTCGCGGCGGATACAGGAGAGGTACTCCGGCGAGGCCTCGTACTTGAAGAAGCAGCGGCTAGTAGTGGTGTTGTAGAGAGAAAAGAGCGACGGTCCAGAGACAGCGGCCAGCACCGGGTCGGACCGGGTGGGGATCCAGCAGAGGTCTTGGATGCCGGACTTGGACAGATTGGAGTCGGAATGGAGGAATAGGGGGCTCTTAAGGCGGAGATCGATGAGGGCGATGCGGCCATGGCGATCGCCGGCGGCGACGAGGAGATGCGAGGAGGCGGAGGAAGGGTCGTGATCGTGAGTGAGGATGTTTGGGAGCGGGTTCGGGGACCACTTCACAGCGGTGACGAAGGGGGAGAGGGAGGCAGCGGCGGAGGAGGAGGAGGAGGAGGAGGCGGGAGGCGGCGGGGGGAGCGGGATAACGGAAACAAGTTGCATGGAGCGGGTGTCGACTACGGCGACGCTGCTGCCGGCGGCGTAAGCTAGGAGGCCCGAGGGGCTGAGATCGGCAGCCCCGCCGTTGTTTCGCGACGGCGCGCCGGGAAGCATGCAATCCCACGAGTCTTGCGGTGGTCTTTGGATCGACATTACCGCGTTCTCCCGATTCAAATGCTTCTGATATCTTTGAATGAAGATCTATATCATTATCATATATATATATATATATATGTATGTATGAGTAGAGCGAGTGCAATTCGATCGGCGTTGGAATGAATGAAGTGATTGAATTCCAAGTGTTAAGAGAAACAGCCCACGGTTGGACGGATCTGTTCTCTGAAACTTTCTTGCAGTAGCAGGCCAATTTCTAACTCCACGACGAGCTTTGCTCTGAGGGCAAGAGGAAGATGATTACCCCGGCTGTGTCTCGCCAGAAAACATTCTAAAATCAATTCCGATCACGAGTTTGGGTCCCGTCCTGTCAGCAGATCTGTATCTGTAATGATGAAAGGGAAACGAAAGGACAATCCATTCTGCAATCGAGAAAATTATAGAAATATTTTTGAAGAGAATATATATATTTTTTAAAAATTTTTAGATCAAAAATTAAATTTTTAATTAAAAAATTGGAATATAACCTGATTTAAGTCTGTTTTGTTTTGTGTTTAGATTTGAATAATAATAAAAACATATTCTCTAATTAAACAAGTCGTTAAAACTTTTTTACTTCCTCAGCCTGCCCTAATTTGATGAACAATGAATCCCTAATTACAGACAAAAAAGTAAAAATACATTATGTCAGTGGAATCGATTTTCTCAATAAAAAAATCAAATTTATACATAAAAAAAGTAATGCCGCATTAAAGTTAATTACCGACTTTAAAAAAATGTAAAATATTATTGAATGATAGCATGACTTAAAGGATAATTAAAAATTACATTTGTCAAGTCATCGATTGATAATAAATATTAATAATTTTTAATAACGTTACGTGATGATTGTAATAAATCAATAAATTCAAATTCAACTAATGAATTATTAAATTAAGACTACAAGAAGTTTAAAATTTTAGTATTTTTTATAATAAAAAAATGTTAATTATTGTCTTTAAATACAATAATTAAAAAATACATTTATCATATTTTACTACTAATTTTACACAATTTTATTATAATTTACTCTTCTTAATGAATAATTAATAATTTCTACGAAGAATGTTACGTAGACAGAGTGACAGACCTTACAAGCCATGAAACCACGACAGCGATAACAGCTGAAAAAGTAAAAATTTGATTTAGTTTAGAGCCTTACTAGATTGTGTTCCTAGTTACACAATATTAAGCGACTACGGGCCCAATTTTATCAATTTAAACGACTCAGTCACTCATCTCCACAGCCATGAACTCGGAGGCTTCTTGTCCGATAAACTGAGTTAACTCGCTCCTCCTGCTTGAATCCCAGTTTCTGCTCCAAACAGGCGATTTTCTGGAGAGAAATGCATTGAACAGAGCCGTGATTGTGAACGAGCCGTTCTGTTTCGAAGACCTCGATCTTCTATCCCGGCGACAACTTCCTCGTCTACGATCCCAACGGAGGACGAGCTCGTTCTCATGGACTCCTCCGTCAAGTGCCTTCTCACGCTCCGCCGCAAGCTCAGTTCACAATTCCTAGCCATTTCACCGCTTCTCCTCCGATTCGGTGCCAGTCGACTCAGTTCACCAGCAGGTTTTTTGGTTTGTGAAATCAGATCCTGAGCCTCCATCAACGGTGGGAAGGATTTGCTGGCGAGGGGACGGAAGGACAAGAGCCGATATTCAGCGTCCGCAAGTCGTCCACAATCGGACGGTCAGAAGTGCTGGTGGAGTTGTGCCGTGGACCCTGCCGCAGAAGGACAAGAGGCATAATAAAGAATGAGAGTTTTTCGCACCTAATTTGTTATTTTACTTTTGTGTATTAGTTTTAATGATAAAAAATATCTATTGACTTAATCTCTAAGTCATAAGTTAAGATTATGGTTTTCAACATATATCAATTTCAATATCAATAGACATATAAGAAAATATTTTCTTTTTAGAAAACTATCTTCTGATATTTCGATAGCTAATATCCATTTGTGTTAAAATAATTTTTAATGAATTTTTAATTAATAGAAAGTATATATTTTAGAGATGGTAAAATTGTAAATTCATGAGTTGTACTAAAACCAAAATTCTACTTTCTTATTGTAATAGATTTTGATTTTCTAAATATTTTTATTGAATTGAAATAAGGGGTACTTGTTTATTTACATTTATGTATTAAAGTAAATGAAAGGTAAAATATAAATAAAACAAAATGAGGATATTTATTGTAAATATGTTGTAATGAAAACATGCTATGGATTGTGTTGTCAAGCAAATCCTTCTGAAAATCTCTCATATTTCTATGCATGTTTCGAAAGCCCTTCTTGAAAAGGTTTTCAATGTTTTCTAAGTATGTATGGTATTTCGAAACATCTATGTAATGTATATATTTTGAAAATAGGTTTTGGACTATCTTTTGAAATCTCTAACATTTTTGTTAGCAGAGCGGTTAAAAAATTCGAGATACACTTATGTTAAACATTTATTTCCCTTTACATGATTCTCTGATTTTTAAATCCATCTTATAAGAAAACAAATTCAAATTGCCCACTATGATTAATTAAAAGCACTCACATTCAAATTTAAATTTGAATGTGAGTGCTTTTAATTAATCATAGTGGGCACAATACCTTATCTGCTACTCAATGTTGTCTCAAGTGCTTGTCTAACTAGAAATATTGTATGTTTCGAAACATGTGGTCTATGTTTCGAAACCTTAGTGTAAATTAGTGATGTTTCAAAACCTGCATGCTATGTTTCGAAACCTACTTTTATGTCTTGTCTCTAACGACTATAAACCACAAAATTTCTATCTTTTGATATAAATAGTAGGTGTTTGAAGACAAAAACAAGTAGGAACAAAAGAGCACACACTAGAGACACATACACAAGTACAAATGAAGATCAAAACGTTTATTCAATATTTCAAAGAAGATCTTCTGCAAATCCTATTATTGTGCATTGCAAGTGTGAAAAGGAGAAGTAAGTGCAAACAAAGAGTTTTATCTCTTTAAGCTCTCATCACCTTAAACTTAGAGGTCTGTGCAGCCATTGGTAAGACATTTCATTGCTATAAATTTTAATCGGCTGTAAAGATAAATTTTATTTATCTTATTAATGTTGTAAGGTTTGACTTTAGCTTAAAACTCATCGTGGTGAATGTAACGCCCCACTTTTCCCAAGCGTGTGTTATTTCGGGATTTCGAGAAAATTTAGACCAACCACCACAAAAAATCTCTTGATAGCCATACTTTCATCAAATTTGTTTCCCGACAATTCCGATCGTACCTTCTTAGTATATCAAAATTTAATAAATAGACTAAGACAGGTATCATTAATCATTTCAGCGGAAGCAAGATCGAAACCTCAAATATATATACATATGACTGACAATTTCTTTTACAATAACTGAATCGATGTTTCGCATGAAAATATATTACATAATCTCTGATCATTACAATCATAGACAAAACCTACGAAAACCGACTGTATCTGCTACATCCTGACAACATTCTTTTTCTAGACGTCACTGCTTTCACCTGAAACGTTTGAATATTCCAGGGACATAGTCCAAATTAGATGCTGAATCATCTAAGTGAGAGTTCCAAACATTTTCATGAATGCAAAGTCATGTGCCAAAATCAATAAATCCCAACATGCACCAGCCTAAGAGAATCCCACACAGCATTTAACCCTAATCAGGGAAAACGCAATCTCTCTAAAGGCGACACGACCAAATCGACCCATTGACAACCCGATCCTGCTTAAGAGGGACAACCTCGACATATGAACCCAGGAATCACCTCATTGTCATCGTCAGGCTTTACGCTCCCACTCAAAAGCATTCCAACACAACCCTAGCCCCAAGAGTGTCACATCAGCACTATCCTCGAAATTGACGTCACATCGGCATTAATGCTACTACTCAAAGGATCCTGGGGTGGTGTCCACTCGCAGCCCCGCCACTTGGGTCCCGTAGGGTGAAGTCCGGTCTCAGCCCTGTCCAAAGTGGGTCACCAAGCATTAATCCTAGGTACGCATCCCGAGTGCTGCCATTCTGGGCTTCGTCACAGGTTAACAACCCACATCCCACATGAACGACACAAACAAGCTAAGGGTCGAGAAATCATAACATGCATCACTTAAATCATAACATGCATCACTTAAAATCGTAACATGCATCATTTAAAATCAATGTTTAATGCACGTGTAAAACAATCATTTGGTCAATTCATCACAAGAAGGAGAACTACTCACAAGTCAAAACCAAGTTTGGGGCGAAACCTCACCTTTAGACGAATTTCCAATTGACAAGCGCGGTTAGCCTCGATTGGCACGCCTGCCTCGATTTGCGTGCCTGACCTCGATTTGCGTGCCTAGCCTCGATTCTTGCGCCTGACGCTCTTGTACTTCACCTCGAGCCTCAATGATACCCTAGACATCACGTTTGTCCAAAATCATATCAATTTCTATTTTTTCTAATTTTTCATAATTTCTTCCTATTTTCCTTATATTTCTCCCCAAAAATTCTAATAAATACCTACTCAAGATTTTTCCTTGATTTCTCTTCACAATAATTCATAAATAATTAATTCCTATCTCCCAAAATTTTCTAAGGATTTTCTAATTTCTTTTCCTATTTTTCATAAGCCTTATTTACTTTGAAAATTACAAAATGACTATTTTCTTCGACATTTTTCCAAATTTTATTGCACCATAATTCATAAAATAATTTTCTAAAAATAATAAAAAAAAATTAAAAATTTACCTGACCTGTCACGCGCTCTCACGCGCGGGCGCGTGGCTGGGCAAAATCTGTTGGCTCGTGGCAGTCACGCGCCACCTTCTTCAACCTCTAGCCGGTCGCCGGCGGGTGCTCCGATGATAGCAAATCGGGTGCCGTTCGAAAGCCCTCTTGAAGTCGATCCCGATGCCACCGATCTCCGGCCGAAAGGAAGTCGGAAAGTCATTTAAAAGTCGACTTACAGGTGTCGATTTCGGTCCGCCTAGGGCATTTCCGGCCACATTTGAAACACCCTCAAACCTTTACCAAAATGCTTCAAACCACTCCCAAAATGATCCTTATCTCCTGGAGACCAAAAGCCCTCTATCAAATCTCCAAAAATCATTCGAAAACGGGCTCGATTTGGTGCCTCTTTCTCGGCCGAAACCCTTGGCTATTTATAGTCAAAATGCGCCTCCACGTGGCTGATCTCCGGCCAAGGCTTCTTCTCCACGCTTCCTAGACCCCCCTAGGCCACTCCCTGACGACCCTAGGCTGTCCAGGTGGCCGGATTTTCTGGCCAAAATCGTGGCCAAATCTGCCATGCGCGGCCAGCTTTCTGAAAATTGCAGTTAGGCCCCTAAAATTTCTTCTTTTGCATTTGACCCTTTTCCTTAAGCCCATGATCCTTCTAACACTTTCACTAAGACCCTCAAGATTAGTACTCCTCATTTCTCCCCTGAAAATTTCAAAAAATTGCCGTTTAGACCTCCCTCGGGCATTTTTTAGAAAATTACACTTTGGCCCGATTGATTTATTTGACCTCAAATTCACTCGATTCAACCTGAAACCACTTAAGGGTTGTTCTACACATCGAATACTATTCCTTGACACTCTCCGTTGACTTTTTGGACTTCGTTTATAGCAATTCGGTAATATGACCTAATCGGCAGCTGTATTTTTGCTGTACCGAAAATTGTTCCCGATCTTCTTTCTTTTATCATCAAAAATCATAATTTTAATTGCTCGTTGATACTATACCATTTTCTTGTGCAATCTAGGGTCCGAGGTACTCCCTCTGACTAATTCGGTCGTCCAAGGCTGTGTTAGTGTGCCCTATAGTCTTATTTTTTCTCAAATTTCCAATTTTGCCCTTTATCAAATATCATTTTATCCTCAAAATTATCCTCGGGTGTTACATCCTCCCCCCTTAAAGAAATTTCGTCCTCGAAATTTGGTCCGTGATATTTACTAATGACTTCCAATTGAAATGTCCTAAGTACCACTCTTTATCCTTAGCAATTATTCCTAACTTATATATCCATGTGATCCGATCTTACCAGACACGTTTTTATTTTCCAGAATATCCCGTTGTAGCTTTGAACAGGCAGTTACACGAATCCCAAAATGATTCATAACACTTATTATTATATCCAACTGTGTCCTCAAAATACATTTCGTTGACTCCCAACCGACTCTAATACTAATGCCATGATGACACAGAAATTGATAACATTGAACTTTAACTCATCTGTCAAAATGGCACAGAAATTGATAACATTGAATTAACTCGGCGTTCCCTTGGTCGTTGTTGGATGGGTTTCTTCATCATCTCTTGCCAAGCCAGGGTAGACTTCTTCATTTTCTCTTGTTAGGCAAAAGACTCGTCCGGTACGAGGTCCTGGCATCATGTTTATCTTCCCAAGTTGTTCTACCTTTTGTCTTTTCAGGCATTCATTGGCGTAGTGACCAGGTTGATTGCACGAGTAGCATGTGATCCCCGTTCTATTCCCAGTTGGAGGCGCATCTTTCTTCTTAGGGCAGTCCTTTTCCTTGTGTCCTTTTTCGTCACACGAAAAACACGTGATATGCCCTTGGGAATAATTTCTTCCTGGGTGTTCTTTATTGCATCGGGGACACGGCTTACTATCTTTGAAATTTTTCCCTCCTGTCTTATGCTCCGTGCCTTTCAGATCTTTCTTTTTTTCATCAGATCTTATCAATCCTACACGCAGTAGGTTCATCTCGGTGGTTAGAGCCCTGTCTAGCGCCTCGTTGTAAGTGTTAATGATACACGAACTGAGGGCTTGTTGTAGATCCACTTTTAATCCACTCACAAATTTTTGTGCCTTCTGCCTCTCGTCCGTTTCGTACATAGGCACGTATCTGATCAGTTGAGTGAACTTGACATCGTATTGAGTTACTGACATTTCGTCAGTCTGCTTTAAGTTCATGAATTCCCAAGTTCTCTCTTCCTTCCAACTTTGGGGAAAGTACCTAGCATTGAAAACTTCTTTAAATGCTTCCCAAGTTATTGGCTGAGCTTGTTCCGGCCTTAGATTCTGCGCTGCTTGCCTGGGTGTCCTTTGTAGGGCCCGTTGGGCTGATTGCCACCATCTTGCAGCCTCTGCCTTGAGCATGAATGTAGCGCAGTTAACCTTCTCTTCGTCACTGCACTGCGATGTTGGAGCAGCTTTTCAGTTTGCTCCATCCAGTATTTGGCTGCATTGGGGTCATCTCCTGCTTTTCCTCTAAACACTGGGGGTCTTTGCCGGCGATACTGGTCCAGCATATAGGGGGTGTGTCTTGGCGGCTCGTTCCTGGTTACATGTGTTAGCACGCCCTCTAAGATCCGCTCTATTCGATCAAGTCTACTCTCACTAGGACCTGATTGCTCTTCTTGTCGTCTACTGCTTGCGACTCGATTCGTTGAGCGACTACGGTGATTACTCGTAGCAGAACTCGTAGAGTGACTATGGTGACTGCTTGTGGCGCGACTCACTGAGCTACCACGATGATTGCTATTACTGTTTCCCTCATCTTGCTCATTGAGATCCAAGATTCTTCGAGTCCTTTCCATATGAAAAGAAAACATCAACACTTGAACAATAATGGTTCTAATACTCGAATCCTCGATAAATACTAAATCATTCTAATACTTGAATCTCAATGATTCATATTACCTACTTACAAACATAACTTGATTACATCACGTCAGACTAATCGTTACTGACTCAATCATTCTCTATTTCCACTAGTACCCCTGAGTCTCCAATCGGGGTTTTGCTAGTTCGCTCTAATACCAAATGTAACGCCCCACTTTTCCCAAGCGTGCGTTATTTCAGGATTTCGAGAAATTTTAGACCAACCACCACAAAAAATCTCTTGATAGCCATACTTTCATCAAATTCATTTCCCGACAATCCCGATCGTACCTTCTTAGTATATCAAAATTTAATAAATAGACTAAGACAGGTATCATTAATCATTTCAGCGGAAGCAAGATCGAAACCTCAAATATATATACATATGACTGACAATTTCTTTTACAATAACTGAATCGATGTTTCGCATGAAAATATATTACATAATCTCTGATCATTACAATCATAGACAAAACCTACGAAAACCGACTATATCTGCTACATCCTGACAACATTCTTTTTCTAGACGTCACTGCTTTCACCTGAAACGTTTGAATATTCCATAGACATAGTCCAAATTAGATGCTGAATCATCTAAGTGAGAGTTCAAAACATTTTCATGAATGCAAAGTCATGTGCCAAAATCAATAAATCCCAACATTCACCAGCCTAAGAGAATCCCACACAGCATTTAACCCTAACCGGGGAAAACACAATCTCTCTAAAGGCGACATGACCAAATCGACCCATTGGCAACCCGATCCTGCTTAAGAGGGACAACCTCGACATATGAACCTAAGAATCACCTCATTGTCATCGTCAGGCTTTACGCTCCCATTCAAAAGCATTCCAACACAACCCTAGCCCCAAGAGTGTCACATCAGCACTATCCTCGGAATCGACGTCACATTAGCATTAATGCTACTGCTCAAAGGATCCTGGGGTGGTGTTCACTCGCAGCCCCGCCACTTGGGTCCCGTAGGGTGAAGTCCAGTCTTAGGCTCGTCCCAAGTGGGTCACCAAGCATTAATCCTAGGTACACATCTCGAGTGCTGCCACTCCGGGCTTCGTCACAGGTTAACAACCCACATCCCACATGAACGACACAAACAAGCTAAGGGTCGAGAAATCATAACATGCATCACTTAAAATCGGAACATGCATCATTTAAAATCAATGTTTAATGCACGTGTAAAACAATCATTTGGTCAATTCATCACAAGAAGGAGAACTACTCACAAGTCAAAACCAAGTTTGGGGCGAAACCTCACCTTTAGACTAATTTCCAATTGACAAGCGCGGTTAGCCTCGATTGGCACGCCTGCCTCGATCTGCTTGCCCGACCTCGATTCTTGCGCCTGACGCTCTTGTACTTCACCTCGAGCCTCAACGATACCCTAGACATCACCTTTGTCCAAAATCATATCAATTTCCATTTTTTCTAATTTTCCATAATTTCTTCCTATTTTCCTTATATTTCTCCCCAAAAATTCTAATAAATACCTACTCAAGATTTTTCCTTGATTTCTCTTCACAATAATTCATAAATAATTAATTCCTATCTCCCAAAATTTTCTAAGGATTTTCTAATTTCTTTTCCTATTTTTCATAAGCCTTATTTACTTTGAAAATTATAAAATGACTATTTTCTTTGACATTTTTTCAAATTTTATTGCACCATAATTCATAAAATAATTTTCTAAAAATAATAAAAAAAATTACAAATTTACCTGACCTGTCACGCGCTCTCACGCGCGGGCGCGTGGCTGGGCAAAATCTATTGGCGTGTGGCAGTCACGCGCCACCTTCTTCAACCTCTAGCCAGCCGCCGGCGGGTGCTCCGATGGCAGCAAATCGGGTGTCGTTCGAAAGCCCTCTTGAAGTCGATCCCGATGCCACCGATCTCCGGCCGAAAGGAAGTTGGAAAGTCGTTTAAAAGTTGACTTACAGGTGTCGGTTTCGATCCGCCTAGGGCATTTCCGGCCACCTTCGAAACACTCTCAAACCTTTACCAAAATGCTTCAAACCACTCCCAAAATGATCCTTACCTCCTGGAGACCAAAAGCCCTCTATCAAATCTCCAAAAATCATTTGAAAACTGGCTCGATTTGGTGCCTCTTCCTCGGCCAAAACCCTTGGCTATTTATAGCCAAAATTCGCCTCCACGTGGCTGATCTTCGGCCAAGGCTTCTTCTCCACGCTTCCTAGACCCCCCTAGGCCACTCCCTGACGACCCTAGGCTGTCCAGGTGGCCGGATTTTCTGGCCAAAATCGTGGCCAAATCTGCCATGCGCGGCCAGCTTTCTGAAAATTACAGTTAGGCCCCTGAAATTTCTTCTTTTGCATTTTGACCCTTTTCCTTAAGCCCATGATCCTTCTAACACTTTCAATAAGACCCTCAAGATTAGTACTCCTCATTTCTCCCCTGAAACTTTCAAAAAATTACCGTTTAGACCTCCCTCGGGCATTTTTTAGAAAATTACACTTTGGCCCGATTGATTTATTTGACCTCAAATTCACTCGATTCAATCTGAAACCACTTAAGGGTTGTTCTACACATCGAATACTATTCCTTGACACTCTCCGTTGACTTTTTGGACTTCGTTTATAGTAATTCGGTAATATGACCTAATCAGCAGTTGTATTTTTGCTGTACCGAAAATTGTTCCCGATTTCTTTCTTTTATCATTAAAAATCATAATTTTAATTGCTCGTTGATACTATACCATTTTCTTGGGCAATCTAGGGTTCGAGGTACTCCCTCTGACTAATTCGGTCGTCCAAGGCTGTGTTAGTGTGCCCTATAGTCTTATTTTTTCTCAAATTTTCAATTTTGCCCTTTATCAAATATCATTTTATCCTCAAAATTGTCCTCGTTTATTATAGTGAAATGTTTGAGTTGAGCCTAAAACTTATTGTATCAAAGGTTTGAGTTAAGTTTAAAACTCACTTGGTGTAAGGTTTGAATTGAGTCTGTAAAAACTCATTGTACAAGGTTTTGGGGTGAATAGTAGTAAAACCCTTGTTGTGGTTGATCACTAGTAAAAATAATTGAGATTAAAAAATCCTTTAAGTGGGTAAATTTAAAGGTAGTGGACTAGTTGGGGTGCCGAACCACTATATATCTTGTGTGCATTTAATCTTTTACTTTTGCTTATTAATTATTGCTTAATCTTTCATAAAATTTGTTATCAAAGCTAAAACAGTTTTTCTTGAGCATAAGTTTATACATATACATATAAACTTATCTTTGATTTCAAACTCCTTTGGTATACTCTTACTTATCTAAATCATCTTTACCAAATATCATTATTTGAAAATGCAAGTTATAAGATTTCGTATCAAGAAAAACAAAAAAGTATATTTCAAAACACACATTCTATATTTCGAAACAAGTAAAACAGTGAGGTATATTTCGATACATATATAATAGATTTCGAAACCTACTTAATAGAAATGTTTATTTCGAAACATATATCATATATTTTAAAACATAGTATTCTGTCATCCATTAATGTTTTAAATTATCAAAAATTAATACAAATCCTAATTCACTCCCTTTTTACATATATTTGTCAAAACCAACATAATTTACATCAATAATTTATTAGAAAAATAAAAGTATTTGAATTCAACAAGTACATTTAGGCAACGTTCTTTTGAACGAAGAATTACCGAATTACAAAATCATCAACGTGATGTCACACTCACAACTTTGCAAATTTGCAAAAAAGATGAATTTGCAGCTAGAAACACGCATTTTGGGAAGATTTGGAGGACCAAAGAATTACCGTATTACAAATCTATGAAATGCATGAAGAAGTACTAGTAACGGATAATTGTCATTCCAAATAGATAATTATTACTTTGATCATATATGTTGCTACATGCATGGTTTTTGTCAATTGATGATACCTTGAAAGACTGACTTCTTATTATTTGTCACTTTTTTTCCTATTTTTTTTTTAAAAAAATCATTAATTTTTATATATTTGTTTTGATTTTGGTTAAAAAATAAAACTAAATATTTTATTTGATAATATTTTCATTTTTTAAAAATGTTAAAAATGAGAATGAAAATATTATTTAATAAAAAGAGTAAATTAATCTCAAGCTTTATGTGATTTAAATACTTTAAATCATATAAATGAGATGTTAAATACTTTTAATAGTACTATTATCACAATATTTTAATAGTCATTTACTATATGTACACATATAAAATAATAATTACATTTTACACTTAAATTGAATAAATATTAACTACATATATCATTTATTGAGGTGGTTGCAAGGCTGACTCAGTGGGCGCCAATGCCTGTCGAAAGTACCATTCCCTCACCAAACAAGTGAGAGTACAAGCCAAAGGGATGGGTTCGAAAAAGGACATGTATATGTAATACATTGATTGATTTTTCGTTTTTTTTTAAATTTATTTCTTTTCATCCATCACTTTTATTTTTTCAATTTCGATTTTTTACTTTTAATTTATTAGATCTATATATATTTATACTATTTTGAAAATTACTTGTGTAAAAGATATTCTTATATTAAACTATTTTCAAGACAAAATATTTTTTTTTAGTATCGTTATCAATGACCATATTATATTTAATGTTATTTTTAAAGATATTTTACTAAGTTTATTTTCATCTTCATCTCTCTATTTCTTTTATTATAAATTTCGTTTATTTCATCTATTCTTGTTGTCTGATCATGATTGTCTCTCCAACTTGATTGCTATGCATTTATTTCTTCGACTTTTATCATATATGTGAACACTCAATTTTATAACATTTCAAGTATACAACAAAACATGCCCCCACAGACGTAGTACAGATGGCAGTTAGATAGCAAATTATAGATAAGGATGCAGGTTCGAATCATAGTAGTCACAGTGTGAGAGTTTTATCTTCATGTAGAGATGACTTTTTGTGAGTACTATGTACTGTACCTCCTACCTGATGCGTCATCGTGTACTGTAATTAACCCCTTTTACATACATAAGATAGTGTGTAAGGAACACTTAAAATGAGAGATTTCAGCTACAGAGAAGTATACAACAAAACATGTTTAATACGCATCGGTTAAACAGTCAAAAATAGGGGAGACAAGGGGGGAAAAGAGAAGGACGAGGCAGCCATCCAAGCGGGGAAAGCAACGCGGCCATCTTTTCAGTTTTCAGCCAATACGAACGCCACAGCTCTGCAAGGCAAAGCTCGTCCCGCCATCAGCTCATGCTATGTCCCAACTGCAGAATGTGGCGCAATTTCCATGCAAAGGGACAAAGACGGGGGTGGGGGGCGCTCGCCGGCCCATCCGCATTGCCCTCCGCCTCCGCCATCTATGGCACCCACCCCCTACCAAACAGTGGCCGATTCCTATTTATCTTTGTACACCCCGGGGGCCCCCCCCGTCTCCCCCTCTGCACGCTCGCCAACATGGAGTTCGCATGTGGTCACCTTTCTTGTGTGGCCCATCCAAGTTTCTTCTCCCGGCAATCTTGATGGATGGAAAGGTGTTTAATTTTTGGGCAAATTAAAATTTTATCTAAATATTTTTAAATTTTAAATTTTATTTAATTAATTTTATTTTTTTTTAAAAATTAATCATCGTGCTCTATTATTAGCCATCACATGTCTTGAACTTTAGCGGCCAAAACCATATTTATGCTCATAAACTTTTATATTTTTTTTGTTGTGAAATTTTAATAAGATATTCTTTTCTTTTTTTAATTTTTAATTTTTAATTTTGAGTGTCGATTTTTAAATTACAAAAAATGCACTCTTTTTATCTGTAATATTTTTCTCATTTTAAAAATTTTAAACGTGTTTGTAATGAAAACAATCAAAATAATTTTTTATTATTTTAAGATTTCTTTATAAATTTTTCTATATTTTTAAAAATATAAAAGTAAATGTATTTTCATTATTTTAAACAATTCAAAATTGAAAATAGGTTGAAAAATGACAAATTTTTTGTAATTTCAAATGTGCCCTTGAAATTTATTTAAAAGTATATTTATATTCCTAAATTTTTATAAGTTTTGTTTTGTAAAACTCTAAATTTTTATAGTTCTAAATGTGTTCATAAACTATATAAAATCACTCAATTATAAAGTGTTCAAGTGTGTGATTTTCACCAACTTTAGCCCAGGTGTGATAGATGATTTTAAAAAAATTAAGGACTAATTAGAAATTTTAAAATTTATAGAGTGTTTAGGCTAAAATTTTAAAAATGTACAATTAATTTAATTTATTTATATATATACATGTATTATAATTTATATAAAAATTAAAAATTAACCATTTTATCCATATAAACATAAGTGGGTTAATTGAGAAATATAAAAAATATTTGTATTAAAAATGAATTTTAAAATTAATTTATCACATGTAAATGGGACGCTTATATATTTCATTTTCAGCACTAAACAATTAAGTTAATGAACGAATGGTGTTTTTGAAATATTTAATTAATTAATTAAATTATTTAAAAGTTAAAAATAATATATAAATATATATTATTTAAAAGTAATTTATATTTATTATTACCAGCTGCCATTTAAACTCCCAGAGTCCCAGGCCCACTTATTATTACCAGCTGCCATTTAAACTCCCAGAGTCCCAGACCCATAAATAAGATTGCTCACAGTAAAGCAGACTTCTCCGTCTCTTCTCTACCATCGCCTTCCCCCTTCTCTCTCTCTCTCTCTCTCTCTCCCCCTCTCCTTCTATATAAAATCATACATACACTCGAATATATATGTATATACAGGCACATGCTGCTTAGAACTCAGTTCGTCACTAGGAGATGCCAAGGCCGGGGCCAAGACCTTATGAATGTGTGAGGAGAGCTTGGCACAGTGACAGACACCAAGCCGTCCGAGGTTCAATCATTCAACAGATTTTCAGGTAACGGATAATGATATTGTTTGCTTGAACCTGGTTTTGGTGGTTGGGGGTTTGTTTTTCTGTCGATTTTCTTAGTGCCCACCATGTGTTTGATCAGGGTTGTCCATGAGAGTCACAGTGCTGCTACTAAGAAGAACAGGGAATGGAGGGAGAAGCTACCTATTGTGGTGCTCAAAGCGGAGGAAATCATGTATTCCAAGGCTAATTCCGAGGTTTGGCTCTTGAATTAGATTTGATAATTGAATGGGTCGGCTTGGATTTCTCGGATCTTTGTTGTATGGGTTGGGTTCTTTTGAATTGATTTTGAACACTGTTGGATTGCTTAGGCTGAGTACGTGGATCTCGAAACGCTATGGGACCGTGTAAATGATGCCATTAATACCATCATCAGGAGAGACGAGAGCACGGAAACTGGAGATCTCTTGCCGCTGTGTGTTGAAGGTACCTTTTTCCCTTTTTTGAAGAACCAGTTACTCTATAGTTCTTCCTTTTCCACACTTCTTGGGTCAAACTCTGAAATTATGCAACTGGGTTGGTCTCATTTTGAAAGTAGATCAGCCCCAGGCGTGGAGAAGGTCATTTAACTATTGAGAGACAGTTGATTCCTACCTGTTCTTTGGCTCTAAGATTTGCCAAGGGAAAGGAAAAATGAATGAGAAAATAAAGGAGAATAAGGACTGAAGCTAAATTTTTGTCTTTCTTTTATGTGTGTGTGTGTTGGGGGCGTGGGGTTTAAGAAAACAGAAAAAATGAATAGGTATTTCTCAATATTACGTTCTTCTTCGTCTCTTTTTGGTCAACAAACTCCTAGATCCATACATATTGGTAATGTTATTTCTCTAGACAATTATTTGTTGTTAAGAGATGGTTCTTCAAATGGGTAAATTGAAATTTTCACAATATGTTTTCAGCTGCCCTGAACTTGGGTTGTATACCAGTAAGGGCATCACGTAGCCAACGAAATTCTAATCCAACAGGTTACCTCAGTCCAAGAACTCAAGAACCTGGTTGTGTACCTGCTAAAGTTTTGGATGGCACTTCCAGTGAACGGAAGCCCCTGTCACTACCAATCCATCCTGGCAATGAATTAACGACTGCAAGACCGTTGGTGATGAATTCAGCGCCGTCAGTTACAGTATCTGACAGACATGCAATGCAAAAAGATATCTATAATAATGCCTCTACTTCCTCCAATATTCCTTTTCCATGTGGGGAACTTGCTCCTCCTTGCAACAACCAGTTTGTCCCAACGGACAGTAATGCTTCTGTGCATTGCGGTTCGGTTTTTCCATTGTATTATGGTTCACATTCTCAACCTAATATATCCCATTTTGACTTCCAACTTCCAAGAAACTCAAATTCCAGAATTGTTGGTACACCAGTTTTACCATCAACCATGCATCCTGCTAAAATGGGTAGCTTGCAAAACTTTTTTTCCAGTGAGAGGGAGGAACATTCTAAAAACATCATCAAGCAAAGGGATATTAGAAGCAACCACGACAAGGTGCCCGAAACAGAATTTGATCTATCTTTACGGTTGGGTTTGTTTAAAGACTCATCCATGAGCCTGGAAAAAGTTTCAGCTCATGATGGCAATATTGTTGATTTGAACAACTCTCAGGAGGGGAGCAAGTTCAGTGATATATCTCACTGCCAAAATGAAGAATTTTCATTCTTTCCTGTGCATACTGGTAATGATCCCAGTGGGTTCCAGTCAACCTGTTGGAACTTTGGGGGTGAAGGCCAGAGTACAGAAGGAGCTGTTAGGAAACGCAAGGCACCCCTTAATCACAATCTGGAGGATGAGCTATTTGCCTCACACCCGGAGTTCAGATTCAACCAGTTTACTGGTCGGGATAAAAGGCCAGGTTTGTAGAGAAATCCTTGCATGTTGTACCGTACACTTTTTTGGAAAAAAAAATGAGATGCCTTAGTATATATCTTTGAGGCCTTGATCTATGTCCACATTGTGATTGTTGAATTATTAACCACCATTTCATCTACAAGCTTAAGCTGTTAGAGGGTTAACATTATTTTTCATATTGTCATTTTTACTCTTAACACACCCTTTCATGTGGCTAGACTTCATTATATAACTGGTCTAAACATGTGCAATTATTTAAAAATTGGGTCAGCTGTGAGGTTCGAGCTTAGGATCTTTACTTGCTCTAATACTATGATGAGTTATTAACCACCAGTTCATAAAAAAAGCTTAAACTGTTAGATAGAGGTTTAACTTTATCTCTTATATTATCATTTTTACTCTCAACAGTTATCAATAAAAACTTGTATGGTTTTGCCGAGGGTCCCAACCAAGTACGTTACAAATTAATTTTCTTATTACTGCAGCCTAAACAAGACTCCAGCCACATAAGAAGAATTGTAAACCAACTCAAAATTAAATTTGTAATGGAAATTGAATGAAACATCATTACTTAAAATAACCTGCCTCTCCACCTTTCAGTCAAAAGAAGAAATAGTTGAATTAAAAGAAGAATAAAGGACACAATGTTTAGCATTTGTTGCAAGTGGAGCAGCGAGGGACATACTGTACATGGTGTTTAATTTAAATTGCATCTCTTCCCCTTCATCTCTCTAAATCTATCCATCTTATCTCTCTCGCTCTCTCTACCCACACACACACACACACACACTTAAAATTAATTGAATATTTGTTATATTGGGGTTGACTGATCTTTCATCCTACCTGGAACTAGAACTTGATTAGAATTTTAGTTGATGGAAAGGTTTTTCTTTTGAAAATCTTGGTGGGAGGCACTTAGTATTATATAAATTATAAGGGACTTAAAAGATAAGGCTAGAGATAGAAATGACTAGCAAGCTAGAATTCATGTTGCTGATCTCATATGGTAGAATAAAGGCTTAATATGTTGTTGGAAAGATTTTTCTTTTGTAAAGGAAAACACAAATGCTAACTAACTTTGATAAAATTTTCTATTCCAAAACAAAAAGGAAAAGATTTACATGTTTATTGAGTTGAATATCTAATTTGTAAGGATTTTCTTTCTTGATTTTTTGTTCCATGTTAAGCTATCGAGTCCTTATCTGGAGGGAAGGGGTATGTTCAGTCAAAATTGAAGTAAAATTGACCAGGAATATTTCATGATACATTTTTACCCATATAGAATGGTTGTTTCTTTTGCTTCATGTCTTTAATTTCTTTTACTACTTACCTTGCAACCACTTTTTTGTTGTCTTTTGAAACTATCCTGACCATATCACTTTTCAATTTGGGATGGTAGCTTTCTGTTGGTGCTAGCCAGATCACAGACAGAAATTTTCTTGGAAATTGGTTTTTGCCTTCATTTTAATGTCGTGTGTTCCCTTGCTATGACTCCTTGCCATTCTCCACCCCAATAAGTTTGAAAGCTGTACTTGAATCCTCAATTTTTCTTGGTTACAACTTACATGACATTTTATAGTAAAAGGAAGGCCAATTTTGTGTATATTTCCGTGGTTCCATTCCATCTATTTATAAGTAAGCTGCAGCTATGGAACAGTGCACACATGCTCCGTCATGACATCTGTCCCTGTACTTGCTGTATTGCTCACATTATGTTTCCTTTAAGAAAATCAATATGCTCATAAGTGTGGCTTTCCCATATCTCTTGGTCATCAATATTACCTACATTTGGACATTCTGCCAATAGGTGGAGAAATTACATTGTCCCTTGAAATTACTGTTATGTGCTTTTTCAAAGCATTGTACTAATGAATTATTGCACTTCAAATTTTCCTTTAAGGATTCTCTACTAGAATAGATAATAATTGATTATGCACATAGGAAATAGCATTGCGGATTTCCTGTATGTGTCTGATTTCCATACAATCAGGTAAAAAAAGGAGTCTAAATGTAAGAGCAATGGATGCCTTCTAAAATCAGTTTCTGTTCTCACAATAACCAATTTTTGTAATGGTCACATGTACTTTTACCTCATTATTGGATTTACTTGATACGTTGTGCACTGGGGATGCTTCTTTTTATTGGATTTACTTGATTAAGAACAATACTGAATACTGCAACTAGAGCTTGAACTCTCTAGTTTAATAAGAACCCAATCAACAACTGATTCATACTCATTTCATTATTGAGACACTAATATGTGGGATTAAATATTAGTAGTCAAATTGTGGCTAACTTCCATTCGACATTGTTGACCCACTCCTCTCATATAATTGGACAATGGGTTCAAGTCTGGAGGTTGCTTTTGCAAAAGCTATCACAGCACAACAATCATAATTTTGTGTTCTCTGAATCCTTGATGGTAGCTACTTATTTGTTTCAATGTTGTAGCAAGATGGTAAGTGAAACACCCCTCTTTAAAGTGTTCTTCCATGTTGTAGTTTGGAGTTTTTTTTTTTTTTTGGAAAAATTTCCCATAAAAGGCCTTTGCCAACCCTTTCGATTTACATCTTGTTTTCAAAACCTTCATTTGCTTGACCTTTCATGTTCATTATTTATTTTCCCCAATTCATTAAAGATTATTCTCCTAAGTAGTGCTTAGGGAGGTTTACCTCTAGTGGCCTCGCTTTTCCACCAAACTCTTGCAATTGGTTTAGTTTGTTAAGGTGAGGTCTTTGTGAGTGCACTTATTTTAACGAATTGAACCTAGTTTAAGTCATAACTCATATTAAGAAGTCCAAATCTCGAATCAATCCGAAATACCGAATTTAAAAGAAAAATAGACTTTTTGGGTGTCTCGACCGAAATCTTTAGAAATTTTCAATGTAAATTTCTAAATCACCACAACCCAATATATGAACGTAAAAGTTGTCTATTTTCAACAAAATAAAATAATAGACTTTAAATGAAAACCAAGTTTGTACGGTGAGTTTGACATATTTAATACTTATATCACCAAAACATAACTCATACATACATCTCATAAAAACACGTATAGCATCTACAAATCATTACATGCCACAAAAATAATGAAGCTTCCCAAAACCTATGCTTCAAGAGTTTCTTTCCCCTTTGAGCTACTTGCCTTCCTTTGTGGTGCCATTTGTGACCATGATGACCTCCTTACAAGAGCTTTCTCAATCGGCACTAGAAGTGCCTCTTGGAAGGTTCTCGACCATGTCACCTTGGGCCTAAGTGGCAAGAAAAGTGCATGTGTCCACTCCACGGTGCCACTTGTGACCCCATCAGCCTCTTTCCAAGAGCTTTCTCAATCGGTGCCGGAAGCACCTCTTGGAAGGTACCTGACCATGTCACGACGTAGAGAAAAATAGCATGGTCATACATGATCGTTGATGCAAATGAGAAGCCAAAATGAAGTATATTTCCAGAATTGATTTTTTCATGCAATACAAAAAACCACCAAATAAGAGTTTGTGAGTGGGAGAGTCTCACCATGGGGTCTCTTTAGAGAAGATCTTGCTTGCCCTTCCTAGCTTCCCAATCTCTACTTGGTCACCTTGATGGCAACCTCCTTCTTTTGTTCACTTGTTCTGATTACAATAGCCCTTTATATAGGCATATCAGATTGCATAACCACCCTCATGCTTCTAACTATTTGCTAAAATATCTCCTAATAGGCCTATTACCACATTACCCCTTTAATGCTCATTGGGTCATGACGTTATCTATTTTCTCTCCTCTTACACTTATGTCAAATCTCTCAAAAGAGAGATCCTCCCCCAATTTATAGGATCCCTCATCTTCCCTATCAAGAAGCAAATTAATATAAGGGATTTTGTGTTTTTTTTTTTTTTTTTGTGAAACATTCCTATATGTACACGTGGGCATGGAGGAAGAAGAAAAGAGTCAAGGCATCAATGGGGGATGGCTTCCAAGCAGCCATCCCCAAAGGTGTAAAGGGGTCTTCCTTCGTGTGGGCACGCAGGTGAGCAGCAGCAGCTGCTTGTTGCAAACAGCGAGCAGAAGCCATCCCCAAAGGTGTAAAGGGGTCTGCCTTGGCGTGGGCACGCAGGTGAGCAGCAGCAGCTGCTTGCTGCTTGCTTTTCTAGGGGACTGTGGTGACCTCACGATCCATAGGGGGAGAGTTGGTGGGCTGCAGCCCGCTGGCTCCTCCCTCCTTTATATAAATATATATATTATATATTTTTTTATATATATACACCTATACATATATTGAACCCATATACATGTAGATCTACATATCAATTCATTTGACCCATTTGGTTAACTGAATTTTTCTCAAAATTAAGTCCGAATTTATTTTCTCAAGTCTCCAAATATTCTAAAAATATTTTGAGGTGTTACTGGAAGGTTGCGTACTTGGAGCCTCCTGCACACTTTTCTATATCTGGAGCCTTGATTGCTTTATGTGATATTTCTTATTTGTTGAAACCTTGATGAATAATTAATGCATCTTAAGTTGCTCTTTCTAGCCTAGTAAAATTTTTACACCCTTTACCTCAGTAATTTTATGGAGATGCTATCTAAGTCCAAAAATAATAGAAGCTATTGAATTATAGTGCTAAACTATTTGCCACATTAAGTTTGATGTATCTGCTATTAATGCATTGACATTCTAGAGAATCTCTTCCCTTGTATATTACTGTGACTTAGTAGACCTGGCATTATATTTTTTGGTGAAGTGTATTACATTTCTTTTAATTTACTTGTTTTGAATAACTAAAGGTACTGTTTCAGCTTGGAGAAATCACATATCTTCAACCTGGCCCCCGTTTGACATGGTTTCTGAGATAAATAATTTTCTACTGCATTTTATTTTAGCAATTGTGCTGGGAAAGTTTAGAAACTATGTATTAGTAAAAGCAGCTCATCATTAAGCAATTTTATAGTTAAAGACCTGTGGTCAGTTCTTTCTACATAAGCTGTTAGGCTGCTCTTAAATTCTGGCTATAGGATTGTTGTTAATGCTCAAAATATTCTTGCTTGTAGTTGCATTCTCTCACATTTCTGTCCAGCTTTGTATCCCATTAGATAACTTGGTGAAGTTTCTGTGAGGGTCTCTTGCTGTTGACTTCTCCTTATGTAAATCATTCCAATTTCTGCAATTGTTGAGGAGTTTAGAGAGCATGCAAGTTGAACTCTTTCTGGATAGTTAATGAAAGAATGGCACAAGTTCCTTAACTTTTATAGGCTTGTATAATTGGTCATGTAATTCTTATCTCAATTGCTTTCTCTCTTAGATTGGTCCTCTTATTGTTTCTCTTAGACATGGCCAAAATTGAACCGGACCGGCGGTTCGAACCGGAACCGGACCGGCCGGAACCGGAACCGGACCGAACCGGCAAAATTCGGTCTGGTTCCGGTTCGAGGTTCCGTGGAACCGGAACCGGCGGTTCCGCGGAACCGCGGAGGGGTGCTGCACTGCAGCACCCCCCCTTCCCCCGCAACGGTCCAAGTCTAATTCTATTTTTTATTTTTTATTTTTTACATTTGTAAAAATTAATTACTTGTATTACATACTTGTTTAGTTGTTTTAATTATTTTTAATGAAATTATTACTTATATTTCTTCAATTTTTAGTAGTATTTTTTATTAAAAATATGGTTGAGAATATCTATATTTACAATTACATTTAACAATTAAAAATCGAAACCAAACCGAACCGAACAACGGAACAAGGACCAAAATTGAATACAACAATATTTAAAAAAAATTAAAAAAATTCGGTTTGAACCGGAACCGGAACCGTTGACCGAATCGGCACGAATTGGAACCGGAACCGAACCGTCCCAAACCGCCATTGGGCGGTTCGGTTCAGGTTCAAAGATTTCTTGAACCGGAATCGGCAGTTTATGAATCGTGGCCATGTCTTTCTCTACCAGCATAAGGTCTCTTATGTACATGAGATCCTTCTTTTCCGAAATGTTTCTAGGATTTTGATGTTTGGGTAAATTACCAAAAAATGCCGAACTTTAATTTGTTTTGCGGATTTATTCTGAACTTCCAATTTTATCACTTAACCACGATAACTTTAAAAACGTTTTCAATTGTGTTCTGTAGTCAACATTCAGCTAAAAAAAAAAAAAACAAAAACTTTATATTGCTCTGTGTAGAAGTATTGCATTCATATAGCACTTAGAAGGTGCAGGGTAGCAAGAGATTACTTTCTTAATGGAAGTGACATATCCCAAGATAACTTAAGCTCCTCTTCATCATCATCATCTGCTTCTTCTTCTTCGTCGTCCATCTATATGTCTTTCAGCTTGTTTCTTAAGCATAGCCTAAATCCCTTTGGCCTTGGCCTTGAACATTGGCACTTTGTTTATAAACTCAAGACATCAACAGAAACATGACAAACCAGACAAGAATAATGTGAAAGTGTGAAATCCTGCGTAGTGCATACAAATGCTACGTTCAATCAGAGAGAATCATGCACTGATAGCCACTGTTCCTTGAATTGTTCATTCATTTTATTAATTAACATGGCTGTAATCGAATTTCCTTTCAGTAATTGTTACGTTTTGAATGAGACAAAGCAATGCGTAATTGGATGTTGGGAACGTTTGAAATCTGAAGCTAATCATATAGTTGAAATATGATTTATCAAGGTAGTTATATCTAATTTGGACTTTAGTGAATTATCCACTGCAATGCGAATGGAAGACTGCAAAATGAAAGCATGGACCATGATTGATGTATTGAACCAAACCCCCTCCACTATAGACCATAGCATTTGCAAGTTGGTAATTGTCACTTCTCATCTGTCTGGCCCTTCAATCACATATAATGAATTAGCCAAATATAATTAGAATTCTGATTTGTTTGGTACTTATTTTATCAAAAAAAGAAAAAAAATCTTCATAATCGTTGAAGTAGTTGACCAAATGATCTAAGACAGATAAAGGTCACTCTCGAGGTATGATTTTCCCCCTTTTTTGGTGCTTTTTTTGCGAGAGAGCCGTGTTTTGTAGTCTCGTCTTTTTATTTTATAAATATATTTTATTGGTAATTCAAACTTGCCTTTATGTCTTAAAGACTTCTTTGTGTCCATACTTCATTTTTTTTTTTATATATACTTTTAACAAGAATTAAAGGTTGTCATGGGGTTGATGCAAACCATTTAACTCAATTTGTAAGGAACTTAGAAACATTTAAATACCATACCTTGCCTTGGGGTGTATTTGCGATTAAGCCTTGTATCTTGTTAAAATTTCGGTAATTTAAGCTCATTTGTTTCTCATTGAAGTCATAGATGTTGTCTGAATCCGAACATTGAGCTCATAATCTCAAAGTGGTAACATAATATCGTCAAATCCTCATAAGCCACCACGTTGTGGTAAAGATTTCTAGAAAATCATCAAGGAGAATGGACGACCAGATCACTAGCTTGTGTTAGTCATTGGTCGAGAGCTGGCTTGTCAAGCTCCTCTTATATTCAAAAGAAGCTGCCGTCCAATTTAAAAACCTTTCCTAGTCAAAGAAAGGCTTCAATGAATATCATATCATGTATATAGTGTACTGGTCTAGATGGGTTCCCCTCGACAACGTTTATCACAATACTATGATTATTCCTTGTTATGGTGTGTCCTTAAAAGGACTTTTTTCATAAGAAGATGGTAAAATGAAACACGCTTTTGATCACATCAATACCATGACCATACATACATACATACATACAAACAGAAATTTTCAATCAAATTGATTATGATAACAATTGTACAAAAATTATATAGATGCGTTATTTTTATATTATTATAATAATATGATTACGTTTAGGTAGTCATGAGATCACCTAACAACAAAAGGAAGATGAGAGTAGTCAAACTGAACTCTTCAGTTTTCTTTTCCTGAGATCAGCAAGCAATGGAAACGTGGACAATATTACAAAACGAAATAATGAATGGGTTGAAATTAAAAGCAATATCACAAGCATTATTTTGGACAAAAATCAACACCGTGGATATATTGAGAGATCACACCAAACTGTCTGTATATCAAATGGAAAATATTCTTTATTGTAACGCAGGAAAACAAATGTTCAATAATAATGCCAATATTACATCAACCGCACCCTAAAAAATGGAGGAAAAATCTGTAAATTAACGTGTAATTGATCTAATGAAGCAGAGCCAAGGCAATGGACAATAAGGTGACCGGCAAGGCAGCCGCGGCCAACGATGACGGAGCGCCGTTTGGTGGCGGAGGAGCGGTGGTGCTGGACGGAGAAGGGGTACTGCCTGACGGAGAAGGCGTGGTGGTTCCGGACGGAGAAGGCGTGGGCGGAGGAGTGGTGCTTCCGGACGGGGAAGGCGTGGGCGGAGGAGTGGTGGTGCCGGACGGAGACGGGGCTGTGGGCGAGTTGGGTGTGGGGGCCGACGGAGATGGTGGGGTGGCGGTGGAGGGAGGCGGGGAGGTGGGGCTGGGAGAAGGTGAGGGGGTGGCAGCGGCAGGCTGGGGGGCCGGAGAAGCGGATGCGGAGACATTGATGGCCAACTTCTGACCCATGCTGCAGTGCTGACCGAAAGTGCAGATGAAGTAGTGCTCGCCGGCCGCGCTGACAGTAATATTAGTTGGCCCGTCGGTTGCAAGGGAGATGGGGCTGGTGCCGTTGCAGTTGTCGAACCCCGCCTTCGTCACCGTCGCCACGTCGTGCGCTCCGGTGTTGTAGTTGAAGACTACGCATCCAATCAAAAACAAAAGGTTAGATAAGAGAGAAAATATTTATTTCGTGTTGTAGTGTTGGACGTGATATATATATACAACTGAATTTACAGCCTTAATTACCAAGAACATCGCCGACGGTGAAGGTTTGGTTGGAAGCCCAGGTGGAGTAGGCTACGGCGCCGCCGGGTACGGTCCAACCCAAGGCATCTCCGACTATATGGGTAGTCTTAGCGGCGGTGCTCTGCAACATAGCAGCCATGACCACCATTCCAAGAAGCACCATTTTCATGGATGCCATCGCCTTGCTGTGTTGTTGATGAACAGGTCGCCCCCTATCTCTCTGTCTCTCTGTATATATGTAGATATATAGATGTATTTGCTGAATTGGTTTATGGGTTTTCGCTATTACAACGAGAAGTGAGGTATTTATAGAGAAAGAGGGAGTTGGAGAAGAGTCAGAGAGCCAATGACGACGAAGCTTGGTTCATCACACGGGTCAAGGCAGCTAGAATCGTCAACTCTATTCCTCTCCTGTCATAATGGAGATGGATAATTAAAATAAATTATTTAATGTTTGTGGGAACATGCCTACTAACGTGAACGTCTCATTATAAAAATACGCAGAGAATTTTCTCATAAGATTTTTTTATACAAATCTTCTAAGATTTAAGATTTTTAAGAGTTATTTTATTATATAATTTCAAATTATACTTATATTAATAAATAGGAAGTCTTTTCTTTACTTTCTAAATTCTGAGGAGTTTAACTTAAATATAGAAAGATTTTATTAAAAAATACCTTACATTCTCTAATCTCCTCTGTTTTTACAAAATCTCAAGTATTTAAAGACGATTTTTTGACATCTAAATTTATTATTAGATTCAAACACTAATGTTGATAAATTATTTTCAATGAAAAGTATTTTAAATTTTATTTTATTTAACTTGAAAATTAAAAAAACGTGTAAAAGAAAATTAACTCTGATACCGAGGACACGTTAGGTAATTGGTGGGCCCGGTGGGGTGGAGGAACTTCCAGATTCCGCCGCGTGCCACCGACTCAAACTGGACTTTCCGGCTGCTGACCGCCTCCGCGTTTCAGTATGTTCGCTGGAACGCCATGATCGGTCAAAAATGTACGGTTGCGTGGGCTCCATTGCTTGGAACAAATTTAATTGCTAGGTCTTGGGGTTGCTGAGATGAGATGGTTTGATTGGTTACTCCATACGGGAATTGAATATTATATATATATATATATATATATGCATTGCCCAAATGTTTATTTGACACAGCCTTTTGTCGCTCAATATTAATTTCTAAAAATTTATTTTGATAACAAATTGAAACCCAAGTGAATTGAAGTTGTCACTTACTTAGCATTTAGTATTAAAAATTCCCTCAATAAAGTGTTTTTTTTTTATGGATCTTAATTTGAAAAATAAAAATGAATTATGTTAATAAAATAATTATGGACTATTGAATGCTTTTGGAAAAAAATTAAAAAAAAAATTAGTTTATTTGGTTTTTGACTTCACAAAAAATCATCAATCTTGATCAATCTATAAACATGCCTAATTTTTCATTTTTCCTTGAAATCGAAGCAATTAATATAGAGAGTGTTTTATTTTATGTATGGTCTTTTGATTTAACCCATTCAATTTTAATATTCTGTTTGGTTGGGCTGAAATATTGTGTTGGTTTCTTTGTGATTGGGCTTTGACAAACTGTTATTGGCCTACCTGTTCTGGTGAGGTCCATTTGAGACCAACCCAAGATTGTTTTTTTTTTTTTTTTTTTTGACAACTTTGATGTCTGAGCTTCACAACCTTAGTTTTGAAAGAGATCGGTATTCCTTTTTGATAAATTAGATATGGTCATAAATTTATATACTTCTATGTGGACACGCGGTCAGTTTTTATTAAATTGGACATTTTTGTCTCTATTAAGAATCGAATCCTCGTCACTCCTAAAAAAATTTGAAAGTTTTACCACTTGTGCTATACCTTAGGAGTTGCCTATAATTGTTTTTTGTTTTGATGAGGGTGGGACGATAGAGATTAAGTTGGTTATAAAAATTATATATATATATTTTAATTTATAATCTTATTTTTATATATTTTTGTCTAAAACTCCCCAATTGTTTGATCACTTTATTCAGATTGGGATTGACAATGAATAAAAATTCAAAAATAAAGATCAATAGTCGTCAACCTGATATAGAATACATTAGTATAGTATTTTTAAAAATTAGAAACTTAGAATCAAAGCGAATTTATTGTATAACGAAATCCTAATTATGTGTGAGTAGGAGATGTAAATATTAAATTAGATACATGTCTTTGTTGATAGAGAATTATTATTCATAACATAATTTTATTTATTTATTTTTTGATTACGCACTATTACGAGTGTCCCTTATTATTTCACTCCACGATGTTATCAAGAGATGTAAATCAAGAAACTCAGCAATCAATTTCGATTCCTAACACATCCGTTGAAGTGAGGGAGAAGTGTCCTTTTAATCCCAAGCAGTCACAACTAGACTATATCATATGAGCTTATTTTATTTTATGTGTGAGAGAGAGGTAGATGTAGTCAAATTTGCCATTCTTGAATAGTTTTATATTTTTCAATTACACATTTTCTTCGCATCCAACTTCTCTTGTGGAAACACAGCAAGAAAGCCAGTGGCACAAACCCTAAAATACACCAACCCAATAAAGTGGGTTTTTTTTTAATTATTAATAAAGATGGTGGCCTAACACTACCTATTGTAATCAAATGATTGTCAATTAAAGATTGGTTTTGGTTGGTTGAACGTGGCAATGAGTTCCTAGAGCTTTTCAATTAGTCCCCCCCTCCCCTTTGTTCTTTATTTCCCAAGGCGACTTTAAAAATTTTTTGCCATCTCATCACATCTTTTTCAGGGCGAAGAAAATATCTTTGACATGACAAGCAAAGCCTAAAGCAACAATATATAATTGTCCATACTAAAACTTATTTAATTATGTATAAAAATGTAAATGGGTTTTCAAATAACTCATTTACATACTTATTTTAATAAATTTTTAAATAGCTCTTATATTTATATTTCTTAATTATAATTTTTTATGTTTGTTTTTGTCGAAATATAATAATTAAATTTATAATGTGAAAAGATCAAGTACAAGTAAAGCAAGGTAAGAAAACTGAGATGAACTACAAGTCGAGAGGAAGTGGTAGGTTGTTGCCCAAGGGAGACTTCATGCTGTTGTTGTTTGGGGGAGAACTCATACTTTTGTTCGAGGGGAGAGATCAACATGTTTGAATCTCTCAAAGAAGCAATTGTAGGCCTGAACAAGCAGATAGCGTTGAAGCGAAAGAGAAAGATAGATGACTGCCTAAAAGAAAGCTTCAATGTTCGAGAGAGAGTAGCTATAAAGGAATACATGGTTAGAAGGCATGAGGGGATTCTTCTTGCATGGGTTCTCAAATGTTTACATTAGAAAAAGTCATGGTGATCCTGTTGAATAAACTTGTGAAAGTGTCCAAGGGAAGTAGTGGTCTTTCATCTAGATAAACAAGCAGATTAATTGGTGTTTAGGTGTTGTTATGAGTAAGAGATGATTCGAGAGAAAATCCCAATAAACAATAGGTTGGAAGGCTATTTATGCCTCCTAAATAGTAGTGGGACATGTGTGACACATGCATGAGACTGTAAGGAGTTGTTTTGGATTAAGCCTAAAAGAAACCCCCCAAAGGAGTAGGTCTTCGAGAGAAGGAATGCCTTGTGAGGCGGGCTACCATTGGGCAAGGCAATGACAGAATAATGAATTGTTCAAGAGAAATTTTTTTTTGTTGTTCCCCTAGAAAAGTAACTTGATTGGGTGTGTGATACTTTTCATGCGAAGAAGACTTCTCTGATAGAACATCATTCTTCCAAGAGAATGCCCTTTGTTCTAAAGAGCGTCATTTTTTCGAAAATTAACAATTTCTTTGGGAGAACGTCTTCTTGTCCCAGAGACCATACTTCCCTGGAAGAATGATTTTGTCCAAAGATTGGGTTACAATAATATATTTATTTTAATTTTAAATAAACTTAATTAAAATACATTAAAAAATCTATTTATATCCTTAATTATAGTCAACACTTATGACACATTTAAAGGATAAATTACAGTCAACACTCTTAAAATGTCAACCAAAAACAAAATAAAACAAAAGCACCCATGACATTTGAAAAATAATAGTGAGAGTTCTTTTTACTTTACAGTTTTGACTATACTTTTTCTCTTAATCGTTGTTAAAATTGTTAATATAAAAAAACATCTTTGCATTTTTTTCTCCCTCTCTTTATTCTCCTCTTTTGTCCAGGCAAAATTTAGTAATTTATGGATCTCTATTCGACGGTGGCTAAAGTATATTCGAGAGTAACTAAACTACCATAGAACGCAACAAAAAGAGAGATTGATACACACATGCATTCTAGGAAATTTATCATACAAGGAGAATAGAAAGGGAGAGACGGAAAATCTGTAAAAATAATATAAAAGCAAAAATATAGCTAAAGTTATAAAATTAAGAAAGATTTCAGTCTTTTTATTAAACCCTAAAAGTGCTCTCTAATTTACCCTTATATATGTATATTTTAAATTTCCTCAATAAAGATATATATCCACCTTCCCTCCATCATTGCCTTCACGAAATTATTTAGTCACGGCCGGTGCGGAAGTAGTGAAAAAAAGTGATCCTTCTATATTATATTATTATATAGCAATAGCTAGCAGCCAGCCTATCACGTTTACAAAAGTCACCACCTAAACCTCAAGCTAATTTATTGGTGGTCCAGACAGAAAAATTTAAACATGTAAATCAATCCACATGACAACTCAATCAAACACACAAACAAAGAACCCAAAAAAAAAAAAAAAAAAAAACTATTCTAAGGTCTACAGGAAAGCCATGACAATGGTCATGATGATGAAGGAGGAGGCGGCGACGGCTGCCGGCGGGGCAGAGTTGGGTGGCGGAGGAGCATGGGCTGCCGGCGGGGGTGGGCTGCTGCCTGGAGAGGCCGGCGGCGGGGGGCTGCCGCTCGGACTGGCGGCAGAAGTAACATTAACGCTCAACTTTTGGCCCGAGGAGCAGTGGCTGCCGATGGTGCAGATGTAGTAGTTCATGCCGGCTGAGCTTAGCTTGATGGTTGCCGGACCGGTGGTCACAATCTGGTTGCCGGCGGTGCAGCCGCTGAACTCAGACTGACTCACTGTGGCGACGTCGTGTTGTCCAGTGGCAAAATTGAAAACTGCAAAGTAGATAAAATTTTGAATAATGATTTAGAGCTGTTTTGGATTTCAGTCTTGATAAGTCCTGTTTGGTTTTGCTGCCAGTTTTAATGTATTTATGTTGGTGAGAGAGTGGAACATGGCCTAAGCAAATAATACAGGGTTGTCTTGATTGTCCCCCTTCTTATTCACTTGAAATTTGGAATGTTCTAGAATATCAACATTGGTATATATTCTAGAATTCTGTCATCAAGACAATCAAAGGCAGCTAAATCAGGTATCTCAAGACTCTAAAGGTGAGTAAGATAATGTTAAATTAAAATAAAATTAAAATATTTTTTAAATAATTAATATAAGATTTGAAAAGTATTTTGTAATTTTTTTTAAATTATTTGTTAAAATTTTAAAATATATTAGAAGATATATGTGTTATTTTTTTTATTTATAAGAACAAAAATAAATTTATTTAGAGAGATAGAGATAAATTCATTTAAAAACATTTAAAGAAGAACTCACACGATTATGATTTTTTTTAAGGGTAGTAGACAAATTTAATAAATATTCACATCTTATTTTTTTTAATTTATATTTTAATTAACAAATACTATTTAACAAAATTACTTTTTAAGTGAATTACGCTGAATCTTGATCGTCCCCTCCTTTGCAAGCACGACATACTTGTATGTGTGAATAGAGGTTGAACTTTACCTAGAGAGTCTCCCACCGCGAAGGTGTGTTTCGCCGCCCAGTCGGAGTAGAAGCTGGCACCGCCAGAGGGGATCTTCCAGCCGGAGTCATCGCCTACGGTGTATGATGCCGCCGTTGAGCCCTCCACCAGGGCAGCCACCACTGCTATTGCAAGGAAAGCGAGTCTTGCCATATGTTTGCTTGAAGGCATCTCAGACAAAACTATGGTGCTTGTCTTGTGTTCAATGAGTCTAGGTCACCCCTGTTGCAGCAACTCAAGCTTGGATGGCCTTGTGGGTTTTGTTCATTTCATTAATGATATAAATAGAGCCAAGGCTAACTGCCCTCTTCGTAGTTGGTGAGGTTCCTTATTGGATGGCTGCCACGTGGAGGGCCAGTGTTTTCCCTGAGGTATTTTATTATTATTATTTTCTGTTATTGGCAGCTTAATTGCCTCCTGGGGTTGGTATATTTAAGTTGAAAGTCAAATGAGAAGATGGGCATCAAGAGAAGGAAGGAACATAGAAACCAGACAAGGTGATAACCACATATATAGAATAACAGTACAATCCTCACCAAAAAGTGATCGCAGCGAAAGAGATGCACCCAAAATTTTCAAAAGTAAATTAATTATGTTGAGAATGAGTCCCAGTTTTAATTCTTGACATATTCATCGGACCAAAACTCTATATCTCAATTTGACCCAAACTAATCTTAAAACAATTTCCTGATCCGTACCTAATGATGTTAGGTTGATTTTGATACCGCTTGTAACACCATAACTTCTTTCTCAAAAATGTTGCAGTAGAAGGCGGGTTATGGGTTGATGATGAGACTCAGTAGATTAATCTGGCTACAGCGAAACAGATTAATCTGGTGCTAACCCGATGTACATTGCTTAAAACAGAGAAATTTACGGGCAATTCCTTCTAGGGTCTGCAAATGGCAAGAATAGATGAAATAGACAGATGATGCACTGCAATATGACATGAGATAGCAACCCACTAGTATGGAGAGAAGATTTATTTGGCATGCACTAAACAAATAAAAATTGCTGAAGCAGATAAAAATGATCAGCAATTCCAAAATTTGCTTTGTTATGAATTCAATCGGAGAAGCAGTATCAAAGCCGAGGCGATAGCCAATAGTTGTTCCAGCTTTGAAATGTTACAACTTAATTTAATTATATATATATATATATGTATATTTTAATTTCCCAAATGAATATATTCACTGTCTCAATCATGCTCAGTCATGGCCTGTGCAAAACTGAACAAAAAGGAAATCCTCTATTATGGTAGCCAGCCTATCATGTATACAGAAATCATCATCAAAAACTCGCACTAATTTATTGTTCTCCAAACACAAAAATCAAACTTGTAACTCATCAACAGGACAACTCCATCAAACACACAAACAAATAAAAACAATTAAGGGTTAAAGGAAAGCTATGGCAATGGACATGGGGATGAAAAAGGCGGTGGGACCATTCCCACAGGGGCTGGGCAGAGATGGGTGGCGGAGGAGGAGCAGTGGTAGTGGGTGGAGAGGTAGGGGATGAACCAGCTGCCGGTGGCGGCTGGCTGCCGCTTGGAGTGGAAGCAGAAGTAACATTAATGCTCAACTTTTGGCCGAGGGAGCAGTGGTTGGCGATGGTGCAGATATAGTAGTGCATGCCGGTTGAGTTTAGCTTGATGGCTGCTGGACCAGTGGTCTGAAGAGCAATTGGGTGGGCGGAATTGCAGCTGTTGAAATCAGCCTCAGTCACTGTGGTGACATCGTGTGCTCCGTGGAAAAGTTGAAAACTGCAAACTTGAGGGAATTTTAATGATGACATAGCGCTAGTTTTTGATTTCAGTCTCATTACGCCCGTTTGAATTTGCTGTCAGTTTTCATGTTATTTATATCCAAGGGAGCGATGAAGGAGAGCAAGGTGAGAGTGAAGGAAAGGGTGTTAGCACTCAGTGTGGAAAAAGATAAAATGGAAAATCCTAACACACCAACACTTTTTTTCAACGCCGGTCCATTTTTTTGTTAGTCACTTGAATTTTGGAATATTCCAGAATATCAACATAGGTGTTTTAGAATTCTGTCATGGATGGGACAATCAAGACAGGCATTCTAGTTGTTCTCTGATAAAATTAGAGTTTCAAACCAATAGAGCTGCTCCAAAATGATTTGAAACCCAGCTAGATTAGGGCTACTTCAAGATCGTCTTTTTATTTAAATAGTTTCGAACTTAATTTTTAGACTCAAATAGTAACAGTTTGAACTTGATTTTTAAGTTCAAATAATATCCGAGCCATGCCAAGCTTAAATTTTAAGTCTTTTAATTCATTTCTACTCATGAACAACTTAGTTCGTGGTTTGTTTGTAGGTGTTTACAAACTTGTATATAACTTTGCCTCTTTATAGGCTTAAATGGAGCATATTTTAAAATAATGTGTTCTTTTAATAATTAAGAATTTTTTCTTCATTATTTATATTATTCAAGATTTAAATATATATTAAAGTACATTAATTTTATATGTTCTACTAAAACTAGTCAGAAATCAAACACGTAATAACCTTCAACGTTTAAAACTTATGAAAAGATTTGTATAAACTCATTTATACCTCAATTAATAAAAATGAGTTGAGGTTGAACCTTCTAAATAAACAAACTTGAGCCTCATTTTTGGGCTTGACTCAAACTCAGGCTCGGGCCCTGTCCAATACAATTCTAACAAATAAGCCCGAGTTTCTATAGCTTCATTTCAACTTGGCTTGTTTGCAGCCGTAGGGACCATCAAGATGACTAAATCAGATATTCCAAAGCTACGCGAATTATGAGAACACAAAAGTTATCTTGATCTTCCCCTTCTTTGCACGCATGTATGCGTGCATTAACTCTACCTAGAGAGTCTCCCACCATGAAGATATGTTTCATGGCCTAGTTGGCATAGAAGCTGGCACTGCCAGAAGCGACATGCCTGCTGGACCTGTCACCAACGGTGTATGATGCCGCAGTTGAGCTCTCCACTAGGGCAGCCATCGACTGCTGTTGCAGGGATGCCAAGTCTTGCCACATGTTTGCTTGAAGGCATCTCAGCCAACACCATGGTGCTGTGCTGTGTTCTATAGGTCTAGGTCAACCCTGTTGTAGCAACTGAAGGTTCGGATGGCCTTATAGGTTGTGTTCATTCATTAATGAGACTATGTAGAGCCAAACCCAACTGCCCCCTTGGTGAGGTTCCCCTATTGGATGGCTGCCGTGTGGAGGGCCAGTACTTTCCTTTGAGGTTATTTATTATTATTATTATTATTATTATTACTATTATTATTATTATTTGTAGCTTAGTCGCCTACCGGGGTTGGTACATTCAAGCTGAAAGTCAATGAGAAGACAGACACAGAGGGAACTGGGGAAGAAACATAGAAACCTGACATAAGTCTTGTGATTGTTACATTCTATGGCAATTTACTGTTGTCTTGGGTTCCTGCCGAATAAAGGCGACAGTTATATATAATAATTTTCCAGACATAATAACAGAGACATAAGCTCCAAAAAGTGCGACTACCATCAGTGAAACAGTAGATACGACAGAGAAGAAGATAATCTGACACTAAACCAATGAACATTGCTTAAATAGATAAAATCTATCGATAATTCCTACAGCGAGTCTGTAGATGGCAAGAATGGATGATAATACACCGATGATGCCCTGTAATATGACGTGAGATACAAATATGGGGAGAAGATTTATTTGGCGTGCACTAAAAAAATATACATTGCTGAAGCAGATAAAAATGATCAGCAATTCCTACTGCCATTTCTCACGGTAACAAGAATTGATGATGTGCTCAAATAGGACATGAGATACCAAACCTATGGCTCTTATAAGTCAGTTCATTGTATAAATCTAGGAGTGCCCCAAAATTTGCTTTATCATGAACTTAAACCGAGCAGCAGCATCAGAGCAGAGGTGACCAAAACCAAGGAGTAGGATCCAAACCAACCTTTACCTTGAAAATCCTGTAATAATGGAAACAAAAAGTATGTATCAAAAAAATGATCAATGGTGAATAGCAAGAAAAATATGGAAAAGGTCAATGGTGTCACAGTAGCTGAAATAGTGGTCTAACAAGTAATTCTTAATGCATCTGAGTTCTAAATGCTCCTTTTTTAATTATCATGCATGTTGAACAAAAAAAACTAGCCTAACAGAGTTTTAAACTAGGCGGCCAGTTTAACCATTAGAACAATTGTGACATAACGGCGTTAGTCTTTTGCCATTTGATTGAAGCATAATGATTCTAGATGGGTACAGAATAATATAGAACGAAAGTAGCCTCCAGATAATTAATATCTTTCCATATCAACTTAAAACCTAATATAACTTCAACTATCAACTCAAAACCAGAGATTTGCTGAATTTATAGTTCATCAGTACAGGTAGGTTGAAGAAACATTTACACTGTTTGGAACTAGAATTTCTGAATGGAAAGGAAGAGGAAGGCAAAATAAATCTTCTTAACTATCTGCACGTAAATATGTATGGATAAGTTATTTCATTTTCCTTTCCATTGAAAAATTCAATTTGCAAATGGAGCATTAAACAGAAAAGGAAAAGACAATCATGGTGTTCTTTCTGCCTTTCTTCTTTTCCCTTAATTGTCCATCAAAGGACCAAAACCCTTGGGAAGGGGAAAATTAAGTTGCATAGCAAAGCTGTGGTATTCATGAGTTTTAAGATGTTCATATACCAAACTAAGTACCACAAGTTGCATAGAATTTAACTGCAGCAAAATTAAATTAAACAAAATTTATGATGCTGTAAAGTACTAAAATAGAATCCCACATTGCCTCAGCAAGGGAGACTTAGGCGAAGAGGATCCCTCCACCTGTTAAGCTGGTTTTTCAGGTTGGAGTTCTACCTCTGACTTCTCACATGGTATCAAAGCCAACCCTTGGCTGTTGTGGTCATGGACCAGTATCTTGCCTAATCACTTAGGCATATATTAGTTATTGGAGAAGCTTTGGCGGCGGTGGCGGTGGCGATGGCGCGGGGGGGGGGGGGGTGGGTGAGAACGCCACACTACCTCAATAAGGGAGACCTGAGTTCTATATAAGGAGGAGGATCCCTTCGCTTGTTAAGCTTTTCAAGTTGGAGTTCTACCCGTGACTTCTCACATAAGGAGTGAAGTTTTTTGACAAAACAGAGTTGCTAGTAAAGATTTGAATTCAATTGTAAGAATCAAAATATCTCTCAAACTTTGTAAGGCTGAGCTCAAGTTAAATTGAAAGATTGGAATATCATATGCTGACATCTAGAGATGTAGTTGCTATTAAAGTTGAGAAATCAAATGTTTTTTTGCTATCAACTAACCAATTAATTTCTCTCTTACAAACGTCCTCTTCCCCACCCACCCACCCACCCCAAGAATGAAAAAACCCCTCTTTCATTTAGTGCACCATTTCAACTAGCAGTTTGAGCCCGAAAACAATAAGTAGAAAAGAAACTGGGAAAAGTGGTAGCATGTCCTGTTAAAGAAAGATGAGAAACAGATGCTAAAGACACTCCCCCCACAAAAGTGTCACTCCACAGTGCTTACAAGCTGATTTCTCCAACAAAAATACTACCCCAAGGATACAAATATTTCTATAACAACTAAGTCTGTACTATGCCATAATGTAATTGGAGAAAAGAGTTGGCTGCAGGAAAGATGGGTTTACATAAATCATGTTCTTATTATAGATCTTTACTCGTTTATTAATTGTAAAACATTGTGTGCAATTCTTCAACAACAGACACACTAAACCTCAACCTCACTAAGTGAGTCACCTACATGAATTTTAATTCGCCAATCATCTTGATGTGTCCAAAATACAAAAGAAATACTAGCACCCCTTGTTTGATAAGAAAGTTCGCCACAAACAAGAAAATACTAGTTTTGATTCGCCACACTCTAAGATAGAAAAATGAAAAGTGATAAGAATCAAGTAAATTCGCCACTAAACAAATGAATTGCTTAGATAAGAATTAGGATAAAAATGCTCTTGCACTCTCTTCATAAAAATGTTCATGCCAAAACATTACAAGATCACACCTATAAATACTAGCCTTAAAAACAAGCCTAATAATTAAAGACAGACAATATCATTTCCTCTTTTGACAAAAGAGGGCTTAATGATGATAAAAGACAAACCAAAGGCATAAAGTAAAACATCATCATGCCACTTTTGACAAAGGGAATCATGATTGCCTCTTTTGACAAAATGGGGCTAATGATGATAAAAGACAAACCAAAAGCATAAAGAAAAACATCATCATGTCACTTTTGACAAATGCAGTCATGATGATAAAACACAATGATACAAACAAGACAAAACACTCTCAAACATAAAGGACAAATGAATGGTGACATCATACATGACATCAGTTATGAGACTTGGGCTTGTTGGAAAGACTTGGGCCTGGCAGATGGGCTGATTGCTTGGGCTTGATCATGGAGTGCCTAGGTTGCATTCTGGTCCTGAGCTTCCAAGCAAACAAGCAATGTGATTAATTTGGACTTTAACTCCTTCACTTTGAATTCTAACTCTTTCAAATGGGCTAGAGTCTTCTCAATAAATAACTCAAGTTCCTTTTGAAATTCTTTAACCCTTGAACGAGTAATTGGCCCAAGACTTACATGCTCTTGGACAACCCTTGCCTTTACTTTTTTACCGTTCATATCACATCTCTATCATGGCCATTATCTTCTGTAAGATCTTTATACTCCATGTTCACCTAAAGAGTTTTCCATCTAGTTTTCTTTGGTCTTCCACTATTTCTTTTGCTAGAAACTTGTTCTACTCCATTCACTCTCTTTACACATGCTTTTATTTGTCTCCTTCACAAGTTTAAACTATTCTAAAGGGGTCCAACCTTATTGCATATAACATCAATGAGTTCAAACATAGTGTGTATATGAATAGAACAAACTACAGAGTACAAACAATATCAATTTCTTCTGTAATCGGCCAATGTTCTAATAACCAACTCCTAAGATCAATGGAAAAGAAAGGTGAAAATATTTTGCCTACAGCTGCAACTCATTTGAGTATACTTTGTGCTAACCAACTCTCAAGTTCTAGCCATCTCATCCCATTTTCACAATCAAACATAGGAGATACAAAGATACAGATAAAGGTTTCTGTAAAGGTTAGAGAGATAAAAAAGATCGACATATAGGGATTAGAGATCAAGAGAGAGAAAAATACTTTGTGCTATCCACTGGGATTTTAAAGGGGTGGTTCTTGCCTCTTTTATCCCCTCTATGATTCTATGTGTTCATGTGTTAAAGGCCTTGGACTAGTTGCTGCAAGATTGTAATGGCACATCAAAGGGTTTTTATGCCTGTTATGACATCAAGACAGCCATTACAACCATGCAGGGACCATTACAGCATTGAACTTTAGTAAAACTGCTAAGTCTTGGTGTAATGGGATCAAAATTTGTCAAAATTGCCGAGTGATGATTTTGATCAATTCCTAAAACCATCAACTACACCAAGCTTAGAAGGAATCAGTATTTCAAACAACTCACTCCAAAATCCTAGATTGTTTCCGCAATTTTGACCTGAAGAAAAACCATAATGCCAGAGAAAGCAAATCTTACTACTATAAGTTTGGTTTTTGCGTGTTTTTTAGTCTTCCATTTCTATTAAGTTTTGCATACTTGAATTTTCACAACTCAACCCCACCTTATTGGTCTACCAAAAAAGTTAATAGTATAGTATTTGACCCCAAGAGAGCTTAAAAATCAACTTCAGCTATGAATACCTGTAATATTACAAGTAATAATAACAGAGTTGACTGAGGACGACTATCATATATATGAGAGCTAATATGGTATGTTTTGGATATCCATGGGTCAACATTATGGTTAAGTGAGATTTCTGGCTTGTAAAGAATGATATGGCTTAAGGGAGAAGTTTGTAGTAACTCAAATCCACATCAATAGCCTATTGAAAAGATATTGGATATGAAAAAATTAATGAGAAGGGACATAAGGTGTTACATGCACATAAAACATACATCTTTAGAATTTTCATTAGTAGCAAGTCAAGATTGTAAGTTGTTCAATGGCTTAGGATTAATGAATCTAGATCTTGTTGCACTTCTCACTTCATGTTATCCTACTATTTGTGAGTACATCACAAAAAGTATAAAAGATCATGAGAGAAAAGTTGGGCATTTAAATTGAGGTGGAAAATATGAATGGCTATTATTATTTTACTGTAACTAGTGGGACAAGTAGCAACCACCTTGACTCATGCTGAGTCACATTAAGTTTCACATTAGAAGTCAACCATACATGTACAAAGGTGAAGCCAACTGGTGTGATAGGTTAACCATACGCAATTAGAGCTGAACAATGCATAAAATCATATGGGCATGAGGCAATCTAATGCATGGTTCTTTTGACCTTAATTGCATTCCTTAAATTGTAGTTTAGGGCGGTACATGAGTCAGTTCAAGCCAAATGATGGAATGCTCTAACTTGGCTTCAAAAATTAATTTCCTTAAAAATCCAATCAAGCCTAGCTTAGATATCTGTAATATCCCAAATCTTCAAAAGGGCTCAAAAGTAATTTTAACGTGGACCATAGGTGAAATTATCAAAAGAGTTGGGACTTAAGTATAATTTTTTACAGTTATAAGTACCGAATCGACTACAGGGAATGTCCCGGAGTGTAAATGTTTAAGGAAAATGATATAGTCTCAATGAGTATTCCGAGATAGGATTTATAATATTGAAAGAAATCGAAATTGAGATGATTTTCGATATAATTAAAATACAGTTTCGATTCAGGCTGAAAAATTGAATTATCATAGGAGACTTTCATAAAATAAACAGAAACCTAAGGGGGCTCTAATTTTTCGTAAAGATCAACACTGAAATGGTTTCGAGATGAAGTGATAACCCGATGAGGACATTGGGGCGAAATCGTCTGTATCGAGTAAGTCTTAAGTTATTAATTTTGCATTTTCAATGTTGTAATGCAAATTAATTGGACGTTGGAGGGTGTATTTGTAATTTGAGAAATTACCAAGTGTAATTGACATAGATTATGAGGATCAAATGTGTGAAATATATATTATATATATAAAATATATGCATGTGGGGTTGACCCTTTAATTGAGTATTTTTGCCTGAGAAATTGCAAAAGCATTGGTGAGCAATTTCTTCTGAAAGGTCGCAAACAATTTCCATTGAAAGGTTGCAGAGAGATTGAGAGTTTGGTCGGGGTGATTGGCCAAGGCAGGTGAGGGATGGAATTGGCTATAAATAGAGGGGAAGAAATGGGAAGAAGAGTAAGCAACAAAGAGTTGCAGAGAGAGAGAGTGAATGGCCACAACCAAATGGCCAAGGCAGAGAGACATAGAGAAAGAGAGACCGAGATGAGGGCTCGAGAGAAAGCAAAGAGAGATTGAGAAAGGGAGATGTTGGCCTAAAGAAGCAGAAATGGGCAGCGGCCATGTCCATGAGCAGCAAGCTCGATCGGCTATGGCAACGGCTTGTAGCAGTCGAGAGTGGTGACGGACGTGGTGCGGGGGTCGTGTGGCGATGAGAAGCAACCGACGAGGCTGGCGGAGGCCGACCAGGAGGCTACCTGCAAGGGCGAAAGCGGCCATGGTAGCCGTGGCTGTTGCAGCTGGGTGGTTGTGTGCAGGCCACGTGCGAGAGGCTGGAATAGGCTGCGATTGTGGTGGCCGTTGGGGTGGCCGGGGGCAACCGGGGACGGTAGTGCTGGCTGTGGTGGCGGCATGCGGCAGCGTTGGTATGCGAGGCGCATGGTGGAGTTGCAGGGGCAGCCACGGGAGAAGAAAAAAGGTTGAAGAAGATGAATAGGAAATTAAAAAAAAAAAAGAAAAAGAAAAGGAAAAGGAGAAAAAAAGAAAAGAAAGAAAGAAGGAAAGAAAATTGGGGAAAAAGGTGAAGAAAATCCTAGAAAAATAGGAAATTATATTTCTATAATATTCTGAAGATTTTGGAGAGAAAAAACTATTCGGGAACGCATACCAAGGAAGCCTGAAAGGCTAAGTCAAGGTGAGTAAAATTTCCTAGAAAATTTTAGAAATTCAGGAATGTTATTTTTATATTTTATGAATTGTTATAATGAAATATTTGAGAAATATTTAATTTGGATTTATTGAGGAAAAAAAGGAAAAAATAGAGAGAAAAATAAAGAAAATGCAAGAAATTATGAAAAAATAAGTTTTAATGCTTATTTAAATAAATTTGATGATTAGGGTGCTTTGAGGCTTAAGTTGAAGTGACTTGTGTAAATTTTGAGGTGGGCACATAAATCGAGACGATGCACGTATTTCGAGGCAAGGCGCGAATATCAAGGTAACTGATAAGCTTGAGAAGGTAAGTGGTTCGACCCCAAAACCTGATTTTATATAAATGATTTTTATCATGTTGTCATGTCTTGATGTGAATATGTCATGTAGATTGCATTTACATATTGAAGATGAAAGATGCATATAAGCACGATGAGATTCACAGTCATACATTACATGGGTTTGGGATTAGGAACTGGAGCAATTGCTTTGCCAAAGATGCACTCATACACCTCAGTCTGGCAAGGAAACTGTAAAAATTGCGGGTAATCTTAAGGTGCGATCAACCCAAACATGAGAGTTATGATGTTATGTGCATTACATTCATACACGTGCATTAAATGTTTTGTTCCCTTACTTAGATGATTTATCATCTAACTTGGACTTTGCCCCTAGAATATTCAAACATTCTAGATGGAGATTGTAACAGAAACGAAAATGAATGAGGCATGAAATGACACTTAGCAAAGTGCATGATGAATTGAATGTATGTTATGTAACCTATGTATTTAAGTTTTGCTACTTTTGAATTCTGAATATTTTGAGAAATGATGATGTATAACCTTATTTATGGTTAATGAGGATGTAAGAATTGATTTATAATTAATGTTAAGATGTTATGTTCGATTCCAGCTTCCGCATTTGATGTTTATGATGATTCTCTTTCGAGATAAATGTATGAAAATTTTAGAATGGATATGAGAAATGATATGGTTTAACAATAGTTTTAAGGAAAAAAATTATTATCTCGGAATTGTCCTAAGTTATAACACGCTCGAGAAAGTGGGGTGTTACAATATCTATCCTGCTAAATTTGAACGAGCTGCTAAACAACCAAAGTTTGAGTAACTTGATATATTTGGACAGTAAGAGTGCTTATTAACTTATAGACCTCAAAAGGTAATTGAGCCAGACTGGGCTACATTAATAAAAGCCGACATCAAACTATTTCCTACAGAGCTCAAAGAGTCCCTTTTTTGGGTAGAAGTAGAAGTATATTTTCTACTGCTTCTCTCAGGTAATAATTCAAGTAATTTCATGCAGCCAATCTAAAAAACTAAAATTCCTCTTTCACCTCCTCGGCACGGATATAGAAGGGTCAAGCTAGATAACTCATAACTACTAGTGGAGGTATCGCACTGTGTGCCTGTTCTTACCTCATTAAGTACCTTTATCATGCAGTCTATTTCTCACCTCACTTCCTAATTGCATGAGTCTATTTGTTCCCTCTTAGAAAATAAAGTATCAATTCATACCAAGGAGGCCAAAATAGACATATATATTCCAATCAGAAGTAGTCAAGCTTTCTTCATTCACATTTTCTAGCATATAAACAGATATTTATACGCACTGTTTGCTTGTCGTAACAGTTATATAGAGCTTTCTGAGAGAACAAAAGATAATACATTTTCATGCTCACCAAATGAGATGAGTTAGAGAACCCTTTACTCCTTAAAGCTCCTGATAATTTGTGTTCATCTAGAAGGTAAATCATGATGTCTTTTTTAACTGTGCAAATCTACCTTGATTTAATCATGAACTCTTTCTAATCCCAATTAGTCATCATCACCAGCAGCAGCACAAGCCTTAATACGTCTGGGTGAGGGCTGCCACATGGATATTATCTCTCCAATCATCCCCATCTATTGCCAACTTCACAATCATCATCCCTACCTCCAATCAATTTTTTTTTTTTAATTATGATAAGGAAATAAAACCCACTAGTAGGCACAATTCTATAGCATTTTTAACAAAAGGAAAATAATTGATAGGGAGCAACAAAACAAGGCATTTCAAAGGGATAAAGAAATTCAAACCTTTAATGACAAAATAGATGAAGCTGCAGATGAAGATTTCATCGCAGAAAACCCAATGTCATAAGAAATGTTCCCATCCGGTTTATATAGCCCAAAGTTCCTCTCTGAAGTTGCACCAGGCTTCAAGTCCTCATTAAATAGTGCAAAGATATATGCCTTCAACATATTCTTTGGTCGCCGTGGGGTTCCCTTCTTCTTGGCAAGCCTCTTACGCAGGTTATAATTGTAAGTCCTTGCATTGTTTATGGTAGCGGCAGCTTCATTTTGATCTCCATGAGAAGCCCAGCCAGTCTCTGTAACTATAACTTCCATCTTTTTAAATCCAGCATCTTCAAGAGCAGCATATGCTGCATCAACCTGAGCATCAAGCATGTTGTCATAATGCAGGTCAACTTTCTGATCATATATACCCTTATTTGACTGGAAAAGAGCATAATTTAGATCAATTTCACTTGGATTATATGTGTAGGCCAGAAATGGGTAAGCATTCAAACAGAAAGGTGACCCTATCTGTGAGAAGAACTCCAAGAGTGGCTTCATATATTGCACAACATTGTCTCTGAAAGTACATGAAGAGGGAGGGTATGAATTCTCAAAAACAGCCTGTGAATGTGCAGTGGAAATCTGGATTGAATCAGCCAACTGTAGCTTTTTCGTGGCATTGTGAACATTTTTCACTGCACCCAAAAGTGCTTCCCAAAGTGATTGATCAGCCCCCCCAAGAACTTCATTTCCCACAGCAATCCCAACAATATTTGTCTGCGGAAGGAATGCCTGGACATTTTCTTTGACCCATGTCAAGGCATGGTCGGGGTTATAACTCATATCTTTCAGGTTACCATTTGGAAGTCCAATCACTAATTCAAGCCCTGTTCCACTGAAGGCCTTGAGGACACTCTGGTCAGCATCGTATATCCGAACATTCTTAATCTTTGCCGCTCGGAGGAGTTTAGCGACTTTATCAGGAGAGGGAATGTTATCTGCAATTCTGCCATAATTTATGCCATATGTTCCAGTGAATGCTTCCACTGCCAAGGAGAGTAAGAAAAGAACATAAGCAATCCATTAGTCACTGTCTCATTCAGTTATCAAGATAGCATGACAACAACAAACTTCGCTAGCATGTAATAAAAAAACCATCAATAGAAACAAATTTCTCCATCAGATACCATAACTACTAATAAATAATTGACTCGAGTCCTATATCTTGATCGTAGGAACTACGTTTTTCATTTTGTTCCACTAAAATCCCTCCGCCATGAAGCACAACATATCCCTTAAAATGATGCATCTAACGTAAATAACTGTCTGAAACATATTTGACTTTCTTTTACTTTTTTCACAATTTAATACAAACAAATAAAAAACAGACCAAATACAATATCCGCGAATCATAGAGTCCAACAAAAATAAGCTAGCAAGAAATTAAGGGAGAAAACTTTAAAATCAGTGTGGCAACTACGCAGGCCGTTCAGTACATAATTAGGAAGTTTTGGAAATTGTTCAGCACAAAGTACAAGCTTGAAGAGTGGATTAGTATGAACCAAAACCCTCGAGTACTTGAAAGTACTATTCATCAAAATAACTATAACTAATACATCAAAGAGAAAAAAAGAAAAGAAAAGAGTGGTTTCTTTTGACCAGGCAAATGCTGGAAAAAAGTAAATAGCTCGAGCAGAAACATTCGCAATCCCTTCGTGAAAAATTTCAAAATTAACGACCCAAATTGTATCATCCAAAACCAAATTAGAGTCGAAAACCCAATCTTCCACCAAACATAAACCCAGATCATACTCGTGAACAATCACGATCATTGATTCAAGTCCAACCCAAACCAACTCCACCCAATTGCGAAATACAGTGCAAAATATCATTTTTTTTTTTTGGTTTTGTTTTGTGAAGAAACCGTAAAGTTACCATTTGGAGTGAAGCAGACAGAGCACACGAGAAAGAACTGGACGAAGCAATTCAAATTCTTCATTGCTTTAGGGTGAGGACAATCAAGTTCCGTACGGTTTCTTCGCCACGCTGCTCCTTATAATTAGTACTCCGATATGCCATAAGACCGCAGACCACGCTTTACCCTCTTCCCATCGCTTATCGGCAAAATTATGAGTCTCTCTCTATCTGTAACATGGGAGCGAGGAAGAGGGGTGGATTCCGGCAGCCGGAGCGTGGCAGTTCAAGGCGGAATCCGGGGGGTTTAAGGGGCGGTTTTCTAATTCCAAGTGTTTGACGTTTGGTCTGAAGGAAAAGTGTCGATTAGTAGAGCAGTGGGGTGCTGTGGTTGACTAGACAATCCGCTTTCGCCACGTCATACAACTTTTGTGAATTTCTGATATTTTCCGAGGAATAGTATTCAGGCGTAGAAATCAACAGTGATGAAGAATGTAGAAGTGTTTTAATTAATATATTATATATTTATTTAAAAAATATAAATAATAAAATCTATTTAATATTATTTTATATTTTTTAAATAAATACGTTTATATAAACTATCACACCACTATCATTCATTTCTATTGAAAATAAATAATATTATTCTATCTTTATATTTATATTTTATTAAAATATTTCTCTCACCTAACACTCACATCTTCGTTGAGAATCAAATTTAAATATAATATAATTTTTATAAATTTTATCAAATTACATATACCTCTAATTAAAATTAGATATGAGTCGAGAATATATATAAGATAACTAGATCTATATCTATATAAAAAAATTTAAATTTTTGCTTATTAATTTTGTGTGACAATTGAATAAATTTAAAAAACCCTTAAATTTTCCAATCACGATTCAAAATCATATACCTTGAAACAAAGCAAAACTTTAGAAATATTCATATTTCAAATTTTTTTTTTATTGAACTTTTAACACTTTCATTCACAAACCCTTTAAAATAAAAAGCAAAACTTTAGTCTTTCATTCCTCCACTTGGGCGGCCTCAATTATTTATAGCCAAGCAAAAAAATATACCATGATTCCACCATCAGACATCTTGATCCGTACATTGTCATCTATATTCTTATCCCATCAAAGCATGTATATATAGCATTTAACATTTTTTGTCTAGTAAATATATATATACGGAGTATGTACATATACCATTGAGTTAACAATAATTTTTAGAACATTTGTACTTTATTTTTAATATTCAACCACTTATATAATTAATTAGTAAAATATTTTAAAATACAATACATGTTAATAAGAGGGTGGAGAACTGAAATAATGTATAATTGTTATAATTTGTCTAAGAACAAAATGCATTACACAAACATAACAAAATCTATAAATACAGTTGCATTATTTTTATTATTATTGTTGAGAGTCTCCTGGAGGAGACGAGTCTCAACACCGTGGGTTACTTCTTGTATTAGTCGTCAAGAATAAATGTTCCTTGGTTTTTTGTTAAGTTTTTTACAGATAACGTTAATTGTTGTTATCTTCGTATAATAATAAATTTATAATATGAGAAAGTGGGGTGTGAGTCTTAGGGCGTCTAGAGAATTCTAAAGTATCCGTGAGACCTTTAAAATGGTGTCGAAGTATCAAGTGACTGTGAGATCTCTAAAATGATATCGAGATATCAAGTGACTGTGAGAGCTCTAAAGTAGTGTCGGAGTATCGAGTGATCGAGAGACTCTCAAAGTGGCATTGAGGGATCAAGTGATCAAGAGACCTTCCCTCCTAATGTGTTGTTGGAGCATCAACTAACTGAGAAATTTGCAGAGAAAAAAACAAGTTAAGGATGGGGGTGAGGCCACCCATGGACCCTTCAATGCTCATTATGTCACTAAAATTCTAATTTCTCTTTAGACCAAAACTAACTTAAGTATCGGAGGGTTCGCAAGTAATCTCGCTTGTATCTCGAACTTGCTTATTTTTTCGTAGGTTTCTCAATCACTTGATACTTTAACGACACTTTGAGGGATTTTTTGGTCACTTGATACTCCTACGTCACTTTTAGTTCTAGGGCCTCTTGATCACTTAATACTTCAACGCCACTTTGGAGGTAACACTTTAAGACTTTCTAGATGTCCTAAAACTCTTACCTTACTTTCTTTCATTATAAATTTATTATTGTATCAAAACAACAATAATTATATTTTCTTATAAAAATTATATCTTTTTATATAATATTTTTATACGTTTGAGTTACTTGAAGATATATAAATATATATGTATGGGTACACGACATTAATTCTCATTGTCAAATAATATCATATTAATTAATTAAATCATAATAGATAATGCATATGCTTTTATATTTTGTTTTCTTTTCTTCTTCTGGTCTTTTATCATAAAAGTTGACTGATGAAAGGTGAAGAAACACAGAAGAAGACAATATGGATTGAGATCATGGAAGAAGCTCTTGGTTCCTCTCTTTCCCTATATATGTGTGTGTGTGTATTGTTTGTGGGGGTGAAAGTGATAATTTTCACGAGTGTAAAGCCGACCCTTAATTAGAAAGGAAGGGATGGATAGAGGTGGGTTGAAATTAATGAGTGATTAATATGCATGCCTTTGTGGCTAAGCCAAACTTGATGTTAATTAATAATCATATTGCAAAAGAGATTTTGCAGTGGTGGGGGCTGCTTTTCTGCCCACCAGCTGCAACCAAGGGAATCTACTCTTTATATATATATATATATATATATATATTATATAGCCACAAATGTTCTCACGCCCCATCTATAACTTTTGTTCGTGGTGAACAAGATAATAATTTTAATGAAATAATTTATTTTTATTTTTCTTATAAATTTTTTATTTAAATAAGATAAAAAGTCGGTCTTTCTTCCCTACCTATACCTTCTGCTCCTTCTTAGTACTTTTTATACAACGCTAATTGTTATTGTCTTGATAGAACAATAAATTTATAATGTAAAAAAGTAGAATGTGAGTTTTAAGACGTTCACAGAGTTCTAAAGTGTCCATGAGACCTTCAAAGTGGTGTCGGAATATCAAGTGACTATGAGACCTCTAAAGTGGCATTAAAGTATCAAGTGATTTAGAGTCTCTTAAAGTGGCGTCGAGATATCAAGTGATTGTGAGACCTCCAAAGTGGTGTTGGAGTATCAAGTGATCAAGAGATTGTCAAAGTAGTGTCGGGGGATCAAGTGGCTAAGAGGCCCCTCCTCCCAAAGTGTTGTCGGAGTATCAAGTGATCGAGAAATCTGTAGAAAAAAAAAAAGCAAGTTAGGGGCGATCACCCATAGGCCCCCCAATGCTCATTACGCCACTAAAACTCTAATTTCACTTTACGCTGAAACTAACTTAAGTATAAAAAAGTTTACGAGTGACCTCACTTGCACCTTGAACTTGCTTATTTTTTTGCAAGTTTCTTAGTCACTTGATACTTTAACAACTCGAACACTTCGAGGGGTCTTTTGGTCACCTAATACCCTGATGTCATTTTTTTTTTTTTTTTGATGACTTAGGTGTTCGAGCTTCACCCGAATATTCTTGGAGGAGACCGACCTTCCCCCTGATTCGGCCTCTAGGTAAATCGGATGCTGTCATAAATTTATACACTCTCAGGCAGACACGCGGTCAGTCTCCATCAAATGAGGCATTTCTTCCTCCACTAGGAGTCGGTCCCTCACCACTTTCAAAAAAACTTGGAAGTTTTACCACTTATGTCATGTCCTGGGGGCCCTGACGTCATTTTAGTTTTAGAGTCTCTTGATCACTTGATACTTTGACGTCGCTTTGGATGTCTCACAAAAACTTTAGAACTTTTAGGATGTCCTAAGACTCAAACCTCACTTTTTTACATTATAAATTTATTATTATATCAAGACAATAATAATTATATTTTTTAAAAAATTCTATCTTTTTTATATAATATTTTTGTACGTTTAAGTTACTTAGTCTTGAAGATATATAAATATATATGTGTGTATAAGTCATTAACTCTCATTCTCAAATGATATCATATCATATCAATTAATTAAATCACAATAGATAATGCATATGCTTTTGATCTTTTTCTTTTCCTTTTTTTTTCTGGCCTTTTATCGACTGATGAAAGGTGAAGAAACACAGAAGAAGACAATATGGATTGAGAATCTGAGATCATGGAAGAAGCTCTTGGTTGCCCCCCTTTGTCTGTCTGTCTGTCTCTCTCTCTCTATATATATATGTGTGTGTGTGTATTGTTTGTGGGGGTGAAAGTGATAATTTTCATGAGTGTAAAGCCGACCCTTAATTAGAAAGGAAGGGATGGTTAGAGGTGGGTTGAAATTAATGAGTGATTAACATGCATGCCTTCGTGGCTAAGCCAAACTTGATGTTAATTAATAATCATATTGCAAAAGAGATTTCGCAGCGATGGGGGTTGCTTTTCTGCCCACCAACTGCAACCAAGCAAATCTACCTTCTATATTCATCTTATACATATATATTATATAGCTACCTTCATTTTCATTATAAAACTTTTATTTAAATGAGATAAAAGGTCTGTCTTTCTTCCCAGCCTATACCCTCTCCTCCTATACAAGCAAAGTCTTAAGGTCCTATTCTTTTAGTGCTGATTTGGTAGTTTACAAACCTTATTCTTAATAGATCGTGATACTTGTATCGACAGAATGATAGGTTTGATAACCAAATTAAATTTCATTGTCTAGGTTTCATGAAGCCCGAGGCTTCATCTAGAGGCAACATCTGCGAGGCAATGAGATAGTGCAGTAGTAGTTGGCGTGAGCCATTGCAGCGAGGCGACGACAAGATATAGCAGCGATCATGTTAGGCATTGTAGTGGGGCGACGATAAGATGCAGCAGTGGTTGGGCAAGGTGTTACAACGGGACGAAGAGAGGATACATTGGCGATCAACGAGGTGGCGAGGCAATGCAAGGCGACAACAAGGTAAGGCAAGACGGAGCTTGCTAGAGGTGGCCATGACAAAGAAGAAAGGAGACGAATAAGGCAGGGGTGGTGAATCTGCAAATTGAGTGAGGGCATTTTTATTATTTGGCATCTTCGATCATCCTTATTTGGGCAAAGTAGCATTTTTCATTCTTAATTTGTCATCCACCATTATAAATATTAAAGTTTTGCAAAGATATATAGTTATTTGTTATATATAGCTAATGAATAAGGGTTACTATGAAAGGTTTTGTGTAAGGAATAACATATAATTAAAGAATGACTACTCTGACATGATAATTAAGGTCATAAGACTAATTGTGCCTACAAAAATGCTACTTTGCCCTAGAAGGTTACTGAGAGGCTCTAAAATGACAAAAATGCCATCTACAATTGTTTTCCCTTCTCTTTCATGGTTGTCGCCTCTCTCATCTCTCCTCCTTTTCTATAGTTGTCGTCGTCTTGCCTTTTTGTCACTTTCGTCTCGCTGTCATCGCCTTGCGCTACCTCATTTCTTGCTCGTTGACCTCTGCTACATCAACTGTGACAGATGTAGCGACAGTCAGTTAGTGAAAGACAAGGCAATGCGAGGCGAAGACAACCATTGGAAATGAGAGAGATGAGAGAGGCAACGGCTATAGAAGAAAAAATGAAGTAGTTGTAGAGGGCATGAGCGAGAGACGTTTTTGTCATTTTGTCATATTTCTATCAATCAATAAGTAAACCTCTTGAATAAAATAGCATGATTCTTCTGCCTAATAGCATGTCCAAATCCAATGGGGGTGGGATGGGGGTGGGTGTGGGGAAATTACTGTGAGAATTAGAAAGACCAAAATGCCCTCCAACATTTGAAAAATGGCCTCTGATTAGGCGAGAGACAGAATCCAAGCGACCTTATCCTCTATAGTTCCAAACTGCCAAAAGCCAACCCGTTGCCTCCTTCCCACCAAAAAAAAAAAAAAAAAGCCGAAAAGAAAAAAAAATGGCCACAATTTTCCTCTCCACTGCAAAAACCTTCCTCCCAGCTCTGCTTTCTTCATCATCTTCATCTTCATCTTCGTCTTCGTCTTCTTCACCGGCCTCCCCTTCAATTCTTCTTCAGAAGCGCAGTAGTGCTAGGCCAATTTCAACTCTCTGCAAGCCAGCGAGTAGCGATGCGAGACATCCTTATCCTCCAATTCTTGCCAGAAGAAGCCTCTCCATCAGCCTCACCGCAGCCTTCCTCTCCACCCTGGCCGGCGGCCATGGCGGCTCTGCTGCCAATGCCGCCATTCTCGAAGCCGACGACGACGAGGAGCTCCTGGAGAGGGTGAAGAAGGACAGGAAGAGGAGGCTTGAGAAGCAAGGAGTCATCAGCTCATCCAACAAAGAGAAAGGTCGGTTTCTTCGCTGTGTAATTTCCTTGAATTGGTGCTTGAAACTGCACCCGATTGGCTCAATTTCATTCTCTCTGTGTGTTAAATTGCAATTTGATCAATGCGCTATTGAGCTATTGGTAGGGGTCAACATTCGGTTAATTAAACTGAATTTAACCATAATTTTAGAAAACCGATTTAACTGAAATGACGACATTATCCAAAGTAACATGAATGAATGAAATGAATCGAATTTGGTTGGAAATAACAATATTAAGACAGTTTACTAAAAGTTTAAGGTGTTTTAGTTAGTATAATTATTGCAACAGACATCAATTTCATTGTTATTTGAGTGGTAATTTTGTAAATAGTCTAAAATTAATGGCATTTTTTAAAAGATAATTTTGTAAGTTTTTGCTTATTTTGGTCCATTGGGTTGAAACTTGAAAGCCAAATTATGATCTTCAAACTAAACGAAACAACACCAATACTAAAATTTAAAAATTTAAAACCAAATTAACCAAACTTTATTGGTTGGGTTTGAATCTTCTATTTTTATTAAACGAGTGCTCACCCCTAACGGTTATTATAATTGTTTTCAAATGTTTGATCACTTAAACTTAAAGCGAACACATGAAAACTGACGATTAACATTCTGATAATGCTTCCATGAACATTCATTCAACAGGCTACCTGCAAGAACTTGTGTACAAGCTGAGCAAAGTGGGGCAAGCCATAGAGAAAAATGATCTGCCAGCAGCAAGTTCTGTGCTTGGCAAAAGCACAGATTCAGATTGGGTCCAGAAAGCCAATGCAGCCTTCACCAAGGTGTTCTTAATTACTGATTAGACTCTTGCCCGTATTGGCTTAATTATTTTGCAGGTTGTGTGTCTTTGGGTTTTTCTAATTGTTTCTTTTTCATTTCAACAGCTGAGCTCCAGCCCTGAGGAGAAGACTGAGGTGGATGCCTTCAACACCTCACTGGCTTCTTTGATCTCCTCAGGTGAGCTTCCTGTGATTTTTTCGTAATTATGAGCTAGTGTTATAAGATATTAATACTACTTTAGGTGGTTGATAATCAGCGTAAAACTTTGAGAACAAATGGTTTGGTGCTGCATAGAAGAAAGGATGGATTTTAATTTGTCTCATTTTATAAAAGGAAAATGAGAGTGAAGAAACGGAAAAAAAAAAAATATTGCTTAAGCAAATGGAATGTTATCCCAGACTCTGCTACTTGTGTCCTCACTTTATCTTTTCTTTGGCTTTCTTCTTTTTTATCCTTCTCCCCTTTTCCTGAAAAATTTCCTAATTTCTGCTACCTTAATCTGTGCTTTGGTCCTCACAGTGATTGGGAACGATGTCGAGGCCTCCAAAATAGCTTTTGTTTCATCAGCAACTGCGTTTGAGAAGTGGTCAGCCTTGACAGGGTTGGTTGAGCAGCTTAAAGGGCTCTAAAGGGTTGTGATTTTCCTTTCATTTTTGTTCTAATTACTGTCCAAGGAAAATCGTTGCACTCCTCTCCTCTCACTCTCGCCTTTGATTTTTTCATCTGATTCTTCACCACAATGCATGCAACCTTGGAAATTTCAAATTGTGGTTGATGTTAATGCTGCAGCATCTGAATGTTTCCTGTACAAGATATTATCCACTTTAACCATAGGCACATAGATAAGATAAGACATAACCCCTTTTTGTCCCCTTGACAAAGGAAGTGTGGTTCGTCATAGCTAACACCTCGTACATGACTCACATCGATGCGATGCAAGCACCAGTCGTGTTCCATCGAACCTGGTCAGCTTTTGCAGCATTCATGAAAAGAGCAAATCAAATCATGCTAAAGGAGTTGATAATATCACGAACCAAATTTGTAGCCACTTATTCCAATATTTAACACTAAAGTGTTCCATGGTCTATGGATCTCTGCAAGCTACAGCCTACAAGCTCCATATATAAGTGCACAAAAGGCAGCAGCATTAATTCAAGGCCCCTACATTTCCTTTCTTAACAACGAAGCTGCGATATAGACCACCTAATTAACTATAGTTATAAGTACAAGTCTTCATGAAATCAGAATTCAGTCATAAACATTAAGATGCTACAGTCATCTGAAGATCGGAAACCTACGAAGGATTATAACAGAAGTAACAGATTGAGCTACATTATAACTCAAGGGTTAGAGTTGGCAGCCTTGCCACCACGGCTGCCGTTCTCTATCGCTTCTTCCTCCGCCTTCTTGCTCATCTCATTTTCGAGTTTCTTTTGTTCCTCGTTTTTGTTGTCCACTGCTTTGTCTTGCTCCTCAGGAACATCCTTTTTCTCAGCCTGGTCTGATGCATGCTCCATTTCATTGGTACCATCAGCTGTTTTTCCATTCTGAGCATCTTTGGGATCTGCCGCTTCATCCTTGGAACCTTCAGCATCAGACGCTTTGACGTCTTCTCCAAGCTTAGCTTCTTCTGGAGGAGTACCCTCCACTTTGCCATGCACAACATGTGTTTCATCTTTATTCTGATCTTCGGTTTCCTTCACAGCATCCTTTTCAGTTTCTCCACCAGCATTATCCTTCTCCACCTTATCTTCATCTGGCATGTGAACCTCTTTCTCTTTCTCCCCCTCCGTTTCTTCAGGGGCAACTTCCTTTTCTTTGTGATCCTTCTTTGGGGCTGAGGTTTTTCTGCTACGCTTCTTTGGAGGCTCAGGTTCTGGTGGTGGAGCTGTCTTCACTCTCTCACTAATCCTGGCTGATCTTCTTGGAGTTTCACCAGTTCCCCAATCAAACTCGGATATTGGGGGACCACCAGGATGCGACTTCAGGTACTGATCCAACTGTCGTCTGCTGGTGATCTCCTCCCCTGTAGGGGCAGTGAATACGATTTCACTCTTCTTAGGGGTGCCACCTTTCTTGGGCATGAACTGCAATAAAGACGGTTTTGTTTTATACAGTCTTCTGTGCAAATAGAGGAGGAAAAAAAAAAAAAATCCAACAAGCAGGTTTACAGTATAAAGCAAAGGGGACAAACAGATGAGAATGTATAATTTAAGTAGAAGTCTACAAAGTAAAGTTTCTTAATAAACAGAACACTTTTAAGAGAAGACATAAATGAAAAAAATTAATGAAAGATAATCTTGCTACTGTACAGGCAATTGAGAGAGGAAAAATTGTTTTCTATACTGTTTGACCGCGGGCCACACTATAACCAGTGGAAAATTCTATGCTGGACCCGGTCCACCAGGCCTACACGTTGACTGGGCCAGCAGGTGTGCCCCTTCTCTTCCTATGCCTTTCTGTCCTCTGCTTCTCTCTCTCTCTCTCATTCATGCAGCTGCTTCTCTCTCTCTCTCTCTCTCTCATGCAGCAGATATGACCCTCTTTTCTCCCTATTAAGCTGTAAAAAGACTACAACTAGCCAGAAAACATGAAAAAATAACAGGGAAAAATATGAAGAGTAAAATCTTATGTTATTATTATGTTAATAAAATTTTTATTATAATTAAATATATATTTATTAAAAATTTAACATTTTTTTTACTTTTTAATATTCTTTATATTCTCAACTTTTAATAACTTAAAATATAACTAAAACTTAATATACATATATACACATAAGAAGAGAGCAAGAGAAGCAGGGGCTGCTGCCACAGGATACGTGGTGCACCCCTATTGGCCAATAAGAGAAAAATTGGAGGAAGGAGAAGCAGCGCAGGGGCACGCCTGCCACGGGACACAGGGCATGCCCCTACTGGACCGGTCCATAAGTGGGCCCAGTGGACCACGTCCAGCATAGAATCTCTCAAAACCAGTTGGTTAACCGACCTTCATGTGGGGCTCAACACTCCCTGCTCTGGTTGATATGAAGATGATACATGGTCATTAATATAGTTGTTTTCTTATTAAAAAATAAAGCAGACTTGCCTTACAATCCCACTCCAAATCAATTGATTATTATCTGCTGACATGGAGTCATTTATAAAACCTGATATAAAAATTGCAGTAGCCTACCAAGGAAACGGAAAATGATTAATTGACAGGTAAACAAAATCCGTTTCATGAATCATCAACCTTAAAAGGGTTAGTCTCTAAGTCTGACCTAGAACAGTAAAATAAACTCTAAAACCTAATCATCGTCAACAAAAATTCACACGAGGTTTAATTGTAACTAATGTAGCAATCATACAGAGTTTTTAGACATTAAAATGCCAAAAAATATGCACTTTTTCTTTCTATGAACTTTCTATATCGAATATCTATTTGTGCCAAACTCTTGCAAGAAAACAATACGAATAGCAAAAGTTTATTTGTTTAACTTCTACAAGCAGCAAGGAGTTTGAAATCAAACAAATGGAGCATAAATATATGACCATGTCATTTTCAGTTTATTTGGATCTAACAGAATTCCCACAGCAATTTGAGGCCAGTTAGAAGCCTTGACAAAGTTCCCTGTTTATATCCACTTCAAGTTGATCAATATGCATTAGATACAACTAGAAAGCAAGAAAGAAGCTGTCAGGATCCTATGGTTTTGGTAGGTTGTAGCAATTTAATTTGAATGTCAGCTATAGAATATTAATTCTCTAGGGAACAGTTACAACTTGTAACTAAAATTGTAACAGCTGATTGATTAGCTATATATAAAGCTAATCAATCGGTTCTCTAGGGTTCAATGACATTACTAAATTTCAGTTTCTGAATTCTCACTCCAGTTCTCTCTCCCAATCTTTCTCTCTCGGGATTCTCCGTTTCTCTCTCAACTTCTCTCTCTCTCTCTATCATTTACTCTCTCTCACATCTTTCGGTTCTTACAAATTGGTATCAGAGTACCTCCTAGGCCACAGAAATCTGTTCTCGTGCAATTTCTGCCATGGCTGATGGTACACGAATGAAGCAATTCGAATCTTAACTGCAGCAGGTGAATGTGACAGTCTCAGATCTGCCAAGTCGAGTGGATTCTCTGGAAGCAAGAACCAGCCGGAATCATGAGACATTGGATTGGAAGTTTGAGAACCTTGCGGACAGAATTAATAGGAGGTTAGATGGATTGATGCTGATGTGTTCGAAACTGTATCAAGTAAATCTTCCTTGTGATTTTCCTCCTAAGAAAATATCAGATCCACTCTTTCCTCCTGAGGAAGGGTCAGATCCACTCCTGCCAGGAAATGGAGTGATTCATAGAATTGTGCAATCCAACTTGTCGGATGACTTTCTGTCGAAGGAGAAGGCAGATCAAATTCTGGAAGGTATTGATGGTAATGCTGCTAACATGACATGTCATGTCCTAAGCAATCCTCGGATGAACACAGCAAGGCGCCTAGTTCAAGCAGCAGCAAAGATGTTCAAGATCCTATTCCATCCAAGCATCTCCCTCTACTTGATCATGAAGAAGTTCAGCCACTTGCAGGCATTTCTGATCCAAAGGACATTACAGCCCAAGGTGATTTTAGGTTTGTCAAGGAAGGTCTAATTGTTCCAACTAAACCAACTCAAGATTTTTCACTTGAGATGGAAGATTTGGATATCTCAGGGAGTGATCTGGTTTTGAAAGAGAGAATCGGTGCAGGTTCCTTTGGTGTTGTCCATCATGCTGAGGTTGTGGCTGTAAAGATTCTCATGGATCAAGATTTCCATCCAAAGCAATGGAAGGAATTTTTGAGAGAGGTCACAATTATGAAACGCCTGAGGCGTCCAAATATTGTCCTTTTCATGGGAGAATTGAAGTCTCCAAATCTTTTGGTTGACAAGAAGTATACAGTAAAGGTTTGTGATTTTGGCCTATCCCGCTCTAGCACATTTCTTTCTATAAAATCAACAGCAGGATCTCCTGAATGGATGACTTCAGAAGTTCCCTGTGAGGAACCATCCAATGAGAAGTCAGATGTATACAGCTTTGGTGTGAAATTATGGGAAATTGCATGGAATTCTACATTCTGCTGGTCTGGTAGAAAACCATTGGCTCTGCTACTACTTCCAGTTCTACTTTACCCCACTAATACTTGGGAATAATTCCCAGATTTGCTCAATCAAATTTCCTCTGCTGCTCAGCTTCTTTGTTTCTTGTCTTGAGGACAAGAAAATTTTCAAGAGCGGGGAAATGCCAAGATCTTAGGGTTTTGGTAGGTTGTAGCAATTTAATTTGAATGTCACCTGTAGAATATTAATTCTCTAGAGAATAGTTACAACTTGTAACTGAAATTGTAACAGCTGATTGATTAGCTATATATAAAGCTAATCAATCTCTTTTCTAGGATTCAATGACATTACTAAATTTCAGTTTCTGAATTCTCTCTCTCTCTCTTGTAATTTTCTGCCTTATCTCTTGCCACTTTCTGCCCTAGTTCTTGCCAATTGGCTGAGACTTCACGGTCAGGTCCGAGGATCATAACAGAAGCATACACCAGTGGACATGAATTTGTCAAAACAATTTATTGGATAAGTTAAGAAAATGGTTTGGTGCCACTTTGATCTAGAGGGCATTGTTTTGTCTTTTAACATTATACATGTACATTTCCCCCACACGATATTTTCTAAGCTTCTTATACTGATAGAAGCATAGAAATGAATGGGAGAATATGTCATTTTATAGTTAGCGAAACTATTTAACAACAACATACTAAACCTTTATCCTATGTGGGGTTGGCCACATAAATTCTAGCAATCTATTTATTTCTATCCATTGCCTTATCTTCTATAAGACCCATAACTTAATATCAAACCTAATTGTCTCCCACAATTTTTTTTTTTTGTCTTCCTCTACCTCTTCTGCTAACTACTTGTTCCATTCATTCCATCAGCTTTTCTCATAGGAGCCTCTATTGGTGTTTTTCTCACCTAACCAAACTATCATAATTGTATCTCCCACATCTTATCTTCAATAGGAGCCATTCCAACCTTATTATGAATAAACTCATTTCTAATTTTATCTTTCATCGTATGGCCACACATTCATCCTAACATCATATTGATTATGCTCATATTTTGTGCATAATGATACCTTACTCCCAACATTCTATGCCATACATCAAAGCTGGACTTATAGCCATCTTGTAAAATTTTCCTTTTAGATTTAATGGAATCTTACTATCACATAAAACACCAAAAGCACTTTTCCATTTCAACCATCATGCCTTAATTCTAAGGATAACATCGTCATTAATCTCCCCATCTTTTTGGATGATAGATCCAAGATATCTAAATTGGTCTCTTTTTCGGGGGTATGATTTGATCCTCCAATTTTACCATGATATCATCCACACTTATTTTTACTAAACTTACATTCCATATCTTTGGTTTTCACTCTACTTAATTTAAAACCTTTAGATTCTAAAGTGTGCTTTCATATCTCAGGTTCCATATTCATGCCTTTTGCTCTACCAATAAACTATCCCAACAAAATTATTGATTTCCAAAAACACTTGGAAGGACTAAAATCACCTGAAAAGCTAAGCTTGCAAAATAAATTTGCAACAGATAAGTTACAGCACCACTTTGACAACTTTCCAATGCAGTCTAGAGCTTGGACTATGCTAGCTGCTATGAACCATAGTGATCTACATTCAAAATGATCAGATATACCAAATTCAACAATCATTTAGACAGTAACCTAGTGTTACCAACAATTTTATAATAGCTATAGCAGAGTGTAAAGTTTTGCTTAATATGAGATATGTCCCTGTAGAATTTAATATTTAGACCATTACCTGAATTCACGTATTTTCACTCTTTTCCCTTGTAAAGCTTTAGCTCCACCAACTTCTTGGGAAGCTTCATAAGACAATGGTCACAAAGATGTGAAAAGTTAGCCTTGATCAGGCTGCTTGGGATGCCAACTGGCAAAGCTCACTACGATCCAGTGACATGATTATACAAATATGTACTCTCAGCAATAATATAAAGAATATTGAGTTCCCAACGAGAGCTAAACGGTGCATGTAAATTCATAGTTCTCTTTAGACTTGCAACACAGTGCTAGACTCGTTTCATTTCTCCCCATTTTTCCTTTCCCCTTTCCTTCTTTTTCTTATTTAATTTTTCTTATTTTTTTGTTTAAAGGAAGGGGTATAGGGGGTGGGGGGAGGGCAGTCATGGAGTCACTCATACAAATATGTCTATAATACAAGGGAGCAAAGTTATCACATAGCAAGTCCAATATGAAAGTTAAACAATATGCTCCTCCTCCTCCTTGTAAGACCTCCTGAAACATAATCATGATAAACTTCTTTCCTCTATTTTTCCCACTCAAAGTCAACTTTGCTACTGCCATGATTTGTGGTTTCTACTGCATACAGCTGGTTACAACCTAAGATAAAAGGGTTGAAGTAGGTACATGGATAATAAGTGCTATAATCGCATCTTATGACACAGGCATGCAAAGAGGTTAAGAGGATCATTTCAGATATCTTGGAACTGATCTAAAAGAAACAAAAAATGATGCAGCCAACATTGAGTACATGGAGCAAATGTAAAATTCTTCAAGTGTTATATAATGGAAAACGTCTATTAATTGAGCAATGATAGCTACAGGATACCTTCAAGTTACTTGTGTTTTATGGTGCAAAATAATAAACAGTTACTATGAACACTGAGTTTATCTGACACAAGGATTCAATGGGTGAGTGTTGTTAGAAAGAAAGTAAAATAATTGACTTCATCAACAGCAGAGAAAGTAAAATAATTGACTTCATCAAAATCAAAGTGACACTAACTGAAGATATGAAATGATGAAACCTGTTCAAGAGGCTTGAGTATGTGCAACTTGCACAAACTAACGTGTAATAATATGGAGTGACTTTGGTTCAGGTTCAAGGTCAAGTTATTATCAATCATTCAAGTATCAATACTCAAGTTTTGTGCAATATTCACTCTTTTCTTATAATTTTGGAGATGATAAATGAAGATTTTTGGACAGAAAACATACATCTCTTTCTTTGATGGGACATACATATAAAGGTTACAAGATACGGAGTTGGTTAAGCAAGAAAATTGTCACCTAGAGACAAAAATAACCGTACACTTAAATACAAAATTGTAATTACACGATTTTCTACACTCCCCCTCAAGCTGGGCTGTAAATGTTAAGTAAACTCAGCTTGGATTTCATGTCTTCAAACTTAGTCTTTGGTAGAGCCTTGGTAGAATAGTTGCAATCTGTAGTCTTTGGCAGAGCCTTGGCAGAATGGTTGCAATCTGTAGAGAAGTAGGTATGTAGGAAATATTAACAATCCCACCTTCAATTTTTTCTTTTATGAAGTGCCTATGTATCTCCACATATTTAGTTTGATCATGATAAACTAAGTTCTTGCTACGCTTATAGCAACTTGATTGTCACACAACATGTTGATTGGATCATCTGCTATAATTTGGAGTTCAAGAAGTAACCGCTTTAACCACATTCCTTCGCATGTTCCATGAGCCATGGTTCCAAATTCAGTTTTAGCGCTACTCTAAGCCAGAACTGTTTGCTTCTTGCTACGCCAAGTAACCAAGTTCCCCCACACAAAAGTGCAATATCTAGAGATTGATCTACGATCAGTAATAGAGCCAGTCCAGTCTGCATTAATGAATTCCTCAATGTTCCTCTTCTTAGTCTTCTTAAAGTATGCTCTACGGTGGGATTGTTTCAAAATTGACTAGCTACATTTACTGCAAAGCTAATATCAAGTCTTGTATGTGAGAGATAGATAAGTCTTCCAACCAATCTATGATATCTTCCTTTGTCAGTAGGAACACTTTTTCCTTCTCTATCTCTAGTGACAATCTCCATTGGAGTATTTGCAAGTTTGCATCCAAACATTCCGATTTCTTTAAGCAAATCAAGAACATATTTGCATTGAGAAACCATTCCAAGAAAACATTTCAGATTCCCCAAGTCTCTGACTTCAAATTCGTGTGCAAGAAACCTCTTGAGTTTTCCAATTTCCTCTTTGTGATCTTTTGTTAGGATTATATCATCCACATACACAATAGTAATGGATATCCTTCCACTAGACGAATTTTTAATAAACAAAGTATGATTAGACTGACATTATGAATAACCAAACTTCTTTACTGCCTTAGTGAACTTGTCAAACCAAGCTCTAGGAGACTATTTAAGACCATAAAGAGATTTCTTCAACTTAAAAACTTTGTCTGGGTTTGTTGATTCTCAACACTTGCAAGAATCTCTATGTACACCTGCTCTTCTAGATCTCCATTGAGAAAGGCATTCTTGATATCCAGATGATGTAATTTCCAGTCACGATTCATTGCAAGAGATAAAAGTATCCAAATCATGTTTAATTTGGCAACAAGAGCAAAGGTCTCTTGATAGTCAATGCTATAAGTTTGTGTTAAATCCTTAGCAACTAAGCGGGCCTTAAACCCTTCGACACTTCCATATGCTTTGTGCTAATGGTGAAAATCCATTTACATCCAACTGAATTCTTCTCTGGAGGCAGGTTGACCACATCCCAAGTTCCATTCTTTTCAAGTGCTCTAATCTCTTCATTTACAGCTTCCTTCCATTCAGGTATTTGGAGAGCTTCTAGTAAGTTGGGAACCTGAATATTTATGAGATTAGCAGTAAAAGCACGATATTTTGGAGACAACTTCTTGTAAGATAGGAAGTTATAGATGGGCTACTTCGTGTAGGATCTTTAGAATTAAAAACAATGTTACCAGCTGTGTCTCTTTTGGAGTTGAACTCGGTTCAACTTCATGGCTAATTGTGGGTTGCACTTGTTCTTCTACATGTCCCTAATCTTTTTCTTTCTAGAGTAAACAACTAACTCTTTGTTGTTAACAATTGAAAGAACAATTAAAGGATCTGACTCTAGTTGATTTTTGGTTACATGAGAAACCGAACCAGGCACAAACACAAGTGGATCGGGTGGAGTGACAATAGAAGGAAGAACACTAGGAGGTGTGGATTCACAATCCCAAAATCGATATTCACTATCACTCTCCCCTTAAATGTCGGTTTTGGAATAATATGGCTGATTTTTCAAGAAAGTAACATCCATTGAATGATAAAATTTCATGGTGAGGGGAGAATAACACTTAGGGTGTGTTTGATAGCATGGAAAGTTCATGGAAAATATCCCATCCAAGGAAATCGATTCCATCTTTGTTGTTTGGCACACTACATTTTCCATGGAATTCAATTCCATGGTACAACCATTAAAGCATGTTTTGGGCTTTTTTTCATGAAAATTTCCATCTAGGGGGAGGTGGTTTTTGTTTTCCATGCAAGTTGGAAAATGTTTTCTTTTCTAACTAAATGCTATCAAACACAGCCTTATATCCCTTTTGATTTGGAGTATAACCAAGGAATATACATTTGATGGATTTAGGATCAAATTTATCTTGGGATTGATGAGGAATATGGACAAAGGAAGTACACCCAAACACTTTAAGTGGAATAGATGAAATGAGATGATTTGATGAGAAAGGCTTGACATGGAGTTTGTAATTTGAGAACTTGAGAAGCATTCTATTAATAAGATATGTAGCGGTAAAAAGAACATCCCATCAAAATATTTAAGGAACATGAGAGGATATCATAAGAGCTCGATTAACATCTAATGAATGTCAATTATTTTTTTCAGCAATCCCATTTTGTTGAGCGGTATTAGGAAAAGAACTTTGGTGGACTATGACCGCTTGAATTAGATATACTCCAAGAATATAATTAAAATAATCTTTGGCATTATCAGTACGAAGAAATTGAATTTTGGCATTGAATTGAGTTTGAAATTTTTTGTTGAAATTTTTGAATAATTCACCTACCTCTGATTTTTCTTTCATGAGAAATATCCAAGAGACATGAGTGTGGTCATCCATGAATGAAACGAACCATCTAGCTCCTGTTACACTTTTAATTTTTGATAGTCCCCAAACATCACTGTGAATCAATGAGAAATGATGGTATTCTTGATATTTTTGAATTGGATAAGAATTGCAAATATGCTTAGACAATTGACAAGCTTCACATTGAATATCAAAGGAATTTTTATTAAATAATGATCGAAAGAGTTCTTTGTGATACAAAAGATTACAATGACCCAAATGATAGTTCCATAACATTATTTCACTATCTTTATTAGACCTAAGAGCAAAAAAAGAATGCTTTCCTTCGACTGTCTATTGAGATTGTCTTCTAGAGGATTCAGTCAATTTGAATATATAGAGTCTAGAATGTAACTTAGCACTGCCAATCATCTGTCTCAAATTCAAATCTTGAAAAACACAATGAGTTGGGAAAAATTTAATAACACAGTTCTTTTCTTGAGCGAGTTGACTAATAGATAAAAGATTACAATCCAATTGGGAAGCAGTAAAACCGATTCAAGAGTGAGGTTCTCTGAAATGACAACAGAACTTGTACCAGACACCCTTGAGATAGAACCATCAGCAATATGCATAGCGTAATTTTTAGAACAAGATGTGAAATCTTGGATGAGAGATATATCACCAGTCATATGATCCGAGGCTCCAAAATCGACAATCTAACTACCCTTACTGTCCACCTTTTTAACCTTAAGTGCAGTCAACAAATTACCTTTCTGAGCCATTGTGGTTGATGCTAAGGTGATAGTATTACGGGAAATTGATGTTTGTTGGGCCTGGGTGATCAACCGTTGAAGAATTTCCAATCGTTCCTTGTTGAATTGACCAGTTTGGACTACAATGGAACTCTCCTCGATTGTAGTATGGTGTCCAGGTGTCCACGACTTTCTCTCCTTGGTTTCCAATCAACGGGTTTCCCATGAATATCCCAACAAGTGTCTCAGGTGTGACCTGTCTTTTTGCAGTGATCGCACCAAGGTCTTTTCTTGGTGTGGTGGTCATCGGTTCCTCGAGAAACCATAACAGATACTTCGATGATTGGTGGCTGAACAACTGTGCCCATCATAACCTTTTTCAACTTTCTTCGCACCAAACTTCTGATGCTAGTTCATGCAAATTCAGTAGAGGTTTGATGGCCAATATTTGGCCCTAGACTTTGTCTAAATTTTTGTTGAGACATAGAAGAAACTTGTAAATTTGTTTCTTCTCAACAATCTTCTTATATTTTCCAACATCAATTTGACACTGCCACTCGGTTGTCTCATACATATCCAAGTTGCTGCCAATATCTAGTTAAATGACTAAAATATTGAGTGATCATGAGATCCCCTTGATGAGCCACGACATTAACATATTGTTTTCTATCTTCCACGCCTTGTACTTTGGATCTTCTTTCTTCAGTTTAGGGGCTGCACCAGTGAGATGATAATCATCCTTGCCTCGGTCGCATATGAACATCATAATTGAATGGGACCATTAAAGATAGTTGTGCCCATTCAGTTTGTGTCTTGTAATAAGGAGGCCTCGGCCGCATATGAACATCATAATTGAATGGGACCATTAAAGATAGTTGTGCCCATTCAGTTTGTGTCTTGTAATAAGGAGGGAAAAGGAATCGGAGCCTCCATTAGTGTTCAGAACAGAGGGAACTTGAGAGTTGAGAGGAAGAAGAGACTTCAAAGGTGGATGCCATTGCAGAAGGAAAAACTTGAAGGAAGCACGTTCAGAATTTTGCGGAAACAAGATCGGAATCAGGAAGAACTAGGATCAGAATTAAGAATGCTCTGATACCATGAAGATTTTTGGACAGAAAACATGCATCTCTTTTTTTTTTAATGGACATACATAAAAAGGTTACGAGATAGAAACCGCCCCTATGGAGTCTGTTAAGTAAGAAAACTGTCACCTAGAGAAAAAAATAGCTATACACTCAAATACAAAAACATAATTACACAATTTTCTACAACAAAGAATGCATCTTACCTTTCAAATTTCATCACTCACCTTGCAGCAACTTTCTTTACCATCTATAGATCTATCGCCAAATGATGACTTGCTGAAGTGTATTTGCAGAAAGAAACACACTGTAATACTGCACACAACTCTTTATTTCAGCTCACAGGATGCTTCTTCTCCTCATCCATCTCCAGAGTTTTTAATTGTTATTCAATGGCTTTGTATAGTCATAGTGTGCCAGATAACTAATAATGGAAGGCAACCCCACCACAATCAGAACCTTGAACTTTGAAACAACAATATGCACATCTCAAAAGCAAAACCGGGCATAAATGCTGGCTCACTAGACTTGACAGAATGTGGAACATGAAAAACTTTAGGGTTTCCATTTCCATTTCCAGCTTCATTTCTCTAGTACAAGAAGTCCGCAATAACCAACTTATACAAAATAAATAAGCCAACTGTCAAGAAATGCAAGTCTTGAATACAAATAACCTCGAACTAAATAAAAGCACCAAGGTTGCTCCAACTGCCAATTGGAGTACACACACCACTACCAACAACAATAACATATCCAGCCTGTAGGGTCAGCTATATGAATTCTAGCCCACCAATCATTTATGCTATGGTCTTATCTTCTGTAAAGACCTTATAGTTTATATCATACTAAAGTGTCTTCTACCAAGTTTTTTTTGGTCATCCCCATCTTTTCTGCTAAGTTCCATTCCATCCAATCCTCATTGGAGCCTCTATTAATCTTCTTTTCATATGATCAAACTATTTTAATCATGTCTCACGCATTTTATTGCATGGCAATTCATCTTAACATCCTCATCTCCATCACAGTCATATTCTGCACATGTTGGTATTTTACTACCCAACATTCTATACCACACAATAAAGTTGGTCTTATAACTACCTCATAAAATTTTTCTTTTTGCTTTAATGGAATTTTATTATGGCATAAAGCATCAGAATCACTTTTCACTTAACCATTCTACTTTAATTCTATGAGTAACATTCTCATTGATCTCCTATCTTTTTAGATGATTGATCTAAGATTCTAAACTGATATTTTCTTGGTATGACTTGATCTTCCAATTTTACCATAATACCATCCACCCTTAAAAATTTTACTAAACTTACATTTCATATGTTTGGTTTTTGATTTTTTAACTTAAAACCTCTAGATTCTAAAGTGTTCCTCCACATCTCAAGCTTAGCATTCATGCCTTTTTTTTTCTCATTCATCAACATAATGTCATTTGCAAATAGCATACACCAAGGCACCTCTTTTTGTATAGGTTTAGTGAGTTCATCCACTATCAGGGAAAATAGTAAGAAGTAAGACAAAACCCTAGATGTAATCCAATTGTAGCTGAAAAAACTTCGGTATCTTCTCCACATGTTCTGACACATGTTTCTACTTCATGATACATATCTTTGATAACCTGTATATAAGTAATTCAGATTTCTTAATTCTCTAAAACCCTCCATAAAAATTATATAGAAACTTCATCACAAGAATTTTCTAAATCTATACATACCATATATAAATCCTTTTGTTTATTTCTGTACCTTTTCATTAGGCACAAGTTCATAGCTTCCAATTTTTACCTCCATGCATGAAACCAAATGGATTTTCAAGCACCTTGGTTTCCCTTCTTAATCTTAGCTTAATCGCTCTCTCACAAAATTTCAAAGTGTGACTTATTAGTTTGATTTCTCTACAATTTTCACAACTTTGAACATCTCCCTTATTCTTGTAAATGGGCACTAAAATGCTCCTCCTCCATTGGTCCAACATCCTTTTTGATTTAAAGATAACATTAAATAATTCCAAGCTTCTATTGATATATTATCTAGTCCAATTGCTTTACCAAAAAACTGCCAACTGCAGTACATTGAGAACATTTGTGGGAATCAAGGAAGTAGATACAGTTCAACTCACCTCTTCCAGATTATTGCCATTATTTGTTTCTCACTGCCCATGAGCAAACCATATTAACTAGTTTTTCCTTGATTTAGCAACTTCCAACTCATTGAAGATATCATTTCAAACTTTTTCCTTTTTTTGTTTTTTGTCTTGGCATATCTTCATATCAACCATATTAAATGTCAATGAGCATGCTGTCTCCTTTAGCCTAAAACCTTTTCTTCACCAAAAAGGCACAATTTTCATATGGATGATAGTATCCAAGATTATGAAGAAGTCAATCAGCCATTGGAATTCCATATCCTCTGCATTTATCATTTACTCGACATCTGTAAAATCCAAAGGTGCTGCATCACTTGAAAACCAACTAGACAGCAAAGCGAGCAATTTACTCTTTAGTCCAAGAAATTTTTTTTCACATCCTTTGAAGTGGTATGACTAGGTTGACCCCTGATTATCCTAATGAAAGCATGTCAGACCAAGAGCCACATAGCCCACACCCTCTTCTTCCTTTGGCAACTTTAACTCCTCTCTAAACCAAAATAAAGGAACTTCATACACTGAGGAAACACCCATTCCATTCTGAAGAATTAGCCTCAAATAACAATTGAGATCTTCTAGCAACTGGCTAATGGATGAGAAGATGAATCATGAACTCCCTGCCATCTTCATACATGAAATACTAATTAACAATAATTTTCCTTATTTTAACCAAATGTATCGCATGTTAAAATGTTGCCATTGGTATGGTATACACATAAAAATGGCATGTTATAACAGGCCTTGCAAACTAAACTCCCCTGCAAAGGAAGGAAACTTCACTGCAGATCACCAAGGCCAAACGAAAGGGTTTAACATCAGTATGATTTCAACCATGAAACTGTATCCTCTTCTCCTCCCAGAGGAGGCAAGGATTAAGAAACGCAATTAGCTCCTCAAATTTTCTAACTTCCTTGTCAATAAGCTCTCTCCAAAGATAACATTCCAAATCACCTGTAAATCCATCAATCTAAAATAGTCACCAATTGTTTCCTTTTTACCATGCAGCACCTGGAAAAAAACCAGGAAACCATCCTCAAATCCAAAATTACCACAAAACAGATGATTCCAATAATTAATCCTTTTCCCCATGCCCAACAAAAGACAGATTTTTTTTTTTAGTTGAAATTGACCCACTGTGCCTGAATCCTTCACTAAAGACTCCTCTTCAGGGGCAGAATGACCTTTGAATTCAGTGATATCCCAACTACTACCATGTTTAAAAGAGACAGCCATTCTTCAAACATTGTCATGTGTCACTAGCATAATTTCCAAATTGTCCTCCCAAGAATGCTGATTAAAAATCACCAGTTGCCTAATCCTGTTTTTGTCTGAATAATCTGACAAATGGGCTTCTAAATGAGTTTTTTTGTGATCCTTTCGAGGCCTTGACTTGCATACATGAATCTAAAATTCATACAAAAGAATAAATATTTTTATATACCAAGCGCTGCTAATGAGCACAACATTTTCAGAATTGTAACCTTCCCACGACATACAGGGGTGCAGCAACATGGATTTGAGGGTGGGCAATCATACCCCACAAGGTTGCGACATATAAACTTATAGTGTGTAATTTTTTTTTTTTCAAGCCCCCACTTAAATCAATAACATGTGGGTTCGATCCAAAAAAAAGTCATAAAGTAACTAGAAAGAGAAAATGATTAATTATTTTAAGAGACTTTAAAATGTATAGGGCAAATCAAAAAAGGAAACAAGTATATTTTGCAATCTTAAGAAGTTTATAGGTAAAAAAAGATATAAGAGGGGCACTTTTCATAAATATAAAAAATTTAAAAATACTATTAATAGTAATTTAATCTTCTTTGGGGCTTTTTTTTGTACATAGCAGCTGTTTGAAGACTTGAAATTAAATAAAGAAGAAAAAAAAGGGGGGGGGGGAGGGGAGAGAGAGAGAGAGAAGGAAAATAATGAAAACAATCATTAAAACATAAAGAAAGTCATTTAACCAAAAAACTACCCCCAAAATTTCATTAATTTTGTGACAAGTTTACAACTATTAAATCATATCTTTGACTTTCTTATATTGATAATTTTTATGTTATAATCACACGTCGTTTTTTCAAGATAAATAATGTTAACTAATTATAATTTTTAATACTAACTATATGAATTATATTAATAATTAATTGATAGTTTCTTAATTACGTTTAATTTTAACGTAAAGATTATTCTTTAATTGTTTATATTTGTGGATGAGATTTTTAAAAGGAAAGCAATATTATATCAACAAGCATATATTTAAGAATCTAGTGGTCAAGATGATGAAAGAAGTTTTCAAAAACCGGTTGAGTTAAGAAGAACTTAGAAGATATTTTGTATAGATTCTTAATCTAGGATTAAAATTTTAGATAATCATCCAAATGAGCAAGAAAATATACCTAGAGTACACATAAAAAAAGAGAATTTGTCAAATTCATCATTGTAGTTTTTTCATAAAAAAGAAAAGTTCATAGAAATTCTTTGGTTAGAGTATAATAAAGGATACTACCTTTTGCTTATGTAGCCATTTTTTTAGGCTGATATACTATGATACAATATGAAAAATACTACCCCATTCAATGTGGGTCTGGGCTCCACCACTGACGGCATATGAGCAACTGATACATTTTTCCCCACAGTGAGTTTGCCACCAACTATAGTGGCACCATCTACTAAAATTTGTCCTTTATGTATCTACACCTTGAAGCTAGGATTTTTTATGCACACAAGTATTTTTGTCGGAAAGTTGATGCATAACTAACGGAATGCTTAGAGTATCTCCATTACCTAATAAAACAATTTTGTCAGTATTAGTATATGATCTTCCCCCTCATATTCGGCTATAGCAAGAGCCCCCTAACTGAAAGCCACTTGTCGTTCCAACCCAATTCCAACAATGCACTTCTCGGACCAAGAAAGTGGAACCACAAGAATGGGGGCGTGCAGATGGTTGCATTCAAGGTATCTAGAGAGTGGCTATTTAGATATGAAAGTTACCAAACATTTCAATAAGATGGAACCATGAAGGAATCTGCATAGTATAATTCCAGAAAACACTAATCTGAAATCTGAATTTCCAAAATGACAGCATAAGCAACCTTCAACCTTCGTAAAGTCATATAAATAAAAATTTTGACTCTTATAGAACCGCCAAGACCGTTCACAATATTCCAACTCCATCCCACTCCTCAAACAGCACCCCTTAAATCGTTATCAAGAAAAAGAAGGGGCATAAAAAACACCAGCTGCATTGCAGTTTATTTGCCGGACCATTAACAACAGAAATTAGTTTCCCCAGCAACTAGACAAAAAATAAGCTAAATTAACAACTCTGGAAGATAGACAGAGAATGAAACACTCTAATTTGAAGAACTACAGACAACCTAGCAAGACCAGCGGGGTTCAAATTTTAACTGTTTCACAGAAGCAAACCCAGAAAAGGCCAAGAAACTTCAACAAAACAAACCTCAAGAAACGGAACTCAGCAAATCACAGAACAACTCAATTTGCCCTAGTTTTAGGGCTATCAGTACCGAACCGAACACAACAACAGAACAACACAATTTGCCAAAATTGAACATACCCAGAACGCAATTCACACAAATAAACAAAACTAATAGCAAAAAACCAGCATAAACTTCAAGAAACTAAATGTAATAGACTACAAACAAACAGACAGGGGAAGAAGGGAAGAAGAAAGAGCAAAACAAAGGAACCTTTTTGGTCCAACCAGAAGGAGCTGGGAGGTCCACGGAGAAACCCTCATCACCCGCACCGCTTTGGGTCTCCTTCTCCACTGAGCTCGCCATTTTCCCACCTAGAGATCCAAACCCAAAAATCACAACCCCTCAAAAAACATACAAACTAAGCCAAACCCACCAACATAAACACATATTCATAAACATCTCTCTCTCTATCTATCTATATAATTTTCTCTCTCTACCTTTAGGCTTTTGAGCTGAAGCTTTGTGTAGAGTGGCAGCAACAAGGCCTATCTATGGCGAAGCAACGAGAAATTGTGAGCAGGAAAACAGAGAGGCGCACAAACGTTGAATGAACAACAGATAGTTTTTGTTTCGTGTATTTTCTTCGGAAAATAAAGGTTGGATTTTGCCTGTGGAGATGACACCTGTCACCGTTTTGGATTAGGGGTCGGGTCGGGTCGTGAATGTAAGAATCGACCCGAACACGTCATCCCGAGTTTTACTGTTTATTGTACTTGCACCCGCTCAAGTATGGTCTGATGTCACTTGATCCCCCAAATTTAGGAAAAATATACATGTCCACCCTCCTGGTTACGGGAGAGAAAAATTAATACCGACATGGCTGCCTACTTGCATTTATTTCAGCTAATATAAACACCATAAAATTTAGAAAAAATCAGATAAGGTCTTATCAAATTAATTAAGACTTTATTTGTGTTGACTTACTTTTCTATTGATGTTGCCGAGTGATATTAATGATAATATAAAGAGATAAAATAACTATAATTTTTATAAAAAAACTTTATTAATTCATAAGAAATAAGATATAATTGTTAAGCACGATATGAGAAAAAAAAAGTAATATAAACAACTAATGGACATGGTATTTTATTAAAAAGACAAAAAAAATTATAATTAATAACGAAGTAAATTTATCTTTTTGTACATAGAAAACCCACATCTTTTTATATTTGCGAAGATTTAATTTGGGTCAACAGTTTGTATTTCCAAATGTCTCCAGTGAATGTTCTTTTGTTTATATCATTATAGATGTTAGTTGTATGTATTTCACATAGTGAAGTTAAATTTAATTTATCGTCAACCTTAATGTTTTAGACTATTTGAGAGATGTAATACCCTGTATCTAAATAATAAAGGTATTTTGAAAATTGTGGGGTCAAAATAAAATTTATCAAAGTTTTGGACCAATGTGTAAATTCCAAAACATGAATGAAGAAGTAAGTAACCATACCAAGATAAAACTTGGAAGGTAAAAATACCCAAGGAATCATGGGTAAGAGATTCACAAATGTTTGGGGTCAAAATTATGAGATTAAGGGCATTCGTGCCAAAGTGCAGAATCTAAAAACTGATAGAGGGTGGTCAGAACAAGGGTTTCTCTAGATTTTTGAGGGTGTAATAACACATCCTAAACTTGTGGAGTCTAATGGAATAAGTGAAAAGTTCAGGGTTTGAGAGATATGGGAAGAAACATGAAATATTAAAAGTTGAGAGGTGAAAATGTAATTAATGAAAAATATGTGTGAAACCTGCAAATCACCGGCCAACTTTGTGGCGGCTGTTAATGGGACTTCCAAGGGGGTACCAGAATGCTCTCCAGGCCATGATGGATCGATTGAGCAAAGGTATTGGCCGAGATTGACAATAGGATGACGAGAAATGAAATTCAAAAAAATTAGGAATATGGCCGGAGATTTCGAGGTAATTTCATCGCCATTTAGCTCGATTTGAGGCTTGAAATGATGAGGATTTGAAGCTTGGTGATCAAGAAAGCTTCTGTATGGTTGAAAAATTGGTGGAAATCGGGTATAAATAGGGTTCAAATGGTTGAGGGTTTCAAATCAAAATCGAAGAAAATTGGCCGTGTTTTAGTTTGAATCAAGCCTTAGGGCTAGGGGGCTTTTGCTCTTTGAGTTGTGAGGAGAAAATTTGGAGAATTTATAAGGGTTTCGTGTACGTTTCAACGAGTTTTAGCAAGATGGTTGGAAAATCGGGCTTCACCGGAGCCGCACCTGCAACCGACTTTTAAAGGCATTTTCAGTAAGAGTTTCGACCACTAAGAGGTACCCTTGGATTCACCTTGAGGAGCACTAAAAAGGGGTGGAGGAAAAACGGTCATCGGAGACCGTTGCAGACTGTCGAAACCAGATAAGACAACCGGAGAAAGAAACTGAGCGTAAGCTTCACTCGCTGTGGCTATGGGTGGCGCATGAGGTACTATTTGCCTTCGAAATTACTTTTGTAATTTTTAGAAAAATATTTTAGGAATATTCATGGAAAAAGATTTGGTGAAAATGCATGATAGATAATTATTTTGAAATTTCTAAGGAAAATAATTTATGAAAAAATAGAGAAAATTATGAAAAATAAAGGAGAATATGGTAGAAATAAAAATGTTAATTTCTATAGATACAATGATAATCAGAAGATGATTTGACTAATAAAAGAAGAGATTGCACGACTTTCGAGGTTTGACACTCTTTTCAAGATAAAAATTGACTTTTTCTAAATTAAGGTGAGTGGTTCGATTTCAGTCTTACCTTTGTCTTGTAAGTATTTTGGTGTGTGTGTGTGTGTAGTGGGTTCCGGTGAGCAGTTCTACCATCTCAATCTTAGGTTACACATGTTCAGCTAGTTTCTAGTTAGCAGTTATACTCTTCGGGACTTGGGTTATTTGTTGTAGTCTTTATACTTCAAATTATTGACATCATATGCATATTGATCATGTGATTTATTGCATCAACTGTTTTCACATATAAAAGAGTCGGTGCATGACGTGTGATTTTCATATCATTGTGGTGATTGAATTCATGTCAATGTTATATCCGTGGGGACGGGATGGGGTCTGCTTGAGAATAGGGCAAGGTTAATACCAATTAGAGATGGCAAACGGGCCAGGCTGGGTCGGCCCGGCCCGCCACCAAGTGACCCGCGGGCTAAGCGGGCCGGGCCAAATCGGCCCGCTTAAAAACGGACCAGCAAATTGCTGGCCCTAGCCCGGCCCGCCACGGGCCAAGGGGGCCAAACGGGCCAAATAGGCTCGCCCAGGCAGTGAGCGAGAGAGGGCGAGGGGCGAGACTGAGAGCGAGGACGCGGGCAACAGAGGGCCAGCGATGGCGACTGAGGGGCGAGGGCGAGACAGAGGGCGAGCGAGGGCGAGGGCGAGGGCGAGGGCGAGGGCGAGGGCGAGAGCGAGGGGCAAGGATGAGGGCGAGGGCGAGGGCGAGACAGAGGGCGAGCGAGGGTGCGGGCGAGGGCGAGGGCGAGGGCGAGACAGAGGGTGAGCGAGAGCGAAAGCGAGGGGCGCGGGCGACGACGACGATGACGGCGAGATGGGGGCAAGGGCGACAGAGGGCGAGGGCGAGACAGAGGGTTAGGGCGAGGGCGGGGGCAGAGGGTGAGAGCGAGGGCGAGAGGTGAGGCTGATGGGGGTTGCTGTGTGGGCGATTGGCGGGCCAAGCGGGCCAGGCCAAATCTGCCCGGTCTTAAACGGGCCAACAAAATGCTGGCCCTAGCCCGATGCCAGGCCGGGCCCATTTTGCCATCTTTAATACCAGTGATCGGGTGACAGGGTCAGGCACTCGAGGATTAAGTATGTTGTGGCAAGGTCAATCCCAAAGGTGTGTGGAATAGAATCCACGAGAGATTGAGTATGTCAGGAAAATTTCTTAAGTTAGACGTATTGCATATTATCGTTGTTTGTATATGTCATGCTCGTATGTTATTCATGCATTTTGTAAGTTGTATCATGTCATCACTTAGATGTTTTATCATCTAATATGGGTTATGCCGCTGGAACATTCAACGTTCTAGCTAGGGACTGTTGTGAAGACAAGGACGTGGCCAATTGAGGGCCAATGGTGTTTAGTATGTTAGCGGTGGTATTATTTTGAGACGGTAGTACTTTTTTTGATATATGTAGGACTGGTCGCATGATAGTGTTTGTAATACCCCATGTTCGTATAACGTTGCCACGTAATTTCGATGAGTTTAGAATACCGAAAAGTTAATTTTATAGCAATTTCAGGTACCAAATCAACTGCAGGGAATGCCTCAGAGTAAAATTGCCTAAGGAAAATTATATGGTCTCGACGAACGTATCGAGATAGGATTTATGGTATCGAAAGAAATCAAATTCGGAACAGTTTTCGGTATAGCTAAAATACAACGGTCATTTAGGCTGCAAAACCGAATTGTTGTAGGAGACTCCCGAAAAATTAACGGAACCCTAGAGGGGCTCCGGTTTTGCATGACGAGCAACCCTTCAATGGTTTTGGAATGAAACTACAGCCCGGTAAGGACACTGGGACGAAATTGTCATTCTCAACTAAGAATTAAATTATTAATTTTGTGTTTTCTGTATTAAAATGTAATTTAATTCAGTGTTTGAGGGTATAATTAAAATTACGAAATTATCCAAGTGATATAAGAAGAAAATTAGAATTTATAAATAATTAAATGTGTAATATAGTAAAAATATATGTAATATTTATATATATATATGTATACGCATGGCAGAGCCTCTGTAAATGCAAATAGCCATCCAATTTCCTATGTAAGTTCATGCCACAGTCTTTCTTTTCCAACCGAAAATTGCGCAACATGGGAAGATTTGGCAGCGTGAATTCTGGATACGTGGCGTGCGAAAGTTGGAGCAATTAATGAAGCATTAATGTGAAGCATTAATAACCAAAATTTGGGCTGCAAATTGCGAGATTTAGGGGATCGAGCAATTAATATGATAGACATATGTATACATATACACGCAATGCGGATGCAGCAATTAATGTGATAGATATATGTATATATATACACGCAATGGCTGCCTATAAATTGGCAGCCATCTTGGCCGATTGAGAAGCAGCGAGGGAGGGAGATCGGATTGGGAGTTGGGGCCGAGAGCATCTAAGCAATCCGAGAGAGAGAGAGAGAGAGAGAGAGAGGGGGAGAGCATTAAAGCAAGGCCAAGTTTCGGCCATGGCAGCCGCGGCCAGAGGTAGTGGGCAGCAAGCAGGCGACCAGCAAGCATGGCAGCAGTTCGAGGCGAGATGCGGCTCGCTGATGGTGGCGCGGTGGTCGTCGGAGGCTTCGGAAGTGACTGAAAGTAGCTGAGCCGCGGCCATGGCAGCCATGGCCGCGAGCTTCAGCAGGCCCACGAAGTAGGGGAGGCGGCCACAGGCATGTGCAGCGAAGCTGGCGGCGGTCCGGCGAGGACGAGGCGACCGGCGGAGGGCTGGGAGGAGGCTGAAGGAGGGCTGGGCGTCGGCAGCGCGCGGCGGAGGCTGGCCATGCGCAGGTGCTGGTTCGGCCGCTGGAAGAAGGAATGAGAAGGGGAAGAAGAAGAAGAAGAAGAAGAAGAAGAAGAAGAAGGAAGAAAAAGAAGAAAAGAAGAAAAGAAGAAGAAAAGAAGAAAGAAGAAGAAGAAGAAGTGAAGAAGGAGGAAGGAGTTGCAGGTGCGCGGGAAGCAGGGGAGAAAGAGGAAGAAGAAGAGAAAAAAAAGAAAAAAAAAAAGAAAAAGAAAAAGAAAAAAAAAAGAAGAAAAGAAAGAAAAAAAAAAAGAAAATAGAGAAAATGTTAGAAAAATTCTGGAAAATAGGGAATTATGTTTCGGTGATGTCCTGGAGATTTTGGTGAGAAAAACGGCTCAAGCACGCTTTTCGAGAATATCGCACTCAAATCGAGAAAACCAGAGATGTTAAGTCAAGGTGAGTAAAATCTCCTAGAAAATTCCAGAAATTCAAAAATATTATTTTATGAATTGTCGTAGTGAAATATTTGAGAAAATATTTCTAGAAATATTTAATTTAGAATTATTGAGGAAAATAGGAAGAAATAGAGGAAAAATTATAGAAAATGCCAGAAATTATGGAAAAATAGGTTTAATGTTTATTTAAATACCTATGATGATTAGGATGCTTTGAGGTCAAAGTTGAGGTGTTTGGCACGAGTCTTGAGGTTGGCACGCAAATCGAGGCAAGACACGGATTACGAGGTAGCCCGATAAGCTCTAAATGTAAGTGGTACTTCCTCGAAAATGTTTTCATCATATTGACATGCTATGATATGTATCTATCACGTAGAATGCATACATGACTGTGAAATGCATGATTACACGTTGATGTCATTGATCACACGCATATGAGGCCGTAGGGAGTACGAACTGGCACCGCTGCCTTACCAAGGGTGCACCCATACACCCCGGCTTCGAAAGAGGTGGCCGCTAAAATGGTGGGTAGCATGAGGGTGCAGTTGACACCTACGAGGAAAGACATTGCATACACTCATGACATAGCATTACGTACCCTTACTTAGATGGTTCATCATCTAACTTGGGTTCGCCCCTGGAACATTCAACGTTCCAGTCGGGACTTGCAGAGATGATTTTGAGATGGATGATGTGTGATGACGCGAGACGTCAGGAAACAAGGAAATGTGCCATGTTATGTAACGATATGAATAGTTAAGGATTATGTACATTTGTTTTACTTTTCGAGAGTTATGTTACAACGTTTGTAATAAGTATTTGTCTAGTTAATCATGTATATATTGCCATGAGCAGGTTCGATTCAGCTTCCGCTTTGTAAATTGTATTTATCTCTAGTGTGTAAATTAAACACTAGATAGGCCTTAGGGAATTTCGGGATAATGTAATGATTAGAAAAAGAAAAAAAAAAAAAAAAAAAAAGACCAAATTTCCTAAGGTATAACACGCCCCGAGAAAGCGGGCTGTTACAGTGTTGGTATTATTTTATAACGTTGTAATACGTATTTTGATGTGGAGATACTATATAAGAATATCATGGTAGGCCACGGTATTTTGATATTGTTATATCTATTGCGTAATACTATGTTTCATTTAGTTTAATATTTATTGATTTTGTTAGTTAAACGGGCAAGATTGGAGTTTTTGAGATCTTATTTGTATGTGAAAATTGTTCATAAAATCATCGCGGGTGTTGGCCTATATGAATATGTGACGATTGTTTTTTGAATTGTTGTATGTGTCAAGCATGTAAAAGTATGTGAATATTATTCTTGATGCGCCACGCGCTATAAACTTGAAGAAAAAAAAAATTTCAAAAATTCTCTTATAGTGGCGTGCCCCATGTAAGGCGAGATATTACATGTTGCATACCTTTGTTAGTTGCTTTTGTAATGCCAAATACATATATGCTATGTAGATGTGTGGGTCCATCATTTTTATTATTTATTTATTTAATTTAAAAGTAAATAGTTTTCAATTAATTTTATATTTTTACTAGACAACTCTTTTTTTTAGCCCATTATATTTTAATTAATTATTTTTATTATTTTATATTTATAATTTAAAATTAAAAAAACAAAATCTAAAATCTTTAATGCCCTTAACAATTAGTTACCTCCCTAATTAGATATATAGCTAATTAATTATTAAAAATTAATTATTTTTATCATTTTCTTCTACTACCTAGCTAGCCTGGGCTACAATCTCATGTCATATATGTAGCTCATTATGTTGCCTTTCTCAAAGGCATGAACAATTTCCAACTCAAGTAATAAAAAAGCATTTAGGGACTCGGTAGGTTTTTGAACTCACATGAGGTTTAGTAAATCTTTTTAAGTTTGTAATAAGTTTTAATATTTAGTACATTTAAAATTTAACATTTATATTGATAAATTGTGTGCTATATCACCCAAATTCAAAAACCCTATTGTAGTAAGATCCCTGAAGCAATGGACACACAATCTAATAATAATAATAATAAAAAAAGATAGATCTTATCCCCTAAAGAGAAATGATTACAAAAAAAGGCTAATAATTAGAAAAATTAGTAGATCAAAAGTGTTAATTAAAATTAGATTTATCTAATTTCGTAGAACAGATTGGGTCGGACCTATATTAGTTTGAAAATAAAATTACAAAATCAAAAGTTGTTTGTTTGCCACAACCTAAAGCCACACTTCACAAAGAATTTGCTTTGAGAGTTTGATTTCCTTCTACACAAGTCAAAACACAACATATGAGCACATTGATTTCTTTTTCGGTCATTTTCTCTTTTTGAAATTTTAGTAACCTTTGAGCAACCATTTTTCGTTAGGTTTAGGGATTTATCAATTTGAGAAAGAAAGAGGGGAAAGGGAGAGAGGGAGAGAGAGAGAGAAAGATACATGGGTGTAGTTCTTGCCCATGTTTTTTGTTTTTTATAAAATATTTTATTTATTAAATAAAAATAAAATAATTTATGTAAATAATATTATTAATTATTTAATTGATAAAATTAAAATAGTTTATGATTATGATAACTAATAAAATAATAATTTGAAATAATAATCTAAAATATGGTAATAAAATAATTTAAATTATTATATCAAATTAATATTTATTTAAAAATTTAATTATATAATAAATTTAATAAAAAATAGTTACCTAAAATAATAAAAATCATTAAAAATATAAGGAGGAAGTGGAGTTTGCTATTTGCCACTTAATCTAATACTCCTTTTCTTTTTGTTGAATAATATAGTACTCTTTCAAAACAATGATATTTTTAATTTCTTAATACTATTTCAATGATAATATTTGAATTTGAACTAGTCAATTTATTGAGTGTGTGAAGGTACAACTATACCCCTTGTGTGGACAAATTGGGAAATTTATTTTTAAATAGTCTTAATTTTGAAGGAAAATCCATCCCAAAAAATTGAATGAAATTATTTACTTTCTTATTCTCTAAATATTTTTAATTTTGTAGAGAGAGAAAGAGAGAATGCGAGATATGAAATAAGAAAAATGGGGGAAGAAGTAAGGGGCAATATCAGTAGTTGGCTATTTGCTCTAAATTGGTGGGTTGATTTAATAATAAATACTGCTCAGCATGTGAACTAGCTAATTAGGCACAGTGACACCTATCCTTATTGTTTGACAGTGACACCTATCCTTATTACATAAAAACAATTCAATACACCCGAAAGGAAACTCAACATCAACATCCAAAATTTGACCCATAATTGTGAAATTGTGAATCCACAACAGAAACAAAGGAAATGTTGAACTAATATGATTTGTTAATGATCTTGAAAATTAAGATTCAATTATATAAAAAAATACGACGCCCTAACGGGTTACAGGCTTTAAATAGATTGGGCCTTACAGAATAGACCTAAAACAAAGACATAACTCAAATGTAAAATAAAAAAATTATAAATAATCATAAAATGCAATTTAAAATGGCTAAAACACGATAACAATAGCGGCAAAGTGGCTAGTTCAATCCGATTCGTTGAGTTAACCCAAAAGTATATATTATAGGCTGAAAACGGACACCGTATGTGAACTCTACGCCCATAATATCGAATATCGACACTACAATCATATCTTCAAATTCTCGTGTTTGTCTAGATACGCTAATGCGATACGATCCACATCATATATTGTATTCTTTTTAATATGTTCGTAATTTTTAATATATTGTATTATCAACAAATAATTAATGCTTAATTATAATAACTTAATAATTATATTCGAGCATTTACAGAATTATATTAGGAAATGCTTATAATAGTGTTAATTAGATCTTAATAATTATTTTTTTATTAGAATTAATAAAAATAGATTCAATAAGAAAAAACTGTAAATATAACCCTTAAACACAAAAAAATCAGAAAAAAGAGAAAGAAGATAACCGATATGAGAAACGTTGGAAAGGACGGGAAAAGGTCCAGAGCTTCACAATTTTGTCTCTATTCCTATAGAAACTTTTTATGAAATTAATGGTACCGTGTATTTGTTAAAATTTTAAGAATTTTAAAAATGAGCAGATGAGCAAAAAGGGGATTTAATTTTAAGGAAAGACGAATTGTAGTGTAGAGATTTAGTTTTAGTTTTATTATTTATATTTGTAAATAAAATAAAAAATAAATTATTCTAAATTATAAAAATTAAAACGACGTAGTTTTGTAATTTAAGTATGAAATCATAGATACATGAATACCTACATATATATAACATTTGTAATTATGTGTGGGTACGTTTATAAATAATTACTCACATATTTGTAACATTTATTAATATGTGTGGGTAATATAATTCAAAAAACTGCCACATCAGCTAATACATGGATACCCACACAAATATAACATTTGTAATTATGTGTGGGTAAGTTTATAAATAATAACCCACATGCGTAACATTTATCAATATGTGTGGGTAATATAATCCAAAATAAATGCCATATCAGATAAAATTTTATCGAAAAATATCCCACCAACCTCTAAAAGTGGAGGGAATTTTTTCGTTAAAATAAATATGGATATATCAATTTACTCACACATAATAAATATGGATAATGTAATGTGTTTGTATCATTTAATCACCCACACATATTACCCTTATGTGTGGGTAAATACCCATGTATAATATGTGTGGGTAAGTTTATAAATAATTACCTGCACATATGTAACAGTTATTAATATGTGTAGGCAATATAATCCAAAAAGTTGCCACAACAACTAATATTTGAATACCCACACATATATAACATTTGTACTTATGTGTGGGTAAATTTTTAAACACTTACCCACACATGCGTAACATTTATTAATATGTGTGGGTAATATAATCCAAAATAAATGCCACATCAGATAAAATTTTATCAAAAAATATCTCATCAACCTCTAAAAGTGGAGGAAATTTTTTTCGCCAAAATAAGTGTGGGTATATCAATTTATAGCCACACATAATAAATGTGGATAATATAATGAATTTGTCTCATTTAATCACCTGCACATATTACCATTATGTGTGGGTAAATACCCACATATAATATATGTGAGTAATTTAAGTGTGGGTAAGTTTATAAATAATTTTTCACATATACATAATATTTATTAATATGTGTGAGCAATATAATCCAAAAAACTGACACATCAGCTAATGTGTGGATACCCACATATATAACATTTATAATTATGTGTGGGTAAGTTTATAAACAATTACTTACACATGTCTAACATTTATTAATATGTGTGTGTAATATAATCCAAAATAAATGTCACATCAGCTAAAATTTTATCAAGAAGTATCCCACCAACCTCTAGAAGTGGAGGAAATTTTTTTCGCCAAAATAAGTATGGATATATCAATTTATCCACACATAATAAATGTGGATAATGTAACGAATTTATCTAATTTAATTACCTACACATATTACTATTATGTGTGGGTAAATACCTACATATAATATGTGTGGATAAAATACTCAAATTCTTGTAGTGATCATACTTTTGCCGTTCTCCCATTTCCTCCACACTTGGAGAAAATGGCTTCAACTACTAAATGACAGTTGTTCTCTCTAAAGGTTGTAGATCTAAATTTAATTTTGATGTGGATCCAAGTATGGATCCGAAGCTTGTTATGGGTGGACTAACCCAAGTAAATAACCCGAATTTACCACATCCAAGTCATATTTAATCACACTTAGATCTTATTTTTGATTCATCACTTATTCAATAAACTCCGTAGTCACAATTATAATTCAACGAATGATTATAATTAGTTGACTTGTGAATACATTCAAATGTGACACTCAAACAGATATTTCCTTATTCTTGAAATCTTTTCATCATAATTCATTTATTTTTTCAAATATGTTCCATCCAACCAAATCATACATGGCTTTTGGTAGCATTCTAAGATAGTTGCATCAAATTATAACTTCTAAAAATAGTTAAAGGTCAAAGGGTATTTTAAGATATTCTTATGACCTCGAGGGTTTCACACACCTAAAAGTGGAGATCCATGTCTTTTGTTATCTTATTTTAGTTGAACTTTGCACACATGACATGAAATATGTACTACTGTATTATTCTTATTTTCCTATGGAACGTATAGTTTAGATACACTTAGTATCTAACTTAAGTTCACAACTCTACTTTTCACATGTTTGTTAAACAAGCATCTACCTGGCATTCTTAGACAGATATGGTGAGAAGTGAGATTTTTACCTTTCGGTTACCTTTTATAGCTACATCTAGGTAACTCATCAAGGCGATTTTGTTTTAAACTTGAGGTCATATTTACTTAATTGCTTTTGTGATATGATTAAAACTATCTTTCGTCTATGCGCTACTCAATTATAAATGTAGTTGCTTGTGTGAGAAAACCAACCATCTATTTGAAATATCTTTAATTATTGCACTCAACAATATGCACTCAGTATTGTACTTAACATTATGCACGAAGCATTATATATGTGTGTGTGGGCATTAATTAATTTGTGTACTAAAACACAATTGACATTAATTAAAAATAACATGAATCATTTATTAACGTAAATTAGGAAAATAATATTACATGTTAATGTTCAAAAAAATACATTTAACAATTATACATTTCCAATGATTTAACATGACTTTGGAATAGATCTTTTGGAATGAGTTTTGTGAACGAATTTGTTATCATTTTATGTGTAGAGATATACTCTAAGTACACATCCTTTTATGCAATAATATCTCTCACAAAATTATATCTTGTGTCAATATATTTGGTCTTCAAATGATATTTGAGATCCCTAAGGAATGTTATTAGAACTTGTCACAATTCACTGTGATAGAATTCGAAAAGGCACTCACGACTCCCAAATGTTTCAAAAACTTCTTTAACAAAACTTCTTATACTGCTATTGATAATGTTACTTCCATTTGCTCATTTCCTCCACACTTGGAGAAAGTTGTCTCAATTGCTTAAATAGTAGTTGTTCTATTTGTAATTATACATAGCAATTGTATATCTAGATCTAGACTCAAGTTTGGATTCAGAGCTAGTTACGGGTGGACCGATTCGGTCACATAATCTAAATTTATTACATTCACAAAAATTTAGATTTAATGAGCTTTGATGGGAAAATTCATTGTTTAGACTAAAAAGTTGTGCAAGCTCTGAAATAGATGACCCATCTATTGTTAGCTCCACCAAAATTGCTCTAATGGATAGAACTCATCTCAATTTTTCTGTTTCTTTTTTTGTGCTTAATGAACTTGTTTTAATTTTCTCTCTCAAATTTCAACAACTGTTGTTTTTCTAATTTTTTTTTGCCAGTATAACTGAATCATAGAAAATCTGACTCCCGACAATTATAGGACTAATGAACTTCATAATTAAAGGTAACAAAATGGACCATAAACCCATAACTAAAACAGACTTATGACGTAATATAAAATATTATTTGCTTAACTTCATTCGCTTGGGTTCAAATGTAATTTGCTCAGGCTATTGATGAATTATATACTTGGAATTTGAGTTTATAGTTCAAATTGTCTTTTGGATCTTCATGTACGTAATTAGTTAAGCTTATCATGATCATATTGGGTTTTGTGGTAAAAATTAGCTGTAAGCCCATTTACCTTAAAATAGCCCAATTCTCTACAAGGTCTTCCCCTAGAACTCACCTAAAAGATTGTTATTATTGTTGTTGTCGGAATACATCAATGAATTTAATTGATTAGAAACATCGTCGTCAAAGCGCTTGAATTTACAAAAATAAGAAAACAATCAGAGGGCGTGGAGTGGTTCTCGCACAAACACTCCAATGTTTAAATCAGACACTGAATATGATGAAAGAAACTGTATTGAAATTAATATTAGAAATATATATTGTACCTTTTTAAAAATAAGTGTTTACTTATTTATAGAGAAATAAGAAGTGATTTAAAGTGTAACAAAATTATAATTCTTGTAAATAACGGTTATCTTGATTAATCCTAATCCGACTGAGACTAAATTTGTTATGGATGATGTCTATCTCTTATGAATTATGTTTATCCTGCATTTTTTTGAAAATATTTGAAAAGATTTTTAAATGTCAGAGTTATCTTGTTTGTGAGTTTGTGTGGGACCCTTTCCCTGCATATAAAAAATTTATGCATTTTAACGCAAAATATCTTTTTGGACTCTAGGCTTTTAATGTCCTTCGTTTATAACACAACAATTGTAAAAACATCCTATATATGGATGTGAAATGCCTTGACACAAAATTCATTTGAAACCACCAAAACAATATTTGGAAACTCCATTACATGCTATTTATTTATTTCAAAAGATATAGATTAAGGCCTAAACGAGCAAGGACGACACAAAACCCACAAAAACATAAGCCAAACATATGAGAAAGCCAACTAGACCAAGAACACTTTAACGTAGGTAGGACCTCCCCAAGGCAACTGCTGCAACCTTGATGAGTTTGGGATTAATAAATATCGACTTAGAATCATTGGAAAATAAATGGATTAGACGATCGAGTTAACTTTAAAGTGCCAGTAAAAAGGCAAAAGTTAACCCAAAAAGGTCAACATAAGATGCAAGCAAGCAAGCAGCTGCCACTTGAACCTCGCTTCAGCTTCGTCTTCTTTTGCTTCAGCACGAACAAGAAAGGGATTCAAATGCCACTGTGCCTATCTTAATTGAAGGCAAAACATACATAGATTAAACACATGGGTGCGTGGCTTCATTTGATTTACACTAAGAGATCGAGTTGTTTTAGATATATATCCACTTTTTTTTTTCTAAGTAAAATTCATTTCAGGATCAAGCTAACTAGATTATGTAAACTAACTACATTAGTCTTTTCTTCTTGTTTTTGGGATCCTGTCTTGTATGCCTTTCATGGATTGCATTGGAATTTGTTTGTTGGCTAAAGGACTCTTGGAGCTTGTTTATATGTCCGTGTACGTCTTGGCCCAATTAACTTGTTTTCTAAGATCTCTTTGTTTCTTTCTTGTTCAGGGCTACACACACAAATAAATCTTACTGTGTATTTCTTTTTTTGGATTGGATGGTCTTGACTAGATATATTAGATGCATTTTGTTTTGTAAATACAAGTGTCAGCACTTGTATTGGATGCTGTCCATATTGGTTCATATGGACCACAACCATAATGGTTGTGTTTTTTGGAATACAATGGATATGAAATACATTAGATATGAAATACTTTTTTTTTCTTTTTTTGTAGCACTTTTATTTGAAATACATAATGGTTGTGTTATTTGATGTCCATATTGGTTCATAAATACATTGGATATGAAATACATTGTTTGTATTGGTTATGAAATTTGTGCAATATATTGGAGAAGAATAATGTAAAACGAATATGAAATAGAAGTTGGCTCAGTTAGGCAATTTAGCACCCAATCATTTAACATATATTAAAGTCAAATAGAACAAAGTTGGAAATGTTTAAGGTTTTGTTGTTTCTAACTATAACATTTTTAATATGAAAACAACAACTACAACTGTAATAACCCAAAATTTTAGAGATAAATAATAATTATTAATTTTGACATTTTTGATTGATTAGTGATTTATGAAATATTTGTGACTTAGAAAAATTTAAAAAAAAATATTAAATTTATTATATTCTCAAATGGGAAAGTAATCAGAAGTTTGGGGGAATTTTTAGAACTTAGATTACTATTAAGTATTTAAATAAATAAAATATTATAAATATTAATATGCTTATATAAATGATAGGGTTTAATTGTATGCATATTTTTATCTATTCATCTTAAGTTTGTGCTATTTTTCCTATAAAAAATATGTATTTATATAAATTTTACATCATTTTAATCTCTTTTTGTATGAACCCAATGTTCTTTCGAAGATTTGGGCATAAAAAAAAAAAGATATTATAAAATTAATTTTAAAATTAATATTATAATAAAAATAAAAAAATAAGTATTATAAATAATTAATATTATAATATAATCAAAGTTATTATAATTAATAGTATATTAGATATTATATATCATACTATATATTAAATTATAATCTTTATATATATGTATTATATTATTTATTATATTATATTATTTATATAATAATGTGGCTGTGGCGTGAGATTGGAAAAGATGGACTAGGGCTGCCATATGCACCTTTTATATATATATATATATATAATAATAATAATAAAGGCACTTGGAGGAGGAGGAAGGCAGCTGCCGTGCAACACACACACAATTATATAATAATAATAATAAAGGCACTTGGAGGAGGAGGAAGGCAGCTGCCGTGCAACACACACACAATTATATATATATATATAATTGGAGATGGCATGGAATTGAGGGGGAGACGCTGAGACTGGGCGGTGCACAAGGAAATAGAAGAAGGGATTTGACAGGGGAATTGCGCACAGTAGAAGGCGAAACTTGAAGGTGGAGGAAGCCGCAGCCAGTTACACCCAAGGAAGTCGCAGCCAATTAAAGGAGGGAAGCAGTGCATGCGGCAGCAGCCAATATAGATCTAGCACTCAGATCTGTTATAAATTTAGGCAGGGAGCTCCAATTTTTCTTTCAATTTCTGTTTTTAATTTTATTTTTATGGATTTCATTAATTTCATCATGAACTAATTTTATTTAACTAGGGTTTGAGATAAAACTTGTTATGAATTATTAATTTTTATTGATTGGACGTTCTATCGTGATTTCAATTATTTATTATTTATTCTTAATGCGATTAAGTGATTTAACCATCATTTAATTGATTTTGTATTATGATTTGAGACCGAGAGGTGATTTTCATAATATGTTGAAGTAATAAATTTCATAAGATAGATAGTTGATAAGGGATTTGATACTTGAATCTTATGAGGGATAATGAATTGAAACTTAACAATGAATTTCGATTTGTTACAACTATTGGGAAATAGGTTGATTGTTAACAAATTGATATTTAATTAAGTTAGTAAATCTTGAGAAAGAAACTAACTAATTTAGATATTCACCTCATTGAATTGATAGAAACCCAACTGATTGAAAATTAAGACAGATTAATAAGTGGATTCGAAATACCCTAGTTGCCTCTAATTTTTTTCAAGTTAAGTTGCTTTTAAATTTACATTTAATTTTAGTTCTCATTAGTTTAATTTATTCAAATTCATCTTCTTTTTATAGTCTAAATAATATTAAAGTTATACTTAATCCAATTCTCGTGGGGTCGACACTCTACTCATTCATTATATTACTTGTGCGATTCGTACGCTTGCGAATTAGTCTAATAATAAATAATAAAATAATAAAACAATAGATTAATAAGCCAAGTAATGTGAAGGTATTTGGGAAATTAAGGGGCTGAACGTACATATATATGTGTAATATGGTGTATAAATATATATATATATTATATAATAAGGGAAATGGGTTATATTATATTGAAAAGAATTAATATTATATTATAATAAAATAAGAAATGGGCAGCAAACGTGGCTGCCTCTATGCCCTTCTTTTTTGTGGCTTCCAAGCCACTTAATTTTTGCTATATATATGGAGCGTCGTGGGATGCAAGAAGGGATGGAGGTTGAAAATTAAAGGCTATTTCAAGAGAAGAAGTGGGCGATGAAGAATTTGAGAGAGAAGAAGATGCGCACAGCAGTTAGAAGGAGAAATTGAGAAAAATTGGAGAAAAAGACAGGAGATTTTGGGATTATCTCGTGATTAAATTAGTGAGATAAGTGGTTAAAGTTATTAGAAGTATTACATATTTAAATTATGGATTTTATACGGTTAGATTTGATTAATATAGACCATAAACTTATTTTTTTATATTAAACGTTTTACTTCGCAGCGGGAATATGAGAGAAGCTAAGATCAGCTATCTGCAGGCAAGCTCCTAACTCTCTTCTCGTGTTCTTTAATTCCTGTAAAAGTCTCTGTGATTTCTAGTATTTTATTCCCTCCCTCACCGTGACCCGATTCCACGCATCAATAACATTAATCCGCGTGGCAATCATTCCATAACTTGTATGTTAATAATGGGTCTATTGGTGATTAAATAAGTTAAGTAAATCATACTTTGATGTCATTCATTCCGTCCGTCATGGAGCTTCATATCGCTCCGCTTCCCTTGGGAATGATGCCGTACCTGCTGGGCTAGGTTCTTAGAGGAGTTGATTATGATTTAATGAGGTTATATTAATAATTTATTATTGAATGTGGAGATGGTTTTCTATGTATGAGAAGATATGAGCACAAGAATGATATAATGGAGTTTATGTTTTTATGGAGAAAGTCTGTAGTTTGTGAAATGATAAGCTTAAAGTGACTAAGTTCAGTATTATTTGTAAGTGTTTCTAAGGGTATGGAGTACAAAGCCACTGACTGTCGACCGTAGGTCGTGGCAGTTGATGGCTGGATGTATGGGCGCCAGTCATCGGTTGTTACAATAAGCACTAGACGGGATAGAAGAGCTAGTACTGTCAGATTCCCGTATTGACTTGTGCATATCATGATATGTGTGCTGCATAGGACTTGGGTTGCATTCACTTGGGGACATGCTTTGTGTGTGTTGGGATGTGTGAACATCTGCATGACCCGGTTGGTCTAAGAGCTAACTTGGGTTCTTTAGGTGAACCGGTGCATTTAGAACGTTTTGTATGTGTGTATTCCTATGTGGGCATTGTAATATCCGAAAAATTTTCGAGTAAGAAATATGTGGTTTTAAAGAAAATCGGTATCAGAATAGTTCAAGAAAATGTCCGAATCGACTAAAGGGAATGCCCGGGGGCTTATTTACCTAAAGAAATAGGAATATATCTATTAAGAATCTCAAGAAACGATTTTTAGCATCGAAAGAAATTGGAGCAGGAATGATTTTTAGTACAGCTAAAATACAGCTATGATTCTAGTTGAAAAACTGAATTATCACAGGAGACTTTTGAGAAGTCAAAAGAACAGCAATAAAGTTCATATTTAGTGTGTAGAACAACCCTTTAGCGGTTTCAAGAATAAACAAAAGGATTTATGACCAAAATGAAAATTCGGGCCTAAGTGCAATTTCTTGAATTTGCACGAAAGAGGTCGAAATGACATTTTTTCGGAATTTTAGAGGAAGAAATGAAGATTTCAAAGCTTAAGGGACTTAATGGAAGTTATAGAAAGTTCAGGGGTTTCATGAAAATGCCAAAATGAAAAGAAGCCAAAATAAAGGGGTAAAAGTATAATTTTCAAAATTTGGAAGCTGCCATGGTAGACCAAGCTTCTGGCCAGCCTTCCTATCACCAAATTTGATGACCAAAGACCCAAGAAATTGGCAAGGAACGTCGGGGCAAGGCCCCAGAATCAATATTGGCCGACAATTGGCCTTGGTTTAGTCGAAAATGGCCAAATTTTTGACCGAAAGCAATCATAATTTACCCTAAGTAAATCAACTTTTGGGCAACTTTCGGTGCGTTTTAGACAGATCTAGGGCACGGGAAGGCCTTAGTGGCTTTGGATGAAGCATGATTCGTCGTTTTGGGGTCCAAATTTGGCTATAAATAGAGGATGTAGTGGTAGAGAATTTTGCAGGATTTGAACTTTAAATCAATCTCATTTTTGAACGAATTGAGGCACAAAACCATAGGGATTTTGTTGCCCATGAGGTGAGGATCATTTCTGGAAATTTTGAGAGATTTTGGAGTTCATTTGAGGGGTGATCAGAGTTTCGCCGGAAAAATCGGATCTCGCCAGAATTAGACTGAATTTTGCTCGAAGGGAGGTCTTCAAAGTGTTCTTTCAAGCTCAAATTTGTCCGAATTGATCAAATCAAGGTAAACTATCTTCTGGTATAGTTAGTTTAATTTTCCGGTGTGCCGACGTCGGAGAAGACGATCGGAGATAATTTTTAATATTATTTTAAATGTTGAAATAAAGAAAAATAGAGTAAAAATAGAAATAAGAAAGATAAAATTCTAGAAAAATATTCAGAAATACAAGAAAAAGGAATAATTTAGTTTTATAAAATTTTATTTGAGAAATTTTATGATGAAATAATTATTTTGAAATTTAAAAAGGAAACTTAATTAGAGAAAAATAGGAAGAGGTTTTGAAAAATTCTCAGAAAATTCATAGAGATTAGAAATGTTATTTTAGGAATTTTCATGAAGAAAAAATTGAAGAAATTATTTTATTAGAAATTTTAGAAGAATTTATGATTATGAAAAATAGGAAAAAATAAAGAAAAAATAAGAAAAAGTCTGGAAAAATTATATTATTGATTTTATTGGTTAGGAAGTGATTTGGCCAAGAATCTTGATAATTTGAATTATTTTCGAGGATAGCAAGCAAACCGAGGCAAGTAAAATTCTGTTTTAAGGTGAGTGATTTTGCCCCTATAACCCATATACGATATGAATACATTTCTATGCATGAAATCTATATATGTTATGATCATCTTGATATACTGTTGCATGAGAAGTCGTGAGGTATGCATGACATAATATTATTGTCATATTAAACTCGTACATGAGATTGGGATGTCACTCTAAGAGTGTAGCCGTAATTCTCCAAGGGCAATTAATGGAACAACGTTAGAATTATCCTGCAGAGGTTCGGGATTCTGCCTAGGGTTCCGTGCCGGACAGATGGGCTAGGGAAGTTACACTAGGGTATTTGTTTATAAATGTCCATGCATCATTCATTCATTCATACTTATATAACCCTCACTTAGAAGATTTCATCTTCTAATATTGGACTATGTCCCTGAAATATTCCACGTTCCAGACAAGACGAGCGGTCAGAAGGGCAAGGAAGTGATCGAGGCATGAGCTTGATAGAAATTTTATGGGCCTCATGTGGAGCTAGGACCATTTATTATATTCCGTTGTATTGTTTAGACTTTAACAATAATTGTAATACTATGTTGGGTGAACAATATGTATGCACCCATGTATGATGTGTTTTCGAGGTTCCTTACAGGTTTTGATCTTGCTTTCGCTTATGTTTAAAATGTATCATTCCTTTGTTATGTTTGGGATTGCTACTTATAAAGGATATGTTGAGAATTTATCTTTGGTTTAAGTTCGATGTAAACAAAAAAATTCCTAGCATATATTAATGTCCTGAAGAGGCTGGGGTGTTACAGGCATAGCATGGTCTGATGCTTGGTTTATGGGGGCCTTGTCATCACATTTATGCTACATAAGTCATTCCATCTCCTAATTGTTGCATTGCATAGTGAGAATGTGCGGTTTTAAGTGATGAATATGTGTGGTGGGCGTGGCCACGGTAAGACCTTGGGAGTGAGACCCACGGCGGCGTGGACCACGGAAAGACTAGGAGTTAGAGTCCCACGGCAACAACAAGACCGGGGGTTAGAGTCCCACGACAACGGCAGGATAAGACGATATGATAACAGGAGAAAGCATGTTTAGAATAGAGGTGATATGGTAGCCTATAAAAGGTTGCCAACAGATTTGTATGCGCGACTTAGGTGCCAATGTGTGGCTTATGTGGGCCCCAATAACCCTTTATGTGCAGTTGATTTTATGTTATACATTTAGAAGCAAGGCACGTATGGATCATGACATGGTGTGGTTGCATTGGCATGAATTGCATGAGATGTTGGGAAGAGTCATATCTGTAACCAGTTGCCTTTCTTTTTAGAGCTTGTTGAGTCTCGCGACTCACATTTACTTTACATCATTTCAGGTAAGAGTATCTTGAGATAGCAGGTGCGTACGGCGGAGTTGGGTCCAGATAGTCGAGTCATGATAGCAAGTGCAAAGCTCTCTCAAAACTAGATCTTGGGTGTCGTGTGTCTAGGACAGAGGAATGCCTTTATATTTCTAGTCAAGTGTATGTTATGTAAGCCCAGGTGGGCTTAAGTGGTGAATAGTTATGTAAAAATGATTATGAGTTATTATATGATAAAGAGACTATGGTTCCAATAAGAGTGGTGTCTGAGTTTTTAATTTGTATTATTGTTCTATATCACTCAAGTAATGACCCTCTCACGGATCCTCTATACTAGCGGGGGCTTCGAGAGGCAGGCTGTTACAACAACTATCACCAATATTACATAGCAACCAAAACCACTCATTTTCCCTTTTAACTCTTTTACATGGTTCTTCACTACTTGCATTTCAACATTTATGTCAACAATTAGAGCTTACAGATGTTCCGTTTCCATCTTCAAGTCTTTCTTTGTTTCATTAATCTTCTTTCTTTAATTTATATGTTCATTTCTTCTGTCAACTCTTCAATCTCTATAACAATAGACTTCATATGCTCTTCTTCGACGTTTTCATCTTCCAACCATCTCCAATATCCACAATCATCCACCTAAACAACCATAAAAAACCATTTACACAACTTGCATACAACTTTCAAATCAAATAAAATCATTCAATCACTTCACACCAACCTTCCAATATGGGCAACAGACAAACCTTGTTCTCGGATTCTTCTTACTTTGTGATATGTAAACATTGCTTGTCGTATTGTGCTTGCACAGTGGAGTCTTCAAAGGTGAGGAATTGCTTTGTGATACTGAATCTATGGTGTCCTAAAACATGACCCAAAACAAACAGAAAACGTGATTCATAACATATGTAACCGAGAATGTGAACTTATGAAGACAGATCTTCATTAGGTCGTCAATCACAGAAAACGTCCGAACGTCCACTTTTCACTCCAAATGCAAAATAAAGAAAACAATCCACTTAAAATTTGTTAAGTTATCCAAGAAAATCAAGAAAAGAAAACAAGGAAATGATTGAAACCCTCAAAATTGCCCATTTCAACGACAAGGTTCTTGAAAAAGATTACAAACCCTAGATTTTTTTTCCCAGAAAACATCAATTAGATAAGAAAGAAAGGATGGAGAACAAAAATCGAAAAGAAGGCTTACCGATTTCATTGCCGATTTCATTGAGGAGAGAAGACTGAGGCCGAACACTAAAGAAGAAGGACGAACGCTGAAGAAGAAGAAGAGACGAGCACTGGAGAAGTAGGTCGAATTATGGAGAAGATAACTTACGAAAGAACGACATCGTTTGGGAACTTTATCAACCTGAAATGTCGTTTTACTTCATAACGTGACAGCTTCTTTCCTATTCAATATTGTTTGGGATGAACATAACAGAGCCGTTTACTCGCATTGACGGTAAGAATTAAACATGTAGCTTTTTAATTGTTTAGAGATCGAATGTTGATGTATATTTCCTGATTGAATGAGCCCAGAAGTTAAATTTAGCTAATAGCTTTAATTGAGCAAAATGAACATATATAAAACCATTTTTTTTTTTTATCTTTTTTCTTGATAACATGAACAATATTACTTGTGGGAACCCTCTCAATTCATATAATGGGTTAAGATCAGTCTGGCATTTCACCTGGGACTAGAATTTAAAACATAAGATGATGTGGTATATGTACCACATCACAAAATAACAATTGATGGCAATACAGGTCGACTTTTGTTAGAAATTAACCAAACAGTGCTACAGCAGCATTAATTGTCATCTATCAGTACTTTTCTTTAATGATAATGACCTTTCAGTTTAATTGCATATTGCCTCGCTAAGAAGACATTCTTGTCTGCTTGGTCACAAGTTAATAAATGAATAGCCAAAAAGAAAATAAAACTTAAAAGATGTCTTTGGACATTAAGGTTTTATATGGAATGGACTTTTTAGTTAGTTTATATTGTTGACAGTTATGAAAAAAGTTTACATATTTAGTATACTTTTCAAAAATTGCTTTTTTAATGAGAAAATTAATCTATTTTTTGGATTTTTAACAATAATTTTATTAAATTTTTGGTTTTTAAACTTTTAAAAAAATATCTTTTTATATAAATAAATCAAACACTCTTAAAAGAACTTTTCATTAACTGATATTACAGCTCAAAACTATAAATCCCCCAAATTGACAAAAACAACAAACCCCAAATAAACAACGGAATAAACATCATTTATTCGTGATGTTAAATGGGCTGGGAAGGTTATGGGTCAATTCAAACCGATGGACTTATTATTGTTGCAAGTTGAGCTTGACTTACCTCATCATTTATATAGGGTTGAATTGAGTCCCAACATTTTTAAGTTTGCAACTTAGCCTATCTAAGGCCTCAACTCATATCCATGGCCCCTGACTAATTAGTTGCCAGGATTAATGGAATTTTATTTTTTTAAAATAAAATTATAAATTATTTAAATTTGAATTTGAATTGTTGATATTTAATTTATCTAATATTTTAAAAATTATATAGACAATGTTACAAAATTTACAGTGATAATTTATAAATCTCAAATAATTTATATTTCATACACAATTTTACACTTTTTTACAAGAAAATTTATATTTTACATACAAAAAGGGATAATTATTTTAACAAATTATAAATATATAAATAAATATGTATCTCATACACAAACATTGGAGTTCAAATTTAAAATATCAAGCAATTTTTATAAATTTTAAATATTTATAAAATTTAATACTACTTTAAAAGTGGAATTCTAAATTATCAAAAAATTTAATTTTCAAATCGTTAACTTTTATATTGTAAATTTTTATTTTTCAAATAGAATTTGCATTTTTAAAAATATTTTTATATGTTAAATATTAATTGAATAAATATATTTTTTAAAATCATTTTCAAACTATTTTAAATGTAAGTCAGTTTGGCAGACTTTTGTTGAGTTCAGTCTATTAAGTCTCACAAGCTATTTTAAATGAATTGAGTCATTTGATATCACTACTAAAGATAATTATAATAATTCTCACACTTTTTAAAGAAATTAAGTTTTTGTAAAACCACCGTAAATTAATAGGTTAAACAGGGAATTAATTGTCCTCTTCTCCGCCATAAAACTATTTATTGAAAGCCATCAAAATCAAGATATAGCAAGAGATTTAACGCCAAGAAACAGCCCACATGAAGAATTTACTATGCTCCACAAAAGCACAGAGACATGATCTCTGATAATCGGTGGCACATGCCAACAGTAACAGCTGTGTCTAGAAAGATGCAGAAAATGAGAAAATGATATGAATGAATATAATGAGCCAGCCCTCACTCTCATTGCATTTACTTGCCCCCCCCCCCTCTCTCTCTCTCTCTATATATATATATGTATATATATATTATAACTTGGACAAAGATGAAGACAGCTGCACTCTTCTACACCTCATGAAAAGAAGAAAGACCATGTGTAATGTATCAAGATCCACTAAAAATAAGTTTAAAATTAAAAAATAATAAATAAAAAGAGAAAGAATCGCAAAGAACTGAGGAGACACTCTCAGAAAGGGTCTCCAAGAAATGTAGAATTCTCTTGGAGACCCCTCTCACGTGATATTCCCACAGGAATGTGCAAACTTATCTTTGAAACTTTCTCTATAAATTACACAAAAAATAGCTAGGGATTTATTATCTACAGTAATCTAAATCCTAGTCAATCTTGTAATATTAGAAATATTTATCACAAATCTCCTAAGTTATAAATAAGCCAATTCTCATTCCAAAAAGGGTAAGACACTTATTAACAGTTCAATGTGGGGAATATCTTGTGCTCTTTAACAATTTTTTTTTGCAGAATTCTAAAAATTTGAAGATGATTTTTTTGGACAAATAAATTTTATTGCTGTGTTAAAGTGAAAAAGACACGAGGGAGAGTGAGAGAGAGTGACAATGAACCAATCATTTAGTAGCTTAATTAAAGAGAGAGAAATATGGCTCAGGCAATTATTCCTGTGATGTGATACTTTCATCTTCACTGTTGCATGCAAGTTAATTATAAAGTTATTAATGATCATATATTTAAACGTATTTATTAAAATTGATTGTAAGTAAAAATATTATTGCTATATTATCTTTTAACAATATTAATTTATTGTACAAAAATGAAAGGTTAAAGACCATTTTGGCCCTCAATTTTTTTGGGTTTGGTCAAATTTGCCATACACTTTTTATTTTTTTCACTTGAATGAACTTTTGGAAATGGTTTATCAGAGGGTGAATTTAAGCCTAAAACAAAGAGTACTTCAAGAGCGAAGACAATTATTTAAAAAATTGATGAGTGAATTTTATAAAAATTAATTGACCTTTTATTCTGATAAAAATTTATGAAAGTACATATCATATATAAAAGGGTGAAGAGGCTTCTGAGATGCATGCGCTGAGTCCCTATTGAATGCCATTCTGAGATCCTATATATATAGATGTCACAAGGTTCTCTCTCTCCTTTGAATTCCATATTACCTTGAAATCCAAAAACATTCATTCATCAGTACTAGAGATATATACACACAGACACATAAATTAAAAGATTGAAATGTGAACCAGCTTTTAGGGTTAATGCAGTCTGCGAAAGTGAACAATCTGCACACACTTTCCAAGAATTTCTTTCTTCCTCTATATATGATGTGGTGGAATGAATTGGTAGATGGCCATTTTGGCACAATCCTCTCACACACACACACACATTCTGACTTTATGAATCAAGATTGAAGCTGGATAGAATTGTCTTTGCACTTAAAAGGGTGTCTTTACTTAGAAATATGGGGATGCTTCAGTGCCTTTACATCCCCTTGCCTTTTTTTCTTTCCTTCTGTACATTTCGCTCAATTTGGCTTCCCACCATTTCAGAGACATGAGACGTTCCACTACATTGGCTGCTTCTGATCGCTTTCTCTTGTATATATAGATAAGGCTATACACATAGGACACAAGGTTTGGATTCTTCATATTTAGGGCTAGCTATAGGGATATGCTCCTACACCTGTATTACTACAAACATATATATATATATATATATATGCATACATACATACATATATACCAAAAATCAATGATTATTTTACATAATTTGAATAAGAAGAAAGACATAAATAATATTTTTGTGGTGGCTGAAATCCGCAATGTATTGACTGGATGGGTTGGTAGAAATTTGGTGCCTAATGTGATATTTAAGCTAGAGTTGCTTGAGGTTATTAGGAGGGTTAGTTCATGAATATTGTTTAATGTGGAAGTTCATATGCCTCTTTGGCGGCCATGTAGCTGCCTCCTTCAGGATTGCGAGTGTTGCTATTCTGATGTAGTTTAAGAATATCTACTCTGAGTTAGCTTATTAAGAGGGTTAGCTGCCACCTTCAGAACTCTATATGCTTCCTTCTATATATATATATATATATATAAAGATAATTAATCCTCAAGAGGAACTATATAATCTGGATTAAGGGAAGTTTTTCTCCTTGGAAATCAGTCTGTGTCTTGCCGGGTATATAATTTAGTTGGAGCTGGTTCTCATGTTACTGTCTCCAAGTATTTAATTTGCTTTTTTTTATTCCTTTAATTGGTTAATTAATTCTTTGTTTGGGGAAGAAAGGTAGATGAGAAAATGGCATTTTGAAAAACAAAATTAATAAATAAATATTGCCAAAGTTGTTGAAGGAAACATTTCTCTTACAGTGAGGACAATTTATTAATTAGCTTGGGCAGATATGGAAAGGGACGTAAGATGAAGAAGCACACTATGCCCAATTATCGAAGTTGGCTGACCCAACAAAGATGAGATCTCTTGCTTCCTTTTTTGAATTACAATCACAAAAAATCAAATATGTACACCAAGTGAATATCTAATCCTCTATCATATAAGTTAGGTTCCAATTATTTTTATTATTAAGGAGTGCCTAAACAAGCCAGCAAGGGCCTGCAGAGACAAAGGAAGGACAAAAACAGAAGTCAAGGGTAATTGTCTTACAAGACATCCCAGACCCAGAGTAGACAATGAACAAATTGAAAGCTAATTTAGGGGATGCATGCAATGCATGTATCCATCAGCCATGCTCTGGGAAGGATGATTAATTTTATGATTTGAGATACTTTTTAACTCTTTTGTAATTTTATTTTCAATTAAGAATCTTTTTTAAAATAATCTTTGGTTAAAATATTAAATTTACATGTAAGAAAAAAATGACCATAGTATCTTAATTAATTTTAAATAATTATGTACAACTCTATTATTAAAAACTCATTAAAAATAAAAATACTAAACTTGTCCAGTAGGTGGCTCTAATTGATGATTTAAGATGTGTGATTGTGTTTTCTAGGGTATGCCCTAGATTGTGTTCTGTACAAACATTTTAATTTTATCTATACATATCTCTTTTACTTAAAAAAAAAATAATTGATGATTTAAGATGAATAAATAGAGAACAAAGTGGAAGGCATAGCCATTAACCTTAATCTTAATATATATTAAAGTAACAAAGTTTCTGCACGGAGTTTTTTGTGAAAAAGTTACTTTTAAAATTTGCATGAATTTTTCAATACTATTAATTAATCAAAAATAAATATTTTCTATTTTATCGTCTCATCAATTAATTCCTCAATCAATCAAAAATAAATATTATTTATATAAAATATGAATGCATAACTTAAACTATTAATTAAGTCATAAAAAATCGTTCATTCATATAAAATCTTATCTTTAAATCTTATATATCCTAAATATAATAATATATTAAAGTGGGATAATCAGTCAAAATATTTTTTTTCCCTCCAAAACTTGCATTAAATCAAAGGTAGTGATTAATTAATTATTAATTTTACTTTAATAATTATATTATAGTTTTAAAAATATGATACCTTAAGTTTTTCAGTGCTAATTAATATCTAAAATATCACATTTTCAAGACTATGGAAAAAATCAAAATCCATATTTTTAAAGTTTTGTTATTATTGAAAACCATGCATTGAAAAACTCATTCTCCCTCACATTTAAGAATTTTAATTTATATTTATAAAATTTATAAGTAAATATAATATAATAAATAGAAAATAAGAAACGTGAATATATTATAAATTTTATAATATTTATTTATAAATAAATATAATATAATAAATAAAAAAATTTATAAATATTTTGTCAAGTGACCATCAATCGTGAATTGTTTTTTCTTCAATAATCTTGTGAAAGGATAAGCGAAAAAATGTGACAACGTATTTAATATGTTAATTATTCTTTAGTACATCAAATGGTGATACATTGAATTAAAGATTTTTTTATTAGCATATCAAATAGTGAATAATTAATTAAAATTAAATTTTAATAAAAGACTGAGTATTAAAAGAAAAAAAACTGTAATTATCGATTATGCAGTTATTTAAAATAACGAATTTAATTTTTTATTTTTAAATTTATTAATCTATTTTAATTACACCTTCTATGCATTTCACGGGTTTAACACTAGTTAGTCTCTAAATTCAAGTAATATTTTAATTAATTTTTTTTATCAAAAAAGTAAAAATTTATAAATAGTACTAACAAATTGTACAAATAGCACTGGACATATCCAGGGAGAGAAGAAACAAAACACTTAAACCAAAATCTAATTCATCTTTGAATCACTAAAGGACATTAGTCTTCATATTTTTTTTTTTAAATCATGGAAGCAAAGTAATATCCAAAAAAATTATTTTTCTCAATAAAAACGATTTTTGGTTGAATTTCAAACCCACAATTCTTAAAATTTTCTTATTTTTTCTTGATAAATATGATTTTTAATTAAATTTTCAAATACTTTATTTGAGTTCATAACTTCAAAAGTTGAAAATTACGTTACTTCATATGGCATTAACCATGGTAAAAAATTACTATAAACTGTTTCACTGCGAAAAAATTATGTTTTAAGTGTTCATAATAATTTAAAAGTCAATATTTCATTTCATTACTCATCTATTGTTTCCATTATTTTTTAAAACTTTTTCAAAATTTTGACAGTAAAAACAAGCAATCAAATAATGTCATTTTCTATTTTTGTTTTCAAAATAATAATATTGGAACAAAATTTGACCAAAAGAGCCCTAAGAAATTTTTTATGATAGAAAGAATAAAAATAAAATAACATAATTTTTATATAGTTACGTTCTTTCACGCATTTATCTCTAATTTATCGTCTCAAATCATTAATTGACGCTACTTTCTTACTTAAGTGTAAGTTTGGTATTTTATCTTTAATTAATATGTAATAATAGAATTGTGTTTAATTGTTTAAAATCAATTGAGATATTTATTATGGTCATTTTTTCTTTTCAACATATAAATTTAATTAAATTTTTTGTCTGAAAATGATTTCAAATGAGATTTTTTTGCCAAAAATTAAATTATAGGAGGATTAAATATCAAAAGTCATAAACTTTGAAAAATTTTAATGAATTTTAGCCAAGTTTTATATCAAAATGTTTTAATTCCCCCCCCCCTCTCTCTCTGATCTTTCTGTGGTATAAATTCTGCCTATTTCAATTACTTATCAATCTCACATGTTGTTCTATAGATTTTATTTTCACATATCTCAATCATCTTAACTGTTGGTTGAGACGTTTACGTGACAACATAAAATTATTTTGAAATATAATATATTTATGAGCATGTTAATTATTGAAAAAAGTACTTTGATAATTAATTAGGTGTAAAATTGGATAACAAACTCTCAACAGATGGAAGGAAAAATCCCTTTCCTATGTTGGTAGGGCACCAATATCCTTTTAGCTCCAGCCTGTTCCTCCTGGAATTAGGGATTCAATTATTTAGTATGCATCCAAGGATATTGATTATAAAATTTTTATACAAAAAATTATACAATAGTTACACGAAAAATTTCCAAAACTATAAATCGAAAAATGATTTAATTTTAGTGAGAAAAATCTCAAATACTTGAGATGCTTCTTTTAGTATTTTCACAAACAATCATCCCCCTTCCCATACAAAAAAAGAAAAAAAGAAAAAAAGAAAAGAAAGAAAGAAATAGAAAAGAAAAGGCAAAAGGCATATGCCAAACAATTACAACCAATTAATAAGAACCTTTACTAGGCTTATTGTTAAGATGTCCTTTTAAGCATTGACTTTGTTACAACTATAAGACACAAATTAATGCTATTGTGGTTGGTGTACCCTTATATGAGGGAAGGTTCCAAATTTGAGTCTCTTTTACTTCTTAATATTGTCTCACATGAGTTTATGTGATCACCCTTGATTCAAGGTGAAAAGACTTATGATATCATTATTAAAATTTAACAAAATATTATTAGGATATTTAATTAATTAGACGATAAGTTCATTGATATTAATCCTAATACGCATCTCTAGGCCTTTAAACATTTCATGATAAGTCAGGCTAAAAGGGTCCATTGAGCTCTTGGCTATAAGATTGTCAAAATTTGCACTAGATTTACACCAACCAAAATGTCAGCCAAGTTCTTCCTTTTCTTAAAAAACAAAAAAAAATCAGCAGTAGGCTAAAAAGAAGAGACACATGGCATGGAGATCAAAACTTGGCAACAATTATGCTTTAATCAATAATGGATCCAACTTTAACACTGCATTCTAGCAACGACATCAACCAAACCCATCGATTGCTGAAGTACAAGTTGGTGCCTACCTTTAATTTTCAATCTGGCTGCCTGTTTATTTACTTTTATAACTCTTTTTTTTTTTTTTTAAGTAAAAGAGATATGTGTAAATAGAATAAAAATATCTGTACATAACATAAATTAGGGCATACTCTAGAGAACAAAATCACATAAGCAAAAATAGACACTCAAGATCCACACACGACTGGATCAAAACAATATAGAAGGAAAACAACGGATGTACATGAAATAGAAAATAAGGAACAACTTCAGGAGAGTTCAACTCCAAGGTGAAAGGCGCTCCAAAGCATGCCATCTTGGTCAATGAGAAGACCAGGAACAAACAGCAGACCTGAAGACAGCCACGAAAGAGTTACCAAGTTGACAATGTGTAAAGAAAATAATCCTAAGACCAAGAGGATGTGTATGTAAGAGACATCAACTAGAGTTGAACAAGTCAAAATTTTTCAATCCATCATGCCAACACACTATCAATTATTGGGTTTTTTCACCGCTTTTATTAGCTAATTAATGGGTTGTTTTAAATATATCTCTAGTTTAAAAATATTTTGATATATTAATTTCTTGTTTACTTGTGATTTTGCGTATGCATATATATATATATATATATATACTTACCTACCTACCTCGGGCACAACAATAAAATGTCAACAAAATATTTATTATTTATTTTTAATATTAATATGCATTAAATCATATTAAGTTACAAAAGAATATTTTTATTAATACTAATTTCATAACATAGCACGACAAAGTGCAGCGATAGTAAAATAAACATTCGTAGTGTACGGGTTCTAATTATATTAATTAGATCACAAATAAACATATTATTCAACATGAGAATATCCTGTTCAAAAATTTTATGAAAAACAGAAAAAAGATTCAATTTTAAGAGGTCTATACACAAACATTTTTTGGATTAAAATAGCAGTGACAATTTGCTATTTTCAGCCAAATGAGTATCTTTACACAAAAAAATATATGGGCACGGGTAACGAGTGCCTTCCAGGGCATTGGTTAAGAAGTATTCTAATAATATATTATTTTTTAATAAATTATATTTATTATATCTAATTTTTTGATCTATAAGTTTTTTTTTCTTAATTGGTTTCATTTAATTAGAATGCATATATTTATTACAATAAATAGTTAAATAAAAAAAATAGAAATTGTTTAGTTTAACAAAAAAATGTTTATCCAACCCAAAATTGGTAAAACATTTTCCGGGAAAAAAAAATGACTGGGTACATTAGACCAAATATGTTTTTGCTCTAAATCAACTTTTCCTTCCATCCAAACAGCTCTTCAAATTAATCCCACCATATATAGGTGACGTACAGAATACAGTGCATGCTTTCATATACATATATATGTGTGTGTATAACTCTATGAACACTGCATGTTCATAGGAGGACAAAAAAAAAAAGAAAGAAAAAAAAAAGAAAAGAAAAGTCGCCCCCATCGTCCGCTGTTGTGTGGCAGATATAGAAGATGGGAGGGGTTTGAGTGGTCGCTCTCATCATCTCATCAAAATGCAGCCAAAACACTCTGTACTTCCTTCTGAAACCCTAGCCCTCATCTTCCCTGGTACCTCCCAAATTGATTAATTAAAACCGGCCGGGTTTTATTTCCATGGGGAACCGGCCGGCCTCAATGTCTTTTCCCTGTCCATTAGCTTGCTAGCTGCTTCTCTCTCCCTCTCCCTCTCTCCCTCTCTCCATGGCCAGCTTTAGTTTTCCCAACTCATCATCAAAACTCTGATTAATTATCACTTTGGACCCTCTCCCTCCTTTTCCTTTTCCTTTTCCCCCCTCTCCTCTCTGCAACTTTCTTTCTCTATTTTAGGCATTTACAGGTTCTACTGTCGAGATACATAGCCCATCTTGAAAGCAAAGGGGGAAATGGCCGGACAATGATATATATCTCTAGAGAATTTTTATAATATCATATGATATGCAAAAACCCAGTAATTGTAATTACTTGAAATTTTCAACTAGAAACTTTGGTGGGAATGGAAAAGAGCTAAAATCTATCAACGGAACAAGAGTTGCTACTGTGCTTGTTAGGGTGCTCCATTGTATATTAAAAAACAAAAAAAGAAATCATCAAAAGGCGCTTGTAATTGTAAAACTTCCATTGCCACGTCACATTGTATACATGTATATAGATATAGGTAAAAAAAAAAAGGCAAAATGTATGTATAAATGTCATTTGCCAGGAAGGCCTCATTCACTCTTGGTTAAGCTAGCTAGTTTGGTTCCTTTGCTGTGTTGCAAGAGAAAGCTTGCTTTTCATGCTTGATTTCTCTCCTCAAGGATGTTTGGTTGCTTTCTACTTTGTATAAATTTATGGAACCTTTCCCCACTTTAGCTCTGATTACCACTTTGATCATATCCCTCTTTTCACTCTTCCCACTCTCTCTCTCTCTCTCTAGACATATGATCATTTACTGTTGTGATACATAAACCGCATCTTGAGAACAAGAGGGGGGAGAGAATAAAGAGCCTTTTGTTTTATCCCAAGAGTGGCTTGGCTGTCTTCTCCTTTGCGTTGCAGCTTCTTCTTCTTCTTCTTCTGCTTCATCTTCTTCTTCTTCTTGTTGGAAGCTTCAATTTCTGCATAAGAATGTCTACCTGCATCGATGTTGCCCCCGAGCAACTCTGCTACATCCCTTGCAACTTTTGCAATATTGTTCTTGCGGTATATGACCTCTGAACATACCCTTTTTATAGTGGGATCTGCTTTTTCATCTCAGTATATATAATATAGATATATAATTATATGCACTCCATATATGTGTGGTTACTTACATATACATATATGTTCTATCATATCTATGCAAGAAGATTGTATTGGATCCTGAAAAGAGCGGGGCGATTGTATTGGATCCTGAAAAGAGCTCGCCTTTGTACTGATGAGATCAAGTCATTTGGTGTTATTATACTGAAAATCTATTCTTTCTTCCTCGTTTTTCTTTTCTTGTCACGGTCAGGTCTCCATCTTGGACTTTCTTTTCCTTCTTTCTTTTGCAGTAAAAGAAAAGTCATATTTGAAGGTCCTGGAGTGCAGAAAAACCAGAAGTGGGGGGGGGGGGGGGGGGAGAGAAATTACGAGAGTTAAACTTCAAAACAAGTGTTCGAAGACAAATATGATGAGAACAAGTCTTGTGGCTCATGATAGGTTTCATTCACCAATGGAGATCTCACCCGTGTCAGCCTTGAAAACTTCCATCACATAAAGATGAAAAGTTTTCAAGGAACCTGATTTTTTTTCTTTGGTTTTCTCTGCAACCCATTTCTTTAATTTAAAGAAAGAAATTAAAGACGGGATTTCCAATTTCAATTCTTCAGGTCAAATTAGCCATATCTTTGTTTTTTCAACCTTCGTATAGAGGGACCCAGCGCCAAAGTTGCAGTTTCTGATTTGAGCTTTTGTTTAAAATCTTTCTCTAGTATGATTCTGTTATGCAGGTGAGCGTTCCAACTGGGTTTTCGTTTCATCCGAGAGAGAGAGAGAGAGAGAGAGAGAGACAGCTAAAATTTGCATTTTCTGATTTGGGTTTTCGTTTTTCCTCTTTTGGAACCCTGTTGTTAAGGAGTTAGATTTTGACGCGCAGGTGAGTGTCCCATCCTGCAGCTTATTCGACATCGTGACCGTCCGATGCGGGCATTGCAGCAATCTGTGGTCCGTGAACATGGCGTCTGCATTTCAGTCACTGTCCTGGCAAGATGTTCAGGTGAGCTGTTAAATTTTTCAGCTCAATTTTTGGGGGATCATAGCCTTATGAAACCTGGGTTTTCCGGGTTTTCCTTCTTTCGAGGAAATAAAAGTCTTCTCTCAAAGAAATACATATACATCTATATGTATATGTGTAATCGAGTATTTCGAAGCATCTACAAACCCTAACAGCCGCCATAACCAAAACCTATAAATCATGCCTTTTGTAGAGAGTGTTTTGCAGCCGCAGTTATGATGCGTCAGAACCTGTCGTGACCATCAAGGCAAATCGTTTTTCTAGGTTTTCAATTGTTTCTTTTCAAAGCTTCAATCTTTGGGGTTCTGATTTGATTGACATGTATCGTTATTCTAAGTTTCATAGGTTCATTTCTGTTCATCAGGTTTTGTCCTCTTCTGTAGGAACAAAGCCTCAAATTTCTTCTTTCCTCCACAACTGTCGATCTGGGTCTTATTTTCTCTTCATGATTTTTAATAGATTCAGTCACTTCAACGCCGGTTTCTTTTTGGCTCATAAAACATCTTTTCAACTCTCTCTCTCTCCCCCCCCCCAGCACCCCCTATTATTTTCAGCTCCAGACTGGTTAAAAGGTCCTCTTGCATTTCTTTCCTCTTCTGTTCCCCTTTGGCTGACATTGAGATGCTAAACCAAGAAAGCAGTTAAGCATTAAACTTCAATTTTATCATTACTTGACTATTTTTCACTCGCCCTTTTTATGATCTTCTGAAATATATAATACTTTTTCTGAATCTGTATTTCTGTAATTTAATTTTCTTCAGGCACCCAACTACCCTTGCACCAATCAGAGGATTGATTTTGGTTCCTCTTCCAAATGTAATAACAAGATGGCAACGAGATCACCTATCACAAATACTACTCCAGAAAGGCCTGTGAACAGGCGTGAGTACCATGATTACTGTTATCATTTATAATGGTTTTTTTTTCTTCTTTTCCCTTTTATTTCAGTCTTTTTTTTGGGCTGAGATTTTATTTCAGTTATATTGATGTTGTGTCTCTACTACTGTTTTTCCTTTTCTCAGCCCCAGAGAAGAGGCAGCGAGTGCCTTCTGCATATAACCAGTTTATAAAGTAATGATGAGTAGCACTTTAAATTTATCTTTCACGTTACATAAGTTTTGAATTTTGACGGCAATGACTAACCAATTTATGATTTTCCTAAACAATTAAAAATTGTGATTCTTTAGAGAGGAGATCCAAAGGATTAAGGCCAATAATCCAGATATCAGTCACAGGGAAGCATTCAGCACTGCTGCAAAGAATGTAAGAGCAAATTAAACAAATTTTTGTTGGTTTTAAGCAATGTTATTTTTGGGGTGATTAATTAATTGACGAAATTTCTTAATTCGATAGTGGGCATACTTCCCTCGGATTCATTTTGGGCTAATGCTGGAGAACAACAGCAAAGCTAAGTTACCTTGATCGTGTAAGTATTTATATCTTTTGTTTCAAATTTGATTTTCAATATCCTTCTCTTGCAAATTATGCGTTATATTCTGCTTGCGAAACCTAAATGAAAGTTTGTCCTTTGGATTAATATATAAGGAATTTTCTTAATTATTTAAACTACCTTTGTTTTGTTTTTTTTGGGCGCGGTAGCATTTTTCGAATTAATTAGTATAGCTCAGTTCTTAATAGTAACTTGTCATATTATATGACCTACTCCGTTAATCCTAAATCAGTAGACTGCTTTCCGTGCTCTACTATTTGCTTCAATTTAATGATTTATATTTATGGATCTATTGATAGGCATTCAATGTAGGAAAAATATTCTTAATTATCTTGTGAAATGAGTGGTGAATCTATTGTTAGGCATTCAATGTAGGAAAAATATTCTAAATTATTAGGGCATTAATTGTACGATAAAATTCCCAAGACTCTCTCTCTCTTTTTACCTGGTTGAGTGAGTCTAATTAACTCCATTCTCGAGGAAAATGTAATTGGACTCTTCTTTTTCTTTCTGCACTTGGGATTTTCAACAATAACTGCCTCCTATAGTCTTTGCCAAAACTAAACAATTTTGTTAGGTAAGATCATTGTTCTCCTTAAATTTTCTAACCGATAGTCTAAATAATTAACTGAACTATGACTTATAGCCTTTTCTTATTAGTCACTAGCTGTATTATTTCCTTGTCTCCCTCTCTCATATTGAAGGTTTTTTTTTTTTTTTTTTCTGCTCAGGATTCTGGGAAACATATATAATCTCAAGGGTAGCCCTATTGAACAAAAGAAAATGTTGACCTTCAGTGGCATCTCCCTTGTAGAGTTGAAGAATGGCTTGACTTTGAATGTGTTCTTACTGCTTAAAGACATAAAAATATGTACTTTCATTTCTTCCTTGCGTTTGGTACAAGTTGTTTAGAAGATGCTATATTTGGGATCTTGTAAAACTATATAAACCACTTTCCTTTGGCTTTATATCTTCCAGCTCCCGATTTCATGTGTTATAGTTTAGATGATACTCGTTTTCGTATGCATTATTGATCATTCCTTTTGCTAACGTAAAGACAAAAAAACCCTAAAACCTAACTAAAACTTTTACCCCATTAGATTATACTTTGTATCATAGAAATAATAGGATTGTATGTACAATTTTCCGCAAACTAAAACAACGTGATAATACAGTATATAATGTAATTATTATAAAGGTTTTATATCCACGTAACCCTTTCATAATTATAGGTGAACTTATGTTGATTCTTTATAGATTTCTAGACTGAAAGTTAATGAATTAATTTAGTTGTTTTTCTCTAGAAACTGAAAATTGCACAAGATCAGTTAGAGTTTACAGTGAGCTAGCTAGGAAAATACACATGAAAGCACTATTAGGGAAACTAAATTTAGCAGGGCTATAGCGTTTCCATCAAGTGTTATGCTAATTCTTGTGGGTATTTTTTGAGTTTTTGTTTTATGTTTGTAGTATATTTGTTGGAAATTAAGACAAGAACAAGTTAACCTAAATTTGAAAACTTCTTTCTCCAATTACTTGACAGTGTATTCCGACAAGAAAGGGAAATTAAAGGCACGAGGAACCAATGTCTGTACTAGGGTAGTTACTAGAATTGAATTCCTCTTGTAATTTATTATGGAAGAATTAAATCTTTCATCTGAACTGTCATCATCTTCTTCCTTTCATTTTTTTTTTAAATTAAACATCTGGGCTAGGACATGTGATTTAAAGACTTTATCCCACATGTTATATATATAAACATACATACCTAATTAAGGAGCATGAATAGTTAGGCAAATATGTTCCACATATGGTTTGTCACATCCCAAAATGCCTTTTTTTTTTGTAATTTTTTATATGAACCATTTGTTTTTTTTTTATTTGCCATTTTGTACTTCGAAAACAGAGGGGTGCAAGGAAACAGAAGTTCTTTCTGATAATCCTTTTTTTGGTTAGGCCAAAAAAAAAAAAAATGACAGGAAACTGTATATATTGAAACAATCCTAATCAAGCAAATTATGTTTCAATGGGATAAACAATTAATTGAAGCCTTAATTACAAGAGAAAAAACTAGTTGAAGCCTTAATCGGAATTAAAGTCCTAGAGGTTAATTAAAGCCTTAATTGCAAAGCAAAAAAAAAAAACTAATTGAAGTCTTAATGGGAATTAAAGTTATAGGGGATTTTTATTTTCCTTTAACCTATATTTTTTGGGATTTGTGTTTTTGTTTGGAGATTGGGATCGCAATTGTAGGATATGAGTAGGGAAATTATCTACTTTATTTTCACACTGACGTCATTTTTCTTGTTTCCTACCTTATATCTGTACTCTCAAAATATTTTATTTAACCTTCCATCTATATACACTAGAGTAATGGTTACTCAATGAGCATTTATGTACTCGATATAAATCATTCTAGCAAATTTATATTTATAGTTTAAATAATTTTACAATAATTTGATAATAAAAGAATCTAAATATTAGTGTAAGTAAAAAACTAAAAACCAATAAAACATAATATGATGTGACACCACCTAAAATTATCAGAATACCTTTACGCGCTAATAGTCTCACTCGCCACATGAATTGCCTGAGAGACTGACACGTGACAAGTTAACAATTCGGAGCGGAGCCCAAAAAATCTGGGTCGGGCTGCAAGACCCGTTCCAGCTTGATCAAGATCCTCAAGAGTCGTGTCTGCTCATCTCGAGTTTTATCTTAGATACCCTATAAAAGATTTGTTTATAAAAGACAAGAGCTCTCACCAGGTATGACCAAACTCTACAGTTCTCACATTTATTACTATTTGCATTTACTCTATTAATTTGAATGTCAGAGTCCACCCCGGGAGATCCTAATCCCGACCATACATTGTCTTGCAGGTTCTATACCCGAGGTTCTGACATCGCCAAATCCAAGGTATTATTTTTTAGGTTCATTGGTAAAGGTGGCACGTGATGGTTAATCCCAAAAACTATCATCATAATAAAATAATAAAAAATATCACCTTAATTTGTTGATGGTGAGGGAAAGAGTCAAGAGAGGCTATAATTAGGTTAGGTTTCAAATTTGTGAGATATGTCTAATTTAGACATTTTTTTAATATATTTCGCCACTCTACCACTCATACCCGATAAGTATTTCAAATACCTCACCCATAACCTCCCCAACAGGTATTTTTTGATACCATAACCTTCCCCATCAGGTAGGATATGTATAGGGTGCTCATTGCCTCAATTTGAGGGTTTTTCTGTATATTTTTATTAATTTATGCAATCTGTGTGTGCTCGGTGTTTAGAAGATATGAAAAGTGTTTTTCTGTGCTAAATGTGATTTGTCTATTTTTTAAATCATAACCAAACTATCATATACTTGAAACTACTCAAACTATGACTCAATGATTTAGATGATTTCAATTATAACAATTGCTGATAACTAACGAGGAAAAAAAAAAAACATAGCAACAACTACAACACTTTTTACTTTTGTTTGATGGCATTTTAATTTTTCCAAAGAATTTATACTCTAAATCATTAAATTAAAAATTGTGAATTTGGTACTTTACTTGACAATCAATATTAAAATTCCTAATTTTACAAGTAAATAAAAATTTTAAGCCAAAAAACTTAGTTTTGTTTATGTGGGATGCCAATTTATCGAAACCCAACCGAAACCAATTAAACCACTTCAAATGATTTTTGAAATTCTCAAAGCATAACTAATCACTTTTATTTATGAAATCACGATTTGAGTCAATTTGGTGCAACTGGTTTAAACAGTTTGATATTTTCCTTCTCGTCTATAATGCAACCTTATTTGGCTTCTCTCTAGTTGGTTCTTGAGATGCAAACCAAAGGATCCAACAAGATAGATTAAAAACAATCACAACCACTGACCTCAATACAAAGGGTACCATTGAACATCACATGTAATTTCATGTAGCAAAACTATACCCTTAATTAAACTCAAAAGTTAGAGAACCAAATAAGGTTAATAATGACCCAGTAATGAAGGTTTAATTACTAAATAGCAACCTTGACCATTGGTCAAAAAGAAATAGTCTGAGGAACCTAGACCATATATAGTCCATGGAAATCAAGTATTATGGATGGCTTTAGATTCCCAAAAATATAATGAAAAGACCATTTAAGGTTGGTGCATTATTTTCCTCTTCTACACTTGGTTGCGTTGCTTTGTCTTCTCATTTCCATGCATGCCTACCTTGATCTTTGCTCCATTTGGCCTCTTCCATCTTCTCTATTTAATTTGCTACCCCTAGCCTTTACTATTATTTACCACCTCCTTCCGTTTCTTCTTACCAACCTTAATTTGTTTCTTTTTTAGCCCTCTATTTTTCTAACCCTTTGTTTCTTTCTCTAATTTGGATCTCAAAATCCATCCTTCTCTCTTCCCTTTGATGGTGCTAATCTCCTATTTTTGGTCTTTCTTTTTAGTATTGAATTAGGTATGGTGAGACATTTATGAAACCCAAGAATAGATCTACTAAACCTGGTTTCCCTAACCCTTAATTGCACGCATTCATATCTAATTGCACACATTCTATTTTGGTCTTTCTTTAGTCCCCTCGCTAAACCCCAAGGGTTGTTTAGTCATGTAGCTATTGAAGGAAAAAGATATATATAACATAGTGATTAAGCTTAGAGAAGAAAAGCAAAGCATCATAGTGTATATAGTTCTAAGGAGACTATGGATCATCACGTCTACACAATAATAATTGGTTAGAGAAAACCTTTATAGTAAAGAGTTTCATCATATTTGGTTAAAGAAAACCTTTATCGCAAAGTGTTTCATCCCAACGTCGTTGTAGAAACTTTAACAAATAACTTGATATCATTAATATATTTGAGAAATTTTCACAAATATGAATTTGCTTACATTAACCCTTCAAACAAAATAAAAACATAAATGATTAAAAAACAATAAAATTTGAAGACATTACCTATATTCTTGGCTTCTTATGTTAGGAGAATAAATTTTGAAGGCATTATCCAAGAATATCCCTTTCCTTTTCGAATTCATGTTTCTACTATGAGGATATAGCTAGGAACCACTCATTTGCCATGGTTTTCCACTATAAAGATAGAGCATTGATTGTGGCTTGGCCTTTTGTAATATATTCAATTAAGTAAAAAAGAAAAAAAAAAAGACGCTAGAAGATCATTTGCATAAGAGAAGTGTTTTTTTTTTTTTGGCTAAGAGAAATACATTAATGAAGGGATCAAACAACCTTAGAGATATAAAATAATAGGCCACAAAAGTGAATACACCTAAAGCTATTTAAGAGATGCATAACCATGGGTGAAGGCTGAAACAAGAACAGTGATAACCCTATGGGGGCCAACTTGGACTGGAAGAGTCTGGCTTGGAATGGCAAGGGCACTACGCCATTGTACGTATGGCGATGGGGCTAATTAAATTAGTTTTTGCCTCCTAACAGATCAGCGTTAGGGTAAGATACTAGACCTCCAAATCACTTACTTTTAGAGAAGAACACTACCAGAAGTACACAAAATCAACAAATAGAAAATTTATGCAAATAGCAGAAGGCCTCACATACAACACAAATAACTACCTAGGCCTACTGTCATAAACTTCTACTGGAACACATTAATGTTTCTTTTTCTTTTTTTTGTTCACAACCCTAAGCATTTTTGCAAGGAAGCCAATATGGGATCCAACCCACCGAATAATCCAAGATAAATCAATGATGCATAGTACAAAATCTGCAAATCATGACCGGTAAAATGCAAATTAAGACAAGAAAGTACAAAACAAAGGGCTATTGACTTTTAGATCAAAAGGCAAGCTTGGATCCCAATCTAGACACCTCCAAGACATCATCATGGTGAGCTTTGAGATGTAGTCACACAACAACCATTTTTTTATTCACCACAAGCAACATGTAGAGACCATAACTAGAGAGGTTAAGGTTATAAAGGAACTAAATTGGCAAGGGAGAAAGGGATGGTTGCGGGGGAAAGGGTAAGAAGCAACATGGGATAGGAGGAATTAATATGGCTTTGGGGAAAGGGTTATACATGTGATGGCCTATTGAAAATGCCAATAGGAAACAATAAACGAGGAAACGACTAATTGTGAAGGGAAAAGGAAACAACGTCGAAGATGGGCAATAGGAGAAGGCAAACCAGTTGGCTAACGACTAACACACCATGGTAGCAAGGGCTCCAACTTTCATATATTATCGTACCAACTTTTACAACATTGAGATATTTTGTATTATTTTTAAGAGAAATTTTGTATCGAAAAATGTTACCAGATATAAGTACAATAAGCTTATCATTATAAGCCAACATGTTACATTTTTCACTTCCCAATGAGTAGATATATAAATAAAAAATTATGGTTTATATAAATTCCAAATTGAAACAAACCATTTTTTGTAGTAGAACCAAACTTCACAATTTAGTTTCATATGAACTACAATTTGGAGAATATAAAATTATATTAATAAAAGGCAAACAATGATTCAAAATTTTATGAGAATTTAAAATAAAAAGAAAATTGTTTGTATTAAATTTCAATACCAATTTTTAAACAATAAAAATTAACTAAAATTTTATCATTTAAATATTTCATGGTACAAGATATTTTTTTAGGCAAATATTTGAATATAATGTAATGTATAATAAATATACAAAATGGTTTAAAATAGTTTGTGGTTAGGTTTTAATTTTTAATTATGACTCAAATCAAAATGACATCGTGAACAGTTTTATCGAAGTTTCCAAAATAAATTATTAAAAAAAAAACGTTAACCAGAGTCAAACCAAACTAACTGGTTCCATTTAATTCAATGGTTTAAAATCTCTTTTATTTTTCATCTCTAAGTTGAATGATAACTATAGGGATGAGAAAAGGTTGCCCATTTTCCTCAAAAAGAGAGCGCGAACACATTCAACATTTATAGGACAGGAAAGTGAGAAAATCTAGTAGAAAGCTTATTTCTGTCTATGCATAGATTCACACCCCCATTCAACCATGACATATTTCCCTGATAAAGGGTAGTTTATGGACCACCATTTTAGTTTTGTGGCACCCCAATATCTTTGCATCCAAGACACCCACCCAAAACCATGCATAATGCACCAGAGAGCACTAAGAACAAGCATCAATTGAACTTTGATTTTATTGGGTTCTTAAAAAAAGGTGCAAGTGGTCCTAGATGGAGGCTGTATATATATCAGTATGTATCTCTCACTTTTCTTCTTCATAGAAAGACATAAAAAAATCAAAAAAAGCCCTCTTGTGTGTGGGAAAGGTAGGAGATACTAAGGTACGGTTCGGAGGAATGGTTGTCCTCAACTAACTCCACATAGTCACATTGAATATGTATTAGTGCTTATGTGAATAAATTTTCTGTATGAAAACCGGATGCAGTGTAAATCACTTTTTAGCTTATCTATTCAGGAGGTAAATACACTTATTATAGCTCATATTTATAAAATGGATATTGTTGTACACACAGATATACATTAGGAATGAAAAAAAAATCCATCAAGTGACTTGTATATATTTGTAAAAATATAACAATCACCTCATTTTACAGAAACTTCTTATACCAAAAATTATATAAATATTATTTTTGAAAAGAAATATCATTAATGTAATAGCATCTTAATAACATTTTCCATCCTGAAAAAGACTTGCAGATATAATTTTTAGAGTGGCAAGCACTGAATATATATCAGCTGGAGCCTTAACGGTCTATATCCACACACATAATTATACACACAAACCAGATAACAGGATGCTTTGATATCTATGCATGTGTGTGTGGGCGCGCGCATATATAAATGCAGATTTTGATCTGTGCTGAACTTAAGAGAAGAGAAAGCTGTAACACAATGAATGAATGCTTGTTCTTGGGATCTGCAAGTGGTGGGTATTGGACGATAACAGGCAGCTGGCAGTGGTTTTCTCCCAACAAGAAATAAATACGAGGAAAATTTTTGGTCTCTCCTTCAATTCTCACAAGAAAGAAAAGACGCACTACATTAATTGGGGCTAGCTGAAGGAAGGACAAGGGAAGAGGGAAAGAGTGGCTCGTGAGCAGAATCTGAAATGTCAAAATCATGTCTGTTAAGCATTCATTTCATGTCATTTCACCTCTTACTACCCCTCCTGACAACCATCTTCCCCCCTTGTTTTTGGACTCTCTCTCTCTCTCTCTCTCTCTCTCTCTCGGAATGTCAGTCTCCTAACCTGTACTAACTCCGATCATATGATTCAAATCCATCCCCCCACCCCATATATTGTGTTGAATTTAAATTTAAATAATTCATCACAAAATATAATATATTTAGATTTTATATACTTAAGATATATTTTATTTAAAAATAATCTTGTATTTAATTATCAGATGGCATCGAGAACATATGTGATATTGTAGATGCTTTTTTTGTTTAGTTCTAATAAGATTTCTTCACCTTTTATAAAAAAAAAATAATAATAAAAGAATATTCCTTTTATAAATTCTGCCTTTGTATTACTGTTTCTCTAATTTTCATCTTGTTGAAATTAGATGAACATACATATCAAATTTTAATACTGGGTGTTTGTCTTTTACCAACACGCAATAGAAATATATCCATGCTCTCTCTCTCTCTCTCTCTCTCTCCACTGAGTTTTTCATTTTATATGTGGAGAGGAATGTCTATTATCTATACATGTATGTCCTTGAGGAGTACCCACTGCGCACTGCAACTGATAATGTGGGTTGGAATCTCTTCAATCTGATAAGGAAGGGGGGGTTCTGAGCGCTGTCTTTTGGTGGCTGAAGGGATCAGTTCTTATATATTTTACCTTTTTTTGGAGAGAATAAAATTTTAGGACAATAGAACAAACATATATATGAGATTCCAAAGGCATCTTGTTCTCTGGAATTAGCTAGGGCTTAACCTAAAATTCCCCAACCATTGGCATATATTTCTTCACGGATCTTATAAGCAGCACCTTTGCTGCTTGGGAATGAATTTTCTTAGTATAACTTAACATGGTGTTACAAAACTGAATCAGACATTAATTAAACTAAGAAAATGTCAATTTATGGTTCATTGGTTTTACAAATAGTCAGTAATAAGTAGATATGTCTTGGGGTTAGAATAAACGAAATAACAGTTAAAATTGTTTGTCAATCAAATTAGTTCGAGGTTTATATAAATTCATATTGGAATCAATCATGATGTCATCTAAATTTTTTCAAGCAAATCCAACCCAATTAAGAAATTTTGGGTTTCACCTGGTTAGATCTTGGCTTCCCCATATATATATATATATATATATATATAATATCTTACGTATCAAAATTTTATAATCACAAACTTGTGGTATATAGAATGTTACAATTTATAAAATCTATCAAGATGATATTATTTTGACGACCCTTCACCAGTGTAATTTAACGTTTACAAGAAAAAAAAATGATATTAGTTGTCTTATACATTGTTTGAGTTGAGGGATCACATGTTGTAGATAAGTGACCCTAAGTCTCCCTTCTAATCACAGTTGTCTGAAAATAGTAGACTGGTGGATCCTAATTTCCTTGCATATGTTTAATTCATACCCCAAGCTCATGCTCTTTCGGCCGTTCATGAGTCTAAAGTTTACTTAGCAAGAAAAAAATAAATAAAAATAAAAAATACGTCAATTATGTTGGATCTGAGTCCATAAGACACTAAGGTCTAAGTCAAACTATAACTCAATGATAGCCAAGTTGAAAAAAATAAGACCAAAATCGGACCATATTTGGGAGGGAAGGAGAATAAGATGAAGCGAACCAATTTAATCATATTGATTTGGATCAATTTTCATATCTACCCGAACCTAAGAACACATGAAAGTTCAATGGGCAATTTTAAATATCAATAATTAACTTATTAGTCTTTGTAAAATTAATTGTAAACCACTTTTTCTTTAGGTTCACCTTAATGCATTATTGTGAAGGACAAAAGGACATCAGAAAATTTCTCGTTACAAAAGGATATTTCAATAGAACTTGGGTGCAAAAAATATCGTAAAAATAATGTGACAATGACGTATATGATGGCACAATATGAATACGCCCATCAACCACTTTATTTTCGGCCTACATTTCTTAGCTTTTCCCACCCATTGTTGCCCAACATGGGAAGTTATGGGCCCCGGACCCTTACGGCCCGGCTCACCAGACGACCACTCAACGATCTTGAAGCTACCAGAGACCAATACACTGGCTGCAGTAGAAGCAAATTAAAACAACTAAGATAAAACAATAATAAGAACAACCCAAAGTGGTAACCCTGCGGGTGATGCTTTTTACAGCAAAATTTGAATTGATGTCCAATGTTTCTCTAGGTGATTACCCCTCATTATATAAACTACAAGGGCACTTAAATTGGTGATGCCACATTGGATGGCTCCTAATTAACCAGAGTTTTCAAACATCGTGGATAGGTAATGTGCAACAGATTAAAGGACAACACACTCCATACCTGAGTTTCCCCAACCATAACATTCCACAATATCCTTCATGCTCAAATAATGGAGCATCAAGTCCAAGAATTTGTCCTTACATTACACACTACTAGATGCAAATATAAAGAGAATTAATTCAAAGGGAAGATCTGATAGATCATAGGATGGAGCACCTTGTCTTTCTAAGAAGAACAAATACCAGGGGAGACAAAACCCCCCAAACTGAAAGGAAAAACATAAATAATGGAATAGGGGGGAGAGACAATTGAAAATTGAAATCATTTTAGTCCCTAGTGCTCTGTAAGTACTGGATTTGTAGCTCAACAAACATGAATCAGGTTTATGAAGTTTGGGCAAAAGCAACAAATACATTTATGATTCTTCTTATCAACTAAAAGTCAACATGACATAGAGTACAGATTAAGGAAAGAGAAGGGCCTAAACATATGATATTTGCCGGTATGATTAATAGCACATGGCATCTTTCCCAAATGACCCAAAAGATAACCCGTTCTTGTTTGATCCAAAGCTGAAGTTAAGATTCAATGTACCATCTTGTATAGAGCTTGTTGAGGTGAAAGAGAAAATAAGGGCTTGAGAAGATCTCTTGTCGCCAAAACTGTATGAAGGAACTGCAGGGTCCACATTCTGCTGAGGCAGACTACTGGCTGAGGTAGATGGCAAGATAGATGGCGTTGGCGGCTCAGAGAGTATGCCAGAAGATGTGGAGACCGGGAATGTGAATGCAGAGTTATTAACTGAAAAAGCTACTTGTGTCATGTCAGGCTTACCGACAGAAATAGAAGGTAAAACCGGCTTTGCCCCTGAAGTGTGAAATGAAGGCTTGCTTAGCATCTCAGAGCCAGCAGAGTTGGAAACTGTATTTGCAATTCCCTGCGATCTAATTTGACTTTGGAACGGCCACAGATCATTTGTGCCTTTCTGTCTGCTACCTGTGAACCCCAAGGAAGCAGTCTGCAATACAGATATAGTAGCCGTGAGTTTATGCGACCAGATCTCAGCAAGACCATATTTAATTTACATGAGCTAAGTAGCACCTTTTTATTTAACATAAACAAAGTGAATCCACATATTCAGATGAATGCAAATCAGAACACATGTTCTGCATATCACTAGCAAATTGAATGAATTACCAAGAGGATGAATGGACAGGCTGTGGGAACAAGCTCTTTGTTGAAAAAAGCGAGGGACAGAAGATGGGCATAAATATGATCGTCTCCCAACCATCACCAAGTGGGAAGCCTCATGCAACAAGGATGCATTTTGTTTAGCAAGAGGACAAATGCAGCACAAGTAGTCAAAGGTAGTTCCACTTACAGTTTAGTCAATGATGCTATCAATATGTGCATGGCGCATCTATGTGGTGGTTATACAACATATCACAATGCAACAACCATTTATCATGTTCACATTGATCAAGAAATCAACAGCATGGAGAGTGAGAGGCACCTTGATCTGAACAATGGCATTAAGAGATGATGAATTACCTCAGTGGTGCACTTGATTTGAGAACTATGAACTCCATTGACAGTAGAAGCACCAGCATCTTTATTTACATCAGTAGTTTCCCTTTCAAATCTCTGCTGAGGTTTCACTTCAAAAATTTTCCCTCCATTTCCTAGAGCAGAAGGTTCCTTCTCAACAACTTCAGTGTTCTTATGAGAATCAGACCCTTCTAAATGCGTCAAACCTATGCGTTCTTTTAGGATTGCATCAGTAACTCTGGCAGATGAAGATTTCTTCCATGCAGTGACTAGCTGCAATTCAGCAGACTTCTCCTTAGCTGTGGGCTTGTTTCTATCAAGGTGCTCAAGAATTGCTCTAGCAGCAGGATTAGATGTCTGAAGGGTTGCAATACCTACTTCGGAACTGTTCTTTGCATTGTCCACTGTTTTAAACTCACTTGCAGTGCTGGTTTCTCCAGCCTCCAAGTTCTTCTTTATAGCAGGCATGTAGCCTTCAGAATTAGCTGCTGACGAAGTTCCTCGCTGGGGAAAATATAGAGAGACGGATCCCCTGGCTGGAGCTTGCGGGAGAAACTTATGTCGCATTCGACGAATAGGCCCCACTGACCTGATGTCATCAAGTATACCATCACCCTTTGACTTAATATGCGCCTGAAGCACAGCAATCAATTCACATATCAGAAGCTGTTTACATCTACTCGAGATGGATGATGTTCTCTAAATGTTCTGCCTCAAATTTGTAAACAAATATTCAGTATCAGACAATAAAAAAACTTAATGGGAAGAGGTCCTCCCAAAAAAAAAAAGACTCGTGGATTTTTTATTAGCAGTTCAGAACAATTCACAGAAATAACAACAATAATCAATGTTTAAAGCTTCAAAAGAATGCAAAATTAAGTGGAGACACTAAAGGTAGATTTTCTTACTTTATTATTGAGTTGGAACTGAACAAATAATAAATATTTTCAAAAATTCCATCTTTTTTTATTTGTTCATGCAAAAATGACCATGCACAAGTAAATTTCACATTCTTCCATTTTCCTTCGTGCTTGACACATCATCTAGTGGGATTAAGGCTTATTAGGATTTTTTTTTTTTTTCCTTTCCCTTGGCAATTCCTATTTACAAGGATAGCATGAAAGTTGTGGCAAGAGTTTTTTTCCCAATTCTCACTTTTTATATTAAATTAAGCTTCACTCAAAAAGTCACAAATAATTGACAATTTCATAAATTTTATTTGAAAGAATTATTAAAAGGATCCATATCTTATCAGCAACACAGAAGTTAATGGCCTGAGATGGACAACAATTAGATCTTAACAACAACTTTCCTTCTACAGTACATATATTCAATGCTAAACCTAGAATAGATACCCTAAGAAGATGAAAAGTGACATATAAAATTGAGAGAAAAAGAAGAGAGGAAAAGAGAAATTGGAGGGAAAAGAACAAATAAAATCTATTAAGCTATAGTCACAAGTATTTGCAACAAAACACTGTAATTGCTACGTACAAGCTACCTATGCTAGGTACAAGCTGCAACTAGCATAGAAAGCACACCTAATAGAAGCCAATATGAATTCTCAACAATCCCTCTCAAGCAGGTGCATACATATCATATGTGCCTAGTTTGAAACAAATATACTCAATCCTCTGACCTCGAAGAGCCTTAAACAAGTCAACTAGCTCATCCATAGTTCCAACAAATGTTGTAAAAATCTCACCAGAAATCAGTTTTCCTTGCACAAAGTGGCAATCTATTTCAATATGCTCGGTCCTTTCATGAAAAACAAGATTAGAGGCAAATTGAAGAGTAGCTTGATTGTCACACATGAGCTGCATAGAACACACCAAATTGCAACTCCTTAGTTGTTTCAGCCAAATCAGCTCACATATAGCTAATGCTATGGCTCTATGCTCAGCTTCAACGCTAGACCTAGTGACAAGATGTTGCTTTTTACTTTTCCAAGAAATCAAATTGCCTCTTGTTAAAAGGTTGTCTCGAGTATATGGTATAAGAAGAAGATGATGGCAGTAGCAGTGAATGATGGCAGTGTGCTAGAGTTCCTTTGAAGAATTAAATAGAAATTGTAACCCAACGCCCACTCTATAAATAGAGGGCAAGGTGGTGTGCGAGAGTGTTGAATTAAATCTCTTTCTATTGTAACGAGTGTCGTATGTTCTCTGAGAGGAAAGGCTAGATTTTGTGGTAGCTTTTGTAATCTTGAGAGAGAACTAAGTGCTGGGTGTATTCGGAAATAGGGAGGATATTTTCTTGTTGTTGTACTGATTGATTCTCTGAATAAAGACTACTCTCGGAGGGGGGTTTTGAAGACTGGGTGTAGGGTTGCATCATATGCAATCCGAACCAAGATAAATCTGCGCCTACTGCTGTTGGTTTGATTGTTTCTTGTTCTTATTTTCATTATGTTTGATTGCTTAAGTTTTCTGTTTCAATTTCTATTAACACCGAGAGGATTTGTGAGTGTTGAGAGAGGCCTATATCATCTAAGGGTAATTCCGCATAGTCCTAGGTTAACACCTCTAATCAAAGCACAATAGCCAGAAGTGGATTGTTTATCGAATGGATAGTCTGCCCAATTAGCATCTGCATAACCAGTCATGTGATAACCATACCACTCAAACTCTTAAAATATTGTAAAATACACACCAAAGCCTACCAATGACCATCACAAAGAGAATCCAAAAACTGGCTAACAATACTAACAGCAAATGCAATATATCTTGTTGAATTACTGTAAGATAATTCACCCCCCAACCAAGTATAGTGGGACTACTCAAAATTTGGGTACAAACACCATCCATATCAGCCTCAAGGCATCCTAGAGTAAGCACCATAAACAGTTTTGTCCCTTTGTTTCTTTTGATATGTAAGATCGGTTGTAATAGGGAGCGTTGCATTAAAATCTACCACAACAGACTAAATACAACCCAAGTAGGGAGCCACATCAGAATCTCCCTTCTAAAGATAGAATAAGTTACTAATGATATTGCATAAAAGTACAATATCATTAGGATACAGTTGTTGGGCATGAGATCAATTATCAAAACAAGTCTCATAGATATGAAATAATGGGATCAACTCAACATCTATGACTGCCACAACAAAGTAACCAACTATGCATCCACATGACCCCATACAATCCTATCAGACTCAGCAATGTCAAAGAGTTTCATGGTCAGATGGTCACTCACACCATGTCCTTAAAACCACATGCGAACAGAGGCTAACCATGATAAATAGATCTTGCCATTCAATTTTTCAGTGGTAATAGCCGAAATACCAGAGATGGCACAGTCACAGGAATGGTTGCAAATGAAGATGAGCTCACCACTCTAGGATTTGATGTACCAGGATTGGATGATGCCATATCTCACAAATTGAAGCAACAATAATAATCAACCCAAACCAATGAGAAACAAACCCAAACCAGATCTGAAGGGAATATTGACCAAGGACCACGACTGAGATAGACAGATTTGAAGACTGCAGATAAAGAAGGGATGAAAGGAAGGGCACAGGTCACAGCTTGCAAATCTAGAAGTGGAATATCTGAAGATCACAGATCTGGTCACTGCTGTCGCTGGATAATAGAGGAAAGAGGGCTGATGGACATGATGTCGTTGCTAGATGGGTTATCATCGCAGGTTGTCGTCGTCATCGTCGTCATCACAGGGGGATGGCTTTAGATGCAGGTCGTCATCGTCAGATCGCCACCATCGCAGGTGGTGACGACAGTAGAAGAGTCGCGCGATAAAAGGAGACGCAAGAGAGAGAGAGAGAGAGGCAGCAGCGACAGCAGAGAGAGACGAGACAGAGAGAAACCACCGGCAGTAGTGCAGGAGGCGAGGTGAACGCTTGGTCACCAGTGGCAAATGTTGGCAGAGGCACATGAGGTGAGGTTAGGGGTTTTGTGACTTTCTTGGCTCAAATACGATGTTTTGAGCAAGAGACGAAAAAAGTTGAATATTTTATTCACGTGTTAAGGTATAAATACAACTCTACTAGTAGAACATAGGAAGCAATACGCACATGCCTAAGCATGTTCAATACTATAAAGCTAACAATTACCAAAGGATGTAGCCTGAATCCGGGCCAGAAAAAGTCTTTTGAGTATTGCACAGCAGCCTTGCAAGCACTTTTTCCATAGTAGGAATGACAAGTCCACTGAGAATTTGTGTTTTAACACTCTCCAAGTCAGATCCCAATCCAGCCATTGTAAGCACCATGAACAGTTTATCACGTTGGACATGCTGTTCAGTAACATTTTCAGGTTGGCAGCATGATATTGGAATCTGTCACAGCAGATTGAACCTTTCCCAGATATACTTTTGTATCTAAATCTCCTTTTTTGAAGATTAAACAATGTACTAATAATTGTGTACAAATGAAAGACATCGTTTGTATAACGCCTATGTGTATAGTGACCATATTTCTGCACAACTTTCATAAACACAAAAAAGAGGCACTAGATCTAGTTCAATGGACTGCCACAACAAAGAAACAAGCTGTCCATCAACTTTCTCCGAAAATGTCCTATCATCCTCTGGTATCTCACTCAGTTTCTTAGTTAGATGATCACTAACCCCTTGGCCTTGAAACCACATTTTAACTGAAGCTGACGAGGAAAAAGAATTTTTCCCATTCAGCTTTTCAGTTGTACTCACAGGAGTACCAGATATGTTTGGAACGACGACAAAAGTATGGGATCCTACCTCTGAACCAGACATGTTTGTCAAGATCCAAGGGTTAAAGCAGTAAATATAGCTTACTTGTATTTTTTGCTGCTGGTACAACTTGTACCTTTTTGTTACAATTACAACTGAAAGTTAGATAGCCTATAAAAAGGCAATCTATTGGAGGATGTGGATAGATATGCTTGTGTATCTAAATCTCCTTTTTGAAGATTCGACAATGTACTAATAATTGTGTACAAGCCAAAAATGTCATTTGTATAACGCCTCTGTGTATGTGACCATATTTCTGCACAACTTTCATAAACACAGAAAAGAGGCACTAGATCTAGTTCAACAGACTGCCACAACAAAGAAACAAGCTGTCCATCAACTTTATCCCATAATGTCCTATTATCCTCAGGTATCTCTCAGTTTCTTAGTTAGATGATCACTAAGCCCTTGGCCTTGAAACCACATTTTAACTGAAGCTGACCAGGAAAGAGAATTTTTCCCATTCAGCTTTCAGTTGTATTCACAGGAGTACCAGATATGTTTGGAACAACAAAAGTATGGGATTCTACCTCTGAACCAGACATGTTTGTCAAGATCCAAGGGTTTAAAGCACTTAATATAGCTTACTTGTATTTTTCTTCTTGTATTTTTTGCTGCTGGTACAACTTGTACCTTTCAGTTTACAATTACAATTGAAGGTTAGATAGCCTATAAAAAGGCAATCTATTGGAGGATGGGGATAGATATACTTTTGTATCTAAATCTCCTTTTTTGAAGATTAAACAATGTACTAATAATTGTGTACAAACGAAAGATGTTGTTTGTATAACGCCTCTGTATATGTGACCATATTTCTGCACAACTTTCATAAACACAAAAAAGAGGCACTAGATCTAGTTCAACGGACTGCCACAACAAAGAAACAAGCTGTCCATCAACTTTATCCCATAAGTTCCTATCATCCTCTGGTATCTCACTCAGTTTCTTAGTTAGATGATCACTAACCCCTTGGCTCTGAAACCACATTTTAACTGAAGCTGACCAGGAAAGAGAATATTTCCATTTCAGCTTTTCAGTTGTACTCACAGGAGTGCCAGATATGTTTGGAACAATAACAAAATATGAGATATTACCTCTGAACCAGCCATGTTTGTCAAGATCCAAGGGTTAAAGCAGTAAATATAGCTTACTTGTATTTTTCTTCTTGTAATTTTTGCTGCTGATACAACTTGTACCTTTTAGTTACAATTACAACTGAAAGTTAGATAGCCTATTAAAAGGGAAATCTATTGGAGGATGGGGATTCATTATGAGAAATAACAGAATCTTTTCCCTCTAAAATTCTCTCTCTATCCTTTATCTCTCTCACGGTTGTTTCTATTTTCTCTCTCTCAATGTCTCTCATTCTCAATTTATTCCTACATACCTAAAGAAACCCTAGATCAGGTCTAGGAACCTGACATTTGATATCAGAGAAAGGCGATTCTTGGAGGCTATTCTCAGAAGCGAAATTCCGAAGAAGTGATTTGTGGAGATGGCGGAAGGCACTTGGATGAAACAATTGGAGGCAAGGTTGGACACTATGGAGTTCAGTTTGCGCCAAACTCAGGAGGAGGTGGGTCAAGGCAGGGTCGAGAATGCTACAACTGGGGAGATTGTGCAGACGAAGGATAAAGGAGTCAAGGAAGAGTTCTCTAGTTTCGGCCAAAGGTTGGATGGATTCTTGAACATATTTTCAAAGATGCCTCAGGCCAACCTACCAATGGATTTTCCTCCAAGATCCACTGCAGATCCGATTCTAACAAGAGCTAGAATCCTTCCTCATACTTCTGACTTATAGGAAGCTGAGGAACAACTTGAATTGGATCAGGTAATTCAAGTTAGAGGATCCTATCAAGCTCACCACCACACACCGATGCCAAGTCTAGAAATTCTGGTTTTTGAAGGTGTTAAACTGAGGTGGTGGATTAGGAGATGTGAATGATTCTTCCAGTATTATAATGTGGCTGAGTGCTAGAAAGTTAACCTAGCAGCAGCTTATCTCAATGACATGGCTGATGCTTGGTCTCAAGGATGGATTACAATGAGAGCTCAACTTAACTGGATTGAATTAATGGAGGATTTCTGTGATAGATTTGGTGAGAGATCTATGGCCGATGTGATAGAGGAATTCAATAAATTGAAGCAGGAAGGTTCGGTGATGGATTATTAGATCCGATTTGGAGAATTGAAGTCTTTTTGCTTATTTCTCATCAAACTTTAATGAGCCTTATTTTGTATCAACTTTTATTAGCGGCTTAAATGAAGAGCTGAGGCCAACAGTGAAAATGATGCACAGCCTTCAACTGTTAAGCAAGCTGCTGAAAAAGCTAGATTATAGGAGTTGGCATTGGAAGCGATCTTCAAGAAGCATAAGATTCAACATAAAACCTATCCTTTGATGGGCCAACAGTCTGGAGGAAATCTTAGGACTACCAATCCAGGGATGTATGGAGGAAATTAGAATCCTGAGGCTTGACCAAATTCAAATCCGGGTAAGCCACTCACTATGGAGCAACAAAGGCAGCTAGGACTGTGTTTCAGATGTGGAGAGAAGTACAGTCCAGGCCATCAGTGCAAAAGGCAGTTATTGCAAATGGAAGGACTTGAAGAAGAAATAGAATAAGAAGAGGAAGCAGAAGATACAGAAATTATCAAGGAAGGAATATTAGGAGAGGAAGGAAGAGAAATTTACTTGCATGCTTTACAAGGCTGTACTACTGGAAAAATTATAAAGGTAAAGGGAATGGTTGGAAAAAAATGGTTGATGGTGTTAATAGACAGTGGCAGCAATCAGCTTTCTAGATGAAGCTACAGCTAAGGAGTTACAGTGTAAACTGTCAGCCACTTTTCCTTTGTCAGTGACCTTGGCCAATGCAAGCAAGATGTTTAGCAAATCCAAATGCCAAAATTTTAAATGGTTAATGCAAGGACATGACTTTACAGCAGATTTATGAATTTTGAAATTGGGAGGTTGTGACATAGTCCTGGGAGTCGATTGGATGAAGACAGTTAGCCCTTTAATCTTTGATTTTGACAAATTAGAAGTGACATTTGAGTTGGAAGGAAAGAAGTTGACATTGACCAGAAGTTTAGAAACTGATGAATGCAGGATGATTATGGGCAAGAAATTACAGAAGATGTTTCAGCAAAATGGGACTCCAGTGGCTCAGATGTATTCTGTATATGCCGTTGAGCTAGGAGAATGGACAGTGGTGGAAGATAGCAGTGATGCATTTGCAGCTAACAATCACTCAAGGCCTGCATCTACTACTACCTCACAGTCCCTTCCTATGGTACAACAACAAGATCCTTTACAATTACTTTTGATTCAATTTAAGGATTTATTTGCTGAACCTTCTACCTTACCTCCAGCCCCATTTTTTGACCATTCCATCCATCTTAAACCTAATGCAAAACCTGTAAACATTCGGTCTTACAGGTATCTTCCCATCGAAAAGACTAAAATAGAAAATTAGTCAAAGAAGTGTTGCCTAATTCTATTATACAGCCAAGCCCAAAGTCCCTTTGCATACCCTGTCCTCCTAGTTAAAAACAAAAAAGATGGAACTTGGCAATTTTGTGTTGATTATCAACAATTAAATGCCCTTACCATTAAAAACAAATTTCCAATTCCTATCATTGAAGACCTTCTTGATGTGTTGATATTAGGGATATCAAACCAAGACCGAACCAAAGAGAATTCCCACTGAAATTCTTACACACTCACAGAATTAGAAACCAATTAAGAAAACAGACAAAACAAAATCAAAACTGAAATTGCAGAAAGATAAATCAAACCAGCAAAGAGACGAGATTTATCCTGATTCGGAATGCCTTTGGCAAACCTACATCCAGCAGTCAACACCCACACAGAGCAGCCTTTTATTCAGATAATATCGACCAGTACACCAAGCTTCTAACCCTCATCTATATCCCCGAGTACATACACTCATTTTCTCAAGAATACACAAGATTAAATACTAATCACTCAGCCTTTCTTTCTCAAGAATGAAAACAACACTCAATCATAGATGAAATAGAAACTCTCTCTCTTGCATTTTTTTTTCCCTCGATTGCCTCCCATGCCTTCTTATTTATAGAAAGGGTAGACATCCCAATATAACTAACTACTATTGGGATATTACAATTAGCGCCCCCGAAATACTAAATAATTACACTTAGTATTTTAACCCTAATTGATCTAATCTTCCAACCGATGCATCTCCAATATTTTACTGATCTTCTACTGCACAAACTCTAGGCAAACACAACATGATGAATTGACCAGAGCCACTATTTTTTCTAAATTGGGCCTTAGAGCAGGATATGAATATCATCAAATTTGGATGAAACCTGCTGATATATCCAAGACTGCTTTTAGGACTAATCAAGGTTTTTATGAGTTCACAGTTACGCCCTTTGGTTTAACTAATGCTCCTGGAACCTTTCAGACCTTAATGAACCACATTTCCAATCCATATTTGAGGAAATCCATCCTTGTTTTCTTCTATGATATCCTCATATACAGTCCTACCTTTGACCAACATTTAGCCCACCTAAGGACAGCATTTGAAGTCCTCAGATTGAATCAATTGTATGTAAAATTTTCTAAATGTACCTTTGCTAAGGGACACGTAGAATATTTGGGCCACATTATTTCAGGTAAGGGAGTAAGTATTGATTAAAAGAAAATAGCTGCAATGGTTGAGTGGCCAAGACCAGAAACTGTTAAAGAATTGAGGGGATTCTTAGGCTTGACAGGGTATTATAGGTGGTTTATACAAAACTATGGGGCAATTAGTAAGCCTCTAACTTAATTGCTCAGGAAGAATAATTTCCATTGGAATCCAAGAGCAGAGGCTGTTTTTCAAGCATTGAAAATAGCTATGACTCAGGCTCCTATTTTGGCTTTACCCGACTTTTCTAAGCCATTTGTACTTGAGATAGATGCTTGTGATTCAGGAGTTGGAGCTGTGTTAATACAGGAAGGAAGACCATTGGCCTATATCAGTCAAGCTCTAGCCCCAAAGCACTTGGGACTGTCTATGACAAGGAGTTAATTGCAGTACTGGTATCTGTGGGTAAATGGAGGCATTATTTGGAGGGAAATCAGTTTATCATTAAACTGATCATGAAAGCCTCAAGTTTCTGCTACAACAGAGGTTACATACTTAGTTACAGAAGAAGGGAATGTCCAAATTATTGGGTTTAGATTACAAAATTCAGTATCAGAAGGGCAAAGAAAATGTGGTGGCTGATGCACTTTCTAGAAGAGAAGAGAAAGGAAACTGTCAGGCCATATCTGTAGTCATTCCGGATTGGGTGAGATATTTCTGCAAGTTATGAAAATAGTGATTGGGCTAAGGATCTCTTAACTGAGCAGTTCAACCAACTAGTAAACCTGGTTAAACTTTATCGGCTGGTTTAATCAGGTTTAAAGGAAGATTAGTGGTTGGGGAAGATAGACAACTTAAGGACAGGATCTTACAGTCCTTACATAGCTCTCCTTTGGGGGGACACTCAGGTTTAACTTTTAAGAGTTACCTATCAAGGGTGAGGCAGCTGTTCTTTTGGCCAGGTCTTATGAAGGATGTGACTACTTTTGTGTTAGCTTGTGCAGTTTGTCAATGCTGCAAGTATGAACAGGTTGTCTACCCTGGTTTACTGCAGCCATTAGACCTTCCAGAGCAGGCTTGGGAATGAATTTCTATGGATTTTGTGGAGGGAGTGACTAAGTCAGAAGGCAGAGATGTTATCCGGGTAGTAGTTGACAGGTTAACGAAGTTTGTGCATTTTTTGAGTTTGGCTCGCCCCTTTACTGCTCAAGAGGTTGCTCGATTACTCTTGGATTCTGTAGTCAAATTTCATGGGCTGCCACTATATCCATTGTGTCTTAACAGAGACGAGATTTTCACCAGTAATTTTTGGCAAGAGTTGTTCAGAAGTTTGGAAGTTGGTTTCCACATGTCGCACTACCTACCATCTGGAGACAGATGGACAGATCAAAAGGGTGAATCAATGTTTGGAAACTTATATAAGATGTATATGTTTTTCAACACCTAAGAGCTGGAACAAATGCTTATCTTTGGCTCAGTGAAGATGGTACAATTCCAGCTTTCATAGTTCACTGAAAAGGACCCCTTTTGAGGCATTATTTGGGTACAAACCCCCTCTCTTGCCTTCTGTGATGCAGCATTCTAATTATGAAGTAATGTTAGATCAATATTTACAGCAACAGCAGGAGATGTTCCAGTTGATTAAGAAGGAATTGACTACAACTCAAAATTGAATGAGACAGTTTGCTGATAAAAGGAGTCAAGAGTATTTGAAGTTGGACATATGGTTTACTTACAGATGAAACGTTTTTAGCAGCATTCCTTTTCTAATTCTCCTGCCACTAAATTGAGCCTTAAGTACTATGGCACTTTCTTAGTAGTGGCTAAGGTGGGAAAGGTAGCTTACCATTTGCAGCTGCCAGATGATGTGCAAATTCACCCCATTTTTCATGTTTCTTTGCTTAAAAAATCAGTGGGACCTACTGAAAGTACTAACAGATGAAGATCTGACAGTAGACATTGAGCCCTTAGTTGTCTTGGAGAAGCAGGTCATCTATCAGAATACACTGCTAATCACTCAAGTTTTGGTGCAATGGTCACATCTACACCTGGATCACACCACTTGGGAAAATTTGCTGGATTTACTTAAACAATTTCCACGAGTGGCTCAGTTATTGTGATTTCTTGGGGACACGAAATATTTTAAGAAGGGGGAAATGTCAAGATCCAAGGGTTAAAGCAGTAAATATAGTTTACTTGTATTTTTCTTCTTGTATTTTTTGCTGCTGATACAACTTGTACCTTTCAGTTACAATTACAACTGAAAGTTAGATAGCTCATAAAAAAGCAATCTATTGGAGGATGGGAATTCATTATAAGAAATAACAGAATCTTCTCCATCTAAAATTCTCTCTGTCCTTTCTCTCTCTCTCTCGGTTCTTTCTGTTTTCTCTCTTTCAACCTCTTTCATTCTCAATTTCTTCCTACATACCTAAAGAAACCCTAGATCAGGTCTAGGGACCTGACAATGTTAAACCCTAATGTCAACAATCAACACAACAAGATAACACCAGAATACATATCGCAGCGTCAGGAATTCCAAAGCAGCAGATCACAGCTTCAGGAACAACAGATCGCATGAGATCAAAGAAATCTCAAGCAGCAAATCACAGCAGAACAGCATTTAAAACAAGTCAGACCACATTTCCAGAGATCTAGAGTTTCAGGTCTCAGATCACAGCTCTTGATCTGACCATAACATGAGAGATGATGATTTGAGCAGATCACAACTCTTGATCAGATCGCAGATCTGAACATCACATGAGAAATGATGATTTGATCAAATCGCAGCTCTTGTTCAAACCAAGGATACAGTCCTAAACAAGATTTGATGATTGAATTATTTCAAATCTGCTCCAATTCTCCAGATTTACCCCTCAATGGCTCTGATACCATGAAAAATGACATACAAATTGAGAGAACAAGAAGATAGGAAAAAAGAATTCGGAGGGAAGAACAAATCAAATCTATTAAGCTAGGGTTACAAATAATTCATACCAAAACAGTGTCACTGCTATGTACAACGTATAACTGGTATAGACAGCACACCTATACAAGATAATATGAATTCTCAACAAAGACAATGTAGACATACAACTATAAAAGCAGGCACGGAAACAGGATATAGTATTTAGAAGGATTAGATATGGCAGGGATAAAACAACCACAGGCCTTAATCTTGCTAAGTTGGGTTGGTTATATGAATTCTAGCTGTCTAACCGGCTGTATCCATGACCACATCTTCAGGCCAGACAGCAACATGGAGGAGGAGGGGATACAATAAGAAAATGTTATTCCATACTTTACACTTAATTACCACTTAACATAACAAATAACAGTACTAGATCTCATGCACCATTAATCAAGAAATTTAAAGAGCATTTAAATTCAATTACTTATAGAACAGACATTTAAATTCAATTACTTATAGAACAGACACTTAAATTCAATTGTCAAAGATGTGCATCAAGAATAAACAAATTTATGAGTAAAAACAACAACCACATCTGATATTCATTAAAGACACAGGAAAAAGAAAAGAAAAGGTGTAAACATTCCAACCATCAACTTTTAAGAAGACTCGGAATCATTAGACACACCAAGTGGCATAATCCAATAAGTATTTCGATGTGTTGGATGAGTTATGATCACTGGACATGCCATATGACTTATCATGCACATATTTTAACATATCTGGAGGCAATACATTTCTGACACACATTACATGTGTACATCTATTTTGAAACCTTTAGTGTACACATATTTATTAGCAGAATGGCTCCATTTGGAGCTTTTATCTTTGTTGACTTGATGCATGGCTGATTCTGTACGTGCATGCTTAGATAAAGAGCTTTTATCTTGGTTAATTTGGATTTGTCAATATGTGCATGCTTTGGAAAGGCATAAAAAAGTATGCTCTAAATAGCTCGATGCTCCTTGCTACAACAGTCAAGATTTTGCTCAGAAACAAACCAGAAAGAAATAATTACCTCCTTGGCCTAAAAAATTGAAGAAGATCAATTACTCTACTTACGCAATGGGTACTACTAAGCAAGCCAATACAGTCCAAAATCTAGGAAGCGACACCAGCATTAAGAAAAAGAAAATGATAAAAATAGGACTAGAGTATCCCATATATCAGATTTTTAGCATGTATGATTTTGAACATGATTGTTCACAATTGTTGAGATTTGTGAAGAGAGAGGAAACAAAAAGTTGTTGGAAGAACCTAAATGTCATAAACATAATATGATTCTAAATCATAAACCAAATAGATGTTAAAGAAGCATATCAGATTGCAGCTTGACAAAAAATATTTTGATAAATTTGAAAAAGAAAAAAAACCATATTTGACAAACTACAAGGTATGTCTTAGAGGGGGAAAAAAATCAAAAACTTAAAAGCTTATAAAGACTGATGAGATCAGATTTACCTGGCTGTAAAGCGGGGTTTGACATCGCTGCCTGGGGGTTGAGAAGATGTCCAGACTCTTATTCTTATCAGCTTCTAGATGAGTCAGCTAACAAGAAGAAAAGAAATATGAACACCACCAGCATGAAAATAAGAGGTTTACAAGAATATAGTATAGGTGCAATCCCACAAGTAAGATTGAAAGGATTCAGTTCCACATACCATGGAATTGGACTTTGAATAGGCAGTTCTGGAATGTATGGGTCTGGAATATGGGGTTCCTTGGAAGTGATTATGCCTGAATCTTCTACTTACATTTTGTGGTGTTGAATAGCCTTGACGATCTTCTAACATGGTGCCTGGCCAACACACAGATGACTTAGGTGAAGGTGATGAAATTAAAGGCACTTTTGCAAATCCATCATTTTGAACTAGCAATCTTTCATCTTTTGACATGCTCCACTTAGAATCAGTGCCTATTTCTGATAGTCGACTTCCCATATAAGCTCTTGCAACATCAACAGGTGAAGCACCAACTTCGTCGATGACCTGAAAAAATTGTATCTCTCTTACTCTTTTAATATATCAACAGGCAGATGCAAGTTGTCAGAAATATATACGAAACGGATTATTCCCGAGGCAACAAAAAAAAAAGGAATTCAGAATAGCTTATTTTAGACAATCAATGCAATGTTCTGAGCTCCCAAAAGCTCTAAAATTTCTGTCACACCAAGTCCATTACAAAAAAAGAGAAGAAAAAGAGTGGCATCCCAAGCACATCTCTGCTTACACCAAGGCAATCCCAATTCCATGTGTACAAAAGTTCCAAAACAAATCCTACATCATCCACTCAAAGCCAAAGGAAGAAATGACCAATCTCCCTAATCACAAAACTATGGAGGAGATGCTCCAAATAACTCACCAGTCTCCTTATACATGAAGCACTACCCTCCTGCACAACATCTACTCCTCAAGTTATCAAGTGGAAAGTATAGATTTAAGATAACTTATCCAATCAAGAAGCCCACCCCTTAGGAGGAGCCCTTGTTCACAAAAAAGTTCCTAAGGGAAGGTTGTTGGAGACATTATCTTAGCTGATATATTGTTTGTATTCTGTTATAGCAGATTCTGTAATAGCAGTTAGCTTTTCCTGTTATGCTTCTTTAAGTTGTTGCTGTTTGTTCGTTATTGTAAATAGCTATATAAATAGCTATTCCTCTGTTATAATATATTCATTGATCAAGGTTCATTTCATGATTTCTCTCTCGTCGTTTCTGTTTGTTTAAACTGAGAGAACAACATTTACAAAACTGAGAGAACAACATTTACATGGTATCAAAGCCTTGACTATCGTCTATGGCTTCCAATCGAAACTCTAGTGCCTTGTCCTTACCTCGATCAATGTCTTCTTCGGATTTGCAAATTGATTTTCCTTCTGTTGCGAAATCCTTGAATTTTGTTCCGATCAAATTAGACAATAGTAACTACCTATTTTGGAAGGCGCAAATCCTAGCAACTATTCGAGCCTTTGATTTGGTTCAATTCATTCACAACTAGTCGTCGCCATCAAAATATGTACCGAATCCTGATGCAGAAGTAGAAGGTTCGGACGCAACGATTCTTAATCCTGAGTACCTCATGTGGATTAGGTCAGATCAGCTACTACTTGGTTGGTTGTTCTCGACAATGGATAAAGAGGTATTGGCTCAAGTAATTCACTGTGAATCTGCTGGAGAGGTATGGTCATCTCTTGAAACGCTTTATTCTCAAAAAACGGTGGCACAATCATTTCAACTGAAACAACAACTCAGATCTGTTAAGAAAAATTCTCTGTCAATTAATGATTACATTTTACAAATCAAAACTATCGCTCATGCCTTGTCGACAATTGGCGAACCCCTAGGTGACAAGGATTTGTTGTTAGCCATCTTAAATGGACTTGATCATGAGTATGACACGGTGGTGAGTCTAATTACGTACCAAATGGATGAGATTAACTTGGAGAAAGTTCAATATCTTCTTATGCATGAACAACGATTAGTTACCAATAACTCAGTTGTTTCATCTTCGGTTAATTTTGATGCTGTTAATGTGAACGTTGCAACATCCCGATCTAAATCTGATAGTAGTTATCCTAATAAAAACAGAGGAGGCTTTCGAGGAGGAGGATTTATGAACCAAGGTGGTAGAGGTTGAGATTGGTTTAATAACAATAAGAGATTCTACTGTCAATTGTGTGGTAAACCAGGTCATCTTGCAGACAAATGTTATCATCAATATGACAAAAATTTTCAGAGAAGTCCTAGTCAGTTTCAAAACTATGGACAATTCCATCAAGGTCAGTTTCAAAACTATGGACAGTTCAATCAAGGCGCTAATAGTGGTTTTCAAGCTGAACCACAAGCATATTTGGCTGGTCCTAGTGAAGTGAATGAAGTCTTTATGTCTGATTTAGGTTCTTCATCTTCTGCACATCAGTCATTTGCTCCATCTACTGATGTTCAATCTCAGTTTTCTTCTCCTCCATGGTTTGTTGATTCTAGAGCTACTAATCATGTTGCAACAAGTCTCAACAATCTGTCTCTTTCATCTCCTTATCATGGCAATGACAAGGTTACTATTGGTGATGGTAAGAGTTTGCCTATTTCTCATATTGGTGCAAGTCATTTATATACTCACACTCATCCTCAGTCAGTTCTTTCCTTGTCTAATGTTCTACATGTTCCTAAAATGAAAAAGAGTCTTCTTAGTGTTTCTCAACTTACAAAGGATAACAATGTTGTTGCTGAGTTTGATTCAACTTCTTGTTTGATTAAGGACAAAGCCTCAGGTCTGGTGTTACTCCGAGGAACACTTAGGAATGGTCTATATCAATTGGAGCCTGCGTTTGATCTTGTTGTGCCCATGTCCAAGACCATTAATTCTTCCAAGATCTCAACTGTTGCTGCCAATCTTTCCTCCAAGGTCGTGGATGTTACTAATTCCTTTTCAAATAAATCCACAAAGCAGTATTTGATTGTTCCAGATCTGCCTTTAAATGTAAATGTAGCTCAAACAAATTGTATAGGACAATAGTGGCATGCCAAGCTCAGCCATCCCACTTTTCATGTATTGAAACATGTTTTGAATAAAATTCAAATTGATTGTCTTAAATCTTCAGTTCCGTTCTGTGATTCATGCAAAATTGGTAAATCACATCAACTTCCTTTTGAAAATCATCCTATTACTGCTAAGCAGCCTTTGGAATTGATATACTCAGATGTATGGGGTCCAGCACCTATGCTTTATGTTGAGGGTTTTAGGTACTATATCATTTTTGTTTATCCCTATACCCGCTACTCCTGGTTATTTCCGTTGAAATTGAAATCTAATTCATTGCAAACTTTTATTACTTTTCACAAGCTTGCTGAATTACAGTATAATTCTAAGCTGAAAGCTTTACAAATTGATAATGGGGGGGAGTTTAAAGCTTTTCTTCCTTATCTTTAATCTTGTGGGATTCAACCTAGATTTTCTTGTCCATACACACACCAACAAAATGGTGTGGCTGAACACAAACATCGTCTTGTTACTGAAATGGGACTGACCTTATTGAATCATGCTCAAATGCCTCTAAAGTTTTGGGCAACAGCTTTTCAAACTGTTGTCTATCTCATTAATCGCCTTCCGTCAGTTGTGCTTCACTTTGCTTGTCCCTTTGAATTACTTTATCTCAAGCAACTTGATTATCTCAAATTACAACCGTTTGGTTGTTCATGCTTTCCTTATCTTAGACCTTATAATAAACACAAATTTGATTTCCATTCATCTAAATGTGTGTTTATTGGTTATAGTATTGATCAGGCTGGTTATCGCTGTTTGCATCCCACAAGAAAAATATGTCTCTCGACATGTTGAGTTCAATCCTCTTGAATTTCCTTACTCTCTATTTCTTTCACATGGTGCTAGTGTATCATCTATGTCTACATCCTCAGGACCTTCAACTGAACTGTTTCAGTCTTTTCCTTCTTTTTATTCAAATGTTCCTCGGGTGTCTCAGTCCTTGGTTTCTCCTTTATCAACTGCTGTCTCATGCAATTCAGGAATCCCATTACCTGAAAATTCTGATCCTTTATTTCCTTCATCCAATTCTCCATTCATTCAACCTTCGAAACCTAAAGTACCTAAATATCAATTACCTCCAGCTCCATCTGTTCATCCTATGATCACTCAATCAAAACAATCTCTTGTTACCTCTCCTCATATCTTGTTAACTTCCCTTGAACCTAGATCAGTTCATGAAGCTCTTTGTGATCCTCACTGGACTAAGGCTATGCAGGAGGAGTTTCATGCCTTGCAGTCCAATCGGACATAGGAATTGGTTCCCTATTCTTCGGAAATGGATCTTATTGGGTGTAAATGGGTATTTCGGATCAAATACAACTCTGATGGATCTATTCTTAGGCATAAAGCTCGCCTCATAGCTAAAGGATTCCTTCAAAATCCTGGAATTGATTACAATGATACTTTCAGTCCAGTTGTAAAAGCACCTACCATAAGAGTGTTGTTTTCATTGGCTCTCACCTTTGGTTGGGATATACAAGAAGTTGACATCAACAATGCATTTCTAAATGGGGAATTGACAGAGAATGTATATATGACACAGCCAGAAGGGTTTGTAGATGCTCAGCTACCTAAGTTTGTCTGCAAACTTAAGAAATCTCCCTATGGTCTCAAACAAGCTCCAAGAGCTTGGTACACCAAACTTAAAACTGCACTGCAAGCATGGGGTTTTGTTCGATCAATTGCTGATGCTTCTCTGTTTATTAAGCAATCTTCTAGTGCAGTGTTGTTTCTTTTGGTATATGTTAATGATATCCTTGTCACAGGGTCAAATTCTATTGCTCTTCAGCAATGTATTCATGATTTGGATCAGCATTTTGCTCTCAAAACCTTAGGGTCTGTCAATTACTTCTTAGGTTTTGAAGCACCCCGAGATAAGACTTGTTTGTATCTTACACAATTGAAGTATACTGTTGATTTGTTAAATAAAGCTGGTATGAATGATTGCAAACCATGTCATACACCAATTAATTTGGCAGTCTCCTTCACTGATGAAGGTGAACTTTTTCCAGATCCATCCTTGTATAGAACTATTGTTGGTTCTCTTCAATATTTGACCCATACTCGGTCGGATATTTCTTTTGTGGTGAATAAGCTGAGTCAATTCTTGGCATTCCCTAAATTACAACACTAGACAGCATGTAAACGTCTTCTTAGGTACTTAAAAGGTCCTATTGGTCTGGGACTATGCTTTAAATCTTCTCCTGATATGACTCTCATAGTCTTTACAGATGCAGACCATGCTGACTGCAAAATATCTAGAAAATCTACTAGTGGTATATGTGTGTTTCTTGATTCCAACTTGCTGGTTTGGAGTTCTCGTAAACAATCAATAGTGGCTCAGTCTGTGGGTGAAGTTGAGTGTCGTGCTATGGCGCTCAAGGTGTTACAGAAATCATGTGACTGCAATCACTTTTCACTGAGTTAGGTTACAAGATTTCTACTATTCCGGTGTTGTGGTGTGACAATCTAGCAGCAAAATGCATAGCTGAGAATCCAGTGTTTCACTCTCGGACTAAACATATTGAAATAGATGTGCATTTTGTGAGGGAGAAAGTAGAGAATAAGGAAGTGGAAATTCGGTATGTGCCTTCACTGCATCAAGTTGTTGATATCTTTACAAAAGGTTTACCGAGAGATAGATTGAAGTTTTTGTGTTCTAAGCTTGGTCTACAGATCTCTCCCATTTGCTCTAGTATGATGGCTAATCTGTTTTCGGGCAAAGACAGCAGCAAGACTAATCAGCAAAGAGTTATTCTACCAGAAGGTTCAGATTGAGGGGGAATGTTGGAGACATTATCTTAGCTGATATATTGTTTGTATTCTGTTATAGCAGATTCTGTTATAGCAGTTAGCTTTTCCTGTTATGCTTCTTTAAGTTGTTGTTGTTTGTTCATTATTGTAAATAGCTATATAAATAGCTATTCCTCTGTTATAATATATTCATTGATCGAGGTTCATTTCATGATTTCTCTCTCGTCGTTTCTGTTTGTTTAAACTGAGAGAACAACATTTACAAAGGTCACCCTCCATAATCAAAAGGAACTCCATGAAATGAGAAAAAGAAAAAACAAAGAGACAAGTGTTAAACCCACTTGTCCTCCTCCTGTGTCCAACCAATAGATTGTCATGGAGCATAATGAGGAAAGCTGGATACGCTCACACAATTAAATTAGTCTGGAGCTTACACCTGAACCATGAGGTGATAACACTGCTGTCAGGAAACAAAGTGAAACACTCCACCATAGATGGTTGTCTATCTTCCTCAAACTAGAAGAGATCAAGAATCAGTTCATAAAGAGGCATATAGCCACACCACTATCCAACCAAGACTGATCATCCCAACACAAGAAGTAGCCTGGCCTAGCCAACTTCCCTCCCCATCCACAGGATGCTTGCCCAGCATAACTACCTTTTTTGGATCATTCCATTTCGTTCAACTACCCCATGGCACACAGCTGCAACAGATAATCTTACGTCAAATGGCCAAGCTTACAACCCAAGGAAGCAACCAAACCCTTGATTGTCTCCTACCCAGGAAAATCTCACCTTAGCCTAAGACAGCTTCAGAAAAAACATAAGGATCTTGACCTCCCTTAGCAAAGTCAATTAAGGCACCATCTTCAAACAGAATGTTGTGACACTAGAAGGACATGGATTTATTTTGAATCGATAATTTTGGTAAAAATGAACATGCCTAATTTATCTTTCCATTTGTGTGCTTACCTGAACAACCATAATAGGCAGACCACAAAAGAAACTTACATATAATCTATTGGATGCCATGCAGAGAAGGGTATAAGATACTTGTTTGTTATGCCTGTATTGAAGCAAGAAATGTGCTCAGTATTTTATGCACCAAAACAGGTACCAGACATGAATTAACCATTGTGAATCTGGAAGTGTCAAATGCGTGAATGCCCAAGATGAATCTGAAAATGTCAAATCCATGAATGCCTAATAAGGAAAATATGCTACAAGTTGCATCACAAAAGTGCTCAATGGTTTTATATACTTCCAAAAAAGACTAATTTGTTTTCAAACCCTTGCAGCACTGCCAGCCTGAGAGAGAAAACAGGTTTCATATGAAGGAAATAGTAGTATTCATACTGACAAATAGTGCACATAGATCATCCTTACATGACTACAATATGGTTAAAAAATTCTCTCTATCATTTTACATATCTATTTTTTGCACTTAAAGACTTAAAACAAAATGAAAATAATTCTCGCACATCTTGTGGAAGTAATCCCTTTAACTATTTTAAAAACAAGTTTTATGGGGACGGCTAATTGAGAAAGCACAGTTTTGAACTTTTCTCTGACATTACACATACAGATTCATCTAAAATATGAAAATAACCAAGTGGCAGAATCTTCAAATGTCCGACCATCACAACTTTTTCACTCTTAATGTTTCAGAATGATGGCAACTTCATGAGTTTCCCATTTAAGGACTATGCCCTACAGATTACTTTTTTACCCTTGGAAGAATCACAACTTAAATTGATATCATATTTGCCCTAGAAGACCAATAAACATACTATGAAAAGAGTGGATGAAATGAAAAAAATTTATGGCAATAGAGGTAGAGAATACTCAAGAAAATTTGGTGAAAAATTTTTAGACGTGGCATGGAATGTAATAGTCTTACAGAAGATATGATTATTATAGAGATGATTGGTGAGCCAATATCCATGTTGCCAACCCCACTTAGTGAGATTAACGGTTAGTTTTTGTTATTGCGTTCTATCAGTTTCTGTCTCTCCTCAACATCTTACATCCTCAAATCCTAGTACTTGATCAACTCTCCTCGACATCTTACATCCTCAAATGCTAGTACTTGATCAAACCCCACCATTGCCATTATAATTAACCACCTCAAAACTCTCATCTAAAATTCAGGAAGATAGGGTGGATATGAATCTAAAGCCTTTTCTGACTGGGTCCAGCACGAAGTATCAACTGGAGGTGGGAGCTATTAGTGCTGGAGAATGTACTTAGGCAAGATGAAACAGAAATGGAATCGACAACCATGATTTTGAAACTCAAATTTGGGGTATCTTGCAGCCATTTGGTGCTCACTCATCAATATACATTTCTTTTCACTTTCAGGAGAAAGGAAGCTGCACTAGTCTTCTCCAAGATACTACAGGTTGAAAGATCCATTATCTCCTTGCCCTAAAAGCATGAGAAATTCTTCACATATTTCACTAGATTAAATTTTAACAGAAGTTTGAAGTATTTAACCATAAAAATAAAAGGCCGATGATGAATGTGTGATGCATATGCTGTTCAGCAACTGACAAATTTGGATTTGCGGAGAAAAAGAAAAGAAAAAGCAGCTAATTCACAAGGCATTTGACACTGTTAGACACAAGGTTGTCATGCAAATATACTCACAGCTGACTGGAGCAACGGTAATGAGGTTCCAACACTCAACCCCTCCTGCTTTTCTTCAGTGGTAGTTCTATGTGGGTTTTCAAGGATCAGCATAGGCCCTTTGCCTTCTCTTATAGTGCCCATTTTTTGTTTCTTTTCATCTGGTTCATTGTTAGAAGCATCAGCACCCCTAGAATTTAATATCTCCAACAAATGATTGATCTCGTCCCTGCAAAGTTATTGCAAGTCCAGACAAGCAAATTTCAGATACAGATACACAAATTAAGTGCAATAGAATTTTATATATGAACTGGAAAACAAGAACCAGAAAACCTATCCAAATTTAGTGGCAATAAAATTGGGTAAGAGGCAAAGCAATAAAATTTGATTCATTGACTATCAAAGCCATGCTGCCAACAAGAAATAGCAACTGATTCCTTATAAAAAAAAAATCAATCAGGGCATTTACCTAGAAAACCTTCTTCCCTTTACCAGCTGCTCAATTTTCAAAAGTTCAGTACCATCACCTAAGCTGCTTTCTTTGTCTTGTCAAACCTGACCAAAGTCAGAGTTGGTATTGAACGTGTCTGCCCCAATGCTAGGATTTGTTCCACCAGTAGATCCTGATCCAAGCTGCAGAATTACAATGATTAACACTTTCAGATAATCCTGTCTTATTATCAACTAAATTTTAAATGGAAAAGAAAAATCAAACAAAGATCTATGAATGAAAAGTTAAAACTATTAGCAGTTCTTAAATATGGCCAAGTAGAAGATGAAGCAAGCTGCACTTATTCTAAACACAAAATAACAATGATGAGTATTATGCTGTGATGGCAAAAAAAGCACTATGAAGATTGTTTGCATGAGAGGCTATTAGAAGAACCAACCTATCCAATGCCAAACATAGAAAAGAATAGCCATCAAATGCTTAGAATCTGGTATCTAAATCCTGGTCATATGTGGTGTGCGCGTGCATGTGTGTGTAATAGAGAGAGGGAGGGAGGGATAGGGAGCATCAATAGAGTTTGATAGTTCTTTATCTTATTTTTCTTATTACCATGCACTAAGGAATTGCAGAAACAAAACAAAATATACATGTACATATATCATGTAGATAACTTAAATTCTCAAAGTGTAGACCATAAATCAACTCAAAAAATTCATTCCCCCCCCCTTGTCCACCCTAGTCCCTTACTCATTAACGTAAATGGTCTCGGACACCACACTTACTTTAAGTCTATTTCCACAATAATCCAAACATATACTTGGAGAACTCCCAAGCCCTATGGTCCTTCTCTAAACCCACACCCGAGAACCTCTCAATTCTTAGCATGTCAACCTTCCTCATTTATTTGCACACTTCACAACTGCCTCTCCAGATTCAATAACGTCTTGAGAATCACCTAGTTGCCATTATCTCAGGGCTTGATTAAATTGCTCAAATTTTTTTAACACTCAAAACCCCTTCTCGTCCTTTACCCAACAATAACGAGAAGAAAAATCTTGGAATCACCGGAGCCACATATTTTTCTGAAAAAACCCATTCCAATCAAGGATCTCCAAAGGATGAATAATGGTAAATGCTAACCATGGAGCCACCGAAATAGGTCTAACATTGAAATTGTTACTAACCATGGTAAATACAAACCCAATTTCAATATGTCTACTAACGAAAAAGTAGTTCTCCACATGCCTTCTCATTTCACAGCATTGAGTAATTACTCCGCATGTGGATTGAGTAATTCCCTCAACACTTCTAACGTTGAAAGTGTTCCTCTTACTTACAGTCAGCCCCAACCCACAGATAAAAAACGAGGGTTCGTTAGACAGTCGATAGTCAGCATAAAATTCACTAGATCAGAACCCCACCTAGTGAGATTAAGGCTTATGATTGTTGTTTTGGTAAGAAAATATCATTAAAGAACGCTGCCATTGAGTGGGAGAATGTTGTACAAAGACAAAAAGGGGTCTGTATATCTAGCAAGAACAGTTCATCCAATATTTGCACAGAAGAAGATAAACAAAAGGTGCACATCCTTTTTACACCATAAAAATTTGCTCAAAGCATATGCAGATGTGTGTGTGGGGCACCTCCCCTTTTTGCACAACATGGATTATTTAGCAGAAGAGATAATAGTATTGCTTTTACAAGCATACAGTCTTCTATTCATTGCTAGTCACCAGCATCACCACAATTATTCCACATATAGAGAAAAAGAGGCTCCTGATCCCCCAACCATCTAGCCAGAAGACGACGATCCCAGGATTCACCAGTCCTTGCAAATGCAGTAAGCACAGCCTTCTCCTCAAATTATCATCCCCAAAAACTAAACCAGGGAAGAAATCTGAAAAAAAAGGGCTGTCCCAGAATAACCCTTCAATCTACAGACAGCCTTCAAAAAAGAGTCCAGTTTGCCTTAGTAACAAAGACATATTTTACAAAAGGAATAAGAAAAGAGAGCACATAAAAACCCCCATGCTACTCATCCTAAAGGAATCACAGGAAGGAACACACAGATACAACCCCATCAGTAAGCACTTGGGGCAATCTCACCTCATACATAGATATATATACATATGTATATACACACTAGCCTTATCCATGCATGTGCATGACCTAAACAAGAGATCAGTTCACGGGCTGGCACTAATACCAAACAATGAAATGAAGAAGACGTTTGATGTTGAAATGTTATCATAAATAAGTCACTTTAATAAATGGAACAAACTTGAAGGCATTACGACGCAAAATTATCTTTGTTTTGTTTTGTGAATGGCACAGGTAGATCATAGAACAATAACGGGTCAGAAAAAAAGGTATAATAGTTTTCATCTCTAAGAAGCCATCTAATGAAGGATAGCTTGAATAAATTGGATCCTGTGTTACCTGCAAGAGAATTTTGAGTTTGGTTTTTGCCATTGAACATTATGCAGAAGCATTTAAAAGTAAACGAGTAAAATACTATCAATGGAAGTTCAAGATTTTGATTGTCCAGGATTTGTAGAGAAGTAGCTGCAGGAAGGATGGAAGGATGAAATTTGATGTTTAAATGGTTATTGGTTAAACAGAAGGACAATAAGAAACATGAAATGATTTAGGCATGTTTTAAGCTTGACAAGTTGGGGATGGAGGGCTACGAGTTGATTCTTCTAAGGTAGTGCAAATGCCTACCCAAGAGATTTGTTGCCAAATGTGAAGAAGAAATAACAAAAAAAATGAAAGAGGCAAGAATCCCACTTACAGCTCGTTAGCCCCCAGGGTCAGATTGCAGAAAGTAGTGAAAGTTTTATACAAGTGCTCCAAAACTCAACTCTAATGAAGAAAGGACTTGTGTGGGGCAGAAGACCAGTATAGATAAATCAGATAGAAATTCCGGGGTGGTGCTTCTCTCAATTCTAATATAACTCTGAATCCAATATTAAAACATTAAGAAATTTTGACCAACAATAAAATCCCGAAATTAGAGACTCCCAAAAACATTATCACCCTAAATCCTAAACCCTAACCTGTAACACTAGTTACACTACCAATGGCCAATCTGGGAAATACCACATCCAAGAACACCTGTAATACAAGGAACTAACAACAACAACAACATATCCAGCCGTTATCCCACTATGTGGGGTTGGCTACATGAATTCTAGACTTCTACGTGGGTTACATCCCAACAGATAGTTTGTCTAGAATTCATATTTGGATCCGACTAGGTTTTACGCTGGCTGTCGGCTACCTAACGCAACCCTCCTCCTTTATCCGGGCTTGGGATCGGCAGTGGATAATATCCCCTGGCGGAGTAATGATGAAATGAAGTTTGAATACCATCTTCACATGGAGAAATTTCATGAGATGGTGGTGAATGAAGATAATTGATATAGTTGTGTTCCATAACTTAGTTGACATGATGAAACCAATAAGTACAATATGGAAACACAACACACTGTAATACAAGGAACTAATAAAAATAATAATAAGTTCATTGACAATTTTCTTATCATAAAATACATAAAAAAAACTTAAATTAACCTTAAACATATTTATTTAACATCTAAAGCATGTTGCATGTGAAACTCAAAATTCTTCCATCCTTTTTTTCCAGACTTCGCATAACAATTGGCAAAACAAACTTTCAAAAGGGCAATAAGCATAAGCACCATTGAATCTCCAAAGCCAATGATCTCAAGAGGAAGGACACTAGAAGGGTTGGAGGAAACTTTGGGAGGATGCAATCAGGGGTGGACAAAAGAAGAGGATTTAGCAATATTCAAATTGTTTGTCATAAGCTTTCCCAACTGCCAATAAATCATAAGTCATAACCATTCACAAAAAGAAAAACATACGTGTCATTCTTTTTCCATCTCTTTTTTTTTTTTTTTTTTTGGTGGGAGTCTGGGAGACGGCATGAACGGGGAGCTAATATCCATAGCATATACAGACGCATATAACTTAAAAGAATAATCAGATATATACAGTTGACACACTTAGCTGCCTGTCATGATTAGAGTTTTATTGAATTAGTTACATGGACATTCTAAGTCCTTGAAAGACATGGAAATTGGGACACGACAACTATGACAAACTGAGAGTACACAATTTTTCTTTTTCTGTAAACTCACATTCAGAGTGCATCCTTCATTATCGCTGTAGGCATTTTCCTTTTCCTCTGAGCCTCCCTTGTCTCCTTCAAAAAAATAGTTATATATACAAATTACAAGAAGAATAACACATAGCTAAATAAAAGATAATATTCACAACTCTGTCAAACAAATAACAAATGAAAAACACTGGTTCCAGGGCAAATCTAAGTTCTGCCTATTACCAAGAGTTTCAGAGCAACATGTGCATATGTATGAAAGATTACAAATTGAGCAAATCAATTTTCATCTTACTCCAACATAAAATATAATATTGCATTCAAAAGTATAAGCTTTACTCGAACCCTAACCTTTAAAATGGCGCATACCTATGTATATAAATACATACACTGCAACAAATATATGACTGACCGTGATCTTCGGTGATTAATTCGTCTGCTGCTGCGGCGGCGGCAGGGGCCAAAGGTGATTTGGAGAAGAAAGAAGGGAAGATTCTGGTGGCACCACCGGCGATGAGGCGGCGGGCGGGATCCACGAGCTTCGAAAGCCAGCCGGAGTCCGTGAGGTGGGCGGCGGGTTGGCGCTTATTCGCCGGAGGACGCTCGTACGGAGTGGTCGGCTGCCTACGCGCCGGTGGTTTCTTGAACTTACCGCCGGCGCCTCCCTCTCCTCCGTAGAGACCGGACGACGACGGCATCGGCACTCGCGCCGCCATTCTCTCTTCAACACTTACGAGCAAGAACTCTGACTCGAGCGTTGATTTTTGTTTAATTCACTTTTCCCATTCTTTTTGGTTCCTTAAATTACACAGAACCCCCTGAAGAAATACTTACTATCACTTAACTCTCATAATAACATGATAAACTTTAAACTTTATCAGGTAATATTTTTTAAGATTGAAAAAGTTCTACAAAACAATGAAATGATATCCCAAATGAGAATTAAATAAAATAAGTCTAATAAGTTAAAACTTGAAATTCTTATCTAATGTCTTATTTAAAATAGATTTAAAGAATAACTTATAATAAAAATAATGTGAAAATCGAGCACCAATCTTAATCTTAACCTCATAGTTTCTTTTTTTTTTTTCAAAATCTTTAATTTCATCTCTTTTTTTAATGGGTTATTTTTAAAATTTTGAAATAAATTGAATTATAATTCAACCATTTAATTCAAGACTTAATTTGATTAATATTTTATCTCAATTGAATTGGTTTGATAATTAATTATAAATCTTCTCAAATAAGCTGATTATTCCAATTTAGTTTTCTTTTATAAAACATTCTTAATTTAGGGTAAAAGCTCAATTTGACCCATAAATATTTTTTGATTTATCATTTTAATCACTATTTTTTTCCCCCTCAAATGAACTCTATATCAACAAATCAGTATATTTTCACTATGTAATTTAACTAACTATTAATCACCATTAGTTATAAAGTAAAAATGGGTAAATTCATAAAATATAGGGGTAAACCAAAAAAAAATTACAAATACACTTTTAATTTTTTTTTAACTCAAATACACCCCAATACTTTATGAGTTGGTTGACTTTTAACTTTTTGATAAATAGTGTTTTTTGTTATAAGATGACGAACTAATTCATAAGGTACATAGGGTGTATTTGAGTTAAAAGAATAGTTCAAGGGTTAAAATATCAAATGATGAAAAATTTAAGGATTGAATTGAACTTTTATCTTTTAATTTACAAACAACTATTTATTATACAAAAATTTTCATATAATATGTATGACTTTTTTGAAGATGCCAAGTAAATCTAAACTTAATCCCACAAGTGTAAGTAATAAATCTAAAATTGAATTGATGGTCATAAACGATAAGAAGTCACTAGAGACCATTGGTTGGGATAGGTTGGTAGAACAAAGGTAGCTAGCAAGTATATATCATCACAAAATCATATGAAGAACACCCAATTCACTTGTATCTCTCTAAATGGAGTCTAAATATATAAATATGATTCATTCAGGTATTCTTCCAACTTAATTGAATATATATCAAGGCATTTGTTCACCCACTTATTTCGTAATACAAGATAATGACTCCCATAACTTCATGAAGATAATATTGTCCATTTGGTCGATAGCACAAGAACCATCCCAAAGGGCAATCATAGCCAAGCTTGTGCTCTAAGCCCTCTTCAGTCTGCTTCCATGGCACCCAATTGGCTGAAAACTGAGCTGCCAATCTACACTAGGGTTGAATGGATATCTGAAAATCCCCAGTCGAAATCACCATTCAATCTATCATAAAGTTACATAAATATAAATGAAAATGAGAACAAATATTATAGCTGGATCCATGAAAGCAACAGGCCTGAGGAAAAGTTTTGGGTTTTCTGAGTTCTACAATATTCTGTCACCTCAACATCAAAACAAATGAAGAACAATGGAACATTGAGGAAGCTCAAGAAAGCAGCATTGTACACAAGAATCAAGCACAATGGGGGTGAACCTAGGTTGGAGATGCAGTTAGAGAGCTGGAAATTTTGCAGAAAAGTAGGAGCCCTTATGACAGACGAAGTTTAGCGGCTCTGCTTGGGCCGGGAGCCTCTTGTCGGTTTAATTAACCTTAGGATTTCAATAAAGTATTTCCAGCTTTTGCTGAATCCTCTGCTGGGTTGAAATGGCTCTTTCCCCTAATGGTTTCGATCAAAACCATGCCAAAGCTAATATAGACCGCAATGCTCTAATGAGCGTTCCTAAAGCAAAATCTTCAGCCTTGGCTTGGTGATGTTCGACAAGCAGCATGTTTTTCGGGTTTTATCAGTGGATGATAATAACTCAATCATCTGGCTGCTCCCATAATCCACTCATCCAGACTGATTTGCCATTTACCTGTAAGCCAGAAGACTATCAGAACCCATTATAGAAGCCCTTGAGATTGATCGAGTGGTAACTTCAGTTTGAGATTCTCTCTTGCCTTGACATTCGCCTGTTTCTTAATTGCAATTTCAGTCCCATCTGCATTTCCTTGCAATTTCAGTCCCATCTGCATTTCCTGTTTCTTAATGGTCCATGGAATCTGGGAATAGCAGCCATCCTCTCCCATGACATCTTTGAAAGATCCTCTCTCTTTTGTTCTCCACTGGAATCTGAGTCCCCAAAGACGCAAGCAACCGGCAAATAAGAAGATTGTAGCAGCTAAGATCAGCATTGCCAGCAAGTGGTTCTGACCGTCGTTTCTTGTTTCCATCAGGGTTTAGCCTTTGGCCGGCATCATTAGTTAACTTAATGTAAGAAAGCAACATAGAAGAGCTGTTCTGCAGGTACTAGCTTCCTGTTCATCAAAACAGAAAGCAATTTCCAGAGTTTTTCTAGATAAATAACACGATAATTAAACAGTTACAAGTGCACGCATCCTCGCAAACTTTGAAATAAAAGCTGGTATGGAGGGCAATGAAACAAAGAACAACGTAATCAAATTTATCCTCCATATGTAATAATTCAACCAACCTGTTTGAGCTATTGCAACTCAGAATTATGCTGCGTTTAGGGCAGGGTATCTCATATCCGATACTTGAAATGCATGACAAGAAGGACCCCGTTCCAGTGTGCTCTATGGCATGATGAGAAGGACCCTAGTTCCAGGGTATGTGAAATGAAGCTGCACTAACAAATCTACCGTTCTGAAGACTATGGCATTAGTATAAACCCATCATATACCAAAAAATCTATTTTCCTGCAGGGCACCGGTAAACCATGCTATACCTCTTTCTTCCTCGAAGTATAGAATACCAATTCACTTTCCAAAATGACTTACATGAATCAAATCAGACCAATATTGCAGAGCATCGGTAGACCGTGCTATACGTATTTCTTCCTCAAAGTATATACATTACCAATTCACTTTCCAAAATGAATTACATCAATCAAATGAGGCCAATATTGAGCCTGGAGTAGCAGAGAATGCAAGAGCCAAACTTGATTTCTAAGAGAAGAACAATTCATTAGAATATAAATCATATTGGCCCCTCTGAACACTGGATAAATACAGCCAACTGCTGCAACAATGGCTAGACCTTTCAGTCATAAGGATGATTGACAAACACATGGACATCAAGCAAAAAAAGGAACCCAGCAATTCCATGGCCATACAAAGAACTTGAACTAATTTTCCCATTGAAGGGGGAGATACTCGCTAATTGAAAAAGATTAGATTAACTATAAACTAGGTATTTATAGAAAAATCATAAAGTCAATGAACTGCATAAACTAGCAAAACACTAATCTAGAACTCTCAGGATGACAGCATGCTTAAGAGGCCGCAACTGCCTTAAACTAGTCGGACAAAGATAAAAGTTCGGGGCAGTTAGCCTAATGTGCGTACAAATACAAGCCTGTAAATACATTTGTCTCTTTTTTTTTTCATTCTTTCCTTTTTTTTTACCCTCCAACTTCTGGTCAATCAGAGAGCCCAAAAGTGAATAAATGATCTTAAGAGTGAATCAAATACATTTTGCTCAACATTGATCTCCTGCTATAAAATGGAAATTTCTAAACCAAATGCACATGTTAGCATGCTAAATACTCCTCAAGGAACAAACCCGCACGCCAGCCAAATTTTAGTGAACAAGAATTGGTTTAGTGGTTATGGTTTGAACTTTGAGGTGGGGTATTTGATACCTAATACAGCAACGAAAGCTCACCTGAAAATTCTCTCCAGCTTTATATCTTACAAAAACAAATTCTACTACAATACAGTGTGCTCCTCATTTATGACAAAGCAGCTTGTGACTTTATCTTTGGAATTGCACCATTGAGTTTTCTCCTGTGTTCTCTTTTCAAATGAATTCAATGGGCATTGCTTTTAAATCAAATATTCAATTGTTCAATACCTAGAAGTCTACAACTCAATAGTTGAGGGATGCATGTTGATCAAACCTATTTTCATCAGAGTTTCAAAATTTTTGGGTACACTGAAGCACACAGACACATCAAGAAGGCTGCAGCCAGTAAACCCCTAGTAAATAAATGATTAATGATCTGAATCATATTCTTTGCAGCATCAAGAAGATTGTAGTAATAATAGTAATAAAGAACCTTCAGAATTGCCTCTGGAGTTATAGAAACAGTTCAATTTGGATCACTAGAAAATACTCTTGTTTTTGGAGTATGTTCAAATTTTTCTTTACTTCTACACTTTCAAAATTTCATGTGAATGGACCAACAAGTTTGTCTTGAGCAACAATACGTTACTGAAAGGGCGTCTCTATTGAATGAGACTCCTTGCTTTGCAAGGGTCGGGGGAGAGTTATATTTGTACGCAACTTTTCCCTCTTCTTTGGGGGAGAGTTATATTTGTATGCAACTTTTCCCTCTTCTTTTTTCGGTTTTACAAAGAGACTATTTCTACAATTTGATCCCATGATCCTTCCGTTTACAAAGAAACAACCTTATCATTACTACCACGGCTTGCCTTCAAACCATGACCTTCACGTCACTATAAACTAAAATTTTGTTGACAGCTTGATTAGATTTAGAACTATCATAGCAAAATTTATGAGCAATCTGTCAATAGAGACGTAATTTTGTTATCTAAACTTAAACCTAACTTTTACTTGCAACAGCCAAATGATATTTTTTTGGCAAACAGTAGGACTCGAGATCTTTTTGTACATGCAGTCCTTTGTTTCAGTCAATTGCTTGTCAAAGACGCTAAATTTTTAATAGCCAGACAGCCTGCTAAACCACTAGTCTTCGTTTGGCTATCACTATCAATTCAACCAAGCTGGCTAAGTTGGCTAGTTCGAACATACAGAACCGTAGAGCCAATGACAAGGAAGTTAGCAGGAAGGTCCTCATACAGCCACACATCTACAGCTGGGATATTCCAGCTTTCCAATTTCCTCTCAAATCTGATGAGCAAGAACCAGCTTCCTACATCAACCAAAATACTTGACAACAATAGTAACATTCAGGAATTTCATTCTTTCTGCTCCTAATTTTCTTTTCTCCTGCATTATTACACTTTGATCTTCGTGCCTTGTCCACCTAAATTTTCTTAGTCTTCCCCCCGGCTTAATTCTAGCAGTGATTAAAAACTAATTACTACTTAGCAAACAAAAAACTAATTACCATATATCAAGATGAAAGGCTCCTTTCCATCTACACTGAGCAAACCACCCCACCCCAAAGAAAAGAAAGTTCCTTCTACACCAAGTAGTTGAATTTTTCAAGGTTTTTGATAAGTGTATATTTGGTATTGTTATGAAATTTTTACTGTGGCAGAGAGCATTTTTGTAAAATCCCTTTTCCAAGAATATATAGTTGATCTGGAAATTATTTTAATTTTTGTTTCTACGTTTTTCTACAGCAAAAGTTCCAAATTACTAATACTCTTTTCCCAGCGGAACCTCCAAGTTTCTGATTCTCCTCCACAATAAAAAAACAAAAAATGTTTTTGCCATCATGCAAAAACAATTTTTTGTTATCAACTCACATGTGAAGTGTAGAAGAATTCTTTATTTACTCAAAAATTATTTAAAAGCGCTTTTCTGCCAACCCTAGCGCAACCAAAATAGGCCGCAAGTAGAGGGGAAACAATCATATTGTGGAAGCTCTAGTGGTTTAAATGTGTACTTATCTCCACTACTTAGACCAAACAAGGATAAGGTAACCTTGCTGGACCATTCCATAAACACAATCAAACAAGGAAGATGAAGACAAGGAATGATGCGTGAAAAAACTATTATTATTATTATTACTATTTACGCTCTCTCGTACAACTCAACTACAAAAGTGAGAAAGGATAAAGCATAGCTATTCTAGTATAGAATTACCACAAAGGTTAAAAGAGAGCAAGAGAGAACCGGCAAGGCAGAGAAAGAAAACTGGTCAAAAAAGGGTTATTAGCTATTATACAAGATAGATCAAGGCAAAAGGAGAGACTCTATGAAGCAGCAGCTATGGGTGGGGGTGGAGGATGGGCCGCATGAAACAAACTTGGTCGTGATAAGTTGACATTAGTTTCTTCCCTTTCAACAACAACATCATCTTCATCACCTCCTCCTTCTTCTTCATCCTCCTCCGCATCCCACAGGAACCGGGCATAGGAAGCCAAAACATAACTGCAGCATCAAAACCAATTTAGTATAAATAAAAGCGTTTTCAATGCACGAGACTAAAGTCTTGGGAAAGCGAGAATTGGGAAAGTGTCGTATTTATCTCACCAGTCATCAGGGGAAGCTTTTACTGCCTGATCAAAGTAGCTGTCGGCCCGAGAGGCATCCTTATGGGTCTGCCATATCAAATCAGCATAGAGTGACAGTACATTTCCGTCACTTGGGTTTGCCAGAATTGCTCTCCCGCAATACTCCTCTGCTTTTACATAGTCTCCTCGTACCTGTTTCCCAGTACCAAATCAACTCATTAGAAAAAGAATAACTTGCACGTATTCACGATGGCTATGGATTCTCTTCGACAGAAAAAAAGAAAAAAATTGGAACTTTCTTTAAGAGCATACCTCTTTCAAGAACCTGGCATAATTGCCAATAAGGAGAGCGTTTCCAGGGTTTGCCTCGATCATTTTCTGATAGAACAAGTCCGTATTATCACTTCCACGATCGGAATCCCCATTTCCAGAAGAACTCCGATCCCCATCGCCGCCATTACCGCCGCCGGCGCCGCCACCGATCCAACACCCGCCGGCGCCGCTTCCACCGCCCGCCACAAAAGCACATCCCTCTTCCACGGCTACCGCATCCAGCCGCGACTCCAATACCCGGCCCAGGCTTCCAGATCCGACCTGTCTCTCCTCCACCGCGGCAAGCGGTAACCTAGAACCCAGGGACAAGATCCGACCGGAGTATTCTGAACCGGATGCTGAACCCGTTTCTCCACCCTCCTCCTCTTCTTCTTCCACCGCGATCGCCGATAACCCGATTGAAGGCCGTCGTTTGGAGACTGAAAGGTCCCGCAGATCGCTCTCCGAAAGCGCTCGGGTCATGTTCTTCTTCGCCGGGCCCTCGTTATGGGGCAGCAGGTTTAGCCGCAACGACACCAATGAGACGACGGGCGATCGGGCCTTGGGAATCAGGAGCCCCGCTTCGTGCTCCGGCGATGCTGAAGGCTGAAGCCACGAATCCAGCACCGGCGTCGACGAGCTCCGGAGAAGCATTCTTCCTCACAAAACCAATATGGAAACGAAGACTATAAACCGTATGTACACGTACGTTAGTGATAGACAATGGAGAGAGAGAGAGTTCTCGGCGACATGGCTTGATCTCTGAGCGAGCCAGTCTCTGCAGCTTTATAGGACGAGAAAAGGAAGGCTTGAGATCGGATCAGAGCCGTTGAATTTCCCTACCAAACAAATTTGTTTAAATTTCGATCGACGACCCACAGTTCTTCATGAATAGACGATAATATCTCTCAAATATCTAAAATTGTAGAAATACCCAGGCAAGGTTAAACGCTAAATGACAAAATCAAAATTGTTTTTTTTTTTTTTCTTCTTCGAGATGTTTTGGTGACTTTGGCTGCTCAGATATTTACTCAAGATTCTTCTTGTCAAATCAAAAATAGAATAATATTGATTTATCATTTGTTGTGGCTTGTAATCATATTATTATAATTTGATCAATAATTTAAGAGATTTCTTAATTATAATTTACTTTTGAGATGGGGTGCTAGTGCCAATTCAGAAAACTAAGAGGCGGTAGTGTAATTTCGTAAACAAGTTTTATAGCATGCCTAGCACGTGACCTTTTACGATGAAAGTTCGCACTTCGCTGCACGGAGTCGGCTTAGGACGGAACCAACCGCTACGTGGTCGAAAGGTGACCTTTCCAGCAGGCTCACTGCCCAGGAGACTCCGGACCTATCGTAAACGATTATTTTCGGAAGCAAAAGGTGTTAACTCATATCTTGAGGGTTTCTCATGAACTACCCCACATTATGTGAGGGGGGTAAATTAAGAATCCAGCCGCCATGGTCACGGAGAGGACCAATGCGAGCCGCCCACAAAAATTTCTGAGGAACAGGAAATTCCACACTGCGACTTGTCCGACTCGATTTTTGTCTCTCAGGAGCAACTCTATCCGTCCACTGCCAACTAAACTATGCTCTGGGGACAAATAAACGACTATTTTCGAGCATACCGCAAATGGACGGTCCGGATTCCATCAATCACGTGAAGGCCTCGCGCTTGGTATGGCCCCGAGAGCGATTGGGGCGCGGTAAAAGCATGGTTCGATCGGGTCCGTGAACATACCCGAATATTGGATCCACGTCTAAGACGGAATATCAATTTTCGGAGTGCCGGTGGGGAATGGGCCCTGGATGTTGGAAATATCTACGGAAGTGCCACCGGTTGGTTTCCAGCGGCTCGGAATAGTCGGGTCGGGGCCAATGGGGATGGGCGTCGCTTTCAGATGAGTTGGGTGCTCCAAGGTGGACGGCCCTCTGCGCATGTTAGAGATTTGTGTAGGTCCCATAATATAAAAATCTCTTGTCCTTTGCGTGCAAATGGATCGCCGATTTGATTCTGGGCCGTTCTGGTCTTTTCATACCTACCTCTTGACATTTACCTCTTGGAGATAAAGTGAATAAAAAATACACACTCTCTTTTTTTTTTTTTAGATTATGCCTTATTATTGACGTCTTCAGTCACTCCATCCCTAAAACTATACTAAAGAGGTAAATCGAGAAATGTACCCAAGTGATCAGGATGGTAGACCTAAGCACCACTAATATCACTCCTAAAGTCCTCTCCCAGAAAGAAGCATTCTGTTTCTCTCAAGAATCGAACCCACACTAGAAACTTCCAAACAAATTTTTCAGCCTACTCTTTTACTATTTGGCTATGCCTATGGGGGCATCTCTCTTCTTTTTTTTTAACTTTGTATAATATAATATAATAAATAAACTATAAATGATCACCTGAGTTGCTAAGTCTGGATTGAATCATTCCCGTCATAAGTGTCTTTTAGATCATTGGCATTTTGTTTGTTTTGCCAGATAATCACCCTTAAAGTAATATAAAATTTCATACGTTTAAGTGTGGAGATTATAACTAAGTAGGTTAAAATGGATATTTTATAGATATATTATATTATGCTAAATTATTAAATTAATATATATAATATTTTAAATATATTCAATTTAATTATATTATTATAATAATTTAAAATTTAATAACTTTATGTTAAATAATATATTTATAAATTAAATTGCTTACAAAACGAATTTCAAATCGAGTATATTAATATTAACGAGTGTTTAATCAAACATATTCGTTACCTTTAATGAACCGAGCTTTACAGAGTTCAAGATCAATTCACTTATAAATTGAAATTCAAAATTATAATTAAACTCATTTTATTTACTTTAACAAATGAGATTTTATTGAGTTGAACATTGAGTCACTTGCTAACCGCTCAACTCATTTGTGATCTTATTAACTTGTAACTATTAAATTTAAAAATTTCAGAGATAATGTTAAGTATTCATCTCCGTTCAACTCATACATAAAGAGCAAAAACACCCTACAAATAAGGTAATCTAATCCCTTAAGTTTACTATATATTTTTTATTAGAGTCATTAATTAACTCAAGTATTGAAGACTTAATAAAGGGTTCTAATCCTACAATTTTTTTTTATAAGTAGTGATGTCAAGACACATTATTGATGATCGATCTTAAGCATCATCTAGATTGGAAGGTAAAATTATTTTTTATTAAAAAATAATTAGACAAACAAAAATTTCATACCTAACAAAATAATTCAATTTACGTGTCTCTTCTTTACTGGGTATAGATTATAATTATAAAAAATAAAATTAATCATGACAATAATTTTTTCTTTTTTTTTTTCATAGAGATAGAATGCCAATTTGATCACAAAAGACAAAGGGAAAGATCATTTGATTGGTCAAGTGGGAGTTCTCTAATCAATAAGATCATTTTATTGGTCAAGTGCGAGTTCTCCAATCAATTCAAATTGGACAGCTACAGACGTCTAAATCAACAGAAACCTCGACAATGGCAGCAAGGGCTGTGAGAGTTCTTCCATTCAGAGTTTGATATGACAAATCTTGTCTTTGCATTGGACCCCTTCAATTCAGAGAGAAGAATAGACTTTGCCTGGCGGCTACCGGCCAGCAGTTTCCCTGAAAATGCGACCGCCGGAGAGAGAGAGGGGGAGAGGGGGGGAGGGAGAATGTCACGTCGATATGATGTGACGTAGAAAGAGTTGAATTTTGTAAATAAGAAAGAGAAATTGTACAAGAAGTCACTCCTTTTTCTAATAATAAACCTTTTAGAATTAAAATTGTACAATTATATCTATATGTTTAAGTCCAAAATGAACAAAGATATCGGTAGTCATAAAGTATATAAAGAATATGATACACAATATGAAAAGTATTATATAACATAAATAATGTATTATATGACATTTTTATGCATATGATATTATCTTCTATATTGTATATTATATAAAAATATAAATACTTATAGAATTTTGATTTGTTATCTGAGTATGTTACATGATACTGACGTACCCACGTCAAGGCACAGTGTCCACTTATTTTCCCTTCTTATTAATGAAAAAAAATAACAAATAATCACCTCAAATGTGAAATTATCTCTTGTATCGACATTTAATATAATTCTAAATTTAAGAATAGAAAAGTTGGTGAATTTTTTTACAATTACTTTGGATCCATCATAATATTATAATATTTAATAAATATTTTATCAAATTATATATCCATCCCTTGTTGTTATCTCCTATTGGGTGATGAATATGCACTAATTAGAATCTAATCTAACTTGTGCTCTTCTTTATCATAATTAAATGATTTTGAATATAATTTTTTTACTAATAAAAAAATAAAAAACTCTAAACACAAGAGATATGAGTTGCCAAGTGATTGGAACACTCGAATACATTTTTGAATTAATTTACATTGCCCGTTTTATAAATTTATCTTATAATAGATGATTATAAGATAATCATCTATTAGACTCAGATCTACATAACTAAAAAATTAAATAAATCACAAGAAACAAGATCATATCTCCCATGAGAAATTAAACCTAAACTTAAAAGACATATATCCTGCATAATATATGGTCACAAACAACCACTTATTCTCTTGAATACTCCTTTAACTTTTAGCTCATTTTGTGTGGTATGTATGAGATCTGTTTACATGAAATTTATCTTGAAAAGAAGATTTGAATGGGGAGCATTTCATTTGCATTCCCAGCCAGCCAGCCAACCAGAAACCCATTGGTCAGATTTCCCAAATTGCAATGGATGATGTCTTAAAAGCAAAAAATGGACAATGGGCTCATTCAATGGAGAAGATGATGGCCTGTCACAACTCGCCAGTCACACTTGTGTGCGTCCCCGCCTGAGTTTTAACTACAACTCCAAGCTTCTTATATCATGTAATTGTTCTTCCTAATATTTTGACCCATCAAGAAACTTGGAGCTGTAGTCAAAACTCAGGCGGGGACGCGCAACTGTGACTGGTGAGTTGTGACAGGCCATCATCTTCTCCATTGAGTGAGCCCATTGTCCAACGGGCGTCTGATTGGCTGGCTGGCTGGCTGGCTGGCAATGCAAATGAAATGCTCCCCATTCAAATCTTCGTTTCAAGATAAATTTCATGTAATTAAAGAGATCTCAAACCACACAAAATGTGCTAAAAGTTAAAGGAGTATTCAAGAGAACAAGTGGTTGTTAGTGAGCATATATCATGCAGGATTTGTCTTTTAAGTTTAAGTTTAATTTCTCATGGCAGATAATGATCTTATTTCTTGTGATTTATTTGATTTTTTGGTTATATAGATTCGAGTCTAATAGATAATTATGATATTACTTTTTTTATATCTTTTAACACTCATGAACGACTTGACAAATCATTTATAAGAGAAATTTATGAAACAAGGAATGTAAATTAAGCTAAAGATGTGTTGGGGTGTTCCAATCACTTGGTAACTCATGTCTCTTGTGTTTACAGTTTTTATTTTTTTTGTTAGCAAAAAAATATATTCAAAATCTTTTAATTATGATAGAGAAGGGCACAAATTAGATTAGACTAGCGTCTAATTAATACATATTCATGACCCAATCACATATAACAAAGGGATAGATATATACTTCATTTATTTTAAGATAAAATATTTATTAAATATTCTAGTATTGCGAGTGATACAAAATAATTGTAAAAAAAATCACTAACTTTTCCATTTTTAAATTTGTAAATTATATCAAATGTTGATACGACAGATAATTTCACACCTGAAATGATTTTTTTATTATTTTTCTTCTTCGATAAGATATCTATTTGGTAATTCTTCCCATAAAATGTTAGGAAAATTTTATAAATAAATATTTAACTGAATTAAATTGGGAACAAAAAAAAGTTACACATGCTAGAAGTTGCATTAAGTTTTACTTAGGAATGACAATAATTAAAAATAGAAAAAGAACTTTGCTACCTCTTATTATTGTCAAAAAAATTGAGCCTATAATAATTTATTAATTATAATTATTTTTATTTTTAAATCAACCTTATCTATCAATGTGTGTGTGTTTTTAATAGTAATTTGAAATGTGGGCATCAACCTGATGGGACAAAAATGTGGCTGCCAACGTTAGCATAATGAACTAAGCACTCCATAGTGCAAGTCCATGTCTCTTAACACAATCACTAGTGTGAACTGGCATTCTGGGCTTGGCTCAGTCCATGGCATTGAAATTTTAAATTTATTTCTAAAGTTACTCTGCTAGAGCTAGAGTTGCAATCGAACCAATTTGAATTGAATTTTGTTAAATTCAAACTTAACTCGACGAGCCAATTTTTAAGCTAGCTTTAGCTCAATTTGTCAAAAGATTAACAAGCTGAAAATATGAGCTTGAGGGCCTACTTGCTCACCCAAGTTGGGATTGAGGAGCTTTTGGGAAGTTGGGCTCGAGTTTGAATTTGTTAGAATTATTTTTTTAAAGATTTAATAATTTAATATATAAATAATTAATAAATATAACTTTAGATCAAAGTTGATAATTAATAAATATAGTCTCAACATGATAATAAAATAATAATAATTTTATATTAAATAATATATTTATAAAAAAAAATTCACGAACTATTTATGAACTTCTAATCAAACATATTTACAAACCTCTAATTGAGTCTATTAGTACTCACAACTCTTTAATCAAACATGTTTACAAATTTTAATAAGCATAACTTTATTGAAACTTAAACTCGACTCAATTACAAATTCAATTTCAAAATTAAACTCAAGTTTGGCTCATGAACAACTCGACTTATTTGTGATCCTAACTAGAGCCTAGGTTGTAAGGAAACATAAACGAAAAACATTTTTGATACGAAAATGGAAATAGAAAAATAACATTTTTTCAAAAAATAGAAAACATAAATGCGTGGTAAAATGTAAATAAAAAAAATATAAAAAATTTAAATATAATACAAACAAACATAAACAATAAATATAAGTTAAATCTTATAACTTCTCACCATCACCTAACCTTACAAATTGATTATGCAATAATCATTTCCAATATTTTCAATTTTTTAGAAATCAATAATAGAATATTTGGATCACTTCCAAAATCCAAATACATATGCATGCATACACACACATACATACATATATATATATATGCATGTGACAGCCCATGATCAAATGAAATGACTTTCTTCATCATACAATTATTGTTATAGTGTAGTTTGGCCTTATCTTGTAGCTTTGCCACTATGGTAAAAATACTGACAATTCACTATATATTTAGTATTATTTGAATATATATGGAGAATGAATATAAATTATATATATATATGAGTTTGGAAAAGAGAAATAGCTCGAAAACGTCAAAACGACATATCCAAATCGTTTTCATGCATTGGATACCCGGACTTTCTAAATTATCATTGCCATCTCCAATAAATAATCATCATTTATAGCATATTAATGCCATCATTTAAATTCATAGATTATATAATGTAAAATTATTTAAAAAACTAACAAAATTCCACATAAATTACACACACAATCTCAAACTTGCACGATGATGCATTTGATTTTAAGTAATGGCCAATCTTTTTTTTATATGTAGCATTTGTAAATAGGTGTATGTTATCAAATATTTTAGAAGTGTGATATTCTCTATATTAGTAAGATTAATTTCATCTGTTACATGCATTTAAGAATAAAAACTAATAGCTCGTTTGGTACACAAATAAGAAGATGATCTTATCACCTAATATGACATAAAAATGTTTGGCCTTTTAATTATAAATGATAACTTAAGCCTAATATTATTTATATGACCTTTTTTCTAAGTATTATATAATCTAAATTTTGATGGAATTAATTTCATATGCAAAACTGATAGTTTTACCCTCTCTTTTTTATTAAATATTAGAATAAAACAATCTTCTCTCTTGCTTGAAGTCAAGTTACATACCTTATACATAATTTATTATACCAAATATGGATATGGTTAATTTAAATTTATACTTCCTTAAAACTTAGTATATCAAACATATCATAGAATGAGAATTGATCTATTATTCATGTTGGACAACCTTAATTATATTGTAATATGTGAGCCCCACACAGGAGCGGCTCCAGGGCTTTGGGGGCCCTAAGCCATCACTAATTTAGGGGCCCCAACTCTTAATAAAAAATTAAAAATTTATTTTATTAAAATAATTATTTATTGAGCTGAAGGGGTGGGCCCTAGGCAATTGCCTCACTAGCCTACCCCTTCAGTCGGCCCTGGCCCCACATGAGGTGTTTCATGGGATAAGGTGAAAGGGGTGGGACAACACTCACAAGGGGAGTGTTGGGATAAGGTTGAGACCTACGTCGGACTACATATCAATTTTGATCATAAAATTATGGATGATGCTAGATGTACAACAATTTTGTACATCTTGGGCTACATCAAGGGTATAGTGACCAAAATGCCCTGCGCCTCACATGCGCCTCACGCGCTTCTATGCGCCTTATAGGGGGCTTTTTTGTCATTGGTACACCTTTGTGTAGTCTAAGGTGTACACAAAGGTGTACCAGTAGCATTATCCTAAAATTATTTAGATAGAAAGAAAAGAATGCTCTGCAAGTCAAGCTCCAACTTTTCTTCTTTTTATATCGTAATTCTTTGTTCTCTCTTATGTCTTGCTATTGTGTGGCTATAGATTTGTTTTTTTTTTTTGTTGTTGTGATTTTCTGTTTTTGATTGCTTAAGGTATATCTTAACGTAAATTATTTATTAAAAAAAAACTTTTGTCACATCACTGTTTATAATTTAAATTCCAAACGAGTTAGTATTCTAAGATGTCTACTCTCTCTAATCTCATCTCATGTATTTCTTGCAAGTTTCATCTCTCTTCACTTGAATAGACTTTATTCTCTTTGTTGTTTTCAGTTTTTAAAAATAGTAAAAAAAATATTTATTTTTATATTTTTTAAAAAATATATTTTTAAAAATAAAAAAATATAAAAAAATCAAAATAATAAAAAATTATTTTAACTGTTCTTTATCACAAATACATACGTTTAAAATTTTTAAAATATAAAAAATACATTTTCAGCCAACTTAAAATAGATACTTAAAATATAAAATTTAAAATAAATTTAAAATTCAAAACTAAAAACTAAACATGAAATACCAAGAAAGTGAGCAAAGCTGACAAGACCAAGCAATAAGAGAGACATATTATACTGTCTTAAAATTTGATGAAGAATTAACACACTAATGGTTTAAGATACTCAAAAATATTCTATTAAAAGATCTAAGACAGCTTCATTAATTATTTCATGGTCAAATTAACCCCTAAACCATATAACAAGTCACCACTCAGCTAATAGAAGGGCTCCGGACTGGATCTAGCTAGGTGACCGCTAATGTGCTCTCTTTCTTTCTTTTCTGTTTTTTTTTTTTTTTTTTTAATTAAGCAGGCGAATACCACCAATGTGCTTTCAGATTATGGAAGAAATTAATTTAGTTGCAGCTATAGGACAACAGAATTCAGAGACAACCATGAGAGCCAATTAACTTACACTTCATCAAAGAGCAGCATGATCCATATATATATATGAAGGTGAAATCATCAGCAGATCGAACTCTCCCCATGATGATCTGATGAACAGAACGGCTTATGCTTATGAAGGCCAGGATGGATGATAACAGAACCATATATCAGAAGATACATAATATATATATAGAGAGAGAGAGAGAGAGAGAGACTCAAGGCTTTGAATAGTGCTGAAGAATTGGGAAATTAATAAAGATCTGAGGACGTAGTGACGAGTTGTCTTAATTAGGAAGCTTCCTTTCACTGAGCTGCAGGCGCCTTGTCTTCTTTCTTCTGCTCAGGAGCAGCGGCCTTGGCCGCCTTCTCCTTTGGCTTGCCTTTCTGGGGCTTCATGAAGCAGAAGCACGAGCAGCATGGGCATTGGAACAAGAACTTCATCTCTCTCTCTGGATGTTGTGTGTGTGTGCGTGTGTGAGTGCGAGTGCGTGTATGCGCAAAAGTGGAGCTTTTAATCCCAATTTTCTTTCTTTCTCCTAAATTTTCCTTTCCTACCAGTCAAATCTTCTCCTTTAATCACCACCGTCTCACTTTTTCAACCCTCGGATTCCATTTCAGTCACTTTCACCTGACAAGATGGCTTTTCTATGTACGGGATCAATGGTCTTTAAGTGGTTCCCCCCCCCCCCAAAATGAAGTTTGGGTAATCTTCTCTGGGTTCTGTTTATGCTTGAGAGCATGAATTATAATTGGGTTTTGTTCTGAATACTCTTGTTAACAAAACCCATCTTCTTTTATGCTTAAAACATACTTTTTAAGAGAAAATGTTTAATATTATTAACTTTGGACGACCCATGTATGACTTGGGCAACCAAATACTAAATTCATCATTAATTGAGATTCATTCTTTATTAACAGCAGCTGTAGGGGCGGGGCGGGCTGGAGCTGGGTCCAACCGAACATGATCAACATTGAGCAGGCCACCATGCCCATGCGTTGTGTGGGGTCACTTCCATTGAAAAATAGTGGCTGCCTTTGTTTCCTTTGCCTCACATGAACTATTGCTGGGTTGGCAAGCAATACAGAATCAATAAATTAGTTTGGCATTGTCGGCACAATGCTCTTCGTCTTATTATTTCAACACTTATCTTTGATACTTAGTTGTATTTTTGTGAAATATTTGAGCAATAGTTAAGATACAGTAGTATATTTAATTTGTTTCCAGACAAATTCACATTATCACCATTATTATCAAAACTCACTTTTTATGATAAACTAATAGAGTGACGTTCACTTCAATTGGTGTTACCCAACTACCCAATAAAATATTAACTTAAAAGAGGTTTCTCTTTAGTGGAGTTGTTACATAAATGGATCAAAACTTAGCTAAGCAATCAAGTGAGTTTTGAAAATTAGGGTTTAATTGAGGTCATTTTAAATTAAAATTTTGTTTTTTTATATAAATTAAAATTTTATTTTTTTCTTTGTTATAATATTAAGATTATCTAGCGTAAGTTTGATTCTCGTTAACAATATATATGAGAAATAAGTTTTTTACTAAATTCTTGAGAACTTATACCCATCACAATATATGTTGGGATCTGCATGGTTTTGCGTGTTGTGTGAGCGTGCAGATGATACGGTACTTCATCCATTATGTTATGTATTAAGGTTTATGAAGGCATTGCATGCTGTTTGTAGTTGTTATGAGGCTCTACTTATCCCGTGATGAAATTTTATTTGACTTATGTGATTAAGGCAATTTATAGAGACTTATAAAAATTAACAAGTTATAGAATTGAAATATCCATATTAATATATATATATATATATGTGTGTGTGTGTACAATTACTATTAACATCACTTTAGAGAGAAAGCGGATGCATTTATTCTAGTGAAAATAAAGAGCACAAGTTTAGTTATGTGCCTAATTCTTATCATCCATGATAAAGGTGACCATGTGAGGGGCACTAGTTAAACCAGACAAAAATAAATTGGGCCGAGTCACATCTTATAGAAAACCAATCTTGATGCTTTTTTTTTTTTTTTTTGTCTTTTTTTAATATATTGATATGTCATGATAACCTTTTCTACCAAACCAAGTTCTCCAACTTTCATTAATCAATCATTAGATTTACAATAATGTCTTCAGAACCGTATTAATCCATTGGGCTATGGGCCCATAATTTGGCATTGAGCTTGGCCTATACTAGATCTTAATCTAAGAAGTTTGGATAATTTTTTCATCTAAGTCGAGATTCTTGCACCAATAATAGATTCTATCAACTTGAAACAACTCGCACATTAATCCTCATCAACTCGTAATTTTCATCGAATTCGAGATCTTCAAAGATGATTCCAATCACTATCATACATCTCGGCTCTTTATCCTCCTGCGATGACCGGTGATATGCAAGGTATTTTCACCTTTACATAAGTCAATTTGATCACAAGTTAAGATATGTTCTTTCAAAGTCTTACTAATATTTTGATATTTTGATTTTTCATTAACTTAATCATTGGAGTGTTTGCAGGTGTTAATCATTTACTTTAGTACGAGATTGTTATCGGATCGTGACATTCTACAATCATGATAATCAGTCCGATTGCACGGAAAGGAAGATCTTCCCTGATCAAAATTAGCGCCAAAAATCGAAGCTGTCCCTCACAACCTCAATAAACACGCTTCTCCTAAAAGCTTGTCAAATTACCGTAAATGACAAAGACGGCATTTCATAGATGGGCTTAAAATAAAGGTGGGATAGCTATTAAGTAAAAACCAAAAGAAATCATCATTCATTTGGGTTTAAATCACAATGTCCAAATGGGCCTCAAGCTCCAATGCGCCGAGGAAAAGCCCACACAACACTAATATGCATCCTATTTTATTTATTTATTAATTTTAGTATGCTCATAAGAATAATTAATTTTGTTTTATTTTTTCAATCTTCCTGAGCATTTTGTTTTCAAATGCTGTGTAAAAGAACTTGTTTTTCATATAGTTTCATTTCGCATGGTAATTGATGGTGTTCAGAAAAATAAAAAATTATATATAAAAAAAAATGTCATGTTATTAGAGTCATGTTGGAGGTTAAACACTTAGTCAATTCTTCTCTCTTTCTCTCTCACTCACTTTCTTTCTAGCAGGCAGCAACTCTCTCTCTCTCCAGCAACAGCCTTCCACTTCCGGCGTCCGTCCAGCAGCGACTCTCCACTCTCTCTCTCCCCGTTCCCTCTAGCAGCGGCTGCGACGTCCTCTCCAATACCGGTCGCGGCGTCCCCTCCACCTCCGGTGGGCTCTCTCTCTCCCCGACATGTCGTCCGCCTACAGTGACCCTCTTCTCTCTCTAGCGTACAGCAGCGGCCCTCCACTCTCTCTGGCGTCTCCTACAGCAGCGACTGAGGTCCTCCGGCGTCCCCTCCAACAACGACCGTGGTCCTCCGGCGTGAAATAATGGCATACAGTTTTACGCGGTGTAATTTGAACAGTGTCCAAATAGTTGTATGCAGTTTTACGCGGTGTAATTTCAACAGCAGCGTATCATAAATTATGATTTGTTTATTTCTTAAAATCTTTTTAGTACTTAAACTAAACAAATTCATAAGACTGTATATCACCATTTGGACACTATAAAACTCAAACAAAACCTTTTTTGCTGAAAAATATTGTTGGGTCAATATTAAACATTATATGTAATAATATATGATAAATATTATATAATCTAATATTATTACAGGATATGATTTTATTCTAATCTTTTGTAAGATAAATTATAATGTAGAAATAAAAGTTATATTTTCAACATTTATTACAGCCAAAGTATACTCTCTCTCTCTATCTTTCACGTATTATAGTGATATCTTATAACATTCTATATAATTAAAAAAAATTAAATAGATGAATAACAAATCTTTCACGTATTATAGTGATATCTTATAACATTCTATATAATTAAAAAAAATTTAAACAGATGAATAAAAAATAAAACACGTATATTACTTTTAATAATAAAAAATTACTTAAAAAATATTTATTTTTGCATAAAATTACTTCACACTATAGCCAGATATGATATTAATAATTAAACAGAGTTAAATAATTAAATCATAGGCCGGTATATTATATATCCACGCCAAAGAATAAATTCTTTGCCTAATAAAATTAAGGAAAATAAGTATTTTTTAAGAAATTTTTTTATTACTTTGGAAGATATAGGAGTCGATGGGCTTCTTGAGGGATCCGAGACCCTGGATGGTGGGTGCGAAGAACAAGGTAGAGGCCATAGAAGAAGGGAGCTTTGGAAAAAGAAAGAAGATGAAGATGAGATAATGGATGGGAACAATCAAGAAAAGGATATATGTTTGTTTGGTACTTGTGAAATAGAGTCTGGAGGGAGGTGAAGGGTCGTTCTCCGACGACGGCAAGAGACCGACGACATGCCAGAGGTGGAGAGACACCACTGCTGGGGGAGGGGTCGTCGGAGAGAGTGGAAGGAGACTCTGGGAGAGAGTGTGTGTGTGTGTGTGAGAGAGAGAGAGGGAGAGAAAGAGAGAGAGAATGAAAGGAGAAGAAATGGGTCAACTTACATTGGACCGCGTGCAATTCCATTTCCCTCACTCCCTCCATTTCTTTCTCTATTTAATTTAACGGTGGGTAAAGTTACCCACCATTAAATGGGGGTGCACAAAATTGCACTCCTCATTTAGAGGTAATTACAATAAGATAAGCTCTTAATAGTAGGTAATCCTTAGGATGAAATAAATAGATAGAACCAAGCCTAGTATGGAATAGTACAAGATAAACATTCTAAGTCCTTTTGATATCACATGTTCTAATTTCCATAAAGTTTAAGATGAGAAATTCCACATCTATCTAGTAATTCCAATTCAAATAATTTCTGAACTCATGAAATCCAACTCAAGGACCATTTGGTCCAAAGAGGAATTGTACTTTGCCCATTTGATGCATGATGAGTTATCTCTTTTTTCACCTCTTGATCGCGGAAGGATTATCCATGATGAATTTTGACGTATTTGGCTTCGCTTTTGTTGAAGGCTAATACGTACCTTAAACATTCTTAGGAACAAGTAAGTTTGAAAAATAATGGATTTGGATCATGTTGTGGCGTAACCCTTTGGAAAAGCAGGTTAATCTAAGAGATGAGCCCTTGGAGAAAAGTGTCTCCCAAAAGGCCATAATTACCTAGAAAGAACACATAGTCTTATAGCAATACTCACCCAAACATACACCAGGGGGAACTCCTCCATGAATGTCTAGGAAAAGTCAATTTGGACACCACTGGGGGAATTCCTTGTGAATGTCTAGTCCACCCAAACACCACTGAAGGAACTCCCTCATGTATGTCTAGGTAAAGTCCACCTTGACACAACCTGTGGAAACCCCTCGGAGCTTTGAGTGAAATAAAAGTTCTCTTAGAGAGTCCTCCCGAAGAGTAATATCCACACAATTTGTCAATATACCTTATGAAAATGTCCTAGGCATGTCACATAGAAGTTAACGCACTGCTTCAACAACTTCTCGCAAAGCCCACCTTTTTTTGGAGGCTCCCTAAGTCACTAAGTCTTCTAGGGGGATTCCTTTTAAGCCTGTTCGATTTAACATGAACAACTATCATCACGCTTGAATGACATGTGTCCACCTCCAACATTTATGGCAAAACTCATGTAAATACCTTTTTCCTCAATTGGAAAAAGGATTTCACTTTTGGCAAATTGACATCATCTATTCTTACTGCGTACTACATTTATTGTGCATTTGGTAGAACCATCACAGTTCTCCCAAACAACCATTTTTCTTCCCTGTACTAATTTTAGTATCGGGGGGCTTACACGAGTGAGAAATCTTTGCGTCTCTCCTAACTTACCGCTCTAAGTGCAATTTCACCTAGACAGGTAGAAGACTTCACCCGAACAACTACAGGTTCACCCATGAGTTAATTCCATTCCACTCGAACACACCGAAGTTCGTCTGTGCATCCAACTTACTCCACCAAGACAACTTCAAGTGCCCTTCCCCCCATGCGCTTATTTTGCTTTTACCGGACAACGAAGATACTTATTTCTTGTTCCCACAAGTACATATCTAACAGTTGTTTGTCCCGCTCTATCGAGATCAAAGCATTCTCACTTCACAAATTTTAATTGTTATATTTTGGCAACAACAACTCATAACATAGCCAGAAAAAGATTAAGTACCTCCACTCATTTGGTGTAACTTGGGAGAGGCTTAGGTTGAGGAATTTAAAGATGGTGGTGACAAGATGGGTTTAAAGGAAGGTGCAAGCTCGCCTCCAAAGCATGCTTGTATTCTACCTAGTTATTGGTTGAGGCTTGGTGGGCTAAGAGTTGACAGGTACTTGATACTTGAAATGCTCAATGGGGAGATTAAACCTCATAACTAAAGAAAGAGAACCAAGTGGTCCTCAATTATATAGTTCAGAAAATCCTCATACTTGGAATACCTCATCAGGATTTTTAGCTTTATGTTTGGTAAGGTAGGAAGAAACCTTAGTTTCTTCCTCGATCTCTATTTGAGGCCTTTTCAAGGGTTTTTAACTTGCTAACACCTTTCTACTAGATTAGAGCTACTTCCCGAGCCAATCTTCTTGGGTGTTCAGATTTCTTTTGAGCCTAAACTAACACTAAACTCTTGGTTTTGGGAATCACTAAGACATACCTATATCAAGGGGGACAAGAGAGTGGTTGAATGACTGGGTAGTGACTATCGAGCAAAAATCGTTAAACATGAGCTCTTTAACAATAGATCTACAAGCAAAGAAAATTAAAGATGGGAGAACAATAATTTATAGACCAAAGAGAAAAATCAATTGGTGACCTATCTCAACCATTGCTCTTAAGAATCGTAGAGTGGCATGATCTTAGGCAGTCATCTCAATATCTCCCCAAAGAAGCGAGCATGAGTTGAAGGAAGTGTTAAAGACTAATAGAAGGGGAAGAGATGGAAGAAATCATACTTGTAGCACTCCACCACTTGGTTTATGTTGAGTTTAACTTGAGGAGTGCAGAGCAAGTGATGAGGAGGACCCAACACTATATTTATTTATAAATTCGCCCCAATAAAGAGTAAATCACCACGTGATGCGTGTCCTGATTACCATAATGTGACACATGACCTAGTCTCCCTTCTATTACCTAGAAAAGCGGTCCACGCCTTGTTGGGTTATGGCAGTCCCTAGTTGATCTTGGTTTGGTTTGGCCATTCGAAAATTAACCTAGAATTGGTCTGAAGGGCTCAAGCGCTGGTAATGGTGCAATTTGTAGCGTTTATAGGATTAAGTGGTTGCCTTGGTTAACATCCATGGCTTTTAGCTCGAGTGATAAGCGTTTGGGTCCTAGAGTTCTACCGATATTAAAGCAAGCCATGAATTCAAGTCGACACAGATATAATTCTAGGGGGATTGTTGGGTTATAGTAGTCCCTGGTTGATCCAGGTTTGGTTTGGCCACCCGAAAATTAACTCAGAATTAGTCCGAATGGCTCAAGCGTTGGTGGTGGCATTGCCCGTACTGCCTATAAGATTAAGTGGTTACCTTGGTTAACAGCCATGGCTTTTAGCTCGAGTGGTAAGCGCTTGGTCTTGGCTTTTTGATATGTGTTATTAAGGGGGAGTATAAAGTATTCTTACCCCATTGTTGTTTTGCCCAAATCCCATACTGTCTAGTAATAAAATTCTTTTAAATATATTTTTTTTATTTATGACAAAATAGGGAGATTTTTGGGTTTTTCATAGTAGTTTTATCATCATAAAAAAGGGGAAGATTGATGTTTTGTCTTTGATATGGTTTTGATGATGAAAAATAATTGTATTTTGATGATAAAATTATTTTGTTAATGGTTCTTAATTAACTTGGTGCTCCTAATTATTTTTATATGTTCTATTAAACACCAAAATGAAAATCAATTTCATCATACAATCCAATGCCAAAAATCTTGTTCTGAAATTTCTTAATGGTATTTGAAAAATTATGTTTTTTATTTGATTAAAAATGTTGTATCAAAAATAATTTTGAATGTGTTTGAAAGTGTAGCAACTTTTTTTTATGCATAGGCATTTATAGGTTGTTTTTGACTAAGAGTCGACTCTTGATTTTGGAAAGTCGAATTCCAGTGTCAAAAGTCAACTCTCGATGTTAAAAGTCAACTTTCAGTCTACCATTTTCATATTGTTGATCGTTTCCTTTGTACGATTAATTGGTTATTTCTTGCTGTCAATCGACCATCTTTTTGCTGTTGACCAGTCTAAATCTTGCTCTTTATTATTTAGTATCAACCACCTCTACATCATAAACTATCGATTGGCCAAACGCAACGGGTGGCGAGGTGGAGGCAACGACGAAAGAAAGGCAGTGTTGGAAGGGGGAATGGAAGAGAGATAAGCAATTGTTGGAGGGGGAAGAGGAGAGAGAGAAGAGAGCAGAGGAAGGGGTAAAATGATCATTAATCCTTGTAAAAACCATATTTGTACAAATAGCATTATTGTAAAAGAATTAACTATCTTAAGCCTTGCTTTCTTTTATAAAGAAGAATCCAAAAAGAAAAAAAAAAGAAAAACAAATAGAGCCTCATAAAAGCTTCTCTTAATTGGTAATACGTGTGAGAATAAAATCAACCAATAAGAATATTTTTAATTAACAAAAAAATAAATACACTTTATATAAAAATAATAAAATTTGTTTTTTTTAACCCTAATAACAAGAAACAAAAAATATCCATATTCTATAGATGCACAGTAGAGTAGGGGTTGGATGCACGAAATAAATACACCTTATGCCGCCAAATGTGTTCTTTAATATTTTATTTAGTTTAATATCATTCTCATTGACATTTCCATTTCTCTTATCCCCAAACAGAAATCAATATTCATATTCATATTTATTGTGCATTTGATCCTTTTGGAATGGATGTAACTTGTCGTGCTTGTTCTTTCTGTCTTCGTCGATGCATCCTCATGTTTTCATGAATTTGGAGCGTAAACCAATCAATCAGTATACACTTGCTAAACAAATTGGATCATTTAAGTTAAACAAAGATTAACTTAAAAAACATAACATATCCAAGCACCACTCAATGATAAATCATGTAAAATTTTACAAAAAATATTAGAAATTAAATCTTTGTGGTGTCATTCGTTTTATGTGAAGATGTGAATTGAATGTCTTATTTTATGTATGTATAAATTATGATTGCATCTAAATTTATTTGATAAACAAATTGCAAAGAAGACCGATCGTTTCCAGAATTAATCTGGCGATGCTCAAAACCTAAGTTATCAACAAAAAAAAAATGCAAACATAATCTAGACAAAATTAAATCAACCTAGCTCATTTACACCTCTAAATAGATTCTAATTTTGGCCGTGGATTGAGATGGGTCTTTACCATTATTGAATTGAGGGCGGCGGCGGCGGCGGATGTATCTACGGAGGCGTCATTTGAGCAATGTGTTTTGACTCTTTTGAGTGGATATTAGAGCGTTTGTTTGTCTCGTTGGCTTGTGCGCCTCCTCTTCTCAAAGGCTAGAGGGTCTCTTGTCAAGTATCGATTATTGAACACTTGAAAAGGCCAAAGGATCGTGGCAGCCTTATCTAATAAAGGGGTGCTCATAATTCAAATTCTGAAAATATTAATTTAGTTTGACAATTTGGGGGATATGATTCAAAATGTCATAAGGATTATTCTCAATCCTTTCCCATGGCCAAATCATGTGTGATTTTACATAATTTGTGATGTGGTATTAGTCGGCAAAAATTATTAAGTTATTTCTAAAGAATAAGTCATAGTTAGTCGAGTATTTTTATTGTTGAAGAATAAAAAAATGAGTTGCTGTTTTTATCTATCTTAATTCTATATATAAAAGACTAACTTAATTTAATTCTCATATCGTAATTTTGAAGGACTTGAGTCGTATTTAATAGATCTGTCTTAATTTAAATTTAAATAAAAAATATCATTATTCGATCAAAATTAAGAATTTTGAAGAATTCAAGAATTTCAATAAATCTCGAGAATAATTTTAAAACTCTCACTCTTTTCAGCTTATTTAAAAGCTTGAAATGCTCATTGATAAACTAAGTAACTTTAAATGTTTAATCCTTTTTACTGTTTATTTACTATGCTAACTTGAGCCTCAAAAGGTATATTAAGAAAATTAACCCCATTTTTTTCTTATAGGTGATTGGATTGAGGCAACACTATGGTAATTGGGTCCCTAATTCCATCATCATTTAGTGTCTACTGAGGGTTGAGATTGCATATCTCTATCTTCTAACACAATCAAGTCTCCCAACCTTAGTTGCTCAACCATCATGGCCTGACCTTCTCATATCCAAACTAGTGGGAACAATCTAGAAAATCAACCATCATCGAAGAACTCGCCTCTCCCACTTAATTGTCTAGCTTGATTGGAATGTCAAGTCCAACTCTTGGTCGAGATCTTAATTTAAGAAGATCTAGATTAGATTTGATAGGTCTTTTGAATTTAAATTTAAATAAAAGATCCATTATTAGAAAAATCTCTGAATAACTTCAAAAATCTTACATTCTTTTGCTTCTATAAAGACATGAAACCCTCAAAAGTAACTTGAGCAACTCTAAGCATTCAATATGTTACATAGCTCAGTCATTATATTAACTTGAGCATTGGAGACTATATAAAAAAAGGAACTCTTATCTTCTCTTACAAATACTTGAATCGAGATAAAACTATGATGATTGATCTCTAATTCTAAGGGGATTGGTTGGTGAATTCATAGCATCTTTCAAAACACCTTTTTATCACCAATCTCTCAAATAACTAAGTTAGCCGACTAATGATAATTTGGAGAACTTGATAAACTTGAGATAATAAGTCTTATTTAAATATTTAATAACTAGTTTTGATAATAAGTCTTATTTAAATATTTAATAACTAATTTTGATAATAAGTCTAATCAAAACAAGCCTAATTGATATTTGGAATTAGGATTAAATATTTTATATGTGAACCAAAAAAAAAATCTAAATTCATGTAGAGTTTGTAGCTAGCGAAGAACACATCAAATAAGTCTTATTTAAATGTTTTAATATAGATACAATAAATATTAATACTTAATAATAATAATAATAATAATAATAATAATAATAATAATAATAATGTTCCTTTTAGCCCATAAGGGGATAATCGAACAGAGGTCTTGAAGCAACGGCAATCCGTACGTTGAGGGGGGTAGGACCTACAAACACTTCGACGTTCAAGTAAGAACTCAAGATAATAGAGTTTCTGTCAGATTGAAAAGAGCTGACCTTGATCAGTGGTCGGCTAGCTTATATAGGAGAGAAGGGGATAGTCCCTTGCATGTCGCTAATTGTTGCAACTAGGTTAGGATCCAAAGTTCTCGAGGCAGTTGAGGCCTGTTGCAGACGCGAGGATCTTGGTATGGCGTTGATGGGATGGAGGATATTGTTGAGCTGACGTTGATGGGATGGGGCTTACAGACTAGGCCCAATACCGAGCAACAAGCTTTCATTGGGTCAGGCCTAATAAAATCAGTACAGTCCACAGTCCCTCAGGTCGGATGTTCGCAAAGGCGAGCATTTGAGCTCGGGACGAGATTGGGGTGTTCCGACTGGCATTCGAGCTCTGGACATAGTTGAGGTGTTAATTATGACCATTCTAGTTTGCCTTGACACTGGGTTGAGCTTGACAGTTCTAGGGGTCGTTTTCGAGGTATTGACAAGTAGTGTGCGCGGTCTTGAAAATCAAGGAGCCTGTTTTGAAAGATAGGACGTCGTAAGCAGATAGGGAGGCGTCTTGCCGCTTCAACTCAGGGTGTTCAATGCATGTTAGGTGGAGTGACAAGTGGTGTGATCTCTGCGAGTGATCGACGATGCTTGATCTTTATTCGTTGGATGCATTGTGTGGTGCTAATTCATTATTAGGGATGGGCCTAGATCACGATTGTTGAACGATATCTATAGAAGGACATTTACAAGCCATTTTCTCGCTTCTTTATCCCAATTTCGTATTTGCTTTTGATTTTCAAATTTTGGTTCCCTGAGAGCTTCTATGTCTTCCTACCTTTGATCACTCGTGTGTTTCCAACTTGGGTCAAGTTCACCTTTCTCCCTTCTTCTATAGATTTCATTTGCTTCACAGGTAACTCATTAAATTTGATTCTTTGATTCTCCTCTCTTTCGCCTTTTCTGTTGTTGTTGTCTATAGGTTATCGAGAGTTATGGCGAGTTTGGGGAGCGAATCTAGGGAAGGGAGCGATTCTGTGATTGTCGTAGAAGAGCTCCTAATGAGGAGTCTGATGCTTATGCAGAAGGCTAGCCTTCGGGCCTTGCTAATTGAGCTTAGGAGAATGATTCAAAGTATAGATTAGGGCATTTGAAATGTAGTTCGAAGTAGGCATGGGATATCGACTTCTGACAGTTATGTTTTTCCTAGTTCCCCCGGGGATAGTTATATCCATGGCTGGCCCACCTTTAAGTCCACCTTTTAGTGCGAGTGGTGATTATAACTAGGTGAGTGAGGACGTAGCCAAAATTGCCTCGATATGACTCCCTGAATAGTATCGTCGTGCTGAGATCACAAATCTCCTTGTCAACGGCTGGGGATGAGAGTTTGTTTGAGTGTCGACCATGTGGGGAATGGAAGCGAGTCTTTTCAGTCGCAAACTCGGGGTTGATTTTTATGTACGAGACATTTTTCACATGTCTTTGTCTTCGACTCCCATTTATCGACTTCTAATGCTCAGTGTTGGCGATGTTAAACGTTGCCTCGACCCAACTACACCCAAACAATTGGGCTTTCAAAGTGTTGTCGAGCTTTTTAGGTTAGGAAGTGAGTACGAGAGTCTTCTTCTCTTTCTTCTAATGGAATGGAGTTAGTAAGGGCAGCTGGGTTTCTTTGAGTAGGCTTCTGAGAAAGAAATCGTTGAAGGTCTTCAACAGCTCTTACAAGAATTTCAAGGCCGACTACTTCAAAGTGGCTTCTTGGGAGGACAAGCTTGCCTTCTTCCTGTACAAGAATGTGACTGTCAGATTCCTATTATGCTGGAGCAAGGAGCCGATCTCTATCACGAGAGTGGAATCCTGGAACTTAAGCCTGAAATACTAGTTGATGGTGGATCACCTTGGGGATTGTCCAGTGTTGGAGAGCTTGATTCTTGTCAAATATGGGAATGACCAAGAGGTCTTGGCCACATATATGGGTCGATTTTATCCCATCTTATTTTCCTAACTATCACTTATCATTATTCATACTACTTGTTTTTTGTTTCATGCGAGATGGCCCCAAAGATGACTCCTAAGAATGTGATGAGACACTTGGAGAATAAGAGAGTTGAGTTCGAAAATCAAAAACAAATACGAAAGTAGGATAGAGAATAGGGAAAATGGCCTACAAATATCCTTATATAGATATTGTTCAATGGTCGTGATCTTGGTCTATCCTTGATGATGACTCAACATTGCACGAATAGAGATCAAACGTCGTCAATCACCTATAGAGATCGCGACATCTGTCACGTCACTTGACATGCATTAAACACCATGAGTTGAAACGGCATGATGCCTTTTTGTCTGCTCATGATGTCCCATCTTTTGAAATAGATGCCTTGAGTTTTTGAGTGCGCTACTTGTTAGTACCTCGAAAACGACTCCTAGAACTATCAAGCTTGGGCCAGTGTCAAGGCAAATCAAAACGGTTAGAACACCTCGATTGTGTCCCGAGCTCGAATTCCAGTCAGAACACCTCGATCACGTCCTGAGCTCGAATGTTCACCTTTGCAAAGATCTAACTTAGAAAGTTGTGGACCGTACTAATTCCATTGAGCCCAACCCAATGATAAGCCTATAAGCTCGGTACTTGGTAGTTGAGGCCTCTTGCAGGTGCAAGGATCTTGGGTTGATATTGATGCAATGGGGTATGTTGCTGCATTAGTATTGGAAGGACGTGGCTTAGGGATTAAGCCCAATACCAAGTTATGGGCTTATTGTTGGGCCATACCCATGAAATTAGTATGGTTTAAATAATAAATAATAATAGGTATATTCTTGTTGCTAGACGAGGATTAATTTTCTGTTCATTGATTAATTGAGTCATCAATTCCCATAATTAAATATTTTCCTAAGCTAATGTCACGTTTGGAGGCTGCCTGGATTAATGTTTTATAATTCTTTATTCTTGGAAAGTAAGTTCTAACTTCTGACAAGTGAATTGGTTGACATTGTGATTCAAATTTATTATTCTAAAACTGCAATTTCAAAAGGTTACTTTATGCCTTCCACGGTTAAATCCCAACTTTCTAAAGCTTCACCAAAAGCACAGCTCTGTACTTTTAACTTCATATTATTAATTGGTTGACATTCGAAAGCGTGCACATTACCTCTGCCATGTTTAGCAATTTGTACAAAAATACTTAAATTACACAAAGTCCCTCTGTTTTCAGTAAAATAACAAATATAAAAACTCAACCCCTTAATTTAAATTTGATTATATTTTTTATGTTTTCTTCTTTTCGAGAGAATAACTTGGATTAAAAAAATATATATGTTAGACGAGTGTGTAATAAATATATTTTTTAAATAATATTTATTTAATCAATCACAACGAGACATGTGGTCGCCACATCACGTGAATTAATCTCTATTTAAAAATATAATGCATTTAATATCAATTAATAGAGATGTATAATATTTAAGGTGTAGTAAATACATATTGTTTAAAAAATATGTATTTTTTATATCACTTGATTATGGTTTATTGACAATTGTTTTATAACTGAAAAATTATATTTTAAATTTTCGGGAACTCACAAGATAAAAGATGGTTAGAGAACATAGGGTGTTTCTAACATGAATCTTCCAATAATTAAGTTAGCTCAATCATAATGAAAGATAATCCAATAAATTTTTATGAAGGTTTTGGTATATTTGGAAAAGATAAATCATCGTTTATTTATAAGGGAATTAGATAATAGGTGACAAAGTTTTCAAGTCTTTTGAAATTAGAATTGTCAATATTTGTTTCATCGTTCAAGACGAAGACTTTAGTGGTTAATTGGCATACTTTGATCAATACTATATTCGATGGGTTTCTAAGAGACTTATCACTCTCACAAAAAAAATATTCATTTAATAATTAGATGAAAGTTATCAAGAGAGTTTCTAGAAGTCTTAGGTGAGAGGATTTTTCAGCTGATTCATTATTTTCTCTTTTATTCTTTAATTTTTTTAGACTTATTTATTCTTAAATATAATTTTTTTACGAATAAGTCGTAATTCAAAACATATCAATAATAAAAAAAAATTAACTGAAAAAAAACTAGTCACTAAATGGCTGAACTGGCCTGTTGAATTGATGAATTGGCCCAGTTTCAATTGCCCAAGTGTTTTATTTTTTAGATATTAGAAAATATTCTACTAATTTGATATATTAGGACTAAGCTGATGCCTATTATTTGGATATATATCATTTATCATTTTGTTAATGAATATTTTTATGTAATTTAAAATATATGATCTTGAATTAATATAATTCTGTTAAAATTGTTGTATATAGACCCTTCAAATGTTATTTAATATATTTTAAATCTACAAAGTATTATGTGAAAATTTTATTTTTTATTTTTATAACATAGTTCTAACTTTTACATATTTATTTATTTGATAGAAAATATATCTCATATCAACCTCGGTTGGACCATTGACCCTTAACCCTCTCATATTTTGAGTTCAATATCTCAATCTAATTTTTAAATCTTTGGTAAGAAAAAAATTACTAATTTTTATATGATTATTTGGTATGGATTTTTTTGAGCTATTTGAACCTAACCCCCTCATCTTAAGTGACATTTTAATTTTAATTAATTAAATTATCTAATTACTTTTAAAATATCAAACTATAAATATTAGAACTTTAAATAAAAATTCACTTAGTGTACACATATAATTTATTATTTTTTTAAAATTTAACAGAGTAACTCATGTCACGAACGTATATGTGAATAAGGATACAAAAATTTTATTTTTTTTTAAAAAAAATCAAATTAAACTAAAATTAAACACTTGAGTTCAGTTTCTCAGATGAGATATTATACTTACGCAATATTATATAGTTTAATTTTTCAAACTCCTCGATTCAAATAATTCATCGTATAAATAATTTGATTATATATGATATGTTTTTTTAACTATAAATTATATATAATTAGTTTTATTGGAATTGGTGGTTTCATTGGTTTCTTAATAATATCAATTGAAGTCAAATCAAATTATTTGATTTTTTGTCTGTAATAAACAAAAATCGAATTGAATAGGAATAAATTTAATTAATTATATTTAAGTAGTATTTATTAATCAAAATATAAATTAAAAAAAGTGAGATATATAAAGAATTATATATAAAAATATTTTTTATTGTATTTGTTAAATTTATCTAACAACCATTGAAAAAGAAGTCGCATGATTTTTTATTTGAGTTTTTCCAAATAAACTTATCTCTCCACCCCATAAATTTATTTTGATTATTATAGATAAGAAAAAATAATGTATGTGTCTTTCGGTGCATTTCAAAAAATTTAACAAACAATTTGACAAAAATCTTAAAATATTTTTCAACCTTATTTTGACAATTCTATATTTTATTTTGAAAAGTATTGCAACTTTTTTTTTTTTGGTTAATGCACCATTACGAGTGCCCTTGCTGTTTGGCTCCATGAGTCCAACAAGAGATATAAATCAGAAAACCCAACAACAAATTTCTATCTCTAGTATTTCTTCGCTAACGTGAAAACAGTTTGACAATTTTTCAGTTTTTTAAGATAGTCTCTAATTGCTTAACTTTCTCCCTTGATTAGGATTCGAACACGAAACTTGAGGGTCCAAAAAGTAACACCCCTTATTCTAACAAACATTATCTTATACTATTTCGCTCACTTTTGAGATTTTAATTTGCCTAATTCATTAACAAACTTATTCACGAAGAGATGTTTGGTTGGTTGCTTCCTATTTTTTTAAAGCGAAATGTAATTTTATCAGATTTTTTAAAAATAGAAAATAAAAATGAGATTTAGTCACAATTGAGGATCATGGTGTAATTAACTATACTCCGCCGTTCGCTGAAAATTAAAATCAGGCCTTCAGGCAATCTCTCTCTCTCTCTCTCTCTCTCTATTAATTGGCTGTTTCTCTTCCGTCACGTAGCTGTATCTGATATCAATTTCGCCTCTCCGTCGGGCTTTCCATTTCCGGTGCTCCGCCGGCGTTTCCTGTGGAATTTTCCTGAAGCATTTTGCCGGAATATTTCCTCGCGTTCGCTTATCGGAACTTCTCTATTTGGACTTGTATGTCACCCTATCGATCGTCAATTACCTTGTTCAATTGCCAATTATGTGTGTTTTCGAAATTCGGTTGTTTCTAATGGTTTGGTTGCTAGAGTACTTGATTGATTGCTGTTCTTTGACTGAAGTGAATTGCGGCTTTTGGCTGGGAATGTGATTTGGGAAAGAATGAAAATGGTGGCGAAAAAGGTCGGGAAGTATGAGGTCGGCCGAACGATCGGCGAAGGGACTTTCGCGAAGGTTAAGTTTGCGCGAAATTCGGAGACTGGAGAGAGTGTTGCAGTGAAGGTTATGGCCAAAAGCTCCATTCTGAAGCACAGAATGGTTGATCAGGTGCTTATTTCCCCAGCTCCTTTCTCCAAATTCTTAAAGAGTTAATTTTACTCCTTTATTAAGTGAAAACTTAATTGCGACAGAGTCAAGTTAGTGTCCTTGAATGTTTGAATGCGTTTCTTGATGCTCTTAACTCTTCGTCATTTCTCATAGGGCTGTATCCTAGGCGAGTCCAGCTGGGCTTTTCAGGCTTGGTAGTCTAAAAATTTCGTTTATAAGTCATTTACAAAGTATTCTTGGATTTGATTGTTTATCTTCCAAGCCTATGGCTAACGATCCCTTGTCAAGCTGATAGAGCGTCGATGTTGTTTCAAGTTTGTCAGCCCAAGTTCAATTTTAGCCTAGAGAATCAACAGCGCCTCAGAATGTATCGCAGCTTGACTTGTCACTGGCAGAGCTTGAGTTGTTTGGTTTGTTTTACGGACTTAGTTGCTCAGTCACAATATCATTTACGTTTTCTTTGTGATCTTTTCAGCATAATTTATAGCAATGCTAATTCTTTTGTTGTTTATTCACCTTGTCTTACTGCTTTTTGTGGTTATTTGATCTTTTGACAAACATGCATTTGATGTATCGATTAATTGAAAATTTGAATGCAAGGAATGACCAATGTGTTAAAGCCACCAAATTATATGCGAACTAGTAAAGAGTTCATGTATGAGGATTGAATTGTGTTAATTGAAACATGATGCCGTGTGCTTTGAGTTAACATCTTCTCTGCTTTTCTGTTGATTTTCTGACTTGCTTGAGATGGTTTCCAGATTAAAAGAGAGATATCCATAATGAAGATTGTTAGGCATCCTAACATAGTTAGGCTGCATGAGGTATGCTCAAGCATTTTTGTGAAATACTTTCTATCAGTACAGACTTCTTTTTGTTTCAAGCAACACACATGTTAAAGCTTTAATAAGTTTGAATACCAAGTAATTGGTACGTTTTTTTTCTTTTGGTATGTCAGGTGTTGGCTAGCCGGACAAAGATATTTATTTTTTTAGAGTTTGTTACTGGAGGGGAACTCTTTGATAAGATAGTAAGGCTTCTTGAAATCTCCAACTTTTGCTGTTGTTAATGATGAATTTTACTTATCTTTTCTGTTTTAAAACCTTTTTCTTGGGTTCTATGAAATTGTAATGTTGTCTTCCTATAAACTGATGAACAAGAATGAAATAAGCTGAATAATTCTGTAAGCTTACTTGTTCATTATTGAATTCAAGTATGGGGTATTTATACACAAAAAATAATCTAAAATATCTCCTAAAAATCAGGGACAAATTTGAATTAGGCTTAGGGGATAAACTACATCAACTGAACTTTAAACTTACTGGAATTATCTTTAGCAAACTGCTTCATCCCTTTAATCTTGAACCTTATCTTATCCCTTTAATCTTGGAACATTATCTTATCTCCTTAACAACCTTATCATCTTATCCCAATCTTGTAATCTGATTTAAAAAAAAAAAAAAGTCAGGTTTCTCCAAATATTTTTCCTTTTTTTCTTGCAAAACCAATTTGAATTCTTCAACACTTCCTCATGGTGTCATATCAGTCTTTCAGCCTTAAAAAAAAAAAAAAAAAAAATTAATCAGTTACATTGTGGATGTGCTATACCTCAATCTTCACATTCATAACACCTATGGTACTCCAGCATTATAGTGGAATTGGCACTTAACAAGTTACTGAACTGAGGGATGCAGTCGGATTTGTTTTTTATTTTCATGATTCCTTTGATAATAGAATTTGGTTTACCTGAGAGATATGTTAGTTTTGTGATGAGAATAATTTAATTTCTATCTTGCTAATGAAGAATGGCACCGTTGGATTTTGTGGCACCACTGATGCTGGGAACTCCTTGTCCTTTTGCTTCCATGAGTGTGCAGGTTCATCAAGGAAAGCTCTCTGAAAATGAATCTAGGCACTACTTTCAACAACTTATAGATGCAGTTGCTCATTGTCACAGTAAAGGTGTTTACCACAGGGATTTGAAGGTGTGGCATACTGGTTGACATGTAATTCTTACTCAGCTATCATATTACATATTTCTAAGGGCATTATCCAAAATAAGTATTCTTTACTTTCCTTATTATTTCCAGCCTGAAAATCTTCTTCTCAATTCCCATGGGAACTTGAAGGTTTCTGACTTTGGACTGAGTGCAGTGCAACAACAAGTAAGCATGATCACAATTTGGATTTAAGAAATAGTTGGATTTTTTCTCCCGAAACAACAATGCATATTACACACTTCTTTTTTCTGGACTTGTGCAGGGTGTTGAACTGCTTCATACTACATGTGGGACACCAAATTACCTTGCACCTGAGGTAGATTCTAACAGAATCTGTAGTGGACTGCTAGTTTGATTTGGTCTATCACAGTGCTGCTTCATTGGCCGACACTTAGATTTAAATATTATTGTCAGGTGATTTAAAAAACATCAGATAAAATTTAAGACAATCTTTTCACACAGAAAAAAAAAAAAGGGAAAAAAAATCTCTTCATGAAGTTCCTGGCTATTGAAGTCTTGTGATATTTTTATGATTTTATAAACATTATCGACTCATCCTTCTTGTTGGTCCTCTTTACTGTAGTTTATGGAAGAATTATTGTATAGGGTTTACCTCTTTATGGGCAATTTTGGCTTGACTTTTTTCTATTGGTTTCACCCCCTTTAGTCATGTTTGTAGTACTTTACAGATGAATAGATACAACAACAACAAAATACCAAGCCTTTATCCCACTCTATGGGGTTGGCTACATGAAGTTTAGCTTTCCGTTCATTTTTATCTATGATCTTATCTTCTGTAAGCTCCATATACTTGAGATCAAACCCAACTGTCTCCCACCAAGTTTTTCTTAGTCTTCCTCTATCTCTTTTGCTAACTACTTGTTCTATTCCATCCACTCTCTCACAAGAGCCTCTATTGGTCTTCTTCTCACTCACATGATCAAACTATTTTAATCATGTCTCCACCATCTTATTTAAATTAGAAGCCACTTCGACCTTATTATGAATAACTTCTTTTGTAATTTTACCTTTTCTTGTATGGTTACACATCTTTTTTAGCATCCTCATTTCGATAACACATATTTTGCACATGTTAGCACTTTACTATCCAACATTTTATGTCACACAACAAAGTTGGTCTTATATCTATTGTCATATGCCTACGGTTATAAAGGCAGGGGGGTACTTACACATTGTATAGGTTGTTAGGCCTTACTTAAATAAGCTTGGTAGTTAAATGGTTATGCTATTTTTGAATTTGGCTTCCTTTAGCGCCTTGTCAGAAGTGGTGGATCAATATATAATAAACTAATCCAACTCCATTTGATGCATTGATGAATACAATATGAAATTCACCTTTCCTGTCTCAATTCTATCTTCTCGATCCTTCCCTCTTATCTTCTCTGTTCTCTCTCTTTCTCTCATTCTCCCTCGATCCTCCTTAATTCTCCCCAATTCAGAGCAGAATTCCGTTGTTAGATCTAAAAATCTGACAAATTGGTATCAAAGCACGATTTGGGACAATAATCATGCTTGGCTAATTCTTTATGATGGCTGACGAAACTAGGATGAAGCAAATGGAGTCTTAGCTATAGCACGTCACTGTGGTGGTGGTAGATATGCAAATCCAGATGGGAACCTTGGAGGTGTCGGTGGAATTGGTGGTGGAAAAGAGGATAGAAGGAGCGATGGAACGGTAGTTGAAGGAGAGTCGCGATTAGAACAATCTGTTGCGCAATTAAATGCTTGAGTAGAACAACCACTTGCGAGATCAAATGCAACAATTCATGATGATGTTCACCAGCCAAAATCTGGTAAGACTCTCCCTTAAATTTTCCCATAGAGAGAGGTTGGAGCCAATCCTTCCTAGGCATGGGACGACCTAGCGAATTGAGGGATCTTTTGAATTTGAGGTGGATCCACCACTTGTATGAGAAAATACTATGGAGAGGAGGCAGGGAGCTTTGGCTGTTCCTAATTAGCCCTATGTCAAAATTGGAAATCCCATTGTTTGATGGCCAGAATCCGAGGTGGTGAGGAAGGCATTCTAAACGAATGTTTAGTGTGTATAATGTGCTTGAACAACATAAGGTTACACTGGCTACTGCTTACCTCAATGACGTTAGAGATGCCTGGTTTCAAGGGTGGAGTCAGGTGAAGGAAGGTTGCCAGTGGCCTGAATTTGTGGAGGACTTATGTGAGCATTTTGGGGATCAAAGTATGATGGATGTTGTGGAGGAATTCAACAAGCTTAGGTAGGAGGGAATGGTGTAGTCATATCAACTTAAGTTTGAGGAGCTAAAATCGCTCATGCTAATCCTTAACCCCACCTAACGGAAGGATACTTCATCTCAAGTTTCATTAGCAGCTTGAGCAAAGAGCTACGTCCCACAATGAAGAAGCAGTGATGGTTGGGAAGGGGAATAAACTTTGGCATTCCCCAGCCAGGGAGCCGAGGGTTCATCAAGGAGGGTGGTAGGGTTGGTCAAGGTACAAAGGGGATGGCCATCACTCCTGCTTAGTCGCCAGGTGGGAGGATCATAGAACATAGGAGGCAGGTAGGACTGTGTTTCCATTGTAGGGATATATACACCCCAGGACACAAATGCAAGAGCTAGCTTCTATTGTTGGAAGGGGAGGAAGAAGAAGGGACCACAAACCCCATGGAGACTGAGGGGGAAGAAAATGTGGAAATCTCATTACATGCATTGAGGGCATTGGCTAACAGTAAGATTATCAATGTGGAAGGGAAGGCACAAGATTGGAGACTGATGATCCTAATAGACAGTGGAAGCACCCATAGGTTCCTAGATGAAAATACTGTAAGGAAGTTGAATTGTTGGCTTACTGGCACACAACCACTATCAGTAATAGTGGCTAACAACAATAAGATGGTCTGCAAATCGGCTTGTGTAGGGTTTTGCTGGGGAATGCATGGAGGGGAATTTGAGGCAGATTTGAGATTTGCTAAAGCTAGGGGGGCTGTGACATCGCGTTAGGGGTAGATTGGATGAAAAATGTAAGTCCCATTTGTTTTGACTTTAATAAGATGGAAGTAACGTTTGAGAAGGAGGGTAGGCGGATGACCTTGATGGGTAGTATAGAAACAGGGTTGTGCAAGATGATATTGAGGAAGAAGTTACAAAAGATACTTAGGAACAAGCTGTCACAGGTAGCGCAACTATTTTCAATCCATGCAGTGGAATAGATAGGGGAAGTTCAAGAGCAAGAAGGAGAGTTAAGGCCAGCCATAAACAACCAACCCCAACACCAGTGGAAGGTACAAGAACTTGATTCTCTTGACTCACTTTTAGTTGAGTTTAGGGACTTATTTGTGGAACCAAAATCCTTACCCCCAAAAAGACCCTTCAATCACTCCATTACCCTCAAACCTAACATTGAACCAATGAACATCAGATCATACCATTATCCCCCTAAACAAAAGGCTGAAATAGAAAAATTGATTAAGGATATGCTCCAAAAGTCTATCATCATACCCAACCATAGTCCCTACACCTCACTTGTGCTTCTTGTCAAAAAGAAAGACGGTAGTTGGCGTTTTTGTGTTGACTACCATTAACTCAACTCCCTTAAAATCAAAAATAAATTTCCCATACCCATCATCGAAGACCTATTAGATGAATTAAAAGATACCATGGTCTTTACCAAACTAAACCTTCAATTCGGATACCTCCAAATCAGAATGAGCCCCTAATGACATCCCTAAGACAGCTTTTAGAACCCATCAAGGGTATTACGAATTCATGGTGATGCCATTTGGGCTCATAAATGCCCCAACCACATTCCAAGCCCTAACGAACCCGATTTTTGAACCATAATTACGAAAATTCATTCTTGTGTTCTTTGATGACATCTTGGTTTATAGCCCTTCTTTCTCACAACACCTTGAACACTTACAAACCACATTTAAAGTCCTTAGGTCAACCAGTTATACATCAAAAAATCAAAATGTGCCTTTGCACTGCTCTAGTGTTGGGGTAAGCACAGATCTAAGGAAAGTGGTAGCAATGACCTCATGGTCGAGACCTACCGCTATTAGGGCCTTGAGAGGATTTTTGGGACTCACAAGTTACTATCGCCGGTTTGTAAGAAATTACAGGGTGATCAGTAAGCCACTCACTGATTTGCTAATACAAGAAGGGTTCAATTGGAATGAAAAGGCAAAGGAGGCCTTTGTGTTTCTTAAAGAGGTGATGAGTGAAGTGCCTACCCTAAGTTTACCTGACTTTTACATGCCCTTTGTATTAGAAATAAATGCAAATGTTAATGCAAAAGGGTAGGCCCTTGGCCTTTATCAGTCAGGCATTGGCCCCCAGAGACCTTGGTCTGAGTGTCTAGAATAAAAAACTGCTAGTAGTCCTGATAATGGTTGACAAATGGAGGCACTACCTAGAGGGGAGACAATTTATCATTAAGATCAATCACGATAGTTTGAAGTTTTTGCCACAATAGAAGCTACATACTCATTTGCAGAAGAAAGGGGTGTCTAAATTGATGGGACTAGATTATGTTATCTAATATAGGAAAGGGCAGGAGAACAAGGTTGCTAACGCCCTTTCTCATTGTTTTGAAGAAGGAATATCCACGGCTATAACATCTATAATTCCTGATTGGTATCAAGAGGTGACTACAAGCTATGAGAAGGGAGATTGGACTAAGGAACTATTAGAACAACTTATCTTGGACCCCAATAGCAGACAAGGATTCACACTATCAAATGGGTTAATCAGGTACAAAGGAAGACTGGTGATTGGAGACTGTGGAATATTAAGGGGGAAGATACTTATTTCCTTACATGGATCTCTAGTTAGGGGACACTCGGGCATGTAGAATACTTACCATCGAGTGAAGCAACTCTTTTATTGGCCGCAACTGAAGAAGTCTGTGATGGAATATATCATGGCCTGTGACACTTGTAAATGGTGCAAGTATGAGACCATGGCATCTCCTAGCCTATTGGCTATTGCAACTATTACCTATGCCTAAACATGCATGGACTTAACATAACAATGGACTTTGTGGAAGGTTTACCGAGATTTGAGGGAAAGGATTGCATCCTGGTGGTAGTGGACAAACTCACCAAGTACACCCATTTCATCAGCCTTTCACAACCCCTTCACCGCACAAGAACTAGACTGAGTGTTTCTAGATCAAGTGGTAAAGCTACACGGGATTCCATAATCAATTGTATTAGATTGGGACAAGGTTTTACCAGCTTTCTATGGAAGGAACTATTGAAATCATCAGGAACCTAACTTCACATGTCATCAACCTATCACTCGGAGACTAACGAGCAAACAAAGAGGGTCAACCAATGCTTGAAGACCTACTTACACTGCCTATGCTTCCTACAACCTAGAGGTTGGCACAAAGGGTTATCGTTGGCGCCATGGTGGTACAACTCGTGCCACCACAGTGTCCTGAAGATGACTTCATTCGAGGCCCTATATGGCTAAAACCATTCTACCAACTGTCGGACTCACCACTATAGCAACGGTGGACTCTTACTTACAACAACAACAACAGGTGCTATCAGTACTAAAAAGGGAGGTAGCCAATGCTCAAAACAGGATGAAACAATTTATTGATATAAGGAGAAGGGAAAGGAAAAGGGAATTTGTTGTAGGAAAAGAAGTATACTTAAAGCTGAGACATGCTCACCTAAAGGCACTCTCACGAGAATAGGTAACCAAACTCAGCCCAAAATTTTACAGACCATATCCAATTGTTGCTTGGTTTGGGAAAGCTGCCTATAAACTCCAACTATTGGAAGACTCTCATATCCTCCCTGTCTTTCACGTCTCTCTACTCAAGGAATCTATGTGAGCCCCTCCTTACCCCCTATGGCTACTAAAGTTAACACTGAGCTAGAACCCATTGCCATTGTGGACAAACGAATCATCTACAAGCAAGGAGTCTCACTAACACAGGTCTTGGTACGCTAGTCCAACCTGCACCCGGAGAACAATACTTGGAGTACCTCCCAAACTTACTCAAGCCAAGGCTACTGGGTTACTCTGAATTTCTTGCAGACAAGAAATGTTTAAAGGAGGAGGGAATTGTCATATGCCTGTGGTTATAAAGGCGCCGGGGGGGGGGGGGGGGGTACTTACACATTGTATGAGCAGTTAGGCCTTACTTAAATAAGCTTGGTAGTTAGGTGGTTATGCAATTTTTGAATTTGGCTGCCTTTGGCGCCTTGTCCCAAGTGGTGGATTAATATATAATAATCTGATCCCACTCCATTTGAGGCATCGATGGATACAATCTGAAATTGACCTTTCCCACCTCAATTAATTATCTCTTCTTGATCCTTCCCTCTTCTATTCTCTGTTCTCTCTCTCTTGTGATCCTTCACAATTCTCCCTAGTTCAAAGGAGAATTCCATTATCAGATCTAAGAATCTCACATCTATCTCATGAAAATTTCCTTTTAGCTTTAGTGCATTCTTCCATTTTAACCATTCTACCTTATTTCTATGGGTAACTCCTTGTTCATGCCCCCATCTTTTTGAATGATTGATCCAAGATATTAAAATTGATCTTTCTTGTTATGGCTTGATATTTGTAACGCCCCGCTTTTCCAAGGCATTAGATAACGTAAGATTTCAGGAATATATTTTTTTCTATCATAAACTTAACACATAAATCGTTCCCCGACAATCTCGTTACACCTTCTCAGTATATCAAACTTAATAATGAATAAACTAAGACAGGTAACTCATCATAAATGCGGAAGCTAGATCGAAACCTCAAATGATATATAACCGTAATTCCTTTATTCATAATATTGAAATCGTATCATCGCTTAACATGACATCATCATCAAAATGTAATACATAGGTACACATCTCTTAACCATAACAACGAAAACATGCTAAAGATCACCTATGTAAATAGTAGCTACATCTCGATAACCTCTTTCCCCTTGGTGCCGCTACTTTTACTTGGAATGTTTGAATATTCTAAGGGCATAGTCCAAATTAGATGTTGAATCATCTAAATGAGAGTTCAGAAACATTTTCATGAATGTATACAAGACATGAAACAAACCGACACATCCCGACAAGCCCCAGCCCAAGATAATCCCACACAATGCTTAACCCCTACCACGGGAAAAAAGCAATATCTCTAGAGGTAACATAACCACGTTGACACATTGCCATAACACCGTTATAGCTTAAGAGGGTCAATATCAATGCATGAACCCGAGAATCACCCCATCATCATTACGTTCCCACTCGGAAGCATTCCGGACCATGTCAACACAAACCCTGGCCACAAGACGATTAACACTATCCCTGGGAATCCACGTCCACCTTGGAAACAATGCTATCGCTCAAAGGCCTCGAGGTGGTGTCCACTCGCAGCCCTGCCACTTAAGCCAATCCAGGGTGGTGTGTACACTCTTAGCCCGCCACTATTCGCAAGGGTGGTGTCCACTCTCAGCCCCCGTCACAAGTGGGCATTAATCCTTGGCATGCTTCCCTAGTGCTATCACTCAAGTGCCATATCACAGGTTGACATCCCACATCCCACATGAACAAACATAAAAACATGCCAATGCCATATACCATGATTGGATGCATAATTTAAAACAACATTTTATGTACATAGTTTATCGCACAAAATTCAATGCACATACATAAAACATTTAGGGACGAACCTCCTTCATGAAAACAACCATCACAAGTTAAACCATTCACATGTAACAAAACCTCTTTTGCATGTAATCAAATCAAGTTTAGGTAGAAATAAAACCAAGTTTTAGCATAGAACTATTCATAATAAACCAAGTTTTTAAGTAAGAACACTCACCTTGGACGAAACTCAGAACACCTCGAATCTTATGCCCCACCTTGATTCTCGTGCTAGGCTTCTAATGGTTCTCAAACTTGAGTCTCAACATACCCTGGCCATCAAGAAATTCATTATTCCATCTTTCTCACTTCTCCATTTCTCTTCCAACTTCTCCAAATGGTGCCCCTATTTATAGGCCTTAAAGCTTGGCTACCAAGTAAGACATATTATATTATAATATTCCTTAATCATTTCAAATCTTTCAAAATCTTCTCCAATCATTCCAAATCTTCTAAGATCTTCTGCAATCAGTCTAAATCTTCTAAGATTTTCTGTAATCATTCCAAATCTTCTAAGATCTTCTTCAATCATTTCAAATCTTTTAAAATCTTCTGCAATCATTCTAAATTTTGAAAGATTTTCTATAATTATTTCAAATCTTCTCAAATCTTATCCTTAAATTCATCATGAGGTTTCATTCTTATCTTTAAAGTCATCATAAGACTTTATCCATATCTCTAAAGTCATCATGAGTTTTTATCTTATATCTGAAGTGATCATGAGAGTTTATCTTATCTCTAAAGTCATCATGAGTCTTCATCCTTATCTCTAAAGTTATCATGAGGGTTTATCTTATCTCTAAAATCATCACGAGACTTTTCCTAAATCTCCCACATGCCCCTCGAAACAAGGTTTCAAAAATTACACTTTGGCCTGAACTTTTTGGGTAATTGCACTTAAACCCTTTGCAACTTGGTCCCCGGGCCATTTTTTAATTGCACTTATGCCCCTAGAGGAATGATTTATTACGCTAATACCCAAAGATTTTAGGTAAATTACACTTTTACCCGAACTTCAAAAATTACGATTTTGCCCCTGGCTCAGAAATTGAACTTTTCTCTTCAGACTTCCACAATCCCTTGAAATATCCTATTTTCTCAAGTATCCGAATCTAACAATCTCGAGTATTACATCATTTATGATCATTCTGTTTTCCAAGCTGAAATTAGTTGTATCGAAAACTATCTCTATTCTAATTGCTTTCAGTGTCATAAATCCCGACTCAAGACACTCGTCAATGACATACATTTTTTCTTAGATATTTACGTTCCGGGTTACTCCCTTCCATTGATTCGGCAATTACTTAACTAAATTCTCAAACTAATTTTCAGTTCCTTGAACTTACTTAACACTACGCAATATGGGGTATTGCAATATTCCAATTTTATGGGTGTCAGAGAAGGTTTTGCATTCCAGCTTATTTTGGTTGCAAGGAGAGTGGTGCAAGAAGGGCTAGCGTCTTGGACTTCATCTAGTTTTGTCCATTGCTTGCTCTTCTTTGCTGCATTTCTCTTATTCTTGCTTGCGTTCTCAGTAGCTTCTAGTCTTATTTTCTATGGTATAATTATGATCTGAGCTATCTCTTCAGTTCGCTATCATTTCCTCCAGTTAAGTTCATCATGTTTATCTATTTTATTGTTTTTTGAAATCTGTTACTTGTTAAAGAAGCATGGCCTGGACATCTTTTTCTTTCTTCTAACCATCTTCTCCTCAACTAATGCTGTAGGTTCTAGGCTGCCAAGGTTATGATGGTGCTACAGCAGATATCTGGTCTTGTGGAGTCATCATTTACGTCCTAATGGCAGGATATCTTCCATTTAACGAGACTGATCTCCCCACCTTGTATAAAAAGGTTAGTTGCTCATTGCTTAAGTTTGGTGGACCTGATGCTGCTTTATTATCTACAGACTAACAATAGTGAGGATACATTCTATTAGAAGGTAACCTGTCACCCCATCTTTTAACATGCCCAACCATACTTTAAATATCATCAGCACTCAATGGTTTTGTAGGCTTCCAATAGGATGCTGGTTATTTATCATTAATAAATAATTTCATTAGTTTTTTGACTGGCAGAGGGCAAGCCTTGGTAGCAACAATAAGGTTTGTTTCTTTGTGGCCAAAGATAACGGGATTGAGTTATTGAAACAACCTCTTTGCAAACAAGCAAGAGGAAAGCTGGGTACGAATACAACCCTCCCCTGACCCTTGCAGAATGGGGAGCCTCATGCACTAGGAGCATCCTTTTTAGCTTTTTGACTGATACAGGATTATACTATCTGCAGCAATTATGTTAGCCGATATACTGATTTTGCTTTTCAACACTAGAAATTTTATTTCTCTGATATTTTTCTGCTTGTCACATTATTTCTTTGTTAATATATTTTTATTTTTAAACATTTAATTCTTTTGTTATTTAAGTTCATTACAGTTCTAGACAACTTTTGTAGTCCAATGTAGAAACAAAATTGGTTTGATAAGTTAATTAGGTATTAATTTGTCCTTTTAGTAACTATTATGTTGGAGATTGTACATTGAAGCTTGAGGCATGAATCGCTGATCCAGTACAGGTCTGTTAGGTAACAAAAAAATAAATGGGCAAGTTCAGCTTAAAAGATAGATCGTTTGTAGCCAGTGAAAATACAACTGAAGGCTTCACAATCTTGGTAAATTACAAACAGAGCACAACCATGTAATGACACTTGGCATGTGCCACACCGAGACTCAGAGGCATTTCTTGTGTCTGAAGTGGTGCAGAAATTATTCTGGAGTAAAATTTCCAGGACAAGTCCCTCCACTCTATTCCTTTTGGGTGAGGCTTATGAGTCCATGAAGTAAAGTGAAACAAGTGTTAGTAAGAGCATTTAATAAATAGGTGTTTTATTTGTATTTCCATACTACTTTATCAAGTACCAAAGCATATTGGATTATGCTACATTTTTATAAATTTCTTCTAGTAGGATTTCTTATTTTTGAAGATAGTCTATCTATGACCATACATTTTGGAAGATATAGTTGTAGATAGAAATGAGCTGACTCCAAATAGTGAGATAAAGGCTTGTTGCCTTCTTGTTGTAGCCTTAGATAAAAATGATTGACAAGTTAGAATTCATGTAACTGCACCTAGTGGAATTAAGACTTGGGGTTGGGGTTGTGGTTGTTGTAAGGTTTCTTATTTTTCTAGATAAATTCTATTATTAGATGAAGAGTTCACCCCCCCCCCCCCAGTCTCCAGTGTTGAAAAACTAACATAAAGTTTGATGGCATTTATAAGCATTTAGGTACCAATATGCCAATTATAATCTTTTATAAACATTCAAAGCTATGATATGCAGATATGCAGAGCCACAACATGCTTATCATTTTTTTTTTAATTTGATAAATATTGTAAAATATTCACAAGTTCAGATTGGTGATTACTTGAGGGAGAGCCTTGCTAGCCACAATAAGGTTGCTTTTTGTGACTGGAAGGTCATGAGTTCTGGAAACAGCCTCTTTGTAGTTCCGCTTTATGTGTGTGGCATGCTTAGAAATGTGGCAAATTTTATCTTTATGCACTTTACCAACATCAAAGAAAAAGGAATCTTTTTCATTGCACTCATCTGTATCCATTGAGCATTTTCTAAACAATACCGTGGTGTCTGAGATCATTGAGTGCACTAGCAACTGTGCTATCCTACCAACCTATGATTCTCTGAAGACTACAGCTATTTTCTAACTTTTGCTCTGATTTCTTTCCAGATCAATGCTGGAGAGTTTACATGTCCATTTTGGTTTTCTCCTGGTGCAAAATCATTGATAGAGAAGATACTTGATCCCAACCCTGAAACTGTGAGTATGAAGATCATTCTTTCTTTAATACAGGGGTTATGTTTGACTCTTCAAGTAGATGTCTTCTTAAATGCATTCCATTTCCTTGAAAGTGCATCAACTTCCTGTTACTTATTGATTGCTTACTATTTCCAATATTTCAGTTAGATGTAGGGCTGGAATAATCACAAATTGAGATGTTATATTTGACTGTGTTATCATGCCCCGAAAGTTACAAGACATCGTTATCTCCGGTGATGGCCAATGTGCTGTAAGAACAAAAGAAAGTTACTTGAACATAAGAAATGTGCAAAGGTCAATCACTGGTCATTGTGTCTTACAAGGCAAAGATATAAATCACAAAATCTGCCAGTGAAGGCCAATGGTTGAATACTACCAATTGATTGCCATCCTTGAATTATATGGAAATGGGAATATGAGAAAATATTACCTTTAGTTTCAGAAGTTCTAGTGTTCTGAAATAGATATTCACTAAAACATAACACCAAAAGAAGACCGTTTAAGTTTAACAGTTAGAAGTTCAGTGGGTAGAAGGAAATATTTTAGGAGAGTTGTTATCTTGCAGAGTCAATGTGTTCTCTTTCATGCCTCAAAAGAATAGATTGATTCATAAAGCCAATCTATTTTTTTCTAGCTACACTGACTTATTTTCATGCCTTCAATCCAGTTTCCTCTGCTAACTTAAGTCTTGCCATGTAGTTTTCATGTTAGTAACCTTTGAAATTAACTTTTAACCTTAGCCTTACACTTAACAACTTTAGGAAAAATCTCTAGTGCTTCATTTATCCTAGCCTGGAAAAATTGCTAGTTCAACAACTGCATGCCTAAATCCCACTAGTTCTGGCTGGCTACATAAATTTTAGACCTTTAGCCATCTCTATGGATGATTGATTGGTGCCCATTAAAGTAAAATGATTCGATGGTACATAATTAATAAAACAACAATACTTTTGAATGTTGAATCATGTTTAAATTCGGAGGTTCTATCTGTATTATCTATATTGAGTTAGTGTTACTTCTAAATATTTCTTGTGGGTAGAGGACTCTACTTTTCTAGTCGTGACTAAAAGATATATCTATAAATGCAATTCTTTTGCTTTGTCTGTGCTCCTCAGATGCCTGTCAAAATCATATTTTGCTTTCATGCAAGAATGGACAATGACTTTTGGTAGTAAGCTTAGTAGTTTAAGGTTTAAAAAAAAAATTCTGTGTCATACTTTAATATCCAATTGCATAATTGCACCCTGTATTTTTGCAGCGTATTACGATTCAAGGGATTAAGAACCACCCATGGTTCCAAAGGAATTATGTGGCTGTCAAACATGGAGAAGAAAATGAAGTGAATTTGGATGATGTTCAAGCAGTTTTTGAAGACATAGAGGTCTCATAATGCTAGATTTGAGTTTTTTCTATTCCTATCAATGGACATTGTGATAAAATATTTAAATCTCAGCAATTATAGAAACTATATCCTGATACTCTTCAAGCCTGGCTCTTGCCTATTATGCTCCTCAGTTTCTTTAGGGTCAATGTTTTATTGCATCCTGATGCTCCTGAATGTTGGCTCTTGCTTATTCATGCACTTTAATGTCATCAGGGTTAATATTTGGCTATATCTGTTATTTTGCAGGATCAGTATGTCACTGAACAAGCTTCAAATGACAGTGGACCTTTAATGATGAATGCATTTGAGATGATTACCCTCTCTCAAGGGTTGAACCTTTCAGCATTGTTTGATAGGCGTCAGGTACAGTTATTTTCAAGAAGCAGCCAAAGCACTTAATAAAGTTACAGAAATCCTGCTGCTTGGTTTTATATTGGGTAGTATTAGTATTGTAATACACTCTCAATCTGCTGGAACTGACAACTTCAACTAGTGGTCTCTCCTGGAAATGTTTCGTGCAAGTAAAATATGTCTATTTTTAACTGCTACCTTTTCTTTTTATAAGAGTCCAGTGCCAAAATGGAATCTATGCCACCAATAGTGCCAAGTGGTTGGCATAGTTTTAATAAAGTTGTATTTTAATATGCACTTATTGCAAGTATGACTTGCAGTTTTTCTTAATTTTTAACCAGGGATTGTTTATTCATCACACTTGTCATGTGAAATAAATTTGCTTATTGACTAAAACTCAAATGACAAAATGAAGACCATTAACTTTATTATATCTGGCAGGATTGTGTAAAGCGGCAAACACGTTTTGTTTCCTGCCAACCAGCTAAAGTTATAATCTCAACAATTGAAGCTGTTGCAGAATCAATGGGTCTCAAGGTGCATACACGTAATTACAAGGTATGGTTATATATTTTATGATCGGTCTTACTCTGAGACATCCTTGTAAATTCTTTTTTCCAATAATCCTATGAGATCGTCAGTTGGGACTAATTGTAACTTGTAATTTTCAAATTTCTATTTAGAGATATGTAGCTATTTTTCAGGTGAAGCTTCCTAGTTTTTCTCTTTTTTATTCTATCCTGTGAGTTGTGGCTGCTCATTGCTATTTTGCTGTTTCTTCATGTTATCTTTTGGAGGAACACACACATGCTGTTTGCTTTTGGATACAGTTTTGACCTGTACTGTGGATGCAATTGGTTTGAGTTGGCCCGTTGTCTGTTTTACCAGCCTTGAGTAGATCAAGCCATAGAACTAATGAGAAAACAGGCAACTTGGAGTCAATAGCATTTATGTGGTGATTGAATAAGCTGGTGTTTAGGCATAAGGTGTTCAAAAATGGAAGAATTTAGTAACTCTTGCTTAATAATGTTGATGACTATTAGGTTTCGAGTGAATCGATTACATAAATTAATTATGCCTGGTGAATTTCTTCTTCATACCATTGCCCAGCCCTAATGTAGCTGTGTTTCTAGTTTCTTCCTTAAAATCTTCCATGATTGCTTTTCACAGACGAGACTTGAGGGAACATCTACAAATAAAGCTGGACCATTTGCTGTTGTTCTGGAGGTAGTGATTAAGACTTCTAATTTCTTGATTCTTGCTTCCGGTATTGTGCATTGAAAGGCCATAACTCCATGTTGAAGTAATATTTTCCAAGAGATTTAGCCATGTTCCCTTTACTGTTTTCAGGCCGTTTTTAGTTTTCAATTTTCAGTTTTTCAAAAGAAGTAAAAACGCATTAACTTTCATATTTTTAAAAACAAGAAAAAATGTTGTAAAGAATACTCAAAATAACAAAAAATCATTTTGGTTGTTTTCATCACAAACACGCTCAAAATTTTTAAAATGCAGAAAACACTACAGACAAAAAGAATGCATTTTCAGCAATCGCAAAATAGATACTCAAAATATAAAATTAAAAATAAATTCAAAATTAAAAACTAAAATATGAAAAGAACTATCCCTTAATAATTTGTTTTCAGGTTTATGAAGTTGCCCCCTCTCTTTTCATGGTGGATGTTCGAAAGGCTGCTGGGGATACACTCGAATATCACAAGGTTAGTTCAACCACCCTCTATCTTCTGGTCGCATAGTTTTCTCAGACATGCTCGGCGCCTGTTGACTAAATCAAATACTGGTACACGCTCGTTTCTTTTTCTTTTTTCTGCAGTTTTACAAGAACTTTTGCTGCAAACTTGAGAACATTATCTGGAAACCAAAGGAGGGTGTGCAAAGTTCTGCTCTACTTAAATGACATGCATCCAGTTTGTACTGTTTGAAGCAAACAAGCAAGCGGCAGGAGAGTTGGTTTCCCGGGCCTCAAATAGGCAACATATGTTGGATATATATAATCTGCAAATTTAGTCCTTTGTAGGCATCCAAATACCATGTTGTTCCCAGTCACTAGTTTCTACACTTCCAAGTTATGTCTCAAATGACTAGTTCCTTGAGGTTTATCTAAATTATGCCCCCTTGCTTGCCTATGCAAAATATTAAAATCCATTCTAGGGCTCTTATGAAGAGGAAGTGCACAGATCAGTAATGCCATCTGTGAACATGATATGATGCAGCTTGTAATGTATTTTTTGAAATTTGAATGTTATCTTATTTAGAAAAACGATATCTTTACAAATTTTTTTTTTGTAAAATATGAGTTACTTTTATGATGGTTTTCTTTTAATATATAGTCCTTATTAGAAGGCATTTTAGGAAAAGCGTTTTCTTACACTTACAATTGCCTTTGTTTGTAAAGAAACCATAACATTTGTAAATAGTCTTAGTGTGTCACACTTGAGGCTCTCTATTTAATAATCATGTCATTACATATAAAATTTTAATTGTATACTGTGATAGTTTATTACTTGCCAAAGCACGTGTCTACGAGCTCTGCATGATATAAGCTAAAATACAATAACGTTACTTTGAAATTGATATGTCAGCCACAAAAAACACAAAGAAAAAAGGGTGAACACATTAAATAGGTGAGAGAAATTGGATCTCTTAGTTGAGCCACAACCCAAAATACCAGTTAAGACAGTGGGAGACAGAGAGAGAGGGGTCAAAAATGCCAGTTGAGAGAGAGAGAGTAGATAAGATGAAAGCGAATAGAGTTGGTATTATTATTAATTTTTTTTATGATTAAGTGTCAAAGCTTAGTTTGAGTAATCTCGGAAGGAATCGTTTTTTCGATTGGTTAATTTTTCAAGTAAATTTGGATATAGTTATAATTTATACATATTTAAAATATACTTTTAAGAAACGATTAACTTTTTTTTTTTTATAAATCTCACCTTTATATCTTGAGAACAAAATTCTTAAAGAGGTGACAGAACGTACCATGATTTTGTCTCCACGTGGGCGGCTTAACTTCAAATCTTACTATCTTTCAACTAATAATATCTTCGAACAATAATTCTATCTTTACACAAGGGATTCAAACTTTCAATATTTTTATTATTTTTTTATATTTTACTGTCGCATCATGTCCGGCATCATGTTCGGACTAGAGTTGGTATTATTATTATTACTCGGAATAGGGAGCAAGAAGTGTGTGATCCAAATCCAAGTAGAGCTAGACGGGGGAGGGTGGTGTAGGTGGGTGGTAGGCCCCCCAAGATTCCGGTCCATTGAACCTAATTGTTCTTCATTGATACCAAAGATGAACATGACAGGGAGAGATTTTGAAACAGTCTCCAACTCTTAGCAACTGCCCAAAAAGCCCTTCATTCATTCATTTCATTAACACTCACATGGACATGGGACATATGGTGGCGCCTCTCTCTCTCTCCCTTTATTGAATCCTTCTTGCTTTTCATACACACATCCAACTTTGAGACTTTTATAAAGTCTCACTCACCCTTTTCCAACAAGTTTCATTCATTGGAAATCATGACATTGACCAAGGTTGATTAACATTCAAATATTAGTGATTCATGTTTTAATTGAAGCGTGTTCAAATGATTTATTTTATTTTTTAATAAGTAGAGTATCATCTCAATGTCTAACAAATCATATATCAGAACTATATCTAATATATTTTGTATCTTGAATTTAATATTTTTATCAAATTGAATCCATTAAAATTCTTTCCATCAGATAAAACTTGTTTATTAGTTTTTTAAATGAATTGCCCTTCCCCCTTAAGAAATTTCATCAAGCCCTGTGAACAAAAAGAAAGAAAGATAAAAAAAAAAAAAAAGAAATTTAATAGTAAAGGTTTAACCATACATTCATGAACATAGATACTTTAAAATTTATGTAATTAATTCCACCTATGAACAGAATAATAAATTATTTTTACAAATTCATATAAATCCTAATCAACCACCCACTTCTCCACTAATAATTACTAATTCCCTTATTAATTAAGGGATATTCCCATTTCATTTAGAGTCGGATAGGATCTAAATATTCATCTTCCACAATTGTGTCTTGAGGAGATGGATTGAATCCAAAGAACAAAAATGGCAAGCCATTGAAATTCCATTGGAGATAAACAAGCTGGACTTGCTGAATGGCTAAATCACTTGCAACACATTTTCGTTTGCCTTTTTTGGATGACTCATTTAAGTTAACTCCATTTTATTGTCAAGGATAAACCAAGACATGAAGAAAATTGGAGTTTACACACACATATATATCACACACACAAAAGGGACATTTTATTTCATTACAGGCAACAGAGTAGTAGTTACAGTGTACAATTCAAAGACAGAGAGACCTGCAGAAATAGGGCTTTGATGAAACCCTAAAAAACTAGGGCTCTGGTAAGCAAAAAACAACCCAAATATAAGGTTGTCATGGCAAACCAAATGAATTAGCTGCCATGGCCAGAGCCCATGAAATCTGAGGCACCCACCACTCAGAATTTACCACAGAACACCACTCTCTTAACAGGACACCTAAAGACAAACAACCATAACAAGAAATTCTCAAACCACATGAAACACTCAAAGAAGCGGAAACTGACCTGAAATCCAGAAAACAGACTCTTTTGGTAGGCAATAGATAGATAAACAGATAGACGAACTCTAATATGGCAGGCGCATCAGGAATGAGCAAGTGAATAAGCTGGCTGAAACACTGAACCGGAATACCCACAAACACCTGAAACCGGGGCTCCGTGACTGTATTCGCCAGGAACCATGGCCGGGAAAGAGGCCGCCTCCCACATATCAGGCGCGGCTAAAAGGGCTGAAACAGGTTCTGTACTAGACCTGCAAAAAAAGGGGTGGAAAAGGGATCGGCCGAAGTTCCTGTTAAACAACTGAGCTACCGGATTACCAGGAGGCTCACTTCTGATGTGCCAAAAACGAAGTAGTATTATTAGGCTGCTGCTACTGGTTCTGGAGAGAGCTTTAGGGAGCTTTAGGCTTCTGTAATAAGCTATCTTCATCGTTCTTTTACTTTTGTGATCTAGCATAGGATATCACATCTCCACAAGGCTCCTTCAAGGCGCTCAATGGTGCTGTTGCTGATTGAGCAGTGCTGGAGATTCAGTCCCCCCAGTGTCTTGCCCAACTTTCTGAGGTAAGGCAAGCTCTTGTTCGATACCTTTGCGCAACCCGAGAGGGAAAGGACCTGCAGAGTAAGTTGCTCGCCATGACACAAAGCAATGATGCCCAAGTCGGTGATTGAACACTTGGACACGTCAAGATCATTCAGTACTAGGCAGTTCTCTGCAACAGCCACCATGCTTTGGTCGGTGAGCTTGTAGCAGCCATCGAGATTCAGCACTTCGAGAGTTCCACCGTGGAGCCTAGCAATGGCCGAAACCACTTCATCTGTCACATTCAAGCATCCACTGAGGTTCACCTTAACAAGGCCTGCCTCGCAGCTCTCCACGAGTGGAAGAAGTCCAGCATCGTTTATTCCACAAAGCCCAGATAGATCTAATTGACGTAGCTGAGGGCACAACTTCGCTAACATAGCCAAGCTACGACTTCCAAAACCAGGGCAGCTTCGAATGGACAAGCAGCGAAGAGATTCACATGGAGATAGCATGGGCGTTTCCACTGCAAGATCCTTGATTCCCATACATTTAACTAGGGAAAGAGACTTTAACTTCGAGCCACAATTTGAGAGGGCACCCAAAATCCCCGATTGGGTGATCCGGTTGCACTCTTCCAACTGTAAATTTTCAAGAGATCCGGCAGCCCTAGCGAAAGCCACAAGTCCACCATCAGATACAAAGCAACACTTGCGAAGGCACATCTGTTTCAAGTTATGGCAGCCCTTGCCTATGGCCTCAAGACTCCTGTCGGTTGTCCCCCCACAAGAAGTAATTGTCAAAGATGTCAATTTCTGCAAACCCTGAGCCTTACCCATGACCCAGAAGCCCTTCTCACTCACATTTTGAAGCCCATTAAGGGTGAGATTCGTAATAGCCTTTCCGTAATGCCCAATTACAGCAAGAGAAATATCTGTGACCCGCAGTGCCTGAAACTTTACCTTGGTCAAGACGGAGGAGGTTGACGACACAAGGCTTGCAACTCCCTGATCCCCAACCAAAGGGCAGTCTCGGATTGCGATGCACTGCAACTTCGGGCAGAATTGTGCAATGGCTTGCAAGCTCTCATTGCTGATGTTCGGACAAGATTCGATTGTTAAAGCAGTCAGATTCGGGGAATTCTTAGCAATTGCAATCATACCCTTGTTGGAAATTGAAGGACACTGGCAGAGATCAAGTTTCTCCAACAAGTGGCATTCCTTGGCTATCTCAAGTAAACCCTCATCGCCTACAGAGGGGACATCCCAGAGAGAAAGGACCCTCAAAGAAGGGCAACCACGGGCAACAGCCGACAGCCCAAGATCTGTGACTTGACGAGATGAATTGCTTCCCCTTATAGAAAGCTTGCCAAGCCCCCCACAGCTGGAGGTTCCAACTGCAATAGCAGCAAGTCTAATGTCTGTAGCTTTCTTCCCTTCCAAACACCTTGAAAGATGTCCATTGCTTTCAGATTCCACATCCTCCCTACCAGAGACCATTTTAACATCATCTGATGATTCCTCGGCGTTCTTGCTCCGGCAAATCTCTGAGTTTCGGAGACTGCTCAAGAGCAGAAGCCAGCGCTTGGATACACAAGCAGAGGCACTCCTCGCTTGGCCTCCAGGGAGGCGCCTGAAAATCTCAAAAAGACATTCATCGGGAAGAGTTTCGATGGAGGGCTTCCTCTCCTCCTCGTATATGTTTCCTGAGGAAGCAAACGGGGAACTGATTCTAGCCCGCTTGCTTGGAGGGCAATATGCATCCAAATGGGAATAAACAGACCCCCCAAAGTAGAATTCATCATCCCCTGTAAATCCAATAACAAATTAACATCAGCTAAACCTCTCCACACACATTCATAACACCAACAATCAGAGAAAATTCAAGACAACAACAAAATACCAAGCCTTTATCCCACTATGAGGGTTGGCTAAATTCTAGCTTTCGATTCCATTTTATCTATGATCTTATCGTTTAGAAGACCAATACAATTAATATCAAACAGAAGTGTGTCCCTGATCAAGTTTTCCAAATCAAAAGGTTCGGATCAAGAAGGTCTAAAGTCTATAAGATACAAGGATGGTCTTTCCATCTAATACATGAACCAGAAGCAAGTAAAGCATCATATTTTCACAAGATCATCCCCTCAAAATCCAATAACAAACTTACTTAAGCTAAATCTGCCCACACAAATCCATGGCATCAGAAACTCCCTTCTTGAGATTCAGTTTTGCAAGATTTAATACGGAAAACGGGGAATATTTCTTCAGCTAGCTTTGCTTACAAGAAAAGAACTTTTAGTGGAGGCGAAGGAGGAGAAAATCTCGTTTTCTTGGAAAATTTGTGTAAAACTACACTTGTTTGAACAAAAGGGTGTCTATGTTACAAGAATTTCATATCAAGACGCTCATGCCAACAAATTCTAAAGCCTAAACAATAAAAGAATGGCCTTTCCATCTATACACCGAACCAGAGAATAAAACACAATATTTCACAAGAATCACAACCTTGAAACCAAAACCAACAGATTCAATTCAGGAATCGGAATCGGAAACCTACCACTGTAATTGACGAGAGTAGGCATGGTTGTTCCTGGGCACAAACACAAACCCCGCAGCCGAGAGCAAAAACGATCGGACAGATCACCGAAAACAACGAAACCCAGATCAGAAAAATGCCAAGATCTTGAACAGCCGATTGCATTACAGTCAAAAGAGGTCCAAGATCATCAGGAACCCTACGCTGTAGTAGGGCAAAAAAGTGGAGAAATTTGGCGAACGAAGAGAGAGACGGAGAGAGAGAAAGAGAGGGGAAGATGAATGAACGCTGTTGCTATTCCGCGTTAACAATCATGTATCATATATATACACAACACAGGCACATACATAATACATGAAGTGAATCGATATTTCATGGAAACAATGTCTGGTGACGTACCGATCTTTGAGATACGTGACTGCTCTTGTCTCTTCTCGGAGCAGTGTTCAATGAACACTTCCTTAAAACCGGAAATTGCCGGTTATTCCTCGTGGCTCGCCACTTGTACACCCCAAACCACCTACGTGTCCCTGACCGACAACCGGCTCGTCTGCCCTCTGTTTTCTATTTTCAGCCCAAATAAATAAATAATCAATCGCTTGAGATCTTTGGAATCACTAATCACTTATATTTGAGTTTTGGAGTGTCAATTAATTAGATCACTTTATAATAATAATAATAATAATAATAATTCACAAAGTATACAATTTAAGTAATAATTATATAAAGATTTGAGCATTTGAGTTTGGTCATAGCCATAGATGAGGCAATCAAATGCTCTTTTTAGGTGTGGGAGGCGCCCTTAGCTTTTTGAGAAGTTATTTTATAAAAAAAATTTAAAATAGTTCCTAAAATGAAATCTCCTTTAAATTAACCATTTTTCTTATTTTGTTTAAGATAATAAAAAATAAATATTTTTTAATATTAATATGGGAATTTGAAGTATTTTCAAAATGCAATGAAAATAAAATACTAGAAAAGCCATCGTGAACATGAGGTTTTTGTCTTTTTTTTTTTTTTTTGATTGGTTGAAAAATGAGATTTTACCTTTTATTTTTTTTATAGGATAAATTAGTAACAACTGACCACAATTAATCGTTGCTTGCCACATAACCCTCGTCGACAATGGAGTTCTACTACCCCATCGTTAAGAAGGGTTGGCAATGGGTTTTCAAACCCTGTTGGTGATTAGGGTTAAAATTAGAAAAAATATTTTGTATATAATTATCACTTGGAGAAGAGAAAAAAGTGGAGGTGCAAACTTTTGTCGACAATTAGGGCTAAAACTGAAATAACTATTTTGTTTATAGTCGTCACGACAATATGGTTGGGAAAGAGAGAGAGGTGGAGATGCAAATCCTTGTCGGCGATCAAGGTTAAAACTAAAATAACTATCTTGTGTATAGTTGTCACGATAGTGTGGTTGGGGAAGAGAAAGTGGTGGAGGTGCAAACCGATTGTATTAGTTAATGTATTGACAAAATGGAAGTTGTCGGCAACGAACTTGCAATTAATGTGTTGGGGTAAAAGTGGACGAAAATGAAGATTAATTGAATATTTTTTAAATCATCTTTGAGTTGAAAGATCAATAGATTTTGAGTAAATATGACCGAGGTGTGCTAGGTGTTGATGGACGCAAAAACATAAGTGAATTACATAGCTTGTAGGGATGGCTTTTTCTCAAAAAAAAAAAAATCAGTATAAATAAACTAAGCAATTACTAAACACGAAATATGGTTTAAATTCCTCTCCCCCCCCAAAATATATATATACATATATATTATGTTACTTCTCTAAGGAAAAACTATGAAAAATAGCATCTAATTTCTAATTGGTTGAGAATAAATAATATGTTGTCAACTTATTTGATTTATTTAACTTTTAATAATTATATATATATATATATATTAAATTTGTAAAATAATTATGTCTATCTAATATACCCTTAAAGGACACGAATCATTAGAGGTGAGCATTCAGTAACTAAATCGAACCAATTGAATAATTGCTCAAATTAAAAAAATAAAAAAATAACCCTTTTATTCTATTAAACAACTTATTCTCTCACGATTTTGTTGAATTTTGTCATTCTCTATTTTTTAATTTAATAAAAAAATAACATTATTTTTGACATTTCAATCGTTTTAATTATTTTATTTTTATTTTTTAATAAAAAGACTGAACATAACTGAAAAGGTCAAATATAAAAATTAAATCAAATCACTTTACAAATTAAACCGAATTGAATCATCCACCAATTTTGACTAATTTAGTTTAATTATTTTAATTTAACTAAAATTTTAATCACCTTTACTAATTGTGAAAGACTTTCATTAATACCTAATTAATTGTCAAAAGAAGGCGGCAACGTCACAAGATGTATGGTTCTCTTCTCTTGGACAATTGGGATTGGGCTTGGGATTGGGATTGGGTGGTGATATCTGCGCGCACAAGTCCATTGTGCCTAAAGGATAAACTTTGAGACTAAACGACGGTCTAGATTGGAAGCTTGGAAGGGATCTCAAGGGATTGGCATTTGCTTGCTTGCTTGAAGAAGCCCCTGGACTGGACTGGAGGCTGGAGGCTGGTTGGAGCCATCTCAAACTTTGATTTTGATTTGGTTTCATTTTGTGTGCTGCTAGCTATTACATCATGTCAAAGTTGTCTTCCCTCTCCATATATAAAATAATAATAATAATAATATTCAATCTAAATTTACAATACAAATTTTCGTGGTATAGAATATTATATAATAGAAATTATGTAAGAATATAATAAAAGCTGCCTTTGGGTTTCCCTTTGCATCTCTTCTCAGTACGTTTCCTTTGTTTTTTTAGGTGGTGCCATGACATATACAAAATAACAAAGCTTATTAATAATCATAATTATTATTATGTATTAAAACCAAAAAAATCTCATACTCATGGTTATAAAAAAATGCTATTAATTAATTGTATGCAGTATCATTATTGTATATATGTTTGTCATATAAACTTTAGCTTATTAAGTATTTTTATTTAAGAATAATTAGATTTACCGTTCGTTTAATTAAATTTATCGTTAACCTTGTAAAAACCCACCTAAATCATTTTATGAAAAAATACTTTCGATATTCATGAAATTTGGCCTACTTATGAGTTTCGTTGTCATTTTATAATAAATAATGTTAGGAGTTATGACTGATAACATCTTTTTTGTCTAACATCTTATTTAATAAAGATGTAATACATAACTGACGTCATTAGTCATAACTCTTAACATTACTCTTCTACGATATATCTTTTAACTCTAAGTCATCGTTGTTTTGTAGGTACATAGCCTCAGAAATTGAAAAATGTGCCTTTGGATTTGAATTTTCAGGCATGTGATTTTAAATATGTGCAAGTTGAGATGAAGGGTTAGCCAGTCGCTTTTGCCTGTTGTGTAAAGCTTTTCCATGGATGGGTGGGGGAGTTGGGTGGGGATGGATGGAAGAATTTATTGAGTTTAGTTTAAGGGTTATGTTTTAATTGGTAAACCAACCAGCATTATTTATTATGGCCTTAAGAAACGCATTAAAAGGAAAGAGGTGGAACATAATGAATGGGGGGTGGTGGGTTTGATGAGCATTAATTAATTAATTAAAAAAAGCTGACATTTTGGTTGCTTGTAGTTGTAGTAGCATTGCTTAAGAATAAAATGAATATTGTCACTTTAGATATTATTTATTAATCAAGATATAGATTATAAAAAATAAAATATAAAAAATATTTTAAATAAAAATATTTTCTATTATATTTATTAAATTTATCTGATAATTCTTAAAAAAAAGTCAAGTAATTTCTTATTTAAAATTTTTTAGATAAATTTATTTCTCCTCCCTTTTAAATTTTATAGTGAAAAAAATGCATATATCTTCTAATATATTTTAAAAAATTTAATAAATAATTTAATAAAAATTTTAAAATATTTTACAGTAGTACCATTCTATATCTTAATCTGAAAAACATTCTAACCTTATATTGATATAATATTATTTTATTTATTTTAACAAATACTATCTTAAAAAATGAATTTATATAAAATCATGTGAACTCTATCTTATCCATTTCTTTATTCTACAGAATTTCCTTCAAACATCTTTTAACCTTTTAATTTCCTTTATAAAAAGCAAAACTATATATATGTCTTGGGACGAGTGTGTGGAATGTTAATTTTTCTTCTATAAAAATGTAAAGATAATATAAATTTTAATGAATTCAAATAGAAGAACTCTAACCTTACTAAAAGCAGAGAATTTTATTTTTTTTAAATCAAATATATATATATATATCTATATAATAAGCAAGGGCGGAGCCACCTGAGGTCCAGTGGGGGCAGTTGCCCCCACTGGGTTAGATGTTTTTAAAAAAATTATTTTTTATAACAATTTACTTCTAAAAATAAAAAAAAATATTATATTTTATTACTAGAAATAAAAAAAATAAACATGGAAGAAAGTAAGTATATAATGGTCAGTAATAACTATTACAGTATTTTTTACAATTTGTTCATAATTTTATTTATTTACAATGATGTAAATAAAATTAAGTATTGAAGAAAATTGTAAAGCTAAAGAAGGAAATTTATATTAAAGAAAATAAACAAATTAACAAAACAAGTATTGAGCAAATTGATGTTGCACAAATTCTTATAAATCCCAGGCTAAGAACTACAATAATGGATTACAATGTAAATTTTCAGAATCAAATTAGAAGAGTATACTTGCAAAGTAATCTGTATCAGTCTCAAAATCAAGATAATTTATTCTAGTTTGGTTCAATGAATTTGGTGATTAGTTGGAATATAGTATAAGTATTTTGCTTATACTGTTATCTTTTTAAATCAAAGAATGGGGAACAAGGAAATGGTGATTTTTTCATGAAAGAAATGTTCAGTAATTTTTTTTATAAAAAATAAGATTTTAAGTTCATGCTAGAGATGCTAATAGTGTACGCAATTAAGTTCGAAACAATTATGAAATTTTAATGAATAAAAAATAAAATATTAAAATAGTTTTCTTCAGTCAGTTAGAACAAACACTATGTAATTATCGAATTCGTCTAAATGCATCAATTAATTGTGTTTGAGTTCTTTTATAACAATAATAGCCTTTCGTGGTCATGAAGAGTTTAAAGATTTAAAAAATCAATATAACTTTTTTAAACAATTACAATTCCTAGTATGAAAAGTTGTAAGGAATAATTATAAAAAAAAAAATTATTTTAATAATAATATTATTATTTTATTTTTAAAATTATAATTTTTATATTTAAATTCGCTCTCACTAGACTAAAATCCTGACTCCGCCCCTGATAATAAGACAGAAAGAAAGAAAATTTGGGTTCTCCTCATCTGGATATATATATATATATGGAGCCTGGCTTGAGTTCAGCTTGTTTTAATGAATCGATAATTCATGCATGTTAGTCTTGCTTGAGCTCTTCTATTTGTTGTCAACTTGTATATTATTGACCATCTGACCCTACTACTAGTTAAATAAATCAAATAATTAGATAGAAAGAAAGAACGAAAGAAAGAAGCCAAACAAACGATGCATGCATGCATGTATATATAACAAAATAAATAAATAAATAAACCATTCCATTCATGCAAAATATTTTCCATGTGAAAACGAGGGTGACCAAACTTCCACCTCCCATCCATTCCCCATAATATATAATATAACCCATTCTTATTTCCCCCATATATATAATATATTTTACTCAATAACTAATATTATTATAAATTGATCAAATATATAATAATTTTACCCAAAGTTAATAATACTTAAAAATAATAATCTTATTCAAAATTAACAATAAATCCGTTTAGTCACTACTATAAATTATTATTAACTTTAAATAAAATCATTATAAATTTTATTTACAAAACTAATTTGTGGCCGGCCGGGTACATGAGATTTTTGTAATTAAAAACTAAAATAAATAAAATGATGGAAAGAAAGAAACCCTGCATCCACTTTTGCACGTGAAGAATATTTTCCCAAATTACGTGAAAGGAAGATGAAAAATTGAAAACAATTTTCTTGGAACTCGGACAACAGCTGTGGCCAGCCGGGAATTTCATTAAGAATTAAGAATAGTGGTGGGAAAATTGAGTGAATTTTTAAAAATTGAAGTGATGTGTTAAATTTTGATTGGTTCGTTAAATATTAAATGTTAAATTTAACTAATTAAACATTTAAGTGGGTTGGGTTGGGATGGGTTGGAACGATCGAGGAGGATTTGGTATCATCAGAGCTACTTTGTTATTTAATTTTTAATTTTAATTTTACGAGCTGGGAGCTGAGCCCCCAGACCCAGTTCCTTTAAGTTAAGTGAATGAATGAATCTCTTCTTCTCAAAAGCCAGAAGCCCAACAAAGCCAATAGCCAATAGTCAATAGTCAATTGCAGAGCAGTGCAGTGAATGCACCCAATCAATATTATTATTATTCAAAGCAAAGCAGACGCGGTTTGGTTAAATTAAATGTACTGAGCAGGAGGACTGGCTCTGGCTGGCTACCCACTACTAGTAGCTACTACCCACTGCTTACATATATATATTTAAAATGTGATTTGAATATTCAATTTTGTTATCTTTTTATAGTATTTATTTATATATTTATGTATTATATTTTATATTATATCAACATATAAGTATCACTAAAATGTCAAAATTTAATGTTTAAATAGCAATTTTAATATATATATATACACATATATGCGAGAAAGAGAGAATTTGATTTGGAGAGGAAACCTAAGACATGTGTTAGTTAATTTTGAACAAACCCATGTGATTTCTGCCCTAAATTAAAACGTTTGTAACCATTTCTTGTGGAATTCCTTCCGTCCATAAAGTACCACTAGCTACGTCAATGTCATTGCTATTTTCCACATTACTTACAAAGTCACTTTAACGTTTCTTTGTTTGGAAAAAAACATAATTTTTGAATTTTTTTTTCTAAAATGTTTGGCTCCTTATAACTTGAGAATTTGGACTCTTATCTAGAAGAAAGAGTGCCCGAGAGAGAGAGAGAGAATGATACTCATATGACGATTCGAATAGCAACCTAAATAACAATGACAAGAAGGAGACAAATGAATAGAAAAGACGAATACAAAATAAGTTAGTTGAGTCCTTTTAGAATAAGAGAAGTCGAAAAAGGCACGTTAGGGTAACAAAAAATAACTTTTCTTCTAACAAATGGGAAGTCACCAACTTATCTGTCGTTTTAAATTTGCTTTTTTTTTCTTAATTAAAATTAATTTTTTTGTTAACTTTTATATTTTTCTTACTTCAAAATACTAAAAAATAGAAAAAGTAATTTTAAAGAAAAGGCTTCCCTAGACAAACAGAGATAATTTAATTCTTTTTAAGATAGGATCATAATTGATTCTTATCAATTCTTTTATACACATATATATATATATATATCTAAACTTAAAACTTGTGGGTAAAGTAAGATAAATCAGTGGTCCCTTGGTTCTGTGGGGCCTTTCTCCCTTAGCCCAGAAAATTAAAAAAATAAAAAGAAATTATATCGCACCTAGCTCGTACGAACGTACATTCATTATTTATTGTCTGTAGAGAGAGACACATGAGAGAGGGAGAGGGAGAGGGAGAGAGGGAGAGGGACAAGTAGGGCATGCAATATATCAACATGCAAGCGAGGCGAGGTTGGCAAGTTCCTTGAATGGAGAGGGCAGAGCCGCTGTGCATTGAACCCGAAAGGAGGTGGAATGCAATGGGAAGAATGGGGCGGTCAGTGTGTGTGTGGGGGTCCTCATTAATTAATACTTTAGTCTTTACGGTGGGCTTCTTCAATTCAACTTGAGAGGGGTACCTTCATTGTACCTGTCTCCTCTGTCGACACCCTTCTCTCTCCCTTTCTCAGTCCCCACTTGTCACCACCTTTTCAATGTCTTATAGCCACTTGAATATTAATGGATCCCAATCATATTTTTTTATATTGTTATTTCAAATTAATTAATTTCCAACTTGATGTGGTCCAGCCCAATATTACCGCCTTTTTTAAACTATAATTCTTTTTCTATGCTGTAATAATTAATAAATAAATAACCCTTAATCTCTTCACCATGGCTTCGTCTTTTGTGTGTCGATAATTGCTGCATCCTCTCTCGTTGTGAAGAGAGAGAATGCAACGACAATCAATGTACAAGTGACAAGACAAGATGACGATATTGACAGTAGAAAGGCGACGAGAGACTTATTAGCGAAGAAAAGGAAAAAAGAAAAAGAGAAAGAAGAAAAAAGAGAGGAGAAAAAAGAGACGGGAACTCACAAAATTGACAAAAATAACGTTCACCCCGTTAAAAAGGGTGAAAATCGCACTTGGTGCATGTCATGTTACATTGTACTAATGTTATAAATTCAAATTGAAATGTGCGGTTAGTTGTATATAGAAGTGAACATATTTTAGATATTTCTTGTTATTTAGGGCAACATTATAAGCGTACTCGATCATCCAATCCAAGGCCACTATACTAATTAATTAGGTTATTTCCTCAAAAAGTTGTAATAATTAATTTAATCCAAACAATGGCCCTTCTCCCCAAGTTAGCTTACCATATATGATATATTGATCCAACTTACTGGGGCATTTAATAAACTTTGATTCGTCACATTAACCAATTCTTAGCTGTCATTCCAAAATTTCACGCTCTTTCTGCATTAACAAGTCTTGGGGCATGCATGCAAATTGCACTAATGAATATGTTGATGATCTCAATGTGACAAAATTAGCATGCCAGTTCATTAATAAAAGCAAGTCCCTCCCTTTATTAATCAACATCATTTGTCAAGCTAACCAAATTAACAATCCACATTGGAAAGCTCTAATTTCCAGCTCACTGCAGCTGCAATTGTATTCTATTTCCAAGCCAATTTGCAAATCCCACCTTGGGTGAGACTCAACCTGTGGACTCCACAACCAAACCCACTTCAATCTTAACCCATCTGTCCTTGAAAAAGCTACAACTTCTTGATGATGATGTTAATGTATGAAATTAGTCATGCCAATTAATTAGGGTTTGGGTTTACATAAAAATTAAGAGAACATCTGAATTCTAAAAGCCAAGTAGAGAGAGACCAAGGACCACCTAACCAGATCGAAATCCAGATAATTAAACCTTGTTTCAGAGTTAATATTAGAATTAAGACTTATTTTTCATTTAGTGTTTGTTAAAATAAGTAAGATAAGATTGTATCAAGATAAGATTTAAATTATTTTCAGACCAATATATAAAATGTTTAAGATAACGCTGAAAAATATTTTAAGATTTTTATCAAATTATTTGTTAAATTTTTTGAAATGCATTAAAAAATATAAGTGTTATTTTTTTTTTATTTGTAAAGATTAAGATATGCTTAAAAACCTAGATAAGAAGTTATGTAATTTTTTTTTTAAGGGTCGTTAGATAAGTTTAACAATAACATTAGAAAAAAAAATCTAAAATATTTTTCATATCTTAACTTTTTTGATGTATATTTTAATTAATAAACACTACTTTAAAAAATAATCTCATAAAAAGGTAATAATCCGGACAGTTTGATTATTAGGATGAAAGAACTTGTTAGTTTATGTATGTGTGTTAAACAATTGATACATTACTCTTAAAGAGCCTGTATCATCTTTAGTCAATGGGAAATTTTATTTGTAACTAAACGTTTTGCTCTTTGCAATTAGTGTAAAGTGAAATATTAGATTTTATTATTTACAATCACATTTATTATTTTTTGTAACCGTTTTTATACCAAACATATCCTCAAAATACTATTCCCCAAAGAAGACACCTCAAGCGTATCAAATCCTCTTCTTCTTCTTCTAGTTCTTAGAATTATTTGTTGTTATTTGCTGTATTATTATAATTATAAATTTTCAATGTACATTAAGTTATTTGTAATAATATTTTGTTTTAGTATTTTTTGTTAGATTTTATTTAATTTAACTTTATTTAATTTATGAAAAAATATCATAAATTTAATATAAATTTTAAAGAAATAAAAATAAACATAATTTTATTATGATTTACATTTAACTAAAACAATTAAAATTAAAGCAACGTTAATTTAAAAAATAATAAATATAATATTAATCCAAATATTCGGGACACAATCATTTGAAATAATTTATATACATTTGAAATAATTTATATATAAAATTATTATATATATGTATATAATTATAATATATATGTATATAATATATTATATATAATTATAATATATATGTATATAATATATTATATACATATAATATATAATATATAATAGTATAATATACATAAAATATATAATAGTATATAATGTATTATATATATTTTGGGAGAATGCCGTTCTCCCGAATTCAATTAATATATGTAACATTATATTAATTATATATGTTTAATATAATATTAAACATATATAATTAATATAATGTTAACATATATAATTAATATAATGTTAACATATATTAATTGAATTCGGGAGGATGGCATTCTCCTGAACGCATTCTCCCAAATTCATAGTTTCAAGAAAAATGATTTTTCCTGAACTTATGACTTCGAGAGAATTGATTTTTCTCGAATTCATGGATTCAGGGTGTTTATCGAACCCTGAGATTTGGGGTTCCCCGAATACCCAGAACCTCGAGGTTTGAGGCATCCTCTAGGCCCCGAACCTTGGGGTTCGGAGGCATCTCCTAGCCCCGAACCCCGAGGTTCGGGGCATCTCCCACCCCCCGAACCCTTTCGGGGGCATCCCCAGCCCCCGAACCTCAAGGTTCAGGACATCTTCTAGCTTCCAAACCTCGGGATTCAGGGCATCCCCTAGTCCCTGAACCTCAAGGTTCGAGGTTTCAATGGCATATTTTTTATTTTTTAATTAATCTTATTATTTTAATTCATCCCTCGTGTATTTATATGTAAATTATGTGACTTACCTAGTGATAAATGTTATAAATTGTGTTGTTTCTTGCTGGAATATGTAAATAATAGTGGATAATAATCTTTCATCGTTGATAGTAACTGCTAATAGTAACTAGTAATTGATTATGGCGAGAAGAACTAGCCTGAGCAATGTTTGGTATTGAATAATAAGTTGTGTAATGGCCGATGTTGAAATATAGTGATTGTGCGATGTTTAGTTATAGTTGTGTCGACGTTCAATTTCAGTCGAGTCCAATTCCTTTTGGGCCGCACTGGATGATTCTGGGTCACGGTAAGAAGATAGGCCTTTTTAAGAAGCTAATGAAGAACACTTGACAATTTTCTCGTGATTCGGCCAGAATGATGCCTACTCCACGCCCGCACTCTGATTATTCCTTCAGAATGGCGGTTCTTCTCATTATTCTCCCCTTGTCCGTTTTTGTTGCTCCTGCCCCTCCTTTATATATTTGGGGACCTTTACATTTTGGATATCATATAAAAATAAAAAGATGATGTAATGGGGGACAAATAGTCCTTATCGTCTGTACAAAACCGTAAGTGGAGTCTTCATTTCGAGGAGCATGGGCTGTAGCGGTGGATGATCCCTACCTCTGACTTCTTAACAGTTTTTACAACTTTATGCGAGCTGATCGTTTTCGGGCCAGCGATCTCGATGGTCCAGCGATCTGAAGGATGCTCTCTGGAGTTCGCTCGCGGATGGTTTCAGGCTTGTTCGAAGGATGTCGGGAGTTCGCCAGGTGTCGCGTTTACAAGTTCGGGTTCTGGTAGTGAAAGCGACCTCACCCAGTGAGGTCGTTTGGGCCTTCTTGTTTCCAGGCGATCGGGCCGGTCCATCTGAGCGAGCCCAGCCCATACGGGAAATACGGGAAATACGTATAACAAGTTGTGAGTGAGTAAAATGACAATGGCAATCGTGATCGAGAAAGTGAGTGAACGCACTTGAAGAGTAATGATGGGTGGTTGAGCTTCAAAGATTTAAATGAAGGACAAATATGAGTTTTCATTTCAAGATATTTTAAAAATATTAAAATTAGGTTATAGAGAGAAAAAAGTATGATTGTAAATAGAATTTCCTTAGTTAATACACAATTTGGAGTGCGATTTTGTTCACCCCCTTTAACGGGGGTGAACATCACCCTCACAGCTTTTGTGAGGGTGATGAGTAACAGAATGGCAACTTATCAAGATATTTTAAATGAAGGACAAATATAAACAAAATAATACTTTTGTGTATTGACTAAGGAAATTCTAATTAATGAATTTATCAACTAATTAATGAACAAAATCGCACTCCAAATTGTGTATTGACTAAGGAAATTTTATTTACAATCATACTTTTTTCTCTCCATAATCTAATTTTAATATTTTTAAAATATTTTAAAATAAAAACTCATATTTATCATTCATTTAAAATATCTTGATAAGTTGTCGTTTCATTACCCATTACCCTCACAGAAGCTGTGAGGGTGATGTCGACCCCCGTTAGAGGGGGTGAACAAAATCGCACTCCACAATTTGTGGGTAGCTATATAGCTAGGGGCAGGTACAGTGATAAATAAATCTAATTTAGTACCCAAAACTAATTAATGGAAACAATGAACATGGCCGCTGCTCAAATGGCTTAATTAATTGGACGTTGAAGTTGGGGTACGCATTGATTGGAAGACCAGATACATTGTGGCTTCCAGTCTTGACTATTTCTTTTTCCATTTTTATACTATTCAACCTGCGAAGAAGAGAGATTAAATTGTTTATTTATTAGAGTAATTAATTGAATTACAGAAGACTTTTAGTGCAGGAGTGGTCAAACGATAATAGTTACGAATTCTTGTCGATAGTAAAAAGTTATGATTCTTTAATAATAAAATAAACTTAGAATGACCATCTTGGTATGACTTTTCGGTATTCATACTTTCGATTATACAAGTTAGATTTTCAATCTTTGTATAAGTGGATGATCAGACGTACAACTTAACAGATTGATATTGATATATTACTCACTTAATTATCATCGTGAACAATAATAAAATAAACTTAGTACAGAGTGGAGATGAGATGAGGTTCCATTTTCTCTGTTTTTTCATTTTCATTTCACATGGAAAAGTGTTAGCTAGGAAAGAAGGAAGAAAGAACACAAAAGAATGCCACAGTTCCACATGGAAAATGAAGAAAGAACACAAAAGAATGCCACAGTTCCACATGGAAAATGTTAGGAAAGTAAGGAAGAAGAACTTATATAGAAACAAAAAGATTCAAAGGTACTAGGGTACTAGTAAGTCACCAACAAAACACTTGAAAAAGACTTCACATTTATGGTAGGAAGAAGAAGCTTACATGAGACAATACTACTTTTATACTGCCTTTGCTTTGCCTCAACCACCACAATCAGGGTTTGGTCCTAAATAGAAATACATCATATTTTAAAATATTTAATGTATTTCATTTTTAATATTAAATATGTCTATTGATTGATAATAAATATATCATATTTTAAAATATTTTACCAACTAATAGAAATATTCTAATGCTGAAAAGAAAATTTATTAAAAACACCTTGAAGAGTGCCATTAGGGCACTCAATAGCAAACCCTACAAAAAAAATAGTAAGGGTCTGTTCTTTTTATTATTTTCAATTCGTTTTGAATTTTTAATTTTTTAAAACACTGAAAACTAAAAAATACAGACAACAGTCAACCCTCCTAAAATCTCATAGATCTCTCTCTCTCTCTCTCTCTCTCTTAAGCATCGATTGTCGACCGTGCCACCGTCGATCGCGTTGCCAAAAGCCGTCATTAATTGCGCTGCACAAAGCCACCATCGACCTCGCTCGCCACCGTCGAAAGTTGTCGTCTACCGCCCCTCTGACCATTCTTCTCTTATTGGTTCTCTCCTGTCTCCTTTCTTCTCTAAACCGCCCCCCTCCATGTAACATCCCGCTTTCTCGGGCATGTTATGCCTTAGGAAAATTGAGTCTTATTTTTTTTTTTTTCATTAGATTATCCCGAAATTCCCTAAGGCCTATCTAGTGTTTAATTTACACATTAGAGATAAATACAATTTACAAAGCGGAAGCTGAATCGAACTTGTTCCTGGCAATATATACATGAATAACTAGACAAATACTTATTACAAACGTTGTTACATAACCTTCGAAAAGTAAAACAAATATACATAATCATCATCATCATATCTTACATCATGAATTTTCAAGCGTTCAGACTTCGTAGTAGCAGGACTTAAACACATGGGCTACATCACATTCATTCATCTTATCGTTCATTTATCATGTACTTAGCTAAGTGCCATTTCATGCCTCATTCATCCTCGTACCTGCTACAGTCTCCATCTGGAACGTTTGAATATTCCAGGGGCAAAGCCCGATTAGATGATGAACCATCTAAGTAAGGGTACGTAATGCTATGTCATGAGTGTATGCAATGTCTTTCCTCGTAGGTGTCAACTGCACCCCTCATGCTACCTACCATTTTAGCGGCCACCTCTTTCGAAGCCGGGGTGTATGGGTGCACCATTGGTAAGGCAGCGGTGCCAGTTCGTACTCCCTACGGCCTCATATGCGTGTGATCAATGATATCAACGTGTAATCATGCATTTCATAATCATGTATGCACTCTACGTGATAGATACATATCAGGGCATGTCAATATGATGAAAACATTTTTGAGGAAGTACCACTTACCTTCTAGAGCTTATCGGGCTACCTCGAAATCTGTGTCTTGCCTCGATTTGCGTGCCAACCCTAAAATTCGCGCCAAACACCTCAACTTGACCTCAAAGCATCCTTGGCTTAGCATCTCCGATTTCCTCGATTTGCGTGCGATATTCCGAAAAGCGTCTCCGAGCCATTTTTCTCATCAAAATCTCCGGGATATCACCGAAATATAGTTTCCTATCTTTTTGGAATTTTTTAGGATTTTTTCCCCATCATTTTCCTATTTTTCTTCTTTTTCTTTTCTTTTCTTCCTTTTTTTTTTCTTTTTTTTTTCTCTTCCTATTCATCTTCTCCTTCCCCTGCTTCTTCTGCAACCCACGAGCAATACCCAGCTTCTTCCAATTTTCTTCTTCCTTTTCTTCTTTCTTTTTTTTTTCCCTCTTCTTTTCTTCTTCTTCTTCTTCTTCTTCTTCTTCTTCTTCTTCTTCTTCCTTCTTTTCTTCTTCTTCTTCTTCTTCTTCTTCTTCTTCTTCTCCCTGCAACTCCCCTACCATGCCGCCGCCGCCGCCCATGCGCTTTCCGGCTTACAGCCGCCCTCACCGCCAGTCGTCGGCCTCCCCGGCCACCGTTACTCCCGCCGCGCTGCTGCTGGCAGCCGCACGCAGCCACCAATGCCCGCGGCTGGTTGCTGGTTTGGCGCGGCTGCCTGCGGCCATGGCTGCCATGGCCGCACCAGCTCCCTCCGGTCTTCTCCCGAGCCTTTGCAGCCTCCTCCGACCGTCGCGCCACCATCAGCAAGCCACTCCTTGGTGCCTCGGCCTTCCCGCTGCTGCTCCTCCTTCCTTGATCACCATGGCCGAGCATCGAAGCTTTGCTTCTCGGCCATGGCTGCTGGAAATGGCCATTCTTCGGCCACTCACTCTCTCACCCGATCTCTCTCTCTCTCTCTCTCTCTCGCAAGCTTGAGCTCTTCCCACCTGTTCGTTGCCTTCAATCGACCAACTTCTTTGCCTATTTATAGGCAGCCTCAGCTTGCTCTCCTCGTCCATATATATATATATACACTGTTGCATGCTTGCCCGCCACGCACAGCATTTAATACGAAAATCTCCACAAATCTTGTTGCGATATCCTTAAATCTCGCTGCCACAATTCCTGCTATCATCTCCTCAAATCTCGCTGGCGGTTGCTTGCTGCCATGCCATTTAAAGCTTCACAGAAGCTTCAACTCCACGCACATACGCACGATGCTTACATTTAATGCCACATTTAATGCTAACATTGCTTCCTTAGATTCACTGCTCTAATTCTAATTCTGCCACTCATTCTCCAATTCATTTTAATTTCAATTTGGCTCACTGGTTGCCTCCCATTTACTCAATTTGCAGCCACTGCTTCGCCCATGAATACATATATTATATAACTATATAATACATTATATTATAAAGATAGTTACACATTTAATCTCAAATTTTATTTTTATTTCACTTGAGAAATTCCTTAATTATAATTATACTCTCAAACATCGAATTAATTTGCATTTCGATACAGAAAACGCTAAATTAATAATCTTAAAGTTACTCGATAATATCGATTTTGCCCTAATGTCCTCATCGGACCGTCGTTTCATCTCAAAACCACTGAAGGGTTGTTCGTCACGCAAAACCTGAGCCCCCTTAGGGTTCCGTTGATTTTTCGGGAGCCTCCTACAACGATTCGGTTTTACAGCCTAAACGATAGCTGTATTTTTGCTGTATCGAAAACTGTTCCTGATCTGATTTCTTTCAACACCATAAATCCCAACTCGATACGCTCGTCGAGACTATATAATTTTCTTTAGACAATTTCACTCCGAGGCATTCCCTTCAGCTGATTCGGTATCTGAAATTGCTATAAAATCACTTTTCGGTGTTCTAAACTTATTACGTGGCAACGTTATACGAACTTGGGGTATTACATTCTCCCCTCCTTACAAAAATTTCATCCTCGAAATTTGTCGCATGTCCTAAATCTCAAAATTTCATTATCGAAATCAACACTTGATTGATCGAATAAAGAAGATCCTACTTGAAACTCGTGGATACCAATGCACATATCAAAATCCGAACCCTTAGACTGACCATACCCATCAACCTATAGACAAGTACACTTGTTAACGATGCATACCTTTCAAATTATAATCGCATAACTCGGTCATTGGGCCAAGAATCTCCGCTCGAGCTCTTATCTAAATCGGTACTCACATCATCATAATGAGCCCGCGGCTCTCATATCTCAATCACGACATTTCTTTAATTCTGATTTCCTATGACGTCATTTATTTTGAATCAATCAATCATACTTTGATAATTTTCCAACCTTGACACAATGTTCCTGATCTCGATACATCTTAACTTTTATCAATCCTCAAGGAAATACTTTTTATATCGTCAAACTATTTCACTTACCCTTGGATCAAAACATAAAAATATACGTCATCAAATATCCTTGAAACTAGCTATGCCTTACCTTAGGTCATCTCAAACTTAGTCATTGCTTAATCCTTACTTGTGCTAATCTAGTCGAGATTTCTATTGTTTCCTCACTCTTGTAGGTATTCATCTCCCGGTATAACCTCAAGTTTTTGACAATTGACCATAATCATTTTCTAGTTAAGTCATATAACTATCTCATTAAGAAATTAATAGATTCTATCTGTCTCCAAATCTTCTTTTCGTAACTTAACCTTTAATATCGACTGAAATCTAATGTTGTCTTTCGAGTTTAGCAATACCAATTTTCTTGAATTGTTCCTTTGTTACTTGGTCGCCAAACTAATACCTATTTATCCATATACTCCTAACTCCTCGAATTTTTCGAAATGATCCCCAAATAACATTTTATATCATCAAATTAATCATTTAATCCTCAAATTACTCCTCTAGTAATAACGTTTTATGTCTACTCATTTTAATCATGCTCGATCCTTTTTGGAGCTACTTACTCAAGTTACCAACATTTGCTTGTACCAACCTCTACTCAAAACATTTGGTTCGTCTCTTGAAACCTACTGGGACATCTGACCTTCGAAACTTTCAATCCTCGACCTTGATTTCACGTTCCCAACACGGAGCCTCATGCTCTCATTATTTCTTTCTCAATTGGCTCACGACCTAGCAAGCAAGTCTTAGTCTCAACATCTATCGCGTCATTCCCGAATATTATCCTCAATGTTTCTCATGCGTCTCCCTATCTGAAGAGTACACTAATATATCCTCGATAAACACGATTACCACGTGACTTTAATGCAAATGGTACTTTGGTCAAATCATCAATTCATGATTCCATTTCTGATTTTTGTAATGTCTCATCCCTCAGTCGCGCATCAATCGCAATTACCCCAGCCTCTTGTAACTGTTTATCAGATTTGAGGTAAAGATATCGACTCTTAATTATCACATCTTTCAAAGCTCAATAATTTACATCCTCAATTGAGCTACTAAGCGTCTAATAACCTCAAGCTATTTATTGGCAATTAAGAAATAATCCTATTAAATCTTCCGAGAGCACATTCTGATATTTCTCACTTTCTCAACTTTCTCACGGCTTTTCATTAACTACAAGTGCGCGTACCATATATTGGCAGGTTCTTTATTTGCTTACATCACTTTAGTGATCATCTAGCTACATATCTCTCGATTTGCCCATCAGGGTTATCTAGATTAACCGTTTAACCCGACAGGAGTTCCATTCTCCCAAAATTGAAAATTCTAGATCTCCAATCGATTTCGATCTATTACTAACATTTTAACACATCTATCATTACCTGTCTTTCTCAAGCGCGCCAAAGATTTTCAAAGACATCAATCCGTAATCATCTCGCTAACTGGAGTGGGAAGGTACTTACATCTCCATGGTACCCCGATTCTTACTAATTCATCAATCTCTATTTCCTTAACGAGATTACCTAAGGACCTTCCATTTTTTTTTTTTTTGAAAACTTTAAAGTCTCATCACACGTCCTTAGATTCTCATCCCTTAGGGGAAAATTCATCGAAAATCCCAAATCGATTCATCTTTGAAGATCCCGGACCAGATCGCGTTAATTAGCTCCACTCATTTCTTATAAAGAATTGAGCCTCAAAACTTCCCGGAACTCTTTACCTAAGGATACCTTAAACCTCAATTAATTATTCAAGTCTCCATACTGATGCACAAGGCATGACTTGTCTTTAAGACTTTCGATCCCTCAAGCCTACTTGGCACATTGAATCGTAGTCACAATTTCTGTTGGCTAGGTTTCTCGTCATCCTTCCTTGGGGTCAATACGACCTACAAGTATCTTTTCCTCGAACTGAGATTGCCATCTCACAACTCATTATCGAAGTTTTGGACTAGCCACGCTCTACTACTGAGAACCCACTGACTCTCGTTTTTTTTTTTTTTTTTAAGACCCAGTTGACTATTGGCACACGACTATCTCTTGATCTTACTGCCATACTAGATACTAGGGTATTCTATCCTTTGAGTCTCACACTGTGTGTCGTGTCACCAATTCCCAAGAAGACTACGAACCCTACGACACTTGGTCTATATTCAATTTATTCCATTTCGAGTTGATTCCCTAGGCTTCCAGCCTCTTTCAATCAGCTAGTGGCACACCTCGCACCCTAGACTATTGAGACTTAAACCCATACAAGGTACAGATCCTACTGGGCTGTCCCAAATCTTTAGCATCTGATCGTTTTCCAGGCAGTCTGATATGATGCTTCGATCAACGGACTTCCCGTATTTTATCGCACACCATCCATCAATTATTTGCATGCGGGTCCTTAGATTCAGATCTGTTACTGCGAACACCGAACCAGTAGTTTCACCATACTGGTAGGGTTCCTTATATTGGTTACACCACCGCCAGCTCATCGATTAACACAACTCATACGCCATCATTTGACCATCTTCGGCCTCCGTCGGATCTTTGATCTACACATCCTATTTTCGAGATACTAAATGATACTCGAAATACTTATAATTTGATCCTAACTTTTTAACTACGTCTTGCCATATTAGACTAATCGTCCATGATTCGATCATCCCTAATAACCACAGTTACCCTATCATTTCACGTCATGATTCGACTAATAACCTCAAATCAATAGTCTCTAAATCTCTCGGATCCATACTCACGGTTTACCGAGTCAACCTTACACCCGAATCATATCATCAGATCCTAACATCACTAGCTAGATTATCTCGGACGGGCGTTCTATTGCTTAGCAAGATTAGATTCTCAAATCAATAACCTCTAAAACTCCAATCGACCATTTCCAAATCTCCAAATAGGGATTTCATTTACGAACCTCCACTTTGGGTTCTTACTAACTGGTTCTACCAGATCCTCTAAAGTCTCCAAATTACTATGCCCTAATCTCCAAATAGGGTCTAATCAACTATATCTGAGTCACTTAGGGCTTCCAATAATCTTAAGCTCTGATACCAACTGTAACAGCCCGCTTTCTCGGGCATGTTATGCCTTAGGAAAGTTGGGTCTTATTTTTTTTTTTTTTTCATTACATTATCCCGAAATTCCCTAAGGCCTATCTAGTGTTTAATTTACACACTAGAGATAAATACAATTTACAAAGCAGAAGCTGAATCGAACATGTTCCTGGCAATATATACATGAATAACTAGACAAATACTTATTACAAACGTTGTTACATAACCTTCGAAAAGTAAAACAAATATACATAATCATCATCATCATATCTTACATCATGAATTTTCAAGCGTTCAGACTTCGTAGTAGCAGGACTTAAACACATGGGCTACATCACATTCATTCATCTTATCGTTCATTTATCATGCACTTAGCTAAGTGCCATTTCATGCCTCATTCATCCTCGTACCTGCTACAGTCTCCATCTGGAACGTTTGAATGTTCCAGGGGCAAAGCCCGATTAGATGATGAACCATCTAAGTAAGGGTACGTAATGCTATGTCATGAGTGTATGCAATGTCTTTCCTCGTAGGTGTCAACTGCACCCCTCATGCTATCTACCATTTTAGCGGCCACCTCTTTCGAAGCCGGGGTGTATGAGTGCACCCTTGGTAAGGCAGCGGTGCCAGTTCGTACTCCCTACGGCCTCATATGCGTGTGATCAATGATATCAACGTGTAATCATGCATTTCATAATCATGTATGCACTCTACGTGATAGATACATATCAGGGCATGTCAATATGATGAAAACATTTTTGAGGAAGTACCACTTACCTTCTAGAGCTTATCGGGCTACCTCGAAATCTGTGTCTTGCCTCGATTTGCGTGCCAACCCCAAAATTCGCGCCAAACACCTCAACTTGACCTCAAAGCATCCTTGGCTTAGCATCTCCGATTTCCTCGATTTGCGTGCGATATTCCGAAAAGCGTGCCCAAGCCATTTTTTTCATCAAAATCTCCGGGATATCACCGAAATATAGTTTCCTATCTTTTTGGAATTTTTTAGGATTTTTTCCCATCATTTTCCTATTTTTCTTCTTTTTCTTTTCTTTTCTTCCTTTTTTTTTCTTTTTTTCTTTTTTCTCTTCCTATTCATCTTCTCCTTCCCCTGCTTCTTCTGCAACCCACGAGCAATACCCAGTTTCTTCCAATTTTCTTCTTCCCTTTCTTCTTTCTTTTTTTTTTCCTCTTCTTTTCTTCTTCTTCCTTCTTTTCTTCTTCTTCTTCTTCTTCTTCTCCCTGCAACTCCCCTGCCATGCGGCCACCGCCGCCCATGCGCTTTCCGGCTTACAGCCGCCCTCACCGCCCGTCGTCGGCCTCCCCGGCCACCGCTACTCCCGCCGCGCTGCTGCTGGCAGCCGCACGCGGCCACCAATGCCCGCAGCTGGTTGCTGGTTTGGCGCGGCTGCCTGCGGCCATGGCTGCCATGGCCGCACCAGCTCCCTCCGGTCTTCTCCCGAGCCTTTGCAGCATCCTCCGACCGTCGCGCCACCATCAGCAAGCCACTCCTTGGTGCCTCGGCCTTCCCGCTGCTGCTCCTCCTTCCTTGATCACCATGGCCGAGCATCGAAGCTTTGCTTCTCGGCCATGGCTGCTGGAAATGGCCATTCTTCGGCCACTCACTCTCTCACCCGATCTCTCTCTCTCTCTCTCGCAAGCTTGAGCTCTTCCCACCTGTTCGTTGCCTTCAATCGACCAACTTCTTTGCCTATTTATAGGCAGCCTCAGCTTGCTCTCCTCGTCCATATATATATATATATATATACACTGTTGCATGCTTGCCCGCCACGCACAGCATTTAATACGAAAATCTCCACAAATCTTGTTGCGATATCCTTAAATCTCGTTGCCACAATTCTTGCTATCATCTCCTCAAATCTCGCTGGCGGTTGCTTGCTGCCATGCCATTTAAAGCTTCACAGAAGCTTCAACTCCACGCACATACGCACGATGCTTACATTTAATGCCACATTTAATGCTAACATTGCTTCCTTAGATTCACTGCTCTAATTCTAATTCTGCCACTCATTCTCCAATTCATTTTAATTTCAATTTGGCTCACTGGTTGCCTCCCATTTACTCAATTTACAGCCACTGCTTCGCCCATGAATACATATATTATATAACTATATAATACATTATATTATAAAGATAGTTACACATTTAATCTCAAATTTTATTTTTATTTCACTTGAGAAATTCCTTAATTATAATTATACTCTCAAACATCGAATTAATTTGCATTTCGATACAGAAAACGCTAAATTAATAATCTTAAAGTTACTCGATAATATCGATTTTGCCCTAATGTCCTCACCGGACCGTCGTTTCATCTCAAAACCACTGAAGGGTTGCTCGTCACGCAAAACCGGAGCCCCCTTAGGGTTTCGTTGATTTTTCGGGAGCCTCCTACAACGATTCGATTTTACAGCCTAAACGATAGCTGTATTTTTGCTGTACCGAAAACTGTTCCTGATCTGATTTCTTTCAACACCATAAATCCCAACTCGATACGCTCGTCGAGACTATATAATTTTCTTTAGACAATTTCACTCCGAGGCATTCCCTTCAGCTGATTCGGTATCTGAAATTGCTATAAAATCACTTTTCGGTGTTCTAAACTTATTACGTGGCAACGTTATACGAACTTGGGGTATTACACTCCATCTCCGTCACCTCCATGAGCCGCCGTCAACCTCATTTACCACCACTGAAAGTCATTGTCAACCGCCGCCCCCTCTCCCGGCATTCTTCTCTTGCTAGTTCTATTCTCTCTCATCTCTTCTCTCAACCATTCCCTGCCATTAAATTTAATGAGATTTAGCCGTTAAATTTTGTTGATTTTTGGGTATGTTAGTCGATGACCCCTTGGGTGTCGGGGGTTTTCTTTGATTGTTGAAAATCACCGGCCACGATAGTTGGTGACGACTGACAGTTTGTATAAGTGTTGGCCAAAAATTAAAAGTTAGATCTACGAAAATTTAACATTAAATTTGACCTATTTTTGTGTATATTAACTCCCTTGACTTAGAGTTTCTAATGGTAGGCTTTGATCGTGTGAATCTTCGATCGACGGTAGTCATCGACGACAGAACCGCTGGCTGGAGAAGATGCAGTGCGCTAAAAAATAGAAGAAAAAAGGGAAAAAAGAAAAGAAAAGAAGAAAAAAGAGAAACACAAAATATTTTTTTAAAATTACAAAGTAAAGGTATTTTCTAGTTTTCTATTTTAAGAAATAATTTTTTATAATAATAAAAAGAACACGTTTTTAAAAATTTCAAAACAAACATTCAAAACATAAAATTAAAAATAAATTCAAAACTGAATCACAAAGACCACATCACCTAATATTTTTGCATTCTGTTATTTCCAGTTACAGGGAGAACCAAAACTACTAGCGGGCAAAGTATACAGAAAACAACGGCGTGTTAAGACAAGAATTGAGCTAATTTTGACTTTAATGATGTGAAGCATAGGGCAAATGAAGAAGGGCAATTCTTGCAAAATGCATGATAACGTAACGGGTTGAAAAAATCTAGACATGTTGGCACTGTCTAAGTGAAACATCTGATTCCATAACAGTAATCCCAAGCTCAAGACCCTGTGTTTCAATGGACAAAAATGGTGAGAAAACAAACCAACACCCACCCAAAAAGGGCCAACACGCTGCACTCTTTCTTGACTTTCCACAACAAAGTTTCTCTCTCCAATTGATTTGAAAAGACCAGCCACAAGGAAACCAAATCAAATCCAAGCAGAGCAAGTGTTGAATTGAATAGTAATCAGATCATTACCTGTTTTCCAGATATTTACTAAAGAAAGATCAGGAAAAATCAGAAGCACACTGGTCTATTAACGTTGTTCTTTACATTCTTCATCTTTTGAAATATTTTCTTTTTCCCAGATACTTACGGAGCTATGACAAGAGTTAAAACTTGCAAATAAGAAGATGGCCTAACAGATATTGTTGAGGAGTTCCTTAATCATACAAGCCATCATGCTCCCAGATGTCCACAAGATACTCTACCATTTCCTGTCAGGAAGCCAAAAAACAGTTCAAAGTAGTTACCATCAGCTTGAAATTTACTACTAGCTATAGCATCAAGCTCGGCTGGCTGGCTGGCTAACTTACAGAGAGAGGGATTGGTCGGGAGTAACGTCTGTTAGTCCCAAGCAAGGTCTCATATGTCACGTTCCAGCTGCTGAAACATATGCAATATACATACATGATAATTAAGAATTAGGGTGAGAAACACATGCTGGCGTAGAAGAAGAATAAAATGAGAAGATAATTGAAGGCAACTCATAAAAAATAGATACTTGCTGAATAGTTGAATGATAAAATCATAAACAGATAATGTTTTCACTCTTACAGTTGGCCCCCTATAATCACTCTTCCAAATTGTGTATGGTAAAAGAGTTATTCCACCTTACCCAACACCTTCATCAAACCAAGTTTCACGTATTTCTGTCTATTTCATTGGAATCACAAGAAAACTTCACCATTTGATGAAATTTACTAGCAGAATGTTAAAACTTGAGGCAAATATACCTTAATCTGGGTTTGCAGGTGCGTCCATGGTTCTCAAACTTTTTATTTGCAATCCACTGCAACCTGGTCTGATTCCAGTTCAGAAGACCTGCCATAAAAAATCTATGAAGGCTAAGGCTACCATAGGCTTCTGGAGAACATGAAGAAGAAAGAAATTGGAACACACATATATGTATTGACAGGTTAAAATACCATGATGAACAGCACACTGACAAACCAAGATGTCCATAACTGGCAGCAGAGTAAATAAAGCGCACAATTACATGGACATTATGCACAAACAGTGGACCTTGACAATAACTCTTTCCCATAATTAGCAGCAGAGTAAATAAAGTACACAATTCCATGGATACCACGCAAAAACGATGGACCCTGACAATTACAATTTAACGTAAGAAGGATTGTAAAGAAATAAAACTCACCATGATTTACAAAATCAGAATGGTTGCTACTGCTGCCAGTGCAAACATTCATGCTCTGGTTTGATAAGCTTATAGCTGAGATGCTTCCCTGAGACTGAGCTGCACTATTGTCCAAGTCATATGTGCTAGTGCTCCAAAAATCTTCTGATGCACTGGGTTTTTTAACTGTCTGTCCCTGAATTCTGAGTCCCTTTGAGGGCTCATCCACGGCAGTAATTGGCGTGGGCTTGGTGTAACATCCAAGACAACCTCTGCTCTGTTAAAAGTAAGTTTTATCCATGCATACAAGAAATTTCCAGCATGAAGGCAAATCAAATAAGTGGTAATCAAAACACCAGTGGGATATCAAGACAATAACTGCAGTCTAGTCATTAAATTGTTCATGATATTTGAAGCATTCTTATAAAGCACGCAATTTTATTAGCACCCCTTTTTTTTTGTTTGAATTTGCCTCCTCCTAAAATTGCAACCTCATAGATGATGAAAAGAAAATCTCTCCAGATTCTGAAAAGGTAAATGCAGCCTAACTAAAGAACGTTTCCTAAGCATCCTAATAAGGTAACCAGTTAACAATACTCTCCAAACCAAATCCCAACATGCGCCTGAACATTATTATTATTATGGTATCAGGATATCAACATAACTGCTTCATTTGTCAGGTTTAGGCCTAAACCGGTAAAACACCAGTAAGTATCCAATTGGCAACTGTTTGTTGCCACTCACCTCTTGCCTGAAGCTAGGATCATCACACTGTAAAAGTTAATTGGAGCAGAATTCAGTTATTCAACTTCTGTTGAATGCCAGGGGCACTAAAAAAACAGTATGGTAGTTTACTCGTGGAAGACAGGTAGTTTTCTGGAAATTCTTACGGTATGTTGTTTTCTAGTGTCTAATTGTCAGTGATTCTGTTACGGTGTTACCTTTCAAAGAAGCAGCTGGTCTTATGCATGGAACCCAGAAGATAAAAGGGAAATGATTGCCAATCAAGTCACTACTTTTTCAAGAGGTCTATTTCCCCTTAAAAGTGAAAGCAGATAGGTTCGTCTTTCCTTCCAAATTTGAAAATTGCATAAATGCATTCCAGGTACAACACAAAAAACAAAGCCACTTCTAGGTCTCCAATTTATAACCACCATCCATGATAACTAATGGAGGAAATCAGACCCCAGAAACCCACACTCTGGTCATTCCGCTGGAATAATTCGTTTTGCTTCTTTTTTTTTTGATAAGTTCCACTAGAATTAAAACCTAAATTCTAATAAACCATTTTCAGTTAAAATTCAAATTCTATTGATAAAAATAAAAATTCAAACTACATATTGACCAGTTTGAACCATACAATTAGTTAAGAAAAGAATGAAGATTTGTCCAAAAAAACTCAACATCTGTTTCCAACTAAACCAAACGCTAACTCTGCAAATTGAGGAAAGAAAACAAAAGAAAAGCACGGGGTAAAAAACTACCATATTCGACCTAAATTTATCAACCCATCAGTTAGGTTACAAGATGAGGAAAAAAAATGAATAACATTCGTGTAACATAATTTTCTCTTTGAATACCCAGAATTCAATAAACAAGAATAACCACAATTTCCACTCATTTCCTGCTCGTCCTAATTTCAAATATAACATAAACAGTTACCAAATCATCAATTTATCAAAGGCGAAATAATTAGAAATTTAAGCCAATGTCTCCCACCTCCATTTCCCCAAAATCCAAACGGAATTCGATCATAGAAGAAGAAACCCCAAAAATGCTTCCAAATTTTTGGATTCCCCAATTTTCTAATCATCCAAACACAAATACACGCGAAAAAAACCACGAATTCAAGAGGCGAAATCGCGTACTAAGCACTTACCCCATGCAAGCCAGAAAGTGGTTGATCCAAGCAGTTAACGAACTGTACAAAATCATTTCCTGTTCCCTCGTCTTCCACGCTCAAACACAGCTTCCCAATCGACGATCGCGTGGCTGGATCATCATGCCCAACGCCGCAGACACGGATCTGGAAATCAAAGCAATTGAGATCTCTAGGGCTTTATCCGATTGACGTTGATTCAATAAAATACATCCATACAGAAGCCGTTGATTTGTATATACATATAGCTGAATTTTACGAAGCTCTGAATGGCTGAGTCTCTCGGATCATTCGAAAGGACGCCAACCGCCGCCAGCCGCCAATCCACCTTCTTTCAGCTGTTGCCTTCCAAAGTGGTGAAATTATTACGAGTTTGGGTATTTATTGCTAATTCTTGATTAATTAATGAGCGTAAGTGTAATTCTCACATAACTGTAAATATGCTCTCCAAAAATAAATATTACTTTTAGTAATTTAATTTAAGACTTAAATTACAAGATGTCTAAATGAAATTTGCTCAAAATCTATTAACTCTACTAATTGTTCTTAGCATAGCTAATTCATTTTTAAATATGAATTAAAAATTAATAACTCGTTAAAATAGTTTAAATATCCAAAATTGTGATTACTAGTTACTACTATATTTTTGCATTAAGGTCACATTTCCCTCAACCAATGCATCTATCTGGCACCCATGATATGGTACGAATGGATAATTGGGCAATTATAAATGAATCAACAAAGAGAGCTCAATCAAGAGAATGGGCCTGGAAAGGAGGTGTTGAGATGAGATGTCACAATTGAATGATTTGGATGGTACAATTGGGTTGGAGTGGTTAAAGCAAGAGGGACGCTTGGTTAAGTGCCATTGAAGAAAATGGCAAGGTTTGGTTGAATTATTGGTACAATGGGGTCCCAACCATATGGTTAGATCAATCTTATAAAGGGATTGGGAATCTGATCATCGGATGATCACCAAATCATATGAGCTAAAAATCAAGTTTATGGTTGGTTCACCCACTCACTGTCACTAATGTGATTTCAACTTTTTTATTGAATTAATGCTGTCATTGTATTTATGTAATAATTTTGACAATAGTTTTTATATCATTGTTTATTTTATTTTTTATATAAAAGGTGTTTAAACAATACTGCAGCCTGTCACTGCAAACATTCAGGCATTTCTCATGGCCAAACAAGAGCAAGTCACAGCAAAGCTTCATCATGGAAGGTTTAAACAATTCAGTCCATTTGGAACTGACGAATGAAGCAAGTTCCCAAGCATTCAGCCTTAGAAGCATATAATATTATACAAGGAAGGGTATATAAAACGAACACTTGGATCAGAATTGGTCTAGATCCAGACGACTGGCATGCCAACCCATAACAATGTACAATGGCACGCCAGGGTTGAGGTTCCATGGCATCTTCCAAGGTAAGATCCCTCCTGAAGCCCATAATGCATAAGACAGCAAAGGCTTCTTGACCATCATAGAACCTTACAACAAGACTCCAATAATGTGAACAAATTTTCGTTTCCATTAACGAAGGAATCTGAATGTTTGCCATAATGCTTGCTATGATTTTCTTTCCTGCAAAGTTTGTTCCTTAATATAAAGGAAAAGAGGAATGAGGGTAGCAAATGAAGAAATGGAAAGGAACACGACGATAAGCAGTTTCAAAACAACACGACCAAGAAAGCCAAGACCAGTGTTGGTATTGGAGAAGTGAAGTAATCAGACGGCAGCACAAAGGCCATTTCCAGGATACCAAATGTAGGAACTGTAGGTTGACCAGCAAGTTCGCGTTTGTGCCATATCTCCTCTACTGCTTGTTGCCCTGGTTGAATAAAAGAGAAGCCAGACTGGTTCTCCATCCATACATAATAGAAGTTTCATTCTTTTTTGGCAAAGCAGAAGGCAGGCCAGTTCTCACGTCATGACTGAGTAAAGGCACCTGTTTGAGACTTGTCTCCGAGGATCTGCAAGGAATACATCCACACAAACACGGGATTAAGTATACAGCATAATCTTCGGCACTGGCCAACCAAATTTTCATAGCTCATGATAGGGTGGCTTCCTCCCAAGGAGAATAACAACAGCAGTAATCATATGCACAACACAAATTAACTTCTCTTTGTTATTAGTGAATATCGGGTTTCTTAACTGGAGGTAGAACTAAAGAGTTAGTGTTAGTTACACTAGACCCAAGCATCATAAGATTGGCACACTTGACACTCCTCTTCATGAACCAGAAAAATCATTGGACAAAATCTAGTTAGCTACTCTAGAAGAAGAAATCAAATACTAATTTACTTCCTTAAAATGAAAGCTTCCGCTTCTCAATACACACAAACACACATGTAGGCTTATGGTAGAATTGCTATATTATCCAAAATTTCATACATAACAGTGAGTTTTCTACCAAAAAAAAACAAGCATATGTGAACAAGCACAAAGTTGCACACGCAAATGATTTCCAATGGGAAAAAAAGAAAAAAAAAAAAAAAAAACAAAAGGAGACAGCACAGAAACACATACATCAGAGAGAGGGGGCCTTCACAAGAAACTGTTGACATGCCTTGTCTTTGTTTGTGCTTGGGGTTGGCAGTGCATAGTACATACACTCGCCCTCGGCGTTTAACTGTTCTACAAAATTCACACATCTTCTTCACGGATGAACGCACCTTCATGGTATCTGCTGGTGATGGAAGCTAAGCATCCACAGGAAAATTTTACCCAATGACAAAGGGTGAGTGAGAAAACCAATAGTTTTACAGGAAAACAAAAGCGTGATGGTTATCACAGAGGCACAGCATGGAATCAAGTCAGCAAAGAAAAATCCAGGAAAACTACGAAAAAACCAATCATATTCAGGAAGGAATAAACATTGGAAACTTCCCGCAACCCCCAAAACAATAACTGGTGCTGTAACCATCATCCATGGAAAACATAGTGGATGAATGATAAACCATTCATCAGCTTAGAGTTACAATTGCATGTTTGTTGTTTTATTGAAATTGATCGCTGCCAATATAATCATCATCATCATCACAAACCTTAATCTCACTAGGTGGGGTCGGCTATATGAATTCTAAATCTTTAATCATCTCTATCCATGTTGATATTTTCTGTAAGGCCATTATAACACTTTTCATGTCTAGGGTTTCCTATCAAGTCTTCTTTGGTCTTCTTCTATCTCCTTTTCACAAATTTCTTCCATTCCTTAAACTTGTCTCCCAATTGTGTCTACTGATCTTCTACTCACGAGCCCAAATCAACACCAACAGTTTACATAAAATTCAAAGTATCATGTTGCCATCTAAACTAAAAGGATCCATTGGGAAAATTGGTATCTGTATCAACTAAAAATTATTAAAAGATTTACTCATGTCAACTAAAATAGAAACCAAAAAACCATCAATCAGATATTGGGACTTCCAAAGGCATCCATAATGTGCCCTGTTCCCTCTTCATGAAAGCTAAACCATTTCTCCAAAATGTCGTCTTGTCAAGTAAGCATAGAAAAGCTTATCAAGATAAGTTGAGTCATTTAACACTACACCCAGTTAAACCTCTACACAGAAGAGTTCACGCTAGCATTGACACTATGTTCTCAGATAAAGAACAATTATCCAGAAACAATTTTCCATAATTCAACCCAAATCCCACACAGCCCCAATTCTGAAATCACGTGAAAAACTAATTGATTGGTAAGAATCATCATTTCACTGTTAGTACCACCACAAAACTACAAGAATCCAAGTTTGCCAGTGTGAACAATGAAACTGAAACCAAGTTTAAACTTCAAATCTAATAAATTCATTCCAATATCCTCAACTCATAATCTAAAAATATCTAAACCATGCATAAAGATTAAGAGAGTAAAAAAAAAAAACTAAAACCAAAACCCTAATTTAAACAGCTGGAGAACTAGTACCAACGATAAAAACCCACAAAAAATCGAACACTTTGAACTATCCCCACGAGTGCGATCACTCGTCCACGGCCCAGTTCTTCAAACCCTAGAACATCAACAGAAACGAAACGGCAGAAAAACCAGGACAATATATCACCCTTAATTCAACATCTAAATAATCATAGATATGTATACATACACAGAGAGACAGTGAATAGATACATCTACATGCTATATGGGGAAGTACCTGAGGATGAAAGAGGGGCTTGAACGAGAAGATCCGGTGCTGGTGATGCAAAATTGCAGACCTATGAACAGCCGAAGAGCGTGGGTGCGGTCTTAGCGGAGCATCAATGATGGGCTGGGCTTTTAATGGGCCTAGTTGAGCACGGCCCATGTAGTAAGTTGCTTTGAGTTTGATTTGTGATTGTGTATCATGCAAAACTAGTTCAAATGAAATTGATTCGTGCCAATAAATGATATGATATTACCATTATAATAAATAATTTTTCAAATGAAACTGATTTTGTGTGTGTTTTTTAATAAAAAAAAAGATGAGTTAATTTAGAACGATACTCCTCAAAATAAAATAAGTCAATTTTACAATAAGAGTTGAAAGTAACATAATAACATACACGTTTTCATAATGTCTTTTGACTTAACTACCATTAAAATACCATCGAAGAAATTGAATAGCCCTCTTACTAGACTTTTTTGTATAGTCATAAATTTTTCCACCCTAAATAAGTATAGAATGCAAAAAGAATATCTAAGATTCATAATGTACTTGAACATGATAACCCTTAAATCACCAAAATTTATTACATATCATTAAACTACCATTATGGTTGTGTCCTTTTTAACTTTTATTACCAAATCATATGATAAGAAAACTTATGTGACTCAAAATATATATATGTATGTGTGTGTGTATCATTAGAATGAAGTGATAGAGTCTCCTTTCTAATCATCAACCAGTAGAATGTTTTTCTACCAAATATAAGCTTATTAATAAATTACATTATTATGTAAAAAGAAATTACATAAAAAATCTATTTATAACATTATATTATATTTTTGGTAAAGAATAAAAACGCATGTCATTTGAACTCGAGACTTGATATCTTGTCAATAGAGTGATTCTCGAGGGCATTCAAAACTTCAAGATTTGACACTCAAAATCAAATTGAGATTACATTTGATACGACAAGACCCAGAAAAAGAAAAAAGTTACAGAAATAAAATAGAATGGTCACTTTATTTAATCGCCAAGTTTGGTATAAGAATAGATTAATCATTGCTTTTTTGGGACATAATTTGAATGATAAATGATAGATTGTGATATATCTGTATCATTTCAATGGCTCGCTTGTTCGAATTTTGACCTCTCCAAAATATATCTCACCACTTACTTCCTTCGAAAAAATCAAGGGATTGCTGAAGACCTTTACATAAGAAATGAGGGTCATTCTAAAAATAAATTAACTATTTTATTATATTATTATGTATAGTACGTCTTTGATGAGGGTAAGCATTCTCAGGTCCATAATTACTTCAAGACCTTGAGAATATAGTCATTTACAACAGTGACACATGCCCACCAAAGAGTCACTCTCTTGACGTCATCCTACATGGGCCCAAAGACGACACGTGGCAGATACGTCTCACCACGTTAGCTAATCGGTTGCTCAATAAAGATTCTCCGGATTCCTCGAGATCAACCATTACATCGTGAATCATGGAGATATGAACAATCTTGAACTCCTTGGCGACGATTATGAAATCCATATCGTTAAGATTCTAGCTCCGCAAAGAACAGGATAGAGATCTCGGTGATTTGAAAAATAATCATTACCTTAGCAAGAGAATAAAAAGGGAATAATCAGTGACGACTAAGGGGATCGAACCCTTTTCTTTCTCTAAGTTCAAAATTGCACATCTGAAGCTTTCCTTTGATCTGGTAATTTGACTTTAGCGTCGGAGTGAGATCGGGAGAATAAGTCCCCAACTCCATTATAGGTACTCAGACCGAGGCAGAAGAATGTGATCGACTTCCGTATCATTAGTCTCCATTGTGATGGAATGGAAATACAAATAGAACAATTGATGAAAATATCAATTTATATTATAAAAAAGTATATTTAATTTTAAATAATTATATAATTATTTAATATATATAAACTATTATTTTTAATCTTCCTTATGTAAAAATAACAAATAAAAATTATTTAAATTTCAAAAAGTTATTTAATTCCAATAATTATATAATTATCAAATATATATATAAATAAATATTTTAATCTTTCTTTACATAAAAATAGTTACGTAAAGAAGACTGAAACCAACATTTAGATTCAACCATTGGAAAGGAGGGAGGAGTTGTTTGCCGCCTTTGGTGCTAGTGGAAGAGAAAAGAGTAGCTCACCATGATGCCAGCTACAAAGGTGAGAAAATAATGGCGAAGAAGAATGGTCCCTAGGGGCGGATGTAGGAGCAACTCGTGCGAGTCTTAGCCCTTTTCTAAATCTATCTTGAGGATCTAGAGAGAGGAGATTAAAATGATTTATGAATTTGAGGATCCACACCTGAATCCAAACCTGATAGTCGCAGGGGCTGACAATCAAAAAAAGGAAGAAAGGATGGGATGGGGTCTTGTTGGCAGCGAAGGGGTGAATGGTGGCAGTAGTTGGTAGCAAAATATAAGGGTTAGGACTTGGGAGCCATCGATTTTGGGCAAATGAACCATCGAGTGGTTTTCATAGAATGGTTGAGCTTTCCATTCAATTTTTGATAAAAAGATTTTCATTATTTTAATAAAATGGCCATTTCTTATAAAATGGGTCATTTCATTCATTTCTATTAACTAAATGAAAAAATAACTATTTTTTTTTTCTTTTTCATTCTCACTGCTTCATCGTACGATACTCCATTTTTAGTTGAAGATTGAAATTATCTTACACAAATATAGGAGAGACCTAGTAATTAAGAATTAGTTCAATCTTAGATAGTATTTGTTAATAAAAATATAGATAAGAAAAAATAAGATATGGAAAACATTTTAGATGATCATTAAAAAAGAAGTCACGTGACTTCTTATCTGCTATTTTTCAAATATGTTTATCTCTTTTCACCTCTTTTAACATAAGCATATTTTTGACCTTATATATAATAAAAAAATGATGCATGTGTCCTTTAGTGCATTCTAAAAATTTTAACAAATAAATTGATAAAATTCATGGTATACTTTCCAGTATTATTTTGACCATTTCATATATTGGTCTGAAAAGTATTTTAATCTTATTTCGATATAATATTATTTTATTCATTTTAATAAATGCTACCTTAGATAATATTTGTTAAAATGAATAAGGTAGCATTTGTTAAAATAGATAAGATAAAATTAGAATATTTTCTAAATTAATATATGAAATAATCAAAATAAGACTATGAAATATTTTAATATTTATATCAGACTAATTACTAATATTTTTAAAATATATTAAAAGATATATAACTAATTTTTTTCTTATTTATAAAACACTAGATAAATTTATATAGAGTGAATAAAGATAAATTTGTCGGAACAGTCTTACATAAGAAGTCAAGTAATATATTTTTAATAAGTTATCAAATAAATTTAATAAATATAATAAAAAAACATTTATATATAATATTTTTCATACTCTTATTTTTTTTAAACACATATTAACAAACACTATACCATATAATATAAATTGAGCGACGAAACCAAGGATTAATTGGCCAATTAGGAGGTGCCCCATCATAAGCTTTTCCGTAACATTGACAAGCTTAAGATAGCTCAGCTGCATTAATTATTATAATATATTAAAAAATATTAGGCATTGCCGACATTTTGACAATAGGCATCAGATCGATTGACGTAATCACACTGATTATAGGCCCAAAGTCCCTCTCATTAGACCGCCCCCAATCCATCCTTATCTTCATGTGGGCCCCCTTTCCCCCATTGATCCATTCTTTGATTGAATCTACCCTTCTCGACCCATCCAACCGCCATTTTTCGACGTTATGATTCCTAATTAATTATTATAATTATCGATGTTTTTTTGTTGGATTAATTTAAATTTTATATTAGCATATGTATTAGTATCAAAATATTAGCAAATAGACTTGATTAAATAGTAGTTACAAAATAAGATAATTTTAAAAAAAAGAATTTCGAATTAGTTGAATCGAATTAGATTTAAAAAGTCAACGAGTTAGCTCAAACTCAATTAAGTTAATAAAATAAGATTCAATTGAAATCAACTTAAAAAATAAAGACCAACTAACACAAGTAAAAGGGGATCCAATGGAAATGCAAGACTTTGCTAACACATGTTGGGGTGGGGCTTCGTTGGAGGAAGCAAGAAAGGTGGGAAAAGAGGGGGTGATGAGGTAAGGGAGGGCTTAGGGCAGGCATTATGGGTGCCCTTTTGGTTTATTTTATGCATATATTTGGTGGGTTGCTTTGATGGTGATCAAAACCATTAGCAACTGGTCCAATAACAAGACCATATGGCTTTGAAAAACACTTTTGGTTTTATAAGAACCAACATTTGTTTAGAGGTTGGTGAGATCAGCGGTTGAATCTTGGAAAGCATCCATCTGACCACGAGAGATTTGCACATTTCATCCTCCTTTTGCTTATTGTGATGATCCTTCTTACCACTATCTCCTCTAATTATATATGATTTTTGTCACTTTTATAATTTGAAATATCAAAGATGATGTTAATATTTGAAATATTAAATAGAAGAGAGTAGTTGCGTTGAATAACTGACAACTAATGTTAAGTAATCAAACCTTTCGTCACTAAATTCACCCATTTGTCAATTTAAAACGAGGGTTATTGTTAATACTAAAATCACATATTAAAATTCTTGAAATGGTTAGGTGAAATAATATTTCATAATTTGTCTAAAATCAATAGCGAAAGGGTTGAAATTATCAGCCTACATTTTATTAAATAATTGTAGAATGATAATGTCGATCAATTCGTCCATATCTTCATATCATGATTTCAGATAAATTATCAAAATTGTAGGTGAAAGGACATTCTCGTCGTGATTTGGAGATTAAAAAGCTTAGAACCATCGAACCATATTCTAAAAATTCATTTAGAAGTAAAAACAAAATTAATACCATAAACGCGAAAAGAAACACACAAAACAGACCAAAAGATGGGATACATTGAGGCCGGCCGCCATATATTTTTGGCAAGATGGATTGGGATTTAGGCGGCCAATAAGAGAACATCATCAACAATATCCACAGGTGGACGACAAAACTTTGCTCATGGGATAATCCAAACCCAACAATTTTTACATTGTTTTAATGAGTAGGGTGAACGACCAAAATGGCCAAAGCTCATGACGTGTCGTGACTAATTTAGAAAAAGAGAGATTCAATAATTAACTAAAAATTTTAAAATATTCAAATTAAATAATTAAAATTTATGGAGTATGTGACGAATTTAGCATTTAAATTTTCCATTAAAAGTGAGTGTAAATATTTAATTATTTTGAAAGTACTTGCATATCTCAATTGACACTCAAATCAATATTTTATTAATTAATTATTAATACATCTTTTATTAAATTATTAAAATGAGAAGTGTATTAGTAATTTATTAAAGTAATAAATACATATATTTTAATAAAAAATATATTAATAATCTGATCTGGGGGTCCCCCTAAAGGGCCAAAGCGTGCATTGGGATGTGAGTCCAAAAGCATGCAGATTCCTGAACGAGTTGATGCCCATATGATCTGATCTAAGGAGAAATTAAAAAGCTCTGTTTTTGGAGTGCTGCCTTTTGCTCTTCACTGTAATAATGTGACGATGTGTTTTTGAGTGGTTGAGAAATGACAAGGGAAAGAGAGGGTCACAGACAGAATGGAGAAGCTTCATAATCATTTTTAAATTTGCATATAATTTTATTTATAGAAAGATTATTCAACTGACTGACTCTATGAAGCATATTCCCTAAATTTATTTATATTCAAGGGCACAATGATTAAGGGCTCCCAGTGTCTGTGTCCCACAATATTGCACGGTTAATGGTTTTCCCTAGAAAAATATAGAGCGGATCAAGTGAGGGGACAGCTTAAAGTCTTTAAAGGAAGGCGCATACATCATACTTTATGAACCCAATCCAATTGCATCTCTCTCCCACGCTCCTTGTAAAAAAAAAAAGTAAATTTGGGGACCCTAAATTCTAAAATTCTTCTTTCATATAATTTAGTTTACTTAGTGTTACTAAATAAGAATAATTATATAATGAGTATTAGACATGTTAATATATCGAACGTTTGTCTAACACGAACAAAATCGACACAAACAAAATTAAGAAAAGGGTGTCCATTCCTTTGTATGGTAGCATCAATTGTCTAACGTAGACAAAAGAACATTTCTGTATTGATATATGTTGTGGGTTGGGACATAGTGTAATGGCCCTCATCTCTAGATTCCATATGTTTGGGAGGGGAGATTCTAGAATATGCACAAAGTGTCCACTTGCTAAAATCAAAATCCAAGAAAGATAAAGATAACAAGAAGCCATCACATGGTATAATTTAATGTCCCTTTAAAATTTGGACAAACAAATTGCACCCATAAAAAGACATAATAATAAAAAAGGGACAATGGATTGGCTATCCACCAAACAGCCTCTCCCTCTCCTTCCCATCTCTTCCAATTCCAACCAAAACGTAAGACCAACCCCCTCCACATCCTTTCACTTGCCCATGTTCTTTGCCGCCCCCTCCCCTCCAATCGCGTCTTGTCCCAATCACTATTTCTCTTTGTGCCAGAAACAATTTCTGTAAATTATTCAACTAATTAATTAAAAACGAATTCACCGATTGCGAATTAGTGCCATCCATCGTATGTACAATTCATCAAAAGAAAATTCATTAAAGCCCAATTCACAAAAAAAAAGAAAAAAAAAGAAAATAATAAAAAGAAAGAAATATTGAAGAAGCCTGCAACGGCCTCAATTGTGGGTCAACTACCAAGCTTTGGAAGTTGGAACTTGGAAGGCTTGAGACCTGCGAAGTCTGGGAACACCAAGAAAGAGAAGAAGAAGAAGAAGAAGAAACCCCAGTAATTTGTACAAAATTGGAGGGGTAAATCAAGGATTGTACACGAGCACGTCAATAGCAGTAGGCCAGCCGGCGGGGAACCAACCGATCCCTGAGAATTCCGTTGTAGAGCGCCGCACGGTTCGCCGGCATTCCCTTGATTTCCTTCCCGTTCTGCCCCTTCTTCGGCTCCGAATTTACGGAAAAGCCACCGCCGCTGTTTCCGTGGCCGTGCTGCCGCCTGAACTCCTCGCTGTTCCCGGCCGGGTCGACGACGTCCTTCGCGAAGTGCACTCTCTTCTTCTTCTTCTTCTTGAATCGCTTCTTCCCCTCTGCAAAATCAAACCCCAGAAAATCAGATACCAGGGAATCATTCAAGATGAGTGGAAGAAACCCATCAGAAATGGGGCGGAAGTGGAAACGAAACCGACCTGAGGCTGAGGAGATGCAGGGCCGAGGGGCCGGAGGGGCGGCCGCCGGGAAGGACTTCTGGAGGCGCAGCGCGAGGAGGATTACGGTGCCGGAGACGGCCATGGCGGTGGCCAAGACCACGCCTTGAGAAGTCAAGATTGAAGACATAATAATATGGTTCTTGGGAGAAGGGGGTTGTTGCAGTTGGTCAAGAAAATGGAGATGGTGGTTGGCTTTCAGCTTCCTTGCAAGCTTGGAAAATATATAGTATCTTCTTCCAGAGCAAATTAAATACACGACCATATACTTCTATCTATAATATATATATATATATACATTTAGAGAGAGAGAGAGAGAATAGATGGGTCTTGGTCTTTAGAGAGAGAGAAAAGCTTGGGAATCAATTCAAATCAAATGGGTTTGCTTTATAATTTGGGCTATTATTATTATTATTATTATGTATTAACTCATCGTCATCATGTATCGTATTTAAAATTTTCCACCACGATAATTTATTTTTGAATATTAAAAAATAAATAACAATGGTGGAGAAGGGAAGCTGTGATTGGATACCGAGAGAGGCTGGTTGTGAGCGTGCAGTGCACGGCAATGATAGTGTGAAAGTACAACTAAATAATGCTCTGGGTCAATGTGCTTTGCTTCCTTCACACGAGTTCCTTTCCTACACGCACGTGTCGCGTCGACCACGCGCTTCTCCTTAATAATTTACATTATTATTCTCTTTTTGGATTCTACTATAGAACTAGAGCTAGAGCTAGAGAAAGCAACAAATAGTCTTTCAAAATAGTATAAAAAGACAAAATTACTCTTGTTCACTTTGCAAAGTGGTCCACTACCCTCTCCTCTCCCCTCTCATGGTTGTTGCCTCGCCACCGGCCTAGCTACTATCTTGCCATCGCTTTGTTATTTTCATGGGTGGGGGCAATTTTCTCTTTTTGCTCTCATTCGATAAGCTTGTCGATAAGATTGTCTGACTCTAAAGACTTTCCTTTTATTTTATATACACAAAAGCATTCATCCCTTTTTAAAATTACATTTACATCTTCTGATATTATTCTTTATGCCCTTTTTAATCTCTATTATAGACCTAAAAGTGAACGAACGGTGATTAATTTTTTTTTTTTTTGTAGAAATTGCTATATTTTCTTTTGAGTTGTTTTTTCTTTAATTTTTCAAAAAATTCTAACTAAAATTAATGAAAATTTTCTCCACTTACTAAAATTTTGCTACAAATTTTATGCATATACAAAATTAGAATTTTTATCTTCTAAGTAATATTGCTTAATTTATACTAAATAACACTAATATCATAATTTAAATATAATGACATTATAAGACTCACCTATTTAATTATTTCAACAAAACTTGATAGGGTCAACCTTATATAATTATATTTAATTTATCACATTAACGTTATTTAATATAAATTAAATAACGTTATTTTGATTTGTCACTTGTTAATATTTATTTTATTTATTTTTATTTTTATTTTTATTTTTTATTATATATATATATGGGGTGACAACTTTTTCATAGAGTTGGATGAAATTTATTAAAAACTAAATTATAATAAATTAATAAATATCGTAAGATAACTTTAAATAAAAAACAATTTTAATTATATTATTGTGAATTGGCGGGAAGAGTGGGCGTGACGCGCGGGAAGGAGCGTGAGGGAAGAGAAGGGGAATCAATAATTTAGTTTAAATGTCGTTGAAAAGAAGGGAGGGGGTGTCGGATGGAAATGCATGGATGCCTCTGCTCACTGCTCAGCCTTAGATGTGCTTTCTGATGCCCAGATCTGATTGCTGATTGGACACTCATTTTTGACCAATCCAATGCCTCCCCCCTCCTATTTTGACCCAACTGACCTTCCTGTTGGGATATTAAATTAGGGTTTCTCAGGATGTGCTTATATATATATAACTATATTCCTAATTATTTATTTTGAGAAATATATTTTTAAATATAAATTATCGGCTTGCTATAGACCAAGTCAACAAGCCCATGACGCAATTGGCAAGTTGAGATGGGGGTGTGCAAAACTTTTAGATAAATTAAAATAATCGAATTAAATTGAGTAAAATTGTCAACTCATTTCAGTTAGTTTAATAAAATAATCAAAATATAATAAAATATTATCATTTTCAACATAATATATATAATTTTAATTTTAAAAATTTAAAAATTAAAACCCTAATTCTAAGCAATCATACCGCCTTTCTCAATTCTCATCATTCTGCCATTTTTTTACAACTACGAAAGTACAACTTATTGTTATTAGCACTTTTTTCTTTTTATCAAAGTATTTTCGAGTTTTCGTTATTTTTATCTTTTTTAATATTAATTTAATCCATATTTTTTGTCAAAATCTAGCAATTTACACCTCTCTTTCTACCTTTTATTTCTTTCTCTACAACTATAAAAATGCAACCCATCGTCATTAGCACTTTTTTCTCTTCATCTTCTTCAAGTTTTCATCATCTTTGTCTTTTCTGATATTAGTCCAATCCACCTTGTCAAGATCTAGCAATTTGCACCACTCTCTCTACCTTTCCTTCCTCATATAAAAGTAGACATAATTCGATTTGATACTTTCTCTTTTTTTTTTAGAATTATTATCTAATTGGTATCTTCAAGTTTTCGTTGTCTTTGTCTTTTTTGATGGTCCAATCCACTCTCCATGTTAAGATCTAGCAATTTGCACCTTTTTTTCTACCTTTCCTTCCTCATACGATAAAAGTAGACATAATTCGGTTTGATATTATATATATATTTTTTAGAATTGTTGATGTTTTGAATTGTTATTAATTATACATCACACCTTTTATTTAATTTATATAATTTTCAAATTTTAATTTATAATTGTTTAAAATTCAATTTGTTCGGTTAACTAACGAATCAAAACAAAATTTTCTTCAATCTATTTGGCTGCCCGCAAATTTCAATCGATTTGATTTGCTTGTTGAGTTCATTTAAATTTGTTCAGCTTTTAAAGTTCGGTTTGTTCCGTACGCTCACCACCGCTACGCTGACCCGACAACTCATTTGAGGTCGTGGAAGTCTAGGACAATTTATTTGGCCCCTCATACTTATTCGTGGCCTTAAGAGTTGGCGAAAGGTCAAACATTTTGGTCGGTGTGGGTGGGGGGGAGAGTAGGTCCTCAAAGCGTATGGGAATGAGTTTACTGTTCACATTGACCCGCTGAAATTGAAATATCAAGGTCTTCTTTGAGTTTGTACTCATTTTTCATAAGATATTCTAGAAATTTGTGATGATAATTCTAGAGATTTTATTTTTCTAGTCAAATTTTGTGTTCTTGGTAGTCATCTAAATGATCTATGTATTAATAATTAATACGTTGATTTAGTAGCTAGCTAATTATTATTTTAAAAGTAACGTTGTAATAATATATATTGCTCTAATTATAAAGTATAATTTTTAGTAGCCAGCTATTGTTTTGGGTCGTGATCACGTTGATACTGTGCTAAACAATGGTGTTCACGTCTCTCTGAACATGGACCGGATGTGATCCACGCGTCCTAGTCCTTTTCGTGAGAATTTCATTAGGCCCAATGTGAATGAAGGAAAATAGGAATTTGATAATTGTTAGTTCAGTTCAGTTAGCTGAATGAATAGACTTAAAGAGTGAAAAACAAGAAAACGCAAAAACGGTTGACTGGCTACACAGTTAGCTACTTCATTTTCTAATTTTAAATTATAACTAAAAGGTATATAAATTGCTCTACTAGACTCATCCATCCTATAAAACCCTCTTGATCAGTATCCAATTTTATTCACAAACACAACTCTTGCGAGCAACCCAGTTGACCCTAGTTCATTTATTTGATTATGGTTAAAGATGGGATATATGATTGCAAGGTACATGTTAAGTGATTGAGTTATGATAAGTTATAATTCGTATCAATAAGTCATAGATTTAACTCTTTATTTTGTGCAATGAGATAAAAATTTTATCTACAATTTACCTATTTTATGATGATGATCCAATTAATCTCAATAACGGTAATCTCAAGAAGGCATATATGATGATCCAATTAATTGATAAATCATAACAAACTCTCCCACGTCCAATAGGCAATAGCCCGTTATTAAGCATGCATACCCGATATTTTACAAATCGTTCACTTCATTCAACCAAACATACAAAAACCTATACCAGGTTTGAACACGAGGGGATAATTTCACGACCCACAGAGCACATACCATTAGTGTACAAGGAAGGACATCAAGTTGTAAGAATTGGCGGAAGGAAGTCAGCTTTAGCTCCGAGCACCGGAGCTTTAGTGTCCGGGAAGTGCTCTGTGTTGGGCAGCTCAGTGACCATCCCCTCCGGCGTGACTCTAATGGGGTAACAGAGCAGGTGACCGGCCAAGTCATGATCCAGCCTCTCGCGGGAGAATATCTCCCAGTACTCCTCTGCAATCCGGTTCACCTTCTGGATACAATCCAAACTCTCCGGCCGGACGAAGGATTCGTCCAGCAAGCCTAAATGCTCGTACCACAACGCCATCCGGAAGCCGTGAATCTGTCCCCTGGCCGGCCGCCGGCCGGCCAGGTGGTGTGGCTGGTACCCACCCATGGCGATCTCCGAGTCCCTAGCCCCGTCCATTGACCTCTGGTTTATGTTGGCCGATCCGATGATTATGTATTCATCATCAACTGCAAAAGAAAATTAACCATGTTGATCAATTCTGATCTTATAATCGGAATCGGTGTTCTGTCGATGACTTACCGATCATCATCTTGGCATGGACGTAGATCATGAAGCGCCGGGCCTGCTGAGCGCGGCTGTAATCGGTGTCTTTTTCCGGCGTCTCAGAAGGTTCATATTCGTCCGGCTTCTTCGTCTCCCTGTTGCCGAGGCAGAAGAAGGTTAAATAATCTCTGCCGGCTTCTTCGTCTCCCTGTTGCCGAGGCAGAAGAAGGTTAAATAATCTCTGGGCTCTGCATCCAGGCCCTTGGCACGGATTGCCTGAGCTATGTCAGTATACATCATCTGCATCGTTCTCTTCTGCCAGTCGAGAATGGCCTGAACCGACGCGCTCTCCGGGATTCCCTCCGGCCACATTGGGACGACAACGTAGACGGAGAACCGTTCCCCGGCTTCGATCTTGCTAATGATCTTCAGCGACAGTTCTTTGGGAACAAGATGCAGAGCGCCCACGTCTTCGTCCTTCACGTCGCTGGAGTTCCATCCGAAACAGCTCCCAAGGAAGTACTGGTTCTCAATATAAATGAAGTTCTTCGCCCGGCGAATGGCATTGATGTAAGCGTCCTGAATACTCCGGTCAATGACGTTGTTCTTGCCGCTGATAAGGCCGGCCCTGGCGGCGGCTTCGGGAGTTTTCGGGAAGTCGGATGCGGCGCCGCCGTCGATGGACCTGAAGAGCTGAACGTTCCATGATTCTGGGTCTTCTGGGAACATCACCGGAGAAGGAGGTATAATTATGTTCCCCATATCTGTCAGTTGAAGCAGCAGACCCTTCTTCCCTTGCTTCCTCCATCTCTGCTCAAAATTGAAGAGCACATCCCAGGCGATCGGTCCTTCCAACCGGCAATGGACGTCATGCCAAGGCTCCCTCGGCCCGCCTTTCTTCACGCTGGCGCCGGAAAAATTGGGTTGGTGAAAATCATCATGGTGTGCAGATTCCAGGGTCCTGAAAAGGGAATGAAATGGGGTATCATATCTCCCATCACAAAGATCAATTCCACCCACAAAGCTCACTATTCTCCTCTTTTCGGAGCCTGGGTTCGGCATCTCAGAATCCACAACCACAATCTTCTGGTGGTGAGTGAACATGGTGGAAATCTCCAGGCCCTGAACAAGGCTGAGTGCATCATCAGGGTTCCTTGGGCATAGAATACAGTTGACTTTAGTGTTTTCGAAATAGTTTGAGGTTTCTTCATCATGTGTGGCCATTAGTCCATCTTTTTTGAGCTGTTTGACAGAGGTTCTATCATCCCAAACCAGCATTAGAACTCTCACTCCTTCTTCAGCCTTCTTCTTCAGAAGCTCTCCCAAGGTTGAATCCCAGCCGGGCTTCTTCTGACTCCTTGAGTCCCTTATCAGTTTGATCTCAGTGTACACAGACCAGCCAGTTATGTAAATCAAGTGCTTGGCATTAGAAATGGCGTCAAAAATGTCTTCCCAGCATCTATGTGGCTCGTAATTTTTCCCCCCAGAAAGAGGAATTGGGGGTATGAATTTGTCTGGAATGTGAGCATCTTGATAGAGTGTAACTCTGCAACCATTTCTCTGCGTGAAGAAGGTGAAAGGCACGCCAGGAAACTTTGGACTTCTAATCCCACGAGCCCAATTCAGCTCTTTACTAACATCAAGAAACTGGACCTTCACATGGAGCTTTGAATGACCATGAATGGGTTTACCATCTTTGTTCACAATCTCAAGCAATCTATCCACTTCTTCTCCATTGAGGAGTTCTTTGACAGACAAGTAAGCTCTTCCGATCAGTACTGCTCCGATGGGATCATCGCCTTTGATGGAGAAGACTACCCTAGAAGCCATGTGGGCGCAGTAAATGTGGAAAGACTCGTACCACTGGGGATTTGGATCGTTTTCTAAGAGTCTGGTTCGGCCAACTCTGGCTCTCTCTAAATCTATGGTGGCATAGAGTTTGGAAGAGCTCTTTTTGGATCCCAAAGCTTCCTCAACGTGCTCCACAACCTGGAGGTTGAATTCATGATTACAAGATGCATGAGTGGTCTGAGAACTGTATAGAATGAATCAAAATTGTTCGATGTTACAGAGTTATGTTTAGAACAAGCTAAAGAACGCACTGATGCGGGATTAACACTGAAGGATTTGCAATTTAATCGACAAATAAAAGATAGGATCAAACTGTCTCATATAATGAAGTTCAAACACCATTGCAAATTGACATCTGCTATCAATTGACCCAAGATTTCGGTAAATTAGTGAACAATCTTCAAAAAAATATATATACAAGAATCTCAAACTGGCACGACATATGTTGGACTATTAGGTCTCCTTCCTATGTGGATAAAAACTCAAAACTTTATATTATGTTATAATTCCAGTCCGTTGTAGGGGGTTATGGATCGTTTTGTTTTGGCTCAATTACGAAAGCCTTATCCCTTTAATTGCTGCAACTAGAGTTTTTATGAATAGCTGTTTTTGACAAATTTGTAGTTGAAATTTCAAAGATAATAATCACGGCGAGCCCATTGAATCAAATTTTATCAAATCAATGATCGAAAGGTCATATCTGATATGATAAAGTTGACTCCTGGGGATGACTTAGCTGACACATGATTCTTCAATCTGAATGGTGGTTTGATCATCAGAGCTCTAAATCCAAAGTTTGCTGTCAAAACTGTATTCTTATGTTTTGAGTGAGATTTGCCAAACTTTCTACCTGTTCTATGTCCTCGTCGAAAGAGAAATGCATAGCCATTATTAAGTTGGAACTATATTGTAAACTTCATTTATTATAGTAGGGATCTTGAAGTGGACTTCTAATGACTTTTCCCTTGCGTTTTTGGCTACCTAGCGTACTATGTGTCAAAAAGTGTGTGATTGTGCTTTTTTTTTTTTTTAAGGTTCATCATCAGCTGAAAAATATCCAAGAGGAAATGCAATAAACAAGAGCAGTGGAATTTGCATCATTACGCAAGAACCAGCACAGATTATCATACGATCATAATAAACAACTCAGATTAACAGATTATTTTTTTTAATCGCAGTAATTTATCTGATTCAGAGAGAGAACTTTGTGGAAGAAATTGCCGCCGGAGGTGCCGTGGAGCTTGTCGACATCGTAGATGGTGGCGTGGAGAGTTCCGTGGAGGAGAATCTGCGCCATGGCGGCGTCTGCAAATGCAAATCCAGAGATTCAACTGTTCCATAAACACAATCCGAACAGAGAAAATGGCGGAGAAGAAGAAAGAGGAACAAGTAGATCCAACGGAAATGGCAAGAGATTACGGCGTACCTGTGAATCTGCAGCGAAGAGAAGACCGAAGAACGAGAGAAACCGAGTCTCCAGAGAAGCGGAAAAGAGATAAGAGGAGTCTTAAGAACGAAGATACTGACTTTCATGTGCGAGTGTATATATATAGATGTAGATAGCACCCATCATGATAAATGTGAAGACGGAGAGAGCTTTTCAGGGGAGAAAGAACTGGCCAGTATGCTAAGGCCGTGTTTGGGTCTTGCGAAAGATTTAACAGCATCATTCCAAATAATAATTTATAATGTGCATCTCATTAACATTACCCATAAATATTTTCTTTAATAATGATTTGTGTTTGTTTTTTCTGGAGGCAGAGGGGCACGTGGGTGGGGTGAAATTGGGTGACGGTGGGGAGTGGGACCCGCGTCGGGCAAGATAAGAATGCCCGCGGTCAAGAGATCAATCCTGTTTGAGTTCCGCAAGTTAGAAATGCCACCTAAGTTAATAGCCATTTTGGGACCAACACTAACTAGTAGGGCTGTAAATGAGCCGAGCCGCTCATGAGCAACTCGACGTTCGATTCGATAAGGGCTCGTTCGTGTTCAGTTTAGTTCATAAACGAGCCGAGCTTGAGCACAATTTTAGAGCTCGAAATATAAACGAGTCGAGCTTGAGCAAGGCAAAATTCGGCTCGTTAACTCGTGAACAGGTTCGTTAATGAGTTCGTGAGCAGGCTTGTGAACAGATTCATAAATAGGCTCATAAACATACTTGTTTATATAAGCTCATGAGTAGGCTCGTATATAATTAAAATACTTAAAATTTTTTAAAGTTAATGTTGTTGGTTTGATTAATGGATTGTTGTTGTATGTGTTGGGTAATTTAAATATAATTATAAATGATCTTTTAAACGAGTTTTTAAATGTAATGTTAAACAAGTTTTTAAACAAGTTACTCATGAACTGAGCTCGCGAACAAATTATCGAGCTGTCTCTTGAGCTTTTAAACGAGCTGCTCATGAAGTGAGCTCGCAAACAAAATTATTGAGCAGGCTCGTGAGTAGGCTCGAGCTCGACGAGCCTTTAAACGAACCGAGCCCAAATAATAATTTGAGCTCGAGACAAGCTCGAGTTCGAGCTCGAGCTTACCTATTTTCTACCGAGCCGAGCTTGAGCAAGTCAAAGCTCGATTCGATTCGGTTCGATTACAGCCCTACTAACTAGACGATAGCCTCGTGATTCACGAGCCAGCTATTTTTAAATTAATATAAATAATGCATAAAATTAAACATGTTTAATTAAATTAGAGTTCTATTTTAGAATAAATTATACCAGTGGTATCAAAATTAATAGGAGTTATAACAACAGACAAATGATAAAATTATTTAATTTAAAGAATTTTCTTTTTATTAGAGTGAATGTTAACTTTAGAGAATAAATATTGAATCAACAATTTATTCTCATGATATACGAATATTGAATTATTGCTTCAGTGATCTGTATATTAATTTTTTTTTTATCTTGTTTATAAATTTTACTCTCTATTTTATGGTTAAAGAATTATTTTTAACCATAAATGCAATGCTGATTTCCTATTTGTTATCATTTTACATGAAGATTTTTAATAGGGATAGGCCATCCCTTTCCTTCCCACAGTAAAAGAAAGCATTTTATTGCCAGTAAAAATCATTTGTCTCGCCACTATTCCACGATAAAAACCCATGTACAATGACTGCACGACAAACGCATTTAATAAGTGATGAAGACAACCGATAATAATAAGATAAGATCTGTACACAACGGATTTTAAAGTCTTTTGGAATCTTCAATTTCATGAAAATGGAGGATAAAAAAATGTTAGGATAAATTTACTCTTACACGCACCATAGGTTGGATCATTGGTAATGAGACTTTATGTGGTTTTATTGTCGTTTGAATATAATAATAATTTATTAATTAAAAATATCATTGAGTTACTTAAATTTTATTAAAAAAAATAATTAAAAGATATAAGGGACTACCAGTGTAAATATTCTGATACTTAAATTTGACATTAAATTTCACTAAAAACTTGAATGTAGTATTGAAATTAATATAAAAAACATATCTTTTTTGAAATGAGATCCTGTTATATGTATTTCCCGCACCACTTTTTATGGGCTAGATTCAGTCCGATAGGCCGCCCCAATCGCCTAAAGCCCAAAAGAACCGAGCAAGCTCGCTAGAGCCAGCTCACATACCGCTGAAACCTGAGATCATATCATGAAACCAAGCGAACTCCCAGTAAGGCTTCTAGCGAGCTCCCAACGATATGTCCAACGAGCTTTCAGTGATACTTCTAATTCGCCGGCCTAACTATTCAGCTTGCTGGTCTAAAAACCTTCAGCTCGTATGGACAACAAAACTGCTGGACAGCCACAGGTATAGGACCCACTCACTTTATCTGAGACAAGCCATATCCCTCATAATGAGGATCCCATTCCTAATTTTGTGCAGATGATAAGGACTATTTGTCCCCCATTATATTATCTTCGTATTTTTATATCTTATGCAAATTGTAAACATCCCTCTATATAAAGAGGACTCAGAAATATCATTGAGGGGGCAACAACAAGAAGAATAATCAGATACTGTTACCATGAAAGAATAATCAAGGTACAGCCGTGGAGTAGCCATCGTTTTAGTCGAACCACGTGAAAATTCTTTGTGCTCTTTCTACTTTGTTCTTCTTCTTTGTATCTGGTACTTACTCATTCACTATGGACCTAAGAAATTACAGTTGACTAAGATTGAACGTTGACAAATCCCATCTATTTATAAAAGAGTATGGAGATTTATGATAAGTATCTTAATATTTCGATATCTACTAAAATTGAAATTTTTACAAATAAGATATATCTTGATATTTCAAAATCCACTAGGATCAAAGTTCTTATAAACAATATCTATAATTTTTGTAAAATTTTTGAAAAGATTTTCAAATATTAGAGTTATTCTGTTTGCACTTTATTTTGGACCACCTCAATCAGGAGAAATTTTACAGAGCTTGCTCACAGTCTCTCAGCCTTTGGTCTATGGGAGACCATTATGGTTTCCTAGCCTTCCGGTCTTTGGGAGACTGTAATGGTCTCCCAGCCTTTCGCATATGTTTCCATCTTTAAGCTCAAAAATTATTTTGGACTTTTAGATTCGTTTGATATATTTTTATGAACTTTTGTTTATAACACATCAAGTTTAAAAATAATTTTACAAGTCCTTATTGTTTATTTTTTCTCGGATGTTTCATGTAGAGCTTTTCTAAAGGGTTTAAAATGTCTATACAAATCTTTCGTTAAAATACAATACAATCCCAGCTTATGGAACAGTTTTTTGAAGATTGAGTCCACTGCTTGGTTTTTGCTGACTTTGAATTGTGCAAGTTGATTTTTTCCTATTTTTTAGTTGAGTCTAGTTATGGAGTTAGTGGGTCACTGTTGCTAAAAAGAAGAGAACATGCCATTGAGTTTGTTTCCCCTACATAAGGCACTCTAGTTGCATCAAATAAAATATTCCCTTCACATTATCTATTTTGCTGTTTTGTGAGATTTCTTCTAAGAGTACACTTCTCCTATCATTTATATTTAATTTTTTGTTTACTGATATTCAACAATTTGGTATTAGAGCTAGAATGAGTGATCTTCAAATTGTCAGCAAAATTAAAAAGCTCAACAATCGAAACTACAATTCTTGGTCAACATGCACAACATCTTACATGCAAGGCCTTGTGAGAAGTTGTTAACGGAAGCGAAGTTATGCAACCGACAATAGATGATGTAAATGGTACGCTGCAGAAATGGAAGATAAAAGTGGGCAAGGCGTTGTTCGCTTTGAAGACTACGGTTGAAAAAGATGTGTTAGAGCACATCCAGAATGCCAAAACCCCCAAAGAAGCTTGGGATACCTTAGCCACGCTTTTCTCAAAGAAGAATGGCACAAGGCTTCAACTTCTAGAGATCACACTATTGTCAATAGCACAATGCTACATGACGGTCGCTCAATACTTCCACAAGGTGAAGTCACTTTGCCATGAACTTTCTGAGTTGGATCTAGAAGCTTAAATCGAGGAAACCAGGATAAAGAGAATAATTATCCATGTCAAAAGCCCGAATATAGAAGCTTTGTTACTACAATATAGTGATGGCAAAATGAACCATCACTTGTTGAGTTCAAAAATTTGTTTGCTGGTTAAGAAGCCTTAGCCAAGCAAATGGGAGGAATTTTACTGAAAGATAAAGATGAAATGCTCTACGTCAACAAAAGTAAAAGGAATTCCAAGCAGCACATCGTTGGTGGATCTAAAAGGAACAAGGATAAGGCAAAAAGTCATCAAGGTTAAAGGAACACTTGTTTAGGGGGAGCTCTGAATAATCATGGCAACGACAAAAAGTTTAAAGGGAAGTGCTACAATTGTAGGAAGAATGGTCATATGGCAAAATCTTGTTAGTCAAAGAAAATGATCTTTGAGAGTAATGTTGCTACTTCCAAAAGCGAAGATGAATAGCATGCTGAGGCATTCTTTGCTACAGAACAGGATGAGTTAGCTCTCATAGCAACGTCTGAAGAGATCGATTATGAGAAAGATTGGATTGTTGACTTGAGATGCTCAAATCATATGACAAGTGATAAAGAAAAGTTGTAGAATTTGTCAGAATACCAAAGGAGTCGAGTGGTGGTAATAGCCAACAACTCAAAGTTACCAATAACTCATATCGTTAATATGGTAATCTCTCCTCAATATAGTGCTAATGAGGTATCACTTCAAAATGTCTATCATGTTCTAAGTATGAAGAAAAATCTTCTATCAGTAGCACAATTTACATCTTCAGGCCATTTTGTTCTATTTAGTCCACAAGATGTGAAGGTATTTCGTGACCTTGAGACTATAGGAGAGGTAGTAATGGAGGGATAGAGAAACCGCATATGTAGACAAGACGAGGAAGAATGAGACAGTAGATTTATGACACGTGCGATTAAGTCATGTTTTCCCAAGCTAAATATGATGATGAAAAAGTCGATGCTGAAGGGACTTCCCCAACTTGAATTAAGAATAAACACAATCTGTGCAAGATGTTAGTACGAGAAAACGTATCAGTTACCATATACAGAGTCCAAATTTAAAGCTAAAAGAACCATTACAGTTAATTTATTCTGATGTATTTGGACCTGTTAAGCAAGTCTCTATCGGTGGGATGAATTACATGGTGACCCTTATTGATGACTTTTTCAAGTATGTGCGGGTTCATTTTATGAAGGAAAAATTTGAAACTTTTTTAAAGTTCCACGAGTTAGAAATGCCACCTAAGTTAATAGCCATTTTGGAACCAACAAACACTAACTAGATGATGGCCTCGTGATTCACGAGCCAGCTATTTTTAAATTAATATAAATAATACATAAAATTAAACATGTTTAATTAAATTAGAGTTCTATTTTAGAATAAATTATGGCAGTGGTATCAAAATTAATAAGAGTTATAAGAACAGACAATAATATCTAATTGCATTCATGTATTATTTAAATAAAATATTAAAATGAGTAATATAAATATTATTAAAAACACGTGTGATATGTAGTGATAAAATTATTTAATTTAAAAAATTTACTTTTTATTAGAGTAAATGTTAACTTTATAGAATAAATATTGAATCGACAATTTATTCTCATGATATACGAATCTCGAATTATTGTTTCGGTGATTATCAATCGTTGTTGAAAAAAATGATCTGTATATCAATTTTTTTTATATTTTTTTTATTTTATTTATAAATTTTACTCTCTATTTTATGGTTAAAGAATTACTTTTAACCATAAATGCAATGCTGATTTCCTATTTGTTATCATTTTACATGAAGATTTTTAATAGGGATAGGCCATCCCTTTCCTTCCCACAGTAAAAGAAAACATTTTGTTGCCAGTAAAAATCATTTGTCTCGCCACTAGTCCACAATAAAAACCCATGTACAATGACTGCACGACAAACGCATTTAATAAGTGATTAAGACAACCAATAATAATAGGATAAGATTTGAACACAACGGATTTTAAAGTCTTTTGGAATCTTCAATTTCATGAAAATGGAGGATAAAAAAATGTTAGGATAAATTTACTCTTACACGCACCATAGCTTGCATGGTAATGAGACTTTATGTAGTATTATTATCGTTTGGATATAATAATAAATTTATTAATTAAAAATATTAATAAATTATTTAGATTCAATTAAAAAAAAAATAATCAAAAGATGTAAGGCACTACAAGCATAAATACTTAAATTAGATACTAAATTTTTCTTAAGACTTTAATGTAGTATTGAAATGAGTATAAGAAACATATCCTTTTTGAAATGAGATCCCATTTTGCGTATTTCTCGTACCGCTTCTTATAGGCCAGATTCAGTTCGATAGACCGGCCCAATCACCTAAAACCCAAAAAAATCGAGCTAGCTTGCTAGAGCAAGCTCACATACTATTGAAGCTTAAGATCATATCACGAAACCAAGCAAACTCTCAATAAGACTTCTAGTGAGCTCCCAACGATATGTCTAATGAGTTTCTGGCGATACTTCTTTTTAAAATAAAGACCAACTAACACAAGTAAAAGGGGATCCAATGGAAATGCAAGACTTTGCTAACACATGTTGGGGTGGGGCTTCGTTGGAGGAAGCAAGAAAGGTGGGAAAAGAGGGGTGATGAGGTAAGGGAGGGCTTAGGGCAGGCATTATGGGTGCCCTTTTGGTTTATTTTATGCATATATTTGGTGGGTTGCTTTGATGATGATCAAAACCATTAGCAGCTGGTCCAATAACAAGACCCTATATGGCTTTGAAAAACACTTTTGGTTTTATAAGAACTAACATTTGTTTAGAGGTTGGTGAGATCAGCGGTTGCATCTTGGAAAAAGCATCCATCTGACCACGAGAGATTTGCACATTTCATCCTCCTTTTGCTTATTGTGATGATCCTTCTTACCACTATCTCCTCTAATTATATATGATTTTTGTCACTTTTATAATTTGAAATATCAAAGATGATGTTAATATTTGAAATATTAAATAGAAGAGAGTAGTTGCGTTCAATAACTAACAACTAATGTTAAGTAATTGAATCTTTCGTCATTGAATTCATCCATTTGTCAATTTAAAACGAGAGTTATTGTTAATACTAAAATCACATCTTGAAATGGTTAGGTGAAATAATATTTCATAATTTGTCTAAAATCAATAGTGAATGAGTTGAAATTATTACTCTGCATTTTATTAAATAATTGAGGAATGATAATGTCAATCATTTCGTCTATATCTTTAAATCATAATTTCAAACAAATTATCAAAGTTGTAGGTGAAAGAACATTCTCGTTGTGATTTGGAGATTAAAAAACTTCCAACCATCAAACCATATTCTAAAAATTCATTTAGAAGTAAAAACAAAATTAATACCATAAATGCGAACAAAGACACACAAAACAGACCAAAAGATGGGATACATTGAGGCCGGCCGCCATATATTTTTGGCAAGATGGATTGGGATTTAGGCGGCCAATAAGAGAACATCATCAACAATATCCACAGTGGACGACAAAACTTTGCTCATGGGATAATCCAAACCCAACAATATTTACATTGTTTTAATGAGTAGGGTGAATGACCAAAATGGCCAAAGCTCATGACGTGTCGTGACTAATTTAGAAAAAGAGAGATTCAATAATTAACTAAAAATTTTAAAATATTCAAATTAAATAATTAAAATTTATGGAGTATGTGACGAATTTAGCATTTAAATTTTCCATTAAAAGTGAGTGTAAATATTTAATTATTTTGAAAGTACTTGCATATCTCAATTGACACTCAAATCAATATTTTATTAATTAATTATTAATACATCTTTTATTAAATTATTAAAATGAGAAGTGTATTAGTAATTTATTAAAGTAATAAATACATATATTTTAATAAAAAATATATTAATAATCTGATCTGGGGGGCCACCCTAAAGGGCCAGAGGGCGCATTGGGATGTGAGTCCAAAAGCATGCAGATTCCTGAACAAGTTGATGCCCATATGATCTGATCTGAGGAGAAATTAAAAAGCTCTGTTTTTGGAGTGCTGCCTTTTGCTCTTCACTGTAATAATGTGACGATGTGTTTTTGAGTGGTTGAGAAATGACAAGGGAAAGAGAGGGTCACAGACAGAATGGAGAAGCTTCATAATCATTTTTAAATTTGCATATAATTTTATTTATGGAAAGATTATTCAACTGACTGACTCTATGAAGCATATCCCCTAAATTTAAAAATTCAAGGGCACAATGATTAGGGGCTCCCATTGTCTGTGTCCCACAACATTGCACGGTTAATGGTTTTCCCTAGAAAAATATAGAGCGGATCAAGTGAGGGGACAGCTTAAAGTCTTTAAAGGAAGGTGCATACATACTTTATGAACCCAATCCAATTGCATCTCTCTCCCACGCTCCTTGTAAAAAAAAAAGTAAATTTGGGGACCCTAAATTCTAAAATTCTGAAAGGTATTTATATAATTTAATTTACTTAGACATGTTAATATACCAACGTTTGTCCAATATAAACAAAATTAAATTAAAGAAAGGGCGTCCATCACTCTGTATGGTAGCATCAATAGTCTAATGTAGACAAAAGAACATTTCTGTATTGATATATGTTGTGGGTTGGGGCATAGGGTAATGGCCCTCATCTCTATATTCCATATGTTTGGGAGGGGAGATTCTAGAATATGCACAAAGTGTCCACTTGCTAAAATCAAAATCCAAGAAAGATAAAGATTACAAGAAGCCATCACATGGTATAATTTAATGCCCCTTTAAAATTTGGACAAACAAATTGCACCCATAAAAAGACATAATAATAAAAAAGGGACAATGAATTGGCTATCCACCAAACAGCCTCTCCCTCTCCTTCCCATCTCTTCCAATTCCAACCAAAACGTAAGACCAACCCCCTCCACATCCTTTCACTTGCCCATGTTCTTTGCCGCCCCCTCCCCTCCAATCGCGTCTTGTCCCAATCACTATTTCTCTTTGTGCCAGAAACAATTTCTGTAAATTATTCAACTAATTAATTAAAAACGAATTCACCGATTGCGAATTAGTGCCATCCATCGTATGTACAATTCATCAAAAGAAAATTCATTAAAGCCCAATTCACAAAAAAAAAGAAAAAAAGAAAAGAAAATAATAAAAAGAAAGAAATATTGAAGAAGCCTGCAACGGCCTCAATTGTGGGTCAACTACCAAGCTTTGGAAGTTGGAACTTGGAAGGCTTGAGACCTGCGAAGTCTGGGAACACCAAGAAAGAGAAGAAGAAGAAGAAGAAGAAACCCCAGTAATTTGTACAAAATTGGAGGGGTAAATCAAGGATTGTACACGAGCACGTCAATAGCAGTAGGCCAGCCGGCGGGGAACCAACCGATCCCTGAGAATTCCGTTGTAGAGCGCCGCACGGTTCGCCGGCATTCCCTTGATTTCCTTCCCGTTCTGCCCCTTCTTCGGCTCCGAATTTACGGAAAAGCCACCGCCGCTGTTTCCGTGGCCGTGCTGCCGCCTGAACTCCTCGCTGTTCCCGGCCGGGTCGACGACGTCCTTCGCGAAGTGCACTCTCTTCTTCTTCTTCTTCTTGAATCGCTTCTTCCCCTCTGCAAAATCAAACCCCAGAAAATCAGATACCAGGGAATCATTCAAGATGAGTGGAAGAAACCCATCAGAAACGGGGCGGAAGTGGAAACGAAACCGACCTGAGGCTGAGGAGATGCAGGGCCGAGGGGCCGGAGGGGCGGCCGCCGGGAAGGACTTCTGGAGGCGCAGCGCGAGGAGGATTACGGTGCCGGAGACGGCCATAGCGGTGGCCAAGACCACGCCTTGAGAAGTCAAGATTGAAGACATAATATGGTTCTTGGGAGAAGGGGGTTGTTGCAGTTGGTCAAGAAAATGGAGATGGTAGTTGGCTTTCAGCTTCCTTGCAAGCTTGGAAAATATATAGTATCTTCTTCCAGTGCAAATTAAATACACGACCATATACTTCTATCTATAATATATATATATATACACACATTTAGAGAGAGAGAGAGAGAGAGAGAGAGAGAGAAAATAGATGGGTCTTGGTCTTTAGAGAGAGAGAAAAGCTTGGGAATCAATTCAAATCAAATGGGTTTGCTTTATAATTTGGGCTATTATTATTATTATTATTATTATTATGTATTAACTCATCGTCATCATATATCGTATTTAAAATTTTCCACCTCGATAATTAATTTTTGAATATTAAAAAATAAATAACAATGGTGGAGAAGGGAAGCTGTGATTGGATACCGAGAGAGGCTGCCCGTTGGGTTGTGAGCGTGCAGTGCACGGCAATGATAGTGTGAAAGTACAACTAAATAATGCTCTGGGTCAATGTGCTTTGCTTCTTTCACACGAGTTCCTTTCCTACACGCACGTGTCGCGTGGACCACGCGCTTCTCCTTAATAATTTACATTATTATTTTCTTTTTGGATTCTACTATAGTGCTAGAGCTAGAGCTAGAGAAAGCAACAAAAAGCCTTTGAAAATAGTATAAAAAGATAAAATTACTCTTGTTCACTTTGCAAAGTGGTCCAGTGCCCTCTCTTCTCCCCTCTCATGGTTGTTGCCTCGTCACCGGCCTAGCTACCATCTCGCCATCGCTTAGCTACTTTCGTAAGTGGGGGTAATTTTCTCTTTTTGTTCTCATTCGATAAGTTCGTCGATAAGAATGTCTGACTTTCAAGACTTTTCTTTAATTTTATATACACAAAACCATTCATCCATTTTTAAAATTATATTTACATCTTCTGATGTTATTTATTATGCCCTTTTTAATCTCTATTATAGACCTAAAAGTGAACGAACGGTGATTAAATTATTTTTTTTTTGTAGAAATTGCTATATTTTCTTTTGAGTTGTTTTTTCTTTAATTTTTCAAAAAATTCTAACTAAAATTAATGAAAATTTTCTCCACTTACTAAAATTTTGCTACAAATTTTATGCATATACAAAATTAGAATTTTTATCTTCTAAGTAATGTTGTTTAATTTATACTAAATAACACTAATATCATAATTTAAATATAATGATATTGTAGAACTCACCTATTTAATTCTTTCATCACAACTTGATAGAGTCGGCCTTATATTATTATATTTAATTTATCACATTAATATTATTTAATATAAATTAAGTATCGTTATTTTAAAGATTCAAACTTCACAAAATTATGTATATATATATATATATATAGGCACAGAACCTTTGACATGTTAAGAGATGATTGGGTATATTTATTTTATTTATTTCTATTATATATATATATATATATATGGGGTGACAACTTTTTCATAGAGTTGGATGAAATTTATTAAAAACTAAATTATAATAAATTAATAAATCTCGTAAGATAACTTTAAATAAAAAACGATTTTAATTATATTATTGGGAATTGGCGGGAAGAGTGGGCGTGACGCGCGGGAAGGAGCGTGAGGGAAGAGAAGGGGAATCAATAATTTAGTTTAAATGTCGTTGAAAAGAAGGAGAGAGGGGGTGTCGGATGGAAATGCATGGATGCCTCTGCTCACTGCTCAGCCTTAGATGTGCTTTCTGATGCCCAGATCTGATTGTTGATTGGACACTCATTTTTGACCAATCCAATGCCTCCCCCCTCCTATTTTGACCCATCTGACCTGCCTGTTGGGATATTAAATTAGGGTTTCTCATGATGAGCTTATATATAACTATATATTCCTAATTATTTATTTTGAGAAATATATTTTTTAAATATAAATTATCGGCTTGCTATAGACCAAGTCAACAAGCCCATGACACAATTCGCAAGTTGAGATGGGGGTGTGCAAAACTTTTAGATAAATTAAAATAATCGAATTAAATTGAGTAAAATTGTCAACTCATTTCAGTTAGTTTAATAAAATAATCAAAATATAATAAAATATTATCATTTTCAACATAATATATATAATTTTAATTTTAACATTTTAAAAATTAAAACCCTAATTCTCAGCAATCATACCCCATTCCTCACTCCTCGTCATTCTACCATTTTTCTACAACTACGAAAATACAACTCATTGTTGTTATCACTTTTTTCTCATCATTTGTTTGGTGTTTTTGAATTTTCGTCATTTTTGTCTGTTCTGATATTAATTCAATCCATATTTCTTGTCAAGATCTAGCAATTTGCACCTCTTTCTCTACCTTTCATTTCTTTCTCTACAACTACGAAAGTGTAATCCATCGTCATTAGCACTTTTTTCTCTTCATCCTCTTCAAGTTTTCGTCGTCTTTGTCTTTTCTAATATTAGTCCAATCCACCTTGTCAAGATCTAGCAATTTGTACCATTCTCTCTACCTTTCCTTCCTCATATAAAAGTAGCCATAATGCGATTTAATACTTTCTTCTTTTTTTTTTTCAGAATTATTGATGTTTTTTTAGAATTATTATCTGATTGGTATCTTCAAGTTTTCGTTATCTTTGTCTTTTTTGATGGTCCAATCCACCTTTCATGTCAAGATCTAGCAATTTGCACCTTTTTTTCTATCTTTCCTTCCTCATATAATAAAAGTAGGCATAATTTGGTTTGATATTATATATTATTTTTTAGAATTGTTGATGTTTTGAATTGTTATTAATTATACATCATACTTTTTATTTAATTTATATAATTTTTAAATTTTAATTTATAATTGTTTAAAATTCGATTTGTTCGGTTAACTAACGAATCAAAACAAAATTTTCTTCAATCTATTTGGCTGCCCACAAATTTCAATCGATTTGATTTGCTTGTTAAGTTCATTTAAATTTGTTCAGCTTTTAAAGTTCGGTTTGTTCCGTACGCTCACCACGGCTACGCTGACCCGACAACTCATTTGAGGTCGTGGAAGTCTAGGACGATTTATTTGGCCCCTCATACTTATTCGTGGCCTTAAGAGTTGGCGAAAGGTCAAACATTTTGGTCGGTGTGGGTGGGGGGGAGAGTAGGTCCTCAAAGCGTATGGGAATGAGTTTACTGTTCACATTGACCCGCTGAAATTGAAATATCAAGGTCTTCTTTGAGTTTGTACTCATTTTTCATAAGATATTCTAGAAATTTGTGATGATAATTCTAGAGATTTTATTTTTCTAGTCAAATTTTGTGTTCTTGGTAGTCATCTAAATGATCTATGTATTAATAATTAATACGTTGATTTAGTAGCTAGCTAATTATTATTTTAAAAGTAACGTTGTAATAATATATATTGCTCTAATTATAAAGTATAATTTTTAGTAGCCAGCTATTGTTTTGGGTCGTGATCACGTTGATACTGTGCTAAACAATGGTGTTCACGTCTCTCTGAACATGGACCGGATGTGATCCACGCGTCCTAGTCCTTTTCGTGAGAATTTCATTAGGCCCAATGTGAATGAAGGAAAATAGGAATTTGATAATTGTTAGTTCAGTTCAGTTAGCTGAATGAATAGACTTAAAGAGTGAAAAACAAGAAAACGCAAAAACGGTTGACTGGCTACACAGTTAGCTACTTCATTTTCTAATTTTAAATTATAACTAAAAGGTATATAAATTGCTCTACTAGACTCATCCATCCTATAAAACCCTCTTGATCAGTATCCAATTTTATTCACAAACACAACTCTTGCGAGCAACCCAGTTGACCCTAGTTCATTTATTTGATTATGGTTAAAGATGGGATATATGATTGCAAGGTACATGTTAAGTGATTGAGTTATGATAAGTTATAATTCGTATCAATAAGTCATAGATTTAACTCTTTATTTTGTGCAATGAGATAAAAATTTTATCTACAATTTACCTATTTTATGATGATGATCCAATTAATCTCAATAACGGTAATCTCAAGAAGGCATATATGATGATCCAATTAATTGATAAATCATAACAAACTCTCCCACGTCCAATAGGCAATAGCCCGTTATTAAGCATGCATACCCGATATTTTACAAATCGTTCACTTCATTCAACCAAACATACAAAAACCTATACCAGGTTTGAACACGAGGGGATAATTTCACGACCCACAGAGCACATACCATTAGTGTACAAGGAAGGACATCAAGTTGTAAGAATTGGCGGAAGGAAGTCAGCTTTAGCTCCGAGCACCGGAGCTTTAGTGTCCGGGAAGTGCTCTGTGTTGGGCAGCTCAGTGACCATCCCCTCCGGCGTGACTCTAATGGGGTAACAGAGCAGGTGACCGGCCAAGTCATGATCCAGCCTCTCGCGGGAGAATATCTCCCAGTACTCCTCTGCAATCCGGTTCACCTTCTGGATACAATCCAAACTCTCCGGCCGGACGAAGGATTCGTCCAGCAAGCCTAAATGCTCGTACCACAACGCCATCCGGAAGCCGTGAATCTGTCCCCTGGCCGGCCGCCGGCCGGCCAGGTGGTGTGGCTGGTACCCACCCATGGCGATCTCCGAGTCCCTAGCCCCGTCCATTGACCTCTGGTTTATGTTGGCCGATCCGATGATTATGTATTCATCATCAACTGCAAAAGAAAATTAACCATTTTGATCAATTCTGATCTTATAATCGGAATCGGTGTTTTGTCGATGACTTACCGATCATCATCTTGGCATGGACGTAGATCATGAAGCGCCGGGCCTGCTGAGCGCGGCTGTAATCGGTGTCTTTTTCCGGCGTCTCAGAAGGTTCATATTCGTCGGGCTTCTTCGTCTCCCTGTTGCCGAGGCAGAAGAAGGTTAAATAATCTCTGGGCTCTGCATCCAGGCCCTTGGCACGGATTGCCTGAGCTATGTCAGTATACATCATCTGCATCGTTCTCTTCTGCCAGTCGAGAATGGCCTGAACCGACGCGCTCTCCGGGATTCCCTCCGGCCACATTGGGACGACAACGTAGACGGAGAACCGTTCCCCGGCTTCGATCTTGCTAATGATCTTCAGCGACAGTTCTTTGGGAACAAGATGCAGAGCGCCCACGTCTTCGTCCTTGACGTCGCTGGAGTTCCATCCGAAACAGCTCCCAAGGAAGTACTGGTTCTCAATATAAATGAAGTTCTTCGCCCGGCGAATGGCATTGATGTAAGCGTCCTGAATACTCCGGTCAATGACGTTGTCCTTGCCGCTGACAAGGCCGGCCCTGGCGGCGGCTTCTGGAGTTTTCGGGAAGTCGGATGCGGCGCCGCCGTCGATGGACCTGAAGAGCTGAACGTTCCATGATTCTGGGTCTTCTGGGAACATCACCGGAGAAGGAGGTATAATTATGTTCCCCATATCTGTCAGTTGAAGCAGCAGACCCTTCTTCCCTTGCTTCCTCCATCTCTGCTCAAAATTGAAGAGCACATCCCAGGCGATCGGTCCTTCCAACCGGCAATGGACGTCATGCCAAGGCTCCCTCGGCCCGCCTTTCTTCACGCTGGCGCCGGAAAAATTGGGTTGGTGAAAATCATCATGGTGTGCAGATTCCAGGGTCCTGAAAAGGGAATGAAATTGGGTATCATATCTCCCATCACAGAGATCAATTCCACCCACAAAGCTCACTATTCTCCTCTTTTCGGAGCCTGGGTTCGGCATCTCAGAATCCACAACCACAATCTTCTGGTGGTGAGTGAACATGGTGGAAATCTCCAGGCCCTGAACAAGGCTAAGTGCATCATCAGGGTTCCTTGGACATAGAATACAGTTGACTTTAGTGTTTTCGAAATAGTTTAAGGTTTCTTCATCATGTGTGGCCATTAGTCCATCCTTTTTGAGCAGCTTGACAGAGGTTCTATCATCCCAAACCAGCATTAGAACTCTCACTCCTTCTTCAGCCTTCTTCTTCAGAAGCTCTCCCAAGGTTGAATCCCAGCCGGGCTTCTTCTGACTCCTCGAGTCCCTTATCAGTTTGATCTCAGTGTACACAGACCAGCCAGTTATGTAAATCAAGTGCTTGGCATTAGAAATGGCGTCAAAAATGTCTTCCCAGCATCTATGTGGCTCGTAATTTTTCCCCCCAGAAAGAGGAATTGGGGGTATGAATTTGTCTGGAATGTGAGCATCTTGATAGAGTGTAACTCTGCAACCATTTCTCTGCGTGAAGAAGGTGAAGGGCACGCCGGGAAACTTTGGACTTCTAATCCCACGAGCCCAATTCAGCTCTTTACTAACATCAAGAAACTGGACCTTCACATGGAGCTTTGAATGACCATGAATGGGTTTACCATCTTTGTTCACAATCTCAAGCAATCTATCCACTTCTTCTCCATTGAGGAGTTCTTTGACAGACACGTAAGCTCTTCCGATCAGTACTGCTCCGATGGGATCATCGCCTTTGATGGAGAAGACTACCCTAGAAGCCATGTGGGCGCAGTAAATGTGGAAAGACTCGTACCACTGGGGATTTGGATCGTTTTCTAAGAGTCTGGTTCGGCCAACTCTGGCTCTCTCTAAATCTATGGTGGCATAGAGTTTGGTAGAGCTCTTTTTGGATCCCAAAGCTTCCTCAACGTGCTCCACAACCTGGAGGTTGAATTCATGATTACAAGATGCATGAGTGGTCTGAGAACTGTATAGAATGAATCAAAATTGTTCGATGTTACAGAGTTATGTTTAGAACAAGCTAAAGAACGCACTCATGCGGGATTAACACTGAAGGATTTGCAATTTAATCGACAAATAAAAGATAGGATCAAACTGTCTCATCTAATAAAGTTCAAACACCATTGCAAATTGACATCTGCTATCAATTACTCAAGATCTCGGTAACTTAGTGAACAATCTTCAAAAAAATATATATACAAGAACTCAAACTGGCACGACATATGTAGGACTATTAGGTCTCCTTCCTATGTGGATAAAAACTCAAAACTTTATATTATGTTATAATTCCAGTCCGTTGTAGGCGTTTATGGATCGTTTTGTTTTGGCTCAATTACAAAGCCTTATCCCTTTAATTGCTGCAACTAGAGTTTTTATGAATAGCTGTTTTTGACAGATTTGTAGTTGAAATTTCAAAGATAATAATCACCGCGAGCCCATTGAATCAAATTTTATCAAATCAATGATCGAAAGGTCATATCTGATATGATAAAGTTGACTGCTGGGGATGACTTAGCTGACACATGATTCTTCAATCTGAATGGTGGTTTGATCATCAGGGCTCTAAATCCAAAGTTTGCTGTCAAAACTGTATTCTTATGTTTTTGAGTGAGATTTGCCAAACTTTCTACCTGTTCTATGTCCCCGTTGAAAGAGGAATGCATATCCATTATTAAGTTGGAACTATATTGTAAACCTCATTTATTATAGTAGGGATCTTGAAGTGGACTTCTAATGACTTTTCCCTTGCGTTTTTGGCTACCTAGCGTACTATGTGTCAAAAAGTGTGATTGTGCTTTTTTTTTTTTTTTTTTCTTAAGGTTCATCATCAGCTGAAAAATATCCAAGAGGAAATGCAATAAACAAGAGCAGTGGAATTTGCATCATTACGCAAGAACCAGCACAGATTATCATACGATCATAATAAACAACTCAGATTAACAGATTTTTTTTAATCGCAGTAATTTATCTGATTCAGAGAGAGAACTTTGTGGAAGAAATTTCCGCCGGAGGTGCCGTGGAGCTTGTCGACATCGTAGATGGTGGCGTGGAGAGTTCCGTGGAGGAGAATCTGCGCCATGGCGGCGTCTGCAAATGCAAATCCAGAGATTCAGCTGTTCCATAAACACAATCCGAACAGAGAAAATTTCGGAGAAGAACAAAGAGGAACAAGTAGATCCAACGGAAATGGCAAGAGATTACGGCGTACCTGTGAATCTGCAGCGAAGAGAAGACCGAAGAACGAGAGAAACCGAGTCTCCAGAGAAGCGGAGAAGAGAGAAGACGACTCTTAAGAACGAAGATACTGACTCTCACGCTCTACATGTGCGGGTGTATATATATTAATATATAGATGTAGATAGCACCCATCATGATAAATGTGAAGTCGGAGAGAGCTTTTCAGGGGAGAAAGAACTGGCCAGTATGCTAAGGCCGTGTTTGGGTCTTGCGAAAGATTTAACAGCATCATTCCAAATAATAATTAATAATGTGCATCTCATTAACATTGCCCATAAATATTTTCTTTAATAATTATTTGTGTTTGTTTTTTCTGGGGGCAGAGGGGCACGTGGGTGGGGTGAAATTGGGTGACGGTGGGGAGTGGGACCCGCGTCGGGCAAGATAAGAATGCCCGCGGGCAAGAGATCAATCCTGTTTGAGTTCCGCGAGTTAGAAATGCCACCTAAGTTAATAGCCATTTTGGAACCAACCAACACTAACTAGATGATAGCCTCGTGATTCACGAGCCAGCTATTTTTAAATTAATATAAATAAATTAAACATGTTTAATTAAATTAGAGTTCTATTTTAGAATAAATTATAGCAGTGGTATCAAAATTAATAAGAGTTATAAGAACAGACGATAATATCTAATTGCATTCATTGTATTATTTAAATAAAATATTATTAAAAACACGTGTGATATGTAGTGATAAAATTATTTAATTTAAAAAATTTACTTTTTATTAGAGTGAATGTTAACTTTATAGAATTAATATTGAATCGACAATTTATTCTCATAATATACAAATATCGAATTATTGCTTCAGTAATTATCAATCGTTATTGAACAAAGTGATTGAATCGACAATTTATTCTCATGATATACGAATCTCGAATTATTGCTTCGGTGATTATTAATTGTTGTTGAAAAAAATGATCTGTATATTAATTTTTTTTTATATTTTTTTTATTTTGTTTATAAATTTTACTCTCTATTTTATGGTTAAAGAATTATTTTTAACCATAAATGCAATGCTGATTTCCTATTTGTTATCATTTTACATGAAGATTTTTAATAGGGATAGGCCATCCCTTTCCTTCCCACAGTAAAAGAAAACATTTTGTTGCCAGTAAAAATCATTTGTCTCGCCACTATTCCACGATAAAAACCCACCTACAATGACTGCACGACAAACGCATTTAATAAGTGATTAAGACAACCAATAATAATAGGATAAGATTTGAACACAACGGATTTTAAAGTCTTTTGGAATCTTCAATTTCATGAAAATGGAGGATAAAAAAATGTTAGGATAAATTTACTCATACACGCACCATAGGTTGCATCATTGGTAATGAGACTTTATGTAGTTTTATTATCGTTTGGATATAATAATAAATTTATTAATTAAAAATATTAATAAATTATTTAAATTTAATTAAAAAGAAAATAATCAAAAGATGTAAGACACTACAAGCATAAATACTTAAATTAGATACTAAATTTTTCTTAAGACTTTAATGTAGTATTGAAATAAGTATAAGAAACACATCCTTTTTAAAATGAGATCCTGTTTTACGTATTTTTCATACTGTTTCTTATAAGCCAGATTTAGTCCGATAGACCGGCTCAATCGCCTAAAACCCAAAAAAATCGAGCTAGCTTGCTAGAGCAAGCTCACATACTATTGAAGCTTAAGATCATATCACGAAACCAAGCAAACTCTCAATAAGGCTTCTAGTGAGCTCCCAACGATATGTCTAATAAGTTTCTGGCGATACTTCTAGTTCGCTGGCTTAACCATTCAGTTCGTTGATCTAAAAACCTTCAGCTTGCATGGACAACAAAACTGTTGGACAGTTGCAGGCATGGGACCCATTCACTTTATCTGAGGTGAGCCATATCCCTTGTAATGAGGATCCCACTCCCAATTTTGTGCAGATGATAAGGACTGCTTGTCTTCCATTATATTATCTTCGTATTTTTATATCTTATACAAATTGTAAACACCCCTCTATATAAAGAGGACTCAGAAATATCATTGAAGTGGGAACAACAAGAAGAATAATCAGATACTGTCACTCTGAAAAAATAATCAGGGTACAGCCGTGGATTTGACATCGTTTTGCCTGAACCACGTGAAAATTCTTTGTGTTATTTCTATTTTGTTATTCCTTTTTGTATCTGACACTTACTCATTCACTGTAGGCCTAAGAAATCATAGTCGGCTAAAATTGAACATCGACAGATCCCATCTATTTATAAAAGAGTATGGAGATTTATGATAAGTATCTTGGTATTCCAAGATCTACTAAAATTAAAATTTTTACAAATAATATCTATCTTGATATTTTAAAATTCACAAGGATCAAAGTTTTTATAAATAATTTCTATACTTTTTGTAAAACTTTTGAAAAGATTTTCAAATATTAGACTTATTCTGTTTGTACTTTATTTTGGGACCACCTCGACTAGGAGGAATTTTACGGGAACAAGATCCGTGATGGAGCTTGTTTACAGTCTCTCAACCTTTGGTCTACGGGAGACTATTATGGTTTCTTAGCCTTCCGATCTTTGGGAGACTGTAATAGTGTTCTAGCCTTTCGCATATGTTTCCATCTTTAAATTCAAAAATTATTTTGGACTTTTTGATTCTCTTGATATATTTTTATGAACTTTTGTTTATAACACATCAAGTTTAAAAATAATTTTACAAGTCCTTATTGTTTATTTTTTCTCGGATGTTTCATGTAGACCTATTTTAAACCCTTGGTTTAAAATGTCTATACAAATCTTTCGTTAAAATACAATACAATTCCAGCTTATGGAGCAGTTTTTTGAAGATTAAGTCCACTGCTTGGTTTTAGCTGACTTTGAATTATGCAAGTTGATTTTTTCCTATTTTTTAGTTGAGTCTAGTCATGGAGTTGGTGGGTCACTGTTGCTGAAAAGAAGGAAAACATCCCATTGAGTTTGTTTCCCCTATATAAGGCACTCTGGTTGGATCAAATAAAATAATCCCTTCACATTATCTATTTTGCTATTTTGTGAGATTTCTTTTAAGAGTACACTTCTCCTATCATTTATATTTAATTTTTTGCCCTATTAATATTTAACAATTTGGTATTAGAGTTAAAATGAGTGATATTCAAATTGTCAGCGAAATTAAAAAGCTCAACAATCGAAACTACAATTCTTAGTCAACATGCATGACATCTTACATGTAAGGCTAAGACTTGTGAGAAGTTGTTAATAGAAGCGAAATTACGTAACCAACAATAGATGATATAAATGGTACGCTGCAAAAGTAGAAGATAAAAGTGGGCAAGACACTGTTCGCTTTAAGGACTATGGTTGAAAAAGATGTGCTAGAGCACATCCAAAATGCCAAAACCCCCAAAGAAGCTTGGGATACCTTAGCCACGCTTTTCTCAAAGAAGAATGACACAAGGCTTCAACTTCTAGAGAGCACACTATTGTTGATAGCACAATGCTACATGACGATCACTCAATACTTCCACAAGGTGAAGTCACTTTGTCGTGAACTTTTTGAGTTAGATCTAGAAGCTCAAATCGAGGAAACCAGGATAAAGAGAATAATTATCCATGGCAAAAGCCCGAATATAGAAGTTTTGTTGCTACAGTACAAGGATGGAAAAAGGAACCATCACTTGTTGAGTTCAAAAATTTGCTTGCTAGTCAAGAAGCCTTAGCCAAGCAAATGGGAGGAATTTTGCTGAAAGATAAAGATGAAGCGCTCTACGTCAACAAAAGTAAAAGGAATTCCAAGTAGCACATCGTTGGTGGATCTAAAAGGAACGAGGATAAGGTGAAAAGTCATCAAGGTGAAATGAACACTTGTTCAGGGGGAGCTTTGAATAATCATGGCAACGACAAAAAGTTTAAAGGGAAGTACTACAATTGTAGGAAGAATGGTCATAGGGTAAAATCTTGTTAGCCAAAGAAAAGTATCGTTGAGAATAATGTTGCTACTTCCAAAAGCGAAGATGATATGCTCTCACAGCAACAACGTTTGAAGAGATCGATTATGAAAAAGATTGGATTGTTGACTTGAGATGCTCAAATCATATGACAGGTGATAAAGAAAAGTTACAGAATTTGTCAGAATACCAAAGGAGTCGAGTGGTGGTAATAGCCAACAACTCAAAGTTACCAATAACTCATATCGTTAATATGGTAATCTCTCCTCAATATAGTGCTAATGAGGTATCACTTCAAAATGTCTATCATGTTCTAAGTATGAAGAAAAATCTTCTATCAGTAGCACAATTTACATCTTCAGGCCATTTTGTTCTATTTGGTCCGCAAGATGTGAAGGTATTTCGTAACCTTGAGACCATAGGAGAGTTAGTGATGGAGGGACGGAGAAACCGCATATGTAGACAAGACGAGGAAGAATGAGACAGTAGATTTATGGCACGTGCGATTAAGTCATGTTATTCCAAGCTAAATATGTGATGATGAAAAAGTCGATGTTAAAAGGACTTCCCCAACTTGAATTAAGAACAGGCACAATCTGTGCAAGATGTTAGTAAGGGGAAGTGCATCAGTTGCCATATGAAGAGTCCAAATTTAAAGCTAAAGAACCATTAGAGTTAATTCATTCTGAGGTGTTTGGACCTGTTAAGCAAGTCTCTATCAATGGGATGAAGTACATGATGACCTTTATTGATGACTTTTCTAGGTATGTGTGGGTTCATTTTATGAAGGAAAAATTTGACTTTTTTTTTAAGTTCAAAGAGACAGTAGAAGTAGAAGTTGGTAAGAAAATTCATTACCTATGTACTGACAACGGGGGAGAATATACTTCAAGAGTGCCAAATCTGCCATCAGTTCACATGTGCCAACACTCCACAACAAAATAACGTAGCAGAAAGAAAGAATATGCACCTGACATAAATATGTTGAAGTATGCTTCATGCGAACAATGTTCCGGGACGATTTTGGGTAGAAGCAATGAAGACTGTAGCGTTTGTGATCAATAGGCTTCCTTAACAAAGGTTATGTTTTCTTTCACCCTTTGAAAAATTGTGAAACATGAAACCTATAGTTAGCTATTTTCATGTTTTCGGATGTGTGTGTTATGTATTTGTACTTGATCATTTACGTAGCAAGATTGCCAAAAAAGTTGCTAGATGTACCTTTGTGGGATATGACTGTCAAAGAAAAAGGTGAAAATGTTGTGATCCTACAACTGGAAATGCTACACATCCTGAAATGTGGTGTTTGATGAAGCATCTTCTTGATGGTCTTCAGAAAATGAGATATTACTAAACTCGAACGTTTTTAAAGATGAGTTGAAATATGCTTAAATCTAATTGAGTTCAGGTGAAGATGAAGATGCTAATGATAGTGGTTATGCCGAAGAAGGCGTAGCTCAAGGTCATTGGCAAATAGGTGTGTTTCAGCAACCAAGAGAAAAAGATGAGCCTAGTAAAGCAAAAGTGTATCGACTCCACTTAGAAGATCAACAAGAGTCAGAAAGCCAAATCCCAAATATGCCAATGTCGTTATAGTAGAAGAAGCAGATGCAAAAGAACTGGAGACATTTAAGGAAGCATTTTAGAATATGGAGTGGAATAAACCTATGGAAGAAGAAATTGTTGCATTAAAACGTAATTAGACTTGGGAGATCATCCCAAAGCCAAAAGATGTGAAGCCTATTTCTTGCAAATGTGTTTATAAAATAAAGCATCACACAGATGGATCAATTGAGAGACACAAGGCTCGTTTGGTAGCTCGAGGGTTCTCTCAATAAGATGAACTAGACTATGATGAAATGTTTAGTTTAGTTGCAAAGCGTACAACTGTGCAAGTCTTACTAGCACTTGTAGCTAGCAAAAGTTGGACCTCGTGGCTTATGGATGTGAAGAATGTGTTTTTGCATGGAGAATTGGATCAGGAGATCTTCATGACTCAACCAATGGGTTTTCAGAATCAAGATCATCCTGAATATGTGTGTAAGCTACGGAAGGCATTCTATGTGTAACACCCCATTTTTTCGAGTATGTTGTAACCAGGACAATTCGGGGTAATTAGGATAAGTATTTTTTTTTTCAAATTAAATACTAAATCACATCCTTACCTATTCCCCAAATTTACATCCATTTCGAATAGAGTCATCAAAACATTATATGCGGAAGCTAAGAATCGAACCTAATATTACATAACCATAGTTTCGATAATACGCCAACGTTCTTCAAATGCTCAAATGTTAAGTAGCAGAAAAATTACATCAACTTTAACTTTGCATTCATAACTCATCTTGCACTTGCAAAGTGCCGTCACATGCTTCTTCCATATCTGCTACAACAACATCTAGAACGTTTGAATATTTCAGGAGTAAAGCCCAAGTTAGATGATGAATCATCTAAGTGAGAGCATAATAAATCATTTTTGTGCATGAATGCAAAATGTCTTTTCCTTTCGTTTCGGTTTGACACGACCGTTCCTTATGCTACTCTCTATTTTTATAACCTCCTTTCCAGGCCGAGGTGTATGGGTGCACCATTGGAAAAGCAGCAGCCCCAGCCCGTACTCTTAAAATAACATCCTGTATCGAGCGATAGGAAGGGCCGGAACAACTTACCCTGATGGGCTTACGCGAACTTCCCAGGGGGTCACCCATCCTTGAACTGCTCCCAGCTCAAGCACGCTTAACTCCGGAGTTTCTTGCCTACATTCAGTCCAAAAGGTATCCAACTAGTGTTGTTTCCTTTATTACACTATCCTCGATATATACTAACTTCTCTGGACTCTCAGGGTATTACATTCTCCCCCCCCTTGAGTACATGACGTTCTCATCATGCAACCTTACAACTGATCCCAAACCTTCTCCCCTTGGGGCTGCCATCCTAGAAGCTTACCAGAAGCCGCTCTTTGTACAGGCCCTCGCGCCCCAGCCCCACTTCCCGCCCTCGTCAGACCGCCTTCACCAAGGGTCGGATTTGATACCACCTATAACATCCCGCATCGAGCGATAGGAAGGATCGGAACAACTTACCCTGATGGGTCTACGCGAACTTCCCAGGGGGTCACCCATCCTTGAACTGCTCCCAGCTTAAGCACGCTTAACCCCAGAGTTCCTTGCCTACATTCAACTCAAAAGATATCCAGCTGGTGTTGTTTCCTTTCTTACACTATCCTTGATATATACTAACTTCTATGGGCTCCATTTTTTGAGCGTTATATAACTTAGGAATTTCAGGAATATATATATTTTTAATATAAACCGTTTCCCGACAATTCAATTTTACCTTCCCAGCATACTAAATAAGAATCAATAAGCTAAGACAGGTAATCATCATAAATGCGGAAGCTAAAAATCGAAACCTGATATGGTACATAATCAATTTCACTTTATAACAGTATAAGAATCCGTACCATACATTAACATCATATCCTCAATACAGAAATACATAAATATATTGCTATATCTCAACTCATTAAAGCATAAGCTAAAACGTATCCGGATAGACAAATTTATGGAACCTCCTGCTGAATCCATCGGCCACGCCATCACGTGCCATCATATCTTAACCTGCTCCTTACCTAAACTGCAAGTCTCAACTGGAACGTTGAATGTTCCAGGGGCATAACCCATTAGAAGATGAAACTTTTAGTGAGAGTCCAAAACATATATATGGATGCATGATGCAATAACATGAACAACATTTGCTCTTAATGTAACTTCCTAGTCCCACCAGCCTGGCACGAAATCCTAGGCAAATCCCGAACCTCTGTAGGATAAGTCTAACGTTATTCCATCATTGCCTTAGGAGAATTAGGGCTACACTTTGGGGCGACATCCCATTCCCATGCACAAATATTAATGTGACAATAATATCGTGTTATGCAATTATCACGACTTTCTATGTAATATGACAAAAATAAATCATAGCTTTCGTAAATATTACGCATGTATGAGCAATCATATCTTTCATAAATATCATGTAGGATAGGAAAACTCACATTTTAAGATAAACTTGCATTTTCTCGAAAAGCGTGCATCGCCTCGATATGTCTGCCCCGCCTCGATTCTCATGCCAACTCTCAAAAGTTGTACCAATCACATCATCTCGATCACCTCAATCATAAAATAATATTTAATCACTAAATATCCTCAATATTCCATTTATTTTTTTTCTTCATTTTCTTTCATTTTTCCTTATTAAAAATTTCAATAAATAACTCGAAACTTTTTTCTCAAATCTAATTTCACAACAATTCATTATAGACAATGAACTTGAAAGGAAAAATACTAGACTTACCCGGATGTTGCGTTTTCATGCAAAATGAGGCTCTTTAGTGCTAAAATTGAGACACTAAGAACTCCAAATCCAAATCTTTTTTTACAGGACCTAGATTTCGATTTTAGAGGAATTTAGTAATTTTTCATAATTTTTGGAGTCCGGATGCGCCCTTACTCACCCAAACAAGTTAGCTCACGCGCGCCCACTCGCGGGGCCCGGCTGGAGAGTGCTGCACACGCCGGTCGTCTTCAACCTCCAGATTCCGACCAGCTCCGACGCATTCTGGTTTAATGACCATATCTCCTTCATCCGACCTCCGATTGACCCCCCGTTTGAATCTATGGCTTCGTTTTTTCGCCTTCTACAAGATGACACCAAAAAATCCCACAAATGGAGCCATTTTCAGACTGCTCAAATATGTTTTCCGGCGAAGCTCGTTTTTCTGACGATCCTTCGGATCTCACTCATCTCTCAACCAAAATGGCTCAAATTGCACAGAAATAAAGCTTAGGATATGGGCAACAAAAGCTCCTTATCCGCTGCTCTCAATTTTTACCCAAACTCTCGAATCTGAGAGTTTAATTTTTTACTTCATTCGGCCAATTCAAAAACCTCTATTTATAGGCAATTCCGAGCCTTCAAATGCCCATGGTTGGTCGATCCAACCTCCCCGAGGTTTCTACCTACCCCAGATTAGTCCAAAAATGCCACCAAACACGGATTCAATGTATTGAAATTTCAGCCACAAAACGGTCGAAAATTATGCAAAATTGGTCATCATCTTTGCTAATGTTGGCCTAAGCTTGACCCAAGAGCATTCTAGGCCACTTTCCTTGAGTCTCTCACCACCGAATTCGGTGATGGGAGATGGTGGAGGAAGCTTGGTCGGCCATGGAGATTTGCTCCATCTCTAACTTTTGAAAATTGCAATATGACCCCTATCTTTTCTAATTTTGAATTTTTGGTCATTTCCTTGAAGCCCCTGAGCTTACCAATACTGTCATTGCGACCTATAAGTTCTATACTTTTCATTGCATCCCTGAAGATTCCAAAAAAATATCATTTCGACCTCCCTCCGGCAAAATTAAGAAATTATGCTTATGCCTGAATCTTCGTTTTGGCCCTAAACCTCTTCGTTTCTTCCTAAAACCACTGAAGGGTTGTTCCTTATGAAAAATCAAAGCCCCCTCAAGCTTCCGTTGACTTCTCGAAAATCGTATATAATAATTCGATATTGCAACCTAATTGGCAGTTGCCATTTTACTATACCAAAAATTATTCCCGATCCGATTTCTTTCTATGCCATAAATCATGTCTCAAAATACTCATCACGGCCATATCGTTTTCCTTTGGCATCTCGGCTTCAGGACACTCCCTGCAGTCTATTCGGTCATTATACGGTAATAAATTACCGTTATACCCTCAATTTATCCTTAAATTCTATTTTTGCCCCAAGATAAATTACTCTTGAGTCCTTTAGAATTTTTCGGGTATTACATTCACCCCTCCTTAAAGAAATTTTATCCTCAAAATTTTCATCTGATTGTTAAGGTAATTAAAACAATACATAGCTCATTACCTGAATACTTCAAATCAATTGTCTATTTGGTCCTTAACAAATACTTCCGTTTCCATTCCTTACACGTTCGATGCCTACAAGCATGCTGTGTCGTTTACATAATTTCCTGTTGTGTCTCTTTATAGGCAACCACAGATTTTCCACATCTTAGGCACACGCGTCCTACCTCAAAACTTTTAAGAATGCCCTCTTGCATATTGAAAATCATAACCCTTGAGCTAACCACAATCATCAATTATAGACAATAATACTTATTAGTCACACATGCTTTTCGTATCTTGTTCCCTAGATCCAGCTAAATTGTTAGGTTAGTGATAAAGACAAACGATCCATTTAGTACTACGCTCATAGCCAACAAGCCTCTAACATTTGACACTCATAGCTATCCACCCATGTCATGAGTCGGCACCTCACGACCACGCCCCGGGAGATATGAAATAGTGAAGTCGTAGTCCTCAAGGAACTCTATCCACTATCGTTACCACTCGTTTAACTCTTTCTGCGAGAACCCGTACCTTATACTCCTCGTGGTTTGTGAGCACATCAATTGTCCCATCATTTTGGTAGTGTCTCCTTAACCTTAAGCGTACATGTCCTACCTGTCAGCTCTAAGTCATACATCGAGTAGTCTTTTCTGTGTCTTGGCGTGATCGGCATGCCGTTATTTGGTCATGTTGCACTAATCATGCAACTCGATCCTTTGAGCTATCATAAACTCTTACGGCACTTGGCATGTTATTTTTATTAGACTCTTCTCATGAGTCCTATTGTGGACATAATTATTCCAAAGTGTTCTATCACTGTCTTTTGACAATAGCTTGCCAAAACATCTTATTTTGAAACATCTTAGCACTTTATTTCGAAATCTGGTTCGCAAAAATTTCATTTCGAACCCTACGTTGCTCTATGTTTTGAAACATAGGGTCAGGACTATAAATACTCGAAAAAGCCTCGAACTCCACTTTAGCGTGTCCGAATAAATTTTTTCTTCCTTCCAAAATCTCTAGAATAATAAAACACATTTTTCTCATAGAGAAAAGAAAATTATTCTCTTTTTTTTTTCATATCTTTTTTTTTCCTTTTCTTCTTTTTCTTTCTTCTTCTTCTTCCTCCCTCTGCCGACACTGCACATGAACATCCACCGGTCACAGCCGCCTTTTAGCGTCGCCACCACTTCCGACGAAAATATACTTAGTTACGAGCGATAGGAACATCCAGGGATGGGTGACCTTGTAACATCCCGTATCGAGCGATAAGAAGGACTGAAACAACTTACCTGATGGGCCTACGCAAACTTTCTAGGGGATTACCCATCCTTGAACTACTCCCAGCTCAAACACGCTTAACCTGGAGTTCTTTGCTGACATTCAGTCTAAAAGGTATCCAGCTGGTGTTATTTCCTTTCTTACACTATTCTTGATATATACTAACTTCTTTAGGCTCCTAGGGTATTACATTCTCCCCTCCTTGAGCACATGACGTCCTCATCTTGTGACCTTACAACGGGTCCCAAACCTTCTCCCCTTGGGCCTGCCATCCTAGAAGCTTGCCAGAAACCGCTCCTTGTACAGGCCCTCGAGCCCCGACGCCACTCCCCGCCCTCGTCGGATTGCCTTCACCAAGGATCGGCTCTGATACCACTTGTAACATCCCGTATCGAGCGATAGGAAGGACCGGAACAACTTACCCTGATGGGCCTACGCGAACTTCCCAGGGGGTCACCTATCCTTGAACTACTCACAGTTCAAGCACGCTTAATCCCGGAGTTCCTTACTTACATTCAGCCTAAAAGGTATCCAGCTAGTGTTATTTCATTTCTTACACTATTCTCGATATATACTAACTTCTCTGGACTCTCGGGGTATTACACTCAAACCCTTATGTAGATGCATGTTCAATAATCTCATCGTGTACATATGCACATCTCATCATAACATGTAATGCAACCTAGGTGATGCATAGCATATCAAGACATGTGAAGATGGTATAAAAGTATTTTCATGAAATCAAGTTTAGGGTAGGATCACTCGTAATAAATCCAGTCCTTAGATAAAAATTATCACATTCACCAAGGTTTTAAATCAAGACACTCATATTGAATCAAGTCTTTGGTATGAAACTACTCACCTTTGACGAATTAGATTTTCCTTGAAATAAGCTTCACCTCGATTTACGTGCAAAATCCTCGAGACTCGAACTAACACCCAAACTCAAGCCCTAAAGCGCCCTAAAGCACCCTGAACACCATATTCAATCCATAAATACGAAAACAATTTTTCTTCTTATTTTTCTCACATTTTTCCTTTAATTTTTCTCTATTTTTCCTCACTAAAGTTCTAAAATAAATATCTACGTCCAATTTTTTCTAAATATTTTTGCATGAAAAATCCTAAAATATTTTTCTAAACATTTTAAAAAAATTTTTGGAAAAAACTTGAGAGGCACGCGCTCTCACGCGCTTGGAGCATGGACTGCGAGTGGGAGAGGCGCATGGAAGGCATGCTCCGGTCGTCTTCTCCGGCAACGACACACCGGAGCTTCTGGTTTCTTGGCTTAGATGATTCTCCTCCTTCAATCAATCACGTTGGTGCCTCTAATGGCTCGAAAGGACACTCGTAAGGGCCTCAACTGAAGCCGCGAACTCTTGGTCGACACCACCGCCTCATTCTCTGGCGAGCCCTCAAAACCCCTTCAAACGCACACGAAATCCCTCCATTTTCTCCAGAAATGATCCCTACACTTACTAGAGCAAAAGCCCTTTATTACTTCGCTCGATTCGGCCTTTAATACACTCAATTTTAAGCTTGAATTTGGCAAAACCATCGGCTATTAAACCTCTATTTATAGCTTAAAATCGACCCTCAAAAATGCTTATGGCCGCTTACCCGATGCCTTAACACCTTAACCCTTAATTGGGCGACCTTTAAAACTTCTGACTGCCTCCCCAATGGCCCATTTACAGGCGCTGCAATTCGGCCATGCCTTGCCCTAATTTTTCAAAATTTTGGCCCATCGCGTGCTCGTTTGCAGGCCTGGATTGATGCTCGAGCTTCCTCAACCAGATTTCTCAAAATCCCCATGGTCAAAGATGCCGAAGGATGGCCGACTAGCTGTTGTCGGCCATGGCAGCTTGCCTTTTTTGTTTATTACACAATTGCCCCCTTGTTTTGACCTTTGCACTTTTAGTCCTTCACACAAGCCCCTAAAATTTCCATTGCTTCCAATTAAGACCCTAAGGTTCTAAGATTGATATTTACACCTCAAATATTCAGAAATAATGTCATTTAGGCCTCCCTTGGGCATTTTCAAAAAACTGCGCTTAGGCCTGATCAACTTATCTTTTTGAAATTCTTTTCGTTTCCACTCGAAAACACTGAAGGGTTACTCTACATGAAAAATTGAGGCTCCCTAAGGGTTCCATCATCTTTTCGGAAGCCTCATCTGATGATTTGATTTTATCAGCCCGGACTTAAGCTGTACCGGAAACTATCTCCTATCCGATTTCTTTCTCCACTAAAAATCATATTTTGACTTGAGAACCGATGATGTGATCTTGCTTTTGATCTTTTGAGATTCAGGATACTCCCTTCGATTGATTTGGCTAAATAACCACGACGGCCCACTTTGCAAGGCCATAATTTTAATCATTCTGAAGCCATGAATTACGAAACATTTCTTTTTTTTTATTTATTTCAAAAATGGGGTTTTACACTATGGATTAAAGCAGGCACTAAGGGCTTGGTACGATAAGCTTGTTGAATTTTTTATTCATAGTGGTTATTCTGTGACATCTACAAATTCTAGTTTGTTCGTCAAGCTAATGGAGGGAAACTAGCTATTGTGCTAGTATATATAAATGATTTAATTATAACACGCAACTGTGAAGAAGAAATCTGTAACACTCCAATTTTTTCGAGCGTGTTATAACTTAGGATTTCGGGAATATAAAAAAATTTCATATCACAATCGCTGTCATACATCACACAATATACCAAAAATCCTAATTTTCACTTTTTCAGCTTAATAAACCCAATAATCGAATAGTTAAGACATGTGTTAAAATTTCAAATGTGGAAACTAGATCCAACTTGATATGCTTCACAACCATAATACTTTATTTATCATAAATAAAATCGTTTAAGATGTCTACAATATACATTACAAGGACATCATCTCTCGCAAGTGTTAACCAACGTTTTTAAATATATCCAAAACATATATAGGTTTACACATAAATAAAGGTGTGCTAAACATGTTACAGACAGTAAATTAAGTTTATTCTTCCACTACTTCCTTTCCCTTTGAGCCGCTTATCAAATTTGGAACGTTTGAATATTTCAGAGACATAGTCCAATTAGAAGATGAATCTTCTAGTGAAAAACTCCAAAAATAGTTTATATCAATGTATGAACAAGTATAAAACGTATGAGAAAAATAACGAGAGTTACTCTGAAATGCCTCGTGAACATGTCAGCTTCCTCTAATGATAATTTTCTTAATGGATCATGCATAGTGCCTCTCGGGAGGTCCCTAACAATGTCACATCGGCTCGACCTCATACAACTTATGTAAACACCACATCCGTTGTCCATTAGACTCACGGTCTTCCTCATGAGAGCTTTCTTGATGACGCACACATAGCGCCTCTCGAGAGATATCTGACTTTTACCCTCGCTCAACAATAAATAAGTACAACAGTATGGCTACATGAATTTTATAAATGCAACAGTTAAAAAATCAACAACATATATTTTTCAGAAAAATTCATTTCATATATGCAATATGATTTCATGTAAGAGAACAATAAGAGTTTATGTACAAGAATTTCACAAAACACGTTTCATGCAATAAAAGTCTCTCATAAAAGAACAAAAAATAAGATTTGGAGTATTGGAGTCTCACCTTAAAGGTTTATCTCCTGGAAGATACAATTTCATAGCAAACAGCCTAGGTTTCTACAGAAAACACACGTTTTGGTAAACCTAACCTCAAATATTTTTACATAGAGTTGAAGGGCATTAATTTAGGGACAAAAATGAAAAAGTTGAAGAAAAATAGACCCCTCACGCGCCCTGGGATGGTGGGCCATGCGCCTTCACGAGTAGCAACTTCCCGACGCTTATAACGTACGCGCAACCTACCAGATTCGGACAGGTTCGCCTCGTTTTGATTTTGTGGCCATAACTTCCTCATTTTAACTCTGATTCGACCCCCGTTTAAACCTACGCGACCCTTTCTTCCCCCTCTACAGGATTATAAAAAAAAAATGACTTACCTCACTTTTTTTCTGACTGATTTTGACAAACTCCGGCGAAGACCCGCAATTTTGGCTAGGCTCGTTCTCCCCTGCTTCTCCGTTGCTTTCTTCCATTTTTCTTGCAGAATTCCATCTATTCTCTCAAGAGTAGATCCTCACCTTAGAACCTCTTGAAACTCAAACTCAATTGGAATGATTTGGAGACAACCCTATGGCCTTATTTATAAATTCTTTGAACCAATCACATGGTGCCACTTGTCACAAGCTAAGTCATGGACTCCAAAGACTCAAAGTTATAATTGAATGGCTTTTCAAATCCAAACCTAGAATGGATTTAATTTTTAAAATCCAAACTAATTCCCCAAACTTCTTCCAAATAACATTTTGACCCTTATTTCAAGTTCTCAAACTTTGATATTTTACCACTTGAACTCCTAATATCCTTATTCCATTTGGATAATTCTATAATTATAATTACACCCTCAAAGATCAAATTTATCGAGATACTTAAAATTCTAAAATTAATAACTCAAAATTACTCAATATGTACGATGATGAGAATCATGGATGGCCGACTAACAATAATGCAATCAGACAAGTCAACCTAGTCAACCATGTCGGAATTGGATGATTGACAAGATTTCATTGAGAAGATTTGTGCATAAAAAGGAATGGCTGCTGATTGACTGGTTGATTGCAAGATTTGGCACATGATTGATTGATTGATTGACAAGATCTGAGAGCATAAAATGAATAGATGATTGATTGATTGCCTAATTGATTGATTGAGAAGATCTGGGAGCATAAAAGGAATGGTTGATTGATTAATTGCCTGATTGATTGATTGAAGAGATCTCAGAGCATAAAAGGAATGATTGATTGATTGACCAGATCTAGTTATTTATTTATTTTCTATGTAATTTAGAATTTTTATTAGTTTCCAAGTAGAATTAGGATTTAATTATTCGCCTATTTAAAGGCTTTTCCATTGTAAATATTAGACAGAAAATTATTATGAATTTTTGAATTTGAGAGATTGATCTCTTCTATCTTGTTCTTCAATGAACAAAACTTCGAACTTATCAAAGGAGTGATTCCTTTGTGGCGTTCAAAACCCGAACTTATCAAAGATCTGGGCAGTCTTTGTGGCGTTCAACAATTCTTGGTTCTTGTTTCCGCATAATCAATGGGTCTAGATTTTAATATAGTCTAGGTTCTTGGTTCGTGAATCAACGGGTCGAGAATTCTTTGCCTTCTATCCGATTTTGGCTTTTCTGGGGTTCGTTTCAATCTTTTGTGGGTTCCTTTGGTCTTGTCCCATCGCGGGTTCACATCAGTTGGTATCAGAGCTTTGGCTCTAAAATCGGGTATTTATCTATCCTTTTTTTTTTCATTCTTATATCATTTAAAAACACAAAAAAATATTCACATCCTAAGGTTTTGTTCTGTCTTTTTATTCTACGTCACATTATCTTGAGTCTTGTTATTCGAAATTCCTAGAGTCATCCATATTAGAAGGTTCATTTTTTTTTCTTTTGGTATCTGGTTTCGTTCTTTTCATTATTCCTCACATTTCATTCTTGAGTCATTTTGTTTGATATTTGTTAGAGTCATACAAAAAAAAAAAAAAAAAGCTTGAAAGTTTGCAGGCTTTCGGGGATGTGACTATTTCTGAGATATCCTACAAGCTGATCATTCCAGTTCACGATTCGAGGACGAATCGTCTTGAAGAGAGAGGGAATGATGAGAATCATGGATGGCCGACTAACAATAATGCAATCAGACAAGTCAACCTAGTCAACCATGTCGGAATTGGATGATTGACAAGATTTCATTGAGAAGATTTGTGCATAAAAAGGAATGGCTGCTGATTGACTGGTTGATTGCAAGATTTGGCACATGATTGATTGATTGATTGACAAGATCTGAGAGCATAAAATGAATAGATGATTGATTGATTGCCTAATTGATTGATTGAGAAGATCTGGGAGCATAAAAGGAATGGTTGATTGATTAATTGCCTGATTGATTGATTGAAGAGATCTCAGAGCATAAAAGGAATGATTGATTGATTGACCAGATCTAGTTATTTATTTATTTTCTATGTAATTTAGAATTTTTATTAGTTTCCAAGTAGAATTAGGATTTAATTATTCGCCTATTTAAAGGCTTTTCCATTGTAAATATTAGACAGAAAATTATTATGAATTTTTGAATTTGAGAGATTGATCTCTTCTATCTTGTTCTTCAATGAACAAAACTTCGAACTTATCAAAGGAGTGATTCCTTTGTGGCGTTCAAAACCCGAACTTATCAAAGATCTGGGCAGTCTTTGTGGCGTTCAACAATTCTTGGTTCTTGTTTCCGCATAATCAATGGGTCTAGATTTTAATATAGTCTAGGTTCTTGGTTCGTGAATCAACGGGTCGAGAATTCTTTGCCTTCTATCCGATTTTGGCTTTTCTGGGGTTCGTTTCAATCTTTTGTGGGTTCCTTTGGTCTTGTCCCATCGCGGGTTTTCTCAGAAGCCCCTTACCATTATTCGGTCTTTTTAGGCTATAACTTAGTTTTGCTGAAAATTGTCTTTGATTTGATTTCTTTTAGTGTCATAAATCTCAATTCGAGACGCTCGCCAAAGATATACTTTTGTCTTTAGGTATCTAAGATCCAGGGTACTCTCTGCGGCTGATTCAATCACTTATTTTAAGCCTATTTTTTAGTATTTTAAACTCACTTAAAATACGTGACAACTTTACGAAAATATGAGGTATTATAAAATCCACCAAACAAAGAAGAATTTATCAATTTGTTTCCAGATGAAAAAACTTGGACAACTCAATCATTGTCTTGGTCTAGAGGTTGACTGTACTCAAGATGGAATATTTCTTCATCAACAAAAATATTCCAAAGAATTGTTGAAGAAGTTTGGAATGCTTGAGTGCAAGCCAATTTTAACTCCAATGGAGCCAAATGCAAAAATGTGTGCTCATGAAGAGAGAAATTTGGAAGATACAACGATGTATTGACAATTAGTGGGTAGTTTGATCTATCTAAATTTAACTAGACTCAGTATTTCTTATGCAGTTGGTGTGATGAGCCGGTACATGTAAAATCCAAAGAAGCCTCATTTGGAAGCAGTACGACTGTAACACCCCGTCCCTATCGAAGGGCGTGTCACTATGCTGGGGCCCATCGTATACATACATAATCCCTTTCCTTATACATTTCTCATACATCATATGCCGTATGTCAAAGGAAAACCCCCCAGCAAATCATTCACAATGCGGAAGCAATAATCGAAATCTGATACGGTACATACTTGAATTCACTATATTTAAAACAATATAAGAATCCGTACCATATTTTACCATCAAATCCTCAAATACATAAATACATTGATACATATTTCCCGAGATAACATCTAACACCCTAGGTGCAATCATATGAAATCTCGAATACATACATCATCATTTCTCAATAAATAAAATATTGAAATCTCCTGCTGAATCCATCGGCCACGCCATCACGTGCCGTCATTATCTCAACCTGCTCCTTGCCCTAACTGCAAGTCTCAACTAGAACGTTGAATGTTCCAGGGGCATAACCCATTAGAAGATGAAACTTCTAGTGAGGGTCCAAAAACATATATATGATACATGATGTAATGACATGAATAAACATATACCCATAATATAACTTCCCAGGCATCCCCAACCCGGCTAGGAATCCTAGGCAAATCCCGAACCTCTGCGGGATAGGCCTAACGTTATTCCCTCAACGCCTTAGGGGAATTACGGCTACACTCTGAGGGTATCATCCCAACCCCATGCACAAGTTTCAATATGACAATAATATCGTGCAATGTAAATATCACGACTTTCAATGCAATATGACAAATGAATATTGCAATTCATAAATAGCATGCATATATAACAATCATATCATGAATATAAGTTCTTGTGAGAATACCACTCACCTTTGCCCAAAGATCAAGACACCTCAAAAAACGTGCATCGCCTCGATATGCGTGTCCTACCTCGATTCTCGTGCCAACTCTCAAAAGTTGCACCAATATCATCATCTCGATCTCCTCAAACATAAAATGATATTTAATTACTAAATATCCTCAAAATTCTATTTATTTCCTATTTCCTTTCATTTTCCTTCATTTTTCCTTATAAAAATCCCAATAATTATACCGAGACTATTTCCTCAAATCTAACTTCACAAAAATTCATTATATGTTATGAACTCTCAAGGAAAAATACTGAACTTACCCGGATATTGCGTTTTCATGCAAAACGAGGCTCTTTGGCTCTAAAACTGAGGCATAGGGAATCCCAAATCCCAATATTTTTGCACAAACCTCCAGTCGTGCTAGGGCGACTGGGCGCGAGTGAAGACCAGCGCGTGCATGCCACGCGCCGGTCGTCTTCTCCGGCCTTCTGGTCGCCAGCGATCTGGAAAAGCTATGCCATCTTGAAGCCCTCTCTTAGTCGATCCTCATGGCCAAGTTTGAGCCTCAAAGGACCACCGGAAGACCTCACATCGAAGCCTCGAACCTTCGGCCAGACCGCCCGCCTCATTTTTCCGGTGAGCTTCGAATCGCCATGAAACTTCAACCAAAACACTCCAAATTTTTCAGAATGGATCCTCTCACTATGGGCAACAAAAGCCCCTTAAAATGGAACCCTAATTCGTTCGTTTGATCGGCCAATTTGAAGCTCAAAACCCCTAAATTTCCGACCATTTCATACGCCTATTTATAGGCAAACCCGAGAAACCCAACGCCCTTGGCCGTCTTACCCGACCCCTTAGGAGTTCCTACCTTCCTCATATGGCCCTGGAATCGGCCCTTGCTGACCAAGAAACCAAGTTGCAGGCGCGACCAAGAACGACCGAAAGTTTGGTCGATTTTCTCCAAAATCCGACCACTCGAGTGGTCGTTGTCCCCCCAAGCCTTTACAAACATTGCTCCCCGACCATCCCTCGTGCTTGCCCAATGGCTGGAACGGCCGAAATCGGCGACCAGAGACCCTATGGTCGATTACCATTGGCCAAACTTTCCATTAATTGCACTTTGGCCCCTTGACTTTTGGCTATTACATTTTAGCCCATTTTCACTTAACCCCTCAACTTTTCATAATTGCATTTAGGCCCAAAAAGTCCTAAAACATCATTTTGACCCTTGAGAATTCCAAAACAACCTTGTTTCGGCCTCCCTCTAGCAATTTCTAAAAACTGCACTTAGGCCCGAATCTTCGTTTTGGCCTTAAACCCATTCGTTTCTTCCTGAAACCTCTGAAGAGTTGTTTCTCATGAAAAACCGAAGCCCTCTCAAGCTTCCGTTGACTTCCGAAAAGTCGTCTATGACAATTCGGTATTGCAGCCTATTCAGCAACTGCCTTTTTAGCTGTACCGGAAACCGTTCCCGATCCGATTTCTTTCGACACCATAAATCCTATCTCGGGGTGCTTATTAATGCCATATAATTTTCCTTTGGCATCTCGGCTCCAGGGTACTCCCGGCAGTCGATTCAATAATGCATACGGTAATAAATTACCTTTATACCCTCAATTTATCCTTAAATTCCATTTTTATCCCAAGATAAATTACCCTTGAGTCCTTTAGAATTTCTCGGGTATTACATTCACCCCTTCTTAAAGAAATTTCGTCCTCAAAATTTTCATCTGACAGTCAGGTAACTAAGACATAACATAGCTCATTACCTGAACACCTCAAATCAAACATCTATTTGATCCTTTGGCAAACACCTCTCGGTTTGCATTCCTTACACGTGTAATGCTTACAAGCATACCGTGTCATTCATATAATTTCCTTTTTGTGGCTCTTATCAGATGACCACACATTTTTCATCATTCTAGGCACGCACATTCTACCCTGAAACTTTGAGAATGCCCTCTTGCATGTCAAAAATCATAACTTCTTGGACTGGTCATAATCATCAATCATAGACAAGTACACTTGTCAACCACCCTTGCCTTCGTATCTCGTTCACCAGATCTAGCTAAACAACCAGGCTAGCCATAAAAATAGACGATCCATTCGGCACTACCATCATAGTTGGCAGGCTAACTAGCCTCCAACTTCATCTGACACTCACAACTATCCACCAAGTCCTGCGTTGGGCACCTCTTTGCCACGCGTCTGGTGATACGAAGTAGTGCAGTCGTAGTCCTTAAATAACTCCATCACCTTTGCTACCTCTCGTTTAGCTTCTTCTGTGAGAACTCATACCTCAGGCTCTTCGTGGTTCGTGAGCACATCAATGCCCCATCATTTTGGTAGTGTCTCCATAACCTTGAGAGCACATACCTCATTTGCCAGTTCCAAGTCATACATTGGGTAGTCCTTTCTGTGCCTTGGCATGATCCATACGCCATCATTCATTCCTGTTGCACTATCATGCAACCCGATCCTCTGAGCTATCACAAGCCTTTCACTGCACTCAGCAGCTCATTCTCATTCGACTCTCTTCTCGAGTCCTATCATGGACACCACTATTTCAGAGAGTTCCCTCTCGAACCCCTGACAACAGCTTGTCAACCTCAAAAACTTCCAATCATTTCACAGATAGGTAGGGATCTTATCACAGAGCTCCGGTCCATTGGAACTTGGATCCTAGTCAAACCATAACAGTCACGGTGGTACCTAAACTTTGGAATCTGACCGTCTCCTTGGCAGTACGCTAAACAACTTAGACCCTGAGTCACCTGACTCATACCGCGAGACAACTACCTAGCTTCCCCGGTACGTTGATCATAAGCTCTTTACTAGCCTTCATACCTTGGTCCTTGGGCTCAGATCCGCTGTTACAGGTCACACACCCATGGTGCTATTATCCTTCTAGAGCCTCCTTGTCCCGTCTCCGAGAGTTGTAATTAACCCGACTCCCGTCACTTCTGATACTTTTCAATACCAGTATAAATCTCCAAATCTCATGGATCCTCGATCCAATTCAGGGTTACTTTCACTTAGGTTTCCAACCTTTCCTCGAACCAACCTTAATTTAAAACTTTTGGTTCGTCTCCCGAAATCTATCAGGACATCTTACCTTTCAAAAACTTTTGATCCTTATGGTTCTTATTTCAATCAATCTTGATTTCACGTTCACCATCATAGAGCCTCATGCTCTTATCAATTCTTTCACAGTCTGCTTACTATCTAGCAAGCCAATTTCACTCATAACATCTATCGTGATGTTCTTAACATTATCCTCAATGTTCCTCGTGCATCTCCCTATCCTAGGAGTACACTATCATATCATCAATTCTGAGATCCTCAATGTTCCTCGTGCGTCTCCTTATCCGAGGAGTGCACCAATACATCATTAGTAGACACAATTACCAACGCGACTTCAATGCGAATGGTACTTTCATCAATTCCGAGATCATCATCTCAATATCCTTATCATCGAAACATTGATTTCAGAATACCTTATTTCCTTATCTTAACCTCAATCATTCGTCAATCATAAAAATCCCAGCCTCTTGTGGCTATTTCATTATTCATCAATTCTGAGGTAAAAGATATCGACTCTTAATTATCATCTCTTTCAAAGTCTGATAATTTACATCCTCAATCAAGCCGCACACGGCTAATCATCCTATAACCTCAAGTTATCATTGGCCATCATCATTAAGAAATAATCTCGTTATATCTTTCGAGAATATATCCTATCATCTTTCAATTCTTCTTACGACTTTTCATTAACCGCAAGTGCCCGTACCATATCTCGGCAGGCTTTTTATTTCCATAACTTGCTGACATCACCCAGCGATACATTTCCCAATCTGCCACCAAGGCTACCTAGACTAACTGTCTAGCTATACAAGAATTTCAATCTCCAAAATCGAAAATCTCCAATCCTCAATTAATTTGGGCCCACAGCTTCCCTTACTGCGACCTATCATCTTGGCACATCTGCCATCACTTGATCCTTTCAATCATGTCCAAGATATGCATAATCTTTACAATCATAACTTTACTACCAGCTAGAGTAGGCAGGTACTTATATCACCTACGGTACTCTAATCCTCGCTGGATTTCTTCCTTTGAAAACTCTAAAGTTTTATCACGAATCCCTAGATCCTCAATTATTTCTTTCGAGAAATTCCTTAAGATTCACAAACCGATCAATCCTTGAAGATCCCAAATCAAATTACGATATCTGGTTCCATTTATCTTCCAAGAACTCGATTCCTTTGCCATCATGGCTCACTATTCATCATGGTGCTTTCAAGCTCTCTTTGCCGAATTGACTATCGACCACTTTACCTGATTTCACAGGTTCATTTGACATACTGAACCGTAGTCACAACTTCTATTGACTAGGTCTCCCTATCATTCCTTTACGGTCGATACGACCCATTAAGCAACTTTTTCCTTTTCAATACCTGAACTCTACCTTGAGTCGAGACTATCATTTCACTATTCATCGATCAAGCCTTTGGACCGGTCATGCTCCACTACCTGAAATCTTATACCGAGAATCCACTGACTCTCACATTTCGTTCTTCAGATCCAGTTGACTATCGGCACCCGACCATTAAATTAGTTCTTCCTAGGCACTACTCTTTCCGTCAGCCAGCACGCAGCTGTCATCATCACCCCCATCATATGGTAGGCTTACTCCTACATCATACGTCGACCCTCACTCGAGTGCATCTTGGGTGAAAACTACACGGTCTCGTCGTAGTCCTCTAAGAACTATCATTCGTCGTCGTTGCCCTGAGTCTAACTCTTTCTATAAGAACCTTCATTCTAGGCCCTCATCACGGCCTGGTGATTTCCTCACCTCATAGGTAGCGCCTACATGGCTCACGAGCATGCATCTTTCCTTTCTAGTTCATACGTTAGGTAGCATTCCTTTGAGCCACCCAACACGACCATCTCATGATCTCATTGCAATCTTTAAATAGGACACACAGTCCACATTTAATCCATCTCTTTTAGATTCCTGAGGCTTCCGGCCTCGATCAATCATAGCTAGTGGTACACCTCGCACCCATTGGGACTTAGATCTCCCCCACAAGGTACAGACCCTACTGTGTTGCCCCAGATATTTAGCATCTGATCGTCTCCTCGGCAGTACACTAAGCAACTTAGACCCTGGGTCACCTGACCCATACCGTGAGACAGCTAACTAGCTTCCCCGGTACGTTGATCGTAAGCTCATAACAAGCCTTCTGCTAGGTCCCTAGATCCAGATCTGTCACTGCGAACACCAACCAGTAGTCCTGTCACCCTGCTAAGGTTTCCTTATCCCGTCTCTGCGAGTCTCATCGGTTGACCACTTTCATTTCATCAATTTACGCACTCACGCGCCATCATTTGGCCATCTTTGGCCTCTCGTTTGTCCCAATCCGTGGGATCCCATATCTTATTTCCGAAGCTACTAAATGAACCTCGAAAATACTTATCCTTTGATCCTAACTCATCAGCTAGGCCCTATCACATCAGACTAATCATTCCTGATCCGATCGTCCTTGATAACTACCTGTTATCCAATCTTTCCTTATAATGATTTTGACTAATGTCCTCAAATCAATAGTCTCGAAAATCTCTCGGGTCCATAATCATGGTTACCGAGTCATCCTTACATTCCAATCACATCATCAGATCCTTATTCCAATAGCTAGATCCTTCTGCTCGAACTAGCTTCTATCAGGCATTCTACTATTCACCGAGAATAGTAGTCGTCTACTGAAATAATGTTTGTCGTGAAGAGTACACCAGGTAAGTTCCCAGGAAAGAGTGGTAGGTCACAAAGGACTCACTTAAGTACCAGTCTTTCCTTAGCCAGAACTAGCCTAGACATGCACTTCCACTACAACGCACTTATCCAGTAACCGTCAATACCCAAATCTTACGATGGCTTTACTTATCTAGCCACACGTGACCTTTTCCTTAGGTTCGCTCTAATATCATCTATACTAGAGTCAGATATTTCCTATGTCTTTAACATTTCTGCTCTGATACCAACTGTAACACTCCGTCCCTATCGAAGGGCGTGTCACTATGCTGGGGCCCATCGTATACATACATAATCCCTTTCCTTATACATTTCTCATACATCATATGCCGTATGTCAAAGGGAAACTCCCCAGCAAATCATTCACAATGTAGAAGCAATAATCGAAACCTGATACGGTACATACTTGAATTCACTATATTTAAAACAATATAAGAATCCGTACTATATTTTACCATTAAATCCTGAAATACATAAATACATTGATACATATTTCCCGAGATAACATCTAACACCCTAGGTGCAATCATATGAAACCTCGAATACATACATCATCATTTCTCAATAAAAAACATATTGAAATCTCCTACTGAATCCATCGGCCACGCCATCACGTGCCGTCATTATCTCAACCTGCTCCTTGCCCTAACTGTAAGTCTCAACTAGAACCTTGAATGTTCCAGGGGCATAACCCATTAGAAGATGAAACTTCTAGTGAGGGTCCAAAAATATATATATGATGCATGATGCAATGACATGAATAAACATATACCTATAATGTAACTTCCCAGGCATCCCCAGCCCGGCTAGGAATCCTAGGCAAATCCCGAACCTCTGCGGGATAGGCCTAACGTTATTCCCTCAACGCCTTAGGGGAATTACGGCTACACTCTGAGGGTATCATCCCAACCCTATGCACAAGTTTCAATATGACAATAATATTGTGCAATGTAAATATCACGACTTTCAATGCAATATGACAAATGAATAATGCAATTCATAAATAGCATGCATATATAACAATCATATCATGAATATAAGTTCTTGTGAGAATACCACTCACCTTTGCCCAAAGATCAAGACACCTCAAAAAGCGTGCATCGCCTCGAAAAGCGTGCATCACCTCGATTCTCGTGCCAACTCTCAAAAGTTGCACCAATATCATCATCTCGATCTCCTCAAACATAAAATGATATTTAATTACTAAATATCCTCAAAATTCTATTTATTTCCTATTTCCTTTCATTTTCCTTCATTTTTCCTTATAAAAATCCCAATAATTATACCGAGACTATTTCCTCAAATATAACTTCACAAAAATTCATTATATGTTATGAACTCTCAAGGAAAAATACTGAATTTACCCGGATATTGCGTTTTCACGCAAAACGAGGCTCTTTGGCTCTAAAACCGAGGCATAGGGAATCCCAAATCCCAATATTTTTGCACAAACCTCCATAAAATATTTTTCTGGATTTTTTCAAGATTTTTGCAGATTTTTCGGAGGCCCCACGCGCCCGCACGCGCCCACACGTGCTAGGGCGATTGGGCGCTCGTGAAGACCAACGCGTGCATGCCACGCGCCGGTCGTCTTCTCCGGCCTTCCAGTCGCCAGCGATCTGGAAAAGCTATGCCATCTTGAAGCCCTCTCTTAGTCGATCCTCATGGCCAAGTTTGAGCCTCAAAGGACCACCGGAAGACCTCCCATCGAAGCCTCGAACCTTCGGCCAGACCGTCCGCCTCATTTTTCCGGCGAGCTTCGAATCGCCATGAAACTTCAACCAAAACGCTTCAAATTTTCCAGAATGGATCCTCTCACTATGGGCAACAAAAGCCCCTTAAAATGGAACCCTAATTCGTTCGTTTGATCGGCCAATTTGAAGCTCAAAAACCCTAAATTTTTGGCCATTTCATACGCCTATTTATAGGCAAACCCGAGCAACCCAACGCCCTTGGCCGTCTTACCCGACCCCTTAGGAGTTCCTACCTTCCTCATATGGCCCTGGAATCGGCCCTTGCCGACCAAGAAACTAAGTTGCAGGCGCGACCAAGAACGACCGAAAGTTCGGTCGGTTTTCTCCAAAATCCGACCACTCGAGTGGTCGTTGTCCCCCCAAGCCTTTACAAACATTGCTCCCCGACCATCCCTCGTGCTTGCCCAATGGCTGGAAAGGCCGAAATAGGCGACCAGAGACCCTATGGTCGATTACCATTGGCCAAACTTTCCATTAATTTCATTTTGGCCCCTTAACTTTTGGCTATTACATTTTAGCCCATTTTCACTTAACCCCTCAACTTTTCATAATTGCATTTAGGCCCAAAAAGTCCTAAAACATCATTTTGACCCTTGAGAATTCCAAAACAACCTTGTTTCGGCCTCCCTCTAGCAATTTCTAAAAACTGCACTTAGGCCCGAATCTTTGTTTTGGCCTTAAACCCATTCGTTTCTTCCTGAAACCTCTGAAGAGTTGTTCCTCATGAAAAATTGAAGCCCTCTCAAGCTTCCGTTGACTTCCGAAAAGTCGTCTATGACAATTCGGTATTGCAGCCTATTCAGCAGCTGTTTTTTTAGCTATACCGGAAACCGTTCCCGATCCGATTTTTTTCGACACCATAAATCCTATCTCGGGGTGCTTATTAATGCCATATAATTTTCCTTTGGCATCTCAGCTCCAGGGTACTCCCGGCAGTCGATTCAATAATGTATACGGTAATAAATTACCTTTATACCCTCAATTTATCCTTAAATTCTATTTTTATCCCAAGATAAATTACCCTTGAATCCTTTAGAATTTCTCGGGTATTACAACGACGAATTTTGAGACATGTGAAAAGTACGTTAGACTATGGTGTCTTGTATAAGAAATGTGGAGATTGCAAATTAGTTGGTTATTGTGATGCTGATTATGCAGATGATCATGACACTTGACGTTCAACTACTGGGTATGTTTTTATACTTAGATCGAGAGTAATTTCCTGGTGCAGCAAAAGGCAACCAATTGTGTCTTTGTCAACAACATAAGCGGAGTACTGATCTGCAGCAAGTGCAACTCAAGAGAGTACTTGGCTCATGCAATTGTTGAAGGACTTGCATCATTCAACAGATTCTGCAATTCCTCTGTATTGCGACAATCAGTCAGCAATACGTTTGGTAAAAAATCTAATTTTTCACGCAAGAACTAAATATGTGGAGGTGCATTATCATTTTATCAGGGAAAAAGTTCTAGAAGAAGTGGTTGAGAGAAGGCATATTAAGACAGAAGACCAAGCTGCAGACTTATTCACAAAAGGCTTGAGTGACAAGAAGTTTGGAAACTTTTGTCATCAGCTTGGCATGGTGAAAAGAATGGAAGCTGGTATTGAGGGGGGAGTGTTAAAATAAAATACCAACTTGTGGAACAGTTTTTTGAAGATCGAGTCCACCGCTTGGTTTTAGCTAACTTTGAATTGTGTAAGTTGATTTTTTCCTTTTTTTTAGTTGAGTCTAGTCATGGAATTAGTGGGGTTAGTGGATCACTCTAGTTGTATCAAATAGGAAAATGCTATACCTACCCCTTTGGCTATCAAATATGTATTAAATGATAAAAATATTCTTGGACTAATGTGATGAGGTGAGGTAATGAAGCGAAATGAAGTGGTGAGACGCATGACTAAATATCTCTTATTTAAGGCAATGAGGCATAGTGAAGCAAGACAATAAAGTGTAAAGAGTATTTTTGTTATTTAACATGTATTTGATAGCGCAAGGGTGTCCCTAGCATGGTCCCATCAAATAAGGCACTCTAGTTGCGTCAAATAAAATAATCCCTTCATAGTATTTATTTTGTTGTTTTGTGAGATTTCTTTTGCAGAGTATACTTTAAAATACTATGAAGGGATTATTAGTCACAAAATAATTATTTTGTGACCTTTGGTGTGATTTACCCCTTCTATTATTTATATTTAATCTTCTACCCTCTTATATTCAACATCTTTATAGTGTAATTTTTTTTTCCTCACACATTTCATTCAAAGGCATTATAACGGAGGAGAATCTGATCAGAAAAGTAAATTATTCTAGAAATAATTTAAAATCATAAAGAATTTTTGTATAAATGACCCAAATTACAGAGAAAACTTGGTTTGATGCTCATTTGTACACGACGTTCTTCTTCAATATCACTGGGGAAATTTACAGTGGCAAATGAAAGGAAGATGTATCAGGGGTAATGCCCTTGGCTACCTCAAGAAGGTGTTCAATGTTGATTTTGGGGAAGTGTTGTAGAAGCTTCATGTTGGCTATGAAATCGCCGCCCAACAGCCTGCTCTTCACACACAGCAGCATTGCACAGCACACTCGCAGCAGCATTTCCTGCAAATCATTCAATTATTGTGGAGACTTGAGAGCTCGTCTTGAATTCAGATTCAGTCTTAACGACCTAACTTTTTCTCTGTAAATATATGATATTCTAAACGTGGTGAATCTCAGAGAGATCGTGATTTCAGGTGGGAGCGAGAATTTGAAACAGTTCGAGCGATCGAGTGAGAGAGAACCTGCCTGCACACCGAAAGGATTGCTTAAAAGGGTGTCCCAAATCCTCAACACAGAGTGGAAATCAAATTCCTGAGTGAGCAGCAATGTGATCCACCTGAATGCATAGTATTGGGGGTTGACCTGATCATTAATTAGCGCACACAAAGTTTGTAAGTTTCTATTACATTTATTTTCCAGGATGCCCAACATCACTGCTTCTCTACTGCGTTTTCTCACCTTGGTTGTGTATTCCAGGTGCCGCCACAGCTCCTCGTCATGGGCTTTCAGTAGCTCCGACAGTCGACACAGAGTCGAATGGATGCCCATAGAACTGTTATCCAGTTTCTGGCAGAAGTGATCGACTGAGTCGCTTAGCAGCCGTACAAAACAAGAAAAACTGTCTGCCTCTGCATTGGCCTACAAAATGGGAGGAATTGTTGAGCCGACCCACTTCAGATTAGCTCTAAAATTTACCAATTTTGATCCGAAAACAGTAAACTTCTTACTGCATTATGTTCATCAGTATCAGTGCTAAAAACATAGTAGATTGGTGCCAAAACCTCATTCATCCCCTGGACATAGCTGATTTCAGGATTTAGCTTTGCAAACAGCAGAAGAACATTTCTCATTGCTTCCTGATTAGATAGAAACAGGCATACTTAAAGTCGATTTTTGAGTCTTTATATCAGCCGCGGAGAAAAGGCAGAAACTGAGACTACTAGTATTAGTCACTTACCCTGTGCTTCCTGCTCAACAACGATTCCCCCGAGAAGAACTTCATATCGGGGTGCGTTCTTTGCAGGTCCCGGTCAATCTGCTGGGCAATCTCAGAGAACTGGAACCGGACAGATCATCCTCAGCAATTAGCATCTCTCCAACAGAATGCACTTCAAATGGGCAGCTTAAGATGGATGACTTGTTACCTGAAAGAATTGATGCCAAACACTGGCCTTGCTGATGTTTAGAGGGTGATCTTCATTGGAAACATCGTGTCGTTCAAGTGGCCCATCATCCACATTGCTGTCATCACGCTGCCCGTCAGAATCCTGAGCCACTTCATTTCTTCTCGAGAACTCTGTCTGTCTAGATTGAAGCTTCAAATTAGTGCATACGCTTGTATGGGGTTAAAATGGTTGGAAAAACAACCCAAAAGTCACAAAATTCAAATCATCTTACAGGGCTCAAGAGAAGCTCCTCTTTTAGCTTCGAATACTTGGATCGATTCTCGGCCATCTCTTTTTCCCATAAATCGCGAGAAGAAGGTAAATAACCCAAGAGCAGCTGCAAGTTTGCAACAAATGCATTATGAACAATTCGTACTCGCAAGGTTAAGGGGTTTAAGGATTCTGGATCACTAGTAAATGACGAAAACAATGGTTCAATGAGCAGCAAAAGGACTAATTTTCAGGCATTATTACCACTCTCATGGCATTACGAAGAAAATTTTCTAGTGGGCAATGAGGATCGAAGTTAACTGAAGAATTTGGACTAGGTTGAAGAAGAGAGCACTAACCTTCCAAGCAGTTGCTCGTAAACCGCCTTCGGGAAGCCCTGAACTTGCAATTCTTTGCAGCTTTTCCAGATTTATCTCCTTCCTGGAAAGCTAATGCACAACATTTGCATAAAATCAATAGACTTTTCATCTCTGTGCTGACGCTAAATACCAAAGGGTGGCTTTGTCTTTATTAGGTTTTTTCTTCTTATCGGAATTTTCTCAGTAACCTAGTAGATGGATGAGCTAAACTAACCCAACAATGGTCCGGTGCTGCACTATTTTGACTCCAAACCAAATGTCCAGTTTTTGTTGTACATAAGAAAATTGAGCTAGATATATATATACATGTGTGTGTGAAGCAGGGGTATGTCATCACGATGGTGCCTTCATTTTCCCAATTTTCTCAGTAAGCAAACAGAAAACTGAGTAAAACGAACAAGGATCTAGGGATCAAACGGGACTGACCTCGTACTCAAGATCCGACCTTTTCTCGTCGGCCGCGATGATTTCCTTGACAGAAACAGAGGCCGCAACATCTGCATCAGGCTTTGGCCTGACCCTGCTGGGATCCAGTTCAACATGAGACGACTTGTCATCATCTTTCACATAATCATCAAATTTGCAGTCCAACTCCAACAGATTGGGATGAAAAGTTTCGAGCTCTTCCCCCGGCTCAAAGGCCTTATCAGAACCCGAATTCTCCTCCTCCTCCCTGTCCTCGAACCCGGCCACCAGGCTCCCTAGCCTGTCAGGAAATACTCGCCGGGCTTTCTCCGGGATCTTGAGCACGCCCTTGAGCATCAGTGAGAATGGCGGATGAGCCTGTACAGATGGATCCATGGAAATTTGGTGCTTCTTTCAGCTTCATGGCTCTGTTTCTACTCTGTTTCCTTGGTGGAAGGTTTTTGTGCGGAAGAATGGTAGTTAACGGTTGAACGTTTGGTGGGATGGGCCTCCCTGAGCCCAACCCAATTATTAAACCGACATCAAGGCCCAAACTCCTGACTCTCCGATCCAGTTACTGCATCCAACCCGACCCAATATAGAATCGGGTCCAACCAAGTTCAAAAAGGGAGGGAAAATAATAGTAATGGATAAAGTAGAAAATATATCCAAAAAGAGTTTAACTCTTACATTTTTTTAATTTTGAACAAAAATTTAATTTTATCAATAGTAATATTTAACTTTAATTTTATTTTATTTTTAAATTGTCATTTCTCTTCCATGAGCAAAAAATCATTAAATGCTGACATAAGGTCCAAAATGGAAATAAAATTAAAATTAGATATTTTAATTAATAAAATTAAAAATTTAGGTGAAATTAAGTCATTTTACTAATTAACCCTTTTGTTAATTATATAAGTTTGGTGTTAAACCTTATAAATTTGTTGGGTTTAAGAGCTATCTCTGGTCAGGCCCAATTACATGGGCTCTCTACCTCGTACCAGCTCTGGGCTCAAAAAGTACTCTGGTTTAGAAGTGGCCCAAAATAATTCGCATGTATAACAAGGCCCATTCTTGGAAGTAGTTTCAACTACTTGGGGCTGGCCTTCTGCATGATTCTCTAAAAAGCTCAAAAATTATTTTGAGCCTTTTGAGCTTTTTTTTTTTTCTCTTTTGGCATTCATCACTACACTTCTGATATAAATTTTTATATGACATTCAAGTTCTCAGTATCTGATTTAAGTATCAGAATGTTTACGCGAGAGTTATCTTGTATCTTTTGATTGTTATCTTTTTTACAGAGTCCAAGCTACTTAACGACAATATTTTCATTCACCAAATTTATTGTTGTGCTTAAAGACAACACTAGGGTAACTGTAATTTTGTGGAATAAAGAAAAATAAATTTTTTTAATTGATATTCCAAGTTGAAAAAATATTTTTAATTAATACTAATACTCCAAGTAGTTGTTGACATGCTTGCGTATATGTATCAAAAGTCTACCTATGAATTTGACTTTAGAATCTCAATAAAAATTGGTGAAAATGATGTTTCTCATTCATTATTAAGTAGTTATGACACAACCCTTTCAAACTTTTTGAAATTTTTGTACTCATGTCTATAGGGTGTTCAAAAAAATCTGTTCATCGCGAAAACTAGTCGAATTGCACCACACCGTGTAATTTTTTTGGGTGAGCAGTTTAGCATGGTTTAAGAAAACTCCAAATTGCGTGATTTGTGGTTTAAAAATTTCACGGTTTAATTTTGAACCGAATCGCCAGAAAAATAATGTATTAATAAAATAAATACAAAATAAAATATAAAATGTATGTAACCTTAATGCCTTCCATTCTATTTCAAGCATTCTTCTTCTCTGAGTTCTCTCTACAGCGATGCAACCGTCACTTACCATAGAGAAACTAAGGTACAACGAAAGCTCATGCTTCTATTTGCTCACCTTCGGTCTTTTTGTCTCCTCGTCAAAACTCCTACTTTCGAAAGAACGCTAGTAAACTAAGGTACAGTTCATCTCTCTCTCTCTCTCTCTATATATATATATATGTATGTATATGCGACACTTCATTTTTGCATCGTCTGGCGCCAAAGTTTGGGAAATTTTTCTCTAAGATTTCGTGTTCTTATTGTCTTTGTTGCACTTCAATTTGGTGTTGTCTAGTGCCAAATTCTGTGGATTTTTTCTATGAGATTTTCATCTTCTTTTTGTTTTTGTTATTCAGATCTGATGTCAGAATCAAACGTTTTTTCAATAAGAACCTGTGAAATCATATTTTCACAGGTTCTAACGAGAAGGTGTTTGCAGTGATTTTTTTAATACGTTTCCTATTCTTTTTGTTTTTCAATTATTTCATCTAGTCTTTAAGTTTTTTTTTGCTTCAATCCCAATTTTTCTTAGGTCTTTCCAAAATCACATCATGATTCCAATTGTATTTTCGTTTCTTGAAAAAAAATTAGGATATTTAATCTTCTAGCTTGAAAAAAATAAGAATCAATTCTATATTGAAAAATAATATCAATACTGAAGTGATCCTTCCTTGACCATTATTTGTTCATGTAAAATGTTTAGCAGTTTTAGTTGCATCTTAATGTTCTAATAGAATGTTCTTTAATCTGATAGAATGAAGATGGCGACCCAACAACCCAAATGTCAAGTAACAAGTTGAGGAAGATTGTTAAGGAAGAAAAAGATTTAGTATGAGGGAAAATATCAATTAACAATATTTTTTAGTATATGTTGCCAAGGACCTACGATTAGACTATATGTTGTTTATTATCTAGAAAAGTATGGTTTAATTTATAATTTGTGATATAGATGGACAACCAACTAATTCAACTACAAATGTAGTCTTTTAAGAAGTTTTTCAAAAATTGGATTAACTCAGTTGATTTTAAAAGTTTCAGTATCAATCTTTAATACAATGTTATTTATTTAATGCGTTTTCAATTTAATTTAAATATAATAATTAGAATTTCATAATTTTTTTATCGAAATCACTATCACGAATCACCACTGTCGAGCATCACATGGGTACGATCTAGTCGTATATAAAATAAATAAGCTTTGACCATGTTCTTATTACATATATTTCTTTAACTAGAACCAATAACACCAAAAAAAAAAAAAAATTTAAAAAGAGATGATGTGATGTCATTAAACGTGACATTTTTATATAGAAAATTAATGATGGAGTTTGAAAAACCTAGCCACAATAGCTCGAGATTGCCACAACTATCGTAGAGCCCAACATATGGGATCCATTTGGGTCATTAGATTTGAGAGTATCACTCTTGATCTCCTGCCCGCGTCGGGCATTTCTTATCTTGTTCGATGTGGACGTGTCAGCAATCCCCCCATCCCCCAAACACCCCACCTCATGTACGGGCCCCTCCCTCCACCCACACACACATGCACGCACCTCGCGATGTACCACTCTCTAACACACAGACTTTCTTCCCTTCAAAAATAAAAACCCTCATTTCGGGGGCACACACAATTACCCTAGCATACATATATAAGATAATTTAATATTTTTTTTAAATATGATTATAATATATTTTAATATCATACTTTTATTTATTGAGCAATGTTGTAAATAAATTACAACTTAAGAATATTTTATAAAAGACGGGTTTGATATGTTGCTAGTATCGAGCATTGCTTATGTTACCCAACACGAACGCGGACATCGACTTAAAACAAATGAACTATCACAGAAAGTAATTGTTGAAATTCATATGAGAAACATCATAGTTGCTACTGGTAATACTCGTGAACCCATCATTCTGCGTTCCATCAAAAGAATACAAGAGATAATATGGGTCATCCAACCCATCCGACATGAAAAGATTAGAAAAAATAGTAATATGAGATGCGCAATACAACTTGTAAAATGAATTAAATAAGTCCAGATAAATAATTTGAGAAATACATTATCTATCACAAAATGTCGGACAAATCCTCTTGTCATGGCCATTAAAGTTACAAATGCTGGATGTTTTGCTAGATTGGGACGTCATTGTCTTCCTTTTCGATGACTTTAATCGCTTCCCACACCCTTTCGTTCTAACGACATTCAGATTACATACCACTTGGGTCTTCTTGCTGCTTTTTTTCTTGTCCTTGCTTATCCCGATATTTTTGTTGTTGTCAATATCTTTAAGCCTAATATGCAAATGTTCGAATTCATCCAATAGAAAAGTGTTGCGATCATTTGTTAAAGAAGTGTCATCAATCAACAACGAAACCTTGTGTGATAGTAACTCATGCCTAGCCATTAATGATTGATTGAACCATCATAGACTGATAAACCAGCCAAATGTTCATGTATGGGTCCAACATTTGCATTCTTTGTCCACTTCCTTAAAATATATTTCTTCGATAACAACATTTTTTTTCTTCAAATAACATAGCATGTGTCGGCATGGATAACTATAAAACTAAAACATTTGACAACTGCATGATATGAAATCATACTTTGGGTAATAAGTAAGCTCTCGATGCCTATCAAAATTCTTCCCTTGCTCAAAATGCTTAACGTTGTATACTTTAGCATTTAGAGAGCTTGATCTCTTTGAACAAATGTAGAAGTTGCTTTACTCAACTTCTTTCTAAAACAACACAAATATATGCATGTTTCGTGTATATTTGTACTATATGATGCTCCATCATAACAACTGAGGTTAGTATCTGTTGTTCACTAAGATTAATATGGTTGGCAACTAATTCCTCATGGGGTTGATGAGCTAACACCCTATTGAAACATGTGATGAATTCTATTAATAAGTTATTTCTGTTAATATATCTCTTCAAAAATGAGTGAATACTCTCAACCCTTTGGCTTTAGACATTCCTGCATTGAATACATGTTTGACAAACGTTGGTACCCATCGATTGCGTATTTCATACATGTTGATAACCATTCATTATTACCCAAATTGGTGGTTTCCATTATCTCAATCCATCCATCGTTTTTCAAACTCTTAAGGCAATTCAGATTGTTTAATGATATTCACCAGCTTGTGATACTACTTCTTATACAGTATGTCATTGATTTTTTCAGAAAACTTGTTCAAAATATTCCACAGGAAAAATCGATGCAGAGTGAATGGAAGCACCATCGAGATAGCCTTTGAAATTGCAACGTCTTGATCAGTGATTATAATAGTAAGGGTTGCTTGGTTTGGCATGACTTTTAGGAAATTCGAGAACAACCAAAGAAATGATTCGGTCGTCTTATCACTCAATAATCTATAACCAAAGATAATGATTTGGCAATTGTGGTTTACACCAACAAATAGGGAAAAAATCATTGATTACTTGTTGGTGTTGTAGGTTGTATCGAACACCACGACATCGCCAAAGAAGGCATATGATCTTTTTGACTCATAATCAACCCAAAAACAACAAAGAATCCTATTATCCGAGTCTGTATAGTAATCAAAGAAAAAGTTTAAATTTTTTTTCTCTCTCAAATGTGAAATGTTCAATTAGTGTTTTAACATCATAACCCATTTGTGGCTAACGTAAATCCCTTTCATGGTTCTTGATATCTTTCTCAGTACAACTTATTGATGATGGACTGCCCGACTCTATCTCCATGAGTCACAATTGTTGACATGTTGGTATATTGGCTTCTAAAAATTGTTGAGCAAATGCCTTTTTTGTGACTGAGACATTTTGGTGTGATCTTGACAAATGTGCTTTGTTGGGAGTAGTTAGACCATGGTTATATTCCTTTAGTAATTGTCTAACCACTCAATTATTGATAGTTTGTTGCTTTACAACTAACAATCTAGCATTGCACCCAACTCGTATATGTCCATAGTTTTTTTCAGAAACTCGTGGCACATCATTTTTATGACCCATCTAATAGGTCTCGTCTGTTTGTCCCTCCTTAGAGCAAACAAATAACTTCCATATGATTTCACCTGTTTCCTTATTTCTTTTGTTATTTGCGATTTGAGTGCTAAAACTCGCTTTTTGTGCATATGCATTGTAAAAAGTGTACGCCTCCTCATGTGATTCAAATACCTAGCCAATTTCTGAAATTTGACCAATAAAAACTTGATGAAGATATACATATTATCAAAATTTTGCGATTCCATCCCTATAAAAAAAAGTTACGCTCCAGTTAGAAATAACATATGAGAGCAACACAAGACATATCAATAAATTAACCACAAAATAGGGGTTTAATACTACTAGTAAATGAGAATGCTTATTAGGCAAAATGAGGGAGGTAAAATTTATAAAAACTTTTTATTATGTACTAGTTAATTAATAGTTTTCTAAGCTGGTAAAAATTAATACTCCAAAGTTGAGAAAATTAAATGTAAACAAATGTCATTTAAGCACAAAGAGGAGCAAAAACAAAATAAAAAATATGAATAATATACTAAAGTGGCGACAGAATGAAATATATTAGGGTAGAAAGAGATGAAAAATAAACTACTAAAAATAATAAAAATAATAAAATAGGAAATGTTGAAGAGAGGTGGTGTTTAAATAGAGAGGAGTTTTGTGAGAAAATTGAGGTGAAATAAGTGTTCTGATTTGGGGGTGGGGGGCTGCGACATGATTTAATTGGAAGAGGGGACCAAATGAGAGTTTTATTTATTTATTTTTTTTTTGGGGAGGGGGGGCACTGTCATGATTTAATTAGAATATGGACTAAACAAGGTTTTGATTTTTTTTTTTTTTGGGAAGGGGGCGTTGTCATGATTTTTTTTTTTTTTTTGGAGGGGGGGTTGATTGGAAGAGCCAAACGAGGGTTTTGATTTTTTTGTTTTTTTTGAGAAGGGGTTGGTACGGGGAAAGAGGTGTGCATTTGTGTTTGTGTTAAGGGGGGTTGGTACATGGGGGGTGGGTTGGTGTGTGTTTTTGGGGGGAGAGGGGTTGGTACATAGGGGGTGTAGGGGGGAGGGGATTGCTGACACGTTCACATTGAGTAAGATAAGAAATACTCAACGCAGATAGGAGATCAACATTGTTGAGAATATACCTTAAATTACCAAGGTAAATCAGATTGACACACCCTAATTCAATTCCGTTCACAAGTTTGTTTCACAACATGACTATATTAGTGTCGACGTTCAATTTCAGTCGAGTCTGATTCGTTTCGGGCCGCACTGAATAATTATGGATTACGGTAAGAAGATAGGCCTTTTTAGGAAGCTAATGAAGAACACTTAACGATTTTTTCGTGGTTCGGCCAGAACGATGCCTACTCCACGCGCGTACTCTGATTGTTCCTTCAAAGTGGCGGTTCTTCTCATTATTCTTCTTGTCTCTTTTGTTACTTCTGCCCCTTATTTATATTCGAGGGGATCTTTACAATTTGGATATCATATAGAAATAAAAAGATGATGTAATGGGGGACAAACAGTCCTTATCATCTGTACAAAAATCGTAAGTGGGGTCTCTATTTCGAGGAGCATGGGCTGTAGCGGTGGATAGTCCCTACCTCTGACTTCTTAACAGCTTTTACCACTTTATGCGAGCTGATCGTTTTCGGGCCAGCGACCTCGGTGGTCCAGCAATCTGAATGATGCTCCCTGGAGTTCGCTCGCAGATGGGTTCAGACTCGTTTGAAGGCATATCGGGAGTTCGCCAGGTGTCGCTTTACAAGTTCGGGTTTTGGTAGTGAAACGACCTCTCCCAGTGAGGTCGTTTGGGCCTTCCAGTTTCCAGGCGATCGGGCCGGCCCATCAGAGCGAGTATAGCCCATACGGGAAATACGTATAACATAAGCCCCCCAATTCACGGTGCGATTCTTGCGTTGGGAACTGACACGTGCCAGCTGTTCTTCGGCCTCTTCGATGTCTGCCCAATCGTTTTAAATCTCGTCGTTCCACGTAACACGCCTTGTCTGTAACGCATTTAATGCGCACTTTCCCCCCCATTACGGCACATGATTATGCCCGTGGGACCCATAGGCTGTCGTGCGACCGGTTATGCGGAGTATGCAGTGAGTCGCATTTAGATCTGACGGTTGGGTCGATCGAAGCATCGGTATAAATAGTGAGGGGTGTCTACTTTTTTCCCTCTTTCACGCCGTTTTCGAAATCTTTTTGCAGCTTCTGCCTTCTTGTTTTCTTCTTCTCTTCTCGAAGCCTCCTCTGCTGCCGTTTTCCAGTCATTCGTCGCTCTTCTTCCGGCTCCGGTGTTTGGTAAGTTGGTCATGCCTTCTTTTTCCCCTTTTCTTTTCTGGATGGGGTGCCTTCCCCCGCTGGTTCGACTATCAATGGTTCTGCCGATCAATGTTGTCTCCGTTTATGGGGAGACGGCTTGACTTGGTTTGGCGTTTGCTGGGCCTTAGGGTCCCATGACCTTAGGATTGGCTTCCCTTGGAATACCGGGCTTGCAGCTGCAGCCCCTCCGCTTTAGGCGGCATCTCGTTTGCAAAACGCTTGACCTGAAAGATTTTAGCGGTTGTTCTTAGGGTTTTTTCTAAATTCTTGAGGTCTGGTCCGCGACTTGCAACCTGACTGCACTTTCTTTTTCTTTGTAGATGTCCGACCAACACTGCAGAAATTCAGGTCAAAAGCGCCGCAACTATATCGTAGGAGAAAACGACACTTCGAACTCTGAGGATTGTTTCATCATGGAAGGTCAAGATGTCGATGGTGCGAGCTCACGGTCTAGGGAGGTCGTTAATCTAGCTTCTTCCAGCGTTGAGTTTGAGATCGAGGCTCAGGTTGCTGACGAGAGAGTAGGGCGCGAGGTCTTTAAAAGATTCCCGTCTAAGGCCAAGCATCACGAGGTGGCGTCTTGTGTTCGGGAGTTCCATTTTCCTAGGAACTGCCTTGTATACGTCCCGGCCCCGTGCTCTCACGCGGCTTACCTTCCTTCCAATTTCATAGCCATTAGCCCCCAGCATCTTGGGTCTGGCCTTAGGTTCCCCGTAGCTCCATACCTTCTTGCCATCCTAAACGATATTAAGCTCGCACTCTTCCAGCTGACACCGAATTCATATGCCCAACTGACTTCGCTAACCGTTCTGTTCCTTGAGAACGGCCTCCTCCCTCCGTCACCAAAATTAGTTAGATTTCTTTTTTCTGTGAAGAATGCCAAGGACGGGCTATATTATTTGGCAGCTCGTCCTTCTCAATACAAAGCCATCCTTCCCCAGGGAAAAGCGAAAGGGAAATCCAACGTCGGCGACTACAAGTCGAATTGGTTCTTCGTCTCTTGCCTCTCGCTTTCGTCGCTCGATAATTTTAGTTTCGTGCTTACTCCTGGTAAGGGTACATCGGTTGTCTAGGTCGCTCTGGCTCGTTTTATGTTACTGATACTTAGTTTTGCCATGGAGATCTCGGAAGCGGAAAGCCACTCCTGTCAGACAAAGAGGTCGGGATTCTGGACAAGCTTTTGAGGAATCACGAGCTCGCTCCTCCCATCGACGCTGAGGTCATAAAAGGGGACCGTGTCGGGGTCCTAGGCGCGAAGGTTCTTCAGTCCGCTTTCCAAACGTTCGAGTCAAGCGGCCAAGGTCAGGACATGGTGAACCTCGACCTCGTTGAGCGAAAGGGGCCAGGGGCTAGGCCCGATGCTACTTCAGCGGTCGCCTCGTCTTCTCGGGAGGGGAGGTCGGAGGTGCCACGACCTCTTCCGAAACCTCAACAACAATAGCCCGCCCCTCAACACCAGCAGCAGCAAAGACCTCCCCAGCAGTGGCAAGAACAACGAAATCCGGTTGTCCATAGCCAGGGGACATCCGGAGCTCGGGGGAAAAAATTCGCGAGGGAGGCCTCCAACCCTCCCGCTGCTAGGTCGAAGAGGGGACTGGAGCAGCAGTTGGATGTTGGAAGGGAGAAGAGGGCCAGAGCTCCAGAAAGAGGGGCGATCCGGGAGCCCGTGCAGGAGTCGATGCCCGGATCGGACTACTTCCACGCCCTCATGGATCAGATGTCCGAGGTTGTGGGCACGTCTGCAAGATCCTTGGACAAGGAGGAGATGAGGGGGGAAGTGCTCGATAATTACATTGCCCGTCACAGTTTCCTGGTATGTTCGAGCTCCTTTTCTTTAGGTCTTTATTTTCTTCTCTTTCCTTTTTCGCTGTTAACACTCTGCCTTTTGTAGACTTCTCTTGCCGCCATGAAGGCAAAGAAGTGTCGGGAAGACGTTGAAGGGCGGCTTCAGGCAGCGAAGGCCGCCTACGAAGCCAAAATAATGAAGCTCGAGAGGGAGAAAGAAGCTCAGCGCACTGAGCTCTTCGTTGTACAAAAGGAGCTTGAGAGTTCAAGAGCACGTCTGAATGACGCATCTCAGAAGAATAAAGAACTCAACGAGGAGCTCGGTCGCGCGAAGGGTCGGTGGGAGTCTGCCAATTTGAAGCTCACTGACGAGCTTAATAAGGTTAAAGACCGTCTGAAGGATATCTCGGACAAGCTGAGATTGGCCGAGGTGGAGCAGAGAGAAGCTAAAGAAAGAGCTTCCCGGTGTGAGGAGATCTCGAACAAGACCATCGATGACATCAGGGGGGAAGTGGAAGCTCGGATGGAATTGGCACGCCAAGAGGTCAGGTCCGACACTTGCTCGTCGTTCCTGTACACCTTGTGGCTGAATCACCCCGAGATGGACTTCTCCTTCTTTGGTGCGGAGGCCGTTGAGGAGGTGAAACAGTACGTTGCTGAGGCTGCTGAGAACGTCGTGATTGCCACTCCACTCGATTCATTGATGTTGATTGCCGAGATCGAGTCATATGGGGCTGCTAACGTTCAGATCAGGGGAGACGTCGAGGCTCAACCTTCGGTTTGCCCTACCAAGGATGCTGGTCTTCAGCCGACTCCATCGACCTCAGCTCAGCTCGTCGAGATCGATCCTTCAGGAGCTAATCCCCCTCCAAGCTAGGACTCTCATATGTATATATATATATATATTTTTGTAATATCAGTTTAAATGAATGAGCATTTTCTTATACTTTGTGTATGTTGCTTTAGATTTCTTTGTCAGCTCAAATGAATTTAACTTTTAAAGAAATAATAACTCAAAGCATTGTTCATGATATATCTCGGAATAGAGTTGATACCTTAAAAACAATCTTCTCAGGGGAAGTCTTCAGAATCATAATTTGAGAACGAACATGGGCTCGAACCAAGTCGTCCATGATAGTTGTAATAATCGACGCGAACGCTTATACTTAGACAATTTCCAAAAGAAAATCCTTTTTCAGCATATTTAGATAAAACGACGGGGATTTATGCAAAGGCAGACTCCCTCGCTGTCTTGGTTTAAGTATAGTGGCTAAGAAGCTCGCGATAAACGGTCAGGAAGTGTATCCGATAGATTGCGAACGATCTTATTTATACAAATTGAGACGGATCTCAGTTGACTCGTTTGAACATGAAGGTTTTGCTTAAACATGAGGTCGTGTCATGCCCTCGACTGGAATTTTGAAGCACTTGATAATTTTAATAAATTCGGAGTAAATACTCAGGTAGGTCGTAATTCAAGGCTTTCTGCCAAGATAAAGGGACCCCCGGTTAGAGAAATCTTGACCCAGCATTGCCAAGCTATATGTTCATGCAGGTCATAGGGTGACCCCAGCTAACATACCATGGCTTGCTATTTCATTCACTTGCTGAGCCAAGATATGTGTCCAGATAGGTCGCGTTACGACCTCAGCTGACACACTGTGGCTTTTGCAATTTTTATTTGGACCGAGAGAGAACACCCAGGTAGGTCACAGACCGTAGTTTTAGGTTAAGATGAAAGGACCTCGGCTAGCGAACCCAACTCGGAGTTACCTGTGGAGGTCGTTGCTCGAAAATTTCCAAACCATGACATTAAGTCAAGATGAATGGTTCCGGCTTCAGACCGAGACCTGAAGGAGGGACCAAGGTGAATGCTTAGTTGAGTCGCAAACCATAACGTAGTGGTTAGGTTATTTAGGCTCCAGCTCGCAAACCATGGCTTTTCAATTCCTCGTTTCAGGGATATTTAATCAAATACCAATAAGGATAAAGTGCAATGAAAGTTCATGAATCTTAAACAGAATCACAAAAATTATTTGTAATAAAGAAAACGAAGAGTATGTGGGAACCATTACACTTATTTGAAGTAAGGACGGAGGTGCTCCGCATTCCAAGCTCGTGGGAGAGAGAAGCCGTCCAAGTTTGCCAAATTGTATGCTCCGTTACTTAGATTTTTCTTGATGATAAATGGACCTTCCCAGTTAGGGCCTAGTGTGCCGTCACTAGTCGTCCGTGCCCCTGGGAGCACCAGACGTAATACCGAGTCTCCGACGTTGTAATGCCGGATTCAGACCTTCCGGTTGTAGTATCGTGCTACCTTTTGTTGATAAACAGTGGTCCTTATGCGAGCCATATCTCTTGATTCTTCGAGCAGGTCAAGGTTAGCTGCCAGAAGTTCATTATTGCGATCTGAGCTGAAGGTGGCCCTTCGGTGGCTGGTTACTTCATTCTCGGCGGGGACTATAGCTTCTGACCCATATGCCATTGAGAATGGGGTTTCTCCAGTGCTGCTCCGAGCTGTTGTTCGATAGGCCCATAACACCGTTTGCAGTTCGTCCACCCAAGCCCCATTTCTGGCTTTAAGCTTAGTTTTCAAGGTCTGCTTGATTATTTCGTTGACAGCTTCAACCTGCCCATTGGCCTGGGGGTGATCAACTGCGGTAAAACTCTTTTGGATCCCCATCGATTCATAGAATTGGATGAATTGCTCACTGGTAAATTGGGTTCCGTTATTCGTTATTATTTGCCGCGGCACCCCGAACCTGCAGATTATGTTATCCCATGTGAATGCTTGTGCCTTCACACTAGTGATCTGTGCGAGCTCTTTGGCCTCCGCCCATTTGGTGAAGTAGTCCACTGCTACTATGGCGTGCTTGCACCCTCCGCGAGCTGTTGGGAATAGCCCGATTAAGTCCATCTCCCAAATAGCGAACGACCATGGGCTACTCATCTACTGCAGATAAGCTGGCAGAGCTCGTGGAATTTTGGCAAACCTTTGGCACTTTTCGCATTTCTTGACTGTTTCTAGGGCATCTTGCTTTATGGTGGGCCAATAAAATCCTTGTTGGAGGGTCTTTTGTGCCAGCGAAAGTGCCCCCGTATGATTACTGCAGTGACCTGCATGAATTTCTTCGAGTACAGTCCGGCAATCGGTGCCATCAATGCACCTCAGGAGCAGGGCTGAGAACCCCCTTCTTTATAGTCTTTCGTCGTAGATGCAATATCGAGCTGCTTGAGCTCGTAGACGATGTGCTTCCAACTTATCTTCAGGTAGTTTTTCGTCTTGTAGATATTCCAGGATAGGAATCATCCATGAGTTTTGGAAAACGGTGATCGCCATTTTTTTAGCTCGTTGCTCTATACTTGGGATAGCTAAAAAATCCATGGGTATGTCTCCCGAGAATTCTGCATCCCGGGCAATTGCAAGACGAGCTAACGCGTCCGCATGGGAGTTCTGGGAGCGGGGGATTTGGTGTATTTCATACTTTTCAAGAAGGGCAAGGAGCTCGCGTACCTTTTGCAAATATGCGAGCATTTTTGTATCTCTGGCCTGGTATTCTCCCCGTACTTGGTTGACAACGCTGGGAGTCACTGAAAATTTTCAAGGATTCGGCTCGTATTTCTTTTGCCAGGCGGAGTCCAGCTAACAAGGCTTCGTACTCGGACTCGTTATTAGTGGCTGAAAAATCAAACCTCATGGCATAGAGGATTTTGTGACCTTCGGGACTTATTAGCATAATCCCGGCTCCTGCTCCCTGTTCGCTCGATGACCCATCGACGTATAGCTCCCAGGATGGTTCCTTCAAGCTTTCTGTATCCTCGTTAATTGGCCCAGTAAACTCGGCGATGAAGTCTGCCAATGCTTGACCCTTTATCGCCGTCCTTGGTTTGTATTCTATGTCGAACTGAGCGAGCTCGATCGACCATTTCAGTAAGCGACCCGAGGTATCTGGCTTTTGCAAGATTTGCTTCAATGGGTATTTGGTCATTACCTCGATTTCGTGAGCTTGAAAATAAGGTCGCAGCTTTCTTGATGACACTATTAGACAGTAAGCCAATTTTTCTATTGGTGCGTACCTTGTTTCTGCGTCGATCAAGCTTTTGGAGATGTAATAAATGGGGTGCTGCACCCTGTCTTCCTCCCGAACGAGAGCCGCACTGAGAGCCTGTTGGGATACTCCCAAGTATAAGGTCAGCTTCTCTCCGTTGTTTGGTTTGGCGAGCAGTGAGGGTCGTCCCATGTATTCTTTCAGTTGCTGGAACGCGAACTCACATTCTTCTGTCCATCTGAAGTCCTTCTCCTTTTTTAGCAGCTCGAAGAAAGGGGCGCACTTATCGGTCGCTTTTGAAATGAAGCGACTCAAGGCTGCGACCTTCCCATTGAGGCTTTGTACCTCATTTTTCCTTATGGGCGACCTCATATCGAGCAAAGCCTTTATTTTGTCCGGGTTGGCTTCGATGCCTCTATTGTTTACCATGAACCCAAGGAATTTTCTGGAGGCTACCCCAAAGGCACACTTGAGTGGGTTGAGCTTCATCTGGTAGTTTCTGAGGATTCCAAACATTTCTTCCAGATCGGAAACATGGTCCGTTACTCGCTCGGATTTTATCAACATGTCATCAACGTACACCTCCATGGTTCTTCCAATAAGTGCTTTGAACATCATATTGACCAGCCTTTGATAGGTCACGCCAGCATTCTTCAATCCAAAGGGCATGACCTTATAACAGTAAAGCCCCCGATCAGTAATGAACGAGGTGTGCTCTTGGTCATTGGGATCCATGGTGATCTGGTTGTATCCTAAATAAGCATCCATGAAACTGAGGAGCTGGTGACCAGCCGTTGCATCCACTAGCTGATTGATTCTAGGGAGGGGGAAACTGTCCTTAGGACACGCCTTGTTCAGGTCGGTGAAGTCGACACAGGTCCTCCACTTCCCGTTTTTCTTTTTTACCAAGACCGGGTTGGCCACCTAGGTCGGGTAATGAGCTTCCTTGATGAAGTTGTTCGCCAAGAGTTTGTCCACTTCTTCCTTAAGGGTGGCATAACGCTCTGGCGTCATTGGCCTCATCTTCTATCGCACTGGCCTGTAGCTCGGATCTATGTTAAGCTTGTGTGACATGACTTTTGGGGCGATTCCTACCATATCCTGATGGTTCCATGCAAATATGTCAAGGTTAGCTTTAAGGAAATTTATAAGTTGTTCTTTTACCTCAGAAGCTAAGTTCTTTCCTAGCTTGAGGTGTCTCTCTCCATCTGCTTTACCGATTGAGATATTTCGAGCTCTTCCATGGGACCGGTGGGTTTGTCGCAGTCGACGTCGCGGGGATTCAGATCGTGACTAGTCTCCCATTGGCTGGCTGGTCGCGGGTCGTCTTTTGCAATTATGTCCATTTTCTTTCTTTTTGCCCCCATTTTTAGGGCATCTTCATAACAGCGTCTCGCGAGGTGCTGCTCCCCCCGTACACTTCCTATTCCGTTGGGGGTCAGAAATTTCACAGTAAGCGACCTGGTTGATGTGACTAGGTCGAGGTCGTTCATTGCTAGCCTTCCGAGCACGACATTATATGCTGAGGGGCAGTCTATAATCAGGAAATCTGTCAAAATGGTGGCTTGGTGTTTTGTGTCCCCGATGGTGAAGGGAAGGCTGATCCGTCCGACAGGGATCACTGCGTCACCTGTGAATCCATAGAGCGGCTTGGGTGATGAGCTCAACTGTTATGTTCCCAGGCCCATCTGATCGAAGCACGCTCTGTACATCACATTCACCGAACTTCCCGTGTCCACCATTATCCTTCGCACTTCGGAGTTACCGATTTGCGCCCGGATAACGAGTGCATCATTATGGGGCCAATGGACGTCGCTGGCTTCTTCTTATGAGAAAACCATGTTCTCCAGAGTTGGGCCACCCCTGGATCGCTTCGCAGGAACTGACTGTTCGCCCGACCTCGCTACCAGGACATGGTTAGCTTCTCGTACGTACTTGTCGCGGGACTTGTGGGAGGATCCCGCGAGATGAGGTCCACCATGAATCGTGTAAATAGTTCGCACGGTTGGCAAGCGTTCATCATCAGAGGGGGGTGGCTGCGCCGGTTGCTGTCTCGGTTGATTGGTTGGTCGCACTACATAGTCTTTTAAGCGACCTCTTCATATTAGATCTTCAATGGCGTCCCTCAGGGCCCAGCATTCAGAGGTGGTATGACCCGCCTCGTTGTGGTATGCACAGAACTTCTCTTTGTTTCAGAATTTGTTGGGAGTTCTCAACGAGTTAGGTTTTCCGAACTCTTCCTTGTTTCTTTCCATGACGAAGATCCTATCTTGAGAGTCAGATAGGACGCAATAACTATCGAAGCGTTGCGGGGGTGGGGGGCTGCGACATGATTTAATTGGAAGAGGGGACCAAATGAGAGTTTTATTTATTTATTTATTTTTTAGGGAGGGGGGCATTGTCATGATTTAATTAGAATATGGACTAAACAAGGTTTTGATTTTTTTTTTTTTTTGGGAAGAGGGCGTTGTCATGATTTTTTTTTTTTTTTGGAGGGGGGGTTGATTGGAAGAGCCAAACGAGGGTTTTGATTTTTTTGTTTTTTTTTAGAAAGGGTTGGTACGGGGAAATAGGTGTGCATTTGTGTTTGTGTTAAGGGGGGTTGGTACATGGGGGGTGGGTTGGTGTGTGTTTTTGGGGGGAGAGGGATTGGTACATAGGGGGGGTGTAGGGGGGAGGGGATTGCTGACACGTTCGCATTGAGTAAGATAAGAAATACTCAACGTAGATAGGAGATCAACATTGTTGAGAATATACCTTAAATTACCAAGGTAAATCAGATTGACACACCCTAATTCAATTCTGTTCACAAGTTTGTTTCACAACATGACTATATTAGTGTCGACGTTTAATTTCAGTCGAGTCTGATTCGTTTCGGGCCGCACTGAATAATTATGGATCACGGTAAGAAGAGAGGCCTTTTTAGGAAGCTAATGAAGAACACTTAACGATTTTTTCGTGGTTCGGCCAGAACGATGCCTACTTCACGCCCGCACTCTGATTGTTCCTTCAAAGTGGCGGTTCTTCTCATTATTCTTCTTGTCTCTTTTGTTACTTCTGCCCCTTATTTATATTCGAGGGAATCTTTACAATTTGGATATCATATAGAAATAAAAAGATGATGTAATGGGGGACAAACAGTCCTTATCATCTGTACAAAAATCGTAAGTGGGGTCTCTATTTCGAGGAGCATGGGCTGTAGCGGTGGATGGTCCCTACCTCTGACTTCTTAACAGCTTTTACCACTTTATGCGAGCTGATCGTTTTCGGGCCAGCGACCTCAGTGGTCCAGCGATCTGAAGGATGCTCCCTGGAGTTCGCTCGCAGATGGCTTCAGACTCGTTTGAAGGCGTATCGGGAGTTCGCCTGGTGTCGCTTTACAAGTTCGGGTTTTGGTAGTGAAACGACCTCTCCCAGTGAGGTCGTTTGGGCCTTCCAGTTTTCAGGCGGTCGGGTCGGTCCATCAGAGCGAGTCTAGCCCATACAGGAAATACGTATAACAATTAGATATAGCAAAAATAAGCCTAAGGGTCGAGAAAGCTCATCGGGAAAGCATGGCCTACCTACTAGCATCCAATCCTCACTCTTTGAGGTATAGAAAACTATGCCATTACAACATGACCAACAAGATACTTTAGTCCTATAAAAGAAATCGATATAAAACAATTTCATGAAAAGGTAAAGATAAAAAAGAGAGAAGACAAAAAATTAGCTACCCAAAAAAAAGAAAAGACATCCTCATTTCTCACAAAAATTACTTTCGTTCCATATTAACTTGAGAGTTAGAAGATCTTTTAAAAGAATGGTCTCGCAACTAACTTTGTTTTGTAGACTTCACTTTCCCACCAAAAGTAATAAGGACCAAAAGTAATAAGGATGATGATGTTAGATGGACTCCCTAGCCAAAATGTTTATCGATGTGGAAACAAAATAATAAGAGTTTTGTAATTTTGGATATCATCATCATAATTTTTGCTAAGTAATCATTAATTATCAAATTGTATAAAGCTTTTGTGCTTAACATGAAATTTTATTAGCATATATAACACAAATTATTATACTCGTATGTTATTATTACCTCTTAACTTTCATCACATATATATATATGCACACACGCACATACATATATAATTGTGAAGAATTGGGAATTGTGAGTAATGTTAATAATAAATCAACGATGAGTGCATGTGCTTACATTACTGAAGATTAATTAAGAATCAGCTTATAATTTAATTAATTACAGGTAGGTTGCCAGAAAGCAAATTAACATAGAGATTAATTAATTGGTAATCATTTCCAAATTATATATAAGAGGTGCACATAACGAGAGAGAGAGTTTATGTTCTGAATTGAAAAATATATTTTTAATATTTTAAATTTTTAAAAAATGAAAATACTATATTTTTTAAAAACTAAACCCTTGACTCTAATTTTTTATTAAATGATTGAAATTTTTATTAGAAAATTAAGAAAATAGAATACACAATTTTTTAATTTTTTAACATTATTTTATGAATTAAAAAATATATTTTTAATATTTTTTAAACTTTTTAAAAAATAAATACTATTTTTTTTTAAAAAGAAAACTAAACTCAAAACTCTAAAACTATACTGCGCCTGCAAATACACTGAAACAACACAATAAACATTGGTAAAAAAAATCAAATAATAATAATAATTATTATATTGTTATTATTATTATTATTATTATCATTATCATTATTATATTGTTAGGTAAATGAATTTTTGGCTAAATTCAGCTGTTGATCGGAATGGGTGTCGTCATTTGACCTCTCAGAAACTCATTTTCGTAGCTATATTTCGATAAAAAATATCACTATTTTTTATTAAATTTCTATTATCTACACTCCAATTAATAATTTGTTAATCATGTGAAAGGACGAGACAAAAAGAGAGAAAAAAAAAATCAATGTCAACATCAGGGGTGATGGAACATAACCCTACAAACCTCAACCTCATATATAGTTAATGAATGCAAATGAACTTTGGACGATAATGCTACAGGGACCCAGTTGATCATCTAAATTTGTTGGCGTATGTTGCATTATAATTGGTTTAAACATTAGGAAGGCTGTGGTGGAACAAATTATAGTACTTGTACTCCACAAGAAGAGAAATTAAGGGAGTACTATATATATATATATAATATGTTTTGAAAGATACTGAATCATTGAAAGAGGACACGAAGTTGAAATGAGAGCCTCATATATATGTGTGTGTGTGTGTGTGTGTGTGTGTGTGTGTTTCGCCATTGAAGGTTGGTTGATTTCTTCCAAGACCCGAGGCATGCATGCAATGCAAGAAGTCCATCTGCAGACAGTACATTTCAGTGACTACCCAGAAACATATATCTAGCTTTTTGTTTGGATTTTGGTAGCAGCCTGCTGGTCAATATCATGTGAAATATATCATAAAGCAACTGCTGGTGCTGGCTAGCAAGTTTAATGCAGCCCACGCTGACAAGGGTAACCGTTTGGTTAAACTAGTTTATAAAGTATCAGTTTACATAAGGGTTGGGAAAATGAGATTCATCAACCTAGCTACTGAAAATGAGATTCATCAACCTAGCTACTACATTCGGGTACGTAATTGTCGATTAGAAAGGTGGTTAGTGGTCACTTATATGTATCTGCTAGCTGCATGCAGTGAACAAAGTGGAGGAGCAAGTTTGGGTATCTATTAAGTGCTCAGGACATAGGTTGGATGGTCAAGTAAACAATATATTAGTGTTAATTTGGTGAGTTACGAGTTCGATCATCTATCTGCAAGGATAGAAGGTCCTATTTGTGATTTACCTAGTGTAATCGAGGGCGCGAGAGCGACCATCCCAAGTTTGGATATCCATTAATTACTTAATTAATTATAAATCTTCACTGATCATTTATCAAAAAAAGAAAACAGAAGTTCTGGTTTTCCACAAAAAAAATATATATATAATAATTTTTTAGTTTAAAAGTTAGCATGTAATTATACTATAGTTTGTTGTATTGTAGTAATACCTACTTCTTGCTCATAATCCATATTAGAAGACCATGGAGAATACCATGAATGTGACAATTTTAAACATTTGAAAGCAATTTTTTTTCGCTTTCACCTTCTTCACCAATTAATTAATCTTGGTATGTGCTTCAAATTTTGTACTCTAAAGATGTACTTGTATTCCTATATTATATAGAGCGGTGGAGTCAAAATTTTGATTCAATGATGACGAATTTAAATATAAACAATATAATTTTAAAAATAAGATAATAATGATAATATTAAAATGTAAAAACATTTTACAATTGTTTCCTATAATTTTTTATACTTTGATAATCTCATTTTTTACAATGTCTAATAATAATCTCATTATTAATATTATTAAATATATTATTTTTAATATACATAACTAAGTTGTCATCCATTCATTGATTTTCAATTCTATTACGTATTTAATTATTTACAATATTTATTACAAAAAATATTATTTCAACTATAATAGTAGTAATCGAAAAAAAGAAAATCATGTGGGTATTGAGAAAAAAAAAGAAATGAAATAAATCTAGAAATGAAATAGATTAGAACTTAGGAATTAGTGAATTTGGATCATTTGACCTATTTTGGCTAAGATTTAATATAATAATTTTGAATTAATTTTATAAGTTGAACTTGATGAAAAATAATTTAAAATAATAATAAAAAAAGATCTGGCCAAGTGAGGGCAGTTGCCCCCCATTGGGCCTCACTTGGCTCCGCGACTGATATATATGCATATCATTTAAAGAAGATGCAAAAGGTCAGTGACGCGCTATATATATATATATATATCAGACCTTAGCTGGATCTCCTCAATGGAGTCATTGTCTGAATGAAAGCCAAGGTTTAATGCAAACAAATGCATTGGTGTTGGGCTTAAGTTTAATGGCCACATGGATGACGGGACTCTACCTTGAAAAGGGTTCTTTTCGCGAGGGGGAGGGCACTGTCCTTTTGAAGACTCGGCAGAGAGATCCATCCCTGTTTTTATGGGATATTTTACCATAAAACGCAGAGGGTATGTGTGTCCCTTTTATTCTCCACACCTTTCATTGTATGGTGCTCAAGTCTTCTGGTAGTTAGTATGATATAAAATATATATATTATATAATATGAAAGGCCTCTATATAATATTATATAATATCAATACCTTTATTGTCCTAAAGAAGCGTCATCTTTGGCGTATTTTTTCTTCTTTTTTTTAAAAAAAAATTGATTAATAAAACTATCTTTTTAATAAAGAGAAAAATATATATATATATGTCATATACCTAATTTTTTTTTTATCTTGAAACGAAAAGGTAAAATTTCTCATCTGGAGACTCTACAATTCAGCCTCAAAATTTTTACAAAAAAATTAAATTACGAAATCCAACAACAAAATTTAAACACGAGTCTATCACTCCTTTCTCTTGTCCGCGTCACGAGCTTATGGTTTCTTGGTTTCCTTGAAGCTCTCATTGGTACTTTTGTCACTACACAAAACTTTTGTGTAGTATTGCTTTTTGGCTTGCCCTTAACCCCATCACAGGTTTGACTTCTACTATCAACTAGAAAAAAAAAAAAAAGAAAATCATATATTACACTTTGGGCTCCATTTGGAAATATACACACACTTAAGGGCAGTGGCACTTGCAAGTAAAAAATAGCAGGAGTGACGTCACGCTTAGATACATACCATTTAAAAATTAATTTTGCTATCACCTTACTTTCTCTATTTAAAATGAAAAAATGTTACTTGAAAACTTAATTTTGACTTTAATGTATTATATATTTACATATCAATGCACAAATATTAGTTTACATATTAAAATTAAGCGTTCCAATAATATTAATTTCTAATTTAAAATGATTGGAAGAGGTAGATTTGTTGGGTTGGGTTAGTTCTGAGGGATCGGTTTTATGATGATTAGTTTTAATTAAGGTGAATGATTGGTCTTAATTATGATCACACATATGGTACATTATTTGTGATCGAAGAAGCAACGTGTGCTCACCTCCACCATAATCAAGATACATATAATATGGTAGCTGTGTATATATAATATAAACCTTGCTTGGATTGCAATATTGTAAGATTTTAGATTATCTAACATTATTTGCTATGTTAGATTTGTTTGTGTTCTTTTCGTGATTTTAACTTCAACATATCTTGATGAAATCTTTTTTAAGGGTCGTCATCTTATGCCTTTTTTAAGGGTCATCGCAAATGTTAATATATATGGTGGAAGAGTATTTTTGTCGCTAATAACATGTCTCGGGTTATCATTTTAGAGGGTGAGAGATTTTTGCTCTAAGAAAAAAAAATAGAAAAATAAAAAGAGAGGCTGAAATTTAATCATGCATGTGGGAAACCAATTAGAGCTTAATTGATTTTAATTTCCGATTGATGGATTAATTAAGTCCTAAGGCCTCGTAGATTACATGCGGCCAATTAAGGCCAAAACATTGAATGCCTCTCTGTATTATTAGTACTCTTTTAGTTGAAACCAACACTGGAAGTCACAAATTTGTTGGAACCGAAAGCGATGTCTCAACAACAAATTAAAATGATCCTTTCACTTGTCCACTGTTTCCTATTTTCTTTGATACTGACTTCTTTTCTTTTTCATGTCAATATATTTCAATACCACAAACAGCGACACTTTTGGTTTCAAATTTTGTTGTCATATTTCGTTGGGTTTAAAACATATATAAAGAGATTAATAACATTGTAGCGGAAGAAAGTCTATAACCAATTAATTATAATTAGAACACTAATTAATATAGCACATTGAGAATGTGTCTGTCTAATCGTGTAAATTCTAAACAAGGATTGTCAATCACAATTTACTTAATCCCATAAGTGAAGTACATTAATTGGAGATACCAAATGCTTCCAAGATCTAACCTTTTCCCTTTTTTTCTGAAAAAAGGAGAATGTCGCCAGACCTTCATTTCATAGACTAAAATTTAGGTAAGGAAAAGACACTATTTTTGCATCCGATGTTGCTTTAGATGGTAAGCATGTTATTCAATACCGTGCCCAAAAAATATACATGTCCTGTCACAGCTAGCTTGAATTTTCTTTTTTAAAAACCTAAGACCCATCTAAAATGAAACGTACAAAGAAGCATACAATAAATTATTATTATGATAATTAATACAGCCAAGTGTGATAACACAAGAGGAGGTGGTAGCTTTATAACAATGCATGCAATATATATACGCAGACTAATAATATAATGTTGTAGCCACTAGTGTCATTTTATATAATTTTTTTTGGGGGGGTTTTATGTATCATGTCAGGAGTGTCACGCTTTATGAAATTGTATTAATCCCAATTATATTTCAGTGTTGAATGAGAGGGTAAAAACATTAGTTGACATTGACTTACAGGGCAAGGCCTACACTAGTCCATACAAGTTAAGTGCATGGATTTATTGGGGAAGTTATGACATGGACCAGCAGGTGAACTTATTTAATACTGTGCTGTACAATCTTTATTATGAGTTCCACTGCCGACTGCTTAATTATTTTTTTTTTACAAATTTAATTTAGTCATGCATTGAGTAAAAAAATAGAGAATTATATAGAAAATAAAAAGTATAGGGCCGGGCTTGTGCCACTGCCCCATTCTCTTTACAAACCTTATATGTAATACTATAATAGTAAGTTGTTTTTTTTAAGTTATTGCTATATATATATGTTTCTTGTACTATTTTTAATTAAGTGTGACAATAAACATGTATGGGTTATAAAAGAAAATTAATGGGTAAAACTGATAGCAGTATGCAATCGGGAAAAAAACCAAGAAATGATGGCAGTACTTTTGAAGCATTTCCAAATTGAAGGTAACAAAATACCTTAGAAACCTCAAACTATATATGTGAGCAAATTTGAGGTTTTTCCTTGTCATTGCGGATCCCACTGCTCTATCTTTATAAGTGACAAACTGGAAATTTTCGTGGCATTATAAACTCAAAAAAGATGCAAGATATATATATTGCCTAGCAAATAAATAAATGCAAGATATATAGATTATGTGTATCTCTTTGCTTGTCTATAAAAGTCAGCCAATTTCGTCATATCATTCCCATGCTCTCTCCTTTCATCAGCTTCCCTCTCTCTCTCTCTCTCTCTCTCTCTCTCTCTCTCTCTCTCAAAAGACAATTAACATGGTACAATCAAAGAAGTTCAGAGGTGTCAGGCAGCGCCACTGGGGCTCTTGGGTATCCGAAATTCGGCATCCATTGTTGTAAGTTCCAGAGCCAGCCATAAAATCAAACATTCTTCAAAACCAGGAAAAGCTCAAGTTCTATATATAATATGTTCATATGTATGTGTGTGCGCTTGCTTGCTTGCTTAAGTACCATGTTCTCTAAACCTTGGAAAACTCAAATTTATTGACTTGCATTATATATATATCATCATCTTCTTCGCACGTATTTCATGGTACAGGAAGAGAAGGGTATGGCTAGGAACATTCGACACAGCTGAAGAGGCAGCCAGGGCCTATGATCAAGCCGCCATCTTGATGAACGGCCGGAACGCGAAAACCAACTTCCCGGTGCTACAAAATTCAGAAGGAGATCCAGAAACAGCTGCCAATAAGGACTCTCCCGGCCTTTCATCCACATCCCTCTCTGAGATCCTCCGGGCCAAGCTCCAGAAGAGTAGCAAGACTCCTTCCCCTTCCCTCACTTGCCTGCGGCTCGACACCGAGAATTCCCACATCGGCGTGTGGCAGAAGCGAGCTGGTGCAAGCTCCGACTCAAACTGGGTTATGACGGTTGAGTTTGAGAAGAAGAATGGCAATGGCTATGGCGCAGGGGGAGAGTCCACCACCTCGTCCAACTGCCTGCCATTGGCAAGGCCAAGCATGAGGGCGGAGATGGATGAAGAGGAGAGAATTGCACTCCAAATGATTGAAGAGCTTCTTCAGAAAAATGATCCTTATACCCTTTGATAAGAAGGTTTGGGATTAATTAAGCAGACTATCTATCTATCTATCTATCTATCTATCTATCTTGGTTTGTTAATTAGTCTGTATGATCGATGACGATGATCTCCTAATTAGGGTATTTAGTTATTATTAAGTTTGGGCTTGGAAAATTGTAGAAATGAAGATCGATCAATTGGCAATAATATGTGTATCAAATAGAAGGGAATAGCAAGTAGTAGCCAGCATTTTGATGTAATGATCAAATACAGGAGGTAATTAAATAATGAACATATATATTTCAAGTGAATATGCTGATTGATCTTCAAATGTTTTATAAGTTTTCTTTTTAGTTTCTCGATGTTAGTTTCTTGAATTTCTGTTCATTCAGTCCCTCGTACATTTGAAGCGTACTGGCTGTTGTTCCCCTTTTGACACTATCTAGTCTCCACGACTGGTTTGGACCACTGATGTTTTCGTGATAAATAAATACGCACTGAACCAAATAACTAATGCTAATTAATTAAGAACACATTTTTCATCATTTTACTGTGCCACGTATTTTAGTATCAAGATGGTAAAAGTCAATAGTGATTAATTGATACATTTAAGGGCACACATTTGTCACAAATTTGGACTAGTATTGGAAAATGCAATAATGAACCTTCCCAATTAACTTTAGAAATTGATTTTGGACATTTTTTGGCCAGTTTAATGACATCATGCATGTTACTGCACCACAATCGAATATATATATATTTAGTGGCAGCAAACAGAAGATTATACCATCCAAAATTTGGTATCACCAAGTTAAATAAACCTATATATAACACTCATGTATCACAAGTTCATATAACAATCACCTAGAAATGCTTCAACATGTTAATGGTTTTCTGAATTAATGGTAGAAAGGCCAAGAAACTAAATCTTAAGATGTTACAGCCACTAGAAACCTTACAGTCTTATAGAAAGTAAATCTTAAGATGCCGTAACGGATTGACGAAAAATAACATAGCTCAAATACAAGCCGATAACAAAAACAACAAAAGGGAAACAGCTCATAACTAATTAAGAAAGACTAGTTTTACATGTTTAAAGACATATAAAATTTGTTCTAGTTCTTTTTCTTAAGTAAAATTGTGAAAAAGAGAAACAACTTAGCCAATGGCGTTACAAAACAGAGATCCAAAAGTTGAATATTAAAGAATCTAAATACAAAGACCACATAAACAAACCTTAAACAAAAGAACAGCAATCAGCAGCTGATAAGACCAAAACAATCGATCAATTATACACCACTGCTTATCAAAAGAAATAACACCGTAGAGCAATTCATCCTCCAAATACCAAATACATCCGACGGATGAAACTAAATTTGTTCTAGTTGAATGTGAACTCTCTCCCATGGAAAAGAAACGAAACCAGTTATATATAGTTTCTTCTTCGTTGAACAAACAATAAATAATTAATCCAAAGGCTGTAAAGCCCATATCCAAGTTTTAAAGAGCTTCTGAAACCACCCTACACCCTACAAGCAAACATCAAATTGTCACCCAATCGTGAATGAAGCTAATCAAGGTACCTATATGTGTAGAAGCCTATATTGTGTCTTTGAATGGGGAAAAACTGAAACATGTGCTTGCAGAAACCCTAAATGAACATATCATTGAAGTTGAGGAGCCTATTGGGAAGAAAATGAGTGAGATATGTACTAAATTAAGGGTTTCCCTTCACTCTTTGAGGGATCAATTAAAGATTGAAGATAGAGTCCCTTTCTTTTGTTGCTTCACCTCTTAGGGAGGCTAAGGGAAAATGGAAAACTTTGCACGAGTAGTAATCCCTTTGCATTAATTTGTTCCCATTTATTATTTAATGTTGATGTAAATAGAGTACTGTTATAGTTAATCAAGAGGAAGACAACTACCTCTTGGACATAATGGGAATGGCATTATTGCTATATCTTAAGTATTAATTGTGGTTATAACTGACGAGAAATTGTGTTTAATTTTAATTTCTTAGGATTAGCTAGCTAGCTCCCTAGCAATGCATTATACATTATTACGATTGACATAGACTCTCTCTCTCTCTCTCCCCCCCCCCCCCCCCAATATTATTTAAAAGTTCCTTCTATTTAAGGGTTTTGCCATTTTATGCAATTTTTATCATCCAATAATTAACTTTGGTTTTCCAAGTCATGAAATTAATTAACTCCATGAGTTAGAATCTCCCAGCTTCTCTCTCGGAAACCCTAACCTTAGGAATGAAGGCCCGGCCGCCATGCAGGTTTCTTTAGCGGCCGCCTTGGTCAGCTTTCTTCTTCATCAGATTTGTTGCCTTCACTGCCAACCTCTATTTTATCGTCGTCGATGGCGGTCGAAGGCAGAGCCTTCTGGAGATGATGAAATGGACCTCCACACTCCGGAGCTTCCCAAAGGCGCGTTTCCTCGAAGGCGGTGTTCTTGGGATCCAAGCAAGATCTCAACCAACTGATCTCCTTTGACTATATATAAGTTTAGTTTGGAGTTCTCTTCTTTAATTTATTTCGGTGCATATCTGGTTGTGCTCAATGTCGATCATCGTTAAGACAATCTAGTGTTGATGCTCGTTTTGGGACCGTCTTGGCCCAAATTGATGGTGCAATCGCTTGGGACAGTTCTTTGTTTTTAGTTTATGTGGTTTGGCTTTGATGTTCTCTTGGGTTGTCTTACCTAGTTTTCCTAGTTGGTTGGTGGGCACTATTACTCCCACTTTTGGGATTATTACCCTTGCACGGTCCCTGTTGTTCGTGCTCTCCGACAGAGAATATAAATTACAAGTAAAGATTTTGTCTCACTGTGCAAGGTAAGGAATCAAACTCATGGCCTACTAGTATAAATCCTAACTTATCGTGGCCTAATCACTTGACCTATGCCCTAGGAGCCTATTACTCCCACTTTTGAGTGTTAGGATTTTGGTTCAAAAATAAACTACAATTAAACCATTAAACACACAAATGAACACAAATTTAATATGGAAAAACTCAAATCAAGAAAAATCATGAGAAGAAAGAATAAAATATCACTATGATGATATTGATACAATACTAATGATATAGTTACAATAATTTTAGGGCATTGGCTACTTATTTATAGACCTAACATTCATATGTAGCTATATACAAAAATTATATTCTGATCAAATCGCTAAGAAGATAAGTCTTCGGTTTGAGATAAATTCCAATTACAACCAAATTTGATGTCCTAATCACAATCAAATTTGAAGTCTTAATCACGATCAAATTAGGAGTCTCAATCTTAGATGAATTTAAATTTTGGATCACAATTATCACAATCTCCACCTTGACACAAAATTAAAATATAAAATTATCCATAATTCTTTCTTCCAACAAAATTACAAGAATTAATCTCTCTAAAAAATACCAATCAAATCCACATCACGAGGAATACCAATCAAATTCACACAATGCTCACTACAGTAAATATCTTCAATCACACTGAAAACATAAACAACAAGATCAAGCTCAACGTATTTTTAAGGAGGTCTAATTTTTTTTTGGATTTATTTTTGGCAATACAATGTTTTGATGGACTAGCACTTTCTTTTGGGTTTGATTTATTCTGAGACAACGACTTAGATGTATGACTCTTATTAATTTCAAACTCCATCTAAATGTTAGAACTTTGCTGACCTATAAGCTCCACCTAAATATCATAACTTTGTAGACTTGTATGGTTAGATTCTTTTGGGGATGAACTACGAAGTATAGCAATTGTATAAAAAATAACATTTCTACTAATAACAACCTTAAATGCTTTTGGATTCCACAACTTATAACCCATAACACCCGAAAAGATGTCATATTTGTAGCCTCAACCCCAAATGTCTTAGATAAACTAGAATTAGACAGCATACTACAACATATCTTCTCTGTCAAGATTCTGTTCATCTGTTCGGTTACATCATTTTGTTGTAGCGTATCTAGAATTAATAAATATTTTTAGAATTCCTTCTTTACTACAAAAATCATTGAGTTTTATCGTGAATGAGATGGCCATTCAGAGCTTGCATGTGTGTTTCCCGAGTGAAAATGGTTGAGGGGATGCCTTGCCTTGCCTTGCTCGTCTTTACATTGGTGTCTTTGCATGTGGAAGTTCGTTGTTTGAGTTTCTACTTCTTGTGTGTTCTCATCTATAGAATTGATTATGTTTCTATTGTTTGTTGCTGTGGTTGTTAGTCTCATCTATTTGCTCTTCAAAGCCGCATGTACTCTCCTTAGGAGCAACTCTTGTTGTATTTGGGTCCTGCATGCACTCACTTTTGACTTGATTTTAGAGCGTTAAACTATGTTTATTGCTAAATTATCTATATAAAGTAGTATTTCTACTAATTAGTGTGTGATTTGTTATCTTCGACAAGTTTCTAATTAGGATTTCTCCATCTTTTACTAAGATTAAAGCTGTGGTGCAACTAACCTAAATCCAAGCAAATGGCTGGCCATGGCATAGACAACTGTAGAATTGAATAAAGTTTGAGGGATATAATGAACTGTCCTCTTCTTTCTCCTCCATTTTAAATGTGTAATATAAAGAGTCAACCACTGCCAAACACAATAAGCCAATTTCTTAAGAGAGCCAAGAGGTTCAATTTTTATGTTCAGTTTTCATTTTGTGTTTAATTTTTTTTCTTTTCTCAATCGACTCATCAATCAGTCAAACTATCCCAATTTTAATAATTACAAAAGAAAATAACGTAACCAAGGTCGCCCATATTAATTATCTAAGATTAGATTGTCTAGACATCATAGGGGGAGGAGACAGTGCAGTGGAGACCAAACTACTAGCAATAGCAATAAAAGCATTAATTATTTGACCAAAATTTAGTAGTAGGAGAGGGTCAGTCAAGAGGCTGGCTTCGTTCGTCCTCCAAAGTGCCATTTTCCATTTGGGTCTTCTCTTCTCTTTCCTTCCCTTACCTATTTAACTACTACCATGCTTCGAGAGAGGTCCCTAACAGCTAAGCCCTGTGTGCCCCAAATTTATTACTAGAACAGCTTGAAAGCCAGTGCTCAAACCATTCAAACTGACTCCCCAATTTGTGCTTGCGTCATGTATACATATTGTTTCATACAACTCCCAATTTCACAATTTTGTTCAACAATTTCAATGTCTCGACTTGAGTTTTATATGAATTTAAACTCGACTCAGTTCTAAGTACAACTGAATTTCTCTATTATCGGGATGGGTCACACCTAAAAATTACATATGTCAGATGTAATATATTTTACTGTTATTAAATATATTCCTTTTTTTTTTCTTTGATAAATGGACCCTACACAGTGGGAGACTATGGTACCACTTTACCCTGGCAAATGGGTATTGCAATAATTAAGTGGCGCCCGTAAGTATGACAGGAGCTGTTTACCAACAGTACTAGTTTGGAATTCAATAAAATTGGGTCATCACTGCACAGTTATTCCCCATAAAAATTGGGCAGTTGGAATGAAATTTCATGAGGCCACACAATGCTTTTCTTTCTTCTCTTGCTTACCCTAGACCTGCCTACAAGAAGACTGCACCTTGCCTAGAACATTAAAGGGCTAGGTCAAGAAGAGAAACACAAGGCGGGGGGGCTCTCATTGAATTCAAGATAACGTGCGCACCAAGTGTTGCCTACGTTTCAAATGAGTTATTCTCATTGATTCAAAGGCACAACGACTTAGTCTACACAATTTTAGCTTTATGGTTCCAAATTAATTAGCTTTTGGGCCCAACCAATCAACAACCTGTCCTAGCCTGCATGGGCAACAATGGGCTTGGATTTCACATTATATTGAATGGGTCTGACCAATTTATATGAGCCCTCATGACTTCTTAGCTGGCCTTTAATCTTGTAATTGTAGATCTGATCTCGCTTGCTCCCAAATCATCCTGTCCCATTGTCACTATTATTATTATTATAATATCAAATAATAAGACATTTATTAGTGTATAGAAGATGAAAATATAAACTAGGCAAAGAAGAATAGGCTAATAATGTCATTATTGATGGGCTATTGGGAGGCATATATATAATTGCTAAGACCACACTTGTCCATCCAATTAAGTTGTAATATTCATAAATTTTTGAGTAATTTTATGTTATTTTAATTTTTCTTCATTTTTGTAACAATCTGCAAATTATAGAAAGTAGTAGCTATCGACTCAATAACTTGGTGTTTGGCAGTATTCAAGAAACTGGACACTGAAACTCTCAAAGAACAACAAATGTGATACAGTCTGGGTTGGAGGGGGGCCAGGGAGAGGATATGAGACAAAAGCTGGGAACAAAGTAGAGGCATTTCTCTATGGCATATGCCTTTGCACACAGGGATACTGTAGAAGCATCAAGAATCAGACCTTTGCTAATGATAATTTAAATTTGTTGCTTAATTAAACACATTGTCACATTGTTTTATACACAAATTCAAATCCAACCTAATCAACTATTTATTTGATTACTAAAATTAGAAATGCCCATAAGTGAGTTGAACTATGTTCAAACTAAACTTAAAATTAATCCAATTCTCATGGATTTGACTTTTCAATTAAAACTCCAATTGATTTTGGAACCGAACAGATCAAACTAGACTAACTTGGTCCGATTTTGTTATTGGGTCTTTGTTAATTACTAGTTGTAGGTTAAAATTGTCGCTATCTTAGAGAAAGGAGGAGAAATCTTGGGTATTAAAACTAGTTAGTTGGTGGTTGATGATTAGCTAGCTGGCTAGCTAGGAAAGGATATGAAATAGAATTGATAACATTGATGTAATATAAGTGGGGCTTTTGGCACAAAAAAAGAACCCATTTGGAATATGCCACAACCCTCTTTCCTTCTCCCCTTCTTCTTGAACTCTCAACCCGTAAATATCTCTGCTAATTCCATAATCATAGCCTTCTTTTCTGGATCGTCTTGAAAGAAGCCAAGGCCCCAAAGATTTCTTATTATTTCTATCAACATTTGCTTTTACATTTCTTTTCTAATTTACTTTGGATAATTAAAAGAATAGGCATAGAAATATTAAAATCTCAAAGACTTTATTGGTTCGGTAAGATCATAAGTGACAGAAAGACAAAAAGATTTAGTGTTCTCACTTTATAATTTAAAATTCAACTATTTCTATTATTTGAATCGCATAATGTTTCTTCTAGTCATGTCACAAAAAATGCGTGCCACCTCAATAGATATTTTAAAATAAAAATGAGCATATGATAATCTTGAAAATAGTCGTACATGTGTCTTTGTATTTTGACATTGACAGATAATATATAACAAAATAACATGATGTTTTCGATTACGCGCATCACACCAACTCAACTTGTAGTGAGATATTCAAAACACTACGAGTGTTGTAATATTCTCAATAATATTTCCTTAGTTTTTAAAAGACATGAGATAATTAAATAAACGAAATATCGTCGACAGTTATCTTGTCTAGTTTTAGGAAAACCAAAAAGGAGATTGAAGAGGAAAATGGCATTGATGCCCTTTGATGGGAAGCTCCCACTAGATTGGATGTACCAAACTTGAGAATTAGGGTTCTTGATTGAGGAGGGGAATTTGGGGAGGCTAAAATCTCAAAAATACCCACCCCTGCCAAAAATAATAGGGGTCTTTGTGTTTCCAAAAAAGCCCCACCAGGCTTGGTTCCAGCCAAGGAGCAGTTAGTTTTCAGCATATACCCATAGGGGATCCGAATCTTGGGGCTGGAACACTCGGGAAAGTACTCTCATTTGAAATTGGCGCTGGAAGGTGAAAATGGACCCACTCGATTGCCCACATGGCACGCATATTCCACGTGCCCTGGAATTATGCCTCTCTTAACTTCCTCTCCCCTTTGGCTTTCGCTTTGGCTTTGGCTTTGGCTTGGCTTGGCATGGGATGTCTCAAGCCAATTGCAGATAATTTATTTTTTAACATTTTGGGTTCATAAATGGTTTGTTTTCCTAAACAGAATATTATAAAAAAAATAAAATATTAAAAATAAACTGAAAATTATATAAAAATGACCGGCTTCAATGTGGCGGCTCGGCGCCGCATAATAAACACCACAAAAAAACATATAATAATAATAATAATAATAATAATAATAATAGGAAGAAAATTGGCTTCTCTCCAAAACGGAATAAAACCAAGAGATATACTCTGAAAGAATATTCGCGCTTTGAGCCCCCGCATATGCTGTGCCCCTGTCATCAGTTATATCATCGCCTTCCCCCTCAACTGCTCTCCCCCTCTCCCACTACTTTCCTTCACTTTCCATAACTTTCTCTTCCAGTTTCCTTCATTTTCCTTTCTGTGGGATGAAGTTCGGCAAGAGCCTGAGCAACCAGATCGAGGAGACTCTGCCAGAGTGGAGGGACAAGTTCCTGTCCTACAAGGACCTCAAGAAGCGCCTCAAGCTCATCCAGCCCAACCCCAGGGCCGCCAAGAGGCCCCGCCTGGATTCCGCCGCGGACGCCAGCGGAGACACGTCCGCGAACGACATGACCAAGGAGGAGGTCGATTTCATCGAGCTGCTGGAGGGCGAGATCGAGAAATTCAACGCCTTCTTCGTCGAGAAAGAGGAAGAGTATATCATCAGATTGAAGGTACCTTTTCTGTTCGAACTAATTGATTTTCCATTTGATCTTCCATTAGGAATATGTCGTAATCGCTGCTAGTAGCTAGTTCGAGTTGAGGATGGTAAAGACCGAATCGCCATTCGACCCAGAGTGCCCCTACGCTAAAGTGCGCAGTGGGCGCCTTTTTTTTTTTAATTTATTGAAATAATCTTATGTTATTTTTAAATTATCGCATAAATATAAATATGTCGAGATTATAATAATATAATATTGTAGTTACATTGAATATTTTCTCCACCGTTGGTGACATATGGCACTTGAGCAACTGCATTATCATTCCTCTGCTTTGGCAACTGGCACACCCTGCCCTTGAGGAATATGCCAAAGTTGGCTGTACTGTTATTGTTGACCGGCATATGGTTCGTTAGATAAACTCATGCCACTTGTATATATGCCTTTTTTTGGAACAAAGAATAGTGTTATGTGTGTCTATATTGTTCAAAGGTTCAAACTTCAAACTATGGCGACAAGGTGCGTAGAACTATTATTGTCTATTGCTGATGTAAATCTTGCTCTAGCTCTAAAAAGTACAAGGTCGTAATAAAAAAATAATCGACCAACTAGAATATATGTAGACCTATCTATCTATACAAAAGACTTATAATTGTAAAAGTACGGTACAGGTTCCCTTGTAATTTAGTGGGCCCACATAAATATATATATATATATATATTTGCAGTTTCCTACTCAATTGTAATATAGAAAACCAATAATATGCATGACATATGTATACAATTCTAGAGTTAGAGAGAGTAGTTCGAGTTACCCGATAATAGAAAATGAGGAATACAGGAGTTCCCAGTGGTGGAAAACTCTGTTTTCAAGATTTTCAAACTTAATAATCACATTCTGTCATGGTGTGTCAAGAAATTTAAAAACTTTCACACAGTTTTACGTTGCTGTGAATTGCTGTCGTGATTTAGCATAATGTGAAGCTCTGTGCTGGCCGTGTTTTTGGGGTTTTCTTCTTTACTAAGAAGAGTATTGTTTTTTGTTCTGGTGGTCGGGGTACAGGACTTGCAAGATAGAGTTGCAAAGGCCAAGGATTTGACTGAAGAGACAATGAAGATACGGAGGGAGATTGTAGACTTCCATGGAGAGATGGTTTTGTTGGAGAACTACAGTGCTCTTAACTATACTGGTAACTACTCATTTCCATCTTCTTCTGTAGAGTCCTGTTTATAATTTAGTACTTAAGGATGGTTCTCATATAAGAGCACTTGTCGAGGCAGACGTTGGTGTAAAGTTGGGGCTTGAATGGATATCCGGATGATAACTGGTCTTAGAAATTGAAGTGGCCGATACAATCGCTTTTGAGTTTGGTTTCGAGTAAATTTCTCATATCACAAGAAAAGGCAAATAATTTGGCATTGAGGTAAAAAATGATATATTATAACTTGGTTCTTTGTGCTATGAACTGCTTTCTTTTGGTTCATAATATATGGAACTTAGATCAAATTAAGCCATAAGAGATGTGTTGATGCCGCAATATCACTCGGTCAGCGACCAGAATTGTGGTGAATTTGCTCTCTTTTTCTTTTTCTTTTATTTTCTCAAATTTCTCTAGTACTATAGAAAAGTTCAATCGTCATCCTGATTTAAATGCCTAACACACAAAGTTTAATCACTTCTACATGTAATTTTACTGTCCCTATTATGAATGAAACGCTTGTTTGCAGTGTTGTCTTGCATTGAATGATATAAACTGATTTATATTGACCTTTACATGCTCTTGACAGGATTGGTGAAGATACTCAAGAAGTATGATAAAAGAACTGGAGCTCTCATCCGCTCGCCTTTCATTCGAAAGGTCTTGCAGCAGCCCTTTTTCACCACAGATTTGCTATACAAGCTTGTGAAAGAGTGCGAGATGCTGCTTGATCACCTCTTCCCCGTAAATGAACCCGCAACTTTAACCGAAGCAGTTGATGGGAATGAACATTCAAGTTCTACCACCACCGAGAACCATGGTCTCCTCAGAGTTCCCAAAGAACTTGCAGAGATTGAGTACATGGAGAGCTTATACATGAAAAGTACCATCTCGGCGATGCGGGTTTTGAAGGAAATTCGGAGTAAAAGCTCAACTGTGAGTGCTTTCTCATTGCCACCGCTGCAGATTACCGGATTAGAGGAAACATGGAACAATATTCCAGTTCTGGAACAATTAGCCAAATAGTTAGATTTTCTCAGCGGAAACTATAATATATATATATACACACATATGTTATCAATTCTGTAGTTTTATTTTTGTTTTTTATGCATATAATAGATACTAACCCCGATGTAAAACGAGCAAATCTCATACCAACTTCACTTCTAAGAAGGAATTAGTTCTGTGTGATTATGAATGAACCTTCAACCTTGCTAATATTTGAAGTGATAAGAGTCTTTATCTTGTTCTGAACTGTTGTCTTTTTCCCCATTATTTCTTCAAATCTTCATTGGTGGCATCCATATAACTTTGTTAGTCTTCTCCTAATATACTAGTTTCATTTGTTAAATAGCTCTTGAAATTCAAATTAAATGGAGATTGGTCGGAGTTTATTTGGTATAAACATAGTCTGACAGAAAATGTCTTTTAGTAATCTTGTATTGAGTAGAGATGTCTTGTTGAAGTCGTTACCTATTGTCTGTAATGCGAGTCTCATGATCAGATAGATAATTAGAAATTTTGAAGTGCAAGCGACTAATTATCTGAAGACATAAAAATTGGGAGAGTTTTTAAAATTTTTTCATGAAAACCTGTATGTTGATTAATTTAATAGATTGTTCTTTTATTGCAATAATGGCCAAACCATCTTACTAATTTTTTATATCATCTTTTCCCTTGATTTTTGTTAGCAGTGTGTGTGATCCAGTCCTAACATTACTGGATCTTATAAAGTTAAAAAATTGAGATGAATTATTGAAGATTGTGCCTATGATCAGCAAACATCTTCCCCTCCACCTGTTTACATTCGCATAGCCTCTCAGTTTCACATTCCAATCCTTGTCTTCTTCTTCTGCGAACTCTGTTTCTCCGATAACATGAATTCCCAGCACTCCTATGCAATGCAAAAGATTGAAGAAAAGGCCATTAGTGTCAACAATGCACGCATGCATTCATCAAGCATTGCCTCATTTCTGCATAGCAAGGCCCCCGTTAGGACACATTTTTGTAAAAGCTCGAAAACAAAATCAGAAGCAAACCAAGTGTAGATAGAGAATCCTCTAATTCTTTCTGTGATCTATCACCCTGCTGCTTCCAGGACCCTCAAATCTCTCGAAGTCAATCAGATAGTGCCTCGGCTCTATGGGAAGGCGAGGTCTGTAGAACTTGATGACATCCATGGCTCCCAAACCGTACTCTTTAACGAACTTGATTATCTTATCCTGCTCGAACGCATAGCCATCGCCTTCCTTAGAGAACCCGATCAACATCTGCCAGTTCTTGTTCCGGGCATCGGTAAACCTCAGTGTCATAGGCACCCTACGTAAATGGAAATGTTGCGCTGCTTCTTCCTTGGGAAGAAGCAAGAACAGCCCATTGTGCCGGGGGAAAAGACGCACCTGGAACAGGAAATTCTCCCGGTGGAACACAGGAGGGGCTCTCACCTCAGTTTCCTGTCTTCTTACGAATTGAATCAGGTAATGCCGGTTGTTGGCGCGCTCGAAAGGCAGGTAGAAGCGGATCCTGTCCATGGCTGCCAGCCCGTGCCATGCCACGAAGCCCTTCCACCCGCCTTTCAGGACCAAGGCTTGTTTTGCAGGATGGTAGTCGACTGTCATATGCCAGTCGCCGCTGCCTGCGCTGTCAGAGATCAGCAGTTCCTGTCTGATCGTGTCGTGGGGAGGGAAATAGGCCGAGGCTGTTTCTGCAGGAATGAGGAGCACGCAGCCATGTTCAACTGCAACATCACTGGCTGTGAGTTCTATCTCAAAGAGAAAGGTTCCTATTCCGTTCCAGAATTCAAACGCTCTATCTCTGTTTCTGTTTCCACCAGCAGAAGCCTGTCTTTCACTCTCAGATGAGTCTCTGCCATGGGGAAGAAGACAAGAAGAATTTGGCACGTCAATGTGAACTTGATGAGAAATACATCACAGCTTTTAAGCCCATGCACCAAGTCATTCCCATTATGGTTTCTATCTTGTTCCAAGAATGAGGACCCCCTTTGCAACAGTTGGAGAAAAAGTCATATAAATATGCAATCTTTTTCTTCATCTAATATACCCGAAAGAGTGATAGAATCAGAATTTAGAAGATAAAAACCCAAGAGCCTGGATAGTTACATTTCTTTATTGGGCTCTGGGGTTATTTACCTCAGAAATTTAAAATTATATTTATATAATTTTTTAAAAATAACGGTAATATTAAAATGACAATAAACCTTTCAAGATATAGATAGAATTTAGACGAATAAGATTAAAGACCCTTGTTAATCCTCTTATTCTCGTCACGATTTTAAATAATCAATCACTTTTTTATTCTTACGGCAATGGTGTTATTGTTAATAATTAATTAATAAAAAGAAGTCATTGTTAATTAAAAAATAAATGAAAATTTGCAAGTAACCTAACTGCACATAAAAATACATATGTTTTTCTTCTTCTTAAATGCAGTGAGCATTACCCTGTCTATATATAACATTTTCTTTACAAAGATCGCTACAATTTATTCAAAGAAAACCAAGAAAAAGAGAAGGAAAATCTTCAAGAAAGCTTCTTTTTGGATCATAGGATTTAAGATTTCGGACGTTTTGTTTGGTTGCTGAGAAAAAGGGAAGAAAGCAATATCATATATATATATATATAAGCATGAATTCTTGAATAAACTAATTAAACATCTATCTGATCAGAGGTGGCTATTTGATGCATGAAATCAAGAAAATCAATTAATTACCCCCTAATCAAATCTGATAGAAAATCATTAAACTCGGCCGCTGTTGTGGGAGACGGCGGATTATCATTTGCTTCTCCTTCGTCGTTAACGTCTGAGGCATCATTCATCAGACTTCTTCTCAGCTGACTCTCTCTATCACCCAGATTAATTTTCTTGATGCTTTCTTGACTATGTATGGCGATCAGTTCAGTGGCTCTCAAAGTTGGTCGGATTTATAGAGGTAACTGGGTAAATCAATCAAATGCCGCCTATGATTTCAAAATACACTATATATATACTAGCATATACCCGGCACGGTGTAAATAATTTTGTAATAATTTTATTATAATTTATAATAAATTAATATTAAAATATAATAATATTTATTAAAATAAAAAATAAAAATATTATATCATAAAATTTAATTAACAGTTACACACAAAGAAAATATATACACAGAAAAATACATTTAATTAATGGAACATGCACAGCAATAAAAAATATATTTAATTAATGGAACGTGCACAGCAACCACCTCAATGTATTAATTAATAATTTGAAGTTTGTGCACAGCAATGTATTAATTAAAAAATATATTTTCTTTTAGTTTTTTCCCCTTCTCTGTTCATCTTCTTCCTCCCGATTCTTCTTCCTGCAACGCAACGCACAACACCAGCCATCACCCGCGTAGCCTCCGTCGGTCGCCGCCGTGGCCAACGTCGTCTCCACTGGTCGTTTTCAGTCACCGCCCCACCGCCATCTCCGCCGTTCAACCCTGCGCCCACGAACTGCCATGGCCATTCGACCCTGCTGCTGCATCGTCCGACCACCATCGACAGCGCCTCCGACCGCCGCACCTAGCCGCTGTATCGTCCGCCATCGACTACCGTTCAGCCTTCAACTCCCTCGCCCACTGCTTGCTCTCTGTATATATAGAGAGAGAGTCGATTGCGTTGTGAGTGTGTGCCTGTGTATATAGCCGAGTATATATAGATGTTAGTGTGTATATATATATGTGGGTGGGTGGCTGCGTTGTGATGTGATTGTGTATATCTATATATATGTGAGTGTGGGCGGTTGTGTGGAAGATGGCTGCTTGACTTTGGGCGGGAAAACTTTTAATCCCAGCCATCAATGTATCAAAATTTGATCTCAGCCATCAAAATGTCTATACATTTTAGACAATTCAAAAACTGTTCTGCCATATTATATAGATATAGTTATAATTTATACATGTTATAATAATTTTACTTGTATTAAACATTCAACGAAACTCAAATAAAAAATAAACATATAAGATTTATAATGTTCACTAATATTATAAATCAAAATATAAGAGTACGTAAAAAAAAATTGTAAACACCAGAAAAAAATAAAAATTAAAATTATTGTATACTTTTTAATGTTTTAAAATAAAAATAAAAAAATTACTAAATCTATATAATAAAACATATCAATAAGTACTCTACAATTTAAATAAATTAAATTAAAAATTAAATATCAAACAATACATACCAGCTGTCGCTGGCTACCATGGCTGCCACCATCAACCGGGGAAGAACCCCTATTCGAGGTCGAAGATCCTTGGATTCCTGATCGTGAGTGGTTGAGAACCCTTGTGTTCTCGAACCTTGGGTTCCCCGACCATGCATGATCGAGAACTCTTTGATTTTTATATTATTTTAATTTAAAAAAATATTTTATCTAAAATAAAAATAAAATTAAAAAATAAATATAAAATTAAAAAAAAAATAAATTTGTTTTGAATATTTGCATCTTTGAGTAACTTAATATGATAGATTAACCAATTTTACATTTTTTTTACATATCAAATATTCAACACCTAAAGATAAAAGTATTAAATTTCGAATTAAACTACCTACTTTGATATCATTATTTGAATAAAATTTTATACTAAAAATAACATTTGATCATCAATGATTTAAAAAAAAAAATTATTTCTTTTAGAATTGAATCATCCATGTCAAATTCTAAATGTCAAATTCTTATATATTAAAATTTACACCGTTGGTGTTTTTTATTTAAAAAATTTCAAAAATTAAGTATTAAAACTTACATGATATTTCAAAAAATTTCAAAAACTAACACTGTTGATATTTAGAATACTTAAAAATTAAGAATTAAATATTTTAAAAATAAATTATAAAAAAAAATTTAAAATATCAAATATTCAACACCTAAAGATAAAAATATTATATTTCAAATTAAACTTCCTACTTTGATACCATTATTTGAATAAAATTTTACACTAAAAATAGCATTTGATCATCAATAATTTTAAAAAAAAAATTATTTCTTTTGGAATTGAATCATCCATGTCAAATTATAAATATCAAATTATTATACATTAAAACTTACATTGTTGGTATTTTTTTATTTAAAACTTACACTGTTGATATTTAGAATACTTAAAAATTAAGTATTAAATTCTTTAAAAATTAAATTTTAAAAAAACTAAAAAAAATGAAAAAGACTCCTTGACCTTGTATATAGATTTTTTAAAAAATTAAAAAAATTTGGAGTCCCCGCTGGTCAAGGGCCTTGACAACAGTCGATCGGGGGCTCGCAGGTCAGGGGTTACCCCTATCGTCACCGATCAGGGATGATGTTTTGGCCACTACCAATGGCCAAAAGATGTGATCACTATCGTCGCCTCCCACCAGCAGTTGTCCTTCTCGCCCTCTCACCACCGTCGCACCCGTAAGCCCCCCACTCGTCGCCGTCAACCCTCCCTTCCCCACCACTGTCACACTTGCAGATGGCGTGAGTGGGTGGGTCTGTGAGAGAGAGAAAGAAAGAGGGAGAGAGAGGTAGAGAGTAAGGAAGTAAGTAGACCGAAATATTATTCATCTCATCCAATTTCAACTATTAATATACGTTTAAAATTCATCTCTTTCATTTAAATATCTTTCTCATATATTTTATATATTCTTAAAACCGTTCTCCCTTATAACATTTCTTATATATGTATGTATGTATGTATACATTACACTGATGCTGACACTTGACCTATTTACCTACGCTTCCCATAGGCTTTGAAATTGTAAATGAAATTGCATTACCTCAAATATTATTATTTTATCCTAACTTCTACATAATAATAATATAGTAAACAAAAAAATTAAAACAAATTATTATGTATTAAGGTTTACACTAACTTCACTTAAGGAAAAGATTAACCTCAAAAGATCTTTCTCTAATTATAAAAAATTATAGAAACCAAATATCATTTAATTCAAATAAAGGGGTAATTTATAAAATTTTAAAGTAAGGCCATGTATAAAGGCTTACCCTATGTGGGTAGATATAAATACAAAGATTGGAACATGGGGATGCGAGAACCAGAGGTGTTTGGGAGGGGAGAAACGATGAATAATTAATTTAAGTTAGTAAAGTGAGGAAAAGTAAAAGGAAAAGAGAGAAAAATTTGTTTATTTACACGTATTAATATATTTATAAATTTATTATAATTAATTTAAATATTTTGATTGAAATTTTTAAGAGATTTCTATAATTCTTAGCGCTCGTTGCACGCAATCCAATCGTATTGAAACTACAAGCTTTGTCTAATCCAACAATCCTTCTTCAATTAAGGACTAAGGTGAGATTTGATGGCTTCTATAGGGGTGGTAGAGGCGCATGATTGTGCCTGTAGAAATTAAATGTGGCATGGGATTGTTGGGCGGACAAATTGAAAGAAAAATTATAAGGAAAAAAAAAGAATTAATGACAACCATTGATATTTTCATCCATCCATCTTAATCATACAAATAAAATGTATCTATCTGATTATACAAATAAAATGTATTTTCAAAAATTATTCTTCCTTATTATGTAGATTTCATCATGAATGCAAGAATGTGTTAAAGATGATTTTGAATATGCAGCTTCTAACCATACCAAAATCAGTACAATAAAGAGAGAATTAGTTATCAAAATCTACAGTTATAGATTTTATTTACCCTCAATGGTTCAATAAAGATAAATAAAAAGCATCATTTAAATTTGAAAGGGGAATTATCTTTACTCAAAATAGCATGATAAACCAAAGACAACATTCATATGCTACTCGTGCCAAAACAACGCATCAAGCTTTGAATCCCATGAGCTCAATAGAGCTCACCAACCATTATCGTCTTCGAAACCCCAAGTGGATGCAAACAAACAAACATAGCTCAATATAAGTTAGAGCAGAAAAGCGAAATTAGAATGAGATTTCCATTAGAGATTCCATTCTCAAGGAACTTAGATAAAAGGAAGAAGAACAGAAAATAAAACAGCAAAAACTTAGACACTACAAACATAAATATATTACCAACAACAGCTGAAAATAATATCTTCCACTCCAACATCCCAATTTCTAACCACAAACGCTTTACTGAGAAAACCCTAACCCCTTTATACTTTAGCTAAAAAGTAGATGCATACAAACTATGAAAGCCACATAACCGGTTGAAGGTTTGGAGTGACAATCATCACAACTGAAGATTTTTCCCTTTCTTAACCCGTAATTTGTAATCAAAGAAACAAACCAAAAGACTCTATCCCAAATTATTCCCTCAGCAACTGATGTTTGGTGTGTATGTATATGCGTGTTAATATATATACACAACAAATATCACAAACACACACACACAACACACACATACATATACACAGCAAACATCACAAACACACACACATACATATACACAGCAAACATCACAAACACACACACACACACATACATATACACAGCAATTGAGATCTGGCCGCAGCAGCAAATGGCGGAGGGGGTGGGTCTATGAGAGAGAAAAAGAGAGAAATGTCGTGAGTGAGGAAGTGAGTGGGTAGGTCACTGAGAGAGAAAGGCCGCTGCCATTAGCAGTTCGCTGCTGCGGGCGACCTTTTACGCATCTGCTACTTCGACCTTGCTATTTTTGGCTGCCAAGCGTCGCCGCATCCGACTGCCGCACCCAGCAGCTGCATCAGCTCTCTACTGCGAGCCCACCCCGCTCACTGCATCGTCTGCCACCTCTAGCCTCTCGTTGCTTCAAGCTCCATCGCGGCTGCAATCAACCCCACTGACCACTGTTCGACCTTCTCTGTATATATCCATACAGAGAAGATGTGTATATAGAGAGATGGTGGGTGTGTGTGTGTATATATATATATATATATATATATATATGATATGAGAGGGGCTGGGTGGGAGGGAGAGAGACAATGAGATGCTGCTGGACGGGAAAATGTTTAATCCCAGCCATTGAAATGTTCAAAATAAATCTCAACAATCAAAATGTCTATACATTTGATACAATTCAAAAACTGTTCTGCCATATTATATAGATATTTATTTATTGCATTGCATGCACAAATTAACATATATTGGCTCAAAAATATAAATGCTTATGAGATAACATTCTTAAATTTATTCATAATACCATATTAATTTTATAGTCATGCATCTAAAATGACATTTTTTTAATGTTCATATATTATATTATTTAATTTAATATATGAACCGTACTAATTCATTGGGTCGTGCTCGGGCTGTAGGTCTACAACTTGGCACCTACCCTAGTCGCCAGCTAGATCTTGGCCTAGGAATTTAGATAATATTATCATTTAAATCGAGATTCTTGAATCAATAACAGATTCCATTAATTTCAGACAACTTGTGTGCTAATTTTTATTAACTCATAATTTTTATTAGACCTAAGATCTTATGGATGATCATTATCATTACCATATCTCTCGGCTCTTTATCTTTCCATGACAATTGGTGACACACAAAGTACTTTTAGTTGTATTTAAATTAGCCCGATTGCATGTCAAGATATGTTCTTTCTTAACCTTACTACTATTATAACATTTCAAATACATACTGATTTGAGTGTCGGAATACTTACAAGTGCTAATCACTCCCACAGATCGTCAGATCACAATGCCCTGTCGTCATTACAACCAGTCTGATCAGCCTTATTAGACCGAAAAAAACAATATTTATAATGGTTTGCTGGGTTTATCGTTTCTTTCCTCAAAATTTACAACCCAACCCAATTCTATAAAATAAATAATAGCAATAAATTGAACCAAACTATGTATATTTTATTAGAAAATAAAATACATTTATTAATGCTTAATTAATTATCTAATCCTAAAATTCATATATTTTTATTCATCAATAAAATATTTTAAAATATAAACTTTTTAAAATATTTCATTAAATATAAAATATAATATATTTATTGCTTGCCATTCAATTATTTTTGGGGGACAAGCGATTATTTTAATCCAAACCGTTCAATAATTTTGCTCACTCCGTCTCTCGTTCTTTCCGAATTCATGGTACCAAGAATGCCCAACTCGGCGTCTACACTCTACAGTCCACAAGTTACTAAACCCAAGACAAACCCAAACGACAGCGTTTCCACTTTATAAACCCGAAACGCCGTCGTCTAATCTGATGATCAGCCGCCGTGGGGCCGCTATCCCCCACCCATGCTTTCCGGATCGTATAAACGAGAATCTCACTTGGGACCCTAAAGTTTGGATTTTGGCACATATACCCATTAAGTTCCCATTTTGCAGGTAATTGTGTGTGTATATATATATATATAACATTTGTTTAAATTTGTCTAATAATTTTGTATCAAATTATGCAACGGGTTTACTCGCGTTCTCTGGTTCAATTTGCTGAAGACTCTAAGATGCAAGCTAAATACAATTTGTCTACACATTATATTAAAATAGAAGTGTGTGACACAAATGAGAACGGGGCTAACTGTTATTTTAAGAAACTAGTGAGCCAAAGTATAAAAATCCCAACCTGAGGAGCGTGAGGAGGAAGTAGGAACACACCCCCAGAAATAAAGCAAGAAAACCTATCCATGGAAGAACAAGAAACGTCAGACCCATGCTGTGAACCCGTTTGCATATTTATTCTATATACAAACATCGCTGTGGCTTCAAGAATCAAGAATTCTGATCGGACATTTCAAAGGCAAACGTCTCTTGCACTCAAGAAACTTTCTCTTCTCACTCTTTCTCTCAGGAATCTTCCCAAAGGCTGTTGCTTTGCTTGGGGATATGGCTTCAATCACACCCATATCCCAATCCCAGCCCCTTTTCAGCAAGACCCAGTTCAGGCCCAAGAAGCTCTTCGGAGCACCCAATTCCGTGAGGATGAATTCAAAGAAGAAGATGGTGGTGCTGGTATCGGCGACGACGGCGGCGGAGAAGCCCCGGAAGCGGTTTCCGGGAGAGGCCAAGGGGTTCGTGGAGGAGATGAGGTTTGTGGCCATGAAGTTGCATACCAGAGACCAGGCTAAGGAGGGAGAGAAGGAGGCTGAAGGTCCGACCTTGGCCAAGTGGGAGCCGTCTGTTGATGGGTACTTGAGGTTTCTTGTTGACAGCAAATTAGTGTACGATACGCTCGAGCAGATCGTGGAAAAAGCTCCTTTTCCTGAATGTAAGTGTTATGGTTGAACCCAGATTAAATTTGAATTAGTTAATCTTGTCATAGAATTTATTCAAAACAATACAAAATTCATTGTTTTGAGACCTGTGTTTCTTCTTACCGTAAATACACTTCAAATCTTGCTTTTCTGATACTCATTTGGATAAGTGAGCTTTGAAACTTGCTCTTTTGGTGGTTATTTGGAAAAGGTAAACTTCTAATCTTGCTTTTTTGGTGTTTATTTGGGTTCCCTTTTATGGCTTGAGTTTTTGGTGCATATTTTCTGGTGTTTTCTTGCTGATTCTTTGGTGTTTGTTTTGGCTTATGTTAATGTTCTTGCTTTACTTGTTGGGTGTCACTTGGCTAGTTTCGGTTAAGATTTCAGAAGCTTATTCTTAAGTTTTTGTGTTGAGATGTCTCTTTTAAGTGAATCTTTAGTTGCTGGGGAGTTGCAAATCAGAGAGTAGGCTGTTGTTTTCATGTATCAATGCCCTTGATGGATGAAAAGGTTGAATCTATGGTATCCGGTGGTATGGTTTTTTCTCATTTTAGGTACTATCGTGTGTTAAGATGTCTAATATTCTTTTGCTTCTTCTTCTTCTTTATTTTTTTTTGGGGGGGGTGTCTGCTATTGATTGTTAAACCGTATTCTTGAGTTTAATTTGATTGTGAACTTGTGACAATGTTGCTATCAGTTGATCTATGAAGCTGTTATGCACTTGGTTTTACATTTTCTTCATTTTTTTATTTTTTATTTTTTGGCCGGGGGTGGGGGGTGGGGCGGTGGTGGGGGAGTGTAGGAAGGGCAGAGGAAGCCTGATTTGGGGCAAACGAGAGACAAGATGGCGTGATACTTAAACCTTAAAAAATTGACCAGAAAGGGAAATTCTGTCTATTAGTTCCTCAATATGCTAGTTGAAATAATTTTGATCATAGTAGGCAACATTTGCAGAATAAAGGTGAGGTTGAGTACAAAAACAACCGTATCTTGACCCTTACAAAGTAGTGAGCCACACCAGTGATGCCTTTTCTTTTTTAAACTTAACATGCAACATTTTGGAATGTTTGATTGTTGACAAACAAAGGCAATGGGTCTTTATTTTAAGTTGTTTACCAAGCTAAAGTTTCTATGAAATAATTAGTTGCAATCTTCTTTTTTTCTCTTCCCTTGTTAACCCCTTTTTTGTTGCACCCTTTAGAACCCTCATTGGTACTAGGATTTCCCCCCTTTTCTCCTTTACTTATCATACTACGAGTTATCCAGACATTTTGTAAATGTTGCCCATGAAAGTTGAAAGCTTCAAACGGTTACACATTTTTCTTTTTCTTAATTTTTTGAATTGATATGATGATGAATCTTGGTAGCAAAGGTAAGGTTGTTCCTTTTTGACCGGAAGATCATCATGGGTTCAAGTTGTGAAAACAGCCTCTTTACAAAGCAAGAGTAAGGTTGTGTATAAAAACAACCCTGTCTCGATTTTCACACCTTGCCTCATTTGCCAGGGCACCCTTTTTCTACATTGTTGCATTGACAGATTACCTTCACAATATCAAACTCAAGGCAAGATTTGTCTCTTGACAGTCGGAAATGGTATGAAATCCAAGCTTTGGGCTTGCTAAAGGTTTTTTGTTGGGCTTGCCTATTTATATTTTAATCCCCCTAAGAATCATGATAGTTGTATTAAGAACAAACGGAATTGTTTTCTGTTTGTTACCCAGACATCAAACATTTGAATTGACTCCTCTAAACAAATTAGGGCATATAGAGGGAGTCTTTTGCTGCAGAGCCCTTCTTTGTCAGCAGTGGAAGCAATATTGGGTACACGAATCAACTGCCTATACAAATGATTGTCTCCTATCCAGTTCAAACCTCCTTTAGTCGGTAGAATTTCTTGGATCAGGTTTTTAATTGAAATGAGTAAGGGCAATAAACAAACCGGAGAAAAAAAAAACTCTACTCACTGATAAAATTGCTTTCTTTATTATTGACCCTAATTACCATATTAAGATAAGTATGCTTGACATTTACCTCAGCTTCACACTCAAGGTACTTATGAAACAGAAAAGCTCTGCATACGAGGATTGGGGTTGCAGGAATATTGATCTAAACAGAGTTATTAGGACACTAATGACTTACCTTATGGTAAAGTTAGCAGACTCTCTTTTACAACCAAGCAATTAGATGATAATTTTCCAAATTGTTCTGCAAGTTGAAAGTTTAAAAATAAAATAAAATACAGGGCTGACATACAGATTACCTGGTCAGTGAATATGTATGTGTGCATTCTTCATGAGTATCATTCTTAAGTGGGCTAGAGCCTGAGAATTGTTTTCGTTGGTATCTCTCCACAGATGCCGAGTTCAGAAACACAGGATTGGAAAGGTCAGAAAGTCTGGCAAAAGACTTAGAATGGTTTAAAGAGCAAGGTCATACCATTCCCGAGCCATCATCTCCTGGTGCTAGCTATGCCAACTATCTTGAGGAATTAGCAGAGAAGGATCCTCAAGCTTTCATTTGCCACTTCTATAATATATACTTTGCCCACTCTGCTGGAGGTCGAATGATAGGGAAAAAGGTATATATACAGCTTGGAAAGTCATAAGAATTAGGAGCATTAACCATTTCTTTTGAAACAACCTTTTTTTTTCATGCAGGGGCTGTTTCCACTATAACTCTAAGGTCTTTTGGCCTTTATGCATTAAACACGTCAGTTTGTAAAATTGTTTTCGTCTGTGCATTTACTTACCATGGGAGCATCTGATATGCAGTTAAATTACATTATACATATTGTGGTACAGGTAAAAGCTATTTCCTTTGTTCATGTGAAGGAACAAAGTATTACAATAACAACAACATTACAAGTGAAATACGCCTCAGGGGATGATCCAAAAACCAGAAGGTTCTAGTGTGCTGCAGATATTGCACAACTGTTTTACTGCATCTGTTGCATCTGCATTTATTTATTTATTTTTGTTGACCATTTGGTGAAAATAAGACCATAGATAGAAATAATTGGTGAGCTAGAATTCATGTGGCAGTGGTTCAGATGCAATGTTTACCTTCCCTTGTTGCCCAAGTGTCTTAAATTCATTTGGGCATCTAATTATAGACGCAGCGAATTTCCAAGTTTCTTGGTTTAATGTAGAATTCTTTTGGTATGCCATCACAGGTAGCTGAAAAGATACTGAACAAGGAGGAGTTAGAATTCTACAAATGGAATGGTGACCTTTCCCAGTTGTTGCGGAATGTGAGGGAGAAGCTGAACAGAGTTGCTGAGGTAGTTCTCCTTGTGCTGTTATTCTTATCCTTTCCCTCAATGTTTCTCCAATTTTTTCTCCCTTTTTCATATTAATATGACCCTCTCCTACCCTTCTAAAGCGGGGAACCCGTTCGAAAGGGACGCCTTTTTTCATATTAAGTCAATTCACCTGTTCAGTTACTGGTTTCTACTATTAATATTTGGGGTTCTCTCAGAGCTGGACTAGAGAGGAGAAGAACCATTGTTTGGAAGAAACAGAGAAGTCATTCAAGTTCTCGGGAGATATCCTCCGTTTAATATTGTCATGATGCACTAACAGTGCAACTGGTATCATGTACTTCTAACTTGTGTAAGTCACAGCACAAGCTTTAACATATGTTTATTTTAAGCTTCCACTTACCGTGTATAAACAGAATCTTGTTTAAGATAACAAATAAATCTAAAGATGTAATCTTTCATGAAGAATTGACATATTGCCCCTTTGTCATATATTTGAATGATTGATATTGTAATGATTGGGGAGGTAATTTGTTTGGGAAATTCTATCCGCAGTTACTCTTCAGAGCCCATATCCCATCAAATCCTTCAATAATTTTAAAATCCCTATTTTACCCCCCATATAGCACAATCCACTCTCTTTTTCGATCACCCTGACTGTTGCCTCACGTCTCTCTTTCTCTCTCGCATCATGTACACACATACACACACAAATACATACATATATATATATAGATGCCATTGTTGAGTCGGCTACACACATTCTCTCTCTCTCTCTCTGTTTTCCAAATACACAAACAAACACACACAGATATATATATACACACACACCCCTATATATATATATATACACACACGCATGGTCGCAACCATGGAATCAGTTTTCCCCGACTGCCAGTAATGGGGGAACGCTGCATTCCAGCATTCCCCAACTGCTGGTAGTCAGGAATTATTGAGTTCCCCGACTGCGGGAACTATTGAGATCCCTGACTACTGGCAGTTGGGGAACCTAAGTTTCCTTGACTGTTGGCTTTAAATTTGTTTAAGTATTAAAAATTTAACACAATGATTTAAAATTTAAAATTAGTTAAACTATAATTACTTAAAATTTAGATATTTAAAATTTATTTATTTGTATTATTTTTTAATTAAAATAAAAAAAATAAAAAAAATCTTCCCCGACTATCAGAACCCATCATTCCCTGGCTCGAGCCAGTCGGGGAACCCTGGGTTCCCCAACTACTGTCATGGCTGCGATCATGCTTTTTGTGTGTGTATATGCTTTTGCATATAAAGAGAGAGAGTGTGTGTGTGTAGATTGGCTGCCATGGTCGACCTAGCAATGGGTTGGGTCGGCCATGACAGTCGCATGTGTGTGTATATATATATATAGAGAGAGAGAGAGTGTGTGGGTCGACTATAGCGGCCGCATGTGTGTGTATATATGTATGTATGTGTTTGTGTGTATGTGTGTGTGCAAGAGAGAAAGAGGCGAGGTGGAGGCTGGCGATCGAGGGTGGTTGGAGAAGAAAGTGAGTTGTAGGCTTGCGGGAGGGGTAAAATAAGAATTTTAAAATTGTTGTGGAATTTGACAAGGTGTGAGCTGTGAAGATAAAAAAATATGTGCTGTGGATGTGCTGTGAATAGAATTTTCCAATTTGCTTATATGCTGCAACTTATGGTACAAATTGCCCGCAAAACTTCAGTTATTTATATAGATCCTCTCTCTGTCTCTCTCTCCATATACACATGTATAAGCTTTCTTGATTCGTTTAATAAATTGCTAATCTCCATTGCATCCTCTTTTCTTGTTTACAAGTGGAGTTAGAAGGTTCAAAATATTGTTCAGTTTTTGGGATTAAGAGCAACTTAGAGTTGCTACTATAATTCATTGTCTTTTAAAACACTTCAATTCTAGAAAAAAGAAACAGTGTTTTGACCGAAAAAATTTATTTCTACAAAAACAGGAGTGATGAATCAACGGTCGTATGATAATTTCATGATTTTAAGTTCTGAAACCAAAAAAAACAAAAACATGGCCATGGCATTTAGCATTCTTACTCCATTAAAGAGCTAAAATGAACAAAAGTAATAGACAGTGCAAGTGCAACCATTGCTACAATATTGTGATATAAGATATGGATTGGACATTCTTTTTCTCTTCCTTTTTTCTTAATTTGAATCTCTGCAACTCACGAAAACTACCTAGTTTCCATGGGACGCTACACAAAAGGGATGGGATTGCCATTAAAGCTTAAAAATCGAGAGAGAGAGAGAGGGGGGGAGAGAGAGAGAGAAATTGTCTTGAGTGCAGTACAACAGCCTGAAGATCCAAATCCTATGAACTTCTAATCATCAAATGTGCTCAAGAATCCACCAATAAAGCCAGCTCCATTGCAGTCCCCACACAAAATATCCCTTTTTCCTCTGCAAGGAAAATATGAAGGAAAAAACACATGAGATTCAAATAAGTGCCCAGGATGAGATTCTTAATGTGAACATTTGAAGTTTCATCCCAACTGTTGTTATCAACAATTTCCCCTTTCAGATCAGTACAATTATGAAGTTTGACAATAAATTGCAGATAGTGGGATATCTGCAATTTTAAGTAGGGCCAAGAAGCCTGCTTAAAATAGAAAACTAGAGCTGGAGTGCTTGGCTAATCCACTAGGCAGTGATTGAAAAGAGAGAAAATATGTAATTACCTGCACAGCCAACACAGTCCACCAGCTTTGAACTGTCCATTGAAGTGATCTACAGAGTTAACTCCACTGCCTTTACATTGTGAACACTGAATAGCACCTGATAGTTGTCCAACGAAGAGATTGCTCAATGATACAGTTGAAAGAGATCGATTTGCAAGAAAGCTAGTTAGCGTTGTAATGGAGAACCAAACTTCAATATTTTTGGTTGATCTTTGCTACTATATATTTGTGGGGGAAAAACTTTTGTTTGTTGAAGAAAAGAATCTTACATAGGATCAGTTATATGAATAGAATGAGGTTACAGGAGATCGATATTCCAGATTAAGGAGATTAAGGAGGTAAGGAGGTAAGCTCATTGAGCTTAACAGAAATTCAAGACTAGACACCCCTAATCCCATATTCAAGATACTAGAAATATAAAACAAATACGCTGAGAGGCTAAGACAATAGGATGAACAAATTATCAACTTTATGTTGACTAAATATTAAGATATGGGGAACTTGGGAAATTCAGAGGCATCGAGTGTGGTAAGACGCCATTTAGTCTACAAATTGTCTAAGCTGTTGACATAAATGTTTTCCAAGAAGACCCAATGGTAATCAGAACTATCAACATTGCAACTGCTACTCCTTTTAAAAGCCACAGCTAATATCGTGCCATTGGTAGATAAAATCAACAATTAGAACTGGGATCAGAGGGACAGATAGCCGTTAAAAACTTGTTAATGGCTTTTCACCAACAAAGGAAAACCATAGGAGAATCCAAAATTGGGATTAACGACTAAGCACTAGCAATTTTATAAAAAAATTCCTTCTTTCTTTTTTAATTTGACGTATCTTCTTAAACACGATATTCTATCCTGGTAGCTAATGGGTCTAACAATGCATGTGAAAATGCGAGACTGTCCTCCCATCTCCTGGTCTGCATGTGGTGTGAAAACATTGAACTTAACAATGTAGCATGACAGCTGCACTGATGTTTGCGTGCAAATTAAAAGACAAGAGATTGGCGGCAGATGAACATAAAATGGGGAAAAAACTAGAGTTAACGAAATAAAAATTTAGGACCTCCTAACCCAACCTTCAATTACATGTTAACAACTGACTGTCTAAAAGCTTACCTAGAAGGGTGTGATCAATCATCCACACCCCTAGCAGATTAAACCCAAAATGCTCCAAGTCAAACCATTATTATCTTGTAATGCAAGAATATACCAAAGAACAAGTAGTAACTGTAATATCCCTGAACACTGAAAAAATTTGCTCCAACTGTATTATATGGCTATCTTAAAGACTTTAAACCAGTAAAAGACAACAAGCATGGTATAATTTCAAAGGTTGTTGCATAAATATCATAAAAAAATTAAAATACACACACACACACAGAGAATGGCTGTAATTCAAACTCACCATTTCCATCACATTTGGCACAAACTATGCTATTTGGTTTGGTGCCTTGGTTTCTATCAGTAGCCTGAAAAACAACGAAGATATTTAATTCCCATAAAAATTAAAAAAAAAATAAAAGAAAATAAATACTACACGTTATGCCACAATCTCAGTGCCATCAGAATAATCAACCCGTATCCTGAATGTTCAATGATTGCATGTATCATCAATTATGTTTTCCTCCGAAGTTAAGACTTCAAAGTAGTAGGCCATCATATGACAGTTCAATGCAAAAGACAAGTTCATCATGCACTTGAAAACACTATTAGACAGTTCTCCTTCATGGTGCATAGGATTAAGGCTACATTAACTTACCACATTCTCACTAACTCTGAAAATTGGCCCAAATGGCCGTAACATCTATAACTCCAAGAGCACATATCTTCTTTGATTCATCTCTTAAACAACGCAAAGCTGTTTAGTTAAAACTACAAGGAGGATGGAAGCTTATATTCACATATTGGCTCTATCAATCTGAAGCATATCTTATCTTTGCAATCTATGTATCGCAAACACGACCATATCTCATATCAGTTAACCCAGAATAACATTTATTACTTTAATAGCATCCCTTCACATTCCTTATATTTCGATAGAGATAGACCCGCCGAGATAAAACACAATATGATTGTGAATGGGGGCAGGGATAGGCATTGAACTTCATTGCAAGTCAGACTCTGTCAAATAATAGTTTTAGCATAAAAAATCAAACAAAACCCTACCTTAGCCTCAAATGACAGAAGTCTAGCCCTTTTACAGTTTTGAGTCGTATCACTGACCCAAAGAACATTCCTAGCAGTAGAATTGGCAATAATAAACCCTGCAACACAAAATACTCATTAGGATTAAAAAAAGAGAGAAAAAAGAAAGAAAGATTTTCCTGAAAGGCAGAAAATTGAAGAAAACTCAAAGGAATTGGAGGTTTGTGGTTTGAAGAGAACGGAGAGGGGTTATATACCTGTTTTTCTGGGTGGCATGATGGGAGAGAGAGGAGTGAAACAGAGTGAGTTGGCCATTTCTAAGAGGAACTTAAGGTTTCTTTCTGGGTTAAGAACTGAATTGAAAAACAATTTGGGGTTTGGGGTGGCTACCGTCTACTGTTGGGCTCTCCGTATAAAGGAGACGTTTTTATTCAGCTGCTGTGCTGCTGGGAGCAATAAATCCGAATACAAGCAGAAGATGCAGAACCAGATAAGCCCCCCACCCTCTCTCGGATCAGGGTGTATATTTACTAAAATGTCCTTGGGCATTATTTATACCTAGATAACATGATTTACGGCTGATCCAGATTCCAATCCACTAACAATGTTGGCGAAAATTGTAATTTGGGCCATGGTGTGGTTTGGGATTCAAATCACCGCATGATCTCTTTAACTATTTAATCAAAATATAAATAAAAAAAATAAAATATAAAAAATATTTTACATAATTTTTTTATTATATTTGTTAAATTTATTTAACGATCTTTAAAAAAAATTATGTGACTTCTTATATAATATTTTTTAAATATATTTATCTCTTTTTTTTTAGATAAATATATTTTAGACCTTACAAATAAGAAAAAATGACTTATATGTTCTCTAATGTGTTTTAAAAAATTTAATAAATAGTTTGATAAAAATTTTAAAATATTTTTTAATTTTATTTTCATTCCATATTTTAATCTAAAAAATCTTTCAACATTATTTTGATACAATTTTGTTTTACTTATTTTAACAAACACTGCTTTACTAGTTGTGTAAACAATTAATTTTAAATGATTATGAGACAATTTTTTGATGTTCTTTTTAGCGTGATCTTATTTCAAATTAGCTCAATTTGTAAGAGGACTTGTCAGTCTCCTTATTTATTTATTTATTTTTTGACATTCAACTTAGTCACTAATGTTAAAATTAAATAATATAATAAATATGTAATTTATAAGGTATTTAATTTTTAAAATATTATACTTTTTATATGAACATATTGAAAGATCGATAAAAAGTCTTATAAAGTATTTAGATGCAAAGTGGACTAACATTCAGAGCTAGTATAACCTTAGACCCAACTCTTCAATCTTGATCTTTATGGATCTCTAAATTAAATTTGGACTTCTAACTTGATTTCACTAAGTGAGGAGTAAACCAAACTCAATAGCATCAGATTTTGATTTAGATTTCTTATTTGGTGACCAATAAAGTTTCGATATATAACTTTTAAAATTACTATTATCACAATAAATATAAATAATTTACACTCAATAGAGTACGACAATTAATATAATCTTATAAAGGAAAAGAGGTTTTTTTTTTTTCTAAATAAAGCCAAAGTAATTGAAAACATTTTCAGCCTTAATTATTTGAAACAATGAAAATTAAAATATTTAAATATAATAAAGACATTTACACTATTAATAATTAGCATGTGGAATAGATTATAGTTGCGAGAGTGAAACTTCTCTAAGCCCTTGCTAATACTCCTTGAAAACATCTTGTAAATCGCTTCGTCAAAATTTTTTACATTTTCTTTCACAAATATACTTCAGTTTACGAGCTCACCCAGTCTTCTTTGAAAACAACTTGAAAGTTGGTTTATCAAAATCATTATAATTTTTTCGACAACATTCACCAATTAAGTCTAAATTCATGATAAATGCTAAGAATAAACTCTGTTTTAAACTTTTAAATTTATCTAAAACTATTTGCCGTCTGTCTAAATAGATGGTGAGGACAAAGCAAGATATTATTAAATTGGCGTGATGACATAATATCACAATACTTTCTTAAGATCCAAGTGGTTTCAAAGTTCATAGTCATATTCTGAAACACTACTTTCTTTGAACACTTCAAATCTAAACAAGGATGAAGTGAGTGCCCAGCAAAAGGTTTTCAAGATTGCCAGAATGCATTCCTATCAATGCCAAGCGCACTCCCAGTTAAGAAGAGTATTAAAGAAGGGTAGCTGAGGCATAAAAGCTTCAGTTTAGTATGAAATCAATGGCTTGGGAGGAAACTCCAATTCTGGACAATGAATCAGGAAGATATAATTCCTTGTTCGAAAGAATTATGAATCATATATCCGAAGCTTACAGTCCTGAATTATACTAAACTCCTTCCAAACAAACCCAAACAGTACCTTACCAAAAATTTGCACTTCATCACGCTGCTGCTTCTCAAAACCTGGAATTCTAGCAAACCCTTCTAGGGCAAGTTTCACCCGGCAAGTTCAGCTTTGCCGAAGCTTGTACTCTATATAAGTTTGGAGCTTTGAAAGAATGGCACCATCACAGCTTCTACAGTATGGGATTGTATGCCGGGAAAGAGTATGTCCCACACTCAACCTGCCAGATACATCGCCATTGCTCCACCGAGGAATGTGTGAAGAAGCCATCATGCTGTTAGGCTATGTTGGAGTTGTCATTATGAAGACCATAGGTTATTTGTTTTTGGTGCAGTGCGCATCTGTACCATGCTGAGTGCAATCGTGGTAACCGACACTGTGGAGGAATTCTCGGATCTCGTTTGCACTGCTGTTGCTGGCTTGCAACAACCGCTCATCTTCTTCGTAGATGATATATGGGGCTTCGCCCTTCTTCCTTGATAGTAACTTTGAGGCTCCCTTCAACACGTGGTACTCCCATCCCTGAACATCTATTTTCAGCAGAAGTACGGACTCAGACTCTGGGATCACTTGGTCAAGAGGAATAGACCTCACTTGAAATGCAATCTCCTCGTTGGACTTGAATGCCAGCTTAGCACCAGTGGCTGAAACTGCACTGTTGTCGAGCCGGCCAACCAGCTGGTAGCACATGTAAGAATCAAAATGGATGGACAAGTTGGAAAACATGCATAATGGAAAGAAAGGATAAACTTCAAGAATTAAATGAGTGATAATCACCATGGATAAGAGGGTTAATCCAACTTTGCAGGTTTCCACACCAAAATAAAGGTTTCTATGAAGTAACACTGATATGAATTGATTCATTGTCCAGAAACTAATTAATGAACTGGAAATATAAAATCATTTGGATAAACATCTTTCTATATGATGATGACTGAAAGGGAAACTTGAAACTTTCTTGAAAAGAACAGAATTCCCCCCACCAAAAACAAATGCAAATACCATATTGTCGTCGAAGGAGGAAAACCTCAGAAAGGTCTATGATAGACATTGCAGGTCATAATTGCCTCATGACGTATTAGTTTTGGACATAGTTCTTGTTAAAGTGACAAAACCTTGACACATTCTAATCTGGAGCAGCAGAACTGGCATCATTTGACTTCACAGGATGCAACATTTTGCATGTCCCATCCTACATTTAGTAACGCAAAAATGGTCATTGTGATCAAGTTGAGCAAGCAAGCTCTAGATAGAGATGTGTTAGGCTCTTTTTTTTTTTTTCTAAGTGTTTATATCATGGCAAAATGATCCATATTGGTAAGGAAATTCGATGGGAATAATTTATCACATGGGGGAGTTTTTTGAAACTAAAACACGAGGTTCTGAAATTCTGCCATTTGATGTTGGGAAAATATAACCAAGGTGGTTCAAATGGTAAAGATGCTACAATGCTGCCTTTGTGGGACAAAAAAGTAACAGCACGAAAATGTAATGGCTCAGGGAAAAGATCTGCATGAAAATCTCTACCTCCATCCCTTAAGTTTATCAAAGGAGAGCTAACAGATTGTGATATTGGTTTTCCCAGTACAACTGAATAAGTGAGTTGTTCTAAGGGGAAAAATGTAGAAGAAAGCATTCTTCTTCACCTTCTGCTTCACATCCACTTTCACCTAATTAGAAATTGTACTCTCTTCATTTTTCTTCCCTTTCACTCCTAGAACAAGATGAGACTTTGTACTAGAGTGTACTAAAACAACAACAACAACAACATATCCAGCCTTTATCCCACTATGTGGGGTTGGCTACATGAATTCTAAACTTCCATATATTTCTGTCTTTTGTACTAGAGTGTACTAACTCCAAGAAATTTGGATCATAAAGCGAACTTCTTTAAGGGCAAAATTAAACGACAGGTGATCTTCACTTCAATTGGTTGTCATAATCATCTGGTTAATTTGAACTTACAAATAAAAACTTTACCAAATCACTATCTGCTCCTCCTAAGGCTGCCTACATTTCAGGAGGGTTTTTCATTTTTATTTCTTCTTCTTTTTATTAACTGATAGATATTCGTGAATTGCACAACCAATCACATTATCATAATTAAATTCGACATTTCTTATATTACTACAAGACTGCAGGTATAGCAATGCAAACAAGAGGGTTGATTTGGAATGTCTTGCCAAATCTTGATATATCCAGATTAGTGATCAACCGACCATGAAGCAAATTTCAATGGATATACAGTTTTGTCTCTTTCATGGCTCTTTCTCGTCATATATGATGCAATTCAGAGGTTAGTAAGCTCCAAATAACATGTCAAAAATTAAAAAATAAAAATAAAAAAAACCCTCCAAAGTCAAACAACCAATGGGCTTCAAATACCTTGTGAAATGTGATGTTTCCGAGCTTATCCGAAGCCGCAGCCTCGAACACAGTGATCAAATCCCCGACCCGATTCAAGTACACTCCATCACAGATCCTCTGTAAATTCTCAAACACCGGCTCGAAGGACAAAACGCGAAACCCCATCGCCGCCGCGGCGAAGCTCGCCATGCCCACATTGGCGCCGACATCCACCACAATCCCACTCTTGCCCTCGCCCCTCATCTTCTCCAACACCTCCTGAATCGTCACTGAGATGTCGGGCCGACGGAATGGCTTTCCCTTCAGGATCCGAGCAATGTTCTTGTGGGGCTTATCGGGTAGGGTTCCGAAATCGGAAAGAGAGTACAGAAAGGGGTACTTAAGACCCTCCACGACGTTGGCGATCACCGGATGGCCTTGCGGAGAGGCGTAGCAGTTGAATGGTTCGATTGTTTTGTGGAGATTTAAGGATTTGAGGGCCTGTTTGGTGTTAGGGTTTGGGGTTGAGGTGCGAGAGCCGAGGAAGAAGAAGGTGAGGAAGAGGAGAGAGGCGGACAAGAGGAGGATGACGGATTTGGGGGATAACAGTTTTGTCGGCCGGTCTCTTCTCCAGCCATTTGCCATCGCAATGAGAAGAGAGAGAGAGTGAAGGAAAGAGAGGGACAGTTCGAGATTTTCCGGGAAATTTGTAAGTTTTCTGGGAAAATCAAAGGCTGGATCTTGAGGCACGAGTTCTATGTCAGAAGTGTGCTAACGTGCACCTGATACTAAACTCCCCGTCGGAGGTTTGCTTCGGTGCATGCACCCAATAAATTGTGCCACCTCAAAGTGATAAAAAAGTAATTTAGAATTGAAATTAAATAAAAGGTTAGATATTTCAATTGACAAAATTAAAAATTAAATTTAAAATTTAATAATATACCCAACCTAAATGACACTCTAAGACATTTAATAATAATAATTTAATATAAAAAATATTTTAAAAATATCAAAATGATACTTTTAAAATATTTTCATATATCATAAATAATCATCACACATATTACTATTTCTAAAATTTTTATTTTATTCTTTAATTTTTTTTTTATCCATCTACCATTTAAAGTCAGCTAGATAAATTTTAAAGCAATAAAAGAATATGTTGGAAGTATATAACCAATAAAAGAATATGAACATTTGAAAAGAGAAATAGCTAAGAAGTTTAATGTTGTTAAGTGAACAAAATCCGTGGCCATTGCTCAGATCTACACAACGTTGTAGCCAATATTATATCCACTACACAAAATCGTAGACTCTGAATCAAACCAAGATGTTTCCATGTTATAAGTATAATCATTTGAATCTCTGAAGAAAATCTCTTACAAATTTTGATTCTTATGTTTTCCTCTTTCCTCTTCTTCTTCTTCTTCTTCTTCTTCTTTTTCCTTTTCTTTTTGGTGTAGTGTAGTAGGCAAGCAAGAAGGATGCCATCTGTTGTATACTGCTGACATTGTTTGGATCATTCTCAGGGGAACCCGTGATCAGTTGTGAAACCCAAAGCCAAGTTTTTTATGGCTGGTTCATCGGCAATGTTGAATCACGGGAACAAAGGAAAGAATAGCCAATGGACTGGCCCTGCTTGCTGGAGCTCATTGTCACCACGTTGCCTAAGTTTGAAGCAAAAAAACAGTGGTCAAGAAGTTCGTTCATTCACTCATATAAACTGTTTGAGAAAATGCTTGAAAAAAGCCTACTGGGGAGAGGTGAATGAAGGAAGACTCGGAGCCAGCCATCTGAAAAAAGGGTGATGGGCTTTGAAGATCGAAGCCTGCATGGTGCGTTGTAAAAGGTAACATTTTTGTCTATGCGAGTATGTTGCTATTCTTGATTCTTTTTGTTCCCTTAATTGGTGTAACTTACAGAGAAAAAAAAAAGATCAAGCAAGTGTTTAACGCTATTAATTTCAAAGTAGACGTGATTGCTAATTAAACAACAAAATTTCATATGGAAAATACCAGTTTGAAACCATTAATTTACTTTCCTAATTCATAGTATTTGGAGTGGGAAAAAAATATCAAGTAATAGTTGGTCAGTATGTATGCATGTTCTTAAGCATGCACTTCCAGATGTCTGAGTGATGGTGGATGATGTTTTTGTTTTTTTGTCATTCAAATGGGAAAATCCTAGCTTCAACTCTTAAGGCACTCTCCCAAATCCCACATCCCTGAAACTCTAGGAAACCCTTCTCATAAGAAGATATGTAAATTTAGTTATTAAGTTTTAACTAGTTGCAGGTAATACACACTAAAAAAGTGATTTTCACTAATAGTTGCATTGTTTATTGGTAAATGAATTATATCCATTCACACAGTTATGTTACTCTTTAGGAAATCATCTGTTTCCTCTAAAAATACTATATGTAACTTGATTTTTGTGGTTTGTTTTATCATAAATATTTTCAAGAAATTACCATTTTGTTTTCCTTGTATTAATGTCAATGTTGTACAAAAAATAGTATATCCCAACCAAGCCCCTCCCCCGCCCACTCAGAAAAAAGATAAAAAAATATCTTGAATAAAGATTCAAGAAATTACCATTTTGTTTTCCTTGTAAAGTTACATGCTTTTTTTTTTTTTTTCAATTGCATTGACCGAACAAGAAAGGTTCAATTTCTCACATCTGCTCAAAATCTTGCATGCAATTTAAATTTAGATATAGTATTTTTTTAGGAAGTAGTTGAAGAGACAACACATTTGAACCTCTCTCTCTCTCTTAATGGAACCGCATTAATATGTTCATTCATCACAATTGCATGAAGTTGCAAATATTAATAATAGTAGAGAAAGTAGTTCGTCCAGAAGTTAAGCTTGGTTTTATGAATGCTAATTGCTATCTTTTCTTTCGTTTGCTTTGTAGATAAGCTTCATATTCCATTGTGTTTGGCCATCTCAAGCTCTTCACGTATTATGGTGAGTATTAGTTTGATCTCTTTTGGATCCTTTGGTAATCAGGTTTTTCCATTCAGTGCAGACCATGCTTATCTGAAAGATCTTACATTCATGTACGCCATGCTTTGCAGGATTTGTTGGCTTTCATATTCATTCTTGGCTTTGTTACTTCGAAACTTGCTTGCTCAAATGCTAATCGAACTCCAAACAGTTTCAATGTCTTAGATTATGGAGCCATAGGCGATAACCATACTGATGATTCCAATGTAATACTCATTTTTCCTAATCAAATCCAGAAACTTTTAACCGATGTAACAAAGTTCCAACTTACTCTCTTTGGTGTTGTACTTGTTTAAGGCACTTCTGAAGGCATGGAATGCTGCATGTAGCTCACCAGTAGGCACCCCTAAAGTGATTATTCCCAAGAATTATGCATTTTTGGTGAATCCAGCCCTCTTCCACGGCCCCTGCAAGGCTAGAAACATCGATTTTGTGGTATGATATGTGAATCGTTGTTTGTAATGACTCATCCAAGTTGCAGGAGGAAGGTTTCATCAAACTCAATTCTCTTTCTTTTTCTGTTCTTTTTTCATCCAAATTTCTGTAGGTTTCTGGGATAATTCTGGCACCAAATTCGCCTAAAGTATGGAATGGTCGCGATGCAAGTCAGTGGCTAGCCTTCAGGGGCATTACTGGCCTGAATGTATATGGGGCGGGCACCATTGATGGAAGAGGAAAGGATTGGTGGGATCAATCCTGCAGACATCATCCTGATCTGGTATGCAAAATTTTAATGTCTCAAAATAGGTATTAATGTCTATCAACTTGATTTGATTCTCACTGTTTTTCACTTGGTTCTAATTTTGCAGAAGGGATGCACCAAATTGGCACCCACTGTAAGTACCACTGGTTTCTACTACCAAAAAGATAGGGCTTAAATGGATGGTCAATGGGGAATGTGAAAGAGAAGACCTATTATTATGGCAATAATTAATCCTCTTGAAAACCTGGTTAAAGTCCCTGAGAAACTGTTACAAAAAAGAATGTAATAACTCTTGATTCTGGTTTCTACAATGAACGCTCTTAATTTAACTTTTCAACTGCGTAGAGCTTGCAAAAGTTATTCACATTCCTTGAAATGGGTGCCTGAGCTATGCAATTTATTAGGTATAAAACTTGCATTAAACTTGAAAAGATGTACTGATCAATAAATTCAATTTATTGAATTGGATAATAAATATAGAGCACCCTGCTAATTTGATTGGAGCCATTCATCCCATAACACCCTCTCTCGTATGGGAGAGAAGTGAAATATGTGTCATTTTACTGATAAGGACGTAAAAATATAATAACACGATGAAATAAATTCAATAGACATAATAACCATTTTAGAGTGAACTTAAAGAGGGGAAAACACTTATAGATGCATTGCTAGAGACGCCATTTTATCAAATTAGAGTAGTGAACTGCCTTTTAATATTAATATTAGTATAGGCACATACATATATGATTGTTAAAATCACAAGCTATAACATTTGGTTTTGTACAAAACTGATGCCACGTTCCATAGGCCCTGAAGTTTCTTTCATGCAATAAGAGCAGAGTCAAGGATGTTCACTTCATCAACAGCCCACAAACTCATGTGCTCATAATGAGGTGCAATGGTTTGCATGTCAGCAACGTGACAATCCAGTCCCCTGCCTACAGCCCCAACACTGATGGCATTCACATCCAGTCCTCTCACCACCTCACTATCGATGACGCCAAAATAGGATCTGGTATATCATTTTGCTTTCATTTTTCCTGGCCTTCCACAACATTTTTCTATCCAACCAAACACACATTATATATACAAATCTATATGTTCGTGTTTAGTGTATAGTGGCTGGTTTGCTCAACAGGAGATGATTGTGTTTCTATTGGAGATAACACTTCTGATCTTCAGATAACCAATGTTGAATGTGGACCCGGTCATGGCATAAGGTATGCCTCTATCTACTCGTAACATCAACTTATATTTGTGTAATCCATGAGCAGATTTGTGTAATCAAGGAGATTTAATACTGTTTCCCCTGCTTGAAACAGCATTGGAAGCTTGGGTAAAAGGGGCAATTTTGTGCGAGTAGAGAACATTCAAGTGAGCAATGCTTTCTTCAAGGGAACCACAAATGGAGCGAGGATTAAGACGTGGCAGGTTTGAACCGAACATCATATCATTCACAGGCTCAAACTTATATATATATATATTTTTATGGCTCATAAATGAATATATATGTATATATATGAACAAATGTGTCTTACTCAGTCACCTATTTCATTAACTGTATCCTATTAAAAAATAATTTTTTTGATATCGACTGGTATGGGCACCAAATCTTTTGCGAAATACCCAGGACTTTCCCCTCTTTAGACCAGCAGTTCTTCTGTTTTTCAATCAAGAGCCGTCATCTCTTTTAAAATTCAAAATTCTAAATGCATTTTGGTAAATAATTTTAAAAATGAGATAGAAGTGAGAATTATTTTTCTAAACTTTGGTAAAGTTGTAAACAAAAATCCTTAAAAATAGAAATCCTTCTTGTTTTAGTTGCTTCATTTTGTTTCTAAATTGTGACATTTTCACAAACTTACTACCATCTTCTCACAAGGTTGGCAAAGGATACGTCCGAAAGGTATCATTCCAGAATCTTAAATTCGACTCAGTGAAGAACCCACTGATCATCGATCAAAATTACTGCAATGTCAGGGGGCAATGTAAAGAACTGGTAAGTGAGTTTCAGAGAGAATAAAAGTTGATTTAAGCCACCCAAAGCATCACAAGAATCAAGCAGAAGCTCTGATTGTTTGCCAGGAAACTGGAGTTCAAGTGAGCGATGTGGTCTACAAGGGCTTCTTAGGAACATCCAGCACTGCGGTTGCAATCAATCTCAACTGCAGCCCAGCCATGCCATGCACCGGGATATCCATGGAGTCGATAACTCTGACGGCTGCCGATGCCGGGAAGCGAGTCGTGGCCAGTTGTGGCAATGCTCGTGGCATAGAAACCTCAGTTCTACCCAGGCCGTGTCTCCGGAGTTGATCATTGCATGCTTCCAAGTTTTTGAGGTTTCTGGGACAAGGAATTTGTGTAATGTTGTATAGATGCAAGTGTAATATTTGACCAAACGACTAGTAGAATGGAGAATTTTGGAGGGCTTAGGGCTGGCTAGGACTACATTGGTTTATCTCTTCTGACATTTGTTATCAGAATGGCGAATTTGAGATTAGGCAAACAATCAGAATTGATTAGTTCTTAAAAAAAAAAAAAAGGAATTACTTGAAACCATGGTATATTGGTTTAAGAATTGTATTTACATACATTTCAAATTCATGGCATTTCAATCATAAAAGAGCAACCTGAGCATTACTACCAAGCTTCAACTAAAATCAAACAAAATTTCAAAGTAAAATATCAGAAAGAAATTAATTGATTTTGCAATACTGTTGAGAAAGAGCATGCTATCTGTGAACACTTTGAGAAGAAAAATGTTTAGTGTTGAAAGAAAAAAGAAGTTGGAAGAAACTAACAACCGCACTAAGAGAAATTTTATGTGGCTAAACACATAAGGGAGGCTTATAAATTGGCCTCTGTGCTCATTTGTTAATCATCTCCACTATCCTATTGTTAGAGAGAGAAATAAAGAGTCAGAAATATTAAGAGTGATTTTTTTTCTATTTTTAAGAGAGATTATTATTATCTCCTTGTGATTTAGAATGAAAGTTGTAGCTCTATTATTTTTCTGTAATGAATTCTTTTATCCTTATATGTGATTTTTACCCTAATTTATTTGGGAGTTTTCCATTTAAAATCTGTGTATTCAATTTTTTTTATTATTATTTTTCTCAAATTATTAACTGCGATCCTGCTCTAATCCGATATTATATTTACAAAAAGTGGTATCAGAGCCTACATTGGCATGTTTATATATATACTTATTGTATGCTTTGTGGTTGCCACTATAAAAGTAGATCCTTCACATCAGAAAATAAGTCAGATTATTAAGGGCTAAATTCACATTTGACCAAAGTCAAATGTATAAAATCGTTTTTGTACTTTTCGCAGAAAAAAAACGTTTTTAACTATTCAAACAAACTAATTACACTCTATATCCACTTTTATGTAAGATACCAAAAATACCCTTAATGAGATTTTAAAATAGAAAACCCTACTGTTCTTAGTCTCATTTACCAAAATACCCTTATCTCTTTCATATAACCTTTCTTCTCTCTTTTCTTCCAAAATTCACGTTACTCTCTTTCTCTCCATTGTCAAACTATCCAAACTCAGTCATTCTTCATACATTCAATCTTTTTGCTTGTTGGGTCATTCAATCTTCTTTATCAATTACAGCGACCTCACTGAAGTCTCATTCAACAAGTTTCTTTCTCTCCAAACCCAATCTCAAGGTATCTATTCGATTTGTATTTATTTAATTTTTTTAAAATAATTTTTGTGTTCACATTGCTTATTAAGGTTGTGTAGAATGATTGTAGTTGTTGGCAGAACATATTTTGATAGATATCATTTCAAATCTACACTAATTTGGGTGGAAAAAAAAATCAAAATTGCACATCGTTAACTAGTTTTGTGGGCGATAACAGTTGATCGGGCTTAGTGTCAGAACAAAGCCCGATAGGCTTTGTGGGGGAACAAAACCCGATGGGACTTTGTGGGGGAACAAAACCCGATCGGGCTTTGTTCCCCAACTAAGCTCGATCGGGCTTGGTTTGGGAACAAAACCCGATTGGACTTTGTTTCCCCACTAAGTCCGATCGGGCTTTGTTACCCCACTAAGCCCGATTCTGATTTTTGTAGCCCACAAGTACGATTATATATATTATTTTTAAAATAATATGAGTATTTTGTTAAATAATTTAATATTATATATGAGTGTAAAATAATATAATTTAATATAATATATTTAATTTTATCATATTATTTAACAAAATTTCACTTCTTAAGAATTTGTGCCTAAATGTGTTATGTTAAAATCCTCCAATATTTTTCATAAAATTTTTAAATATTTTTCTTAAACTACATATGAAAAATTATCATGACTTGGTTGTTGGTTTATAAGATAAAAATCATGTTTAATTGTACAAATCAACTCCTTAGAAAAAGAAAATAAAATATAAATCTCAAAAAGCAAATAAATTTACTTACTTGTAATTATGACTTTGTTTAATGAGGAAATTAACCCGATTTGGGTGTGTGTGTATCCGTTACATCCATGGTAATGGTGAGACTAATTTTTTCTTCCTTTCAATCTTACAGCAATGGATTTAGTGCAGTTGGTCATCGTGTGGAACGGGAAATGGAATGATAATAAGTATATTGGAGGTAATAGGATGTGTGCGGGAATCTACAAAAATACGACTTTTACTCAATTGGTTGAGATTGTGTACAGGGTGACAGGAATTGATAAAATAAGGTACGACATCACCATTCATTTTGTAACAGAACAATCAAGCGAACTTCCAGCTACCAAGTTCCCTATCAAGGACGACTACGGTGTCAGGTTTATTATGTGCGATGACAGAAAATATAAAGTGATGTATGTTGATATGATTTGTAAAGATGTTGGAGTTTGTAACCTACGTAGTGGTGGTAATCAAGATTCAAGTGCCGTTCCATTTACATCCGAACATAGTCCACTACAAAATGATGATTTTGGTACATATGGTATGGACGGTTTGTCAGATAATGCTCCAGACACGAATGATGATTGTGGTAATGAAACTGATGATAATAGTGACGATAGCGATGGTGATAATAGTGATGGTGGTGGTGATGAAAGAGGAGTGAGTCCGGAGTACCTAGAAGTAAGATTTTCAGGTTCACAATTTGAGGACAACCATTAACAAAGAAACTGGATCGTTCCTGGTGTAGAAAATTATGCAATTGAGGAAACAAGACCCGAAGTGTCAATTCCATACCAGGGTGATCTTTTACACATGGGTGCACTCTTTAGAAGTAAACAGGAACTAATTTTGGCATTTGGACAATATTGTGTTGATGTGAAGATGGACTATCGAGTCAGACGTTCATGCACAATTCGATTTGAGGCTGGTTGCAAGGATGTGAACTGCAAATTTATGCTTCGTGCAAGATGCAGACCTGGTTGTTCGTTTTGGCATGTGGTGAAATTTATGCCGAGTCACACATGTACTCCGAATGTCTAAGATTCACATTTTCGAAGTGTGAAGGCTATTGTCATCGGAAGTTTGTTATCTGAAAGAGTGACGAGTAGTGAATATACACCTAGAATACTAATAGGGGAGTTGTTGGAGCAACATGGTGTGCAGATTATGTACACTAAAGCTTGGAGGTCTTAACAACATGCAAAAAGACTTACTTATGGTAATGCGGATGAATCATATCAACAACTACCCTCATATTTTCACATGTTAAAAGAAACAAATCCTGACAGTATCACGGCAATAGAGACAGATGAAAATAATTGTTTTTTATATTCATTTTTTGCACTCGGAGCTTGCCTTCATGGTTTCCAGTCTTACATAAGACCGGTTGTTGTCGTTGATGCCACACATTTGAAATGTGAACACAAAGGGGTGATATTCGTTGCCACTTGCAAAGATGGGGAGGAAATGATTTATCCTATCGCTTTTGGATTTGGAGATGGTGAGTCTGACAGATCATGGATATGGTTTTTGACGAAATTGAGAGAGGCTATTGGAGTGCGAGAAGATTTAGTCATTGTTTCTGATCGTCACCAAAGCATTGCGAATGCGATGAGTCATGTCTTCCCTTCTGTCCCACATGTCTTTTGTTTCTTCCACCTTAAGCAAAACTTGAAGAAACGTTGTAAACAACGAAAAGATGTGATGACTGCATTCTACCTTGCAGCATACAGCTACACCACAATAGAGTGTGATACATACTTGGCAGAAATACAATCGATGCATCCTCAGACTCATCTGACATTGATGGAAGCAAGACCAGAAAAGTGGTCACGAGCATATTGTCCAAAAAGAAGATATTCCATGATGACCACCAACATTGCCGAGTCTCTCAATAAATGCATGATGAAAGCACGTCGGTTGCCTATAACAAGTGCACATGAATTTTTGAGATATATGTTTCAGAAATGGTTTAGTGATAGGCGTGCTGCAGCTGCCAGACTCGAAACCATTGTGACCACCACTGCAGTGGCACATGTCAACTTGGCGCATGCCAAAACATTAGACCGAGGATGTCGTGTAGTTCCTGTAATAGAAGGGAACAAATACCGTGTGCAACATGCAAAGGAAGGCGATGGGATAGTTGACATTGTTGCGAGTACATGTAGTTGTCGCAAGTGGGACATTGATCAAATGCCATGTCTTCATGCAATTGCTGTTAGCAGGTATCATGGTTTGACTTTTATTTGCGTCTTATGTTCGTAATTTAGTGTGATATGTTAACACTATGTGTTTCTTTGCCTTATGCGACAGTTTCATGAGGGTGCACTACCATATGCTTTGTCATTCATATTACACTGCAGATTGGGTCAGACGTGCATATGCACCTCCCATCAATCCTCTCCCTAACAAGGCTGCTTGGATTCTTCCAGCATACATCAGACAGATGGTTATACTCCCACTCGGCCATCGGGTTTTGTGGCCTACCAAGCCCGAAAATGAAATTTTTTAATTTTTCTTAATTTTTCTTCAAATTAGTATGTTCCATTAGCACTAAAATGATGTCTTTTAATGTTATTTGGATAAGCCCGAATGTATATATCACAACAGCGTCATTATTTTTCACTTTGTGTGAGGAACAACTTCAAAATTTCTTTTGTCATTTTCAAGTTTTTTTTTTTCCTCTCAATCTATGGTTTCCACTAACACTAAAATGATCTCTTGTTATGTTGTTTGGGTTAGTTGAAGGTAGAATGTTAGTTCTAAGTACTAACATTTGACCAATATGATGTAATGATCTTCAAATTACCCCACAAGTGTGATTTAAAAATTTCGACAAAGTCTCCCCTGTTTCTTGGACATCCTACCTGCATTAGAGACTCAGTCTCTATGTTCAACAACGGAATAACATGAAAACATCACAACATTAGAGACTCAGTCTCTCTTCCCAACAACATACTTCCACCACAACCACTTATCCCTTACCCTCAACAACACCACAAATCACATTTCATCAAGTGAACAATACATAATTTGCTATTTGCTATACCTATACAAAAATATATACAATATTTAAACTATATGAAAATAAAAACACAAAACGAAGAATCTTCTAATCTATTAATTTACAAGTATACTATCGTACTATGTCTATACAAAACTATTTCAATCTGTCTCCGGAGGGTACGGACATCCACAGTCGGGTGCATCTGCCAGTGATCCTCATTATGCCTCAGTATATCCTCGATGTATTTGATAACGTAGCACCCGCAGCTGGCCCTGTATTAGACATAACACACATTGGTAGCATAACCATATTTTCATGAAAATTGACTGCGTAATATATAATTTAAGTTAATTTACCCATCTGGTTGTTGAGGCAACTTCTGAGGATTAGTATTCTCCACTTCCCAATCTCTGTCTAGCGTCGTAGTTGTGGTTACATGTTCATAATATGCAGATTTCTTTAGTAGAATGGGTAAGAGGCTCACAAGTGGTTGTATGGCTTCGACCCTACTCCTACGACTATCTTCATTCATGGCATTGGAGTCATATATGACAATTCTCCTATCTTTCAAGCAAATCTTTAAGAGAAACCAATGAGAATTCGCTACATTACAAGGGAGCAACACCTGTATTTTATTTTAATACGTCAGTCGTATGGAAATAAATAAATAAATCATTAAATGGAATGAATTAAGACTTACATAATCGACATTCCACCAAGGGAGACTCCTGTCAGTGCGCCAGTCGACGAAACCGATCCACTCTTCCGGGATAGATGCGATAGAAGGCGCAAAAAACCTCCTGTTGCCCCCGTACTCCTGTTCCCAAAATCTTACTATGGATGCCTGAAAAATAAAATAAAATAAAATAAAAATATTAGTCATAGACTAAACTAAATGCAAAAAAAATAAAAAAATAAATAAGTAATGCAAACTCACAAAAAGCGAGGTTGACATGATAACGTAGTTTGTGTTATATTGACGCCGAGACTATATACGTCTCAAGCAACACATATAACTATCAATATGGTAACCCTCCAACCAGTTGGCCTCATTCTCTATGTTTCGGAGGTCATCTGGTGTTAGGTTGAGAATGAAACTAGTGTGAAGACTACAACAACCAAGAAAAATAAGAGTAAGAATATATTGTTAATGCAAATAGAAAAATATAAATATTGTTACTTACCTAATATTTTCGTTGGAACCTATGAACTCAATATAGCCCTTAGGGGGCACTATCTCCATGTCCAGCGGGATTAGGTCTTGTACCGGTGGCGTTGGGTCCACGTCCGACCCCTCCAAAGCAGCATCCTTCTTTCTCCTTTTATATTTTGTTGGATCGGTGAAGGGTGACCGACGAAATTGCGATGGCAATCTATCTCACATAGGTCGTCTGTCGACCCTAACCACTTCCTCCTCCTGTAATTGAACAAAACCTAACTGTTACAAAATAGTATTTTAGAATGAAGTAAAACGTATTAAAGTAAATTTGGAGCTTACTCTAGATGTAGATGTCTGCTCCTCATCGTGATGATCAAGATCTACCTGATCACCACCCTGGGACTGCTCATGAGCATGATCACTATGATCTAGGGAAATCTGTGGGATGTGTAGATGAGCACATATTGCTGCCTGCCCCCTTTCTAGTCTCAACAATCGTGTCCTCACCTGACTCATTTCCCCATCTATTCTCCGCAACATATCTAGAGTCTGTTTCAGCATCTCAGTGATCTACAAAAGACAAACAAAAAATATATAAACAATTACAAAAAATATAAAACCATTATTATAATAAAAATCATACCCCTACCTCGTATTGTCCGTGGTGCGAACTATCAGAGAATCTTGCCTCCTCCTTATCCTTCTCCCCCTTTCCCTCCTATAAAATATATATAAACAATTACAAAAAATATAAATTAAAACTATTATTATAATAAAAATCATACGCCTACCTCGTATTGTCTGTGATGTGAACTGTCAGGGAATCTTGCCTCCTCCTCATCCTTCTCCTCCTTTCCCTCCTCTTCACCTGTCTTGTCCTCATCCCCGCCCTCGTCCTCATCCTCGTCATTCTCTTCCTCCTCTTCACCCCCTCCGCCCCCAAATTTATAGACGTCAACCCCAACCGAGTGTTGAGGGTTAAAAGATCTCCAAAAATTCGTTTCCCTCTCATCATCAGTGGGCTCAAGAGTCGGACTCGATCCTCGTGCCTGCAAAATTGTATTATTTAGATAGATATGATTTAAAAATAAACTAATTTTAGAGGTAAGTTGCGCACTTACTTCCTTCCTAAGACAGTCGTCGTAATTTTTTATCTGTGGCCTTTTTTTGGATAGCCATTTTCTGCATCTTGGAATGTCTGCGTCGGACAGTCTGACGGCCCATTTATTCTGAATCCATGGGAACGTTTCGATCAACCACCACTGTAGAAAGCAAAAAAAAAAAAGGTAATGAAAATAAAAATTAAAAAACAAAACAAACATTTAGTTACTATAGACAAATCATATACAATAAGGAATGAGTATGAAAAATCATATACAATAAGGAGAGAGTACCTGAAACGCCCATACAAAACCATAAAGGTTGATTTTCTTCCCACCTTCACCAGTCAATTTTCTTTCTTTCGTGGCCAACCGGATGTAATGTTGACTCTTACTGTAAACATATGTACCCCAAGGGAACATCTCAAATTCTTGTAAATCCTCGGCCATAGTCCACAAGAAATCATCCACATGCCCACGCTCATCCTGGCCCAACAAAAACATGTCGACCACAGCAATGTAAATCAGTTTCAGGGCATCCTCTAAAACCATGTCCTCTTTGGTACTAATAAGTAATTCAAGGTCGTCTCCAATCACCCCCTTCTTATGTTGTGGAAATAGTTGAGCACGTAAACTCTCTGGCTCAACAGGTTTCGGTTCAAGGCTTTCCCTATCAATAGCCCCAAATCGGAGTCCACTAATAAGTATGAACTCCTGCCTCCCGTACCTGTATGGTGTGCCGCCAATCTCGAACCACATCTCATCGTGGCGGGCACTCGAAAATGTCACCTCCCTAAGTAAAACATGATATATCAACTGTGGTGCAGTCAAATGAAGGGACAAAGGCATCTTCAAGAAATGTCCTAACGGGCCCTGTAGGAATCTATCTAATAACTTGTATCGGTCTAAAGCACGACGCATCGCCTCAAGGTGTTTGATACCACAATGAGTAGTAACTCGCATTCCGGGGGGTAATATTCGATGAGCATGAACATAAGTAAATTTTGTAGTTTGTTGTTCAGCCATCTGTAAGAAAAAAAATACAAAAACAACAATTGTCTTAGCACATGTAAAAGCACAAGTAAAAGAAGAAGAAGCCCAATTGTCGCAGCCATATCGCAACCCAAACTTGATCGGGCTTTGTTGGGAAACGATAATCGAGTTGTGTCATAACCCAATAGTCGGGGAAGCCCAATTGGGCGTAGGGCTTAGTCGCGCCCGATCGGGATTTGTTATCGGGCTTCGATCGAAGACGAAGCCCGATCGGGTTTCGTCTTCAATTGAAGCCCGATACGGCTTCGTCACAGGAACCCCGATCGGGCTTCGTTTGCAGCGAGAGGAAGCGCTCGATTGGGCTTCCTTTCCCTGCAATTCGTCTTCAATCGAAACCCAAGGAAGCTCGATCGGAAGGGAGGGGGCTTCCATTGACGAAGCCCGTCGAGAAACCCAGCGGGCTTCGTCGCGAACGAAGCCCGATCGTGGGGCTTCGTTTGCGACGAAGCCCGATCGATCTCCATGGTCGCCGACGATGAAGCTTCGTCGGCGACCATTTCTAGCATCTAACTATTAAAATGAAGATTTTCTTACCTTTTTAGCCAAGGTGAGATCGATGTTGGCGGGTCAAGTAGCTGTTACAACGGCGACGGGGAGTGGCGTCACGGCGGCAACGACGGCGAGTGGCTGTCACGGCGGCTGGGGGCGGTTGCTTTGTGAGGGAGATGAAGTGGGTGGGTGATGGGTAATGGGGCGGGTGTTGGGGGTATTTTAGTATTTTACATTTATTGTGTTTATTTTTTATTTCTTTTAATTCTTTTAATTTTTTAAATAAATAATAGTCAAATCTGACAAAGTGGCTATTTCATGTAATTAGTTTGTTTGAAAGTACATAAACGTTTTTTTTTTAAAAAGGGGTTGAAAACAAATTTTACATTTAAATAGTAGTTATTTTTTTTCATTTCCACGATTATTAATCACTTTTTGAAAGGTACTGGATACTATTCATGTATACGGGAGTACTATTCAATATTATTCACATGTATGCTTATTGTTCATTTGAAATAGTGGAAGCTAATTTTTTGCTCAAAAAAGTTCGTGATAAAAGCAATGGTAGTAAAATTTAAGATTAAAAAGTTCAACGAGAGAAATTTCTCATTGTGAAAATTGAAGATGAAGACTATCTTGAGAAAGGATAATTGCTTGGCAGCCATTAGTGATAGGCCGAGGGACTTCACAAATAACGACAAGTGGAATGAGATAGATAAGAATGCTATTGCAAATATTCATCTAACACTAGCAGATGAGATATTGTCTAACATAGAAAAGAAGAAAACGACGAATGATATTTGGGATCACTTACAAAATTGTACAAGGGAGAAATATTTCACAACTAAATTTTTCTTAAGAGGAAATTATATACCCTACGGATGTCAGAATCTAATTTGGTGACAGAGCACATCAACACTTTGAATACTTTATTTTCTCAACTCACATCTTTGGGTTATAAAAAAGAGATAAATGAATGTGCTGAACTTTTACTTCAAAGTCTACTATATTCATATGATCAACTCATCATTAATTTGACAAATACTTCCACTATGAAAATCCTAGGGCTTGTTCTCTTTACTGTTTTCAACCCATTTTTAGTTTTTAGTTTTTCAAAATAACGAAAACGAGTTCTCTTTGCTATTTTCAAAAACGCATTTTTGGAAATAAGAAAAAATTTTGTAAATGAAATAGAAAACAACAAAAAATTGTTTTGGCTGTTTTTAGCCAAAACATAGTAAAAATTGAAAATACGAAAAACGCATGTGTTTTCCTTCTCACACAGTGCAAACATCGGACATACTCCATCTTCTTCTCATTTCCTTCTCTCTTTTAGACTCTCATTCTCATTTCTTGAAACCCAGATCCGACTCCATCGAACAAATCAGACTCCCTCGCACTCCATCTTCCTTCTCTCTTCCAAGCTTCACTCTCTCTTCCAACAAGCAACCCAGATCTTCCACTCCCACCGCCCGCCACAACCATCATGGCTACTACCCTCCACGTCTAGATCCGCCACTACCACCGCCCTCTACGCCCAGATCCGCCACCACCACCACCACCGCCACCGCTAGTCATTTTTTCGGCCTTTCTGCCATTTCTTCCTTCTGCCCTTCTGCCATTTCTTCCTTCTGCCCTTCTGCCATTTCTTCTCTACCATTTCTTCTGCCCTCCATGCCTAGAATATGTAATGTGGTTTATGTTATTAATCTTCATTTTCAATGATATTTTTAAAATTTTAGATAAATTTTTTCTATTGTTATTTTATGATTTATAATTTTTTTTAATATTTATGTTGTGGGTAATCTAAATTTCAAAATTAATGTCAAATTTCAATTTGTAGGTAAAAATAATTTTATTATGAAATTATTAGTTGAGTCAAATTAAAAATTACTTTAGAAAGTACTTTGTAATTTTAATACATTATTATATTATATATGATTAAATTATTCATTATTTCTGGTATTATATTTTAAATTCTTTAAATTAAATTTATAATTTATTAATAAATATTTATAATTTACTTTGAATTAAATTTATTAAATAAAATATCATAAAATAATTTTTCTCAAAATTTCAAAGTGAATGTGATTTCCAGTTTTCAATTTTGAGAAATATTTTTTCATGATGACAAAAAAAAAAAAAGCATTTTTAGCAATTCCAAAACAGATACTCAAAATTGAAAATTGAAATACAAAGAGAATCCACCCTAGTCTTTGATGATATTGTCGCTACTATTCTGGAAGAAGAAAATTGGTGCAAAAACAAAGAAGACAGATTAGCCAGTTTGCAATATGCAAAGGCACTAACGATGGTGAAAGGGAGATAAATGAAACGTGACTCAAGCGAGAATCAAAATCATAATTGGTCAAAGTTAAGAAGTAAAAAGAACCTGAAGTGCTATCACTGTGCCAAGAAGGGTCACCTAAAAAAGGATTGTTGGAATTTAAATAAGAAAAACTCTAGTCCTCAAGGAAATGTAGCAAGTACCTCAGGTGAAGGTGATGCACTATGTTGTGAAGCAACGACAATTTATGAAGGCATAAAAAGATTTGCTAATGTATGGTTCATTGACTCTAGAACCATATTTCACATGACTTCTCGAAGAGAATGGTTCCATCATTATGAACCTGTCTCTGAAAGATCTATGTATAGCTGTGATGATCATGCCTTAAAGATTGTCGGTATTGAAACCATCAAGTTGAAGTTCCATGATGGTACAGTTTGCACCATTCGAGAAGTGTGGCATGTGGAAGGCCTGAGGAAGAACTTGTTGTTTTTAGGACAACTTGATGAACTTGACTACAAAATTGTGGCTGAGAAAGGGATCATGAAAGTGATTCGAGGAGTGCTTGTACTAATGAAGGGAGAAAATGTGACTACAAGGTTATACATGTTGAAAGGAGAGACTTTGTTGGAAGGAGAAGCATCAGTTGCTTTAAGTAATCCAAGTGAAAGATCTACAACAGTGTGGCATTAGAAACTTGGACATATGTCTGAATAAGAAATGAAAATCCTTGTGGAGCAGAATTTACTTTTGGGTCTCACAAAGGTATCCTTATCCTTTTGTGAGCATTGTGTTACGAGTAAGAAACACAGGTTGAAGTTCAACATATCAAATTATAAAAGCAAAGAAATTCTAGAATTGGTGATGTATGCCAAGCACCAGTTCTGTCCCTGGGAAGAGCAAAGAATTTTGTGTCTTTCATGGATGATTATTCAAGGAGATCTTGGGTGTATCCTATCAAGAGAAAGACATATGTGTTTCTAGTCTTCAAAGTATAGAAAGCGCAAGTTGAACTTGAAACTGGAAAGAAGATTAAGTGTTTGAAGTCAGATAATGGAGGAAAATATATCAGCAATGAGTTTTCTAAATTCTATAATTAAGAAGGCATCAAAAGATAGTTCAATACGTCATACACTTCTCAACAAAATAGAATGGCATAGTAGATGAACAAAACCTTGTTGGAAATAACAAGAGCAATGTTGAGAGCTACAGGTATAGAAAAGTCTTTCTAGGAATAAACAGTTAATACCGCAATTTATGTGATAAATCGAGTCCCATTAACTGTAATTGAGTTGAAGATACTAATGGAGATGTTAACTGGGAAGAAAGTGAATTATTCAAAACTCCATATATTTGGAAGTCTAGTGTACATGATATATAATGTCCAAGAAACTACAAAATTGGATCCAAAATCCAAGAAATACTTATTTCTGGGGTATGCTGACAGAGTGAAGGGGTATCATCTGTGGGATCCCACTGCCCGCAAGGTTATAGTTACCAGGGATGTTAACTTTGTAGAAGATAAACTACAGAGAAAAAAAAGGTGATGATAACACGGTGAAAGAAAATCCAAAGACTATAGTGATACATGTAGAAAAAGGAACCTAAACAAAAAGATTCTTTCGAAGTAGCACCAGAGCATGAGGAATAAGAATTAGTTGTGTCCAAGGCACCAAAAAGTTGTCGGTCAGGTCGCTTAACAAGACGACCAGGTTGTCACTCTGATTATGTTATGGAGAGCAATGTTGCATACTATCTTCTAACAGAGGATGGAGAGCCAACAACTCTTCAAGAAGCAATAAACAATTCAAATGAATATTAGTGGATATCAATTGATGGTAGCAATGCAAGAAAAAATTGAAACTCTTCATAAGAATAAGACTTGGGAACTTGTGTTTCTACCACAAGAAAGAAAACCTATTGGTAACAAATAGGTGTCTAAAATCAAGCGTAATAGCAATAATCAAGTGGAGCGGTATCATGCAAGACTGGTGGTAAAAAGGATATGTTCAAAAAAGAGGAATTGATTTTAATGAGATATTTTCTCCTGTTGTTCGAATTACTACAATTCGAGTAGTCATGACAATGTGTGCTACATTTGACCTAACATCTAGAGTAACTAGATATGAAGATTGATTTTCTTCATGGAGATCTGGAAAAATAAATATATATGCTCCAACCAGAGGGTTTTGAAGAAAAAGAAAAACAAAACTTGATTTGCAAATTGAACAAATCTCTATACGGTCTCAAACAAGCGCTTAGATGTTGGTATAAGAGATTTGATTCCTTCATCATGAGCCTTGGATACAATAAACTTAATCCAGACCCTTATGCATATTTTAAGAGGTTTGGTGAAAGTAATTATACTATTTTGTTGTTGTATGTAAACGACATGTTAGTAGGCCCCAACAAAAATCATATTAAAGAATTGAAGGTATAGTTGGTTAGGGAGTGTGAAATAAAGAACTTGGAATTGGCAAACAAGATTCTAGGAATACAAATTTACAGAGACAAACATAATAGGAAGATATTGTTTTCTCAGAAAAATTATTTGAAGAAGGTCTTGCGACGTTTCAACATGCAAGACTGTAAACCAATTTCTACCTTAGTTTTTGTTAATTTCAAGTTATCATCTAGTATGAATTTTAGAAATGAAGCAGAAAGGATGGAGATGTCTCGAGTACCGTATGCATCAGCAGTAAGAAGTTTAATATTTGCTATGATTTATATAAGATCAGACATTACACATGCAGTGGGAATGGTTAGTCAGTATATGATGAATCTTGGTAAAGAACACTAGAATATTATGAAAAAAGGTTATAAGATACATTAAGGAGACCACAAATGTTGTATTGTATTATGGGGGATCAGACTCTATTGTCAGATGATATGTTGACTTAAATTATGCAGGTGATCTTGATAAAAACAAATCCACCACGAAATATGTGTTTGGACTTGCTGACAGAGTTGTAAGATGGGTTTCAAAATTTCAATCAATTATAATCACATCAACAACAGAAATAGAATATGTAACAACTACACAAGACAGTAAAGAAATAATATGGTTAAAATGGTATTGAAGGAACTCAGGCATGAACAAGAAAAAATTTCTCTATTCTATGACAAGAAGGGTGTCTTGTATCTTACAAGGAATCCAACCTTTCATTCAAAGACAAAGCACATTCAAGTTTAGTACCACTCCGTTCGTGAGAAAGTGAAAGAAAGAACTGTAGATATATAGAAAATTGATACAAAAGACAACTTAGTAGATTTCATGACAAAGATAGTCAATACTAAAAAATTTATTTGGTGTCGATTCTCTAGTGGCCTAACAGAGATATAAGCAACAGGAAATGGCAAAAAAAAAAATGATGTAAAAATTGATTAATCCTTAATCAAATCTTCAAGTAAGAAATTGTTGAAAATCAAAAAAATGCATCACTAAAATTAACAAAGGATTAAAAAAAAAAATCAACAAGAAGGAAAATTTCAACAAAAAGACAAAAAAAAAAATTGGAAAGAAGGTAGCTACCCAAAAAAAAAGCTAGCAACCAAAAAAACACTAACCACAATAGTTAAAATTTTATGCGACGCTGCCGTGTAAAAGAAACCCATAAATTAGCCTTCCAACTCATTTGTTAATCATCCCCAATATCCTATTGTCAGATAGAGAAATACAAAATTAAAAATATTAAAGAGTATGTTTTTTGATTTTCAAAAAAGATTGTCATTATTTTCTTGTGATTTAAAGAAAAAATTATAACTCTTATTATTTTTTTTATAATAAATTTTTCTATCATTATCCGTAATTTTTACCTTGATTTGTAAAATTTGTGCTTAATTTTTTTTGTTATTATTTTTTTCAAATTATTAACTAAGACCCTACTCTAATCCGATGTTATTTTTACAACATTTAGTTTCACAAAATTTCGAAGTTACAAGCAAGCAAACAAAGTGGGAATAAACAAAGCAAATCAGCTTAAACAATCCATTGACATGGCTATAGAGAATTTTGGAAGGAGTACAGCAATGCACAAAATTTCTCCCATTTGGGGCTGCGGTTCAGATATTTGCAGCTTTTACAGAATTTCTTAAAGCAGTAGCATTTACATAAATGAGAATTCCATAAACATAATGCACGTTTCTACAACCTTCACATACAAGATTTACAAGTGGCACGCCATAAAGGGCAAAACAAGATTTAATCTAGCTAACAATGGTCTGGACAGGAGCCATGTGAAAAATCTTCTGCCCAGCACAAAGGGCATTCCTTAAACAGCTAGTTTTGAATCAAGGTTTCCCTGAGTGAGTTTACTAATCTGTGGAATACCTTAAGGTTCCGACCTGTTTTTTCCTGCAAGTGAAGAAGAAGCCATAAGAAAACCAATAGAAGTTCAAGTTGCTGGAGATAATGACGCTACAATGAACACTTGACAATTGTATGAGTATGATCAACAATGGGTTTGAAAGCAATTCAAGTCTGCAAGGGCATAAGAAAAAGAGGAGGAAGATTTACTAGGTGTACCTCGCTCAGTAATTCAAGTCTTTCTAATGTTGGAATTAACTTCGTACACAGCAAAGGTACATCCCCTTCTGCGTCGGCCTTGCTGCCATGTGTAATCATATTCACCGCCAAATCAGGATTGCTCATATATGAACTGCAACCAGAATCTTCAGTTAACAAAAGAAATAACTTCCACCAGTTACTAGGAAGTGATAAGGACCATATCCATACCTATCCTGAAAATGTACGAGGATAATGTTCATCACGTTCTCGGAAAGAAGCAGTAGTACAGTAATAAGCCGATCCCTATTTCCAGCAATCTGGCACATTTTCACCATTGCTATATACCTCCTGCAGAAAACAGAAACAAATTTGGGAAAGAGGATATTGAAAATGCCCCTAAAAGAAACTAATAAGTACAAAATCTAAGAAAAAGATGGGGTTTAACAAAATATAAATAAATTATGCCCCCTCTTTCACAAAACAATTAATTTATAGCTAACAGAACTTTAACACCCACTTGATTTGATGAAAAGTATTAGCATGTGACAAACCCCAACTGAGATTCTCAGGGGTCAATATTTAGTTGTATATTATACAAGGGGTGAAATGATAGCTGCAGGGACGTTGGTTCCAAATTTCACTACCCACCCAAATAAAAAAGATTATTGCATGTGTTCCATCACCTTAGCAGATAAACTTTCAAATCAAGCCAGCTTATTCAACCGAACTCCAGGAAATCAAACTAGAGACCTAATGCACCAACCCCCAACTACTAAAAAGAAATAGCAGCAGAGACTTAGCCCTTGTCAATTAGAAGATGAGGCATGGACGTATTGTTCCAGATATCTAAAGATCCAACTACAAAGCAAAACTGAACTAGGCAAAATATACGAAGAGAAGGTTGAAGAGGAACAAACAAATTATGCTATTTAAAATACCTTCTCTGTATGCTGTCAGTAGATGAAACAAGATACTCTTGAACAAACATATTGATAATCTCATCCACTTCTTGCCTTGAGAGTTCATTGATGTCTTGAATCTAGAAAATCAAAGTAGCGTATATTCTTTAGTTGAAACTTATGGAAATGGTGGAACAGCCACAACCACTTTACAAACTCTCTCTCACCTTGTTAAGCAGTAAAGATTTTTCCTCTGCAGCTCTCTCCAGAGCCGCTGTTACAGAATTAAGGAAAGAACCAAGTAAAGTTAGTGTGGGCTGCTGCTGTCCAGCCGGTGCACAATATTTGGGAGGACTATCAGAGACCTGTCAGAAGTTCACCATAGATAGACAAGAAGCGTCACTTGTTAAAGAATCAACTCTGGGAACCATATAAAAATTAGATCCATATTTACTAGGTTAAGACTCTACTACTATGTACCTGCAGTCTTAGGGATTGCTTTGTAACCAGAAAATATAGATAGGAGCTCAGACTGAAGCAAAGACAAAAGCTATCAAGCTCTGACTTTTGCTGATTCTGAGATTTAACAAAAAAATGAAAAGGTAGTTAGATGTAGCTTAACTTCCTAGTGTGAGCACTCCCTAATAGCAAACAGAGACATCAGCCATAGACGTGAAGCACAGCGGAGATAACAGCACAGTAATTTTCAAAACTCAGGACATCACATGGAAACAACGTATCAAATAATTAACTATACCTTTCAATTGTATAATTACATGTTTGTGTTGTGGAAAAAACCCTTTTGCGAAAAGCAATAGTAAGGTTGCATACAAAAACAACTCTCCCTTTGCAAAGCAAGGAGAATTGTGCATTGAGGACACCCTTCTTATATGAAAGTACAGGGGAAATAAATGTGACTAAGTGTTAATAAATATTTAGTTAACTCAAGAAGTTTTGGAATTAAGAAGTTTCTAAGAGAGGCTAATAACAAAAATCTATGTATCTTTTTTTTATATATTGAATTTATACTCTCTCTCTCTCTCAATGTATAATGTTTTTTAATTTGTTTAAACTATTGACCAGCAAGATAAGATCTTCATATGGACATGGGTTTCCTGTAAGCGTTATAGAGCGTCCATTAGAAAAAATAGTAAAAATAATGAGACACATTAAAAGTGTGCACCTCACAAGCATTTGAAAAGTGTCTGATGGGTGCCTGTTAAACATGATAAGACACCTTCATAGTAGTATCTACTTCTTAGCTTATTAAACTATACCTCTGGAGACCGTATGGGTTGTGGAGAAGCCAGAGATTCTAAATCCCATGAAAACAGAGAACGCATCATCCCAAACAGCAGCTGAACAAACCCATACTCGCCACTCTCATCATAAGGCCAAACCTACACCATACGTAAAAGATTTCAGCAATTAAATATAGGCAAATATAAAAGATCTGCAACAAGATATAGGCTTGAAAATGGGGAAAAGATTCCACTACGCAAGTAGCAAGGAAGATATTTGTCTTCAAAACCTTTGTGCTTAAAATGACAAGACAAACCAGTGGCAGAGTCAACTAAAACCCAGCAGAGCTCAACCCAGCTTGTTTAATCACGCATACCACCAAACACAGAATGCATACAAGAGGGGCTGTACCTTGCTAAGTATTCCAACAACAAGATTTATTTGCTCCATTGTTATTTCATCAGCTTCACGCACATCTACCCGAAGAACTTGATCAAAGAGAAATTGGTGCCCCTTGACAAAATCTAAAACTTCGCGAACAATTTTATTCTTCACCTGTTGGATGCCCAAATCATTAATACTAAGGTTAAAAACATACTTGAGAAAGTAAAAGAGGAGTCATGAGGAGCTACACACAAGCAAATACTAGGGTTGTCAAAATTACACAAACCCACGGGGCCTGCCCCAGTTGGGGCAGGGTCAAAGGCTGTTTGACCTGGGTCGAGGAGGGTATGGTATTTACCATCCCTGCTCCACCCCACCCCAACCCATCCCACCCTATATATATATATACAAATGTAAATATATTATCTATTCTATTAAATGTAGAAAAATATATAAAAACAAAAAATATTGTCTATTCCATATTATATAAATATAAACATATAAAAATATTTTATATTCTATTAAGTAAATAAGTCATTTTAAGGTTATGAAACATTGTCAATAAGGCGAATTCCAAAATATTCTTTTTCTAGTTTATTTAAAAAAAATAAAAATTTATACCAATATGACTTGAAGTGCACTTTTTCATTTGCACGTGCATAACATGGGATAAACCCTTAAGCTCTAAACCATTTTAAAAACTATTTGCATATGTATAGCATGGTATTTTAACTACTTTAGCAAAAAAGGCATTGGGTTTAGGGTGCCCCAACCCTGCCTCAGCAGGGGCAGGGCACTGGGATTTGGGGTAGGGCACCCCACCCCATTTCCATCACTAGCAAATACATCAGACCACAAGAAATATCTAAATAGATAAAGGCAAGAATGAAAAAAGAGTACAATGAATATTTTAAAGCTCCATTGCCTTCGACATCAGACAATAAAGGCTGCCCCCATAGACGAGGCTCACCCCATTGAGAGGGTTGGGATAAGGTTGTTTGTATATAATATCTTAACCCCCCCCCCCACCCCCCCAAAAAAAAACACACACAAACACACAAAATGTAAAGAGTGTTTCCACAATTCAAGCCCATGACCTAGTTACAAAGGAGAAACCAAATTGTTACCACCAAGGCTTGCCCTCATTTCTTCATCAAGCCATAGAAATAATAAATATAAGCCCATTAATATGTCCATGTTCAGTTCTAGGATCCAGAAGCAACAACCATGAAATAGAAGCTTAAAATGCAGCTGGGTAAAGAACATGAAGAAAATTTTGAAACAAGGCACATCTATGGTGAAGGAGACTGAGGTTTAATGTTATCTCTGCTTGGGGATTAATTAGCTCTCTCAATACAATTCCTCTTATTTATAGTTGGTCCCGAGCCAAGATAAGCGTGGGTTGCTTTAGGCAGCGGACAACCAACGTACAAATCATCAAATCAAAAGCATCAAGAATTCTAGACAAATGAGAAAATTGTTGGGGTGTAACCCTCCTAGCAATGCATTGTGTTGCCCAAATGTAGTGAGAAATGAGCAAGGGTGCAGCAGTGCTTTGATAAGTGTCAATTCTACAAGTGTTCTTGCATTTTCTTGGAGAAAAGAAGTTAGTCCAGGATCATAACAGTGATGGACATGATGATCAGGAGAAAATTAAAGAAAAAGGATCATGCAACGAATAGTGGGGATTATTATGTACAAGATTTTAAAAGGATGGGGTAGTGGATGTGAAGAGAATAAGAGATAGAATTATTGCAATGAAAGTCATTCTAAGAAGAAACTATGAATATTGTTAGTACATGTGGCATGTGCACATGATGTTGGGTAACAAAAATAGATAAAAACAAACCTTTGGGAAGATTTAGAGGGTGATGCAAAGAAACCCAAAAATCATAAGATCGTTATTGAAGGAGACTCAAATAGTCATGTGGGTAGAGAAGGTAACAGGCATAGGGAGGTACATGGAGGTTATGGATTTGGAGAAGGAAACAATGAGGGCAAAGCTATTTTGAATTTTGCTATGGAAAAAGAGCTCATTAAAGCTAATACTGAGTTTAAGAAACAAGATGAACACTTAGTCGCATGTAAAAATAGCTTATTAACTACTCAGATAGACCACTTTCTTATGAGACAAGAAGACTACTTATGATGTAAAAGATTGTAAGGTTATATCAGGAGAACACCTAATCACTCAACATGGCTTATGTTCTTTGATGTCCATAACAACAATTGAGAAAGAATAATACAAAGCGAAACCTAAGAATTAGATGGTGGGATTTAAAAGGTAAAAGAATAAAAAAATATTTTTAAGTAATAGTGTGTGGCAGAAGAGAGTGGATTATAGGAGGCTAACCCAATGTGGAATGAGATGGAAACCAATATTCGAAATACAACAAAAATGATTCTAAGAGATTTGAAGCGAAAAGCTCCAAACCAAAATGAGTGTCTGGTAGAATGAAGAGGCACAAGAAAAGAAAAAAAAAAATCAAAACTGGAAGACCTTGCTACTAGACTTTACATAAGTCATAAAGAAGAAAACTTGAAAAGATATATTTTGGCCAAAAAAGGAGGCAAAGAAGGCAGTTATTGAAGCAAAGTCAAAAGCTGATGAAATTTATACCAATGACCTGTCACAAAAACTGCAAAAATGACATATTTATATATATATAGATAGATAGATAGATATATGAACCATTTAAAGAGAGGGAAGAACAAAGGACTTGAGCCAAGGGAAAGGCAAAAAAGTGAAAATCAAAAGGTGCGCTAGTAAGTGAGGAGATCAAGGAGAGATGGGAGAAGTATTTCTCAAAACTATTCAATGAAGGTGGATAAACAGGTGTTATGTTGGGTAACTTAGTAACTCTGAAAAAGATAAGAATTTTTTTTAAAAATAAATTCACTATTTTCTTGTCATAGTGGTGAGAGAATACCACATTCTCTTAAAAACGAAAAAAGATAAGAATTACATGCTCTATAAATGAATTTGCTCCAAAAAAAAAAAAAAAAAGAAGCATTGAAAATATTTTAATGTTAAAGCAACTAGAATAGATAATATCTCAATAGAAGCATGGAAATGGGTCGGAGAAGAGGATATTTTTTTCTTAATCAAATTAATGAACGTGATCCTCCAAATAAAAAGGATGTAGGGCAAGAGAATAAAATGCACTTTAGTGCATACGCTTGAGCAGCCAAAAACGAAAGGTACCTACTTCTGAGACACTTAAAGAAAAGGTTTACAGATAAACAATAAGATTTGCACACGGTATTTATAGAATTCGAAGGGCCTATGACAGAGTATCTACAAAAACTTTGTGAAAGGTGGTCAGGAAGAAAAGAGTTTGAATTGCTTATATACAAGTTATTAGAGATATATATCATCAAAGAGAAACATGTGTTAGGACTTATAGAAGATATACAGACCCAATTACAATAGGATTTATCAAAACAAAGTTGGTGGAAAACCTTTAGACATGACATATGATATAATGACCTTACAAATGATATGACCATAAATAGAGAGAGAGAGAGAGATTTAAAATTCATTCACCACCATCTCATGAAATTTCTCCATGTGAAGATGGTGTTCAAACTTCATTTCATCATTACTCCGCCAGGGGATATTATCCACTGCCGGTCTCAAGCCCGGATAAAGGAGGAGGGTTGCGTTAGGTAGCCGACAGCCAGCGTAAAACCTAGTCGAATCCAAATATGAATTCTAGACAAACTATCTGTTGGGATATAACCCACATAGAAGTCTAGAATTCATGTAGCCAACCCCACATAGTGGGATAACGGCTGGATATGTTGTTGATAGCCAACTGTGTATGGTAAGAATTAAGGCAATAAGGCTTGTGGTGGTTGTGGTGGTTGTTTTGGATAGTCAACCCCACCTAGTAGGATTAAGGCTTGCGGTGAATTGTTGTGATTGTTCTGTTTGTAGTTCACTTATCTATCTTGGTCTCACTTAAAATATAAATTTATATTCTACAAAGTGTCTACATACAGCTTGTAAGGTTAAAAACCAATTTGTAACTGTAAAACACCCTATACTATTCCAATACCAACTTTTCTTCCCAAAAATCAACTTTATCGAAAGTTAGGCCCTAATTCACTTGACTTATCAAAGAAGGTCCAAGGGGCAGCGATTAGGGGTAGAAGTGTAAATAAGCTGGTCGGCATAACAACCAGCTATGTGCATAAGGGGTAGAGTGGGGAATCGCTGGTGTAACAACCCAGCTATTGCATAACAGAATTCGGTTAAGGTGTAGAGTGAGGAATATGTATGGGGTGGGGGATAGAAAGAAGGGATACACTGGTTTTCTGGAAGAGAATTTGGGAGAGAGAGGGCCTCTTGAATGTTAGAGTTATGCCCTACAAACCAATTATATTTACATGTAATTGATCATATTTTTCATTATGACTCTTCATCTTCAATCAATTATTATTGCAAGGCATTATGTTTTTATTTGTCATTATTGGTTGTCGTTATCATTGAAATCCATACTTGACAAAGTCCATAAATCAAATAGGCTCATGGAATATGGTCGTGCATAAAGATGACGATCATAAAACATATTCCTTATAAGCCTTGATCTTAAATATTCCTAGTCATAGAGTTATTAGGATTGGACACTAATAACTCTGATAGACTAGCATATATGATGCATGCTCAATTAGGAGAATGTCTTGTTTCGTGGACATTGGTGTGTGGACACTAGTGCATATATGTGGGTGCTTATTATAAGAATAAGTACACTAAACTGACCCGCTGCAGAATTCCTAATAGTAATTGTTTATTGTCGAATTGGAATTTCTGTGTTGCAATAGTACAGATTGGTCCTTAGACTTGAGACATCATGGTAGTCTTATATTTGACTGGTTACACTTTGGTTCTTTCTGAATTCTAATGGAGTCATTAACAAATTATCATTGGGCGTAACCTTATCACATATGAAGGCTTGTGAATGTCGAAATAGGATTCATCACTTATCGATAAGATGAGAAGATATCATATGTATTCCGATGATTTCATAACTGAGAAAATCCTTGGCCAAGGTGAAGTGGAAATCAAAAGGTGTTTTGATTTCACCGAACAAGTCATAAATCTGGAATGGATACATAGTTATTGAATGATTAGGATTTTGTCATAAAACCATACCCTAAATTCAATCAGAACATAGATTGATGAAAGGATTTTATTGCATGGTAATTGCAATTGAAAGGGTTTGTGTTTTTTCATCGTTGGCTAGGTATTCAGGGCATGTTGCTAGACGTTAACCATGATATGTAGGGTTTTAGAATTAATATGATTAATTCTAAAACTATTAATTAAAGAGTTTAATTAAGAAGCTCATGAGATGTGTTAATTAAAAGAGCTCATTAGTTTAATTAAAGAGTTTGATTAAACTAATAAGTAGGGCCTTAAAATAGCCCAATAGAATTGGCCCTACATCTAGCCCAATGGTGGACCTAAGGGGTCACACACTTAGGTCGAGCCCGTTCCACAATTTAAAAGAGAGATTCGGCCCAATATGATTAAGGGTCGGGCCTAAATTGTTTAGGAGTTTTCCATGGCACAATTAGGATTTTTAACTCTATAAATATGCCACTGATGAAGCTGGCAAAAAGGAGGAGAAATTCGAATCTCTCATTGGAGGCGCCTAGGGTTTGCTAGCACTACTTGAGGCGTCGTGGAAAGGGTCGATCATGTGGACCAACTTGGAGGAGTTTGCGCTTGCAACTCTACGGATCAAATAAGGCAGAATCAAAGCTTCACGGTTGGTCGGTTCCTAACATCGAATGCCCTAGGTGTTTTTGTTCTTGGCTGGAAAGTTTGATAGCTATTGATATTTGATTGTTGTTTGGATTTTAATCGAGGATCCTATCATCAAACAAGTTAATATAATACTTGTTAAATAAGATAAATAAGGGGTATTTAATTTTAAATACTTGTATGTATATATATACTCTTGTATTGTACATTTTGAATGAGAAATATAAATTATTTTCATTCACATAACATGGTATCAGAGCCACAAACCCTAACCCAACCCTAGACCCAGTCGTTGTCGCTGCCGCTGCCGCCGCCGACCGACTCCATTGTCGTCGTCAACCGACGCCGCTACTGCCGCCATCGTCTATATCCGCCCACCCAGATCGCGGTTGTCTCTCAGATCGTCACAGTCTATCTCTCAAATTTGGATCCACCCAGATCGTGACCGCCCAGATCCGCCGTCCCTACTTCTTCCCAGCCGACCACAAATCCGGCCACCGTTCCTGCCCAAATCCGTCGTCGCTGCTTCTTCTTGGTCGGCCATAGATCCGAGAACTCCCAGCTTTGCGCGCCCAGATCCGTCATCATTCCAGTTTTGGTGACTCTCAGCTTTGTGCAGTCCTTTCAAAATTCTTTTTGGTTCAAGTCTGCTTCAAATTAGACAGCAAATCTGGTTCCAATCTATTGTACCCATCCAATCTGCTCCAGATCTATTTAGTTTAGATTTGACCCACTAAATCTAGCCCTAGTCAGCCAAAACAGTTGTATCATGTCTTCCTCTACATCCACAAGCCTTTCCACCATGTCCACAACTGTGACTATTCTCCATTTTTTGGGTACACGAGTTATTACTATGGAGAAATTGAATGGCCAAAATTACTCGGTTTGGTCATCTGCGGTTGAAATTTGGTTTCTTGGACATGGCCTTGAGGCTCATTTATCAACGACCATCTCATCTATTCCGCAAGAAATCAATCTCTTTGGCGATAGGTAGATGCACAAATACTCAATTTGTTATGGCAAACTATTGCATCGACTTTGATGCCTATATTTCGACCTCTTTGTGAGTGTAGTGCTTTATGGAGTTGAGCTCGTGAGTTGTATACAAGTGACATCACTAGTATTTATGATGTGATTGGTGCTTTATTCAATCTATGACTGGCTATTTGGATATGACCACGTATTTGGGTAAGCTCCAAACTTCTATTACCAATTTTAACGAGTTGATGCCCTTTGATCCAGATATCAAGAAACAACAGCAACAGCGTGATCAAATGTTTACTGTCCTCTATCTTTATGGAATTCGACCGGAGCTTGAATTCGTTAAGACACAGATTCTCGACAGTGCTTCTCTCCTTGCTTTAACAGAGGCATTTGCCAAGCTACTTCAAGCCTCTTCTATTACAGCTGATCGTGGCGTGCCCGTACCTGGAGATTACTTCGCCCTTGTTACTACCCCGACTGATTGTGGTCATCGTGGTGGTCGTCCTTGACTCCAGTGCTCCTATTGTACTCGTCCTAGTCACACTAGAAAGACTTGTTATCGCCTATATAGTCGTCCACCTCAAGCAGCCAATACTACTAACATGGTTGTTGGTGCTTCGAAGGGTCAATCATCTGTCACACCTAGTGATTCCACACCAGTGACTATCTCCGAGGGAGAGTATGCTCAGTTCCTTCAGTTCTGGGCAACACAACAGGCTACTTCACTTGTCACATCCCTTGCTAACACCGATAACCCTACTGTCTGTATTACTAAGTCCTCCTCTTCTCTTGGCCCATGGATCTTCGACTCCGGTGCCACTAATCACATGTTTGGTAATCGCTCTCTCCTGTCTCATATTCAAAATTTGCAGTCTCTACCTCATATTGCATTGGCTGATGGCTCTCAAGCCTCAGTCACGAGTATCGCCTTCAAAAATCTTTATACGATTTAAAACAATCTCCTCGAACTTGATTTGATCGATTCAATTCAGCTGTTCTTGAGTTTAGGTTAACTCGGAGTGAAGCTGATCATTCTGTTTTTTATCGCTTTCAGTCTAACCGCCACATTGTTCTAGTGGTATATGTTGTTGATATTGTACTTACAGGGGATGATGATAATGATATCATTGAATTGAAGACACATCTTCACCAACAGTTTCAGACTAAGGATCTAGGTCCTTTGAAATATTTTTTGGGTATTGAAGCTCAGTCAAAGCAAGGTATCTATATTTCTCAAAGGAAGTATGCCTTGGATATGCTAGAGAAGACATGATTGCTTGGGTGTAAGCCCATAGATACTCTCATGGATCCAAATATCAAGCTGTTACTGAGACAGGGGGAGCCTCTTTCTGATCCTGAGCACTACCGTTGACTAGTTGAGAAACTTAATTATTTTACAATCACACGTCCAAATATTTCAATTGCAGTGAGTGTGGTAAGTCATTTCTTGGATTCACCTTGTAACATTCACTAGGATGCAGTGTTTCGTATTCTTCGGTATATTAAGCATGCCCCTAGTCGGGGTGTATTGTATCAAAATCATGGGCACTGTCAGATTATGGGATATACAGATGTTGATTGCGCAGAATCACCTAGTGACAGGCGATCCACGTCTGGATACTATGTATTTGTGGGTGGAAACCTAGTCTCTTGGAAAAGCAAGAAGCAAACTGTTGTCGCCAGATCCAATACAAAAGCTAAATATAGGACAATGGTCGCAACAACATGTGAGCTAGTGTGGTTGAAATAATTAATTGAGGAGTTAGGGGTTACGCAGGTTAAGTTTATACAATTGATTTGTGACAATCAAATTGCAATGCATATTGCTTCTAATTATGTGTTTCATGAAAGAACCAAATATATTGAAATTAATTGCCATTTTGTTAGAGAAAATGTGCTCTCTGGAAATATAGTTACAACATATGTGGTTCCAACGATCTATTGGCTGATTAACTTACCAACAACAACATATCCAGCCGTTATCCCACTATGTGGGGTTGGCTACATGAATTCTAGACTTCTATGTGGGTTACATCCCAACAGATAGTTTGTCTAGAATTCATATTTGGATCCGACTAGGTTTTACGCTGGTTGTCGGCTACCTAACGCAACCCTCCTCCTTTATCCGGGTTTGGGACCGGCAGTGGATAATATCCCCTGGCGGAGTAATGATGAAATGAAGTTTGAACACTATCTTCACATGGAGAAATTTCATGAGATGGTGGTGAATTAAGATAATTGATATAGTTGTGTTCCATAACTTAGTTGACATGGTGAAACCAACAAGTACAATATGGAAACACATGTGAATTCTCATGTGAATTATATTTGTACCAAGCTAGGCATACTTAACATATATGCTGCAGCTTGAGGGAGAGTGTTAAATAAGATAAATAAGGAGTATTAGTGCAATTAATTTTAAATACTTGTATGTATATATATATATTCTTGTATTGTATACTTTGAGTGAGAAATACATTATTTTTATTCACATAACAATCCTCTTCTAAACATAATAACACTAGATAATCTTTACCCAATTGTTTCCTATAAATTTTAGGATAAATTACACATGACACCTCTTAGATTTAGCCAAAAAAAACATAAAAGCCCCTTGAGTTATCACTTCTCAAAAATGACAATGACTCACTTTTACTTTATTCACCGCATGTCACTTTCCTCAACTTAAGGAAACAACAGTTAAATTTTCAAAAATACCAAAAAAGACCTTCCCTCCCTCCCCTCCCACCCCTGGTGGAATTCTTTTTCTACTTCTCCAATGGCGGTGGTTTCTGTCATCACATTGTCATTTCTGATAACTCAAGGGGTTTTGTGTATTTTCCTAAACCTCAAGGATGTTGGGTGTAAATTACATTTATTAAACCTATTAAGCAGTGGAATGCAGTACTTTGAAAAAGAAATTTCCCCATCCCTTTGAAAAATTAAAAATGTATAATATCAAATACACACACACACATATATATATGCATGTCAAAAAAAGAATAAAAAAGCAAGCTTGGGGACCATTTATATGTAGAGGATTATTGTGATCATGATTTCTATATTCTACTAAAAATTTAATTGCAGATGAATGGACTAGAGGCAAGAACAATTTGGAAAGGAGCACTACAAAAAAGATGAAGGCTAACCTCAAAGAAATCAGAAGCATCAATTAATGAAGTCAGAGAAAATACAAATCTCAAAATTGGAGCTATAACCATTCGTCTTTTATCAACATCCACAGATAAATCCCTCCCAAACTTAGCATCAACTCGCCTTAAGCTTCCCTGACAAATAATATGGCTTATTAAAAAGCAAGGTTAGATGAAACAAAACATGCTAATGGAAAGACACAACATACCTTAATCTGCATATTGACTGCCTTGCATGATGCAATATGTTCCAAAGCACCCATAGAAAAAAGAACCTGGGCCCCTGATTTCCCATATTTGTGGCTAATTCTCAACAGTAGAGCAAGTTCCGCTTCAAGGACATAAACTCGCTGCAATGAATCCAATGAACGGCCACAATCCTAAAAGTGATAAAGGTGTGAAAGCAGGCCATCATATAAAAGGGGGAAAACATACAGAATGACTACCCAAGAAAAAAGTGTTAGCCCAGTTACACAATCAATACCAACTCAGTCTATTATTGATGAAAGCCAAAGCAATTATACTCGTAAAAAAGCAATTCCAGAGATATTAACAAAAAAAGAAAAAGGAAAACGCAACTTCAGATAGAGAAACAGTAAGACATATTTGCATGCATGTCAAAAGAAGTAATCTCTCCTCAAATGAAGAAATTAGACACTAGACAAATGTAAGGAAGATTACAAAAGAATCCCACTCGGCTAAAAAGAAAGTCACATAATGGGCATGGTTGAAATTTAGTTCCTAGGATGAGTGTTTGGTATGAAATAATGGGATTGCACCATAGATGGATTAAAATTTGAGATGTTGCAAGTAGCACAAGTTAGAATTTGAATGAGACGTAACAGCCAAGTAGAATGGGAAAGGGCATCCAGCATCCTTGTAATACCCCTGAAATTAAAAGAAATTATTACCATAATTTGAGATATTTTTCGTATGCTTATCTGAAGTTCAAACTCAAAAAGGTTTTAAGGACAAAATTTCTTTAAGGGTGATTGAAAATAATACCCCTGAATTTAAAACAAAGGAATTGAACAAAATGTCGTAATTACCATAATTTGAGGGATTTTGGAGCATTTATCCAAAGCCCTAACTCCAAAAAAAAAAAAATCAGTATGAAATTTCTTTAAGGGGGAATGGAAATAATAGCCGAGATTTTTAAGAAAATTCGGAAAATAAGAGATGGAGATTTTTCCAAAAGAAAATGGCCTAAATCATTTTAGTACTTTGGATTCTCAATTGGGGTATTAAAGTAAGTTCTCAAAATATTTTGCGGCCCTAGGGTGATTATTGGAGGTTTTAACATAATCAAGGGTGTTCAAATTCCGGTCATTGGTCTGACCAAAGGCAGCAGCTGGTCTTCAGTCCAATCCAGTTCAGTACCGGTTCAAGACCGAAAACGGGTTGGACCAATTAGATGTTATTAAGTTTGATGTTATATTTTGTTATCGTTATGTTTTTTCAAGCTTAATATTAAATTAAATGTTGAATTTGTGATTATTTAATTTGTTTTATGGAGTTAGATGTTGATTAACTTAATTTAGAATGTTGCATTGTGTTGATTGTTGATTCTTATTTAGATTTTTTTTAAGACAATTATTGTTTGGATGATATTTATAAATATATATACATATTTTTTTAATTTTTATATTCAAAACCTGAAAATAGGAAAAAAAATATATATATACCGGTCCAAATTCAGTCCAAGGCTGATCTCGCCCGAATGAACACCCCTAGTTACGTAATTCCCTGAAATTTTCAAGGCATAAGTGAACTTAAGTTGCAGCAGGCCAAGGTGTAATATGTCAAAAGTCGAGGGCTAGAATCACAAGGAAAGCCCCCCACCCCCCCGGGGGGGGGGGGGGGTTGAAAAAGTTACAGCATGAACGCGATAGAAAGCTGTCCGCTGCATTGTAAGCATTGGGATTCCCTTCAGGCGACATGACGGCCTACAATGACAGAAAGGATAGGCCATCAATGGTCCAGATGAGCTTGCCAACAAGCAATGGTTTGATACGATGGTTCCGCCAGTCAGATTTCACCTATAAATAGAGAAGGGTTCAAGCAATTTTTGGACCACAAATTGATTAGCTTTCCAGTCAATTTAGAGACAAAGGTGAGAGGATTTTTATTTCTGTAGGCGAGAGGATTCATTTGGTGTCATTGCGTGTGTTTTGATGAAGAAATGAGGGAGTTTCTAAGTTTGCTGAAAAATCGCACCCTGACCGAAAAAACCAGTTAGGCAAGGGAGAAGCAGCAGTTGCAGCGACCTTTTTGGCCAAAAAAGAAGATGAGAGCGAAGAGTAAGGGGAGAGAGGAAGAACAAGGATGGGAAAAGGCAAAGAAACCAATGAGTTGTAGGGACACTGATCACGAATCTCTTGCTACAGAAGAAGACCAAAGGATGCCAAAGCTTCAAGCGCGTTATGTCATGCACGCGGATGTGAGAGAAGTCACTGTGTGAGGTGGGGGCCCAAATTACACATTCCAAGAGAAAAAAAGAAGAGAAAGAAAAGATAAATAAGAAAAACAGAAAAAATAAAACAACAATAAAAAATAAATAGAGAAAAATTCTGGAAAAATAAAAAAAATTCCAGAAAATTATTTTGTAGCCAGGGGCATGTGACAGGTGAGTCCGAGGTTTCAGAAGCATTTCGGGCATGTGAAATTATTTATTTCATGTGCATTGTTACATGTATTTATTGGCGATTATGATGCATCAAAATGTATGTTATTTGAATTGAACATGTGAGTACTTGGTTTAATTGCATGTGTGTCATTGTTTGACCATGAAAGAAATGGGATGTTAATCTAGAGGGTTATTCCCATTATCTCCAAAGCCACGATTAATCAGATGACTATCATAAGTGCATCCTCACCTGGGACTAATGCACTAAACGTTAAACATCTCATGCATCATGCACGAAAACATTTTTGAACCCTCACTTAGCATTTAATGCAACATTCAAACGTGTCAAATGATACATGCACTGGGGCAAGCAAAAGATACATGACAAGCTTGCTAGTAGGGTGCTGCTTTTTTCTTTTTTTTGTAATTTTACATCATTTTATATCTAGATTATGTTTTCAATTCTAATGATATAATTCTGAACCTTGTACTCTATAGATGTATATTTGAAGTTACATTTTGAATGAATACATATACAAAGTTATGTATTTCTTCATTAGGGTACTGACGCAGAGTGTAGCGCGTGTAAAGAAAACACATGAAAGAAACCCTTGAAAACAAGTTTTAATAGCCGAAGCTTGGCTTCCAAAGAGACGCAAAACTAAACTTGTTTTGTTGGAAAAAAACCCAAATAGGCTGTTGCAATTGAATTAATAAAAAGTTGATTACAAACCCTATTAGGATTCTATTAGGATTCTAGTTGGATATCAATTATAAGTATTAGATGGATTAGCCGAACACTATATATATATAGAATTAACATCCCAAAATATATGAAGTATTAAAATCCTAAAAATTTATGAAGTTTGTTCTGCTACTGTTTGGGCCGTTCTGGACTGCCCAATTTAGGTTGAGTCGGCCTTGGGCCAGGTCTTCAAATAGGAATAGTGACCACATCATTCACCTTTACTTGAGAAGAATTCGACCTCGAATTATGATCCAAGTATGACAACTCAACATCCGGCAAATACAAAGAAAGATCAGCAACATTGAATGTTTTGAAAATACCCATATGATTAGGCAATCCACAATATAAGCATTGTCATTTACCTTCTTTGTAATCTTGTAAGGACCATACTTTTTTGGCTTAAGTTTGTTTTACTTTTCTGCTAGCATCTGTTCCTTCTTCAAGAATATCATGACTTTATCTCCAATCTCAAATGCCTTGTGTTTCCTATGCTTGTCAATTGTCGCCTTGTACTTATCATTTACTTTGTGCAACTTTTGCTTCACATCCTCTTGAACAGCTTGAACTTGCTCGGCTTGTTAGTTCATGGAGCCTAATTATCACCTTGGCACATATTACCCCTATGCAATTTTATAACAAGGGTGGTTTTGGGTTTTCACATGTATTTGTGTTGCCTTAATTTTTCCTTATATTAGGGTGGTTATTAGAGAGTGTTGGGTGTATTCTTATAATCTCCAATTCGATTATAATGAAAAACTTGTAGCGGCGACAGTAGATGTAGCTCTCAAATAGAGAGTGAACCACTATAAATCTTGTATGTTCTTCGTGCTCGTTTTGATTATTTTCTCTTCTGCTATTTAGGATTAAGACTTTAATCCTAACACGGCTAAGTCACTATGTTGGAGTAAAAGATGAAAAACTGAGACTGAGAGAACAAAAATATTTGCCGTGCAAAGAGTCTATTTTTTCATTAACAGGAAATGAGTTTAAATACAGAAAAAAGTTAATTAATGCATCCGAGAAATAAGCAATTAAATGGAGCATGTTACATGATCAATAAACTCCTAAAAAACAACAACTATCAGCTAATGCAGCTATGAAATAGTCAACAAATCTAAACGTGACAAATAATAAAAAAAAAATGAGAAATTCTAGCAAAGCCATTGATTGAGTCTTGTTGCAGTAGCTAAGGCACGTTTCCAACACACTAGCTACAACACTGAAACCTAGTACCTTTGGCAACTTTATCAAATCCAATCTATGATTAGAAACTTTCATGTATACGATGAAAAAATGATGATCTTTCTGTTGAGCTATGCACAGTGTTGTTGTAGGCAAATTTCGCTTGAGCTATGACTAGGTCCCATTCTCTTGGCTTGTCTTTGCAAACACTGCAAATCAGATTTCCCAAGGTACAATTAACCACCTTCGTCTGTCCATCAGTCTAGGGATGCGTTGTGCTCCTGAAATTCAAAAATAAATCGAACATCCTCCACAATCCCTACACCTCCATTGGAATTTGATTCACTTCTAATGGTTTACTCACTCTCCCCCTTTACAACCAACAAATGAACCTCTTGAGTATCCCTACATCACAAACTTAAGAGTGTTTATGTGTAATGGTAAGAAAATTCATCCCTTCCACTTTAGAAGTTTTGGTTTGGTTCTTTTCCACCATAGGTAACAAGGTATAACGCATACTCTCTTTCTCAAGCTGATATGTGTTCTTCCTACCCAAGTGTTTAGCATCCACGTCAAATAGCCAAGGCCTCCCAAATAAAATATGGCAAGCATCCATATCAACAATATCACAATAAACTTCGTCAGAGTACTTACCAATAGAGAAAGGCACCTCGTAGCATTTATCCACACATATGCCACCAACTTCTTTGATCCATCCAATCGTGTAAGGGTTTGGATGTATCTTGGGAGTTAGCTACAACTTCTCCACCACATATCTTCCTATGATGTTCTCCTGACTTCCACTATCAATAATCAACTCAAAGATTTTTCCTTTCACCGTACACCTCATGCAGAAAAGCTTATACTGCTGAGTAGTATCTTCATTCTTTTAAGATAGCATTAACTTCCTCACTACACAGGTATACTCTCCATGTCCATACTCTTCTTCATCATCCTCCCTATCAGGCCCGCAATATACTTCCTCTTCAGCAACATCTTCCTCCTCCCTTTCTATAATATTAACTGACTTTCTCCTTGGGTAATCACTAGACCAGTGCCTAACCTCATTGCACTTGAAACACTTTAAGAGAACAAGCTTTGCATAAGGGTTATTGGATTTTGGAAGATTAGAAGTAGTACCTTGAGTGTTTCCCCCCATTGTAGCCTTATTAGAGTTGAGAGTATTAGGTGGATTGAAAGGTTGCATTCCCTGAACCAACTTGCCTTTATTCAAAGTTGCTTGTTTATTTTTATTCCCGCTATACCGACGATAGTTGTCATTACGGGCTCTCTCACTTAACATTAACTCAACCTTTAAAGCTAAGTTCCTTACTTCTTGCACACTCAAAACTATTTGAACCCCAATTTTATCACGAATAGCAAGCTTCAATCCATTTGAATAACAAGTTACTTGTGGATTGTCACTTTCTGACAATTGGTTTCTCACCGCCAATCTCAAAAACTTAAGAGGTATATTCATTCACACTCTTCATTCCCTATGCACATCATGTATTATTCATAATCAAGCGGTAAACACCTACCTCTTAATAGCTGCTTCATTCATCTCCATGTCTGAACTAGGTGTCATCCTTCCCTCAATCTCGTCTCTCTCAATCATTCCCACCAAACAGATACACTGCCCTTCAATCTGTAAGCCACTAACTTGACTTGTCATTCATCAAGGATCTCCATGTATTCGAAAAATCGGTCAACCTCAGTGATCCAATCTAGGAACCCCACAATATCAAGATCTCCACTAAATGTAGAAATATCAATCTTTAGTTTATACACATCGTTGCCCCAATGGTTGTACTAATACGCATTCCTCCTAACCCCTCTACCACCAAGGTTAACTATTGTTTGACCAAGATCATCCTCATCATCCCTATCATCCGTCATTGGTGGCCTTCTAGGATTAATAGGGATAGGATTAATGGCTGATCTTCCCGAGTAAACTCCTCCTGCGTGATTCATTCCATTATTCTAGTTCTTGTTATCATCACCTCATGTTGGAATATTCAAGAAGATAAGCAGCCGAGAAGATCAAGATCAAGATAATCCTAAGTTTAAGTTTGATTATTTAGATTATTTTTTAGATGTTTATCTTTGTAGTTCTTTATTTATATTTATCTTTGTAGTTCTTTATCTTCTTGTTGTATTTAAATTAATGTAATCTAGTCCTAGATAGTAGGAATGTAATCTAGTCCTAAAATATAGGAGAATTCTTAGGAGAATTCTTAGGAACCTCTTGTGTATAAATTTCATCATTGATATCAATAAAACTACAAGGAATACCGGTTCCTTTTCTCTACATGGTATCAGAGATTGCAAATCCAAGCCTGTTTTTCTAAGAAATCGGTGCCTTCATTGCACGATTTTTGTTTTTTCAGTGCCTTCATCGCATTGTGCCCTAATAGCACTCGGTTTCTTCCTGTCGTTCCACACGTTTTTTCATCATTCTGTTCTTCCTTCAACATCAGCGAATCCATGTCAGAAACATCAGCAAACCCATCGACTTCACCTACTACCATCACTGGAGAACATACTACAGTAGACCAGCCTTCTCCTCTTGCTGGCGAACTGCCAAATATTCATCAATCCTACCGGCTAGATGGTAGGAATTTTCTTCAATGGTCACAGCTAATCAAAACTCTTCTTAAAGGCCGAGGAAAGAGTACTCACCTCACTGGAAATTCCCCACCAGAAACTGATCCAGGCTTCAGCGCATGGGATGTGGAAGACTCCCGCATCATGTCATGGCTATGGAGCACCATACAACCGGACATCAGCAGGAACTTTATGTTCCTTAGCACTGCTCGAGCAGTTTGGGAGACCGTTCATCAGACCTACTCAAAGGCCAAGGACGCATCTGTGATCTTTGATATCAAAACAAAGATCAATGGCTCAAAGCAAGGTCAGCTAACCATCACTGAGTATTATAATCTGATGCTAGGCCTATGGTTAGAGCTTGATCAATACCAAGCTATAAAAATGGTATGCCAAGCGGATACTACAACTCTCAATCAGATTCTTGAAAGAGACCGGATAGTTGAATTCCTAGCCGGCTTAAATCCCGAGTTCGATCAGGTAAGGGTTCAAATTCTTGGTAAGGATAAATTACCTAGCTTAAATGAGGTGTTTGCTATTGTTAGAAGTGAAGAAAATAGGAGAGGAGCCATGCTTGGTGGATCCAATATGGAAGGATCAGCACTCATCTCCAACAACAGATCATGGAAGCAGCAATCAACCAATCGAAATAAATCCTCCGGACGAGAAGGACAGTGGTGTACCTTCTGTAATAAGCCGAGGCATACTAAGGAGACTTGCTTCAAGTTGCATGGAAAGGAAGCAGTCCTCAATAAACTTGGTGGATTCAAGAATATAAGGACTCAAGGTCCTCCGCAAAACTATCCTCAAAGCTATCTTTCAAACAAAGAACAAGAGGGAGAAGCAGAAAAAGAAGAAAAACCGAGTGTTGGAGCTGGTATGGACCTCAGCCAGCTCAATAAAGAAGAAGTTTATAAGCTGAAGGAGTTTCTAAAAACCATTCAAGATGGAGGAGGATCCTGCTCTATGGCTCAACAAGGTAAACCAATCAGTTTTACTACTTTTCTAGCCTCCAAAACTGGTAGGAATAACACTTGGATCTTGGACTCAGGAGCTACTAACCATATGACACCAAATTTCCAATTTTTTGATACTTATGAGCCTTTTACATCATCCAAACAGATCACTATTGCCGATGGAACCACAATTCCCATTAAAGGCAAAGGAAAAGTTATCTTTGGTCCAAATTTGTCAATAAATCCAGTCCTTTATGTACCAGATTTAACTCTTAGCCTTATTTCTATCAAACAACTCACTCAAGACCTCAATTGCAATGCTGTTTTCTCTCCATATGTGTGTAAATTTCAGGACATGGACACGGGGAGGACGATTGGTGTGGCTAAAGAACAACATGGGTTGTATATCTTTCAAGGGGGGAGCACTAAGCCTAAAGATCAGCTGCAGGCAGCCTACTCAACCCAGAAAACAGCCTCTGACCGAGCTGCCATTTGGCTTCATCATCTTCGATTAGGTCATCCTCCTTTTAGCTTAGTGAAGGAAATGTTTCCTGCTTTGTTTAAAACTCTTAGTCCTAGCAATTTTCAATGTGATGTGTGTGTTATGGCCAAACATCATAGAACCTCTTATTCAATTAGCAATAAACTATCATCTAGACCTTTTGATTTGATTCATTCGGATGTTTGGGGTCCTTCAAGAGTTTTAAACCAGTCGGGTGCCAAGTGGTTCATCTCATTCATAGATGATTGCACTAGGATGTGTTGGGTTTTTCTTTTGAAAGATAAAGCTAGTATTGGGACTGTTCTCCCCTACTTTTGCAAAATGGTTCATACACAATTTGGAACTAAAATTAAAAAATTTAGGACAGATAATGCAAAGGATTATTTCAATGCACATTTGCATCTCTTCTTTCAAAACGAGGGAATTGTCCATGAATCTTCATGCATCGATACTCCACAACAAAATGGAGTGGCCGAGAGGAAGATGAGGCATCTTTTGAATGTCACTCGAGCCCTTCTTCATCATCATAGTACTCCTAAATATCTATGGGGAGAGGCAGTCTTGACAGCCACTTATGTTATTAATAGAGTCCCATCCAAAATCCTTGACAATCAAAGTCCTTTCCAAACTCTAACCAATTTTTTCCCAGACCTGAAACTGCACTCTCCATTGCCTCTTAAAGTTTTTGGATGTGTATGTTTTGTTCACATATCTAAAGTCCATAGAGACAAATTTGATCCTAGAGCAAAAAGATGTGTTTTCATAGGGTATTCTCCAACTCAAAAAGGATACAAATGTTATGATCCTATCTCCCGGAAAGTCAATATCTCTAAGGATGTTACCTTCATTGAGTCCCAATCTTTTTTTTCTCAGCCTAAGGGGGAGCATACTCAACCAGAAAATTTGGATAATCTTTTCCCAGATTTCCTTCCAGCATCCCCTATTTCTATAGATGATTCCGTCCATCAAATACCTCCATCAAATCACACTGATTCAAACCAGCAGTTGACAACCAACAGATACAAAGGCTCACCCTATGTGTATAAGAGAAGACAACCTACTGCTGATCTTCAGTCCACACCAGTTGCAGCCCCAAATCCCAGCCTAGAAGAGCACACATCTGATGAACAAAACAGCAGCCAAACAGATCAAGAATTTCCTGATTTGGACCTGCCTATTGCCCTCAGAAAAGGGGTCCGAACATGCACCAAACATCCCATTGCAAATTTCTTATCCTACCATCGCCTTTCTCCTCCCTATAGAAGCTTCCTAACAACCCTAGATGCTAGTGTTATTCCAAAATCAGTGGACGAGGCACTAAAAGATCCAAATTGGAAAGAAGCCATGTTAGAAGAAATGAGGGCTTTGGAAAAGAATCAAACTTGGGAGGAGGTGACTCAACCTAAGGGAATTAAACCAGTAGGCTGCAAATGGGTCTTTAATTTGAAATACAAAGCTGATGGTACTCTTGAGAGATACAAGGCAAGGCTAGTAGCCAAGGGTTATACACAATCCTATGGGATTGACTATCTTGAGACTTTTGCCCCAGTAGCAAAGATGACAACAGTACGAGTCCTCATATCATTAGCAGCAAATTTGGGGTGGAAACTACAACAATTAGATGTTAAAAATGCATTCTTGCATGGAGATTTAGAGGAAGAAGTATTTATGGAATTACCCCTTGGATTTTCTCATAACAAAGAAGGACAAGTGTGTAGATTGAAGAAAGCGTTATATGGACTTAAACAGTCACCACGAGCATGGTTTGGGCGATTTTCTACAGCAATGCACAAAATGGGATACCGGCAAAGCCGAGGGGACCACACCCTCTTCCTAAAGCACACAAAAGATAAGGTAACTGCTCTATTAGTTTATGTTGATGATATTGTTGTGACAGGAAATGATGAAGCTGAGCAAGAAGACCTAAAGCAAAATCTAGCTAAGGAATTCGAGATTAAAGATCTTGGAAGGCTGAAGTATTTCTTAGGCATCGAGGTGGCCTATTCACAAAAAGGGATCTACCTATCTCAGCGTAAATACACTCTTGACTTATTGACTGAGACTGGATTGCTAGGTGGAAAGGGAGCTCAGGTTCCAGTAGATCCAAACATCAAGCTACAAGAAAATTACTCGGGAGAAGCAATAAATAAAGGGCAGTACCAAAGATTGGTAGGAAAACTGATATACCTTTCACATACTAGGCCAGACATAGCATTTGGAGTAAGCCTAGTAAGTCAATTCATGCACAAACCCAATGAGGAACACATGAACGCAGTAAGAAAAATTCTTCATTACTTGAAAGCCACACCAGGAAAAGGGATTCTCTTCACACCAGGAGCTGGTCTAAAAATTCAAGGGTACACAGATGCAGATTATGGAGGTTCTTTGGTTGATAGACGCTCTACCACTGGGTACTGCATGTTCTTAGGAGGAAATTTGGTATCTTGGAGGAGTAAGAAACAAGGAGTAGTAGCACGGTCAAGTGCTGAAGCTGAATTCAGAGCTTTGGCTCTTGGCGTGTGTGAACTCTTGTGGCTGAAAATTATTCTAGAAGATTTAAAGATTCAAATACCATATCCACTTGAGCTGCTATCCGACAACCAATCAGCAATCAATATTGCTCATAATCCAGTGCAACACGACCGAACCAAGCACATTGAGATTGACAAGCATTTCATTAAAGAAAAACTTGAATTCGGGTTGATACAAATCTCCTATGTTTCAACTAATCAACAGGTAGCAGATCTTCTCACTAAAGGATTGCCTGTTAGGAAATTTGAGGAACTAGTCAGCAAGCTGGGAATGGAAGACATCCACTCACCAGCTTGAGGGGGAGTGTTGGAATATTCAAGAAGATAAGCAGCCGAGAAGATCAAGATCAAGATAATCCTAAGTTTAAGTTTGATTATTTAGATTATTTTTTAGATGTTTATCTTTGTAGTTCTTTATTTATATTTATCTTTGTAGTTCTTTATCTTCTTGTTGTATTTAAATTAATGTAATCTAGTCCTAGATAGTAGGAATGTAATCTAGTCCTAAAATATAGGAGAATTCTTAGGAGAATTCTTAGGAACCTCTTGTGTATAAATTTCATCATTGATATCAATAAAACTACAAGGAATACCGGTTCCTTTTCTCTACACCTCATAATAAAGTACCCAATTGGTTGTTGATCTGCTCCAATTGCTTTTGCATATTACGAGTTATTTCCTGCTCTTCTTTGATTGCTCTCAAACTACAGGCAACCCCTGGTCATCGTTGCGAGATTGGTTGCTACCGTCTTCAATATTGGCCATCTGATTGGTTGATTTTATCGCTCCGATACCACCTGACGTAACGTATAGTGCGTGTATAGAGAAAACACATGAAAGAAACCCTTGAAAAGAACCTTCAATGTCCGAAGCTTGGTTTTCAAATAGGTGCAAAACTATACTTGTTTTGCTGGAAAGAAACCTAAATAGGCTATTGCAATTGAATTGATAAAAAGTTGATTACAAAGCCTAGTTTCTAAGCATATATATAGTGTTCGGTTAATCCATCTAATACCTGTAAATAAAATCCAACTAGAATCCTAATAGAGTAAAACCCTAACAAACATGAAATAGTATTAACATCCTAAAACATATGAAGTATTAAAATCCTAAAAACTTATAAAGTTTCGGCGCTATGGAATTCGCCCCCCCCCCCCGGCGACTATTTCGCTACTGTTCTACTACTGTGTTGGGTCATTCTAGACTGCCCAGTTTAGGTCGGGTTGGCCTTGGGCCAGGTCTTGGACAAGTCAGGCCGTCGGCCTTGGGCTAGGTCTTCAAACAGGAACAGTGACCACATCAGGTATAATTTAGACTACGTTTGGTGCGTTAGAACCCTTCATCTTCGATGCCAAAATATACAAGTGTCAATGTCAAAATTACGCAAAATGGCTTAAAAGCTGAATCAAAAACCAAAATTAAAGTCAATGAAATGATAACAAGATACTTGTTGGCATTAGGTGATATGGTCAATTCAAAAGGTCTAAGAATAATTCAAACACTAGCTGTCGAAGCCACTTGTCACTAGAAAACCCATGGGCTACGTGTGGCCTTCAACCATGGTTGAATGTCATTGGATCTATTGTGGAGAGCCTAAAACTCACCGGATGAGGTGAGTTTGCCAAAAAAACGACCAAATCTATTAATTCAGTCACCAAAGCCGCTTGTTGCCAGGAAACTTGTGGGCAAGGTGCAATTGTGGTCCGTGGTTGTAGTGTCATTGGATCTGCTGTGGAGAGCCTGAAACTTATCTGTGAGTTTGCTGCAAAAAAAAACCAGATTTGGTAATTTGGTTGCCAAAGCTACTTGTCACTGAAAAACCCATGGGCTAGGTATAGTTAGCAATGCCTGTATTGTCGTTGGATCTGTTGTGTAGAGCCTGGAACTCGCCAGATCTACTCAAGTTTGCCATGAGGACGGTTTGGATCTGGTAAATTGGTCGCTGAATATACTAGTGCCTTTAGGCGTGGACGTAGGTTGGATCTACAAGGTCACCGAACTCAGTGTGGAAGGATTGAAACCATGCCTAAGCTGCTGAGTTCACAGCACTAAAAACGTTGCCAGAAACAAGGGTCAGGTTGTTGGTGTGGCTTCGATGCAGGTCAGCAAAAACGTGGTAATGTCAATGTCAGCCAAGGGTCACACAGAGGAAGACATTCTCAATTAAGTCAGGAGGAAGAGAGATGATGGGTGGTGACTTTTGAGGAAGAATGAAAAAAAATGGAAACAACATAGGTTTAACACCATTCCATTTCGAAAGTTGTTGCCAAAAAAACACACCACTTCCACTGTTTTCATTCCAAAATTTTGGAATGAAATGGAAACCCCGAAAATGGCAACGTTTTCAAACAAGCCCTAAGTTTTCCTTGTTAATTTGGTGATTTTGGAAAATGCAGTTCCCTATAAAATTTCACAAACCATCATCTCATTCTCTAACACAAGTTACATGAAAAAAAATTAAAACATCTCTCTTTTTTTGAACATATGTTTTAATTTTCTAGATTGGAAAGTAGCTTTTATATCTCTTACATTTCAACGCATTCTCCAAATTTTCTATAAAAAATGAAAACTAAAGATTTTATAGAATATTGGAGTCAGAAAACAGGAAATCCTTTTACACGGCTAAACAACCCCTAAGTTTTCAGCATTAGTAGCTTCTTTGGCAGATAGAGAAAGTGAAGATTTATAATGAAGTCTTGTATTACTAGTTGGACATATCAAGTGATTAAAGATGACAAGCATGCTGCCTCAAATTCTTTTAAGATGCCTATTTCTTGGGATTCTTTCACAAGATAGTACATGTAAATATATAAATAAGCTCCAATATGGATCTTGATTAAAAGTTTGAGCATGACTAGCATGGATAACACTAAAATTCGTTGTGTCAGCAAATCCCATAAGCAAAGTTGAAATATCTAATTTCTGCGTTCAATATGATCTTAATTGGTTAAAGTTATAATGCAAGCCGCCCTAGGGTGCAAACAGAATCATCATTGGAGTGATACTGAACACAGAAGAAGCAAAAGAGGTTGCTAACTTCTTAGAGACACTACCTATCTCTCGTAAGCATTTCACTGCCTTCTTGTGGGGTGAAGTCCATTATTTTGGACCATATTTGAGTTGAGGCCCTCAAGCCCAGACTAAGTGTTCCAAGATAAGGTTGGTTATTTCAGCTAAAATAGAAGTCCAACCAAGGACTCTATATACTCTAGAAACCTATGTATGATCACAAAGTAGTTAAGTTACATAAATCTACAGAAATATTGGGCGCAAACAGTATCAATTAGAGTAAATTGAACTTGACAGACAATGGCAAAAGAGGTCTGATAAAGATATGTTTCCTGTTTTGATTTTTATTTTGGTTTTAGAAAATAGATTTAGATTAGGATTTATTTTGTTATCTTGTTAATTTGATTTGTTTCCATTTTTGTTAGATAATTATAGATATTGTAGGATTTGGATCGGAGTCATTTTAGAATGTATAGGTTTAGTTTTGGGCCTTTTGGCCTATAAATAAGGTTTATGACGTACTCTTTTATTCAGCTTTTGGTTATTGAATACACTAATTTAGACAATAAGGCTTATGGTGTACTCTTTCATTCATCTTTTGATTATTGAATATATTGATTTAGAATTCCTTCTTCTTCTTAATCTCTCCTCTTTCTTCCCTACTTCTGCAATTCTTCATTTCTGTCCCGCATCAAGGTCACTGCCTTCTGAGGCCATCAGCTACCTCTCATTGGGAGAAGTCCATAACTTTGGAGCAAATTCCAGTAGGCCTTCCAGTATTTCATCGGTCTTGTTGAGGCCCCAAAGCCAGACCTAAGTTTTTCTAGCCAAGGTCATTTTGGACTTCAAGGTCATGCATAATTGGTTTCCTCTAACTAAAATATAAATACAAGGGAGGCCTCCAAATATTGATTGAACCCGAGATATATCAGAAAGGAAAAACAAGATTTTGTCTTGAGAATTCCGTGTTGATGTTTCTCTAAGATATGTTGCTCCTTTCTAGATTGAGAGATTTGAAGGTTGGTGATCCTAGTTCAGTAGTTAGTGGACTCTAAAGGCAATGTGGATTTAAAATTCAAGCAAGCATTACCTTAGATCAGGACTTGGTATGTAACTGAAGGACTGTATCACAAAAGAATTAAGCACAATAGTTCAATGACGAGACGTTTGGACCCCATGATATGAGATAAACCACTTCCAAAGAAAATTGTCTTCTATTCAAACTTTTCCAAGCAGGAGATCATTCAGATTATGCCACAGAGAGAATAAAACAACAGGTTACCTAGTTAAATTTCAACAGAAGTTGGAAACCATTCGCATCTCACCCTCATCAAAGATAAAAGGAAAATTTTTATAAGAAGACAAAAAAATGCAACTTGGTTGTATGGCACAATATGTTCAGTGGTAAAGCAACATGTGCAAATGTAAGTGTAATGAAAGTGAGGATGTTATGATGGATGTGCAGTCATATAAGAAATGATAAATTAAAAATGAAGTTATTCATTAATGGGGTCAAAGTGCGTCCTACTGAAAATAAGATGTATGAGATGTAGTTAAGATGGTTTTGTGAAAAGAACACCATCAGAGGCTCATGTGAGGAGATGGATGGAATGACATAGGTTTTTAAAAAAGAGGCAAGACGAAGAACAATAAAAACTTCTTGGGAAATGTGGAAGCGTGTAGTGTTTGAGTAGTAGTCTTTACCTGTGTTGCTGAATTGTTAGTAGTAATGTTATTTTGTATTGTTGTTATTGTTTTGTTATAAGGCGGTTTATTGTATGAGATTGCATCAGCAATTTATTGAAGTGGCATGCTATGTATAATCACAGCTATGCCTCTTCCTTTGTATCTCTTGATTCATTTTCTTATTGTTCAATAAGAATTGGTGTGAGTTTCTTTTCTCTCTCACATTCTTTCTTTTCTCATGCCCTAGGGTTTCATTACATGGTATCACAGCCACTGCTCTACCTTGATCGCCTCCAATCCAGCTCTTAGTTCATCTTCTTCTCCACCACCTCATTCTTCTTCATCCTAGTCATCCATCTCACAGTTAGATTTTGCGGCGGTGGCTAAGGCTTTTTGCTTCATTCTAATCAAGCTGGACTCCAGCAACTACATTTTCTGGAAGGCTCAAATTCTTGCAACAATTCAAGCATTCAATTTGCTACCATTCCTAAATAAATCACCGCCTACAACAAAGTATCTATCAGATCCAGAAGCAGGTCAAGTTGGATCTCCTTTGGTTAATCCGGACTATCTGAATTGGATCAGATCAGATCAGATCAGATCAACTGCTGCAAGAATGACTGTTTTCAACCATCAATAAGGAGGTATTAGCGTAGGTGATTCATTGTGAATCATCTGCAGAGGCATGGACTTCTTTGGAAAATCTTTATTCATGTCAACCCATAGCTAAGTCCTTTCAATTAAAGCAGCAATAAAGATCTATTAAGAAAGATGTGAATGATTATATCCTAAAGATCAAAACTATAGGACATGTCCTTGCAGCCATCGGAGAACCTTTGAATGATAAGGAACTTTTACTTGCTATCTTGAATGGTCTAGATCAGGAGTATGAAATTGTTGCCAATTTAATAACATATAACTGGATGATGTTGATTTAGAGAAACTGTTACTGATGCATGAGTAGAGGTTAACATCCAAAAATTTGCCACCATCCTCTGCTAATTTTGATTTTGTTATATCTTCCTCTATGAATGTTAATGTGGCATCATATTCATCACGGAATGGTAGTGGTTTTGTCAATAATAAAACTGGTTATGTACCAAGGGGTGGTGGTTGTGTAAACTAAAGCGGCAAAGGTCGGGGTAGAGTGTCTGGTAAGAGAATTTACTGCCAGTTATGTGGCAAACCAGGGCACTTTACAGATGAATGTTATCATCAGTTCGATAGAAATTTTCAACGAACATCTAATCAAGGATTTGGAAGGTCTAATAATGGTGTTCAGTCAGATTCTAGAGCATATATGGCTTCTCTTAGTGATTCTAATGGAGCCTACATGAGTGAAATAGAATCAATACAAGGGGCTCGGCAGCTTTCCTCAACCATCTGAAAACCTATCCCAATCCTCTTTGCTAGATCCTTCATGATTTGTTGACTCTGGAGCAACAAATCACATCATCTCCAATCTCAACAATCTGTCTCTACATGCTCCATATCATGGTGCAGACAAAGTGGCCACTGGAATGGTAAGCAACTGCCTATCTCTAATATAGGTCTCGATCAATTGTATACTCAAACAAAACCTACTTCTATTATTTGTTTGCCTAATGTTCTTAATGTTCCAAGTATGACGAAAAACTTAATTAGTGTTTCACAACTTACTTGTGATCATAATGTTGTTGTTGAATTTCATGCTAATTCTTGTTTGATGAAGGACAAGGGTATCGAACTGGTGCTATTTCGGGGACACCTTAAGGATGGGCTATATTGGCTGATTCCAACATTTGGTCATGCTGCTCACAGCACCTCGGCCCACTCCATTAAGCCTTTGTTTGCTAATAATGATTTTCTTTTAAATAAATGTAATAGACAAAACTCATTTGTCATGAGCTGTCACATAGCGCAAATGTAGCCCAAATTACTAATGTCTGCTAGCAATGGCATGCAAAATTAGGGCATCCATCTTCCAATGTATTGAAATCTATTTTGAATAAAATTCATGTTCCTTATTCACATTCAGCTCTTTCATTTTGTGATTAATGTAAACTTGGCAAATTGCATCAGCTTTCTTTTACTAATTGTGAAATCAAGTCAACTAAACCATTAAGAGTTGGTATATTCAGATTTATGGGGTCCCTCACCGATCATGTCTATTGAAAGATATCGATATTATCTTTTTTTTTTTTTTTTTTGTGGATGCATATACTAGATACACCTGGCTACATTCTCTGAAACTTAAGTCTAATGGTCTATCAATTTTTACAATCTTCCACAAGTTTGTTGAGCTTCACTACCAAACTAAACTGTCATGACCCTAAAGATTCCTCAAGAATAGATTAGTAAATATAATAGTAGGGGTTTACATTTCCTTTTGTATTTTCTATTATAGGGCTTTGTCTTTAGCTAATAAGCAAGGGTTGTTTGTTACATAGCACATGGGTGCAAGTGAGAGGCGGTTAGGCAATATATAAGCCATAGCTGAGAATGGAAGAATCACGTTTGAATTGATAATTGAATACTCTGATTTTCCCCTCTCTCTCTCTCCCTTGCTTTTTGTTCTTCTAATTTTCCCTATTCTTCTTCTAAATTCTCTCTTCAATCTTCCAATTTTCAATCCAACTCTAGGCTAAACCCTAAGGGTGTGTTTGATTGGGGGTGGAAAGTGGAGTGGAATTCCAATTTCATGGAATTCTAATTCTCATCCCACCCCTTAAGAATTCCAATTACTTGATTTCAAGGAAAATTTTCACTTTTTGAACTAAGATGGAATTCGAATTCCATGAAGAAAAAAAAAAAACTGTTTGATGGAATTTCTTGGAATTTGGATGGAAAATGAATTCCACCCTCTTTTCCACCCCTATCAAACGCACCCTAAATTCATGATAATTGGTATCAGAGTAGCCAATGATTGACTATGGTTTTAATTCCAATAGAAGGTCGGTGAAATCAATTTCAGCGATTAAGGTCCAGATTGAGGAGGCTTGAAGGCGACTACTATGAGGTGAGCGATTTCCCTTGGCGATTGTGGAAAGGCGAATTTCGACGGCGAGCTAGCCAGACAAATTCCGATCCGATCAGGGGTATTGCTTCTGAACGCAGTTAATTTCCAATGTAGGACTCTCAGCGATGAAATCTAGTGAGTCCATTCGAAGGGGAAAGGTGAAGCAATTCCGACGATATAGGTCACAATTGTCAACGATCTAGGAGCGAAGAAAGATCTGACCAATTCTCAAGGAGTTGCGCGATTGAGGCAGTTGGGCTTGAGGCGATTCAAGTGGTCCGGTGAATTCAATGGAATTGGTAGTCCTAACCATTGACCAAGCCGACTTCCAGGAACAAATCAGGCTGAGCGCTTGAATTTTGGAAGCAATGGCCGAATCAAGGCAATCGCATGTGGGATCCAAAGTATTAGCGATTTAATGGGTGTCGCGATTTGGACTCAGGGGTGTTACGATGCAGTGGATTGGACTCGAGAGTGTCTCGATATAGTGGGTGTTGTGATTTGGACTCAGGAGTGGATGTAGCAAATGAACTAGTAGTGAGTTATGGTGATTTTGGAATTAAAAGCGATCGTAAATTGGGTTGGGGCGAGAAAGAGGAATCGGTGGGGAGGCGAATGTTCAATTGCAATGATCGCGAGTAATTGAACGATCGTGAGCAGAGCTGATTCTGGCCATCCATGCAAACTGAAGAAGCAATAGCAGAGCAGGTGGTCCTTCGACCATTGGGCAGTGGTCGTAGCCAGTAAACGGTGATTGGGTGGGTCATGACTGCTGCAAATCTAGATTGACAGCAGATAAGTTGAGCTGCCGATCTAATTTTAAGAGTTATTGCTAGCCGACGTGATTAACTCCACAGGCAAGATTCAGTGCAGTTGATTCATCAGAATCAATTGAGTTCTCGAAAAATTACAGCAGAGCCGACGACTCTCTACTAATTTAATTGAGCCATTGCTACTTGAAGTGGAATGGTGAAACAAATTCAGTGGATTTGGGAGTCAAACCATAAACTACTGCAACCATCAATTCTCAATTCTAGATAATTTCGTTGGTTGCATCACAATCGCTCAAGGAAGGCGAGCAACCTAGGCTATTCCAGTGGTGAATTCCGGCGATTTGGAAGGTTGATCGACTTTTGGAGCAATGGTGAACAGTGGTGATTTATAAAGATGATTTTCGAAAGTGAATGGTGGCTGCTGTGAAGCAGAGACATAAGGAAATGTAAAATCTTACTATTATATTTACTAATCTATTCTTGGGGAATCCTTAAGGTCGTGACATAAACTTAAAGCCTTAGAAACTAATAGTTGGGGGGGGGGGGGATTCAAAGGAAACACAGACATATAGCTGCAATGGGCCTCACTCTATTAGCTCATGCACATATGCCATTAAAATTTTGAGTATAAGCCTTCCAGACTGTTGTTCATACAACTAACTTGTTACCAACTTCTCCCATCAAGTTTAAAACGCCCTTTGACTCACTCTACCACAAACCACCCAATTATTTCTTCCTGCAACCATTTGGTTGCGCTTGTTTTCCTTATCTTAGACCCCATAACAAGCACAAGTTTGATTTACACTACCAAATGTGTCTTCCTTGGATATAGTCACTCTCAAGCTAGTTATAAGTGTTTGCATCCATCAGAAAAGGTGTATGTTTCTGGACATGTGCAGTTCAATCCTAATGATTTTCCCTTTCCTACTTTGTTTCCTTCCACCTCATCTTCTTCTTCATCAGTTTCCAATGGGTTTCCTACCTCATTGTTCCAATCTCTTCGCTCTTTCACTTTTGTTTCTTCTTTTCCTCACGTAGCACAGCCCTCAGCTCATGTCATGCCTACCTCTATTTCACCTAATTTACAGGTTTCTTCTACCGAGTTAGTGTCTTCTCATCATGACATGCAGTCACCTACACCTACACCTAAACCTTGTTCACCTAGACCCAAAATGGCTCCTGCTCCTATTCATCCAAATCAAAGCCCAAATAGCTTGAGACCTCTTCTCCCCATGCCTTAGTGAGTTCTCTTGAACCAAATTCAGTTCAGGAGACTCTTTTAGACTCACGATGGGTTAAAGCCATGGAAGAGGAATTTTCAGCTTTGCAACACAATCATACTTGGGACCTTGTTCCCTTCTCTAAGGATATGAACCTGATTGGTTGTAAATGGGTGTTCCAAGTCAAGTATAATTTTGATGGGTCTATTCTTAAACATAAGACTCGGTTGGTGGCCAAGAGTTTTCTTCAAAACCAAAGGGTGCACTATGCAAAAACATTTAGGATGTGTTTGATAGCATGAAAAATGTCACATTCAAGGAATTGAATTCCATCTTTGGTGTTTGACACACTATATTTTCCATGGAATTCAATTCCATGGTACAACCATTAAAGCATGTTTTTGGCTATTTTCCATGAAAAATTCCATCTAGGGGGGAGATAGTTTTTGCTTTCCATACAAGTTGGAAAATGTTTTCCTTTCCAACTAAATGTTATCAAACACACCTTTAGTCCAATTGTTAAGGCACCAACTATTCGAGTGTTGTTGTCATTAACAGTTACCTTTGGATGGGATATTCAACAAGTAGATGTCAATAATGTCCTCCTTAATAGTGATTTGATAGAAGAAGTGTTTATGACACAACTTGAGGGGTTTGTAAGTTCTCAATTTCCCTCACATGTTAGCAGATTGAGGAAATCACTCTATAGCCTTAAGCAAGCTCCTCGAGCTTGGTATACAAAGCTGAGGGCTACATTACAGAGTTAGGGTTTTTCCAGGGCTACTTCTGATGCTTCTTTATTCATTAAACGAGCTTTGGGTTATGTCTTGTTTGTTCTATTATAGATGATATACTCATTAAGAGTTCAGATCCTACAACATTTAAGTCTTGTATTCGTGACTTGAATATTTATTTTGCCCTCAACACTCTAGTATGAGTCAATTACTTCCTAGGGTTTGAGGCATACAGGGACGATAGTGATATATACTTGACCTAATCTAAGTACACTTTGGATTTGTTGAGAAAGGCTGCAATGCAAAATTGTAAACCCTGTGATACACCTATAGCATCAGGTGTTTCATTAACTGATGAGGGTGATTCATTCTCTAATCCATCGTTGTATAGGGCTATTATTGGTTCACTACAATATTTAACATATACACACCCGGACATTGCCTTTGTGGTTAACAAGTTAAGCCAATTTTTGTCTGCACCCAAGTTACAACTTCGATCAGCTTGCAAACAATTGCTTAGATATCTTAAGGGGACTATTGGCTTGGGTTTGTTGTTCTCTCCATCACCTAATGATGTGTCCCTAACTATTTATACAAATACTGACCATGCTGGTTGCAAGAAGGTCCACCAGTGGATTTTGTGTGTTTCTTAGCAAAAATCTAATTGTGTGGGGGTCTAAGAAGCAGTCAGTGCTAGCTAGGTCAGTTCGAGAAGCTGAGTATCAGGCAGTTGCACTGAGTGTTACAGAACTTTTGCGGCTGAGGTCTCTGTTTTCAGAATTAGGTTATCCATGTACTGCTACATCAATTGTGTGTAGTGATAATTTGGTTGCAAAGAGTATGGTTGAGAATCTTGTATTTCATTCTCGAACTAAGCATATCGAGATTGATATACATTTTGTTCGTGAAAAGATGGAAAATGGTGAAATAGAGATCAGATTTGTTCCTATTGCTCATTAAGTGGCTAATATTCTTACCAAAGGATTGTCAAGGGATCGGTATCTGTTTCTATGTGGAAAGCTTGGCATCAAATTGTCTCTAGTGCATGTCAATCCTAATGATTCTACAGGAAGTACAAAGATCAAAAATTCTTCTTTTGTGGAGTCTGGTTTCAAGGGGAATGTGGAAGTGTGTAGTGTTTGAGTAGTAGTGTTTACTTGTGTTGCTGATTTGTTAGTAGTAATGTTATTTTGTATTGTTGTTATTGTTTTGTTATAAGGTGGTTTATTGTATGAGATTGAATCAGCAATCTATTGAAGTGGCACGTTGTATATAAACATAGCTATGCCTCTTCCTTTGTACCTCTTGATTCATTTTCTTACTGTTCAGTAAGAATTCTTGTCAGTTTCTTTTCTCTCTCACATTCTTTCTTTTCTCGTGCCCTAGGGTTTCATCACAGGAAACTGTTATATGATATGAGTTATAAGGTCCCTATAGAAAACATGGCCATAGATAAAAATGATTAGAGAGATGGAATTCATGTAGTTGACCCCACCTAGGAACTAAAGCTTGATGTGTTGTTGCATTGAACCAACTAAACAGAGATTAACAGAATGGTAAATCAAAATCCAGAGAGTTGCACACATGCCGCCTCCAATGTAGAAAGCAGGCCAACATGCTAGAAGCAGTTTTCACAAGATAATATTTTTTAAGCAAAAAGAAAATACCATAAAAAGTAATCCCATAATAAGCTCACCTGGTAAGAAAGATTGCTGATGCTTGTAAAGCAAGACCTTAGGAAACCTCTCCTTTGAAGTTGGCTTAAGAAGTACTTCTCACGATCAATCCAAATCAAAGCATCCAAGACATATAGTGATATTGTTTTTCCAGATTCACTACCCTGGGTGGCATCCCTTATAACCTGAATGTAAATTTTAAAAGCTAAAAAATATATACAAAGATATTCATAGCAGAAGCAGAAAAAGAAAGTATGCTAACTGAAGTATATTGAGAGATGTCCCATAAATTAATTATTTTAAGATCATAGGAAAATTTACTTCACACAAACTCTAGTCCATCCGACAATAATTCTATAAGTAACACCAACAACAACCTCTCTCACCTTAAACAGGATTGTTCCTGGATCCTGAAGTTGCTGTAAGCATTGATCACCAATACTCAATACCCTTAATAACATGGTTTCAATCAAAACTGCATTCAATGTGTTCACTTTTTTTTTTTTTTAAAGTCTAAATCTCCAAAATGGTACTTCATCTAGTCACTTCATACTCATCCAGCAACAAAAAAAAAATAATAATAATAATAATAATAATAATAAAAATTGAGGCAACATTTCTTGAGAGTCCTACAATGCTTTATCCAAGTCTTTAAAAAATGAATGAAGTTCTATTCTTTCTAAAACTTAATAAAACCTATGGAAAAAGAAAACATTTCTTGAGAGTCTTACAACATGCTTTCTCCAAGATTATAAAATTGAAAGGGTCCTTGCGTGGCACAAGAAGAAAAGATTGTAGAAGATTGAAGAAAGAGAAGAAAATAGGAGAAGAATGACAAGAATCTGAGAGAGAGAGAGAGAGAAGAAATTGAGGAAGGGGAAGAAGAAGTTGAAGTAAGGGGGGGGGGGGATTTCAGCAGGAAATAATTCAGCAGATCTTATTTAAAATCAATAGAATAATTCATGATTACATCAATTAAGGCTATTTATAGGATAAAACTGAAAGATATATATTCTCATTACAGTTAACCAAATAAATAAAAGCTAAAATCTAAAACTTAAATACAAGCAAAATCCTAATATCAGAAACTAAAGTTTAAATTTCCAATTTCTTATCATTCTCCCCTTGTTTGGGGGAAAAAAATAACAAACACATCTTCAAAGTTTTATCAAAATCTTGTCTACATAGGGTAAAAGGCTTTAAGCTGATTCTGGATGGGGCAGTTTATTATAGGGGAGGGTCCCATACCTGGGCCAAGGAGTTACAATGATAAGCTCACAAGTGTTGGAATGTGCCTTGACTAAAATTTGTCTTTTGGTTGTTAAGTGGCATGGTGGCATGGATTCTAAAGTCATCTTGGACCGTTAAGAAGCATGAGCTTAGGTTGACTCGGTGGAATCCTTCAGCTGGTCTTTCTTCATCTTCTGAGTCTCAAACTGTGTGGATCTGGTACTCTGATTCATATACAGCATGGGTTCTGTTAAGGATATTGGGGATTCTTTAGGCTGGTTTATGTATATATGGCTATAAATCATTCTTGCAAACAGTTCTGATAGGCATGAACTTCTGTCGGAGGGAATAATAAGGGTCTGCCAGTGGCCATGAAAATTGGATGTATTATAAAAAGTTGAAGACACAAGAGGGTCTTGACCAAGGGAAGTCTGGGAAGACCTTCCCTTGGGAGGCTATTTGGAGGTTGACGGCTCTGCCCAGGGTAGCTTTCTCTGTTTTGGTTAGCCAGTGATGCAGATATCCTTACCATTGATGTTGCAAAAGAGACGCTTGTGTCAAAACTATGGACAATCGTCTTATTATCTTTTTCTACATCTCCCAGTAGCTAGAAGGATTTGGAGCTTCATTTTTGCAATTGTGGGTATTCAAGGAGTCATGCAAGTTTCAGGTTTGGGCTTTTAGTTTACCTGGAGATCAGGCTTTTTCCTTTAATGAAGCAGAGGCAGCTTTGGAGACTTTTCCCATCCAAAATGGTGTGGTTTCTTTGAAAAGAGAGAATTGCTCATGTCTATGCTCGAGTAGAGCATTCCATCAACTTTCTCAAAGACTCTATTCTCCATCCTTTATTTTGTTACTTGTCTAATTCTAATCCTTCTCTTTTTCTTCCTTTACTCATTTCCTGGATGAGTCCCTCTAGCTGGTTGGTTTATTTTTTCTTTTAGCTGTCTTTGGTGTTTGGTGTCTTTCTTTGCAACAGTCTTGTTCTTTGTATAGGGTCAACCCCCCCCCCCCCCCCAAAAAAAAGCTCTCCTTAGAAAAATGTTATATAGATATATACAAGCATATCCAGAATGCACAATGTTGCGGGACTAATCAGAGAAGACATTATTCAACAATAAAAATTACCCCAATGGTGGCAACCTGGTTAAAAGAGGCACACAAGCAGAATGTTATAAAGCAAATACAATGGCAAAAGCTAGGATGCAAGAGAATATGGAATAAAGCAAAAGTAAAATACCAGAAAACAGAGACAAGCAAATGGGGTGAGAGAACAAAAGAACCCACCAAATCCAGGATTGCTTGAGCATCTTTCTTTAGAATATAAAAACTGGCCTGTGCTAATTCTGCTTGCTCTTTGTCCATCTGACAAGCACAGTTTTTTTTATGTATATATATGTGTGCATCAAGCCATAAATGAAGGAATAACATTGAGAATAAGGGCACAAAAACTTCTCACCTTCTGGAGATCCAGATCTTCGGTGCTTTGCTCGTTGATCAACAAGAACTGCAGAATTGATGTTGGAACATCTGGATCGAGCATATGCTGGCAGTACTGGAAGTAACTGAGAAGCAGGGCATATTGCCTGGATGCAGAAATATCATCTAAAAGTCAGATGCAGCATGGTGAACACACAAACAATTAAGAGATTAGAAAGAGAAAGCACAATACAAAAACATATCAAGCCTTAATCCCTCTATGTGGGGAGAGGAAAAGCAAAATAATAAATAAATAAGGGGATGGCCTAACTAAAATCATACCGTCTCCTCAGGACTTCTGATGATTCATTTCTAAGGAGTGCCATGATAAGTTTGAACAAGATAGAGTTGCATGCTCCATTTGACAATTGCTTAGCCATGATAATATCGAGACATGTAACTGTGTCAGAGTTTAAACCACCAGGAGACAAAAACCTTTCATCACGTAGCTTAGCCACGCATGTAAGAGCTACCTGAGAAATATTACATCAATGGAAGAGGTCATAAACAAAAATCAAAGGTTTGCAGGTGCTACACAGTGATCAAAGGGCCAAAGGTCACAACAGGTAGAGATATTTATCCTACCTGAGACAATATTATTGCCATCTTTAGTGAACAGTCAGGAGAAGCAGAAGCACTCAAAGAGGCATCAAGCAACCTGTTAGATATGCATGGAACAGTTACAGAATGACTACATAAAATAGTATATAAGCAGAAATATGAGGAAACTCACTGAAACAAAATTTCTGATCGATTTTCAAGAGATGTTATTCTTCTGGATGCAGAGATCTATAGTGCAGCAGAAGGATAATGAGAAACGAACACAAGAAAACAATCTTAGCATAGGGTCACAATCAAAGATAAAGGACTCAGTCTCACCTCAACGATCTGAGACCAACCAGTTAACATATGGAGTTGGGCAGCCTGCTCTTCAAGGTTCTTATTATACTTCCATGCCCATCGTAATAATTGTTGAATTGTATCTCTCACCTCATTGAGCTCAATCTCACTGCCAAAAGTGCTAAGTTGGGGATTAACAATGTTGTATTTCTGAAACCAAAAAAAAAAAAACCTGGATGAGAAACAAAGAATATGGCAAGAAGAAATTGTTTTTCAGCTTTCCATTTCTAGTTTTCATCTTCAAAATTCAATTTCTTTTTCCATAGAAAACTTGGGAAAAACATTCAATTTCTGAAAACAAAAAACTATTTTTTCATCTCGAAAACTTAAGAAGTGCTCAAAATGATTGTTTTCATACATGCACAAAATTTAGTAAACAAGGAAACAAGTTCAATAGAGATATCTTAATTAAGTTTTCTATTAGCTCTTTTTACTAGGAAATTTACAATAAACTCCAAATTTTAAAAATATAGCTACAGTCTAAAATATGAATTCACTAATAATTTTAGAGTTAAAATAACAGAACTCAAACACCTAAAATGGGATTTAGCGCCCAAATTTGTCTCCGCAAATTATCATTCTCATTATTACTACACCATTCAAATTATAATAGCACAATGATGACATTACTACATTATAAATGTAATGTTATGCCATCAATAAAAAAACAGTGCTCCATAATATAATACCATGTTACCGATAACATTATTACAATAAAACAAGAACCTACAAAACCTTTATCCCACTATGTGGGTAATAACACAATAATAATATTAAAATATAAAATAGTTGCATTATTATCACTACAAGATTAATACTATAAATAAAATAATCATGATATATCTAATATTATAATTTTAATGATAATGGTCATTAATAATATCAATATTATATACAAATTGTGAATAAATTAAATTGATATGCTATAAGATCAATATTACCAATAAAACAATTATGACACGCTAATATCATAACATTAATAAGTTTTAATTCTTTCTACAATTTTTAAAATTTAGGATCTAACAAATAACAATGTATTATTATTAATATTATAATATTCACTAGAAGAATATTATAACTCAATACCAAAATTGGTAATACCAGAATGGTGTTACATATACAATAATAACGATTTACTAATATCATAGTGTTAAATATTAATTAAAATATAATAGTAGCAGCATCAAGAATATCAATTAGACTTAATATATCAAAATTTATGACATCGGTAATATTATAGATATTATAACATTATTAACATTTCAATAGGATTTTAAATAGTAAAATATTTATGACCAATATATTATTACTATATACTACCGGGACATAATTAAAAGTACTAACAGTAAGATAAGTAAATATTATAAGAATATTATTAGTAGTTAGTTTAAAAATTAATAGTTTTATTATTTATAGTATACAAGTACAATTAATATTGATCCTGATTAAACTGGAAACTGTCTTTTCAAATGGAAGACATGGGAAAAACTACTCATTTACATGAAACATCATATCAAGAGTCCATACAATTTAGAAAACTACAAAACAGAGCTTTCCATTCTCTACTTGAAAATCTTTCCAGTTGAACAGGATTTCCAGTTTTCCATTTTTTATGGGGGAAAATTCCAGAAAACAAGGTTGCTTCCACAATTAAACTGCCTCTAAGTTTAAAAATCTAGAAAACTATTCTGTACAAGGTAGGCAAATCGAAGTCCAATACAAAATTTATAAACCAAATAAGCCAACCTGCCAAAGTTGGTCACGCAGTGCAGCAAGATCAATTAAACGATCACCACGTTCTGAGAAGTAATAAATACCTCCCTTTTGAGAAGTTGCCGGATTCCCAAGAATATCGGAGGCCTACAAGACAAACTCTCTTCATGTAAAGTTAAGGGAAAACATGGAGAAGATTTTTTCAGGTCTTGTGTCATACCAGAACGCCAAATTTCATATTAGAAACAACCTCAGAATGCTTCATGCTGGTATCAGGACACCTGAACTGGACAACTTCAAGCAATTCTAACACCTAGATAACAGAAGAAGGAAAATTTTAATTATCTTCCTTGAAAAAGGGCATAAGAAAAGAGGTCCTGACCTCAGAAAAAATGAAAATAAAAAAGAAAAAGGCTGTGAGCAATTAAACCATCATGGACCAACATATTAGAGGAAAATTTCCAAGCAAGTGGCAGCAGGATCCAACTCAGGAATGGAAATAGGTATATATGAATCAGGCAGATCTAATCCAAGAAAGATAAATGAGGAATTTGAACTAAGGAAGGCTTTCACAATTACAGTTGGATGACCATCAAAGATCTACATTGATCCCGACTCTCTTTCCTATTCACAACACGCATCTAAGAATAAGTCCATTGGTGTATGATAATTGTAGATGATATGTCTTAACGGATGAGACAAAAAGGAGTGAATAATAAACTTGAGTCACGGAGAAATACCTTAAACTCCAAAGGTTTAAAATTAAGTATGTCAACAACTGAGTATGTGACATACTTAGATGATATGTCTTTATTAACATTTTGTCCATTATTGCTTTTTGCTTTTTTATTTTTTCAGGTCTTCTGTCTAAATGGGGATTAAGGCTTGTGATTGTTGTTGTTTTTCCTCAAAAGAAAAAAGCAATAATGGACAAAATGTTAATAAAGAGTATAGTCAAACATATTTTTTTGCTTGAAACCATTTATGGTGGCTAATTTCACAAATTCACCATATAACTTAGTCACTTTATTTTTTTAATTTATATTTTTATTTTATTTAAACTTATTTTTTATTATTAATAGTTGTGGGACCAATTGAACTGGAACCAACATAGCACTGAACCAATGCACAGATCAGGTCAATGGCAGTTTAATCCCCATAACTTATGTCACATTGACTCTTTTTATTTCCCTTGTGCATTTGTGTTTACCAGATATGACGAAGGCAGGGGTATAAATACTTAAATACACATTTTAATGGTGTTTCAATAAATATGACCTTTAGTGGAAAGAAATTTTTCAGCCTCTTATACGGATGAGAGATAGAAAGATACTTTTTTCCCCTATGAATTCCATTTATCTTCAAGCATATTCCTAAATAACAATGGTTAACAATTCAACATCATATCAAAGCCGACCTGCAGGTTATGGGCCCACACTGCTTCAACTGTGCAGTCAAAGCACACATTAGAGGCGTGTTGAGTGTAAAAAATAATAATATAAAAGATAAGCCCTCTATCTACCAGTTCAAGCCTTTAGATGAGATGGTTGTTAACAATTCAACAATAGTTAAACATTCAAACTGTTCATATACTAATACTCAACCTCTAGATATAAACTCCATATCCTAAAAATAAGAGTTTAAGAAGGCCTAAGCCTGGAAAATACATATGCATTCAGAACAGTTATCTGTGTCCATTTTACAATAGTGTAACTGTTATTTGCATCTCCAAGGAGAGAGACCAATTATCAAGAAACAGTATGGTAAAATCAAATGGAAAACATACATAATGATCATATATGAGGCATGAAAACATGAATAAACCAGCATCCAGGCCCAACATTTATAACCAGCTCAAAAAGAGAGATCAATCAGTTACAGAAACTGCAGGTACCTTACTCTTACTTATTGATCTGGTTCCTGCATTATCAGCACTATCTTGAAGGATAGATGAATGAGACACATTAAAATCCATGCCATATTTAACGTCTTGGCCAAGCAAATGAGCAAGAATACATTGACATGTTTCCCGGTGGCTGGAACTAGAGGCATCAGCAGAGTGTAATTCAATAGTTAATAGCTTCAATAGCCATGCTCTCTGGAAAACAGGAATAAAGAAAAGGCAAACAGGAAATGCATGAGAACGAAATGCTGCAGAAAAATAATTAAATGAAACCACCTAAAGACAGTCTCCAAATAGTGTGGAAGTTCTATGGAGATTTCATAGGAAGAGAACATTTCAATATTAGAGCACAAAAAATACAGATAACAACTAGTAATCCAGCCAAAAGCTGCAATGGGTACAAAATAAGAGAATATAATCACCTAGCACTATTGGATGGAATGGCAGGCTCAGGTCAGGCCCCACCTGTGTACGCACAGGCAACACCTCCTCTCTCTGATACCACATACAACTATAACCCAACTAAGAAACTTCACACAATATACAATTGCAGAAAACAAACATACAGACACTGTGGTAAGGTGCAGTCGCACTATAGAAACAAAATTGAAACATGAAAAGTTAAAAGTATACTGTCATACATCACAGTCAGAATCATATTTTCCTTGTGCAGCCAATAAATCTTAAATATTGGCAGGCTCTAGTTGTGACATGATTGTAATATTTTCAAGATAAAATGCAAAAATTGACTAACAAATGACCCTAGCTGCTATTTATCAAGTCTAAATTCAGATTTAAATCATCCATTAATATCACAGAGAGACAGAAATCAAAACACTGCTGCTATGACTTCTCATAACAAGCAGAAAAACAACTTTGCCACTTTTAAGTAGACAAGTAAATTGCCTAAGTTACAGCTAACAAAACAGCCAAGGGATAATCTTCCCACAACAATCAAGTATAGCTCAAAGGGTTGGGCTATCAAATCCCAGCATGAGCAAAATATGAGGACGACTGAGATAAGGTTGTTACAATAGACACGCAGCCACATAAGAAAAGATAAAATAAAAATGAAGTTTTCTAAACAAGAATGAGAAAATATATTTCTCTATTTCTTAGTATATTACAAAGATTTCCCTTTTCTCTTTATAGAAGAAGAGAATAATACAAAAGGAAAATAACAAAAAAGGAAAGAGGAATATACACAGAATATATATAAATTCTAAGATATACAAGAATATTCTATATTCAAATCAGTGTTCTAAAAATCGGGCTAGGCGCTAGGCGGCCAGCGGCCGCCCCGAAATTGCCCTAGTCGGGCCTCCTAGGCACCGGCCCGAGTAATCGGCCGGCTTGGGCGCCTAGGGGTTTTTCTCGGTTTAAATATCAATTTTTAGGGCTTTTTTGCTAAATCAAAAATCAAACCTGTTGCTGTTAGCGTCTCGCCCTCTTCACTCTCTTCTCACCTCAACGCCGCCAAGCTTCATCGGCCGCTAGTAGCTCACCGCCGTCGCTGCGTCCAGTTCCATCCTCGCCGCCAAGCTTCATCGTCACCGGCCTCTTCTCCGTCGCGTCCTCCGCTTCCTCCTTGCCTCAGCATCGTCGCCTCCGCCCTCGTCCTCGCCGTCGAGCTCCATCTTCGTCCAGCGACTCCAGCCCACTCGTAACCCCTCTCTCTCTCTCTGTTTTGCGTTTGCTGCGCTGTTGTGCGATTTCGTTTTTATGTTTTTAATTTTTTATTTTATTTCATTTTTCTTTTCTATTTATATGTAATTATTAGATTTATATTTAGTTTTTATTATTAATTATATATATCCTATAATATTTCTAAAAAATTTGAAAGTATATTGATGTTTTTATTATTGTTTATATTTCTGTTTTTATTATATTGTAAAACATAAATTATTTTGTTATTTTATTGTCTTAATTTGAATTATTTGATTATTTTACAAGAAGAAGTCTAATTATTCATGTATTAGAAGAATATGGAGAGGAAGAAGTCTAATTAGATAGTTAGATACTTAAATATTAAATTCTTCAAGTATGGTTTATGTTACATTATTGTCGCTTTTATCTTATTGAACCTAAAACTAATCTATAACAATTTGTTTTCTCATGCTTAATTCTATATTTCACTTGTCATTCCATTATTGTTGTATTTTTGGTTTATATTGCATTATCAATGCTTTTTAACTTTGATTTACGTCAAATTACATCACAAAATTTTAAAAACAAAAAAAAAAATAGCAGTTTTCCTAGGCTCCGCCTAGGCCCCGCCTAGGCGCCCTAGGCGCTACGCCCCAGTCGGGCGCCCGACTAGCGCCTAGCGCCTTTTAGAACACTGTTCAAAATACTTCTATTTCTACACTCCCTCTCAAGCTGGCTTGAAGATATCTTACATGGCAAGTTTGCTCACAAGTTTCTCAAACTGAGTTCTATGTACTCCTTTTGTAAGAATGTCAGACACTTGGTCAGCTGTAGGAATGTAGGGCATATAAATTACTCCATTATCAATTTTTTCCTTAATAAAGTGTTTATCCACCTCTACATGTTTCGTCCTGTCATGGAGAACTGGATTATGAGCAATAGAGATTGCAGCTTTATTATCACAGTAAACTTAAGCTGGAAGGGAAGTGGAGACCCTCAAGTCTGATAGAAGCCTCTTTATGCACATGACCTCACAAATACCATGGGCAACTGCACAAAATTCGGCTTCAACACTACTTCTGGCCACCACATTTTGTTTCTTACTCCTCCAAGTAACAAGATTGCCTCCCACAAAAGTGCAGTACCCTGATGTAGATCTTCGGTTAGTTATACTGGTTGTCCAGTCTGCATCTATATAAGCCTCTACATAAAGATGTCCACGTATTCTAAAAATAGACCTTTCCCAGGGGTTCCCTTTAGGTACCGCAAAATTCTATAGGTAGCTTCAAAATGTTGTGAACTAGGTGAGTGCGTAAATTGACTTACAACACTTACAACAAAGGCTATGTTTGGTCGAGTATGGGATAAATAGATAAGTCTACCCACAAGTCTTTGATATTTCTCCCTTTCTACCACATGCTTGGCCTCAACAGGTTGAAGTTTTAAGTTGGGTTCAATGGGAGTTTCAACAACCTTACACCCAAGCATTCTTGTTTCATAGAATAATCCAGAATATACTTACGTTGGTTGACAAAGATCCCCTCCTTACATCTTGCAAATTCCATCCCAAGAAAGTACTTTAGAGGACCCGAGTCCTTGATCTCGAACTCATGAACTAATCTCCTCTTAAGCTCTTCAATCTCTCCCTTGTCATCACCAGTCATTATTATATCATCCACATAGACAATTAAGATTGCTTTCTTACCGTCGCTGGTGTGCTTGAAGAATAGTGTGTGGTCTACTTGGCTCTGAATGTAACCATAGATTTTCACCGCCTTTTCAAATCTTTCAAACCATACTCTCGGAGACTGTATTAGACCATACAAGGATTTTTTTAAACGACATACCTTGTTTGTACCGAGGCTCTTTTCAAACCCCGGTGGAAGATCCATAAACACTTCTTCTAAATCACCATTTACGAAGGCATTCTTTACATCAAATTGGTGGAGTGGCCAATCAAAATTCACTGCAAGGGAGAGGAGAACTCAAATGAAGTTTATTTTAGCTACTAGATCAAATGTTTCTTAATAGTCGATGCCATATGTTTGGGTGAAACCCTTATCAACCAGCCTTGCTTTGTATCTTTCTATACTCCCATCTGCCTTACATTTTAGAGTAAATACCCACTTACAACCTACTGTTGTTTTGCCTTCTGGCTTGTTCACAATCTCTCAAGTTCTATTCTTTCTAAGAGCACTCATTTCCTCCTGCAATAGGTGAAAAACTACCATCGACTATTTTTATTTTTTCACTACCAGAACAAGGAATATACGAGTTGAATAAATGTGATAAACCAGTCATATGATTAGATGCTCCTGAATCAATGATCCATGGAACAGATTGAAAAGAGTTAGATAGGGCAAAAGAATTTCTACCTGAATAGGCCAAAGAACAATTGGGTGTACCATAGGACAGATTAGGCTTTAGCAGTCGCAGAAGTTGATCAAGTTGCTCTTTGTTGAATGGTCCTACATCAGCTTCATGGGCAGTAGGTTGGGATCGCTTCGACCTAGACTTCCAATTGGCTAGCTTGCCATGATGCACCCAACAGGTCTCCCGAGTATGGCGTGGTTTATTGCAATGATCACACCAAACACGAGGTTTTTCTTCCGCCTTTCATTGACCCGCAATATGACGTCCACAAACATTAGCATCAGCAGTCACGAGCACCATATTTTCAAATAGCCCACTTTCACCATTCTTTTTCTTGCCCAACATAACCAATCTTCGGCTTTCTTCACGCCGAACTCAGAAAAAGCTTCACTAAGAGACAGGAGTGGATTTCAACCAACGATCCTCCCTCGGACTTCATCATACTCAACATTGAGTCCAGCAAGAAACTTAAATACCCGGATAGCATCGACCATTTTCTGATAATATTCGCAATATTTTGTGTTTTTCCACTCATATGTATTGAAGAGATCCAAGTCTTGCCAAATGCGCTTTAAAGAATTAAAATATATGGTGACAATATCACTACCTTATCGAATCTCACCAAGTTTCAAGTTGAGCTCGTAGATTTGGGATTGATTCCCCAAATCGGAATACATGGCAGTGACTTCATCCCATAGTTCCTTTGGTGTAGAGAAGCACATATAGTTCGAACTTATCTCTTCCTCCATGGAGTTAACAAGCCACGTCATCATCATTGAATTCTCAGCATCCCAAATGTCATACAGCGGATCTTTACCGTCTGGGGCTAATGTGGCACCAGTCAAATAGCCAATCTTTCCCCGACCTCGAATGTACATACAAACAGATTACGACCAATGCAGGAAATTGGTACCATTGAGATGAATAGTTGTAATCTGTACCGGATGTGAGTCAGAGGAGTTTCGAGAAACTCGAAACTAGCCTTGAGAAGACTGGGATTGCTGGGTCGAAGTGACTGAAGATGCAGAGTCAGTCATGATGGTTTGAACAAAAAGATCAGGGCAACAGAAGCAAGGACCCACTAGCAACTGGATCTGGATCTGGATACTTGGATCTGGACACCCTAGCAGTGACCCACGGATCTGGATACTTGGATCTAGGTACCCAGTTGCCCAACCTGAACAATAAAAGGCCAGACCTTATCTGAGAGACAGAGGCAACGAACAGCAGCACGAATGAAGTAGCACAATCAGATCAAAGACGTCTGATTGTGCGATGCAGCACGAATGAACGATAGGGGCGACTCTGGTGTGCGATGCAGAGCCGACCTTCGCGACAGCAACAAGGGCGAATGTCTAATGCGTGATGTAGAAGCAGCACGAACGACGGATAGGGGCAGCTCTGGTGTGCGATGCAACGCCAACCTTCACGACCAAGGACAGCGACAAGTGCGACTGATGGAAGCCGACCTTCGCGTGAGGCTAGGAGGTTGAGGCCGTTCCAGAGGTGGGAACTCACTGGAGAACAATGACGATTATAGATGCGGCAGCAGTCGGGATGGCCAGATCTCAGAGGCGACGACTGATGTAAGGGCGGCGGCAGCCTAAGAATGCAGTAGTGACAAGCGGCCGGTGAAGGACAACGGCACTTCTTGGGTATAGCAGAGGAATAGGAGAAATTAGGGTTTCACAGTGAACAGCTGTAATTTATTCCCTAATTCCTACTCTGATACCATCTAAACAAGATTGAGAAAATATATTTTTCTATTTCTTAGTATATTACGAAGATTTCTCTTTCTCTTTATAGAGGAAGAGAATAATACAAAAGGAAAATAACAAAAAAGGAAAGAGGAATATACACAGAATATACATAGTTTCTAAGATATACAAAGAATATGCTATATTCAAAATACTTCTATTTCTACAAGTTTCATATAATGAGATTGAAGTGTCCACCAATTCAAAACAAGATATGGAACAGAAAAGATTAAGGTTGCGTTCTCTTTGATTTTCAATTTTGAGTTTTGAGTTTTGAATTTATTTTCAGTTTTTTGTTTTGGTTGTCTGTTTTTAAAAAATTGAAAACACGTTATCATTGTCATTTTCAAAAACTATTTCTGAAAGCAGAAAATTAGAAGATGCCTTCTCTTTGAAATTTTGAAAATAAATTTTTAATAATATTTTATACAAAAAAATTTGATTATTCAATAAATTAGAAATATTTAATGTTAATATATTATTAAAAAAATATATACATTTTAAAGTTAATGAATTTTGTAATTTTTTTTCCCATTACAATAGTAAAATATGAATAAATACATAAATAAATGTGTTTTGAGTTTAGAATTTGTTTTGGATGAAAACACTCAAAACAACTTTTTGTTGTTTTGAGTTTTCTTTACAATTTTTTTTTTTATTTTCAAAAATACATTTTTAAAAACAGTAAAGAGAACGCGTTTTCATTATTTTAGAAAATTGAAAATAACAAAGAGAACGCAACCTAAGATGTTTGGATATTTGAGAAGAAGATTGATGACACATTTGTGATGCAAGGAGATGAAATAGAGGAAGTGTAGCAAATTAGAGAATAGGAAGATCAACCAAAACTTGATGGGAAACCCTTAAACAAGATATCAAATATGTCCTTGCAGAGGATATGGCCACCTAGTGGGTTGTGAAAGTTGTAATCAAGTAAGCTAAAACAGACTAAATCACAAAACCAGCATATATTGACCACTACCAAACAGTTACAAGTAAAGAACATTGTTTCATGAAAAGGAAGCAAAAATCAAAAAGGATGTGTAGCCAGGGAATGTGGCTGACAAGCTGGATGAGTAACGTATTAAAAGTACAAAGGTCTCAGCAACAATGAAAATAATATTCTTAAATCAGTAAATAGAAAAAATATATATATTCTTAAATCAATAAAAGGATTTGTGCAGGAGAAAAACCTGATGGAGGGAACTAATGCGGAGTGCTTGAGCACTATTTCTTTTTGGAAGTGGAGCAATTCCAATTGTGTCAAGGTGCTGCCCAAATGGGGAAAAAAAGGTTGATAGAAAATAGCAATGACCTTATATAGTAAGCAGCATAAATAATACTGAAATTCTGTAAACTATATATTTTCCAACAAAAAAAGAAAGAAACAAGGAAATACCTTTACAAAGAACTGATATTTTCTGCTACTCAAGAGATCCATAGTCGGACCAGATGTTAACGGATCCAAGCATAATTCATAGAGAAGCTGCATGAGGCAATCAATTATGATGTTATCCAGAGCACATTTAAACCAAGAAAACAAAATTACATAAGGACAAGTAACCTGAAAACCAAATTCATGAAGCAATGCATTGATATCAGGCTTTGACAGCTTTTCAAGAATATCGAGAATAACCTTCAAGCAACTGCATACATAACACAAAAAGTGCATAAATACATAATTCAACTGAAAAAACATCATTAAACTGTTCTCAGAACATAAACCAATTGCAACCTGTAATGAAATTTAGGCTGTAGCAATGTCCTTTCAACAGAGGTGTTAAGATCAAACTTGAGTAATAAATGTGTAATATTTGGAGCAGGCCGACTAATGTTGTCAGTTAATAGCTGCAAATGTTAAAGATAACAATAGATGACCATTATTAAGGATAAAGAAGGAGGAGGAGAAGAAGATAAATGACATCCAGAAACTCCAAAGATTGAAAACAGTAGAATGATTGAATGGATCAAATAAAGGAGAAAGAAATCAAAAAAGCAGAGAGTAACACAGCTCACTTGCAATATGAGGACACCCAGATCATCATTGCTGTTTTCTATAATTCGACTTTCTTCCGATCGGAGGTCCAGGCAGGCAGCATAATCCTCAATCAAAGAGCTTGCAGCACTGGATTTTAACAGCAACTGTACAAGCCCAGCCATGCGAGAACTGTCACAAGCACAAAATCATTCAGTGCAATATTTTAACAAGTGTGAATTTTAAACTGTAACAAAAATCATGTAAGCTCAAGAAACAAAAAGCAGCAACAGAAGTGTTAATATGTTGTAAACCTCAGGATGCTCATAATTTTGATAGAGCATTGTTGAATCTGTGGCTGAAAATCATATCTAACATACTCCAGTATAGTCACAATTTGATTATAATCTTGAGACAGGATGATATCCAAAGGCTGCATAGACAAGGAGCCAAACAGAAATGTTATCACCGAAGGACAACAATTGATTAATCATATTCCATTAATAAAGAAAAAGGTCCATAGGCCAGTAGACAAGAGAACTGACATTTCAAACTCCTAAAAATGGCAACAGGCTGATCTATGAAGTATTATTACAACATAGAGAAAGGCAAGAGGGTAAATACTAAAATGGATAATCTAGATTAACAAAGAAGAAGAAAAAATTCCAAAACTGTTCAGAAAAATAAATACGGGATGAATTACGTTTATCATTCAAGTTCCATTGAAACCACACACAATGCTGTCAGCTCCCAAAGGATCTGACCAATTATCTCACCAATTCGGTGAGAATGTTAGAGAAGGAGGAAGAATTAAAGAAGTTTAGAAGGAATTAGAAGAACATAGAACGGAGGGAGAAGAGAAAAGAGAGAGAAATTCAGAACAATATCAGAATTCTGGTATTAGATATTTTCCTCAGGTGTGGACAGCTTGTATATATATAAGCTGGTCCAGCCACCCACATGCGGCTAACCGCCTCCACATTCTGGGAATTACATGTTAGAGATATGCCCCACAAGCCAATTATATTTACATGTAATTGATCATATTTTACACTGTGACTTTTTATCTTCAATCAATTATTATTGCAAGGCATTATGTTTTTATTTGTCATTGATGGTTGTCTTTATTATTTCCATACTTGACAAAGTCCATAGATTAAATAGGCTCATGGAATATGGTCGTGCATAAAGATGACGATCATGAAACATATTCCTTATAAGCTTTGATCTTAAATGTTCCTAGTCATAGAGTTATTAGGACTGGACACTAATAACTCGGATAGACTAGCATATATGATGCATGCTCAATTAGAAAAATGTCTTGTTTCATGGACATTGGTGTGTGGACACTAATGCATATATGTGGGTGCTTATTATAAGAATAAGTACACTGAACTGACCCGCTACAGAATTCCTAATGGTAATTGTTTATTGTCGAATTCGAATTTTTGTGTTACAATAGTGTAGATTGGTCCTTAGACTTGAGACATCATGGTAGTCTTATATTTGACTGGTTATGCTTTGGTTCTTTTTTGGATTCCAATGGAGTCATTAACAAATTATCATTGGACGTAACCTTATCACATATGAAGGCTTGTGAATGTCGAAATAGGATTCATCACTTATCGATAAGATGAGAAGATGTCCTATGTATTCCGATGATTTCATGACTGAGGAAATCCTTGACCAATGTGAGGTGGAAATTAAAAGGTGTTTTGATTTCATCGAACAAGTCATAAATCTAGAATGGATACATAGTTATTGAATGATTAGGGTTTCGTCATAAAATCATACCCTAAATTCAATCGGGACATAGATTGATGAAAGGATTTTACTGCATGGTAATTGCAATTGAAAAGGTCCATGTTTTTTCATCGTTGGCTAGGTATTCATGGCATATTGCTAGACGTTAACCATGATATGTAGGGTTTTAGAATTAATATGATTAATTCTAAAACTATTAATTAAATAATTTAATTAAGAAACCCATGAGATGTGTTAATTAAAAGAGCCCATTAGTTTAATTAAAGAGTTTAATTAAACTAATAAGTTGGGCCTTGAAATAGCCTAATAGAATTGGCCCTACATCTAGCCCAATGGTGGACTTAAGGGGTCACACACTTAGGTTGAGCCCGTTCCACAAATTAAAAGAGAGATACGGCCCAATATGATTAAGGGTCAGGCCTAAAAAGTTTAGGGGCTTTCCAAAGGCACAATTAGGGTTTTTAAACTCTATAAATAGGCCACTTAAGAAGATGGAAAGGTGTGAAAAATTCAGATCTCTCATTGGAGGCGCCTAAGGTTTGCTAGCACTACTCGAGACGTTGTGGAAAGGGTCGATCGTGTGGACTGTCTTAGAGGAGTTCGTGTTTGCGGCTCTACGGATCAAACAAGGCAGAATCGAAGCTTCACGGTTGGCCGATTTCTAACATTACAAGCAATTAAGCTATTTCACTAGGTACAAGCTCTTACAGCAGTAACTAGCTAGGTACAACCCCTCAATGTTGTAACAACTACTCATCATCTATAGTCTTCTCTAAATAAGGTACCCTTCCCCCCCCCCCTACAAAGCTAGTACATGACAATTACCCCCCCCCCCTTCTCTTTTCAAAAATGCAAAGAAGGGTGGCAGCCTAAGGGAATTGATTGAGTAAATCCGGAAGGTATTCCCAAGTGTTATTGTCTGGATGAAGGTTGAACCATTGGATAAGTACTTGAGTGATAGGGGCACCCTGTTTATAGATGACTCACTGGTCCACTATGGCTGCTGCTTCCATGGTGCTGTTGTTTGTGTTAGGGAGAGTAGGCAAGGAAGAACTCACTAGTTGTGTTCCCACTGATTTCTTAAGGTGAGAGCATGAATACCGCATGAATGTTGGAGTCTTTTGGTAGTTGCAGTTGGTAAGCAACATTTACAATTCTGGCAGTAATTGGGAAAGGACCATAGAATTTAGGATTCAATTTTGAACTGGGCATCTGCAGTAAGGCCTTTAGGTGGCCTGGTTTGAGCTTTAAGTACACTGCATCCCCAACCCAAAACTCCCTTTCACTCCTTTTGTCTGCAAACTGCTTCATTTGGTTCTTGGATGTAGCCAATTCAGTTTTCAACAGTTGTAAGGCTCGTTGCCTCTGTTGCAGACGAGTGTCTAAGGCTGCCACTGTAGATGAATTACTTAGGGCTGGTAACAAGGGTGGCTTGTACCTGTAAAGAGCCTCAAAAGGAGACATCGTTACAGAACTATGGTGGTTGGAGTTGCACCACCACTAAGCCAAGGCTAGCCATCTGTGCCAAGTCTTAGGCCGTAGGAAATAGGTGCAACGTAAATAGGTGTCCAAACAATGGTTTACTCTCTTTGTTTGGCCATCAGATTCCGAATGATAAGTGGTGGACATGTGTAATTCGGCTCCCAATAATTTCATCAGCTCCTTCCCTAACAAACTTGTAAAAATTTTGTCTCAATCAAACACTATTGCTTGAGGAGTACAATGGAATTTCACTACCTGGATTAGGAAGAGAGTGGCTACTTCTTGAGCAATGTAGGGATGGGTTAGGTTGAGGAAATGGGCATATTTTGTGAATCGGTCTACCACCACCATTATGCAATCCCTTCCTTCTAACTTGGGAAGTCCTTCAATAAAGTTCACGGAAATGCTTCCCCAAGACTGCCCTGGAATAGCCAAAGGCTGTAACAGGCCCAAGGTGGCTACTGTTTTAGACTTGCACCTTTTATAGAAATCACAGTTTAACACAAACCCCATCACAAACTTCTTTAGTCCTGGCCAATGGAAAAGTTGTTTGAACTTATGGTAGGTATTCACTATACCCGAATGCCCCCCTATGGGAGACTCATGTAAGGCCTCCAGTATCCTCCTCTTTAGTTGATCATCACTCCCTATTACCAATCTTCCTTGATATCTAATTAAGCCATTTGTTAGGGTATACCTAGGCTTACCCAAGGGATCCACCACTAACTACTCAAGTAACTCCTTAGTGTTCCTATCAGCTTCATAGCTAGAAATTACATCTTGGTACCAGTTCGATACAATAGATGTGATAACAGCAGAGCTTCCTTCTTCATAACACCTTGACAGTGCATCGGCAACTATATTCTCCCTCCTCTTTCTATATTATATAACATAATCTAGGCCCATCAGCTTTGTCATTCCCTTCCTTTGCAAATGAGTATGCAACTTTTGTTGTAACAAAAATTTCAAAGTCTCGTGGTATGTTCTAATTACGAATTTGTTCCCTTCCAAATAGCATCTCCATTTGTCCACTGCCAACAACTCCTTCTCATATATACTCAAACCAAGATGCCGGGGGGCTAAAGCCTGACCAAGGAATGTTAAAGGTTTGTCCTCCTACACCAAGACAACCCCAATCCTATTAGCACTAGCATCTATTTCCAAAATGAAAGGTTTACTAAAATCTGATAATCCAAGGGTTGGCACTTCACTCAGTGCCTTCTTGAGTTTATCAAATGCTTCCTCGGCCTTAGGACCCCATTTGAACCCGTCCTTTTTCAATAACTTGGTGAGGGGACAGCTAATTACCCCAAATCCTTTACAAACCTTCAATAGTAGCCAGTTAACCCCAAGAAACCCACGAGGCCCTTAACATTGGTAGGCCTAGGTCAAGCAACCATGGCTGCCACCTTGCTTGGATCAGTGCTTACCCTTGCATTTGAGATGATGTAACCCTAAATACTCCACATGCCCTTGTGCAAAAGCAAACTTGGACTCCTTGACATACAATTTGTTGAATCTAAGCACGCGTGTTTTGAATTCGTCAAGCAAATCTTCCACGATGGGTATGGGAAACTTGTCTTTGATGGTGATGGCATTTAGTTGACGATAGTCAACACAAAACTACCATGTCTCATCCTTCTTTTTGACAAGTAGCACGGGGGAGGCAAAAGGGCTATGGGTTGGTTGGATGATAGCTCTTTGTAACATATCTTTGATTAATTTTTCAATTTATGTTTTTTGTCTAGGTGGGTAACAATAGGATCTCACATTGATTGGTTCCACGTTAGGTTTGAGGTTGATGGCATGATCATAAGGTCTTTTGGGTGGTAAGGAATTTGGTTCAACAAAGAGGTCCCTAAATTCAAATAAAAGTATGTTAAGTGAGTCAATCTCATGTACCTCCCACTGGTCTTGCGATTAGCTATTCACAGTCACCATTAGTTGCCATTCCTGTTCTTGAGCCTCCTTTGATTGCTCTATGGCATGAAAGGAAAACAATTGGGCCACTAGGGAGAGTTTGTTCTTGAATAGCCTTTGCAACTTCTTTCCCGAGATCATTTTGCAAACCCTTGACTCGAAGCTACCTGTAAAGGTCCTTCTGCGTCCCTCCTCCTCAAAAGTTACCTCCATCTTATTGAAATTGAAACTGATGGGGCTTACCTCCTTCATCTAGTCCACCCCAAGCACAATATCACACCCTTCCAATTTCAACAATCTCAAATCAGCCACAAATTCTTCTCCATGCATCTCCCAACAAAATCCCATGCAAGCCGACTAACTGAGGACTTTGTTATCGTTTGCAAATGTCACTAAAAGGGGATGAGTGTTAGTGAGCTCACAATTGAGCTTTCTGGTCATGGTCTCATCCAAAAAGCTATGGGTACTACCATTGTTAATAAGCACTATCAATTGGCAGTTTTGTACCTTTCCTTCCACCTTGATAACATTACCGTTTGCTAACCCCTTTAGGGCATGCAAGGAAATCTCTCCCTTATCCTCTCCTTCAACCTCCAATTGTCTACTTGGTTCTCCTCCTTCCACCTCTTCATCCTCTTCTCCTTCAAACAAAAGTAATTGTCTCTTACATCTATGTCGTAGGAAATATTTATCCCCACAACAATAGCACAATCCTGTTTGTCGTCTCTACTCCATCAGCTTTCCTCCTTGTGCTTGCACAGGGTTAGAAGCTGGTAAGGCAATTATCCCCTTGTGACCTTAACCCACCTGACCTGCCTCTTTACCAACTCCTCTATTTCCTACTTGCCAGACACTAGAGTTTACCCCTCTCATTTGTACCCTCTACTTCTTCATCAAGGCCTCTATAGTTGGCTCTTGAAACCGAGCACTTTCAACCACTTGTTTGATGGTTCGGAGTTGGAGCATCTTCACCATTGGTCTCACCTCATCACTTAAACCACTAATGAAACTTAATACAAAACATTCTTCTATTAGGTGGGGGTTATGGATCATCATCAGTGACCTTAGTTCCTCAAACTTGAGCTGATAGGCCTGTACTATTTTTTCTTGTATGAGTTTATTGAATTCTTCAACCACATCCATCATACTCCTATACCCAAATCTCTTACACAAGTCATCTGCAAAATCACTCCATAGAAAACCCTCTTTCACCCGAATCCAGCCTTGGAACCAAGCGTCTCCCATGTCAATGAGGTAGGCAAGCCAATATAATCTTCTGTTGATCGGACACATTATACATAGTGAACATCCGTTCAAAATGCCTCACCCACCACCTTGGGTTCTCCCCATCAAACAGAGGTATCTCCAACTTCAATGCAAGGAAACTCAATTGATTACGATTAGCCTGAGTCTCTTGTCTCCTCTCTAAAATGTTCTTGCCCATAATCTCTAGTTCTATCCCAAACTCCAATGACCCTACTGGTCTGTGTCCCATTCCCACTTGGTTCCGACCACTTCCTTGGAGGAAATTCAGTAGAAAGCCTTACTGGTTGTTGGCTAGAGAACATCCTCATAAATTGATGCATATGTTCCCTCATCTAATCGTGCATCGCCCACGTAACATATTGCTTTGTTCTCGATTCTCCTCTTGCCATCTCTCCATCACCCTATCAATCCTGGTCTCCAACACTGTTTAAACCGATGACTCCAGAGTTTCCCATCCGCGCTTGCATATTAGCCATCACCATTGTGACTTGTTGTAGTTGTGACTCCATCTACTCCATCCTTGTTCCATTGGCCATGGCGGCAAACTTCACAAGAAAGAACACTGCCCAAGAGCGTTGCTCTGATACTTGAATGTCAGCTCCCAAAGGATCTAACCAATTCTCTCACAAATTAGGTGAGAATGAGGAGGAAGAATTAAAAAAGTTTAGAAGGAATTAGAAGAACATAGAACGAAGGGAGAAAAGAAAACAACAACAACAACAACATATCCAGCCGTTATCCCACTATGTGGGGTTGGCTACATGAATTCTAGACTTCTATGTGGGTTACATCCCAACAGATAATTTGTCTAGAATTCATATTTGGATCCGACTAGGTTTTACGCTGGCTGTCGGCTACCTAACGCAGCCCTCCTCCTTTATCCAGGCTTGGGACCGGCAGTGGATAATATGCCCTGGCGGAGTAATGATGAAATGAAGTTTGAACACCATCTTCACATGGAGAAATTTCATGAGATGGTGGTGAATGAGGATAATTGATATAGTTGTGTTCCATAACTTAGTTGACATGGTGAAACCAACAAGTACAATATGGAAATACAAAGAAAAGAAAAGAGAGAGAAAATCAGAACAATATGAGAATTTTGGTATTAGATATTTTCCTCAAGTGTGGACAGCTTGTTTATATATAAGCTGGTCCAGCCACCCATGTGCGGCTAACCGCCTCCACGTTCTGGGAATTACAACTAGGTACAAGCTCTTACAGCAGTAACTAACTAGGTACAACCCCTCAATGCTGTAACAACTACTCATCATCTATAGGCTTCTCTAATTAAGGTACCCCCTACATGGCTGGTACATGACAAATGCCACTCCTGTTTCAGACATTACACTGGCCATCCTTGCTCTTTAAAACTAGTTACAATGTGCCCCATGTTGGTAGAAAGCACAACACTACCAAAACGCCTTTGCAATGATTACTCAATATAATAACACTAAATTTACAAGGAAATTATTCAAAAAAAAAAAAAACAATGCTCTTAATTTATAAAATAAGAAATAAAAAAACTGATACAAAAGTAAAAAATATCGAACAAAAATAAACTTCTAAATAGACTCAAAATAGAGATTGTGCCAAAAACAAGCCATTTAAACCAAATTAATCAACCATAAAAGAATAATCAATCAAAAAATAACTTCTAGAAAATTTATTATCACAACCCCCCTCTGAATACCTATTCTATATAAACAAATTACTCAAAAAAATACATTTTAACTAAAACCATGCATGTAATGGAAATGTTATTATTGCTTAAAACCACTATATATATATATATATAGAAAAGAACATCCACACTTTGCGAGGAATGGGAGAGTTATATTTTACACAGCCTTACCTTGCTTTACAAAGGAGTTGTTTCCACAACTAAAATTGAAACCTTCTAGTCAAACTGGTATTTTTTTCTAACAGTCAAAATTCAATCAGCAAGGAATCTAATCAGGTCAAGTGGCACAAAGCCCCTACATTGACTGACCTGGGTGGGAACTGACAGCAACCCTCATTATGTACCCTAGTAAAAAGCCCCAGCAATATTCTTGTTCTACCCAGATGATAATTTCCTTTTATGATGTTCAATTATGGCTATAAGTAAACTGTATGTACCTATCAGGCAATCACAGCAAAATATTAACCACAGTTCCACAAAATGATTTAAAAGAACCATACAACAATCAGCGTCATTGTTTCTGTGCTTCCTCACCTAAACAAAAGTATTGCCACAGAGCATTAACTTCAAACTCCAACAAAAAACATTTGGGAAAATGGGATAGCAATCAACAATATAGATAAGTCACAGAAAATTGTTATCCTCAAGGAGAAATACCTGGTATAGAGGGCGCCAGAAATCAGAAACGGACAAGTCTTTCTCAAATACCAAGATTATGATTTCCAAAGAAAGCAGTACAGCCCTTTCCACAAGTTGCCCATAAGTTTGATTAGTGCGTTCACTAATGATGGAATTAACTCCAGGCAAAAGAATACCCATGATATTTTGGAAAACAGTTTTGCCACTCATAAAATCCTGCAAAGATAGTATGAAAAATTACATTGATTAGAAAATCACAGACATCAACTTGAAAATGAGGCAATGAGACTGGAACAAAGGGCAAAATACCCCAATGGAATTTTTGAAAGCACAACTTAAAATGAATTTGTTTCACATTTGCTGAGATAACCTGAGAAAAAGCAATAAGATTGGCCGAATACACATCTACACGAAATCAACAAGAAGAACACCAAAAAGATACAAAACACACAGGAGTGGGTCGATCAACATTAGAAGCCAAGAAAAAAAAAAATCAATTTTCAAAAATCATAAATCATAAAAGACTGATAAATCATATACACTTCATCTTTTTCAGTTATGGCAGTTTCTATTTATGATTTTTCTGTACATACCTGTACTTTAGGAACCTTTTACAAATATTAAAAAACAAATAAGAATATTTAGCCACAAAAAAAAAAAGAAGGAACAAATAAGGTGGCAAGGAGTTAAAATCTCAATAAAAAATTAAAACCAAGAAAGCCATTAATTAACCCCCATGTTTGCTACGGTAGCTTTCATCAACTTGATCTCTAAATTCTTCAGAAGAATAATACACAAACAACAAGAAAATGGGTGACACATCAGACCCATTTCAATATACAATCTGAACCCACAACTTCATCAACTAAGGGGGTGTTTCACGGACTTCTAGTTTTCTGTTTCTGCTTTCAGTGTTAGTTTCATTTTGTGTACTTTTTTTTCATTTAGGGCCTACTTGATTTTCTTGATATTTTTATGTGTTTCTTTTCAATTTCCAGTTTTAGCTTTTCATTCAGTTTTCATTTCCAATTACGAACATAAAAACTGAATTTATCATTTGACCTTTTTACAGTCAATTTTTAAAAATTTGAAAAAACAAAACACAAAAATGTTGTTTGATTAGCCAACTTGTGTTAATTTCTTGGTATTCAAGTGGTGATGCAACTATAAATTAGTGTAATATAATTAATTAGTATACTCATTTTTACACACAGGATCCAAAATGTTCCCAAAAAATTGTATAATCACTAACATCAGGACCATTCAGGCTATTCTTCGGAACAGAAGAAAAAGGGTGTTCCCAAGTGCATGAGGCTACCTGCTTTTCATGTTGAAGCATATTCAAGGCTAAATTCATATTCTTGTCATAGCCTTGAACATGCCTCAGATAACAAATGAATAAAAATAAATAATAAGAAAACAAAAAACTACAAAAAGAAAATAGAGAATAGAATAACAACGAAGAAAGAATAAGCAAAGCAAAAGCAAATGCATACTTTCAGTAACTCTGTGACAGGGAGCTGCCTTTGAAGCGATGGAGACTGCGCCACTGGTGCAAGTTGCGACTGATCAACAATGTTGTCAACATCCTCATCGTCAATGTCATACATGCTCAATATCCTGCACCATAAAACCCAGTTAGACTACTGTCTATAACCTAATAATTGAAGCCCTTTATGACATTGACTTTGACCAAAATAATAATCTAAATCTATATAATCCATACAAAACTTAGCAAGTGCAGTAAAAAGAGTCAATATACACTATTCAGGTTAGTAACAGAAAATTATGTAGAGCAGCCAGCTCTCCAGTACTCACATCCGGAAATGCTGGAGACAGGAAACGACCAACTGCCATTTCTCAGTAGGGTCTGCATAGGCTCTCTGTGGAAAGGGTCCAAACACATGATCATATACGAACCTAAAGATGCCAATGAATCTGCAATACGTCTTGTTCAATTTATTGGGAAAGACAAAATATAAAGAAAGAAACATCCATATGCAATAAAATATACAGCAAAATTAAAGCCAAATACCTATGCCCTTTATCGCTAACATCCCTTTCTTCAGCAATGAGAGCATTTAACAGATTGATGAAAGATATTGTAGAAGGATATCGTTCTCTTCTTGCCTCTATTTCATTTAACTCAAATCTCATATCATAAACCTGCAATACTCATAAAAATACAAAATTTCACAACACATTCACTTGAAAGGTAACATTTTGACCCTATAGCATCAACCAAGTGTCACGAACCTAGGGTTCGTGATAGGTTAAAAGAGGAATTGGGGAAGAAATCAGAATTGAAGGAAAGGGGAAATCAGTAGAAAGAGGGAAAGGGGGAGAAATAGTAGAGAGAAACAAGAGGGAGAATGGAGAGAGACGTAGAGGGAAATCAGATTTAAGAATTCATTCAATTCAAGCATATCCCCTTCCTACAGCTGAGGCAATATATATATATATATATAGCCTCACTTAGCTAACAAACAAAGCTCTCTAACCACCTAAGCTACAAGACAAAAAGAGAAAATAATAGAATAACAACACCCATATATTGTAACAGAATTACAAAAATACCCCCTAACTGTAATTATAACTCAATTATAGCTTTGTCCCTATAATACCCAAGGTCATGACAATTCCCCCTCCTTGAAATGTTTCTTGTCCCCAAGAAACTTATTACCACCTAGTCATTACTTCTTTATCCAATGCCCATATTCACCCATTGGTTTCTTCTTCGCTTTTCCTTCTTCTTATCTTGTTTTTCCCATTTCTTTTGCCTTCTCTTTTCTTTCTCCTCAGCAGCAACAGCATTATGTCTTGCTGTCACACTAATGGAAACATGAATAAGCAAAACAAGGGTCTCGGTCCCTTCAACAAAGAATCCCTTCCCTTTCTTCCTTTCATCTTGTTTCGCTTTATCCTTCTGCGTCCTCCATTGCTCCAAATCAAAAACATACTGTTGGAAGGTTGCAGCGTAATCAATTTCATGCAAGCATCCTCCCTTAACCTCTAACCAATCTTGAGCTGTCGTCCATTGGTTATTCACTTCGATTAACACACAAGTTTCCTCCCAATTAACTGATTTCTCAGTTGGAGTTACCTAATCCATAGTAGGTAATTCAGCAACTCCTCCCATTCCTATTCTTTCTAGAGAAATAGATTTAAGATCTCAAAAATCTAAGGTTGTTGTGGTCGTTTCCATTCCAAGATCTTTGGCTCCCGGATTGCTAGCGAACATCTTAGCTTCATCCTCAACAGTTACCTCCTCCCACAGTGTCATTGAGGGTTTTAGCATCTGGTTTCTCAGTAACAGTGGGGGTGCTTGAGATGCTACCAGCCGTTGGACTTCCATCCCCCAATTCTTCAATCCCTTCTTCCATGTACTCCTCAGCCCTCTCTACAACCAAGACCGAGGGAGTAGTATGTTTAGACCCTTCCATATCTTCAAGAGGGGCCTCCTCAAGTGGAATTACTTTTACTTGTTGGTAGCTGGAGTACACCAAAGATTTACTTTCAGCAAGGTTGTCCCCCTTCGGTTGCTCCACTTTAAAGAATTCCTCCTTATTAAAACTTCCTTGATAATCATCGAAGTATTCTGCGCAGAAGTTGTAATGATACTTTTTAGTCAATATCATTGCAAACTCCTACAGCTTCTCGCGGAACATTGATCGAATTCCTCGCACTCTTCATGAATCCCATTGCTTGCTCCCTTGTCAATTCAGCTAGACACATTATCCAACCTTTCCCAAGCTTGATTCTTCTGAATAAACTGCTCCTGATTCTTGTTGTGGCCAGCTGAAATTGCAGCCTTCTGCTACTGCCATTGAGGCTCCAATTGCCTCATGCTTCCACTACTTCTCATGGATTCACAAGCAAAATTTTCCACTGAAAATGCAGCATTCTTCTGACTCCAATGGTCTCATATATGCACTGCTCCCCATGGCCGACTTTTCACCAACAGCATACTTCGACGGCCAAGGAATGGGAGTTCTGTACATGCTTCTGTTTTGCCTGATATAGCAGTTCCTATACTCGCCTCTGTCACCTTCGTAAATCAACTGGCATGGCTTCAACGGAGCTGATAAGAGAGTTCGCCCAGCTTGCCGAAAATCATAGCCAATAATCGTTGGCCTGTTCCACTAGTTTCTACAAGTTGCTTCTAAAAATTAAACAAAAATTCGGATTAGCTAACCTTCTTCTCCCTCAATCCTTCCTCATTTAACAAGGGATATTCACCGAATATGTTTGAACTGGCTGCAACAGCCTCGCTCACCCATGTCATAAACTCTGACGAAGCTCCTGCAACCTGTCTTTTGCTTCAATCGCACACACCTAGGCCATCACCCAATCACCGACCACTAGACCAATGGAGTCGCCTCAAGCCTTCTCAATCTAGGCTTGATTAAATCAAGCAGAAAGAGTCAACGGCCCTGCATTTGCTCTCGCCAGGCATATCCAAAAATATGATAGCAACTGTGATGGGTTCCAGAAGTCACCCAGATTTGCTTCTCACCGTCTAGGTCGGAATGGTCGACCAATCAAAGTAGCAACACCAGCAACACAACTGATTGAATTTGCGCTCGCCTCACCCAAAATCTCTTCTCACCATCTGGGTTGGACTTGCTTGCTTACGCTCGCCTCACCCGATCACCGTCCAATGGTCGGAGGACCACTAGCTTTGTTGTAATCTTCTCGGAATCACAGCGAAGCACACCTGATTGAATTCGCCAAAACACAGCTATCGTCGATGATCAATGATCACCGGAGTCCCACCACGCTTCCGTTGCGCCTTCAATTTCGAGTCTATATTTGATCGAAGGAACTCGCCTTTTGGATTAGTTGGCTCTGGATGTGCTTCAGCTCTGGATCGCCTACAAATTCGACTTGGACTCTTACTAAGATCGATTGGTCAGCAGTCACCTATGAACTGCTTCCAAGATCACCTGAATTCTTTTTCTAAGATAGCCTTAATCGCAAGCATTAAATATGATGTTTCCTAGTTCAACAAGCATTTCCATTCTCATTTCTAAGGTAAAGATTTTATAAATTAATGGCTCTAACAAATAATTCATCAGAAGTTTGCAACATTTCTATTTTTATTCTTATCTTTTGTCTTCCAGGGACAAGAATTTAAGGATGCCACAGCTGACCTAAATAAAGGGTTCTAAAACCTGTTCTCAAAACAGATTCATAAAAACAAAATAAAAAGAAAGAAGGAAAGAATCCAATTTGTATACAATTTGCATTTGTGATAAAAAAAAATGCATTCAAATTTCTAACGGGTCCATTGCCAGCTTATATCAATCTACATGGTGCCATCAAACTTTTAGCAAATACAACCCTGAACGCATCACAGCATTGAGTTCAAAAACTAACACCGAATAGTGTTTGCTGAAATGTTCATACTTTTGAGTGTGTCTCGTGTAAACATGAGGGATGAAAGAAAAGTGAAGGGTGTGTTATTTATAATCTTATGCCTTAATGGACCATAAATGACAATTTATTTGCTTGAGTCTATTCCCAGCTTCATAATTCTGAGTAGCCAATGAATTCTTAGGACTGGGAATGTGCATTTACAAGCATTAACCCCAAAGAATACTGACTACTCGAACCCCAAACTCAGCAGTACCAATGACTGACAAAATCACCTCTGCAGGCCTACATCTCCCTATTGCTGATATGTTTCCAACTTGATTTCTTCACTAATAGAACTTGAGTTCATTAGTTGAAAATTCACAATGCAGACTCAGAGTGTTACACATCTTCGCTTGGATAACAGAACCCTCTACATGCTAGGAAAAAGAAAAAATTGATAAGAAAATATTATACTCAAAAACTGCCTTATAGGGGCCAACATTGTGTTGACAAAAATTGAAGGCTAACAGGCCACATGCCAAAAACTTTTTCCAACAAAGAGAAAATTATGCAATTTGAACAAGTTAATCATCAGTTTTTAAGCAACAATACATTGTTTGCTCCTTTAACTATTTTCCAGGAAAGAAGGAAAAAGAAGTAGAAGCAACTTTACAGTTAGTAAATATTATAGTTATTCTAGCTCCAAATGGTAGCAATCTAAATTAAAAAAACACACATATACTAAAAAATCAGTCCTCTTACAGTGCCCCTGAAATCAGCATTTAACACACTGAAAAAAAAATGTTTTGATAAAACTCATCTTACAAAAATTTAATAGTATCTCTAGCCATCACAAAGCATACACTATTGCAGCCTAGTCAACCTCAATACTATGCATCTTGTATGCATTCTTAAGTTGGTTTCTGCTAACTTTGATTGTAAAAATGCAGTGTGCATAAACAAGAATAAAAAAAGAAAAAGCTGCTCACCACATCAATGAGTACATATAAGGTGAAACAAAATAGTCGTTGTAGCACACACATTACGATAATGTTTCGTTAGGGCTACATCAGTTCCAATTATATATACAATCCAGATGGCAAAACTACAAGGACAACATTACCAAACATGTGTGCAATCTATGAATAAACAGCTGCCATAATATTCAAAACACAAATATGTTAACAAGTTATCATACCACCAAATCACTTCGAATTATCTGAGTCAAAGATTTCGCCTTATTTTCCATATACCTCTTGCAAAACTTCATTAGCCTTCCTCTCCCCCTTCCAAAACAATTTTAGAGTGCAGCTGCACCATCTCATGAAATTGAGAAAAAATAATTTTATAATATTATCTTGATTCAACGCCATCTCATAAAACTTTTCTATTTGAAGATGGTGTTAGAAATTTATCTCATCATTCCTTTGCAAGACAGTTGCATCATGTAGGGCATACAGTGTGCCCACAATAGTTCTTTTGCATAGATATGTATTGCCAATGTAACTTGTAGAAGTCAATTGATATTATGATTGTTGTGCCACCAACCCTAACTTGGTTAGGATAAGGTGTAGCTGATGATGATGTCAACACCTGGCCACCTATAAGCCATTAAAAATCCCAAAACAAAAGAACCAAAAAAGAACAATGAGCCACCTATTGGACCCAAGAGAATTTTATCTGTTCATCTTCGCTTCTACTTTTGTTTTCCTCAATTTCCAACAACAACAAAAAATCACAAGCCTTTAATTTCACTTGGTGGAGTCTACCAACGAAATTCAAAGAATAAGTTCTAGATGTAACAAAACCAAGACTTCAAAAGAAATTAATGAAACAGAAATGATCACCAATTTGTATGTTAACACCAAATATTCTAAACTTTGTAACCTACCTGTGCTGTTATTGGTTGTGTGGTGCTCCCAATGTGAGGCCCAACAACCACCGGAAGATCATATTGTTCAAGGTAACTCCAAATAGTATCTTTTAAGGTTGGAGAAACTTGGATAAAACTAGCTATAGCATTACGCAAAGCACCCTGAAAAACAAATGCAATTGACAAGAAAACTATTAGCAGAAGAAATCTCCGGCAGCTTAACCTTTTGCAAGACAGGAGAGTTAAAGGGCAGGGGATGGTGGTGTGTGTGTGTTTTTTCTGGGTTTTTTTTTTTTTTTTTTTTTTTTTGGGGGGGGGGGGGGGGGGGGTTTGGGGAGGGGGGGAATACCTTCAGATAAGGAGGCACATTTTCATAACTGAGGAGCTTGAATAAAGGCTCAATATCAGGAAACCAGTTCTTCCTTTCAATGGGGTTCCCATTTTCAACAACCTATAACAAGGTACACAGCAATTAGAAGAAATTACTCTATGGTAATTAAATTCAGGAGATGTCATATCCACTAAGAGCAAGTCATTTGCATAATGTGATTGCAATACAGTTGGCACCAAATTCTGGTGTAGTGAAGAGAAATGATATCCAGAACCACCATTACTGCTAGTCCCAAGAAATCACAACCCAATGAGATATAGATGAGGGTGTCCAAAACCAAGATTAGTCCTGGTCCCACCCATCAAATCAGGACATTATGAGATGTTGATCACATATTGACCTAAGTTTCAATGTTATTTACATGAAAAGCCCTACTTAAATTCAATGTCACCAAACATTTGCCTAAACTCCCTGTTACGACCCAGGGGTGGACTAGACATTTTGGGGGAAATCTTGTAACTGATAGTAACAAACGGGAAGTTAAGAGGTGTTAGGCGGTTGTAGACAGTGGTTGAATGGTTGGAAATGGTTACAACTCCTTCAGCTGACTGTTAACCATCAAACTGAAAGGAGTTGTGTTAGGCGGTTGTAGACAGTGGTTGAATGGTTGGAAATGGTTACAACTCTTTCAGTTGACTGTTAACTATCAAACTGAAAGGAGTAGCCTTTAAGAAGGCTGTTGTAGAGAATTGGGATCAGTTTTTGGCAATAATAGAATTCCCCTCGCTCTCTTTTCTCTCTCGAATCTCTCCCTCTAATTTCTCTCCCTATTGTTCTTCTCTCCTCGTTCTATCTGTTCCTTCCTCATAAGGCAAGAGGGTTCAGTGATAGAATACCAAATGAAGTTTGAGGAACTGAGAGCATTGTTGTGGACCTCTCAACCGAGCCTAACTGAACCATACTTTGTGTCCAGATTCATTAGTGGATTGAAGCATGAACTAAGGCCTATGGTTAAGATGATGATGCCAACATCAGTGAAACAAGTAGTGGAGAAGGCAAGGTTGCAAGAACTAACCTTGGAGGCGATATTCAAGAAAAATAAGATCTGGATGAGGCCTAATCTGACCCAAAATCAACAAGTAAGAGAGAACTTCAAGGTTGTAGTATCGGGCCCGAGCTTCCATCTAATCAAGGGGCGAATAAGAATCAGACCATGGAACAGTGGAGGCAATTGAGATTGTGTTTTAAATGTGGTGAGAAGTACAATCTCGGGCATCAATGCAAGAGGCAATTGTTGAATATGGAGGGATCTAATGAAGAGAAAAAGAAGGAATGGCAGAGGAGGTACCCGAGGATACCATGGAGGATGGACAAGGGGATGAAGAGGAGAGATTTCTTCCATGCGTTAAAGGGAGGCTGAACTGGAAAAATCATTAAAGTGAAAGGGCAGGTTGGGAAAAGAAGACTAACAGTGGGAAAAACTGCACAGTTCATTCATTTACTTGATAGCCATATATACAAATTAGCTTCCTAAATATGGAAGTGGATTTCTCCTAATTGAGATATCCTTCCAAATTGAGTATTCTTCTATTTACAAAAATATAGACCTAATTTACAGCCTTAACTTTATAGAATATTATTATCAATCTTCTTGATGTATCCTGCCTTGATTTATGACAAATCTTCTTGATTTTTCTGCCTTAATTCACGACACTCCCTCTCAAACTGGTGAATAGACATTGTCCATTCCCAACTTGACTACAATCTTATGGAAAACAAAACGGAGTCTGTTGGTTAGAACTTCAGCTAGATGGAATTCACTTGGTATATAGGGAATACAAATAAACCAGTTGTCCAGTTTCTCTTTAATAAAATGTCGGTCAACCTCAATATGTTTTGTTCGGTCATATTGTACAGCATTGTCTGCTTTGCTATCAATAGAGTCTCATAGGGCAACCCCACTTGAGTCTCAAGTCTTCAACAATAATTTTCAACCATAGCAACTCACATATACCCTTTGCTATTTCTCGAAATTCCTATTCTGCACTTGACCTAACCACAACAATCTACTTTTTACTCCTACAAGTAACTAGATTTCCTCCCAAGAAAGTGCAATATCTTGTGTAGACCTCCTATCAACCATTAAGCTTGCATAATATGCATCGGTATAGGCATCTAGGATAAGTTTAGCCCCCTTTTTGAACAAAATTCCCTTTCCTAGGGTACCTTTGAGGCAGTGCATAATTCTATAGACTGCTTGCAGGTGAAGCTCCTTGGGTTTGTGCATAAACTGAGTTACTATGCTTACTGCATAGGCTATGTCCGACCTTGTGTGAGATAGATAAATCAGCCAGCCAACTAGCCTTTGATAGGCTTCTTTATTGGTATCCTTGTCTCCCTCTGCTTCACCCAGTTTGTGACTAGGATCAATCGGGATGATGGCTGGTTTGCAAGCCATTTTCCCTATATGCCTCAAAATGTCAAGAGCATATTTGTGTTAAGATATAAATCTCCCATGCCTGGATCGTGACACTTCAATACCTACGAAATATTTTAAATTCCCTAGTTCCTTGATTTCAAATTCCATAGCCAAACATCACCTCAAGTTTTGTCTCTCTTTCCCATCATTCCATGTTACTATAATATCATCCACATAGACGATAAGGGTTATAATTGAACCTGAACCTGAACTTGAGTGTTTTATGAACAAGGTGTGGTCCCCTTAGCTTGGTTTATACCCCACGGTTTGCATCACCTTGGAAAATCTCCTGAACCAAGCTCTAGGTGATTATTCAGGCCATGTAATGTCCTCTTGAGTTTGCAGACTTTAGCTCCAAGTTTGCTTTCACTAAATCCTTGAGGTATATCCATGTAGATCTCCTCCTAAAGGTCTCTGTGTAAGAAAGCATTCTTCACATCGAATTGCTATAAAGGCCAATCAAAATTAGTTGATAGGAATAAAAGAATTCTTACCGTGGTCATTTTAACTATCGAAGTAAAAGTTTCTTGGTAGTCAATTCTATATGTTTGGGTGTATTCCTTAGCTACCAACTGAGCTTTGTACCTTTCAAGTGACCCATATGCTTTATATTTGACTGTGAAAATCCATTTGCAGCCCACCAATTTCTTTCCTTTTGGAAAATCCACAATTTCCCAAGTATTGATCTTCTCTGAGGCCTACATTTCAACACTCATAGCATTGATCTTCTCCATGTCTCATTGCTCAAAAAATCAATGGGACCTAATGCTTCTACTAGTCTAGATCTGCCCTCTATGGAAGAAGATCCTGAAGGAGTGATCGAGCCCCAAGCCATTATGGACATGAGGATAATTTACCAAGGCACAGCACCCATCACCCAAGTATTGGTGCAGTGGACACACTTGCACCTTGATCATACTATTTGTGAATACTTGCCAGAATTGTTAAAGCAGTTTCCAGGTGACCAACCTACTTTAAATTCTTGAGGACAAGAATTTTTTCATCGGGTGGGGAATTGCTGCAACCCAAGGATAGACTAGACATTTTGGGGGAAATCTTGTTACTGATTGTAACAAACGGGAAGTTAAGAGGAGTTAGGCGGTTGTAAACAGTGGTTGAATGGTTGGAAATAGTTACAACTACTTCAGCTGACTGTTTAACTATCAAACTGAAAGGAGTAGCCTTTAAGAAGGCTGTTGTAGAGAATTGGGATCAGTTTTTGGCAATAATAGAATTCCCCTCACTCTCTTTTCTCTCTCGAATATCTCTCCTAATTTCTCTCCCTCTTGTTCTTCTCTCACCCGTTCTATCTGTTCCTTCCTCAACTTCTATTCTTTCTTCTTGAATTCTACCTAAATTCCCAGATTGCCCAACCCTCAACTTGAGGGTGTGACACTCCCTTGCACTACTGGAACAGGTAATACATTATCATTTGTTTAAGAATTTTTCTACACATGAACACCCAAACAGCAAGTGTCAATTTTTTTTGGGGGGTTTTGGGGGGGGGGGGGGGGGGAGGATCATGTGTGGATTCAAACTTTAGTGATTAGAAAAACAAAAATGAATAAACTAAACTCGATCAGGAAAAAATATTCAGGCATCACATTCCATTAAATTGAAGGCCATGGTTTTATTTCAACCACAAGCCAACATTTTCTTCCTTCAGGGATTCCAAAAACAAAAATTATAGAAAATCAAAAACCAAACAGACCTATCATTACAATTACTCTATCAATAAATAGGAAGAAATGATAATCTTAAACATCTGAAACTAGAAATAACTAGAATCCTATTTTGAGTTCTGTTGTGTAACTGCAGCTTGCAACAGACTAAACTAAATTGGCAAAAACAGTAGTTTCTGCCATTTCAAAGGCTAGAATTCAAGGAGGTGAAAAGACTTTGTTAAACCACAAACACATTTTAACAAAAAGAAGCATCAAACTGGTAGAGCAAAATTGATCTAGAAAGCAGAATAGATGGACAACACTCGAATGCATCTACTTTAGACTTGTATTACCATATTTCAAAAGCAATATGTTAAGAGAAAAGGGACTAAGAAAATAACACAAGACAACACCTTCTGCAGGACATTCAAATATGCAACAAGTGCTTTGGCATCCCCTTCCTGGAATTCTGGTAAGATTGCCCCAGCACTCTGAAGGGATTGCTTGAACTTCTCTTCATAGATGGATAAACAATCAAACAGAGTACTCCACCCAATAGAGCGAAATGTTTTACCCTTGAGTAACTCAAAAACCTTTGAAGCCCCCTCTTGACTAGAAGCCTGAAAAGAGATGATCAAAACACCAGGGTATTTATTGATGAAACCAGGTTTCAATGCCAAGGAGGTAATTGCCAGATGCTTTACATACCAGGGTACTCAACAATTTCAAAAAGGCCACTAGTGTTTGAAAGTTAGTGTGGTCCTCGCCAGCAAAGTTTACAAATGTCCACAAAACATCATTGCCAGACAACAGCTCCGGTTCCTTCTAAGGAAGCATAACAAATAACAACTCTTGAAAGATATGAAACAAAAGAAAACATAAAATATGCAGAGAACATGATGAGGGAATGAAAGTTCATATCCCAAAAATAAATAAACAAGCCACATTTAAACAAAGAATTCCAAAATTTAAGTGAAATCTAAATACAAAGCTAAATCCAAAAATTTTTAAAGTGTACAAAGCACACATAGAGAAGTGCATGGCGACAAAGACATGCAAAATAGGTGAAAAGAGAACAACCGTTACAAACTTCCATTACCAAAGTCCATCAAGGAAAATAAGAAATAGAAAAAACACCAAAAATGTATAGAAAATAACACTAAATCAATATGCACAATACCATCCAGCAATAAATTTAAATATTATCAAACAAAACAAAGATATTATTGCATTGAAGCATATCACAACACTACAAATATAAAAACAAGGTGGCAGTTACCAGAGTCATGTCATATCAAGGAAACTCAAAAATAACGTGAAATTGCCAAGTTCGTGCAACATGAATATGACAGAGTTGAGAGTAACCTACTAACCTGATAAATTTCACTCACAAACTCTAAAAGAGAAACAAAAGTTTGAGGAGATTCCTTAGTGACTTGTTCAGAATCCATGCCAGACTCATTTATATAATTATGTGATCCAGCCAGACGGTATGGGCTAAGTGCAGTCATGGCCTTTTCTTTTGTTTCTTTAACCTGTGACAAGGTGTTAAAGCAACCATGAAATGAAAGGCATGCATACAGATATAAATTTCAAAAACAAACAAACAAAAGATAAAAAATAAAACAAGAAACAAAAATAAGCTTCAATTAGTTAAGGCATACAAAAGGCTTAAGCATGGGGTTTAGCCAACCATCTTATCAAAAAGATCATACCAAACAACAGCAGCTCAGACAATAATACAAATAAAATATTCTAGTCCTCTATACATCATTCACAACTTATAAGCATAAGCATGTAATTCCTTCACAAGGATATCTTGTTCCTCCAATACACCAAATTATGTAAAAGGAAACAACATCTTGTGCATGGGCACAGATAGGGACTGATTACTTCTTTTCTATTCCTATGAATTGTATCTAGACCCCTCAAAATCATAGAAATTTTCAAGATTGGAGATCAACTCAATATTTAGGTTTTAAATATATTAAAAATATGTTTATGAAATAATTTTATCACAAATTTATCAATCAAAATTTAATATATAACAAGGAAATTATATATATATAATACCAAATTCTTATAATAATGCTCAAAACAGAAAAATGATAATTATTAAGTTACCTACGGTCATTAAGTTAATCACATTTGTATAATATCAAAACAAATCAGATTGTATGTATTATTGGTAATTTTTATCTTACATAAATGTAATAATAAGAACACATATAAAAAATAAAATAGATATTTATTAATACGTATATATATTTATATTTATATTTATATGGGTCGCATACAGGTTAGAGGCATTGTCCTCTGTACCCGCATGGGTTTTTCTTTTTTTCACTCCATACCCATCCAGTCGAATAACATGTCAAGAAGGCCATCCCCACACCCAAACAGACCCTATTTGTCATATACCTGTTGGATTGGGTAAAAATTGCCATCCCTAGACAGAAGCAGCAATGGGAGTAGGAGGAGATATCAATGTTACTTAAATCCCAAAAGAACAGAAAGACAAATTTGTTACTAGAATCATGCAAAGCCTTGACAAAAAGGAATAAAAACACATAAATGCTCAATTATGTCAAGATCAAGTGTGGTAGACCAGATAATTTGTTAAGAGAGCGTCCTCCTATGTTGGGTTTTCTTGACCTTCTATGGCAGTCAATTACTTGCATACTCGTTGTAATTTTAAGAGCTCAAGAAATGAAAGAATTTAAATTGACCTTGTCTCTAGCAAGCGGATGAGAGAGAAAACATGTAATGAGCTTGTGTAGATATGCATTGTACATGTAAATCATATCCTCATCATCGCTCTGTCAGAAGAAAAAGAAGACAAACCCAAGTTAAAATAACAGAACATATGAGAACCAAAAGAGCATTCCCATGTATACCAAAGAATTATCTAACTGAAGATTAAAACTAAATTATCCTAGTAATTGTTATCCATTCAATCAATAGCAGATCTTCCAAACCGTCAACTCTACATAGTAGCTTGACAGGAGCAGCAGTGAAGTTGCTGATCAGTCAACAGAAAAATGAATAAAAAATGTAGACAGAAGCAATTATAGAGGATTAAAGCATTCAATTGCTACATTTGCCTGTTCCCATACAGAAAACATCTAGTTACTAACGGTAAATACCTACAGAAAAAAAGGGGGGGGGGAAAGAAGAAAGAATGATGTTAGAACCTTCAAAGATCAGAAATGAATATCCCACAAGTAACTCCATGGACAATATACCAAGAGGAGAAAAGAGATTATTTAACCCTTATAAACAGAAATTTTATTCTAGTATTATAAATTACATAATTTTCACGTTCATGGACATATTTGGTAATGAAACAAACCACGTTATAAGAAAATATACGTTTCACATTCACAGACATATTTGGTATTGAAACAGATCATATTACAAGAAAATACTTTTCCCACCAACCATAAACAGGAAATATCATTGAAAAAAAAAAAGAAAGAAACTAAGGACCTTCTATGTCAGTTGGATTAATGAAGTTTTCTACACATGGTTTTTTTGGGTGTACAATGGGTGATATCAGGCTCAATTTGGATTTCCTGCATGCTTGGAGACAGAACTGTCCACATGCCGACTAATGTACAATTTGGGGATAGCTTCCTGTTATTGTCATTGGGTATATATGGCATGAAAGAAATAAGAAAACTTTGAAGGATATAGAATTCCAGTTTTTGTTTAAAAGATTCATATATTTTTTACTTTTGGTTCATATCTTCTTTCCTTGTGAACCATTTGGTTCCCTATCTTCTTTTCTGCATGGTTTGCTCCACTTCAAGTGTTTTTGGCATTTTATATATATTGTTATTTGTCAAAAACACAAAATGGATAGTTCCCAACCTGAATACAACTAAAATTCATAAAAGAATTCCAAATATTCATAATACCTTCTAGAGACCCATGATGTTGTAACTAAAATATCTAGTACCTATAGACCTACACCCTCAATAAAACACGCTTGTCAATAAGGACCTTTTTCAACCACTGATTCCTCTCTCACGCATAACCACTTCCCAAATTGTTTTATTAAGGGTTCTCAACCTCCACATTCCCATTCAACCCTTATACCTAACCCACCAAATTACACTCAAACACATCACCAATCCTACGCCAAAAAGAAATTGTGTAACTTCTCAGACCAATTTGCTACAGCAACAACAATGGTGAATAAATAAATGAGACAGGTAGGCACTAGAAACACAACTGCAAATAAGAGTCACCCCCACCAACCACCACCCAACAAATATTGAAGTTTCCAAGAAGCAAGAAATAGAATAAATGAATGCCACTTCTGGGTTTCCCTGATTGAAGTCATTCAAGCAGGAAATTGAGCAAGCTGACTTTTATCAACTACTTGGTAGTAACTGCCACTGCACAGAGGGAAAGGGAGAAATGAAGAAGAAATTAACACATGTATCCTTGAGCAGAGAATTTAATCAAAATCAAACCTGGTAGGCCGCAGTTAGAACAATCTTATCCAGAAAAAACCGGAAAACATTCTTTGAGAATATAATTTCCAAGCATGTGAAAATATTACGCAGGTCACTAGATGAAGAACTTGACAAAGTCTCCCCTGCATCAATCCCATCTTGTACTAACATCAAATGGACAGCCCAAGCAAGTCTTACACAATCAACAAAGCCATCAACAATTGGATCATTTGCAGAAGTTATCACCTAAACAACATAATCATGAATTTCAAAAAATAAATAAATTTCTTTCAGTAATTAAAAGAAAGAAGCAACCATCATTTAGCTTACAGTTTCCTGAAATTCATGCCTAAAAGAAGCATCACGAGACAGGACAGACACTTTCTCTGGTGTTGCATTCAGAGCATCGGAAATTAAAGTGATAACCAGAGAAAAGAGAAGGCTGTAAGCAATCTGTGCAAAAAGTAGAACAGAAACAAAACAAAAATTATAAGGCATCATGGGACAATAAAGGAGAACACCATAAAACAGATGGAACCTGAATATGCATCAGAAACAAATTGCTCTGTCATTAATAACAAACAAAAAAAAAATCTGGCAAGTATTGCAAAAATTTCCAAACCCAATGAAAATGTTCACAATTTATATTCTTCTCAGGCAATCACGCTATTGTATCATTAGTTGCACTATATAGCATAATAGGAATCTATGACAAGGTCCATGTTCAACTGATAAGATGGATCCAGCTAGACAGGAATAGCATAAGAGAATCCAATAGTGGCAAGGAAAAGTCTCAATGAGCTGATTGAGGATTGTCAAATGGTTTATGCATCCCATTATATCTTGTACCTATAGACTATATTATATTGTGGATTGCAGTAGAGCTAAACTTCAGGTGACACAATAAACCATCAAACGGGTGTAAGTAAGTTTTCTTTCCTTCTTTTTTTTTTTTTTTACCCAGGTCTGTGTGTGTGTGTGTGTGTTTTTTTCTTTTTTTTTTTTTTTTTTTTGGTGGGGGGGGGGGGGGAGAGGAGTTCAGTAATTCTAAACCTAATTTGAAGCAAGATCCATTTTCAATGAGTATTTTGAGCATAAAATTTTTCTACAAATCAAAATTTTATATTTTTATATCTTTGACATTTAACATTTTCCTTTGTGGGGATAGATGACAGCTTAAAAAGAGTTTGACATTTCGTTTTAGTATATAACATAATACTTCAAGAGGGGGGGGAAGAAACAGAAAATAAAATTACAGAAAAACCTACAGAGGACACATGTCTTCAATAGTGCAAGTTAGTGTAATATACAAGATGGAACCTATCGTGTACCTATATGGGAAACTATTGAAATAAGTATAAGTGTGGGTAAGATAAGTGTAATTGGTGAGAAGTGTAAAATTTGAATGTGGGAAGTGATAACCGTTATTGGCACCAACTTCCCATCGGACCGAGTATATAAGCTCGTCCCAAATTCATTGTGAAGCATCGAATATCATTTGAATTGATTCTCGTTCAATTTCCCTATCTGATTCTCTCTCCCTCTCATTTCATTCTCAATTCCTCTCCCTCAATTCTCTAATTCACCTTCCCTCCACCTCAATTCCCACCAAATTCTCTCTACAAAGAGGAGTTCCCTGCTAAGTTCAAGGGATTTGACAATTGGTATCAGAGCTTCATTCTTGGCCCAAGAATTTCGACGAATTCAAGCAATAGCAGACGGGACTCGCATGAAGCAAATGGAATTGCAACTCCAACAGGTGACAGCCACAGTGACGGATGTGCAGACTCGAGTTGGATCCATCGAGGATGCGATCGAAATGGTGGTTGATAAAAGGTTAGAGGTGGAATCAGATTGGTTGTGCGGGGGTATGCGCAACAAGATCAGAGAGGAGATGAGGGAATAAAGCAATATGATCAGATGCAGCAATTTATGCTCACGTTCTTGAGCCAAGCATAGGTGAGGATGTCTCCGAATTTTCCCATGCGAGAAAGATCGGATCCGATATTGCTGGGAGTCAACACGAGCCAAAGGATGGTTGTCACGTCGGAGGTGGAGGGCAATCCAGCAACCATGGGGAACAATGGAGTGGAAAGGAGACCGAAGATCCAGGTGAATTCAAATCACCACAATTTCCCTATCCCGAAATTGGAGTTGCCAGTGTTCGATGAGACAAAGCCACGTTGGTGGATTCGACAGTGTGAGAAATAGTTCGAATACATCAGGTGGCTGATGATCAGAAGATCAATTTGGCAGTGGCCGACTTGAATGGCGTGGGGGATGTGAAGTACCAGGGGTGGTCAAGGGTGAGAGAAAAGTGTAGTTGGGATGAATTTGAGAAGGGATTATGTTAAAGTACATTTGTTTTAGATTAGGGCTTAAAATGTAAGAAAAATATTTTGTTTCTAGAAAGGATTTTATTGTTTTTTATAGGGCCGACCGAGTTTGTTATAACTGCTCTCTGGGCAGTTGGTCAGGTAGCTCTCCCGCCCTCTATGGCTTATAAATAGGGGCTGAGAGTTAGGTTTATAGTATGCTTTCTATTGTGGGTTAGCAAGCTATCTTGGGGCGAGATTGTGCAGTGAGGAAGAGTGAATATCTTTCTTGTAACAACTCTATATAGCTTTCAGGTTTATGGGCTAGGTGAGAGTTAAGTTTGAGTGCACTTGTAATCTTGTATTAATATTCAAGATAGTGGAGAAAGTAGGGGCGAAAGCCAAGCTGGATGTAGGTCTTCCATTGAGACCAAACCAGGGTAAATTTTGTGTGTTGTGCAGTTCTTGATTGGTTCTTGATTGTATTCTGTTTGTAATTCATTTGCGAATTAGAGAAAGAGAGTTTGTTGGGTAACTTTGAGTGATTGAGTGATCATATAAAGGGTGAAATCTAGGTTAACAGATTGTGTGAAAGGTTCGAGGAGAAGAGAACCATGGATGTATTTGAGGAATTCAACAAAATAAAACAGTGGATCGGTGCAAGAGTACCAGCTCAGGTTCAAGGAGCTAATATCCTTGATACTTAGCTGAAATCCGTACATGATCGAAGATTACTTCGTATCAAGTTTTATCAACAGCTAAAGCGAGGAACTTAGATTCACGATGAAGATGACAAGGCCAAGGGCAATGCAAGAAGCAGCGGAGAGTGCTCTGCTTCAGGAGTTGAAAGTGGAAGCCCTGATGAAGAAGCAAAGGAATCACGGCAAGGGAAATGGCTAGGGCCTATCAGCACCCATGGGGAGGGGATACAAGGAAGAGAGACATACAGGGCTAGGGCAATGCCAAAGCTGCCGACATTACCACCCTTGCTAATGCAGGGCAACAAAGGGGGAGAGTGACAAAGCAAAGAAGGCCTACTGGGCTATGTTACATGTGTGGGGATAAGTACTTTTCTGGACACCAATGCAGGAGGCAATTGCTCCTATTGGAAGGGGGAGAGATAAAGGACATCGCAGGAGAAGAAGCCATGGTGGTAGGGGATGATTGGGAAAAAGAAGACAATGGCGCTATATCCCTCCATGACATAAAAGAAGTGGCTAGTAGCAAGATTATCAAGGTTGAAGGGAAGGTGCAAGAGGGGACCCTCATGGTATTGATTGACAGTGGGAGTACCCACAACTTCATTGACGAATGGATAGCAAGGAAGATGAATTGTGAGTTGTCTAGCACCCCCCTATCAGTAACAGTGGCTAATGGGAGTAGGGTATTGAGTAAATCAGCCTGCTTGGGATTCTGTTGGACAATGCTAGGGGAAACGTTTGAAGCTGACTTGAGGCTGCTGAAATTGGGAGGATGTCAAATAGTTTTAGGGGTTGATTGGATGAGAGAAGTAAGCTCTATCAGCTTTGACGATGGAGGTTACATTAGAGAAAGAAGGCAAGAGAATCACCCTACAAGGGAATGTGGAAATAGGAGCATGCAAGTTGATTAGGGGAAAGAGGTTGCACAAGCTACTCAAGTGCAAGCTCTCTAAGTGGCTCAATTATTCTCAATTGAGGCCAGTGAGAAGACCAAGGAGCAGGGGGAACAAGACTGACAGTGCTCGATGGCCACCAGCCACACCCCATGGCAGGTACATGAGTTGACTTCCCTTGATGCATTACTTATTGAGTTTAGGGATTTATTTGCAGAACCTAAAGACCTACCCCCTAAAAGGCCATTTGACCACTCTATTCCCTTGCAACCCAACACTACACCAGTTAACATAAGATCCTATGGGTATCCCCCAAAGCTTAAAACTGAAATCGATAAATTGGTAAAAGAAATGCTGGACAATTCTATAATCCATCCCAACGGGAGCCCATTTGCCTCTCCAGTCCTTTTATTTAAGAATGGAACCTAGCATTTTTGTATTAACTACCGCTAGCTAAACCATATCACCATTAAGGATAAATTCCTTATTCCTATTATTGAAGACCTAGTAAATGAATTAAGCCATGCATCTGCATTCTCCAAACTTGACCTGAGATCCGGCTATCATCAAATCTAGATGAACCCAACTAATATACGTAAAACTGCTTTCAGAACTCACCATGGGCATTATGAGTTTACAGTAATGTCCTTTGAATTAACTAATGAACCAGCAACCTTTCAGGCCCTAATGAGCAACATCTTTGAGCCATACCTTCGAAAATTTGTACTAGTGTTCTTTGATGATATATTGATCTGCAGCCCTACTTTTTCTCAGCACCTAGAACACCTTAGGACTGCACTTCAAGTCCTTAGATTCAATCAGCTATACATCTAAAGGTCCAAATGTGTCTTTGCTCAGAAACAAGTGGAGTACTTGGGGCATGTCATTTCTTGTGCTAGAGTTAGCACTGACCCTAAGAAAATTTCAACTATGGAAACTTGGCCTAGACTAGGGAATATCAAGTCCTTGAGGGGGTTCTTGGGGCAGACGGGCTATTATAGGCGTTTTGTGAAAAATTATGGAATGATAAGCAAGCCACTGACATAATTATTAAAGAAGGATAACTTCAGGTGGAGTGAAGAGGCAGAGGTTGCATTTGGGCAATTGAAGCAAGCCACGTGCGAGGTGCTTGTGTTTGGAATCCCTGATTTTGGTAAGTCATTCACCTTGGAGATCGATGCTAGTGGAACAAGAGTAAGGGTTGTTTTATCACAAGATGGTCGTCCCTTGGCTTTCATGAGCCAAGCCTTGGCCCCAAGGCATCAAGGGCTAGCACATATGACAGAGAGTTATTGCATGTGCTTATGGCAATGGATAAGTGGAGGCACTATTTGGAGGGGGGACAGTTTATAATCAGGACAGATCATGAGAGTCTCAAGTTCCTCTCATAGCAAAAGTTGCATACTAATTTACAGAAGAAGGGTATGGCTAAGTTGATGGGAATGAAAAGGGAAAGAAAATGTGGCTGTAGATGCCTTATCAAGATGCTATGAAGAGGGAGATTGTGTAGCTATCACAGCTTTGGTACCAAATTGGTACCAAGAGGTGGCAGCAAGCTATGACAAAGGGACTTGGGCAAGGGAGCTACTAGAGCAGCTCAACCTTGATGGCAATAGCAGACAGGGGTACACCATATGCAATGGCCTGATGAAATACCGGGAGTGATTGGTGATAGGGGATTGTGAGGCACTGGAGAGAAGAATTCTCCAAACCATGCATGATTCTCCTTTGGGGGACACTGGGGTATTCAAAACACCTACCAGAAGGTAAAGCATGCGTTTTATTGGCCAAGCTTAAAAAAGTCAGTGATGGAGTTTATATTACAATGTGACACATGCAAGAGGTGCAAGCACGAGTCACTGGCAAGACCAAGCCTCCTGCAACGTTTAGGGGTCCCAGATCAGGCTTGGGCCAACATAACTACGGATTTTCTAGAGAGATTGCCTCGGTCAGAGGGGAAGAATTGTGTCCTAGTAATGGTGGATTGATTGACTAAGTACAGCCACTTCCTCAGCTTATCCCACCCATTTACAGCACAAGAAGTGGCCAGTGTATTCTTGGACAATGTGGTGAAATTACATGGGGTGCCCCAATCCATCATTTCAAACAGGGACAAAATGTTGACTAGCTTGTTTTGACAAGATCTATTGAAATCCTTAGGCTCTAAGCTCCACATGTACACCGCCTACCATTCGGAGACTGATGGTTAATCAGAGAGCACAAATTCACCCCGTGTTCCATGTGTCCCTTCTCATAAAGGCAACCGAGAACCAAGCAGCCAGTCAATCCCTTCCATTCCCACTCAGAGCAGAAAAGCCAACAGCCACACTAGTAGCCATCCTGGACAAGAAGGTGATTTTCCAACAAGGAACCCCACTCACCTAAGTGCTAGTGTAGTGGTCCTCGTTGCACCTTGATAACAACACTTTGGAATATCTACCAGATTTCCTCCAGCAGTTCCCAAGCGCAACCAGCTTACTTAGCATTCTTGAGGACAAGAATTAGCTTGTTGTGTATGTGGTGGGGTGTGTGTGTGTGTGTGTGTGTGTTGGGGCGGGGGGGGGCGTTTATTGTGTACCTATATGGGGAACTATTGTAATAAGTGCAGGTCGGATAAGTGTAATTGGTGAGAAGTGTAAAATTTGAATGCAGGAAGTGGTAACCGTTCTTGGCGCCAACTACCCGTCGAATCGAATATATAAGCTCGTCCCAAATACATTGCGAAGCATCAAATATCATTTGTATTTATTCTCATTCAATTTGCCTCTTTGATTCTCTCTCCCCCTCATTTCATTCTCAATTCTTCTCCCTCAATTCTCTAATTCACCTTCCCTCCATCTCAATTCCCACCTAATTCTCTCTACAAAGAGGAGAGAACCCTGTCGGATCCAGGGGATACAACAGAACCCTACTACGGAGCCTCATCCATCATTAAGGAACAACCTTCCCTTCCCCCCTGCCCTTCTCTTTTTAATTATGTGCTCATGCACATACTTAAACCAATTGTAGCCGAACAGACCATTCAATAGGTTCCTTACACTTTTAATGTTTTAAAAATGACAAACGCAACCCTTGATAGCTATCCAATTGCACTCTTTTGCACCACCTTTACTTCAAAATGGTCACAAAGACTCATCCTTCTCATGCTAGGTGGTCACCGCTGAAGTGGTGCCACTTATCTGGATTCGTTTACCAGACAATTCATGTATTTGGTAAATATCAAATATAAAAAATAACATCAATTGAATACATCCAAAAGCTTTCAAGTTTGAGACTTGTCCTCTCTACTTTGTTGTACAAGAACATAATTGTAGCAGGTGGAACCTACAACATAGAAAAACCAAGATGAACACGGCATTGAAAGTTAAGAGTGCCTTTAGGATAGCATAGAAACATACCGAAGAATCACTACAGGTAATATAAGAAGATAATTTAAGGTACAAGTACAACAAAAATATTAAAAAGCACAGTAAATAACTTAGACAGTTCCAGCAGGAGGTAAGACCTGATACTTTAGGGAGTCATTGCAATTATTAACTTCAGCAGCAGCATCTTTCAAAGCAGAAAGCACATCCTTTACATCTTTTGGACCTGCAAGGAGTAAAAGTTAGTCCCATATAGAAATGTATCTCGTTAGGAAAATCAAAATGGTTGCAAATCACTTATATATATTTTTTATTTAATGAAGCATAAACATAGCAAACATTCCATGTCTTCTGTGTCACAGAGAGGAAGAGATTGAAGAAGTTGGCAGTTTACCAATGCAGCAAAACATGCCCCCTCCCCCCCCCCCCCCGGGGGAGCTTTCAAAGATAATGTTAAATACAGCTTGGTGTGAGTACATAATAGGCCAGTCAAAATGGATCAATCAACAACGTATAAGAAGTGGAACAAAAAATATATAAGAACAAACAAGAAAAAGACGTTGAAAAAGCTGGATGTGCCCAAGAACAGAGAATATTGTGTACCAATGTTAGGATATAACAAATGAAAATTCATGAATATAGCAGCACCCTACAGATGATATCATTTTTTTGTTTAATTGACAGATGATACCATCTTGTGGAAAAGAATATGATTGCAAGCATTGGAAGTAGATGGCTCTAGGTACAACAAATGATTACCAAACATAAGGAGTTTCAGTTCAGTCTGCTATCAATGGAGTTGATTACAATAACAATATAAATAATGGTAGCAACTGTCATCGTTATGCACTACAGAACAAATTAATCAGAATATGGTTCCCAAGTAATTCAAACAAGAACGTATCAATGCTTAAATCCAAAAGGCAAATAAACAAGTACAATTAAAAAAATAAAAACTTGGGATCATGTCAGTTAAGAATGCACAAATCATAAATTGCCAAAAATTGCAAAGGGGATACTGATGCAGTAAGAAATTACAGAAACATTTGGGATTTTTTTTTTTCATATGAAAAAGTTGAATCTGCCAGAACAAAAAACAACACAGAAGAAGTTTACATAAACCCTACTGCTAATCTTCAAGAAGCAGACAAATGAAACAATATCAACTGCACAGATGGGTCTACTCATCACTTACTTGGCCGCACAACCAGAAAGGAAAGAACAAGGCACTGGCCAAGGATCAATCTTTCCCTACAGACCACAGCCCGGCGCTCCACAAGAGCACATCTTGAATCAAGAACAAAGCGCTCAGAATGAGGCCCACCCAAACCAGATGGTTCTTCTCGATTGAGTTCCTAAAGTTAACAAATGTCAAATTATACAAAAAAAACAAAAAATAAAATAAACAATGTCACATAGCACACATCATGAGGTAATTCTTAAAATTTCTAGGGACACAAAACAAATTATGACCCTTGAATGGCACCTCAGCACTCAAGTGAACCACCAACTACACCCTTCAATACAAGAATTATATATTAATTAGAAACCAAATCTGCAACCAGAGAAAATGCAGATACAAACACTGCCAAAGATATAGAAAAAATATATTTTTAAATATATTTGTGTTAGCCATGTTTATAAATTATAATAGTAATATCCATGAACCACAAAATACTATTGAAAATAAAATATCAACATCAATATGGAAGAACCTATTTAATTCATAAGTACAAACATCACTCAACATGCAAACTAATATTTGTTCCATCAATCCTGTCAAAACCCCACAAAAATAAGAAATATTCAAACTCAACAATAAAAATCAACCTTCAAAAATAAATACAGTCATAAGTCAAAAGATATTATAAATTCAATATATCATTACAATCTCAGAAATATCAAACGAACATCCAATGCTTATAAAAAACATTTAAAAAATAGGCAGACTAGGGAAATAAACAGTTCAAATTTTCAACTTTTGAAGAAATCCAATTTCAACTAAGTCATCACTAATTGAAAGTTTGAAATGGTCATCTTTTTAATAATCACTGGAAGTTGATTGATAAGTTTCAAATATATTCAATTTGGTAGAGTCATCAACATTTGACTCACATGCCATGTCTCACACATAATTTGATGTATTCAATAAGTCATCACTGTCAACGACTTAGTCAACTATCCATACTCTATGTCCGTCTTTAGTTGTACCCTTAAGTTCCATCAACACAACCATGCTCCAATAACATATAATTAAGCATTCTTAATATGAGGTTAACATTATGGATCACTACATGCACCCCTAGGATCATGCACATGCTCCACCCTTTGCAAACACCCTCTCACATAGCACAACAGTCGAGCCCTGTATTAAAGAATAACTAGAAACCAAGGGTTCTTGCTAACCTACGAACCAATCATCCAAAATTTGTACAACATGGGTCACACAAAATGGAGTATCCATCCTCAGTCAAAAAGGCTCTGAACATTGTCAAAGTAGAAATTGTATAAATAATCTTTTGACACAGGCAGTTGTTTTTATACTAATTCAACTTCTAAGGTTTTGTTAAACTCTAATTTTCATATTATCATTCCAGCTTTGATTTTACATTGTTTTAGCCAAATTCACACTTATTTTGCTAATTCTCCCGCTAATACTATACCAATACCACTACCCCACACATCTTCTAACTACATTACCAAATTTTATCGCATGCCCATACTTACCTGGAACCACCTTTCGCCCAAAAAAGCTTAGCAACTCTTGAATGACCATTTCCCCAAGAACCCATCAATAAAAGACTCCAAACTTTTCCAATTCACTTAATAGCACTTAAAGTCACCACTTGAATCCCTTTGGATAAATCCCCTCAATCAAACCTCTGCACAACTAAAGCTAGAACAATAAAAGGTGACCCAAAATAAGCAGGTACACTTCTAATTAACTATTCACTACCATAAACTTACACTCCAAATAACAAATATTTCCATTTCTCTCAACGTTATTGTCCCATTCACAAGCCCAAAACCTATCGTACCCCAATCTCCAAACATCCTGAATCTACCTGGCTGAAAATTGGAAATTCTTTGATTTTTACACACATAGACTATTAAATCTAGTTATAATGTTGCCAATAAACATTACTATGATGACAAGATTGCCAATAAGAAACCTTTTTCTCTAAAAAATGCTACGGTGGCTGTTACAATTGGGAGCACTGTCGGTCAAGAATTTACCCAATAAACCAACAAATCTGACCACTCTTTAAGCACACTCTCACCGATTCAAAAGTATACAACATAAACAGAAAATTAAAGAATTGACAAACCAAACAATGCACCAAGATTTATCCTAGTTTGAACTGGTTAAAACCAGTCCTGCATCCAGCCTTCAAAGAGAGCAATCCACTATAATCTTGATGAAATCAGTACATAGAAATCACTCATAGCACACCCCACAATCCTCACTGAAAAAACCGAGAACCCTCAGTGGAAGATTACAAAGATATCTCTTCTATCTTTTCTCTAGTAATACAGCTCTCACAATCAATTAGTACGATCAGAATCTTAGGCTCTCGACAGTCTGCCCCAAGCCTATTATTTATAGACATAAGAGGCGTGAGTTACAATAAGGGAATACCCATAATACCCTATCTACCCCTCACTTAAATTTACATGCAATTAGCCTTTTATTTCCTAATTTGCCATTGCCGAATATTAGCCTAATATAATCAAGTCCTTCTAGAATATCCAGCCACTCAATGCAAAACTTGAATAACAGTGGCTAAAATTCTTATACTAGTCCATACCAAGGATGTACCAAATGGAAACACACACAATGGCTAAGTCAAGGGAGAATGTATAGGTCCAGATCTGAACACTGAAGCCATCAGAGACCCATGTGAAATTAACAAACATGAAGTAAGCAACATTTGGGGAATAAAAATAACTCAATAGAACCTTTATGAGAGAAATCAATCGTCGTTGAAGGCCAGATTTAATGAGATCTTCCAAACATTTCTGAATGTCAGCCACAATGTCAGCTTCAAGTCCTTGGTCAAGCACAACCGCCTACAAATATTGTTCCAAAAGGCAGAAGATTTTCTTTTTCAGCAAAATTCTGTTTCATACCATGAAATACGAAGATAAATAAGGAAAGCACAAAGATAATAATCATGACACTATCGCAGAAAATTTGTGATGATGGACATGGAATGGAGGAATGAATACCCTTAACAGGGTGTAAAGTGCTGTTATTAGATCTCTTCTCTCTGTGTACCAGAGGCCTTCTGCAAGGCGTAAAATTTCCAGTGGGTCTCGTCCAAATAATCCCCACTGGAGAACAGAAAAAACCAAAAATTATATATAAAATTAATATCAAGAAGTAAACCTTGTCAAAGCAAATGCATAAATAGAAATCAAAATTATACCTCCTGGTTGGCAGAAACAAGCAGACGCACACAATCAATTTCATTAAGGTGGAGATCATCACTCAATTTCAGAGCCTAAAACACCAGAATAATGGAAGAAAAAATAATAATATAACAAGATAAGTACTCAAGAGAAAAGACTACTATCTTGGTCCCAAGTAAACAACAACATGCAAAAGATAAAAAGAAAACACTTAGATAATGACAATGACAGAAAGGAACATTATGTTCATGCACTTCCAGTGCAGAAAATCAGAAGGAGAAAAAATCTTTAGATCACTGCTAGAGTATTTTACACTATTAAGTACGATACAACATTCTTTCTGCAATTAGTGAAAGCTAAAAAGTAAAAACTAAGCCCTAGATATGAAGAAAATTAAAGACAGCAAAACATTCATTTATAAATACCAAACAGAAAATGAAGTATTCCCATGAAAAACTTTACAAAGTATCTTGTTTTCCTACATTCTTTCAGCAAAAACAAAGTATAACATAATAACAAAACCAGCAAATTGCAAAAGACAAGGCAAAACCCTGCATGCTTAATGTCTCTATCTAGCAGCCAGCACAAGATAATAACACAAATTGCTCAACTATCATCACCAAAAGAAGAGAAGACATTGAAGACATCTCTGGAATTTCTGATCACCACCTGAACTGAACCGTGTCCCATTTAGAACAATGAAGACAAGTACTCAGGCGGTCAGGACTCTTTCTCAAAAATAATAATTAGGCCAGTTTCATAATTAGTTCAGTTACAGACTGCATGGCTAGGTGAAACAGGTAAAAAGTCCATAAAGTTCAGCTCCTTGAAAAAATTTGAATAGCATAAGTGTATCTTGGCATAAAATGTTGAACCGGTTCACTGCGAATGAAACAATCTACTCTCGGAACCAAACAGTCTCTTTTTCCTGGGATCAGTTCAAATGAACCCTTTATTTGATTTAAACAAAATAACATTTGCACAGTTTTGTTCTAATATCTTTTTCTTTTCTTCCCTTTAATCACTCAAAACCATCAGTTCAGACCCAGATCTTTTGTGCATTAGTTTGTTGTTGTGGTACTATCTCTCGGCATGAGTTCCAAAACGAAAACAAGTTAAACGGACCTGCGGCATACAATTAGTACACCAACAGAAATCAAACAATAACAGTATAATCAATGTGCAAACAGAAGAAAGGAACGAGGAACTGACAATCTCAACATCCTGATCGTCGAGCGAAATTGGAGAAGAATCCGGAAGCCGGACTTCCTTCGACTGAACTTGAGTCCGGTCAGCCGGTTTCGGAGGCTGCAACAATTCACGAAACGGTCACAGGAATCATAATTTATACAATGCAGGAGAAGAGGACAGAAAGAGAGAGAGGAGAGAGCATACGGGATATGATACGAGGGATTGGAGGGAGGGGAGAGAGCGGCGAATGGCGAGCATGAGCTCCATCCTCTGCGACGGCGTCGGAGGGGTTGGGCCGAGCAGCGACGCCTCCACGGTGGAGAGAAGTTGCTTCGGCGACACCATTTTCTGCTGATTTCGTGCTCCTGGAAGCCCTAGGAAGTAGGAACAGAACCGTGAAAGCGTTTCCTTGTTGAAGTTCGTCGTTCACTAGATAGCCAGAGGGAAGAGAGAGAATGAATGGGCGGGAAGTGCCCTAATTGAGGGTTTTCACGGAGCCGAGGACTGAAGAGCTGACTGAAGAAATAAGCGGCCACCTTCGAACACGCTGTATGTTCTTACTTCCTTGTGAGGTTTCATTTTGTCACCTGATTTTCTTTTAAGCTAAAATGCCAAATGAATCAGTTGACTCGTTGACTAAATAGGTTATTATATTTTAAATATAATTGAATAAATTATTATTTTTATATATTTAAGGTCATATTAATTTTATGGTATATATTGTTTTAACATAATTTATTAATATTTTAATTTTATTATTAATATTAACTTTATCAATAATTAAATTATAATTTAAAAATTAGATATTGTTATAACCCTTCATAAGGGTTAAAACTACACAACAATTTTCTTGAAAATCACTTCCCAAATTTATATTTTACAAGTTAGCACTCTATCCAATTGATCCTAACATCCTAAAGGGACCATGGGAGACCTGTCCCCCATATAACTCCACCCCACATTATCCCGCATAACATGACTTGTCTATTTTAGACTCTTATTTTTTCGGGAGACCATTCCTTTATAAAAATTTATCACAAATACTTTCTTTCAAATTTAATCCCTAGACAACACCAAGTGCACGATAAGAGCTTCATATTCTCACATGTGCGTATCACGTCTCCCAATCACAGTCAATGGCTATAAATTGTCCTCAACCCCTTATATTAAATGACATTTTCTTTCACATCCTTCACCAGACCTTTTATCCAAACTTTTCTTATTTTTTATTTTCCTCAAACATTTGGACTCTCTCTCTACTTTTCCTTTGCTCTTGGCCACCTTTCAAATCCAAGATACTCAACAACATTACTTATCTTGGATATTATGTATAATATTACACTGTATGTTATATCTCATACTCTACCACAACACTATCTCACTTAAACATTGGAGAGTTCACATTGGATAAATTTTCACTTACCTTTTGACTGCTTATTGTCACATGTCATCCTCAAAAGATACATTAACTCTCCCAAACAATGGAGACCCTTCAAACTATTATGAGTTTCATTTTTTCTCTAGTCCCGGACCAACTTTCTCAAACAACAGGTTAAGATTGCCTTGCATGATCATCCACATCTTTCAAGATTGTGGTCTCATCAACATAAGATATTGTTTCCTTCTAGATCTTGCCAACTATCTACTAGTTGTTGTATTTTTTTTTAGAAATAAACGAATGTTAATTGTTGTATTTCAACAATAACATATTCAAAATCATATTCCAAATGCATTTGATATAAAAATATTCATACTTGTATTATAGGGTTCTTCCATTGTAAGATTATTGTGTTTGGGTATTTAAATCTTAATTTGGTGTTTGTGTCGGAGCATTTTTGAACATATAGAGTTTTTTAAATGTAAATTTAGATTTATTTTGATGTGTGTAATAATTCTTTTAATTAGGAATAAAGTTGACGTCATTATTAAATTTAAAATATAATTAGATGGAGTTAAAGCGTTATCTACCATAACAGAAAACCTAGAATGTGCAACATAGTTACGATGAATTATTATTATTACTGAATTCCTATGTAAGAGGACTAGAAATGAAAAAATAAAAAAAGGTAAATACTTTTGGAAAAAATCCATTGCAGCCCACCCACAAATCAAGGTCCCCTTCAGTTCACACACTGGCCTGGCATGCAAGAAAATGTGAGTGATGTTCACACAAATCCCTTGTTGGGCTTGTTTGGGCCTTAGAGTGTCCCTCAGTTGGCCCTAATTTTAGGGCAAATTACTTGCACTGACACCCAAAATGTTTGGGCTCTTTTTCCACAACCATTTGGGCCCGTTTGGTAGGTTGGCAGTTTTTAATTTGATTGTTTCGTTAAGTAACACCTTTTATTTTTGAGATGATACCAACTTTAGACATTTTGGTATTTGACATTTTTCGCTAGACTGCATAAAAATAGAAATAAAAAATAATTTTTATATGAAATAAAAATAAAAAAATATTTTTTTTCAAAAAATAAAAAATGGAAACGAAAGATAAAAGCATAAATAATAAAAAATATAGGATATTTTTGTAAATATAATATTGAAGATAAAAATTATAAAACTATTATAATTTTTTAGGAATAAGAATTACCAAATCAAAATTGTGAATTGATGTCAATATCGAGCATAAAGTTGTGAATTAATGGCAGCACTGAGCGATTGATGGTTCAGGAAAAATGAGCAATCAAAGTTGAAAATTTGAGCAATTGAACATTAAGCAACCAAATAATTGGAATTGTGAATCGACAATGAGACTGAGCTCTGAACATCGAGAAATCAGTTGACAAAGTAAACAATGATAACGAGATGATAAAAAAGTCAAGAGTAAGAGAGAAATTCGGGTAATTTAAAACTTGTGAGAACAAATATAATTCTAACTTTAAATAGCGTTTATGGATGAAAATATATTTTTAATATTTTTAACTTATTACAAAATAACCTAAAATATTTATAAAATTATAAAAATAACTCAAAAATATTTTTTCGAGCAGTTTTCATGCATCACAGATTTTTGACATTGTTATTTTTTTAGGATTCTAAATTTCTAATAATGGGAACTGACATGTTATCTGCATGGGGCAAGCCAATCTTTTATCACTTGGGGCAAGCCCCACCACCGCCCAATTTCTCCATTACCCCCGTACAGGGCCATAGGCATACACCCCATTTCCCGGTCCCCCAGTACAAGCCATGACAACCCCCCTTCAATAATCCCCCCCACCCACATAAATATTATTATAAATTATTATTAAATAAATTATTACTCTATTCAATTATAATTATAGTTATTTTAATAATTATAATTAATAATTTATTTTTTTTAATTGTAATAAATTTTATACCTATTTCATATTTTTTTAATTATGTCTATCAAATAAGGGTGTAATTGAATCGCTTAAATTACTCATAGAGATTAGATGTGATTTAATTGGGAGAAGATGGCGAAATGAGGGATTTAATTAGATGGGGGTTTTAAGTTTGTTATTAGCTGAACTACATTAGTGTTGGAAAACATAAATGGTTGTTCTATTCATATTTCAGTGTTGAATTTTGAATTTATTTTCATTTTTGTGTTTTGAGTATCTGTTTTAAAGTGATTGAAAAATGTTCACTTTTTTCTATAGCATTTTTTGTGTTTTGAAAATTTTGAACGTGTTTGTAATGAAAACAATCAAAATAATTTTTTGTTGTTTTAAGTTTCTTTACAAAATATTTTATTATTTTCAAAAATACATTTTTGAACATATGAAAGTAAATATTTTTTCACTGTTTTGAAAAATTGAAAACGACCTAATAAGAATAAAGAGAACATGGCCTAAATGGTTTGATATTTTTAATTTTTTATTTTTCAATTTGTTTGATTTAACCATCTATTCAATCGAGTTGATTCGATTTTTAAAAAAAATCGATCAGCTCAATTTGAATAATTCGATTAATTTTGCCCCCTTCCAATTAAATCACGTCAAGTCCATTTGAATAATTTGATCAATTCGGTTACATCTTTATCTAACAAATATAATTAAAAAAATATAAAATAAGTATAAATTTTAGTTTGATTAAAAAATAAATAAATTATTAATTATAATTATTAAAATAATTATAATTATAAATAGAAATAATAATTTATAATAATATTTAAAAAGATATAAAAATATTTTCATATATATAATATATGTATATATGTATGTAGGGATAGAGAGCTGATATCATGGGTGGTGTGGCCCCACCCCATTTCCCCTCCCATATATATACGAGTAATGCTATTTGGCTAGCTCCAACGCCACTTTCAATGCCATCTCATGATATATCGCGATATATTAACATGAAAAAATTGTGATTTATCGCAATAAAAAGAGCATCCCATTTCATTAACAAAATTTAAATTTCTCCCATCTCTCTCTCTCTTTGCACTGAAATCGGCTCACTGTCATGACTCTCTTTCTCCTCGTCGTCCCTTCTTTTTCTTTCGGTCGTGACTCTATTTTTTTCTCTCTCTCTCTCCACCTTCCTTTCTTCCTCTTTCGGCTGTGGCTCTTTCTCTTCCATCCGTTCAACCCGATCGAGCCTTTAGTGCCTGAAAACTCGTTCCTGGCGTATCTATCCCTTTACCTCCAACAACCATTTCTCTCTCTTGCTTTCGCTCGTGCGAACGAGCCTTCTCATTGCAGCATCTTCGATCTACCAGGAGGTAAGTCTCTCCTACAATGAGAGACTTTAAAGTTAGATCTACAAGGAGGTAAATCTTATATATACGTGTATACACATTATTTGGGTTTGACTAAAACTTTAAACTTAGATTTACAGAGTTTCGGTCCTTGGATCTTGCTGGTTTTTGGGTATGTTGGTCGATGGACCATTGGGTGTTGGGTGGTTCCCTCTGATCATCAGAAACCACCGACCACGGTGGGTGGTGGCGACTGACAGTGCATTTTTAAATTTGGTCGAAAATTAAAACTCAAATATACTAAAATCTAACCATTAAATGTGTTCAATTATTTTTGTATGTTAACCCTCTTGACTTGGTGTTTCTGATGGTAGGCTCTGATCGTAGAAAGTTTTGGCCGACAGTGGTCGCCAGCAGCGTTGGTGGCGGTGGTTCTGATTTCCGTCCGTGCATACATACATATATTTATATATATTTACATGTTTTCTTTTGTAATTATTTTAATTTATATTGTAAATGTTGGTATTTAATTATGAATTTGTATTAGAGATGTTAAAGTTAATATTGAATTTGTGATATTTGATTATTGTGAAGGTTAAAATTAAATTGAATTGGTTGAAATTTAAATATTAATAAATTGAATTGGCTTGTATTTGTTTTGTGAATTTTTGAATTGAAATGATTAAGTTTATTTAAGAATTGAATGGTAAGTAGTTATTATTTATTTTATTTAAATTTAGATATTAATTAATGTGTGTATGTATTTTAAATTTATATTAAATACAATTTAAATTAGTTTAATATCAAATTTACATTTATTTAATATAATTTTAAAATAAATTTATATTAATGTGAAAGTTGCTTATACTACGGTGAAAATGATTTTAGTGTAAATGATGTAATAATTACGTAATAAATTAATACTTAAAATATATCATGCACTTTATTAAAAAGAAGATTGATTCCTTGCTCGTAACAAAGAAAAGCCACTTAACATGGCCTCGTCCATATTTACATTCACCCATCAGCACATGGATTTATCTTCTTTTTTTTCCATATTTTTAAAAGTAATTTTTTAATTCAATTACTTTAAATAAAAAAAAGATGCTTTTAATATTTTTTTTTTCATTTACCAAAACACAAGAAGTACTACCATTAAGGTTGGTAGGTCCGTTATTTATTTAAAAGTGTCTTCTCTTTTATCTTTTGTGATTTAATAGTGCTCTAACTATATATATATAATTTATGAATCCTAGTATTAAATAAAATTTTTAAAAGAATGAAAATTCTAATCAAGAGAGATGCATAATTTTGTAAATTAAAGTAGAGTCAAACTCAAATGAACAAATTTTTTACCAAACCATTGGTATCCCTCTCCATTTGGCTAGAAAAAATTAAAATAGTACAACTCGATCTCTATGTGTCACATAAAATTATTTAATTATTTTTAAAATTTAATTTAATTTAATTTAAAATATATATACACATTAAAAATATCTAAATTCAAATAAATTTAACAACAACTACTTCTCATTCCATTCTCAAATAAACTTAATAATTTCAATTCAAAGATTCACAAAACAAATACAAACTGTCGACGTTCGATTTTAGTCAACTGTGATTCGTTTTGAGCCGCAATGAATAATTATAAATCACCGTAAGAAGAAGAAACAAAACAGAGGTTCCAGATATCAACAAAAGAACACTTAACGATTTTCACGTAGTTCGACTAGAACGATACTGTGGATACACCAGGTATGTCCCACATCGGTTGCCCAGAGGACAACCACTGAGGGCTCGTAAGTGCGGTGGGCCTCCTCGTCGTCCAAAGGCGATAGCTGAGAGCTGACCCGCAGCTGTAGGCCCCATGATGATGACACGATGTGTGTAACACTCCAAGAGCCCAGAGAAAGGTCGTATATATCGAAGATAAGTAAGGAAGGAAACAACACCAGCTGGATACCTTTTGGGTTGAATGTAGGCAGAGAACTCACAAGTTAAGCGTGCTTGACCTGGGGTAATCCAAGAATGGATGACCCCCCTGGGAAGTTCACGTAGGCCCATCACGGTAAGTTATCCTGAACCTTCCTATCGCTCGATGCGGGGTGTTATAAAAATGTGTGTCAACATTTGGTGCTATCTGCGGGAAACCCCATAATGGTCCCTACAACCCTGGATAAGGGAGGGACCGATAGAGCTCCACCACACCTGCCGGGGGGGATGGTGTGGATACACTGGGTATGTCCCACATTGGTTGTCCAGAGGGCAACCACTGAGGGGCTCATAAGTGCGGTGGGCCTCCTAGTCGTCTAAGGGTGATAGCTAAGAGCTGACCCGCAGCTGTGGGCCCCATAATGATGACACGATATGTGTAACACCCCAAGAGCCCAGAGAAGGGTTGTACATATCGAAGATAAGTAAGGAAGGAAACAACATCAGTTGGATACCTTTTGGGCTGAATGTAGGCAGAGAACTCCCAAGTTAAGCGTGCTTGACCTGGGGTAATCAAAGGATGGGTGACCCCCCTAGGAAGTTCGCGTAGGCCCATCAGGGTAAGTTGTCCTGGACATTCCTATCGCTCGATACGAGGTGTTACAAAATGTGTGTCAACATTTGGTCTCACATTGGTTGCCCAGAGGGCAACCACTGAGGGGCTCGTAAGTGTGGTGGGCCTCCTAGTCGTCTAAGGGCGATAGCTGAGAGCTGACCCACAGCTGTGGGCGCCACGAGGATGACACGATGTGTGTAATACCCCAAGAACCCAGATGAAAGTAGTATATATCGAGAATAAGTAAGGAAAGAAACAACACCAGCTGGATACCATTTTGGTTGAATGTAGGCAGAGAACTCCCAAGTTAAGCGTGCTTGACCTGGGGTAATCCAACGATGGGTGACCCCCCTGGGAAGTTCGCATAGGCCCATCAGGGTAAGTTGTCCCAAACTTTCTTATCGCTCTATGCGGGGTGTTACAAAAATATGTGTCAACAGATACCTACTCCACGCCGACACTCTGATTATTCCTTCAGAATGACGGTTTCTGATTATTCTTCGTGTCCCATTCATGATATCTCTGCCTCCTATTTATAATCGAGGGGTCTTTACAATTCGGATAATTTATAGAAATAAAAAGATGATATAACGGGGGACAAACAATCCTTATCATCTGTACAAAACCATAAGTGGGATTTTCATCTCGAGGAGCATGGGCTGTTGCAGATAAAGTGAATAGTCCTACCTCTGACTTCTCAGTAGCTTTACCACTTATGCGAGCTGATTAGTTTTAGGGCAGCGACCTGGGTGGTCCAGCGATCTAAAGGATATTTCCGGGAGCTTGTTAGTTGATTGTTGGGAGTTCGTTGGTGACTTATCGAGAGTTCGCCAGATGCTCGCTTTACGAGTTTCAGATTTCGGTAGTAGTTGGACCTTTCTTAGTGAGGTCGTCCGGGCCTTCTTGACTTCGGGTGATTGGGCCGGTCCATCAGATCGAGTGTAGCCCATACAAGAAATACGTATAACACAAATTAAGTTAATTTATTAATATTTAAATTTCAACCAATTCAATTTAACTTGAACCTTCACAATATTCAAATATCACAAATTTAATATTAACTTCAACATCTTCGATACAAATTCATAATTAAATATCAACATTTACAATATAAATTAAAATAATTACAAAAGAAAATATGTAAATATATATAAATATATGTATGTATATACATACGAAAATCACGACTGTCGCCACCAACAGCATCAGCCTCAACCACTATCGGCTAATGCTTCCCAAGATTAGAGCCTACCATTAGAAACACCAAGTCAAAAGAGTTAACATACAAAAAATAGAATAGATTTAATGATTAGATTTTAGTAGATCTGATTTTTAATTTTCAGTCAAACTTAAAAAAGCACTATCAGCCACCATCGGCCACCTTAGCCGATGATTTTCGACGATCAGAGGCAATCACCCGACACTCAAGGACCCATCGACCAATATACCCAAAACCCAGGAAGATCCAATGGCCGAATCTCCGTAGATCTAAACTTAAAATTTCGGCCAAACTCATAGCGAGTATATACGCACTGCCAGTCGCCACCATGGCCAGTGGTTTTTGGCAATCAGAGGCAACCACCAGAGACCCCTATCGCCATCGACTTATATACCCCAAAACAAACAATATCTAACGGTTAAATCTCCATAGATTAAGGTTAAAGTATCGGCCAAACCCAAATATGTTTAGAAGACTCACCTCTTTCTAGATTGAGGCCAATGGAAACGCGCAATAGAAGAGAAAGAGAAAGAGAAGGTCGGAGCTGCTGCAATAGAGGAAGCTCGGTCGCATGGGCAGGAGAAAAAGAGAGAAGGGGGAGAAGTATGAACAAAAATGAAGCACAAGAGAGAGTAAGAGAGAGAGAGAAAGAGAGAGAGATGTGTTGAGAGTTTATATATATTGAGGGTATATTTGTAATTATAATAGTTGTTAAATTTGAAATTTTCTTTCGAATAGCATTCATGGTGGTAGTAAGGGTGGCCGAATAACATTAATCTATATATACATATATGAAAATAATTTTATATATTTTTAAAATATTACTATAAATTATTATTTAAATACATTATTAAAATTACAGTTACAATTATAATTATTTTAATAATTTTAACTATAACTTTAATTAATAATTTATTTATTTTTTAATAATAATAAAATTTAAACACATTTTATATATTTTTTAATTATGTCTGAAAAATAGGGATGTAACTGAATTGATCAAATTAGTCAGATGGACCTGACGTGGTTTAATGAGGGGGATGAGAATTGAGGGTTTAATTAGATGGGAGTTTTAAATATGTTACTATCTGATTTACGTTAGTGTTCGACAACATAAACAATTAGATGTAATCGAATTAATTGAATTATTCAAACTAAATAAATCAATTTTTTTTTTTAAGAAATTGAACTAACTCGATTGAATAGAAATTTAAATTGAATAGATTAAAAAATTAAAAATATCAAACCGTTTATATTATTCGACAGTAATATAGCCTATACAATAACAAACTTAAAACTCTCCTCCAATTAAACCCTTCATTTTACCCTTTTCCCAAAATTAAAACACGCAAAGTCTCCTTAACTAATTTGATCAATTCAGTTATACTTTTATTTGACAGATATAATTAAAAAAATATAAAATGAATATAAATTCTATTATGATTAAAAAATAAATAAATTATTAATTATTAAAATTATTATAGTTGTAACTATGGTTGTAATTGAAGAGACAATAACTAATAATGTATTTAAATAATAATTTATAATAATATTTTAAAAATATAAAATTATTTTCATATATGTATATGGGGGATAATTTTTTTTTCTTTTTGGGAGGGGGGAGTGCGAGAAGGAGTGGGTGAAATTTGGGGAACAGGGGACGGGGGGAGTGGGTGAAATTTGGGAAGGGGTGGGGGGTTGGCCTGTACTTGGGGAGGGGGAGCTCACGTCGAGCACCATAAAGTTACTCGCAACATATCAGTTCTTGGAACAACATATCAGTTCTTGTACTTTGGGGGAGGGGGGTCACGTCGGGCAACGTTTCTTTGTGTGGATAATGTAGAGGAGGGGGGGTTGTGGTTGTACTGAAGGCGGTCTGAAACGGGCAACATATTAATTCTTGGGAACAAAAAAAGGTGTTAACCCACACCCCGAGGGCCCCCCCACGAACTGCCCCACGCCACGTGAGGGGGGTAAATCAGGAACCCAACTGGCAGGTGACGGAGAGGACCAGTGCGAACCGCCCACAAGGACCCCTGAGGAGCAGGAAATCCCACACTACGGCTTACCCGACTCGATCCTTGCCACTCGAGAATAACTCTACCCGCTCCTTACCAACTCTACCCGCTCCTTAATTCTCTATGTGGATAATGTAGAGGGGGGGTTGTGGTTGTAGTGAGGGCGGTCTGACACGGACAACATATTAATTCTCTATGTGGATAATGTAGAGGGGGGTTGTGGTTGTACTGAGGGCGGTCTGACACGGTCAACGCATCAATTCTCTCTATTAATTAACTGTCTTTAAATACAAAGTGCAAAGAAAATAGAGTATGATCAAAAAGCTTCTTATAAACAAACAATCAAACAAATAACACTTTGTCCAATTGGTCCCACATCTCTCTCTCCCTTTGTTCCCTTACGTCACTTGAAAAGGACAATCACGTGATATGTTGGCCCAAATTATTAGCAAAGAGGGAAGGTAACGACAATTTTCACAATCACTTTTTTTTTTTTATTATTCATCAACCACTCGTTTGATATGAAACCTAAGATTTAACGACACTGGCTGATGGAGTATTGCCTTGATATTTATATATAATTGTATGAATATATAGTTATGCATATAATTATTGAGAAAATAGGTAATTTGGTGATTTCTCAATTAATACTAAGTAATACCTTTTTTATATTTTTACATACCAAACATAATATAGTTATAAATTTCAGCAGTACTTCTTTTATTAAAGGTGAAATACGATTATTTAAACATATTCATTTTTTTATCTAATTACCTAATATTTCGCAAAGATATAAAAATTCTAGTCATGCTAGTCCCACACTTCAAACATATATAAAAGGGTAAATTACCCTCTTAGCACATCTAAGGTTTAATGGTAATTTTTTATGACTTTAGAACTCTAGATACATTTGTTCATAACAACTTGTTAATATAACAAAAATGACTTTATTTTTATTTATTTTCCTCTTCTTCTTGGTAAACTGGTCAAAAATTTCTCTCTTCCTCTCTCTCTCTAATTCGACAATGGTTAAATAATCAACAAATTAGAAAGAGAGAGAGAAGAGTTTTGACAAATAATCAAAAAATGTAAAGATATTTTTGTTATATAAAATTTTTTAACATCTCTAAAGGTGTTGAGTGTAATTTAATAGCTAGATGGTATTATTGGCTCAAGGCATAGGCCAGCCCATTAAGGCCCATGCCTAGGACCCCCTAAAAATGAGAAGAACAGATAAGTAAGGAAAAGTTGATTTTATTTGATAGAAATTGTATCAAACAGTGTATTTATCATATATATTGGTAGAAATTGTATCAAATAGTATATTTCTCACATTAATTTAGTTTAACACAAAAAACACCCGACCTAATATAGAACAATATAAAAATTGGAAATGAAAGTAGATATCATGATCATTGGTGGTGTGAACAATCTAAATTAATAAATAAATATGAAGTTATAATTAGACAAATTACTATTATATTATATTTATTATAATCTATTTTTTTTTCTTTGAAGATGGGATGATATAAGATATTAATTTTTTAACAAATTTTAATTTATACACTTCATCTATCAAATAAGAAGTCTAATTTGACTTATGGTGGAAATAAATCTAATACATCTATAGATCTATTGTTCATGTAACACCTAATCTAGTTAAAGTGTTTTCATAATTTAAAAAAAAAATTAAATCTTAATTTTTTTAAAAGATAACATGCTCTTTGATATTGATGGTTTAGATTTATTTTTAGAATTAAAGATTTTAAAAGAAATTAGAACTACAAAAATAAAAACATCATTTGCGATACTAAATTTTATAAAAAAAAGTAAATTCTTTTTCAAACACATGGATAGAATCTTAATAATATTTTTTTTTGTAACTCTAGTAGAATTTTTTTTTAAAAAATTAAAATTAATAAAATCTTATTTACGTTTAACTATATCACAAAAAGATTAAGTAATTTAATTATATTGTCAATTGAAAAAGGTTTACTTTCTAAACTTTAATATAAAAATTTAATTAATAATTTTTGCATCTAAAAAAACAAAAAAATAATTTTTATTATTTATTTATATTAATAAAAAATTACTAAAATAATTATCCTCCAGACCCCCACTAGTCCTGAGCCGGCCTGGATGGTATGCTCCTATATTGACTATTAACGAAACATTTCTCTAGGACATGCGGGCAGGATCATATTTAATTTAAGATTCTCTTTTCGGTATCATCACACCCACTTGCCATGAGAACAAGCAATAACTGGAAGGCAACTCCTCCCCATTCCTCTCTCGTCGTCTTCTCCCTTGGCACCAGACAATTGGCCGGCCCAACCAATCAGGCTGGTTGGGACTTGGTATATATATATGTATATGTAGCCCTAAATTCATACAAAGTTTCTCCATCTCCCAGCAGGGCTCCAAACTTTCACCAAACCAGCTCTTAATTCTTGTTCTTGTTCTTGTTCTTCTTCTTCAATGGCGGTTATTACCAACAGGTACATAGCAATAAAGACGCACATCAATGGAGCGCCGAAAGAGTCCGACTTCGAGTTCAAGACCGAAACAATTTCGCTCTCCGTCGAGCCCGGCTCCAACGATGTCATCGTCAAAACCCTCTACTTATCCATCGATCCTTACCAGATAAATCGTATGAAGACTTCCAGTTCGTCGCAGAAAGCCTCTGCTTTCGCCGCTGCCATTACTCCCGGCGAGGTACATACGTATTGCTGTCCCTCTATAAATTTTTGTGCAATAACTAGAGAGGCGTACCCGGTGAGTCTATCGTGTACTCACCAGAAAGGTATCAAGTACATATAGGTTTGAAAGAAAGAAAGATGACTTCTTGGGTTGTTTCTGATATGTTTTTGGGTTTGGGCAGGCTGTGGATGCAGTAGGAGTGGGGAAAGTCGTGGCTTCTGGGCACCCAGATTTCAAGAAGGATGATTTGGTTTCTGGAGTGATCAGCTGGGGAGAGTATAGCACAGTGAAAGGCGGGAAAATGTTGAATGTTGTAAATCTCATGGGCCTTCCACTCTCTTATCATGTCGGCATTTTGGGTAACTTTTCTTCTCCTCTCAAGGTGTATGTTTAGTATCATGATCGTGTTTTAAACACATATACCTGCATCGATCTTTGCATATGTGGCGTTGTAGGATTCAGTGGACTTACAGCATATGCTGGGTTTTTCCAATTTGGTAAGCCGAAGAAGGGGGAGAAAGTGTTTGTTTCTGCAGCTTCTGGATCCGTTGGGAATTTAGTTGGCCAGTATGCTAAGTTGTTCGGATGCTATGTGGTTGGCTGTGCTGGGACCAACCAAAAGGTTTGCCAAAAATAGTTGTTGTGGTGCTTAGTTTTCTTATCAAGCTTATTATATATTTTATTTTTACAAGATTAAATGCAATTCAAGTGGACTTTTCACCCAAATTATGAAGTTTGTGTTAGCTTAAATTATAGGTGGATTTGCTTAAAGAGAAGCTTGGTTTTGACGATGCATTCAACTACAAAGAAGAAATCGATCTGGAATCAGCTCTCAAAAGGTTGGTCGATTACTCAAAACATTCTTGGCAAAGAATGGCCTGTGGTGAAAGTGGCGGAGCCAAGTGAGGCTGCCAGATCTTAATTTTTTTTTATTTTATATTATTTTTAATCAAGTCCATCTCCAAAAATTAATTCAAAATTATTATATTAAAGTTTAATCTAAATAGGTCAAATGGTCCAAATCCACTCATTCCTAAGTCCTAATCCATTTTATTTTTAAATTTATCTCATTTCTTGTTTTCTTTCCCAATACCCATCTGATTTTCTTTCTTTCTGTTACTATTATTACAGTTGAAAGAATATTTTCTACTATGAATATTGTGAAGAATCGATTACGTAATAGAATTGAAAATCAATGGATGAATGATAGTTTAGTTGTGTATGTTAAAAATGACATATTTAATAAAATTGATAATGAGATCATTATACGGTGTTATCAAAGTATAAAAAGTCATAGGGAATAATTGTGAAAAGTTCTTGCATTTTAATATTAATATTATAGTCTTATTTTCGAAATTATATTTTTTGTATTTATGTTAATTCCCACTGAATCAAAATCTTGACTCCGCCCCTTAACAAAAAAAAAAAAAAAAATCCTCAATAATGTATCAAATAGCTATAATTACATCAATACTTTTGCTAATTCCATTTTTTACAATTTTATTGTGAAAAATAGTTTTACTAATCATTAATCAAACACACCATCAAAGTTTCCTAAAAGATCTAGTTAGATGTTGAATTGTTTTCTTTTTTAAAATGACAGTTCTAGGAGGGTTTTTTTTAGAATTAATTCTTAATCAACTGAATGATATATCTATTCTACAGGTATTTCCCTGATGGTATAGATATATATTTCGACAACGTGGGATCAGAAATGCTTGAAGGTGCAGTTGCAAATATGAACATTTTTGGTAGAGTTGTTGTGTGCGGTGCTATCGCTGAATACACTGATGTAAGAAAGCGAGCAAAATTAGATATGTTAGACATTATATACAAGAGAATTAACATTCAAGGATTTTTGGCTGGTGATCACCTGAATGTGTATGGAGATTTTATTTTGACAACAGTCGATCATCTTCAGAATGACAGAATTCAGGTACTCGAAGATATTTCTCATGGTCTAGAAAACGTCCCCAATGCTTTTTTGGGACTTTTCTCTGGTGACAATATTGGAAAGAAGATTGTTCATGTTGCAGATGCATAACTTATTTTTCTAGGAATAGTTTGTCATTTGATTCCAAAATCCTTTTAAATGAAATATCCAAAAATTTTTGGAGTTGGAAGGTGGAGCACCTTGAATTATGACAAAATAAATAGAGTAAAATATGCATTGTATATGTAATATCCCAGTATTTTGAGAATAATAATAATAATTAATTTTATATTTAAAATATTTTTTTGACATCAATTAGAAATTATAATTGAGAAAACTAATGGGCTTGGAGTTAGTGGGCTAATTTGAAAAAAAATAAATAAGTAAATGGGTTTAGAATTAGTGGCCTAAATTGAAAAAAGAAAAAGATTAAATAAATGGGCTTATGGTTAGTGGGCTAAGTTGAGAAAATAAAGGTTAAGTAAATGGGCTTAGAGTTAGTAGGTTAAGAAAGTGGGCTTAAATTTATGGACTAAATGAAAGAATAGTCCATTCAAAATAAGATTTAGTTAAAAATAATTAAAGTAAAAAATAATCAAAGATAATGGGTGAATTAATGGAGAATGTGGGAGACAAAATATGGTGTGAATAAATAATTAAAGTTAATGGGTGAATTAATGGAAGATGTGGGAGACAAAATATGGTGTGAATAAATAATCAAAGATAATGGATGAATTAATGGAGAAATGTGGGAGACAAAATATGGTGTGAACAAATAATCAAAGATAAAAGATGAATTAATGGAGAAATGTGGGAGAAAAAGTAGAGTGTGGCCAAAAAATCAAAGATAATGGGGGAATTAATGGAGAAATGTGGAAGATAAAGTAGTGCATGGACAAATAATTAAAGATTATGAATGAGATTTAGTAGAAAATTAAATAAAAAATGATAAAATAATAAAAGATAGTGGATCACTACAATTAAACTAAATTTAATTCAACCTCTATAAATAGAGAAAACTTGAAAGGTTTGAGAACTTGAATTAGAAAGAGAAAGGTTGTAAGAAAAAAAAGGATTTGAGAGTAAGAGAGAGATTTGAGAAAGAGAAAGAAAAATATGGAGAAAAATACCAAAAATTTCTAGAAAAATCCTATAGGTTGGGTTTAGTAGTTCATACAAATATTTGTGGCAAAAAGTATTGTTGGATACGCAAAACGAGGCTTCATCACAATATAGAAGAATACCGAATCACTCCACGAGAAGGTAAGTTATTTTCAAAATTTTCTTTAAAAAATTTTGGAAATGTTAGAATGATATTTTAGAAATTTTGATAGTGAAATTGGAAGAGAAATACATGATTAGTATTTATTATGGATTTTTGAGGTAATAGATGCTTGAAAATCAAAGAGAAAATGAGAAATAAATAGATCATGGATTTTAAAAATTATGAGAAAATTTTTAGGGCTTGGGAATATTGTTTTAGGAATTATTGTGAAGATAAATTGAGAAAATTTTATGAGAAAGTATTTAATTCATAATCTTGAGGAAATAATAAGAGAAAATTGGAGAAATTATAAAAATTAGAAAAAATTAGAAATCTGATTTTCTTAAGTAATTATGATGTCAGGATACGTCAAGATTCATAATTAAGTGCAATTGAAAGTTTGACGCGAATTTAGAAGCAAAATTGTGCTAGGGGCAAAATTGTCTTTTACAAGGTAAGTGGTACTATTCAACTGAATTTAGTTTATGAAAATGGCTTGTAAGTGGTTCCACCAAAACCTGATTTTATGTAAATATTTTCATCATGTTGTCATGTTTTGATGTGAACATGTCATGTGAATTGCATTTACATGTATTGATGATAAAGTATGCATATGAGCATGATAAGATTCACGGTCATACGTTGCATGGGTTTGGGATTAGGTACTGGCACTGTTGCTTTGCCAAGGGTGCACCCATACACCCCGATCTGACCGAGAGATTGAAAAAATGACGGGTAATCTTAAGGTGCAGTCAACCCAAACATGAGAGTTATGATATTATGTGCATTGCATTCATACATATGCATTATGATGCACTCTTACTTAGATGATTCATCATATAATGTGGGCTTTGCCCCTGGAACATTCAAACGTTCCAGATGAGGTTTGCAGCGAAGACATAGAAGTGGACGAAATATAAAGATGCAAGACATTAAGAAGTTATTTTCTGCATTTAGTTTTCGTATGAGGATTCTAATATATACCAGTTATGTTATGTTCGAAGTCATGTTGAGAAACTTATGTTTTGTTTAAAGTCATATTGAAAAACTTATATCATGTAACAAGTTATGTTTGGAAGGCTTTTGTTATGATAATCTTGTATTATAAATTATGTTGAGACAATCATGTATTATTATAGCGTTTAAAGTATGTTGAGGTTCGATTCTAGCTTCCGCATTCAATATTTATGAAAATTTGGGATGGATAAGAGCAATGATATGATTAGTCGTAGTTTATAGAAAAATAAATACTATCCCACAATTGTCCTAAGTTATAACACGCTCGGAGAAAATGGGGTGTTACAGTATATATTTTTAATATTTGATAAAAATACAAAGGGTATATTTTATTTTTTAAAAATTATACTATCTTATTTGTATTGTTCAAAAAATTATATCAGTTTATCTTTTTGGGTTAGATTTATAGATATTTGTTACATCTAGTATATACTCATAAAATTTTATAAAACTAGAAGGATTCCTTAATAATTATTTGATTGAGGGATATATAAATGTAATTTTTAAGATGTTGAGACTACATTCTACAATTTAGTGAAATATAAAAGGTGTCAAGTATAAATTACCTTAAAATTTAAGAGGCGACTTCCAACATTTGGCTTCGTGGCAATAGGGATATTGAAACACTCCTTTCTTTAGAGCATATTTTCACATCATAATTTGGATTTTTTTTAATTTCTTTTGCAAAAGTCATCGCTAGTCCTTGCAAATTTCATATTGTTTTCAAAATATTAATTTGGCTAACCTTTCATTTTTGTTTTTTATTTATTCTAAATTCGATAGAGATTGTTTTCTTAAGCGAACTTAAGAAGATTTATCTCTAGTTGTCCCGTCTTTCCTCCCAAACTCCTATACTTGGTTTAATTTATCAAAAAAGAATTTTTGTGTAAGTGCTCATTTTCACGGATCAAATATAATTTAATTCGTTACACATATTATATAAGTAGTCCAAATTTTTTATTCGTTTTGAAATACTATATTTTGTTGCATCTTTTTTTTTTTTAATCTGTTTAAGTGTTTCAACTAGAAAATTTAGAAACTTTTAGATTAGATTTTAAGTCACCATAATACAAAATATGAATGTAAAGGCTATCCATATATTTCCTCTTAATTGAAATGATATGCCTTCAATTAAAACTTACCTTGTACATTGGGTTTTGTATACTTGATACATTATGATATCAAAGAATAGAACATATACACTTTTAATTTGTTATACAAAATACGCATAGCATCTACAAATATGCTTCAAGAACTTCATTTTCTTTAGAGCCACTAACCTCACTTAGAACATTTGAATATTTCAGGAGAATAAACCTAAATTAGAAAGATAAATCTTCTAAGTAAGAAATCCCTAAAAACATTTGTAAACATATGTGGAAGAAAGAAGATACAAGTTTTACTTTGCAATGCCACTTATAATAGTGTCGACATATTTCCAAAAAAATTCTTGATCTATATTCTATGTGTCTCTTGAAAGATTCCTAACTATATAACTTAAGTGGCATAGGTTAAAATAGCATGGCCATACTTGCTTATGAATGTAAAAGAAAAGCTAATCGAAGTACATTTTCAAATTGATTTCATGCCATGCAAAAAAAAAAAAAAACCACAAAATAAGAATTTTGTGGGTGGAAAAACCTCACCTGAGGATTTCTTTAGAAAAGAGATTTACTTGCTCTTTCTTAACTTTCCAACTTCAAGTTGTTTCTTATTCCTTGTGCTATCTCTCCCCATTCCCCTTCTCTCACACTTTGGATTTCTTTTTGATCTAAAGATTGGAAGACTAATCTCCTGACCACTATTTATATCCAACTGCACTTTGGCACTGCTCCACCTCTTGGGAAGATAATAATTTCTTTTCTTTTTCTTTTATGATGGAATAAGATTTTAAATTTTTTCAAAAGTTTCATTTCCAATTTGGTGGAAGACTTTAATTTTTTTGTGTGTAGAGACCGGCGGGCCCAAGGGGAAGGCTACTGAAATATGTGCCTAGGGCTCCCCCAAAGAGGGGGTCCCAAAAAAATTTCAAAAACCAACTATTAGACTTGATAATGGTTTAGTTTGGTTTTGATTTTTATCAAAATCATATTCAAACCAAATTTAAATTATTAAAATCAAAACTAAACCATTACCCATTAGTTTTAAAAATTAAAAATTATAGCCAAATAATTCGATTTTGATTTTAACCATAATTTTTTTAATTTGATCCATACCAATAAACAACTCTTACAAATAGCATTCATAAAAAATTTGATAACTTCACAACAAACAAAGACAAACTCTAATAAAGTTCCTTCTTCTTGCATAAAGTTACAAATTAATTTCAAATTTTTTGGATATAATTATTTGATGGATAAAAATAAAATAATTTGAGATTAGGTTTTATTTTTATTTATTAATTATTTTTAATAAATGTTAAATATTTTATATATTTGTAATGTATTAGTTAAAATACTTGTAAAAAAAATGCATTAGTCAATATATATATTATGTGTATATATAATATATTAAATAAATAAATATATGTTATATATATATTCGGTTCGGTTTTATTCGATTATCCACACATTCGATTCAGTTTCGGTTCAGGTTTTGTTTTGGATTTAGTGAAAACTATAACCAAACCATACCATACCGATTGAAATAGTGTTCAATTTTTTCTCAAATCAAATCATTACCCAGTCAAACGGTTTTTAATCGCGTTGATCAGTTCGATTTTGGTTCGATTTCCCACAATTTCGATTGCAATTACCATTTCTACCAACCATGTCTGTTGATTGTTGTCCAAAATTGTTTTACTTTTAATTAATAATTGAAAAGAGAGAGATAAATAATTATAAAAAATTAAAAATAAAAAAATGATGAAAACTATTGAAATAAAATAATTATTTTAATTTTATTATTAAAATAAAATTAATATTTTTTTATTTTTTTATCTTTATTAAAGGTTGGAGGCCCTAAATTAATAATTGGCATACGCCCCAACCGCCCTGTGTGTGTAATATATATACATACAAACATATGAGAAAAAGAATGTGGTGAAAGATTTGCTGCACGTGTTCTCCAACTCGCTTGGAAGGCTGCTTGCGCTTCAACCCATTAGGCAATTTGATCCATTCCTTTCGTCAAGTAGACTTTCTCTAATTAAGCTTTTTTTTCTTGAACTCCTACTTAAGTAATTTTTACGAATTAATTGTCCCAAAGATTTATTCTGACGATTCTACAAGGTTTTGGGACATTAATTATGTCAGAACCCACTTCTAAATTACCCGCTAGCATAGAAAATCTGAGAGAAGAACCATTCAAGATAGATACAAATATAAACTTACTAAAAATTTGTCAAAAATTTATTTTCATATTTACTCACTATCAATAGGAGCCAACATAAACATTTTACATCATTTCTTATATCATAAACTCGGGTTTACAGCCTATATATTTTTAAAAAATAGAAGGACATCAAGACTTTAAATACAAAGTGAAACCTTCTAACCATATCCTCAAACTATACCCATGGATCTTTGAGACCGGGACATTTCTGTACACATCTAAGAAGAACTCGCCCCGAATAAATCTTCCACTTACCTGGAATGACAAAAGAAGTAAGGGTGAGCCACAAGGGTCAGCAAGTATATGTAACAAAAGGGAAACAACAACAAGCTCAATATACAAAGGCATGAATAACAAAGAGCCAAGAAAAATTCACTACCCAACCACTAAACCTCAATTGAGTTCATGTCTTCCATACTTAACAACATCATATTTCAAGAAATTATAATTCATTTTTCAAAGTGAGCCACAAGGGTCGACAAATGTCTAAAACAACGAAAACTGGATATGACCAAACATACCCAATCATCAAGTATAAATGACACATATGGACACTTGCCAATCTCCATAAACATAGATGACACGCAAGTCATGTCTTCTCACTAACCATGATTCAATTTGTATATATATATATATACCATGCTTTCTTTTTTTACCACAATTCACACACTTTACTATCATGGAAGAATACATTCACCCACTTAGACCATGGCACAAAGCCATTTTATCAACATAGCTTATGGCACAAAAATAATGTGAACACACCGCCTTTTGCAATATGATTACGTAATGCAATGTAACACAACCGTAAGCACAAGTACAATAAGTAACATGCACACACTTGACGCCATAGTGCAACGCACTTAATCAACATAATCCATAGTATGAGAAAATACATGATGCACACATATACGCAAATGCGGACGAGCCTCCTTGGTAGGATATCCTTATTTCTTTCTTTCATGCGGACGAATTGCCTTCTTTCCCATTTCTTTTCTTGCGAATGAACCGCCTTTCTTGCCATGGCATGCCTTAGGGATATCCACTTACTTTCTTCCGGGCAAAATAACATGTGCGCAAAGGCAATATATATACATACATACATATGCTATGCATACATATTCCACATCTTCACAACTTCACAACATGCCTAAAATCACCCACTAGGATTCTAGACCACATCACATCATGATCATGCATATGACTTCATTCACATCCATTTATAGAAACCACATCAATGAAGGGAAATTATTCATATAGTGTTAGTAATGTATCACCCATGAGACCACAGACATACCAACCAAAAATATTTCATAACAACCTCCCAATGATTATTATTATTCTTCCTCATGCAAGACAATTATATTTTTATCTCATGAACCCCATGTATTTATGTATATATATCTTCAAACAGATCTTATTATTTTAGAGGATTGAGAGGTATCAGAGGAAGCATTTAAAACATTTTACTTTAACAATTTTACTTGATTTGGTTTAATAAAAGCCTTAACCAACTCAAATCACAACCAAAATATATGATATCATATATCAAATCGAATCCCTCGAAATCTAGTCTATGATGCTTCAAACGGATCGTAATTCCGAGTTCTACATCAAAAGTTATGGCTGAAACAACGAGAAATGCACAAGGCAGTCAAGTTGCGATCGAGTCGACTCGACGAAAATCTGAGTCGACTTGAGCTGAGTCGACTCGCCCAAAACCGAGTCGACTTGACCTCCTGGACGAGTCGACTTGGCCGAGAATGAAGAAAAATGGCCAGAAACCCACCAAAAACCCACAAAATAGCCACCAAACACTCCAAAACTCTAATTCTAGTTTCATAACCCACCAAACTCATTCCTTAAAGGAAGAATAGGGTGAACAAACCCCAACGAAACCATCAACAAGACCCAACAAAAGCTTGACATGACATACGAATCAAAGAAAAAAAATAATGAAAATATACAACCAATACCGACATACTTTCAAAAATTGAGGAAGAGAAAACCATGAAGCATTTCATTGCTACAACGGAAAAGAAAGCTTGCACAACCATTTTAAGAAATGAGTGCAAGAGAACTTGCCTTTTGAAACTTAGATCGAAGAGAAGAAGAAGCCTCCTCCTCCAAGATGCAAATCCCTCCACCTTTGAAGCTTTAATTCATTTAAGCATAATGGAAAGAGAAGAAAAAGAAAATGGAAGAGAAGAAGGAGAAGAAGAACAAGGTCACGAGAGAGGGAGAGATTGAGAATGAAGAAGAGAAAAAATTAGACAAAGTATGGAGATGTGAAGGGGTGAGAATGGTCTGCCAATCACTATCCCCTTTACTTTTACCATACTGCCCTCCTCCTAACACACACACACACAAATATCTTATGTCCCTTATGGACATTTTATATTTTCTTATTTTTTTTCTCTTTTCTTTATTCAACCCATTATGCCAATTACCATTTTACCCTTTTCTTTTTCTTACATAACATATAATACATAAGCTCACTTTAAACATTTCATAAACCATTTCAACTTTTATTAAATAAATACCCAACTTTATGTACATGAGCCTAAGGCCTATTTCATTAGTCCAACCCAAAGGGCCTCAACATTTTCTTAAGCCCAATGAATTTCACAACATTACAACAATTAAAATATACAAAATCTCTCTTGGGCTCAACCCAAGTTTCCAAAGCCCAATTCATTAATCAAAACACATCACATATGAGCAAGACCCATTTATGCCATTCTATTTTAAATTTATTTTACCAATGGGCTCAAGCCCAACCCATCAACTAAATACACAACACACTACTACATGACTTAGGCCAAAATGAGCAACCCAAACCCATTAATTTAACACATAATTTACTTACATATATTTTGCTACATAAAATATTTTTCACATTAATTTAATAAAAAAAAATTTCAATACACATAAATAAATACTAATAACTCCTATACTCACTAACGGGTCGTTACAAATTAGACACATATTAATTGTCATCTCATCATTTGCACAATCAACTTTAAGGACCACACTCACCCAAACCTTGCCGATCCACAATCCTCAACTGTCTCCAAATTAAATTTAGATTTATTTATTTAGCTTTCAATTACTTTAAAAATATTTAAGCTGTTACAGATATAATGACTTCCTTGACAATCAAGGTTCAAACCTCTTTTAGGCGAATTTTAACATAGATTTATATATTTTTGTCAGATACATGTTATCCTTTTCTATGTTTTACTATCAAGTGTTAGTGGTAAAATTAAATTCATAAATATATTTATTATTATTTCTCTTGATAAAAAACATTTATAAATATGACAATGTGACAATAACTCATTACTATAAGACACCAAAGGGCTGTTGAATTATAAAAATCATCTATAGTTTTCTAAATAAATTCTTTAACTGTCGAGTTCAAATTCTCTTGTAAACAACCTCATACTATCCTTTAGAGCCATTGGAGATCCAAAGCAAAATATTAATGTTGTCAGCTTAGCAAAGGTATTCTTAGTTGTTTGAAAGACACTTAGGTGTTGATGATTACTTAGCAAAAAGAAGACATCTAGGTACATTAGGAGAATATCTTCAAATTCGTATCTACCTTTTTGTTTAGACTACATATATTGAGTTGTTTAATTAGCCAATTATTATATGAGAATATTATTTGAAGATTTAAATTTGACACTTATACTGACACTTTATATTAATATCTTGTACGATGTGTCATCTCAATTAGGGGTAAGTAGAATTTCGACTAAACCAAATTAACCGAATCGAATCGATAAGTTCAGTCAGTTTGGTTCGATTTCTCATAGAAAAAGATTTAGTTCGATTATATATTTTATTTTCTTCTAAAAATCAGTTGTTCGATTCAATTCAGTTATTTTGATATAAATAACCAAAAATTGAATTGGTATAAATTTTCAATGTTTTAATTTCTATCATTACATCTCATTTTGTGTAGTATTTTTTACCTATTAATTAAAAATACATTTTTTTATTAATAATTACTTAAATCCAGGCTAAAAAATTAGGACATGGCCCAACAGAAGTAGAAATGTTTTACTTGACACACAAAAAGAATGATGGGTCAATGGTTGATTCGACGCCAGCAGAAATTATAGTAAGTATTTCAGTTACTTTTAAAGTTTATGTTGTTTTGTTATCCTTGATATCATCAAAATAATTATGATCTTTTTATGGAATCTTATTATGGATCAAAATTAAAGTTCTTCCTTGCAAGACCCAATCCAAAAAGGTAAAAACCAACTAGAAATGTTCTCATATTACATTCATCCATGTGCATTAGAGAAAAACAAAAGGAACTAGTAACTCTGTTAATTTTGTTTGGATATGAATTTTGTCTCACTTTAAGTTCTCAAACTTAATTGTTTAGTTGTGAAAAATGATTATTTTCTAATATTGTTTAAGTGCAATATGTAATAATTATTTGTGTAACATTTTATTACAGGAAAATATTCAAACTATAGTAGCCCAAAGAGCTGAGGAGCAGCCTTCTGAACCTGTTGATGAAAATAAGATTTTTCTTGAAGTGATGGGCAAAGAAAGGCTTGGTCGAGTTCGTGGATATGGTTTCGGCCCCACACCTTCTTCAGTCTCTCGCAAGCTTCATTCTCAATTACAAATGGCTTCAACAATTGAAACATTAAGATAATAGAATAAAAAGTTGAAAGAAAAACTAAGCACAGTAGAGCAAATCCAAGCAGAAACTTTTAGCTTACTAAAAAACTTCATGGAAGAGATTAGATTATGAAAGGTTAGTAATGAATGATGATGCTCTACTGATATGACATGTTTTAGTTGATGAATAATGTTCAACATTCCATATTTTGTAGGTTTATTGATTTTGTAAAGTGACACTTTGAATTATAGTTTTTGATTGTTGATAATGTGAGTATATATATATATATATGTTTGCCTTTTGGGTTGTTGATGATTGTATAGCAATATATTTCATATATTGTGATAGTTTGTAATATTTTGTAAAGCAGGTATACGTAAATTTGTAAAGTAAGTGTATATAGTATAGGTTGTAGGCCAAAATATGTGAAATTGTAAACCATTTTTAGTGACGGCCACATATGGTCGTCACTAATGGGTTAAAACCACTTTTAGTGACGGCCGCATATGGTCTTCACTAATGGGTAAACCACTTTTAGTGACAACCACATATGGTCGTCACTAATGGGTAAACCACTTTTAGTGATGACCGGCATTATCGTCATTAATAGGTTAACTTTAGTGACGGTCGACATCGTGTCACTAATGGGTTAACTTTAATGACGGTCAACATATAGTGACGGCCACATATGGCTGTAACTAATGGGTTGCCATTAGTGACGGCCAGCATTATGGTCACTAATTACATTAGTGACGACTATATTAGCTGTCACTAATGGGTTTACTTTAGTGACGACTAGCTTTATCGTCACTAATTACATTAGTGACGAGCGCATTAGTGACGACTTGTGACAGTCTTTCTAGCCGTCACTAATACTTTTAGTGATGGCTTTTTGGGCTTTTAGTAACGACCCTGGCCTCCACTAAAAAGCTCGTTTCTTGTAGTGCCAAATCGTGTACCTCTCCAAACCAAACTGAACCGGCCACCCCTTACCCCCCAATGTGGGTGCGACACCCCACACGGCACCTGAATCCCGAAAGGCGATAGTCTTCTAGCCCTTCTTCTCCAATCTCCACCGCTAGCCAATAGCCTTCTCCAATCTCCATCCCTCGCCATCGCCGATAGTATCTCCATCCCTTGTTGTTGCCGATAGCATCTTCATCCCTCATTATCGTCGATAATGCGATGTCTGTTTTTTGACTCTTTTCTTCGTCCCTTCTGACGGTGCCGGTCATCACCTTACCTCATCTCTTTGTCCCTTTTCTCTCCCTCTACCATCCCTCGTCGATAATGAAAACGAAGACGAAGGCGAAGACGGCGTCGATGGCCCGTTGGGTAAGTTTTTTCGCTACTTCTATTTTACATTGAAACCTAGATTTACTAGAATTCAACCATTATATGCTTTGATTTTTTGGTATGTGGGTCACCGTGGTTGGGGGAATCCGATAATCGATTTCGATCATTGGAATCACTGACAGGTTAGGTGGCCAACATCAATATCAAGGCCGAACTAATGTTCGATCTGTTGGTTAATTTTGTGTTCTGGTTCGATTTTTGATTTGGTTTGGTTATCACGATTTAGGTGTTAGTTAGTTCGGTTTATTAGGGTTAGTCGGTCGGTTTGGTTCGGTTATTACATATGATTCGGTTCATGATTTTTGGTCGGTTCGGTTTAATTATAACCGATTATACACCCCTAATCTCAATGCAAATATATAAAATAATAAAGCAAAGTGTTAGTAAATTATCAAACTTGAGTGTCCAAACAGAATTTTTGTTACAAGATTAAGTGAAGTTAACGTAAAATTATCAATATTGTGTGTGTATATAGTTTCCATCCAAACATGATATGTGCATTAACTTGAATTCTAGGTGGATTTGCTTAAAAATAAGCTTGGTTTTGATGATGCATCGACTACAAGGAAAAAAAAAAGTCAATCTAAAATCAGCTCTGAAAATGTTGCTTAATTATTCAACTTTGGGTCGTAAAGTTTTCTGATAAATTATTACTTTTCAAATAATCTTAACTAGATAAATAATTTTATTGATATTGTTTTTAAAAAATTTATTGTGAAAACACTATTTTTCAGTCATTAATTTAACACATATAATTGATGTTGAAGAATGGGACCCACGCTAACACCAACTAATTCCTTGTAGCTTGGGGTTATTCTTCCCCAGTGTACATTCGGACAATTAAATTACTACTCTAGTAGGAAAAATCAGTAAGATAACAAGTAAAAATAGAGTTAATGCCTGCCTATCATCGCAAAGTCAATGGCTTTGATAGTTCGTGCAAGGATAGGCCAAGCTTAATTTTTGTTGGGTGTTCCTGCCACATTTCTTTTATCTAGTGATCTATTTGTCTCAAGTGACACTTTAAGATTGATTATTTATCCTCCATCAATAGTATTATTAAAAGACTAAAAAGTATGCTATTGTTAATTTTTTTGCACTTTTTTTCTTTTTTGGTTTTGGGTTAGCAGTTACACTCAATTCTTGACTGCCAGCCCATTGTTGGTTGTTTGTTTTCTCTTTTTACTAATGGAATCTCACTTTCTATTAAAGAAAACAAACACTAAAAATGTGTTTTAGATTATTTGGTTAAATGTGAACTATTTTTTCTTGGAAATGATTGTTATAAAAGTGTTGTTTTTCACATACTTGATTCTTAGGACAATAGAAGTTTCATAACAATACCAAATGAGTATATGTGTTGTACAAGAATTTTCTTTACAACATAAATATATATTTTGATAACATGGGATTAGAAATGTTTGAAGTTGCTATCACAAATATGAACACTTTTGATAGAGTTACCACTTGTAGGGTAATCACTAAATACACTTACACAAGAAGACGAGCAACGTCATATGTGCTAGACATTATATGTAAGAGAATCACTATCCAAGGATTCTTAATCATCGAATATGGACTAGTACAGGGTTTATTCCCTCGTTCAGTATGGGCATACTGATGGGAGGATGGTGTGTCATGCGCCATATGACATGAGACATCGTTAGTAAACTTGTGAGTGGTCGTTGGGAACAATCAGCCAAATGTGACATTGATGGCTACATGGCATGGTAGATAATGGTCGTGTCATCATCAGGTTACGATGATGTGTTGACCCTTAGACTTGAACCGATACAGTTATTTTGTGTATTAGTGTACGACATTTGTTAATGAGCCGAATCATCCAATTGAGATGTGGGAACATTTCTTTATGTGGTTCCATATTGCTGGTATATGGAAACAGGAGTTGAGAATAGGATCTCTCGCTCTCGTCGGTATTTGACGAGATGAACTTCTTATGTGATTGACTATTCATGTGAAATGACAGCCCATGGCCAAGGTAAATTGAAAGTCAAGAAAGATATTTCCTAAGGTGTCATCAGTTACATTAATGAGGTCTGTCACATAGTTATTGAGTTTGTGAATTTGTCATTCCATGACTCTCGCTCAGTCGGGACGTTAGGTGATGAGAGAATTATAGCACACAGTAATCATCAATTATAATAGATTCACTTGAAGTGAGACTTCACTGTAACCTAAAGTGTTCTGAAATGTTGCTAGGCGCTATTTAAGAACTCTCATAACGTCATCGGGATTTGGAGAAGTTCTGGTGATGGGTTAAGGGGTTGATCGATACCGAAAAGAGTTTTGGTATTATTTGAATACTAGCGAGTAGTGAATCTATAAATTCACACGCCATATAGTATTGCGTTTGGTATCAATATCGTATATCCGAAATATCTTTGGAATTGATTGGTCAAAAATTGATCATTGGCCCCTGCACAATGCATAGTTGAAATATATAGTACATAGTGCATAATATGAAATCAATTATTGATTGTATAGTAAGAAGCGGCGATTGAAATTACATGGTGCATAATATATAGTAAAATTTCATAGTAACCTTTGAATTATTAAGAGAATAATTGAGGGGGGTTATGCGGATTTCAAATGGGATTTCAATTTGAAGAGAGGGAATTAAATTAATAAAAAGCAGAGGTCCTACCTCTACCTTCTTTCTTTCTCTCATTTGACACGCTATTTTCTGTTTCTTTTTTTCTTTTTTCTCTAAAATATCATAGAAATTATATGTGTAATAGAGTTATTGTTCATGTAACACCTAATCTAGTTAAAGTGTTTTCATAATTTAAAGAAAAATTATTTAAATATTGAATTTTTTTTGAAAAGACGATATGCTCTCTGATTTTGATGGTTCAGATTTATTTTCAGAATTAAAGATTTTAAAAGAAATTATAACTATAGAAATAAAAATATTATTTGCAATACTAAATTTTTATAAAAAAAATTATTTTTCAAATGCATGGATAGAATCTTAATAATTTTTTTTTTGCTTTAGTAGATTTTTTTTTTTAAAATTAAAATTAATAAAATCTTATTTACGTTTAACTATATCATGAAAAGATTAAGTAATTTGATTATATTGTCAATTAAAAAAAAATTATTTTTTAAATTTAAATATAAAAATTTAATTAATGATTTTTACATCTAAAAAATAAAAAAAATGATTTTTATTTTTTATTTATATTAATAAAAAATTACTAAACCCCACCTAGTCTTGAGCCGGCCTAGATAAGATAGTATGCTGCTCCTTTAGTTATGTGCACGTCCACTTGCAACACTCCTATGTACACGCAAATCAGCCACACAAATTAACCTTATCAGTATCATCACACCCACTTGCCACGAGAACAAGAAATAACTGGAAGGCATCTCCTCCTCATTCCTCTCTCGTCGTCTTCTTCCTTAGCACCAGACAATTGCCCGGCCTAACCAATTAGACTGGTTGGGACTTGGTATATATATATATATATATATATATATGTACCCCTAAATTCATACAAAGTTTCTCCATCGATCCCAGCAGGGCTCCAAACTTTCACCATACCAGCTCTTAATTCTTGTTCTTCTTCTTGTTCTTCTTCAATGGCGGTTATTACCAACAGGTACATAGCAATAAAGACGCACATCAATGGAGCGCCGAAAGAGTCCGACTTCGAGTTCAAGACCGAAACAATTTCGCTCTCCGTCGAGCCCGGCTCCAACGATGTCATCGTCAAAACCCTCTACTTATCCATCGATCCTTACCAGATAAATCGCATGAAGACTTCCAGTTCGTCGCATAAAGCCTCTGTTTACGCCGCTGCCATTACTCCCGGCGAGGTACATACGTATTGCTGTCCCTCTATAAATTTTTGTGCAATAACTAGACAGGCGTATCCGGTGAGTCTATCGTGTACTCACCAGAAAGGTTTCAAATATATATAGGTTTGAAAGATAGAAAGATGACTACTTGGGTTGTTTCTGATATGTTTTTGGGTTTGGGCAGGCTGTGGACGCAATAGGAGTGGGGAAAGTTGTGGCTTCTGGGCACCCAGATTTCAACAAGGATGATTTGGTTTCTGGAGTGATCAGCTGGGGAGAGTATAGCATAGTGAAAGGCGGGAAAATGCTGAATGTTGTAAATCTCATGGGCCTTCCACTCTCTTATCATGTCGGCATTTTGGGTAACTTTTCTTCTCCTCTCAAGGTGTATGTTTGGTATCATCATCGTGTTTTAAACACATATACCTGCATCGATCTTTGGATATGTGGCGTTGCAGGACCCAGTGGACTTACAGCATATGCTGGGTTTTTCCAATTGGGTAAGCCGAAGAAGGGGGAGAAAGTGTTTGTTTCTGCAGCTTCTGGATCCGTTGGGAATTTGGTTGGCCAGTATGCTAAGTTGTTCGGATGCTACGTGGTTGGCTGTGCTGGGACCAACCAAAAGGTTTACCAAAAATAGTTGTTGTGGTGCTTAGTTTTCTTATCAAGCTTATTATATATTTTATTTTTACAAGATTAAATGGAATTCAAGTAGACTTTTCATCCAAATTATGAAGTTTGTGTTAGCTTAAATTATAGGTGGATTTGCTTAAAGAGAAGCTTGGTTTTGACGATGCATTCAACTACAAAGAAGAAACCGACCTGGAATCAACTCTCAAAAGGTTGGTTGATTACTCAAAACATTCTTGGCAAAGAATGGCCTGTGGTGAAACAAAAAAATTATCCTCAATAATGTATCAAATAGCTATAATTACATAAATACTTTTGCCAATTCCATTTTTTACAATTTTATTGTGAAAAATAGTTTTACTAATCACTAATCAAACACACATATATATAATTAACACACCATCAAAGTTTCCTAAAAGATCTAGTTAGATGTTGAATTGTTATCTTTTTTAAAATGATTCTTTTAGGAGACTTTTTTTTTTTAGAACTAATTTTTAATCAACCAAATGATATATCTATTTTACAGGTATTTCCCTGACGGCATAGATATATATTTTGACAATGTGGGATCAAAAATGCTTGAAGGTGCAATTGCAAATATGAACATTTTCGGTAGAGTTGTTGTGTGCGGTGCTATCGCTGAATACACTGACGCAAGAAAACAGGCAAGACTAGATATGTCAGACATTATATACAAGAGAATTAACATTCAAGGATTCTTGGTTGTTGATCACCAGAATATGCATGAAGATTTTATTTTGACAACAGTCAATCACCTTCAGAATGACAGAATTCAGGTACTCGAAGACATTTCTCATGGTTTAGAAAACGTCCCCAATGCCTTTTCAGGACTTTTCTCTGGTGACAATGTTGGAAAGAAGATTGTTCATGTTGCATATGCATGACTTATTTTTCTAGTAATAGTTTGTCCTTATTCCAAAATCCTTTTGAATGAAATATCCAAAATTTTATGGAGTACGTTGAATTATGACAGAATGAAATAGAGTAAATTATACATTGTATCTTTAAGATTTGATAAAAATACAAAAGGTATACTTATTTTTTAAAAAATATACTATCTTATTCCTATTGTTAAAAAAAATTACATGAGTTTATCTTTTAGGGTTAGATTTATAGATATTTGTTACACCAAGTACTCATAAAATTTTATAAAACTAGAAGGATTCCTTAACAATTATTTGATTGAGGGATATGTTCATGTAATTTTTAAGATATGGATGGAACATTCTATAATTTAGTGAAATATCAAAGGTCAAGTATAAATTACCTTAAAGATTAAGAGACGACTTCCAACATTTGGCTTAGTGGCAAGAGGGATATTGAAACACTCCTTTTTTAGAGCATATTTTCACATCATAATTTGGAATTTTTAATTTTTTTGGGGGCAAAAGTCATCGCCAGTCCTTGCTAATTTCATATTGTTTTCAAAATGTTTATTCGGTTAATCTTCTATTTTTGTTGTTTATTTATTTTAAATTCACTAGAGATTGTTTTCTTAATTGAACTTAAGAAGATTTATCTCTAGTTGCCTCGCCTTTTTTTCCAAACTCTTTTGTTTGGTTTATTTTATCAAAATATGATTTTTGTGTAATTGATGTTGAAGAATAGGACCCATGCTAACACCGACTAATTCCTTGCAACTTGGGGTTATTCTTCCCCAGTGTACATTCTGACAGTCAAATTAGTACTCGGGTCAAGAAAAATAAGCAAGGTAACAAGTAAAAATGGAGTTAATACCTACCTATCCTCGAAAAGCCAATGGCTTTTATAGTTTGTGTGAGGATAGCCCAAGCTTAATTTCATTGGATGTCCCATCCAAGACATGGTTAGGTATGGTCTGGGCATGGGCTCAAAGGTTTAAGCCCTTTTTGTTGCGCCATGCTTAATTATTAATTATGGAGGTCATTTTGTTCGTCATTTGGTAGGGGTGGACACAATGCAGTTTGAGTGTTTTATGGGGCATTTAATTCGCCAAATTGCACATACAGGGTGTTAAACTAGACCCTGTAATCTGGTTTGGTGCTCAAAATCAGCACCAAACCGCATAACAAAATGTGGTATGGTCTAATGCGATTTTTGCAGTTTGGTGCTTTCTTGGAGGTCTAGGGAATATTATGTATATTTGATTAGAATGTTGAGTTGGATCAAACACTGAAACAAATGCTACTACCAAGAAAAATTTAAAATTATATCTACAAATGAAAACAAATTTTAGACATACAAAAAAAGACAACCAAGCAGTGACTATCTGGGAAGATTGCAATTTAGTCCCCATCAGAGGCTGCATCATTGAACCCTAATTGATAAACACGTTTAGCAATTGTTGACGTTAGAAATCAGTTGACCGTAATTCGTTTGCCTGCACTAAGAAAGTAAATAGATTTCAATGAAAAAGGAAAGAAGAGGAAGTACGCAAAGAAGCTTTTACATGGTTCGATCTAAACGATTACAACTGTTCCTCTGATTATTTTGGCAGAGTAACAATATATTATTGCTTGTGTCCATACAATGGTTTTCGACCCCTCTTTATAGTATAAGGTGTTTACAATTTGAATAAAATCCAAAATGGAAGGATAATATCATGAAGATAATATTTTCTTATCAGTTTTACATAATTTGGAACGGATTCCACATTTGCAGAGATTTGATATGCCTTAGATTAGGAAGATTGATTTTTTCTCTAACTGTTTCCGATAGATTCACTATTTATTTGCGATGTGAGCTGGATAGCCTGATGGCGCATCTCGCAGCTTAAGATATTCCATTATCTGCATCTCGTCAAAATGACCTGCGACCTAGCCCTAATGTTCTCAACCTAGGACTTATTGGGCTTTGAAGGATTGGGCCGGTCCACTGGACCGTTTCCAACCCATACAGTGTGGTCTAGAAAATACCCGTAACAACAATGCTTTTTGTTTCCAATTTCCTGTTTTTGTTTTCTATTTTATAAAATAAAACCACAAAACATTGTTTGAAGACTTTTCTTCTTTTATGGGAGAGTGAAAACAAAAATGAAAATTAGGAAAAATAAATTGAATGCATTTGTTTTGAAAACAATAATGCTCAAGTTTGATTTTCTAATAGTAAATAAGACGTAAACACAAATACGACAAACGAATAAGGAAAACAAAGACGTAAACTAATAGTGTTTTCAAACAGTTTCTAATCTCCTTGTTCTCAAACATTAAAAATACTTCAGTCTTGCAGAAGTTGTAGAGGAGTTGTAGTCATCGAGCGACGGGCACTTCTGATCACAACTAGAGAATTGGAGAAGTTGCAGTCTTGCAAAGGAGTTCTACAACAAGGGCTGGGTATGTGTTAGACATTATACATAAGAGAATCATTATCTAAGAATTCTTAACCATTGAATATATGAATGCGTGTATGAAGAATTCATTTCAATTACGACTAATTACATTAGGAATGGTAAAATTTTCGTGCTTGAAGACATTTCTCATAGTTAGAAAAAAGTCAAAAACATTTTTTTGAGACTTTTCTTCGATGACAATGTTATAAATTTTTTTGTTTATGTTGTTAATATATAAAACTTATTTTGCTATGAATAGGTTTGTCACTTCGATTTGAGAATTCTTTCGATGAAATGACCATAACTTTTGGAGTTCAATGTGGACCATATTATTGAAGCGTGAACAGGGAAAGAGAAAATTACACTTAACAATTTAAAGGTTTAGTATAGGTATGGAGAATAAATATTCTTTTATTTTTTTAGAAATTGCACTATCTGTCTCAACAATTCAAAAGTTATATCAGATTATCCCCTAAGATTAGATTTGTGTTATACAAGGTATCAATGAATTTTTATAAAATTATAAAAAATTCTTAATGATTGTTTGGTAAATGAGAGGTTAGTGTAATTTTAAGACATAACAAGTACACCCTATTATTTAGTGTAACCTCAAAGATATGTAATTTACCCTAAAAAATAAAAAGTGACTAAATTTATTGATTGATGCAATGGTAAAAGATGGTATTCTTGTTTAAACCTTTACAAATATGACCCTCTACACAAATTTCTATATATTTACCCTTATTATTAATAAAGGTAGATTGTGGACTATTTGGAATGCCCAGTGAATTTACTCAATGCACATTAATCCCTAGTAGTTGTGGATTCTCATTGATTGCAAAATGTTAAATTAAAGAAGGCTTAATACATCTTAAAGTCCTTCAACTATTACAAAATATGACATTGAGTCTCTCACTTAAAAAATCTCAAAAATCAATCTTTAAACAATTAAAAAGATACATTTTTAGTCCTTATTATTTACATCTATTTGTGTGTTATATCACGCACCGTTTAAGGTGGGTGACATAATTTAGTCTCAGTGAAATATATATATATTTAATATACATATATATGCAGCCGCAGCCATCACCTCTTCCTGCCATGGCTGTGGCCCTCTCTTTTTCTTTCTTTATATATATATATATACACACATACTGACCCACCCCCTCTCTCTCTCTCTATATATATATATATATTACAAGTCCTGCACAGACCCACCCCCACCCCATTCCCATGGCTGTGGCCAGCTTTTTCTCTCTCTCTCTCTCTCTCTATATATATATATATACTGCAAGTCCTGCACAGACCCACCCCCACCCTCCTCCCATGACTGTGGCCAACTTTCTCTTTCTCGAAACGATGGCCGCATTCATCGCGGCTGCCATGGCGGGTGAGCGACGGCTGCGTGCATAGCAGCCATATGTGTGAGTGTGTTTGTGTATATTGGGGGGGTTAGTAATGGCTGCGACCGTCGTTGGGGGGATGAGTAATGGCCGCAGCCATGGCGGCTAGCGGTGACTGCCATGGTTGCGACCCTCTCTCTCTCTCTCTCTCTCTCTCTCTCTATATATATATATATATATACTACACAGATTCAACCCCCCTTCCCATGGCCATAGCTAGCTCTCTCTCTCTCTGTATATATATATATATATATATACTATATAGCCATGGCGGCTGGCAGTGGCTGCCATAGCCGCGGCCCTCTGTGTGTGTGTGTTTGTGTATATGTATATGTATATATATATATATGTATATAGAGCCAGGTGTATATGTATATATCTGTGTATATATAGGTTTAAGACAAACGTAACGGAGCCGTTTACTCGTATTGATGACAAGGACTAAAAAGATATTTTTTTAATTGTTTAAAGACAGAATCTTGAGGTTTTTTAGGTGAGGGACTCAATATCATATTTTGTAATAGTTGAGAGACTTTAAGATGTATTAAGTCATTAAAGAAAAATAAGTGGTAAGTGAGACAATTGAAAGTGTAGGGAGTAAAGTAAGATTTGGTGTAAACCGAAGGGTCTGAAGTGTTTGATAAAAGTCCCGTCAGGGATGTTGTGGTGTGGACTGCAATGATTGACCGGTATGGGTTAAGGGTGGACATTACGAAGGCAAGAGAGCTGTTTGAAAAAATGCCTGACAGAAATGTTATATCTTGGAGCCCAATGATGGCTGCTCATTCTCAGGCTAGTGACTTCAGGGAGGTGTTGAGCCTGTTTAGACAGATGCAAGAAGTGGGTGTTGAGCCAAATGAATCTGTTAGTCAGTGTGCTGACTGCTTGTGCTCACCTTGGTGCGCTAGCGCAAGGGTTTTGTGTTCACTCCTACGCCAAGCGACGAAATCTTGATTACAATCCCATTCTGGCCACTGCGTTGGTTGACATGTACTCAAAATGTGGTTGTGTTGAGTTGGCTTTACCAGTATTTGACAATATTCCGAATAAGGATGCTGGAGCATGGAATGCCATTATTTCTGGGTCTGCAATGAGTGGAGACGCAAGAGAATTATTCCAACTTTTTAATAAAATGACAACGGAGGGGACTCAGCCGACAGAGATAACTTTTGTTTCTCTTCTTAGCGCTTGCACGCATTCTAGATTGGTTAAGGAGGGGCTTAAATTGTTTGAACAAATGGATACCTTCTATGGGGTGAAACCGAAGCTCGAGCATTATGCATGCGTGGTTGATCTTTCGGCTCGAGCAGGCATGGTGAAGGAAGCCGAGATGTTCATAGAGGAGGAGATGGGTGGGATCGAGCGAGGGGATGTAAATGTCTGGGGAGCTTTGTTGTCTGCTTGTAGAACCAATGGCAATGTTGATGTTGCAAACAGAGTTTGGAAAAAGTTGGCTAGCATGAGAGTTGGCTCTCATACAACAAACCTGGTTGCAGTGTTCTAGAGGTGAATGGTGTTGTTCATGAGTTTCTTGCTGGTGATTTTCCCATAAATCTTTGCAAGAAATGTGTGGACTGCTAGATTCTTTATCTAATGCATCGTATATAGCTTAGTAAATTTATAGTCACTTGCAGATTTTTACGTTACCTTTTTCCTTTTTAGTTCATACATCTCAAGCTATATCATCCATTGTTTAAATTACTTTAAATGATATATAGACGAATTATGAATTGACTTCATATAGCTGAGAAATGCAAAAGTCTCTCTCTCTCTCTCTCTCTCTCTCTCTCTCTCTCTCTACTGTGCTTGGCAAAAGGGGGATTTCTAAGTGATTAAGGTTACAGTATATTGCGTTTTAACCCGATGGGGGTTAAGGTACCGGCCATTCAATTCCATTCCCAAACTCCATATACGGGCACAAGAATAATGATGTTTTATCTAAATTGAGTGGCAGAATTGTTGGGCTGATTGGATGAAATGCCCACTCTGTAGACAACAGTTCGAGCAATTCACCCACTCGGCAGAATTTAGCCTAAATATCAGTGCACAATAGTTTGATATATTTAATCTCCAGTGCAGACATAATCTTGCTGTCATCCGCTGGTGATTTGATTAGAGCTGATTTTTAGTGTTTTGACATCCATATAAACGGTCGATTTGTTCTGTTCAGAGTCCATCCTAATCCCATCATTCTGAAATCAAGAATTAGAATTAGCTGTGTGTTCGCTTTGCAAGAATTTCTCCATGCAAGTAAACACAGGCAAAGAGACTGCAAAACTATAGAGAGGAACACACTAACCAGAAAGGGAAAAAGCTATGAAATGAAAAATGCATTCTTTACAGATGCATTGTTATATTTCTTTTGCGTCAGCCAACTAATTCATTGGACTGCACTGTCAGCCATTCCATTGAGCTCCAATACACATCATCTTAAAACTAAACCAAAAGGCTCAGCTAAAAGAATACAACGAAGAGCAAGTATATTTCCCCTTTCTACCGCTATTACTTCCCCATCAGCAAATCTGATATGCGGTCCTCCATTATTTAATGTGATCATTCAGCAGCAGGTGAGAACCTTTCATGGCAGTCACTTCAGCATGTCAGCTGTCAAATGCAATGATTTGCATCAAAATCCTTAGCTGATAACAAACCCGTAATGAGTTTCCTTATCCTTTCAGCCCCAGGTCCAGGTTTCAGTTCCGTTATATTTGCAACAATGTAGTTTGGGTCGGTAGTGTTCGTGCCTCCTTTATCAAACCAACTACCCGGCACAAAACCATCAGGGCTGCGCCCCAAAAGCTCAGAGTCGATCTTGTCAAGAGCTGCCTCGTTCCTGCCAAACTTACGAGCAAAGGGTGCGTTGCTATCTAGCATTCTCTGATAGTCCACAACAGTGAGGAAATGAGGGTGCTGTTTGGGAGGGTTATCCCATGATATGAAATGGAGGTCATGGTTCACAGTGGTGTTCCGAAACTCATCAGCATTACAGATGACTGTATGGAAGTACCCTTCGGGAGAAGAAAGGAAGTTGGCGTAGTACATTAGGACTACCCTTGGGAGGTTGTCCCAACCCCATATGCAGAACTCTATAAAAGGCCGAGACAGCATCATCCAAGCAGAACCTGAAGAAATCAGTTTCAATAAGGTTATTCTTTTAAATGATGAATGATGATGACTTCAAATTCTGAAATCCCGCCTTCTTGCAAATGGACAGAAAATATGAATCCAAAGGAAGAAAACAGAAGTGGCTGCAAAGTTCAGATTATTGAATTTGCTCCAAATATAAGAAGAAGAAGAATGAAGTAAAAAAATGATTTTGAACAAAATGACATGCCAACATCATTTACAACCCTTCAACCCTAGTCTTTCAGTTCAAGTACAGCAAGCCAATGAAATAACAACAATGGGTTCTAGTTAACTACCATAATTATTTGGGGTAGGATAAATCTTTATGTTACGCCTTTTTGGCCATAACATTGTTCAGTAGGCCATTTATGAATTCGACGCAGAAACCAGGCCTAATTCAACTTAGAGACAATATAGATATGGTTCCTCAACAAATATCATTTAATCATGTTTTCAAGCAGAAAATAGGAAAAACAAATGAACATAAAATAACAGTAAGGTTTGTCCCCTCTAGTTTATATTGTCACTCAAAGTTGACTTGCTCCCATTTTATGAGTAGATGGGTAACAATTAGTACACAGTATCTTCACGTTTTAGCAGATTTCGGGCTCCAGTCTGTTAGTAATGAAATGCCAACAGCATCTAGTTGTGAATCACTTAACAAAGAAAAAGTTTGCACGCCTTCAGAACTAGATGATTGGTCATGATATTCCATTTCCATCATCCACATGCCTTTTTCTGCATTTAACTGAAAATCTGAAACTCTCCATGGAAACCTGTATGCCTGTATATATCTTGATATATCGGTAAATCATCTACATCATGTGATGAAAGATATGCCTTCCTTGCAAAGTAAATAACAAATTTATTTACATCCATATTATGGCATGATATGTTCACAAGTTTGACTGCATATTATGATTTGAAAGGCTGCAGATTTGAGTTGTGAAAGAGTCTCATTTGGAAACCAAAAAAAAAAAAAAAAGAAGAGGAGGGTAAGGCTGTGTGCAAAAATGATCCTCCCCTGATTCTCACACCCTTTTAAGTTGCATTGTAAAGAAATTAAGCCAGTCATTATAAGGAAAGACGATCCTAATTTCCTCATGATCCTAAAATATGCTCATAATCTATAAATTTGATCTAAATTTCTGCACTATCATTGATTGAGTTGTCTTATTATATGTTACATAAATCCTTTCACTTGGTAGCGTTAATGTGTTACAAGTCCTATCATGGTTTGGTATAATTTTGGTGTTCTAACCTCTGAACCTGATAGAGAGTTCCATAAAGCAATGACACACTAGACGTGTATTCTATGAATGGATCCATTATTCAGTACAGTATGCTCATCCAGGTAGATGCCATGACAAGAAATCCGAGAGACCCAATTTATCCTAGGAAATAATATATTGAAGATGATAGTTGATTGGATTAATTAAATCCAATCAAATTGGTTCTCCCTGAAATAGTTTTTCTAAAATGTTCTAAAACAATATGTAAAAGATGTTTATTGTTGTTTATGTCTCGATAATAATCTCAATAATGGTTGGAATATTGGTTGATAGAATGATTAGTGTGCAAAACTTAAACAACAAAATATCAAGCCTTTATCCCACAACATGGCGTTGGCTAGATTAGAATGCAAACTTGTCTTGCTTAAATCTCTAATCTTTGGTGAAATTATAGTTTGTATTCATTGATAGTTACAATTAAAATGACAAGTATAGTGGAAGCATACTAGGTGGAGGTATACATATCTGGAAAGGTCAAAAAAGTATGTTTTATCTGCCAAATAGCTATCTGCATCCAGAGTGAAAATGCTTAAAATTCCAATAGTTATAGAAATTCTAGGGTCATGTCTTTGTTCACCTAATGCAAGTAACAGTTGACCACAATCATTAGATAACTCATAGTTCCACGTTACATAATCTATTTGCTTTATACACACACATATAAATATATAATATGTAAACGATTAGAGTAAGATCTGAAGCCATCACCGCTATCTAATATTCTCTCTCTAACAATGGCTAATAATGGGTATTTTTCACTTATTCAAGAGGAATTGGATGTGAGCTTCGGACCATTTTGCAGTCATGAGCCACGGGGCCCAAGGGATTTGTGGTTTGGAGGCTAGGAGCTACAGACCCTAAGTGACTCTCCCTTTTGAGATAGGGCATTCACCCTTGATTAGATTAGAAGATAAGAGGAGAACTATCACTGTGACAAGGAATAACTCCTCTTCATCCTGTCCAGATATGCCACCATCTAGATATTTACCTAACATCATAACTGGAGGACTTTACTGCACCTGAGGTATAGGCTGCTGACAGCAGGGGCAGATGCAAGATGGAAGGCTCTTGTTCTGGGGGAGGGGAGGCAAAATTTCAACATTAGAAGAATCATGTCTCAGATAGTTTCTTTATATGCCTAGGGGTACAAGTCTTTAAGATTATAGGATTTTTGCTTTAGTTGGGGGACTGATAATAGTAATGTTCCTAAAATGTTTGTTTTTATTATATACTTAAAGGACCTTTTGAAGATTGGGGGGAGGGGGGGGGGGGTTGTGCTAACACGGGTCCGCCCCTGGCTAGCTCATCACTTCTCTGATTGCCAAAAAGAGTGATCACCTGCCCTTTAGATAGCTTGACTCCCTATACGCATTGCAAGACCTGAGGATGGATTCAACCTCCTATAAGAGAAAAGGATTCCACTTTTAGGATTCACAACCTACCAGGAGTACAAAACAAGGGATGCTGCTAGTGTTTTGCTCTCTCTCTCTCTCTCTCTCTCAGTTGCTTACAGTTCTCTCTCTTCCCAAATCTTTGGCATCTTACATCATCTCAATAACATCATTTCTGCGCTATCTAACTGTCCTTGCTAATCTAAATATAATCCCCCTCACATGACACAGAACCCAGCTGGATGATATTTCTATCTCTTCTATTGATTGGATATGGATGCGTGATGTGCTGAACTACAACAGCAATCACAATTCACAAGCCTTAATCCCATGTTGTGGAGTTAATTTTTTTTTTTTTAGACCTCCACCATAAGGCCATTATATTCCACCAGGTATTGTTTGCTCTTCTCCTCCCTTTTTTGTTACAAACCTTCTCACTTCATCCACCTCATAGGTGCATCTACTGGTCTTCATCGTGACACACTAAACTGCATCCATGAAAAGAGTTGGAAGCAGAGTTGGAACCCATGGCACTTTAGTAGCTGTGATTACTGTGAATGTCTTCACTAAAAATAACATTACTCAAGCCTTTTTTTACCCAAGAAATGAATGTCTTGTGATCACTTGAGCAGCTGTGATTACTGTGAATGTCTTCATTAAAAAGAACCCAGTTAATTTTCTGATTAACAATGTCAGGAGATGTCAACAGAATTTTTTGCCCAAGAAATGAAAAATCTACAAAAAATGAGCCTTCAAAAGCTAGCTTGCTTATTTAGCAAACAAAAAAAGTTAGCTTGCTTGACAAAACTATGCGCTCTACAAAAGTTTTTCTTACTTGAAGAGAGAGAGAGAGAGTAAAACTGAAGTTAGATCTTTGAAATTTTAGATAAGAGTTATGTGCTAGAGTCCTGTGAGATACTTTTATAAGTTAAAAATTAAGTGGGTCAAGTAATTTGAATAAGTCTAAGTTAGTTAATGTTAGAAGGTTGGCTTTATTTGAATCATTCAAGATGGCTTTAGATTTTGTAGAAAAGTGGGTTATTTCTATAGTAAAATTGATTTATAATTAATGTAATCAGTGGATAAAGGTTGCAATTTTCTTCAAACACTTATTATTTAATGATTGGAGTTTTAAGGTTTCCCTAAAAGAAAACTAGTTTTGGCTTCTCTTCTATAATCTCTCTGGTTTTTTGAAAGTTGGTTCTCTTAGCCTGCCTTTTAACTATCAAAATTGATATTAAAAATAGGAAAGAAAAAGGAAAAAACTCCTCTTTCTTACTCTCCTCCTTCCTCCACCATACCACAAACTAGATCTGGTATGACCCCAAGTAACAGGGAATTCAGCTGCCTTAATTACGTTAAAGGATTATGTTTAGAAAGGGGGAAAAAAGAAACTAAAATTCCATGTAGGTGCTCACTAACTATAAAGAACTAAAATTCCAACCAACACAGAAGTTTATCAATTTAATCAATTTGCATACCTGTGAAAAGTTTATACGCTGTTGGTAAGCTCCTCTTTTCTGTGACCCAAAATACATCTGATTTCTGCAAGCTATATAGCCCGGGATCTATTATAACAGGCTTGGCCCTATGGAATCTACATAAAATGAACTTATGTGAGCAAACAGACAGCTCAAAGGAAAAAAGTCCTAACAGATCTCTGTAAACAGTCCGTGAGTAAATTAGATAAGTGAAGTAGCTGAGTACATACTCCTTCCAACCAATGTCGCTAGTATGCTCAATGAAATTAAGATCCCTTGGAATAGTTGACAAGGTATGGAGCATATCTGTCAAGAAAATCAGAAAATCACAAAACTGTAAATTTGCAGGTGTCAGTTTTAGATGCATCACTAAAAACTCCGGGGAACCACAGACACATAATAAAATGATCTTGAAGACAAACTCAGCTGAAGATTTAATATCACATAATTTGTTTTATCTTCCCATAAGAAAAAAGGTCCAATACAAGGTGTAGGCCCTTCCCAATGGCTTATCTGGAAAACAAGAAAGTTCTAAGAAAGAAATAAACAAGAATCCACAAACTAAATTAAGCAAATATGTTGATTTATAAAATCAAATTAGTTTGCAGTAGTACACATAATAGGAATAAAAATAAATAAATAAAGATACTAGTCTTGTGTGATTAGGAGTTTTTTTAAAATTTTATCTAAATGTATTTTAGTTTTATGAGGACTTTAAGTGCCATTTGGTCACTATATTAAGAATAGTTTTAACAGAGTTTTATCAAGCCTATATATGGCTCACTAGTGCAATCTGAAAATATGTTTTTGATTGATTGATTGAATAAAATTAGTGATTCTTATCTGCTGGAATCTCTCTCCTCCTCCTCCTCCTCAATTTTCAGCAATCTTTCTACTGTCTCACATCAACCAATTAATCTTATTGTTTTCATTTCTATAAACAGGCTAAACAAAATGTTTATCATCTGGAAACATAGAATGTTTTATCAGTCCCATGTGTAGAAGATCATGTGGCATTAATGGTACACCAATCATTTGAAAATATGAAGCTATGAACCTCTGCAATTGAACTGCGTTGAAGGCACTTATACCCATGTGAGTTCAAGCTAATTCAACAATGCATGAGAACAAGCTCTGGTTTGTAAAGACTGATCGAAGAAAGACATAAACAAGAATTCACAAGCCAAATTAAGCAAACAATTTAGGTTATTAAATCAAATTAGTTAAGTTCTACAAGAAAGGCTAATGAAAGGTTTAGTCCACGAATGCAAACCCTTCCTTCCCAAATCAAAATTTAGAAATAAAAACAATAAACAGTACAGTTAGTCTTTAGTGACAATCAAAAATCATTAAGCTGTAGGGACAAAATATATGAAAAAATTTGTGGTAGGGGATAACCTGGGCTATGATACCAATTCTGCAGGACCAAAATGTACAAGAAAAAAGTAATACTCTCTGTTTCAAACTGAACACTAGGAGCTTATTTATAGAGGCTCATTACAATGCAATAAAATAAGCTCAAATCTAAGATAGTCTACCAAAATCTAAGATAAAATCTACTGAAAATTAAGACAACTAAACTAGCTATATAAATCTAATCATCTAAGGTAACAACAATTTTAAAGATAAATCCTAATTTAATTTGGATTATCATCAACATAAGCCTCCCCAGATTCTCTTCTGGAAAACCAGAATTCTTCAAACAAGAATCTAGTGAGTAGTGACTAAATCAAAGAAATGAATACACATTCCACAAATCTAAATCACAATCCAAATTAACCCTTTACTTAGCAAAACAAAAATCACAATCAAATGAAGCCCTGGGCTTACTGGCCAATACTAAGACTAGACAACAACCAGATAGATACAACAAAAATGAAGATTCAAAGTAAAAAAGACATACCATCTTGTGTAACCAAGGGATAATCAGAAGCACTCAAGTTGATGAACCAATCCCACTCCCCACCCTCCTTCAACAAAATGGCTGCGGCATGTAGGGTATTACTGACCATAGTAGGCCCCCTATAGGTCACCAAATTGGATCTCAACACCACCCTCACATTCCCAACTCTCTCAAACAAAGCCTCATCCCTCACAAACTTCACCAGCTCCAATCTCTCCTCAGCCGAGGCCTCAAGGTCCAAATGCACCACATACTGGTTCAGGGGATGGTACAGAGCCCTCAATGTCCTCTTCAGACTCTCACAATCCCCTTTGGACCCAGATATCAAATAGGCCAGCCTTGGGATTGGATTGGCCAGACTTGGAGAAACGTGGAGCTTTGATTCCACAAAAAGGGGAGGCTTTGGGGTCTCGTTACGCGATTGGCTAAATGGGTAGGCCGAGGCGAAGAGAGAGAGGATGATGAGGATTATAGATATGAGGAGAGAGAAGACCAGTGGCAGAAACCATTTCTTCTTCTTCTGTGCCTTGTGGTTGGCACCCTCCATTTTCCTGGTGCCAAGACAATCCGAGGCAAACCCAGAAAATGCCCAGAAAAAGAAAGAGGGTTCAACAGTGATTGGTGGCGCTACCGCTGTTCAAGGAATCTGAATGTTTCACAGATCATCTGCCCGTGATTATTATGGCGTTTAAATGGTGGGGCTCTGGTGGGGTGGTGGAGCAATAAAGGACCTCCTCCAATGGCTGGTTATTTGTTACTTTCCCCTTTTTCTACAGTATCTGACCCACTTGAACTCGCATACAAGAATGTGGGAGGACTTTTCTAGAAAATCAACGAGATGGTTTCTTTCTTTTTCCCGCAGATTTCCCCCATTTTCTTTCACTTTCCGGGAAAGAAAAATGTTTCAGGGGTTGGCTGGCTTGTTGGGATATGAATAACACTAACATAATATTGATAAGTATTGTATGAATCTTATGATAAGATTTATTGTTTCTGTTGGATCTTATCATCATATATTTAGATTTGATATAGAAAACAAATAAAAAAAAACAGAAACATGATAAGTTTTTTCCCTTTTCCTGTTCATTGTATCACTCTTATCATATATATATATATATATATTAATTTTTACATAAAAAATGAAGAATTGTGGAACTCCAAATATCACTAAACCAATTAATAAAACAAGCCACCAAATGGGACTGTCTAAAGAAGGGAATTTGTTGAGAGTTATTAATGAATTTAAATGCTATTTATGACTTTTCTTTTCTCATTCAACCACCAAATGAATTGAAATTCATATATATATATATATATTATTTTTTAGATCTACCCCTCCAGATATATGTTTTACACTTTCAGATCACTGGCTAATAGGACATTTTAAATCCTAAACCAAATATATTATACCTTTTAAGAAAAATTCTAAAAGTCTTTGCCACATCAGTTGGAGTCTAAAGAAAACAAATAAATGAAAAGAAACCGACCACTGTCAATTCAATTATAATTGTCAAACGTCAATCAATAAATTTCTATTTAATTATTTTTCTTTAGTATATGAAGAATTCAATAGAAATTTTAGATTTTTTTTTTAGATTACGCATTATCATCCACACTCCGTCAAAGCCATCCCAGGATCATCATGAGGAAGGTAAATCAGGAATATACTAGGGTAATCAATTTTTTTTTTTTTTAAACTGCGTTCACTATCACTTACCAATGATTACTTTCAGAAAGATGTAAATTTTTTGTTTCTCTCAATAATCGATTCACACTAGAGATGGCAAACGGGCCGGGCCAAATCGGTTTGCTTAAAAATGGGCCAGCAATCTGCTGGCCCTAGCCCGGCCTGCCTAGATTGCTGGCGAGAGCGAGAGCGAGACAGAGGGCGAGCGAGGGCGAGGGCGAGACAGAAGGGCGAGGTGAGGGCGAGACGAAAGTGAAGGCGAAGGCGATAGAGGGCAAGACAGAGGGCGAGGGTGACAGAGGGTGAGGGTGAGGGCGAAAGGCGAGGCTGGAGGGGTGTTGTGTGGCCGATTAGCGGGCCAAGCGGGCCGGGCCAAATCAGCTCGGCCTTAAATGGGCCAGCAAAATGCTGGCCCTAACCCGGTGCCGGGCCGAGCCGAGCCCCAACAGGCTAGCCCATCGGGCTGACCCATTTTGCCATCTCTAATTCACACTGACAGTCTCTAACATAACTTTATAACCCTCACCTTTGCCCTCCAACCTTGGCTAAGAATTTTGGAATTTCATTTGGACATTTACTTGTCTCAATTCCACGATGGTCGCCTTAGATAAGATATTTTAAGAATTCAAAGTTTTTGAATGTCAAACACTCAAACAACTTAAAATGACCGGGAAATGATATCAATTGGGATTATTTGTCAAAAGTAAAATCATAAAAAAAAAATTAAATGTTTTAAACTATAAACTTTGAAGGGTTTAATTGAATTTTACCCGGCCCATCTAACAAAAGTTTGTTGGGCAGGCTACGGTAGCCTATTGGGCCCCAATTTGAAAGCCGATTTAGGCCCATTATCCAATCATGAACCAGTGCAAAAATCTTCCTTCGTTTTGATACCCAATCTTCACTTCAGTGTTGGAATAGCAAAATAACAACAATTAAATAAACAACTTTAACAAATCTTTTCCATCAAATTTTAAAAAAAATGATTTACCTGACAAATTTAAAACCACCAATCATACACAATGGGAGGACGTATTGGTAATTTAATTTTTTTTATGTATAAAAAATAATTATAAACGTCGACGTTAAGAATATTAGAAAGTTCAAACCCTTATTTATAAATAATTTATTTATGTTTACATGAATATATTCATGGCAAGTTAATACATTATATTAGTCAAGACTTGAATACCTTGCCAATTTAGTTAAATTGTATGATTTTTTTTTTAATTCTGCCTATAAATTCTTATTTACAATATATATATCATAATCCCAAATAAAAAAATTACAATAAATAACTAATAATTAAAGTAAAACGACATGACATGAATTACTTATTTCATAATTATATATCATCTCTACAAGAAAGTGTTATTAATTGATAGCCACAAATGTGATTGTGGTAGACAAAACACAAGGGCATTAATGATGACACATTTGATCAAAGTGGGATCGAATATTCTATTTCGAAGTCAATAAGGAGTTGCAATCCAATGAAACTCACCACAGAATCAAGTCAAACCATTACTAGTCACTAGAGAATGACAATATTATAGGATGTTTAATTTCTTAATTATAGATTCTATTTGTATCTTTCTTCATCTCATTCAAATACCCACTTAAAAATTTTGTTTATAGGAAGTTTTCTTCGCTCGACAAAAAATGATTTAAAGTTCTATTATATCTTAAATTAAACAAAATTTTAAGGATTATGGTATATTCATCTCTTTATCACAATAAAGTCAATGAGATTCTATATTAATGTTAAAATATGTATCGTATCAACATCAAATAAGATTTCATCATACGTATTATATCAAACTAATGAGATTCTACATTTATGTTGATATATGCAATTTTTTAATGTAATTCAAAGAATTTTTATGAGTGTAGAATGAGTCAGTCTCGACAATAATTGAATGAGTAACTTTTTTTGTATTTGTAACCAAGGGATAAAAGACTATTTAAGAAATTGAATACTATGATAATGGGAGAGAACATCTGAAACTTAAAGAGGCAGAGTGTTATTGGAATGCTTCAAACTAGAAACCTTATCTCGATAAAACCACCATGTCCTTGGTGATCTAATAAAATTTTAATTGATAAAAAAATTTACTTCGATCGACTTACATTTAGTCACGAAATTTATAATTCATTAGTGTTATGTCCAATATATATTAACATTTATCAAAATGGAGGAAAAAATTGAGTTCACGAGATGAAATCACAGATTTATCTCTGTTTAATTTGCATTTATCATGATAGATGAGAAAATCAAATTGACCAAACGAGGTCACAACTTTAGCTGTATTTAATTTGAATTTAAGGAATTATCAAACAAAATGAAAGAAAAATTCAAGCCAATGCATTAATAACACAAACGATGAAAACTAGACGAAACCCAAAACCAATCCTAGACCCAAACCATTTCCTTTTATACAGTGGCAGCAAATGAAAACAGCCAATCCAAACTTAATTATCTAGCACTTCTCTTGAGCAAGCTGCAGGGCCTCCATTTCCACGGCAGCTTTGGATTTCTTTGGCTTGTACCATACTGCACAAATGAGATAAATCACGAGGTTTATGAAGCTGAGAATGGCTAAAAGGCAGTAGAACAAATCAAGCCTCCCATAGTTGATATTATCAGCCAGCCACCCCTGTCCATCATGGCTTCCAGTCACCCTCTTCACCACCGTAACCAGGAAGCTGCTGATGAAGAAACCGAGGGACAGAGTTGTCAGGAAGATGCCAGTGCTCATGGTTTTCATCCCTTTGGGAGACTGAGTTATGAAGAAATCGAGCTGCCCGGTGTAGATGAAGGCTTCCCCGGCGCCAACTAGGAAGAATTGTGGGATCAGCAAGAACACGGTGATGGGGAGAGTTGCAGTGTGTCTTCCCACGTGTTTGGCAACTGATAATCTTCGCTTCTCGGCCAGGGAGGCGGCTGCCATTCCCAGCGTTGAGAGGAGGAGGCCTAAGGCAATCCTCTGTAGATTCGTGAAACCTGCAGTTTCCCAGAAAATTAGATCAGTGAGGGCGAAAATATACTGTTAGATGAGTTGTTTGCGAAATGTATCACTCAAGTACCTGGTTTGCCTTTCCATTTCTTCCAGAGAGGCATGATGAGGCGGTCATATAGCGCGAGAGTGATCAAGATGGCAGCCACAAAGAAGACAGTGAGAGAGCCTGCTGGGATTTGGAAATCCCCAATCGATCTTTCCATGGTGGAGGCTTGCTCCACAGAGAAGGTGATCATCTGTGCATATACTGTCCAAAATATGATGGTTGTGGCCCATATCGGTAGCAGCCTCGCCATCATCTTCACCTCCTCCACCCTCGTCACCGAGCTTAGCTTCCATGGATTTGGCGCCATACTGTTGCTCTCAAAGTCACCCTCTGCCATAATGGCCGCCCTGTCCAAGAAACTGCAACCCCAAAAGCCCAAGTTAGACCAAAGAGTTAGAAAACGCCAATCAACTGCATCAAATAAGCACACGGAAATCTATATATAACAGAAAACATCGTTGTTTTGATTTAATGCTTTGAAGTTACTCACCGAAACTGATATGTTTGATGGATTCTTGAAACCTCCGATGAATTCTCATACAACATGCTATTATCATATGGAAGTTCCATTCCCCTCTTCTTGATAGCGGCCGCTATAACCTGGAAAATGTGAACTATGGGGCTTCCCGAGCTTTTCTTGTACCTGTATCTTCTTCTCCCTGACAAAAATATCAAGATGGCCACAAGCATTGAGACTGAACATATTCCATAAGCCCAGCTTCTGCCAACTTCATCTTGAATGTAGACGAGCACTGTGACCGCAATTAAAGTGCCGGTGGTGATGAAGAAGAAGAACCTGTTGAAGAAATAGGCCATCTGTGTCTTCTCCTTCTCATCTTTCTCATCAAACTGATCAGTCCCAAATCCAGAGACACTTGACTTCAGCCCTCCAGTTCCCAGTGCAATTAGGTACAGGGCCAAATAGAGAATTCCCATTTGGAATCCGTTGGCCTTTTTGCAGTTAGTAATGAGATGGGTGTTGCAGCTAGGTGGCCGTAGCTGTGGAAGCTTTGTCGAAATCGTCAATGTGCCAGTACCCTAAAATTTTCACCACCACCATGTGAAAAAGTGCCATCTCACTGATGAATAAGGGCTATTTAACAGAGCTTTTAGTTTTTAGTTTTCAGTTTTTATTTTTAATCGAGTTTGGATAAGCATGTTGCATGAGAAGTGCCGACCAAAACTAAAGAGGAATATAGTTCTAAGTTCTCAATTAAAACTTAATTACTAAGGTTTATATCAATGATATGCATGTCCTAAGGCTTATTACACCTTAGTCTTATTAGGGGGTAATGCCGGTCAGGCCCCCACTTCTGGGTGGTGGTAGAAGATCTGCTAGCTCCCACTTACTAGGGTTTGGATTAGGGCAAAGATTGCAATTGTCTTGAACCTGCCAAGGAAAGAGTCTGCAAGAAAGCCTCCAAGTAAACACAACATGAAGGATGTGCCCATGAAATCGGTTACAATATTGGCTGCAGTAGCACTTGGGAGATGCATTGTGTCTCCCAAGTAGGTCACGAGGTTTACTGCTATCCCCATTGTTGAAAGCCTCTCACATAATTCAATTCCTGCAGCAATTTTTAGATGCATATAATAAACTAGTTAATGAAAATGTATAATGAGAACCATTAATTATTGCTAATAAAGGATACTTTGTGCTGGATCTAGACTTGTTTCACAAGATATTAAGATATGGCATGCAGAAAGTGGAATTTTTGTGTGTTAATAATGTATGGATTTCCCATAAGTTGCGTGATGGGAGAAAAGGGCAACAGCTTCATGGCCCAGATGAATGGGCCAGCAGGAATATTTTAAATTCCCGGTTGCATGAACTGTCAAATAGATAAATGACACGAACATTATCCAGATTGCAAGTAGAGAAGTAATAATTGATTTTTTTTTTAAAAAAAAGGGAATGGGTTTGACTTCTATATTGGCTTAACCAGAAGGTCAAGCATATTTGGGATTTGCTTTCTTAGTTGACACAATTTAGGAGATTATCAATCAAAACTGATCCAATCTTTTTTGCATGAACAGCCTATTAATATGGGAATGAAGGCATGGAAACGAACTCTAGCCTAGTTAGCATGATAACACAAGAGATTAATGGTAGCAAGAACTCTTAAAGATGCAATTTATAAGGAGAAAACAAACCTAAGATGAGCGCAGCAGGCACCCAACCACCGGTTTTAGACCTATCGGCAGGAAACCCTTTAAAGTCCACAGCATCAGCAACAGTTGCACTCATCTTCTCCGCCTAAGCGATGAACAGAAAATGTTCAGAACTTAATGGCAACCAAAATGAATATATTTGCATTGCATTCGACAAGCAAAAGATGCTAACAATAAATTATAAATACCGACCATTTTTTTCCCAAGTGAGCAAAGGAGCTAGTGAAAGTTGCAATTCTATTTCAACCCACAGATCAATGTCTTAGCAGCTTGCCCTTTTATAGGCACAGCCTTCGGCCCTTGTCCAGCAAAAAGGCGACCCTCCACTAGTAACTTGAGACAGATCACTACTCAAGGGATTAGCCCTATCCCATTTTGATAGAATGGAAGGTTCTAGCTAGATGGTATTTTTGTGGTTTTGTTTCTTTGTTAGATATTTGTTAAGAACATAAATTATAATGGAAAATTCAAAAGGTGATGTTGATTTGCTGAAGTGGAAGGTAAGGGTGAAAGAAATGGAATCTGGAACATGCAATGGTATAATAGATATCGTAGCCAGCAGAAGCAGCAGTAGCTCCGTTAATTCTAACCTCTATATTTTGTATGGCAGGGACAGAGGTGGCCTGTTGTATTGAAGGATGTGAACCACAGTATGGCCATCAACAGCTCCTTTTTGAGTTCCTCAGTGCTTTTGATGCCCCACAAACAGATTAAAGCTTCCACCTTTTGTTTTCCCTCCTTTGTCTCTACATGAAAAAACACAGATGATGAAGACAAGAGAAATGTGTTTAACCTGATCCCTTTCTCTTGACGTGTAAATTCATGCCTTAGCTAATTCCTAGCTAGCTCGATAGAGATTTTCGGCCACTCGAACAGTACTACTATCTACATGTCAACTTGTGATTTATTTATCCGTGTATTTGCTAGCTAGATAAAGGTCACAACAGAGAACACACAGAACAAACAGCCATCTATATATCTAGCTACTAATTAACTTGAGCATCTAATTAAGTTTAGGCTTGCTAATCTTTCATCAATGATGCAACTACATATGTGTGTGTGTGTTCTTAGTCCATGGATCAAAGTTTAAAAAGAACATCATAAGATAACTCATTAATGCAGATGCAAATATGATAAAAGGTGGAAAGACATTTGAATTGAAGAATAGTGACAGTAGATACTACGAATATCTCTTTTCCAAGTTCCTCCTATGTTGGCATATGTAAATCATTGGCATAGCTTACCATCCTATTCAATAATTTGATCTTTTTAACTTGTTATGGAAGTTTGTGACTATCATTTTCAATGAAGGCAGGCTTCACCAACTTTGCAATAGTCAAGCCCAGATGCATTGGACCAAACAAGTGTCTCAAAGTTGCAGAGGGGTTTAGAACCAAGTGTGCATTACTTGATGATAAGAATTGAACCTCTAATAATTAACTCCCTATTTATTATTATTGATTTTTTGGGGGGGGTTTAGCACGAGAAATGGCTTAAGGTTTGAACCCAAAACATGGAATCTAGTGTTTTTTTATGAGAGTTTTTATACATATCCTCTTAAATAAATATTAATTAATTATTAAACATATGTAGAATTTGTCGACATCAAACTAATTATGTCCAAATTTAAACCAAGTTTCAAGTTCAAGAAACCATGCTAGAAGATAGAGGGCACCAACACATCTCATGGATTCAAGTGTGTGTGTGTGTATATATGTGAAGCTCTTCCAAGTGTGCTTGAGAAGTCATTGTACAACTACTACCAGGACACAACGTTATGATGATGAATTGAAGCCATAGCCATATATACCCCATATAAATAGTGGGATAAGATAAAAAAAATGAAGGCCACGTATACCTACATGTATATCATATACATCTGGGGTATACCCTTGATTTGGGATTTGACTTGAAACTCACAAGTTTGAAGTGGAGAGTTGACTTTCCTTTCATTGGATTAGCTTGTCTCTTTACATGCAATGTTATACTTTCAATCTTCTCAGTATGGGCATGAAGGATCTCACTGTCTTGTCTCCGCATATACTCTGTGAATTTTGTGTACTCCCAGCTTGGAGTAGGTTTGTAGACATTTTGTATATAAACTTATATATATATATATATTGATCTTTTATAAAGAAAATATATATATATATATCTTTCAAAATTTGTATGCACAAAATACAACTAAAATTGATGACATTTTCATTTCTACAGCCATAATATAATTTAGAATTCGTATAGCATCACCCATTCCCAATTTTTATAAATATTTTTTATATACACACAGCAATTAGTCATTCCTGTGTAGCGATCTGGGCATACATACATACATACGTGTGTGTGTATATATATATCTCATCTTTTTAATATTAAATAATCGATGGCCACCAGCCACCAGCCACCAGCCACCAGCCACCACCCACAAACCACTAATGCAACATATAACATGCATGCATGAGCCAAACAAAAACAACCCGACCGGCCGGCCAGCGCCCAGAAGCTTGCCAACTCCCCCCATAATACCCATCTGCCATGCCAACCCACTCACTCTGTTGCCAATAATTTGCTCCTTTCTTCTCTCTCTTCTGACATATTAAAGTTAAAAATAGTTAGTCGGAAGACCTCAAGATACCATGATGTTATATTGAATTCGTCCTCATCAAAATTAAAAATCTCTTTAAATATGAGTTGACTTTCAAATTTTTGTCCAAGTAATTTTTAAGTTAATTATTATATTTGTCCAATAAATTTATCTGATTCACTTACCTATAGAATTACACTAAAGTTCTCATCAACAGGAAGAAGAATATAGAGTAGCTAGATTAGAATTACACATATTTCCTATTGTTATCTTCTCTGTTGTGGCTCTCTCTCTCTCTCCACTTTGATTTTGTCACCGTGTATGCAGAAATTAAGCTCCAATTCCATGGGACAAAAATGCTACCACTAGCTAGTTAGTTAATATATACTCTTGCGCTTATCATACACACCTTTATAGAGTCGTGGTCCTCTTGACTTTGTCATTAACGTCTTGAAGTGTTCGTTGGTGTAATATCCGAAAATTTGGGTTAATTAAAAATAAGTAATTTATTAGAGAAAAGGGGTTTCAGAGAAAATTGGTATCTGAATAGTTCGAAAAATTGACTAAATGGACTGTCGGGAGTACCCTGGAGTCGAAATGACAAAGGAAAATGATGTAACATTAACGAGCACCCCAAGATATAATTTATAGCATCGAAATAAATTGGATCGGGAACAGTTTTCGGTACAGCTAAAATATAGCTACTAATTAGGCTGCAATACCGAATCGTCATAGATGACTTCCGAGAAATCAACAAAAACTTGAGGGGGCTTCAATTTTTCATAAGGAACAACCCTTCAGTGGTTTCAGGAAGAAACGAAGAGGTTTAGGGCCAAAACGGAGATTGGGGCCTAAATGTAGTTTTTTGAAATTACTCAAGAGAGGCCGAAACGATATTTTTTCAGAATCCTCAAGGGTCAAATTGATATTTTAGGACTTTAGGGTCTTGAGAGAAATTATCAAAAGTCAAGGAGCTTGGTGAAATGGGCCAAAGTGAGAAAATCAAAGTTTGAGGGGCCAAAGTGCAATTTTAAGAAAATCTCTAAGCAACCATGGCCGACCAACCCATCAAATCACCGAAATTGGCCACAGGGATGGCACGAGGGTTGCTCAAGGAGCATCTTTTGTAAAGGGCTTGACCGACAACAAGCAATGGAATTGCTAGAAATTGAAGAAAAAGTGGCCGAAAGTTTGGCCATTTAGATCGCGAAAATGGAGCTCTTTCGGTGGATTTTGGACTTGTTAAGGGCAATAGGGGACATCAGAGGCCTTGATTGAAGTGAGATCCGTCATTTATGGGGCCAAAATCGCCTATAAATAGAGGATATGGTGGCTTAGAGTTTTGCAAGATTTGAGTTTCAAATCGACCTCACTTTTGAACAAATTGAGGCACCAAACCATAGGGCTTTTGTTTCCCATGAGCTGAGGATCATTTCTGGAAAGTTTGAGAAATTTTGGAGTTCATTTGAGGGGTGATCGGAGCTTCGCCGGAAAAATCAGATCTCGCCGGAACCGAACTGAATTTTGCTCGGAGGGAGGTCTTCCAAGTGTTCTTTCAAGCTCAAATTTGGACAGAATGATCAACTCAAGGAAGTGATTTGGCCATGGATCTTGATGGTTTATGTTATTTTCAAGGTTGGCACGCAAAACGAGGTTATACGCGTTTTTCGAGAAAATTTGAGTTTACGTCTAAAGGTAAGTGGTTTTATCCCGAGAACCTATATATGAAATGTTTGCTTCATTATACATGATATTTATTGAAGTTATGATCATTTCATATTGCATGGAAAGAAGTTATTCTTGCATAGTACGATATTATTGGCATATTGATACTCATGCATGGGATGGGGATGTCGCCCTAAGAGTGTAGCCGTAATTCCCAAGGGCAATGATGGAACAACGTTAGGATTATCCTGCAGAGGTTCGGGATTCTGCCTAGGGTTCCGTGCCAGGCTTGTAGGCCAGGGAAGTTACACTAGGGCACATGATTGTTTATGTTATTGCATCATGTATTCATGTATCATGTTTTTAAACCCTTACTAGAAGATTCATCTTCTAATGGGTTATGCCCCTGGAACATTCAACGTTCCAGTTTAGACTTGCAGCTCAGGCAAGGATCAGGTTGAGATGAGACGGCACGTGATGGCATAGCTGATGGATTCAGTAAGCTGACTCGGATATGTTTTGGCTGATGCTTTATTGATGATTAGTCTTGTTAGAACATTATGGAATCTCCATGTATTTATGTATTTCAATATTGAGGATATAATGTTAATGTATGGTATGAATTCTTATACGGTTATAAAGTGAAATTGATTATGTACCATATCAGGTTTCGATTTTAAGCTTCCGCATTTATGATGATTACCGGTCTTAGCTTATTGATTCTTATTTAGTGAGTTGAGAAGGTAAAACGGGATTGTCGGGAGATGGTTTATAAAAAAAAAAAAATTATTCCCGAAATTCCTAAGTTATTTAATGCTCAGAAAAGCGGGGCGTTACAGTTGGTATCAGAGCATAATTGCTAAAGACATAGGAAATGTCTGAGCCTTGAGTGACTCTAGTATGAACGAATATAAGAAAAAAGTCGCATGTGGCTAGATAAGCAAAGCCACCGTAGGATTTGGGTGTTGACGGTTACTGGATAAGTGTGTTGTAGTGGAAGTACATGTCTAGGCAAGTTCTGGCTAAGGAAAGATTTGGTACTTAAGTGTGTCCATTGTGACCCACCTCTCTTTCCTGGGAACTTACCTGGTGTACTCTTCACGACAGACACTATTTCAGTAGACGACTACTATTCTCGGTGAATAGTAGAATGCCTAATAGAAGCTAGTACTGGAAAAATGATCTAGTTATTGGAATAAGGATTTAATGAAATGATTCGAGTGTAAGGTTGACTCGATAACCGTGATTATGGATCCGAGAGATTTAGGGACTGACGATTTGAGGTCAATTGTCGAAATCCTTATAATGAAAGATAAGGATAACTACGGTTATTGGAGGATGATCGAATTAGTGATGATTAGTTCAATGTGTCACGGCTTAGCTGTCGAGTTAAAGATCGAAGAACAAGAATTTTCGAGGGTAATTTAGTATCTCGAAAATAAGATAAGGGGATCCAACGGATTGGATCAAACAAGAGGCTGAAAATGGCCAAGTAATGGCGTGTGAGTTGCGTCCATTGATGAGGAGACAATGGTGCAACCGATGAGACTCGGAGAGACGAGATGAAGAAACCCTAACAGCGTAACGATACTACTGGTTCGGTGTTCGCAGTGACAGATCTAGATCTAGGGACCCACGAGCAGAGGGCTGATAGATGGCTTATGGTAAGGTACGGAAGACCCGTCGACCAAAACATTATAGCAGACTGTCTGGGTGACGATCAGATGCTGAAGATCTGGGACAAACCAGTAGGGTCTGTACCTTGTGTGGAGTTCAAATTCCAATGAATTAGGATACAAGGCGTACCACTAGTTTGTCGATCAAGGCTGAGAGCCTAGGGAATCGACCTAAGGTAAGATGGATTGTACTAAGGAGACACGATCTAAGGAATAAAAAGCATGTAATGTCTTGAATGCGAACTATGTGTCCTATTTACATTGTATCTAGGTTATGGTCATTTCTTGAATTGGTAATGAGACGAGGATAATGAGGCTCGAGGGGAAATTTAACCTCAGTGTCTAGTTCGGCAAATGCCAAGTGAGATCATTAGATGGTTGTCTTGTAATTGCCTTAAAGAAAGAATTAGGTTGCAAGGAAAATATACTCAACGTATGGATATGATAGATGAATACTCGTGAGTTGTTTAAGTGTTACTTATGAGGTAAGGAAATCATCGACTGTGATGAGGGCCTAGAATGAATGTTTTTACAAAAAAGGTTAGACTCGTGGCAGTGACAATGAATGATAGTTCTTGAAAGACTACGATGAGACCGTGCGATTTTCACCCAGGGCGTACCCATTCGAGGGTTGACGTATGATGTAAGAATAAGTCTACTATATGATAGGGGTGATGATGACAGCTTGTATGCTGGCTGGCAGTAAGTGTAGCACCTAGGAAGAACTAATTTAATAGTCGTGTGCCAATAGTCAGCTGGATATGAAGAACGAAATGCGAGAATCGGTGGATTCTTGATAAATAAGATTTTAGGTAGTGGAGCATGGATAGTCCAAAAACCATAATGGTGAGTTGTGAGAAGACAATCTCAGTTTAAAGTAAAGTTTGAGTATCGAAAAGGAAATAGTTGATTGATAGGTCGTATCGACCCTAAAAGAATGATGAAAAGACCTAGTCAACAGAGGTTATAACTACGATTCAGTGTGCTAAATGGATCTGTGAAATCAGGTAAAAATTGTCGGTGGTCAACCCGACAAGATGAACTTGAAAGCACCATGATGAATAGTGGATTGGGAGCCATGATTGCAAGGAAATTGAATCCATGAGAGATAACTAGAACCGGATATTGCGATATGATTCAGGATTTTCGAGGATAAATCAGTTTGAGATTCTTGAGGAATTTCTTGAAAGAACTGATTGAGGATTTAGGGATTCGTGATGGAACTTTAGAGCTTCAGAAAGAAATCCAGCAAGGATGGGAGTACCATGAGTAATGTAAGTACCTACCTGCTCTAGCTGGTAGCATGGCTATGGATTGTCATCTTGAAGATAGTGTAAATTTTCGATGTGATTGAGAGAATCAAGTTATGGCAGATGTGCCAAAATAACAGGTCGCAGTAGGGGAAGCTGCAGATTAAGAAATTCGAGATTTTGAAACTCTCATGTGGCTGGACAGTTAGTTTAGGTAGCCCTGGTAGGCAAATTCAGAGATATATAGTTGGACAATAATTAAAATGATGCCAGCGAATTATGAAAATAAGGAGCCTATTGATATGAGGTGTAGACACTTGTGGTTAGTGAAAAGCCGTATGAAAAATGGAAAATATCAGAGTATATTCTTGGAAGAATTAATTGGACTATTTCTTAATGATGAAATTGCCAATGATAGCTTGGATGCTTAGCTATGTGTAACTTGATTAAGGACGTGAATTATCAGGTGATAATTAAGAATCGATATTTTTAGCTCGAATTGATGAATTATTAAACAGTTGCAAGAGACTGGGGTATTTTATGATCAAAATGCAATTGAGGCTAAGACAAGAGAATGAAACGTTAAAGTACCAAAGCATAATATTCATTCCATAGTTCAAACGATTACAGGAAATCAAGCCGTACAATTACTTAAAGGAAAAAGAAACCATGAAACTGATGATGATGCTAATGCTCAGTAACGACGAAGGTTGCCAAACACGACAGGTCCCAGCTCATCAATGTCATCTGGGGGTGGCAACTGGCTACTGCTGGCTTCACTAGGGTAAGGTGGAAGAGTAGCCTCTGAGAAACTGGGAGGAGGGACGTCCTCAGGGATGATAGGAAGATCGGAATTCCAACTTGGGTATTGATCAGGTTGAGAAGCAGGTTGGGGATGTGAGGCATAATATGCGAACAGTGAATCTTGCAAATAAGCTCGATAAGCTTGTAAATCACTAACCTGCTGCTGAAGTGTAAGAATCTGAGATACACATCCATAGACAGGATCCTGAAACCGAGCCTGAGCTTCAATAAAGAATGTATCGGCAGCCCAAAATCGGTCGTTTACCGGAAGCGGAACTAGGAAGTTGATGAAATTTCTGACGCCAAAAACATCACGGATGGCGGCAAAACGAGTAGTACCATCCTCACGACGGAAGTAAGGGGCAAAGATGCATTCTGGACTGCATCCTCTACGTAAGACTAGGCAGGCCCCACATCGAGACTGGGCTCGCATGATAGATCTGGATCTGGCTAAATCTAAATAAATCAGATATGGGTTGGAACATATATGGGTCAGATCTAATGGGTTGAAACAGGGATGGGTCAAACCTGAAGTGGATTAAGACGGGTCGGGTCAGGCCGGGCCGGATCGAGACGGGTCGGGTCAGGTCGGATTGACCCGGATCTGGCAGCAACGACAGCAGCAAGGACGGCGATGGCGCCGAGGCAGCCGAGAGAGGCCGGGCGATGGCTGGTGGTTGCACGAGAGGGCTGGCAGCGGCAGTGGCGTACCGGATCTGGCCGATGCGAGGGCCGATTGGGCCGGCGATGATGGCGAGGAGGAGCTGCGATTGCAGCAGCTGGGGATGCTGTGCACTGGAGATCGAGGCTGACGGGGTGTTGGCCGGTGGTGCGAGCGCAGGGCCGATTAAATCGGCTAGAGGCAGATGCGACGGAGGCCGAGGGCGGCTGGGCTGTGCGCGACCGGTGGCTGTTCGCGTGCAGAGTCGGTGAGTCGCAGAGGAAGAAGAAGAAGAAGAAGAAGAAGAAATGTAGAAATGAAGAAAAAAAAATGAAAAAAGGGAAAGAAAAGAAAAGAAATGAAAATGAATTGAAAAAAAAAAAAAAAAGAGAAGAAAAATAATTTTTCTTTATGGGAAAAAAACGTGTTTTATTATTCCGGAGATTCTAGTAAAAAGAAAAAAATGATCCAGACGCACGGAAGTTGAATTCGAGGCTTTTCGGGTATTTATAATCCCGACCCTATGTTTAGAATCATGGAACAACGTGGGATTCAAAATGAAAATTTTGGGAATCATGTTTCGAAATAGAATGCTATGGTGTTTTGAAATAAAAAATTTCGGCAAGCTGTTGTCAAAAAAGCAGTGATAGAACACTCTGGAATAATTATGCCTATAATAGGACTCATGAGAAAGGTCTAATTAAAAAATCTGCCGGGTGCAGTGAGAATTTGTGATAGCTCAAAGGATTGGGTTGCGTATTAATGCAACATGACCTAATGATTACGTGTGGATTACACCAAGGCACCAAGAGAACTACCCGATGTATGACTTAGAGCTGACAGCTAGGACATGTACTCTTAAGGTTATGGAAACACTACCAAAATGATGGGACAATTGATGTGCTCACAAACCACGAGGAGCCTGAGGTACGGGTTCTCACAAAAAGAGCTAAATGAAAGGTAGCGACAGTGGATGGAGTTCCTTAAAGACTACGACTGCACTACTTCGTATCACCCAGGGCGTGGCCGTCAGGTGCCGACGCAGGACCTGGTGGATAGTCGTGAGTGGCAGATGAAGTTGGAGGCTTGTTGGCCTGTCAACTATGATGGTAGTGCCGAAAGGATCGTCTATCTTTATGGCTAGCCTGATTGTTTAGCTGGATTTAGTGAACGAGATACGAAAAGCATATGTGATTAATAAGTGTTATTGTCTATAATTAATGATTGTGGTTAGCCCAAGGTTTATGATTTTTGAAATACGAGAATGCAATCTCAAAAGTTTCGGGATAAAATGTGCGTGCCTAAAATGATTGAAAAATGTGTGGTCGTCTGAAAGGAGCCACAACAGGAAATTATGTGAATGACATGGTATGCTTATAAGCATTAGACGTGTAAGGAACGCAAATCGAGGTGTCTTATCAAGGATCAAATAGATGTTTGATTTGAGATATTTAGGTAATGAGCTATGTGATGTCTCAGTTACCTTAACGGTCTGATGAAAATTTCGAGGACGAAATTTCTTTTAAGGAGGGGTGAATGTAATATCCGAAAATTTGGGTTAATTAAAAATAAGTAATTTATTAGAGAAAAGGGGTTTCAGAGAAAATTGGTATCTGAATAGTTCGAAAAATTGACTAAATGGACTGTCGGGAGTACCCTGGAGTCGAAATGACAAAGGAAAATGATGTAACATTAACGAGCACCCCAAGATATGATTTATAGCATCGAAATAAATTGGATCGGGAACAGTTTTCGGTACAGCTAAAATATAGCTACTAATTAGGCTGCAATACCGAATCGTCATAGATGACTTCCGAGAAATCAACAAAAACTTGAGGGGGCTTCAATTTTTCATAAGGAACAACCCTTCAGTGGTTTCAGGAAGAAACGAAGAGGTTTAGGGCCAAAACGGAGATTGGGGCCTAAATGCAGTTTTTTGAAATTACTCAAGAGAGGCCGAAACGATATTTTTTCAGAATCCTCAAGGGTCAAATTGATATTTTAGGACTTTAGGGTCTTGAGAGAAATTATCAAAAGTCAAGGAGCTTGGTGAAATGGGCCAAAGTGAGAAAACCAAAGTTTGAGGGGCCAAAGTGCAATTTTAAGAAAATCTCTAAGCAACCATGGCCGACCAACCCATCAAATCACCGAAATTGGCCACAGGGATGGCACGAGGGTTGCTCAAGGAGCATCTTTTGTAAAGGGCTTGACCGACAACAAGCAATGGAATTGCTAGAAATTGAAGAAAAAGTGGCCGAAAGTTTGGCCATTTAGATCGCGAAAATGGAGCTCCTTCGGTGGATTTTGGACTTGTTAAGGGCAATAGGGGACATCAGAGGCCTTGATTGAAGTGAGATCCGTCATTTATGGGGCCAAAATCGCCTATAAATAGAGGATATGGTGGCTTAGAGTTTTGCAAGATTTGAGTTTCAAATCGACCTCACTTTTGAACAAATTGAGGCACCAAACCATAGGGCTTTTGTTGCCCATGAGCTGAGGATCATTTCTGGAAAGTTTGAGAAATTTTGGAGTTCATTTGAGGGGTGATCGGAGCTTCGCCGGAAAAATCAGATCTCGCCGGAACCGAACTGAATTTTGCTCGGAGGGAGGTCTTCCAAGTGTTCTTTCAAGCTCAAATTTGGACAGAATGATCAACTCAAGGAAGTGATTTGGCCATGGATCTTGATGGTTTATGTTATTTTCAAGGTTGGCACGCAAAACGAGGTTATACGCGTTTTTCGAGAAAATTTGAGTTTACGTCTAAAGGTAAGTGGTTTTATCCCGAGAACCTATATATGAAATGTTTGCTTCATTATACATGATATTTATTGAAGTTATGATCATTTCATATTGCATGGAAAGAAGTTATTCTTGCATAGTACGATATTATTGGCATATTGATACTCATGCATGGGATGGGGATGTCGCCCTAAGAGTGTAGCCGTAATTCCCAAGGGCAATGATGGAACAACGTTAGGATTATCCTGCAGAGGTTCGGGATTCTGCCTAGGGTTCCGTGCCAGGCTTGTAGGCCAGGGAAGTTACACTAGGGCACATGATTGTTTATGTTATTGCATCATGTATTCATGTATCATGTTTTTAAACCCTTACTAGAAGATTCATCTTCTAATGGGTTATGCCCCTGGAACATTCAACGTTCCAGTTTAGACTTGCAGCTCAGGCAAGGATCAGGTTGAGATGAGACGGCACGTGATGGCATAGCTGATGGATTCAGTAAGCTGACTCGGATATGTTTTGGCTGATGCTTTATTGATGATTAGTCTTGTTAGAACATTATGGAATCTCCATGTATTTATGTATTTCAATATTGAGGATATAATGTTAATGTATGGTATGAATTCTTATACGGTTATAAAGTGAAATTGATTATGTACCATATCAGGTTTCGATTTTAAGCTTCCGCATTTATGATGATTACCGGTCTTAGCTTATTGATTCTTATTTAGTGAGTTGAGAAGGTAAAACGGGATTGTCGGGAGATGGTTTATAAAAAAAAAAAAATTATTCCCGAAATTCCTAAGTTATTTAATGCTCAGAAAAGCGGGGTGTTACAGTTGGCAAAGCCTAAGTTCCTGTGTCAATTTGCAAACTTTAATTTGTAAAGAAAATGACAACCACAAACTGATGAAGATCAAATCAACTGCAATCATATAGAACACTGCTTTGTTCTTTAGTTTTTCATGGTCAAGTTCAGGGGCGGAGCAATAGATTTTAAGCAGGGTGAACAAAAATTAAATAGTATAACAAATTTAAAATAATATTATATTAAAAAATATATATCAATAAATTATACAATCGACACATTTTTATATTTTAATAACGTCACATAATAACATCATTATTAATTTTATTAAATATTTATTTTTTAATTCGATTTAGCAGTTGAGTCTTGATAAGTTTCATGACAAATTGTTGTTCAATCATTGATCTCTAATTCAATTGCATACTCGAGTATTGACAAGTTTCACAACAGAAAATATATTTTATGCTATAATTTAAAATACGTAATTGACAAATTTGTAACAAAAAATAGAAAAAAATAATTCCTTTAATTAAAACATAGTTAAAGAATGGTAATGGGAGGTTAACATACACAAGAAAAAAGAGTCAAATTTTTATATATTTTATTTTTAATTTTCATCCAGTATTAAAAATTGCACTGACAGTTGCTACTAGCCACCATGATCGGTGATTTTCAGGGACTAGAGATAACCACTCGGACGCATTTATTCCCATCGACTAACATACCCAACAATCAACAAAATCCAACAACTAAATTTCATAGATTTAAGTTTAAATTTTCGACCAAACTCAACGCACGTAAATACATTGGCAATCACTATTGGCCACTGTGGCCGATGGTTTCTTGCAATTAGAGGCAACCACTTGACACCCTTATTCTCATCGACCAACATACTCAAAATTTAGAATTTTTTAAAATTTTAGAGTGGGCATTTAGGAAAAAAAAGTTAAAAAATATTAAATTATTATATATAATAGATTTTTCTAAAAAATCAGGGTGGGCAGGGTAGGCAGTTGCCCACCCTTGGCAGTACATGGTTCCACCCCTGGTCAAGTTGGTCAGCAATCCAATTGGGATCCTGTATCTCAACTTGATCTCATTCAAGCCATGGTCGTAACTTACTTTCTAATGGCTCTTGAGAAGTTGCCTAACTTGAAACTGTATTTTTACATCAACTTGTCCCTCTACTGATACCTTAATTATAACTTTGCCTAACATACCAATCATTCATAACATCATTAATATTCATCAATTTGACTTAACCAATGCCAAGTCTCTAGAAGACTGGATAAGATTATTTTACTTCTATAATTCCCACCCAACAGATTTGGCTTCTCATTGGGCAAAGTTGAATTCAGAGCATACAAAGTAAGGGATAGCTTTTTAAGCACTTTGGCAATATTACTAACACACAATTGGACCCACAGAGGAGAAAAAATGAAGATTGTGTTGAAAGTGCCTAATTAGCTAACGGTGGTGTTTCAGATTATTAAATACATAATTAGATCGTGGTTATGGAAAGTTTCCTTCTACACATTACAGTAATGTTGCGTTCTTAAAGGAAGACTCGTATCTTGTGGTAATGGATTCTGCAGCCCAAAGTTAGTGGCATACCACCCAAACCAGCTGCCAGTTTCCTACAATCAATGCTTAATTATATTCATATCAACAATTATTGCTAAAGCAGTCCATCTTGGAAAATGAATATATTTGTATATACTAGAAACTTTATTTTCACAAGTGACCTTAATTTGGCATAAGGGCCATAGAACCACTATACTTATTAATGGGGCGTTTGTTAAAATGAATAAGATAAGAGGCATCAAGATAAGATTAGAATACATTCCGGATCAAGATATGAAATGATCAAGATAAGACTGGAAAGTATTTCAAGATTTTTATCAAACTGTTTGTTAATTTTTTTAAAATACACTAAAGGACATAAATATTTTTTTTTCTTATCTATAAAGATCAAGATATGCTTATCTTGAGGGGGATGATAAATAACCATATCTTGAAAGATCAAGATAAGGGGTCATTAATACTTTTTCTAAAAATTGTCCGATAAACTTAACAAACACGTTGAAAATGATAGAACTCCGAAATGCATCTTTTCTTAACTTTTTTACCCCATATCTTGATTAACAAATGCCCCTAATTAGAAATATTATCTCTCTCTCTCTCTCTCTCTCTTCACACACACACATGTTTTTGTTGATTTTGGGTATTTTGTTACCAATAATTAAAATTTTGTTCAATCTTTTCAGTCTTAATCACATAAAGGAGCTTGGTGCGTGTGTGCATATATATATATATATATATATTTATTTTATTGTTCAATACCTTTCACTTTATCACATAAAAAGAGAGTATATCAGAACTAATACATCATGGATTATCTTTAGACTCCACTCCTCCTTTTCCCTCTCCCACACTTCTATCTGCCCCTCTCATAAATTTAGGCTTCAAGAGTGTGGGGTAATTTTCTTTTTATAAAGAAAATAAAAAGATGAGTTATAAACACAAGATTCAGTGTTGGCAACGATTAGTGGAGGCTGCAACGAGCAATGGCGGCGGCTTCGTAGTCTTTGGCTGTAGCAGAACAAACCGAGTTTGTGATTAATCAAATTTTTTTATTTATTTTTATATTAGATAAGTAATATGTGTATTTGATTATTGTTTTATGTATTTGATTATTAATTTTCTTTATGCGAGTATTTGATTATTAATCTTGTGTGTATCTAATTATTTTATGTATTTAATTATTAATTTGTATATTTAATTATTAATTTTGTTTAAGCTTGTATTTAATTATTTTATATATTTAATTATTAATTTGTGTAAAATAAAATAAATAGAATTAAAATTTATTAATAAATAAATAGAGAATATTGTTGAAACAAATACAATTTTTAAGATAAAATTAAAATAAAAAGCAAATTATTAATAATATAATAAAAAGCACGATAGAGAATATTGTTAAATTCAATCTAAGATACCGATTTCTTATGTATCATAGAATTTGCCAACTCAATCGCAATTCACAACAACAATTTCTTTTAAAATCTTATTAACCCATCAGGATATTCTTCAAAAGTGGCAGAAGAACAAATGACACGAATATAGAACGTATTAATGAATTACAGATGATGCATGTCAAATAAGTTATGAAGTCTATTTATTTATTTATTTTTTCTTTTGTTGAAAGGTATCCAATATCCATTAGAGACACAGGGCAAACCCAGTAGAAAAGACACAACCCCAAGGAGGGGGAATATACTGAGAACACCCCGGGCTAGTAAATTTGGCTGAGAAGAGCACACCTACACAGACAGACCTAATAGAAACATATCTAAAGTCTTCACAGTCCTACCAAAGAACATAAACTAAATAGCCTGGGGCACAGGCATAGACTCGACGAACATAAACATAAACTAAATAAAGCTTGGGCAAGGAAACAAAAAGAAAAATCACCAAGCCTAAATTACCAACAAACAAGAAGAACAAAAAGTGAATCTCTATTTGTCATCAATAGGTCACCATCAAGGAAACTCTCCTAACAGTGCATAAGATGCAATGAGAATGAAGGTACCCTCAAAAGAAGCCCCAAAAGCGTACTATATCCCTGGATTCCCATGAACAAGCACCAAGGAAAAGCCCATGGAGTTATCATTTTAATTAACTAGTCATCGTGGAGTTATTTGTTAATCAAACACTTGTCAACTACCACAAAATTTGACAGCTCAATCACAACTCACAAAAGCAATTTCTTTCAAAATCTTATTAAGCCCACCAAGATTTGGATACTTCTGCTTCCAGTGATATTCTCCAGAAGTGCAAGAAGATCAACTAGAATGAATATAAGATATATTAATGAATTCTAGATGATGCATATCAAATAAGTTATCTTTTTGTTGAAAGGTACGCATTACAAACACAGGACAGACACAATAGCTAGAAAAGACAAGAGTCCCAAGGAGAGAAAATGTACTGAGAACACCTTGGGCCGGTAAATTTGTCTGAGAAGAGCACACCAACACAGACAGACCTAATAAAAACATATCTAAAGTCTAACAATTGTATCAAAGAACACAGAAACACCAAAGAAAAACTTGAGCCCGAGGCATAGGCATAGACCCAACAAACATAAACAAAAATTAAACAAAGCAACGGCAAGGAAACAAAAGAACAAATCACCAAAGCCTAAATTACCAACAAACAAGAAGAAGAAGAAATAATTTTTTGTTTGTCATCCATAGATCACACGATCAAGGAAATCCTCTTAAGAGTGCACAAGATGTGATGAGAATGAAGGTACGTATCCTCAAAAGAAGCCCCAAAAACATACTATATCCCTTGATTCCCATGAACGAGCACTAAGAAAAAGCCCACGGAGTTATCATTTTAATTAGATAGTTATTGTGGAGTTATTTGCTAATCAAACACTTGTGAACTAGCTACTCAATAGCTCTATCCCCAACAATGATAATGGTCAGTATTTAGTCATTCATAACAAACATGTGCATTCTCTATTTACTTGACAATGGTTTTTTTTTTTTTTTTTTGAGGACAAACAAAAATGAACAAATAGTGCAAAACCGCCTCACAAAATGGGACATGCATTGAGACAAGTTCAGGGTAGAGACTCCAAAGAGCAGTCAAGGAGCCATGGCGACGAGAGGCTTGACTCCCAGGGTATTTAGAGAGAGAAGCAACCATTAATACCAAGATATCATTGAGAGGTCAAAGATTACTTAACAATAATTATTGTCTCTGTCTTCATATTTTGATAATTGTTAGAAAAGATGAAAGAAATTAAGAGATAAAGGATCGAAATGTAATGTATTATCTTGTGTTATATTTTACCATAAGATGCATATAATGGGCATGTATAGTTATATAACTAACCTAAATCGGTAATATACAAGTATACAAATATCACACAAAATATAAAAAAACATCCAGAAGGTCCAGAAAATATTCTAACAATAATGTCAATGCTGAAGATTTTCAATCTAGTATTGATGAATGATTGATATTGGTTAAAGATAATACTGAAAATGCACAAAATGCAAATGTGACTTCAAATGACAGCAGACTAAGATGATCGCATATGGACAAAAGAAAAAAGAGATTGGAGAATCCACCAGAGGAAAAATGTGCTCGGGACATAATTGTATATGTTGATCATTTTCAAACGAACATGTGTAAAGCAGCTCTCATGGATAAACATATAAGAAAATCTAAGCACACTGTTATGGCAATATTAAAATGTTCCCTTTCTGCATTATATGAGTAGGATATCTGTAATAAAGCTTAACACACTGTTTAAACTTTAAAGGAGATTTCGTCGCTTACAGGAGCTAGTGGCAAGCAAACAAATAGGCCTGTTATGGCAATATTAAAATGTTCCCTTTTTGCATTATATCAGTAGCATATCTGTAATAAAGCTTAACACACTGTTTAAAGGAGATTTTATCACTTACAAGAACTGGTGGCAAGCCAACAATAGGCCTGTGTCAATATTTATATTAATTGTTGTTTGTACTATGCACACATGTGCGTGCTTGAAAGATCACGATAGAGGTATCAACTAAAAGAGACATCACTTTACATGAGTTGCTTTTGGCATGATTCACGAAGCCTGCTGAAAACCAATAATTTTCTGTAATTCTTTCTATGTATTTATTTTAATGCAGCATGATGAATATTGAAGTTGCAACTCTCCAATTTTGTGCAAAATTAGTATATACTTTTGAGTTCTAGATGGTACTCAAGCTGCATGCAGCAGGCATTTGGTACACAAAAGCAAGCGAACACACAGGTTATTGTGACCTATTGCATGTCTGGCAAGTATATATCTAAACATACAGTGGTATGGGTTCTCATTGATAAAAAAAGAAAAAAATAACAAATTACTCTCTCTATATATCATATGGAACTCATAAGTTGCACATATGTAGGTAATCAAGATATTTAAGAAAAAATAGTGAGTAAAATGTATTTTCCTTTGTTTAGTTATTCGTAAGCAAATATATTACAAATATTTTAATTATAAAACATATAATCATCATATTATTTCATTTAAAAGAGAATAAAACCCTACATTGTGAAAAATGCTTGAAAATAATATTTATAGACGAAATTTACAGATTTTCATACGGTATACTGCTACAGATTTGGTAAAGTCCAGCATAGACCTGCACACGGGCAAGTATGAGCCCGAGAAATTCATAAACTGGGAATTACTTCATGGTTGATACCCATTTTAACCATTTTCACCCTGTTAATAACCTTCGTAGAAAGAACAAGAAAAAGATGTAGTCTGAAGGAGAAACGTTGGCCAAAAATAGTAGTGAAGTTAATGAACAGTTTTGTCCATTAATAAATATTTTCGCTCAGTTCTAGGAAAGAGTTTACTGGAAGACTCGATTTCCTGGATTAAGTGTTTTTCTTGTCCTGTTTAAGTCATAAGTCACAATATTGCTTGATTCCCTACTCCTTTGAAGTTATAACCAGCAGTCCAAGTGCACCTATAAGTAAATACTGCAAACAGAGCACCAAGAGTTAGAATTTTGATAATACAATCCTCTTGAGTTCCAGCTTATTTTATAAAAGAAAGAATCAGCCAACAAGAAGAAGAGGAAGAATAAGAAATTGAGAATCCAGAACAAAATCTAACCTTGATGATAGGTTTCTCGGTCATGATAATGGTCACCCAGCCAACATACGGTAAGAACCTGAATAGGTCATGGCAACAGAACAAAGAAGCATGAAATTAGCAGTAGCTGAGATGGTACATTCTCCTCATTTATTAAACAAACAATGTGTGTGTGTGTGTGTGTGTGTGAGAGAGAGAGAGAGAGAGTTTCCTACGTCTAAAAGCCAAACAGATAGTGAATTTAGAAGTACCTGAGATGGTACATTCTCCTCATTTATTAAACCAAAAATGCACGCGCGCGCGCGCGTGTGTGTGAGAGAGAGAGAGAGTTTCCTATGTCTAAAAGCCAAACAGATAGTGATGTTAATTACCCAACAGCTCTCCCCATGATATGGTGTCTTCGCAACCAAAGTTGGCCTTGTGCATAGAGCAGTCTATCATCACCAAAATTATTATCCCCTGGAAAAATCAAGCAAGCAGAAAACCATAACAAAAAAAAAAAAAAAAAGTTACATGTGTATTCCAATAGATTTAACAATGAACTTCCGAAGGAATTCTGCCAAGACAGATCCATCTATAGGAGTTGCCAAAAGAAAGAAATCTTGAAATGGCACTTACAAGGACATCTTGAGATGAGTAAGTTTAAGATGGGGGTGTGGAAATACCTTTTGTAAGAACATCAACTTCTCCAGTGCCTTGACGCTCATGAACCTACAAACGCACCAGATAAGGGTTAGTTTGTCAGAGAACTGAAGATTCACAGTTAAAAGAACAATGGTAAAGCAGGAAATACTACATAATTGCAATAATTCACCAAAAAATTTGAGTGTAAAACGGTTTCTGGAATTCTCTACCTTAATTACACGATGGACAATTGGGATTTCACGCCCCTGTGAAATAACAAGGAAAAGTTACATTAGAAATGCAGGAAAAGGGGGGGGGGGGGTTAAAATATGTATAAACTTGTAATAAGTGAAATAATCACCACCTAACATATAGTACAACAAATCAGATATCATATTAACAAAAATGCATGCAGAGAAACCATTAAACAAAAATTGACATCCAAATCATCTGGGAGAAATATTAGTGTGTTTGGTTGGCATGGAAAACATGGAAAAGAAAATATTTTTCAGCCAACTTCCAACTTTGGGTGTTTGTTTGATAGGCAACTTTTTCCATGGAATTTGCTTTCCACCCAAGTACAAAAGTGCTATGTTTTCCACAAAAAAAAGGAAAATCAATTCATGGGGGGGGAGGGGCTGGTTTTGATTTTCTAGGGAAGTTGAAAAACATTTTCTTTTCCACCTTGTGCAATCAAACACACCCTATAACTGAAAGGGATGACACACCATTTCTGTATTTTAGCTGAACGTCTTAAAACAAGACTATGCGAGTACTATACTTGTACACAAAACGAAGGAACTGAAAAGTAACTACTAATGGATAAGTGAAACATGAACAAGGAGCAGCACCAGAATCAGAAACCTACATCGACATTAAACACAACAATTTCTCCTGCACGAATAGGATCCTTGCTCATACGCAAGAACAAAATGTCACCCTGTAAAAAACAGACAAGGTCAATCAATTTGCAGCAAAGTAAATGAAATTTGCCAAATAAAGCAAAGTTTCACACAAAAAACACAAAATAAAATACAAAAAGAAACACATGAAAGGGGGCCTGATACCAAGCGAATAAAAAGGGGCCTTATGGAAAAAGCTTGGACTTGACCCAACTCTTTAAGATTGACCAGGATATACTAATAAATCATCTATGTAACAAACATTTGCATGGTAGAAAATTGAAATTGTAAAATATTCGTGTAAGACTTTAATTTTGAACATTACATCTAGCATTTTTTTTTTTTTCCTGTAAATGTAGCATTTGGTTGAATCCAAAAAAATTGCGAGTGAAATGCCACCAGATCATGCAAACTAATGAACCCACAGGTTAACAATCTTCCTAAAAGGAATTTAGTGAAAACAGATGAATTAGTACAAAACAAACAGAATGGCAAAAAAAAAAAAAAACCTCAAGAAATAAATGCCCTCGGCACTCCAACTTCAATTCAGAGTCATAGTTGAATGTTAAGTGCAGGCTAAAAGTCCCATATTTCATTCAGGATCTTCCTGAGATCAAGTTGAACAAATTACCGAGTGACTATTCTGCCAAAGGACTTACCCTTTTGAAGCCAGGTTCCATGCTACCAGAAAGCACAACAACAACAGGTGATTCGCTACCGGTTATACACATTAAGCCTTTCCATATTATCAGTGCCGACGTGATAATCATACCTAAATATGTAACCATGAAAATTCACATGTTAGAGGAATGTAAAATCTCTAACTATGGGTTCAAACAATCTTTTTCAAGGTATTTACAAATGTTGATTGAGTGGGATTAAATTGTGACATATATAAAAAATAAACGAGACAGTTAATATTATATTTATGTAACAGAAAGCTACTAGAAAATAACTATTTTGCATCAAAGCTAGAGTCAACTGTGATTTTTCTTCTTCCGTGTAAGTGCCTATGTTCCTATTAACTCTGAAAGAAGAAAGAAAAAGAAATGGACAACTGCAAAAATTTGGTCCCTAAAATACCAAACCCATTTGACCTTTTTCTTTAAATTTGTGACAATTTGCTTAAATTTGTTTCGTTTGAGGTAGGCAACCATCATCTGTTAGATTTTGACTTGAAAGTTTGGTGTGCCAACCTCCATAGGTTGGTATCTGTAAGTGATAGCTTTCCCTTTGATCAAGCATAGTTGTTCCTCTCGCAATTCAAGTGTAATTTTCATGGCAGCAAAATTGAGTCAATCATGACTTCTTTTGACATGTTTTAATGCAAGATGTTGACAAATTAATTTAATGTCTGTCAGATATGACAACCACAAGCCTTAATTCCATTACACTAGGTGGGATTGGCTACGTGAATTCTAGATACAGCTTGCTATGTTATTGTTGTATATATCTTAGCCAAAAAAAGAGGTCAAGAATGTTGCCAATGAAGCAAGATCAAATGCTTATGAAAAATTGTTCAATTGACTTGACACAAATGACAGATATGTATAAGTTGGCTCAAGCAATAGGAACAAAATTTGAGCTAAGTGTATAAAAAGCAAAGACCAAAAGGTACTGCTAAATGAAGAGATCATATTGTTGTCGCAGTTGAAGGAGGTGGGCATGTTCTTCATCATAACTACAAAAGAAACACAGATCCAGTCTCCCCGTGGTTTAGTAGGGTCATCTTCTCAGTCAGGATACAGCTCCCATTACTCCCACTACTGATCATGGTGAGTTACATTTTGTTAGAATGTGCAATAAGATATTAGCAGTAATAACCAATGATATAAGGTAATGCTTACTGTTGGGTGTCATCTTTTAATTTTTCTCACTTTACTTTTGTCATATATAAGGTAATGCCTAATTTTATAGTGCAGTATTTGTCATTCTACAGTTAAGGCGCACATTTATGCAAAATGTGTATAGAACACTTACATACCATCATTTTCAATTTGTTACAATAAAGAGGGAAATGCAAGATTACAAAATCATGAATGACAAATTTCCTAAATGTTCTCAAAAATAAATAAATAAATAAATTAGCTTCGTAATGACATTCAAAAAAGAAAAAAAAAACAAATTACAGAGGATCACCTAGTGGTACATGTATGAAAAAAAATTAAACGATGTTACCTATAAAAAGTAAAGAACTTTTCGTACAATAGAAATGCAAAACAGATTTAAACACTTGAAACAAAACCACAATTGAAATGAATCCAATCCAGACGAGACGAACTCTAGGAACCAGATCCGAATTGATTCAGTAGCAAATAGACCTGAAATCAATCTGTAAAGTAAGAGAGAGGATGCGTATACGAACCGAGACTGACAACTTGCGAGAGAACTTGTCTGATCTGCAGAGATTTGACAGAATCCACTGCGCCTCCGATCCATCCCATCTTCGCTCTCTCCTTCTCTTGATCGCTTGCCCGCCTGCCGCTGCGAAATTTGGGGTTTCCACTCTATATATCATATGAAACTCATAAGTTGCAAATACATACATACATACATACATACATATTATATATATATAATCAGAAAATTAACGAGTGATTAATTTCCTGCAAATTCTTCAGTTCCAGCCAACTTAGGAGCAAGGAAAAGGAAGGACATAAAGCATTCTATTCCTGGATTTAGCTTTTAATCCATTCGATAAATACATTTTTTTCTTTTTTCTTTTTTCTTTTTTTGGTAAGCTTGATTGAAATAATATTCTAAAAATATAAGAAATTTAGCCTCACCCATTTTAGATAAGTATTTTATTATAGCATTTAAAGCATTTAATATTGTTAATTAATGCACTGAAAGATGTCTCATTCGGGTGATGAGGTAATAATTTCCAGTAATTATATTAATTTAGATATCAGTATGACAATACCATTTTCCCTACGTGATTAACTTATAAAAAACACTAAATATCATCAAAAGTTTTAATACTTACAAGTTAGTTACATCATTATGCATCAATTCAAAAAATTGTTTAACCAAAATGTCAAAATAATCAAATTTTATTCAAAATAACTCATATTAAAAAATTCCATAAAAAATTAAGATACTCTAATAAACATATATTAATGTCATAAAGAGTGACTTATAATGCATGCTTATTTTCATAATAATTTCATAAATAGCCTACAATTTAATGACAATTTTTTAAAATAATAATATATTTCAATTACTTCAGCCTAATTAAAAACCAAATTATAACTTTCAAAAATTTAAAACTAAACCAAATTAATCAAAATTTGTCAATTCGGTTAAAAAATTTGATTACTATCAGACCACCTTACAAGTCCTCAAGCTCAATAAGTTGTTTATCAAGAAGTCTAAATGTGCACTTGCACATACCCAAGTGAAGTACTTGGGCTATATAATTTCGGGTGAAAGAGTGAGCACCAATCCCCAGACAATAGTAGCCATAATTGTCTGGCCCCGACCTGCTAATGTGAGAGCCTTTGGGGGGATTTTTGGGCCTCACAGGTTACTAATGGAGATTTGTGAAGAATTATGGTATTATCAAAGAGCCATTGACAAAATTATTGAAGAATGAAGGGTTTTATTAGAATGAAGAGGCAGAGGAGGCCTTCGAGCTACTTAAAAAGGCCATGAGTGAAGTTCCTATACTAAGTCTCCAGTAAAGCCAGAACCAGGGCTTGTGTCATTGTCTTTTTGAGAGTATTGAAAGCATTTTCAGCCTGAGAATTTCATCTGAAATTGTCCTTCTTGAGTAACTCGGTCAATGGCTTACTAATCACTCCATAGTTCTGTATAAATCTCTTGTAATACCCTGTTAAGCCAAGAAATTCGCTCAGCTCCCTTATAGACGAAGGCTTAGGCCATTCCAACATTGCTGCAACTTTACTGGGGCCTGTACTGACTCCTTGGCCGGAAATGATATGTCCTAGATAATCCACCTCATTCTTTGCAAAGGAACACTTGGAGAGTTCAACAAACAATTGATTAAATTTCAGGATTTCAAATGTGGTTTGGAGGGGGGATAGGTGTTGTTTGAGGTTAGGGCTATAAACTAAAATATCATCAAAGAATACTAAGATAAATTTCCGCAAGTATGGGACAAATAGGTGGTTCATAAGGGCCTGAAAAGTGGCTGGGGCATTGGTAAGTCCAAATGGCATCAACCGGAATTCTTAGAGGCCTTGGTGTGTTCTGAAGGCTGTTTAATGGATGTCAGCAGGGTTCATCCTGATTTGATGATACCCTGCCCTCAGGTCCAGTTTAGTAAAGATGGCAGCCCCATTTAACTCATCTAATAGGTCTTCAATCAAAGGAATGGAAAATTTGTTTTTCACAGTCAGGTCGTTTAACTGTCTATAGTTTATGCAAAAGCGCCAAGTATCGTCCTTCTTTTTTACGAGAAGAACGAGAGAGGCGAAAGGGCTTTGGCTAGGTTGGATGATGGCAGCATGGAGCATACTTTTGACCTGTCTTTCAATTTCAACCTTCTGGTAAGGGGGGTAATGGTAGGCTCGGACGTTTACTGACTCAGAATTGGGTTTCAAAGGTATAGTATGATTAAACAGGCGGTTTGGGGGTAGGGTGTGTGGTTCCACAAATAATTCCTAGAATTCCATAAGCAATGGGCGTAATACCGTAAGAAAAGTTACCTTTGCAAAGAGGTTTGTGGTGGAAGGGCCCTTCTGTTCATCTTTCTCCTTAGTTTGAATGCAGAACAGCTAGGATATCTGCCCTTTTCCTTTCTCCAGCAACTTCTATAACCTTTTCCCTATAATCATTTTGCATTCCCTTGCCTCGAGACATCCTTTTAAAGTCAGCTTTCGTCCCTTCAAATCCAGTGTGACTTTCAATTTGTTGAAGTCAAAAGTCAAAGGACTGACTGTCCTCATCTAATCCACCCCAAGGACAATGTCACAGCCTCCTAGCTCCAGAATTCTTAGATCTGTAGAGAACTCTTCCCCTTGCATCAACCATTTAAACCCTACACTCTTATAATTGCTGTACATTTTACTGCCGTTGGCTACAGTTACAGATAAGGGAGAAGTATTCACTAAGGAACAACCTAATTCAGCAGCAGTTGCTTCATTGAGAAAGCTGTGGGTGCTGCCACTATCAATCAGCACCATTATCCTTCTCTTGCCCACTCTCCCTTCAACCTTAATGATTTGCCCCGCATGTTCCCCTTTCAGTGCATGGAATGAAATTTCTCCTCCTTCGCCAGCAGAATCACATTGAGGAACCTCCTTCTCTGTTTCTTCAAGGTCTTCTTGCTCCTTCTCTAGTATTTGCTCCTCACCACCCTCCATGTTCAGTAATTGCCTTCTACATTGGTGGCTAGGACTATAAGGGTCAGGGTCTCCACATTTGAAACAAAGCCTCATCTACCTCCTTTGTTCCATAATGGGGTTTATGATCGCCAGGGCTTGCTGACTTCCTCTCGGCAAACCTGTACCCCCTGTCGCTCCTATCTCCCTAGCATAACCACTAGGAGGTAAACTGATTAATGGTCCTGTGCGAGAAGAGGTCATATTCCTTTTGTAGATGGCTTCTAACGTCAATTCTTGTAATCTGGCTTTTTTTGCTGCCTGCCTAACTGTAATTGGCATCATCATCTTCACCATTGATCTCAACTCATCCTTAAGCCCACTAATAAAGCTGGACACAAAATATTACTCAGTAAGTGTTGGTTGAGCGTTCCACATTAAGGCTCCTAACTCTTCGAATTTCTCCAAATACTTCGTTACAGCCCCCTCTAATCGAAGTTTATTGAATTCTTCTATCACATCTACCATATTCTTCTCTCCAATCGCCTACACAATTCTTCGGCAAATTCAATCCATCTCACCCCAATTCCTTGGTACCTAAACCATCCTTGAAACCAGGAATCAGCCGTATCATTAAGATAGGTTATGGCCAGTGTAATTCGCTGTGACTCGGCCACATTATAATATTGGAAGAAATGTTCACACCGGCGGACCCACCACCTTGGCCTTGTTCCATCAAACAATGGTTTCTCTAGCCTTAGCATTGGCATGTGAGGGTCCGTGTCAATTCCTTGCACTCCTTCCAACTCCGCTACTCCTGGAGGTCTCGAGAGTATTCCAAATCCATTTGAGGTCAATCCAGCTCCAGATCGCGGGGGAAATTCCGTTGGCAAACGGAATTGCAATAAGGATGATAGCATATTAAACATGCTATTGATCATTTGACTAAACTGATCCATCGTTTCTCTATGCCTCTCTAGCTCGCGATGCATATCGTCGCGAGAAGTCGCCAGTTCCTCTCGCATTCCTTCTCGCATTGCAGCCACATCTTCCCTACTTTGGGTGATAGCTTTGTGTGTCTGCGACATTCCCAACTCCAGCACTTCCATTCTGGTTTCCAATTGTTTGAGTCTTGTTCCTTCCGCCATCCTCTGCTTCGCAATTCCTTCCACAAACGCTGCCGAGGCCGCTAGCTCTAATACCAAATGTCAAGCCTCGAATATGAGGCTTGGACAATTCTGGAAGAGCCAGGAATTTAAGAAAGAGAAAAGGAGGGAGGATTTGAATTAAGAAGAAAGAGAGAGAGAGAGAGAGAGAGAGAGAGAAATTAGAGAGGGAAAGATCCGAATGTATTCATTGATAGATCCCATCCTCATATACATTGCCTTTTATAGGCTAACCCATCTGGTTGTTATTGCAACCAATTGCCTACAAGTAGCCTAGGCGGAACCGCCCATCACATGCATTCTGTTATTACATTCTGCTATTACCACTATAGCTACGCATCTATCGTTTATTACACTTAAGCCATTAGGCTTGTGACAATGGCAAAACAATCTCCTTCTAGAATGCATAACAGAAAATAAAGGCTATTCTAATAAGGAATTACAGCAACAAGCAGTAACTAGCAACAATAATAACAAAGCAGAAAATTTAAATTTTAGGCTCGGAAGGTTCTTCTCATGACAGTCACTTGGATTTATTTTTTAAAGAACAAATCTGAAGTGAGTTCTGTAGTTCATATTTTCTATAATATGGTAAGAACTCAATTCAATGTTGAGATCAAACGAATCTGATCAGATAATGCTAAGGACTATTTCTATCAGTTCCTTACTTCCTATTTCCAAGCAAGAGGCATAATTCATGAGTCCTCTTGTATGAATACTCCAAAGCAAAATGGGGTGGCCGAAAGAAAGAATGGACATCTTCCAACTATCATCTCTTATTTCAAAGGAATGTGTCATGTGACCGAAGGGAAATCACTTAGGCAAGAAGGGTAATATGAATTGTGTCAAGGGCACTATTGTAATAAGAGAAAGGAGGTAGTTATATGGAAGCATGTAGAAGATGTGTAATATGATTTTTGGCGCCAATCCTCTAAGGATTGATATATATCCCTCGGCTAATTGAGGTATCGATGAATACATTCTTATTCAATTTCTGTCTCTCTCTCTCTCTCTCTCTCTCTCTCTCTCTCTCTCTCTCTCTCTCCAATCAGACGCAATTCCCATTGAATTGCAGAAGAATTCCCTTATCAGAATTAGATTCTAACAATTCGATATCAAAGCAAGTTCACAGGCGTGACAAGAGATCCTTTGCATTGGATCATGGCGGATGAAACACAGATGAAGCAGATGGAAGCACAACTCCAACAGGTGATAGGGGTGGTAGCGGACATGCAGATCCGTATGGGAACACTGGAGAATTCAATGGATTCGGTGGTGGAGAGAAGGATTGAAAGGACAATGAATTTGTGGCGTGAAGAAAGCAAGGAGCAAAATGTGAGGCTGCTAGATCAAATGTGGGAACAAAGCCAAGCTTTACGAGATCAAATGCAGTGGTTTATGATGATGTTCACCAGCCAAACCCAAGTAAGAATCTCACCTGAATTTCCTCCTAGGGAGAGGTCTGAACCAATCTTAACTAGTCAAGGAGTGAATTTCCGATCTGAAGGATCAACTAAAATGGAGACAGAACCTCAGGGAGTAGGGGAGAATGAAGGAGGAACTAGGCATGGAAATGTAATTGGATCTAATTAGATCGGGTTTCTAATGCCTAAGAAGGAGATCCCTTTATTTGATGACCATAACCCAAGGTGGTGGGTGAGGTGCTGTGAACGGATGTTCAGTCTTTACAATGTGGCTGAACAATAAAAGGTGACCTTAGTGCCTGCCTATTTGAATGATGCGGGAGACGCGTGGTTCCATGGATGGAGTGGAGTGAAGGGGGATTGTTCATGGGTAGAGTTTGTGGAGGCTCTCTATGATCGGTTTGGGAAAAGAGGGATGCTGGATGTTGTAGAGGATGTGAGAATTTAGTGAGAGAGAGTTTAAGGAATTTCTCTTTATCTTACAAACTAAGAGATGGAACACATATATATACAAATACTATGACATAATCATGACATAAAGGCCACAAAATAGCCTACTTCCTAGCAGTAGTTGTTGATACATGTAATTAGGTATGGAAAATGCTATTTGTACAACAAGGGCAACTTAAAGGGCTACACAAAGGTGGTATATTGACGAAAATACCCCTCACCCAAATTGCTCCCCCTTCCGATGGCCGCCTCCTCTCTCCTATCTCTCCCCTTCCCATGGCTGCCTTCAACAACCACCACCTCCTCTCTCATCGCCTCGCCTCTTGGGCACCGATCGCCGCTGCAACCTTGCCGAGGGGGAAGTTGCAACGGCAATTGGCATGCGAGAGGAGGCGGGGGTGAGGCGAGGTAGTGCAGGGTGGCAACGAGGTGACGTGAGGCGAGGCGAGGCGAGGGTTGCTAGAGGCAGCCACGGGAAGGGGAGAGAGATGAGGCAGCCATGGGCATGGGTGGTGAATTTGCAATTGGTGTGGGGGCATTTTCATCATTTGTCGTGTTTTGGTAGCCCTCCAGTAGCCCTCTATGTACAAGTAGCATGGTCCATTAGGTATACTTGTTTATTCTCTCGTCTAGCCCTCCAAGCCTTCTGTCCCTCCGCTGTAATTTTTTTCTTGGAGCTCCAGTACCCAATGTCCTTCCGTACATCCTACCAATGATCCGAGTAAATATAAAGAAAAAATCCAAAGACCAAAACGGTTTCCCCCGAAAGCCTCCAATAACTATCAAGCGTCAATCCAAATTCATGCACGCATAAAAGCATATCTTAAATATTTCGGACCTGAATCCCGTTTAGCAACCAAAGTAGAAGGTGCTTCAAATATCCCTATGGCTGCTAAACCCTAGAATCTCATTCCTCCCCCTTTTGGAGTCGATTCTAAACCCTAGAATCTCATTCCCCCTCCCTTTGGAGTCGATTCTAAACCCTAATCAGAATAGCATCTCAACAGAAACAACCGCCCAAACCCTAGAGATCGGTCCCACGCCATTGCCAAGACATATACACGGATTTGTATAGCAACGACATCACAAAAAGCAAAAGTTGCGCAGAGAATTCTCACAGGTAGAGAGAGAGAGAGAGATGGAGATCATACCTGGTGAAGTGATCGGAGACGGAGAAGTGATCCCCGGGAGCGATTACTCGAAAACAGTCGGTGCAGTGGCACTGCGAATGAGGAGAGATTTAGAGGCTGTTTCGCTCAGCGGTTTGACCACGTATAAGTTATTTGTGCAGCTGATAAGCTATATAACTTTTGATGATTAAGTATTTGACATAAATAACAAACTTAAAAGTTATCTCACTTAAAAACTATTATACTAACGTTTAGCAAAAACTGATACTCCCATCTTTGCAAAAAATATTGATAAATTGACCAACAAAAATATTAAAATATCTTCAAATATTTTTCATATTTACACACATATCCTTCATTACCATTACATCTTCTCCTTCAAATCTCTCTTCTCCTATCATTTTCTCTAGAACCTCTACTCTGTCATTACTGTCGTCGTCACCATCGCCCCTCCTTCATACCACCATCATTCAGCTGGGCCACCGCAAAGAGCGTCCTTCTAGATTCGGGTCACACTATCACTAATCCTTCTCCCAGATTTGTTGTCACAAGTCGCTTTTAATTTTGGGTCACACCATCACCTATTGCACCATTTCTTCTTCGATCTGTCATTGTCACCTCCTTCTTCTCCAGATCCGCCGTCGGGCTTCCTCTCCAGATCAAGCATCGCCGTTGTCATTGCTGGTGGGTCTCTTCCTTGTCACACTATCGTCGCTTCTGTTTCCAGTCAGGTCGTCTACTCCTTATGTAATTTTATAATTTTGTAATATTTATCAAATTTATGGATAAAACAGATCCCACATTTTAAAAATAATTTATTTAAATATTAATACTTTAAATGTATTGATAAAATATAAAAATAATTTTTTTTTATAATGTATCAATATATATTTAATATTTTTATGCACTAAACCTAAATTTATAAACATAAAGTATTGTATTAATATTTTTTTAATAATTACATATAATTTATTAACTTATAATTGTAAGTAACTATTAATTAGAAATTAATTTATAATTTATTTGATCAAAAGTAGTATTTTTATGTTTTTTAATTGTATTATTTAGCATCATGTCTATTTTAATCTTTTTTGTCAAGTTTTGAAAATTTATCAGATTTTATAAACCAAACACATAATTATTAATTAATAGGTTAAAAACACATTTATCCAAACACGTTATTAACTTAAATGCTACACAATTTTTATACTAAAAGCCAACTAACTTAAAAACTTATATAAAAAATTGCTCAGCCAAACAGCCACTTATTTAACCGGTGGAGGAGGGAGGAGAGAGTGCTATTTAATTCCATTTTTGCCCTTCTAAAGGGTCTTATTCATATACGGCAAAATTTATTCTAAAAATTTACACTTTTGGAAAAAAAAATACTTTTTGCAATAATTATATTTTTTAATTGAGGCAACTTCTAGAAAAAAACATATTTCTTTACTTCTATTTCTACTGCCTAATACAAAAATTTGTCTGCTCATAAATTCAACAAATTGCATTTAAACCCTTATACACTGGGTCATTTGTATATAAAATTCAAACGGATTAAAAATGACTCTAAAGATTCATGTAATTTAAATTTTTTGCATGAATACCCCTTCCGCCTCAAACAGCATCAATTAGATATTAATTAAATTAGATTAAATTAATAAAACATAAATTAAGTTGAATAAAACTAAATAAATTAAATCAACAAATAATAAAATTTAAAATATAAAGAATTATTGGCCTTTGGAATGCAGCCATTAGTCAACGGGTTTTTTTTGGTTAGCGAAACCCATCGACAATGATCGATAGGTTATCCACATAAATTTTTTTTTTAAAAAAAACCGTTCATTTCCTGTACCCAAATAGACCCATTTTAACCATTTTCACCCGGTTAATAACCTTCGCAGAAAGAACAAGAAAAAGATGTAGTATGACGGAGAAAAGTCGGCAAAAAATAGTAGTGAAGTTAATGAACAGTTTTGTCCATTAATAAATATTTTCGCTCAGTTCTGGGAAAGAGTTTACTGGATGACTTGATTTCCAGGATGTAGTGTTTTTCTTGTCCTGTTTAAGTCATAAGTCACAATATTGCTTGATTCCCTACTCCTTTGAAGTTATGACCAGCAGTCCAAGTGCACCTATAAGTAAATACTGCAAACAGAGCAACAAGAGTTAGAATTTTGATAATACAATCCTCTTGAGTTCCAGCTTATTTTATAGAAGAAAGAATCAGCCAAAAAGAAGAAGAGGAAGAATAAGAAATTGAGAATCCAGAACAAAATCTAACCTTGATGATAGGTTTCTCGGTCATGATAATGGTCACCCAGCCAACATACGGTAAGAACCTGAATAGGTCATGGCAACAGAACAAAGAAGCATGAAATTAGCAGTAGCTGAGATGGTACATTCTCCACATTTTTTAAACAAACAATGTGTGTGTGAGTGTGTGTGTGTGTGTGAGAGAGAGAGAGAGAGTTTCCTATGTCTAAAAGCCAAACAGATGGTGAAATTAGAAGTATCTGAGATGGTACATTCTCCTCATTTATTAAACCAAAAATGCGTACGTGTGCGCGCGCGCGCGAGAGAAAGAGAGAGAGAGAGAGAGAGCGTTTCCTATGTCCAAAAGCCAAGCAGATAGTGATGTTAATTACCCAACAGCTCTCCCCATGATATGGTGTCTTCGCAGCCAAAGTTGGCCTTGTGCATAGAGCAGTCTATCATCATCAATATTATTATCCCCTGGAAAAATCAAGCAAGCAGAAAACCATAAAAAAAAAAAAAAAAAAAGTTACACGTGTATTCCAATAGATTTTACAATGAACTTAAGTCATCTCATTCATTTCTTGAGCCTTTTTTTTTTTTTTTAAACAAAGGTTTGAATGCAAGTCCAAAGGAGTTCTTCCAAGACAGATCCATCTATAGGAGTTGCCAAAAGAAAGAAATCTTGAAATGGCACTTACAAGGACATCTTGAGATGTGTAAGTTTAAGATGGGGGTGTGGAAATACCTTTTGTAAGAACATCGACTTCTCCAGTGTCTTGACGCTCATGAACCTACAAATGCACCGGATAAGGGTTAGTTTGTCAGAGAACTGAAGACTCACAGTTAAAAGATTCCCTACCGTAATTACACGATGGACAATTGGGATTGCACGCCCCTGTGAAATAACAAGGAAAAGTTACATTAGAAATGCAGAAAAGGGGGGGGGGGGTGCAAAATATGTATAAACTTGTGATAAGTGAAATAATCACTTAACATATAGTACAACAAATCAGATATCATATTAACCAAAATGCATGCAGAGAAACCATTAAACAAAAATTGACATCCAAATCATCTGGGAGAATAATATAACTGCCACGGATGACACACCATTTCTGTATTTTAGCTGAACGTCTTAAAACAAGACCATGTGAGTATCATACTTGTACACAAAATGAAGGAACTGAAAAGTAACTACTAATGGATAAGTGAAACATGAACAGGGAGCAGCACCAGAATCACGAACCTACATCGACATTAAACACAACAATTTCTCCTGCACGAATAGGATCCTTGCTCATACTCAAAAACAAAATGTCACCCTGTAAAAACAGACGAGGTCCATCAATTTGCAGCAAAGTAAATGAAATTTGCCAAATAAAGCAAAGTTTCAGACAATAAACACAAAATAAAAAACAAAAACAAACACATGAAAGGGGGTCTGATACCAAGCGAATAAAAAGGGGCCTTATGGCAAAAGCTTGGACTGGACCCAACTCTTTAAGATTGACCAGGATATACTAATAAATCATCTATGTAACAAACATTTGCATGGTAGAAAATTGAAATTGTAAAATATTCATGTAAGACTTTAATTTTGAACATTACATCTAGCATTTTTTTTTTCCTGTAAATGTAGCATTTGGTTGAATCCAAAAAATTTGCAAGTGAAATGCCACCAGATCATGCAAACTAATGAACCTACAGGTTAACAATCTTCCTAAAAGGAATTTAGTGAAAATAGATGAATTGGTACAAAACAAACAGAATGGGGAAAAAAAAAAACTCAAGAAATAAATGCACTCAGCACTCCAACTTCAATTCAGAGTTATAGTTGAATGTTAAGTGCAGGCTAAAAGTCCCATATTTCATTCAGCATCTTCCTGAGATCAAGTTGAACAAATTACCGAGTGACTATTCTGCCAAAGGACTTACCCTTTTGAAGCCAGGTTCCATGCTACCAGAAAGCACAACAACAACAGGTGATTCACTACCAGTTATACACATTAACCCTTTCCATATTATCAGTGCCGACATGATAATCATACCTAAAAATGTAACCATGAAAATTCACATGTTAGAGGAATGTAAAATCTCTAACTATGGGTTCAAACAATCTTTTTCAAGGTATTTACAAATGTTGATTGAGTGGGATTAAATTGTGACATATATAAAAAATAAACGAGATAGTTACTTAATATTATATTTATGTAACAGAAAGCTACTGGAAAATAACTATTTTGCATCAAAGCTAGAGTCAACTGTGATTTTTCTTCTTCTGTGTAAGTGCCTATGTTCCTATTAACTCTGAAAGAAGAAAGAAAAAGAAATGGACAACTGCAAAAATTTGGTCCCTAAAATACCAAACCCATTTGACCTTTTTCTTTAAATCTGTGGACAATTTGCTTAAATTTGTTTCGTTTGAGGTAGGCAACCATCATCTGTTAGATTTTGACTTGAAAGTTTGGTGTGCCAACCTCCATAGGTTGGTATCTGTAAGTGATAGCTTTCCCTTTGATCAAGCATAGTTGTTCATCTCGTAAAATTGAGTCAATCATGACTTCTTTTGACATGTTTTAATGCAAGATGTTGACAAATTAGTTTAATGTCTGTCAGATACAACAACCACAAGCCTTAATTCCATTCCACTAGGTGGGATTGGCTACGCGAATTCTAGATACAGCTTGATATGTTATTGTTGTATATATCTTAGCCAAAAAAAGAGGTAAAGAATGTTGCCAATGAAGCAAGATCAAATGCTTATGAAAAATTGTTCAATTGACTTGACACAAATGACAGATATGTATAAGTTGGCTAAATCAATAGAAACAAGATTTGAGCTAAGCATATAAAAAGCAAAGACCAAAAGGTACTTCTAAATGAAGAGATCATATTGTTGTCGCAGTTGAAGGAGGTGGGCATGTTCTTCATCATACAATTACAAAAGAAACATTTATCCAGTCTCCCTGTGGTTTAGTAGGGTCATCTTCTCAGTCAGGATACAACTCCCATTACTCCCACTAATGATCATGGTAAGTTACATATTTTTAGAATGTGCAATGAGATATTAGCAGTAATAACCAATAACATAAGGTAATGCTTACTGTTGGGTGTCATCTTTTCATTTTTCTCCCTTTACTTTTGTCACATATAAGGTAATGCCTAATTTTATAGTGCAGTATTTTTCATTCTACAGTTAAGGCGCACATTTATGCAAAATGTGTATAGAACACTTACATACCATCATTTTCAATTTGTTACGATAAAGAGGGAAATGCAAGATTACAAAATCATGAATGACAAATTTCCTAAATGTTCTCAAAAATAAAAAAATAAATCAATTCTCTTCGTAATGACATTCAAAAAAAGAAAAAAAAAATTACAGAGGATCACCTAGTGGTACATGTATGAAAAAAAAAAAATTAAACGACGTTAGTTATAAAAAGTAAAGAACTTTTCGTACAGCAGAAATGCAAAACAGATTTAAACACTTGAAACAAAACCACAATTGAAATGAATCCAATCCAGACGAGACGAACTCTAGGAACCAGAACCGAATTGATTCAGTAGCAAATAGAACTGAAATCAATCTGCAGAGCGAGAAAGAGGATGTGTATACGAACCGAGACTGACAACTTGAGAGAGAACTTGTCTGATCTGTAGAGATTTGATGGAATCCACTGCGCCTCCGATCCATTCCATCTTCGATCGCTTGCCCGCCCGCCCGTCGGCCGCTGCGAAATTTGGGGTTTCCGCTCTATATATCATATGAAACTCATAAGTCGCAAATACATACATATTATATATATATAATCAAAAAATTAATGAGTGATTAATTTCCTGCAAATTCTTCAGTTCCAGCCAACTTAAAGAGCAAGCAAAAGGAAGAACATCTATTTAGATTGTATAGTTGTTCTTACACATATATATTTAAAATATTCAAAAAAATTATTAGATCTTTTTTTATTTTCTTAGAATAAATCATGTAATTTATATAAACTATCACGTTATTACAGTTAGAATTATCGCTCTTACGTTGTTTTCTATCTCTCATATCCTTAATTTCGATAAAGAAGATAAATCGCAAGTGATAGTTTTGACTCATTGCACAAGATAAAGAGTCAAACTCATTACATATTAATATAAATTTCAATTTATTATGATCCAACCACATGCTTAAAAAATAGTACATTACCACTGTTACAAATATGAAAAGCATCACTCTGGACATAATGCATCAATCCATTTGACAAATATATATTTTTTTGGTAAATTTGATTGAAATAATATTCTAGAAATATAAGAAATTTAGTCTCACCTATTTTTGTTATATGTATTTTATTATAGCATTTAATATTATTAATTAATATATTAAAAAGAAGTCTCATTCGGGTGACGAGATAATAATTGTCCGGTAATTATATTAATTTAGATATTGGCATTCTCATTTTCCCTATGAATTTAACTTATAAAAAACACTAAATATCATCAAAAATTTTAATACTTACAAGTAAATTACATCATTATGCATCAATTCAAACAATTGTTTAACCAAAATGTCAAAATAATCAATTTTTTTTCAATGTAACTGATAATAAAAATTTCGAATAAAAACTAAGATACTCCAATAAACATATAATAATGCTATAAAGAGTGACTTATAATGCATGCTTATTTTGATAATAATTTCATGAATAGCCCACAATTAAATGATAATTTTTGAAAATCATAATATATTTCAATTATTTCCCCGTAATTAAAAACCAAATTATAACTTTCAAAAATTTAAAATTGAACCAGTCCAGTGAGTCTGGTTAAAAATATTTGGTTTTCACCAAATAATGCCCCCTCTGGCTAAAAGCCACGACCTCGGCTCAGTCCAGTGAGTCTGAGCAGAGAACCAGATAGATAGCACGATGATCGCCATAACCCATAACAAAACTGAATAGATGAGTTCAATGCACAATTATCTAAATTTCTGAAAATATAAAGAAATCCGAAATATTATTTCTCACACTGCATAATGGAAATCAGATGACAACAACTGGAAGAGAAAGAAAAACCAAAAGCTCTCTCTTCATGCTAGCACAACTCTTCAACAGTCAAAGCCTCCAAACACCAACTCAAGACAAGAGGCCCATCATACCGAAAATGCTTCTTTAGTACTATCATCCCGTTTTTAGATCAACAGCTTCTCAATGGCGTCCTACAATTCAAAAGAAAACAATTTTTTGAAAAAACAGTGAGAGAGAGAGAGAGAGTTGAAACAACAACAGTAACGAGTCATCACTACGGGGTAAGGTACCTTGAGTTGCTGTATTTGGGATTTCAATTGGCTTCCCTCATTGCTTGTCACAGAACAAGCAATGACGGGCCGGGTAACCCCGCAAGCTCGGCCAAGGGCTTGCTTTGAAGAAACAAATACATACGGCACATTCTGCAAAATTCATATTAGGTATTGATTAGTTTTGTCTTAATATCAAATTTATCCACAAATGAAGCATAACTCAACTGCTGTTCTGCCATTGGGTGGCACCGTAACCTACAAACAGGCTGGTAGAATTAAGTTGAATAAAGGATACACAGTGCTGAAGATTGGTTCTTCGTGGCAATGCAAAATTAAAAGGAAGAGGGGGAAAGAGGGGAGGGGGGGGGGAGGGGGATGGTTTCGACTCTTGTTTATCAAGAAAGACAAAGGCGTTCAAAGTTTCTAAGGTGCACCAAAAAACATTAAATTGTCCTGCCACGTTTAAACAAGGTGTAGGAAATGCATGTTTACCATACAGTGTTGGTTCAAATAGCAGCCACAGAAAGCATAAAATTGATTCCAAAAGTACAGAAATGAGATGCTCAGACAAAATATCGTTCAGTTCAATAGTTTCTTGATTATTTGACTAGCCTCAGTGGAGTGTGTGCATGTAGAATGATGCCATGTGCATGCAATATTGTCATCTATCCCTAAATGGAAAGAAAATGACATAAGAATCATAAAAGCAACCTCAACGTGTAAAGGCACATAAAAAGGAAAGGTATACTGAGAAGTCAGAAGTCCCAAATTGCACATGAAATACAGATGAAGTCAAGTAATGGACCCAAAATTATAAACGACAAATTAAGGCCATTATTGAGCCAAAGAATGACCATAAACAAACAATTCATACTATTCATGAACATTTACTGAACTCGATTTCTAGCATAGAAATTATGCAAGGCATTCTAGAGCTGTGAATCTAAGATCTAAATCTCACGCTGCCATCCAGAAAAAAAACGCATGAAATTGAAATAGCCAAATATACAATACTGTTAATTCAAGCTACACTGTCTAGGTGTACAACTGATATATATATATATATATATATAGGAAAAATTAGTCCTTGAATTGGAACAGCTGGCCAAAACTTTTAACAGTTGATTCTATACCTCAACCAAAATATAAAAACAAAATGAAACGCAAAAGGCAAGCCTTGCCTTTTACTCAAAACCCGTGAATAATCAGGCCTTGCTCTACTTTTCATGATTCAATAGCTTAGGTGTACAAAACTTTTGCCTTGAGAATAAAACAGAAATAAAAATTGCATAATCTAAATTCTAAAACCACTATAGCATTCACAATAGTGACAGTTCTAAAAGCAAATAATGATATATGGCAACAGCCAGCAGCCAAGAAACACATCAACTTTCCCCATTTTCACCTATCACCCTGAAAGAGAAGTTCATGTGTAACCCGTTTGTATAACCAAACTAGTCCAGGGCAACGTTTTGCTAATCCTACTTGATTTTTACACTAACCCATCAAAACATACTCAAGTTGAAAAGGCTGAAAATAGCCTATTGTCAAGCACTTAAGGAACAACAGGGGTGGAAAACTTCCCTAAAATCATAACAATAAAAGATGCTACGCTTCAATACTGTAGAACTATGGCAATGGAAGCTGCTGTGTTCAGGCTTCATAGCAATGAATGAGCTTTGCAATAACTAGAAACACATCAAATTACAAATAGTTTCATCAAATAAGCATGTGCAAGTGGAGCAACCATTTCAAGCAATCAAAAAATCTGTCAAGATAACACACACAACAGCCAACGGAAACAACACATCCAAATAAATGCATAGCCATGAAAACCTATATATCCCAAACAAACACACTACCAATTTTCACACCAAGAATTAAGGCACATGTTACGCAGCGTTCCTATTCATACATGTGAAACAATACCTTGTCCTCCGCAAGTAGAGGAAGATGAAGAAGAATCTCAAGCGGCTCAGTGTCGGCTGCCATCACAACAAACTCAGAGATACCCCTGTTCAATGTCTTGGTTGCTGAAAGTTCAAGAGGACAAGAAACAACCAAAATTTAGAGAAAATAGGATCCCAAAACAGTACATTAAGCACAAACAAAATTCAAATGACCTTCATTAGCGCCCTTCTTGAGCTGCTTGTAGTTAGCAGCCTGCTGAACCAGGTCCAGTATAGTTATAGTCAGCTGCGCATCCGCCAGCGGGTACGCCTTAGGGTTCACAGCCTCCCCTGTCTGCCACAAACAAACACAGAAACACACGACAAACAATGAACAAACAAACATTCGAATATTGTCCACACACTTCTTGTGTTCCTCAGGATTGTGAAACGAAACCAGAAACAAAAGAGGGAGGGAGAGAGAGAGAGAGAGAGTACCATTCTTCTTTGCTGGTGAATTGAATTGGGGGAAAAAAGAGAGTGACTAGGGTTTTTGTAAGGGCCGACTTCTGGGCCTTATTCTTGAGAAGGCCCAAGGGGAGCCAAGCCCATGTGGCCAAGAGAGCCACTAGGGCTCCAAGCTCCCTTCCTCTTCTCTGCGACGGCCGCCGGCTCATGCCTTAGAGGCGTGGACCAAGCTTTCCCTTCTCATCCCCCATTCACGATCAGCAATCTCGCGACCTTCCTTCCGTGGCAGAAACGACACCTCGCGGATTTATGCTTGTTCGGCAACAGAGAGAGAGAGAGAGAAGATGGGGTGGATGGGAGGAGCAGTGGATTCCATCAAATCTCTACAGATCAGACAAGTTCTCTCCCAAGCCGTCTGTCTCGGTTCGTTTATATATCCTCTTTCTCGCTCTCTGCAAATCGATTTCTTTTCTGTTTACTACTGAATTAATTCGGTTCTCGTTCCTAGAGTTCGTCTGGATCGAATTTCCTGAATTTGTGGATGAAAAAAAAAAAAAACTGATTTTGTTACTTTCAGTTCAATTCGAGGTGACTCTGTGTCGTTGTTGAGTTCAAATTAGGGCATCATTTCCTCGAGCTAGAGGCTCATGTTGTATTATTCTGGAGGATTTTATCCCTGTTGGTGCAGACGTGTTTTCCTCTTGATAATAAACAACACACATAATTGTCATATTGGGTTTCACCTGTTGGTGCAGCGTGCAGATCAAATACATTGGTAATGGCTTTGTGTAATTGAAAAAATATGAAGGTTGAGTACCTGTTGTCAAGTGAAATGATAATGGATTTTGGATCTTGTTAGTGATCTTCACGTGAGATATGTGAAAATGATAGATTCTAAGCATGTTGTAATTTGTTTGGGTGTAAAAAAATTATTACTAATATCCTGGATTGCTCAGGATTGAAGATACATATTAGAGCCTGAGAAAGATCAATGTTATTATGAAATTGAAGACATGGAGAAGGAAAATAATAATAATAATAATAATAATAAATATATATTATAAACCAAAATCACTAATTAGCGATTTCTCATAAAGGGTTGTAGGATTGGGCCCCAATTGGGGTGGTGTTTGACATGGAGAAGGAATTTCTCTTAAAGAGTCCTCTGCAGCAATTTAAAAGGTCAACAAGGTTTTATAATGGAGAAAGGGAGGAAGAGGAGGAAGCAGAAGAGAACTTAGATTACCCAGCAAAAATAACAAAAACAAAAGAGAAGAGAATTTAGAGGAAATGAACATATTCTTATATTTTTCATTATTCATTTCAGTACAAAAGGTCGACTGTTATACAATTTAGAAACTCCCGTCAAAACTAGCTACTGAGGTATAATTCTCTTGCCTGGAACACCATATTTTTGGCCAGCATCCTCAATTGTGCTCTTCTTTTCTCCCTTCATGTTGCAATAGCTGTGTATCAATACCTCCATCTTCAAAAACCACCTTTTTTACCTCAAGCTTTAACTGGGAATAGAGTTTGTTGAATTGCAAATCCTCCTCCCAAGTGGCACCCTTAATGGGCAGTCGCACGCAACAAGCATTGTGTCCACCTTTAAAAATTGTTGCAATCCATACCTAGAGATGTTACATTCCTCTTTAACATTGTGATTCTTTTTTTTATATGGCAAGATTAAGACTTGATATGTTGTTGTTGTTGCTGTTTTTAGGTATGATTGTCACGTCAGCACTGATAATATGGAAAGGGTTAATGTGTATAACTGGTAGTGAATCACCTGTTGTTGTTGTTGTGCTTTCTGGTAGCATGGAACCTGGCTTCAAAAGGGTGAGTCTTCTGGCAGAATAATCACTCAGTGATTTGTTCAACTTGATCTTAGGAAGATGCTGAAAGAAATATGGGATTTCAGCCTGCATTTAGTATTCAACTATAAATCTGAGTTGAAATTGGAGTGCCGAGTTCACTTATTTCTTAAGGTGTTTTCCCTTCTGTTCAGTGTGTACCAATTCTGTAACATCCCGTTCGAGCGATAGGAAGAACCGGAACAACTTACCCTGATGGGCCTACACGAACTTCCCAGGGGGTCACCCATCCCAGGATTGCCCCAGGTCAAGCACGCTTAACTTGGGAGTTCTTTGCCAACATTCAGCCCAAAAGGTATCCAGCTGGTATTGTTTCATTTCTTACACTATCCTCGATATATTCTAACTCCTCTGGGCTCCCGGGGTATTACATTCTCCCTCCCTTGAGCACATGACGTCCTCGTCATGCGACCTTACAACTGGTCCCAGACCTTCTCCCCTTGGGGGCTGCCATCCTAGAAGCCTGCCAGAAGCCGCTCCTTGTATAGGCCCTCGAGCCCCGGCGCCACTCCCCGCCCTCGTCAGACCGCCTTCACCAAGGGTCGGCTCTGATACCACTTGTAACGTCCCGCTTGAGCGATAGGAAGAACCGGAACAACTTACCCTGATGGGCCTACACGAACTTCCCAGGGGGTCACCCATCCCTGAATTGCCCCAAGTCAAGCACGCTTAACTTGGGAGTTCTTTGCCAACATTCAGCCCAAAAGGTATCCAGCTGGTGTTGTTTCCTTTCTTACACTATCCTCGATATATTCTAACTCCTCTGGGCTCCCGGGGTATTACAGATTCATCTCTTTTCACTAAATTACTTTAAGAAGATTGTTAACATGTGGATTCATTAGTTTGTATGATCCGGTAGCATTTCACTTGCAAATTTCTGAGATTCAATCAAGTGCTTGATATAATGTTCAAATAAAATATCTTAAAAGAATAATTTACAATATCTACCATGCATATGCTTTTTACATAGATGATTTGTTGTATATACCATGATCAATCGTACCATTGTATGAACCCCATTTTCTTGAGTTTTTTTTTCTTCACTTCACAGCTAATTGAGTAACCTCATTTTCTTTTACAGGGTGACATTTTGTTTTTGCATATGAGCAAGGATCCCATTCGGGCAGGAGAAATTGTCGTGTTTAATGTGGATGTGGGTTCCTCATTCCAGTGATGCTCCCTGTTCATGTTTCACTTATTCAATAGTAGTTATTTTTCAGTTCCTTCATTTTGCATACAAGTATTATACTCACTTAGATGGAAGGTGAAAACTTTTAGAATGTCTTGTGTTTAGACATTCAACTCAAATAATTATTCTCACAGATGATTTGGATGTCAATTTTTGTTTGATGGTTTTCTGGATGCATTTTGTTATTGTGATATTATTTTTTTCAATAGGTTGTCAATGTGATATTTGAATTTGTTGTACAATTTGTGTGGTGATTATTTCACATATTGCAAGTTTATATATATTTTACTCCCCTTCTTATCTGCATTTCTAAAGTCACTTTTCCTTGTTACTTATTAGGGACGTGAAATCCCAATTGTTCATCGAGTAATCAAGGTAGGGAATTCTGGAAACCGCTTTACACAATTTTTTTTTTTTTTTTGACTTAATTATTTCAGTTACATTGCATCTCCTGCTTAACCATTCTTCTTTAAACCATGCATCTTCACTTCCCTAACAAACTAACCCTACCCGGTTTATTTGTAGGTTCATGAGGGCCAAGGACACTGGAGAAGTTGATGTCCTCACAAAAGGTATTACCACGCCCCCATCCTTAACTTGCCCATTGCAAGATGTGTTTTTGCAAGTGTTATTTCGAGAATTATTTCTTCCAACAAGTTCTCTTACTAGATTTATTCTGGTATAACTCCTTTGGAATTGCGTCCAAACCTTAATAAAGAAATATTCAAGAAACGAAGGGATGGCTTCTCTGTTCATTACAAAAATCTCTTGGAATTCTCATAGAATTTGTTATTGCAGCATGACCCTAGATCTTGGAGTACTTGTATTGCGTTATCCTTTGTTTTTCTGAAATTTTGGCTTTCTGCTTGTTTGATTTTTCCAGTCAGTGATTATTCATTTGGTACCCTAATTTTAGCATTCTGTTGGTCTTCTTTATCAGGGGATAATAATTTTGGCGATGATAGGTTGCTCTATGCACAAGGCCAGCTTTGGTTGCAAAGGCACCATTTCATGGGGAGAGCTGTTGGGTAACTTTATGATCTGTTTGTTGGCTTCTTATTCTTTCTTGGACTGTTAAAATGATTCTTACTTGGAAATAGGTTTTCAGACATGTAGGAAACATATATAGGTGGGTGGGTGTGTGTGTGTGTATGTATTCTTTTGTCTTTGGCATTTGAAACTGCTAATTTCATGCTTCATTGTTCTGTTGCCATGACCCATGCAGGTTCTTACCTTATGTTGGTTGGGTGACCATTATCATGACTGAGAAACCTATCATCAAGGTTGGATTGTTAATGGTCACACGTTTATTATGAAAATTCAAGAGGATTGTATTATAAAAATTCTAACGCATATTGTTGTGCTTGCAGTATTTGCTTATAGGTACACTGGGACTGCTGGTCATAACTTCAAAGGACTAGAAAATTCTAACGCATATTGTTGTGTTTACACTATATTTTTTATTGTTGTGTTTACACTGTACTTTTATTATTACCCCGCAATTCTTAAAATACCGATATCCAACAAATACTGTAGCTAGCATTACAGAAGAAAGTTGAGATATGTCCAAAGTGAAGACCAGGCCAGGCCAAGATAGAAACTAGAAAGGCATGACGTCCAGTGAGGCTGTATGTGCTTTCGAATGGGCAATTAAATGCTTCCACTGTATGTGCTTTCGAATGGGCAATTAAATGCTTCCAGAGGGTATAAGAAATGACAATTGTTTTAACACCAAAATATGGGCAGTGTAGTGTAGCACCTTGAAGATTGCAACCAAATGGTGAGATAATTACCAACTAAACTGTTGAATTATTAATTATCATCTTATTTAAAAATTTAAAATTTATATAAAATACTAATTAATAATTCAACGTGATATTAAAATAAACATAAATTTTGAATAAAAATTTAACCACTAATTCAATGTTCAAATTGTTACACTTGATCTTAACCTTTTAGATGAGACTGAGATTAACAATTCATGAAACACCATACAAGCCTAGAATTTCAAGGTTGTTCTTGCCTAATCCATCAAAATAAAGGTGATGGTCTGAGGATGTTTCTAGGCCCTCATTAATCAAAAAGAACAACATGGAGATTGTTTTTTCTAGTCCTAAGAAACGGAATCCAGCACAACAACTGCATTCCTGTCATTGCTGTTCTTGACTATAGATACAGAAGACAATTACAAATAATTTGCGACACTCATTTCAAAACAAGCACCACCCCCATGGAAATCCTGAACAATTCCAAAATGTCATAAAGATTTAGTCATTCAATACAAGGCACGGTTTGTCTTCAAACGAACGGAAAACTTCCAGAAAAAACAAGGAGACAACTTGATTCATTGTTAAGGTGCAAATCATCAATTGCGCTAAAAAACCTAGCACCCACTAAGCAAGGGAGAAGGGGATTCAGAAAGATACCTCAAACTAGGGATGGCCAAGTCATGGAAAGTTTGACTGAAGGAAAGACAAGGCAAATTTTTAACATACTTCATTCAAAGACAAACAAAACATTCCATTTACATAAAAAGAAAAGGGGCAAGAGAGCAAGTTAAACCACTAAATATATATATATATATAAACAAGCAGGAAAGAGACCAGCTATGATCAGCATACGAGGAACCATACAAGATTCAGGTTATTTCCCCATATTGTAAGTAAATGATGCAAGAGAGCAAGTTAAAGCACCAATATATACATACATATATATATATATATATAAGCAGGAAAGAGACCAGCTACGATCAGCATAGGAGGAACCATGCAAGATTCAGGTTATTTCCCCATGTTGTAAGTACATGATGCATCATTGGGAAACTAATACAAAAATAGCTCAAATAAGGTAACCTTACATATAGCGTTCAAAAGTATGAAAACCTTGGAAGTTATCAAACAGAATATTTATACGAACCAGAGAGTAATACAGGCAATACGCTATCACTTAGGTTTGGGGGGGAAGGTCCATGTTGTGCAAATTGCTGGGTAACTGCAAACGGACTTGAGCCCACAGAATGCTATGAAAAATTACTGGTGCATTAAACTGGTAGAAGTTTATAAGACCACACATGCCCAAGTCATGCTTGGTCAAGATGATATACACATATACTCCCAAAATTGCAAGTGTTAACATCCTTTATGTCCTCGAAGCAAATCCTTAACTGCCTTGAAATTCTACGAGATGGGAAATGTGGAAATCGTTGAACTGCCCAAACATCTGCAATGGATGCAAAATGTGAAGTCTAACTAAGTGCCTCTTAATTTACTCTTCTACACAAATATTTAAAAAAAAAAAAAAAAACCCTTGATAATCAATGTCCTCAAAGATGACAATTAGTGGAACATGCGTGCATACGCAATGACATACATAATGTAGTACTGCTGTCAGTTCATAGATTGCCAACATTTGTCTTGGCGGCAGAAAAAGTTTGATGTAGTCCAGATATTTAATGACACGTCAAAAATGAAATAATGTAACATTGGCAGAAAAATATGAGTTACACATGTCCTCAACTGCAATTTTAAGTCGGGAATTTATTGTTACCTTGAAACAGATGAATGCAACATAACAAACAGTGAATTTAAATATTAGAATATAAAGGTCGCTAGGAACAACCATATTATGATAATACAGATAGATACATGAGCGGCAGAAAAGGGGCTGCAAAAAATAGCACATCCACGAAAACCCATCCTTTCTGTTTTTTGCACACACATGAGAGCACTCTACATTAATACATCAAGAAGAAATGAAAGTTTTGCTTCCTCAAAAATAAATGTGCCAAAGCCAGAAATGACTTTCATAATTTTTCTTTGATACTACAAATACAAAAATCAAAACCATTTGAAATTTTGTCTTGGTAATACTATTCTACAATTGAGTGACTAGCAGATGCAAGTTACAACAACATACAACATATCCAGCCGTTATCCCACTATGTGGGGTTGGCTACATGAATTCTAGACTTCTATGTGGGTTACATCCCAACAGATAGTTTGTCTAGAATTCATATTTGGATCCGACTAGGTTTTACGTTGGCTGTCGGCTACCTAACGCAACCCTCCTCCTTTATCCGGGCTTGGGACCGGCAGTGGATAATATCCCCTGGCGGAGTAATGATGAAATGCAGTTTGAACACCATCTTCACATGGAGAAATTTCATGAGATGGTGGTGAATGAAGATAATTGATATAGTTGTGTTCTCAACCAAAATTCATTTAGGCAAATTATTATTGCAGCTGGAATCAGAGAAATCAAAAGACAACACACTAGCAGGTTACTAAACCAATCCAACCTTACTTTATTTATATTATTAAATTTTTGTCCAGTAAACTCATCCTCACTTAATCTTGCCTTTGTTCTCGGTTTTTGGTGTTTAAGGCCGTTCTTTTCAAATGCATACAATTCAGAGCAATCGGAATCTTCAACTAAAAGGGTACATTAAATCAACAAAAAGGTGCATCAACTATCTTGTTCCATTTTCTCCATCAGTGTTAAAAAAAAAAAAGGTTTGATACTGTGGATAGACATGACTAAAAAGTTACCAACACAAGTTTACAAATATGGAAAAGGTGATGAATAAAATAAAGGGTAAATTTCTATTTCTCCCCTGAGGTTAGGTGAAAGTCACAGTCGCATCCCTGTGCTTTGAAAATACCACTATTACCCTCTTAAGTTTCAATTCTATCAATATCCACTAGTAAATTGCTGATGTGGTAAATGGATCCCAAAATAATTTACCAATAATCCCACAAATGCCATTCTTTTTAACAGAAAAAAAAAAGTTATAAAAAATTATATTAACAAAATTTAAACTTTACACAAATTATTTTAAACTCCTCTAATATATTTAAAATTTAAAATTTTGTCTAAAGAAATTAAAAAGTAAACTATAATCATCAAAAAAATTTATTTATAAGTGTTTATTTTTTTACACACGAGTTACTCCTCTAATATATATATATATATATATTTGAAAATATAAATTTAAAGGAAAAATATATAGATAAACTTTACACATAAATATTTAATCTTGTGAAGGAAAATGAATAAAATGGAATAAATATTTTTTAATGAGAAAAAGATAGATAAACAAAAAAAAAGGAAATTGATGAGAAATAGTTAAATGTAATATTAATTATAAAAAAACTTAGGTAAGTTCATATATTCTGGTTATTACAGTATACAATTAATTTATTTTGATAAAAAGATATAAACATATTATGCTAAAGGATGATGCAATAAATTTAAACATCTTACAAATACATAATTATCATACATTTCATACAAAATTGCATGAATCAGATACACTTTGTTAATAAGAATGGGCAATATGGTCTTTTCCGAATTTCTGCTAAAGGGATACTGACGAAATTGAAATGTAGGGGGGTAAATAAAGGTGTTTCCAAAACATAGAGATGTCATCACAAATTCCACCTAAGGTCACGGGAAATAGTAATTTACCCCTATACACTATATTAGTACGGATGGGCAATATGGTCATTTCCTAATTTTCGTTAAAAGATACTGACAAAATTGAAATGTAAGGGGATAATAGAGGTGTTTCCAAAATACAGGGATGTAATCACAAATTTCACCTAATCTCAGGGGGGGAATAGTAATTTACCCTAAAATAAAACCAAAATCAGGAACCTCATGTTTGCTTTGATTACCATTATAAGGCTGATATTCATGAGCAGACAAACAGGCCAACAATTCAAGTAAATGTACAAAGACTTCAGGACTTGAGTTCAACATTCTTTTTCTTACTGAACAATTCAAGTTTTATATTTCTTTTTCAGCATTTCAATAGCCAAAAAATATAGTCACTTTTTCCCCAAAAATTCAGCCACTGTCCAGTTCTCGTCAATGAGACAATTACCAGTCAAATAAATCAGTCATTAGAAAAGACAGTGCTCTCTCTCTCTCTCTCTCTGAGCTCCATTCTGCACAGAGGGATATGATTTTGTTGACAGCGTGCCTAGAAAATTTGTATATTGTGCTAGGTTGACTAGATATCACTTTCCTATGGAAAGTGTTATCAAACCTAATGCACACATAATCTACTTTGATATATACATCCAAATCAAGCTTAGACTTTAACTCAATCATGAGTGTGAACAAGGGCAGCCCAGCAGAAGCAAAAATAGAATTTGACATCTTTTATTTGACATTCATTAAACAGAACGAAACATGACAACTAGCTGGATCACAGATATCTGTCAGATTTGAGTCTCTCTCTCTCTCAAAAGTTCACTACTATCGATGCGTGGAACACAAACTTCAAAAATTGTATTTTTTAAGCATATGTTGTTTTTGCTAATTACTTTTGTAAGCATGTGTTAATCATGAAGTAAACCATATTTTCCAGATACTCCACAGAAACTACAATTTATACATTAAATTTCAACCAATTTGCTCCCAAGAATATTTAAAGTTAACTCTTTAAGACAAACCAGCTCTTTTTATCTCCTAGCTTAGCTCAACAACAGTCATTTTGTAAAGCAGTTATTAAGACCAAGGCAGGATAAGCACAAGAGTTCAAAGGTTGCATTTTCAAGTATCACTTTACAAGATCAAAATAAAGACGCATGCAGAACCAAATACGTCCTCTATCTAAAGACACATTCTGAATAAGAGAACTTACAACACATTCATAGTCATCAAGCAATGATGATTGCTACCAGTATGACACTGAAAAGAACATTACTTGTCCATTTATTTATTGCTTACTCACATTAACATGCATATATCTAAAACTTATGTAGAATTATCCTCAAACCAATCCTGTATGCTCCATGCGCAAGATCCAAGCTTATCCAACGTAATCATCAATCTGTGCAAGTAATAAACTTATATGCTAGAGATGAATAAAATGATGCGGTTAAACTCACAAAAGTATAAAAACATAAGGAGCCGTCTGGACCTTGAACTATGTTATCAAGCAGCCATCTGAAACTGCTTCAGTGAGTCACAATGAGGTGTTTCTCGAACTAAACCCCAATGGAGTCGCTGCAACTCAAGCCGACAGTTATGCGAAAGAATGGAAACGTAATCTCTCTCCACCTGTAGTTCAAGCTTTGACCGTTCAGAGCTACTAGGAGGGTAATCCTCCTTGAATCTCCCAGACTTAACATAAAAATTGACGCCCTTTTGCGTAGTAAACCTATGGTCATAAGGATATGACTTCGACAGTGAATATACAGGTTCAGATGATGGCATGAAGTTCAATAGTATAATCAGAAGCACTGGCAGCAACTGAATCAATGTCCTAGCAAATCCAGCAGACCCGTTATTCCCCACTCTCACTCCCACCCCAGGTCCAAAGCTGAAGGATCTGAACTGAGTGGCCGCCGTTCCTCCAAAGAAGAAGTTCCTAAATATTTCCTCCGCATCTATATCAGCATCATAAAACCCATTAAAACCTTGTGCCCTCGCCCTCGCAGGATGCCTCTCGTACACAGGCTCGTCTGAACCAACAACATCGTACTTTTTCCGACTCTCCTCATTACTCAAACACTGAAAAGCCTTGGAAACCAACTTGAAGGCCTCCTCGGCCCCCGGAGCATTATTCTTATCAGGATGAACTTTCAAAGAGAGCTTCCGATAAGCCTTTCGAACATCCTCAACACTGCAATCCTTCTCCAACCCCAATATCTCGTAGTAATCCTTCTTCCTCTTTATTTCCCTCACAATTGAGACCTGCTCCTCCGTATACGTCACCGACGCGTTCGAGGGCGACGATCCAGATGCCGGAACCCTCCGCCGAGGGCCTGGGTTGCTCTCATCATTGTTCTCGGATGCTTTGGATGAAGCCGACGATGATGACGGGCCGTTTGTCGATCCGTCACCGGCTTGACCATCAATCTTCGAGAGCAGATCGTCGACGGGCAGCGACGGATCTAGGCGGCGAGCTTTGGCGATGAATTTCGAAGCCCGGGTTCGATCGCCAGCATCGAGCGCATCGCGGCCGATTTTCAAGCATCTCAGCGCCTCGTCTTTGTTCCCGTCCATCTTGTAAACCCCAAAATTCAAACGATCAAACCCTAGAAAAATAAGCACCAAACGTATCGATTAGTGCAGATATATAAGAGGGAAATTGAAAACGAGGGATTGATCGGAATCAGGATTTGGGGGTCAATCGATTAGGGTCTCCATCGTGCTAGATAGAGAGAGAGAGAGAGAGACAGACAGACAGATGGAGCTCAGAAACAAACAGTCGTCTCTTTCTCTTTATAGTTTTTTTTTTTTCTTTTTTGTTTTTACTTCAAGACCTTCAATGATTTTTCTTATTTTTGTCATATAAAGAATATATTTTTATCTCCGTAAAAAATATATTAACCCACCTAAAATTAATATTAATGTACAAAATATTTTTTAAAAATAAAATTACCTTTTTTGAGAAAATTATTATTTTTATATATTTTATGTATTAGAATTACATATGAAAATCATCATCTAATATTTAAAATTTTTATAGATATAAACGTCTCAAATTTAGGATTTCAAACATAATTTAAATATAAATTTTTATATATTTAATTTAATTTAAAATAAAACTAATTATCATTTTTCGTAAGCAAATTAATGCATATAATTTGTATATTTTCATTCACCCGAACTAATATGTTATTAGCGTCAGATGGTGAGTCTCATGGGCCCATGTCCACTATTGTTCGCATCAAACAATTATTATATTATCTGTTACAAATAAAATTATTACAATTCTATATCATTCACAGAACTATTAAATTTAATATTTTTTTTTAAAATTGGCAAAACTTGTGAAATTTTGATAACATAAGGTCACCATGGTCCAGCCCATCATGATATGTAATTGGGCCTTAACTCTTATCATGGCGCTTAAGGTCACCATGGACAAGCCCACCATGATAGCCACTATCCACCAATGACTCTACCGCTTGAACTCTTATCATGGCACAACTATGACCAATGTTATGTAATTGGGCCCAATCTTTTAGTTTTTCTTTAATTACATTTTAACTTTAGGGCAATATGACACAAATCTCTGAATTTTGGTTTGAAACTTTGGATGAATTAATGATATTAAATAGTTTTTGAAATGTAAATTTGTGGGTGATTGAATAAAAAGAAGAAGATTGAATAAATCTTTTTGTTAATTAATTTTAGTGATCCAATGGCCCAGCCCATGTACCATGCCCGTGGCCTGCAATTGTAGGGCACCAGCCCATGCTCTGTTAGCTTGTAATAAATACATGTTATTTTTAAATAGAGTGTATTTATTAATAGGACTTGAATCCCTTATTTTTTAGACTACCCTTCAAATTCTATAAAGTCATTTAAGAACAATTGACAAAAGTTATGACAAAAGAGCCAAAAGAGGACTTTCGAAAATTTGCCCAAAACTAAGGAAATTCACACAAGAGCCAAAAAGAGGGCCTTAAATTCGGGCAAGGAATTTTCCTTCTCTTCCCTATTCTTCTCGTCTCTTCTCTTCTCTTCCCTAAACGAAAGCAGCGCCCATTATCATATTCTGCAAAATAAAAGAAAAAAAATATAACAAATATATCAGTGGATAAGCGTAATAATTAACATATGATTAATTAGCACATTAAATAATGAATTACTGAGCATATTCAACGTTGATCTTGGCATTTGTGAATCTGGAGATGAAGCCGAAGGCCTGGTTCGAGAGGACTAAGGTTGCCGGGCAAGGGGAGCTCCGGCAAAGGTCGACGACCTGGACGATGATCGAGTCGCCCCGGCAAGGCTTGTTCCAGCCACTGATGCACCTCATCTGATATCTCCGGCCACAGGCGGCTCCATTGTCCCACACCCCTGGGCTCGCCGCCGCAAACAACCCGCCTTCCGGGAACTGCTGCGGATCGTACCCCTTGCACCTTGTTGCTGCACCCACCCACCATCATATATATATATATGATCAGGTTGATTCGGAATTCTGTTCAATTCTGATCAAGTGGATTCAGTAGCACCACCAGGCACTAGCTAATTAAGCTAACTATATATATAAATGTGTGTACGTACGCAGATATGGAGGAGCATAAGATGTGGCTGTTCCAATGTCGCCGGCAGCCCGAAGAACAGCAAAACATAGCCATGCAGCTGCAACTGCTACAACTCTAGTATTCGACGTCATCTTTGCTATCTAGCTTTCACCAGCTGCTTGAGAATTCATTTCTACTTGCAGTGCTCCTATATTTATACTCATAATGTCACATATATATAGAGTAAATGAATTAAATGATGAGCTTAATTAATTAATTAAATCAGCTAGCTAGCAGGGCGGCTGCTTTTTGCTTGTATGCATGAATGAGTGGCTTTACCTGGACCATATATATATATAGAATCTGCTCCATTAACTTGTTCGTGATAAGGGTTGGCTAACTTGTAGTTGGAATCATCGTCACTTCATTCATTCATTCAACCGCTTTCCACAAATACTTTTTACCATCAGGTTTCAAAGGACATGCCCTTTTTTGCTTATTTGGAAGGTGTTTGTGTATCGATGTATTAATATTAATATAATGAATAATATTATAAGTTATAATTGTTGATGGTGTTTTTAGTTATGTGATATTTCTTGGGTACAAAAAGTGAAGTTCCTTACATTTAAGGGCCCCTCACACATTGTTCCATGCATGTGGGAGGAATTAATCACGATACATAGTAACACACCAAGTAAGAGGCACAGTGTATGATACTCACAAAGAGTCACCCCATAAAAGGGTGAAACTCCTACACTGTGACCGTCATGACTCGAAATTGCATTTTTAGGTGTAATCTCATACTTTTTTATTAAATGAGAGTATGAAGGCTATGTGTAGTCTTTTTTATTTAATACATCTTTTAATAAAGATATGATATATAATTTTTAATATTATTTTAATATAATATATCAATATTTAATTGACTTATCTTGTATGGGTAGACTCGTCCTCTTGGTCATCATTATACTTCATACATGTCTAATTTTTTATTTTTTTACTTTTAAAGGTGGCTTCTCTTTGTTAGTCATCGCCCCTATTCACCCACTTAGTCAACGCCACGTTAATGCAATGTGTTATTGAAAAAAAGGGTAATGGTGTTCGTCTACAGATGAATACTAGTTGATGTAGTAGTTACATGATAATATTTAATTAATACTATAATAAAATTTATTAAATGTCATTTCATCTTTTTCAATCAAACATTATCACTTGACTACCACATAGACCGTTGTATGAATAGCATTACTCCTGAAAAAATGAATGTTATTTGAGCCAACTCAATCAGTTCAAATAATTTATTTTATTACTAAATAGTTACTTATGTTTGTTAAAATAAGTAACATAAAATTAAAATAATTTTTAAATTAAATTATAAAATAATTAAGATAAGCCTTAGAAGTATTCTAAATTTTTTAAAATGCATTCGAAGACATATGGATCATTTTTTTATCTGCAAGGTCTAAAATAAATTTATTTGGATGAGAGAGAGATAAATATATTTGAACAATTTTAAGTAAAAAGTCACGTAATTTCTTTTATAAGAGTTGTTAGATAAATTTAATAAATATAATGAAAATATTTTTATTTGTAATATTTTTTATATATCACTTTTTTCAACCCATTTCTTGATTAACAAATAAAAAGATGCATACGACCTATGTACTACAATTAAATTATCACTTTTTATGATGTTAAACTTAATTTCTTCATTTTGTGTTAAAATAGTAAATGGAGATAGATAATATAGAAATTTAGATAACATTTGTTAAAATATGTAAGATAAGATTGCATTAAAATAAGATCAAAATATTTTTCGAACCAATATATAGAATTATCAAGATAAGGTTATGAAGCATTCTAAAATTTTTATCTGATTATTTGTTAAAATTTTTAGAATGTATTAGAAACATATTAATTATTTTTTCTTATCTCTAAGATCTAAGATAAATTTATTCGAAAAGGTGAGAGATAAATTTATCACAATAATTCTAAATAAGAACTCACGTGATTTCTTTTTTAAAAATTATCAGAAAAATTTAATAAATATAATTAAAAAATATTTTTATCTACAATACTTTTCCTATCTCAATTTTTTCTACTCATGCCTTATACAATTACAGAACTGAAAGGTGATCACAGTCAAAGATTGCACTTAGTGGAGGTTATTGAAGATGCATGATGATCCACTTCAGTACTGGCGGTACTGCTCAATTCTCTTGGCATGCACCAATTGATATTTTCTTAATGGTCTTGATTAATTTATAGAATCATACTTGATGGTTGGCCTATTAAAGTTTAATTAAGAGATTGCTTTCCCATGTGACGGTTGTTAGAATTTTTCCACTCTGTATGGCATGCGTTCTAATCATTCCACTCTGTATAATTAAATTAAGTTCCATGAATTCATAGTGTTAATTTTGAGGATGCTTTACCACTGCATCCTCTCTGCGGTGGTCGACGAGGATGCAGTGGTTAGGCAGTGGCGGCGAGAGAAAGGCGGTGAAAGGTCGTTACTGGAGGGGAAAGGGAGAGAGAGCAAAGAAAGAGACAAAATGGTCATTCATGGCACATGTAAAGCTACCCATAAAACTCTCCCCTATACAAATAGCATTACTCATGAGACAGAGTCCTTGTAGCATCACCTCTTGGCTCATTCTGTGGGCAAAGCTCAATTTTGGACTGGACTGAGAACTCATAGTTTTATCCAAATTCTGTGGCAGTCAAGTCTTGCAAGTGTTGTTTGTTCTTCAAGAATATTGGAAATAAAAAATCTCTCAAGATTTTAGGGCAGCCAAGACAATAGGCAAGAGCATCTTGGTGACGGCAGCTGCAATAATTAGTTGTAAAAAATGCATTGTGAAATTATGTTTTTTTTTTTTCCTTTTTCCATTCTTATGCCACAAACATCAAGTTGAAGGCTTCGATTATTTAGTTGTTCATTTGTCTTCTAGTTTATTGATTTAAAGATAGAAAAGTTGATGAAGATGTTTTGAATAATCTTTGACAGATATTTTTTTAAATATCATGAATGATAAATGTTCTAACTTCTACTGAGTTATAATAGGCCACCTTGTGTTCCTAATTATTGGGATTTTACTTTTCCTTAGGAAAGTGATGAGCTTTCCTATTTCCAGCTTTAAGTCTGACTTCTCTTAACCACAAAGGAACTACTTCTGGAGAGCAAAGGAAAGCAAGGAGTGAAGCCAAGCAAGGAGTATCAACTGCTTCTGTTTGCTTTCTTCACCAAGACGAACTTCTTGGTTATCTCCACCCAACTTTGTTGATTCCTCTATGGCTCTATGATACCAAGAAGTGACTTGGATACGCTTTTGTTATTCCATTGTTTTTGTAGGTTTATATGCGTTTTTTCCACTACAAAACCCATTTCTAGCCAAACTTTTAGGTACCCAAATCCTAAATTCAAATCCCTTTTGCTTAGAAGTATAGTCTAGGGTTGTTTTGGCATTGAGTAATTGTGGGAATATTGCATAACTTGAAAGGAAAGTACTTGGTTTTGAGCTTGGAATTGGATCCCTTTTCTTATTCCACTGTTTTTGTAGGTTTATTGCTTTTTCCCCGCTACAAAACCCATTTCTAGCCAAACTTTTAGGTACCCAAATCCTAAATTCAATCTCTTTGGCTTAGAAGTTCATAATATAGCATTGCCTTGGCATTGGGTATTTTTCAGTTTTGAGCTTGGTATTGGATAATGGGTAGAAGAATATTGCATGGCTTTGAAGATAGTGGTGGTGGGTTGTTCCCAAATTCTGGAATTGTTTCTGTGGTGCCCTCTGAAAGAAGGGTATTATCATAATCACCGTGGTGGCTTATTTGCAAGTGTTGGGCAGATAGGGATGGAAGTTGGTTTATCCACAAATTCCCCAAACCCTAGTGGCGGCACTGACATAGAGCTTCCTCAGTCAAATTTGTACACAAAGTGTACGTTGATGGAGGTCGGTTTCCCGTTTGTTGGGATGCCGGAACCGGCGGAGAGCGAGGAGCTGTTGAAGAAGAAGAAGAAGAAGGGCGGAGTTAGGCTGAGAATTAAGATTGGGAATCCATGTCTGAGGAGGCTGATCAGTGGGGCTATCCCCGGAGCCGTGTCGAGGACTTCGGTTGCTCCATTGGAGACAATAATAACACATTTGATGGTGGGGAGCTATGGACACTCTTAACGGCAGAGGTGTTTCAGAATATAGTCAATAATGAAGAAAGGAAGGGACAGTTTAGAGGCAATTTGGTTAATTTAATTCGTGTTGCCCCTAGCAAGGCAATAGAGGTATGGAACAAATCCAGATTTCCCTCCCCTTGTTTAAGTGGTTAAACATACATTGTGTTGGTTTCAAATTGTTTCAGAACAATATATGACTATATGACTTATTGCCAACAATATTCACCGTTGTTGTCATTTTGGCTTTGTAGCACCCATTTTCATGCATGTATACTCAAGTATTTATGCCAATGCCTTGGCACTCTTTCTGTGTGCATACGGGATGCAGTTATTTGCTTATGATACAGTTAGAAAGCAGTTGATGTAGAAACCTGGAGAACAGCCGAAGCTACCAATCCCAGTCGCTGGGATTAGCTCGACTCTATTCACCTACCCTCTTGAGTTGCCGAAGACCCGAATCACAGTCCAGGTTTGCGATAAGTATTCATGGCAGATTCAATTGGTTGGTTAGGTTTTAACTTCCAAGCTTTGTTCAAATCGCAGAGAGGAGTTCAAAAGAACCTCTTTGATGCTTTCCTGAAAATCGTCCGAGAAGAGGGCCCTGCAGAGCTATATCGAGGCCTGACCCCCAGCCTGATCGAAGTAGTCCCATATGCAGCCACAAACTATTTTGCTTAGGACACATTGAGAGAAGCTTACAAGAGAGTTTTCAAACAAGAGGAGATTGGAAACGTTGCAACCCTCTTGATAGGATCGGCAGCTGGCACGATTTCGAGCAGCGCTACGTTCCCTCTTGAGGTGGTCCCGAAGCCGGGGCTCTCAATGGCAGGCAATACCGGGACATGCTGCACGCTCTCGTGAGCATACTGGAAGAGGAGGGGCTTGCGGGGCTGTACAGAGGGTTGGGGCCGCGCTGCCTGAAGTTGGTTCCTGCTGCCGAGATTTCTTCATGTGCTACGAGGCCTGCAAGAGGATTCTTGTTGAGGAAGAAGATGATCCATAGAGCTATATGGACGGGACGAACTTGGATTCTACTTTTAAGTCATTGTTTGAATATGGAAAAGCAAGCATATTTTGAACATTGAAACCAGCAATTCTTGGCAATGAAATGAAAGAATGTAAGTTTGAATTCGAATAGCGGATAGATTTTGTTTCTTTGTTCATTGGAAATACTTTCATAGCTACCAAAATTCATTCTGGGGCAAAGCACCTCGGAGACTATAATTGGTTAAATGCATCAAACTGTGCCACTACATCAAAAACAAAAAACCAGAAAATATAGCCGCCGCCCACCCCCCCACCCCCCCAAAAAAATAAATAAATAAATAAATAAATAAATAAATAAATAAAATCAACCCTGCTCTTCACCTTCCCCAAGTTCTCTCTCCTCCAAAGCAGCTGCCATCAATTCATCAAACTTATCCGTCTTCCCAAGCAAAATCTCAATCTGTGCACCAAGTAATACGGGATATTATCAACGGTTCAAGGTCAGATTAGAGCAAATTCACCTTAAGAATGGCTAAGCTTGCATGAGTTTGCAAGTGAGATACAAAGAAGATAAAAACTTATCCTGAATTAGAACTAAAATTTAAAAAATTCCAAAACAATGAGAATGCATTTAAATTCAGGAAACCAGAATTCAAAAACCAAATGAAGTCTGATTCAGAAACAAGGGCGTCTAACCCAAAAAACAAGGATTAAGAAACCAGATACAAAAATCAGTAGAATGTTGAAAAATCCATCACATTAAAGAATTGTGTAAAAGGCTCCAAAGTCTTATTTGGCAGGTAAACCAGGCATATTTCGCAAAAATCATACAGGTTTTTCATTCCAACCTTACCTTATCTTTCTGGATAGGTCTCCCTCTTGATTCATCCTTCACACGGGCAGTAGATGTCATAATCTCTGCAGAATGGTAATTATAAATTTTGAAGGAATCAAGAGTTTAATCATTTGCTTAAGATATGGATATGTATGAACATATTTTCTTTATTGGTAAATAGAGATATCAAGAATCTTACTCCTCTCAACTGCGAATCCATTATTTTTCAGAATTTCTGCAACAGTGACAACTGTGGCGATAGCTGCACAGGAAATAGAATAAATTGCCTATCATTGAGAATGCCACAGAAATATGGTTCACTACCATTAAAAATCCCCTTTAATTAATTTAGAGTAAATAATACAAAGAAGAAAACACAACTATACCAGTAAAAACACAAGTAGGAACATTGCTCAATCAGTGGCTGCCAGATGTTTATTGAAAATCTTTTCTTTCTTTTTTTTTTCTAGGGTCAGTTTATCAAAATCTTGCCACAAAGTAATTTCGTGACTTCACCATGCCAGAAGCATAGCCACACTATAGTATATGTAGCAAAGCTATAAGGAATGACATGAGACTAGAAGGCATTTTAGGAATACTAAATTAAAGTCTAGTTCAACCCAATTTTTATAGACATTGATCTAAAACAATCTAAAACTCACACTAGTTAAAAATTAAGCTAATTTAAATTTTAACATAAGTATCAATAAAATTTCGTCATCATCATTACAGAAATTATGGGGTTGGCTATATGAAGGTTAACTTGCCAGTCTTTACTATATATGGCCTTATCTTTTAAAAATAGATAGATATTTGAGTAATCAGGAATTTTAAATCAACTTATTGTTTAGTATTATATTATTTTAAGTTTTCATATTTATTATTTAGGTAATCCAGGCACATCCTAGGTGGGACGTAGTAAACCAATTTATTTCCCATTAGCACTATGAATTGATAGATTGTATCATGATAGTTTTATGCACGCATTAGCTCTCTTCATTTATAATTGAATGTATTATGTAATCTTAGATTACAAAATTAGATCGACTCAAGTACCTGCAAAAAAATACTTCCCATTTCTACACAGACACTGATGCCAAAACAGACATTCAGGAAATGACATGATCAGATAACAATAGATGCAGAGACACACAAGTAACAAATTTGATAGAATGAACACCAAGTTGTAAACTCCGCCTGGGGATGTTATCCACTGCCGGTCCCAAGCCCGGATAAAGGAGGAGGGTTGTGTTAGATAGCCGACAGCCAACATAAAATTTAGTCGGATCCAAAACATGAACTCTAGACAAATTATGAAAAATCGTTTGGGCGTGGGCGTAACCCTTCATAGCGACGCGCTACACTGCCCCTGTGTAGTGACAAGTGAGCTAGGGCCGCTGCATCGGCGCCCGGATGTAGTGATAAATGAGCAAGGGTTCCCGCATTTGCTTGGACGGATGTGGGTAAAGAAGTTAGTCCAAAATCAAAATCAAAATCAAAACCAAAATCAAAATCAGAACCAAAATCAAAATCAAAAACAAAATCAAATTCAAAGTCAAGGCCAAAAACAAAATCAAATCCAAAGTCAAGGACAAAAACAAAATCATAGATTAAGGATTGGGTCATGGAACATAGGAACATTAACAGGCAAAGCTATGGAAGTGGTGGATGTGATGATTAGGAGAAAAATTAATATTATGTGCCTTCAAGAGACGAAATGGGTAGGGAAAAAAGCAAAAACTTTATCAGAAGCTGGATATAAACTATGGTACACAGGAACTGATCGAGCAAAAATGGAGTGGGGATTATTATGAATAAAAGCTTAATAGATGAGGTAGTGGATGTAAAGAGAATAGGGGATAGGATTATTATGGTGAAGATTAGTCTAGGAAGAATAACTATGAATATCTTTAGTACATATGCATCACAAGCGGGGTTAGGTGATGAGATAAAAGCAAAATTCTGGGAGGACCTAGAGGGACTCATACAAATGATACCAAGAGGAGAGAAAGTAATTATAGGAGGTGACTTAAATGGGCACGTGGGTAGAGACGGAAACGGATATAGAGAGGTACATGGAGGGTATGGATTCGGGGAAATTAATAATGAGGGTAAATCTATCCTAGATTTTGCTATGGCATATGGGCTCATTATAACCAATACGAGGTTCAAAAAACGGGACGAACACTTAATCACATATAAAAATATCACCTCAAGCACCCAAATAGATTACTTCCTCATGAGACAAGAGGATCGGTTATGTTGTAAGGATTGTAAGGTAATACCGGGAGAGTGTTTGACTACTCAACATAGACTTCTAGTACTTGATGTCCAAGTAAGAAATTGGAAGAGAAAAAATCACATAAAACAAAATCCAAGAATTAGGTGGTGGAATTTAAAAGGGGAGAAACAACTAATCTTCAAAGAAAAACTAAAGGGTAGAAGGGAATGGAATGGAGAAAGACAGACAAACCAAATGTGGAAAGAAATGGCTAATACTCTGAGAAGCACGGCAAAGGTAGTCCTTGGAGAGACAAATGGTAGAGCCCCTAACCTTAAGGAGTCTTGGTGGTGGAATGAAGATGTACAATTGAAAATTAAAAATAAGAAAACTTGCTATAAGGCGGTATATCAATGCAACAATGAAGAAAATCAAAAAAATTATAAAGAAGCAAAAAAGGTAGCAAAAAGAGCTGTTAGTGAAGCAAGGTCAAAAGCATATGAGAATCTATATAAACGACTTGATACAAAAGATGGAGAAAGGGATATATATAAATTAGCTAAAGCAAGAGAAAGAAAAACACGGGATTTAAATCAAGTGAAATGCATAAAAGATGACAATCAAAATGTTTTAGTAAATGAGGGAGCGATTAAGGAGAGATGGAAGGAGTATTTCACAAAATTATTCAATGATGGTGGTGACACAAGAGTTAGGTTGGGACATCTTAGTAACTCCGAAGGGAATGTGAGCTACACATTCTATCGACGCATAAGTTCAAATGAAATAAGGCAAGCTTTAAAAAAGATGAAAAATTATAAGGCAGTGGGACCAGATAATATACCAATAGAAGCATGGAAATGCATGGGAGAAGAGGGCATCTCCTGGCTAACGCAACTATTTAACGCGATCCTTAAATCAAAAAAGATGCCAGATGAGTGGAGGAAGAGTACTTTGGTTCCTATATGCAAGAACAAAGGAGATGTTCAAAACTGTGAAAATTATAGAGGAATTAAGTTAATGAGTCATACCATGAAACTCTGGGAGAGAGTAATAGAGCAGAGGCTTAGAAAAGAAACAAATGTGTCAGAAAATCAGTTTGGTTTCATGCCTGGCAGGTCAACAATGGAAGCTATATATTTACTGAGGCGTCTAATGGAAAGGTATCGGGATTATCAGAAGGACCTACATATGGTGTTTATAGATCTAGAAAAGGCCTATGATAGGGTCCCTAGAGAAGTATTATGGAGGGTTTTAGAGAAGAAAGGAGTCAAAATAGCCTATATACAAGCCCTTAAGGACATGTATCATGGTGTAGAGACAAGGGTCAGAACATGCGGAAGGGATACTGAACTATTTACAACTACAATAGGACTGCATCAAGGTGTACTGAACCATGGTGTATGCTATTTGCAGACGACATAGTGTTGGTGGATGAAACAAAAGAAGGAGTGAACACTAAGCTTGAGTTGTGGAGAAACAATTTAGAATCTAAGGGATTTAAATTAAGTAGAAAGAAAACAGAATATATGGAATGCAAATTTAGTAAAAATGCAAGAGTGGATGATGTTATAATAAAATTAGAAGACCAAATCTTACAAAGAAAAGACCATTTTCGATATTTGGGATCAGTGATTCAAAAAGATGGAGAAATTCATGAGGATGTCGCACATAGAATTAAGGCAGGCTGGTTAAAATGGAGAAATGCATCGGGAGTGTTATGTGATGGTAAAATCCCATTAAAATTGAAAGGAAAAATTTATAGGAGAGCTATAAGACCAGTCTTGCTGTATGGCTCAGAATGTTGGGCAGTCAAATACCAGCATGAGCAAAAGACAAGTGTAGCGGAGATGAGGATGTTAAGATGGATGTGTGGACATACAAGAAAGGATAAAATTAGAAATGAAGTTATTCGTAATAAGGTAGGAGTAGTGCCAATCGAGGAGAAGATGAGAGAGATTAGACTAAGATGGTTTGGTCATGTGAGAAGGAGACTAAGAGACGCTCATGTTAGGAGAGTTGATGAAATGGAACAATTAGTCACAAAAAGAGGTAGAGGTAGACCCAAAAAGACTTTGGGAGAGACATTAAAGTTCGATATGAAGTATATGGATCTAAATGAAGATATGACAAACGATAGAAATACATGGAAGTCTAGAATTCATGTAGCCGACCCCACATAGTGGGATAAAGGCTGGATATGTTGTTGTTGTTGTTGAACACCAAGTTGTAAATCATAAAGAGGTCTTTATTAAAGGATGAACAGCTGTGACTTCTTTTCTTTCTTTTTCGTTTCTTATCTTTCCTGTGGTAACAAATATTCCCAAAGTACCAATCCAAAAACAGAACACAAATTTGTAACTACCATCCTAATTCACATGCATGTATAAGCGTGAACAGTTAAACAACCATTGGAGAGATAAGAGAGCATACCCATGCCTAGGGCAGAAAGCTCCACCTCATTGTGATGCTGCATATAATTCTGCCCATGCAATTCAACAAGCAAGAACCATCAACGAAAAAGCTGTAATCAAGAAAACATTAGAAGACAAAAAACCATCAACTGCATGTGGGTAAACAGAAGCATAGAGACATACAAACATGGGAAGATCTGAGAATACCTTGGCGAGATTGACGTAGAAGAACAAGGGCTTTTTGGTGTTCAAGACCTGAATGCGATTCTTCCTTGGCGAATCAATGATGTTGAGGTTGTTCACTCCTTGGGTAATCGCTTCCATTTCCACAAATTCTTGCAGCACCGAACCCTAACACCTCCCCCAAATCCTTGCCTTTACATCAATATTTACTCATTAATTATATTTTTATAAATAAATAATATCGTGGTAAAATATTTAATAAATTAGTTATGAAAACTATTTTCCTAACCATAATTGGCAAAACCGTACAAAAATATTTTCTCTGTTAATTTCAAAAACTATTTACATCTATACAGAGAGAAAAAATATCAGTGGCTAAAGAATAACCAAATGGGCCCTCAGTTGCTTCTTTGGTGCAGCTGACAAACCTTAGCAAATATTTCATGATCAATGACATAACTGATTAAAATATCCACTAAAATATATAATAATTATAAAAATAGTTTTGTCACCTTGCATGAATATTCAAATAACAGTAAAAATTAACTTTTTTTCCAATCATAAAAATTACTAATTTCTTCCTCTTGGACCGTACACGTGGTATACCCATCATCTACTTAAGTGGAGTCTTATTTAATGCATGTGAAGGGAAAAATATACATAATCATGCCAAATATTCAAACACACAATATCATTAAGTACCTACCAATTGTTTGGGTAGTCATCTACCGTATATCCACCGTACATTCAGAAGTGTAGAGCTAAGAGAGTTGATGGCACTTCCATTGTGTCCCTAGTGACACAGGATTTCCCTTCACCAAGCAAAAACAAAAAAGGGGGATTCCCCATTAAATAGCAAGGCTTCAGAATGATAAAAGTAGCCAGTATTTTCCAAGTTACCACAATTCATCAAACAGATTGGCATTATGTAACAGATTAAAAACACAAAATAGGCACTGGTAGTGAAGTACTTTTGATGTCAAAATGGAGGGCTTAAAGCAGTGGCTCTAAAACTAAGCTTGAACTCTGTTTCCACCTACCCCGTAGTTGGTCTTTTACCACAGCTCTTGCAGGTAATATGCTGTCTATAGCACCACTCCTCTTTGCTGAAATTAACAGAGCAGAAAAACAGAGAGGAACTAAGCATTTGCTCACAACCACCGGCAGCAATAGATCCATAACCAAACCCAAGGTCACGAATATCAACACCACTGGAAGCATAGCCAGTAGACCACACCACCGTAAATAAGTTCCCTGAAGTATCAGCAATAAACAGTAGAATGATAATCCCCATTGTCAAACTGGGAACTACTCAAGAAATTAGTTCAACAAGTGCCTTTGCAAGGGGAAGATTCTAAGTGTTAAAAAAAACAGAAGCTAGGCCAGATTTTGAAGCAAGGCCTGTGATCCTAACCTATGAACATGATCATTAATCCCTTTTGGAAAATAAAGGTTAATAACATGGGCAACTTACAGGATGAACAGTCCTTGTCAGCCAGGAACACAAGTTACGAATGAAACTGGAGCGTCCCCACTTTTGACTGGCTTGAAAAGTTACTCTCCTTTAATTTCATTGCAAGAAATCGTTAGGGATGAGCAACCTATTCACCAGCATGCAGAAAATATTAAGTTTCAAACTGGGTATAAATTCACACAATAAAGTAAATCAAAAGTTGGTTTATCAGAGGTACTGATTAATCACTTACTTGTACCACTTCAGTAATTCTCTAGGGGAATTGGTTCATATAATCCATATTTTCAGGGAAAACAAGAATTTTGACATGTCCATTGACAAATAGTAATGAGAGGAGAACATACCACCATGTATATCCTAGTTATTCAAACTGATAGGTGTAATTGTACATGTATCACAAGAAAATTCCATGTATTACACTATCTCCTGTCAAATGCAATATGCCTCTCTAATTGAGGCATTTTACCAGTGGCAGCCAACCAGTAATGATTTGCCAAAGGCTAATTTGTCAATAAGATACAACATTGTAAGAATAAGACTCCAAATAACTTCACCACAGGAGGCAAGAAACACAGCTAAAAATAGAATATGAACCTCCGGCACAATAAATCTATCACACACAATGAAGGCAGCCAGCTCAGTAGAACAACATAAGGAGAGAAACTGAAGATAAGAAAGACAAATAGTTTTCTAATTACTTGCACTTTGTCACCATCTTTTGTTATGGCTAGAAAACTATTCAAGCACAAACCAAGCTAGTGGCAATACATGCTGCACCATAACTGAGAGGGCAGTACTAGCCAGACAGTTAATAATGCTAATTGTTAGTAAGTAAAAAGACAATGGTGACATTGTCACAACACTATTCACCTTTCGATCAGATTCCTTCTGCTTGGTGCATTAAGTAGATCCACAAGATAAGTTCTCTTGTCCAGCTCCTGGACAATTAGACTCTTCAAACAATCAGATCAGTGCTGGAAAAAACATGTCCAAGTCAAAGGATCTAAAACCTGCTCTTGGTAATAACTGAAAAATCATGATTTCAACAACAATAACTCCTCAGATTATCCAAAAAAAAAAGAAAGATCCCGGTTGAAATTGCAAGCTTCCTCAAAAAAGTCAAAAGGGCATCCCCAATGTATGAAGCTTCCCACTTTGTGATCATATTTGTACACAGCCCTCTCTTTGTTTTCTACAAGGAAGCTATTTCCACAACTTGCCCGTGACCTTCCGTTCACAGAGGAGGAATTTAGCATCACCTTTGAGACAGCTTGAATTTTAGCAGAACATACAAAAGAATCATCACAGAATAGGCACTTATTATATTTGCTTGATTAAGCATCTTTATAATAAAGAATCAAGGATCACCAATATGGAATATCAAAGACATAAGCTTCTGCATTTACCCATAACCACAAGAATCTAAAGGTCACAATAACAACAAACACAAATCAAAAAGGAATTAAGCAGTGGCTAAAATACTAACTTGAAACACTAAGGATCCTACCTGCCATCTCTGTTTCCATCACATGCTTCTTGTTGACAAGTAAACCTATATTTGCTCTATATACCCCATACTACTCTACTGCAATTAACAGCGCCAGAAAGAAAGTGGAGGTGAGCACTCAATCTGATCCCCGATCAAATCCAACCAACAGCATAAGGATCAACACCACTGGGATGGTATACAAAGCAAGAGTTAAAACAAATCTTCCTTATTTGATTTTTTTAAAACTAAATAAGTATAAAAGAAATCTGAACCAATTCACAATATTTCTTAATCTAGAAGGATATATTTTAACTCTAAAAGTGGTGGGGAATTAATGGTTGAGAGGAAAAGTTTCATGCAGTAACATAGTGGAAAGCACTGGTTATACGTTCATGCACCATGTGGTGGGATATGGCCCTTTGATGTCATGTAAGTAATCTTTTTTTTTTTTTTTTTTGTATATTAATACTTGATACATTATGCAAAACATGAATTTAGGAGATATTTACTCAAAATAAACAAAAAAACAAAAAGGAAACTACATATATCAGTTGATAAATGTGACATATTGATTGAGTACTACCCTCACATTTCTAGGTTGAAGTTATTAATCCCTATCATAGCCAACAGCAGTTCTCAAACCCAAATGAGAGACAAGAATTACATGACCAACAATCAGTGTAAAAAATATTGGATCTTTTTGACATGAATTATTGGCAAATGATAAAATGAGGAGATAACCCAAGAGGTGGGCTTTGTGTATCCAACCCCACCTGATGGAATTAAAGCTTATGATAATGATAATGAAATCAGTTGATAATTCAAACCATCCATGAAAAGGAAAAAACAACCCTTACAATCATTTATAGGAAGTTATGAAAAGAAAAGTTGATAGTGAGGTTTTTCTTTTAAATCATGCTGGCTTAATCTTTGATCAAATTAACTGAGAACTAAAACAACAGAAACATAAGGGAATCCGAAGAAAAGAAGATGGGATTCCCCTGGCTTCAGGGTGGAAATAAAGTAGGTAACTAGTTATCCAGCAAATATAAACTGGACATGTTATTGAGTTATCTATCTACCACATCTTACAAAATGCCATCCTATAAGTTTCAAACTGCAGCACCAAGTGTATGTTGTTTATTTCATTTGTGACATGCACTTCACACAAATGAGAGGGAAGAACCACACAAGAGTGTTCATATACTTGGAAGAGTTACAGTTGCAAAAGGCCTAGGCTCCTCCATCAGAGAAAAAAACATTCAGCATCCAGATAAGAGTTACCCATGCGTAAGTAAACATCCCCACAAGCAGTAAACATAGCTGCATCACTAAGGACCATTATTGCTGTTTAATGAACAATCACCACTCGTCCCATTTGTTTATAAAATCATTCCACATTGCTGCTGCAATAGAGTCTCGCAACGATGCAGCAAACTGATCCTGTATTGGTGAAGCCAGTATATCTGGTTGATCATCAAAATCAGGCAACTCCTCAACTGTATTGGTCTCAGCAGCAGCAAACAGCCAGTCATTCCTTTCCTCTTGTCGTATGAGGTTGTGTAGAACACAGGCAGCTATAACTATATCCCTTTGAATATGGAAAGCATATTGAGGTGCCACCTTCAAAATAGGAAATCGTGTTTTTAGAACTTCAAAGGACTTCTGGATGGCACTTCTTAAGGATGAATGCCGGTGATTAAACAGCTCCTTTGCATTTCTTGGCAACAGGTTTGCACCCCTAAATTCATGAAGATGATACCTAACACCTTGGAATGGTGCGATAAAACCATCCATATTTGAGTAACCCACGTCAACAAGATAGTACTTCCCTGAATGTAATATTGTTGTTCATATATTACCATCAGATGCAAATATCATAAACAAATAAGCAGCTCATATTTTCTAGAGGCAGTATCAAATACTACCTTCAGGGATTTGAGGAAAATGTTGATCAGGGTCATCAAGAACTGCTCTTAATACACGTGAATCTGCAGCCGAGCCTTCCCAACCAGGATAAATGAAAATAAACTGCAGGTCAAATGTGCAAGCTGCCAAAACATTCTGTGACAAAAAACCTTTCTTGTTACGAAATCGAGACTGATCTTTGGCTGGGACATGAGCAGGGAGGTGCATACTGTCTATCACTCCAATGCAATCCTGCATGAGGAGAACCAATTGAATGTAATATAAGTAGATAAGACATCAATAGTGAGTCTTTAGATACCAACCTTGAAATATGGGTAAAATCTGTTACTTTTAAAGATTTCTGGTGGAGTTGAGTATGGTGGGCATTGCAGGAATTCACGTGACAATGACTTTATTGCCTTCAAAACATTATTGAAATGCCTGCTAATTGTTTCACCTGAATGTTGAAAACGTTCTTGGATAACTCTGTTACGCTCATTGTGTCCAATAATGTTCAAGAATATAGCCAGCTGCTCCTCTATCATAACTCCAGCTGTATCCCGTAGCATGCATTTCTGTCTAAGAGTGTCACATAACTTCTGGAATACATGTTTATCCATCCTAAACATTTCACGGCATACATCATCCTCACCACTCAACACTTCAGACATAAATCGAGTTTCACTGGGTGATACAATAAGACGAGGTTGCTTAGTTATGCAATTGTAGTAATAGTAACCAGCAGCTGCAGCAACTAGTTCCATCTCGTTGAACTCTAAGTCAAAATCATCCATGCTAGCTGACATATCTGTAGATATAGAGTATAAACACATAGCATATGCAACAGATCTACTTGCTCGAGTATATAGACTGGCAAACAACCAGAAAACACTAAAAACACCTTATGATTTTCAACTACAAGTGATGCCAAATCATGACAGGAAAAATCTCACAGCACGATCATTTGTTGAACCACACCAACTCAGTCATCAAATATTACTCAAAATAAATACAAAATATGGAAGTTCCACATAAGTCTACTGACATGATACAGACTAGTGTAAATGTAAAAGCAAAAAGGGAAGAAAATCTATCAAGTTTCTTAAGCTATTGAACTGGAGGAAGTATTAAACTTTCCCTGGAGCCATATCAATCTTTTCTCATTCTTGAGAGCTACAAAAGTTTCCCTGGCATTGGGGTTCTCAAATAAATCCAATGTAAAAAAGTATAGGCGTTGATCAACCACTTGCATCTCATCCAATACTTTTATGCACTTGCTTATGGAAAAGCGGTCCTCATTCTTCATGATTGCATGAGCTCTCATTTTTGAAGCAGCTGCTATTTCTAACATGGCATCAACTATAGCATCACCAGTAGCCTTACGGCCTCTCTTGCGACGAACTGAACTTGATGTTGTAGATAGACGCTTGCCGTGTCCATCTAACATGTTCCCATCCTCTCCTGAGCCTGATGACACATCCTCCTCCACGAAAGTAGGATCAACTGACATCCTTGCACTTTCAGTACATATCAACAACGAGGTAATTTCCAACTGTCTTCAATCCAAAATGGCAATAAAGCCCATAATCATTTCAATTCTGATCAAATCAACGTTTTTCCTCAAAACTATCTCATGCAGCGAAAAGGAAACAAAAACAAACCATGCAAATACTAAAATATGAAAATGACATCATCAATCATTATTCAACTTGTTATTTAGAAATTGTACGGTTGCAACAAACAGCTAATCTACAAATAAAAGAAGAGAAATGAGAAATGGTACCACCATATTCCACAATTAAATATATGTAAGTATCATATAAAAGCCTTCAAATAATATCGGTTTCCTGATGACTTTGGTGGATAATATTTTCTTACCCATTCTTACCTTCAATTACTAAGATCACATTTCCAAATATAGTTGGAAATAATACAGATGAAGTAGGACATAAGCCTTGACATGACAGTGAACAAAAAACTAAAACACATTAACTGGAAGTAAAGAAAATTGCTCAATGAAAAATAACGTGGGTACGGAAGTTAACAGAAAGTTGCTTCTACATGCAACTGCAAACTTATTCATACCAAAACAAAACAACAATAATTAGAGAATCTCAATCCTGTGAAATAAAAGAAAAGAGAAGGCAACCCCTTTTGTTAAACCAAAGCTCAAACTTACCTCAATACTAAGGTTGCGTTCTTTTTGCTGTTTTTAGCCCATTTTGAGTTTTTAGTTTTTCAAAACACTAAAAACGCGTTTATTTTGCTATTTTCAAAAACACATTTTCAAAAACAAGAAAAAATTATGTAAAAGAAACCCAAAACAACATTTTTGTTGTTTTGGGTGTTTCATCCCAAACAAGCTAAAAACACCAAAACAAAGAAAACACCCCCCCAATCTCGCACACAAATCTCTCTCTCTCTCTCCCCCCTCTATTCCCTTCCTTCTCAAGCCTCGGTCATCGACCGCGCCTGCCACCGCTGTCACTGCCGCGAGCCATCGTCGACTGCCCCCCATCATTTGATCTTGTTGGTTTTGTCACCTCTCCTCTCCTCTCTCCTCTTCCTTCTCTTGCTAGTTTTTGGATATGTTGGTCGATGGGACCTTGGTTGTCGGGTGGTTGTCTCTAATCGTCGGAAACCACCGACCACGGTGGCCAGTGACAATTGGCAGTGCGTATATAGGCGGGTGTTGGGTTTGGTCAAACGTTTAAGCTAAGATTTAAGGAGATTCGGCCATTGAATCTTGTTGGTTTTTGAGTATGTTGGTCGATGGGCCTTTGGGTGTCAGGTGGTTGCCTCTAATCGCTAGAAGCCACCAACCAAGGTGGGCGGTGGCGACTGGCAGGGCATTTTTCACTTGTGGGTGAAAATTAAAAATTAGATCTACGAAAATCCAACCATTAAATCTGACACATTTTTTTGTATGTTAACCCTATTAGCTTGGAGTTTCTAATGGTAGGCTCTGATCATGTGAATATCTGGTCGACGGTGGTCGCCAACGACGGAGAAGATGTAGGGCGCCAGAGAGAATAGAAGAAGAAAGAGAAAAAAAGAAAATAAGGGGAAAAAAAAAGAAAAATTTATTCTTAAATTTTGAAAATATATATATATATATTTAATTAAAATTTAAAAATGTAGTATATCTATATTATAATTAAAAATATAGGATGACAAATAGTATATTATTAAGTATATTACACATATTATGTATAATAATATTTAATATAAATTATCGGTAAGATGTATGTCAATAATTCATTAATCAAATTTATTGTTTTATTTTAATAGTAGAATTTCATTAAAAAGAGTTAATTGTATTATTTAATAATCAAATTCATGGAATAAAATATTATAAAATATTTTTTTTTCAAAATTCCAAACCATACGGTTTTTCTAGTTTTCTATTTTAAGAAACAGTTTTTTAGAATGACAAAAAAAACGTGTTTTCAAAAATCTCAAAATAGACACTCAAAACACAAAACTAAAAATGAATTCAAAACTGAAAACTGAAACACGAAAGAGAATGCAGCCTACATGACTCAAGGAACAAAAGACTAAGTGACTCAAGGAACAATAAGACGAGCTCTAGAACCTAAAGGCACCAGAGGAAGACCTTCAGTGAAAAAGTGCACTCTGTAACAAATAATTGACCAGGAACTAAAAAGGAAACCTTATTGATTCTCCATCCAAATTGGTATTGTTATCAATACAAATCAGAAGTTGCACAAAATGGAGAGGAAAACTATATTTTTGTTCAGAACAGGGATGATGAATCAAGGCACAAGTACCTATACAACTTCAATAACATTTAAGCAATCCAATTTTCAGATATAACCATTGATGATAAGGTATTGCAAAGTTGATAACATGGCACTTAAAACATGGTAGAAATTCCAAGATGAAATGGAGAATTTTGTGATCTAGCGAAATCCCAAAGTTTTTTCTTGTCTATTTACTTAAATGTTTTGTGATGAGGAGTAGAGTGTGTGTGTGTGTGTGTGTGTTATTTTTTTTTTTTTTTTTTTTTGGGGGGGGGGGGGTGTGGGCATGGAGTTCTAGCAAAATAAAATATAAAAATTTGGCCATCTTGATCTGAGAAATATATTTTTATGAGGTTATTTTGAAATGAAGTAGACTGGACTACACTGTTTGTCAGATGTATAAATGTTAAAAGAACTTTGACTTTAAAAGCTCCTCAAAATCTTGTAACTGACATAATTCTATCCTAAGATAATGCTACATTTTAGAAACATGGAATTTATTTGAATAAGTTCTTGTTAAAAGGTGATAGAGCAGCAAGTTTGAGTGGGGGCTGAAGGTCTTATGAACTTCTTTTTCAATACAAGGTATTTAGGTAGGAAATACAGATGGCAATCAAGGATCAATCACAAAAAAGGAGCTTACAATTCAACACCGCACACATTGCTCCTCTTCTAAATCCCTTCAAGTTCAAGCCAATTGCATATGGGTCAATATCGGGGAAATGGATGATGATTAAATTCTGAATGATCTGTGTTGCTCTTGCTTAGGATGTGCAATTGTCTGAATGTAAAATTATTTAGTTGTTACTTGTCAAATTTGTTACTCACTCAAATAACTGAAGATAGGATACATGAATAAATTGGTTTAGGATAATTATGGAAAAACATATACCAAAGTGATACGCCAAAATAGTCTACTTCCTAGAACCAGTAGTTGATACATGTAATTAGGTATATTTGTTTATTCTCTCGTCTAGCCCTCCAATCCTTCTGTCCCTCCACTGTAATTTTTTTCTTGGACCTCCAGTAACCAATGTCCTTCCGTACACCCTATCAATGATTCGAGTAAATATAAAGAAAAAATCCATTTACAAAAAAAAAAAAATCCAAAGACCAAAACTGTTTCCCCCGAAAGCCTCCAATAACTATCAAGCGTCAATCCAAATTCATGCACGCAGAAAATCATATCTTAAATATTTCGGACCTGAATCCCGTTTAGCAACCAAGGTAGAAGGTACTTCAAATATCCGTACGGCTGCTAAACCCTAGAATTTCATTCCTCCTCCTTTTGGAGTCGATTCTAAACCCTAATCAGAATACCATCTCAACAGAAACAACCGCTCAAACCCTAGAGGTCGGTCCCACGCCAATGCCAAGACATATTCACGAATTTGTATAGCAACAACATCACGAAAAGCAAAAGTTGCGCAGAGAATTCTCACAGGGAGAGAGACAGAGAGAGAGAGAGATGGAGATCGTACCTGGTGAAGTGATCGGAGACGGAGAAGTGATCCCCGGGAGCGATTACTCGAAAACTGAACCAGTCGGTGCAGTGGCAGTGCGAACGAGGGGAGATTTATTTAACAGGAGGAGGAGAGCACACAGTATTATTTAATTCCATTTTTGCCCTTCCAAATAGTCCTTATTCATATACGGCGAAATTTATTCTACAAAAAAAAAATACTTTTGGCAATAATTATATTTTTTATTGAGAGCAACTTTCTAAAAATATATATATATTTCTTTACTCCTATTTTTCCTGCCTAATACAAAAAAAATATTTGTTCGTACTTATTAACAACAACATATCTAGCCTTTATCCCACTATGTGAGGTTGGCTACATAAATTCTTGACTTCCATGTATTTCTATCGTTTGTTATATCTTCATTTAGATCCATATACTTCATATCGAATTTTAATGTCTCTCCCAAAGTCTTCTTGGGTCTACCTCTACCTCTTTTTGTGACTAATTGTTCCATTTCATCAACTCTCCTCATAAGAGCGTCTCTTAATCTCCTTTTCACATGACCAAACCATCTTAGTCTAATCTCTCTCATCTTCTCCTCGATTGACACTACTCCTACCTTATTACGAATAACTTCATTTCTAATTTTATCCTTTCTTGTATGTCCGCACATCCATCTTAACATCCTCATCTCCGCTACACTCGTCTTTTGCTCATGCTGGTATTTGACTGCCCAACATTCTAAGCCATACAGCAAAACTGGTCTTATAGCCCTCCTATAAAATTTTCCTTTCAATTTTAATGGGATTTTACCATCACATAACACTCCCGATGCATTTCTCCATTTTAGCCAGCCTGCCTTAATTCTATGTGCGACTTCCTCGTGAATTTCTCCATCTTTTTTAATCACTGATCTCAAATGGTCTTTTCTTTGTAAGATTTGGTCTTCTAATTTTATTATAACACCATCCACTCTTGCATTTTTACTAAATTTGCATTTCATATATTCTGTTTTATTTCTACTTAATTTAAATCTCTTAGATTCTAAATTGTTTCTCCACAACTCAAGCTTAATGTTCACTCCTTCTTTTGTTTCATCCACCAACACTATGTCGTCTGCAAATAGCATACACCATGGCACATCTTTCTGAATATCTTTAGTGAGTTCATCTATTACTAAGGCAAATAAGTATGGACTTAGTGCAAAACCTTGATGCAGTCCTATTGTAGTTGTAAATGGTTTAGTATCCCCTCCACATGTTCTGACCCTTGTCTCTACACCATGATACATGTCCTTAAGGGCTTGTATATAGGCTATTTTTGACTCATTTTTTCTCTAAAATCCTCCATAATACTTCTCTAGGGACCCTATCATAGGCCTTTCTAGATCTATAAACACCATATGTAGGTCCTTCTGATGATCCCGATACCTTTCCATTAGACGCCTCAGTAAATATATAGCTTCCATTGTTGACCTGCCAGGCATGAAACCAAACTGATTTTCTAACACATTTGTTTCTTTTCTAAGCTTCTGTTCTATTACTCTCTCCCAGAGTTTCATGGTATAACTCATTAACTTAATTCCTCTATAATTTTCACAGTTTTGAACATCTCATTTGTTCTTGTATATAGGAACCAAAGTACTCTTCCTCCACTCATTTGGCATCTTTTTTGATTTAAGGATCACGTTAAATAGTTGCGTTAGCCAAGAGATGCCATCTTCTCCCATGCATTTCCATGCTTCTATTGGTATATTATCTGGTCCCACTGCTTTATGATTTTTCATCTTTTTTAAAGCTTGTCTTATTTCATTTGGACTTATGCGTCGATAGAATGTGTAGCTCACATTCCCTTCAGAGTTACTAAGATGTCCCAACCTAACTCTTGTGTCACCACCATCATTGAATAATTTTGTGAAATACTCATTCCATCTCTCCTTAATCGCTCCCTCATTTACTAAAACATTTTGATTGTCATCTTTTATGCATTTCACCTGATTTAAATCCCGTGTTTTTCTTTCTCTTGCTTTAGCTAATTTATATATATCCCTTTCTCCATCATTTGTATCAAGTCGTTTATATAGATTCTCATATGCTTTTGACCTTGCTTCACTAACAGCTCTTTTTGCTGCATTTTTTGCTTCTTTATAATTTTTTTGATTTTCTTCATTGTTGCATTGATATATCGCCTTATAGCAAGTTTTCTTATTTTTAATTTTCAATTGTACATCTTCATTCCACCACCAAGACTCATTAAGGTTAGGGGCTCTACCATTTGTCTCTCCAAGGACTACCTTTGCCGTGCTTCTTAGAGCATTTGCCATTTCTTTCTACATTTGGTTTGTCTGTCTTTCTCCATTTCATTCCCTTCTACCCCTTAATTTTTCTTTGAAGATTAGTTGTTTCTCCCCTTTTAAATTCCACCACCTGATTCTTGGATTTTTTTTATGTGATTTTTTCTCTTCCAATTTCTTACTTGGACGTCAAGTACTAGAAGTCTATGTTGAGTAGTCAAACACTCCCCCGGTATTACCTTACAATCCCTACAACATAACCGATCCTCTTGTCTCATGAGGAAGTAATCTATTTGGGTGCTTGAGGTGATATTTTTATATGTGATTAAGTGTTCGTCCCGTTTTTTGAACCTCGTATTGGTTATAATGAGCCCATATGCCATAGCAAAATCTAGGATAGATTTACCCTCATTATTAATTTTCCCGAATCCATACCCTCCATGTACCTCTCTATATCCGTTTCCGTCTCTACCCACGTGCCCATTTAAGTCACCTCCTATAATCACTTTCTCTCCTCTTGGTATCATTTGTATGAGTCCCTCTATGTCCTCCCATAATTTTGCTTTTATCTCATCACCTAACCCCGCTTGTGGTGCATATGTACTAAAGATATTCATAGTTATTCTTCCTATACCAATCTTCACCATAATAATCTTATTCCCTATTCTCTTTACATCCACTACCTCATCTATTAAGATTTTATCCATAATAATCCCCACTCCATTTTTCGCTCGAGCAGTTCCTATGTACCATAGTTTATATCCAGCTTCTGATAAAGTTTTTGCTTTTTTCCCTACCCATCTCGTCTCTTGAAGGCACATAATATTAATTTTTCTCCTAATCATCACATCCACCACTTCCATAACTTTACCTGTTAATGTTCCTATGTTCCATGACCCAATCCTTAATCTATGATTTTGTTTTTGTCCTTGACTTTGGATTTGATTTTGTTTTTGCCCTTGACTTTGAATTTGATTTTGTTTTTGATTTTGATTTTGGATTAACTTCTTTACCCACATATGTCCAAGCAAATGCGGGAACCCTTACTCATTTATCACTACATCCGGGCGCCGATGCAGCGGCCCTAGCTCACTTGTCACTACACGGAGACAGTGTAGCGTGTCGCTATGAAGGGTTACGCCCACGCCCAAACTATTTTTCATAATTTGTCTAGAGTTCATGTTTTGGATCCGACTAAGTTTTATGTTAGCTGTCGGCTACCTAACACAACCTTCCTCCTTTATCTGGGCTTGGGACTGGCAATAGATAACGCAACCCTCCTCCTTGATTGTCATCTTGTTCGTACTTATTATTTAAGTAAATTTCACTTGAACCCTTATAGATTGGTTATTTGTATATAGAATTCAAATAGTTTAGAAATAACTTTCTAGGCACTTATAGTTTAAATTTTTTACACGAATACCCCTTTCATAGCAAAAAGCATCAATTACATATTAATTAAGTTATATTAAATTAATTAAACATAAATTAAGTTAAATTAAACAAAATACATTAAATTAACAAATAATAAAATTAAAAATATAAAGAATTGTTGCAACCCATTAGTCGTGTTCTTTTTAATTATCCAAACCCAACAATTGTCGATAGATTAAGGAAAAAAAATAAAAAAAAACCATTCATGCATTGTGAATACTTATTAGCAATTACTTATCATTTTCGACATTATCATCTTTCTTTAGATTCCTATGTCAATGAGTCCATAACATATTGCATCAACTACCATTGTTGACTTATCCCTACCTTTTAAGTCTGAAACTGGTCACCAACCAATAGTTGTATTATCTTTTTAACAATGGCACCATAATCGAATATGGGTGAATTAGATATTTGAAAATTTTAAAAAAAAATTAAAAATTTTAAAAATAAACAAAAAAAACAATGAAGTACAAAAAAAATAAATACAAGAGATACACAACAATATATAATAGTTCGGTTAAATAAAGCCTAATTTACTCTCTTATCTATTCACTAAGGATTTTAGACAATTTACTAAAATCTGCTACCACACCCAATAAGTCATTTAGTAATCTTGTTACGAATTACAACCTTATACTTCACGAAGAGGCCATATAGTTCATAAGTTATGAAATACAAATCTCTTACAAACAATGTAAACTCTTTACCTATACAAGTTAGGAAAATTGAGAATGATATAAAATAAATAATCTAAGAGTATACACTCTTAGTTATAAGATATTTTAAAACAAACACAAAACTTTAATAAAATTATACAAATGATAATTAAAGTATTAAAGAGCAAATGAATATATGAAAGATAAGACACCCGAAAACTTGTAATAAATTTTTCTTACTACTTGAATGAATCTCCATCCCTTTATTTATAAAGCTTCACGAGAGCTTCAAAAATATAATCGTTTATAGCTATTAAAGCTCGCAAAACTAGCTGTTGGAAGTTTATGTAAAAGAAACGATCAACAGATTTAAAAAATTGATCGACATATTACTTCAAAATTCAAATATCGATTGACACTTGATGAAAAATGATTGATAGTTCATGGTGCAGAGGCGATTGACAACAAACAATCAAAAGCTTGCATAAAACAGTCGACAAGCTCAAAAATAGTCAATATTATAAGAGAAAACGATCGACAACCTATAAGAAAAAGGTTGACAGTTTGCTTATGCAAAAAAAATATATATACTGTAGCCAACGGTCAAAAAATCAATGTAACAACATTCAACAAATTTAAAAAAATATTTGTATATAAATTTTTTAATCAAATAAAAAATATAATATTTCAAATAATATCAATAAATTTATCACAAGATTTTTGATATTAAATTGCATGAAAAAAAAAATTAATTTTTAGTTTAATACTTAATAGAACATATAAAAGTAATTTAGAGTATCAAATTTATAACCATTAATAAAATAATTTTATTATTAAAATATAAATATTTGTCATCATTATATTTAATATACACATATTTTTAATTAAAAGGGAAACTTGGGTGATGAATGACATAATATATTGTTCTTTAATTTGGAGGGGTCCTAGATTACTTATTCAAAATACACGAAAAAAATTATATTAATAGTCATTTAAAGCAACACTATTATCAACTATAATTTTAAACTTATAAAATTCATAAAAATCGAACTAATGAATATCTAAACAATCGATACACATTAAATTCAAATTTTAAATTTAGTCTCAACTTAAAAGATAACTCTTATAGAGTTATTACCAAGCTGACAGACCATGATTTATAAGAATGCTGTGATGGTCCAAACCAAAGACTGCTGTATATGGAAAACCCCTTAATTTTCACGTTACAAAAATAAATAAATATAATCTAACATGGATACAAATCAAATATGGATATCAAAAAGATCTTTAACCACTGCTCAAGATCTTTAAGTCCAAACAAATTATTCCTTCTTACTCATTATACCACTTATGAATATCAAGAGAGCTAATAATGTTTGGATTACGTGCCATTACTCGTGCCCCTGGCTGACCCGTCCCTGAGTCATCACGAGAGAGATAAATCGAGAAATATGTCCAAATAATCAAAGTTTAAGACTACGTCCACTAACACAAAAAATTTGTAAATGTTCAAAACGACCAATATGAATGCAATGACAGAAAATCACGATCCATGCAAACACAGAAATAAAAACATTTAAGGAATTACCCATCAGTTTTCGCATACACATCTCTACCGACCAGAACACATCATGAACAGATTTAGCCTGATGAAACACGCAAAAGAACAATCCCAAAATGGTAATCTGTATATTACATGTAAGGCTCACAGCTACTTGATATCGAGCACACATCCTCACAATCAAAAGCTAAAGACGGGTAGCCAAGATGGGTAAACAAAACAGAGCCAAAACCTTCTTCTGTCCAAGAACAATTGTCATCTCATCTCTGTTTACTTCCACCCACAACAATCTACAGGTGACAACAATTGTCAAGCTCCTTCAAAATCAAAAAGAAAAGGCCAAGCACTGGCTCTAGAGCTAAGGATCCTACATTTCATCTTATCTCTGTTTTCAACCTGTAGTTAGTAGTTACCATAATTGTTCTAGGCAAGTAGACCTATTACATATGCATATATACTGCAATTAGCAGACCAAGAACAAACGGGAGACTAAACACTCACTCCCAGCCGGTAGCGACAACCGACCCGTGATCAAAGCTAAAACCACGAGAATCAACATCAACAGAAGGGTAACTGGGAGCAGCGGGGGCACCGCCACAAGTAGATGAAGCAGGAGTAGCAGCATAGGGGTCTGCTGCTGGATCGACATAATGGCTGGAATGGTAATCCCCATCATCATATTGGGTACCATTCCTGAAATCATGGCCACCAAACTGGTAATCACGGCCGCCAAACTTGCTACCTCCATGGTGACGTGCTCGACCACTGCTGCCAAACGTTGATGACTCGGCACATTGAGTGAGCCAGGGAGGAACTTCTTGATTTGCTTCCTGCATGAGATCAACAAGTGCCCTTGCGAGGGGCATGTTCTTGTTGTTGAAAAATGCTGTGGCTAGACCCGTTTTGCCAGCACGGCCTGTACGCCCTATTCTGTGAACATAGTCATCAATCCCTTTTGGCAAGTCAAAATTAACAACATGGCCAACATGTGGTATGTCCAGCCCTCGTGCAGCCACATCCGTTGCCACCAAAACTGGAGTCGCTCCACTTTTGAATGACTTCAAGGCTCGTTCTCTCTCCTTTAATTTCATTGTCCAAAATCATTAATACATACAGTTGGTATTTCTAAGTACTAAATGAATTTTCTACCTATACATGTATATACGTATATCAATAAGAGATTTCTCAACAGACAACTACCAACAACAAACCAAGGGCTACCTTGGCAACTCAAAATAACTTTGTCAGCTGTGGAAATAAAACAAGTACCTAAAAGTAGAACATGACCCCTGGCACACAGCCCACTAAAATCCAAAGCACAAATGCAAAAAACTGTTTGGCAAGGCATCAAAAGCAGAAACAATCCAAATGAAATGGGGAAAAGTTTATGAAAAATAATTTGCTAACCGCTTGCACTTTGTCGCCATGTATTGCTGTGGCTGGAAAACCATTCATGCACAACCAGTGTTCTAAAGCATCCACTCCTCTCTTCGTCTCTACAAAAACCAGTGTCAAGGCATGCTGCAGCATAGATGAAAGAAATAAGTCAGTAAGTTACAACATTGATTATCAATTGCTCAGTAAAAAGGCGATGGCAAAAATTTCAGCGTGCTATTTACCTTTCGAATAGCTCCATTAGCACTTTGGGAATTAAGTAGATCCATCAAAGTACTTCTCTTGTCCATCTCATGGACAAATTCAACTCTTTGATCAATCAGGTCAGTACTAGAACCAACTCTTCCAACGGCAAGAAATATGTATTTTGAAAGAAAATCTGAAGCAAGTCTCTGCAAGGGAAAAAAATAGGCATTCAATTAGAATGGCTAAAATGGTCCATTACACGTGCCAAAAACATTGTGGAAATGAAAAGGATACAAAAACCAGCCTCCCAACAACCTAACTACACAAGTACAACTAACATGAAACTAAATAACTTCAGCTCATAAAATAATGGGCATTCTGCTGCATATTCCTTATTATAACTGACCATAAATAGGCAGAAACTAGTAATAATGTTGTAATGTCCTAAAGAACATAAATCTTAAAATACTCGGTTAAGTTCAGCTCCATGTGGTACTGGAATAAAGTTCAATGTTCTTTACATATTTTAACACCATCCACAAATTAAAGAAACTAAAATATACTTGTTACCGCTATGTTGTTTAAGGAGCTTAAGAAGACCAACTTGTATCTCCGTTGGAAAAGTTGCACTGAAGAGCATTGTCTGCCTTGCACCTGGTGGAGGCATGTCCATTTGCTCAACAATCCTGCGTATCTGTTGCTCAAAGCCCATATCCAACATTCGATCTGCTTCATCTAAAGCCAAATACTTTATCACTTTAAGAGAAACTCGTTCTCTCTCTACCATATCAACCAAGCGCCCAGGTGTGGCAACTAAAATGTCTACACCCTTTTCGAGATTTCGCATCTGCAGAAAAAAGATTAAGTTGGTACCAGAATTCATGACATGGTGAAAGTTAGCAATCCATAAATTATAACCTGACTAATTATACAAAAAAATGTGCTTAACAGTGCAATGATTATGATTAATCAGAGAAGCGGAATAAGCAGTACAAATAAAATAACTGTACAATGCAGTAACTACAGCAATTTAGTCTCACCTATTGATTAACATAAAATACTTGTAGAGCCAATTAATGTAGTACAAAATAATAACACAAGCCAGACCTACCTAGCGCTAGTGCCATTGTCGATGTCGTATACAATTTAACACAAAAAAAAAAAAAAATGTAGAGAACATTGGAAGAATTAGAGTAAAAGGGAGGTTCTTGTCTTCCCTATGCATAAACGGAAATCCAATGCGTATCGGGTGAAACATACCTGTGATTATACCACAAGGAAAAGAAATATTGTGTTTAAAGAGAACAAACTACCGAAAGATAAAGAAGCCTTTTTCATATTCCCTTTCATTCTTTGGTTACCCAATAACAAAAAGTATTGGAGAAAATTTAGATGTACCACGCTTACCAACCCTCAGTAATGGCATCTACAGAATATAATTCAGGCATACTGCATAACTTTTTCATACATTAAGAAATTCAAACAAAGTCGAAGGTAAAGAATCCAAGTTAACGTTGTTTCCTAAGCAAACTATCCCATGTTGTATCTTTCATTCCATTATTGAGAAATAACCAAATCACTAATCAATAAAAGTGCCCCCAACGTGTAAGGCAACCCACTTTGCAAAAGCTATGGATTGTCGTTTTTGTTCTCAAACCTTACCCTATTTGCAACTAGGCTGCGTCCCCAACTCAATTAACCCATCAAACACCCAACTCAAATTTGAAAAATTCATATCTCACGTGGTCAACCATTTTTATTTGGTTCTTCCTATTTGTCTCCTCAATGAAATGATGGAATTAAAAAAAAAATCCTGAATATAATGTGAGAAGAATCAGCAAAACAGAACTGTGAGAATCTTTGGTTCAAAAAGAACCCCTCGCCCAATAAACTTCCAAAATAATCTACTCATGAAATAAGACAGAAACAGCAAACTTTGAAGAAGTGAAAAATGATTATAAACCTGCTGCGAAATGGCTGCCCCTCCATAGGCAACCACAACCTTCACACCAGTTTGATAAGAGAATTTCTTTGCCTCGTCCTGTATCTGCAGAAAGAGCCAATCCATTTCAATTGTATATTATATACATAAATATATATTTATATATATAACTAAAATATACCCACAAAATCTATGGCATTGTTCACCTGGCATGCCAGTTCCCTAGTTGGAGAAAGTATCAGAGCAAGCGGGTAAGCAATCCTCGGCCCACGGCCCGGCGCCGGAACCGGAAAACAGTTCCTCATTATCCCACTGATGATCGGAAAACAAAACGCCGCCGTCTTCCCCGACCCAGTCTGAGCGCAAGCCATCAAGTCCCGCCCGGCCATGGCTATGGGAATGGCGTGTCTCTGAATCGGCGTCGGCTTCACGTACTTGCACCGCCTGATATTGGCCATTAAAGGCTTCCCCAATTCAATCTCAGCGAACGAGTTTGCCGGTGGTGGAACGTCGTCGCCGCTGGTCTCCACCGGAATGTCCTCGTACGCGTCGAAGTTCATGCCGGCGCCGCCACCCCCGTCATCGCCGTCCGCGATCACTTCCAGTTCATCGAATCTCTCGGCGAGTTCAATGGGGTCGGATTCCGGGTTCGCGCGGCGGGCCCACGGCGGCCAACGGCCACGAATTGAACCGGCTCGAACGGGCTCTCCGCGGCCGGAGAGGGCGAACCGGGCTGGTACGGCCCCATTGTTGGGGTCGGTTCGGAGATGCGGCGGAACGTATGTTCGCCAAGCCGGGCGGGTCCACGGGCGAGCCTGCCTCTGGGCTGTCTCAGTGACCGAGTCAGCAGGCCACGACATTTTTCACCAAAAACCCTAACCTGAGCTTGAAGAAAACGAGACAAAACTCAAAACCAGAAAAACCCAAAAGCCCTAGACATCGACTAGCAACCAAACGGACCCAAAACTGTAAAACGAAGGGTATATATGTGTGTGTGTGTGTGTGTGTAGAAGGCGAAGAGTCTAGGAGCGGAAGATGAATGGAGGGGTAAAAGGGTCAGAAACGGAGGAGGAGGGTTTTAGAGTGGGAAAGACAGCATTGGAAGATGAACGGAGGGGTAAAAGGGTCAGAAGCGTAGTGGCAAAGACAGCATTGGAGATGATGAGGTTTTTCCCGCCATGGAAGGGCTCTGTGGAAGCACGATATTGCGCTGTTTCCCGACGAGGAGAGAGAGAGAAAGGGGGAACATTTCCAGTAGTGTGGGAGAGGAAGGAGGTGGCAGCGGTGGCGTTATGGAGAAGAGAACGGGCGAACGGGCAGTTGGTGTCGGCCACTGTTTGCTTTTGCGGTCTTCAGCTTGCTCTCTGCCACCATGCTTTTGATGGACGCCGAAATCGCGTGAGAAGCCTAACAAACCATCAATTTTGTGCATTGGGATTTGGGCTGGGGCCGGGGCCACCTATTTTATTTTATTTTTTTGTTAGAGTAATTTTTGTTAAAATAAAATAAATTAAAATAAAATTAAAAATTATTTTAAAAAAACTAATGGTGAACCCGTGTGGTGAACCCGTGTGATACAAAGGAGAATTTAATTTAAAAATAAAAAAATAAACTTGTTATTTTAAATAATTTTAACATAATTTATAATTATAATTTTTTTAATCTTTAATTATTTATCAAAATTTAAGTTTAATTAATTATTCGTTATTCAACATATTAATGGAGAACACTTTTAATTTAATGTATTGTCATTGAATGTGCTAAAGAATAATTAACATATTAAGTAAGTCGTTTGACAAAATATATATAAAATTTTTTATTTATTATATTATATTTATTTATAAACAAATATTATAAAATCAATAATATATTCACTCAAAGACGTTCGTTATTTTGTATTTATTGTATTATAATTATAAATATAAATTAAAACTCTTAAATATGAGTAAGAATAAGTTTTTTCAATAATAACAAAATTTTAAAAATAAGAATTTAATTTTTTCTATAGTCTTAAAAATGTAATACCTTAAATATTAATTAGCATTGAAAAAACCTAGCATTTGACAACCTTAAATGTTTTTTTATGAATTTGTTAAGATATCACATTTTCAAGACTATAATATAATTATTAAAGTAATTAATAATTAATTAATTATTACCTTTGATTTAATGCAAGTTTTTGAGGGAAAAAAATTCACCATTGATTGACACTTGGCAAAATACTTTGTTTGACTATCATATTTTAATATTATATAAATATATATAGAATACATTTATAAAGATAATATTTTAAATAGATGGACAATTTTTTATGACTTAATGAATAATTTAAGTTGTCTATTAATATTTCTCATAAAACCCATGCAAATTTAATACAAATTTTAGAGGTAAAAAATAGCTTGGCAATTTTTGGAGGGAACAAAAATTTACAAACTATTCTACTTTAATATAATATATTATATATTATTATATTATACAAAGATATTATAATGCAATAAATATTAATTACAAATCATTAATGCAACTTTTGGGGAGAAATTTTTTTTTTCAAAACTATCCTACTTTTATATATATAAAGATTATATTATACAAATATAAGATTTTATTTAATAAATAATTTTTGTGACTTAGTTAATACTTTAAGTGTTTATTCATATTTCTCATAAATAATTTTTATTTTTAATTGATTGGCAGATTAATTGATAAAAAGATCTAACAAAAAATATTTATTTTTGATTAATTAATAGCATTGAAAAATTCATGCAAGTTTAATATAAATTTTAGATGCAAAAATAGTTTGGTGAATTTTTGGAGAGAAGAAATATTTGCATACTATTCTACAATAATATATAATATTTATATTATATTATATAAAGATAGAATTTTATATAAATAAATAATTTTTTGTGACTTAATTAATAATTTAAGTGTCTATTCATATTCCTCATAAATAGTATTTATTTTTGATTGATTGACGAATTAATTAAATATTTAATATTCACATAATAATGTATTTAAAAATCCATGATTAGTATTGAAAAACTCATGTATTTAAAATCTATTATTAATTTTACAATAATTAGTACATATTATTTCAAAATAATTGAAAGATTTAAATTATTAATGCAAAATATAAAATGTAAATTATTAATGCAATAAGTGCTAAATGCAAATTATTAATGCAAGTTTTGGGAGGAAATTTTATTACTACTAATTATTTCAAAGCAATTGAAATAGTTAAATTATTAATGCAAATTTCAAAATGTAAATTATTAATGTGATAAATATTAATTACAAAACATTAATGCAAGTTTTGGGGGGAAATTTATTTTTTTCAAAACTATCCTACTTTTATATATATATAAAGATATTATATATTATTATATTATACAAAGATAATATAATGCAATAAATATTAATTACAAATCATTAATACAAGTTTTGGGAGGAAATTTCTTTTTCAAGACTATCCTACTTTTATATATATAAAGATTTATTAATTTTTTTAATACACTAAAATATATATGTATTATTTTTTTATTTATAAAAAATAAAATAAATTTATTTAAAATAACATAAATAAGAAATTACGTATTAAATAAATTTATAAATATAATAAAAATAAATTAGAAGTCCAAATTCTCTGGGTTCATTGCATCTGGATTTTTTTAAGAATTACATTAACTATCCTATTGTTCATTGATTATATCAAATTACTCCATGATGTTCAATTTATATTATACAACTTCCCCCTTAAAATTCTGTAAATTACACATATTTCTCAATAAGTATACGACCAACAAAAGATTAATATAATTTTTAAATTATTAAAGTATACACTGTAATTTTAAAAAAAATTAAGGGCGTCTTAACTGTCATTGACCTTAAAAAGGATAGATATGTGGTTCTGCTAGTGAATTGTATATTTAGTATATATAACAGAAAAAAAGACAATTCCCAAAAAAAAACTAATATTAACATTCAAAAAAAATAATAATATTCTATTAACACCCAAAAATACAAATAATATATTAATACCCAAATAAGTAAAAATAATATTTTATTATTTTTCCAAAAGGTATTTTGGATGAAGAATTATTTTTTTATGTCATTTTATTTAAATTATAACATAATAAACATAACAATAAATTAGAAATGATTATCCGCTACAATGGACTAGACATAATATAATATAAATTTAAATAAAAATTAAAATTATAAAATGATTCGTAAAAGAATTATACTTGTGTCCACGTGTACAGAATGGGTTTAGGCTTTTTGAGAAGTGGGCTTTCTTGGCGAGTCATGCTAGATGTACACCCATTTTGTACATCTTGGGCTACACAAGGGGGTATTATGACCAAAATACCCTGCGCCTCACATGGGCTTCACGCGCCTCTATGCGCCTCATGAGGGCATTTTAGTCATTGGTACACCTTTATGTAGTCCAAGGTGTACATAAAGGTGTACCAATAGCATTTTCCTTTCTTGGGTCCATTGACACAATTATCTAAGGCTTAAATGGGCCGTAATGTAGCACTATCCAATCAAACAAAGCTGTTATGGTAATATATAATAATAAATTTATTTAATTAAAATTGAAATATCACGTATTTAAATTAAATATTAAAAATAATGAATGATGTATTAAAATTAATATTAAAAATATATTTTTTTATAATGAATTGATGTTTATTTATAGAGAGATATTGAGTAATCCAAATTAATCCAGTATTAGTATTTTTATAGATAATATCTATTTTGACTTTTCATAACTTTGATAAGATTATAATTCTTATAAACTAGGGTTGGGATTTTTTCGAATAACACCTATCTCTTATAGATGACGTTTATTTTTCTAAATAAAATTTTGAATGTTGGAATTGTCTAATTTGTGTATTGTGTGGGACCCTCCGAGTATGAAAATATTTACACCTTTTGTAAGGGTTTACTTCCAGATATACAATCTGAAATGAGATACTCACAAAATTGATACAAATATAACTTAATATGTTTACAACTCCAATTTACTTACTAATAACAGTTCAAAATAAATATTACAACATCCTTCAATTAATGTTATCTTTGGCTTAAGGATCCATACAACCCAAAATAAAAAAATAAAAAATTACAAATTTAAACACAAAAAAAATAATAATTTCTTTAGCACGCACATTTTTTGTTGAGATATTTCTGTACACATACTCTATTCAGTGACCCTAACTCTACTAAACTCACCCCCAATGATATTTTTTCCCTTATCTGAAATAATGTAAAGAAGTAAGGTGAACCATAAGGCTTATCAAGTATAATATATGAAGCAAATGTGAGCATTTGAATCGAGGCATGAATAATCATAACATATTAGAGTTACACGCAACAATTACAATAATTAATGACATAACTCACAACTATATACGTATAAATTATGCACCCATTTCACCATTCATATACAACATTTGGCCCACGTATAACAAATACACGTATGTACATAATCTCAATGCATTCATTAAATCATAGATCGAGACCCACTTACCAAGCTCGTAACTATAGCTCGCCTGTGTCAAGTGTTCTTCCACAAAATTTTTGAATATCTTATTTTTTTCCCCTGCGAGAAACATAATAGGTGTGCAAATATTGATTACGTGACCATCCATACAAGAAATACCAAAACTTGCATGAAATTAAGTCCCTAACCAATAAAAATATCATTCCTTGGGTAACATGAAACTCTATCGAGATTTTCAACAAGACTCCATAAAAATACAAAAAATTACAAAACTTAGCAAAACAAGAAAGGTATGGCTCATTTTTATCAAAATTAGGGTTTTGCATAGATAGGACCCATGATATTAATATAGGAAATACAACAACACAAGAAATAATTTGAATCAACAAATTATTAAAATTTTTAGATTTCAGTTGCAACTTCGGGGACCTTTTTCGGGCTCATAACTTAGTCAAATATTACGAATAATATACTCAAATCAAAGCCCCAGATCTCTAGTTTTTGAAACAATAAATAGATTCAAAATTGAAAATAAACACAATAAGTTATTATCCAAACACCAAAGCAAGACAGATTACTTGAACAATAAAATTTTTAAATTTTTGGCAAATATTAAGGGTTGTTACGGGCTCAAAACATAATCAAATCATGCAAGTAATATATCGAAACGAAGTTTAGGATATATAGTTTTTTGAACAAAAAATGGATTTTAAATCGAATATAACCACAAAAAATTATACAAAAAAACATAATTTTGGTCAAATTATACGAAAACAGTAAATTCCATATTTTAAACAGAGATTGAAATGGTGATTACATACTCAAAACTTAACCAAATAATTAATGAAATATATCAAAACGAAACCCATGAAGTATAGTTTACATATAAACAAATGGATTTCAATTTGGATATGAACATAAAAAGTTATAGGCAAAAAATAGGAACAATGACACATTACACGGAAACATAAATTCCAAATTCGAATAGGTATTTCAAATGGAACTTACAGGTTTAATACTTGGCAAAATAATTCAAGTAATGTATCAAAATGAAGATTAAAAAGTTTAGTTTACAACGAAGTAAAAGGATTTCAATTTGGATAGAAACACAAGTTATAGCATGAAACGTATAACATACGTAATTTGGTCGAAAATTTAATAACTTAAAAATGAAAGGTAAGAAATTAATGGAACTTGCCTCGATAGATGATAAAATTTGGAGGAGAAGCAATCTACTAAATACTGAAATTTTATTCCCCTTGGACTCCAACTAGAAAAGAAGAAGAAGAAGTACTAGTAGTAGTAGAAAAATAAATAAAAAACAAGAAGTAGAAGAAAAAATCAATTGAGAGGGAGTGAAAGAGAGATAAATAAGAGGACAAGGGAACAAATGAGGAGAAAAGCGATGAGAGACGTGGGGAATGTTTGCCACCGCACCCCCCACTTATGCTCTCTCAATTTTGTCCCTCCCACTTGTGCACACACACATATATAATCATGCCTCATTTTGTCACTTTACCTTATTTTATTTTTTTATCCACTTTATACCTATTATTATATATATATTTATATACACATAAACTAGCTTTTAAAATTTTAAATTTATATTTTATTATTATTTTTATTTATTTATTTGTTCACATAAAATATTATCAACACATTTCTCAAATAGTATCACATTTTTTACATATAAATTAACAATAAAATATTTTTAAATTCAATAACGGGTTATTAAACTTTTTAACCTCAAAAGTTATTTTAGGCTTTCAAATTTTTTAAAATTTTTAATAAACTTTTGGTTAGGACACAACAATTACCTTAGCCCAAAATCTGATTTTTTATTATTCTGGTGTTAATTACGAAAACTACGTGTCACATAATTTTATAATTATTTAATATTCAGCAGAAAAACTAAAATCTGATCTAGTGAATGTATGAATGGATATTCATGTGGGCCTTAGCTGGCTCAAACCAACTGGTTTTCCACGTGTATGGCTGATCTTGGTTAATAAATACGAAAATAGTAAATTTTAGATTGCGTTCTCTTTACTATTTTTAAATTATTTTTAATTTTTTAAAATAATGAAAGCGTGGTCTCTTTACTATTTTTAAAAATATATTTTTGAAAACAAAAAAAAATTATAAATAAAACTCAAAACAACAAAAAGTTGTTTTGAGTGTTTTCATCAAAAAAATAAACTCTAAACTCAAAATATTTTTTTTATTTATTTATTCATATTTTTATTATTGTAATGAGAACAAATATTACAAAATTTATTAACTTTAAAATGTATATATTTTTTTAATAATATATAAACATTAAATATTTATAATTTACTGAATAATCAAATTTATTGAATAAAATATCATTAAAAATTTATTTTCAAAATTTCAAAAATAACGCGTTTTTTAATTTTTTGTTTTGAAAAATAGTTTTTTAAAATGATAAAGATAACGTGTTTTTAATTTTTTAAAAACAGACTACCAAAACAGAAAACTAAAAATAAATTCAAAACTCAAAATTAAAAATTAAAAAGTAAAGAGAACGCAGATTTAATATTTTAAATGGAGATTGGTAGAGCGATTACAGACTCAAAACTTAACTAAATAATTCATGAAATATATCAAAACAAAAACCATGAAATATAATTTACAGATAAACAAACAGATTTGAATTTGGACATGAACACATAAAATTACAAGCCAAAAATCAAAACAATAACAGATTACACGAAAACATAAATTCCATATTTGAATAAGTATTTCACAGGAAACTTATAAATTTAATACTTGGCCAAATAATCAAAGTAATATATCAAAATGAAGATTAAGAAGTCTAGTTTATAACGAAGTAAATATATTTCAATTTGGATATAAACACAAACTATAGCCTAAAATGTATAACATGCACAATTTGGTCAAAAAATTAATAACTTTGAAATGAAAGGCACGAAATGAATGGAACCTACCTTGATAGATGATGAAATTTCACTCTCCTTGGGCTTCAATTAGAGAAGAAGAAGAAGAAATGAATAACAAGAAGTAGAAGGAAAATTCAATTGAGAGAGAGTGAAAGAGATATAAATGAGGAGACCAAGAAATAAATGAAGAGGAAAGTGACGAGGGATGTGGGGAATGTCTATCACTCCACCCGCCACTTGTACTCTCCCAAATTTGTCCCTCCCACCTATACACACTCACATATATAACATGCCCCCTTTTTGTCATTTTACTTTATTTTATTTATTTATCCATTTTATTTATACCTATTATCATATATATATTTACATACATATAAACTCATTTTTAAAATTTTAATTTTATTTTTCATTATTATTTATTTATTTTTTCACATAAAATATTATCAACACATTTCTCAAATAGTATCACATTTTTTTTCACATAAATTAACGATAAAATATTTTTAAATCCAATAACCGGTAATTAAATCTTTAAACTCAAAAAATTATTTGAGAACCTTTAAAATTTTTTAAATTTTTAATAAACTTTTGGTTAGGACACAACAATTACCTCAGCCCAAAATCTGATTTTATATTATTCTGGTGTTAATTACGAAAACTACGTGTCACATCATTTTATAATTATTTAATATTCAGCAGAAAAATTAAAATCTGACCTAGTGAATGTATTAATGGATTTTCATGTGGGCCCATTATTAGTTAGCTGGGTCAAACCAACTGGTTTTCCACGTGTGTGGCTGATATTGGTTAATAAATGAAAAATATCAGCTTAAAAAATTGAAAGTCAACCATAAAATATGTTACAAGAAATGGCATTAGTGAAGCAGATTTGTTCTCTGCCTCATTTTACCCGACGCAATCATGTGAGGAGGGAGGTGAGGTCTGCACCACTCTCTCATTTTATTTGTATCAGATAATATAATTATATAATATTAAATAATATAATATTTTAAATTATTGATAAAGACTATATTATAAATAAATAATTATATATATTTTAAACTATGTAATATATTATATAAATGATAAAAAATTTATCATATCTGATCGCTTTGTCTCATTGCATTTTAAATGAAAGATATTTTAATTATATGTCTTATCATCTTAAATAAAGCATATTTTAGATATTTTAATATTATTATATAATTTAAAATATATATAATAATGTAACATTAACATTTAATTAGTTTTGCCTCTATATCACCGACCTAATTTATAACGCGCCCACGCCTTTGACGCACACTTCTTCTACTTAATTACGTGTCTTAGCCGCTTGAAACAGGTAAGATAACCGAGGACATTATCGGGATTATGTTAGTGCTTTTGTACATTTTCGTCAAATCAAATTAGCTTTCCCTCCTCGAACAACAATAAGATCTTCCCGGCAAGCGTGGAAATTGGAATCTCCCAAACCCAAAGCGCTTCGAAATTTCAGCATTTTGAAAAGCTAACGCAGTCAGCCGAATATCCGTCCAAAATTGACAGATACAGGGAGAGAAATGGGCGCAGGGAAGATCTGGAACGCCATGGACGTAGCGGAGGGAGCTCGCAACAACGGAAGCTCGGAGATTCGTTCGTCCCCGATCACCGTCGACCACTCGCTTTCGCTTCCCGAAATGAGCCCTAGAATCATGTTCGTACTCGTACTTATATGTGATTTTGAGCATCTGTTGTTTGTAGACGTGTTAATTGTGGTAGATTAGCTTGCGGATATGTGGTCCGTGTGACTGAACGCCGTTGGATTGCGGATGCGGAGAAACAGAGGCGACGGGAACGGAAGTGGATTTGCGACATCTCGTTCTTTGTTGCGTGTTTAATTAGTGAATCGAGGAGGATGAGCGTTTTCCGTTTGGTTTTATAGAACTTTGAGCTTATTTTGAACAAGTTATGGCGTGGAGATGTGTACATACAGATATGGTTACACACATGTTGATTGCAACACTGTAGCTCAGGATTGCGTTATTTTTATAGCTCTTCTTTCTTGCTCGTCATCTTCTTTATGAAATCCAACATGGAAAACTATTATTTATTTCATTCTTTCTCACTTTTTCTTTGCAAAACCAAGTCAAAGAAAATCTCCAGTTAATAGCTTTTTCTCTCAGTTGCTCATTATTTCAATTCTCTTCCGCAAATTCGAAATCTGGGCAAGTGGAGGGAAACGGATTTAAGGACTTAATACTAAAATGAGTACAATGAGCTTATTCCTATTTGGTCTTGGAGAATTTTGAGCTCAGTTTGAACAAATTAGGCTGTTGGATTTTGTTGAGCTTCTCTTTTCCTTTTGCAGTTCTTTCATATAAATGGAGGCAATTGATCAAACTTAATTGGTTTTTGGATTGTCTTTTCTGCTTTCTTCTTGAATAGTGGCCAAAGGAAGTATGTAAATTACTATTTGATGTTATGTTCAGTATAGTCTATGTTTGCTTCCTAACTGCAATCACACCCTGTCTTGTGGAATATTGTTTTGTCTGGAGATACTGGAGCTGAGGGAAAGCAAAGGAAAATGGATTTGATGGCTTGTATTCTATGTCTTTTGGTCCAAAGTAAAGGAGAACAATGAGGATTTCCTTTTGATCTTGAAGGAAGGCTAAATTACTTTAATAAATTGTGATATTATGCTTTGTCAAGCTATCCCCCTGCTTTCTTGGTGGCAAATGAAGGACAGGAGAATCTGAGACTCTCCACTGTGTTGTTATTTATTTGCAATCTATGTTTCTTTTCCTCTTTATTGTGTTGGTTTGCCCAGCTTTTTCTTAAGATTTTTTTTTTTTTTGAATTTTATATGCAGAAATCTCTGCAAGGATCTTTTCAAGAAATGGTTGAAGTTGGATAATTCACACTTCACTGTTACGACTATTTCTGGAGGCATCACGAATCTTTGTGTGTATTTCTTTTGTTGTTTATTAGTTTTGTTATTCATTATATTACCCTCTTTTTAATATCCTTTTCCCATTCTTAAATCAAAATTCATTATATGAAACCACAGCCTCTTTCTTATATTTGGTGCAATTAAGGACTATAGAAATTACCTGCTAGATATTATGGGTTTTCTTGCTGTTGCCAGATAACAATTCCCTTTTGCTCAGTAGAGTTTGATGAAATTCTGCTCCTTCCTTGCAGTACTAAAGGTGTCAATCAGGGAAGAAAATGGAGACACGGTGAACATGACCGTTAGACTATATGGCCCCAATACTGAATATGTCATCAATCGGGAACGGGAATTTCAGGTCAGCTCCCAAAGATTCTTTCTAGAATATATTTATTTGAGTTACCCATTTAATTTCTTTTAGAAGTTTAAAGTTAACAAGTTTAGAAAAGAAAGAAGAACTAGTACTTTTAACTATATATTATCTTATCTATACGCTTATTTGTCTTCTATAATTTGTTTCATGTTTGTATCGAGAAATGGATGTTTATTGCTATCTTACTCATTATCACAAGCAAGTCCCACTTTGATATGGAAAGTGGATATAAAAAAGTTCATCTGTATGCACCTCTTCAAGGGAATTATGCGTCCCATAGTTGCTTATTCAGTTTGTACTGTGTGATTCCTAAGCTTATCTGCTTAGTCTTACTTGTTCAACTTTGGAAGCGATTTAAAATGTCAGACCAATGATTAATATGGAAAAGAGCTATGCAATAGCATATTTTATTCCAAGATGTGGAGTATTTTTTTCCTGTCCTTGTTATCTCTTGTAAACGGTCATTGTGGTAGGTGCAGTAATATGATGTTAGAAAATCACAGGACTTGGGAGATATGTGGAGTTTTAATGATTGGATCACTGAGTGAAGCATTTTATTTTTTGCTAAATGAGTGAAGCATTTTTTATTTGAGATAAATATCATGTCAACTTTTTTCAGGATTTAAGAGTACTTGCACTTGCTGTTGCACACAATGAAATGAAATTGTATGATAACTTGGGACAAGAACAACAGCTTGTGCAAAACTTGGATACGAGTTCACTGCTTTCTGCATTTTCCCTGTTTGAGCCCAAAGTTGAAACCTTTTGCAATGACATTGTGAAGTAGATGGTGTTTTCTTATGTTTTATCCAACCGTTCCACACTAGACCCTGTTGACTTCCTCTTCTCTCAGTCAGAGTATGCTACTTGTTTTCAATTTCTTGATCCACTCTTCAATTGTATAGCTCATATTTTGTGTAGGCCATTGGGTACCTCTCAGCTGCAGGATTTGGTGCCAAGTTGCTTGGAGTTTTTGGAAATGGCATGGTGCAATCATTTATAAATGCACGCACACTGACCCAACTTGGTAAGTCTTTGTTGAGATAATTTTTTTTTTTTTTTTTGAGTGAGATTCTCCAAGGGAATTCTTTGATAAATTGGATATTATTTATATGCAACCTATATGATAATATGACCTTTGATGCATATGTTATTATTGGGAAAACAGGGGAAAAAGAAAAGCTAAATTAATTGAGAATCTACTGAGATTCTTCACTGTAGCTGGTGAACTACAAAATGAGCTTCAATGTCCTGGTGATTTTGTGGGGGGTTTATTGTGATATATTGAAGGATGATGCAGTAAAATGATCGTGATATAGTTAATTTCCATGCATTAGTTGTGCTCTGAAGGCTCTGAACTAACTTGCATCTTGGTGGGTTGGCTTCAAGCTATAGTTCAAAATCATTGAGGTTCCATCCTTATTTTGGTTTCCTAGAAGTTAAGAGACTGTAACGGTTTGTACCAGTGACCCCCCATTACCCTTTACTGTAACCAAAAAAAAAAAAAAAAAAAAGATTGATGTTGAAACAAATGCTCCAGTCAACCATACAAGAACTGAAAAATCCCTTGGCAAAATATTGCTTTACATGATTGGATCCTATCATTCCTATGTAATCCCATCCAAACATTGGGTGTGCTTGGATGTACATAAACGATTATGTAATTTTGCATGATAAGGGCTTCAACCACTTCCATGCTCCAACTGGTATGAGGTTGCTTGCCTTTAATGGTTAACAGCTGACTTGTTGTATGGTGTATATAATTAGGGCTGTTCATAGGTTGGACTTTCAGGTTGACCTCTAATCTGGGATCAACCTAATCTAGATCACTTCCCAACTCTTGGACCCAGAACAGAACCATTAAGCCATTTGAACTGAATTGAACCATCTTAAGAACAATGAGGTTTATTTGGTTTGCTCCTTCGTGATCAGTAGGTAACAGGGTTGAATTATGGAAATGGCTTCTTTGAAAAAGCAAGGGTAAGACTACATACAAAAACAACCCTTCTTTGATCCTTGCAAAGTGGAGAGCCTAGTGCATTAGGGACACCCTTCTTTAAGTAACTCATTTGTTCACGTCCCGTCATGCAAAGGTAAGTAGAAAATTGAGATTTAATTGCAAAGGTAGTAATAAGAATTAGATTCCAATAAAAAGCAATATCTAGCACAGACAAAAAAATAAAAAATACTATAGTCTTTTACTTCCTTTGTTAGATGGAAGCAATTTTGATGAATAGATGTGAAGGTGGTACACTCGCGCGCGCACACTCACCTTTGGAATTTCTCTCTCTCACACACACAATGCAATTAAAAAAACAATTTAAAAAATGCTCATCCACCATAGTTTTCTTTAAGCTACATACACAATATAGGTAAACAAAAATAATTCCAAACAACTTCAAATCATACAGAAGCAAATGTTGGCTAACAAGATAATTAACTATTCATCAAAGTAGCACATGATATAAAAATTTGATGCACTATTATACTATACATAAGAATGGTATTTGGGTGGCTTAGGTTAGTGAGTGCCTATGCAAAACCCAAACCAACCTAGTTGGTATGCTCATGTTGAGACCCAAGGAATCGAACCAATCTAACTCATAGAATGATGGTTTGGTTTGGTTTGGTTTTGTTCGTGTGTCCTTTTGAATATTTTACTCTTTTGAATTTTTAACACCCCTACCTCTAATTGCTCTGGACTCTTACAGATAACAAAGATGTTTGGTTCTGTTAAAAGAGAGCTTAATGCATGAGGGACTAAATCCACAATGTTCGCCTTACCTGTTAGTCTCTCCAAAGCTTATACTAACACGATTCAAAGTTCTTAAATATAGAACTCCTAATATTTCCTTGTTGATGTGCTGTGACACATTATTCTAAAGTGGAGGGTCTCAGTAACTGAAGCAGATTTTTTTTTAATTAACATGGAAACTGCATTTATTAAGAACAAGTTATCTCAAGTTCTTTTTATGTGGTCATTACAAATATATTCCTGAAAATTCTGATGATCAAGGATCTTCAGTTGACGGATCTTATATTCTTGACAGACATGAGAAAGCCCAAGCTGGCTGCAGAAATTGCAAAGCAGCTCCATAAGTTCCATCAGGTGGAAATTCCAGGCTCCAAAGAACCTCAGCTGTGGAATGACACTTTCAAGTTCTTTCAAAAAGGTTATTTTCTGATTAATAACTAGCTCTCTATACATGGTGGTGGTTGCTCATGCTAGTACTTATAACTGTGATAGTAAAGAATAAGGATCTCAGCTGTGTAGTATGATTATATTAGAGCACTCATCCACTTCATGTATTTTTTTCCCTCTCATGTTGAAGTGAATGCCTATTATTTCAGCATCCACTCTTGCATTTGATGATAGTGAGAAGCAGAAAATATATGAAACAATTTCATTTGAAGAAGTTTATACTGAACTTATGCAGCTCAAGGTAGTTGCTCTCGGCACGACTTTTTTTTATAATGGTGTTATACTATTGCATTTCTTTCTTTATTAGTAAATGGTACTAAAAATGGTAATCTGTCATTTATGCTGAATGAGTCTTGCAAAATATTATTGTGGCAACTTTTTGGTCATGTCATAGACAATTCATTTCAACTTGCTGATACATCTGAATACCCGATGGATATTTTTCTACCCTTGATAATATTATGCATATTTTCTGTTCAAAGGGACAGGAGAGTAGGCCACAGAATCCAGATAACGAAGTAAAATTCCACTGTAGTTTCTGTACAGGTTTCAATTAGCGGCATCCTCTTTACACACATGGATGTTAGTCTGTATTGCAAACTCCTATGACAATCATATGATTCAGACCGTTGTAGATGCACATGTTCATATGACTGGTATTGCTGAGTTTTTATTGCTCGGATGCCTTATTATGAGATTCTTACATAAGTGAATGGACATGGAGATTGAGAAAGAGACAGTGATTAATCAATTGCAGTAGAAATGCACTCATTGTGCGTGTGAAGTTTGGATTTGGTTGCTTGGGCTCATTTTTGCCTCTTTCTATGATTGACAGTTTACTCATTTTTGTGGTCTTAAAAAGTTTTCTTGTTTCAGTTGGGACTTTTGATGAGAGATTAGAATGGTTAAACTTTAATCTGATAGTAGGAGTTAGAATTTATTTTTGATAAGGTTTTTTTAGACTTTGTCTTTTATTTTAGAAAGATATGTTTCGAGGGTTGAATTATATTTTAGTTTCAGCCTACAAATAGGCTTAGGATGTAATCAGAAAACCAGCTTGTTGATTTTGAATAAAATAAATTGTTGATTCTGCTTGTTAAAATCTCTCACTCTGGTCTCCTCCAACCATTCTTCTGCTTATTCTTTTTCTCCTTCCCACAATTTTAGTTTTGAAGTTGCACCTTCAGAATGAAGAAAAGGGTTCATGGAATAAATATGCTCTTGGAAGATGAGGCAAATTACTTTTCTTTTCCCTGTTAACTTCAGCGGTTCCTTTTCTGTTAGGATTAATGATGCTGATTTTTGTTGATTACTTGTTATAATTGTGACCGGGAATTCAAATTAGATTGAGATCGGGACTCCTAATTTGACTATGATTAGGAATTCGAATTTGATTGTAATTATGATGTTGTCAAATTTGATTTTGAGTGAGATTTATCTCATTTGGAGGAACTCATGAATTATTTTCTAATTGGGATATGATTTCCTGTGTACATTTATAGATGATTTTAGATCTATAAATAGGTGTCCAATATTCTGGAATTAGTTGCGGCAATATTATCTTAGTGATATTTTGATGTGACAATATCACTTTTGTATTAACAATTATTTACTTAGTGATATTTTGTTCTTTCTGCCTGTTGTTTTTCCTGATTTGGGTTTTTTCACGTAAAATTCTGTATTCATGTGTGGTTGATGGTTTGTATTTGATCCAATTTCATAACAAAGTGGTATCAAAGTCATTGGATTAAACCATCAACATTTGACAAATTTCAGTTGTTGGATTTGCAACTTTTGTACCATATTTTGGCTAGGATTCCTAGCAGTTGTCATCTCTTGCCTCCGCTGTTGTCTAGCTGCCCTCGCCATCATTGCTGCTATTGATGGCCGCCTTTGCTGCCGCCACAAACAACCTAGTCTTCCTCGTCGCCAACCGTCAACGAGTTATAATTTCCTTCTGCCATCAATAGTTCCTCTCACCATCGGTCTTTTGCCATTTGACCACCACCGAGAGCCTAGTTCCAGTCGCTATTATTGACTGTTTTTGTCTCCACGAGTGACTGCTTCTGTGTTTTTGTTCGACCGTTTTTGAAGCCATTGTCGATGGATGCCTTTGCCTCTGTTGCTGTCATCGATTGCCATTGCGGCCTCTGTTCATTGTGGCTCTTTGGTTTCTTTGGTTACTTGTTTGACCGCCAGCCTCCTCCTTGCTTCGTCGCAGATCGTTTGTCTCCCTTCCTGCCGTCGCTTTATTTAGCCATTTTGCCATTGTCAGCCATCGTTGGAACTCCCTCATTCGTCATTAACACCACCAACAACCCCCTCTTTGGTTTGCCATTGTCGGCTGTTTTAGCCAACCCATATTCGATCTAGATCTAGTCCAACCTGACCCGCCAAGCTCAATCAATTTCAGATCTGTTCAACCTAGATCTAACCCAACAAACCAAATTTGACCCCGTTAGATCTGTCTAGCCCAGATTCATTTAGATTTGTTGCCCAGATCTGCTATCTTGGTTTAGATGTGTGCAAGTTTGGCACATATGGATTTAGATGAAGGTGAAGTTATTAATGGTGATTTACATTGATGAATGTGGAGTCATTAAGTTGCCTTTGCTTTAAGTGTAGCTGAAGATATCCACTACAGTAAACCTTGTGTGGATTTGGGTGGTATTCCCTGTGGTATAGTTTTGGTTGGTATTTATCAGGAGATTAATTATCTGTGATTTTGTTAGAAGAAAGAATTTTGGATAATTCCATATTTGAATTTTGCGTCAAGGTGGAGTTTGTTATAATTGTGATTCGGAATTCAAATTTGATTGAGATTGGGACTTTTAATTTGGTTGTGATTAGGATTTTGAATTTGACTGTGATTATGATGACGTCAAATTCGATTTTGAGTGAGATTTATCTCATCTGGAGTAATATTCTCATGAATTATCTTTTGATTAGGATATGATTTTTTGTGTACATTTATAGATGATTTTAGGTCTATAAATAAGTGCCCAGTACTCTGAAATTAGTTGCAACAATATCATCTTAGTGATATTTTGGTGTGACAATAACACTTTTGTATTAACAGTTATTTACTTAGTGATATTTTGTTATTTCTGCCCGTGATTTTTCTCAATTTGAGTTTTCCACGTAAAATTCTGTATTCGTGTGTGATTGATGATTTGATCATGATTTGTATTCGATTCAATTTCGTAACACTTGTAATTGTTATCTTGTGATTGTCAAACAGGAATTGACGGTTCACTTTGATGCTCCTGTGGTTTTTGCACACAATGACTTGCTTTCTGGAAATATTATGTTTAATGATGAAGAAGGTACGCACAATAGCTTAATGCTGCAATATTTGTTTTTCCCTGGTTAGAGAACCACTATATATTCCAGTTTACTGGTTGTGTTGTTCTCACTCCATATCCAAAATGTACAAACCATGCCTTTATTCTTCATGTTGTAAAGTTAAGTTCCTACACCCCATTTTATGGAGGGTTGGCCATATACACAGTTCAAAGGAAGCTTTGTCACTAAAAAGTTTACTAATGCTCCTCTGTCTTGTTTGGTTAACTCTCTTTCTGGAATTGGTATATATTTTGAGTTTCCAATTAAGTCCACTTTGTCTTCATGCATGTTCTTTTTTTGTTCTCTATGTATGCTGTACTTCACTTTTTAGCACACAGAGTTACTAGTTCTATGGTTTCACAACACAAAGAAACCTTACCAAGACAAAGATGATATATCTGCTCAGATCCACCATTTTGTTCACTTTGGTAGATGCATAGTTCCAGAAGGGTAAATGCAAACTTGGAAATGTGGTCCAATGAAAGGAGAAGTATTAGCCAATAGGTCATCTAATTTAATTACGAATTTTATGTGCAGCAATTATCTGAATTCTGTCAATCTATTTCAATATTAGCGAGTGACTAGATATTGTTGTTGAAATATGGACTCTAAGAGCATTGATAAATAGTACAAAATTGTGAGGAATTCGTTTCTAAAATTGTGAGGAAAGGTTACATCATAAGATTTTTAGAGTTTTGGAAAGGCCTAGGAAGAATTTTATGAGAGTTTCATCATGATTTTAGAAATGGAATTGTGGGTACATAGAGTTTACTAGTCATTATGATGTATGCCTAAGCTTATATGTCAAGTTCCATAAACATACATACACATAATATGTCAAGTCTTTAGCATTGCCTAAGCTTATTAAACATTGAGAAATAGACAATTTTTGGATGTGAATGCTATATCAATTGGTACTACTAGTCAATGCACATCATATTGGGTAGAAAGGGTACACATTGAGCATATACCATACTGCCATGTGTATTGATATAAAGATGCAATACATAAAATTTTGTATTGATACTGTTAAATAAGATATGTAAGGGGTATTAGTGTAATTAACTCTAAATACTTGTATTTATATATATACTCTTGTATTGTACACTTGGAGAAATATATAGATTATTTTATTCACATAACATGGTATCAGAGCCACAACCCCTAGCCCAACTCTAGACTCAGCCGCCGCTGTCTATCTCTTAGATCATGTGGTCAGATCTCACGCCACCCAGATCATGCTGCCTAGATCTGTCGTCGCCCAGATCGCGCCTAGATCCGCCGCGTAGGGCCCAGATTGCACGGTCTCTTCTTCTTTCGGCCGGTCACCCCCAGCTCTCGCAACAGTTTCTCTGATCTCCGGTTGCCATCGCCTCGCCTCGCTGATCCAAATCCAACCATACTTTTCCCGGCCGACCCTAGATCTAACCGACCCTAGATCTAACCGTCGGTCTTCAGATTAGGCCACTTCCGCCTAGATCCAGCCACCGTTGTTTCGGATCTGTTCTTCCTTCTCTTCGATTGTGCGACCTGACTTGCTCCAGATCTGTTGTCTCCAGATCTGTCGTGTATGTATATAATAATAATAAAATAATAATAATAATAATAATAATAAATTTGAATAAAACATCAAAATGCATTGATAACTACATAATATACTACTAAGAACTATATGCCATTTGACAACTATTTCTAAAATATAGGTATTTGATTTGATGAATGCAGATGAAAGTAGAATCTTGTCCGGTAAACATGAAAAGAAACACCATAACAATTATTTTTTCTCATTATTGTAAAGAAACTTGAATACAAAAGAAATAAAGTGTGTGAGAGAGAGAGACTTTCAATTATTGAAAATGAATCAAAACATACAAATGATAGCCTTGCTCCAGTTTATATAGCAAGCTGAAATATATATGCACTGCACAAAAACATAACAATAGAACAACCTACACAAAAATATAACTCATCAACAATTAAAAGGAAGACAACCACTTATCCGCGTATCTGTTATATGCTTCAACATTCCCTCTTAAATCAAACTCCTTGGAGTGAGTTATTTTTGAAATATTGACAGCGGACTTAGGACTGTGTTGTGTAGGAGACAAAACCAGACCAAGCTTCGTACAAAGAAATAGAAACCAATCTCTTGACAGTCCCTTAGTGAGAATATCAACAACTTGATGAGTAGTAGGCACATATTGAATCTCAATTTCACCACTTTTAACCTTCTCTCTCACAAAATGAACATCAATCTCCATATGTTATATTCGAGAATGAAAAACAGAATTCTTTGCCATGCTTTTAGCAATCAAATTATCACTCCACATAATAGATGTGTTTGAACAAGCATAACCCAATTCAGAAAGTAAAGACCAAAGCCATAAAAGTTCAGTAACACCAAGAGCCCCAGCTCGATATTCAGCCTCTCCTACAGATCGAGCTACCACAAATTGCTTCTTAGAACCCCACACAACTAAATTAGTACCCAAATATACACAAAAGCCATTAGTTGATCTCCTTGTAATCTTGCAGCCAGCATGGTTTGCATATGTGTAAACGGATAGAGACATATCTTTAGAAGATGAGGAGAACAACAATCCTAGACCAACAGTGCCCTTAAGATACCTTAATAATCTCTTACAAGCGAACCAGTGTTGCAATCTAGGAGCAGACAAAAATTGGCTTAGTTTATTAACCGTGAAGGCCATGTCCAGTCTTGTATAAGTCAAGTATTGCAAAGAGTCAATCATAGTATGATACAAAGAAGGATTAGCAAACAAATCACCCTCATTTGTTAAAGAAACACCTGATGCTATCGGTGTAGAGCAGGGTTTACAATCCTGCATAATAGCTTTCTTTAGCAAATCCATTGTGTATTTGGACTGGGTCAAGTATAAACCATTTGAATTTCTATAGGTTTCAAATCCCAGAAAATAACTAACTGGCCCAAGAGTCTGGAGAGCAAAATGCTTGTCCAAATCACGAATACAAGACTTCAATGCATTAGGATCAGAACCAGTTAATAAAATGTCATCAACATAAACTAGGATAAACAACACAAATTTAGTAGTGCGTTTGATGAATAATGAAGCATCTGAAGTAGTTTTAGAGAAACCCCAGCTCTGTAAAACAGTTTTTAACTTTGTATACCAGGCTCGAGGAGCCTATTTAAGTCCATAGAGAGACTTTCTTAATTTGCAAACATGTGCGGGAAACTTAGAATTAACTAAACCCTAAGGTGAATCATAACAACATCTTCTCCCATTCAAAAAAGTATTATTGATGTCAACTTGTTGAATTTTCCAGCCAAAAGATACAGCTAGGGAGAAAAGAACATGAATGGTAGGAGCTTTCACTATGAGACTAAAAGTATCAGCATAATCTACATCCGAATTTTGAAGAAAGCCCTTTGCAACAAGTCTGGCTTTGTGTTTAAGAACAGTCCCATCAGAGCTATACTTGACTCGGAAAACCAACTTACAATCGATTAAATTCATATCAGCAGAAGGAGGAACAAGATCCCATGTATGTGTACGCTATAAAGCTGAAAATTCCTCTTCCATGGCTTTAACCCATCATGAGTCTAAAAGATCTTCACGAACTAAATTTGGTTCTAAAGAGCTTACTAAGGCATAAGGTGAAGAGGTCACTAACTGTTTAGACTTAGATCTTGTAATCATTGGATGAATAGAAGGGGCTGGTGCAGACATAGGTTTAGGAACAGGTTGTGTAGGTGCAGAAGATGAGGAATGAGATAAAGGAACAAACAAAGGTGGAGAAGATATAGAACGTGAGTGCTAAACAGAAGAAGAACTTGAAGAAGGTCTGATAGGAGTTAAGGGAAAAAATTGGAAGTAAGAAGTGGATAACCCATTAGTTTGACACCCCAACATTGTCTGAATTACATGATCGAGAAGGAAATAAAGCTGCAAAAGGAAACTCATTTGGATTGAATTGAACATGTCTCAATACATACACTTTTCCCGATGGATGCAAACACTTGTAACTAGCTTGAGTTTGGCTATATCCAATGAAAACACATTTTGTAGAATGAAAATCAAATTTGTGCTTGTTGTAGGGTCTAAGATAAGGAAAACAAACACATCCAAAAGGTTGAAGATATAGGTAATTAGGTGCCCGTTAGTATAGAAGATCAAATGGAGTAGTTAATTTGAGAGGAGTAGTAGGCAACAAATTGATAGTGTGAACAACAGTGAGAAAGGCCTTTACCCAAAAATTCAAAGGCATGTTTGCATGAACTAATAGAGTTAGACCCATTTCCGCAATATGTCTTTGTTTTCTCTCGACGACCCCATTTTGTTGATTGGTATAAGGACATGTGAAATGAGGTTGGATCCCATGGCTAGAAAGATAGGGTAAAAAGGCTTTAAACTCTCCCCCATTATCAGTTGTCATGACCTAAGGAACAATAAAAGAGCATCATGATAATATGGTTGCAATAGTTTGTCACGAGACTAGGGAGACATATAGTTTTGCGGCCAAATTTTGTATTGGCTTGGATATTACTTACTTGTATTGCCTTAGTATTTCATTCTCTTATTTGTATTTCCTTTCCAGTTGGTTAGTTTGTTATGACAGAATCTGCCAGGTGTTTTGAAAAAAAAAAAAAGATGAGATTTGATCCTATCAGATCTAAACAATCTTGTTTTTTTGAACATGAAGAGATAAAGAAGCCATTGCCATTGCCGGAAATACTAGGCCTACTAAAGGCACAAAAATAGAGGGAAGGTTAAAATCTGTCATAGAATGAATACCTCAATTTACTATTTGTACCTGTTATTATTATATTGTTATAAAGATATCTTGTAATAATTATAATTAATTCCTATCATAGATAATTACTATCTAATAATCTAAAATTAAAATCAATTATTAATTCGATTCGAATTATTATATTTATATTCTATTTATTAAATGAAAATTTCAAATTTCAAATTTAAATTGCAATATTTAAATTATTAAATTGTAATTCTAATTAATATAGATCGAGGTATATATCTAAGTGAGTCCATGTGCTAGAATAGGACAAATCAGTTAGTTAGAGTGGATGTGATATGCTGTGGCAGCACCCACGGTTCAAGCTATATAAGCTTGATCCTTCTTCAGTAAAAGGCATGCTGATTTTGATATTGAATTCTGAATTCTCTTCTAAGATTTCTCTCTAATCTCTCTCTCTCTCTCTCTCGTTCTTCTACCATTCTCCCTCAATTCTTTCTAATTTCTCCCCCATTCTCCTTCAATCTTCCCTCTATACATTCTGGTCTTAACTTTAAACTCTCCCCCATTATCAGTTTGAATAGATTTCAGTTTTGCTTGAAACTGAAGTTCAACAAATTTGTGAAACACAATAAAGTTAGACAGGGCATCAGATTTAAGTTTCAAGGGATATAGCCAAGTGTAACGTGTATGGACATCACAAATATGATATAGTATCTACATCCTTCTATTGACACCACTGGTGAGGGTCCCCATAGATCAGAATAGATCAACTCCAAAGGTTCTGTGCATTTGATTGGACAATCAACAAAAGGAAGCTGATGCAATTTTCCCATTTCACATGAGTCACAGAAAGAAAGTTCAGACTTTGAAAAAGAAATTTGAATTTTATTCAAGACACTTTTCAATACATTGGATAATGGATGCCCTAACCGGGCATGCTATTGTTGACAAACATTCTAACTTTGAGCTATATTAGCACTAACTAACAGTCCATGACCAAATGAAGACTGTTTATTACAAGTATTCAAAGACAACTGCTGTCTAGTATTTTGGTTCAAATACAAATCAAGTTTAGAAGAAAACGGTTTAACAAACTGCTAGACAGGATGAACAGAAGAGCTGGAAGCAACATGAGCAAATGCTAGAATCATTGATAAAGTCCATCCTTAAGTTATCCCCGGAGTAACACCTGGTCTGAACTCTTGTCCTTTATCAAACAAGAATCAGAATAAAATTTAGCAACAACATTATGATCATGAGTAAATTGTGACACACTTAGTAAATTTTTAGTAATGTTAGGTACATGAAGAATATTAGGCAAAGAGAGAACAAATTTAGGGTGAGTTTGAGTGTAAACATGACTAACACCAATATTAGATATTGGTAGATTCTTACCATTTCCAACGATTACTTTATCTGCACCATTGTAGGGAGCATTCAGTGAGAGATTGTTAAGTTGTGAGGTAATGTGATTCGTGGCACCGGAATCAACGAACCACGAAGGATCTGCCAAAGAAGACTGAGGGAGATTTTCAGGTAAAGAGGAAAAATTGTCATAGGAAGCTCCTTGTACTGAACCTATCTCATTCATGTAAGATCCATTAGAATCACTAAGGGAAGTCATGTAAGCTCTAGGATCGTTCTGAACAAATCCATTGGATCTGTTGAAGTTTTGATTCAAATTCGGTCTCTGAAAATTTCTGTCAAATCGGTGATAACATCTATCAGTAAAATGTCCTGGTTTGCCACATAATTGGTAGTAAAACTTCTGACCAGAGGCTCTACCTCGACCTCTATCGCCACCTCGATTTCCATTACCACCATAACCACCACCTCTTGATGGATAACATCCTCTATTATCATTAGTGTTATTGAAATTACCAGCATTCCTTGAAGCTACATTTACGGACATAGGATAATTTATGATCGATTCAAACTGACCAGATGATATCGGCAGATTCTTAGCACTAATTCTTTGTTCATGCATCAACAATAGGTATTGTTCTTTTTCTAAATCAATATCGTCCATTTGATATGTAATCAAACTAACAACAGTTTCATATTCTTGATCCAAGCTATTTAAAATAGGAAGTAAAACTTCCTTATCATTCAACGGTTCACCAATCGCTGCTAAAGCATGGCCAATGGTTTTTATCTTTAGCATATAATCATTCACCGAGAGTGATTCTTTCTTGAATGCTCGTAATTGTTGTTTTAGTTGAAAGGACTTAGCTATAGTTTGCCTTGAGTAAAGATTTTCTAGTGAATTCCATAGCTAAGATCTTAGCAGATGATTCACAATGAATCATTTGCGCAAGAACATCCTTGTCAATGGTGGAGAATAGCCAACCGAGGAGTAGTTGATCTGATCTGAGCCAATTCAGGTATTCTGGATTTACGATTTGAGATCCAGCTTCTCCTCCTCCTGGATCTTGCACATACTTCACTGTAGACGTCGACTTGTTAAGAAACGATGTGAGATCGAAGGCTCTAACTGTCGCAAAAATTTGAGCATTCCAGAAGATGTAGTTGCTAGAATTGAGTTTAAATGGAATGAAGCTAAAAGCTTTAGCTATTGCTGCAAAATCATATTGCGATGCAGATGACAAAGAAGAGGAAGATCGAGGTGACGGAGAAGAAGAACTAACAATCGGATTAAACGCCATCGAAGTAGAGTTATGTTGGCTCTGATACCATGTAAAGAAACTTGAATACAAAAGAAATGAAGTGCGAGAAAGAGAGAGACTTTAAATTATTGAAAATGAATCAAAACATACAAATGACAGCCTTGCTTCAGTTCATATAGCAAGCTGAAATATATATGCACTGCACAGAAACATAACAATAGAACAACCCACACAAAAATATAACTCATCAACAATTAAAAGGAAGACAACCACTTAACTGCCTATCTGTTATATGCTTCAACAATTATCTTATTTTTTTTCTCATTATCTTATTATGATTAGCCACTGTAGATTCTCACTTTGCTTATTGAACCCCGTCTTTGTTGATTTATAGTTGTGTTTTTTGTAAATGCATATGTTTGATACTATTAGGAAATAATCCACCATTGGACAATAGTGAAAATAGGTAATATTATGTTTTGTAGATTAAATTTATTATAAAATTGTGTATGTATATATATATATATATTTAATAATATGATATATAATGATAAATTTGAATAAAACATCAAAATGCATTGATAACTACATAATATACTAATAAGAATATATGCCGTTTGACAGGGAATTGACAGCTATATCTAAAATATAAATATCTGATTCGCAGATGAAAGTAGAATCTTGTCTAGTAAACATGAAAAGAAACACCATAATAATTGTTTTTTCTCATTATCTTATTTTTTTTCTCATTATCTTTCTATGATTAGCCACTGTATATTCTCACTTTGCTTATTAACCCCATCTTTGTTGATTGACATCCAGATAAACTCTATTTAATTGATTTTGAGTATGGATCATACAATTACAGAGGTTTTGATATTGGAAATCACTTCAACGAATATGCTGGCTACGATTGTGACTATAGCCTGTACGATATCTTCCTTTCTCTTCCATCCTTTTCCATTATGATAATCGTATAATAGACTATTGATTTTTGAACATTGTCTTCATGTAGATATCCAAGTAAAGATGAGCAGTATCATTTCTTCAGGCATTATTTAGAACCTGAAAAACCTTTTGCGGTATGTAGATATTCAAACTCGTCCAATTTGCACTGGTTGTGCATTCTCTAAACATAATTCTTGGGTTTCAAATTGAATGGGTGCAAAGTGTAATATTTTCTTCAGTTGCTCTAGATGTGCCTTTGCCTAGGTAGAAGAAGTTAAAGCCCAGACTTGATATATTATATATAGGGCAAAAGGACTTGTCTTGTTTGTTGCATCTTGATCTTTTTGTTGGGTTGTAAGTGTCCTTATTAGATTCTGACTTCTATTCTATGTTTGTTAGAGGTTAAACAAAGGAAGGATGGAAAATAAAGATAAAGAAGGATGATAAAATATTTTTTTTTTGGGTGGGTAAATTACACTCTTTAACACTTTTGAGGTTTGATAAAAAGACAAAGACATCCCCTAACATTTGAGAAATGATAGTGGTTCCTCAACAACGTTAACTATACTTTCCCTCTACCATTACTTCACAAATGTTAAAAATTTTAAATGACAAAAATATCCTCACATTTTTTCTCCCCTTCTCTCTTCTCCTTATATGGCAAACTAGCTGGAATCTAGCTCTTTCTCTCTCTGTCTCTCTAGTTTGATGATGGTTCAACTATCGTTTAACTGGAGAGAGGAAGAGATTGACAAACTATCAAATTTTGGCTTGTTCACTAGACAAAGGAGGATAAAGGGAGATAGAGAGAAATGTAAGGGTATTTTCATTGTATTAACAATGTTAACAATAATAGGGGAAAAGTGTAGCTAGAGTTGTAAATTAGGAGAGCTCAGTGTCATTTTTCAAATGTTAGGCTGTGTGTTATCTTTTTATCAAACCTCAGGGGTGCTTTCTTTTTACAAGATAAAGTGGAAAGAAAGCTGCGGAACTTTTGTTTGACTAGATTTAAAGATTTCTTGTATCTTATATTAAATATTAGATATAGTACCTAAGTTTAAATATAAATTTTCCTTCCAAAATTTCTTTAATTAAGTGGAGATATAGTTTTTGGTTGAAATAATATTTTCTAAATTCTTTTATTTTTTCTCCTATCAAATTTACAAAATATGACCTCACCTAGTAGAATGAAAGTTTGTGATTATTGTAAATCTACAAAATATGAGATTTATATATTTTTAAAAATTTTCCTGTATTCACCCTTATATCTGTGTTGACTGTGTTTGGTTCAGGTGGCATTCAGATCTTTTATGAGATATATTACATAAATTAACTAGGCAGTGCTCAATGTAGATATTGGTTGGACATGATGAGGAGTTCAGATTTGATGGGTTTTTTTTTTTTTAATCAGGTTTTGGAGGTTGGTATTTAGAATACTGCCGTCTCTTTGGCTTTCAGATGTTTCATGAGGTTTTATTACATAAAGTAACTAGAGAGTGCCAAATGTAGATATTGGTTGGACCTGATGGGGAGTTTAGGTTTGATGATTTGCTCGAGTTTTGGAGGATAGTATTTTCTAGAGTAGTGTTTGTTAAGTAAGATATAGACCAAAAAATATAAGATACGAAAAATATTCTAAATTTTTGTCATTTTTAATGTGTTTGTTAAATTTATCTAGCGATTCTTGAAAAAGAAGTCACATGATTTCTTTTTTGTCATTTTTCAAATATGATTATCTATCCATTTCTTAAGATAAATATATTTTTGACTTTATAGATAAGAAAAAATGATGCATATGTTATCCAGTTTATTCTAAAAAATTTAACAAATAGTTAGATAACAATTTTAAAATGTTTATTAGTCTTATATTGACCATTTCATATTTTGATCCAAAAAGTATTATAACCTTATCTTACTCAGTTTATCAAACGCTACCTAGTTATAATACTGCGATTCCTTTTTGCATCTTTAACAATTTAGACAAAAGTGATGCATTTTGTTTGTTTGTTTTTTTCTAGGTTGAAATGGAAGTAATGCAATTTGTTATCATAGCAAGATTACTTGATTTTCCACAACAGGGTGTCATTCTTGATTGGGTTCAGAGATTAGACGTACCTACCATGTTTTATCATTGCAGCTAATAAATGAAACAGACATGGACTTGGCTCTGCCTAAGTTCTTTTTTCCTGCTAAGTCTGTATGTCTGTGTCATCAAATATATATGTCAAAAACAAAGGTATCAAAATGAAAAACAGAAATTTATGATAGCTGTGGCTTATGGTTGCTACTTGGAGTCTAGGACCATCATATTGCGTCTGACATCATTGAATAGAAAGCTTGTATGTTTGCATGTGAGAAAGTTCCTTTTAATAAAGAACTAGTTAAGAAGAGAGAAAGCTGTTCTTAACCGCAGGTGTCTGACAAAGATATCGAGGTGCTCTACGTTGAGACAAACAGTTACAGGTTAGCTTCACACTTGTATTGGGCATTGTGGGCTCTCATCCAGGTACTTTTCTGTTTTCCAAGCATTGCATTCCAGTTTCCTAAATACAAGAAGAAAAGGTTTTCTGAAACCTATTTATGCTCAATGTTCACAGGCCAAGATGTCTCCAATAGATTTTGATTATCTCAGCTACTTCTTCCTGCGATACAACGAATATAAGAAGCAGAAGGAGTCCTGCTTCTCACTGGCGCAATCTTACCTGTCGGGATCTGGGACCCGTTGAAATGACATGGTATACATGAAACTAGCATTCGCTGTATCCAGTGAAGTTATAGGCAGACATGCAGCTTATTTGCTTGTAAAAATTCTTTGTAGTCTTGTAGAAGAAAGATGGAAAAACAGATTTGAAGCAATAATAGGGGCCTCCGGTTGTAGTACCGCATTCTGTTGTAGCTCTGAGGCTTGTATTCGATAAATAGCAAATTTGCAACTTTGTATTCCTTCTTGTTCTGTAACATTCATTTTCCACTAAAAATTTGGTAAAATTTTTAGACCCGACATGGTATATAAATGGTGTACTACAGAAGATGTGGTTTTGAATACGAAAGAAAGATTGGTAAGTTAAAATTTGATCATTTATCCAGTTCTCAATCCACTAGAAATTATTCCTTCTGCCAAATTTGCCTTAACAGCCCCAAATTAAGGTCCTCAAGCAATGAACCTGATTATCAAGATGTTTCAATGGAACACAAAAATGCAGGAATAGGAAGGCATCCACAAGAGCTTTGTTGGTTCGGATAATATGCTTTTCGACCTTCAAGCAACAGCTGTGTATCATATGTAATTCTGCAACACTACAACCAAAAAAAAAAAAAAAAAAAAAAAAAAAAACGAAAGAAGTGTGTTTATCGATTTAGCACCTTGAGTTGTTCGTCCCAGCGATGCAGTCGCCTGGGCAGGTTTCCAACTGTGTTGGCCTTTTTTTATCCATGCCATTGTCTTTCAAGCTAGAAGAACCTGACAGTGTATAATGTGACTTCTGGGGCGGTTCCTACCAGCAAGGCTCGACAAGAAGTTGGTGACCAGGGTCTTGAACTGCCCCTTTCCAGAGATGGTTTCCCACAGATGTTCAGCAATGCCACTCCTTGGATCCTCAGATTGAGATTTAGATACATCGACTAGAGACATGCTCATATTGTTGCGGATAATACAGAGTTTTCCATTGAGCGGGACAAGTGCTGCCGCTTCCAAAGCCTTAGAGTTCCCCAAATGCATCTTACTGTCGATATGCTTGCTCCAAGAATCAGTCTTTTCATCAAAAACTCTTAGTTTGCATCCATCTTTACAGTCCAAAGCATAGAGATGCCCGTTCAGGGAAGTGCTTGGGTTTCTCCAGCCTGCAACCATTCCATCGTAAACAGGGCACCAACTATCAGTTTCGGGTTGGTAGACCTCGCTCAAGACCTGCCTGCGAGACCCTGTGCCCTTCAAGAACCACTTGCCCTCGTACACGACCCCAGTGAGGGGCACCATTGCCGTGCTCATATCAGAAATGAAGGACCACCTATTCTTGTTTGGATCATAAACTTCGGCTGATCTCAAGGACCGGTGGACGCCCTCATTCTCACCGCCCGCAACATACAAACAGTTGTTTATGACACAAAAACCAAACAAGTGACGCCTTCTAAGCATGTCTGGAGCACGGTGCCATTTATTAGTTCGTGCACTATAGAAAATTACTCGTCTCATGGATCCCTTGATAGGGTCTTTGCCCCCGAATAAATAAAGGTGACAACTACTGATAACAGCACATCCAAACCCTAGGGCTTCAGAATACTCTTTTGGGACAGGAGGGAGAGGCTGCCAAAGCTGGTAAATGGGATCAAAAGCATGCCACGAGATTTTTCCATCTCGCTCTCTCTTCATAACGTATATCCATTCTTCTGCTATTCCCAGACTCTTGCGGAGTGAGTAGAAGAAATTACCAGCCAAAAGACGGTACCATCTTTTGCAGACTAAGCGGAGCTTGCAATGCTCAATTCTCGGGACTCGGATTAAGCAAGCGACAGCCAGATCATCAGGGAGTCCTGGAAGCAGAGGGGATTGGTTCCGGTTTCTGTCACCCCGTGCTGGCTTTTGCCCAGTTGGATGAATCGATGGCTTGATCCTAGGCTGAAGACATAGCCTTGTGCCAGGAACATATTTCTTTGCTCCAGCAACAGTTTTGAGGCCCGCATCTACTCTACATAAACATGCTGTGGTATCAACCTGAATCAATAACAAACCTTGTCAATTTTATTTGTTTACTTGCCCTTTATGCAGAAATGAATGCAACACGTTATGTCTTTTTCAGTGACTCTGACAAGTATCCACATGTTGCATGTATATTTTGGAGCAAATTTTTCTAACTATAGATATCCATGCCAACATGCTAGCATAGGAAAGTAAGGCCAGCTAAATAACCACAAGGCTCATTTGAAATAAACTATCTATAATCACATCAAAATTATCATATCGGAACACAAAATATCCGTGCAAAATATTACATAATGCAGCTATTCTGGTATCCTTGCTTTATAGCTCGTGATCATCTGTTCCAGTTTCTAAGACAGCTCGAAAGGACACTGCAGACTGATGGCAAACAAGAAAGCCCAAAAGGAAACTGTAGATTGAGTGCTACATCTGGATCACAAATGGAAGGAAATATAGGAAGAATCCTCGCAAATTTATGATAAGCAAATTTATGATACACAAACTGCATTAGCCCCTTTTGTTTGGTCAAGTGAGAAGAAGACCAACAGAGGCTTGTATGAAGACAGTAAATAGAATGGAACAAATATCTAGCAAAAGATGTAGAGGAAGACCAAGAAAAACTTAATGGGAGACACTTTAGTATGATATAAATTATTAAAGTCTTACAAAAGATAAGGCCATAAATAGAAAAAAACTAGCGAGCTAGAATTCATGTGGTTGAGTCAACCCCACACAGTGGGATAAAAGTTCGATGTGTTGTTGTCTTCTCATTTCCTTCTACGACATCAACTTAAAGAATGAATTTAGTGCTTTTAAGAGAAAAAGGAAAGAAAGGAAGTTACACAACCATTGTTTTCCGTTCTCCAAAATAAAATTCTGCCCATATCTAGAGTTGAAAAAAACTCATTAACCACATCTTAGTGTCAAAGGGCATGAGTTAAAAGAAGAAGTCTTGGGGCTCCAATAAAATCTTATAGCCTCTATTTTTGTAACTCAATATAGACAAGTAAAACATGGTAATCACAATCAATAAACAAAACAATATAATAGTAAGAATTTCATGGAAAATTAATTGTCAGTGAGCACAATACACACTCAAAAAAGAGTGTTCTAGTTCCAAATATGATAATAGGATGGTGACAGAAGCTGGACTTAGTTCATATGGTTTTAGTTCATATGGTTTTCTTATAAATGATTTATAGCAAGAGCACCCAGCAGATTTACATCTATAGGAGCACTGTAAAATTGGTTTTTAAATCAATTCAATGATGAGATCATTCATGTTCTGAGATCCAAAACCAATGGGGCTCAAATAATCTCGATTAGTCTCTTCTGTGAACTCAGAGAAAGGAAAACACCATTGCTACATAATTCAAAAATAAAATTGCTTGCAGAAAGAATAATAAAAAAGGCACTTAAGGCATATGAACAAGCACCCCAACATTTGACCAACATATACATTAAATTTGAATCACTGAACAAATAGATCATTGATAAAAGCAGGAAAGGAAAACAATAATCTCACCAGAGGCGGCTGAATCATCCTCTCCATTCCTTAAAATCCAACCAACTTCAAAACCCACCTCAAAGTTCAATTACCCAGCACTCTGATCACCATCCTGCAAGAACAACATATATGTCACAGACCCATAACTCATTGAACTTAATATCACAACTAAACCACATCCAAGATTGAGCTCTAAAATCAAAATCCAAGCTTACACATTTAGATGGATTCTGTGTTCAGATTCTTCACGAGCCTACCGCGATTCTCCACTGGGAACAACCATTTCAGGACAATCCAAATCCCATCTCAAGCACTAAGAAAACAAAAAACCCTAATTCAAGAATCACAAGTACGGTCCACTTCAGAGACTGATCAAAGTACAAACCCAAGTTTGACAAGTCCTTCAATCCTCAAAACCCATGTCCAAAATCAAAAAGATGAAGCAGAACCCTCTCCGAACACCAATTTCTCAGATTGGGAAAGAAACAGAAACAGAAACCCAAACCTTGAAGAACACAACCACAAATGCGAGACAAGAAGAAAATAAGTAACAAAAAGCAGCGAAGAAAGAGGAGACAAGAGACCGCCTAAATCACCATTGGAATGCTGAGTGGAGAATAGGGCCCATAACCTCCCAAAGGCAGCACAAGCTACCAAGCACAAGAGGGTGAGCAGACAAGAGAGAGAGAGAGAGAGAAAGATGCAAGAAAGAAAAGCAAACCTAAACCATTAATGGAAGACAGAGAGGGAGTGACGACACCAGGTGGTTGGTCGAAATCAAAGAACGAGGCTTGCAAGCTGATTTGGTACTTGAAGATGGCTTTGGCCCTCCCCCTTTGTTCATTTGCCCTCTCCAAGGTAGAGAGAGAGAAGATAAAGATTTAGGGAGAGAGAGAGGAGAGGGTGGGGGGGGGGGGGAGAGGTCTTTGAAAATATAAATATTAGATCAAAGTCTTAAGTTTACTACCTGATTTTAAATTTAATATATATATATAAATTCATAACGTCACAATTAATAAGTCATAAGATTAATATTAAGTGGGTGCAACCAATAAATTAATTTAAATAAAATTGAAATTTAATTTGGCCAAGACATTGTTAGAAAAGAAAATCAAGAAAAGAGCAATCTTTAAGTTAATATCACAACAGCAGTAGTTAAAACTACTACTTTTTTTAAACCGTAAATTATGGTAATATTATTAAATATAAAATGCTTATTAAAGCTTAATTTAAATAAACATTAATATACCCATCTTGGAAAATATAAAAATAATGGGTATGAACAATGGACAAAATACATTGGACAAAGATTCAAAGCCAAATTTTGTGGGTCCCGCAGCACCTCAATCCCACCAAATGCTCTTCAAAAGCCTGAGAATTTTCCTAGCCTGCGTGTGGACCCACCATATCAGGCTTGACTTGACTTGCATTTGCATGCCCATGAAGGGTATTTTAGTCCTTCTGCATGTGTGGCCCCACCAAACAGCTAGTTGATTTTCCCTTGGTGATGCTGATTAGAAGGAAGGGGCGGGGCCCTGCCCAGAATGGATGATCAGGATCATGTGGGTGAGGTCGTATCAGTGTGATTTGAACATGATAACACTGCCACCACATCATGATTATCCCTAATTTGCTTCATTTATTGGTGGATATATGTGGCTAAGAGCATTTGGATACCAATGAATATTTGCCTTTTAAGTGAATGGAAAATATTATATCCAAGTATATATTTGATAAATAATTTTTATAAATTAATATGATAGACATAAATTTGTAACATTTTTTTAAATTAATAATAATTTATAGTTATTAGTAGATTTATTGTTAATTTTAAATATAACTATTATGAATTTGTATGAGATCATCATGAATTTATGTATATTATATTTGTGAAGATTATTTATTAAATTTATTTGTGAGTATAATCTTTTTTTAAATTAATTAATTTTCTCAATTGAGGTTGTTGACTCCTCTCCTATTTTTGTGTCTTTCTTATTATGCTTTAGTTTATTCATGAGATTTAATATAATCTAAATCTTATATTTATTATGCATAAAAAAGTTAAGAATAAAAAAGAAAAATGAGTTTAAAAGTTTGGATAATAATCTGTTGCCCATGACGGGGGCATATAAGGGGTGTGGCCATGATTAGACTTACGTCCTCCTTTAATTTTACCCGTATTAGACAAATCTTATATTGTCTGACAAGAATAATATAACAATGCACTTAGAAGTTTAGTTCAAGAATATTTTAAGTAAGTTATCATGAATTTAATAAAAAATAATTATTTTATAATTTTTTAAATTTTGTTTGATTATAAAAAATAATTAAAAAATTACAAATGTCTTGTGCATCTTGGAGATGATACCAAAGTGATTACTTAAATGATCAGCTGGATTCCTATTATTTGGGCATTGATATGTTATTATATCTTCAATTTGTGGTGGTGGCGGGGGGAGTTGAGAAAAAGCATAAGTGTCAAATAAATTATTATACATTAGTTTTAGACTAAGTTGATCATTTTATTTTAAAAATAATCAAATAAGGCACAAAATTTTAAGAGTTTGAGTTAAATTAGTCATTATATTTAAAAAAAAACACAAATCAAAAGTGTGGAGTTTTTCTAATTTAAACTTACGATTATGAAGGGTCGTTTCGATGACGAATAGAATTTGGTGTTATTAATAAAATTAAAAATTTGTTAGATAAGATTAAAAAAATATCTATCGTGATAGCTAATGTGACTTTAAATCTAAAAATATAGTCATTTATTTAATATTTTTTAAAATATAATAAGTAAAGTAATCCTCAATCTAAAAATTCCAATCCCACATTAGCCAAACGCAGCACAATATACTTTAATTTGCATCCTTAAAGAAGTACTAAAATGCTTTTGGGGGCATGGTTTAATTTCAAGAGAAATTTAGGTTCTAGTGGCTACCCATTTGGCTCCAAAACCTTTTCTTTTTCTGCTACATAATCCAATGGGAGATGATTTGATATTAGGAAAAGGGTATTAATTTATATATAAAAATCTCTATATCAAACTTTTGTTATATAAAAATTGTGCAAAGATATTATATTTCCTAATAATATATAGTTATTTAATAAACTATGTCATTAGATAAGATTCGATAAAAAAAAATTAGATAATATACAATGTGCATATTTGAGGTTTGGTGCAAGTGACAAAATATTTTTCTAGTTTTAAAAATTACACTAATTACTGTTATTATTTAAAAGTTATATTAGATTATTACTTGTACTGTTAGATTTATATTACATAAGAGTGTTATTGATATTTTGTATACTTATAACAAGAATTTTGTAATGTCCATTTTATAGATGGGACGCTAGTGTAATTTTTTGAAAAGTGAAAGATACACACTATAATTTAATAAAATCTTAAAAGGTGTATGGGAATAATTTACTCCAAATATTACATGCACGTGACTTCACCACTACAAAATGGCAGAAAAACAAGTTTTTCTTACAAAATGGCATCATTCATTTCACACCAAAACACCGACTATTTTGGTGCAAAATTCCAAAAGCCATAACTGTGCACAACTGATGTTGATGAGTTGAGCCTCATCTTTACAGAAAAAGGATCCAATCTTTTTAAGCACTTGGTATTCGTCAAACAGTTGCTCCATTTGGCACATCTAAACGTGGAATGATGGTGCAAAAAGCAAATTCCCAAATAGTTCAAAGCACTATAGGGCAAATATGGCCATTCTGCCTTTTCCTTTTAGTGGGAAGATGCTGAAAGATGTCTCCCTCTCTACTGGGGGGGACAAGAGGTGGTTATGGTCTTTGTGGGGATTAAGAAAGTCACTCAAAGGTGGGGCTTGCAATAACTTTGTATCACAATGGCACTAGCACACAAAGAGAGGCAATCAACATGTCCCAAAGCTTTTCAGAACTGGAGGACATTTTCAAATCCTGTCACAGCTTATCAATCACTAACGCGTACGTAAGGGCGTTTTTAATAGACTTTGAGAGTCCGAGAATAAAATTGCCCTTGGACCTAACAGTCTAATTAACGCAATGAAGACTTTGGTAAAAATCCATATAGACTCTAATGTTCCCTTCATAATGGTTAAATATATAACTTTTACCTGAAATAAGGTCCCCATGATGCAAACAACTGGAGTTGCTAGAGTGTCTGATCTATTGACTCCTTTGCCAAATAGATTCTTCCTTTGCTTTGATATGGATTTGCCACCATCAATGCAGAAATCATGTCTTCACCAGTCACTTGTCATCATCTGCAGCTTCAAACATCTCATGTTATATATTCAGATCAATTATTTATACTTTATCTTTAAACTAGTCGGCTAAAATATAATTGTAGGGTTCAACCTTCTCTATGGGCATACCCGCAACACAAATTTTTATGTATTTACCTGAAACCAGTGGTTTGTGAGCTAGTTTGCATGTCTAATAAATTTACTCTACACCCCAAAAGAATAATAGTTGCAGATTCTCATCGCCTGCCATAAAAACCCTAACAAGATAGGTGTCAAGATCCAGTTGAAGTGAAATAGATTCTTGGCAGGTGTGAAAATTGTCATACAATCTGAAGTTATGATCCAAATGAACAAGTAACAAATGACTCTACAGATACATGTATTGGGACTTTTGGCTCTAGTTTCCATCTTATGGGAGAGAGCTAATTCCTAAACAGTCAAAACAGTAGGTTTTCTCAAGACTATCATACATGTTATCAGCAGCAGTATCAGTTGGATTAATGCATCAAATAGAATGCCATGCTGCCACGAATTCTACCAAATACAGCATCTAAGAATATACAAAACAATTTTCAATCAAAAGAAAACAAACAAGATACAAGAATTCATCGAAGTCTATAACCATGTCAATCTCAATCTTAGCCCTCTTAACAGCCAAACAATTAATTTCTTGTTAGTTCTGCATTTATAACATCAAGAATCTAGAGTATTCATACAAAAAGTCGTACTAGAAAAAAGAATGTTTTCAATACACAAGACTTCTCGCTTTGTGAGAGTTAGGGAAAGAATCGTATTTATATGTAACTTTTCTCTTAGTTTTCACAAAGAGGTTATTTTTCCAACAATTTTGAGTTTGAACAACTGTTTACTTTTAAAATGCTATGGTCCCGTCACAAGAGGTATATAAGACAGGAATGGTGATCACCATGGTACAGCCCAATGAACAATCTTAAGAATTCAATCCACCTCTCTGCACCTTTATCATCAAATTCCCTGACGGCTACAACTACAACCTCAAAATACATTAATTGAGTTTAAATGTCACTAAGTAAATTAAAGCTTGATTAGTCTACAATAATTCTACTTAAAAAATAACATCACTCCATACAATCATCTCAAATAAAAGATTAGATGTTATTCCATTTCCATTCTCCCTTGCCATTTATTAGCTAGGCAACAGATTGTTGATTAAATTTTAACTGTCCTTGCACATGTAGCATTGGATTTGCTTCACTGAAAAGTTAGTGATATTCTGAATAGATTGTACGTGGGCTGGCTCCTACACAAGTTAGCGTGATTTTTGCAGCCAGGACAATAGCAAACAAAACGGTTACTTCTGTAGTAAGATTATGCATACGAGAAAATGCATAGGCTAGAGGTGGTGTTGAAGTGTGAAGAACTTTGAATTGATTCGAGTTTCTAATCATGGAAAACTACCAAGTGAGGTTATTTCTTGGGGTAGGGTTGTCATTTTTCGAGTGGAGTCTTATGTAGTTCATGTGAGCAGGTCGATGTGCATGAACTCGTAGGAGACTGATCTAGCAAACTCTAATGCCCTTGCATTACAAAAAAGTGATTCAATAACTAATTTAAAGAATAAATATAGTGTTTTTAGGATAACTAATTTAAAGAATAAATATAGTTGTTTGATAATTTTGCCTCCTTATTTTGTTATGAGACTTGGGGTATCCCCCGCTTAAAACTGTAGACGTTTTACTATTTTTTCGATTAATACAATTCTTATTTACATAAAAAAAGAAACCTTATAAATTGCCATGGTTAATTTTTTTGTGCCTACAACTAAAGCATTTGAAACTACATATATGCTTGTTCAATCCCCCTCCTAGATTTGAAGGATTTAACAAGCTGTTTTCTTGGAATTACGAAATGTTCTCATACTTTTGAGTAAAAAATTGATAATTAAATACTTTTATGATTTTAAGAATTTTTTTTAAAAAATTAAAAAATAGATTCCTGTTGCCTAGATAAATATCCAAGAGAGGAGTGAATTGAGTATTTAAAAAATATTTAACTATTGCTCCATGTTGCACAATCTTTTTAATGTGATCTTTTATCTTGAGGTTACAATAAACGTGGATATAGGTGAAGCATGTAATCACAAGATACAGAAGAATTTTATAGAGGTTCAGCTCTATAAAGAGTTTAATCCTTTATCTCAAGACTGAGTTTGAGGTTCTACTAGAGAGATAATAACTCTAGTTTTTAATTGGAGGTAGAACCAACAGAAAATCCCTTACCTAAATAAGAATAAAACACTAGCTTACACCAGCACATACAATCTCCTCACATACAAGTGAGTAAACAACAAACTTACAATCAAGAGTTTAAATCAAATAAGTAATTAGCAACAACAACAAATTATTCACTAGTACTTGAACTATCTTGCTTGAATACTTTTTAAAGTTTATTTACCAACACATTATGAACATTTAATTTTTCTTATATAGTGACAAAAAAAAAAAAAAAACTAGATGTTACAGACATAAAGAGAAGAGAAGAAGTGTGAAGGCTTTTAAATCACTTCAATTTTTTCAACCTTATCATCAATTTGTTTAAGTAGTTGTTGGGATCAAAATAAAGATAAGAATGCTTTGTATATAAGGTCAAATTGTTAAAGATGAGGAGACAACTTGAGGCATAATTGTGTATAAGCTTTATGGAGGCAAAAAAAATAGCATGTGTTAGAGCAAATCAGAATCTTCAAAAAAGTTTGCTAAAAGTAACTTTATTTCAACAAGAGATTTTTATCTTTATGTATAGGAATGTCAGATCTGAGTGGTAGGGTACAAGAGAAAATATTTACCATGAAATATACCTCTTGGCGTGTACAAACAAAAATATAGAAAGAAAAGAAAACATAGGTGATTGTTTAATTTCAGTCAACTGAAGTTACATCTTTGATCGACTGAAGTTTAAATGTCAACCATTTGGTTTACTTAAGTCAACTGAAGATAATTCTTCAGTCGATTGATGTTGTCCAGTGACTCAAGACATAAAGTTTAGTCGACTCACCAGTTGATTGAGGATGAAAATTTAAACTTTCTAGTCAATTTAGGTCGACTGAAGGTGATCTTTGGTTGACTTTAGTTACACGCAGACAAATACATACTCTTTACATTACTTTGGTCGATTGATGCACGGCTTAGATCGATCGAAGATACCAGGATATGAGAGAAATATGGAATATGCAAATACAAATGTGTACAATATCTTTGAGTATAAGTTTTTATAGTAATTAAAATCATTTTTGTAATTATTAAGGAGATAAATTTTTATGAGCATCAAAATCATTTTATTTTAACAACCTTGAGCATAAAAGTTCCAGCTGCCAAACCCCATTGCTTTTGTGTGGTATGAAAGGCGCAGTACAAACCAGTCTTGGACTTTCATTATTGGGCCTCGAATGATTTGGGCCACATTTGAACTTGGGCCTTTCTGGCCCGGACTGAATGCTATTCTTGTAATATTGGATTTTTTTTTAAAAAAAATTGTTATACTGGATATTAGAACTATTATCTCCACACCACAAAACGAACAATTGATCAAAAAAAATATATAAATGATAAATAAAATTAATGCTGAGAAAAAAAAGTTTTTTAAAAGTGATTTTTGTAGAAATAACTTTTATAAAAGTAATTTTCACGAGGAGAGAATTTTATAATAAATAATTTAATTAGTAATCATTAGCCTTTTCTTTGTATGATTGGTAGCTTGGCAAGTCCAATTCTAACTCTTTTAACTTATAAAGGGCTTGTGTCATAAAAGAGAAGCACTTTCAATTTTGTCTTGTTTGTGTGATTGTCTAAGCAAAAAGTCATTTTTGGCAAGGGCCTTGATAGCCAAAAGCCATTTTGCATTTGTGCTTAGACAAGGGACCTTTCTTTGTGGACTTTTAAGACAAAGGAGAAAATAGGACCACAATGTTTTGTTTGTATAATTATAATCACTTTTTTTGACACCCTTGAATTTTAGAGTTTGTTTGATAGTAGAAAAATTCTATAGAAAATGTCACTGAAGAATTAAATTCTATCTTTGATATTTAATATATTATATTTTTTATAAAATTAAATTTTATGGTACAACTATTAAAGTATGTTTTGACGTATTTTTCATGAAAAATTTCATCTAGTGAGGGGTGATTTTTGTTTTTCATGCAACTTAGAAAATGTTTTCTTTTTTAACTAAATACTATTAAACACACTTGTATTTGATTTGAATTGTTTTCTATGAAAAATGTCACATCAATGGAAGGATATTTTTTATACTTACATGTTTAATTGCTTAACATTTTTCATGAAAAATTTTGATGGTACAACACATTGAAACATGTTTTGACTTATTTTTCATAAAAAATTACAACTAGGGGGGTGAGAATTATTTTTTATGAAAATGAAAAATATTTTTTTTTCATCTTTTTTCAATCAAACACACCCTTACATTTCTTGTTTTTCTAGCCGTCAAGTTAAGAAATGTATAACACCCAAATAAGGGTTCATTTGGTGTAGCTTGAAGAGCTTAAAAGACTAAAGAGAAATCATGAAGACAATGTTTAGTTTCTATCACTTGTTGACACTCTTAAATTATATTCTTTTTGTCTTTCTAGTCATTAAGTGAAGAAATATACAACGCCCAACTAAGGTAACCCGACTAAGGGTTCATTGGGTGTAGCTTGAAATAGGGCTTAAGCTTTAAGTTAATTTAGTGATGTTTTTGAAAAATTTACTTATGAAAAGATTGTAGAGGTGATGATACAATCATATTAAAAATTGCTTAATGATGAGTTTTTTTTGACTTTTCAAAAACCTATGGTTTGGATGTAAATTTGATGTTTTTAAAAGCGTTAATAGTGCCCAATGCAGCTTAAATTTAAGTACAACATGGGGCAATCTAATATAATTTTTTAATATTCTATATTTTACCCAAACCTAAGGGAAAATTACACATTATACCCATGATGTTTAGTATAAAAACATTGAATACCCTTCCCTGTCTAAAATTGCTTTGACTACCTATATTATTTAAAAGTTATGTCATATTATCACTTGAGGTTGAATTTATGTTACTACAGATATCATGAAGTTTTATAAAATTACATAAATTTCTTAACAATTTTTGGACTGACAAAGACTTGGTATAATTTCTAAAATACAGAGTACCCATTATAATTTAATAAAATTTGAGTGCTCTTCCTTCAGGTTCAAAGGGATGGTTGGACATGGACTTGCAGCGACAGGGAACGGTCTCCGGTGATCGATCCGTTAAGAGGTGACTGACACCTGCAAACACTCCGACGCTCAAATAAGTAAGAGAGTAAATTGACAGAGTATCTGTAAGATAGAAAAGAACATACATTGACTTTTGATAGAACTGGTTTATATAGAAGGATGAAAGATCCTTTTACATGCATGCTTGTATCTGGCATTGTAGGATGATAAGATTGTATATCCGGTGTCGACAAAACTCCTTAATAGTGGCATGGTGCCGACGAGATCCTCATTAAATATGGATAAAATTTGTCATTAATAAGGATGAGATTTAGAATAAGTGCAAGAATATCCAGCATGCGACGGTAATGATATTGTTGCAGATTGGCGCAAGGCTAAGATCGGACTAAGATTGATTGGGTTGTGGGTGGAGGGCCAGAATTGGCCGTAGGCCAAGTGTCGGGATTGGGTTGGTACGGTCCAAATACCAAGTGTAATTTACCCTTGAATAATTCTTCTAAAACTCAAGAGCTAACTTGCAATTGTTAACCATGTTATTATAATGTAACAGTACGATTTTTTGGGTGCAGATTAACACCATTTCTTCAAACTTATATTCATAGAGATAAGCAGAGTTGATTATAGCCAATTAATTACGTTACTTTTATATGCAACGGGTGAGATATGTGGCATCATTGGTATAAATTAAATATATCCAAATTGCCAACTCATCAATATGAAACATAAGCGTTGTCTTAAGCAAAATTAAACTGTGAAGCTACACGAAACCTTGATTTACTCAAATACTAATCTTTTATTAAGTGACAACTAGATAAAGATTAATAATTAACTGTACATATAAAATGAACTAACCTTATGGCCAATGAACTAAGTGTGCTCCTGTATGTCATATACGTAGAGGAATATTAATCTAATTGCATACAGCTTATTAAACTATATATTATGGATTTGCAAATGTTTGGCATTCAATTATTGTGATGACTTTGTCCCGTCAGGGCTTAACGAGTCTCTCTCATGGTAATATATTATGGATTGGCTAATATATGTACTTTTTGATAATATTGAAATTAAGGCTATCAAGAAGGAGAGGGGGGGCTAGACCAACATAAATAACATAAATAACAAATGACAAAACAACACAATGTAAGATGATGATGTTGACAACAAACACATAAGACATCGACTTCATCGAAAAAATAGATGCTTGAATGAAAGTGAAGTAAGCAATTATAAGAATTTTTTTCCGTATAGATTATCTAAGTGTAGCTTGAAAGGTTTAGTTAGAAGTGAGGAAATGATGCTGGAGAGTTGCAACCGAGTTAAAAGCAAGAAAATGACCTAAAAAGTTTGAAGGTCGTAGGGTTTTTTTTTTTGTTTTTTTCAAATGTCATTTATTAGAATAAGTGAGAAAAACTGATCTTAAAAAATAAATAACAGAGAAAAACATAAAAACCTAAAGGAATAATTATTCTATCCTCAACCATCTTCCATGAGAGTTGAAATTAAATCAAGAAAACAAATGCATCTCCAACATGTCGTTGTTGATCAATAAGGTTCAAAATGGTCACTAGCCTTTCAAAGGTACAAGTTTATATTTTAAATTTATTTAAATATAAAATTTAATATAAATACTGATATGTGTGCGTGGACTGTCATTTATAAAAATTATGAGGCCTTTCAATCATGCAATTGTACCCAGTTGGATTGCATGATAGTGTACCTAATCTTTGGATCATGCTAAGGTACCTAATCTTTGGATCATGCTAAGGGAAAGGGACGTACATATTGCACGACAAAAGTCATTTAATTTCTTAAAAAAGGTAGATATTTTAAATGAAAAATATATTAGCATGATGATTCAAGTATTCAAGCAAGTGCGACTCCATCAAGACTTGTTGATCAAACAATTAACTTGTAACTTGTTTGCCTAAGACTATTAGTTACTTCTATTGGGTGGTAATAAATGCATTATATTTTAAAATATTTTATCATCTAATAAAAATATTCCAATGTTAAAAATAAATGCCTCGAGAGCATGGTTAAAACCCATAAAACATTCTTCAATAGAAAAGATCGGAGTAGGTACATATTTTTCATTATTCTTCTTAAAATTGGTATTCATATCCACATTAAGTGAATAATACATTAATCTCTTGAAATAGTGTAAATGGTTCACTACACACGTTTAAAAACTTGGGTTACTATAAGGTTATGGATTCAAGTATGTCTTCGTGTGGGTGTTGATAATTTATGTATATTCGAGGGGTCAGACCATAGGCTTTGACTTAGCCCGCAACTCATCTGTTCATCATTTTAAACTGAGGAGTGTGACAGGTTGTGGGTTTTAGAGAAAGTAGAATGATTTTGACTAAAGATAATATAAAACACCATCGTTATGCCAAGCAAAATAATAATAAAAAAAATAAATACATGCTGATAGAATTTGGTCAAGACTTGAGGCTTTTAGTCATCCCCTACTATAAGACTCGTAGTGCAAATTATTTTCTTCTCATCGATCAAAAACTTTAATGCTTAGTTTGACTTAGCATTTATTTTTATAGCTTTTAAGTTATGTAGTGTTTAAATTGATTATAACGTCTAAGGTAGATAATGTTAAACTAATAATGTGTTTGGATAAATATACTCTTAAGTCATCAGTTAATAGTTATGTGTTTGATTTGAAAGAACTGATAAGTTATAAATATTGATAAAAAGACGAAAATAAACATAATATTAAATAATATAAAAAATATCAATTTTTAATAATTTTTTTATAAATTAATTGATAAAATTTTACTATTAAAAAATATATAGGTTAATGTTACTGTTATAAATTAACATTGTATTAGTATAATTATTAAAAAATATATTTTATTAAAATTAATATATATATATTATATTATGCTATGTATGTTATATACAAACTAAATATATATTATTACATGTTATATATATATAGTCATATATACATAGTGAAAAAATGAAGAAGAAGACCGACAATGGAGAAGAAAATGGGCGACTGAGTAGGAGACAACTGCGAGAGGAGGTGAAGTAGGCGACAAGATAGCCAATGGCGCTAGGCGGCTTGCGGCAACAAATCTGGAAGCAGAGTCAGCGATAGTGATAGCAGGATTGAGGCAACTTGCGGTGGCGAACTGGGCTTGCGATGGCGATGAAGGAGTCGGCTTGCGGCGACCGAGCTGGGTGGCAGCGGCGGAGAAGTTGGAGGTGATGGTAGGGGCGATGGTGAGCTGGATGGCAATAGACGACAATGGCAGTGGGAAATTGATTGTAGAGGGTTGAAAAAAAAGGATATATGTTAGAAATTGGTCTTTTTATTGAGGATAAATTGGTAATTTCCATGGTTAACACAGCTTTTTCTCCAACGATTTGCAAAAGTTTGAGGGAAATGAGCTTTTAAAAAAGCTATTCAAATAGTATTTAAGCTATATAACTTTTAAACTATTTGAGTTTGTCAAACACTTAACTGAAAAAACTTGATACCTTTAAAGCTACATTAATAACTTATAAGCGGTCAAACCGCTTAGCTAAACGGACCCTAAATTTGTGCACTGGTGGCTCCAAATGATCCGAATTTGTCAAAATTACCATCCCTAAGTAAACTTGTTAGCTGCCCGGAAATATAGGTTAATAATAGTAATTAAATTTGGTGGATAACGTATGATCAAATCAACTAATTAAGCCAGCTTTCTTTGATAAAAGGTGGAACATTCTAGCTTAATGCTCGCAATTAAAACACATATATATCTGATTACGATACCACGTAACTAGTGACATTATTATATAACTTGTCAAAGAAAGAAATAAGATGTTCAAAGGGATGATATTTTGAATCTTTGATCATCGTGGGATCTACGTGTCACAGACATCAACATTAATTGGAAACCTCAACAACTACACGAAATAGATGGAGATCCAGTTGGAGAACCAGTCAGCACCCCATCCCCCCTTCTCTCTCTCTCTCTCCATATATATGTATATGTATATATATTAGTGCCATGCAGGAGCATAGACATATAACTCTCCTCCTTTTGGGTGGCCATTCTAATTGTTTCCTTTACGATCTAATTTATTGTTCTTTGAATATTCTCTGTGTTTCATTGGATTCTTCTGTCAATTATTTGTTGGGATCAAAGAAGACGTACGATGATGAAGAGGGACAATCCACTGCCCTTGAAATCCTTGAACCACATCTCGGTGGTGTGTCGATCGGTTGAGAGATCCCTCGATTTCTATCAGAACGTTCTTGGATTCTTCCCTATTCGGAGGCCTAATTCCTTCGATTTTAATGGAGCCTGGTACTTATAATATTTTGACATCTTTTCTTTTCTCTCTATTCCCTTCCAACATAAATTTTATGCTCTATCACTCTTAGATATGATATGAATAACGATCACAGGTCTTATAAAAAATTAAGATTGTTAATAGAAATGAATGAGGAACATGAGTTATGATATATTACTGTTGTATCTATTCTCCCAATCTTTATGAAGCTTTACATGATATATCTGTATATGTATGTATTATATATATGCAGGTTATACAGCTATGGCATTGGCATTCATCTGTTGCAATCTGAACACCCCGACAACATGCCCAAGATTAACCAGATCAATCCCAAGGATAATCACATTTCTTTCCAAGTAACCCTCTCTCTCTCTCTCTATATATATATACATAATTTTCTCAACGATGTCAAGGACAATTGTTCATGTACATGGCTTTTCTAGTAGCATTTTGATCATAAAAGAACGAAGAATCTAATCAAAGATTAAATTTGTATCTGAATATATAGAAAAATGATATTTTTATAATTATAATGATGAATTATACTCAACAATTGTAAAATTTGAAGTAAAATATAGAGAGGGAGATGAGATCCCTCATTTTTTCTAATTTTGGACGTAGAGGCCGCAATTTTCTCGTTGAAATATGTGAAATGACGAAATTAGCCTCGGTGGGGGGGCATGAATTGAATATGCAGTGCGAGAGCATGGCGGCAGTGGAGAAGAAGCTGAAGGAGATGGAGATCAGGTACGTGAAGAGCAGGGTGGAGGAGGGTGGAATCTACGTCGATCAGCTCTTCTTCCACGATCCCGACGGCTCCATGATCGAGATCTGCAACTGCGACAACTTGCCAGTGGTCCCTCTAGCCGGCGACCAGTCCGCCGCTCAGTCTTGTTCGCTCATCAACTGCAGCGTCCAGAAGCAGCAGCAGCAGCAGCAACAGCAGATCAGACAATTGATATAGATATCATCAAATGGTTTGATCTGGGTACCGTTGAATAGCTTCAGTGTTGGTCATGATGATGATGTGCTTGAACAGTGGAGATCCAAGTGTTCAGTTGTATCCTTCTGAGCACAAAAATGGATGCGTGTGTTATCTTCAATGTTGTATTGATTTTTAGTTTTTTTTTTTTTTTGCCCATTTCAATTCAAGAAAAGAGGTTTTGTATCCTCCCGTGCTGCATGATCTGAATGGGAGCGTTTCAATTTTGTATTTGAAATTTGAAATAATATACATTAAAAAATGACAACACATGCATATTAATGATAACAAAAAGTCATAGCACATAGAGATAGAGATAGAGATGGAGATAGCGAGAGAACTCATCGCATATATTCAAATTACGCTGTTGGGGGAGAGAGACTTTCTAGTGAATCGAGTTTGAGTCGAGATAGCTACAAAGACTCTTTTTAGAACAAAATTATGCAAACCTGGAGATCATTTGGTCAAAAGATGACAATATATATATATATATATATATATCTCGTATGAGATGAAATCAAAACTTTTAACTGCATCACACATGTATGTATAATAAGGAAAATGGAAGAATTAGGAGCTCCCTTCAGTCCAAAATAAAAAAGGGTTCCTTTCAAGTAGGATCCCTTTTGATTTGGGCTGCATGGAACTCCTATCTCTGCAATTTTCAAGCTGAGATATTGTGTGAAGAAGAAAGAGGAGAGGAAGAGATCGAGATGAACAAACACAAGAGAGGAAGTAACAAGAACAGATGGTGATATTAATTAATAACAGCTGTGCTTTTATACATATATATAGTGGATTGGAACTTGACTGCTAGCTCCTAATTGAAGTTTCAAAGAAAGAGCTTTAATTTGCTTGCTGTCTTCCACAGGGACTCTACAAGCTTTAACCAGGTTAGGGCATGCTTATGATATGATTGGACATGACCAGATGACTTGGATTATTCTTTTGTGTTTGGCTGCTTATGCTTTTAAATATTAATTTTCTTCAAGAATTAAATAAATTTAGGAAAACTTATCAAATTAATGAATTGGTGTTAGCGACTATTAATTACTTAAAAAAGAGGAGCAAATTTTTTTTAAAAAAAAATTTATTGAGTAGCGCAGATTGTCCACCGCAGGCACTTAGAAAGTTGAGATACAGAGAGAACAAAATTTTCTGTTTTTGTTTTAAAACAATAAAAAATAAAAAATTTACCTATCAAAAGAGAGCCATAACAAACCTATCACAAAATTCTCTAGATTGTGTAGTGCCCCTAAAAACATCATGATAACAAAATAAAGATTAATACATGGGTTTCCAAAGTTCCCATATCTTCTTAGTTTTGAAAACAACAAAAACAAAGAAAACAAAAGGCTAAAGACATCCAATATCAATTAAACATCCCCCATTAATTCATCTCTTGGCTAATGCATTGATGTGAACAAAACCCCTCAATTTCTAATCTTATTTTTAAGATTCCAAGCCATAATAAATGACTTGATATTTAAGATGCATGAATATGTTTCCAAATTGATCTCTTAATTAAAATTTTTTTTTCCCATTATGTGCAAGATTTGGATCCTACCTAGGGTTTGGGTCTATATTTGTGGTAGTGGTCCTTGAACTTAAAGTTGTCTTCAAATTTCTACCTCTCTATTGTTTTTCCTTTTAGGACATGTGAAAGCAGTAAACTATGTTGTTGTTCTTGTGCGTCACGTGAAGGAATAAGGAAAGCATTTTATGCTTTCAATTCCTAGATAGAATGGCTCCTTGTCTTTTTCTGTTTTTTAGGGCACTAATCTCCGGCCATTATTTGTGTGTAAAAGAAAATACTGCAGACTCGAGTTTGGATGCTTCCAACCAATTAACAAACTGCACTCTGATGGTGTATGCTTTTAGATCTGCTTTGATTGGGGATCCAAAATTATTTTCTGCCTTCGATTATGAATAATAGAGAAATCCCTTTATTTATAGACTAGCCAAAGTCTATCATCAATCAAACTAACCCCATCAAATTAGTTTGAGTTAGATTTAAACAATAATTATCACTCTTTATCTAGTGGATAAATATAGGAGATAAATTTTTAATGATTATCAGAATGGTGTTTATAAGATAAATAGGACCATTTAATGATAAATATATTAATAGATAATTGCACAAATTACAATTAATCTATTAAATATTTACATTCTCCCACTTGGTTCGTACATTTATCTGACTAAAGAAAACACCTTATATCCATATCTCCTCATGCTTAAGAAAGAAATTAAACACATGAATCATGGCGATAGGTCCTCTATAATCGAGTATTATCTTCCATGTATTACAATGTATCTGATTCCTTTCCCACTAACCCAATGTGATAATACAACTTTATGAATAAACCCTATGTTTATTCGGGTCCAAAACAGTTTGTTATTCTCAACCATAAATGTGTACACCAAAAATGAGAAATCAACAAACAACTGAATAAGAGTTTCAATACATAAATAATTGTCCATACAATTGAATCATATCATGAGACCAATTCCCATTCGTTCTACGTGATCCTTAAATCCCTTAATTTGCATGCCTTTAGTTAAAGGATCAGCTATCATCAATTTATTTAACTCAGCTATCATCAATTTAGTGCTAATGTGTTCTATGACCACTTTATTTTCCTTAACACGTTCCCTTATGGTTAAATACTTTATGTCGATATGTTTGCTTCGACTACCACTCTTGTGATTTTTAGCCAAGAAAACAACAGCTGAATTGTCACAATATAACTTAAGTTGCCTAGATATAGAATCAACAATTCTAAGCCCTGAAACGAAACTCTTCAACCATACACCGTGCGATGTAGCCTCAAAACAAGCAACGAACTCAGCTTCCATAGTGGATGTAGCAACTAAGCTCTGTTTGGCACTCTTCCAAGACACGGCTCCGCCGGCTAACATAAAAATGTAACCAGATGTTGATTTTCGAGAATCAACGCAACCAGCAAAGTCTGAATTCGAGTAACCTTCCACCTCCAAATGATCAGTCCGTCTATACATGAGCATGTAGTCTTTAGTCCCTTGAAGATACCTCATGACCTTCTTAGCAGCCCTCCAGTGGTCCAAACCTGGGTTACTCTGATATCTTCCCAACATTCATACTGCAAAAGTTATGTCAGGTTTTGTGCAAACCTAAGCATACATTAGGCTTCTAACAGCTGAAGCATATGGAATGTTGTGCATTTGTTCCTTTTCAAGTTCATTTTTCAGGCATTGATCCAAATTGAACTTGTCACCCTTCACAATGGGTGCTACACTCGGTGCACAATCTTTCATCTGAAATCTCTCTAACACTTTGTTGATATAGGTCTCTTGAGACAGTCTCAAATTGCCTCTAGATCTTTCTCTATGGATTTTTATGCCAATGACATAAGATGCCTCACCCATATCTTTCATATCAAAGTGTTTAGAAAGAAATTGTTTCACCTCATGTAGCAAACCCTTATTATTGGTTGCAAGTAGGATATCATCCACATATATGACAAGGAAACATATTTTGCTCTCACTAACCTTCTGGTATATACACTGATCCATGACATTCTCTACAAAACCAAATGAAGAGATAATATCATGAAATTTTAAGTACCATTGTCGGGAGGCTTGTTTCAATCCATATATGGATTTCTTAAGCTTGCATGCCAAATGCTCACCATCACTAGAGGAGAATCCTTCTGGTTGTTTCATATAAACCTCTTCTTCTAGGTCTCCATTAAGGAATACAGTTTTCACATCCATTTGATGCAATTCCAAATTAAAATGTGCTACTAATGCCATTATAATACGAAAAGAATCTTTCTTGGATACAGGAGAAAATGTCTCCGTGTAATCGATTCCCTCTTTTTGAGTGAATCCTTTAGCAACGAGTCTAGTCTTATATCTTTCAATGTTGCCTAATGAGTCTTTCTTGGTCTTAAAGACCCATTTACAGCCAATGACCCTAGCCCCATTAGGCAACTCGACAAGATCCCAGACTCCATTAGTTGCCATGGAATTCATCTCATCTTTCATAGCATCATACCACAATTTGGATTCATTGCAACTCATGGCTTGTGAAAACGTTTCAGGATCATTTTCAGCTCCTATGTTATAGTCAGACTCTTGAAGATACACAACATAGTCATTAGGTATGGCTGATTTCTTTATTCTAGTTGATTTTCTTAATGTTGTGTCAATATCCTCCTGAGGAGTATCTTGCACAACTGGATCTTCTAGATTGCTATTAGCAGCTTGTGGAATATCAAAGACTGGTTGTATAACACCCATTTGATCTTGAGGGGTACTATGAACTTCAGTCAGTCTTTCACTTGATAAGGGAGTTAAAATATCTGAATAATCTTTCTCAAAAGAATCCAAATTCTGAGATTGATTACTCCCACTAATCAAGTCATTCTCAAGAAATTTTGCATTTCTTGATTCCACAATCCTAGTGATGTGAGATGGACAATATAATCTATATCCCTTGGATTTTTTCGCATATCCAATGAAATACCCACTTACAGTTCTTGGGTCTAATTTCCTTTCTTGTGGATTGTAAACTCTTACTTCAGACGGACATCCCCAAGTGCGTATATGTTGCAAACTCAATTTTTAACCCTTAAATAACTCAAATGGCGTCTTAGGGACAGCCTTGGTTGGAACCCTGTTTAATATATACGCTGCCGTTTTAAGAGCTTCAGTCCACAAGGATTTAGGAAGCTTGGAGCTGCTAAGCATACTCCTCACCATGTCCAATAATGTTCGGTTTCTCCTTTCAGCTACGCCATTCTGGTCCGGAGACCCTGGCATAGTGTATTGGGCCACAATCCCATTTTCCTCGAGAAACTTAGCAAACGGACCAGGTGCCTGTCCATCCTCAATGTATCTTCCATAATACTCCCCACCTCTATTTGACCTCACGATCTTAATGTGTTTATCACACTGCTTCTCTACTTCTGCCTTGAAAACCTTAAAGGCATCTAATGCTTCGTTCTTATTATGAACCAAGTAGAGATACATATATCGTGAATAGTCGTCAATAAATGAGATGAAGTATTTTTGACCATACGCGTCCATATCTGGACTACAAATATCCGTATGTATGATCTCTAATATTTGTGTACTCCTCTTGGCATATTTCTTTGACTTATTAGTTTGCTTTCCCTTTATGTAGTCTACACAAATATGAAAATCAGTAAAATCAAGAGCATTTAGTACTCCATCATTTACTAATCTTCTAAGTCTCTCAATGGAGATGTGTCCCAATCTCCTGTGCCACAACATAGAGGAATCTTCATTCATTACACATCTTTTAATACTTGCAGTGTTTTGGGCATGCATTACATTATAAGAGGCATTGTTTTGTAAATTAATTTTGAAAAGACCATCAGACAATGTACCATTCCCAACAAGCTCAGATTTATAAAACAAATCAAATGAGTTTTTCATAAAATTAAAGGAATATCCAAACGGTACGAGTCTAGAAACTGAAATTAAATTCCTAAAGAAACTAGGAATATAAAAAGTCTTTTCTAAATCTAAAACAAAGCCAGAATGTAAAATCAGCTTGCATGTCCCAATTGCCTCCACATGTGAATGCATCTTGTTGCCTGAATAGATGCTTTGTTCACTTCCCACTGGTTTCCTCTGGTTTATAAAACCCTGCAAGGTATTTACAACATGGATTGTAGAACCAGAATCAATCCACCATGTGTTATGACAAACATCAATCATATTAGATTCATAACAAACAAGTGAGGTTAGATTACCTTTCTTCTCAAGCCATGCCTTAAATTTGAGGCAATCCTTCTTCAGGTGTCCTTTCTTTTTGCAAAAGAAGCACTTGGATTCCTTCTTTACTTTAGGCTGGATGGGTATTTTACCTTTTCTTTTATGCCTTGCTTGAGTAAACTTATTCTTTCCTTGAGTGGCCATATATGCACTCTCTCCCATTTCCATAATCAGCCTCCCTTCTTCTTGAACACACATGGTCAATAATTCATTAATAGACCATTTATTTTTATGTGTGTTTAAGAAATTTTAAAGGGACCATACTGCTGTGGGAGAGAATTCAAAATGAAATGCATAAGGAAAGAATCCGACATCGTAACCTCCAGGGATTTCAGTTGAGCTGCAATGTCCCTCATCTTCATGATGTGCTCGCGCACACCTTTAATACCGGTAAGCCTCATTGATGATAACTTCGTCATTAAGGTGCTGGTAAGTGCTTTATCTGAAGACTCAAACTGTTCATCAATAGCCTTCAGTAACTCATTGACTGTTTTGCATTCTGGAATTGAACCACGAATACTAGCTAAAATCTTAGTTCGAATGAACATCATACTAAGGCGATTAGATTGCTCCCATTTCTCATGCTTAGCAATCTGAGCCTTAAAGCTAGTAGGATTGACTGTAGATGGTTCAGATTTCCGGATTGCATAGTCAAAGTCCATGCACCCTAATTGTAGAAGAATCCCGTCCTTCCACTCCTTATAGTTATCATCATTCAAATCAGGAACGTCACACTTCATATCAGACAAATTCACAGGTAAAGCAACTGCAAAAATAAACATATAATCATACTCATGTAACTCAATGTGAGGCTAATATAACTTAATGTCATGTTTTACCAATGTAAAGCATGCAACAATTATGAATCACTAACATATAACAACTGCCTGTGGGCTAAGCTATTATATTTAAATTAATTCATAAGCTTTACAATGTGACTAAAAATCATATTCCTTTTTTTAATTCCTGTGGAAAAATCAAGAAAAATAATTTATTATCACATCCTAATTAATCACATATATACAACAAAAATTCCTGTGGGATAAAATTTATTGTATATAAATATGATTAATCACAATTAATGTCATTTAACCTCATGTGATCTTAGAAACCCAATATATAATTTTAATTAATTAAAGATGCTGTGGCTAGTCTCTAATTAATCAAAATCATATTAATCACATGACATTTAAATAATTTAATCACAATAAATCATGCATAAGCAGAAAATTAATTTATGCATATATAACACCAATAATTATGCATAAACAATATCAATTCAATTAATTATGTATCAAAATTTAACATGAGAATATAATTAATTGCATATGCATAAACATTATCATGATCAAAATATAAACAATTTAATTAAGCATGCAATTTAACAATTAAAGAAGGAATTAATTTAATCAATTGCATAAAAACTAAACAATTATAATCAATAATAAAATAAACAAATTTTCGGGCACGTGGCTGTGCTAATGCACAGCAATGGCATGGGCGCGTGAGCCATATGCGCGCACATGGCGCGTGCATCGCGCGCCCAATTGCGCGATCCAGATCTGCTGGGTGGGTCGACCCGGAAACCTAATGGGTCGACCCACATTCTTCTTCTTCTTCAAGCAGCAAGGGTTTTACAGACCCTTGCCGCCGCCGCCCCTGTAAAACCCCAATGCCAATCATGCCGCCGCTGACTGCCATCCTCGCCACCGCGGACCGCCATCGCTCCCAACGGAAGCACCGTCGACCTCCATCGCTGCCAACACAGCCGCCTCTGACCGCCATCTACGACGGCGAATGTCGCGTGGTCCAGCGCGACCGCCATGACCGCCATCAACGACGACGAACGTCGCGCAAGCTGGAGACGTGCATCACAGCGATGCCACCTGACCACTGCCTTCTGTTCCTCTATTCATCAGCCCACGCCCATGGAAGTCTCTTGTGCCCAGAATCGGCCATGGCTGCGCCTATTGTAATGGCCAAAATCGACGGCCAAAAGCCAGCCATGATGGTCGATCGTCCATGGGAAAAATGCAGGTTGCGGGCATGATGAGAAGCTTTGGCCGTCGGCCATGGCAAAACTTAAAGCCATGGCCTTTCGATGATGGCCAGGCATTGATAAGCCGTGGTCAGGGGGAAAATCAGTGACGATGCAGAAATGGGTCACAACGGAGAAGTGACCAGATCTGTTATGGTCGCTCAAAACGTTGGCCACAAAACAGTAACAATTACTTCTCATGGCAGCAGTCGGCAATGAGCAAATCGGCCATAGTTACTGCTACCCCATGGTTGCAGAACATATACAGGTACTGGCGATGTTCTTTTACTGCTGAAATACAAGCAATAACATGCCAAAATATTGTGCAGAAAATAACAATTTATTTCCCCAATCATAAATCGTCATGCAACAGATGCGAAATTTAATCAACAAATAAGGCAGAGATTTTACAGGCTCTGATACCAACTGTAAGATTAATTAAATAAAAACACATTAATCTCCAGCCATTATTTGTGTGTAAAAGAAAATACCGCAGACTCGTGTTTGGATGCTTCCAACCAATTAGCAAACTGCACTCTGATGGTGTATGCCTTTAGATCTGCTTTGATTGGGGACCCAAAATTGTTTTCTGCCTTCGATTATGAATAATAGAGAAATCCCTCTATTTATAGACTAGCCAAAGTCTATCATCAATCAAACTAACCCCATCAAATTAGTTTGAATTAGATTTAAACAATAATTATCACTCTTTATCTAATAAATAAATATAGGAGATAAATTCTTAATGATTATCAGAATGGTGTTTATAAGATAAATAGGACCATTTAATGATAAATATATTAATAGATAATTGCACCAATTACAATTAATCTATTAAATATTTACAGATATTAATTAATAACAGCTGTGCTTTTATACATACATATATATATATATATATATATAGTGGATTGGAACTTGACTGCTAGCTCCTAATTGAAGTTTCTAAGAAAGAGCTTTAATTCGCTTGCTGTCTTCCACAGGGACACTACAAGCTTTAACCAGTTAGGGCATGCTTGTGATATGATTGGACATGACCAGATGACTTGGATTATTCTTTTGTGTTTGGCTGCTTATGCTTTTAAATATTAATTTTCTTCAAGAATTAAATAAATTTAGGAAAACTTATCAAATTAATGAATTGGTGTTAGCGACTATTAATTACTTAAAAAAGAGGAGCAAATTTTTTTTAAAAAAAATTTATTGAGTAGCGCAGATTGTCCACCGCAGGCACTTAGAAAGTTGAGATACAGAGAGAACAAAATTTTCTGTTTTTGTTTTAAAACAATAAAAAATAAAAAATTTACCTATCAAAAGAGAGCCATAACAAACCTATCACAAAATTCTCTAGATTGTGTAGTGCCCCTAAAAACATCATGATAACAAAATAAAGATTAATACATGGGTTTCCAAAGTTCCCATATCTTCTTAGTTTTGAAAACAACAAAAACAAAGAAAACAAAAGGCTAAAGACATCCAATATCAATTAAACATCCCCATTATTTCATCTCTTGGCTAATGCATTGATGTGAACAAAACCCCTCAATTTCTAATCTTATTTTTAAGATTCCAAGCCATAATAAATGACTTGATATTTAAGATGCATGAATATGTTTCCAAATTGATCTCTTAATTAAATTTTTTTTTTCCCATTATGTGCAAGATTTGGATCCTACCTAGGGTTTGGGTCTATATTTGTGGTAGTGGTCCTTGAACTTAAAGTTGTCTTCAAATTTCTACCTCTCTATTGTTTTTCCTTTTAGGACATGTGAAAGCAGTAAACTATGTTGTTGTTCTTGTGCGTCACGTGAAGGAATAAGGAAAGCATTTTATGCTTTCAATTCCTAGATAGAATGGCTCCTTGTCTTTTTCTGTTTTTTAGGGCATTTGACAACTCTCCTTAATCTTAAAGGTAATGCTATATAAATGAAAATATTTTGGTACCAAAATTTCATATATTAAATGAGTCAGGTGATCTTTTGTCTTTATTCATAGAGGTTAGGTTCAAATCTAATGATAATTTATGTTGACGTAACTAGTTTAGCAAATTTCTTAGTTGGGAGGCCCGTTTATCTTTGGAGGATAAATGTCATACAAGTCTAACCCATAACTCGACTATACAAATAAAGTCAAAATTAATCTACAAAATAGGAATTTATTAACATTAATTTTACGCTCAATTTACGAACCCTATATAATATGAGATAAGTAGATCGAGATATCAAAAATATCAAATAAGACAAAATTTAATAATACTAGATAAGATAATAGATTGGTAATACCAAATAAAATGGCACCTAAATCATGTCTCACAAGGCATGAGTTGCCCCATTAAATCACTATAAAACACTATAATATAAGGACAGAGAAGATAGCCTTTGAATCATCAGTTCCTAAGGAAAAATCTTGAAAGTCAGAGAGATTTACTGAGCGTCTTATAGAATAAGGACAAAAAGATGAAATTGCTCCCACTCACTTTGTAAATTTGTAAAGCGGGCCATTGCCCCTATTCTCTCCTTTCTCTTCGCCTCGTCGCAGCACCTTGTTGCCATGCTACCGTCACCTCGCTGTCGTCGTCACCTCGTCGACCATCGCTAGAAGATGCAGCGACGGTCGACGAGACGAGAAGAGGTGACGATGGCAGCGAGGCAACAACGGCATGACAGTGAGGCACCACGACGAGGTGAAGGCAGCGGAGGCGCGACCATGGGAAGGGAGAGGAGAGAACAGGGGTACTGGCCCGCCTTATAAATTTATAAAGTGAGTGGGGACAATTTCATTTTTTTATCCCTATTCTATAAGACGCTCACTAACTATGTGTCTGATCCGTAAAATAACCCAATAATCATCTTTCCCTTATTTTAAGCATCAAATGGTCATCTCCTCAGGCGTCCTTCGTCCTCCTAAGAGTACAAGTCTTGGTAAAGTCAATCTAAATTAATTACTGGCAGTTTTCATGTACCATCAATACTGTTAAGAAAAAAAGTCATTTTAGCTTGTGACATTTTTAAATATTATAAAAAAAAAATACCCATTAATTTCCTTGTCACCAGATGGAAATGAAGTGCCCCATTACTCCCTCTCTGTCCAACATAAATGATCCTTTCGCCTTATATTGCTTGTGTGTGAATATGATTCCCTCATCCTCACAGATCGATGTTGATATTTCGAAGAGTTTGGCAAATCCATTACAGCCACAATCTTGCCCTCCCTTTCTCTGATAATTGAATAGAGTCATATAAAACACTAAAAAAAAAAAAAGGAAGAGAAAGTTTACCTTTTACTACATATTCACTATTTTTCCAGTATGAGTTGAATAAACTTAAAGATATACACAAAAAACCCCACAAACTATACATATAAGGTAAACATATATACAAAAAAATCTATATATATATAATATTTGCTTTTATTATTCTTTAAATTTCATTAAATAACTTGTAAATTTTTTTTAACAAGTACAGACATATAGACAGAGAGGCAAAAACATTTGTCCCATGTGATATGGCAAAGTACTAATAGAGGGCAACAGATATCGTCACAGGTGCTATTCCTCCTTTGAATATCTACAGAAGAAACGTGGCCCTGTTTTGTCCATGCATGCTTCCATACATTTTATAATTAGGTAAATTGAAATCTAATTATATATATATATATATGAGCTACGTGACAGTTGTATAGTGAATTTTTATGGTTTAAAAATGTCTTTAAAGATTCTAATGTTTTACTGTTTTCTGTCATACACTCTTTCATCAGTTTAAAATATCTCAAGGACCTCTAGAAACGTATTTGAATCACATGGATTTGAAAAACCTCTAAACACATTCTTGTAATGACTCAAATCATGTAAGTTCTTGACTGTAATATCACCCTTTTATAATTATATGTTAACGTGTTTGTACCCAATTATTATCTGTACATATTATGCTAAACCATCAAGTGATAGTCTCGTAGACTGAGCATTTATGGCCTAAGGGAAAGGTCTGGAGTTGTTAACCCAGAGAGCATTCTTTCTTTATCTTCTATCTCTTCTCTTGCATGCCATCTTGCTATTATTCTGCAGATTTCTAAGAGTGAAGGGATTAGTGATACCTTCACTAAATTCTAGCAGGAGATTTGTTTAACCTCTTGAATAACCATTGCTGTGCATCGCAGTGCAAGCTGAGTTAAAAATGGTTCACTCATTACATTAATTGTTGAGTTATAAGTTCCAAGAAAAAACAAAAATGGAAAACGTTTCTAATACGGTATAAAAATTTAAAAATAATATTTTTTTTAAAAGTAAGAAATTAAAACGCAAGGTAAAATATAAATTTAAAAAATATACCTTTTGAAGTATTTGATACTAATCACATACTTCTTTAATCACTGTGATTTTTTTTTCTTTGACCTAAAATCATTCATTGCCATGAGTCCATGACTCTCTCTCTCTCTCTCTCTCTCTCTCTATATATATATATATATATATTTACCATGAATATATATTATGGTTATGTTCAGTTTCATTTTAATTATTTGGAATATAACATGATACAGTGTACTTTTTACCTTTTCTTTTTGGTGGGCCAAAATTGCCGAACATAAATAAATGCAATGCAAAATTAGTGTATCATTAGTGTAATTGATGATATCCCTCATTCAACACGTTACAGATTATTCTTATGTTATGAAGGCCCTTTTTATTTTTCTCTAGACGTAGCATCATAATGCGACGTACCATTGCAAGTGCTGCTTTCTATCTATAAATTGTACATATATACACACTTAAAGCCCACATCTCTCTTATATCATCTTTTCTTACTTTAAAATAAACTAAGTTACATTATTAGTTTTTAAATTTTATATTTTATAACAAATTAGTCATTATATTTAAATTTTTATCACTGCAACTACTAATTTTAATTTTTGTTTAACTTTAGTATTTTTTTTTAATTTTTTTGGCCAAATTTTGTTACTAAATATTGGCACACTATGCATTAATATAACTTCAAAAATCACTTGATTGCTAAAATTTTAACATTAAGTGATTCTAGGGTTTATATTAATGCACAACAAATCAGTTTTTGTTAATAAGATTGGAAAAAATCAAGAGATCGGACCAAATTTTAACAAAAACTAAAATTTAGTAACAAAAACTATTTTATTAAAGAATACAAAATGTAGATATTAATAATGTAATTTATCCCTTTTTGTCAACATATATACATATACTTATATATATATATATATATATTTGTTTTTGTTTGTAGACATGGTACCCAGCAAGCTCATCCAATGGAGGTAGTTGAGTGGTACAATCGTGACAAAGACTCTGGTGGGGGAACAATTAGATAAGAATGAAAAAATTAAATCAAATCCCTCTCAAGCTTTCCCAACATTTCATTGATTATTAATTTTCATTTTCACAAACCAAAACATATTGTTAATTGTACTCGTGGGTTTGAGTAGATTTAATGTGTACTTATGTTAGTTTGATTCTTAATTAAGTTTTTCTTCGTTTATATATTTATGTTTTAATTCTACATTTTTTAAACATAATTAAGATATTGCGATATGGATTTAATTATATATATATTAATGGAAATTATCCTAATTAAAGCCCATTCCTTGCTCATAGTTCCCAACAATCAATTACAACACCACATTATATATAAACTGCAAGTCTGTAACCTCTATTATACGGCATCCATTCACCAAACTTGCCATGGAAACTCAGAAGAAAGGAGCCATGTACGTCTACAGGATGGACACCGGAAACCGAAAGGCGGCCACCGGCAATCCAACGGTGACCAAAAAGGCGGTGGCATGGGCCAACTGGGTGATGAGGAAATCAAAAGGTCACCCGGGAAACGACCAGGACGGCAACCGTGTTAAGGAATCAGCTTTGATACCATTTGTTAGGATCGGACCAACAGGCCGGAGGGGGTTAGAGGGTGGCGGAGAGGCTACTGAGGGAAGGCGTTCGGTGTCGATGGGGGAGATGAATGTGGCTTCTGTGGCTGCGTTTCTTCATGCGAAGGTTCTTGTTAGTGACATGCCATTGTTGATGCAGGTGCAGGCGTTGAGATGTGCAAGGAGAAGCCATGATAGTTTGGAGAAGTTCAGCGCTAAACAATTAGCTTATAACATGAAGAAGGTAACTGTATATTATAATTAATTTGCCTAGCTAGCCAGCATATCTTTGATTCATGATTCTTTCCTGTTCATCTTTGTAGATGATTCAGTTCAGTTATGTTCATGATTTAATCCTTGTTCTTTAACCCCCCCCCCCCCCCCCCCCCAAAAAAAAAAAAAAATGTTTGAGAACCGTGTTCTTTTTCCATTAATTTGAACTCCAGGAACCAGGCAGCTTAATTAATTCTACATGAAATTCCTCCTTTCTTTCTTCTCGACATTTTAGGAGAAATATCATTGGCATTGTGAACAGTGTTCGTTCTGTAATAGAAAGATAAAGAAGGGTACAGATGGGTGCTGCCAATACCGGACGTTATTAATTTTCTGGCCTTCTTTTCCTTTTTGAATTTTCCTTCTCAAATCAATGATTGAATCTTCTTTCGTGGGACACCATACCACAAAAATAAGAGACAATTATACAAGAATCTGGACCAGCTTCAGTGTTTGTTCGTAGCTCTCTCTCTCTCTCTCATGGAAATACATACCAGCCAGAAGATCTTTGAACCAAATCATCAACTAGTGCATGCAATCTAATATTCTTTCGATTTATTTATTAATTAATCTAGACTGTATGTACATTATCTTAGTGAACATGGGTAGGTTCACATGAGTCATAAGGCCTCAACATCCCATGTGTTGGTATAGCAACGACTTGTAATTTCAATATCCCATCATCAACCAATCACTGACAGAAACTCTAAAGGGACTTAGAATTTTTTATTGTTGTTCTAGGTTCATTTGTAGTGTCTTAGTGTGAGAATCCATCATAAAGACGACTGATTAAGCCATAATTTGATTTAACCAACAGAACAAGTTAGAGTGAGGTGCTCTCAGAAGAGTCAAACTTGGGACATTTTCTTACCACTTGATGAATTACTGTAACCTTAATTCTCTATTTACTTTCTTTTTCCCTCATATTTTGATTCCAGAATTATTTTTTGACCCATTTTCCACCATTAATTGTTACTATAAAATTCAACATCCTTACAATTGGGTTGGGAGAGAAATTAATTAGGGCAGGCTGAATACAGGTTTTATCTTAATTATTATATAATAATCCAGGATTTTATTTCTGTTTTGGTGTTTGATACTTTATTTTATATAAATACATATATATATATATAAGTAAATAATTTTGGGATTAACAATAGAATTTTGATATTTTATTTCCTAATATATATAATCATTAATAATAAAAGATTATACTAATTATATTATTTTTAAATTGCAGGAATTCGACAGATTGTATGGGCCGGCCTGGCATTGCATTGTGGGCTCAAGTTTCGGGTCATTTGTGACCCACTCCACTGGTTGTTTCCTTTATTTTTCAATGGACAAACTCTACGTTTTACTATTCAAGACAAATGTTTAGAGAGCTTCTCATTGAGTTTGAGTTTTGGAAATAAAATTATAAAAATAAAAAAACCCTTTTGGGGTTTTAACTTAGACGGATGTACCATTTCATAATTCATTATGTTTCCATTTTAATACATTTTATTCTTTCGACAAGTTTTTGGGACTTGTTGATGGGGTTAAGATACACATAGAAATTATTTATTGAAAAAAAAAAGATATACGTACAAATTTTTGTAATTGCTTATTTAATTTTGTATTTGTACTCATACCCCTGCGATTATGTCTTTCGATAACTAATTCAAGTTGCAATATGCATAAAAAAAAAAAAAAAAAACGTTCTAGTTGTGACATTCTCTTTAGTCTTTGACATATAGATCCTAAAAAGAAATAATCTTCTAAATAAGGAATAAATTGACTGTGATTTTGGCAAGCTTTTAGCCCTCTTTTAGGAAGAATACAAGGCTCTTGCCCTCAGGAGCAAAGCCTAAGGGTTCGAGGCATACACGAAAGACTTTTTGTTCTCATATTTGTGATTTTTGCCCATATTCGACTCTTGATTTCTGCGAACTCCTTGATTTATCTCCTCTATCGTCCCTTAGAGTTGGACAATAAAGACGCTCGCAAGAGAATGCTATTCTAAGAATATAAGACTTTTAATGTGATTAAGCCACTTTTAACTATAATTAAAGGAACATGTCACATTATTAAATATATATATGTATTTTTAAATGTATAAAATATTATTTATTTATATTCCAAACATAGTACAAAATGGGGTCACATGGTACAAGTCCAACTTCATTATAGCCATAGACTTCTTTTTTGTTTTTTTCTCTTCCTGTGAACTTGACTTCACAACAAGGCACCATGCCGCCCTTGACGTGTCTTTTCTTCTTCCTTCGTCTCTTCAATTTTATTATTCTTTATTTTGATACCCCTCTTGCATGTCGCTTGTTTCAGGAACAATGATATTTGGATAATGTTACTTGGTTTGAATATCAATCTCTATTGTGTGCACACACAACAGGGACCCCCCTCCATCTGGTCCAGTAATTATTCGATCAATTTAATTTTTGAACTGTATGATAAGATGGTCCATGATATTTTTTATGAAATGGGTGGCTAAATTCAACCCGTGACCAAATATGGCTAAGCTTGGGAAACTATCCCCACAGCTAATCTTAAGGAACCCATGGTAATTTTGGTTTAATGGTTAAAAAGAACACTAGGGCTTGCTAGGTTTTTCCATCATGGTAATTTTGGTTTAAAGTGGGAAAGAACTGATGATATAAACATCATTATGTAAAGCTTAGCAGGATTTTATTAAAGCCTTTGGATGGCATTTCAAGTGTGACAAACCCTTAATTCAAGTTATATCTGTCTAACCTCACATGCGAGATGCATGCTTAACAAGTAGAGACGGCAGAAATTCGGTTTAATTGAACTTACCGAATCGAATCGATCAAAGTATAAAATAACATTATTTTTTTAAATCTTTTTTTGAGTTGGTGTTTGAAGTTTACAATCAGTTTTTAACTTCTTTTTTTTTTTTTGGATCAATCAGTAAGTTCGATTTCTTTCAATTTTTTATATTAGTTTGATTTTCGGTTCGATTTATACAGTTTATATTCGGTTATTAATTAGTTCGATTATTTGAGTTAATCAATCATTTTGATTTGGTTTTGTCTCCCAGTTTGATTAATTCAGTTAGTTGAATTCGATTAGTTTAATAACTGAACTGATCATTTGCATACCCCTATTAACAATATTGGTTTAATCCTCAAATATCCCTTGGCATCAACCCTTACTATTTTTCCAAAAAATAGAAACTCTAACAACTTGCCTTTTTTCTTTTTTTTTCCTAACTCTAACAACTTGCCCTTTTTTTTTTGGATAAGAGGTAGTCATATTTAATTTCTTTTTTCTAACATTCATGTATTCTGTCACATCATCTTATATAAAATTTCTGTAGCAAAGCTCAGCATCAGTGTATCATTACCCTGAATTTCAGTGACAAATCCAAGACTTGTATGTTGATAATCAAAAGGGCTTTCAGTATTTATCACTTTCTATGTTACTGGTGTTGAGGGGAAATCCCCCACAAAAAATGTATATGCAAATAATCATAGAGAATAAAACACAAGAGTTTTAATGTGGACACCTCAATAGGTTGAGAAGTCACAAAATACTAGTTTAGATAAAAAATAGTTCATTATAAATTAGTGAAATTACAATACTCGTTCTTCACTAGCTCACAATATAATACATCAAAACCTCTCAATACGATAAGCACTCACTATGAAATATTTGAGGGGAGAGATCAATTGACTTAAGTTTCTCAAATAAATAACTGTTGGACTTAAACAAGCAATATAAGGTCGAAGCGAGAGAAAAATAGTGATTGTCCGAGGGAGTGGCTCCGTTGTCCAAGAGAGTGATGCTGCAAGACAAGACACGGTTAGAAGGCACGCGAGGATTTCTCCCATACGAGCCCTCTGATCCTTAAATCAGAAATAATCATCAAAATGCTATGAGCAAGTAGGTGAAGTTGTCCAAGATGAGTATACACTGTTCTTCCAAAAGCACAAAAAGGTATGGGTGTTTAAGTGTGAGTGAAAGATGAAAGGTAGTGGAAGAAAGATCTATAAAATGAAGAGTTTGAGGGTATTTATACCCCTCTAAATGTCAGTGAGTGGGATGTGTCACACATGCACAAAGATGCAAGGTGTTGTCCCAATTAAGCACAGATTAGGCTTGATGAGAAACCTTTTGAATAAGTAGTCTTCCAAGGGAATGCCTTATGAGGCGAGCTATCATTGTCAGAGGCAATGACAAGGTGTGAGTTGTTGGGGAGAAAATCTTCCTTGTTGTTCCCCAAAAAAGTGACCCGATCGAGTGATAAATTAATGATGTGTAATGGTAGTGTATGTGCTTAGCAATATTTGTTCGAGGGACTGTCACACATTTGGGAGAACATTTTTTTAGGGAGACGTACTCTTTCAAAGAAAGATTCTTTCTCTTGGAGAATTTCACATTTCCCTTATGGATAGGCTATAACACCACTAAAATAAAAGAAATAATCATAGCTTTGCACATGATCTAGAACTTCCATTACAAAATAAACTTGCTAATAAGATTACACTTAAAATAATTTAAATTCCTCACAAAAAGAGATAAGGGGTACCATGTCATGTGTAGTGAAAATGAAAATGAGAGAAAGAGAGAGAGTTGGATCATAAATAACTTTTAGGAATACAGAAAAAGTGCACTTTTGGAACATAAAATTATACCTTGCAACATGTGAGAGCAAAAAGAACATCTGTGGTGCAAGAGTCCAATTGCAAACTTTGAAGATGTTTTAGTGATGAGCATTATTGCCTTTGACAAAATTGAAGGTTTGTATTATGTTGTACAAATGAGGAAATAATTTTTTTTTTTTTTTACTTTGAAAAAAATGATAAAAGCATCATGTGGGGACCACATTACTATCTTTTAAAGTGTTAGACCAATGAAGATTAAGATAAGAAAAGATAGCCGAATTTTTTGAAGGTAGAAAACTTGTAAGTGACAACACTTGGTCTACTACATTATTACATTAATTGGTTGATCAAACCTTCTTGGATAAACCAAAAACCAATTTGGATTACTTTGGTTGACTAACTTATATCACCTGATCAATCAAACAATATCACTAATAAACCTTACCTAACCATATAGAAAACTTTGGTCGGCTAAAATTAGATACTGAAAAAATGAAAAACTTATTATCTAATATTTGATCAATTAACCTTACTATTTTGGTCGACCAAATCAATTCTTAAAAGGGTGTCTAATGCCTTCTAGAGAAGTTTATTATAAAACCATTTATTCATCATTTTAAAAAGCACTATTTTAGACATTTTTAAATTTACTGAAATACCCAAGAAAGATTAAAACAAGTTTTTCTTTTATTATTATTATTTAGTTATTACCAAAGATCATTGATTGTAGCCTTGTTAAGGAAAGATCGTCTACAATGGACCTTCCCAAAAGGTGGAAAGTACGGTGCACGAGTTGTGCACCGGGTTCACCTTTTTCCAGATGTAAGGAGAACGTTAACCCATCAACTCTTGCTATTGTCAAGGATCAAAGTAGTTCTCCTACTGCACCATCATCTGAACTCGAAGAAGCTGCAGGGGTTTGAGTCAGATATACCTCAGTTTCTTCTAGAGAAGGAAGGACTTAAACATTGATCCAAATAAAGAAGAGATGAGTTGTCTGCACTGATCACAAGACTTCAGAGGAGCAAGTGGAAGGTCATATTGAGCAAGAAGAACACTGCCTTCAATCATCTCCAGGCTTTGATGTTCTCGTAGATAGATGAATATCATGACCTTAGATTAGAGAACTTGGGATATGAAGATGATCCACACCACTGCTTAATTGCTAGCCACCAATAGCAGCCATTCATATATATATATATATATATATATATATGTATATGGCTATATAGGGCTTCAATATATAGGCACCAACCAATCCTTGAAGCAGTTTCATTCATCTGAATTCTCAAAGAAGAGGAGATCTCTTGGACAGTCTGTTATGTTTTCTGGCCGACCGAAAACCCTTGCTGCGGTCAAAGAAGAGAAGAGACAAGCCAAAGGAGATGTTGATTCCTCTGGCAAGCTGGGGCATCCAAGTAGACAAATATCACAAGAGTTTTAATCAGGGTCCTAAACCTTTGAGTGAAATCCTCAAGGACAAGAAGAGGCTGCATACTGTAGTGGGTGTCATGGCGATTCCACCTAACTTAACTGCGAGCTCCATCATTATCATGAAGCCCAGGATGAGAAAGAGAGAGAGCAACTATATATGCAACACAACGACAATAAATGATTCAACACATCAAATTTTTATCTGATCACCATATAAAATTGGTTACATGAACTTTAATCTATGAGGCGAAATAGAAAAAAAAAAAAAAAAAAGTTGTAGACTTTTAACTGAATATTTATGCATCAATCTTCATACAAGGAGGAAGTGTGAAATGGCTATGGACCTCATTGCCTGGCAATTCAATTCTATCTATATGCTTCTCATGACATTTACTTAAATTACTTTTGTTTTTGTGCATTTTAGATGGCTCTAATTCCATGCACATCTGTGATTTTGCTTCGTATAATCACATTCTTAATTAACATAATTTCTCTGCTTACAGGAATAGTTAATTTGGCATGCAGTGTCATTTATGTTAATATAACACATTATTACAGAGGGTTTCCCTGCTCCCAGATGAATAATATATAAAGAACCACTTCACCTAACATAAATCTTCTGTTGAAAAATATAGCCCTTTGATTGTTATTATTATTATTATTATTATTATTTTAGTTAAAATTTTGATTAATCTTTTCCTTAGATAATTTTGATGATGATGAAGTTGTTTAAGGATAAAGTAGCTTTCTGATAGACAGTGATGGCCAGATCATACCACATGCCCAGCAGACCAATAAATTGTCCAATCTCAGGAATGGACCATTGCCTACAAGGGCTAATCAAGAAAATTCAAGCATACCCAACTACTGGCCGATATATTTATTATATGATGTGTTCATTTCTACTTTCCTTTGAAATTCACAAATGGCTGCTGTATTTTATGCCACCATGAAGGTAGCCGGCCAAGCCGGGCACCAAGGGGGCATGAGTTTTTCTGGGGCAAATTTGGACTTCTTGTCTCATTCACCTTACTTAGGGATACAAAAAAAAAAAGCTTAATATTGATTGTATTTTAAGCATAAAAACTCAGATTAGATCCTTTTATTAAATATTTGAGAGGGTGCAGAGCATGCATCGACCCACTGTTTAGTAGAAATCATAATCATTTTGGCTGTCTATTACTCTCTCGAATAAAACTCTTATTAAAATATGGGGTTGGTTAATTGGTTTGGGATTGTCCCTATAACAATAGGAACAGATATACCTAGAGCCTACCCTAAAATCTTTTGTGGGTTCGTTATTAACAGAACTAAAAAGAACCAGGGGTTTGGTGGGCAAGCTCTAGTTAAATATCTATTTTGAGGGAGAATTTTGTCATTTCACCACAGCCCCCCCGATCCCATTGTGTGTCCCTCATGCTTCATTATTTATAACAAATAACCCCTTCAAAAGAACTGATATATAGAGATAGAGAGAGAGGGGGAGGGAGAGAGAGAGAGAGAGATGGAGATGGAAGGGTTGCAAAGGTCTGCAATGTCATTCAGAAGGCAAGGCTCATCAGGGCTGGTTTGGGATGACAGGTTCTTATCAGGAGAGCTCAACCAAGTAGCAAACCCAAAGAAAGAAGAAGAAACAGAAGATGGAGGCGAAGACAAGCTCAAGGTAGAAGTAGAATCCAAAGAGCCAACGAGATCAGAGCAAAGGTATCATCGGACGGCTAAGGATGTTGCCCCCACAATTGACCCTCCTTCTCCCAAGGTCTCCACCTGTGGCTTCTGTACCATGTTTGGCAAATCCCACAAACCTAACAAATCAGCCAAACGTAAGCCCAAGTTCTTAAAGTGATCATTCCATTAATTTCCCCCTTTCCCTTCTAGACAGTGGCTTGCTTCGTCTTCTTCTGGGTGCTTTTAGGTTTTTTCTTTTTGGTTGCTGGGATTTTGATGTTCTTGATATCTTTAGATATATACATGATTGTATAAACATATTATATATATATATATAAAGATATCTGTCTCAATACCAATTGAGGTGTAAAGAGCTTTTATATGAATCCCCCCCCCCACAACAACCCACACGTCTTTCGTTTGTTGGATATGATTTTGGTTAATTTTGATGTAATTCTTGTGCATATTTGTTTAATTTGTTCTTCCGTTTTGCAATTTAGAGATGTATATGGAATGGATGTGTAAAGATCTCATCTCAGTTTGATTTCAAAATCTCTCTCTCTTTTCAGACACTGTATCTTCTGTATCTAATCAAAGAAGGTGGGCTATGTTTCAAACAAGATGGGCGTTCTAATCTCATCTTTGACTTGTATTTTTGCTTTCTTTCAATTCTCTGTCCTGCTTCTCCACGTCACTGTTTTTCTCTCTTAGTTCTGAACCATGGTTTTCCCTTTGAGTTGCATATAATTAAAATTTATTTGATCGGATTCCTCCTAATTGAGCCACTTGATTTACCTGATTGATCGATCTGGGTAGCTGTAGCTCTGTGAATGAAGACGAATGTGATTTTGTTTAGTTTAATTTGGTTGACCTCCACCTTGTGTGTGTCATTGATTCCTTGATGGCCTAATTAGCTTTGGTGTTGCTTTCTAATAATAATAATAATAATAATTGTATTATTATTATCAACTTGGGTTGGGTCTGCTTTGATGAGCTGTTGGCCATCGTCTTCGTCTTGGTGTTGGGTTTGGTGGGTCCAACACCTACGACCATTCTATTTACCCCTCTGGAATTTTGTCACGTATTGATCACAACTGTTTGGCTTGATCTTGATGGGTCTCTATTAACAAGATTAACACGTTTTCTCTGCTCAGACTAAAGCGTGTCACATTCCTATTAGCCTCCTAATTAAATTAACTAACTTGAACAAGACAGACAAATAGGGATGATGTTTGAATTAAATTGATATGGGTATGTGGACTTAACAAACTGATATGCCTATTGAGAGAGACACTTTCTATTTGTTGTGTGATAATTAAAAGATCAAACAACAAACTTATTAATGCTTAGATTAATTAAGAATAAAATTGTGTAATATTTTTACAGAGTGAAAACAAATTTCTCATCTAATGAAAAGACGTGGTTGAAGGGAACCAAATCAAAATAAAGAGAAATAAATGAAGAAAAAGAAATGTCATGAAGATTGGGACAAAGATCAAATTGGTCCACTGCTTCTTATGAAGTCAAGTTCACAAGATGTAACAACTAAAATTCCATGCCTATAATGACAATGGACTTGTAGGATGTGATTAAGCTAAATAATTATTTAACGAAATAAATTAATAATATATATATATATATAGAGAGAGAGAGAGAGAGAGAGAAGCATAGATAGAATTGAATTGCCAGGCAATGAGGTAAATAGCCATTTCACACTTCCTCCTAGTATGAAGATTGATGCATAAATACTCAGTTAAAGTCTACAACTTTTTTATTTCGCCTCATAGATTGAAGTTCATGAAACCAATTTTATATAGTGAGATAAAAATTTGATGTGTTGAATCATTTCTGGTCGTTGTGTTGCATAGTTGCTCTCTCTCTTTCTCGTCCTGGGCTTCATGATAATGATGGAGCTCATAGTAAGTTAGGTGGAATCGCCATTGACATCCACTACAGTATGCAGCCTCTTCTTGTTTTTGAGGATTTCACTCAAAGGTTTAAGACCCTAATTAGAACTTTTGTGATATTTGTCTACTTGAATGCCCCAGCTTGCCAGAGGAATCAACATCTCCTTTGGCTTGTCTCTTCTCTGCTTTGACCGGAGCAAGGGTTTTCGGTCCGTCAGGTAACATAACAGACTCTCCTAGAGATCTCCTCTTCTTTGAGAATTCAGATGAATGAAACTGCTTCATGGATTGGTTGGTGCCTATATATTGAAGCCCTATATAGCCATATACATATATATATATATATGAATGGCTGCTATTGGTGGCTAGTAATTAATTAAGCAGTGATGTGGATCATCTTCATACCCTAAGTTCTCTAATCTAAGGTCATGATATTCATCCATCTACGAGAACATCAAAGCCTGGAGATATTGAAGGCAGTGTTCTTCTTGCTCAATATGGCCATCCACTTGCTCCTCTGAAGTCTTATTTATGATCAGTGCACACAGCTCATCTCTTCTTTATTTGAATCAATGTTTAAGCCCTTCTTCTCTAGAAGAAACTGAGGTATCTGACCCCAACCCCTGCAGCTTCTTCGCATTTCAGATGATGGGACATGAGGAGAACTACTTTGACCATTGGCAATAGCAAGACTTAATGGATCAACAACAATAATCAACATCCTCTTTTGGCTTATTCTCACTCCTCCAGAATCCCCAGACCCTTTGGATGTTTTCTCTTAAGATTTTGGCCATCATTCCAAGTTAACCTCTCCATTGTATCATTAACAAGATTTATCCCTTCACAAGCTGTCTGTCAAAGCCCATTGAATGATTTTGGAGATGATCAATACAACATGTGTGGCTACAAGAAAGTTTTAATTTACCATGGTTTGGTTCAACTTCACACCAAACCCATAATTTCTTGTATATCTGTGTCACATTTATTCGAAGAAAAGTAATCTCTTACCCTCTAGAATTCTTAGAGAACAAGAAACACAAGAAGCTCACAAGGTGTATCCCAAACGCCCTTTAAATGTCTTCCACACCTGAAAATACCCAACACTCAAAATTCAACCCCCTTCGCTCGAATTGTCCAAATCCATCCCCTTCTCTCTCAAGAAAACATACCTTCAATTTTTCTAATTATCCTAGATTCTTATTAGTTATTAGAGATAAATTAAACATAAATAAATTCTATCACACTCACAAAATCTAAATTAGAGACACACACATTTAACATGATCTGATATTATACTTGTATACATTCATAAGTGAAGGACAAAAACTCTCACTAAGCGTCAAAATCCCTACAAATTCAAAATTCATAATTTCAATATGTTTTCTATGTATATATAGAGGAAGATAGAGGAAAAAGGAGACTTACGACGAGAAAAGATGAAATAAGTTGTGAAGATCCACGATTTGCAAGAAAGGATTGGGTTATCGACGACACTCTTCTTCTCTATAGTCAACGTTGCAACGACAAATCTATCCCACCTTACAATTCAATATTCTTAACAAACTTTTTCTCCAAGATATTTTTCAAAATTCTAAGGTGAAATGTAGAAATAGAGAAATGAGAGATGATAGATGGTTAGGGTTTTCATAAGGACATCAGAGGAAATAGAAACATAGAAATAAAAGTCGAGTGATTGTTAAGACTATCATAAGTACCTAATTGAGGGGTTTTCTCCAATTGATGATGATAAAGCGACAATCTATTTCTCCTTACAATTGAATATTGTTGGCAAGCTTTCTTCTTCAATATTTTTTTTAAGATTCTGAGATAAAATGTAGAAACAGAGAAATAAGAGTCGTCTGATAGTTAGGATTTTTATAAGAACATGAGAAAGAAAAAATTATATTAATTCTTTTACAAGGCTAAAATTAAAATATAAAAATATTTTAGCTTCACATTTAAGGCTCTTAACGTAGCCTAAGTCAAATGATTTTAAATTTTAGTCAATATAATTCACCAAATTCAACACGATTAATAACTTTTTGAGTAACCAAACGGTTAATTTAGGGTGTTTGGCTTCCAATGCAACTCAACTTAGATAGCAATGCAAAGCCAAACACCCCCTAAACGATCAGTTCCAGTAGGCTATTCATAAAAGAGAAAGGATAGATTAAGAATTCAAATCTCTTAAACTCACCATAGAAAACTATTGTTACCATACTTCAAATTGAGTTATTAAAATTTAATTTTTAAAAAATCTAAACAGTAAAATTTTTAAATTTAATATTATTTTTGCATTAAATTTCCTCCCTCCAAAGGCAACTATGTATGCATCTTTATTGATTTAATCATATTTAGTTCACAAATTATAGGTCATGTTATTCATATAGGGAAAACTTTATAAGTAAAATATATCACGATAAATTGATGATATTTTATAATACATTCTCGTGATAAAATTGAAAAAGTGCTCTCTCTGTGATGGGAGATGAGAAGACGAGGATACAGTGGCGAGAGGGCAACATCGAGAGGAGTTGGAGGGGAAGGAAAGAGAGATAGAGAGGAGAGGAGAGGAGAGAGAGATTTCAATCAATTTACACATGGACAAAATGGTCATTCACCTCTCACCTGTTAACCCATCATCCTATGCATATGATCACTGGTACAACCTTCTCCAAACAAGTGGATAATCAAACTTGTAGGTAAATGGTGAACCAACCTAATCCGGATTTCGTCCAAACAAGTAGGCATGTAGTAACAGAATTATTAATTAAATAAATTGATTATACATTTCCTTAAATTTTGTTGTCCCAACTTTAACCTTTTGTACACTCAATCAATGCCTAAACTTTTCAAATGATGTCTAAACTTTAACATTTCACCCATCTAATCAATATCTAAACTAAATGATTAAAGTTGAAGAAATGTTTCGTCAATTACCCTTATTAACTTAGCACCGCCATCAGAATCATTAAAATTCAGCACCCAAATCCCAGTAACTGAAACACTGCTCTAAATTCCCAAGTCAGAACACCCTGCCAAAGAAAAATTAACCAAATCCAACACCATCTCATAACATCCATATCAACCAGAAGAAGAAACCACCCCTCAGCAATTATCAGTGAAATACCAACCCCAAACCTGAAGTATCACAGTGACCTGATTCACTGCAGAGAGAATATAATTGAGCAGCAGCGATCCGAATAAAATAAAATAATATAAATAGAAAGAGGAAGAAGAAGAAGAAGAAGAACCAAAATAGCTTAAAGCACTGCCGTGCACAAACGGTATCAATTGGGAGGCCTCAAAAAACTTGTACACAGCTTCTTAAGCAAATGCACCAATTTACTACTCCAAGACGAACTGTTCATGACCGCTCTCTGTACAGGAAGACAAGCTTGTCATCAAGATGATGATGGTACCAAGCTCCTGATTCAAATCCATATATGCAGCAGGAGACAAAAAAAAAAAAAAAGCCTATCCTAGGTTACTACAGTTCTCATCACTATTCATCTTCCTCTATTCTAAGGCCACCAAGCCATACTTGAAAAGTTTCAAGCTCTAATGAGCTTTTCTATGTGAACCCCCGCTTGTCCTGTTCTACTAGAGAGAGAGAGAGAGAGAGAGAGCAGCAGCAGCAGGATCTGATAATGATTCAGTTTCAAATAAGTTAGCTGCAATTGCTATTGACATCCACTACGGCATGCAGCTTCTTCTTGTCCTCCAGGATCTCACTCAAGGGTTTTGGACTCTGAAACTCTTCTGACATTTTTTGACTTGGATGCCCCAGCTTGCCAGAGGAATCAACGTCTCCTTTGGCTAGTCTCTTCTCTTCTTTGATTTGGGCAAGGGTCTTGGGCCCAGAAAACATGACAGACCCTCCAGATGATCTCTTCCTTAAGACTTCAAATGAATGGAACTGCTTCTTGGACTGCCTATTTTCCTTGTAGTAAGGCCTGCTGGACCTATTTTGTGATTGTCTGAACCTGCCTTGGGCTTTGGTAACATTTAATACAGTTCCATTCCTCCCAGGTGCTCCAAGACCATAACTACTCCCCTTTCTAGTCAACCTTCCATGTAACTGCTGTGTTCCATGAAGGTTGCCCCCCTCCCGGTTTTGATCAATCCGACTTGAGATCTTGTTCCTTCTTGAGGAATGGGTTGCTCGGTGATCACCACTGAACCTCCATCTCCTAAGATGGTCTCGTAGATCCACAGTTCTCCGACCATCAACTGCCAAATCCACAGGCCAGAATTTCCTCTTTCGGGTCAAAAGAGGGTTCAATATTCTCTCTCTTGAGTGCCCAGGAACCTTTCTGGGGTATTCAAATACATGCTCGTGATCAAATTGATCATAAGAATCAAGGCTCTCTTGCTTATACAAAATCCCTGCATCAGGGTAAGCAGGATCATACGCTTCAGTGTCTTTGTACTCATGCCCTAAGAAATGCCCATCAAAGTCCTGGCCATCCCTACCATTGGCTAGTAAGTATTGATCTGGATCATTTTCGTATACCAAGTTCTCTAATCTATCATCTACAAGAACATCAAAGCCTGGAGATGATTCAAGCCAGTCTTCTTGCTCAATATGACCTTCAAATTGGTCCTCTGAATTTGTATCAGTGCACACAACTGATCTTCTCTGAATCAAGCCCCTCCCCAGAAGAAATGCATCTGACTCAACTCCTGCAGCTTCTTCACATTCAGATGAAGATATATCAGGAGAACTACTTTGATCCTTGACAACACCAAGAGTTGATGTGTCAAGATTCTCTTTTGGCCTGATCTCTGCCTGAACTGCAATTTCAGGAACAGCCTGAGGTGGATTAGGATGGGGAACTATTGGTGCAGGTCCTGTACCACTTCCTTTAGATGTCATATTCTCCAAAATAGGAGCCTCGCCAACTCCAGACAGTGTCTTTGAGGTTTTCCCAGCAGATGTCCCATTATCAGGTCCATGAAGAAAAGAGCATCTATCACCTTTACTGCAGAACCCACTGAAATAAAAATAACAGGGAACATTGACCTTGTTCACAGGTGCAGAGCTCCAATTGTCCGGAATAGCAGATTCAAATGACAGTTCTTTCCGTGCTTCAAATGGCTACAACAAAAGATAAATAAATAAATAAAAATGACACATTCTCCAATAGCAGTGGAACGGTTACAAGGCAAAAAGATCAACCATAATAAAATTAAGCACTTTTTATTTATCAAAATGCAAATAAATGAGAGATGGTTAGTTATGCCACACAGGTCTAGGAAAATGAAATTACTTCAGGGGAATGCTCTGCATACAAGTTTTTCCACAGAAGTTTTATACAAAATGATGTGATTCTTTTACTTCATCGAGAGAGTTGAAAAAAAAAACACATTATAATAATTCATATTTATGAAAATATCATTGACACATCATTCATGGCATTTTCGTATACAAATTCCACACTGACGTCAGTCTCCATTAGACATACTTGGTAGATAAAAAAAGCAAAAACCAAGGCTGTTTAAATATCTGTTCAGTTTCTACTGAACGCCTTCATTGTACTTCATCTTTAACAGTAATTTCACCATGTTATCTTGCATGGAATACAAAATCACATCGAAATTGTGGCCATTTATAAAGCATGTTTGAGATGCACGAATTCATGTTTTATGATTCTCTAGAAACTAACTATGCAAGTAACTTGTCCAAAATTCATAGCTAACTTTTAAAATACAGTCTACTTTTATTTTCTTCCACCAAAACTTAGCAAAAGTACAGGAGAACAAAAAAGGGCAGCCTTCCAATATTAGTGATTTTTCTTTTCAATTTTCAAGGAGTAGCCCAATTAGACCACCTTTAATGGTTGGCATGGGACCTCTCAAAATCAAATGAACACTGGTTTAAACTGTTTAGGTCCCAAAATTCAACTCACTGCCTTGCAGAAGAATTGAGTTTTACCATTCTGTTTTCTCCAAGAAAATAGTAACTTCATCTACTGAATATGGCATTTAATTTATATCTAATTTATTACCAATAATATAGAAATGCTGATTACAATAATATAGGAATGCTGAAACCAGTTAGACATCAACAAATTATGACAGTTCACTTCAGAGTTTAGTTTCTTCTTTTCAATAATGAATATCAAAGACGTGTCAACAGCCTTCATTGGCACTAATAGTTAATTATAGTGTTAAATAAAAAAGTAATAGCTTTATAAACATACACTCCCTGCAGCTTGGTGAAATGGGGAGATCTATGCCAAGTTAATGATTCTAACACCCAATATTTGTTAGGAACAACAGTTAGAAATGGCTTTTATGAAAGCACAGTAAGACATTGGGCCAGCGGCCAGCACCATGGTTTTTATACAAATGATAGGTATAATGGTATATTTTTGAATTTTCTAAAAACTTAACAAGCAATCAAAACCCAGCACCACCATCTAACACTAATGGCATGGAAACCCCTATTAGTCTCCCTTTATTTTCCTCACAAAGGGCAAGGATACACCAAATATATATATATATATATATTCAAGTGGAGGCAAGAAAATAATGTCAACTACAGAACTTAAAATGAATTCTCAGATGCTATCATGAAAAATCAAGAAGATTTTGAACAAGTAGTACCCCAACCCAGAATTCTGCTATCAGCATTTATAAAACCAAAGCCCACATTCTTGTGTTTCTCAAGGTGAACCCAAGAATATGACCACACAAGAAGTCAGAATTTATGCACCAGAAATTAAGACAAGTGACAAATGTTTAGAGGAAAAATGATTATCTTTTAATGACTTTATCCCAACACAATTAGTTCACGAATTACTAGTGATTCAACCAAGAAAGCATTGAAATCCAAAGGTAATATGAGTTTACAGGATGACGAAATGCGCAGGAGGGATTAAGACAGCTCCCTGCCAACCAGTACCAGCAATCTCTGGGGTTGAGCCTAGCCATCTCACTGTGCCTATATTCACATTCAATCCCCTACAGAGAATATTTCACAAGCAAAGTTAGCAACTTGCAGTTCATAGACCCATAAACCAGCTCTATAAATTTGAAAAGAATAATACACAGCCACAGATTTTTTTTTTTTTCAAATACCATAAGTCTTAAACAAATTTAAAAAAAAAAATTACTACAGGCTTGAAACTGTTGAACAAAATACTGCAGTTTCTTCCACAGTTCCACCTCAACAGCCACACTGGAATAGTTCCAGTGTGGCAGTTACAGCTGACTCGATGTGTGACCCCAGCAAGTACTCTTTATGACTATTTGCCATTTGAACTTTCTATTTTTTTCTCAATATATAAAGTAAGCCACCGGTGCCAACAGCACCCTACTAGCAGCATTAAATAGCTTAAGCTTCTAAAACCCATTCTCCTTAAGCAGCTTTACAACTGTGGAGGGAGGCAGTGGATGAGTTTCCTGTGTTTTCCAGTTTCCTCCAATCCCACTCACTGAACCCTCCACCACTGCCATCATCATCCACAGCTACAGCACGATAAAACCAAACCTAGAACTCAATCCCCCCAAACCCCACAACCATGATTCCTGATACAGCTAGCTTGGCACCTAAATTACTATGATAATTAAGATCAGCACAAAAAAGATAACTAAAACCCAAAAGGATCTCAAGATTAGAAGCTAATTGAAGTAATAATGTAAAAGTGGTCTGATACCAAAATTGATCTCCAAGAAAGTAAAGTTGTTTTCTTGGATTCTTGCTACTAAAGAACTTACTCAGGTAATAGTTTTCTTGGCTTCTTGCAGTAAAGATTAGATTCCATTTGATGCTGTTAGTAAGCCGCTGGTGGAACCAGCGACTTGTTATATTTTGGAGAAAAAAACAAAAATAGCAGACTCGTAGATGTCACCAACAAGTTTCCTATTCAATCTGCCACATTGGAACACTTTTAGCAGGGACAATGAGTTGGAAGAAATTGTAGTATTTTGCAAATAAGTTTCAGGGCTCTTCAAATATCTTCTAAAATTGAATCATTTTAAAAAGAAATCTAAAACCACACATGCAAGAGCATAGGTGAATTTTTTCTCTTTAATAATTGTTTTGGAAAATAGCAAAATATGAACGAATTAATTTAGTGATGTCCAAGACAGGCATTTCAAACATAAAATCTACATAGGAACCTAAGAACTTAAATTAAAATCCACTTAAAATTCAACTCAACTAAACTTTCTTTCTTTCTTTTTTCAAATCACATAGGGTTGGATACTTGGGACCCTCTTTCTTCATTCCATTTATCAGGGGAAATAGTTTGGGTGACACAGCAAAGGTACACATGCAAGTAAGTAACCATGGAGTCACACATACGCAGACATTGGTACAGGTCCAGACCATGGCCCCTGCATAAAGATTTCAAGAAACATCCCTCCCTCCCACCCCCTCCCCCCCCCCCCAAAAAAAAAAGAGAAAGAAAAAAAAAGAAAGAAACCCTAACTGGTAGTTTCTTTCTTACAAGGACATTCATCGTGGCACATTTGACACTGATTGAGCGAATTTAAGCCCTCTTTCACAAGTAAAAGAATTTGAGCGCAACGATCCGAAAAAGAACGCAAATAAACAGACACATTATTGAAAATTCTCAACATCACGATCACCAAGAAGAACCCCGAAACAAATACACGCGTGTAGGCAACCACACATCAGCAAACGAAATTAAGCCCTAAATCACCGGCGAATGCGCAAACTGAAAACAAATTCCAAACAAAAGAACCGAAAGGTGTCGCGAAGAAGCAAACCACGAATCGAAATTGAGAAAGATTTGGAGTGCTAAGATACCTTCTTGCAGGTGAGGGGAGAGGCCAAGAAGTAGACGCAGTCGGTGTTCCGCTTCTGCAATTCCTCCTCATCCATTTCTTGAAGTAAGAAACAGAGGCCTCCAGAGAGAGAGATTATTTTCGTCTATAATCGCAATAGAAGAAGAAATGGGCGGAGAGATCGTAATCTTCAGTTACAAGGCAGAGAGAGAGAGAGAGAGAGAGATACATACATATATATAGGGGAAGAGAGAGAGAGAGAGAGTTGTGAGCTTCTGAGCTTCTCGAAACCTATTTCAATAGAATTACAATCAGAATTTTAATTTTAACGTTTTAATAATTCTAACTGAGCTAAAATTTCGTAAATTTTATATTTGGAATGGGTGGAATTAAAATGAAAATTACAATTCTAACCCCATAGTTTTAATAATTTTATTAGGAATTTTATTATTCTAATATTTGAAATAATAAAGTATTTAAAAATAGAATTAAATTCTACTTTCTTAGGAACAAGATGGAAATATAATTACATGAACAGTTTTGTCACATTATTTTTTTTTTAAAAAAATATACATGTTATGTGTATTTTTCACACCACTTCTTATGGACTAGTCTCAGTCCAGTAGGACAGCCCAATTGCCTAAGACCTAGAAGATCCAAGCCAACTCGTCAAAGTAAAATCATACACTACTGAAATCCGAGCTCATATAGCAGAACTAAGCGAGCTCCTAGCAATCTCTACAACGAGCCTCTAATAAAGCTCCTAATTCGCTGGCCTAACTGTTCAGCTCTAAATCATTCAGCTCGCATAGATAACAAAGTTGCTAGACAGCTAGAGACAGAGACCCACTTACTTTATCTGAGACGAACCATGTCTCTTGTAATGAGGATCCTACTTTCGATTTTATGTAGATGATAAAACTGTTTGTCTCTCATTATATCATATTTTTATTTTTATATCATATATAACTTGTAAACATCCCTCATTATAAATAGAAGACAGAAATATCATTAAAAGATAGGATAACGACAATAAAAATAATCAGATATTGTCACCCTAAAAGAATAATTAGGATACAGTTGTGAAAGTAGATATCGTTCTGATCGAACCATGTGAAAATTCTTTGTGTTCTTTGTACTTTATTCTTCATCTTTGTATTTTAGACTCACTCACTCACTGCAACCCTAATGAATGACAGTCGGCTAAAATCCAACGTCGATAATACATGATATTTTTAAAATTTTAGATAATTATAAAAATTATCCGTTTGAAAAAATACTATGAGCATCCTTAAAAGTTAATGTTGTGTTGTAATTTTTTTTCATACTAATTTACAATAGTTAAATATTTTTTAATGATCAAAATATCTTTATATTTAATTTTTTTTTTATCTTTTCCCTCCCTTTCTCTCTTTGTTTCTCTTCCTTCTCCGTTGATTGAATAGTTTTAGCCCTCAGGAAATTGTTACTTTTACTCTTTTTTGACACTTTTTGTTTCCCATTTTTTCTTTAATTAGTGTCATTATCACCAATCATATTTACCTGTACTTTTCCAATGTGTCATTTCTTATTCCTTTTTGTATTCTTATGACTCAATTGAATTTACTCTTATTGTAGCCAAATTATAATTTTCACCAACCACCTTACCCTCGTCAAAATAGAGATGATTATTCTTTTTCTTTTATCTCTTTCTATCAATTTTTGATAATCAAAACTTGTTAGGGTCTGTGTCAAACTTAGATATGTAATGTTCAATCAAACTCTAGCAAGTCTTCTATATTTGTATTTGAATCTACATAAATTCATAATCAAACTAATTAGAGCGTTCAAACTTAGTAATCGTCGATGGACAATAATCATTGATTTTTTTTTTCTAAATTTGGAGAAGAGATGAGAAAAGAAAGAAAATGAAAGATAAAATCTTCATTTTGTTTATTGATTTAATTATGAAGAGGTTATTGATATTTTTAAAATGTGAATAATGTTTTTGCAATTATGTTAAAACTCAAGGGTAATAATTGCAATTTACACTACTTCTAACAATTCTATAGAAAAAGTTAATTTATAACATTTGAACAATTGAATTTAGTTTTTAAATGTTATATGCAAAAAAAAAAAACTTTGAATTACGTTCTTGTATTGTAAAAAAAATTAATTAAGTATAAAAATAAGATTATATAGCCATCACATATATAATAATAATGAAATTTTATCATTAAAATATTATAATTAAAATAAAAAACTAAAATCATGTTAAATCAATATGATTTGGAAAACTAAGATAAAAGATAAGAAGATTAACATTATAGAGAAAAAGAAGGAAAAGAAGAAAAAAAATTCTAAAATATTATAAATAATTGGGAATGGTACTTGTAAATATAAAATAAATAATTAAGTGAAGTTTTAAAATTAGTAACGAGAGCGACTCAAATAAATAACCATTGTTTTTTTCTTTTTAACGTGAAAAACTCTAAGAATTTTTTATCAATATACAATTTTTGCCTAAAATCATATCATCTTTTTTGAAATCCATGACCGGACATGTTCTCGACTTCATTAGATGAACATGTGAATCGCAACCTGAAATTTGACGTTTGACCTCTCAAGTAGACACAAATTATCGATAGTCACATAAAAACAAACTCAATCTCACTATTTTATGATAATCTAAACTCTCACACGAATACAATGCTTCATCTGATAATTATGTTTATGATCTAAGCTTAATTTAATTTTTTTTCTATCAACTTCAGAGTTAATATATGCAATTATAACTCAATTGAATCTCTTAAAACTTAATGAAAGAAAAAAAATTCTTTGATCTCCATTTCCTCTTTTAGATTAAGAAAATAAAGGAGTTTGATGGGGGCATCATATTCAGTCTTGTTTGGTCAGCAGGAATTTGGCCTAGAAAATTGTGAAGGAGAACCGGTTTGGAAAAAAAAAATTATTTTTCTTGTAATTAATTTGTGATTAGGAATTTCATGAAATATAAGAAATTACTTCGATTTTTGGAGCTTTAATGTTTATTTTGCTTTATTTTATTATAAAACAACACGAAGAGATTGTAAATTAAAAAACTTTTTTAATATTCGCGTCAAACATAAAATTTGCTAGTAGACAAATTGAGAGGGAGGACCGTGGGCCCCATAAGACGGGTGGAATATTCTCCCCTTGCAAGCCCGCGCCGTTGGTGCCTGACACGGGCAACATCAGACAACATAGGAGCACCCTTACAAATTAAGTTAAAAACCAATTTCTTTCAAACCCTTATGCTTCTTTCTTTTTTTTCAAGTCAAATTCAAACTTGGGTCTGCAGGTAACTCGAAATCTCCAAGGTTCTTTAATTTTATTTTCCTGTACCTTGAAAAATATAATTCCAAACACACCACAAGCGATCCCCCAAATGAACATTAAACTCAATCTGCAGAAACAAAACCATGAAAGTGATGCGAGTTTAGGAAACATATCCATAAGATAACTCTTAGATTACATTTTCTAAGTTCACAAAACAGTGCCAAATAAGCCACAAAACCCGAGAGTCCACTAAAGGAGGAAGTTCTTCATAATCATACATTGGCATTTAAGGGACTTCCCCAACATGTGTTATTTTTCTTTGGAAATGGTTCTTGCGGCAGTCAATTTCTTGGTTTCTGTAGTCTAGCGGCATAATGTATTTCATCAAAATTCAGTTTATTCCAAAAAATTGAGTAATCGTGTCGCATGGATTCTGATTTGCTCTGATTCAAATCAAAATTTGAAGACCATTTGTTCTGTGTATCCAGCTTCCTTGAGTAGGCCAGAAAGCTGCAACAAAACCAAATAAAAGGCTCGGAATAAGCAAATGTTTGGAAATCGATTCCATATCAATCTATACTGCACTATGATGCGGTTCCATACCTCGCCTTGTGAGCGATCTTTAGCCTTATCACCGGAAATATGATTCATCATTCCAGGGGGACCGCATACCTGAAGAAAGTAGGATAAAAGTGATTTGATTAATCAAATGAATGAAGGCAAATCTAGTTTACAACTTCCTCTCAAGTTTAGAATTAACATGTCAAACAATGCGAGCAATCCTATAACCATCCATGCTTGTAGCATTTTTAAGTACATCAAGACTGATGGACTCGGCTTCCTGGGGCAATAAATAAATAAAAATGCAGCTTTGAGATTTATGCTGAAAAAGTATACAATAGGAAGACATGTCCATCTTGAACTGCACGGCATCACAACCAGTACAACAGTTTTCAGACAGTACATAGTTTTTCTCTCTGATTCTCCATATTTACCCAATTGCTGCTGTTACTCAAATTGCAGAGCCAGTTTCCTATTTCTTTATATTAAAAATACAAGGACCGCGAAGCTTTTGATTTGAATATGTTAATTGCTTCAGTGCCTGATAAAAAAGATAAAAAGGAAACAAGAAGTCGATTGGTAGTCGACATAAAATTTAATATCTTTGCCTCAGGAACCATCATCTGGTTCATGGACTGCCCTTTCTTTCTTTTAGTAATTTGGTTTAAGGACTACCTTCATTTACTTCTCAGTTTTTCCTGTTTGAGAACCTTTAACAAGAGATCAGATATTAATCATTCTAGGCAAAGCATACATGCATGGCAAATTGAAAATATGACCTAGCAAATTAGAATTAGAACTTGACCATTTTGGTAACATATTCAGCTTTGACATATTAACGATGTGAATAAGCAAACTGTAATAGGCTTCATATTTTAGGTATCAGACAACTGAACTTTATGGAGAAAATATCTGGTTTTGTATTAATACTGCATTGTTGACAGATCCAGAACTATATCCGATAATGTCAATGTTTATACAGCCAATCAATGAAAAAGTAACATTCTACAATGCAAAGAACCAGAGGAAATGTATATAGTATTTGGAGAATTCTAGTTCTCCATATCAAACTATTTGAGTGTATGTCTCACAAAAGGAGTTAAATTATATGCAATATCTTGAACAACTATTTAAGATGCAAAGGTTAGTTACAAAGTAACAGAAAAACTTACGAGGATAAGAGTATCATCACTAGGACCGGGTAAACCTTTCACAATCATATCCTTCGATATGTAACCTGAACCTCCTTTCCAATCTTTTGATGGGCTATCAACTGTGTAGAATATCTGAAGTTTGCACAAGAAACCCAATCAGAAATGCGTATCAAATTTCAGGACACATAATGGCGCCAATGAATTTGCTGGTACCTTTAAATTTGGGTGGCTAGCTTCAAGCATGTCAAGCTTCTGTTTGAGCAATATGTCATCTGGAGAAATATTTGCGTAAAGCAAAGAGAGCTGAAAGGATAAAGATCCAGTAAAGTTATAATTCTTACAACTTACCAAGCCTTTATCCTAAAATTATGGGTCTTCTAACACATAATACTTGCACTAGACTGAATTTTAAATAGTTTCAATTATTGAAAGCCAAAATTGTATCCAGAATACTAGACCATATCTGCCAACAGAACTGCAAACTATAAATTCAAACACGAAGAGATAACAGGGTACCTGTGTGTTGTCCTCAGAATTTTTCAGGACAGCCTCAATTATCTGAAGCATTGGAGCAATGCCAGTACCGCCTGCAATCTGAATAGGAAGTATGTTTTCACATTTTCTAATAAAAAATGCTATACATGTTAAGCTTTATAATACACTGGGCAACTCAATTAGTATACCAAATGCAAAGGACATCAATAGCAGTAAAAGTAATATTACAATGGTGACAGAGGGAATATGAGAAGAACTTAAATCACCTAATTTCCTTCTGATTTGATATGCATTTTCATTTATTGTAAGTGGCTTTCTTAGCTTTTAAAGCTCTTTTGTTTTTTCTTTTCTAGTAAATTACCTTCATATAAGTGCACCTTTATTAAGTTGAAGAATGGGTTTTCCATTCTTTATTTCAGGAAAAAGAGCAATCCATTATCTATGTTATCGTGTTCTTCCTTCAATTTTAAGAGCTGGAATATAGAAACTGTTATGCTAGGGTGCATTTTGTTATATTCTACAAGCTTATTGGTATAGTGCAACAACAGTGTAGTGACAAAATGCTGAAAGATCTAAGTGCTATAAGGCCTTTGAGAGAGAAAACCCAAGAAGGTTTTCCCTGGTAAGATATTTCACCTCCTTTTAGAGACAGCTTGAAACAATGTATGAGATAGAAGAAAATTGTACAGGTTATCTGATTAGAAATTAAAGAGAAACATGCGTTCTTCCATACAGCATCAAAATATGTTTTAAAGTGAAACACAAAGATGTTAAAAGACCCAAGAAGCACAAAGGCAACAAGGTCTTCTACAGCCTAAGCACAAGGTACTATATAAATTATAAGAAGTAATAATATACTACCATGGCCATTACTTATAAATGCATTTACAACATAAACCAAAATGAACAGAGAGTGAGATAGACCGAGTAAGATAAATGAACATATATGTTAATCTTTTCAACTAGAAAAAGTGTATTAAGTGAATGGTTAATGCAAAACCGAAACAACAAAAATCCAGTTACAACTTCTAATTGTTCCTGCATACATGCACTAAGAATTACACAACATAAAAAATATTGATAAAGATATGATCACCTTGTTTGTTGAATATATAGGACATCTTTGTTAAGCATGCAGCCAACTTAAAGGCACAGAGCCCAGGGATTCAGGTGGGCCTAAAGGGGCCTGACCTAGCATAGAAATGAGATGCTATTTCAACCTTTATGACTGCAGGTCTTTTGTGGCCTGGGCAAGCTTTTGACAACTATGCAAGGGAGTATGACAAAATTGCCCCAATCTAAAACTTCCAGACTCCTTAATTTAAATCTTGTTATATTTAGGAACTAAGGCATTGTAAAGAGGAAACTAGTATACAGTGCCATGGAAGGAGAACAAATAGGAAGAATGGCCCCTTTGGTTCATCAAATGTTGACATATTTTTTAATCCCTTTTAGTACTTAAAAAGCTACTAACTTTACTCATTGTCTATATTTTTTATTTCTATGTTTGTTTTCCTTAGGTATTTGTTTAAATTCCTTTAATTGTGATAATATAAAGTGAAACCAAAGATGCCTTGTCCTTACCATGCCAATGTGTTTCTTCATATTGGGAGTATATTTGAGCTTCTCAATGGGCCTGGAATAAATAAAAAAGATCCAACGGTAAGAAGATATAGAAAAAATCCTTGCCTGCCAGTTGTTTATGTACATGACCTACCCTTTCACTTCTAATACATCTCCCGGTTTTAATTTTGCAAGATGCTGTGTCATTTTCCCTTCTGGGTACACCTGCAACAATTTGTTAAGATAAATGTGACCAAAATTAAATAGAACAGTGCAGATATACATACATATAAATATATATATATATATATAGAGAGAGAGAGAGAGAGAAAGAGGGCAAGATGGGAACAAGGAAACTTGTAAGTAGATGCATACCTTAATTATTAAATCAAAGTATCCTTTAGAATCAGGATCAGATATAGGAGTGTACCTGACAGGGATACACACTTCAGAATTTACAAGTTGGTCAATAAAAAGAGAGTAATAGATTGTAAATTGACAATGTAGAATATATCCACATCCTAACTTCAAAGGAGAATTGCTGTGGCTTCCACTGGACTAAATATCTCACTAAATATCAAGTTTCTCAAAATCTGAAACTTCCGCAGTCAATAAATGGAATCTGGACAGCATACAATGGGTAGCATCGCAACTAAATTGCATACAAACATACAATTATATTGATCTATATACATTATTTAGATATACTTTCCGTGCATAAAAAAAACAAAAAACCCTCACATATGGATATCTGGGTAATTATTGCAATAACAACAAAACAATAAAGTTCTGAGAACAACCCTAGAAACCTTGAAGATACAGTTTGTGAAAACATTGTTACAGAATTTCATGACTTTGAGAAAGATGTAGTGATGTATGTACAATGAATAAGTACACTGCTAGATACCCTCAACTATGCTCGTTGTCATTTGCACCTCTTTACTAAGAAATATTACATTCAAAGAAGCGCCAATATGAATACAAATACGAAAGTGGACATGGATACGGACACAATATCCAATGAAAACAATAAGAATACTGAAAAAGTACTAAAAATATTGGGAAAAATCCATTAATCCAATATAAAGATGCCATTAAACCCATAAATAATGATAGCATGAACATCATTTAACGAGAAAGGAAAAGAAGTAATTAATCTTTGCTAAAGTTGTGACAACCTGAATTTTACATTTTTTATTTACTCAATTGTAGATTTTAACATGAATGAAGCTTTAGAAACTCTAATAAAATTAGATCATGTTCTGAAGAATGCCCAACTAGTCTGTTGTATGACTAACACATGAATATTTCACGTGGCCTAAACATGTCTCTAAAATGAAATAATAATAAAAATTAGGCAACATCTAGACATTATCTAACATGTATTCATATCCAATCAGTGTTGGATACCAATATAACACCCAAAATGAAGGGTGCATGGTTAATTACACTTAGTCCCCCTAATCTTTTTTCATTATAGCAATTGTACCCTTCCATATATGCTTGGGATGAGATGAATAATACAACAGTAACTTCTCTAGCAAAATAAAAATGCAAATTGATGACAGAATTCCTGGCTTCCTGCTTAGACAACATGAAATTGAATACTAAAAGCTACAAGTAAGAGGTGGACTGGTGGGGAGGAAGGTGGGGGAACGAGTGAGTGTGATTGGATGTAAGGGGGTGACAGTGAAAGATTTGCTATAAATATTGAAAGTTAGGCTAAAGGTGTTTTAGCCGCATTATCCTCTGCCATTTTGGAAGCATTGAAGTGTAAAAGAAATAATAGGAAATTGAACTAGAAGGAGGGGCTTTAAATTTTGTTAGTTGAGGGTGGTTTTTTAACAAAAAAATGTCATAGTTGAGGGAGTGTGGATGTAATGAAGCCTAATTTTGTGGTAAAAATTGCCTAATTTAATTAGAAGTGCGTCTATGCTTCATGGTTCACATATGTGGAAAGTTTCTCACCCCCTGCCCCACTACTATACTTTTCTCTAGCTTCATAAAATATTAATAGACTTAAATGAGATGAAAGTACATTTCTCAATGTTAACCTTTCTAGACTGAGTGCTGGAATGGTTGGACTTGGTACATGAAAGAAGCTACAGTGAGAACATTAGGAATATTTACTTGGACATTAGGAACACATGATATCAATGATCATTGTTGCTTGATTTGACAATGGTCTGGCCTTATAGTTCCAGATTATGTGAGTTCTAGTAAACCACAAAATTTTGATAAACTTTCCTGATAGAAAATGTTAAAAACAAAAAGTATTGTAGTAAGAGAAATTGAACTGATTTAACAATGAATAACAAGTATGTAGTCTTGGAAAATGAGATTCAACATCACTAGGAATAAACACAGCCCAGCTCACTTGAGAATTGGTCCAAATCAGGAGACATGAACAAAAAGTTTACCACTTGGAGCAAGCATGCCAAAATATGGGCAAGAAGACTTACGGGCGTATGACATATTGCATTTTTCCTTCAGCATCTTGCCCTAATGGTGCCCTACAGAGTTGCAAAAATAAAGTGACAAATGCTTCAGATAAATTCACTAAATCCAACAACCACCTTATCTGCCAAACTGAAATTTCAGATAGGAACAAAGCATAAATTCGCTCTTAGCATGTATAGCAAAACATACCTTGTAATGATACACGATGCTATATGAAGACCAAACCTGGCAGTTGGATCAAATGAAAACCTGCCATTATGCAGGAAGCAAGCCAGTTAAGGGCGAGAAAGCATTTTTTTTCCAGAGTTCAACATACATGCAATCACTTTGTGCATGTAGCAACGTTCCATAGTGATTCAAATAGACTTGACCTCGCTAGTTAGCTGCTTTTATGAAATAAATCCATTGTGCTTTTACTAGGTTGTGTATGATTCTTTAATGTTCAACAATACATATATAATGATGCTTTCTTAAAATCAACAGTCGGTATATTTGAGTTATGGAATGCAAAACTAATAAACTTCTATTTGTTGTCCAAACAACCTTAGTTATTGGATGTTTAGGTGAAAGTTCCTTCTGAAAAGAAAAATATTAATTTTTTTTTCCTATGAGTTGATATCACGATTCTCTAACTTCAACAGAATCAATCACAAAATCAGTTATATGGTTTTGAGGAATTGTCATTATCAATTGCTTAAATCTTCAGAGGCAAAACCTATAATTGAGAAGAAAGAAATAAGTTTACCATATGGGACAAAACTGAGGATTAATTTCGGTTGAACAATTATATTTTCTTTCCATAACTAAACCAAACATGTACTGTGAAAAGGATGAGATTATGATAAATGGTTGTGGTTTTTGTTTCAAGACTAGATTCCGTGGAATGGTTGCAGTTTTGGTTATACAAGACAAGATTCCATTCAGCTGTTGTCTTGTAAAGTTTGATTTTGATTAAATGGTTATGGGTTTGGTCTTCAAGATAAGAAACCGTGGGGCTACCATCTTTAGGAGACAGTTTTTGATTGGAAAGTACAATGGGTATGTACATCAATGAAATGGACAAAATGGAGGTTGTAGAGGCCTGAGTCAGCAGGATAGAGTGCAAAAACCCACAAGACTCTATTAATGTGGAAAATGGACATCCATAGTAATTAATGAACTTGTCTCAAGCACATCCCATTTAACAGAGTGACAAGGGAAACCATGAGATTTCCCGCATTAGTAATTTGTTGTGCAACCCAGTTGATTAAGTATGGAATTAGTGTGGGAAAATGGATATTATTTCAAAAAGTTTCAAATTATTTAATTATTAGTTATTAATTACTGGATAAAAGACATCAGGTCTTACATAACTACTCCAAATACAACATGGATAACTTGGCAATACTTTCATGGAAGTCTTTACAAACCAATATAAACCCAAAATAATAAACAGAAGAAGAGGATAACCTGAATAAGTGAGAATTGGGGCTGACTTGTGCTCTGTCTTGCAGCTTAAATTCAAGCCACTTATCTGGATCAAGCGCTGGAAAACCAAAAAAGTGTTATCTCGGAATAGAATGCATTAAAAAATAAAAAATTGAGTATTTCATATAGTTGGAACTCTTGAAACATCTGGCTTTGTGCAACATAACAAAAAGCGGCTTAACCAAAAGGCTGTGCCAATAGAGAATAATCAAATAACCAAACTTGTACTTACGAGAGAAGGAAAAAATTAAGGCAGCAAGGGATTAGAAAAAGGAGCAAGTTGGTCTAAAATATAAAAGTGTCACCATAGTGGTCCAGTTAAGAAGAACTGGGCTTCATAGTCATCTTATTAATAATAGAATGTCTTAAAATAATCAAATTGCATATTCAGTCAGGAGCTGTTGTCACAAAAAGCCTAAACTTCAATCTCTTGCTTTTGCTCCACAGGCTATAACCCAGCCCCTAAGGAGACAAGCTTTGAGATTCTTGCTTAGAGATAAGAGAAACAAATGTCAAAAGTTTCCTAAGAGTTTCTCTTCACAAGCAATAAGTAAAGAACAACACCAAGACTTGATCCAACTTGGTACGAAAGCAACAAGTAAAGAAGTACGTATCAATTTCTATTGTAAGTGAATATTAAATGAAATCTCATAGATCCCAAAGTAACTTTTAGAAACAATCAAAGATCAGTAATGGCAGTTTTATATTAAATTGCAGCGAGTCAAAGATACATACCAACTTTTGGGCTTGTTTCTTCACTGATTTTATCTAGATAAACCTGTAAAATAGTAAAGCAGAACAAGCTTAAGTTTTCAGATCAGAATAATATGCAAGAGCAAATTATTAGAAGTGATTTAAAACAGCTGTGATATTTAAACTAGATGATGCAAGGAAACTACTACTTCTAGTTTGTAAATGGAGCAAACTGAGGCAACAAGTCAAACCAAGCTTGAAAGAGTGAAGGTCTTAATCATGACTGGAACAGGACATTTGATGTTGACGGGAACAGGACATTTGATGTTGACGTGAACATCACATGTGGACACAAAACTTGTGGGGTACCAAATGTGGAACCCAACCACGTTGGCAAGGAATTACATTGGTAAGTGCAAATAAATTACAAGAGCTTCCAAAGATGAAAGGCTTACATTCCAATTATAAAAGCAAGCTCACTGCTCCAGTCCAGACAATTTCTTAGAGCAGGAAAAAATGCCAATATTTAAGGGGAAATTGGAATTTGGAAAAAAGATAAATTAATGAAGTGGGAAATCATATGGACTACCAAGAAGCCCAGGAAGTAACAAGATGTTTATTTCATTTCAAGTTTTCAGGAAATTGCTGAAAACATCAGATTCAGACTAAAAATTAGAAAGCGTGCAGAAAGCACCAATAGAATGTATGATATCAAAAAATGCATTAGCTGATCTGGTTTTCCAAAAAACCTATAAGAGCTCTGTATTCTTCTATGATACAAGAAAATGGAAACTTAATCATATAACAAGTTAGATAACTGATTTTATTGCTACTGAGTAACATTAAACCCACTACAGACAAAATCACCAGCTTCTTTCATTTTCTTAATTTATCCACACATAAGCTTTTTCTTCAACTAAAGGATGACAGAAATGATTCTTATGGAAAAATAAGATTCTATACAAGTTTCCATTTTCTGATACCTGGTACAATACTTTATGAAGATCAAGGTGATGCAGTCAGAGAGAGAGAGAGAGAGAGAGAGAGAGAGAGATGTACAAAAAGCCAATAGGTCAACATAGAAAACTTATAAGTCTACTCCTCCATACTTTCTAGTAACTCCAAAACTGACCTAGTTTCAGCTTACGCAAAAGTACAGCCAACTATCTAATCAGGGTTTCTTGCATGGTAGAGACAGAAATTATTTCTTGTGTTAATAATTTTTAGAGTGCCCAAAGGAACCAGAGTCTAGTTTTGCAATGACGGCCTATTATAATTACCAATTGATTAGGACATAAGAGTTCTGAATAACAATTTCCAAAGCCTACTAATAATTTACAGTAAGACGGAAAGAGTTCAAAAGTTATAGAGATTAAAATAAAAGTTTAAAGTTGACAATTAAGCAAGGTTGTAAGAGATGCACCCAATTCTAGAACATCAACAAGAACACCAAAACTCTAATTAGTAATTCCAGAGCACTTTATGCCTTAAACCAGTCATCCAAATAACTGGAACTCCAAACCATATCCCACTCTAATGAACCCAAATGCAATAACGACGGAGATCAAAGCAATGGCCATACTGAAACCGAAACTAACAACATGTAGCATCAGTCCTTCACACCTAAGTAATCCAAATCGGTCTAAAACACTCAATCATCCCATGATTGACTTGAGAGATTCACGATAACCAGCCGATCCAAATGTCTCAGTTAACGCATTCTAAACTAATTCAAATATCCATTTCCTTCATGAAGGTTGACCATCATGAACACTTTAAAGAATTAAAATCTCAAATTAGAAAACTAACGCTACAACAACAAAGAAGAGCAAAAAGAAAACATCGCTCCAAGCATTCAAAAGCCTTCATATAAGCATCAGATGGCTAAGAACTAACCACTAAAACAAAAAATCGCAAATTCACTTGAAATGGAGACGAGAATCACCAAATCCGGCGAGGAGAAATAGTATAAGGAGGAGATTCCACCGGAAATGGCAGCAACAGCTCCAAATGGTACTCGAAAACTGTTGAAACTCGACTTGGATCGGCTCCCAGGCGCGTGAGCTAGTGCGATCGGTGCAGCTTTTACTAGTCTTTTGAAGAACGTCGCCATTTTCAACACAGAGAGAGAGAGAGAGAGAGAGAGAGAGAGAGGGAGAGGAGTGGGATTGAGGGTTATAGACGCCAATCTGGGTTTGCATTTAAGCGGAGAGCTGGGAATCGGACGAGCTCGAGGTCACTGTAAGATCCGTGGACGTCCAATAAATAGATATCCCGTGGCTGAATCCTTGTAATAGCTGGGCCATTTAGATTTTAGATCACCTTGGTTAATTATAAGTTATTACATCTTAATTTTAGAGTTAATTTTGTTATTATATTTAAAAGAAATTGAATAAGTCATCGTAATTTTAAAAAATATTAAATAAATCATTATATTTTTAAATTTAACTTCAATGAAGATACGACACATGACTGATCACATTATCATCAATCATAACTCTTAACATTATTATTTAATTATTTCTTTATCAGAGTATTATTACAACAAATTTAGCTATATTTTTTTTGACACTTTTCGTATTAAATCACATTTAATTAATTAAAAGATAAATATAAAATATATATATATATAATTTGTAATTTTTCAACAGCATAAGTGCACAAATGTTGCCATAATTTGACCAATCTTTATAGAGTTAAAAAATAATTGGAAAACAAAATTCTAGAAAGAGGCTAAAAATAGCTAAAAATAGAATACTAAGTATTGGTACCAAAATTGAGGTTTCAATATTCATGGGTCAAACAAGTAGTCTAGTAAACAACATTGGCATGCTTCGTGTCAAACTAGGCTGCTCATAAATTAATTATTCCACCAGTGGTGGCTACTGACTTCTATTTTTAGTTATCATATTATATATAAATTTTGAAACCAGTTGAATGAGTAATGTGAACAAATTAACCATATGATGGTGCCCTAACCAAATCAAATAAGAAGAAAATCAAATATTGGATCTTACTGTACTGCTCATTCCAGCAATACTCCTTTGTCACTCCAAGGACAAACAACTTTTCTTAAAAGGGTAGGCAATTAGTACTTTAATGATTTAATATTTTGATGCTTTGGAAAGAAAATGAGTTTGCAGAATATGGTGTCTTGAGTCTGGAACAAGGGTGTTTTTATGGTGCTTTACTTGTGATCAAATCTTGGAATTATTATTTTTAAAATATGCATTAAATAAATTTATTAAAAATATATTACGATACATAAATCATATATTAGATAAATTCATTAAAAATATGTGATGATACGTAAATCACATACTAGAAGTCGCAAAGATGGCCAAACTTATATTTTTACTGTTATACATTCATATTGTTTTTGTGTCTGACTATTTAAACTTTTTTATTGTTTTAATTATGCTATTGAATTAATATTTTTAACTTAATTTAACCTTTATATTGTAATATTATTTTCGCGTTGTAATTTAAATTTTTTATTATTTCGATTACATTCATAAACTTATATTTTTTTAACATAAACAGAGTATAACATGTATTTTATCATTACACTTATCTTTTATTTTTCAAATAAAAATATAAGAATTAAATTGTGTCAAAAAAAAATTCAATGATGTAATGAAAATAATAAAAAAATTAAATTATCACATAAAAAAATCAAAATATAAAAATTAAATTGACTTGAAAATCAAATTTATAAGGATAATCAAAATAATAAAAATTAAAAAAAACATAAAAAACAGTAATAAAAATATAGATTTGGCCTCGCAAAGATTATATTTGAATCCCTTTTTATGGGAGGTTGATTACATCTCATTGCCACTCAAGGATTGAGAGTCTAGCATTTAGATCCATCATAGGAAATATTAATCAGTACTTTCAAAGTTCAAATTTTCCCACAAACCAAACGGTACCTAATAGCCATTAAGAAACAAACCATTCCATTGTTTCTCCTGCAACAGATGTGAATATCTCTATCTCTACACAGATGAAGCACAAACAGGCCAGCTGAACATTCTACAAACAGTTTACAAAAAACAGTGCAAAGTACTAAAAATCATTTGTTCTTTGTGGATAGACAACAATGTAGAAGAGAACAAATCAGCCGATGTATCCAGCTTTGTTATTCACAATGATGCGAAGAATGCATAAAAGATTATTAACAATAATGTGTCACTGTCACAAGCTGCATTAAACGTAAACGACAAGATGGCCTGAGAGTTTCAGATCAAACTCACAACTGTTCTTACACTGGCAATCTCAATGGCTTCTTCATTGAAGTGTTCTTGATTGTGGAAGCATGAAGAAGGCGGCTTTGACGTGAAGGCAAATTTTCTGACAATGGAGATGTGCAAACTGAAGATATAGCAAAAGGGTACACAAAGGCAGCTGAACAATGTCCTTAGATCATGGACGAGGTATTAACATTGTGATAATATTGGAAATGACGTTGATATCATAGAACCCCGGGAAGATGCAGAAAGAGATATAGCAGTCTCAGATATGCAGAAAGAGATATATCATAGAACCCCGGGAAGGCAAAAACATATGTAACACTGCTACGCTATGAAAACATGTCTCAGAGAGGGAGGGTGGACTGGCATCACATTGATCTTAGAGAGACTACAGAAACTCCCTAACATGATGATTGAAAAACTCACCAAAACCACCTGTTTGGAATTCAAAATGAAAGGGTGCTGATTTCACAGAATCAAATAGAAGATGGAAAACTACCTTAGGAATGGAATGACTGCTATAAATTTGACAGAGAACCATTGGGTTGTCTAACTTGGGCTTCAACCCCATCTAATTCACCCTGATAGACCCATGAAGAGATGAGGTGATGAGCTATTGCAAAGGGCCCGGGTATAAACATTGGAGCAAGTTCACCACTTTCCACATTGAAGTCAGCAGCTAAGTTCTGCCCTTTTCCCACTCCTTTGCACATCCGATCTATCTTGTCTGCCGATGTTCTCTGTGCCTTCTTGTACTCAGCAAATGTCAATGCTTTCTTCACATCTTCCCTAATGTGCCACTTGGCATCTGAACAAAATAAAGACTAAGTTTATAAACACTACCACGAAATGACACTGGCAGAAAACATTTCAATTCTTCCGTAGAACAACCCTACCCAGAGAGATAATGCCAAAAATTTGGGATCAAGCATGAAAAATATCAATGTTTTTCAGGTAATCATTCTGACATAATCTTTATCTTCCATGACTTGATGGGTCCCCAACCATAAACCCAAAATCTGTGCACATGTAGTTTTATACCACCTCACCACTGAAGATTTGTTCCCAAGCAACAATGAATTATTTTCTTCCTCACCCCAAAAAGAGGAAGTGTTTCAAAATCAAAATTTCTAGAACCATTTCACAGAGTTAAAATCACACCCTTAGTGGTTGTAGAGTATAATAAGATTAGCATGCCAAGAGGTTTACCAAATAGGAAAATCATCAGATTGAAGTTCATACATCGCAAAGCCTAGAACCACAGTTATGAAATAAGTATCCCTGGGAGCATTCAATATGCCATGTTTTAAGAGAATTAGAAAAGAGCATAGATGACATGTATTTCTGGCAGGACAGATATTGAGGAACCTTCGGAGGACTGAACTCTGGAGCTCTCCATCCATTTCATTAAAAGCTCTTTTCACCTCTATCTGTTATGTATATCCGACTCTGTCCCCTTCTTTTTCTTCTTTTGCTCATTCTCTTAATGAGACATTTTAGTTATAGTGAGTGCTTTCTTTATTATACAGGTTTTGCCCCCCTTTAAGGTAATGCTTTTTCATATATACAGTTCAGTTCATCTGTTAAAACAAAGGGTTACATGTATCTACATGATGGATGCAGGTAAACTACATTTTTTTTCAAATTTTGGTAGATGAATTGTACATATTAAAAACGTTATCTGTGCTACAATAGTTCAAAGTTTCTAGCATTGTTTCTGTTGGCTTATTCAGCTTGCAAGTGGAATTAATATGAAAAAATTCCGATGTGATACTTTTTTGTGCTTTCTGCCTAGACGGAAATGGGAAAATAGAAACGTAAGCTGGACCCTAACAGGTACAAGAATATCTCCAGAAAATGAAGTCTATAAGAAAGGGGTAAAACCCCGTGGGGTGGGGGGGATTTAAGTACAAATCGGGCACAAATCATCACCTTCCAACTCTTCCTTGTCCACATTAATTTCAAGTGATTTAGCATATGCAAAGAACCCCACCATAAGTTGGCATGGCATGCTATTGGGTCCAACTGCAGAAAAATGACATCATGATTAGAATACATTAACAGAGACATTGCAGATACAAGTTTGTTCAAAGTAGATGCATGTATAAATTTCTTAATCATTTCCTTTAGCTGCAATCAAACATTGCAAGGCTTCCAAGATCAGCTCTAAGTCCAAGGAAACTGCTGAATGAATATGCAGATTTTGTCACTAGAAATGCACAACAAAAAGGAAATTCTGATATCTTAAAAACTAGAGGCTCAACAGCTCCATGGCTATAACTTTTTGTGCCAAGCCAACATTTGGGTTATCCTTGTCATGTTTGCCAACATAGTTCATCAGGTCCAATATCCACATGATCTAAGTTATAAATCATAGGGGACCTCATAGTCTGAACAAGGCATTATTAGTTCGCAAGTATTGGAATTTAGAGGGACAATGTGATGGTGTTTCTCAGCTGAAGATGGGAAACATCCATGACTGCAGGGTGCAGCATAAAAAAGGGCCTCCCCAGCTCTCAAGCTCCCTGCTTTGCAAGAGTCAGGTGAGGGCCATAATTGTACACAAACTTTCCCTATTTCCCTTTTTTTTTTTTTTGGAAAATAGTATGTTTCTACAACTTGAACCCATGCCAAATGATGATAATAGCAGCAGTAACAACACAACCACCAAGGAATCAATGTAATCACTGTGGCTATCATAATGACATCATCCAGGCCACTTAGAGGAGAGACAGTGAAATTTGGATTTAGAGCACAATCAGAAGTGTTTCTAGAACTTCCCACACATTATCCTCATATATGACGCAAGATAAGAATGGAACCTGCAGTTTGCAATATCTTCTGTGCCATCTCCACCAAACCATGGTGTTCTGTAGTCCTTGGTCCATCGAGGCACATCTTTTTCAAGACATTTTTTTTTCTTTTCCATTTTCATAATCATCAAGTTACTTAAATGCATGTGACTCATCATAGCATTACAGATTCAAGTTGATTTCGAATTCTCACCACATTTAATAATTCCATTTTAGTTCCTGAAATATTTTACAATCTTGCCTTGACATTCTTTACCCTCCTAAAACTGCAATATGGTGAAGGAAATAAAAGCATACCAATGGTGACAAGCATGCAACGGAAAGTAATATGGACACATTACCAGGCCACGGCTGTGAACTGTGATAGACAACTTCTCCAACTTCAATGCCAGTCTCCTCCCATGTTTCTCTTCTTACTGCCTCTTCTAAGCTTTCTCCAGGCTGTATAGTCAATAGAAGCAAACTAATAAATAATCCTTCTGTAAATAAATAAACATGCACAGAAAACCAACTTAAATTAATATGCAAGTGACAAAGAAAGTATCCCCATTTGAAGTCACAAATTTACTTCTCTGGAAACAGAAGTTAATCACATAATACTTCTTGTTTCACCAGAACTGCCTCAAACATAAGACATTCCAGAAGTCAGAGAAGAATGTACCTCAATAAAACCAGCAAGGCAGCTCCACATGCGTGGCACAAATCTTGACTGTCTACTTAAAAGTGCACGGTCATTTTCTCTATCAATTACCAACATGATCACAACCTGTTACAAGATTTTGTTAGCCAGAGAAACAATAATATCAAATTCATCATGATGTAAGAGGTTAGCAAAATAAAAAATCAGAACCACCATACTGGATCCACTCGAGGGTAAATCCTCTTTTTGCATAACTGGTTGGAGCATTGCTTTCGTCTCCCAGCTTCCATGGGCACCATTTTTTCTCCACAATGTCCACAAAACCGTGATATGTTGTGCCATTCTAGCAATGCCCTGGCCTGACGAAATGGCAAATTGTTACTAGTGGCTAGTCAAAAATTGAAGGTAGAAATGGGCCCATTAGAACCTCTTTATGCATGAAAACTTAAGGACAGAGGATATATTGTTTTGGCTGAGGCATGTGAACACACACATGCACGGGTCAAAAGTAGATGATGAGTTGCAATCTAGTAATTGCTAACATCTACCCAAGGAAACTGACAGAACCCTAAAAGTTGTTTCAAATCCTAGTACACCAAACGTCAAAAAAATGAAGATTGGAAGAACAAAAAGAAAATCACAGAAACTGAATGAGAGGCACGTGTGAGCATGATAAATATTACAAATATTGAAGCATGACAACTTATATCCAACAGTGACAAGTTTCAACACTCGACGGCCAAGGCACCTCAGCAATTAACGCCTTTGCCGTAACTAATTTACAACAGTATTTGCATACAAATTCTTATAAAAGGAGTTCTAAGAGGAAATCGTAGTATTGCAATCATTAGACCGACAAAGCAAGTGCAACTATTGCAATCATCATTAAAAAACGCAATCAATTTAGAAGAAATGTTGAATTAAACAGATAACCGAGAACTACATGGCAAAGAAGCAACCCAGAAGGTTGTTTGGTTTATGAACAAAAGACTAAACATATCATGATACCCAATAATACCATTCACAAGTTTAACCAGCAAAAATAAAAAGGGTTATCTGAGTTGCTTCAACTTCTACAAAAATGTTTCACAGAAACACACTTAACATGAACTAAGTAGCTTCGTGGCAAACCATTCATCTCAAGAAGCCCATGCGCCATTAAAAATCCAAAAACACAAATTTTAAATTAAGATTGCCTCATTACCGCAAAGAGGTCCACAGTTGGTTCCCCAGCAGTTCCAGACCAAGCAGTGAACTGGAATTCAATGCTTACCAAATAGGGCAAAATCCAATACTCACAACATTCTTAAGGTGTAAATTGAACTTCGTGTGATTGAAGGGCATAATACAACAATAACGGTAACATGAATTCTAGCTCATTTCTTTCAATGAACTTATCTTTTGTAAGACCCTTACAACTAATATCACACCAAGAATGTCAATAAACACTTACATGACCGGCAACAGCGAGCTCACCCATAGCCCGGGCATCACTCCAATCAGTGGCCACCATCAAAGTCCTCAGCTCAACAAAGCACAGCTGCCTACTGCCCAAATCACTCACCAAACTATCGGCCTCAGACACATCAACAGCCCAATAAGCCACACCTTCCTCCTCCATTTCCATTGAGCCCAAATAAACCAACGATTCTGCACCAAACTCAACCCCAGAATTAACCAAGAAAGCCTTGCAATCGCCCAAACTCAACCAACCCAGATGCCAATTCGGTCCGGAAACCCCATCCGAGCAGGTTGATCCAGCCAAAGGCCTGCCCTTTCTGAAGGGCAGAACCTTGAAATCAGGGCGAGATGGCTCATGGGTATTTGTGTTTCCGAGGAGGAGCGTCTTGAGGGTTTGAAAGGCGGACTTTGGTGAAAATGGGCTGGTTGGATTTGGGGTTTTGGATCTTATTGGGTTGCCTGCAAAGGCATGGGAGGCCATGTTTATGGACATGGCGGAGAAGAGAAGATGGGAGCTGAGTAATCTGTGGGGTCTAGAGAGCGAAAGGAGAGAGAGGGACGAGGAGGAGAGGAGAGGGAAGATGGGCATGGCTCTGTGGCTCTTCCATTGGATTGAAGGAAAAGGGTGGTTGCAGGCTTTGGTGATGAGTCAGTGGTCTCGGCGAGGCTTCGAATGGCGACAGGTAGGCAGGTTTTCCCTTGCCATTGCCGTGGCTCAATACTGGCCCCTGCCTCTGGGAAACAAAGCACCTCATAATAATTGCTGGCGGAGCTTTTTGTACTTGCATAAAGGTCAACGGTGGCCCGGGGCAGTTTTTAAATTTCTTTAAGGTGACGGAAAATTAATTTTTAATGAAAATAAAAATATTTTATTTAATAAAAATTAATCACTTATTTACTTAAAAATATATAAATTTATAATCATATTTGATTTATTTAAAGATCAAATCAGATAAATGATCGGTTCAGATAAATGATCGGTTCTTTCAAGATTAGACGAGCAAAATTTGGATACTTAAATTATAAAAAAAATTAAGAATATATTATACAACATATTTATTTGTAGTGTACAAGTATTAGTCCCTTAGGTTCCATAGAACTTTTGATTTTAACGTTTCTTGTAATTCCACACAGGGAGATTAGCTAAATCTTGCAACTACTCCCGGGATTAGGTAATCTCACACCTGAGAGTCAGGACAGGACAAAAAAGCATAAGTGGCCTTACCTTATTTCTTATTTTCAAAAGAGTGCGATTTTGTTCGCCCCCTTTAACGGGGTGAAGATCAATCTCACAATTTTATGAGGGTGAAAAAGCAACGGAATAGTATTTAATTTTATGATGTCGTTTCGTTGCTTTTTTTACCCTCACAATTTTTATGAGGGTGATCTTCACCCCGTTAAAGAGGGTGAACAAAATTGCACTCTTTTCAAAAATACCCTCAATATTTTTACCTTTTTCTTGATCAAGTGAGGTTAATGCCCAAAGGTTATTATCGGTATACTTTTGTGTACATTTTAGACTACATAAAAATATATTAATGATAAAAAAATTTTTCATAAGATGCATAGAGGTGCTTGAGATGCATATGAGACGAGGAATATTTTGATCATAATATCCCCTTATGTAATCTAAGATGTACAAAAAAATTGTACATCTAATATGATTCTCATTGTCGACATCTCTTGTCTAATATGTAGATTTTGATCGGTTAATTATTAAAATATTATGATCCTATTTCAATAAATAATCAACACACATCCATTTGATAAATCATTTTATTTGTGTCTTATATTTATAAGATTGAGTATCTCTCACTTACATTGATAATTAATCTTACAATTTCAATATAACTGAGTAATTGTTTTAATCTCATATTCTTGTTCTTGATCAAATCTACCATTTTTCATATTTTCAACCCTTTGTTGCTCAATCTGTTTTGTCTTCGTGTGTTTGAGTGTTTGATATTCAATAGATCTTCTAAATGAACTATGAAAATCTATTTACATTTTATCGACTTTTAGATAAAAGTGCATTCCATATTTTGTAAAACAAAAACTAAATATTCAAATTTTATGTTAAAATTAACGTGTGAAGATGTTTATATAAGTATCAAGATATTACATGTATATTTAACATGTAATATTATCATATGTGAGAAACATATAATATTATCATAAGAACATTTATGATATTGCACCAACTAACCTTTTCTATTGTCAACCATGGGAGATGCCATCAATCTCCATTTCTTTCAAAACTCTTCAACATTTAAAAATTGTGAAAATAACGCTATATAATGCTGAGAGGCGCATAGTGCCCTGTCAACAAAATAAAGAAATGTGCATGCATAGAGTTGTGACTGTTAGGGATTTAGGGTGTATTAAAGTTGGCCTTAAGGGAGTGGTGGAATTAATTGTAGTGGAAGAATGAAGGCTTATGGGGCACTCTTTCAGCATTTCTAAGTATTTAATCAAAATTACGAGATTGTGGGAAGTGAGAGAATGTATGAATTGAGATTTGATTGGAAGGCATTTTGGTAAAAATACATATAAGACCAAAGTATTACAACATATTACATCAAATAAGATATGAAAAATATTGTCCTTATGACACATGTCAAATGATTAAGTTACGATAAGTTGAGATTCGCATTAGTAAATCGTAAATTCGATTTCTTACCCTACGCAATAAAGTAAAGTATTCACTTGTGATTTATCTTTTCTAACGAAATCAAGGATACGACCGCACGGAGACTACACAAGGACGATGATCTAATATATGAAAGATATGAAATAAATTCAACTAATATCTTCATAAAGCAAACACCAAAGGGAGTATAATACTATATATAATTCTATCATTATTTTACCAATCAGTAACCCTGTCCAATGACCATTTTATCCTACAACCCAAACGGGTAGAAAGAAATGTGGTGCAAAAGAATTGCATTGCATTTTAAACTTAAAAGGTTTCTATACCCCTAGGTATCTTAGACTTCACCAATTTGCTCTTCTATTTTAACCCATTCATTCTCATTCTCAAGTGTATATGAGTTGAGAATTATAAGTTGTTACTACATATCAACTTGTGGGAACTGTACGAACTTATGATTTAGCATATAAACAATCCTAATAGAAAAAAGTAAATTAATCTCTTGTGATGAATTTCTCAAAAAGGGATCTGTTCTAGTTTGATAAGGAATAGGTTATATGCTCCAAATCATCATCTAAGATTCAGAATCCAGAAAACCACAAAATTTCATTATTTAAATCATAGACTAAATAATTACAAATTCAATTCATAGAAAAAGAGATGCAAGATGAAAATCTATAGATCAGGTTAACATCATTGATGCAACAATGGTTACACACTGGGCAAAAATGGCAATGGATCCCGTTGTTCTTTTGGTTCTCTTCCAAGATGAATGAAGGTGCTTCAGATTGTCCAACGTTCCTTAATCTAATGAGATGAAATATGGGGATAAAAACTTCAGGGTCCAATTCCCCGAAGAAGAAGATGACAAGACTCAATTCTTCACTGTTCTTGGCGAAATCCGAGGCGGCGTTAGATCATCGATCCAGTCAGCATAAATACGGTTGATCTTCTTGGTTGATTTCCAGTGTGAAAGGCCCTTCTTACCATCACCACCAGTCTCCTTTGCTGGAGCAGTAACAACTACTTTGCTAGTAGGAACATCATTACCCGGAACAGAAACAAGTTTTGTTGGGGTTTTTGAGATATTCACTGCCTCGGCTTCAATCTGGCCACCAGACGCCTGCAACTCTGGTGAATGAAAATGCAGCGAGATTAGGCAACCAACGAGCTACTTTAGAGAAGGCGTTGTGATAGTCAGTCATCCAAACTAGAAAATTGCCCTGAAGCTAAATTAACAGAATGTGTAATCCGATAAAGATAAACATATATGAACCTAGAACAATGTCCAGATGCCATTATACAGCTTCAATTGTACATAGAGGAAGAATTAATTTTGCAGATGGATAGATATTAGTTGACTAGTCCCACAAGATTCAGAAGCACCGCAATGACAAAATAAATGTCAATTTAGCTGTTGACCACTTCAAAATAGATCATTTAAGCAGCAAGCGGGAGTAATTCTACACTCCCCAATAAGACAGTTCACTCAATTGACAACGGATACATGGATCTCCTATGATCAGAATGCACTGTACTGAAAGCAATCTAAAGGGATTCTTGTTTCATGACTCCAAACAATTAAAACAAATGAACTTGCTAAACACACCCTTTTACACCCGAAAAAACTTCCCCTTATTGCCCTGCAAACATTGCCAAGATTCTCATAACATATTTATTATGGCCTCACTGAAAAAGGTTTCTGTCCCTAACAGGATTCAAAATATCACCACCATTAATCACAACATATACCCTGTCTAGTAACTAGTATACCACCTTGTTTTAAAGCAAATGGCAAAATGTTAGACGGTCATTATTTTTTGATGAGCTAAATAGACACCTAGCCCAGGGCAAAATGTTCACCAGTTTGTTCATTCTTGCAAGCTAAATAGATATCTATGATCGTTTTCCAAGAAGCATGTGTCATGCTCAATATTAACAGAACGCCTTAATCCAGTCTCCAAACAGGGTTTCCTGCTTTTAGTTTTCACTGCTGTTGTGAGCAACAAATGGAAATCAGAAAATTGAAATACCAAACAATGAAACTCACAAGAAACCTTAAACATCCAACAAAGAAATCAATGGGTAATTAGATAAATAACAAACTAGAGCTACAAATAAAAATCAAGAAACCATTAAATAGGAATAATGATTTTATGTCCAATTGAGGGAGTCTGAACAGTCCCAGGGAGGGTGTTTCGGATTCCCACATCAGACTGCAAATCACAACACATTTAATAGCCTTCAGGTATCATTATGTACAGTGACTATAGTCCAAAAACGGCTCCAATGAAAAAAATTAAAGCTTCAGTTCCATCTAACAATAAAAGGACACAACCGAAATCAATGTCATAACAAACAAAGATTTTCACAAGAAGAGCAATCACAGAACAGTCATACTAATAAATTCAGCCAGAAAATAGATAATACCTGACAGCCCATGAGCAAAGTGGCATCTCTCACCGAAGGGACAGAGACCTGTGATCTCAAACTTACTACATAGCTTCGTCTTCCAGTATGAAGGCCTCATGTTAACTCGGAAAGCATCAGAACTGGAATTAACATGCTTATTAACTTCAGGTTGATCAGACCCACTTCGATGCCCCAACATAGGTCCTGTTGTTCCAATGCTTATTGCAGAACTTTCTCTAGGCCTCTCCATCTCAGACCTCATCATCTCATTCTTAAACTTTGATGGATCTTCATGAAGAAAATTGCACTTCTCCCCATAGGGGCACTCCCCTCCATTGTAAAACTTCTTACAAATTTTCATCCTATGTATTATTCTCTGATCATCATTCCAGTTCCCTGCCCCCTTATCCTTTTCCCGTGCAGCGACAATTTCTTGCCAATTGGGTGGAGGCTCTCGCAAATCTTCAGGCCCATGAGCAAAAGTACAATGCTCCCCGTTTCGACAACTACCCTCCAAAAATTTCAAACACATGCGAGTCTTGTAAAAGATATGGCCTGTTCCACGATTCCCATGAGGATTTGGCATGTTCATCCTTGGATTCACAGGTGCAAAAGGTGCAGCATTCGGTTGGTTGTTTCCAGAAACTTTAGGTCTTTTGAACGGATGTGCATAATCAAGCTGTGGATTTGAGTCCATGTCTTCGTTGTTCAACGGAATTTGAGGCCAGGAGTTTGGCATGTTCATCATGGGATTCATGGGTGGAAAAGTTGCAGAATTCAGTTGGTTGCTTCCAGAAACTTTTGGTCTTTTGAATGGAGGTAAGTAATCAAACTGTGAATCTGAGCCCAAGTCTTCGTCATTCACCGGAATTTGAGACCAGGAACCACCAAAATCACCACCAGGAAAAGGAAAAGGCATAGAGGGTGGTGGAGGATCAGAATAACTCATAGTTTCTCTGAGGAAAAACTTTTATAAAGATTTCAGTCTGGGTCACAGAACACTAGTATCGATCGAATTCAGTTAAACGCCAATCACAAATTAGAGAGAAACTACAATGGCGATGAAGAATCAACAAACTTCAAATCTAAGAATTAATCAACGAACCAAAAAGGAAGAATTGAGGATAGCCAGAAACGGATTTCCCCAAAATCAAACCCTATATAAGCAAACGACGATGAAGAATCAGCAAACCTGAATATATGTGATCCAGATTCCAGAGAAATCCAACTGAGACTTGATGATGTTCAAACCAATTGAAAGTTTATGTCGGCAATGGAGAACTAGGAAGCCTGTTGCTTCCAGAAGAATGGTGAAACCGTGAAACACCTAGAACGAAAAATTTGCCCAAAACCAAATATTATATAATAAGAATTGGAAACAAAATTCGAATTGGAATTGAATTTTGGAGAAGCATGAAAGTTCAGAGCTTCCTATATATATACAGAGATTATCGGTATCTGAAAGCCAAAACAAATGATAAAACTATATATATGTATCTAAACAGGTCATAGAATCCAGGTGGAGCTGGAATTGAAAACCTAGCCGCCTACAGCAAAACCTAATCCGGAAACCCTATGGCTTGAGCAAAACCCTAAAGCGGCCAGGGAAACGCCTGAACCCTAATAGTGTTTTTAATGGGTAATTAATAATTATGATTTATTATAATCAAATTAAAAGTAAATAGAAAATATTTAATTATTAAATAAATTGTAAAAACCACGATCCACTCAAAGTTTAAATTAATCACAAAAATTACCCTTCATGTTTTGATAATAACAAAATTATCTCTAACATTAATTATTTTATAATTAAGTCCTTTCCTAGTGTGGCATCTTTAGCAAACTCATCGAAAGTTGTCTGGCTTCAGTGAAGCATCGTGGCACGAGAGTGGCATGTCATGGTGGGTATGGGCAGATGACAGGTTCAAGTGTTAGATGGCACAAGACTAACGTGCTAAGGTGACAGCAAACATGTGAGAGAATGCAGCAACGTGCGACAATGTGCGAAAGAATAGGGCTTGATGGCTGAGATGCCCACACACAGGGCTACGGTTGGCATGACTAGCACGCATAGATGTGGTTGGACCTAATAGAGTGGGACAAATGCCACAAGGCACAATCATGTTGATGGGTTAAGTTGGTTGAGATGTGCGGGACACGGGGGCAATTCGGGTGCCTTGGTGGGAGGCAAGGCCAACAGGCGGGAACGGTTGTAGCATCGCGTGGGCACGTTTGTGCAACACGTGTAACGTCTCATTTTTCAAGCGCGCTATAACTTAGGATAATTCTGAAATAATAATTTTTTTAACATACCTCAAACGCTAATAATATTACATGATCGTCTCAACATAATTAATAATACAGTATTATTCGTCATCATAAGATAAGTCTTCCAAACATAATTTGCAACATGATATAAGTTTTTCAACAAAACTTTAACTAAAATATAAGTTTTTCAACATGACTTGACAATATGACATAAAATAACTGGTACATAATATGATCCTTATACTAAAACTAAATGCAAAAAATATTTTATTTGCACCCGCAGTACCCTAGATAGATTACTCTTCATTCCACTTCTGTGTCTTCGCTGCAAACCCAATCTGGAACATTTAAATGTTCTAGGGGCAAAGCCCACATTAGATGATGAATCAACTAAGTAAGAGAACAATAAACATATTTCGTGTATGAATACAAAATGCAAAATGTCATTTTTTCATTTCCTTTTGATTTGAATCGACCGTACATTATTGCTACTCCCTATTTTCACAGTTTTCTTACCAGGCCGAGGTGTATGGGTGCACCCTTGGTAGAGCAGTGGTCCCGACTCGTACTCTCAAACCCTTATACGATGCATAATCAATAATATCATCGTGTACATATGCACATTTCAACATAGCATGTAAATGCAATCTACATGACATATTCACATCAAAACATGACAACATGATAAAACTATTAACATAACATCGGATTTTGAGTAGAACTACTTACAAATCAAGTATTTTCATAAAACTAAATCCAATTGGGAAGTACTACTTATCTTGTAAAAAGATAATTTTGCCCTAACGTAATTTTGTCTCAAAATTTGTATCGGACTTTCAATCGTACTCAATTATGAACCTTGACATACCCTAGATATCATAATTATTTAAGAAAATCAGATTTCTAATTTTTCTAATTTCTCCCATTTCCTCATATTATTTCCTCAAAATTATGAAATAAATACTTTTTCATAATTTTTTCTTAATTTCTCTTCACAATAATTCCTAAAAAAATATTCCTAAGCCCTAGAAAATTTTTCATAATTTTTAGAATTCATGTTCAATTTATTTCTCATTTTTTCTTTGATTTTCAAGCATCTATTGTCTCAAAAATCTATAATAAATACTAATCATATATTTCTCTTCCAATTTCACTATAAAAAATTCTAAGATATCATTCTCATATTTCTAGAATTTTTGAAAAAAATTTCAAAGATAACTCACCTTCCCGCGGAACGATTAAGTATTTTTCTATATTGTGATAAAGTCTCGATTTGGGCATCCACAACGCTTTCTGCCGCAAATTTTCACATGAACTACTAAACTCATTCTATATGATTTTTCTAGAAATTTTTGATATTTTTCTCTATATTCTTTCTTTTTCTTTTTCAAATCTCTCTCTTACTTTCAAATCTTTCTTTCTTACAACCTTTCTCTTTCAAATTCAAATCCTCCAACCTTACAAATTTTCTCTATTTATAGAGATTGAATAAAATTTAGTATAATTATAGTGACCCACTATCTTTCATTATTTTGTCATATTTTTTAATTATTTTTCACTAAATCTCACTCATAATCTTTAATTATTTATCCGCACCGCATTTTGTTTCCCACATTTCTCAATTATTTCATCTATTATCTTTGATTATTTTTTCACACCCTACTTTGTCTCCCACATTTCTCCATTAATTCACCCATTATCTTTGATTATTTATCCACATCCTATTTTGTCTCCCACATTTCTCAATTATTTCATCCATTATCTTTAATTATTTTGTCACATTTCTTAATTATTTTCCACTAAATCTCACCCATAATCTTAAATTATTTGTCCACACTCTACTTTGTCTCCCACATTTCTCAATTATTTTACCCACTATCTTTAATTATTTTGTCACCTTAATTATTTTTTATTAAATATTCTTTTCAATAGATTATTCTTTCATTTGGTCTATTAATTTTAAGTTCATTTTTTTAGTCTATTAATTTTAAGCTCATTTACTTAGTCTTTCCCTTTTCAACTTAGTACACTAACTCTAAACTCATTTACTTAACATTTCATTTTTCAACTTAGCCCATTAACTCTAAGCCCATTAGTTTTCTCAGCTAAAATCTTTAATGGATATCAAAAAATATTTTAAATACAATAAAAATTAATTATTATTATTCTCAAAATACTAGGATATTATAACGCATGCCCACGAGAGCCATGCGCGCGCGCAGTCAGGGCAGTTGTGACAAATGTCAACCAGGCGAGCCATGCAACCCAACAAATGATTTTTTCACGTGGTGCATACGATCCTTGTGGGTCTAAAAGGACAGTTATGGGGCATATCTGCTTGTAATTATGTACTTTATATATATGTGGCTTGAGAGACGGTTTTGGTAACTTTTAGAGAGCCTAGCTTGTGCCATTTTTTGTATTCTCGAATCTGAATATAAAGTTGGGATTTTCTTGTATTCTTTGTGTGTGCTACCGTTTATATTATGCATTAACTCCGTTGGGTTGTTGGCTAATCTAAGTGGGTAAACTTAGAGTCATCTCAAGGTTTCTGGCCATAATTCAAGGTTAGTCTTGTGATAAGTTGGTATCAAAGCACAAGGTTCAATGTTATGCAAAGAAGTGGGAAACATCAATGGCTGGTGGAAACGAAGCTGTTCGTGATCAAGTTGCTTGTCTCGAAGCTCATGTGAGGGAGAAAGACTCCACTAATGAAGTCTCATTGACACAGAAAGTGGCAGAGGCAGCCCCATCCATAGAGGATCTGTAGGCCTTAGTAGACGATTTGTGCACTTCTTTGAAGAACAAGATTGTGGCTTGAAATGAGACCTTTGTAGGCAAGATAGCTGAGCTTGAGGCTGACTTGAGCCTGCAAGTAGAGGCACATGAGGTAGCCTTGAAGGATCAGATAGCCTCGCTAGAAGCTGATGCTTTGAGTATGAACGTGCAAACGGTTGTGGCAGCAATTAGCAACTTCAATATTCTGTTCTTGGATCGAGTTCGAGAACAAGCAAATGATGACAACCAATATCAGAAGTTGGTGCAACAGGTAACTAAAGATGTGGTGCGACGCTATTAGCTCAGTAACAGCTTGTTGTGTGCCGGGGGATCGACTGTACGTGCCTTGTGGCGCAGGCTTGCGGTAACTGTTAATGCAGGAAACCCATGACACGGCATGGGCTGAGCACTCGGGAATCGCAAGGATAAAGGCATTGCTTGCACACAGCTATTATTGACCCAAGATGGATGACGACATAGAAGCCTATGTCAGAACCTGCATGGTGTGCCAGCAGGACAAAGTCAAGAGAAGAAGAGAAATAGGCTTGTTGCAGCCTCTTCCAATCCCTGAACTATCATGGGTGTCGGTGTCAAGGCCTGTTCCCGGATTTACCCACTAGCATAGAAAATCCGAGAGAAGATCCATTCAAAATGGGCACAGATGCAAAAAGTTTTCCAAAACAATCCATTCATCATTTATCATTAACCACAAGCCAAAATAAATAGCTACATCATTCTCCACATACATTGGGCCTGCCACCCACACAATTTCAAAATAAAAAAGAAATAAACTAACTATAAAATAAATCTTCTACATCGCCATCAAAACAACACCCCTAAATTTGGATCTTGAAGTTGGAACATCTCTGTACACAATCTAATTCTGGGCTCTAGCTCTACTGGACTCGCCCTCATCAATTTTCTTTCCCTTAACTGAAATGACACGAATCAACAAGATGAGCCATAAGGGTCAGCAAGTATATGATACAACAAATGGACAATAGAATTAAGGCATGGATAAACCAAAATAGAGTACACCCGAATCCCCGAATACAAATAAGAATCACTTATTAAATAACCATCATTAATATCACCCCCATGCTATCATCATTATGCATCTCATGTAATATTTCATTTCTCATGAATACATAGATTCTCATGCATCACATCGGCCCTCAAGGCCTTCCATTCACATTACATACATATATATATATATATAAAAATCATTTAGCCATTCATTTGGCTTGAGCATTTCCTATCGAGTTTATGGCCAATTTAACCCACGTTAGGCGCTCCTTTAGGATATCCTTTTCTCACCCCGCTGAACATAGCTGTTGCGCAAAATAATAGGTACGCAAATAATAATAATCATGTTATGCATGACACATAAAATCCCATGATCATGCCAACCATGTACATATCATGAAAATTTCTCAACATGTTTCAAGAAATATGCCAAAACAATCTTGTAAAATTCTATATTTATGGCACAAAATCAAATTTCAATTTGGATAACATCATAGGGAGTTACGTCCCATTTACTGGAATTTTTTCGAACTACAAACAGAAAATTTAATTTTGAAATGGTACTTCACGGGCCTCTATTAGGATCAATTCTTATCCAATTAACCCAAATTATGCATCAAATCTAAGCCTATTGAGTTTAGTTTACAACGCATCAAATGGTTTGCAAATAGAACATCTGCACAAAAAGTTATGCCCATAAGAGTACAAGGTACACAATCTGATTGAAGGCTAAAACGACAAAGTAACTTAGGTCGAGCGAAGTTCAACTTTGATCGATCAAAGTTGGACAGAATGCGGCTTTTCGAGCTTTAGTTGACCGGAATCTAACTTAGTTTGACTGAAGTTGGACAGAAAGTCGATTCCTAAGTTTTAGTCAACTAAAATTCAACTTAGATTGACCGAAGATGGGTAGAAAACTAACCCATGATCTTAGGTCGGTCGAACCCTCGATCAAAGATACCCACGAGCTGCTAGATGACTTAGGTCGACCAAAGTTATAACTTCAGTTTACTAAAGTTACAACAGAGCTGAAAAACAACAACCATACCCAAACTTCCAAGAAAAGCTTCCTAAGGTTTCCTAACCCCAATGTGCTATTCCTCGAATGAAAATGAGATGAAACAAACCTCATGGAGACTTTTAATGAGACTCAATGACATCTTGAGAAAAATCCATAAAAATTCAAGAAGTTGAAAGAGTAACCCATTAACTACAAAAGTGGATTTTCGAAACCACAACAAAAACAAACCCATGATCATTACCACATAAGAGGCATTTCAGCCATCATTTAGAAGAAATAGCTATTAGAGACTTGCTTGAAAGAAGAAGGATAGGAACTTTCACTTGAAGAGAAATCTAAAAAGAAGAACTTGTCTTTGAAGCTTGAACCAAAGAAGAAGAAGCACCCCTCTAGAGTTGGAATTCCACCTTCTTGAAGCTCCAATACAAAAACAATGGAAGAAAAAGGAAATTGAGGAGAAATAAAGAGAAGAAAAGGATCTCGAGAAAGGGAGGGATGAAGACGAGTGAAGAAGAAAAACAAGACAACAAAAGGGAAGGGTATGGCTTTCACGTTGCCTCCCAACTGCTCCCACACTCTCTTTTCTTGCTTCCACAATTATCCTCACTTGCACACACACACATCTCAAAATATCTTGCCTCTTTAAGGAATTTCCCATTTTTTCATTTCCTTTTTCCTTTTTTCTTTAATCAACCCAATTTATTATACACATGGGCCTAAGCCCAAATCAGGGATCCACCTATATTAGGCCCAGGCCCATTTAGTCCACAACTTTGGGCTCTTCCACACATTTAAAGTTCATTTATATGGGTTTATCAATTTTAATTACACTTACATTAATCATCCCACAAAATTATTATTTTGATTAGTTTGCCTCTTTATCCACACACAAGATATTTTTAACATGGTTAATTTGAATGATGCCCGAGATGGAACACAAATAATAAAATATTAATAACCATCCTAGACCCACTAACGAGTTGTTACAATCGGTTTCGATGGACTTCATAATTGGTTTTCCCAAAGTGGATAGGAAAGACATGATCATGGTAGTGGTGGATCAGTTCTCAAAATATGCAGTGTTTGTGGCTACACAGAAAGCATGCAAGATCGAGATCATTGCTGAGCTATTTTTCAAGCATGTGGTCAAGTGTTTTGGGCTACCTGAAGATATTGTTAATGACCGGGATACGAGATTTACAAGTTAGTTTTGGACTCCATTGTTCAAAACAACAGGCTCTAAGTTGAAATTTTCAATAACAAACCATCCTCAAACTGATGGTCAAATGAAGAGGGTGAATGCACTGTTGGAAGAGTACCTCAGGCATTATGTGACAACAAGCTAGAGGAATTGGGTAAATCTCTTGGACACCGCTCAATTTTGTTATAACTTGCATAAGTCTTCAACAATGGGTAGGAGTTCGTTTGAATTGGCCATGGGCCAACAGCCTTTGACGCCTCATGAAGTGGCTAGGACGGATGCAACTAGTTGATGCCCTGTTGCATACCAATAGGCTAAAGAGAAGCAGGACTTGCTTAAGGAAACGCAAGACAACTTGGACAAAGCTACTTGTCGCATGAAAAAGTATGCAGATTAAGGGAGACGACCCTTGGAATTTGCTGTGGGGGATAAGGTATGGCTGAAACTTACTCCCCAAATTGGGAAGCAAATCACCAACAAGAATCTGCATTGTGGGTTGATTCCAAGATTTGATGGACAAGTTGATGCTATGGCATACAAATTGCTATTACCCGAGAGGCTCAAAATACATCCAACTTTTCATATAAGTTTCTTGAAGCCTTACTATGAAGACAACACTCGTGGTCTGGTGCAGGCCAAAAGGGCTCCTCCAACTATCCGGGTGCAACATGATCGTGAGATTGAGACAATCTTAAACCATCGCATGTTGGGGCAAGCAAGAAGAACATGCGTGTGCAATACTTAGTAAGATGGAAGGGATCTCCAAAAGGGGAAAAAAGTTGGCAAAGGGATACAAGTCTATGGCAGTTTGAAGATATCATACAACGGTACTTGTCTTCACTTTCGAAGAGGCCATCAGAACTTTCTGGTGGGGGTGGTCTGTGACGTCTCCAACAAGCTCACTAGAAATTGCCTAGCTTCGGTGAAGCATCGTGGCACGAGGGTAGCGTGTCATGGAGGGTTATGGGTGGATAACAGGCTTAAGTGTGGGATGGCACAGGGTTGCCGTGCCAAGGTGGTAGTAAAAATATGAGGGAATGCAGCAACGTGCGGGATAATGGGGCTTGATGGTTGAGACACCCACACACAGGGTGACGGTTGGCATGGCTGGCACGCATGGGGTGCGGCTAAACCCGATAGAGTAGGGCGAATGCCATAAGACAGCCACGTAGGTAAAGAAGCACGGGCATGCTAGCGAGCTGAGTTGGCTGAGACATGCGAGACACGTGGGTAATTTGCGTGCCTTGGTGGGAAACAAGGCTAACAAGCGGGAATGGTTGCAGCACCGCCGGGGCGCAGCCCGCGCATGCCTTCAATATGCGGGGCACGTCCGCTCAATGCGCGTCCACGAGGGCTATGCGTACGTACACAGTCGGGGGCAGTCGCGACAAGTGTCAACCAAGCTAGCCATGAGATCCAACAAACGATTTTCCCACGTGGTGCATGTGACCCTTGTGGGTCTGAGGGCACGGTTATGGGGCATAACTGCTTGCAATTGTGTACTCTATATTTATGTGGCTTAAGGGGCGATTTTGGTAGCTTTTATAAGCCTAGGCTGAGCCATTCTTTGTATTCTTGGATCTGAATATAAAGTTGGGATTTTTTCGTATTTTTTGTATGTGCTTCCATTTACATTGTACATTAACCCCGTTGGATTGTTAGCAGATCTAAGTGGGTGAACTTAGAGCCTTTACAAGATTGCCAGCCATAATTTAAGGATAGTCTTATGATACCTACTCTCTCTTTGAACTATATAAATATATATTTTGTTTTCAAAAATATATTAAAAAGTATTATAAATTTATAGTTATAAAAAAATACATTTTCCACATCTTTTAACTAAATAAAGATAAATCTTATTTGATTAAAATATATCTAAATATATATATATATATATTAAATCTCTGATCCAACAAATTCTTATAGTTTAAATAATCGAATGGAACCAATTGAAATTGGCAATTCGATTTTGTTCAATTTGTAGATAAGTTTAATTCGATTTTTAAATTTGATTTTTTCAGTTATTTGGGTTCAACTTGATCTCTTTATGAAAAAAATTGAAATAACAAAACTAATTGAAATATCATTTTTATTTAAGTAAGATAAACTTTTTAATCGAATAATATTATTTTTACTCGAATAATAAAATCTTTTTAATTGTGTAATATTTTTGTATTAAAATCTGCTCACAAAGGTTAATCGAGTATAAGTTATTTTTAATCGAGTAGATATTATTTTTACTCAAATAACACTTATTTTTTATTATTTTGGTCAGCTTGATTTTTTTTTTTTTGTATTTTTTCATTTTTTTTAGTTTTCAATTTGTTTGGTTTTTATTCTTGTTTGATTGGTTCAGTTCGATTTTTTATACATGTTTGGTTATTTTGGTTTTAGTATTTTTTTAAATCGATCGAATGCTCACTCATATCACAATAAGAAGAAAAAAAATTAATACAAAGCTTTGTAAAATCAAATAAGATCATTACCAATATTTAAAACTTAAAGGGGTTTTACCTACAAGTAGACTAAATCTGAAGCCTATTAAACATATTTTTTTTAGTTATTTCATTATATATGGGTAATCAAAAAGTTATTCTTTATTTTTAATTGGACAATTAATAAATTAATATTTCTTGAGATATGGAATGGTTGCCAAATTTGTGGAGAAATTTAAAATTTTCTTAATTATTATAATTGGAGGAACACATTAAAGGAAGGACAGATTTTCGTTTTTCTTTTTAAATTTTTATTTTCAATTTTTTGTTTAAATTTTATTGTATCAAACAAATTGTTTAATAATTTTATTTTTTCCACTCACCTTGGCAAGGAATACAAGAAAGGCCATAAGTACATTGATTTATATTGGGAAGGCCACAGAAAAGCCCATAGTAACATTGGTCTGGGCCTTTGTTGGTTGGCGGGCTTGTAGGCCCAATGTTCTTGAATTGTTTTCTTTTGCTTGACAATATTTTTCAATCATTCTTATTAGAAATTTGAAAAACAAAAATTGCTTAAACCCCTTCTAGTTTTAAACTTGAACTCCAACCATCGAACAAGGAATTACAAAGATTAGTCTTTTATTTTTTTTTACGTGTGTACATTGTAGATGCCCTTTTTCTATTTAGATGAAAAAATCGATAAATATATATGACTCTCAATCAATTAACAAGCTCTCTTGAATATAGACATTGGAAATAAAAGATTTAAACTTGATAAAATAATTGTTTGCAGCGTGCTAGGCACTAACTTAAAGGATAGATTTCGCTTCATTGAGATGGTGTCTCGGTCCCAAATTTCAACAAGCACCTTATATCAATAATTGAGGAACTTAAAAATAATTTAAACTTAAACCCTACGAACAAAAAATTTCAAGAAGGAAGAGAAGAGCTAGAAACCTGGGAGAAAGACAGAGAGAGAAACAACCATAGTACAAACCCTAAGGTTTGTGTATCTAATAACTTTATTTTGTATATATTAGGAGGGTGGTTAATATTACGCAAATGTTAAAAAAAAATTAAAATTTTAAATGAAAATTTATTGGGTTGCATTTGACAGTAACATTTTAACATAATAATTATTATTTTTTTCTTTTTTAAACAAGATACGTGAAAGATATTTTTAAAAAAACATTTTATTCACACATTTTTATAACATCAAAACCTCTATAGGATAAATATAGATAGATAGATGTATAAATTTTGATTGATTAGCATATCTATCAGTCTTTTATTGAGACCTGTATGTGATGGGAATATCCTAAGAAACATCAAAAAGCAAATGAAGCAATGTAAATCTAACGTATGGGAAGCAATAAGAATCCTCTAAAAGCTAGGCAATGGAGTATAAGGGGGAAGCAATAATGTATGAATAATGGCCCTTCTTGGACCAATGAGAACATATTCTACAAGTCAAGAGAGAGATAGAAAAAATTGAGAATAAATAAGAAAATGACATGCGGAGGTAAGAAATATTAATTTTTTTTCTTATTTAGTATTAGAGAGTTAAAATTTAGGTGGATTATTCCAATATTATAAGATCATAAACATAAATATTAAGATCAAATTAGGTTACATTTTTATATCTTGTTGTTTCTTAATTTTTATGTATAATACATGTGATGTCAAGTGACCGAAGAAGGACAATAAGATAATGTAAATAAAGCAAGTAATTCTCACTAATCTAGCTAGCTTAGGAATATATAAAAACTGAGAGAAAGTTGATTTTTATATATATATAAAAACTGTTAGAAGGGATAGAGGGGTGCAGCAAAGAGAGATTCAACTGAGATCAAAGAGGCAATAAAGAGAGAAAGTTGGGGGGGTGGGCGGGCGGGCGGGCTTGTACTTCGCAAATGCATAGGTGGCCATAAAGCTGGGCATCTGGTTCTTATCTTCACATAGTTATATTTTGCATTTCTTGGGGTGGGTTTGATGCTTAGAGGAATCGAATTTTGTTCAGATTCTTGAATCTCATTTCCAATTCTGCTATTAATGCTTCGGTAAATGTTTTATATATAGCATTAATGATTTGCGTAATATTGCTCATTAACGGTAGTCCCAACTGGCAATGTCTTAACTTGATTAGTTGAAAACTCAGTTGCAGAAGCCACTATCTGCAAAGTTGTAACACCCTGATTTTAGAAATAATTTATAGATTTTAAGGTAATTTATTAAGTTAGGTGTGATTTTGAGGAAATTAATAAATCGTTGAATCGACAGTAAAAAATGCCTTGAGATTTGGATGTCCGGAGAAGAGAGTATGACATTGGTGAACATCTCGAGATGAGGCTAATGATACTGAAAACAGTTAAATTGAAAATAAATAATTTGTGTATAAGTCCGAATGGATGTTGGTACCGAACGGTCATAGGGGGGCCTCCAGGAAGCTGAGGGGACCTTAGAAGTGATTCGGTTTTGTCAGTGAGGCAACCCTAAAGTATTTTTGGGTGAAATAAAGATCCCGTGTAGGCGAACGGACGAAATCGGCTTTTATCGAGTAAACCTTGAATTATTAATCTTGAAATTTCGATATTTTAATCTAAATAAAATTGATATTAAGGATATAATTGTAATGTGAAATGTTCAAGTGAGAGTATGAATATAATTTATAAATTTATATGCAACTTTTGTTATATAATAAATTATATGCATACGTGTACAATAAGATATAAGGTATATGGATGTGCAAGTAAGCTTTATAATATATATATATATATATATATGTATGCATGGCCAAGTCAGTGGGTGAATTCAGTGGGTTCACTTGAGAAGTATTATATAATATAAAATGCAAATATTGTTGGAACTTGGAAAGAATATCAATGATATTGTCTAAATAGTTGACTACCCAATTATACCATGAAATGATGTAAAGTAAGAAAGTGCTCAGTGAAAGATGGTATAAATAGAGAGTTTGGAGGGCAATTGAAGGCAGAGGAAGTGAACGTTAATTTGAAGAGAAGCAGATGAGTGAGGTATGTTCAATTTTAAAGCTACTCTATTATTAGTCAATTGATGAATTGGTTAGTATGGTGGTGTATTTGATTAAGCTAAAGTCTACTCTAATTAGTTAATTAAATTATTAGTTAGTTAATTAAATTAATTAGTAATGGGCAATGTCTAAGTTAGTTAATTAGTTAATAACTTTGTGGATTTAGGGTTGACCTTACTTTGAAAATATTTTTGTTAAGGGAATTGAGTGAGTCAACGATACAAATTACCAGGCGGCATGTATCTTGAGGTAAGGGTTTAATATGTTCTGTGTGTAAATTTCTTTTATCATGACTTGCATAAGATATTGAGGAAGTGACTAGGCATGAGGCAGTGGATTGTTGACCGTGAAGGTCCTAGGACGGGGTCATAGATGGAACCACTAGAGGCCACGTAGAGTTTAAGATAGGTGCGGTGGACAGACTTGCATGCATGTTGCACTTCATTTTTATCTGTGATGTCATGCTAAATAATTTACTGCATTGCATATTATTTTTACTGAGTCTAGGACTCACCCTTCCCACTAACCACACAGATAGTTCAGGGTCCGGTAAAGGGAAGGCAGTGTATGCCGAAGACCAACTGAATGATGAGAATGGCAACCCATGATGGGAATGATGCCTAATAACTCGTGTCTGTCATGTAATTATTTTGAGATTGTGTTGAACGTTGTTTGTATTTTTCAGTTGGACTTATTACTTTTAATGAGTACCTTGTGTGAGCAAATTATGCTATACCTTAATTGCAATTTATCTGGTCATAAGGCACAGGTCAGATTTGAGACTCGAGTGTCCTTCCATTGCAAATGAGTTTTAGATCTCAAGTCCTCGATGGCTGGAGCTGGCGAAGTCTGGACCCCACCTAGGGCGTCCAGGTTATTTTTATCCCCCTGTTGTTAGGGCATAGCCGGCCTCCAGAGTGAGACTTACTAACGTTATCGTGACACCCGATAGTGGGGACGGGGCGTCCCACAAGTGTTTCTCGGCCCATCCCTCGAAGAAGATGATGAATTATATACATAGAGAGAGAGAGAGAGAGAGAGAGAGAGAGAGAGAGAGAGAAGGGGGGAGGGGTGGATTTTCTTTTCTTCTGCATTTTCCGGGAAAATGGAAGTCAACAGATTTCATTGCCTTCATGTGAGAACACTTGGAGCCACACAGAGTTCAAGCCCCCATCTTTGGGCAAATAAGAAGAAAAGAAATAAAAAGTTGTTAGTTGAAGATTCATGAAGTGAACTGAAGTCATCAGGAGAACCCTTCTTGTTACATGGCATCACCTGGAGGCAAAAGAAACAAAAATTAATCCAAAGGTTTGGGAACCAAAATTTAGTTAATTAGCTGTAATCCAACTTCAATAATTAACTATATATATATATATATATATAGTGTGCAGATTGCTAATTAGTTACCAAAGTCCTTTGGTGCTTTGCATTTGAAGCATTCCATCCTGCTTGCATAGTTGTGCATACCACATCCCATCCTGGCAACATCCATAACACTTCCATTTTAAGCACAAAAAATGGCACATTTCACAAGACTGCTTTAAGCATAGGGGTGGGACCAGGTTGGGTGCGAGTCCCACCCCTTCATGGGGCTCCCGCCCCTTTTTGAATTTTTTCCTGTGAGGTAAATTTTATATTGCCTGCATCATTTCATTAAGGATAATTCTAAATATACTTGATATATTGTTCACCATTTGATAACATTTTTAGTTTAGCATTGCAGATATAAACATTTATGAAAATCTTCAACTATATAATCTGAAAATATAAATGATAGTTTTTCATTTCATCATATTTATGTCCTTGAATTTTTACGTTTTTTTTAATATAATCTTAAACTTTTTCATGGTTTTAAATGTACTATTGAACTATGTAAAATCACTCATTTAAACATTTACCCAGCAAGTGATCATGCACGAGCACTAATGTGATAGTTTTTTAGTATCTTCTCAACTCCCTCTTTCTCTCTCTTTGACCAAGTATTCTCTCTCTCTGGTGTTTTCTATGTTTCATTTAGTTGGGTTACGTAGGTCGGTTGGGTTAGATGGGTTACTAACGTGCTCAAGTTAATAATCACCCTGTTGTCTAGGAGATTGAAAATGGGGTTAGTATGGGGGTAGCATTTTTTGTATGAGACACAACTAGAAAATACGTTGAAAAAAAAGAAGATGTACGTAGTTGGAGAGAGAAAGGGAGTAGAGGAGACGTCGAAGAGAGAGGGAGCTTAGGAGATGCTATTGAAAAGAGAGAATGAGTTAAGGAGATGTCGTCGGAGAGAGAGCATGAGCTAAGGAGACATCGAATAAAAAAGAGATGCTGAAAAAAGAGAGAGTGGAGGGAGTTGATGAGACTTTATAAAAATCACTACATCAATACTAGATGTTTACATGAACGATTTTACGCAATTTAAGAGTATATTTGAAACCACAAAAAGTTTAGAATTTAAAAAAAATATAAAAATTTAAAATATACTTTTGATTTAAGCTCAGGAGCATATTTAAAACTATGAAAATATTAAAATTAAAAAGAAAAAACGAGGCATAAATATGCCTAAGTTATGTAGTTTCTTCATTTCAAAAGCTACACGGAAGCATTTCTCTCATTTGTAGGGTAGTGACATAAGTCTATTAAAATTGAATCATGGTAACTTTCTAAGTATAAACTAACTAACCTGTTGCAAATCCAGTCGCCAGACTTCCAGCCAGGGAGGGCGCCGCTGCCGTCGAACATATAGCCTCCGCCGGCCATGACGGAAGTCCCATATCCAGCACAGTAGTCATCTTTGGTGGCGCCACATCGGAAGCAGCTGGTTCGGCTGGCGTAGTTATGGGCTCCACAACTCATGGAGGAGCAGTACCAGTCGCCGGCGAGAACTTCCGTCCGGTTAAGTCCATAAGCTGCTACGTCCGCTGCATCCGCAAACTTCGGGCACCGGCACCGCTGGCACGAGTCCCGCTTCTTGAAGTTCAAGTGCTGGCATGCACTGCACATCCAGTCTCCTTCTCTGCTCATCTTTATTGTATCTGAAATTACAGAAGGATAGAGAGCTGAAATGGTGTATCTTAGAAGAAACACGGGATTCAAAACAATGTATTTTTGAACTGAATCCATTGAATTTTATGCGTGTGGTGCAGAGCTATTTACGGAGAAAACTATATATATATATATATATAAAGTATGTAATTAGAAGAGGCTCACCTGAAGAAGAAGAAGAAGAAGAAGATGGAGAAATGAAATGAAGCAGTAGGAGAAGAAATCAATAGCTGAAGGTTGGCGATGTTAGCGGATGAGATTGAGAGGGTTTATATAGCAGCTGAGAGGCCTGAAGATGGGGCCCTGGGAACTGTTTATTCATGCCATATGAGCTTCAGAATGTTTCCTTAAGATGGGTTCCAATCCCAAAAGTAGAAGTTTTCCCACAGATTTCAGATAAAATTAATGGCTCTTCTTTCAAGGGTTTGTAAAGCCCCGAAACTGCAAGGTCATGCACAGAACCCAAGCACAGCTTCTCTTCACATGATTCGCCAATTAATGGCCTCTAAGTTGAGTGCGATTTTGTTCACCCCCTTTAACGGGGTGAACTTCACCCTCACAGTTTTTGTGAGGGTGAAAAAGGTAATGAAACGACCATCAATATTAATTGTCGTTTTGATGAAAAGTCGTTTCGTTGCCCTTTTTACCCTCACAATTTTTGTGAGGGTGAAGTTCACCCCGTTAAAGGGGGTGAACAAAATTGCACTCCTCTAAGTTAGCAATTCTTCAGCCTCACTTTTTCCTCTTGAGTTTTAACGTGGGTGGTTTCCTGCTTGTTTGGGTTTAACGTTCTAAACAATACATATATGTACAAGTTTAGGGTTTAAGATTTTAAGGAAATATTTAAATATTACTTAATTTGGGCATGTAACATGCATAATGTTTCTTTGATACTCAGTCTCACTCTTTTACCCAATAATATCTCATCTTCTTTGAGAAACCCACGCATAAATTTATATTTACTAGCAAGATATCCGTGATTTGTGTACTGTTAATTATTAACAACTAATTAGCTAGCTCGCTACAAGGTGTTATAAGGGGGAGTTGGTATTCGGAAATGTGTGTTGCTAAGTGAGATATGTTGCATATATATGTCCCGTTCGGCCATGCCTAGTTCACGTGGAGCTGTGATTCTCTTTCAACTAGCTAGCTCGCAGCAGGTAGACCTTCCCCAGTAGCCTTGTTCTTGATTAATTGGTCTGGAATCAGTTCCTTTTCGTGCACATCCCTCTGTCAAATCCTAGCTATATATATTTATATATCTATTCATCTTCATCGGCAACGGCTCTACATATACTCATGTCCATTACTAATTATGCATGGATGGTTTTGTGCTGTAAAATTCGGTAAATCATAATTAATTAACAACCAAATTCTCAGAAACCCATAATTAGTTTATTTTCTATCATCATTTTTATGTATGAACTCATTTTTCAAAGTCAAAGCATGGTTAGATAAATTCTTGTTAAACTTATGTTGAAGGTGTAACAATCAAAGTCTTTATCCAAAAGTGCTAATTGAATATAACTATATATTGGGTTCATAAGATTAAGTAATTAATATATCGAAGATATCATGACTGGAAATAGGGTATGGTAAAATCCCCTCCTATTTTTAGTTCGTGGTATCAAAGTCCATTAAAAATTCACATCTCAAGTTGGTCCAGATTAAAAACAGTTTCTTAACCTGCCGTACACTTGGTATTAGTTCTAAATAAACTCTTATAACACTTGTAAAATTATGGGATATCAGTTGAAAGTATTAACTAAATGTGAGATCAAGTATTTACACTCATCAAGGCCTTCCCAATAATTAAACTACCGATATAGAATTAACGCGAAATGCATTTAATATAAGCTTTTTCACACAAATATAAACAGTTGAATGCCGTTGATTTTGTGCGTGCGTTGCCTGAAATTGAACTCTAATGGTAAAAAAAAAGGCACTGTAATGACTAGGACTACAACTCATCCATGAAAAAGAGTCACATAAGATTGAGAGATGCTGAAAAAGTCGACAGATTTAATTGATGGGGACCCAATGAGCAATGGGCATGCAATGTTAGAGCCACACTTGATGGGGGCATGCATATAAATGTTCCTTTTGATGTAGTGTGAGCTTCATATACATACTGTTTCCTTTGGATGAGATTCCAAAAGGAAGGAATTTATGGAAAGATTTAGATAAAACAGCTCCCCCCCGCCACCCCACCACCCCCCCCCCCCGGCCCCCCGGTTTGCTTCTTCCTCTCCTTTTTGCAGCTGGGTCTCTCATGTGTGGCTGTGGGGCAAATGCTTCTAAAACAGTAAAACACTATACACACACACGTGTGTGTGAATATGAACTAGCTAGCAAATGCTTGCATTCAGCCACTTGTTTTTGTTCCACATAGAATTCCAGTAACATCCTCCCATTCTTTGTGACCCACCATCCCTTATTTCAAGGAAATAAGGTTAGTTTTGGAATGCGATGCTATATTTTATGCTCTCTGTCTCTCTCATGTTTCCATTTCTACATATGTGGTGAAAAGATGATGTTTGAAGATTGCGTAAAGAAGTTTTCTGTGTGTTGGAATCTATTCTTTCATACGCATGCATGCACTTTTCTTGCCAAAAATCATATTGCTCCTAGCTAGGGGCTCCTACATAATTAGTTGTTTTCTTTGCTTTTCCTTGAGCCCATAATTCAACAATCAGTCAAACACCAAAATTACAATATTTTCTTTAATTGTTCATCTTTGTTCATGCACGCGTATATATGCATCCACTCTATTGTGAAATGATCTTTTCTTAGAAGAATTAAAGTAATCATAAGAGATTATAATAATTTTTTCTTTACGATAAATATATATTAACCTTCTTATGAGATCAAATCTAATTATACATAATTAATTTTTATATATTTAATCTCATACGCATGATTTGTGTATTATATTAAACGTGTTATAAAGTCTCGTAAATAATAAAAAAAATACAGCTCACTTAAGGTTCTCTTAATTAATTTGCTCTTAAAAGTTGACATATATTATTAGTATAAGATTGTGGGTTTGATCACCTTCTCATACTCTTTAGTGTGAACATTTCCTGTATACTAAAAAAAATAGAAATGATAAATAATGTAGATTTGGTAGTCATATATATATATATATATAGATAAAAAAATATATTTTTAATTTTTTTATAATATGCTAATGCTATAGTAACTTGGCCATTTTAATCGTCGTGCATTCTGAAACTGTTAAAAGTGCTGAAAATGTTGCTGACTTGGCGTCCACGCAAGCATCCTTGCAAGATGCTTGCGAGTTGACCTGGGATTCGATAAGGAGGAATCCTCATCATCATCATCATCAATTTTTCTGGGAAATGAATGAACATTCCAAAATACAAACCTCAGACTGAGACCCAAACACTTTATATATATATTCCATTTCAGTGACTGTTCTTGAAATGGGGCCAATTCCCATCAATAATACTTGGGAGAATCCACATCCCCAGCCGGCGACTGAAAAAGATAGCCGTTGCTTTTGAATTTTTGAATATTACCCTTATTGTGCCCTCTCAAATCGCCTTCTCAATCTCAACTAGAGAATGGGAATTTAATCTTCCACTCCTGCTGCTGAGACTTCCACATCTTTTCACCATATATAGGTTCACCTGACACCAGACTGACCCTTCTATCAAGTTTAATTTACTTCTCTGTTTTATAAATGGATGTTGCTATATGGGTCACAAATTTAAGGGTCAAAGAGCCGATGATGAGGTTCCAAATTGATTCTCAAATTAAAAGGAAACATATTATGTCTCCGCCATTCAAGTTTTAAAAATAGTTCCCTCACGTCCATTGTTTGTGTCCACAAATTTGCAAGTAATTGAACTTTATAGCTATATATATAGATAGATAGATAGATAGATAAATAGATGCCCAGAATAAGAACAACTGAAGAGGCCACAAGAAGCTGCAGTGTGATATTTTTGAAGTCCCCTCAATGATTGGCAGAATGGACCAGAGAAGCTCATTCCCTCGTGTACATGAATATATGATAAAGTTCCTTCATTTATTCCATGGACTGCACAAATCTTCATTTTTTTAATACATTTTTTAATTTATATCTACCTTTTTAATTTGAAGAACAGGTATGGCTAATTATATTATTGTTAAAAATGAAATAATCAAAATACTTCTAGAGTGACAATATAGTGGGAGTCAGATAATGCAGAAATCAAATATCTCGAGTTTGAGTGTCATGACCAAAAGAATATCAAAATGTGTAATTACTAATCACATCAATATTCATATTAGCTTTTGTCAAATGCTTTAAGTTATGTTTGGGACTAGGATTTTTAGAAGGGAATGGAAAAGAAAGTAAATGTTCTAAATTTTGGTAAATTAATTTATTTTATTTTGGTAAATGATTGTTGAATGGAGGAACCCTTCATGATTTTGGAATTTTGGACATACATTGTTGAATGAGGTACCCTTCAAGTGATGATTCCTCATCCTCTGGAAAAGTGATGCTAAAGGAAATTTATCTTCCTTAGGGTTTCTTGATGAAGCCATAACAATTAACAGAGCACATTAAAGGAAATTAGAGCTACTGATTTCTACTGTACAGGATTCACTGTGAGTCAAATGCATCTTTGCATGATAAAATTCGTCAATTAAATTGAGATGAATCCAATACATTATATCCAACAGAATGCAGAAGTGAAGAATGGTATTTAATTTCAGGCCACTATCAAGACGGGGAAAAAAATCACAGAAACCAGTTTGAAAATGGGGCTGTACAAGTTTGATAAAGCTTCTTCTTCTTCTTGGCTGCATAAATGTAGAATTTCTTGCTGCTATCGGCCTTCAAGCGAATCAACATCTACCATGCCTAAATGAGTGGGAAAAGCAGGCTGCTTCGGCAGAGGTAGATGTGTTCTTTCATTGTTTATCATCAAAAGAACATCTGACAAGGAAGGCCGGTCTCCTGTATTTTCCTAGACACACAAGAGAGCTACCTGAACAACGAGCGCAAGCTTGTCTAGACAACGTTTGTTTTCCGTTGCCGGATCCATCAACTCCACATATCGACCATCTTCCCACAGCCTCCAAGCCTGTACATTTTCAAAATGAGTGTTTGTCATCAATCTTATAGCTACAACAACGACAACAATGACATATCAAGCTTTTATCACATCATGTGGGATCCGCTGCATGAATTCTAACTTGTCAATTATTTCTATCTATAGGCTTGTCTTTTGTTATCAAACATATGATTGCTGGCATGAAAATATGTCAGAGGAGTAACTTAAAAGCAGTTTAACGTACATGCCCTAGCAAGTTCAAAGAGCCCTGTGTCTCATAGAAGGTCGAGTTTCTTCTGCCACTAACGTTCTCTAGCATAATCACTCCGAAGCTAAATACATCAGACCTTGTAGAGAAAAGGCTATGCACTGTATACTCTAGAGACATATAGCCACTGGTTTCATCATTCAATTAAGAGATGTTAAAACATGTTAATATGCCCTTTCTGTTTCTCCGTGGCTCGTCTAGAAAAGAAAATTTACTTGCAATGTCCCTGCAACCCTCCTTGTTTTTGCTAGAGATATTTTCTCATAAAAAATTCTCGTCATTCCAAAGTCTGATAGTTTAGGGTTCATATAACCATCCAGCAAAATATTGCTGGCTTTCAAGTCTCGATGAATGATTCTTAGTCTTGAATATTTATGAAGATAAAGAAGTCCTTGGGCAATGCCTTCGATGATATTCACGTGTTTTCTCCAATCTAGCAGTTTTCGCTTCACTGGATCTGCATCAGTTTTATATTAAACCACATAGCTCCAAAAAAGATGAGGATGAAAGCTGTAAAAAAGTTGGAAAATCGACAAACCAAATATGAAGGAATCCAAGCTTCCATTGGACATGTACTCATAGACTAGTATCTTTTCCTCTCCTTCAATGCACCCAGAAGCCGAACAAGATTTCTGTGCTGCAGCTTGGAAATCAATTGCACCTCATTTTTGAATTCCTCTAGTCCTTGTCCAGACATTCTAGAGAGTCTTTTCACTGCAATCTCATATCCTAGCAACATACCCTGCAACAGCTACATATATTTGTTACTATATATCCTATGGATTCCTATCTACAGCCAGCCCCAATCCAAAAAGGACAAGGGTTAGTTAGATAACCGACAGTCAATATAGAACTTGCTGGATCAAACAAGATGAATTCTGTTGTATAGCTTTTGAGATCGGGTTATAAATAACTAAATTGCACCTTATAAACTGGGCCAAAACCACGCTCTCCAATTTTACGTGCAGCAGAGAAGCTATCTGTTGCAGTTACTATGCCAGAGAAACTGAGCAGTGGCACTTCAGGACCCTTCCCACTGGCAAATTCAAGACCATCTGCATCACTTCCTTCATCAATAGCTACTATATGAGTACCAAACTTATAAAGCAATAGTGATGCAGTTTCTTTTATGGCATCCTGTTTTTCAATTGTACCTGGTTGATATTGAAAATGAAAAAATAACACTTAAAAAACATATGGTGATATCTTAAATATGTATGAGCGCTAGTGTTAGAAGGGTACCTGCAGCTTTGTTCTTTCTCCATTTTCTGTAGCATGGTACAGAGATGAGAACCAGAAAAATGAAGAAAGAAGTTGGAAAAATAACTTCCAGAACTAGCCTCCTTTTCCTTGGTAAATCTAGAGAGGAAAGTAGAAAGGAAGAAATTTAACCATTCAATTTATGCAAAATAAAGCCTTGGGAAGTTATTTCAAGGTTTTACAAATGATGTAGAGAAATGTAACTTTGATGTGTTGATCGTCTAGGATTTTCAGCATACTTAAAATATCAATTACATAGTATCAATGCCCTCTTAATATCAGATTCTGAACGCTTACACAATTCATAAACACATAAAAAAAAAAAAAGAAAGAATGACAGCAGATTCTTGCACAATTTTACGGAATAATTTTTTTTTAAATTGTTAGTAAATAAATCAAGCTCACCGGACTGGAAAGAAGCGTGTCCTCTGATGTAAATTGTTCCATTTCCCTTGCCTATCATGCCAAGAAGACCCTTTACATCCCCAAAATAAAGTTCACATCCTGTTCCATCATCATGAAAAGAGGCATATGCAGTACATGAACAATTGTTCCTGCACATTATCTCACAGTCATGTCGTATCCTCTTGGATCCGACAGAGTTCTTCTAGTAAGAATGCTTAGGCGGGAGTTACAAGAATAAGGGAAGGAGATGAAGAAGAATTGAGAGGGAGAGAATTGGAGAATTAGAGGGAGAATTCGAATGGAATCAATTCAAAAATATTCAATGGTTACAATTGTATTGGGCCAAGCCTTATATACTCAGTTCCCAGCGGTTGGCACCAACAGCATGGCCCTTTACCGCATTCTGTTTGCTATACCTTCTATTAATGACATCCGCCACTCCAATTATGCTTTTATTACAGTAAGACCCCTTAGGTACACGACAACTCCCCTCCCCTTGAATTAATTCTTGTCCCCAATAATGGTAAGTAAGCTCGCTGCGTTGGGAAACTGGTTGAGGAATTCTGGAAGGTATTCCCACGTACTGCTATCGGGGTGTAGTGTAGACCATTGGATCAGCACCTGAGTAATAGGGGCCCCTTGCTAGAAGATGACCCGCTTGTTTATAACAACAACCGGTTGGACAACTGGTTCTTGGTCGCAAAGGGTGACTGGTAAGGGGTGGCTGGCGACCTGAAATCCGGTAGCTTTCCAGAGAAGGGACACATGAAACACCGGGTGTATTTGGGTTCCTTCAGGTAGTTGCAATCTGTAAGCAACTGGGCCCACCCGTTCGGTGATTGGGTAAGGTCCGTAAAATTTGGGACTGAGCTTGGTCACCTTGTGCTGTAAGATGGATTTGAGTTGTGGTTGGTTGAGCTTAAGGTACACTTCGTCTCCTACCTCGAATTCACATTCACTTCTCTTCTTATTGGCCATCTGTTTCGTTCGGTTTTGAGCTTTGGCCAATTCTGTTTTAAGATTTTGTAAGACCTCCTGTCGATGTTGTAGGTAGGCATCCACATCTGCCACTGAAGTTGGCTCGTTCCCCATCCATACTAAGTGGGGCTTGTACCTGTATAAGGCCTCAAATGGTGTCATCCCTATGGAACGATGGTGGCTGGAATTATACAACCATTGTGCCAAGGATAGCCATTTGTTCCATCCTTTAGGTTGCGCAAAACAAAAACATCTGAGATAGGCTTCCAAGCATTGGTTGACTCGCTCCGATTGGCCATTGGTCTCTAGATGGTAGGCAGTTGACATAAGAAGCTTAGAACCCAATGCTTTGAACAACTCCCGCCAAAATAAACTGGTAAACACTTTATCCCTATCTGAAATAATGGATTGAGGAACCCCATGTAGCTTCACTACCTGATCCAAGAATTCTCTGGCTACTTCTGGCACTGTGAAGGGATGGGCGAAGCTAAGGAAATGGCTGTACTTAGTCAACTTGTCCACCACGACCAGTATACAGTTCTTTCCTTCTGAGCGTGGCAACCCTTCGACAAAATCCATTGTAATGTGAGCCCAAGCCCGATCAAGTACTGCCAGTGGTTGCAACAGACCTGGTTTAGCCGCTGACTCATGCTGGCATCTTTTGTAAACATCGCACTTACGTACATATTCCATCACCGATTTTTTTAATCTTGGCCAGAAAAAAACCTGTTTCACCTTTTTATATGTATTTTGAATCCCAGAGTGTCCTCCTAAGGGTGAGTCGTGCATCGTTTGTAGTATCCTTTCCCTCAATGCCTCACAATCTCCTATCACCAGCTGTCCCCGATATCGAATGAGACCGTTATTGAAGGTGTAACCTTGCTTGCTGTTGGGGTCTAGACTCAATAGTTCCAACAATCCCTTTGTCCATGAGTTCTTGTCATAACTACTTGAAACTTCTTAGTACCAATTCGGAATAACTGCCGATGTAACTGCACATTGCCCTTCCTCCTGGCACCGTGATAACGCGTCAGCTGCCACATTCTCCTTCCCTCTTCTATATTAAATCACAAATTCCAATCCCATTAGCTTAGTCACCCATTTTCTCTGTAAATTGGTATTCAACCGTTGTTGAGACAAGAATTTGAGGCTTTCGTGATCCGTTCTTATAATAAACCACCCTACTTCTAAGTAATGCCTCCATTTTTCGACTGCCAATAGCTCCTTATCATACGTACTTAGCCCCTGATACCGTGGGGCCAAGGCTTGGCTCATAAAAGCCAAGGTCGCCCATCTTGAGATAGAATAGCCCCCACCCCTGTACCACTCGCATCTATCTCCAATGTAAACGGTTTGTTGAAGTCAGGAATGTCGAGTATTGGCACCTCACTCATGGCTTTTTTCAGATTTTCAAATGCAACTTCTGCTTTTTCACTCCACTTAAAACCATACTTCTTCAATAGGTCAGTTAATGGCTTGCTTATTACCCCATAGTTTCTTACAAAACGCCTGTAATAACTTGTCAATCCCAGAAATCCCCTTAGAGATTGGATATTCCCAGGTTTTGGCCATGACAACATTGTCGATATCTTCTTAAGATCAGTGCTAACTCCAGCATTAGAGATCACATAGCCCAAGTACTCCACCTGCGTCTAAGCAAAGGAACATTTGGATTTTTTTATGCACAGCCGATTGAGTCTAAGGACTTGAAATGCAGCTCTAAGGTGCTCAGTGTTGGGTGAAGGAGGAGCTAAAGATTAGGATATCATCCAAGAATACCAAAATAAATTTGCAAAGGTATGGTTCAACGATATGATTCATAAGGGCTTGGAAGGTTGCGGGGGCATTGGTTAAACCGAAAGGCATTACGGTAAATTCATAATGCCCATGGTGAATTCTAAAAGCAATCTTAGGAATGTTCGAGGGGTTCATCCGAATTTGGTGATAACCGGACCTAAGATCAACTTTAGAAAATACCGAGGCATTAGCTAGTTCATCGAGTAGATCTTTAATAATAGGGATAGGAAATTTATTTTTAATGGTGATGCTGTTGAGCTGGCGGTAATCAATGCAGAAGCGCCAGGTTCCATCCTTTTTCTTAATTAAAGGGACAGGGGACGCAAAAGGGCTTCTGCTAGGTTGGATCAAGGATTGGTCGAGCATTTCTTTGACCAGGGTTTCAATCTCGGTTTTAAGTTTAGGAGGATATCTATATGATCGAATATTGATGGGTTCTGCATTGGGCTGAAGGGAAATGGTGTGATCAAAGGGTCTCGTAAGAGGAAGGCTGTTAGGTTCTGCAAATAAGTCCCCAAACTCAATAAGTAGTGCATCAAGAGAAGATAATTCCTGTACCTGCCATTGGTTGTTCGTTGGGATGCTATTGCCCATCAACCCTTGACCTCTTCATTTTTCCTGGTCCACATAAGCCTCAATGGTAAAAAGTTGAGCCACCTGGGACACCTTACACTTCAGTAACTTATGCAGCCTTCTTCCTCTGATCAACTTGCACACCCCTGTCTCCATATTCCCTTGCAACGTAATTCTCCCGTCTCCCTTAGCCAATGTAACTTCCATCTTGTTAAAGTCAAAGCTAATGGGACTAACCTCTCTCATCCAATCAACTCCCAACACTATTTGGCAGCCTCCCAATTTTAGTAATCTGAGATCAGCTTCGAAAGATTCCACTTGCATTATCCAACAAAACCCCAGACATGCCGACTCACTCAACACTCGACTTCCGTTAGCTACGGTTACCGCTAATGGTTGAGTGTTGGATAACTCACACTTCATCTTCCTTGCAGTTCCCTCATCAATGAAGCTATGTTGCTTCCACTATCGATCAACACCATGAGTGACCCCTCTGGTACCTTCCCTTCTACCTTAATTATTTTACTGCTAGCCACCCCTTTTATAGCATGGAGAGAGATAATGCCATTGTCTTCCTCTTCTCCCTCCTCTTCAGCCACAAAATTTTCCTCCCCTGTATCATTCTCCACTTCGCCTCCTTCCAATAATAACAATTGTCTACCACAATGATGCCAGGGGTAGTACTTATCACTGCATCTGTAACAGAGTCCGAGAGGGCTCTTTGGCTCCATCACCCTTCCCCCTTGTTGCATCGTATTAGTTGGAGGTGGCAACACAGATGGCTTCGTGACTGATCCCGTTCTGTACATCTCCCTTAATGGACCTCTTCCCACCATTGGGGATGGGACGGATCCATGAGCCCTTGCCTGGGTCCTCTGCACCTTCATTATAGCTTCTACATTCATCTCCTGAAGCAGAGCGCTCTCTACTACTTCTTGTACCGTTCGGGGCCTGGTCATCTTCACTGTAGACCTTAACTCCTCGTTCAAACCACTCAAAAAACTTGACACGAAGTAATCTTCGGTCAAATAGGGATTGCGGCTCAACATCTGAGACTTCAGCTCCTCGAATCTGAGCTAGTATTCTTGCACCAAACCATTCTGCTTCATCTTGTTAAATTCCTCCATGATGTCCATGGTTCTCTTTTCTCCGAACCGTTCACATATTCCTTGACAAATTCCTCCCAATTACAATCCTCCCTTACTTTTGACCAGCCTTGGTACCACACATCCCCTACGTCATTTAGATATGCTACCGCTAGGCTGATCTTCTGGTCCTCAGCCACCCTGTGCATCCCAAATAGTTTCTCACATCGGCGTAACCACCAGCGGGGTTTCGCCTCGTCAAACACAAGTAATTCTAATTTTGGTAGAGAAAAATTAGAATTCACCTGAGTTTCCGATCTCCTTCCCATTCCAATGTCTTCCAAAGATGTTGGATCACCCTCCGTTTCCGATGAGCTAACCATTCTCTGTTAGTTCTATATAATGACAAATATATCCCAAGAGGGGGGGTGAATTGGGATTTGGGTAGATTTTCGATAACTTGAAAACTTTAGCTTGCAGGATACTAGGTTTCGAAACCTGAAGGAGTTTGTTTCGAAACTAACCTCTCTGTTAAGTGTGTTTCGAAATATATTGGAAGGTATGTTTCGAAATCAAATTTATTGGAAGGTATGTTTCGAAACCTACTTAGTATGTTTCGAAACCTTGCTCTTTGGATTGCTTATTTAGAAACTCCTTTAGCTTTTGAAAAATGATTCTTTTGAAAGCATAGACAACAATAGTAAACAAGAGAGATAATCAAGACAAGTGCACACGAGATTTAAAGTGGTTCGGCACCCGCCTGCTCCACTACCTTCAAGCTTATCCACTTGAAGGATTTTCAACCACAATCACTTTCACTAGTGATCAAACACACCAAAGGTTTTACCATGGTTCACCCTAAAACCTTACAAAGTGAGTTTTATGGCTAAACTCAAATCTTCACCAAATGAGTGTTTTTGGGCTAAACTCGAACCTTACAACATGTGAGTTTTAGGCTCAACTCAAACCTTTCCACAATGAGTTTTAGGCCAAACTCAAACCTTACAACTTAAACAAGATAAATAAAGTTTACCTTTTATAGCCCAATAGATTTAACGTAATGAAAACGTCTTACCAATATGGCTGAACAAACCTTCTTGGGTTGAGAGTATGAGAGCTTAGATGAAAGAGACTTTGAATGCTTTAGCTCGCTTCTCCTTTTTCACACCACAAAGCACACTTAGGAATAGATGGAATGGATCTCCTTTGTAGGCTTTACCAACGGTTTTCTTTCACTTGTGCTTGTGAGTGTAACTTGTGTCTCTTGAGAATGTATACACGAGTAAGTGCTTGTTCTCTCTTATTCTTGTGTGTTGTGGATCTCTTTTTATCTTTAAAGACCTGCTATATATATCAAAAAACAAAGTTCTGACTGAAAATAGCCGTTAGAAACAAGATCAGAAAAGTAGGTTTTGAAACATGCAAACTGTGTTTCGAAACATTACAGAAATAGACCAAGGTTTCGAAACATGCACATCAAGTTTCGAAACATCATAGCTTCCAGCTGGACAAAACACTTAGAGACACAGACAAGTGAGAGACATAACCTTAAGGAATCTCATGGTCATTAAGATATAAAATTGGTCTCCACTAAACCATTTAAGAAATGAGTTTGTAGGGCATGGAGAAACCATTTGAAAATGATTTTAAAAGCTTTTTAGATTAAACAAACATTCAGCTCCCATGCTTCTTGGTTTTGAAAATATTCTGCTGACAGAGTGTCAGAGGTTTCGAAACATAGATAGGAGGTTTCGAAACATACTTCAAAAACTTCTTTCAAAATATGTGCAACTCAAAAACGTTTAAATGCTTTGCAGACAGAGACATAGGTTTTGAAACATGATATGGGAGGTTTCGAAACATACTGCTTAAATTCGAGATAGGTTTCAAAATATGATATGCAGGTTTAGCAAACATTGAAACCTAGACAAAGGGCATTTCGAAACATATATAAAAACATATAAGAACAGTGTTTTGAAACATCAACACTTGGTTTCGAAACATCATACATGCATTTGGATTCTTTCAAACGTTTAAGTATTCGCGCCAAAAACTATTCATGCATTGTTTCGAAATATAAAAGCTTATTTCGAAATATGATTTTCACAAAGATAGGTTTTGCATCAAGCACATTTTCTCATATACCAAAAAATATGATACAACAATTCTCCCCCTATTTTTTGATAATGATGAAAACCCTTTGAAAAATCAATATGCACTAATCATACACATAACTCCCCCGTAAACTTACATTGGAGTTAGAAATACAAACCTTGAAATGGCACATCCTCTTTTGCATTTGTTTGAAACTACATACCACAAAAATTTTCTTGATACTAAGAGTTAGTGTTTCAAAAATAAGACCAATAGATACCAATTTAACTAAGCATACATTGCATACATTTTTCTTATTTTTTCTCCCCCTTTTTATCATAAACAAAAAATATGGTAATCAAGTTAAAACATCCATGAACACAAGCAATGTACCAAAAGTAACCAAATAGGAATGCATTGCTCAATAAAAAAAAAACATCTAGTACTTGCAAAAACAATTGTCCAACATAATGACACATGGATAGTTGATTAGAAATCAACAAAAATCTAGGATCGTATGAATGGATCTTCTTGAGAGCTTGTCAAACGGATTTAAGTCACTTGTACTTGTGTGTGTGTCTCTAGTGTGTATTCACTTGTTGTATCTTGTTCTAGCTCAATCAATCTCTTCTTGTCTTCAAATACCTGCTATTTATACCAAGAGATGAAAATATGACCGTTTATAGCCGTTAGAGACAAGACAAAAAAGTAGGTTTCGAAACATACCTAATAGGTTTCGAAACATCATAGAAATGCACTAAGGTGTCGAAACATAGACAAGAGATTTCGAAACATACAGCTTTTTACAGCTAGACAAGCACTTAGAGACAACATATAATGGGAGACAAAATCTTATAGGCATTAAGATTAAACAATGGTCTCCACTTTCCAATTTGAATTTGAATCCTTAGAGCATGGAGAATGCATTAAACAATTGATATAGATAAAAACAAAATTGCACAACAAATGCATCTCGGTTTTCAAATGATCTGTTGACAGAATGTCAAAGGTTTCGAAACATACTATTCTAGGTTTCGAAACATACCTCTCTGAAAATGAGGTTTCAAAGCATTACATAATAGGTTTCGAAACATACCTCTTTGGAAATGAGGTTTCGAAACATAATATACAAGTTTTGAAACATAGTCGAAAACCTGGAACAAATGCTAATACATAGATGTTTCGAAATAGCATATGCACTTTAGAAAATATGAAAATCTTTTCAAAGGAGTTTCGAAACATGCACAAAAACATGACAGATATTCAGAATGATTTGCTTGAAAGCACAATCCATAGCATGAATACATCACAATTTATTTACATTTCTTTAGTGAAGTAAATGTCCACATTTTCTTTTATTTATATTTTACCTTCCATTTACTTTAATATATAAATGTAAATAATGAAATGCCCCCTATTTGGATTCAATAAAAATATCTAGAAAATCAAAATCCATAAGAATAACAAAGTAGATTTTGAGTTTTAGTACAAACTCAAGATTTAACAAAAATACCACCTCCAAAATATATACTTTCTATTTAATGAAAAATTCATTAAAAATCGTTTTAGGACTTATGAATGTTAGCTATCAAAATACTAGGAGATAGTTTTTCAAAATGAAAATATTTTCTTGTATATCTCCTTATAAGGTGCTAATATTCCAGACTTAGTCAAAATAGGGTTTTCATTTTCACAAAGTGATACTTGATATTGAAATTGATATATGTTGAAAACCATACACTTGACTCATGACTTAGGGATTAAACCAATAGATGTTTTTCATCATTAAAACTAATGTACAAAAAGTACAACAACATTCTCCGGCTCGTACCAGCTCCTGGTAAGATCAGATCCGACCTTTCTCTTGAAGGAAAATCTGGAGATAGTCTCACCTGAGCCTAACTCGAGAACATGAGCATGAATTGCTGCATTTGTTCACGCAGCATATTGCTCTGCTCTCTCATATCCTCTCTGATTTGGTTGCGCATATCCCCACGCAGCCGATCCGTTACCTCCTCCAATCTCCGACCGATCACCGAACCTAGTGATTCCTCCATTGATCCGAATTGAGTCTGAACATCCATTACCGTAGCCGACACTTGCTGAAGCTACAGTTCCATCTGCTTCATACGAGTTCCATTTTCCATTGCTATTGTCTCAATGTCCTTGGAAACTAGGAGCAATTTTGCTTTGATACCAATTGTCGTATCCTCTTGGATCCGACAGAGTTCTTCTAGTAAGAATGCTTAGGCGGGAGTTACAAGAATAAGGGAAGGAGATGAAGAAGAATTGAGAAGGAGAGAATTGGAGAATTAGAGGGAGAATTCGAATGGAATCAATTCAAAAATATTCAATGGTTACAATTGTATTAGGCCGAGCCTTATATACTCAATTCCTAGTGGTTGGCACCAACAGCATGGCCCTTTACCGCATTCTGTTTGCTATACCTTCTATTAATGACATCTGCCACTCCAATTATGCTTTTATTACAGTAAGACCCCTTAGGTACACGACAAGTCACTAGGTCCCATCCGAATTGATCCACTCACAACCAAAGACGTTGGCAGTGTTCCTTTAATTTGTGAGAATGTACCATCCTTTCCACACATGGATGACATTGGTATCAAGCATCCATCTGAGGGATCTGCTGATGCACTGTCACATAAAGTATGGTTGACCATTACAATACTTTGATCCTACCATGTGTACTCATTAATGTCCCCCATTGAGTTCAGCACAAACCAAGACATATTGTTCCCTACTGTATCAAATTCAAGATAAATATCTTTCTGGTTGGACACATATGAAAAATAGTAGGATTTTGATGAACTCTGGAAGTGAAATCTGAAACTATGACCATCCCAAAAACCAATTTGCCTAAATAGACTATCTCTGCGCCAAAGGTTTAAGACTCATATTTTTTGCGGGAAGTCCTACTGCAAATGCACCAGTTGTTGGCACAAGTGGACTCAACCAAGATACAAGAAACATTAGCTTTACATGATCTGTGTCCAAGCCCAACCATCCCAACTTCATACCTGGCAGAAAAGTATCAGATGGGAAATAAAAACTCTGCCAAGCAATGTTTTTGCCTTCCATGAGAACTAGATTTCCTGAATCAAGAAGCTTTGCAGTGGTAAGCATTCCATAATTTACTATAATGGGAATTAGCCTGGAATCTGTAATCACCAAGTTTCCATCATACCTTATAGTTAAAATTCCTGTGTTATCCAAAATAGGATTGTCACGGTTTGCAACCCAAACAGGCTTTTTGTAGGGGTCATTCTTGAACCAAATTCCCAGGTAGTGATTGCTTGAAGGTCCACCCGTGCCAAAGAAGCCTCATTCAAAAACCCCACCAGCAGAGACTAAAGTTTGATTGTCTGTTAAACTGTCTCCTGGTCTTAGGGTGTTTGATGCTTGACAAAAGTACACGAAGTAACAACAAAACGATAGAAAAGAAGCAAGAAAAGCTAACCCTTTTAGTTCTTTCATGTTGGCTACTTACAGAGAGCTTACTGGTTCAAACAAACTCCAGAAAGAAACTAATTTCTAGAAGAGAAGGAACTATCTAGAAGACTAGAACCAAATACAATAGGAAATAGGCATCTTAAGAGAGGTGCTAAGGGTAAATAAACTTCATAGGAGGGAGGGTTAAGTTGGTCGACTCTTCCATAAGTTAGTATTATCCGGATGCAATGGAATGCTATATAGCAGTCCAAGTCAATTGTGCCTTTGTCATATCATTTGTCAATTCAACTCTCCGTGTTTCCTCTGTATTGGGTGGGGATTCATTAATCATCACAAAGAGTCCTGCAACATCAATTGGTCTCCATCTCAGATAGCTGCCAATTTAACTGTCTGATTTGAACTTCAAGGATTGACTAATAATTGTTGACACCGTCTAGTTCCCGTGGTTAAGTAAGATTGTAGCCATTTTAATTCTCAAATATTAGGCTGTGAGGTAAAGTTGGGAGGTGTATGTCAAGCTGTACCTACCAAGTTTTTTTACTTGTGCGTTAAAAAATGATTCATTTTAGAATCTCACTTACGGCTTGAAAACTGTTTATATCATTTCCAGCATGAACAATTTCCATAATTATCAATCAAAATCTTGAACAACAAATGAGAGATAAAACTTGTTTTATCTATGTTGTTTTAAATTAGAACTTATTTTCTTAAAGATAAGATATAACAATCTCAAAGGCATATTATTCCACTTAGACCTGAACATATGGTTGAATGCTCTTGTCAACATCATGTGTACGCCATTCTCTATTATTTGAAGCACCTTAATACTTAATAGTCAACATTACCTTTTAGAATCTCACAAGACAAACAATCTGACTCCAAGATGACAATCAACCCCAAGACAAGAAAAATTCATGTTGGAACATGTACATACTATGGTATACATGTTCTTTTATGCGTTTAGTTCAGGTAGAAAAATAACAGAGAATTACAACACATTCAAAAATTGCTAGTTACATAAGGACTGACAATAAAAGAACTCGAGTGATTGGTTTTTCTTTTTTAATTTTAGGTTAACCCATGATTTCTTTATTTATATCTTAAATTATGTGTTAACTTTTTAATAGATGAAATAAAGATATTCAATGGAGATGATCTCTGGTTAGCCAAAATAAAAACAGAGATGATCTCTGCCCCTTTTTTATTCAATGCAAATTTCACATAATGTATAGGAAAAATAGTAAAAGAAGCACCTCTTAACCATATTATTACTGTTTCTACCTGTACATACACCCCCTTTCTCTACATGTATAATGAGCACAACCATGAACTCCCAAGAAAGAGAATCAATAAGCAAGCAATCATTCAATAATGAGACAAATTTGAACAAAAGAGAGAACCAATTAATTTATTGGTCTAACTTGTCAGCTTGAACAAACAACTCATCCATTTCAGGGAAAATGAGAGGGGGAAAGAAATGTTATCTAAGCAGAACGGCATTCCCTATCATGTGTTGGTAAACTGAGTTCTTTTAATTGTCAATTGAAATATAAATACATTTGAATATTTGGATCCCTTTCCTCTTTGCCCAACCTTGCGTAATCCTCAAATAAGCAAGTTCATTACTTGGTCAACTTGAACGTAGGAAATGGAAGTCAAAAAGGGTTGCTAAAAATTTCCTTGAGGGGTAATGTTCAAATTTTGATAGATGTATTTTAAGAGATTTTTTACTGGAAATTTATATTCACAGAAATTGCAAGCCACTTTGATAAATTTTCTGTACATTACATATATAATTCTGTTTACCCCCACGTATTTGATCAGGTGTATGTATAATGTTTTTACTATAACTTCTATGGTTCCAATTTCGAGCTTTAACAACAATATAGATGAAAAGGAAATTCTAATCATTCATGAAATAATTTGCTGAATTTGAATCAATATCTGCCCCAGAATCTTCAAGTAGCGCAATTACTCCAGGGGTAATTAACCAAGAAAGTTGTGAATTGACCAGAACATGGTTATGGCAACCCCAGCTCCTATTTGTTGTCATGTGTTTTTCTTCTTTTATTTTTCTTACCTTTTGCAACAGGAACAGTAGAGTTTTATTGCTCAAATATGAATTTGAATTTGGGTTAATCATATGTTTGATTGTAAGAAAGTGATTGAACAAATGCATGATTTATTGGCATGTAACTTTTGCACAAGTTTCTTATATCATTCTGTACAATGGAGTTCACTGTCATTTGCATTTTGCCTATGCCTCCTCCATAGAGCTCTGATTATGTATATATTTTCCACCTTTTCCAAGTGAAGGAGAAAAAACAGAATAAATTTAGGCAAATGTTGTAATCTTCTAATCTAAAAGGCTTTTGCTTACTGCGCTGCAAGGGTCTGGGAGGGCCATATACAAACCGGGACCTTCCATGGTCACAAATGAGCAACCTTTTCGTTCCTAGCTCACTCACATAGACAAAGTCAAAAATAAATTGAATAAAAATATAAATTAATGTAATTTAATTTTCAGAAATGCCATAGCTTCTATAAAGTAACAAGTAGCGCCAAAAAGGAATATACAATTACCTCTGCTGGTCTTTCTGGCTCAAAACGCCCGTCAGTTTGCTGTAAAAAAGTCCTGTGAGACACTTGCAATCGGCATGGCCGGCGGCGGAGGCCGTGTTCCGCAGCCGCTGCGCGCGTTGGCGTCGGGCGCCGCCGTCCTGATCGGCGGAATGTTCGCTCTGTCTCTAACTGCTTCCGCCACCATCCGAACGCTTCAATCCATCGCCGAGGCTAAGCGGGTAAGCTCATTACACATTACACCCCTGCATATCCAACGAACCAGTGTATGAATGTATATTCTTGGCGTGATTTGGGTTAGAATTGGATCTGAATTTGGACAGAAAAAGTTCGCGTTGCCGTGTGGAGCATGCAAGGGAAAAGGGTTCTATCCTTGCAAATTGTGCCAGGGAAAATCAACCATAGAATGGTCTCCTCTGTATGATCCTGTGGTTATCAATCCGTGTCTCTGCCCTACTTGCGATGGCAACAGGTCTGTGATTGCTTGCATTTTCATACCCCTCTTGGAAGGCTTTGAAAATGCGAATTCAATAACTTATTGGAATTGGGTTTTCCACTCTAATTGCAGGGTGCAGCGCTGTCTCAATTGTTTGGGCAGAGGGTATTACTGACGATCTTAATTCCAGCTTTCCGTTGATTGCAGTTGCATCCGACTCTGTATATCTTTAAATCTATTGTTACTGGGAAAATTTGTCTTCTTGAAGTGATTATGATGGTAGCTGCGAGGTTGGTTGATAGGATGAGCAAAAGGTGTTTGATAAAATGCTTACATGAACTATGAACCCTCAATGAGAGGCCTGCAATTCTTGAAAGATTTTTTTTTTTTTTTACTGCTGAGCAAATTATTTGAAGACTTTTGTTGAAGCTATTTTATCTTATTATTTTAATTCAAATGCTATTAATAGAGTTTTGAAATATTTATACACAAAATATCATTAGACTTGATATATTTTTATTTAAGTAATATTCACGAACATTATTTAAGGGTAAACACCTCTTTTAAGTATTTTTTATTGATTTAGTTCTCTTTTATCTTTTTTTATGTGATCATCGGAATTATACGCACATCTCTCTTTATTTTCACGTAATTATTGAATATGCACAATTGGCCCTTAGCACTAGAAAATCAATGTCCATGATATTCCATTCCACTCAATCCTACAATGCCCTTATTGCGTGCCCCCCCTTGCCGCCTCCACCCCTACCTCTACGCAACCCTTTGCGTGAACGCTGCTTGGATGAACCTTCGCTTGCTCCACCTCAAAGCTCTTTGCACTTCAATGCTTCTAGCTCGTTTCATCTTTTCCTACGCAACCATTAGAGATGCATACCCACTTGCTTGTTTTACCCAAGCCCTATTCAGCACTGTCATGCTAAAACCAAGTCTAATCTAGTAATGTTTGTCATATAGCTAGTGAATATCCCTACGTGGTGTCCCAAGTGCAAGAAGAAAGGGTCAACCTTACTCGTTAGGTGACAAAAATAATCATTAAGAATAAGGCATCTTGAAAGTAGTATACCTAAACCAGCAACATACACGCAACGACACTCAATAAGAATATGTAGATCACCTTCTATGCATGACTTGACCCTTAACATTAGGGAGTAAGTCATGATTTGTAACATTCTCACCTACCCAATTCCTTAACACCCTCATGACCTATAATATTAAGCGCTTAGTATAAACAAGTCGTCAAGGTTGGTTGTGGGATGGTAGAGTTGGTTTCGAGTGCCAAAGTTCGAGTCTGGCCAGTCGTAATGTGGGATTTTTGCTCCTCAGGGATGGAGTCCTTGTGGGCAGTCAGTACTGGGCCTCCCATTGACCATGACCGCCGTGTACCTGATTTACCTCATCTCCCGTAGCGTGGAGCAGTCTGGGAGAGGCCCACGAGATGAGGGACATCACCTTTTTAGTCCCGAGTATAAACAAGCCGCTATCTACTCTGCCTTAAGGTAATTGGCGTTTCAGTGCTTCAACTTATTTCTAACTTAATGTCTTTTCTTATGCGATCACTAAAGAAGCATACCCACTTGTTTATTTGTGCTACCATTTAACCCACTTTTGATCCCATTTATTAGGAGACATACATTTCTGAAGTGACGCCCTCAACCCCAAATAATAACAAAGAACTAACTCTGCTCCACAAGCAAAAAATATAATTATTAAAAATAAAACAAAGCACAATCCACACCAGTAGTAAGAATAATTTATTCAAAAAATTTAAATTTTGACTCAAATATATTTTTTAATTTACACATACATAAAAAATGTCACACGATAATAAGAATAATTTAAAATGTGTCTGATTAGGTTTAAAGACTAGTCAACGCTAAGAGTGTGCAAAACTAAATCAATCGAAATCTATTAATTGATTAAATCGAATCAGGAGTAAAATCGAACCGAACCAATTGATTAACTTGAAAAATCGAATTAATTGATAACAAAAAAAATTGAACTCAAATTGTATAAATCAAACCGAATCAATTAAATTAAAAAATACAAAAAAATCGAAATAATTGATATAAAACACACAAAATCAAAGAAATGATGTCATTTTATAAACATCAAAATAATATTGGTTTGGATAGTTCGATTCTTCTAAGTGGAAAATTGAACCGAAAATTGAATACTAAACTTTTAAAAAAAAATAATCAAGCCAAATAAATGCAAGAAAAAAATCGAATCAAACTGACAAATTCAATCGATTGAGTTCAATTTAGATAAATCTAACTTCTAGTCTCTCATAATCAACACTATAAATTAGTCTAGAGAAATCAAAAAATTTCAAGACACGTACCCTAAATCCCTAAGCCAGAATCAATTCCTAGTCATAATTTTCTCTCTATCTTTCCTCTCTCTCCACGACATCCGTGGTGTGCATCTCAGGCATCCCTTGTTTGCAGTCCATCTTCGGCGTACGACGTTCGACGTCGCAGCTTCATCTCCCATCGTTGTTGCTGCTGTTTCCGGCATCCCTTGTTCGTCACCTTTGTTTCCAATTGCTTCGTTCGCTTCGCTCTATCATTTCCGACGTCTACGTGCATATTCGGCGTCCCTCATCTATCCATCATCTCCCGGCGCCCCTGACCTATCATCTTCTTTCTGTGGTTGTTGCTGCTGTTTTCAGGTCCTTTCCTTTGTCCGTCGCTGCTACTTCTTCTTCATCTTCCTCACTCTGTTTGCCTTATCATCTCCGACGGCTGCGCATTCCCATTTGGCTTCACATTTCTGACATCATAGCAAGTTCAAGTTGTCTTCTTTGCTGCAGCTGCCACTGCTGCTGCTCGTCGGCGTCACGGCACCCCATCAAGGTGGTTTTCTTTAATATAATTATTAATAATTAATAATCAAAGTTATCCCAATATAAAGTTCAGTATTTTATTAGTAAATATCAAATGTATTATTAATTAAATTAGGATTTTTCAAAATTATTATTCGAAAGTCAATTTAATTTTTTTAATATAAATTCATAAACATTTTTAATTACATTTCTTAGTGAAAATAGATTTTCCACAAATTTATTTGTTTAAAGTTCAGGATGTTAATTACATTATTATTTTAACCTTTTGTTTTTATTAAACATAAATATTTTTAACTATCAATTCAAAATATCTTTTATTCAAACACTTTTATTAACTTAAAATTTTATATAATTTAATTTTTTTAAAAAATATAACCTAAATATAAACTATGTTTAGAATCGAATTTATCTCTGTGTAACTATTAATAATATGTGTTTATTCAAATAATCAAGATTTAAATTTTGAGTCACAACTCATTTATGTAATTAATCAAATTGAGGACGGAGAACCATAAATTTTAGAAATGATAGAACGATTTTTTGTCAAAAATTATGCATTGATCAAATTTTTTTTTGAGTTTTTAATAAAAAATTTAAAAATAAAAATAACTTAAAACTCCAAAAAGAATGCGAAGTGAGTTATTTTTGTGGGTCAGTGCTTTAAAATGACTCAACTTGGGTAGAACCAAGGATTCAAGTTTTCCTTGTAATTTGCATCACTTGATCCTTGCAGACCACACGGGTGTGGGCCCGATTTGAATAGGGACTAAACACTAAAATACGTCGACCATGCACACATAAGAGGATGAACTTGTAAACAACATACCAATTTTTTTATTTGTTGTAAATAATTTAAAAATGTAATAAAAATATGAATCTTGTGTTGATTAGTTGGAAACAAGATAAAATAATTATATGCTTCTTAATCTATCCCTGTTTAAGTGAATTTAGACGATGGTAAGTCAATTGAGATAGGTTTACCTCTCTTATGAAAAAATATATAATTATTTATTTTCTTGAATAATTGAATCCCAAGAACAAAACATTAATGAAATAAAGATGGATATAGAGAAAAATGATAAAAGAGATTGAGTGAAGAAAAAAATTTTAGTATAAGATAAAACGAATACTTCAAACTCTAAGAGTATTCTTATTAAGTCAAAGTTCTAAATAAAGAGATAAATGAAGGAGGATACAATCAAGACTGTTTACAAGGGATCTCGAACGGCTAATTCAATAATAAAAGATCTAGTATATTTTTTATTTAATTATGTTACGAGGTTAGTTTTGATTTTATTAGTTTAGTTTAGATCATTTCTATTTTTTTTTTTTTGGTTGTCGAATGTGTTTATTTTGTGTTTGCTTGAGACATATATTGACATAAACAGTAGACCCTTTATAATTTTTTCTTGTAATATACACTTACTTATAGAAATTTAATGATTTGATGCCACGTATTAACAGATAATAAAATATTACATAATTAAATTCTAATATTATGTTGGGTGAGTTATTAAAAACATAAGTGACGTAAAAATTGTGGCTTCAACATTTTGTCCAATTATTGGGAGCCGTGAGACACGCACTAGAGGCTCGTGGTGAAGTGATGGGAAGAATACAAAAAAGCGCCGACTTAGTGTGACGATTTAAATTTGAAAGAAAACGTGACTCGTGATTCGTGAACGGACGCCAGTTTTCCATGTAAGCTCGGCTCGGCGTTCTATGAACTCGTCTCTTATAGCCCACTCTCCACCACATTCTGTCTCTCTCTCTTTCTCTCTCTCTCTCTCTCTCTCTAGGGTTTCTTCAACCCTTCACTTTTCAGAAGCGAGATTCGAAATCGGCAGCGCAAATCGTTTGTTGGAGGATAAAGATACGCGGTTGTTTCGGATCGATTGGCCTTTGAGGTTCTGGTAAATTTTCTAATCTGAAAAAGAAAAAAAAAGCCCTAAGTTTGATTTGCTTGGCAGATCGGTCGTTTTTCCTCGGGTTTTGTCTTTGTTCGGGTTACTTTTATGCGGATTCTGGTGTACGTAGGACTGTTGACGATCGTGCTGATTAGGGCTTGAGGTTCTTTGAGGGCGGGGGTTAGGTTTTCCGCCTGATTTTAGCCGGATATGCCGTAATTTAGTTTTCTGGGTTGGATTTCGCATGTGGACCATGTGGGGATTCTGTGTGTTTGCTTTCTAATCTGAAAATTATCACTTCAATTCAAGCAAACGGTCTCTTTTCTCTTTTTGCCTTTTCACTTTCTTATCGTTCTTTTTTATTAAACTAGTTGGAAGATAGGGTTTATTTTCGTGCGATTATAAATAGAAATCGTAGTAGAAATAGAAAGGCAGACAACTGGGCTGAGTTCTACCGACAAAATTGTGTGAGGTGACTTGTACTCGGTATGTGAACTTCAATGCTTGCAATTTGATAAAACCTTGTGAAAGCAAATGAAGTGTATCTGATGAATGGAATTGTCATGGGCCTATAAAGGCATTTCATATTTCATATAATGGTATATGAAGTACTCTTATGGTCTATTATTTCTTATTGTATTTTGACAACTTTGCATTTCAACAATTCCCATTGTGTACATTGCCTTGAGTTGAATCCTTGATGGTCTGGACTTGTAATGTTGTTACATCAGTGTCTACATTGTGTATGGCTATATGTTTAGATGAGATTTATAAACTTGTAGAATATATTGATTGATTGTTACTTTTTATCTATCTTTTTTTAGTCATATACTATACCATAGAAAGTGTACTCTATGTTTTCCTTTATCAAAAGGGAAAGCTTGGGTCGTGTTTGATTGGTGTTTAGTTAGAGTGGTGGAGAAGCACCAGTTAGAAGAAGAGGTAATTAAGAATGGACTGCAAAAGAATATTTGAGAAATTAAGCAAATGAATAAGGGTTAGAACATTTGAATGTATTATTGATATAATAGAACAGTTTTAATGGGGGCAGTTATCTCACCAGATGAGGCCTTATGATTGTGAAATGGGTTTTGTATGGATTAAGAGTATCTTGGAGCTGGGAATTTATGCTTTAATCTGTTGTTTGGCAAATTCCATAATCAGCATTTTGCAGGTGATACGTAGGTACAGCTTCTTTTTGTTTTATGTTCTCTTTATGTAGTTCCTGAAGGATGTTTATCTTTTGTCACAGTTTTATCTCCTTAACATATAATCTGATAAAGCAAGAATATTAATGTTGACAATTGCCCACCGAAATGGTTGTCTGGTTATGGTTACCGTTCATTCTTGGCATTGTTGTGTGAAAGAAAGCTGTTGAGGAATCAGAGTTATCCAGTGCATGTTCCAACATGTATTCTCTCACCACATCCATTGTTGTTAAAATCATGAGTTGACTCGTACGATTTTACGAGTCAGCAAGTGTTAAACAAGTCAACTCGGATGTAGTATTGGTTGTGGCAAAATTGGAGCAAACTCGCTAGTGGAACTTGTACACTCGGACCGAGTTTACCGAGTTCAATTTAGGCCCCATTTCCAGGTTAGAGACGGAAACATTTCCATCTCTAACCAACATATATATATGTATATATATAACGCGTTGCTGACTGCTCCGTAAGTTTTCTCCTTCAAACCTAATTGGCCGCTGAAACCCTTGCAATCGACGCTCCCCCGTGCTGCGATGTGCTTGATCGGAGTTCTCCCTTGCTGCGACGTGGTTGATCAGTGTGGCGGTGTCGGTGGTGCTTGCTGCGTGCAATTGCTCTGTATTTGCTCTGCTTCTTCTTCGTTTGTTCACGGGTTCACCTTCCAAGTTCAAATAATCAAAGCCTCGAAGGTATGCGAGTCATGACTATATGTTTATTGCCAAGTCCGATTGCTGTTTTTGTGCTGTGCCGAGCTATGTGCTGCGCCTGAAGTCTGATCGCTGTGTGTGTACTGTGCTGTGTGAGACAGTGAGTGATACATATATATATATTATATATTTTTGGGTGCATATTTTGTGCATACATTTCGTTCACTTCATTGCAGTTCTCTTTTAGAAAAGTTAGGCTCAGATATCTGTTAATAAAAGTCTTTTTATTAGTAAATGTGGACGCAGACATATATATTACAAATTTTCAATTCGTTTGGCCGATTGCAAACCTTAGTGATGCTGTAAAAAAATAACATTTAAACAACAAAAAAAATTAACATTTAGCATTTTTGAAATTGATAGATTAAGTAATTTTGAAATAGGTACATGTATTTCATTTATATTAAGGATTATGTTATTATAAACATATATTTATATAAATTAAAGAATATTTTTAATTATCCATAAAATCATAAAACGATCCAATTTTATGGATTCTCTTACAATCCCACTTAAAATCTCGATTTTAACAACCTTGACCACATCCAATCTCAATAGCTCACAGTGACTGTTGTACCCAAGGGTACACCATCTTTGGCTGCATGACTTTGAAAAATCTTTGATGTAGGGATTGTTTAAGGAACAATATCTGCAGCGATAATTCCTTTAGTGGCAGTAATGCCATTTGTATTGCAAGAAATTTTGGGTTCTTACCCATTTTGTTTTCCTTGGATGATGTTGATCCAGTTTCTACTAACGCAGTTTATGATTATTGTAAGTGTTACTTTTCAGGCGTGTATATCAACTATGGAGATATATATTTTTCTAGTGTTGCAACATCAACATGATGCCACTACAATTAGCTTATCTTAGATGATATTTTCACATTCCATTCCATGTACAAGTACAAAGTTGAAGATCTCTTGTTAATGTGCTTAAGCATGGTGGTCTATCTGGGAACCAAAGCCTCTTTAAGTTTGTGGGTGGCAAACTTGCATAGAACTTGTTTGACATTAAAATTCCAGTCTTTTTTCTAATCTCTTTGTCAAAGTAATTGTTGGTGATGGAGAGCAAGATCATGTTTTACTTAAAGCATGTATGCGAATATTCTAAATGTTCCTTGATCTCTCTCGAAACTCCTTCACACCGTGTAAGATGTTAATTTCAAGGCAGTCAAAGGTGAAAGGCACCCTCAAGGCACTAGGAACCCCCCCCCCCCCCAAAACACGCACGCACACACATAGATTGAGGCGCTAGGCACTATAAAAAGCTTTCTGCCATCCGTGTGAGGCGAATTCATCTTTACAGTAGAGCACTTCTTTTGTTTTTCCACTGAATTTGTACAACTACTAAAGTAGAGCACTTCTTTTGTTTTCATCTTTTCAGTTTGTACTATTCTGCTACTGTCTATTCTGAGGTGCCAAGCATTTGTTCGGAGTTTGTGCTGATATATTGACATCTCAACATGCCAAAGGAGAGGAGAGATCGTTCTGTTTCTTTTGATAGATCCCAGGCATCTCCTTATACTAGTAGCTCTAGTCGCCGAAGACAATCCTTGCCCAAAAATTCTGAATGTGAAGATAACATGAAAGAATGGGAGGAAGCACGATGTCCTGTCTGCATGGAACATCCACACAATGCAGTTCTCCTTGTATGTTCATCCCATAATAAAGGCTGCCGCCCTTACATGTGTGACACAAGCTACCGCCACTCAAACTGTTTTGACCAGTTTCGGAAATCATTTGCTGAAACATCATCAGCAACACCTCAGCAACAAGAAAGTGCTCCACTACCATCAGAACATTCTACCAATGATTTGATGTCAGAAGCCACGGTGGCCAATTTGCAGGTTGAAAGCAACCATATGCAGTTTGAAAGGGTTGAGGAAGGTTCCACCTCATTGCATCCCCTCTCATGCGAAGACAAGGGAAAGTCAAAGCTGCTGTGTCCTCTCTGTCGCGGGCATATCACTGGATCGATTGTGGTGGAGTCTGCTCGGCATTTCATGAATGCAAAATCAAGAAGCTGTGCGTGTGAGACTTGCAGTTTTAGTGGCTCATATAAAGATCTGAGGAAGCACGCAAGGCTGGAACATCCTGATGTCAGGCCATCTGAGGCGGACCCAGAGAGGCAGCGCAGTTGGAGGAGGCTAGAGAGGCAGAGGGATTTTGGGGATTTAATTAGCACTCTCCAATCTTCTATTGGAGAGGAAAGGAGTGACGATAGCCACTTGTCTTTTGATGACGAGGGCTGGCTTACGGTGTATTTCCTCATTCGAGTTTTCCGACCTGGGAGTGGTTTGAGGAGCAGTAGCTGGTCTAGTACCTCAAGAACGAGGGCACAAGTGACTGTCAGACGGAGAACAAGGCTTTGGGGGGAAACCCATGATGGGGAAACTGAGTCTGCTTCGAGAGATGAGGATAATGACTCTTCCGATGGTGGATCGGGCGCTTGGTGGCCACGTGACTGGACCAGGCGACGACCCACACCAGACAATGAGTTATGATTGTCATACCATTTCCAATTTGCTCATTATTTATGCTTGGATATCTCAACTGTAAGTAGTAAATTTTCGCTGTCTATATTATATATCCTCCTCAGTAGTTTTCCAGTCATTTGTACTGTCTTGATAAGTGGGTGGTGTCTTTTCAGGTGTTTTTAACATGATCTTTGTTTTCTGTTTCAGGTGGACGAATGACAGGAAAGAAGTGCAAGTTATTTTGCTTAAAACTAGGTCCACTCAGTTAAGCTATTACTTGGGAATTGCAGATTGTGTTGTGTACCAGGGAAAGGAAACAGTTTTAATTTTTATCTTTAAATTAGCCAATTTTCATTTCTTTGGCATGGTACATCTTATATATATTCATGGGCTTCTAGTTGAACTGAATACACTTATTTCGAATCTTGCTTGCATTATATATATATATATATAATTCCATCATTGTATTTGAGAATGGCTGTCAGTTTGCCTCCAGAAACTTATAATACTTTGATTTTTGCTTGCCTCATGCAGTCACAACAAATTCTTGTATATGAGTTTGAGCTTTTTGATATTTGGTTGAATGGTATTTGAATTTCTGGGAGGATGTATTTTGTTGGAGCCGTTGTCCAATTAAACTTGATGCTCTTCTTATGATATGATACGTCTTTGTAATTTTATTTCTCGCTCTTATCTTTGGGCTCATTACTTTACCCCCCCCCCCCCCCCAATTTGTTTTACTTCATTTTTTGCCTAACTGGAACCTCTATGGGTTATCTTTAAATTTTTTGTTACACTAATCTCTTGTTAGACAAATAAGTTCTTTTTATAAAAAGAAATTATTTATTAAATATATTTTCGTAATTTTAATTTTGTATGGGAGAGAGCAATAAAAATTAAATTTTGTAAAAAAAAATTATATATAATAATATAAGACTTCCGCTAAAAAGTGAACAAAGAGTGGGAGCTGTCAAAAAGTCTCTAAAGTTGAACCAATGAAAAGAATAATTTTTTAATTTGACTTAGAAGAACAAAAGTGAGAGTAAGGGCACAGAAATGAAGCATCAAAGGTTCCAATTTAGTTTTTGAATGGGTAATGGGTTTGGTTGTCATCCACGCAAACATCAGACATCAGTGATTACCTTTTAATTATATGAAAAAAGATTGTTAGTTTTATGTTCAAAAAATAAAAGTGTTGATTGTTAATAATGAACAATTGGTTAAGTTAGTGTTTGATTTGATTGAAGAAGGGCAAAAAGAATGGCACATTTCCATAAATAAATAAAAAGAAGATGAATGTAATGAGTGGCATTGTCAACATCTAAATTTAAAGTTTAGAAGAGAAGAGGGAGGAAAAAATAAATTTTAAGATTAGAAGAAATTAGGGTTAGAGAGTGAATTTTTAATTATTTATTTGTAGATTCAGAGCTTGCTTTATGTAACTAATATATATTCATATTAAGGGATATAAAAATAAATATTTAAATTCATAATTTTATTTTTATCATAAGATGTTAAGTCATATTACTATTGGGTATGTAAGGGCATTACAGACAATTCATAGCTAAAAATAAAATTTTCATAAATTCTAAGGAAAATTCTATTTGCAATCACAATTTTTGCTCTCCCCAACCTATATAAGTAAAATTTTAGTTTTTACTATTTGCAACTAGAGTGATTACTTTTTGAAACTATCTATATTCTAAACATACCCTCTAAACACTCATCACTCAAAAGACACCCTCCACACACAGTAAACTCTCTTCACACCACTCCTTACATCAAACCTTCTTTAGACCATTGCCATCTCGCCGTCGCCAGAGTTGCTTGCCTCGATCGCCCTCTTCGCTGGAGTCCCTCACTTTCTCGTCGGAATCACATAAACCAAGCAAAAAATATTTAGGAAAATTCTATTTGCAGTCAGATGTTTTGCCCATCGCACCCGAACTCGATGGTTCAGGGGCTTTGAAAGCACCCAAATTCATGACTTCGAGAAAATATAATTCTCCTGAACCCATGCATTCAAGACTCTTTCATTTGAAATAATTTATATGAAAAATAACATCTGTATTATATATATTTATATATATAGTTATAATATGTATATAATATACATATAGTTATAATATGTAATATATATTATAGTTTATCCCGTGGGTTTAGGAGAATGTTATATGTATATAGTTATAATAAATTGTTATATGTACATAGCAATAACTATGTACATATATAGTTATAATATTATATACATATTATAACTATAGTTATAAATTGCTCATATTGCAATTCTCTCGAACTCATAAATTTGGGGTGCTTTTAAAGTTCTTGAATCCTAGAGTTTGCATTCGATCACCAGCATTTGGAGGCATCGAACTGCTCCAACACCAGCTGACGGGAATGGCTATGAATTCGGTCAGTTTCTGGGGTTCGGGGAGGCTGACTGCCACCAAACCCCTGGGCTCGGGGTTCCTTGAACACCCAGAACGCTGGGGTTCGGGGCTTTAAGATAAGGGTATTTTTTATTTTTTAATTTATCTATCGTGTATGTAAATTATGTGATTGATGTTGTAAATTGTGATATTTCTCGGCTGAATATGAATACTCGTTATCTTCTTCGTCAAACTCTGACGTAAATATTTACAGATAATAATCTTCCATCACTGACAATAATTGATAATTGGCTATGACAAGGAGAATTGAGTTGAACAATGTTCGATGTTGAATAATAGTGGCTGCGTAATGCTCGGTATTGAATAATAATGGTTGTGCGATATTCAGTTATGAGTGAGTAAAGTGATTGTAGCTATGGTAGGTGAGAAAGTAGGTGCACGTGCTTGAGGAGTTATTACGAGTGATTGAGCGTAAAAGATTTAAATGTAGGACAAATATATATTTTTATCTTAAGATATTTTAAGAATATTAAAAATGGATTAGGAAGAGCAAATAGTATGATTACAAATATAAAATTTCAAATTCTATTGATCACTTCATCCACTTGTATGAATATTTCTTGTATGGACAGATTAACCCCATAAACACTCCTTAATTTCCAGTTTTGCCCCTTCCTTTTTTCGTTTCAAAAAAAGGTTGCCTTTCCTCTTCTGGCCGCAAAGAACAGAGACGGAGAGGGGGAGGGAGAGATCGATCTCGGAGGGTCGCTGCTTGTTTCCCGAGAAAACGGAGTAAGAAAGAAAATTCTTTGCCGCGGGATTCTCTGGAATTTTGGTTGGGGCTTTACCAGAAGAAGAAATCTGAAGAATTTGAAATGGGGGCAGAGAACGCCTCGAACTCGAGCTCCGAGCCCCGTGGTGGGGACGCTGAATTCCAGACTCAAGTTGTGTTGAATATCTACGACCTCACGCCCGCCAACAATTACACCTCTTGGATCGGATTCGGGATCTTTCATTCCGGTATTGAAGGTGAGAAAAATTTCGGTCCAAGCCTAATTTGGCTTGGTTTTAGCCCTATTCTCGTGACAATACGAATTGTTTATCTTCTTTGCAAATTTTTTTGGTTTGTCAGTTTTATGTGGTTTCTTAATCTTGAATTTGGTTCGATCATTGGAAACGCGAGAGATTATCTGGGATTTTGATTAGGGGGGCTGCCGTATAATTAGTTTGCCTAACAAGATTAGAAATGGGATTTACTTTGATTTACCTTCGTATTGAAGGATATCTGGAGCATTGCCTGCAAAACAGGGCTGATAGGATTTTTGTGATTCTTCTCAGTTAAATCTGTGAATTGAAGGTTTTTGCAGTCTGGATGATTTGGATGCAGTCGACTTGTTAAAATGGTCTGTGATGATGATTGATAGCGAATATGCCTTTTTCATATAAATATGCTATAGGTTGAGGCACATGGGTCTGTCTGAAAATGATTGATCTTTTTTGTTTTAGTTTTTGATTACTTATGTCTCACTCTTCTTTATTAAATGAATGCAAGATAGAAAATTAAAAGTATATAGTATTTCGTAGTTATGAAACTCCCTACTTTCCCTCTCTTATGATGGGAATTGTTAAAGATATTGTGGAAAATATTGGAATAATGCTACTTTTATATGTTTAGCTTCATGGTTACTTCAGATAAATTGCTGCAAAATTGATTGAATCAGTGAATAGCTAAATCCCCTAGTGACACATTTGACATTTTAAAGTAGTGACAATATCAATGTGTTAACATTAAATGGTGCACACCTTGCTGATTTTCTCTCCTTACCATTCTCTCACACTGTTCTGTTTTTATATTTCTGTTGTGATAATTTTCTCACATGCGAATATAGAAACAACAAAAAGGAGGGATATGAAAAAACTTAACATCTGTACTGTTGGGTTACTATCTCTCTCTCTCTCTCTCTCTCTCTCTCTCATGCGCGCACGCCTGCATAAATTGGACTGATGAAAAATGATGGTTGCAAAGACATATAGAGATGCTGGTGTGCTATGTCAAAACTGTAGTTGTTGTAGGTTTGGAGTATGGTGGAGGCATCTTTAACCACCACTTGAAATATTTACCCCATCAAGTTGATAAATTTATACATAATTTAGTTTGTAATTAAGGTAATTTCAAGGCAGACTTTTGACGAAATAAAATTGGGATACAGATTCAAAATTAAAATGGCACAAAATGGAGCTCTCCCTTTATAAATAATCTTTACTGGATCATCCGTGTGAATAATCATAAGATTAATTAAGCTCTTCTATCCCTGTAATGTGAAGAATCATAAGATTCATAGTTTAATACTGCATTTAGTTGTTTACCATCTAACATATAGCACCCTGTTTTTCTCAGTCCATGGTATGGAATATGGATTTGGAGCGCACGACTTCCCCATTAGTGGAGTATTTGAAGTGGAGCCTAAAAATTGCCCAGGTTTTATTTTCAGATGTTCCATCCCACTGGGTCTTATAAATATGCCTCCTGCTGAATTTCGGGCATTTCTTGAGCGTATGGCTTCTGATTATCATGGGAACACGTACCACCTCGTCTCCAAGAATTGCAACCATTTTACAGATGACATTGCATGGAAACTTACTGGCAAACATATCCCTGGTTGGGTGAATCGGCTTGCCCGGCTGGGTATGTTCAATTTTGATCACAAGATAATTTTTCTCTAGGCCTGCTTTATTCAGTCTTTTATTTCTTGTGTTTAATGCACCCATGCATTAGTATGCATGTTTGCACTTGGCCTTAGTCCTTGAATTCATAATTACAAATATGCTTTTACCGTTTCTTTTTGGGTCAGAATATTGTTGTTCAAAGACAATCTAAATTTAGTACTTCTACAGCACTTTGGCTGACCGTATAAATGAAAACTACTCCACTTATTAGAAAAAAATAACTAAATAAATGAACATGATTCCATTAAGTCTTCATTCTCATGCGAACTATGAAGTTTCCTTTTGTGTCAGCTGTGTTTGGCAGTATCAGATATGGATGCTCTTTTGACACATCAAAGTACATATTTTCCCTTTACCTGGCATGTCCAATGGGTTTTGTAGAAATTAATTCTACTTAAGTTAGAAGTTTGGATGTTTACTCTTTTATTTATTTGTTCATTATTATTTACATTCTTAATGAATACCGTATGTTGATTGACACTTTTGAAGCTTGCAATGGCGTATCAAATAATCTTCTTAGACTTGTGACAATATCTATTTTTTATGGATGATTTATTAACTAGTCAATTTACATGGTTTTCAGAGTGTTGCTTTTTCCAATGATCTTCGAGAATATTGATTGAATAGTATTTTTCATGTTTATCTAGTGGTCCTAATATTTTGGTTGTTTGAGGATATATTTCCAGGTTACCTAATAATGTATAAATATTTCCCTTAACCCTTCCATGCCCTTTTCCATACTGTTGCTGTTTATATCTGGGCTGATGAGTGGACTTCTTTTTTAGTAAAAGTTTGAGTGGACTTTGTTTTTTAATTCCTTTCATCCGAAACTCTATTGCGGGGTGCATGTGCAAATTGTATCTAGTCAACAACTTTTTTTTGTCATGCAGAACTTTTTTGGTGAAAGATGTGCTAGGCTTAGCAGTCATCATCGTCATGATCATCAACTGCACTTTATCCTAAGAAAGTTCGGATCAGTGGCCTGACATTCATAATGTCAATTAACTTCTAAAAATCACATTGATAACACAAAATTGAAGCTAATTTATTTCCTAGAAATATATTAAGATCTGGCTTGTCTGCAGTGGATTCATTGCCATACCAACATTCTAATGTTTTACATCCATGGCTGAAGTATGTTATTTTAGTAATACTCCATGAAAATCCACTTCCATTTTCAGTGTCATTTTTACATATTCTTGAATTCATAAAACATGACAAGAAATGTAAAAATATGTTATTTTGTCCCAAATTGCAGGTGCTCTATGTAGCTGTCTGCTCCCTGAAAGTCTTCAAGTCACTACTGTTAAGCAGTTGCCAGAGTACCATGCACGCCCAGGTTTGTAGTCGCACGCACTTTCCCCCCTTTCCTTTCATATATCTGTCTCAAGAAATGATCAGGCAGCTCTCTAATTTCTTCTTTTCCGATTCAGACGATGACGGGGTTGAGTGTTTGTCGGTCACCACGCACGAGCAGACAGAAAGTGACGATGATCAAGATAAGCTCTTGGCGTCACTGTCAACCTGTGGCTCAGATGTTGCTTTCATTAAGGAGGTCCAAAGGTGAAGTTAATCAAGCTCAAGCTCGTATGAAAGACGGGGAAGGTGGAAGAGAGGATTCTTTGTTTACTGTTCCATGTTTTCGCATCTTAGGCAGCTTTAGAATTATTTGCTTCAACATTTTCGTAGGAAAATTTCCAGCCACCATCCCTCGTCGCCTGTATGTGTGGTTGTTTGCTTGATTTCCTGTAATTCCCTCTCTTTCTTTTTCCAAATTTTTGCTCTTCCTTTCATTAAGTTCCTGAACCTGGATATAGAAGGAAGTGGATTGTATTGTAATCCATTTGTACAAAATCTTTGTATTGGTCTCTGAGCAATTGGTACTGACATCCCCATTAGTTGAATCTTGCAAAATCCTAAGCTCCAAAAATGTATAAGCTTTTCCTGTAAATTTCAGAGTTGGATTTTATCAGGACTCTAGTATGTTTTCTTTGAAGGATTGGAAATTGAGGGAGAAATAACAATAATTGAGGGGCCGATAAAGTGAAATTAGGGAGATTGACAGAAAGTAGGGGGGAAATTGGGAGAAATGGGGGAAAATTCTGACGAGATTAAGGGAAAAATTGGAGAAAATAATAGGGGAAAATGAGACAATTTAATAAATTATTGATAATTCATAACATTGATATCCCAACCATGAGGGTTATGGTTGTATATATAAGCAACTTACAATTCTATAACAGTTACTAATCCTTTATTATTAGTAACTGTTCCTTAATTACTTCACTATTTTTTTGCTAACTGTAATTTTTTAGAACAAAATTATAAATGATCACTAAATAAATATATATAATAACTTAAAAAAATAAAAAAATATTTTCCTAATTCTTGTGTTCATGACATATTTGCTTATCTGAATCTCAACTCAAAGTAACAATGTTTATTGGGATTATCATGACTTTCTTTTTTTTTTCTTTTTATGAAAAAAAATGGTAGAAAGTTGATTTAAGATTATCTTTGGACTAGGAATTGTATATAGATTTGGAAAAAGGGTAGAGAAATGGTCTTAGAGGATGGGAATTGGGAACTTCATTGGCATAATGAACCATATAGCACTAAACAAGGAATTTTGTGTGCATGGCATAGAATTGAAATTCAATTTCTATCTTTGGCACAGTCCTGTATGTAAAGAGTTTAGTGGGAAGCTGCTCAACTATGAACACAACCACCAAAGTTCACCCTCCAAGAAGTTCCAAAGTTGTTACAAGCAGGGCCTGTGCTCTTCCACATTTTAAGGTCATCCAGATTGAATAGAAATTTGGTTATTAGATAATGCTTTGCTCCCAAATGTTCAATTTAGAGGGTGTTTGACTGAATAGTTTAATCGCTTATAAATTATTAATAAAACTCAAGCGTTATATAACTTATTTAATTACACTTTTGTTAAAAATTAAAAAATTAAATGTTGCTTAAGTTAAATGCTATTTAACAGCATTTTAGAAAAATTTCTCTCAACTTTTTTCAAAACGTTGTCCATAACTTATTTAGTCGACCTCCCTCCATCTCCTTGTCGTTGCCTTCTTCCATCTCTTTCCCGTCGTTGCCTCCATCTCCTCTATTGTAGCCGTCGCCTCCAGCCCCATTCCCATCGTCGTCGCTTCCATCACCACCTCTATCTCCATCTCCTTTGTCGCCCATCCCCAAATGCTCAATTCAAACACCCAAGCAACGTCAAGATGGTGCTTTTCTTTCTTGGGTGCATAGTCAAAAGAAACCTGAAGGAAGCATATTTGGACATGCCTACATTGAACTTTTCATGAATGCCATGTTCAAATTTTCTACCGTTGCCATTTACTTAACAGGACAAATTGGGACACAAAAGAACTTAGTTAATCATCCAGACTTGGTTCTTCACTAAAATGAAAAAAAAAAAAAGAAAAAAAGAAAAATATGGTTGGCGCATGAAGCTTTTGCTTTATGAGAGTAGTATTTATACACAGCCTCCTTCATCTTTTTCGCGCAGAGGCAGATTTCGCAACTTAAATCTGTAACCTTTAAGTCACAAAGGAGCAACTTTACAGTTGCTATAAAGATTAATAGAGAAAATTCTTTTTGCTATTATACCAGTGGGATACCCCGAGTCTGAAGCACACTGAGCAGGCCACACTTGGTTGGGGTTCCAAAAGCTATTTTCTGGTTCCAGAACTAAACAAAGCAGAGCGAAGAAGCATAGTGAACTGATTCAGGAACTATCTCCAAAAACTATGTTTCCAGTAGTTCCAAAAATCAATAATTATGGTATCTCAATATTTACAATGTTGTTGGAAGCAAAAGACAGTGGAACAAGAGGAGGGGGAGGGGGGTAAAAGAACAGTTGAATTATAACCAAATGGCTTCTACCTTCCAACATTCAAAAATCTAGCACATCACATGTATCTCAACTAAACTTCTCCACCAACTCAACCAGCACACTACATACACACATGGTAAGCTAATTTAGCAAACTTGGTAATTCTGAAATAATATATCACACACAATAATGCTAATTTAAGTATTCAGATTGACTACTCTTGTTCATATTAAAACAAGACCATAAAAGTTCATAGCTCCATCAGAGAGAGGCACATATCCCAGCACTCCAAATCCAAACATAACAGGATAAAAAAGAATTGAGCAGTGAAATGTCAATGTGCCATGCATCTTGCATCACTACTGGCTTTAAGTTGTTATCCTCTTCAATAATTTCCCCACTAATTATTATTCTAGGTTCCAATGTTTTGGCAAATTATGAATGCTCCCCCAGACCAAGCTTTGATGTCAGCCAAGAGCACAACTCATCCATTTCTTCAGGAATTGTGTAATGTCCAAGCCTGCAAAGTTTGAATGAAGCTTTGAAAGCTCCTCTAAAATTTACGAAAGGAATGAAAATTTTAGAGGCAAATATGAAATCACGTACCCACGATACTCTCTGAATGTCACATCTTGGAATCCAGATGAAGTTAAGACCTGTGAGGATTTCTGACCAAATTTGAAAGGAACTACATCATCACCTGCATCAGTTTGTGCCAAATTTAATACTGCATGGTTTCAGTTTATACCATTATGAGCCAAGAAACAGTTGCCAAAGCTTTGACAAAGACCTAGGTACCTTGTATAATCAAGCCTTCTCTAATATTCACCAGAAAACAAGATAGTTAACTTGAAAAGTAGACCTATTCATCCTTTATTTGATAGGATGTAATGTTTCTATAAAGAGAATGAATAAAGAAACAACGCAGTCCCAATTGCCAGGCACCACCTTTTGAGTTATTCTAGCTTCTTGATTCATTCCCATTCCTTCCAATTGCTAAAATGTTATAAATCTGAGATTCAAACCAATTTGTCTGTCTAGGTGAAAGAGGTGTAGCAAAAAGTGCAGGGAATTTTAGTATCATATCATATGTAGCAAACCAGCAAACTTGACGGCTAATATTATGGGACAATAAGACAAGACAGGCTGTGTACTGGTCTTCTGCACTTGTTAATAAGCTCATCAAATCAGACTTTCTGTTAGGAAACTTGGTCAGCTATGCTTGACCATGGATGAATAATTGAGCACTTAAAGATCACATGTGCACGCACTGATTTGAAGACATCAATATCAAGGAGATAATAAGGAATATGCAGTGAAGAACTAGAGAAGCCATGGGTCCACTAGTTAATCTCAATGAAGATACATGCTCAAGTGTATCTACAGGCAAACATTGATTGCACAAAATTTATTTGTAAGTGATTCATTAACACTCTAGATTTCATCCTCACAAACCTTAATCCCAACAGGTGAGGCATTAAAACTCTAGATTTAAAATAATAAAAAAACAGAAAATACACAAATTATTGACAAGGTACAAAAAGTTAAAAAGGAAATGGGCTGGTGATATGCCGTGTGTGTTTATTGGGGTGGGGAAAGGGGAATGTCACCATTAAGTACATTTCTGGACACAGCAGGATGATAGTGAGGGAAAACCAAACAATTGTGGCATGTTTGAAGTTGTTGTCAGCTTTTATTTGTTTTGTGTTAGTCTTCATTTTCTATTAAAAAAGTAGAAGCTGAATGTTATGTTTGATAATTTGCTGTTTTCCAAGATTTTCCAACTAAAAACTGAAAATAATATTTGAGAAAAATATTGTTTATTTTATTAGACGATTAAAAATATTTGATAGGGAATTTGTATAATGTATTTTCAGTCAATGGAGTATGGCTGGCTAGTGATCAAAGGTTAGGTTGATGAAGGAAGCATGTCTCAGTCATCAAAGGTTAGATTGATGGAAGGAGTGAATGAAAACAAAATATAAACAAAAAAAGGTTCAAATCGGCCGTCCAACTTTTTCAATTAGGTCAATTGACCCCAAAATTAAGTTTTGGGCCAAATAAACCCAAACCTTTCATTTACGGACCAAATAAACCCAATCTTTTCCTGGCTCCCACGCGTTGCTCACCTTAGGAAAAAAAAAATGAAAGAAAAGAAAAGCCCTAACTTCTCTCATCTTCCACCCAAAACAAAAGCCCTAACTTATCTCATCTTCCACCCAAAATCGAAGATCACATAATCGATGGACTCACTACAAGGGGTGTGCTAGGTATTGTCATTGTGGTATGAAGGCACCAAAATGGGTATTTTGGAGTATCAATAATCTAGACAAAAGATTCTACTCTTGTAAGGTATTTGTTTGCAAAAACATTATTGTTTTTCCTTTATTTTATAAAGGAGTTTAAAGGAAAAACAATTTTATGGCTTAGGGCAAACTTTTGACATCTTTAGAAAAAAGGTTGACTTCTTTAAAAATTCAGCAGACAGATTTTGCAACATATTAACAGTTTCATGCAAACGGTCAACTGTTTTATCAAACATGTCGAGAATTTTGAGAAATTTTAGATATGTTACAATGACGGTCAACATTTTTTGAACTTACACAAAAATTACAAAGAGTGTGAAAATGCCATGTCGATAGTTCACAGGAACGGCTGACTGTTTTCATTCTAAGGCTAAAAAGGGTCGACTCTTTTGACAAAGAGGTACAAAGTTTTTTCTTGATTCATCAGCCCATTTTCTAAGCCTCCTTACGCACTGCATTCAGGGCATGTAAGTCACGAATGGGAGCAGGCAAAAATTGGGTTTATTTGGCCCGTAAATAAAAGGTTTGGGTTTATTTGGCCCAAAACTCAATTTTGCGTTTAATTGACCTAATTGAAAAAGGTGGGGGGGGGGATGCAATTTGAACCTTTTTCCAAATATAAACACAGAAACACCATTTCAAAAAATGGAGTTGGAGAAGAAAGGAGTTTAAATTGCTTATACGCAAGTTGTTGAGGACATGTATTATCAAGCAAAAACATGTGTTGGGATTTGTAGAGGAGAGATTGAAGCTTTCTCAATTACAATTGGAGTACATCGAAAACATGTGTTGGGATTTGTAGAGGAGATATTGAAGCTTTCCCAATTACAATTGGAGTACATCGAGAATCTGCATTAAGCTCTTACCTTTTTGCTCTTACCATGAACGAGCTCACAAAACACATCCAAGAAGTGCCTTGATGCATGTTAATCATAGATAATATTGTCTAGATGGATGAGACAAAAGAAAGTGTGACTAATAAACTTGAATTATGAATAAACACATTAGAATCCAAAGGTTTTAAATTAAGTAGGCTGAATCAAAACTAAGAATGTGGAATGGGAGAGTAACAAGTCAAAATTCATTAACAGGGAAAAACCGGGCAGTGGCCAGCAAAACATTGAAGAAATTAAGAGAAGTGGTGGAACTGTGCCACAGTAGCCAGAAAAAAGAATGGAAGAGACAACTGGTGGGAACTATACAGTCCAATTTGCTTGTTTATCAACAAAAACATTATGAAGAGAAATCATAAGCCTTCTTGCTTTCTTGGATAGCAAATGAGTGAGCCCGAAAAATGGTAAATAACATTTGTTACATCAGTTCATTGCCTCATTCATGCTGCAATAGCCATTCATAGTTCCTCAGCGCCATATACATGTCTATTCTTCAATTAAGTGAACCATACACCTAAGCTATCAAATATATCTTACATTAATAAGACATGAAAGAGTAATGCAAATACCTTTGCCATGACAAAGTAAAACAGGCAAGGATGCAGCTCGCCCTGCAGCTTCAACTTTCCCTGCAATCTTGCTACGCAAGTCCCTAGTAAACAAAAAAGTAAAATTATTGTTACATGCATGAGATAGTGGAAAAAGAAATTAAATGTGGCACAAGGATGAGAACAAACTTTGAACATGGAAGCCAGCCGCTTAAACCAACAGCTGCACTTAAATTGGTTGTGTATGGGTTGCCATTTGTATATTTTTCAAGAGCAAAGCAAGTTGCAGAGTATAGGGCCGTTGCTGCACCCATACTGAAGCCTCCAACTGCAAGCTTAACTGTAATAGAGAATATAATAAATGATATTATACAAAGATCACACAACAGCATTGTTTTTAAACATTTCAGTTGTTTGTCAAGGCACTAGAAAGAAGTGGATCCTTGAGAGTAAACTCAACTTTAAGGTCAGCAAAAAAACTATAAATCAAGCACAAAAACAAAAAGGAACCAGTGTCAATGCATGAAGTCCTGGCATGAATAGCATACAAAATGTCAAAGCTTAATAAGGAGCAAATTAAAGAAGACTGAACTAACTTAAGTCTGAAGTTTTACATGATGGAATACCTCCAACTTCATGGAATTTCAATTTTATCTTTTTAATATATCAGAAATTCAAGGCAAACCCACAAATGCACCATGAGAAACCTTACAGAACCAGTAGCAAAAGTCGTAACAGCAGCAACATTTCACTGTGCATTACAGAAAATATTACCCACATAACTTTGCAATTGCTAATGAGTATAGATAAAGAAATTATAGAAATACAAAGAGTATTTGTTCTACAAAAAATTACATGGGACCAAAAAATGTCAAACTTAATGAGAAAAGGAAACTGAAAATAATTAACTAGATCCATGAAAATATCCAAGATCCAGTGTATCAGAGAAATAAAATTGATTTATGGTAGTGCTTAAAAAAGGATGAAGTTTAAGGAATATTGTAGTTACCCATGAGTCATAGATTACACCTGAACATTAGTAAGCAAATCCTCACAAAAGGAGGATCATGTACAAGAATGCTGATGAACAGAACTTACTGTCAGCAGGCTCCGTTGATAACAGACTTGCAACATGTGCTGCTGATGCATCCAGACCGTCTAAATCATCTTGAGCAGTTTCTGAAAGGTCAGCTACATCAAACCCTGTTTTTGTTCGAATGTATCATGTTCATCACAAAATTATGAAGACTGTGAGGGATTTTCCTTTTGGGTATAAAAGAAGAAGGAAAGGAGATATATTCTTATGTCATTAACTCTTCTTTCTTTTCCATCTTTTTTTTTTTTTTTGTATAGTTTTAAAATCAGTTATTTCTTTCCATAGCAACAATCACAAGCCTTAATCCCACTAGGTGGGGTTGGCCACATGAATTATAGATATTAAATCAGCTCTTAAATCAGGCTACTTCTTAAAAAAAAAAAAAAAATCAGACCACTTTAACAATAGAACAAATTTTGAAAGGTGATGCAGAAGGCTAAAGGTTTCCTGGAGTAAGTTAACTTACAAGCAGTAGAAGGAAAACCACCAAACAAGGCTATCGGTTGAGAAGGAGCAGTTGGGCAGATCCATTTGATCTGCATGGCACCACATATGTTTGACCTAGAATATATTAGAATTTTATTGACAAAAAGGAATATACATCTTTTCATCATAGATAGTGAAGCAAACCAATTTTTCATATCAGTGTGAGATACATGCAAAAGAACTCAAGCTCTCCTTACATTTGGAAGAGGAAGCGTCTCCAAGAGTTGGGACCAGCTGCCAGGAGGGGGGGAAGAAAAACACTATATGAGGATTTAAGCCATGATTGTGATTTCTTACAAAATTTTGGCATAGATGAAACTCAAAGTAATTCATTATTCTCCACACGCAACTGAATACAACCTTGATACTTGTTAGACAACATGATAAATAAAAAATATTTTCTTTCCCCTTGGCATTTCAGTATATAATAAAGGTTTGGAATGCCATCGCTTAGCCAATAATGGTAACAACAATAATAAAGAACAATCTAAGTGCTTGAAAAGCAGTTAAACTGAGTTTTTTGGTCCAATGCTAAAACATAAAAAGCAGAAAGAAACTTTAAAGGATATTCCAACTACAGATGTACAGATAGAACATATTTCACAAAACTCAAATAATGAAAAATGCAGACCACTCAATTTGTCCTTGTCTCCATTTACACAAAACTCAAGAAAAGAATAGAAGACCAATAAACGTATAAACTATTAAATCAAATGAAATGTTGTATCCACACATCTGGACTAAAAGCAATGGAAACGAGAAATATTAAAGCTACCTGGAACCAGTATCACCAAGGCCGTGCAGCCAGACTATAGTGGCCTGGTGCCTGCCTTTAGGCTTGACCACATGGGTCCTCCCAAACTCAAAGGCCCTTCTAAAAGTTCTACCACCTGAAACAGAATAGATTCGGTTCAGAAACAAAACCAAGAATTAACATCACAAGGATACATTTGTGGTATACCCCAACATTTTTTTCAAGTGTTAAAAATGAAAGGAGATAGTAAATTGAAGCTCCATCCACTTTAACTAATAAATTCAGGAGAAGAGGAGAAGCAGATGAATTAAGATGTCAAATCTTGGTATATCACTTTGCAGCCAAAGACAATGAGAGGCATTTGAAAAGTGAACCGTATATAAACCATACTGCAATAGTTTAGCCAAGATATTCAATTAGGGAAGTAAAAAACAAGAGAGACATTCAAAGTGGCATATCATTTTGCTTGAAAAAGATTGAAAATTTCCCCCTCTTTTCTTTTTTTCCTCTCTTCGGTGTTTCATCTTGGTAACCAAAATATAATGCTGACTTATCAAACCACAGAATGCAGAGAGAGACCAGAAAGAAACTAACCAGAACTCACAGAAGGGCCACTGAGGCTCATGTTTAACCCCTCAAACAAGAACTTCGAAAAGAGATGGAGAGCTAATCAGTGATCGCAAAAAAGTTCCTGCAATGAAAGTAAAAAACGCAACTCGACATTAGTAGTACATCCCAACTGGATGAAATCACAAAAGTCAATTGAAAGCATAACATACTGATTACATTAAAAAAAAAAAATACATAAACCCCAACAAGAAAAAATAAGGGGAAAAAGCCCTGGTTGACTTACTAATATATATACCCATCTGGGTGCTTGAACACCAATCATGTACCAAAACCGACCAATCTAGCCCGATTTGATTGGAAAAAAAAAGGCTAAAATGCCAAAAGAAGCTCAAAATTAATAACAAAACATGAGTAATTAACAAGAATTTTTCCAATAAATCGTCAATCCATCGCTACAATTACAGCCATTTCGCAAAAAGATCTGAGAAACGTGCGGTTCACATACATAAATCTTGGGTGCCCGAGAAGATCTAAAGAAAATGAAGGAAAGAAGAGATTGAAGGACACGGTATAGGCATGAAATTACACAAACCTGAGCTGATCAGAAACAGAAACACGAATCGGAGACCCCAAGGTGAACGTTAGAACACCTCTCCCTTCCCCGTCTCTCTCTATATTCTATCACTCACTTCGCGGATTATCCGATTCTCTCTTGTGTGTTTCCCTCTTGGCCCTGTCGTTATGTCCACCTCATCTTGACGCTGTATAAAGGATAAATTATTTTGTTACTTTGAAATAATAGGAACATCAGCATCCTATCCCGTGCCATCTGAAAATACCGATATTTTATATAACGCGCATGGCGTTACGATATACGAAAGAGATATCGCCTAAAGATCTTTTTTACACAGTGAGAACAACTAAGTATAAGTTTGAGACCGTAAACTAATGATTTACTATTATAATATGTTAATAGGTAAATTACATTAAAAGTCACAAAATTTTGTCATCTTTTTTAGTTTGATCATTAAATTTTAATTTCTTATAAAATAATAACAAAACTTTAAAATATTTTACAATATAGTCACTAAAATAATTTTTAGACAATTTCTTATCAAAATTGTTGACGTGACAATGGTCACATCATCGTCACGTCAGTGCCACATCATCGCTACGTCAGCAATTTTGGCTAAAAATTATCAAAAAATCTCTTTAGTAACCACATTACAAAATACTTTAAAGTTTTGTGATCACTTTTTAAGGAATTAAAGTTTAGTGACCAAAGTAAAAAGGAGACCAAAATTTTGTGATCTTTGGTGTGATTTATCCATATGTTAATATTAAACATAAATTCTTAAAAATGTATTAAGAAATTTAATTTTATTATTAATAAATGAAAACAAATTTGAGAAGTTATATTAGTAGTAACTATTGTATTTGTAATACCCCAAGAGCTCAGAGAAGTTAGAATATATCGAGGATAGTATAAGAAAGGAAACAACACCAGCTGGATACCTTTTGGGCTGAATGTTGGTAAAGAACTCCCAAGTTAAGCGTGCTTGACTTGGGGCAATCCAGGAATGGGTGACCCCCCTGAGAAGTTCGTGTAGGCCCATCAGGGTAAATTGTTCCGATTCTTCCTATCGCTCGAGCGGGATGTTACAGTATTAGTAATAATACTTTTATAATGATAAAATAACTAAATTACATATTATAAAAATACTTTTACTATTTTAACCAAATTATTTATAGACTTTACCCAACTTAATGTTTGTGATTGTTGTTGTTAATGTATATTATATATATATATATTTATTTTCCTTGTTCTTGCAATTTTTTAGTAAAAGAAAATGTGATATAACTCAAATCTTAATAAGCAAAACGAGAAAAATGAATTAGAATTACTATAAGAATGTGTATTTCCCTTTTACAAAATAAATAAAAAAAAATGTTACTTTGAGAAACTCTTAAGAGCATTTTTAAAGGGAAGCGTTATTTTGGAGTGCTAAATTATTGATTTACAATTTTAAATAGTATTATAGTACTTTTAAAAAATAAATTTGTTCTAATGGCAAGTGCCAAAATAGGTATATCATTTGATATTTTAATATTTTTTTATCAAATTTTAAATTCAAATAATCAATTAAAATAAATTCTAACAATTAATTTAAACTCTAATAACAATTAACTAAAATACTTATCTTAAATTAAAATCAAAATATATAATTCTAACATAAAATTATCAATTTAAATTCTAACAATTAACTAAAATAAACATATTTATTTTTATATATAATTGAAAATATAGTCTTCTGCCTCTCTAGAAACTTCATTTCCCTTTCTGTGCCTCTCCCTCTTGCCTCATTCCTATCCACTATTCGCCCCCCTTGCCTTCATGGCTTGCCTTCGCTTGGTCGTTCCTCGCCGCTTTGCCCTTGTTCGTCGTTGTCTTTCTTTCACCGGCTCTCCCCTTGATTGCTCACCTTGCTTTCGCTTGTTGCTTCTCTTGATTCTTCTCGCTCTGTCGCTCTCTGGGGTCGTCGTCTCGCCCTCACCCTTCTGTCGCTCATTGCCTCTCTAGCTCTATCTCACTCCATCGCACACCTTGCCTAAAAACCTTTGCTTTAGGTAACCTGTATTTATTTTATAATAGAAATTGAAATAGAGCCGTTGAAAATGACAGTTGGAGTTTGCATCTCTTTCTTTTTCTCTTTTCAGTGATTGTAAAAATGGCATCTCAAGAGGGTTGTTACCATTTTGTAACCTCATATCCTACTCTCGTTGGAGTGATTAATTTTTAATTCGAGATGTCATTTTGACAATTATGAAAATGACACCCTAAATGCCACTCCCTGTTAGAGATGCTCTAAGGCAGACACTTGGTTCTATTGTAATTGTTTTATTTAAATTTATAAATATATTAAAAATTATCCATATTTATAAATATATTGCAGTTATCAATTAATAATTATAAATGAAAATCCTTTTTAAAAATATTCATTTAACTCCTTATTTTATTCTTATTATTCTTGAAGTCCTCGATGCAATTAGTAATCACCATCTAAACCTTTTTTTTTCTTTTCTCATACCATATAAGTTGTCAATGTAATTAGTAATCGCCGTCTAATCCTTGGTACTTAAAATTATCAAAAAATTATTTCTTAATTTTATTTATAGAAAAGAATGAAAAGCATAATATATATATATATATATTGTCATCTTGACTGGCTCTAGAGATGAGAAATGGGTCGGCTCGGCCCGACTCGTTACTGTAGCAAACGAGTCGGCCTGGCCCGCCTAGCAAAATGAGGACTGTGCCGGGCCAACAATATGTGGCTCGCAATTCGGCCGGACCCACCAAAATAGCCCGTGGGCCGGCCCATCAATTGGCTGGCTAAAATGGCCCGACCCGACCCACCAAAAAATAAAAAATATTTAAAAAATTATATTTATATTTAATAATTATAAACATAATTTTATTATAATGTTTATAAACATAATGTTTATTATGTTTGTAAACATAATGTTTATTATGTTTGTAAACATAATTTTAGTATAATTTTTGTAAACATAATGTATCATAATTTTAACTCACATTCATAATTTTAATTTACAAACATGAATCTCACATTCACAATTTGTAAACATCATAATTTTACAAATATCAAAATTATAAATAAATTGTTTACTGTAAACATTAATAAACATATTTTAAAAAATATTAGTTATGAAAAAAAATAAAAAATTATATATAAAAAAATTAAAAATAAATGACTCACGGGCTGGCCAAAATAGCCAAGCCCATGAGCAGGCCCTGCCCAATAGGCCCACGGACCAGCCTAGCAGGCCCATGGCCCGGCCCGGGTCGGCCATTTATTAAGGGTCATAGGGTCGTGCCGGGCCTAAGTTTCTATTACCTTGGCCCGGCTCGACCCGTCTCTCTCATAGACCAAATTTGACTCGACCTATCAAATGGGTGGGCTAAGTAGGATGCGGGCCAGTTTGGCTCAGTCTGCCCATTTTTCATCTCTAGCTGGCTCTAAGCTTTGGACCACGTAGCAGGATGCGGGCCACCTGGCTCAATCCGCCCATTTTCCATCTCTAGCTGGCTCTAAGCTTTGGAGCACCATGACGTGACAGAAACAGTAAGAGGTAGGAATGAGGCTTAATTGTTTGGTCCCCTAAAGTTAATTGCATTTTCTCATCAACAGCTTGGGTAGGTCCAACCTCGGGGCGGTCATGGTCCCAAGCCAAGTCTTGTTGTATCATCATTTTTTTTTTTTTATTTATATGAGATACTTAAGTTCTGACTAACTAATTTTTAAGAACGAAAAATCTTGTCTTTTGATGCACTGTTTAAATAAATTCGAATATAATCATAATTTATGCACACTTATATTTGGATATTCAATACAATTCATGCGAAATTTGTCTTCTAATTTTATTGTTGTCTTTTAACAATAATTTTGCTTTTTAAATGGTCGCATTGATTCGAAACTCAATACTCTATATAAAACTCTAAATATTTTACCACTACGACTTTCTTTGTCACTTACAATTACAAGCAATCAATACCTATTGAATAGCAACAATTACAATGAACTGAGTACCTATTACATACCAACAAAAAGTCACCTTAAGGTTGCAGCATGTTAGGAGTGAGATTCGAGCCGGATTAAAGATCTGAAGTTTAAGTATTGTATCGAGAATAAAATTTAGAAAATTATTCATCATATTTGAATAGGATTTATAAGTGAAGAGATTTATATGTTATCATTGATAGACAATGGAGAATTATTCATAATTATTAGAATGGTTCTTCTGTACAACTGAATAACAAAATATTGAATTCCCCTCACATGAAACTCTCTTAATAGTGAAATAACTCTTTAAAAAGAAAAAAATACAAAAGAAAGCCCCTTGCAATAAGGGAATTCAGTTTTTTTTTTCTTAATATGAAAAATCTAAATCCTTGACTTTACTAATTTTTATGAGCACATGTAAATCACCTTCTTCGGATGAGTCAAGTAAATCTAGACAAACAAAATCTCATCACAACCATAAACAAGGGTAGATTTAGGCAGATTTAGGGGGGCCAAGCACAGACTGCAGCCCTCCCCTAATTTTGTCTTACGGGTCTGGTCCATTTAGGAGGAGGAAGACTAAAATGACCTATAAATTTAGGAGTCAATCCTTCCCCAGATTCATCCTTGACCATAAAAGACACATAGTACTTACATAAATTCCATCGCAGAGTGTGACAACCGAAGCACCGCATCAACAGCATGTAATGCACAAGATAACACAGATTCCACCATAGACTGTGACATGCACAACGATCTAGATACAATTAAAAAATATCATTTCATGTAGTTAGCAAAGATTCAGACTTACCCCCAAACAGTCCAAGATCACGAGAAACTGCTTGTTTGATATGCCCCTTGGCTTCAAGGCCTTGCATAAAGCATAATATTTATACTCATGGTTGAATGCAGAGCTCCATAAGAAAACCTTATTATATTGAAATATTCTACACTGTTTAGTCAGTGGGATTGATTGCCATGCAACCTCAAAGTTGACTACTCTAATTTGTTTTACGTTTATGGATGGTTTTCTAACATTATTTGCAGTTTGAAGCCGCTAAAAATTTTATTTTTAGGTTGAGAAATTAAACTGTATTGTCATAGAAAAATAAAAAAGCTGTGTGAAAATGAATGTATTTTTTTAAATTTAATTTTAAAATAATAACATAAATAAAACAAAAACACAAAAAAAAAAAAAAACAATGCATCCAAATGGTTGACCATTTCAACTGTCAATGTTTTACTCTGCTTATTTATAGTTTGGATGGTTGGATAGAAGAATTCGGGGTGACTAACAGTACCTCCTGTTAAGAAATCACTGAGATATTGACAAAAATGGAGTCTATATACAGATACAGGAAGGGTAAATACTGACCCACAAATCATATTTTCACAATGAAGCAGATGCTGATTCAAAATGGGAACAAAAGGAAAAGAACAGCAATATTAATTTTTAGAACAATAACAGATGTCTCTTCCCGTAGATTGGGATTCCAAATCATAGTTAACAAAAACATGGTGCGTCTCGAATAGTGATATGGTATTAAGAAAGAAGTATACTAATATGCTAACAATATGATTAGAAGGGGTAGGTTTAACAACATGATTAGAAGGGGTAGGTTTAAATTTGGTCGTGGTACAATTTACAGTCTGCACTTTGATGGAATTAGTTTGAATTAATACTTTGTTATTATAGAAGCTGTTAGTACATTTTCTTTTGAATTATTTGTTGCGTGTGAGTGTACATCTGCTAAGTGTGCGGGAGAGTGTGCTAAGTGTGTGGGAGTGTTTGTTGTCCCATTTTGCTTGGTGAGGAGATTCTAAATGAGTATAAATAGCACAAATTATGATATTGAGTTTTAACCCGAGGGGCATCCAAATTGTAATATTTTAAGAAAGAGAAAGGTAATATAAATTGAAAATAAGTAAATAATGAAATATTTTTTAGACTGAATATAGGCAAAAAAACTCTCGAGTTAAGCGTGTTTGAGTTGGAGAAGTTCAAGGATGAGTGACCCCTTAAAAAATTTGCGTAGTCCCATCAGGATAAGTTATTTCGGTCCATGTTACACAAATTTTGTGAGCGGGCGAACCCATACCCACACGCGTGCCGCCAATCAGATAGACGGATGGATCAGATAAAAAAGAATAAAATAATATGTTAAAATTTTATTTAACACGTTTTCAGAATTTCTTCTGCGCATGTTTCTCTCCAACAACTTTTCGATTTTTTTGTTGTTGCTTTCTTCATTTCATACGTTTGTGTCGAGCTGTCCAATGCTTTGTATATAATCGAACTTCCAGTTCTTGTGAGAATAGATTAGCAGCTTCAGTCCTTATTTCTCGCTGTAGTACGAAAATCAAAGAGGTTATTCTCTGTTTTTCTTCGTTCTGTCAGCTAAAATCAAAGGCCCAATTTGTGTGTGTTCATTTCTTGATCATTCTATTGTTCACCAGAGAGCAAATACTGTCTGATTTCTACCAGCTCTGATTGTTATTGGTTGTTGTTCTGTCGGTGAGATCGTTTCATCCTACTAAGACTATTGATGTAGTTTATAAGCTATCGGTATAGGGTGATTCTGTCTTCAAGACAGCACGTTTGCATGACTCGATCTGTAAAATTTTTCTGTCCATTGTGATCTTACCGTCTTCGTAGGCCATTAATTACAGTTTTCTTGTACCAATTTTATATTAATATTGTTGTTTACCCCAACATTATTTTCTATGCTTTTCAATTTATGCAACAAAAAATACTATACAAATTAAGTCAAGTTTGAATATAATTCAAAATGAAAAAAAAAATTAGAAAAAGTGAATTAGGCATTCTCTTTTCTCTAATTCTTTTAAAAAATTATTCAGAGAGTAATTTTAATTAAATTGTACATGACTGACTTAGGGTTCGCATTCTTGAGAATCTAGATCACGAAAAACTACGACATGGAACATGTAATCCGAATGGCAATTCAAGGGGATGAGCAAACCTGGTAACGAAGTACCAAATGCTATCTGCCTGATAACACTGACATTGCAAGTGAGCCTGATAATGGGGAAGGAATATCACCCTCTACCTGAGGTCTTGCAACTGCAGCAACTCTTCTTCTATCATGGCCAGGGATTGGGTCTTCTTCATCAATCGCCAAAAGATCAACGACGATCATTTGTGTCAGAGGAGGCTCTTCTACTGGCACACGGCCTTCAAGCATTTCCACCACTTCAGCCATGGCTGGCCTCAGCCTAGCCTTCTCCTGAATGCACCACAAAGCTACACAAACCAATCTCTTGACCTCCCTTTCATCAATGTTTCCCTGTTCTAATAGCCTCGCGTCCACCACTTCCATAACGCTGCCTTCTCGCAGTTTCTCGTTCACAATCTTGGGGAAGAAATCAAATCTCCTCCTTGACTTGTCCCTGTGATTGTCGGTCACGCAAATGTTCCTCCGCCCACCGATGATCTCCAGGAGGACCATTCCGAAACTGTAAATGTCGGATTTCTCAGAGATGCCGTGTTCCAGAATCCACTCTGGCGCCAAGTAGCCTCGAGTCCCTCGAATCGTGGTCACAACTCTGCTCTCATCTTTCCCCATGAGCTTTGAGAGGCCGAAATCCGAAATTAAGGCTCGGTAATTCTCATCGAGAAGGATGTTTTCCGGCTTGACGTCCAGGTGCAGGATCCTCGACCGGCAATCGTGGTGCAGGTAAGAAAGCCCCTTAGCTACATCGACGGCGATTCTATGCCTCAACTCCCACGGCAAGCATTCAGCATTTGAGTTTTGGTTTCCTCTTTGAGGAAAAATCCATCTATTCAGCGATCCATTCGAGATGAACTCGTAAACGAGAAATTGAGGACCGGTTGGGACGCAGCAGTATCCAATGAGGCGAACGAGATTCACGTGTTGAACACTGGCAATGGCGGCAACTTCCGATCTGAATTCCTTCTCGCCGCGCTGATTTGACTCGATCCGTTTCACGGCCACGGCGGTGCCGTCGCTCAGTATTCCTTTGAAAACCGAAGCCGACGATCCTTTCCCTATCAGCGACCGGAAACCGTCTGTTGCTACTTCAAGTTCCCGGTGCCGGAATTTAGTCGGAACTCCGGCAACTTTCCGGAGAAAACTGTACTCGATTCTAAGCTCTCGGCCTTCTGAAATCACCTGAGTCTCGAACAATCTCCTTCGGGAGTTGAATCGGTGTCTGACTAGAACAATCGCTATGACTGCAAGGATCGCTGCCGCATCTGCTCCGGCAATGAGATGGAAAGTCTTGGAGAATCCGAGGGAGACACGAGCAACGATGATGACGATGATAAGGGCGATGATCGACGAACCAGCAACTATGTTTGCCCTTTTGTCCTCCATCAAAGTTTCATTGCGTTTCCATGCTCAAGGTTGTAAAGAAAAGGGATTTTCTTGGAGAATCCGAGGGAGACACGAGCAACGATGATGACAATGATAAGGGCGATGATCGACGAACCAGCAACTATGTTTGCCCTTTTGTCCTCCATCAAAGTTTCATCGTTTCCATGCTCAAGTTGTAAAGAAAAGGGCTTTTCTTGTGTATTTTCCTAGGAAAGAAGACGACCGCGTCCCCTTGGGAAATTATTCAGCATCTTTGAAGGGCCGCGCTTTCCATCTTGATAGTCGACAACTGCATGAAAACGAAGAATGAAGGGTAAATCACACTAAAGATCACAAAATTTTGACATCTTTTTTAATTTGATCACTAAACTTTAATTTCTTGCAAAATGATCATAAAACTTTAAAATATTTTATAATATGATCACTAAAATGATTTTTAAACAATTTTTGATCAAAATTATTGACGTGACAATGGCTACATCATCGCCATATCAGCGCCATATCATCGCCACGTCAGCAATTTTGACTAAGAACCATCAAAAAATCACTTTAATGACCACATTGCAAAACATTTTAAAGTTTTGTGATCACTTTGTAAGGAATTAAAATTTAGTGATCAAAGTGAAAAATACACCAAAGTTTTATGACCTTTGGTGTGATTTACCCGAAGAATGAACATGACTTACAGAAATGATTTTTTTTTAAAAAAATAAGAAATAAAAATATAGAATTATTCTTAAATAAAAAATATATTTTTTTAAATATATTTTTAATATACAAAAATAGCTATTCAATCTAAAAATAAATATAAATTTCATAATATAATCAAACAAATATCAAAAATAAATTTTTTAAAAACTAAAATATTTTGAGTTAGAGGAAAAAAAATTCATCTCTAATCTCTTCATAGACAAGAACGTGTTTTCAAATTAAAAAAATATTTTTGATATTTTTTTAATAGTATAAAATAATCTCAAAATATTTTTAAAATTATAAAATAGTCTGAAAATATTTTTTTTAATATTTTAAAAAATACTCAAATTGTGCCAGACATTTCTGTACATCATAATTAGTCATGTCAGCAAAAAAATGAGACAAGGAATGAACAAGAAAACAAAAAAAATGAAATAATTAAGAATGCAAATAGAATTAACAGAATTTTTACCATACAAAAAACAACTAATATGTTTAATGGATTTCAAGAGTTAGGATTAAATTAATTATTGTATTTTTAAAATATTATATAATTTAATATTAGAAGCCACTTTAGTCATTATGATAGATGCCTTTTTAGTAACTTATTTGACACATCATCCTATATTTTAATTTTATTATGTGATTCTATGTTTAAATTTCATTTTCATTAGGTAAGGGTGACAGTTCTCTATGCCCACATTGTCGCACCTAAATTTCTTCTAATAAGTTTTCTTAATTTTTTATTATCTCTTGTCATTAAACTCTTGTCTCTTATTTTTACCAAGGGTCATTTATTTTATTTTACTTTTATATATCCGGACATCTATCTTAATATATTCATTATAAATCGTAATAGATATTTAATTTAAATTTTAAAACTACTATAAAAATTTATATATCAAATTTATAGTTATTTATAAATTTGATAGGATCTTAAATAATTTTTTCAAATAATATTTTAATAATTTTTAAAAATTTAAAAATAATAGAGTCAATGAAAGCGGACAGCGAAAGAACACCTAACATAAATGTAGCTAACTTGACTCATTCATTCCCAATATTTAATAAGCCACCCACTCAAGACCATAGTCGATTGAATTAATTGTGACAAGCCGAGGGTCAAAACAACCATTTATTTTGGGTAAGTGTTTTTAATGCCATTTGATGGCATGGGCAATTTGACCATTTGTGATTTTAGAATGGGCCTTAGATTTGAGGCTAGCCGTGGAGGACAAGTTGACTATATAAGCGTATGAGAAATAATATGAAGGGTGAATTATTAAATAAGTCACTTATTTTGGGTTTAGGGTTAATTTAGTCATTGTATTTTAAGAAATATCAAGTAAATCCTTGTATTTTTAAACTTAAGATCATTTGGTCACCGTGTTATAAAAAATGTCAAATAAGTTTATAGTGAGGTATTCTAGAAAAATCAAAACTAAAAATTTAAAAATTCAAAAAGTATTTAAGAAGACCAAAGGCTTACATGACTGTGAAAAGTCTTTCAGGAACTCTAAGAAGTCTCCAAGCTAGCCAAATCCTTAAGCTCATTTAAGTTCAAGACTCATCCAAAAAGTTTTCTGGACCCAAATCACTCGATGACTTTGAATAGTCTTCTAAGAAAACCCATAAAAAAGTACTCTTTGAGATATTTTATTCCTAAAAGACACATTCAGACCCTTTGGCCTCATAAAAAAATACTTTTTGAGATATTTCATTCCTAAAAGGCACAATCAGACTCTTTGGCCTCATATGCAACCTTCCCACCCGAAAAGTCTTCCAAGTTATATTAGCATGCCACATATTATGTGGCCCCCCACCATCAATGCCTATAAATACCTTTAGGTACGCATCAAAAAGATAAGGGATGACTCACATCTAAGACTCAAAGACTCATACCCAAGTTTCCAAACACATTTGAAGACACTCATTCGAATCTTCATACCACATGCATGCATACTTCACTTTGTATCATGACATCACCTAACAATGGCATCGAGGGATTTGCATGGGGGAGCTTCCTACATGTCTTCTAACTATTCTTGTGTTGCAAACATGTCTAGAGACTCTTACAACTTTTCCAAAGTCTACCCATCTAGAGACTCGCCACAACCAAGCCATCTAAAGACCCGAGTCATTGAGGAGCAAGTTTCTCGAATACTCCCTAGGCCATCAAAATACTCAAGGCACCTTCTTTGCTCTCTTGGATAATAAATCGAGTCTCGCCCTAAGGCTCTTGTTCTCCAAAACAACAGATTGAGCCATATTCTAATTAGGCGTTTGCTCACCTCTTTTATAGTCACAAATCTTATTCCTAACCTTCTTATCGAGCCCTACCAAACTGTTTCCTATGATGCATAAATTTACATAATTATTGTATTTCAAAAACAACAAAATCATTAATATTTTTAAATTTGAGATTACATTAATTATTAAGAATGCCAAACTTTAATTATTTTTATCATTATCTAACCATATTTTAATTCTATTAAGAATGCCAACTTTTGTTCAATCCCCCCCCCCCCAAAACACAAATATAGTTAACTTAGCTGTAATTTGTGTATTTAGAAAGTACAATAACTAATTTGGCCTCCGTACTTGAAATACAGTGGCCAATTCGGCCCATATGTACTATAGTACTTATTCTTTTTTTTTTTTAGGGATCAATTTTGTAGTTAAAGTTTTAAAATTGTTTCAACTTAAACAATTGTTAGCTCATGGTTAGTCAAACTAGCATTGAGTATGAAATTGACTCATTTTTAAAAATTCTAAACATTAATTTGATGCAATTTCTTATTCAACGCTAAAATTTTATCATTTTTTTATTTTGCTTCTATTTTTTCATGGTTAAGTCACATAAACAAATCACATTTAAATTCAGAAGGTATAAAATTAAACCTAAATGTATGTTAATAGATTGAGTTTAGACTCAGATCTAATCTATTAACAGGTTTGGTATTAATATAGATTTAGTTACCCAAATCAAAATTCAAATCCAATTATATATATATATATATCATAAACGTTCTAAATATAGATGATCAATTAAATAGATTTAACATTATATTAGTTAATAATTATATATAATAGTAAACATATTTAAATATTAAAGATTACATGATATATTTTATATTTAATATAATATAATATTTTTTATGACAAATATTATATAATATTAAACAATAAATATATTATATATATTATATATTTAGTTTATTATCTATATCTGCACCGTTCATAATATAATCAAATTCAAATTTAGTTTTCATAATCGCATCCATAACTCTATTAAAAGGATTTGACTATTGATAAGCATAAGGCAAGAAAATGACCTTTGGAAGTACTTATCTCCAGATTTAAGTTTATAAACATGTTATGCTCTCATTTACAAAATTTGATCGATTTAATATTTAAATTTTTGAAAAATAGATTCATTTCATACTCATCGTTAGTCAATTATTTGTTTGACTAACGACAATTAATAGGTTGGTGTACAATATAGGGACCAAATTAGACTTTTTGCCAAATAAAAACATAACATAGGGTCCCTATCATGCCTTTTGATTGAACTTGTTATGGCCTGTCATATTAGAGCCTTTTTTTTTTTTTGGCTAGTTTCATTAATTATCATCCTAAATATGTTTTAATTGAACCCAACTCTGTCACACCCTAATTGAAAAGGGAGATTGAGACTCTTATAATGAATTTAATCAATAATTAGATGGGATGTGATACTTATACACCTATTAGTTATATCATTTTGATAACCCTTATTGGATTTTGCATATTACTCATAAAAATTGAGAGAAAATCAGACAAAAAATTTAACATAGTTTTTCCCATGTTGGTTTAGTTATTTTAATAAATACTATTGTCATTTTTTTTAATATTCTAGTATCTGTAGTTAGGTCTAGGAAGAAGACGATTATTTTAAAGATGATAAGAATTTAAAATATTAGAAATGAGGGTAAATTACAAATGGTATGGTTGAGTTTTAAAAATAACAAGCGCATCTCGTTAACTTATATTTTTGACGACTTATATTATTTTGATGTCGCTTAGTTATTTGTAGTTATTTTTTAAAAATATAAAAAATTTCTCTTTTTTTTTATTTTTTCTTTTCTCTCATATCTCTAAAGTTGGCATTTTCTCTTTCTCATATTTTCTCAATCGACAAAAAAGACAACATTTTTTCTCCTTCTCCAATATCTTTACCTCTTTTTTCCTTTTTTTACAACAATTTATATCATTGAAAGCATTATCTTCAAGTTGAACCATGTTTGAATACCACTCGACTATGATTGAACTTAGAGGTACTTGAGATGTGTGAGAGAGAGAGAGAGATACTATTTATCCATGGTCAAAACCTTACAAAATTAAATTTTCATTAAAAATTTCTTTATCTTGAAGAGAACTATTTTTTTTTTTTTTTGTTAACACACCATTACGAGTGCCTCTGCTATTTGGTCCCACAATTTCGACAGGAGAAGTAAATCAGAGAATTTAACAGATAGGTTTTGACACCTAGCACAACCACCAACATGAGAGCGGTAAATATTTTTTATTTTTCAGGGTTGTTTCTTGTTTACTGAACTATTTCCTGATTAGGGTTTGAACACAAAATTTAAGAGTTCAAAGAGTAACACCCTAACAGATTCTTCATTTTTTAATTGATCTAAGCCCCGGCAACTATTTTACTTTTTAAGAAAGAATAGAAGATAGAAGGATATCTTTATATATAATGAATTTTACAATCTCAACAATTGGAATTTATGAACTTACTTGTTACACACGGGCATACACACAGATTTTAGAAAAGATTTTCTAACCTGTCTCTTCACCGGAGATTTTTGCAAAAATAAAATATTTTATTTTTGTTGGCTATTAGTCTAATTTTCACATTCTCCAATGACTATTCTTGCAAAGATCTTCAATAATGGTGAAGTGCGTGCTTGTCTTTCTCCCACAATCTCAACCTCTACAATTAACTATCCAGTATTTTATTATTTCAACCATTAAGAGTGGTTCTTTGCAACTTATTTGATCAAAGTTTTGTTATTGATCTAGATCTTCAATTTAAGTGGCATATTTTTATTGGGTAATAAAAATATATCTTTTTTTTACAACTTATTTGACCAGAATATTGCTATTCATTTAAATCTTTATTTTAAGTAACACCTTTTTATTGGGTAATAAAAATATACTTTTTTGTAACTTATTTAACCAGAGTTTTGTTATTTATCTAGATCTTCAATTAAAGTGGTACATTTTTATTAGATAATAAAGATATACCTTTTCATTGCCCAATAAATAGATATCACTTATCTCTAGTCTAGATGAACAGTATTGAAAAATAACGGAAAAAAAAGAAAAAAAAGATAAAACAATGGTATTTTACAAACTTATTATAAGAGTTTTGCAAACCCTATAAGTATAAGTAAGAGAAAGGGAGAAATAGTTGGTCAATACTTTAATCACAACTTTTATTGAGATGAATGATGAAATAAAGATATATATATATATATATATAAAGATATATAATGAGACCAAAAAAAAGAAACAAAACAGATATAGACAGGAGATAGGAACTGGAAGGTAGAGAAAGAGTCAAATGCAAAACGGTAAATTTATATGATTTGTTAATGAAGAGGGAGGTTTTTGTTATTTTTAAAAATATAAATGTAATAATTGTATTTTGCTAAACTCGAAAGTGCGTAGAGTGTAATTTATCTTAAAAACAAGTTTGTAAATATAATCCAAACGACTACTACATTTGGTTGTGCAGTGATAAGCCAAACAAATATATATTTATGTGAGTTTTTGCAATGTTTGGTCAAAATTAAAAATACCTTTTTGTTTTATATGGTAAAAGTAAAGGTGTAGCAACTCTTCGGCTGTGACAAAAACAGATTTTTACCATTATAAAATGTTAACTAAATATATATTTTATTCCATGTAGTTGTATATTTTTTTTGTTCAGACAGTTAATTTTTTTATTATTTTAATTATATCTCTAAAATATATAATTTCAGATTAATTGTACACATCGTCACAATTGATTTAGTAAATGTATTGCACTTGCGCTAAAATATTTAAATTATACTTCATGTGTGTACAAATCGACTATTATTTTTGTCATATCTTTTTTTCAATAGTTAAAGATGAGGTAAGTGCAAGCTGCTGAGAAATTTTTATATATATAAAAGTAGGATAGTCATTGTTAAGAGTTGACTTACCTAATTTCCCGTCTAAACTGTACTGATTTATTTATTTTTTTCTCAACTTATTACTCTGTTTATATTAATTATTCAACAAGTTTCAATGTAGCAGCTTTATTGAATATAGCAATTCAAAAAATATAACAGGTTTATTCAATTTATTAAATTTATTCGATGTAGCAGGTTCATTCAATTTATTAAATATAACAGGTTTTCATGCACTAAAAAATAAATTATTCAATAATATTTTATTTAACTTATTAAATACAACAAGTTTCAATGCACTAAAAATTGAATTATTTAATTTATTGCATATAGCAATTCCAATGCACTAAAAAATAAATTATTCAAATTATTGAATATAATAGTTTCAATGCATAAAAAAATAAGTTATTCAATTTATTAAATACAATAGATAAATATTTAAAAATTAATAAATAAAAAAATATATCTTACACATTAAATAACAGATAAAATTACCCCTCTAAACGAGTGGAATGTCTTTGGAACCTATTTGTCAAACAAAAAAAATTTCAAGGTCCTTACGGCATCTGAATATAGCATATAGTGATTAAATAAAATACATAATTATTTAATTATGATTTATTTAATTTATTAAATACAGTAATTTCAATACATCAACGAATAAATTATTCAATAAATTGAATACAACAGATAAATATCTAGAAATCCAACAGATAAATATTTTTTGGTGCAGGTTCCAATGCACCAAAAAATAAATTATTCAATAATATTTTATTCAACTTATTAAATATAACAAGTTTCAATGCACTAAAAATTGAATTATTCAATTTATTGAATATAGCAATTCCAATGCATCAAAAAATAAATTATTCAATTTATTGTATACAACAAATAAATATTTAACAATTAAAAAATAAAAAAATATATCTTACACATTAAACAACAGATAAAATTACCTCTCCAAATGAGTGGAATGTCTTTGGAACCTGTTTGTCAAACAAAAAAAATTTCAAGCTCCTTATGGCATCTGAATACAACATATAGTGATTAAATAAAATACATAATTATTTAATTATGATTTATTCAATTTATTAAATATAGCAATTTCAATACATCAAAAAATAAATTATTCAATAAATTGAATACAATAGATAAATATTTAGAAATCCAAAAGATAAATATTTTTCGGTGCATGTACCAATGCACCAAAAAATAAATTATTCAATAATAATTTATTCAACTTATTAAATACAACAAGTTTCAATGTATCAAAAAATGAATTACTCAATTTATTGAATATATCAGTTCCAATGCATCAAAAAATAAATTATTCAATTTATTGAATACAACAAATAAATATTTAACAATTAAAAAATAAAAAAATATATCTTACACATTAAACAACAGATAAAATTACCCCTCCAAACGAGTGGACTTTCTTTGAAACCTGTTTGTCAAACACAAAAAATTTCAAGCTCTTTTTGGCATCTAAATACAACATATAAATATTTAAGAATAAAAAATAAAAAAATATATCTTATACATTAAACAGCAAATAAATATGATTGATGATGATTTAAATGTTAATTCAATATCTTAGATTCAATTTATTGAATATAGGCACCAAAAAGTAAATTATTCAATTATGATTTATTTAATTTATTGAATATAACAGTTTTAATGCATAAAAAAATAAATTATTTAATTTATTGAATACAACAGATAAATATTTAAGAATACAACAGATAAATATATTTTGGTGCAGATTCCAATGCACCAAAAAATAAAATATTCAATAATAATATATTAAACTTATTAAATACAACAAGTTTCAATGCACCAAAAAATAAATTATTCAATTTATTAAATATAATAGTTCCAATGCATAAAAAAATAAGTTATTCAATTTATTAAATACAATAGACTAATATTTAGGAATTAAGAGATAAAAAAACATATCTTACACATTAAACAACATATAAAATTACCCCTCCAAACAAATGGAACGTCTTTAGAACCTGTTTGTCAAACAAAAAAATTTATTTGCTCCCTAAATGGCATCTGAATACAGCATATAAATATTTAGGAATACAGTAGATAAATATTCTTTATTCAACTGATTTCTCTGCAAACTAAAACTGAGACACATTATTTGTCATGGGCAACTGTACGTTGCAATATCAAGAGTTACAGTGGGTTGAAGATGCTAATATGTGATAAAGAGGGTGAACAAACAACTTCGACCACAAATATTGTATACAAATAAGTCTTCCAAAATTTACTTTAATCACAATGAAATAAAATTGTTGTTTCTTCACTAATTCATATAGTATATTAAATTTATTATAATGTACATTTCATATTTTGAACTATTATTTTATATATATATATTTGTTGAATATTATACCCCGTGCATCGCACGGGTTGAGAACTAGTAATAGATAAAGAAGACATATGTAGGCCGTTGTTAGTTGAGAAAGATGGAAGGCAAAGTCGTCTGTTTGTCTTCTGCCTTCTCAGACTAATGATGACCCGTATTTGCTGTCTTCGCCTACTATTTTTCTACGACCTGCACCTGTCTTATCTCAAGTCATTGAAGAAATAAACTATAACAGATATGGTAGTTAGTTTGCATGCGTATAAAGAGTAATTTGTGTATTTTAATGCAAGTATAATCAATTGTGACGAAATGTATAATTGATTTAAAATTATATAATTTAGGTGTGTAATTAAAATAATAAAAAATATATAAATATGAAAAATAAAAATATGTATTTGGCTAAAAATAAGTCCCTTTTTAACATTATCTACATGCACAATAATGAGACTCGTGCGTTGAATCGCGACGAAGAAGGTACATTCCCCGTAAAACACATCCAAGTTGCACGGTAGTGCCGTGCCCCTCGACACGCGCGGTTCTACTATCCTATAAACCACTTTAGAGATATTTTGTAGCTTTCTTTACCATATACATGGGCTCCACATGCATCCATGTATATGAATGATCGCTGCCCTAAAATGGAGCCGTTTCTCGCACTCATCACTCTCCGAGCAGTCACGGTTTCTCTCTCTGGTCTACTTCTACCAACGCAGGATGGGAAGCTCCGCCAACCGCGTCGCCGGCAACCGCGCCTCCTCAAGCAATGGCGGCGCCTCCGCCATCGACAAGGGCGTCGACTACGCTAACTATTTCTGCACCTACGCTTTTCTCTACCACCAGAAAGAGATGCTCTGCGACCGTGTTCGCATGGACGCTTACTACAACGCCGTTTTTGAGAATAAACATCACTTCAACGGAAAGGTAGATGCAACTCTATTTAGGGATATTGATACTCCTCTATTGTCTTGTCATCGTTTGTGAGCAGTGAAAGCTCATTCAAGTTATTTAATTTTAGATCACCTATTGCTAGAAAATTTCTAATTTTCAAGTTAATTCTGCATGGTTTCTTGCATTAGCTCATGCCTTCTGCGTGGTTTATTTAGTATCAGAAGAAAGTCTGTTAATATATCGTCTGATATACTTCCATGTCTGGTTCAAATGTTTTTGAATTTTTTTATGGGAACGAACATTGGTGAATTGAAGTTTGTAATGGGAACAAGAAGGACAAATTATGTCAAGACCTTCTATTGATGCACATCTGGAAAAAAAAAAAAAATCACTTTGGCCCTGTTGACATATGTCAAATGCTAGGAATGAAAGCAGTATCAATTGCTTATTTATCGCACAATGCCCAAAAGCTGGAGAAAAGAAGTCACCAACTCTCAATATTGTTAATTTAAGAGAATTTCTGGGACAGCCCTTTCATCAACACTTGTAAGTAAAGCTAGAACTGGAAAAAAGTGAAAAAGAAAACATTAAATGAGCTAGTTCTACTTCTACAAGTAAATAGCACAAAAAAGAATTAAGTAGGGTGGAGAAATCACGATACAAGTGGCCTAAATGACAGAATGTGGTCAGTTTCTGAATTGGTCCTAGCAAAACCTGAATAATCTTGCATCCATATTTCCAATTAGACGACCATATTTAACTTAATTTGGAGTTTGCAGAGCTAGGCATCTGCTTTATGCCACTTAATAAGTGAATTTTGCATAACTGTTAGTTGGTGTGCAGACATAGGGTCTAGTGACTTAGTTTGGAGTTTGAATGAGATGTAATGTTATTCTAGTCAGGCAGTTGAAGTATTTACTGTTTGATTTAAGGAAAATTCCCTTAGATGTGTAATTAACTTGTGCATCCAAGGAAGGGAAAAAGAAACCTGTAATTAACTTGAAGAAGGATATTTTTGAATGAGAATATGAACCATCCTATTGCATTTTGTTATAGACTTATGTTATTGAACTAACTAATATCTAAATTGACTTAAAAATTGGAGCCTTCTGAACGCAGGGAATTAATGGACTTATATATGTTTTTGATGGACCTAGATGCACATAAGTTGCAAAACCTATGTGCAAGAAATAAGCATACATGTGCTCGAGCACTCCATAGGGCTCACCAAGATATATGATTGTCCTTCATATTGTTGAATATGTGATGAAACTATACGTAAGAAATACGTTAATATGTGTTTGAGACTAAATTGGTGTGTATGTGAAGACTGTACTGGATGTGGGAACTGGGAGTGGCATTCTTGCAATCTGGGCAGGACAAGCTGGTGCTAGAAAGGTGTATGCAGTGGAAGCGACAAAGATGTCGGAACATGCACGCGAGCTTGTGAAGGCAAACAAACTTCAAGATGTCGTTGAAGTGATTGAGGGTTCAATAGAAGATATTATTCTACCAGAGAAAGGTTACAGCTTGTAATTTTCAACACCTGACTGTCCCTCACTAGCATATTAATATGCTAATTTCTTTTTTGATTTCATGCAAGTCTTGTAGCTTTTACTCTAAACATTGAGATTGATGGATGTGCAGTTGATGTTATTATCTCTGAATGGATGGGATATTTCCTTCTGCGTGAATCTATGTTTGATTCTGTGATTTGCGCGCGTGACCGCTGGCTAAAGCCAACTGGGGTTATGTAAGTGCTTCTACAATACAACCTGATACTTTGGATGCTTTTCATGGTTTTATTTGCTTGGTCTTAGTTTTGTTTGTCTGAATGATCATTCCTCTTCTATGTCATTTTCATTTTTCTTGGATTTTGTACAGTTGAGTTAAGACTACCTTACGTAGATCAAAACTTCCTTTGAATTGAGATATGTGCTTCCTAAATGAAAACATCCTTTTGAGCTGGGATGCTGTTTATTTTTCAGACACTATGGAGTTCCTTAGGAGTTAAGAGGCTAGATCTCATAAATTTTATTGGTCCATGTCAAAATTCACACAGAGGACCACTCTGTTTTTAAAGGCCTTTGCCTATATGCCTTTGAGCTTTCATATATGAGAAGGTCTGAACTTGTTACCTCTAGAAGATATAGCTATGAAAATTTGGCAGGTTTGAAATGGGTTTTGCTCATCCCTACCAAGTAGCAGCTGCTATTAGAAAAATGTCTTCCTATAGTTCTCAAACCACATTGGGTTATACCCAGCCATCCTGTTCTGTGAATGGTTGAACACCCTTATCCTTTCCTGATCTGCCCTAAGTTAAATTGGTGTGGGTTGAGCAGGTTAGATAAGCTACACTTGCACAATACTTCAAATTTAAAAGGCAATGCTAAAATTTGAAATATAAAACTACATGTGTTAAGATTAGGAGCACTAGGATCCTGCCAATCTCTCACACTCTTAGTTGAAATAAAAACCAACAACAGAAATAAGAAACTGAAATGCACGAAGAATTTAAATGAGATAGAAACAACCAAACCACACAAGTAAACAAGCGCAAGTTATCCTAGTTCGGATTGCTTGAAAGCAACCCCACATCCAGCCTCTTCGATCCAAGAGCAATCCACTAGAATGAATGAAATCAGTACACAAGAGTCCCTCTCACACATACACACGAGTACAGTCAATCTTGGAGATTACAAAGTCTATCTTTCTTCTAGCTTTTCTCTCACACACTGCACTCGCACACCAAAACGAATGATTGCCTCCAAACGGCTGCCCTATATCTTCTATTTATAGACATTATGGGCGGATGTTACAAAGGAAATAAAAGACTACACATTTCCTATTATAACCCCCATACATAAGTACATAACTATACTTAGAATAATCTGCCGCTTGATACTATGGACTTCACTGGTTTCTTCTAGGGCTTAAACTCGATGCAAACTACAACATGTATAATGTTAAACTAAATCAAAAACAATTTTCTCAGAAAATTGTTAAGTAAAAGCCTAATATTTCTTATTCAATAACTTATAGTGATATTGTAATAGGGGTTATCATTGTAAAAGTATATATAATTGGAGAGTTATGGCAGGGTAACCTAAAAAGTACCTGCGCCAATCTGTATTTAGGTTATTAGTAATATTCCATAACTCGCTTTTAAATTGATTATATAAAACTCATAATCTTTCTCATTAGGCACCAGACAAGGGTGAGAGTAGGAGCATGGCCCAGGCTTTTTTTGGTCCAAATGTCATTCCTCATAGAATACATGCAATTGGTTGATGAACTCTGAGTGAGTGTGCTAAGTTTGTACTGTCAACTTGTGCGTTGAGAAGGTGTGGCCATCCTACTTCACGTATCTGTTAATGAAGAAATTGCAGAGGGATTTTTATTTTATGGATTGAGGTTAACTTGAAGTATTATGGGTTGGTGTTGTCTCTGTTAGAACAAGAAGGTTTAGGGTAGGGAGTTGAAAATTTTCAATCATGCCATGTTCCGTGGTGAGTGGTGATGGAGATCTGATTGCGATAGGGAGAAGTGCTCTGTGGTATTAAATTCATGGAGGGGCATTCCATCTAGTTCGAAGGAATTTGGAACTTCATTCATTTTTAAGGTTGGAAATAGCTTAAGCTTCTAGGTCTATGTGTTGTTTGGTAACTTGAGATGGAAGGAGGCTTCACAGCCTTAGTTTGAGTTATATGGCTCAAAAGGGAAGCAGTTGGTCATTATCACAGATGCACTGGCTGTGGCTTGTTTAGGGCATTAGTTCAGGAATCTACATGAATAGGAAATTAAGGAGTTCAAAGAGTTGCTGGAATTGTATATCCTTTACCTTTTTCGGGTGGAGGAGAAGATTCTTTAGAGGAATCATAGGTGCTTGCAGTGTTTTGTTGGTGAAATCATTTTATGAGACTTTTGATGAGTGAAAATGAGATTTCCTTTTCTTGGAACGGATAATGTATCCAGAGTTGCCATTCTTTGTGTGGATGCCCATGGTAAGATCTTGACAATTGGGAACTTACAAGAAGAACATTTCTTGTTAATTGGTGGTCCTTGGAAGTAGACAGAGGGAGTTGACTAATCTCTTTATCACTCAAGTGTTACTGCATAAGTCTCTCATATTTGACCAATGAAGGACGGGTTAGGTGTTTCCTTGGCAGTGAATTATTTGATTTTGTCTGGGTGAGGAGCTTCTATTGCCAAAAGGTAGCAAATAGCTTTATGCTTTGTGTTTGATTTTTAATGTAGAATGTCCCTGAATGTCTTTCCAAGATAGTGAATTTCCTTTGTTTGGGCTTAAGAGTCGAATCCTGTTGTTTTGTATTGCTAGCTTTCTGAAGTCAAGGGGCATTCTATGAACTATTTTCAGAATCTGTTGGGGATATTGATTGATTATTTTGATGTAAATAGGAATTTAGGTTTTTGTGGTGATACACCCTGGTGCCTCTTCCATGGTTTCCTTTCTTTAAAAATAATGGAAGTCAGAGTAAAAGCATGGGGTGGTTATGATTGGAGGCAACATATTTCCAAGAGCAATCAATTTGGATAGGATTTGTTTTTCCCCCTATTTGTTTTTTTCTCTTCTGTAAGTTATAAGGAGGGTAAATTGAAAAAGGATCCTCAAGGGGCTGTATTGGGTTGAATTATTTAGGCACAGGTTGTCAGTGCGACAGCATTGAATAATCTGAACCATGCCAAGCAGAGAAATATTGTGAAGTTGCTGCCGAAGCACCTTTGCTGGTATGAGTAGGTGAGAACCAAAAAATATGATATGACAAACTTGATTCAGAACCACCTAGGTGAGATATGTTGATGGAGATGAGCCTTATTGATAAAAAAATTGAGATGGGGATGGGAGTTTTTTACTGAGTATCCATGGTCCATGGACAGCAGAACAGTAATATTTGGCCATGAACTGAATGTGACAACCAAACCTGTAGCTGCAGAATTCCCCCGCCCGGGGGGGGGGGGAGGTCAAAATTAGGTATGAGGATCTATTAGGAAGTGTTGAGTTTTGCATTGAGTATTTTTTTAGAAGGATAGAAGGAATCAGGAGAACTCTCAAGTGATTGGAAGTGGCTAAATAAACTACGTTAGGAAGGGCTGTCTTATGTTGTATATATGAGGGGTAGTTTAGAATTTGTGTAGTCTAACTTTAAACCTTTGTAATATCCGCCCAAATCCTCTATAAATAGAAGGCTTAGGCGGGCAGTCGTGATCACTTGATCATTCATTCTATATACGAGTATTGTTCTGAAAACTGAGAGAAAAGGCTGATTAGAGATTCTTTGTAATCTCGTTTGAGCAGTGTACTCGTGTGATAGATGTGAGGGTTTCTTGTACTGATTCAATTTGGATATCTAGTGGATTGCTCTTGGATCGAAGAGGCTGGATGTAGGATTGTTCACAGCAATCTGAACCAGGATAAATTCTTGTCTCTTGTGTGGTTTGGTTGTCTCTTTCCCTATTTCCATTCTTGCTTTAAATTCTGCTTTTACATTCTGTTGATTGATTTGAATTCGGGTGAGGGTGTGTTTTATATTTGGCTGAGATTAGAGTGGTCCTAGAGCTCCTAATCATAACAGGAATATTTGTCAGTAATAGTGTTGGATGTGTATTTATATGTGCAAAGAATCCAGAACATGATAAAACCTTAAGGCTAAGTAGCCTCCTGCAGAGCTCGTGTGAATGATAGATTTTAATAATTAGGAAGGTGGATTACTTTAAATATTCTTTTCTTAAATATGATTTTTGCCTTGGTGGTTGACCAAGGAGCTTTATTTTGCAGGTACCCGAGCCATGCTCGCATGTGGTTGGCACCTATGAGGTCAGGATTGGGAGATCAAAAAATGAGCGACTTTGAAGGAGATATGGATGACTGGTTTTGTTTTCTGGATGAGACTAAGGCTTATTATGGTGTGGATATGAGTGTTCTAACGAAGCCTTTCTCTGAAGAGCAGGACAAATACTATCTACAGGTGAGTGCCACATTTCATTAGGCTCCAAGTCTAAAATCTCTAATGTAAGTATTGACCGTGGCAGCATTCCTTTTGACAATGTGCTATAGATTGTTAGTTTCTTTTTCTCTATGCTAGTGTGTTACTGTGTTTGGCTGCATTTATGAGTCGCATTTAGGTGGATTCTAATTATAAAATTTCTAATGTAATTATTGATCATTATAGTGTTCTCTTCTAGTAATGCTCTATGGGTTTGTAGTTTCTTGTTCTTGTCATATTTCAGCAATGAAATGGATATGAATTTGTCAGACACTACTGCTATATTAGTTATATATACCACATCCCTTGTTCTATGTTTGCCTATTATCATGATTGAGACATTTTGGGTTTCTAAATTTTGGTTTATTTCAGGTATTTTTTAGTGTTTCAGTATTGCAAAGGACGGTTTATTGTGGCGTTTTTTGTCTGAATTCCTTGGATTTAGTGGGGTCCAATGAATCTATAGTTCCAGCATAGTTAAAAATTTGACTTGTTTCTTTTTTACATTTATATCGTGGATTTGTGCCTATACTGGACAATGTCTGTTTAAGCAGTTTGCATGCTTCTAAACCCTGCTACTGTCAGCCCCATTGATGCAGGTGCTTTGGGGGACGGAGCTGTGGTTGCACTACGGATCTAATCTTGGCATTATTTCTTTATCTACTATGTGAGATATAATTAGTTATTTTTATTTTGCTGATGAGTTTGGAGAATATAATTGTGGTTAAACTTGCTGGTTGTCAAATTCTGAACACTAAATTCTTCTCCATCTTATGCTTTAACTGGTTGTACCTTAGTAATGATTGCAAACCAATCTCTTCAGGATACCAGCCCTTCATTTTGGTTTCTCCCTAACATTTTGTACTGTTAATTTTTCTTTTGGTAAGTTACTTTTATATTTGTTTGTTGGATTTGATCATCATAATCTATACTGATATTTTAGTCTTATATTTGTAGCAGGATACCACATATTTAGAGGTTCTTGATTTTTTTATTAACTAACCATCAAATAAAGTCTTCCCCCCAATGAGCAGAAAAGGTCTTCCAATTGTTTGGTTCTTTCTAAGTATCTTCTAGCATTAGGGTTTGTGAATTATAAAAAAAGTTTGTTGATGGAGGCATCTAGCTGGGTCAGGGAACAATATGTGTTAAGAGGATTGTACATTATCTATATAACTTTTAAATTCTTTGTTTTTTGATTTTATTTTTTATGCTTTGATATTCAATGAGTTGATAAATTCACATGATTTTGGAGTTATTCTCTCCATTCTGACTCACTTGTGAGGCTTTGCCTTTTGCTTTCAAACCAAGCCACATCAATGTTATCATATTGTATTTACTTATTAAAAAGTTCATTTTACCATTCCCTTCTCCAATTGTAGGTTGATTTTATAACTGAAGTTCTTCCTGTGCTTATCCCCTATATTTTCTTATCAACACTATATTTTGTTAATGGTATTTTTGTGTTTGTTCATTTTGGAAGTTGATATGGCCATAAATAGAAATGAATGGCGAGGTAGAATTCATGTAGCCAAGCTCATCTAGTGGGATTAAGGCTCAATATGTTGTTAATTTTTAAAATTGAGCTAAGGAAATATGAGACATCAATATATAGATCTAAACTCTTGATGATCATATTGTTTCCACATAAGAAAAGAAAAGAAATTGCATTGTGAACTTTTAATCCTGATTATCTACTTTGTATTATGCTAATTGTTGGATGAGTGTAGGGGCGGAGCCAGGATTTTGATTTAGTGGAGTGAATTTAAATACAAAAAATATAATTTCAAAAATAAGATGATAATGATAATATTAAAATGTAAAAACTTTTTGAAATATTGTTCTTTATGGCTTTTCATACTATAAGTTATAATTGTTCAAGAAAGTTATCTTGATTATTTGAATCTTTAGACTCGTCATGACCACGAAAGGCTAGTCTTTGTTGTAGAAAAAGTCGAACTCAATCAATTGATGCATTCATACGAATTCGATAATCACACAGTGTTTATTCTAATTGCCTGAAGAAAACTGTCTCAATATTTTGCTCTTGATTCATTAAGACTTCACAGTTGTTTCGAGCTTAATTGTGTGCATTATTGGCATCTCCAACATAAACTTAAAAGTCTATATATATATATATTTTAATTTGTAAACCCTTCTTTCACAAAAGAATTATGACCTCCTTGTTCCCCATTATTTGTTTTAAAAAGATAACAATATAAGCAAAATGCAACATCTTTGCTTATACTATATTCCAACCAATCACCAAATTCATTAAATTAAGGTGGAATGAATCGTCTTGATTTCGAGGTTGACGTAGATCTCTTTGTAAGTAGACTCTTCTAATTTGATCTCGAAGATTAACATTGTTAGATGTATACACAGAAACTGTTTGTATGTATTATTAAAGAGAACAACTAAAGCATATATACACATACATGTACTTAAAGATAAATACACTAATACCCCCACACTTATCTTATTTAACACTCCCCCTCAAGCTGGAGCATATATATTGAGCATGCCCAGCTTGGTACAAATGTAATTCACACGAGACCCTCTAAGTGACTTGGTGAGTAAATCAGCCAGTTGATCATTGGAACCCACATATGTTGTAACAACATCCCCAGAGAGCACATTTTCTCTAACAAAATGGCAATCAATTTCAATATGTTTGGTTCTCTCATGAAACACAGGGTTAGAAGCAATATGCATTGCAGCCTGGTTGTCAAAACCAATTGCATAGGCTTAACCTGCGTAACTCCTAACTCCTCAATTAATTGTTTCAACCACACTAGCTCACATGTTGTTACGGCCATTGCCCTGTATTCAGCCTCTGCACTGGATCTGGCAACAACAGTTTGCTTCTTACTTTTCCAAGAGACAAGGTTTCCACCCACAAAAACACAGTATCCAGATGTGGATCTCCTGTCACTAGGTGATCCTGCCCAATCAGCATCCGTATATCCCACAATCTGACTGTGTCCATGATTTTGATACAATGTACCCCGACCAGGAGTAGCCTTAATATATCGAAGAATACGGATCACTGTATCCCAGTGACTGTCACAAGGTGAATCCAAGAGCTGACTTACCATACTCACAGCAAATGAAATATCAGGACGAGTGACTGTGAGGTAATTAAGTTTCCCAACTAATCGACGGTAGCGCCCATGATCAGAAAGAGGCTCCCCCTGTCTCGGTAACAACTTGATATTAGGATCCATAGGGGTATCTGTAGGTTTACATCCAAGCAATCCTGTCTCTTCTAGCATATCTAAGGCATACTTTCTTTGAGAAATATAGATGCCTTGCTTTGACCGAGCTACCTCAATACCCAAAAAATATCTCAAAGGACCCAGATCCTTCGTCTGAAACTGTTGGTGAAGATGTGCCTTCAATTCAGTGATACCAACATCATCATCCCCTGTAAGTACTATATCATCAACATACACCACTAGAAGAATGTGGCGGCCAGACTGAGAACGATAAAAAACAGAATGATCAGCTTCACTCCGAGTTAACCCAAACTCAAGAACAGTTGAACTAAATGGACCAAACCAAGCTCGAGGAGACTGTTTTAAACCGTATAAAGATTTTCGAAGGCGACACACCAGTCCAGACTCCCCCTGAGCAACAAAGCCAGGAGGTTGCTCCATATACACCTCCTCCTGTAAATCGCCATGGAGAAAGGCATTTTTGATGTCCAATTGATGAAGAGGCCAGTGAAACATAGCAGCAAGGGATAGGAAAAGGTGAACAGAGGAGATCTTAGCAACAGGAGAGAATGTATCGCCATAATCATGACCAAAAACCTGAGTGTATCCTCTAGCAACAAGGCGAGCCTTAAGACGATCAATCTGGCCATCAGGGCCAACTTTAACAGTGTAAACCCAACGACAACCAACAGTAGTCTTACCCTGGGGAAGAGGTACTAAGTCCCAAGTTCCAGTGGAATGTAAAGCAGACATTTCTTCGACCATAGCAGCCCGCCACCCTGGATGGGAAAGAGCTTCGGGAACAGATTTGGGAGGTGAAACAGAAGATAAAGAAGAAACAAAAGCAGAATATCCAGGGGACAAATAATCATAGCTAACAAAATGGGAGATAGGATGGCGAGTACCTTTACGAAGAGCAATGGGCAAGTCAAGATCAAAAGTCGAAGGCGATGGACCAGAGGAGGAAGAGCGAATTGGCACCGGGGATGAGTCAGGAGACGGCTCCTGCGGACTAGTGACAACAGTCGGCGCTGGTTGGGCCACGAGATGTGGACGCCGTTGATAGACCTGAAGGTCAGAGCGATCAAGGCGAGAGGCAAAGGATGGTGGAGATGGTGAAGATGTTGGAGATGGAGGTGATGGGAGGTCAAGAGAAGGAACAGGCAAAGGTAACCCAACAGACACAGAATCGGAGATCGCAGATGAAGAAGGGAAATAAGGAGATGACTCAAAGAAGGTAACATCCGCTGAAACAAAATATCGAGTTAATTGAGGAGAGTAGCAACGATACCCCTTTTGAAGGCGAGAATAACCTAGAAAAACACATTTGACGGAACGAGCAGATAACTTATCACGACCTGGGGCAAGATGGTGAACAAAGCACGTGCTCCCAAAGATACGAGGGGGAAGAGAATATAAGTCAACCCGAGGAAAAAGAATGGAGTGAGGAATCTGGTCATTAAGGACAGAAGATGGCATGCGGTTAATTAAGTAACATGCAGTTAAGACAGCATCACTCCAGTATTGAAGTGGAACATGCATATGAAGAAGGAGCGTGCGGGCTGTCTCAATTAAATGGCGATTCTTGCGTTCAGCTACCCCATTTTGTTGTGGGGTTCTAGGATACGAAGTTTGGTGAAGAATTCCATTGGATGCCATATAAGATCTAAATGGGAGAGACAAATATTCAAGAGCATTATCACTACGAAGAACACGGATAGGCAAATTGAACTGTGTTCTAATTTCAGCACAAAATGTAGTGAAGACTGAAAATAACTCTGAACGTGTTTTCATTAAATATAACTATGTAGTTCGAGAGAAATCATCAATAAATGTTACAAAATAATGAAAACTATCTTGTGAACTGACACGACTAGGACCCCATACATCTGAATGGACTACTGAAAAAGGGGAACTAGCACGCTTAGTAACTCTACTTGGGAAAGAACTACGAATATGTTTCCCAAATTGACAAGACTCGCACTCTAAGGAAGAAATATTAGAGAGACTGGAAACCATCTTCTTGAGATTGGGAAGAGATGGGTGCCCCAACCGACAATGGACTTGTAGTGGGGAAGTTGTTGTCATGCACGCCACTGAAGAAGCAGGGAGAGACAGATAGTAGAGACCGTGAGACTCAAGCCCTGTGCCAATCGTCCGTCCAGTCCTCCGATCCTGCACAAGAACAGAATCAGACGAGAAAGTTATAGAGCAATTAAGACTGCGAGTGAGTTGGTTGACAGAGAGCAAATTAAAGGTACATTGTGGTAAATGTAAAACAGATGATAATGGTAAAGTAGGAAGAGGTAATGCGGTACCAATACCCGTGACTGAGGCTTGAGAGCCATCAGCCAATGTAACAGGAGGTAGAGACTGCGAAGTTTGAACATGAGATAGGAGAGAACGATTACCAGATATGTGATTGGTGGCACCGGAGTCGAAGATCCATGGGCCAAGAGAAGATGAAGACTTGGTAAATCAGGCAGTAGGGTTACCAGTGTCAGCAAATGATGTGATAGGTGAAGTAGCCTGTTGTGCTGCTCGGAACTGAAGAAACTGAGCATATTCTCCCCCGGAGATAGTCACTGGTGAGGAATCACTGGGTGTGATAGATGTCTAACCCTCTGAAACGCCCACAACCATGTTAGCAGTACTGGTTGCATGAGATGGACGTCCATGTAGACGATAACAAGTCTCTCTAGTGTGACCAAGGCGATTACAATAGGAGCATTAGGGCCGTGGACGACTACCACCCCGACGACCACCACGACCAATCAGGGTCGTAACTGGGGCGGAGTGATCTCCAGGAACGGACATGCCACGATCAACAGTAATAGAGGAGGCTCTAAGTAGTCTGGAAAATACCTCTGTCAGAGGAGGAAGAGAGGCGCTGCCGAGGATCTGTGTCTTAACTGAGTCAAGCTCTGGTTGAATTCCATGAAGACAGAGGATAGTAAACATTTGATCGCGTTGTTGCTGTTGTTTCTTGATATCGGTATCAAAGGGCATCAACTTGTTAAAGTCGATAATAGAAGCTTGAAGCTTACCCAAATATGTGGTCATATCCAAATCAGTCTGTCGTAAATTGAACAAAGCACCAATCACATCATAAATACGAGTGATGTCGCTAGTATACAACTCACGAGCCCGAGTCCATAGGGCACTACACTCCCGAAGAGGTCGAAATATCGGCATTAAGGTCGGCTCAATGGTTTGCCACAATAAACTCAATAACTGGGCATCCACTCTCCGCCAAAGAGGTTGATCCCCCTCAGAAACAGTTGAAATAGTCTTTGATAAATGGTCCTCAAGGCCATGACCAAGAAACCAAATTTCAACTGCACATGACCAAGCGGGATAATTATGTCTGCTCAATTTCTCCGTTGTAATAACCGGTGTGCCCGAAAAATGGGGAATGGTCACCGGTGTGGACATGGTGGAGCGGCTTGTGGATGAAGAGTGAGTTGGAGATGAATCCATGATACAGAAAAACAGCAGATCTGGAGCAGATTTGATTACACAACCAAAGAGAGGGAAGACAGATCTGGAGCAATGGCAGATCTGGAGCAGATTGGGTTACACGATCAAGGAGAAGAAAGAACAGCTGAAGCTGTCATCGGAGTTCGCCTGAGGATGGCCGGATCTGGACAGGCGCGGCGAAGGCGACGGAGAGATGGCTGGGACAGAGGCGGCGACAATGAGGGCGAGCTCGGGCGCGGGCGCGGCGATGGAGAAGGCGAGATCTGGGCGCGGTCGGACCGGATCTGGAGAAGAGGAGCCGCAATCTGGAGAAGAAGAGCCGCGACAGTGAGGGACCAGCGACCGACGAAGAGACCCGCGGTGATGACGACGGCGGGCGAAGCAATCGGCGGTGATGGGGTCGGCTGACGGCGGCGGCGGCGGCAGCTAGGGTTAGGTTAGGGTTTGGGCTCTGATACCATGTTAGATGTATACACAGAAACTGTTTGTATGTATTATTCAAGAGAACAACTAAAGCATATATACACATACATGTACTTAAAGATAAATACACTAATACCTCCACACTTATCTTATTTAACAAACATTATAATATATTATTGTAGTTCTTAGCCCGGGATCCATAGAAAGTTGTGCAACATCAATTTGCTCAATATTTGCTTTGTTAACTTGTTCATTTTCTTCGATATAAATTTCATCCATGCTTTCTTTACTTCACAATTTTCTTCAATACTTGTTTTCTTTGCATCATCATTGTAAAAAAATAAAATTATGAGCAAATTATAAAAAATGTTGTGATGGTTACTACTGGGCCATTATATACTTGTTTTTTCAATACTTACTTTTTTTATTTCTAGTAGTAAGTATAATATAACTTTATTTATTTCTAGAGGTAAATCATTGTAAAAAATAAATTTTTTTAAAAAAATTCTGCCCCCATTGGGCCTCACGTGACTTCGCCCTTAGATGAGTGGTTTCTAGTTCTACGACTTATTAGAATGCATGATAGCTGTGGACACAAACACACTGCACTTCCTGTTTGTGTATCTGACATGTATTCAACACATGCTTGTCTTAACATGTCAAAATATGTGTTGGACGCACCATTTGTGTATCTGATAGCCTATACTTGAAATTGGATTTACTTCAAAAGTCGAAAGGGAATACTTTATGAATACTGGATGTTGGTTAATATTTTTGAATTTTGAAATAACATTGGGTTATGGTTTGCTTGACCTATAAATTTATCTATTTCTGATTCTTAATTGGTATTGTATTTTTGGGTGTCTTTTGGATATTATTTTTATAAAATTGACTAATTAAAATTTAAAAGATAACATTTTTTTAGCTGCATCCACCATCCACACCGTGTATAAGTATCTTCTTTTTTCTTTTTCTTTCCTTACATCTCTTGTCTGTATCTACATGCATATGTGAATTAATGCTTCTTAGCATGGTTCTACTTGGATTTTACCTGCTAAAAGTGGTAGCTATTTAAAGTTTACTTGTATATAATTTATGTATCAATTGTTTCTTCTTACTGTCCCATCCCCTAAAACGGTGCTGTTAAATTGTTTTAGACAGCATTGTGGAACAACCTCCATCCTAATCAAGTTATAGGAACTGCTTCCATTGTAAAGGAGATTGATTGTTTAACAGCTACAGTGAATGACATCCTTAATGTTAGAGCTAGCGTTTTATCATCAATCTCTGCAAAGGAAACAAAGCTCTGTGGTTTTGCCGGGTGGTTTGATGTCCATTTCCGGGTAAGTTGATCTTTAGTATTTCTCTTTGTTCTGGCATGGACTAAATCTCAAGCAACTATGAACTAATTTGAATACTAACTTATAACCCCTGTTTATATGCCTCAAGGGAAGTAAGGAGAATCCAGCAGAACAGGAAATTGAATTGACCACTGCTCCCAGTGAAGATTACGGCACACATTGGGGCCAGCAGGTTTGTGTTGTACAATAATTGTTGCAGACAGATACAATAATCTAGATGGGGTTTGATAAAGTTTTTTAGGGTTTGTAAAGTTGAATTTCTACACTAGAACCTTTTGTGCCTATCATCTGTGGTAACATATAATTAGTAACATTCTGCCATTTGTACATCGCTCAATCTGCCAGTAGCACGACCAAAAGGGTTAATATGGTAAGATCTGCTACTGCTATTAATTTCATACAGTTTACGTGATATGACTATCTATCGGAATGACATAAGCTTGAGTTTTTGTAGAATGGCTAATCAGCTTTTTGTGATGCTTATGAACATGTTGGTTACTTATTACCGCTAAAAACTATAAATATGATTCTTCTCAATGGTTATGAGCTCACAGCTACTACCCCGTACAAATGTCAGATGTTGAAAGGCTGTTCCTACTTTTGCTCATCTTGTGGCACTGATATCTCTGCATGTTTTTTCAATTAATATGTTTTGTTTCTGATTGTTTCCGTCTTGTGTTATATGCAGGTGTTTCTTTTGCATCCTCCTGTATGCCTCAGTGAAGGTGATGATCTGAATGTTAATTTTTCAATGGAGCGATCCAGAGAAAATCATCGGTTGATGGAGGTTGAGCTTAGTTGTGAGATTAAAAAGTCTTCTGGCACGCTGCTTCCCCCATTCAGAAAAAAGTTTTACATTGAATGATAAAGAAATAGATGCCACTAGCATTATACTAGTAAGTCCGTTTAGCACCTTTTGTTATCACATAACATATGCCTAGAGGGCCATGGTGCTGCTATTTGCTCAAAAAATTTCCTGGATTTGCCATTGTTTTTGGTGTAGTACTCTTCAAGCTAAATTTATTTTAAGCTTCCAAAGCATAGTCATCATAACTGAACTAGTGATTGAACTGGTCGAGGCATTAGTTAGTGGTTCACTTGTTCTACCCAAGTTCACCTGGACACATAACAACAACAATCACAAGCCTTAACCCTGCTAGATGGAGTCACTTGCATGACTTCTAGATCTCCAACCATATGTGTCAATGGCATTTTGTGTAGCTGAATCCATGTATCTGAGCCGACCTCACCTACTGGGAGTTTGATATGTTGTTGAAATATTAGAGCATCATAATTCAGTGTAGCATTATGTGCATATAACATTTTATAATGTAAAACTTTGCAATGAACTTTTCTTTTAAGATTGATATCTCATGGTATAGACCTAACCTAATAGTATGATACGTTGCCTATCCAAAAAGAATATTAACATTATAAAATGTTGTAATATAAAATATATAGCACATATATATTCTTGTATGATATAGTATTATTGTAAAGAAGTCAGTGTAAACATATAGACTTATAGTTTATACTCTTATTAATTTTACAACATATTAAGTTAATTAGGCAAGGGTATTGGTGCCAAACCGAGGCTGTGAGAAGAATGATCAATAGGAGAAGAAGGAAGAGATGAGGATAAGAAGAAGAAATCTGAAAAGAAGGGGAAAAAAGAAGAAAAAGAGAAGGGAGAGAGACGTAGAAGTGACAGAGAAGTGGTGAAGAGGGCAAAATCAGAATTTTTTGTATGTTCAATATCAATAAATTGTGTTCATACTCTTGCCTTTTCATCTATTTGTACGGGAAAATCAACGTAATCCTACTACAATTATACTACTCAAAATGCAAAATATTGAAAAATGAAATATGAACCTATTCTTAAATTTCTCTTGGTTTGTACTGGTTTTGTCCATTGGGAAACGTTTCCTTCTTTCCTTCTCCCAGAATGCTTCTATCTTCCTTATCCCTATTGGATACAATCGTCTTTTTATCTCTATCCTATGGGATCATATCCCACAAGGGACTACGTATGTATACTGTAAGTGCTGCTGTAATATTAGATGTTCCAATATCATTTTAACGTTCTTGTGCAGTTACTGCAATTCTAATTTTACAGCAAAAGGATTCATCCATGGTCTAGTTTGTAATTGCAGTACTAATAACTGGATAGTGTAATTTCTAGGATGGAAGATTGTAAGAATTGCTTTGCTTTGGATGCCTAAAATGTTCTAATGCATATAGCGAGAGGGTGTACTTTAATAAAGCTTGGGGTTTAGCGTGTATTTTCCTAAACCCTAATCAATTTTTCCTTTCTTAAGCATTCAATTCTTAGTCGATTTGGTTCATTAATGCACATGATTTCATGTATCTAATTAAGTCTTTGCTTTATTTTAGGGCTTTGCTTTTTGGCGAAAGCGTGCTGACTGCAATGCACCTCAGTTTTCATAACTGAGCGCGTCTGCCTCAAATTTTGAGCCGTTTTGCATCTTGGTTGTTTTCTTCTTCCTAAACATGAAGCAAGATACTGTTCTTGTTAAGAATTCTGATTTCAAGGTGTTGTGATAGTAGATAGGCTGCTTGTCTTCCTTGTAGTTCCTTTCTCATAAGCAATGACAAAGACCATGACCATAAGTTTAATGTGTAAACACAATATATTATCAATTGCAGCAATTGTCTGCCCAAATGAACCTTTTTTTACAAGAGATTCCTTCAATACAAAAACCATAAAATTGGTTCTGTTTTTAGTAGCCGAGACAATGACTCTTCCCTAGAAAAGGAAGAGAGAGAAAGCAAAAGGACATGTGGTTGTTATCATAGCTTGCAATGTCTTTGTTGCAGTTACCTTTTGTTAAATTTAAGTTTGCTTCCAAGCAACACATTACATCACAGGCAGCTTGGCATTGCCAATACGGTGATACAATTGAGCTTCAAAGCAAGAATATCCATTTCTATATAAAGATACGAGCAAGATATTATTTGTAGAGTAAAATACGTCGTGGACCTTTGAGGTTCAATACAAGTGCATAGATGACTCTTCACTTTTAAAAATTACGTTATTTCTATTCTTCAGAGGTTGTTTTAAAGTGCTTTTTGTTGTTATAATTTCTGACATTTTATATACTCGCATAAATTTTGTATCCTTTATTTAATGAAGAGGGATAAGTGTAATATCTTAAGACCTGAGGATATATTGTAATTTAATGAAACTTTATTAGTGCTGAGTGTAACTTTCTTTATTATATGTTGCTTTAGACATTGTCCAAGAGATTAGAGTGGGGCAAGGTGCCAAACCAACATGTTTATTCATTCATAATGGTATCTTTGTGTGACCAATTACATTATTCACCTGTAATAAATTAATAATAGCTTTGTTTGATCGATCACTCTATCCTTGTTTCTGAATAGGACACCCCACCTGCCTCTACATTCACAATGTTAAAAGAAGAAAGGTCCTGTGCCTTGCATTGGATTAATCCCAACATAATCCATTCCCTAATTTAGTACCCTCATAACCTTTCATTCTAGATATAGAATTTTCATAGTTGCTTGCAAACTCATACAATTAATAGTTCTTTTCTGTCACAACCATAGAAGAGAGGGTTATTATTGAAATATTAAGTTTTAACTTTTTTTAGTACTTATGTTTCGAGTTTTGTAGTTTAGAATAACAACTTTCTCTAATTGGCATATTATAATACTTATTTTATATAAAAAGCTCTCCAAGACTAAAGTTGGGTATTGGTTACCCAATTTTGACTCGAATTAAATTTGGCTAAAAAAGTTATTGTAATTCACAATTAAAGCTCTAATTGAAGTATTATACACTACCCATTTTGTATGAAATGCTTTATAAATATAGGCTAAAATTGGGTATCAGTTATGCAATTTTGGCTTGAGTTAAATTTAGCTGGAAATGTTTTTGTAATTTATAATTAAAGCACAAATAATTAGTTGGTAACTACTGATTTAAATTTAAGTTCTTTTCTTTCCCCCAAAGGCTTCCAACAAAAACGAACCATTTTTACCTTATTTGGTGTTCATTAGCAAACATATTTGGAAAGTATGGTCAAAATTATGAAGTCAAAGTCAAATAGGCTAATTGCTGATGGCTGGCAAACAAAATTCAAAACATTGTAACTGAGGAGGGTGGCTTGACCCAAAATTCTTTAGATCATTAGACAACTAAGTTAGTAATAATCAAATATATTAATAAGAAAAGCATTCACCAAAGTGATTTGTAAATTCAGAAATGCAGTTGTTATGTCCTTTTTAATAATATTTCTTTATGTAAATCTTACAATCTAACATTCTTATTTGTAGATTAATCCGCATTATTACAGATTATTACAATCTAACATTCATATTATGTATAAGAACCAAATGACTAAATATTAAAAGTAGTGTGTATAATGCATGCTAAATATGCCTTTGTATAATATTATATATATATATATATATATCAAAAAAAGCTTTCAGATTTAGGAAAATGACACATTTTTTAACACCACTAGCTTGCATAATCTTTAATTAATACTTGTCTATAAAATAAAAACTAAATTATAACTACAAATTGACATTAGTCAAAAAGAGAAATTAGGTGATGTTAAGAGTGGAACCAAATTTATAATAACCATACGTAAAATTGTGAAATCACTAAAACAGGCTATTTCTTGAGGCCATAATCTAGTCAACATATAAGACTTGGTGTCCATAGATATATATAAGACTACTCTTAACAAACTTTAGAGTACTTATGTTAACAAAAAAAAAAAAAACCCAAATTGCCATCCCTTGAAAGTAAACTTTTATTTGAAAATTTTCTTTATTTTTAACTTGCACGTATGTAGCACGACGGGCTCTCAATTTTTATTATTTTTATTAGATGCTTATTTTTATTTTGTAAAAATTTCAAAAATTTGAAAATAATAAAATAGTACTTTCACACACTACTCTCAATCAATAACTCAATATTGTCAAAATATTATTAGTGGTCACTGATAATCTATAATAACCTTCGCTTGAGATTAAGTCAATGAATCACAAAAACTTTCTTGATATTGTTGAGAGTCGATTCTATAACTCATTAGTGAATTCAAATACCCTTATTAGTGACCAAAGAATTTGTTATTAATGGTGCATTCAATACATTTGTAAAGTGTGATATTATTAACTCATATTAAACCTCGTTATTATTTTTATTGGATGTCATAAATCCTAAGAATAATAAATAGTCTTCACTTTTTTGGTACTTTGTTAGGATTGCTGTCTTTGCGTGATTTCCGATACTCATGTTCTCGATTACATTAGGAGAGATAAATTATAGATTAAATTTTTTGCCTTTACACAAGATGAGAATCAAACTCTCAATCCATCAAACTAATACTAACATATTGCTTATCTAATCACTCGATCTGTATCTTAAAAATTTTTTTGGTACATTTTTTATCCTATAGAAAATAGAGAAAAAAAAAAAAAAAAAGCGCAATGCACCCCCAAGAACACGATAAGGAATAGAGGTAAATCCTCGTAACCAAACAAAGCAATCCGGGGGGCAGTTGGCAACTTGGCATACAATGCACACCATCACATTCCCTTCTGTTTATTAAAATTTGAAAACAAAAACAAAACCCTGTTTTTCATAAACAAAAACACATCAGCAGGGCGTGAAACAAAATCAAATTCCATTGAATTGAAATCTCTCTCTCTCTCTCTCGCTCTCTTTATCGATCCACCGATCGAAGCCGGAATCTCCAAGAACAGGTTGGTGCATCTCTTCGCCTATTTCTTCTTCCCGATCAATTTCTTTTCGCTTTTGATCCAAATTGCTTGGAGAAATCACTTTCCGTGGTTTCTAAAAGCAACTCCTCGAGTACGTCTTGGTTCTTCGTTGTTGACTTGTTGATACTGATATCTTCTGTTCTTTTGGTTTCTCTCGTAATAAATAATTTACATGCTGCTGCTGTGTTTTCTTCTTGTTTTGTTGTATTTGTTTTTATCTGTTTTAAGATCGTTGTACTCCTGTATGTGTTTCTTTGTATGCATGTTTGCAATAGAGCGATTAGAGAAGATAAGAGAGAAGCAGCGTTCGAATTTAGGACATAAACCTAACCCTAGAAACAAAAAATATGCTATCTGTATGTATATATAGCTATATATCACAATGATGTAGATAACAAGGTCATATTAATTGTACCAGCCTCCGTAAACACATATATGCTCGCTCGGTTTTAGAATTCAACTACATAAAAAAATATTAGAATGTGAATATATGTCTATGCATATGTGGACATACCTCAAATATCTCAATATGTGAATGCTGCTGATTGTGGAAGTTCTTCAAACATGTATACTCTTTTGAGTCCCGAAGTGCAATCGGTGCATTCATGTATATGTATGCCTGTATACATGCATACACTATATATCTTTGCATATAGTTCATTGAATTTGTTCTTCTTCGTTATTGCTTGATACTTGTTGATGATTTTTTCTTGTATTTTGTTCCCAAATTTAAAAGTTATCTTTTTAGCTTTATTATCTCTTTTAGCTTTGTTCTTTTGCTTACTTTATCTCGTGGTTGATCAATAGGTTTTCTGCATTGCATATTGGTGCTGAGAATAGAGTGATCATGAGGTATAAAAAGGGGAGTATTGTGGAGGTCTTGGGCAAAAATGAGTTGCCATCAGGCTCATGGCGCTGTGCTGAGATAATCTATGGTAATGGACACAACTACACTGTTAAATACAATCTGGACTCTGGCAACACCAGCGAGGCAGTTGTTGAAAGGGTATCTAGGAAGTCAATTAGGCCCTGTCCTCCTCCAGTGGAACTGTTGGAGGATTGGGTTCCTGGTGATATTTTGGAGGTGTATCACAATTTCTCTTGGAAAATGGGAATCGTGTCTAAGTTATTGGGGAGAAAATACTTTTTGGTTAGGTTAATTGGATCATCCCATGAGTTCAAAAGCAGCAAACTTTACCTTCGGGTGCGACAATGTTGGCATGGTAACAAATGGATCGTGATTAGAAAGGTAGTTTTATCTGAATCTGTTTTATAATTAATATTACGTAACCTTTTTATTTATTCATGCAAAATTTAGGAGTTCCTTTATTACATTCTCCTGATTCCAGACAGTTGTCCATGTAGCCTTTTATAGCTGTTATTCTTGCAACAATGTCACAAGCCTTAATCCTACTAGGTGTAGTTGATTGATAATTCTTATCAAGATGTGATATTTGATAGATGAGTAATTAAATTCATGTTTATTATATCTATAGTCATCAGTATCTATATTAAGTCATTTGGTTTGAAGCATAGTTCTGAAAGGCGCGAGGCGCAGCGAGGCGCAAAAGGTCCTGGAGCCTGAGGCGCGAGGCGCACGAGGCGAGGCGCGCCTTTGCGAAGCGAGGCGCACCTTTTAGAAAAAAAACTAAAAATCTTGTAAAATCATAAAAAACTATCAAATTATCAATAATAACACATGCTACAATTTCTAAACTAGAAACATCATTAAAGTTCAAACTTAAAGTCTCAAACTCAAACAAGTACCAACCATCGTGCAAAGTTCTAAACGAACATATAAACACTACAAGTCCACAATCAATAAAGAAGTTTTAATCATCATCATCATCATACCCTTCACCAAATTGAAAATCATCTTACGGTGCCATATTTGGTCATCCCTGATTCCCTGCTATTTTTCTTCTTTTGCATGTACTCTCCAATCTCTTGTTTTATTGATGGAGGACATTTTGGAATAGTTTTAGTATTCTCCACAATCAATAAACACTACAAGTCCACAATCAAGAAAATGCTTTCATTTTGAAAAATGTTATTTTTCTAGGTCCGGAGGATTAGCGCATTTTTTCTAAGTCTGGAAGATTAGGGCATTATAAGGAGACATATAAGAAAATGTTTTCATTTTGAAAAACTAACTCCCGGTATTTTGATAGTTAATATTCATTGTTGTTAAAATGATTTTTAATGAATTTTTCAAAAAATAGTAGGTATGTTTTTTGGGGTGGTAAAATCGCTAAATTCTGAGTTTGTACTAAAATCAAAATTCTATTTTTTTATTGTTATGGATTTTGATTTTTTAGATATTTTTATTGAATCCAAATGGGGGGTACTTTCTTATTTACATTTATGTATTAAAGTAAATGGAAGGTAAAATATAAATAAAAGAAAATGTGGACATTTACTTATATAAAAGAAATGTAAATAAGCTGAAACTGAGAAGAGGGGATGCTGGGGAAGAGAGGAAGAAATGATGCAGGCAGGATGTAGGGGCAGGTTTCATGAGGCGCGCCTCGGCGCCTCAGCGCCTCACCTTGCAAGGCGCGCGCCTTGCAGAAACCGCCTCGCCTCAGCCCAGGCGAGGCGCCAAACTGGCGCCTTAAGGCGCCTTGCGCCTAGGCGCGCCTTTAATAACTATGGTTTGAAGTTTCTTCAGCAATTGATTATCTTATAATTTCAAGTTGTCATACAATCAAAACCGTGCTAGATGAAGTTTTGACGCATCAACTTTATACTAATTTAGTACTTTCCTTTTCTTTTTCATCTTTTTGTGCAAACAGAGCTTTCATAAATCTGAAGATGGAAGCAAATACAATCAAATGGTGAGTCCTCAAGCTAAGAAAAAAGATAGGAGGATGAATTTGCTTGCAAAAGATGAACTTCCTGCTAGGAGCAAGAACTTTGAGGAATCATATATCGTTCCTTCTAGGACTCTGAAGAGAGGACTTCATAATGGCAATTCTCAAGTTGAGGCACCTGTGAAATTTAGAGCGATTGAGAAAGAAGACAGGCACCGTCGTTTTCTTGCTGAAAATCAAACCCCTTTACCTGTAAAGGTAGACACCGTTGCTTCCTTGCGAGTCATGAAGGGTGAAAAACACATACATGCTTCTATTAACCACAGAGCAGCTCACTTAACTGAAGTGGATGAGAGGGAGAAATCAAGTGGAGCTCTTGGGTTTTCACATGCAATTAGGTTAGAACCTAATGATGCAGATAATACTACATCGTCTGTGGCTAGTTGTAGTGTTATTAGCAATCATTCTTTTAAGCTGGACTGTAATTTTCTTAGGTGCCCTGTTGAAGGTACTGATGGTAACTCTAGTGATGCGGAGTCTGTTTTTCATTGGGGTTTGGAGGAAGGGAATTTTTCACTTCCGACTCAAGAGGAATTGGCAGCAGAAATTCATAGGTTAGAGTTGCATGCCTACCGTTGCACCATGGAGGCATTGCATGCATTGGGACCCTTAAGTTGGGAACAAGAAACATTGGTGACAGATCTGCGCCTTGTGCTCCATATATCAAATGATGAACATTTGATGGAGCTAAGGAGCTTAATTTCTACTACTACCAGTATGCCTCTTAGTTGACAAGAAATAATTCCCTTCTCCTCGACACATTCTCTCCCTCTTCTTCCGTTTTTTAGATAGAAATTTTTTTATCTTTGGTATTAGTGTCATTGTATGCAGAAGCAGGATGACCTGATTTTTTTTGGTGGCTTTTACTTTGTTCATAAAAGTCTGTACTGCTCTAGTTCGAAAAGCTTGTAACACAAAATTCTATATTGCAGTGGACATTTCTGAGCTTATCATGTGTATACTTCAAAAGATGACGTATTGCTAACTACATGACGTGAATTGACTCTGATGTGGTTAACTATTTTTGTGATGTTATGGTATGGCCAATTTATGCTTATGATTTTCTCTTTATTTGTAATTAAGCTTGTGGCATGTGTTTTTTCTTATTATTTCTAAGTGATGTTTTTAGCAATCCTCACCATTTGGCTTCCTGGTTCTTAAGAACACACCAATACACTCCATTTTGAGACAAGTATTTTGTGGGGTTCATTTGAAATATCTGAATATATTCATACCATTTGGCAGTGTAAGCAGTTTTAGGACAGTATTGATACTTCCCCCTGCATTTTCCAGGACTGAAGTAGGAGGCTGTACTCCTTGCTTCCAAATCTCTAGAGATGATCCTGGGGTTTGCCACTTTCTCTCAGTGTACTCAGTAGTTTCTTGGCATCGCTTTAGCTACAAATTATATGAGATTATGATGAGCCATTGGTAAATTTAATACATTTAGGTGCTTCATTCTTTGTTCATAGGGCACCTCTGAGCCCTGGATGTGTTCTTCCAAAGGATGTAGAACTGGAATTATGTGGCTGCAAGGGATTCCCTGATATGTGGCTGCTTGGAAGGTTTTAGTTTGGACCTTTATTTCAACTCATCTATATACTTTTATCTTGTTCTTCTACCTGTTTATTTTCATTTGTTGAGTTGTTGTGGATATTATAACTTCTATAACCTATGAATATTGTTTTGATATATTGGATGACCATCTAATGATGATGATGGGCATCTATATATATATATATACACACATATTTTTTTGTTTTTCAGAAATTTGACTGTAATATTGTGAAAACATGCATGTATCATTTTTTGACAAGTCAAGAAGCAACATGCTTATCTAAAAAGAGGGCTAGTAAAAAAAAAATCTTTCCTGCTAGCAATGGTAGAATTTTGATGCACCAAGTATAGGATTGCAGTCTCAAGTTTGAAAGCGAGAAGCAAGATTAGATCTAAAACTAGACTTAACCTTCATTAACTGGGGCCAACATTAGACTGTTCTTTTGGTATTTTATAATCTCTATGATGATTTTTGCTCCAAGGTTTGGAGGGAGGAGCTTGATGAATTGAAATTTGGTGCCTTTTCAAAGAATGAGCTAGTTATCTGTTCCAAAAATTTGGTTCAGTAATATATCCTTATTCTTGCTATCACCGTTTACTTGTGTGACCACATTGCTGGGATTCCTTAGATTGCAAATATGCACAAAGATCAACCTTCATTCCATTACATCTAGGTACTATTAGAATATCCATTTCCACTTCTTGCTTTATTATGATGGATATTGATGGTGCTTTCTAATTTTGAGTTGTTTAGCAGTTATGTTTCAAATGTGTTGATCAATTTGAGAAGCCATGTTGCGTAGCACTGTGGACAAAAATGGAAAGTGCTGACAAAAAATGAACACGCTAAAGATGACAAATTCTTGAAAAAGTTCTAGACTTGCACAATGCGAAGGCATCACAGATTCACAATTCATGACAGGTACATGAATATGAAAGCACATTTATATGCTTCTCTATTTATGCTTGATTTTATGGTGGTAGTATAACTCTAAAGAAGCAAAAGGAAAGAAACTTTTTGTAGAAAGCCTAAATTTCTCCATTATCAGAAAGAATTGTTTTTATTTTATGTATCCAGTGTTGGACAATTAGAGAGTGAACCTTAGTAGCAATGGTAAAGTTGCTCCTTTGTGACTAGAAGATCACAGGTTTCTAGATTGTAGAAATAGCCTTTTTGCAAAACAAAGGTAACTTGAGTACAAAGATAATCTTTTCCCATTCCTCATGAATCGGAGAGCCCTTGTGTTCTGTGGGCCTATCATAGTAGTGTTGGTGTCAAATACCGGCTGATTTCTGTTTGGCAGTTTTTGTACTTCTTGGTGACAAGGAAAGAGACACATTATTGTTATTTAATGTTTTTTACCAACACAACTGATATGAGAGTGTTGTTGTAGATATGCTATCATAAAAATAAAAAAGAAGATAGAAGCAGAAATGAAATTATCTATAAGATAAGATGTGTGAAATTTCATTAAGATTGTTCAAATATGTGAAAGAAGATTATGGATGCACCTGTAACAACAGTGCAAGAAATGATAGAAATTAAGTTTGAAAAAAAGAGGTAAACAAACACCAAAACGTTTAGACATGATGTAAGATTCAGTTGCCTTACAAAAGATACAATTATAGATAGGGATGCGCAAGAGCTAGAATTCATATAGTCAACTCATCTAGTGAGAACACTTGTAATGATGATGGTTATTTAATGTTTTTCTCGCATTAGTCAATAGTGTCGTGGACTCATTTGTGCCATTTGGATAGCTTTTCTATGAGTGCTGACCATTTGTTTAAGCTGAAAGTCCTTTTTAACTTTTAACCATATGCATCAGAAATGGTGCAGATTTCTTTTTCTGGTCAGTAGAGTGCAAAATTCATCATGGTTAAACATCTTCTTTGATGTTCCAACGTGTCTTATCCTTCTTTTTTCACTTTAGTTTATGGGTCTGAATCTTGTAATCTTGATCCTTGTTCAACCTACCTAAGATGCTATGGTGTAAGTTTTATTAGTAAGCATGGTTTAACCGGATAATTTTATGATAATGATTGATGGGTGAGATTTTATGCTGAGAAACCAATTCTTTTGTACATGTTCTTTTTGAAATAATATGCTATATGTTGATAGAAGCAGAATGAGAAAAGGGCTGTTTGAGAAGCACTTCATCTCCCCAATATTAAGCAAAACAACTGTCAAAAATGGTCAGGATCTCTCACCATCTGCATGTTTTTCTCTACCCTATATCTAAGGTGGGTCACATTGGTGTGCACTGATGGAAAAACATGGCATTATTTCCCCAACCCTGTATCACTTTTTTGCATTTCCTTGTGATGGTGCTTTTGTAAGAAACAGTGATTTCTTGTATTTCTGCTGCTCCGAGCATTATCAGCTGGGTAAACTTCAACAATAATAATATATGAAGTCTTAATTTCACTATGTGGACACAAATTTTTATCTATAACCTTATATTATATAAGACTCCTATAACTCATATTATAATTAAGGAGTTCAGGAAATTTTGTTAAGCCTTTCTACCTCTTTTACCAAAAAAAACCAAAAATTTTCATCGTAAGAGTTATGAACTGCACATCCTAGGCTCTCAGACATCTGTTACTAAAATTATTGCCAGCAGTGACATCAGACTTTTTGTTTCCCAATACAGCAGGTCTGTGATCGTCTCTGCTCTGATGGTGTAGTTTTAAATGTCAGGTTTCCAGTTCAGTGAATTAGAAAATGTTATTGATCATGCGAAAGGAAGCCTATCTACTTTTTTACCCTTGTATCGTAATATTGCCCACGTGAGAGTGTTCATTTGATTCTCTCCGTACAAATACGATTATTGCCATACACTCGCAGAGCAGCGAGCCATGCATGCATCTAGACCGCCCTTTTTCCCTTTAGTATTATGCTATAATGTGTAAAAACGTGGTGTGTGAGAATCAAGAATTCTGTTACAGAGAGAGGGTGAGTAGAAATTAGGTAATTTCCAAGTGTTAACTTCATATTTTTGGGACAAGAAGTTGCCCATTATTCTTGAAAATTGAAGCTTTGAATCCTGATGCAGAATATGATAGAATTTGCTAACGGCTCTTTCGCTTACAGCATTGAATTCTAGAATCAGAAGTATAGTATCTGATCCGACAACGCATACGCTACACTTCTTCTCTTGTCTTCTGCAGGATCAGTTCGTTTTCATATTATCATACCAAACAAGTTTGTTATGATGAGAAAGCACGATGATACTATTTTTAACAGCACACACAACTGTCAGGGTAAAGAAGTGCATGCCGCTTTAGCAGTGGCTGGTGGTTTTTAGACGTGAGCTTGCATTTTCTTTTTTCTTTTTTTTGATAAGAATTAGCTTCCATTTTTGTTTTGTAATTTCCTTTATATTCAAACACCCCCCAAGAAAAAGAAAAGAAAAGAAAGAAAGGAAAAAAATTGGAGATCTAAATTATGCTATAATCCAATACTACAATAAAAATCACAAGCCTTAATCCCTTCAATGAATGTCAGCTCTAAGAATTTTTTAACAAGTTTTCTTCAATCTCTTCCTCCTTTTTTTTTTTTTTTTTCTTTTTTCCAAAAAATTTCCTGTATTTCTTAAAGTCCTAAGATACAGTCGAGTCTTGAATATTCATCAACAATTGCCTATTGTCCTATTGTTCCTTCTCAGCTAAACTTAGATGTGTTGTTTTCAGCAAATGCAGGACTGCTTTTGGCCAGTTCCCAAATGTGATTGCTGCCTTCCAAGGTTAGCCTACCTAGGCTCATGAGATTAGTCAGTTTTACTAATTTGTGGTTCCACCTTAAGCTAAAGTTGAATGCTTATCAGAAGTTAATTTCAAATTCTTAAGATATAGTCTTAGTGCTAACGTTTTAATGAATCATTTGTGCGATGACAAAAGCTCCCATTTATCTATTTAAAGTTAAAATAACTATGAAAATGTTATAATTTTAAGTAGAGATAAAATTTGTTTAAACGTTTACTAAAATAAATGCTAAATACTCATTTAAAATTAAAATAAATTTAAAAATTTATAATTGAAAAATAGAAACATAAAGACATGTTTTGAACATTTATTAAATGAGGGATTTACTACTAATTTGCGATCAATATAATTGTGCTTCAAAACAGAAATAATTAATGAAAAAAAAAAAAAAAGAGAGGTTGCATTTCGGACATTTAGTTATGGAGCTAGTGGCTAGTCGTGCATCTTAAACAAATATTTAGTCTCATTTCTAAAATCATGTTTTGATGGCTTGAGCATTGGACAAGGATTCTACCTCTGTTGAAGTGCTCCATAATAGTCTTTTCATTAGATATTCATAGATTCAGAGACTATGCAAGGGGAAAATTCACTCAAATAGATGAAAACGCTCGAGAGTATGTATTTTCTTGTCCAAATTAGTTTTGAAGATTCAGCACTTAAAGAAACAACTGCGTCATGTAAATTTTCATCACATTGGGCATGAGAAAATCTAAAGACGTGTAAGCAAACCATGGAAAAAGCAGATCAAGGCTAAACAGCATTTGCTGGGTAAACAGCTGTGGGGAAACGAGTAGGCAGTAAATCAGCAAATAATATATTAAGGCTTGTAACGATCTTCAGGATGAATATAATGCGAACAACAGCTAAGTGGATTTGCTAGGATGACTCAGTTATAATGCACACACAAATAATAAGCAGATCAATAGCAGATCATTTGAAAACCTATTGTGCAGAATTAATTAACATATTAGTCAAACAAAAAGATATGAGAGGCCTCAAGTTCTCGTTTGGTAAGCAAATCACTAACGGTTTTTTGAGAATTAAAAAACCAAATTAAAAAAGAGCCAAATCATTGACCAAACTTCTAAGATAATGTTACGACCCCAAGCTTTAGGATTTTCTTATTTTTATTTTTAGTTGTTATATATATTTATTTAGTAATTATTTATAGTTATATTCTAGATATTATTATGGAGTATTGAAAAGGCAGTGGAGTGATTTAGAAATAATTACTGATCGTGGAGGATATGACAACTATCTTATAAAATTTTGAATAACTTGTATATGAAACTATACCTTCAATGCCGTGACATAATGGTTTGAATTATCAAGAAGAATATTGAATTCTCTCAAATTATAAAAAAAAAATAAAATAAATTCCCTCTATTTTTTCTGAAGTTCAGTATATTCTCTCTCCTCTTTCTCTTGAATTTCCCTTCTCCCTAATATTCTTCTATTTCCCCTCAATTCTTGCTATTTCTCCCTCAATTTTCAGTTTTATCTTCCAAGCAAGCATCAATTAAGACTAAAATTCTTGCTATTTTTCCTCAATTTCCAATTCTATCTTCCAGGAAAGATTCAGGAGTGGCGTCTTGAAAGGAAGCTCTAAAAACAAATATTATTTTCGGGGGTGGGTACCTATTTGAGCCACATTTTCTTCGAGGCTTGATAAGAAAGAATAGACAATCAATTAAGAAAAACAAAAGCAACAGAACTGAATATCCCTCGTTTGAGAGAAGACTGATGTAGCATCACAAGTAATTTAATATCCCTCGTTTGGGGGCATCTACGTGCTACATAGAACCGTAAAGCCATCAATTGAAGAATAACAATTTTCTGATTTACGAGGTTTTAATGGATTGTCGGATCAACTTACCATCCCATTCAACATAACGCAGCCAATTCATGAGAGAGAGAGAGAGAGAGAGAGAGAGAGAGAGAGAGAGAGAGAGAGAGAGAGAGAGAGAGAGATGGGCTGCAACCATGGCTATCAGCTCAATAAAGGAGGGTAAAATTGTATAAGGCTCACGTGAATCAAGAGATTCATTCAGCAGCCAAAGATTTCTACCACGAGGACATAACCGTCAACCTGAGTAAATAACACAACCAGGACTGTCTTTACTATGGAAATGACATTCACATTCAACAGTGAAATGCTGAAAATTTGGGGAGAACTCAGCACCCAATAAAAAGGAGCATAGGAAAGGATATGGCAACAGATAAGAGCCTCCCCATCATTCCAAACACTTCACTCAAATGCATCATCATCATCATCAGGAAGCGGCTGACTAGCTGCTGCAGCAAGCTCTGCTTCGTGCCTGTAAGAGTACCAAAGGGGTAAGGAACGCCACAAATTGATCACACAGTTTCAATGCAATCTTTGATTCTCCTAGATCATTAATGGCCAATCTCACAGGGTCACCGAACTATGACTCGGAAATCATCTTCACCGACCAGGTTCGAGAAAGCTTTCTAAACACTAATTTATCATCTTTTAGTGTTGGATTAGCAACCTGAGATCACCTAAGTAGAAAAAACTTAACAGATGTGTCCCAAGTAAGACATTTTGTAAGGTAGGTTGATCCTATTAGTACTAAGATATTATCGATAAAAATTTAACGGGCAAAAAAGCAAAAGCAGATTCTCCAATAATAAGTCTTACTGTTGCTGTGCAGCCAAGTCAATATTAACTTCTGGAGGAGCAAGTGCAGGAGACTCCACAAAATGGAGATTGGGGTCCCTAACATCAGAAAAGCAATCATTTTCAGCACAGGCCATGGTGTCTGCAAACATATATAGGAAAAATGTGCTACTTCCATTACCCGGCAAGCTTCCTAGCAAGGTACAAGAAAGGTTTTTCAAAGTTGTAGTTGCTCTTTGCAGAGATTTCATAGTATTGCAAGTTCTTCTTCCTGTGGAAAGTAACCTGCTTTGCCTTGACCTGCCTGTTCTTCACATCAACTTTGTTTCCACAAAGAACTATGGGTATATTCTCACAGACCCTGCATTTGCCACAAACGGTAAAGTTAATACTTGGATAAACTAAGGAGCCATAGTATAACAAGCTATACATATTTTAATAACATACCTGCATAAATCCCGATGCCATGTAGGAACATTCTTGTAGGTCAGCCGAGCAGTAACGTCAAACATAATGATTGCACATTGCCCATGAATGCTGTAAATAGATGCAGAAAATTTTAGCATGAATGCACAATTTTTTTTTTTCAATAAATAATGGTGTGTAATACAAAACCTCCATAAAGGGGTGAACCCTATATAAAAGAAAGACAGCAAACCAGAATATCATTCTATTCACAAACAGGAGCTAGAAGAGGATAAGCAAACAAGACATTCCACAAAGGTTCTACAGCAAGTGGCTTAAATGGCAATGAGCACCAAACCAATCTGAAAGCATTCAGACTATTGCCAAGGACCTAAAATATAAACAAAGTTAACAAGTCATTTTGAGAGACTATGCAGCAGAGTAAACCCACCATAAAATATCTTGCAAAAGATCTTCTACAAGTAATCCAATCTTAACAGATTGAGAAAGCCCATAAAACCATTCATGGAAATAGTTTCCAAATCAAACTATGAGCTGGGCTTTCAATCTTCTTGTCACTTGCAGACAATAAGACTGTCAGCTAGGGAACTGTAACACCAGCAGCCTTCAAAGGTAGATAAATCCAACAGAGAGCACAATTCCTCTTAAAACCTAGTTAACACAATCCCAATCTCAATGTACCATTTTCATGGAACTGAGCTGGATGGCACAAGGGACTGTACTTCAATAGGGCATTAGTGAGATCTGTGTAGGTTTGAATAGTTATAGGTCCTAGATCTAGATCATCACCCTACACAATTCTAATTAAGTTGCATTTTGGGATAAAATGAGGCCTATTTACTATCTGTTTTTGGCCTATTTACTAAAGCTCCTACAAGTCTACAACAATAACAATTTAGGATTGTTAAGAGTAGTGAAAAAAGCAGTTTTGTTTTTTTAAAAAAACATAAAAAAGATAACTCAGAAACTGAAAAAAAAAACAAGACCTGGCAGATCAATTAGTCATTGATCCAGTTGGTTTTGGTTTTGAATTTATTTTTAAGTTTGTCATTTTTTTAGGAATTATTTGTATATTAGGTTGATTAGTCAATTACAAACACATTGCAATTATATCATCATCGCAAGACCTTAGCCCTAATTATAGCCATCATCAAGACCTTAGTGTTATGGACCTTAATCGAAACCATCATTGTAATCAGTTGATAGTTTCAATGATAGCTTCAATTCACGTGGACCCATCAACTTTTAGGAGGCCTAGTTTGCTTCTCTCATTTTGTATATGACAGATAATATTGCAAATGACACTTTTGCCATCAACAAGATAGCAATAATATAGTTGAGCAATTTTTCACTTTGCAGAACCTTCCACTTTTCCATTAGTGAATAAATTTACTCATCAAAACAATTATTTGAATTGTTCATCAAAATGAGAGTGAGGCTTAGTGGTGGCAATAAGGTTGTTCCTTTGTGGTTGAAAGGTGACGAGTTTGAGCTGGAAAAACAGCCTCATTGCAAAGGAAAGGTAAGCTTGCTGACAAAAAATTACCCTTATCCAATCCTCATAAACGGAGAGTCTCATGCATTGGAAACACGTTTTTTAAATTGTTTATCAAACTAAAAACGAGCCTGGATAACAACAATAAGGTTGTTCCTTTGTGATGGAAAGGTTACAGGTTTGAGTTGTGGGAATTGCCTCTTTGCATTGCAAGGGTAAAGTTGCGAACAAAATGACACCCCGACCCTAGCAAATGAGGAACCTTATGATAACATTCCTCACAAATGTGATCAAAAGGTTACACGTTCAACATGTGGAAAGTCTCAAGAAGGGATCCAATGTAAAATTTTGCCACATCATTCTTGTTAATGGATTTGGATTGTCAATGTGACTTTGAAAAGTCAATTGACGTTATGAATGTCGTGCCATCGACCCTAAGTTCGGATAAGGTGTAGTTAAGGATGCTGATTGATGATTTATCACTCTATGTAAATCATAACTCTGATACCCTCAACCCCCTAATCTCAAAAGATGGTTAAAAGTTGAAACCCATAACTACTTGGAGTCTTGGACCAATTAGCAGCCTAAATTGCAAGTTTTGTCCAACACTCGCGAACTGGCATTCAAATATGCAATTCTGATTTTAGGAAAAGTTTATGAAAATTAATCCATACTCTCCAACCTATCTTCAGTTGAATTTCTATCAAGGCCCAAAATAGTTTGAGAATCTTAGTAAAATATGAAGTATAAAGCATTATTATAAAATGTTGTCCAGAACTTTAGTACAAGTTGTGGAATGCAAATGAAGTACAACATATCAGTAGGTAACAGTCAAGTAAAACAAAGCATTGTCAACATTCATAAATAGTAACTGATTCCGAAAACCTTACTAGTAACCATCTCGAAGACCACCAAATTTCTCTTGGCCAGCAGTATCCCAGCAATAAAATCGGATTTTCCCACAGTTTGTGAAGAAATCCAACGGGTGAACTTCCACACCAATGGTAGCTATTGAAACAAAAGAATTGACATATCAAATTAATATCCATTCATGCCTGGTAGAATAAATCTACATATACAAGTGATCAAACAATGAAACCCCAAGAAAGATTTGGCTTTTATTACACACTCACGTTCATACTTCTTTTCAAATTCCCCCGTGAGATGCCTCTTCACAAAAGTTGTTTTCCCTGCATCATTCAAAAACATTCAGCATCCAAAGCTGTACGCATCAAATAAGTCATTTATTGAAAAACTAAATCGTATGCTGATCAGTGATGTTCACTAGAATAGTTAAAAGCTTTGATTGAAAAAATATGAACGAGAGCAGTTCCATTTCTCAGAAATTCTCGGTTCTGTTAATGGCAAATGGTCTGGCTAACTTTTTCTAGGAAAAACTTTATTAATTGCCTCATCTCAGTTAACAATTCTAAATTGCTTTCCAAACACTTGTCTCAAAAGCCAACGATGTCTTGGTCTAGTGGCAACACAGGCCCTAAGAATATTCTGTCCTGGGAATCCTGCCGTATTGCAGGGATTTTTCCAACTTCAAGTTGGTAATTCGTAATTAGATGGTTTATTTGGTTGTATTATAGTGAATTATTTACAAACGCTTGTCAAAAGAAATAACGATTTCAGGCCAAAAGATTCTTGATAAAACGTATGCGAAATAATCGGTAGAGGAAGTAGATACAAAAGGAAAAAGAAAAAAAATATTAAATTACCAGTTCCACCATCGCCGACAATGACGAGCTTGAAGCTAGGGTAATCAACAACCTGCTGGTTCGGCAAAGCCTGCAAAAGCGCGCACACGCGAAAATAAAACATCAAACTCAGCCCCACAAATGTCACCGAGCCCTAGAGCTCCATTCTTAACATGCAAAAACTCTTCAAATGAACAAAAATACTAAAAGAGGATAAAATTTTCCCCTAGAAAACGAACGTAACAGGTTGCGATCCATATAGAGCACATATAGAGCAGGAACTGAGTTACGAAAGCCCTAGAACCGAACTGAAAGGGGGCACGAAATCGGCCAGATCGAAGCACGAAAACTGCGAGCAGAAAGAATAACCAGAGAGATTGGGGGAGAAGTCGTACCATTTGATTCGATTTTCCCGATTCCGAAACTGGAAGTTGAGAGCGGCTTCCAGAAATGAGAATGAAAACAGATACAGCACAAAGGAGGCGGCGAGGTGAAGAATATTACATATTATAGACACGTATATATACTGTGGAGAGAGAGAGAAGGAGCGGGGACGGCTTTAAATTGACGCGACTCCACTTTCTCTATTCCTAATTGCACTTCCACCCTCGCACTAAGCGAAAATTTCACCTGAAACACCCCACTGGCGTTAAGAAAAAGCAAATATTATAATTTTTTTAAACATTTTAATAAATGTCAAATTTGAGAGCAAATATCATATTTATGTATTAAAATTAATTTGATGTGTCTCGCTGACATAATTTTTTACCTGACATGACATAGATTTATTCTCGATCATAATAATAATTTTTAATAATTAAGATACTGAATATTGATATTTTAATCTTAAAAACCAAACAACCATATATTTATTATTGTTTAAACTTTAAAACAATAATTAGCATTACCTTATTTTAAAAATTATAATTACTTTTAGGTTAAATATATATTTTTTTCCTTATACTTTCATATTTTTTTACTCGAATTTTTCGTTATTTCAATTACACCCCTAAACTTATATTTTCGAATTAATTTAATCTTATACTTTGATATTTTTTTCGTATGATAATTCAAACTTTTTATTATTTCAATTATATCTCTAGATCTGTATTTTCGAGTCAATTTAAATCTTATAATTTGACATAAACAAAATGTGACATGTATTTTGTTATCTCACTTTATTTATTTTTTTTATATATAAAATTACAATAGTTAAATTGACTCAAAAATATAAATTTATTAATATAATTAAAAGATAAAAAGTTTATATTGTTACATGAAAAAATATCAAAATATAATGATTAAATTGATTTAAAAATTAAATTCAATTATGTAATTAAAATAATAAAACTTTAAATGATCATAAAAAAAATATAAGACTAAAAATATAAATTTAACCATTATTTTTATATAACTAATTATTTTGAAACTTGATTAGGCCCGTTTCAATAGTCAATTGTTGAACTTTTCCTTTTTTGGGGTTTAACACCTTTTTGGTTATGATAAAAAACAAATAAAAGAATAGAATATTGGCGTAAAAACTCATCAAAATTCAGTTATTTTCAATTTAATCAATTTAATGCTTGAACTTTGAGACACGTAGTGTCATTCAAGTGGAACCACCGGCTTAGGTACTAATTTACAAATTTATATATTAGATGTAGGATGAACTTCACCCAAATTACATTTCAGGTTTTATAAAAAAATACATCCACCACCCTTGTGCCATAAATAATGATGGCAATTCTTCTTAAATTTCATTACCACGTATAGTTTCCTCATATAAGTTGAAAATGGGTTATTAGCACGAAAAATTTAAATATTTTTGTAGTTTTGTAATTTTATCTAAAAATTTAATTTTGATAATAAGTTTCAATTTGATCAATTAGTTGTAAGTTTATTCATAACCCAAATCTCATTCATCGGCGTCCAAGACACGCTGACGTAGCAGGACACTTAGTATTTTAAAATATTTTAAGTGGACCCCATATGCACATGTGTAAAAAAAAGGCTATTAGCATGAAAAATCTAATTTTTTTTCGTATTTTTGTGATTTTATCCAAAAATTTTAATTTTGACGATAAGGTCCTGATTTGATCAATTGGTTGTAATTTTATCCACGACTTGAATCCAATTCGTCGGTGTCCAAAACCACTAACGTGGTATGCCACTTGTCATTTAAAAATATTTTAAGTGGGTCTCACATGCACATCTGTAAAAAAAAAATAGAAACATTTTAACATATATATATATATATGCACAGAGAGAATGAAATATACGGAAGACAGTGATAGTGACAAAAGAAAACGGCGACGGCGATGATCGATTTAGAAGCTGGAGGTTGTACCCAGCCTTTTCAGGACGTTATATCATATGCTAAGATTTTTTTTATATATATATAAATCAAATTAAAATTCTTAACACATTCACATAATAATAATAATTCCCAAAATTAATACTAAGGAAACGAAATTCATAATTATCAACAGAATAAAATCGAAACCTAAAAAGAACCATAACACATATGGTTACGTACATATCGTCTGCCCATCATATCATTATAATGACCATTTAAAACCACATAACATAATTAAACGAAATGACTGGAACTTAGCCTTGTATAGGGCTCACAATAACTTCCATCACGATCATGCTTCAACCACACCTTTTGTAAGAACCCATATTTTCGAGAGGTTATCACGTAATTTAAGCAAGTTTAGAATATAAAAAAATTGATTTGGTAGCAGTTATAAGTATAGAATCGACTGCAGGGAATGTCTCGGAATATAATTGTCCAAAGAAAATGATAGGGTATTGACGAACTTCCTGAAATAGGATTTATAGTATTAAAAAAGATCGAAATCGAGACAATTTTCGGTACAGTTATAAAATACAGTTGCAATTTAGATTGCAAAACTGAATTATCATAGAGGTCTTCCGGGAAGTCAACGAAATCTTGAGGGGGCTTATGTTTGGTATGTAGGACAACCCTTCAACAGTTTTAAGAAAAAATGAAAAGGTTTACAACCAAAACGAAGATTCGGGCATAAGTGCAATTTTTTTAATTTGCCTGAGGGAGGTTGAAATGACGTATTTCTAGAATCTCAAGGAAGTTTAGAACATAAGGGTCTCAACAGTATTGTTGAAAAATTCAGGAGCTTTGTGGAAAGAGCCGAAATGACATTTCAAAGATTTAAGGGGTGAAAGTGTATTTTTCAAAAAAAACATCCATGGTTGACCAACCTTCCAATCGCCAAAATCGGCCATAAGGAACCCATGAGGGTTGGTCAAAGACGCCTTTGGGTCAAGTCGTAGCCGACAACGGCTGCTAGAATGGCCGAATTTCGAGAAAAAATCGATCGGATAGTTGGCCGATTTTGTCGCACTTGCAAGTTGGATTTTTGGTCGGCTAAGATCGATTCCAGGTCCATCCAAGGGAGGTTGAGGTGCCTAATAGGTTGTATTGAGCAGCCAAGGGCATTTCATTGCTTAGATTTGCTTATAAATAGCGATGAGTGGCCGAGGGTTTCAAACAAATTGAGCTTCAAATTGCTCCCGATTTTGAAAGAATCGAGGCTCAAAAATAAGAGGGCTTTTGTTGCCTATGAGATGAGGATGCTATCTGGAGATTTTGAGGCGTTTTGGAAGAGGTTTAAGGGTTGTTCGAAGGTCGCCGGAGTTGGAAGAGGGTGGCATCGACCGAGGCTTTAAACCTCCGGTTGAAGGTTGTCTGATGCTCATTTCAAGCCAAAAGATAGCCCATGGTGATCGACTTGACGAGGCGAGCAAGGGGGTGGGGTCAGCGAGCATCGCCAGTTAGCCATCGCTAGAAAAGACGATTAGCGCGTGGGCCACACGCGTTGGTCTTCACACACAGCCACTCGCCTTAGCGCATGCAAGAACATGCGAGTGTGTGAATGGCTGGAAAAATTGAGAAAATTGTGTCCTTGATGTATGTGAAAAAAGTTTTAGATTTAGCCTTCCCAATGTCTCGGTTTCTACACCGACCAGCCTCGTTTTGTATGCAAACGAGGGTTTAAGGTAAATCTAGTAATTTTCCTTTGATGTTCTTAGACTTTAATGAATTGTTATGGAAAAAGATTGAAAAAAATACTTTCGAAGGTATTTATTTGGATTTTTATAAGGGAAAATGAAAGAAAATGAGGAAATTAATGTTTTGAGATATTTAGTGATTAAATTTGATTTATAGGATTGTTGTTCTCGAGATAAAGTGATTGGTGCAACTTTTGAGCGTTGGCACGAAAATCAAGGTCAGACATGCAAATCGAGGTGATGCGTATTTTTCGAGATTTTTTGAACTTCGTGCTAAAGGTAAGTGGTACTTTCCAACTGGATTTATTTTATGAAAATGTTTGGTTTGTAAGTTGTTTAACCCCAAAATCCGATTTTATGTAAATAATTTTATCATGTTATCATACCTTGATGTGAGTATGTCATGTAGATTGCATTTACATGTTTTGATTTATGAAATATGCATATGAGCATGATGAGATTAACGATCATACGTTGCATGGGTTTAGGATTAGATACTATCGTCGTTGCTTTGCCAATGGTGCACCCATACACCCCAATCTGGTGAGGAGACTGTAAAAATGACGGATAATCTTAAGGTACAATCGACCCAAACATGAGAGTTATGATGTTATGTGCATTGCATACATATATGAGCATTAAATATTGTATTCCCTTACTTAGATGATTCATCATCTAACTTGGATATTGCCCCTTGAATATTCAAACGTTCCAGATGGAGATCGTAGCAGAAACAAAGATGAGTGAGGCATGAAATGACACTTAACAAAGTGCATGATGAGTTGAATGTATGTAATGTATCCCATGTATTTAAGTTTTGCTACTTTGAATTCTAAACGTTTTGAAGAATGATGATGTATAGTCTCATTTATAGTTAATGATGATGTATAATTTTATTTATGGTTAATGAGAATGTAAGAATTGATTTATGATTAATGTTAAGATGTTAGGTTTGATTCTAACTTCCGCAATTAATATTTATGATATTTCTCTTTTGAGATAGATGTATGGAAATTTTGGGATGGATATAAGGAATGATATGGTTTAGCAATAGTTTTAGAAAAAAAAAATTTATTGTCCCATAATTGTCCTAAGTTATAACGCGCTCGAAAAACGAGGCGTTACACCCTTGCCCTTTCAACTGCTCAACTTGTCTGGAATGTAGAATATTCCAAGGACATACATCCAACATTAAAAGATGAATCTTCTAATTAAGTGAGGGTTAAAATGACCGTAACATTAATGCATGATGTAGTAATGTAAATGAACACATGCCCCAGTGTAACTTTCCTGGCCTACCGGCCCTTCACGGAACCCTAGGCAGAATCTCAACCTGCTTTTAGAATAATCCTAACGTTGTTCTATCATTTGCCCTCAGGGAATTTCTGCTATACTATTAAGGCGACATCCCAATCCCATGCACGAGTATCTTTATGCCAATAATATCATGTCGTGCAAATATTGTAATCCATTGGTGCAACAATACATGTATAAATATGATAGGATGCTCATGTAATATATATAATTTAGTTACTATCGTGGCTATCATGCTCAATATAGACAATACATAGCATGTATAACTTTTGGAAAAAACCACTCACTTTTAATTTAGGATTCAAATTTCTCGAAAAACGTGTATTGTCTAGTTTTGCGTGCTAAACTTCGAAATTCCCACCAACTACTTCACCTCAAGTCACCAAGCACCCTATTCAAGATATTTATATAAAATAATCAATAAAACCTATTTTTTCATAATTTTTTTGCCTTTTTTTCCTATTTTTTGCCAATTATTTTCTCTAATAATCTAAAATAAATACCTACATCAATATTTTTGCACCAAAAATTCTAAAATAATTTTCAAGGAATTTTTTAAAAAAATTAAAAAATTACAAGGCCTGCACGCGCTAGCACGTGAAAGAGTGAGTGAGACTGGCATGTGAAGCACATGTGTCAATCATCTTATCCGGCATTGGTACACCGAAAAATCAAAATTTTTGCATCTCGCAAAACTACAAGGCTAGTCGATCCTAATGGTACTTGAAATGGCTTGAAAGGAGCACCGAAAATGGCTTAACCGATTGCTTAAAGTCTAGGTCAGATAGTCCGTCTCCTTTCTTCGACGAGCTTTGAAACTCTTTCAAACCTCTACCAAAACGCCTCAAAATCTCCAGAATGCTTCTTCAACTCATGGGCAACAAAAGCCCTTTAATTTTATCTCTCAATTTGTTCAAAAAAAGGTCACCTCAAAATCTCCAGAATGCTTTTTCAACTCATGGGCAACAAAAGCCCCTTAATTTTGTCTCTCAATTTGTTCAAGAAAAGGTTGATTTGAAGCTTTAAATTTTTGAAGTTCTCAGCCACTTCGAGCTACTTTTTATACCCAAAATCAAACTCCTAAACAATGGATTTCGAGCAATCCATGGCCACTAGAGTTCTCTCGTATCCTAGATCGGTCCAAAACGCACTAAAAATTGTCTTAAAAATCGATTTACAAAGGGTAAATTTTTAGTTATTTTCGGCTGAAAGTTTAGCCATTTTGACCATGCCAAGGTTGATTGTCAGCTAAGATTGATCCTAGAACTTTGTCTGGAAGTCCCTTATCACTTTCTCGAGCTTTCCATGGCCGAATTCGGTGACGGGATGGAGCTTGGTCGATCATGGCTTTCAAGCTCTTTTGAAAATTACACTATCGCCCCCTCTCATTTTTGAATTGCATTTTGGCCCTTTCCACGAGGCCCCTGGATTTTTCAAAATTTTTGTTGAGACCCTTAAGTTCTAATTTTATCAGATGACCTCCGAGGTTCCAGGAAATACATCAATTCAACCTCCCTCAAGTAATTTAAAAAATTATATTTTGGCCCAGACTTATGCTTTACTTGCAAAACCCCCTTGTTTCACCCCGAAACCACTTAAGGGTTGTTTATCAGGCCCAATTTGACTCTTTTAAGGGTTTCGTTTGACATTTCGGAAGCCCCTTAGAACGATTTGATTTTTCACCCCGATCTGAAGTTGTACCGAAAATTGTCTCTAATATATTTTCTCAAGATGCTCAATAGGTATATGCCCATTTTCTTAGGTATTTGAGCCCCTGGGCATTTCCTCCAGTTGATTCGATCATTTTCTCGGGCTATTTTGATCTCGATTTTCTTTGAAACTTCATATTTCTTATCCAAAAGTTTTTTGGGTATTACAAAGGTGACGATTGATCTGGGTTTGTTCCTGCCCATGACGACGACGACCGATCTTGAAGCTGAACCGACCACCAATCTAGTTTTTTTTTTTTTCCTCAAGGCCACCTTAAAGAAAAGAACCAACGACCCTTTGCTATTGCTGGCCGATGACGTTCTTTGCCCGTTGCCTCGTTCTCACCGTCAGTTGCTTATTAAGCCGACTCCATTGACATCAACAATTGGCCATCAAGCTTCCAAATTAGGTCTCCATCACCACCTCCAGTTTCTAGATTGGTCGCCGCCTCCAACCCAACATTGTCACTTACCGCCGTCCTCCGTCGTCATTGTCCCCGTCCTTCGCCTGCATTCCTTTGTAAATATATCTATAACACACATACATACATATATATAACACTATTTTATTTTTTTATTTTTTTTACATATGTGCATGTGGGCTCCACTCAAAATGTTTTAAAATGCCATATGACATGCCACGTCAGCGGGTTTTAGACGCCAACGAATCAGATTTAGGTCGTGTATAAAATTGCAATCAATTAATCAAATTGGGATCTTATTGCCAAAATTAAAACTTTTGGATAAAATCGAAAAATGTTTGAATTTTTCGTATTAATAGTCTTATTTTACATATGTGCATGTCGAGCCCACTTAAAATATTTTAAAATACCAAGTGGTATGCCATGTCAATGGGTATTGGATGTCGACAAATCGGATCTGAGTCGTGGATAAAATTACAACTAATTAATTAAACTGAGACTTTATTGTCAAAATTAAAACTTTTGAATAAAATTACAAAAATACAAAAATATTTGACTTTTTCGTGCTAATAAGTCTTTGAAATTTGCTATTAAATTTTTATAAATGCTCAAAATGCCTTCCTACTTATATCTTCTTTGGTCTTTTACTTGTTTTCTCCCTTATTCTTTTCTTATTTCTTATTTATATCTTACTTGCAAAATCGTTAGTAAAGTTATCAACAACTATTATTTTTTCTCGCTCTCTCCCTTGAAGGCGCAACAATGATCAGTAAGAAATTTCTTGATAGTGAAATTATAGACTTACCACCACGAATGAGAAATTGACAATGTTAATTGAAAGGAAATAAAGAAAAAAAGGATAACATAGACGAATATATTTTTCGCTTAATAGGGTAAATATTATTGCAAATATAATCATTTAATTTGATTGTTTTGATATTATTTGAAGATGTCCATGGTGTGTGAATATATACATATATATATATATATATCAATTTGGTTATCTCTCCCTATTTTTTTCTATTTGTTTTTTATTTAAAGATGATAATGGATTCATCTTCAAAAACCATTTCAAGATAAACCTAGATCCTCACCTTGGAAGATGAGCGGTCTGTATTCTAGGTTTATTCCCAAATAAAACTCAAATCTATGTGTTCAATTTCATTAGTTAGTTAGGGTTCAATTTGAGTATTTGATTTTGTTTCTTGCTCATTTATTCCTAGAGATTTCGGTCTTCATAATAACTCAAACTCATTTGGGTTTGAAATAATTATTATCATAATGAATGAACCTATATAAGTAGGGGTGAGCAGCGGTTCGGTTAAACCGAATTAACTGAACCGAATCGACCAAATTAGTCAGTTCGGTTCGATTTTTTTAATAAAATAGTTTAATTCGGTTAATTCGGTTCGATTTGCAATAATTTAATTTTCGGTTAAACCAAACTAACCGGTTAAACCGTATGATTTCAGTTCAAACCCCCCCCCAAATGGAACCAACGCAAACACTCACATTCCCCCCTCTCTCTCTCGCTATCTCCCCCCACCCTCGCCTAGTCGCCTGTGAGTTCGTGTGCTGAGGGATAACCGCACCCCTCTTCTGTCTCTCTCTCTCTCTCTCTCGTAGGCGATCGAATTGAACCCTAACCCTCGCCTTCGTTCGAATCGAACCCTAACCCTCGCCTTCGTTCGAATAGAACCCTAATCCTCGCCTTCATTCGAATCGAACCCTAACCCTCGCCTTCGTTCGAATCAAACCCTAACCCACACCCGATCGAATCGAACCCTAACTCTCACCCCACCATCCCTCGCCTTCGTTTCTTCTTTTCTTTGTGCTTGGATGATCGACGAGGGCTTCCAAGATCTGGGCCATGGCGACGGCGCTAGCAGTGACGGAGGGGCAATCGGCGACAACGATGTGTGCTTCGAAGCTCGTCGACCAGGCCCTTTTTCTTCTCAATTGCTACAAGATCCCTGGCGACCCTCTTGCGTCAAAGACTCAAAGGTACACTATTTATGATTCAGTGATTCTTGTTCTGGAAAATTCTTATTAGGAAACTCTGGATATTTTCGATTATTGTTCATTTGTTTTGGAAACTTATTGGGGACTAGAAAATCGTTTTGGTTTTATGTTCGGTTATACTAGGATTATCAGTTTTGATCCCAGATTGGAAACTCTTTGTCTATTGTCGGTTCAGTTCGGTTATCAGATTTGGTTGTTCGGTTATTTCGGTTTCGATTAGTTCGGTTATACTAGGATTATCGGTCGGTTCGGTTCTGTCGACGTTCGGAATTGGTCAACTATGATTCTTTGGCCCGCCTGATGCAATGGATCCGAAAAATGTATATGAGATGTCTGATTTTGATCTCTCGAGCCTCGGGTCCGTCCCTGCAAGGTCCTCCGAAGCTTAAGTCAATAAGTCAGTATGTAAAGAGAGAAGAGAGAAAATGTCTTTTTTGGAAAAAAGTGTCTTACCCCCTCTTCAAAGAGTTGGCCCATATATATCGAGAGATGTTCTTTCTTATGTGTAGCATGTCTGCCCTAGGAGATAGGACAGAATACCTAGTGTCGGCGAAGGATGTCTATGCAGCAGGAAGGTACCGATGAACCTACATTAATGTGGACGAGACTCGTCATTAACGGCGAGATGACCCGTCATTAATGAAGATGGGATTTGGGGAGGATGCGTGGAAATCCAGGCACAACAGTAATGATGTCGTTATGAAAAGACCAAGAGGGGCTCAGCTTGAAGCCTATTAGCTCCTTTGACAGTTGGACCGACCCAATGAGTTGGGCCCAGCCTTTATAGAGTAGGACAGGAGATACCCGTAACATCAAGCCCCCCAGCTCGCAGTGCGATATTCGGTCTGAGAGTTGATACGTACCGACTATCCCTGCAATCAAGACACCTTTTCAACTTCCCGCCCAATCGTGTCATATCACATTGTTTCATGTAGCACGTCTTGTCTGCGGCACATTTAATGCGCACGTTTCCCACAACCGCTCAATCATCATGTCCGTAGGTCCCACACTTTTGTGCACCGCCGTTGGATCTGGGGAAGCTCGTCGGTCTTTCCATCTGACGGTGGCGTATCCCGAACTATAAAAGGAGGGATAGAAACTTGCCCTCTTCTCTTTCTATTGCATCATTTCAAAAATATCCTTGGCTACTGAAGCCACCTCCTTCCCTACTCCAAGGTTCCATCGCCGCTGATTCTGCAACTCTCTCGTTCTCATCCTTCGACGGGTTTTTCTTGTTACATTCAAACTCAGCAGCCATCCGTCGAAAAACGGTAAGTTCCTTGTATCCCTTTGGTATATTTTGTCTTCGACCTCGTTCTTTCCGCTGATTCGACCTCCAAATCACGCCATTCGGCAATGGTGGTGCGTCTCATAGGAATGGTTCCTGCCAATCTCAAGGGGTTTCACTAAACTCAAAAGCCTCGGCTCTTGTCTTCTTCTTTCCTTTCCTATCTCTTTTTGTTTCATTTTGGGTCATACCCTGTTGCGAAGCGTGCGGCCTGATACGTAGGAAGTCTCTTAGGTGCTCCTAATTCGCCACTCTGATTTGACCTTCTTCTTTTCTTTTCCCCTTTTTTTTAGATGTCTACATCAGGTCGGAGGTGCCGCAACATCGGGGTAGAAGACGACGACACTTCCAGCTCGTCGAGCGCCAGAGGGAGGGTGCTGCCGTGAGCTTCACGAAGCGTGGCTTCGTCTGACTCCGAGGTCGCTGAGAGAATTCCTCAATGCACCACCCCTGTAGTGGCTACATGAGCTTCCGAGGAGAGAATTCCTCAATGCGACTCGCGAGGTCTTCAAACGCTATCCTTCGAAGATGACGTTTGGCGAGTTGAAGTCATGCGCTTCAGAATACAAATTCCCCTACGGCACTCGCTTGATGGTGCCTTCGCCTGGCGACCACGCAGCCTTCCCTCCCGCAGGATACGTGGCCGTTAGCCCTGAGCACTTAGAGTTTGGCCTTAGATTTCCATTCCATTCTTACCTCGTCGCCATCTTAAACAATTTAAAGCTTGCCCCTTTTCAGCTGACCCCTAACTCCTACGCCCAAATAACTTCCTTAGCCTTATTTTTCAGAAAAAACGAGCTCCTCTTCCCTACTCCCAAAATCCTTAGGTACCTTTACTCTTTCAAGGGTACCAAGGACGGGCTGTACTATATGGCAGCTTATTCATCTGACTGTAAGAAACTCTTGCCTCAAGGGAAGGTAAAGGGTAGGTCTAACATAGGGGATTATAAGTCTCATTGGTTCTATATTTCTTGTTGTTCCCTTCACGACCTTAACAACCTCAGCTTTGTCCTCATGCCGAGTGAGTGGTCTTTCAACCTGTCTCTATGACCGTGATCTATTTGTATACTCTGTGCTTACAAATCTCCTTCTGTCTTGATTTTACAGATGTTGCTAGTGGGAAACCCGAACTGACCACCTCTGAGGCAGCCGGACTAAAAAGGGCTTCCGAGGCGAAGACTGACGAGGACGACTATGAGTTCACCGATTGCCTACTCAAAGATTATCAGCTTGCTCCTCCTCTAAAGCTTAAAGAAATCAGGAAGGAAGACATAGGGATCTGGGGCTAGAGGGAGATAGGGTCGGCTTTGGACATTGTCGATCTCGGAGTGGATTTGGTTGGAGAAAACCGAATTCGTGGAGAAGTCACTGTTGCAGCCCCACCACCATTGCCGGGAGTGATGAAGCTTCAACTCGAGCGACCCGGAGCTTCTGCGATCTCGAGCATACCTCAGGCTGTTCGCGCGGTCTCTTCTCCAGCAAAAGCTCAAGCAGCGGGTACTCTTAATAATGCGAAAGGTGCGAGCCGCGACCTCGCGAACTTGCCCGGCCCCAATCCGGCATCAATGACGGCGGGCTCCTCGAAACCGGCTCTCGCTGGCACCTTCTCGTGGTCTGGGGCTGATGTGGTGGCAGCGAACCACGAGAAGCAAGTGGTCCGCGAGGAGGTTCCGGGGGGAAAGAGGAAAACCCCGCCGATCCCGCAGGTCGCTCAGCAGTCCCGGGCTGACAAGAAAAAAAGGATGGACACTGCTGCAGTGCCGAGTGCCTCTATGGTTACGGCCGGTGGGACATACTTCGCCCCCCTCCTGGACAACTTGAACAATGTCCTTGGCAATTACGCCAGGAATTTAGACAGGAGGGAGGTGTCCGGCGACGCACTTGACGACTATGTGGCGCGCCACTGTCTTTTGGTAAGGGACTTGCTCTTTCTTTGACTCTGAGTACAAAGAATTTTTTTTTTTTTTAAAAGAAACGTGCTAACCTCTGAACTTTGTAGGCTTCCCTTGGCGTCTTCAAATAGAAAGAGGAGAGAGCTCGCCTCTCGAGGGAAAGAGAGAAGCTTGAGATCGCCGTGGAGGCACTGAAGAAAGAGAAAAAGAGATTGGAAGAAAGTCTGACTTTTGTGACTGATGAATCCAAGAAGTATCGGAACAAGGTTGAGGGCTTGGAGGATCGGGCGCGAGACGCCGAGAGGGCCAAGAGGGAGGCCGAAGACGAGCTGAACCGCGAGAAAATGATGTATGAATCGACCTTCTCTCAGGCGACCTCGAAATTGAATAGGGCTGAAGCGGAGCTAGTCGTGACGTGAGGTGACTTAGATAGGGCCATTCGACAGGCCGAGGCGGCGGAGGCAGAGATCAAGCAGCTGAAGATCGACGTCGAGGTTCGGGTCTCCAAGGAGCGCGAGGAGGTCGAGTCCGATATCTACAGTGCATTTCTTTTCACTTTGTGGAAAGCGCACCCGGATCTCGACGTCTCTTGCTTTGGCGAGGAAGCGGTAGAGGCAGTGAAGAAATATGCCGCCGACGCTGCGACCTCCCAAATTGCTGTCCCTGAGCCCGAACCTTCCCAGGTCGTGGTCGACCTATTTGCTGAAGATGCCGCTAATCCAGGTCCTCAAGATGCAGCAGCCCCGACCTCAAACCCTCTAGGCCCTTAGATTTCTGTTTCTCTTTTTCTTCAATCTTGTACTTGGGCTCCTAAAATAATAAAGTTTCCTCATTACTTAAGCTTCTCATTTCTTCATTCTTTACTGCAAACTAAAAGTCGAACATACGGATGTGCTTGAACCCAAGTAATGTGATAACGTTCTTAGCTCGATAATGACAGACCCCAAAGTCAAACAACTTTAGGCAATATGTTAGGTAAGGCATCGTTAGTTTGAGCCGTATACCCAGTGGGTCAAGGGGAAAGGCTAAGACGGATGCTCAGGTAACCGCAGACCATAGCATAAAAGCTAAGTTGAATTGGCCCCAGCTCGCAGGCCATAGCCTTATTACGCGATGACATATTATCAAACCATGACATTAGAGTCAAGATGAATGATTTTAAATTCGTCAACCACGATCTAGGGAAAAAGACTAAGATGGCTGCTCAGGTAAGCCGCAAACCATAGCATAAAAGCTAAGTTGAATGGGTCCCAACTCGCAGGTCATAGCTTTATTGCGCGGTGACATATTATCAAACCATGATATTAGAGTCAAGATGAATGATTTTAAGTTCGTCAACCATGATCTAGGGAAAAAGACTAAGATGACTGCTCAGGTAAGCTGCAAACCATAGTATAAAAACTAAGTTGAATGGGCCCCAGCTCGCAGGCCATAGCCTTATTGCGTGGTGACATATTATCAAACCATGACATTAGATTCAAGATGAATGATTTCAAATTCGTCAACCACGATCTAGGAAAAAAGACTAAGATGACTGCTCAAGTAAGCCGCAAACCATAGCATAAAAGCTAAGTTGAATGGGCCCCAGCTCGCAGACCATAGCCTTATTACGCAGTGACATATTATCAAACCATGACATTAGAGTCAAGATGAATGATTTTAAATTCGTCAACCACGATCTAGGGAAAAAGACTAAGATGGCTGCTCAGGTAAGCCGCAAACCATAGCATAAAAGCTAAGTTAAATGGGCCCCAGCTCGCAGGCCATAGCCTTATTGCGTTGAAAATCTCTTGTTCCTTACTACCGAAACGCGGGCGTGAAATAGAATTCAAGTATGAAAGGTTTATCGACCTTACATGAAACGAAATATTCATATAAAGTGACACTTAATAAAAGTGAAGCATTTGTCCAGTAACTAAAGATACATGGGAGAGGGAGAAGTGTCTTCTTATCGGAAATACTATCTCAGATGCTCTGCGTTCCATGCTCGCGGAAGAATTGCCCCGTCCTGATTTGCCAGATGATATGCCCCGTTGCCGAGGTTTTCCTTTATCATGTATGGACCCTCCCAATTTGGGCCTAAAGTCCATTCACTGCTTTTGCGGGCTCCGGGGAGGACAAGGCGCAACACGAGGTCTCCTGTACTGAATCGTCGAACTCGGACCCGCCGATTGTAGTATCTCGCTACGCATTGTTGGTAAGTCGCGATTCTCAATTGAGCTGTCTCTCTTGCTTCTTTAAGCAGGTCGAGGTTTGCGACAAGTAGCTAGTCGTTGTTCTCTGGGTTGAAAGTGGCTCTCCACTGACTCATTACTTCGTTTTCCACGGGGATCATTGCTTCAGATCCATAGACCATGGAAAAAGGGGTCTCTCCCGTGGTCGAACGAGCAGTAGTTCGGTAGGCCCAGAGCACAGTTTGTAGTTCGTCTACCCAGGCTCCTTTGCTGGCCTCCAACCTTGTTTTCAATATCTGCTTGATTATCTTGTTGACGGCTTCAACCTGACCGTTGGCTTGCGGATGGTCTACGGCTGTGAAGCTTTTCTTGATCCTTAGTGACTCACAAAATTGGACAAACTGCTCGCTAGTAAATTGCGTTCCGTTGTCGGTGATGATTTGCTGAGGGACTCCAAACCTGCAGATGATGTGGTTCCATACAAAACTTTCTGCCTTTGTAGCGGATATTTGTGCAAGCTCTTTTGTTTCTACCCATTTGGTGAAGTAGTCCACGGCTACAATAGCATGCTTACAGCCACCGCGAGCTGTTGGGAGTGGTCTAATTAGGTCGATCCCCCACATGGCAAATGGCCAAGGGCTACACATTTGTTGTAGGTAGGCGGGGGGAACTCATGGTACTTTGGTAAAACTTTGGCACGCGTCGCATCTTTTCACCAGGTCCATGGCGTCTTGCTTCATAGTGGGCCAGTAGAAACCCTGGCGAAATGCCTTTTGAGCTAGGGATACTCCCCCAGCGTGATTGCCACAGTGGCCAGCATGAATTTCAGTGAGGACCACTTGGCAGTCAGGCTCATCAATGCACCTGAGTAACGGGGCTGAGAATCCTCGCTTGTACAGCACATCATCAAATATACAGTATCGGGTCGCGCGAGCTCGAGTGCGTCTTGCCTCCATCTTATCAGTTGGGAGCCTTTCATCTTGTAAGTAGTCCACAATCGGCTGCATCCACGAACCTGGCCTTAACTCTATCCGCAAAATCTCATTTTTATCCTCCGTGCTTGGCGCTGCTAGGAATTCTATGGGGATAGCCTCCAATGAGTTTGCATCACCGACCGATGCCAGATGAGCTAGCGCATCAGCGTGAGAGTTCTAGTCTTGCGGGACTTGATCATGTCGTACTCTTCGAAAGAATGAAGAAGCCCCCGGACTTTCAGGAGGTATGCTGACATCTTCAGACCCCTTGCCTGATATTCTCCTTGTACCTGGCGAACCACAAGTTGCGAATCACTGAAGATTTTCAGTCGATCTGCTTTGACTTCTTTAGCTAAGCGCAGACTGGCCAGAAGTGCCTCATATTCCGCTTCATTGTTGGTGGCCTTGAAGCCGAACCTTAATGCATAAGGTATCTTGTGTCCTTCCGGGCTTATCAAGAGGACGCCAGCCCCAGATCCGTGCTCGTTGGAAGAGCCATCAACAAACAGTTCCCAGATGGGAATGAATGGAGGAGGGGTTCTGGGCTTGGTCGACTATGATTCTTTGGCCCGCCTGATGCAATGGATCCGAAAAATGTATATGAGATGTTTGATTTTGATCTCTCGAGCCTCGGGTCCGTCCCTGCAAGGTCCTCCGAAGCTTAAGTCAATAAGTCAGTATGTAAAGAGAGAAGAAAAAAAAATGTCTTTTTTGGAAAAAAATGTCTTACCCCCTCTTCAAAGAGCTGGCCCATATATATCGAGGGATGTTCTTCCTTATGTGTAGCATGTCTGCCCTAGGAGATGGGACAGAATACCTAGTGCCGGCGAAGGATGCCCATGCAGCAGGAAGGTACCGATGAACCTTCATTAATGTGGACGAGACTCATCATTAACGGCGAGAGGACCCGTCATTAATGAAGATGGGATTTGGGGCGGACGTACGGAAATCCAGGCACAGCGATAATGATGTCGTTATGAAAAGACCAAGATGAGACTAGTATGGACTGGCCAGATGGGCTGAGGAGATGGGCCTGGACCACATGGCTGGGGGCGGCCCCTGGCCTGTTAATGCATCAGAATTTTAGCCTTCTCATTACGCGAGCTGGTTGGCTGAGCGAGTAACCAGCGAGGTCGCTGGGAGCTCGTCCAGATGATATTATACCAGCCCCAGTTTCAGCCGTGTGCGAGCTCGTTTTAAGGAGCTCAGCTTGAAGCCTATTAGCTCTTTTGACAGTTAGACTGGCCCAATGAGTTGGGCCCAGCCCTTATAGAGTAGGACGAGAGATACCCGTAACAGGTTCGGTTATTAGAGACAATTCGATTCGGTTCGATTAGTAATTTTTGGACGGTTCGATTCAATTATAATCGATTGCACATAAGTTCTTCAAATTTAAAGATTTATTCATCTCTTGGAATTACTATTCTTGTGCGATTGCTTATCGCTTGTGCTCTTAATTTTAATAAAGGAGGTAAATTACAGGTGCAGACTTTGGTTCACTGTATAAAGTAATGAATCGAATCTACGATCTCCTAATACGAATTCAAACTTATCATGATCTAATTACTTAACCTATACTTTAGGGGTTTATAAGCTACCATGTTGCTAACTGATGAGTACTGAGAGGAGTTAGAGAGAAAGTGAGAAACTGTAATCTAGATAGGGCAAAATGGTCCTTTTACTTTGTTTTTAAATACAACAAAAGTAAATAAATTTTGAAAATTTAAGAGTGATTGATCCGCTTTTATCAAACTTCAAGAATAGTTAATAAAATTTATTCTAAAATATAATTATATCATCGTCCACATTATATGAATAATATGATTGATAATTCTAACCATTCAGAAAAATAATTAAATAGCTTAAAATTATGAATAAATAATATTTATCAAAACAAAATATGAATAACTAATTAAATGTTTGACACTAGAAATTGGAAACAAGAAATTTGGCTCAGTATGAATAAAATGGTAAGGAGTTTTATAATTTATAAACTATTTAATACTTTGGATAAAAATTAAAATCGATCAATTGATATTAACGATTTTAAAAAAATAATAATTTTGACATTTTTATTGAAATTTTAAGACTTTTCTTGAACTGGACCAACTTAGTGACCAAGTCCAATTAACATTAATACTATTTGCATCTATGCCACGACCATTTTTAATTTTTTAAAATAATAAAAATATATTTATTTTTATATTTTTAAAAATTAAAAATATAAAAAAATTAAAATAATAAAAAATAATTTTAACTGTTTTAATCTAAAATACTTTTTAAAATACAGAAAATGCTACATACAAAAAGAACGCATTTTTAACAATTTTAAAATAAATACTTAAAATATAAAATTAAAAATAAGTTTAAAACTTAAAAATGAAAATTAAAATAAGAGAAAGGTTTAATAGTTCATATACAATTTAATATATTATTAAAAAAATTATTATTAACTTTTAAATTAATTATTTATATTTTTATAACTTTTAAATTAATTGTTTGCGGAAATATATAATTAACATAGTTACATAAACGATTAAACATGATTTACAGTCATAAGTTCATCAATTCAGCTAATATACACAAAAACGATGCATACACACATACATACATACAGATATCGATACACGCGCTTTACCGTATAATATACGCAACCGAACCTACAATCATACATCTTCTCCGAACAAAGGTCACCGGCCGGACAGGTTCGAGAAGTCGGAGGCCAGCCGGGAGGCGATCGCAGAGTGATACATCGGATCGTGAATCGACGCCGTGTCGGTCGTCATCATCCGGAGCCGCCTGGCCTTCTCCTCGGTGAAACCGCCCGGAGCGAACCGCGATCGGGCCAGCTTGAGGTCCGGATTCGAGTCCAACTCGCCCTTGGCCTTGCCGTTGCGCTCGGAGTGGATATAGTCAGGCTCGGAAGACCAGCCGAAGAGCGGCGTCCACCAGCAGGACGGCGAACCGCGACGAGTTTCCGGCTTTCGGTGCCCGCCGGCGGCGCTTCCGCGGACGGCGATCGACTGGAAAGGTACTAGATTCATAGCCATTTCTCGGTGTGTACACGCACGTATAGATACAGAGAGAGACACCGATTGGGGCACGTCGTTGGGTTGATTTGGAAAGCGAAAATACAAGCGAAACTATTTGGGGGTGTATAGAAGGAAAAAGAATCCTTATTGTATGACCATAATACCCTTGGACCCAGGGGTGAATTTCATAAAATGCCCAACATCTAGAACGATATATATTTACCTAATTTCTGATTAAGCTAAGTTAAAGGTCTCTCTCTTCTCGTCCATTGGGGTCAAAACACACCAAGGAAGGATGGTAAATATTCTTGGTCTTGTGCTTTCACAACATAAATATGGGTTAAATATGGGAGATTTCCAACTTATTTAAGTTGTTCTTCGAATACCCATCATTATTGTTAGTGTTAGGTTAAAAATCTTGTTCGTAACCAAGATTGATCTGGTAATAAGAAGTCACAAAGGGAACTTATTAGGGTCAATTCACGCACAAATTATCTTAAGTGTCTAATAAATCCATTAGTACACACGGGCAGAGGCCCATTTACAGAACTTGGGCTCCATTAGGCCCATTTACAGGACTGGGCTGGGCTCTGCTTGTCTGGAATGAGAAGAAGTCCAGACGGGTTTGTGATAAGAAGGAACTTCTTAATATTTTAAACTGGACCAAAAGAAGTAGAGAATTTCAACAAGTCAAGAGTACAGAGAATACACATTACAGTTCAATTAAAATTTTTGTAATTGACAGTTTTGAATTTATCATTTTGCCATAAATTAATAACCCATCAAAGGAGGTTTATGTTATTAAAACTAGTATTATCATATTATTTTTGTGATTATTACCTTAAGATTACTATGTGGTTACAATTATATGACATTCTTAATTCTCGTAAAATGTGAAATTTCGTGAACCTATTGAAGGTTTTGATGCATGCATATAGGATGGTTAAGAGGAAGCTTTTAGGTCCCATTAGATTACTAGCAAAGGGAGCAGCACCAGCCACTGAACATGGCCGTACGTAAGTGTTCGTTGAGGCCTAATAACCAAAGACTATAATAGAAGAAGGAAGAAAAGCATGAACTGTCCCCACAGAGTAAAATATGTGGAGTTTTATACAGAGTATTAGGAATCAAATTTGAGTAAAATATGTGGAGTTTTAAACAGAGTATTAGGAATCAAATTTTTGTATCGGCATTTGTTCTAGTTGAACTGAATATTTTGCTGTGTATATATATATTGTAACTATATCTGAGTTTACTTGAAAGATGAATCGGGAGGAAGCCCGTCCACCACAGAACTAATAGATAAAACTCAGAATCTGTGTTATAAAAAAAAAAAAAAATGAAGTGATATTTAAATGACAAGTGCAATATCAATCATGACAACTCCTCTCCTGGGCTTAAACCCATGTCTAGGAATGGGACACCACTGCAGGTAGTCTTTCCCTGGAAGTAGTCACTTTCAGTCGAAAATGCGGGACACTGGTTGCAGCCCACTTCGGGCGAGTTCCCAAGTCCTTGTGTCGGCATGTTTCTTGGGAGGTCTTAATTCTATCACACTTGCTGGTCCTACACTTTTAAATACTCTCAAAGGCTAATTAGCTAGTCTGACTAGAGAGAAGGGACCATATCATAACCGTGGGGCAAGTGGTGACCACTCTTAGGCTATTAATTTTGACTAAAAAAACTAATTTTTTTTCTTTTTTTTTTTATGACTCATGCATTTGGGTTTCGTTTGTTTAATCTTAAAAAAGATTGGTCTTTCTCTTTAGTTCAATCTCCGAGTAAATTAGATGCAATCACAATTCTATATACTTTTAAATGGATATAAAGTCAATCCCCACTAAATAAGATATTTTTATTTTCACTAAGAATTAATTCTCTGTCACTATCAAGAAAATTTAAACTTGATCACTTGCGCTATGTTTTGGGAGCAAACCGAAATTTTTTTGAAAGATATGGTTGTTGGTTATTAGAAAAAAATAAGTTTTTGAGTAAAAAAAATACACAAATAATTCAATAAGGTTGTGTGACCTCCTATCTCTTTTATTAAAAGGCTTGGCATCAAATGAAGCTCAAATGCATTTTTTTTTTTTTTTTGGTTTCTAAGATGTGGTATGTATCCTTAAAGGTCAATCATTTCACTTGGCATGTTTCATGGTGTCTAATATCTATGTCAATTAAACTATGTGACCACAACCCACATGGAGAGGAAGAGAGCTTAATTAAGCAAATGGGAGAGGACAAATGACTTGTTCAGCTTTGTCAATGTGATGGATCTCTTAAGATTCCCAATGGTCCAACTGTAATCTTTTTTTATTTGTTTTATCTCAATGATTGTCGTTCAAAGTGGACATCCCCCAAGCTCTACATGTAGGCTGGCCCCCTTTACCTATACTCATATGGAGCCCTTCAAAATCTAAGAAATTTGCTTTTATCTTGTTTATTTTTTCAGTGATGAGATGCTTGTAAATTATTAATATTAAACAGTCAGCATAGGAAAATAATGTTCTTATACAATTTTTATACAAAAAATATTATTATCAGAATGTTGTAGTGGTATTAACTGTAATAAATCATTTTGGTGGCTTTCATTTTTAATGTATGCTCCTTAACAAATTACATCTCTTTTCCTTTTTCTAAAAATTTCGTATAAATTATATTTCAGTTTATAAAAATACATACATATATATATATATATGACACATATTACGTTACTCCTTCCAATATTAATTTGTTAGGAAGGTTTGTAGTGCTTGAGTATTAATGCACATTACTCATAAAATAGTATAAATTTCTGTTTAATTATGTGCTAGCTATTATTGCTATTGATGCCAAACACATCGAATGTTCAGTTGGGGAAAGGAAACAAAATGAATGGTTGTCTTTCTTTCATATTCATGCAATCCCTTCCTCACAAATTAATGGTCCAAATTAAGATAAGAGAAGGTGTCTGGAGAATGGGCTTCCTCCCACATGCAAAATGAGCACATTATTGGACCCTTCTAGGAAGGACAAACCCTTCAAAGTTTCAAACATCTTGAGGATTCACTAGGGACCCAGAAGAGACCTCCAGCTTCCCCTTTGTTTCACTTTGCCTGTTCCTACCCCATGCGGGGATGAGAATCTCGTTGAGTTAAATTTGTATATATCATGTGTAATTCCTATAGACACAATATTCAAAACCCTGTCAGTCTCTCTATCTAACACCCAACATAGGCTGCTTCTCGCACATTCTTGTGTTGTCATGAATGATGCATGCTTACATGATTCCAATTTGTAGAAGAGTCACAAAAGCCGCCCACTTTGCAAGGGATTGATTGATTTGTCTGGGATTATGTATCCTCCCAATTCACCAACAGTCCAACATGCATGATTGAAGACACAAATAAGATCGCATTCAAAATCAATATTGCAATATATATGATGGTAAGAAATATATTGCAATATATATTGATGAGAACTAGCAACTGACTTGCTGGTGTGCTTTAAATAAATTTATCAAAATACATATAATAATAGTTCACAAACCAAATACATTGGAGTAAACCCATAAAATTTTTTATATAAACTCCCTCTTAAAAAAATAATTTAAACCCTAAGATCATAAAAAAGCACTGTAACCTTTTATCATCATAATTAGCAAGGGTATAAAGAGGTCATTCAACAAAGGCGGGGGAAGGGGGGGGGGGGGGGAACCTTCCTCAGTTGAACCCAGAATCTTCTCTATTCAACAAGATGGGATGGGGAGGTTATCTCCTTAAAAGGACATTGATTTTGTTCAGCACAACATTTATGGGGTAGACAAAAAGATCAAAATACAACAACATTATTGTACTATATTTTGCTTTCCTTTTCAAAGTTAGAAAGCTACTACCTTTGGAGAAATCCTCAAGCCTGTTCACACCACCAATCTCACTTTTGCCCACTAATTAGTTAGTGCAGTTAAGCTTGCTCTAATAAAGCTTCAGCCCTTCCAACTACCACGCAATTGGCCATAAGTTTAGGTGAGAAAAAGATAATAATTAATAAACCAATTAATTAAAAGGCGCTACAAAGTGTTGGACCAATCATTCATTCTAAAACTTTTAATACAAACGTAAACGAGTAGGTTAGTTTTTACTGAAATTACAGATCTATTTTACCAAGTGGGGACTATCATTGTGATTATATATACTAAACTTCTTCTTTGCATACAATATTTGCATTTTTAGTGACTTAAGTCAACTGGGCAACTGCAACATTTAGTTAATTAGTGGAATGGTTGAGAATACACTATCTTGCAAAGAAGAGCATGCTAAACTAGATAGCTAAAGGATCAAAAGCAAAATCATTCCCATGTTTTGAGGTTCATTCCATCTTGTAATGTTTCTTGATTTTCACTTCCTTTTTTGGAGCATCTTGTTTTTACTTTGTTTACAAAGGCAACAGACATATATAAAAGCCCATGTTTCCTGGCTTTTTTTTTTTTTTTTATATTTATATACAAAACCTATACCCTAAACTTTAGATTCTAAGGTAACATTTGTTAAAGTTGATAAGATAAAATTGTATCAAAATAAGATTAGAATGTTTTTTAACTCAAGATATGAAATAATTAAAATAAGGTTATGAAATATTCTAAGATTTTTATCATATTATTTGTTAAATTTTTTAGAATGCATTGAAGGACATACGAGTTATTTTTTTCTTATTTATAAAGTTCAAGATAAATTTATCTAGAGGGGGAAGAGATAGATAAATTTATCTAAACAATCTAAAATAAAAAGTCATGTGACTTTTTTTTCAAGAGTTGGCAAATAAATTTAACAAATACAATAAAAATCACTTTTATTTAAAATATTTTTTATATTTTATTTTTTTCTGCTCATATCTTGATGAACAAACATTACCTAAGTAGATATAATTATCGTCGCTGTTGCTCATGTTTTTGATTATACCTTTATTGATAGTTTATTATTTATAGCAAAAAAATTATATATGAGTTGATAAAGCTGTTAGAAAAAGTATATATATTGACGGTCATAAAAAGTATCTTTGGCTATTAGAGTTTTCACTGTAGAAAGAGCGGAAAATTTCCCTTCGCACGCGGAAGGAGAAATTTTGCAAGGGAAGCCACCAGATACAATGAACCTTGGTGAGCATATGGGACCGTCCATTTATTTTATTAAATATAAATAATTATTCTTCATGCGCAATTATGCTTGACTTTTACTCGAACATTGCAATTTCTCTTTTGTTATTTATTTAACACGATTATATTTTTTTAAATACTAAAATTACCCAGTCTTTTTCTATCTAATGTCTCTATTTCAATTCTATCATGTTTATTATACTTCTACAGCAATTAGAAAGCTGACTAAATAGTCCCCCCAACCCCCAACTCTCTATCTTTCTTAATTTATTATCGACTAACGTTGAAGATGATGCAGGGATAATAAGTGATGCACGATCGCTGAACGAATAGATAAGAAAGTTTGTGATTGAAAATGACGACGATGGATGATTGATTCCTGAATGTATAATGGCCTTCTTCAACTGTTATAAATGAATTTTGGTGCGTTTTTGGTGGACCATCCATTTATTTTATTAAATATAAATAATTATTCTTCATGCTCATAATTAATCCCCAAAAAATGGACACAATCCCTTTCATAGAAAAAAAATATTTTTGCCTCCTTAAACAAATTAATTATACTTTATAACTACTCAAACAAATTAATTACACTCTATAACCACTTTAAATGTTATTTTCGATTGTAGTTGTGAGAAGAACATATTAAGATAAATCTAAACTGAAAATTATGAGAAAAAATTGAAATTGAAACTACACTCGTAGTTGAGTTTAACTATTTAATGAAATTGCACTGTCAAAAGTGGTTATAGAGTGAAATTAGTTTGTTTGGGGGAGAGGGTAAAAATATTTTTCTTTTCCATGAAAGAGGTTAAAAACAAATTTTTTATTTGAGATGTGGTTAGTTTTTGTATTTTTTACTAGATTACCCTTGACTTTTAATTGTACGTCATAATTTTTCCTTTGTTTTTAATTTAACACCATTATATTTTTTTAAATACTAAAAATACCCTTTTATTTCTATCCAATGTCACTGATTCAATTCTATATATCATGTTTATGATACCTCTGGCACAATTAGTCAGCTAGCCAAATAGTCCCCCCCAACCCCCAACTTTCCCTTTCTTAGTTTATTGTCAACCACTAATGACACTAATGACCAACGTTGTAATGACCAATGTTAAGATGATGTAGGGATAATAAGTAATGCATGGTCGCTGAATAGAAAGATAAAAAAGTTTGTGGTTGAAGATAACGACAATGGATTATTGATTTCTGAATGTATAATGACCTTCGTCAACTATTATAAATGAACTTTGATGCGCATATGAGGGACCATCTATTTATTTTATTAAATATAAATAATTATTCTTCATGCGCAAACTATCCTTGACTTTTAATCGTACTCTGAAATTTTTCTTTTGTTGTTAATTTAACACCGTTTTATTTCTCTAAATACTAAAAATTCCCATTTTTTTTCTATCAATGTCTTTGTTTCAATTCTATATGTTTATTATACCTCTGCCACAATTAGTCAACCAACTAAATAATCCCCCCCTCCCCTGACCCCCAACTTTCGCTATCTTTCTCAGTTTATTGTCAACCAGTATTGACACCCACGACCAATGTTGAAGATGATGTAGAGACAATAGGCGATGCACGGTTGGTGAACAAAGAGATAAGAAAGTTGGTGGTTGAAGAAAACGATGACAGATCAATGATTCTCAAATGTATAATGGCCTTCGTCAAACTGTTATAAGTGAACTATGGTGCACATATAATGGACCATCCATTTGTCTTATTAAATATAAATAATTATTCTTCATGCGTAGACTATCCTTGACTTTTAATCGTACTTTACAATTTCTATTTTGTTGTTAATTTAACACCGTTATATTTTTTTAAATACTAAAAATACCTTTCTTTTCCTATCCAATGTCTCTATTTCAATTCTATCGTGTTTATTATACCTCTGTCATAATTAATCAATCAACCAAATAGTCTTATCTCCCCCAACCCCCAACCTTATCTTTCTCAATTTATTTTCAACCACTATTGACACCAACGACCAACGTTAAAGATGATCTAGAGATAATAAGTGATGCATGATCGCTAAACAAAGAGATAAGAAAGTTGGTGGTTGAAGATGACGACGATGGATCATTGATTCCCGAATGTATAATAGCCTTCATCAACTGTTATAAATGAACTTTGGTGCGCATATGGTGGACCATCCATTTATTTTATTAAATATAAATAATTATTCTTCATATGTAGACTATTCTTGACTTTTAATCGTACACTATAATTTTTCCTTTATTATTAATTGAACATTGTTATATTTATCTAAATACTAAAAACACTCTTCTTTTTCTATCCAATGTCTCTGTTTCAATTTTATCATGTTTATTATAAGTTTTCCACAATTAGTTAGCCAACCAAATAATCCCTCATCCCCCAACTTTCTCTATATTTCTCAATTTATTGTCAATCACTATTAACACCATTACCAATGACCAACATTCAAGATGATGCAAGAATAATGAATGATACAAGGTCTCTGAACAGAGAAATAAAAAAGTTTGTGGTTGTAGATGACGATAATAGATCATTGATTCCCGAATATATAATGGCATTCATCAACTGTTACTAATATTTATACTCATTATCCTTTCAGCTCTCTTAATATAAGGCCCAAAAATGAAAATTCATCTAGTTTCTAGGATAGTATAACAATCTTTAGCAACCGTTCATGTAAGAGTAACACGTGCCTTGTAGAGTTCTTTTTCAATAAGCAAGAATGAGACGATGTTGCAAAAGGTCTTGTTAGCAATGCGATTTTCCTAGTAGTGTGATGCCATCATCGATAGGAAACCTTATCACAATGGTATTGTTTCCTTATGGCAATGGTGTTGCGCCATTGGGGAACCCCTATTGTTGCAACATGTAGCAAGCGATGGGAAACCCTATCGCGTTGGTACTATTTTGTCATAGCGAGGGCATCACATGCTAACAAACCATTGTTGATGAGATTTTGAATTGGCCTTGTCTATTTAGTTTGATTATGGTGATGGTAATTGCCTTCTCCAACAATAAAGATAAAAGAGATGAGTATGGAGAAAGAAGATACAGGTATTTGGATTATTCTATCTTATCTTTACATATATTTGAATTATTCTATTTTGTCTTTAATAGAAAGAGAAGTTATGACTATTTTCAGAATGTGCCACCCATTATTTTATAAAGTTGGAGTCACATCATCATTTATATTATATTCTTTCTTTTTTTAATTTATTCACTAAGTCAACATCTAACAAATTTTAATGGTATATTACTTATAAGTTATTTAAATATAATTTTATACTAAAAAATGAAAACAAAATTTAAACAGATTCATTCATGAATAACATATTCAAACAGGCATACAAATATATTGGGAGAAGACATTTTAATACGTAATAATTTAAAATAAAAGATAAAAAATATAAATAATATTTGAAGTCGTGATTAATAATGATATAATTTTTTTTATTAAAAAAATTATAAAAATTATGTGTCATTGTTTTTTTTTTAATAAAAATTTTACACGTTATTATGACAGTTAATTATAAATTTTAATATTATTTTAAAAATAAATATTAAGACAGTCAAGACTCAAGAGGTAGAAGGGCTTCGGTCAACTGTATTCTGTATCTGCCGTCGCACGTAAAAGTCAAATTCGTTGTTCTGAGTTCCTTAAATGCCCCAACCGTATTGAGGTTGACTCCACGGTCGGGCCCATTAAATCGTGTGAAGGGGGAATGGGTCCCCCTTGTTTTAACGGATTAGGATCGGATCCGAATCCGGGGACAGTCTCGTAATATTGAGCAACGGCAGGGGTATTACGAGAAACGCGTGAATCCCGCCGTTGGAAGTCGGAAAGGTAGTTTGGAGCGTGAGTGTTAGTTGCACTGACCCAACACGGAGATCTGAACCGATTGAGCTCAGATTCCCGATACGTGACGTGGGGCGCTTTTTTTGTTTTTTTTTGTTGGGCCCCACTACTAGTCTGTGACACTTTCGTAGGCCTTTAAAAGTTTTTGACAATTTTAGTAACGGTAATAGGACGGTTATACATTAATATATATATTGTATTATATTTTTAACATTTAAATAATTTTATTAATTAATAATAATATATTTATTACTACTTAACTATTACATTTAAAATAAAGATTAACATTACATTAAAAATAAAAATAAAAAATCTTATTGATGTGATGATGACATCTAAGAGACTAAGGTTCACATGGAATATAAGAGAAAAGTCTTAAGTTAAAATTAAGACCTGACTAAGTCAAATTTATAGATACAAAAAGGTCTATTCTAGTCTCAAGAAATTTTTTTCTCTAATTTGTACTCCCATACGTTTCTTTCTTATTCTTCGTTTCAATAACTGCCAAACATATTTTTTCTTCAATAATGTGAGAAATTTTGCGTCGTACTTTTATTAAAAAATATTCTATATAAAGAGATAATGAAATATAATTTTCTTATTCTCTTTTAATGCATAGGATGCACTGCATGACTGTTAATAATATCACCAGTCATAACTTTTAACATTATTCATTTTTTTTTTCTGGTTGCCTTTTCTCTTAATTCTTCGCCTATGCCGGCTGAAATGCCAATGAGAAGATTTGTTCACCACCACAACAGTTTATATCAATTCAAACATGATGGTGTAAATTATGATATCATCGTTTATAATATAATATTATTATTTAATGAGACTAATTAAAGTTTATATTTTGAAAAAATCAACTATGGCGAGGTCTATGAATACAGAGGTACCAAAATTATATAACTTTTGTATATTTTTAAATTCTATTTAGATATTATTTTTCGTGGTTCATAAATGTGGAATTAATGGGTGAAAATGACTTGTCAAACTGACTTGGAAGAGACAAATTTATGTCCAAACTTGGAAGGTAGAGAGCATCTCCCCTTGGAATGGTAGTGTCTTATCTCCCAAGGCCAAATTGACAGTTGTTTGGCATGGAAAAGGCACCCACTTGGAGTGCAATTTTGTTCACCCACTTGTGCCAATTGCCATCTCTTGATTGAAACGGCGGTGGATCAAATCAAGTGTTACAAAATAACTTTCTTTTTTTTTTCTTTTTAGTTTTTACCCGAATCATTGTCAAGGGTATTATAGTCATTTTCAACAAACAAGATTTAATTTGGGGATTATTACGTATTAGGGAATTTAGATTCAAGATTCTTTATATTTATTTATTTAGGTAATTTTTGTTCACTGAAATATAAATAAAAAAATATAAGATATGAAAAATATTACAAACTTTTATAATTTTCAATGTATTTTTTAAACTTATCTGACTACTATTAAAAAAAAAGTCACGTGATTTCTTATTTAATATTTTCTAAATATATCTATCTCTTCTTCCTTTCAGATTAACATATCTTGAATCTTACAAATGAGAAAAATAATGTATATGTTCTCCAGTGCATTTCAAAAAAGTTAAATAAATAATTTAATAAAAATCTTAAAATATTTCTTAACCTTATATTGACAATTTCATATCTTAGTTTGAAAATCATTCAAACTTTATCTTAATATAACCTTATCTTATTTATTTTAACAATTACTAACTTAGTGTACTTTCATCAACACACTAATATGTGTCATTTTACGTTACTAAGACAAGTCGAAATATGATAAATCATATTGTCATCCCTATACACGACATCAAGTAAAACATTTAAAGAAAGACAACTAAGAGAGGAGGATTGAGCCCCATGCAAGTAAAGAATAACGAAATCCCTCCCTATTATTAAAGTTTGGATTTCATAAAAGTATTAGGATCTTCATTCTCCTTATTCAAACAAAAAATGAGTGACCTTTAAATAATAACTTCTCAATTATATAATTTGAACGATACAACACAATGGTACACACTTACTTTTTTCTATTTTTTACGTGTTATTACGTCTTTATCATTTCATAATTTTTTTTTCTTAAGATTCCAATAACTATCCATTTAAGTATTAGAGAGCTCGTTCAACCTTTGTCGGTCTACTTTAATAATAGGGAGGGATTTCGTTATTCTTTACTTGCTTTTCTTTAAGAGTATATGATCTTACACCTTTTGAGCGATGATATGTTCTTATAGTACTGTATATTATATATGTATATATCTTTGTGTTATACAATAAAGGTAATGTACATTTTTTTTTTCTAAATCTTCAATTTCTTTTGGTAAGTTATTTTTCCAAATTCTCTAAAAGAAAACAAAATTAAAAAAAAATATACGATAATCAAAGAAGCCCTACAATATCTAATGGTCTTAAAGACCTTTCTTAGTTTTCAATATGCCATTAGCAAAAAGAAAGAAACATTTTATGGCACCAAAGATTACATTAATATTCTGTCACATTCCCTTGTTGGACACATAAATCGTTGACTTAACACTTTGTGCAATCTAATTTAATTAATGGTTATATATAATTGAATTAGGAAAGAATATATTTTATGAACCATCCAAAAAGGAATAAAAGATATCTTTCTTCTCTTACTCGTTTATTTTTTGGTTGGAATGATGGTTGATTTGAGGGTTAATTACATATATAAAAGATATTAATTTTATTTCATACTTTTAATTTTAAAATTACTTTTTATTTTTTTTTCAATTTTATATAACACCATTCATTTTTGTTATCTCACATTAGATAATTGTCGATGTAAACCAAAAAACCTTAATTAATCTTGTTTACGTGAACTATGCCACTACGTCAATTCTCATTCCTTTTGATTCTCACCCTGACAATGTTGTGCAATTTTAGATAGCTTGCATGATCTCGTGAGAATGAGAAGTGGAGAGAATTAACGTGGCGTCATAATCCACGTAACTAAGGTTCATTTAGATTTTTTATTCATATTATCGGACCACATTAATAATTAATAACGAGATCAGATGATAGAAGTTGACGGTGTTATAGATATGTTATATCTTAAAAATATAATAACAAGAATTGAAAAAAATTAAAAAAGTTATTCTAAAATTTAAAATAGGGGATAAAGTTAGTATTTTTTTTATATATAATTAACTCTTGATTTGGTATAAGGATTTTCACCGACGAGTGTTAATATATCATATTTTAAAATATTTGTTGATCCATAAAAAAGTTCAAATTAAATATTCAAAAGAAAATAATATTTAATGAAATGCAAACTCCAATAATGAATTGAATTGGATGGGAGAGTCCAAATTGCAGTATATTACAATAATTATAATAATAACCATATAAACATCAAAGGGACAATTGGCATTTAATTAATTAATTGATCAAACTCATCCGGTCTCTTATTTGTGGCTGAGGGGGAGGCTAAGGATGAAAGTCAACCAACCCTCTTCACATTTATTTGTGGGACGATCCTACTACTAGTCTGAGGACTGAACAGCATATATGTAACAAACGAATTATTTATTTTATACCAAAGTATTATTGTAATTGTCATGACAACATTAATTATTGTGTACTATATATATAATGTAAGTAATATTATATCAATGGATGATATTATGGGATCACACCGACCTACATGGTATGGGATAGGATGGGGTGGGACAGGCGACTCCATTAGTAAGAAATAGAATATATTATTAGGTGTGAAATTTGGAATATGAGATAATGTAATTAATGTAGATGTGGATGTTAATTAATATAAACAAATCCCAGTGATCAAAATTAAAAAAAAAGAAAAGAAAAATCAGATCATGAATTGAATCTGAATGTCAGTGTCCATAAATATCAGGGGGATACGGGTCGGGTGGGGGGACGGAATTGGTAAAGCATCTCCTCGTATCTGCCACCGGATGTGTATACACACGGACGAATCCGTGTGGCGGTCTGGGAAGGGAATGGGGGCAAAAGCGTCATTCAAGGGAGTTTCCTTGAAACTGAAGTCTGTGGGGACAAGGAGAAGAGGAGAGACCCGTCTCCTCTTCCTCCTCTCTCTCTCTCTCTCTCTATGTGCGTGTCCAGTCTCTATATATATATGTGTGTGTACACGGAGAAAGAGGGAGACAGTGAAGAGAAAAAGCCAGAGAAACTGTAACAACTAACGCAAGAGAGAGAGAGAGATATGAGAAACGGAGGAAGGCTGTTCAGGTCTTCAATATTGTGTGGAGCTGTGGAGCAAGAGATTGAACAGTTCTCCAGAGACGGAAGCCATTACAGCCTATCCACCGGAATCCTTCCCTCTCTCGGCGCCAGAAGCAGCCGCAGCATTAAGCTCCACCCATTCATCGTCTCCCCTTACGATCGCCGCTACAGGTTTCTCTCTCTCTCTCTCTCTCTATATATATATCTATATATATTATTTGTATATACAGTTTTATACGGCATTGAATTTTTGCTCCTTTGATAGTAACGAATGATGCCAAATACCAACTTTATTTATAGTTTCCTTCGTTTTCTCGGTGTTTCCTCTTCTTTCGTGTTTCTTTTTTCTTTTTTTTTTTCTTTCGTGTTTCTTCTCCATATTGGTTCTTGCCTTTGGGCTTTGGAAGGTAAGATTATACCACTTAAAATTTATTTAGGAAGAAAATATCTAAAACTTACAAAGACTAGAGCTGGACGTTGTGTCTACTATCATTCATCTGTCCTCGAACTTGATGATTTAGTTTTTGTTATAATTGTGCGTGCACAGATCTTCTGGCAAAAATCTCGGGATGCAAGTTTTTGTTACTTTCCATGTTTATATTTTCCGTCGGCTTCATTCCAAAGCGATAATATAAATCATCTCTCTCTCTCTCTCCCTGGGTGTCCTATTACTGTCACAATGCCATAATTGTCTAATTTTATAGTAAAAGAACGATTCAGAATCTTGGTTGCCATATATTATTTTCTATGTTTCTTATACATTCACTGTTGCCATTTTCCTGAAAAGTTGTATTCAGGTTGGAATCTCGCAGTCCTTTCTGCGAAACACATTTCTGGTAAACTGTGGTGCTTTTTCTAGTTTCTTTTCCTTTTTGTCCAGAGAGATAATCTTACTTTAATCTCAAATGATGAAAGTTTTTTTTCTATGTTTTCAAATTAGTTCTAGTTTTTGATTGTGCACATGGGTTCGAAATTGCATGGTAAAAGTGTTGGACCAAAAGGGCCCGGAAAATTCCATTCTTTCGGCTTGCAAGTCTTCTAGTTGACCGTCTTTGACGACCCTTTGCGAGTTTAGAAAGCCGTGTACGAGTAATGAGTTAGAGTTGATGTCGCTTATTTGGTTTTGAGTTTTTCACATTTTGATGGAAAATTATGATTTGAACACTACTGAAGGTTGTTGCAGTGCGTGTTGTTTTGTGCAAATTCTCAGATTTTCTATAGGAATTTTCTGCTTCCCATTTTATGTACTGGTACTTATATTGAATCCATGGAAAGAGATGGTTTAATTGGTGTTATTTGTTACTTGATTTTCCATGCCTATGAATGCGCTTCCAGCTGAAAATAGCTCAGTTAAATTAATTTTGGCAGGGGATGGGAGACTTTTCTGGTGGTTCTGGTGATCTACACTGCTTGGGTGTCACCGTTCGAATTCGGATTCCTGGAAAAGCCAGAGGGGCCGCTCTCCATCACCGATAACGTTGTCAATGGATTCTTTGCCATCGACATTATTCTAACATTTTTTGTAGCTTACCTCGATCGATCTACCTATCTACTTGTTGATAATCGAAAGCAGATTGCTTGGAAATATGCCAGTTCTTGGCTGGCATTTGATGTCATATCTACAATTCCCTCTGAGCTTGCCAGGAAGATTTTTCCTGGGCCTTTCCAATCATATGGCCTATTCAACATGCTTCGCCTTTGGCGTCTTCGTAGAGTTAGTTCTCTGTTTGCCAGGTAAAACTGCTTCCTTTCTTTATGAACTGTTCTAATTACAGATAAGATTGTGAACATTTTCTTTCAGGTTTTGTACGAAATAAAGTTGTTCTTCCACTTAAGTTCCCATTTTTTTTGGCTCAAACAGATTGGAGAAAGACAGGCACTTCAACTACTTCTGGGTTCGATGTGCAAAGCTTATTTGTGTGAGTAGATTTGAGAATCCGTGGACCATTTGGTACCAAAGTGTAGTGGGTGTGTCCGGTACTTAGTGTCTTATATGGCTTTGGTTGACACTACAGGTCACCCTATTTTCGGTTCACTGTGCTGCGTGCTTTTATTTCCTTATTGCTGCACGCTATCATGACCCAAAAAGGACATGGATTGGAGTAGCCTTCGGTGACTTCCTTCAGCAGAGTCTGGGGATGAAGTACGTGACATCAATTTACTGGTCTATCACCACTCTCACAACTGTTGGATATGGAGATTTGCATCCCGTGAATACGAGGGAGATGGTTTTTGTCATATTCTACATGTTCTTCAACCTTGGAATGACAGCATATCTGATAGGAAATATGACTAACTTGGTTGTCCATGGTACCAGTAAAACTAGAGAATTTGTGAGTAAATCCATATCTTTTCTAAGTTCGGATGGATCAACATTCTCTAACGTTTGTTGCTTTTGTGCACTCCTGATTTGCTTATCATCTTCTACTATTTGTTGGTGTACAGAGAGATACCATTCAAGCGGCATCAAATTTTGCACAGAGAAACCGGTTGCCTCCTCGCCTGCAAGATCAGATGCTTGCTCACTTGTCTTTGAAGTATAGGACAGATTCGGAGGGACTGCAACAGAAGGAGACTCTTGATTCCCTTCCAAAAGCCATCCGATCAAGCATTTCACATTTTCTTTTCTACTCTCTTGTAGACAATGTGTACTTGTTTCGTGGGGTGTCCAACGATTTGCTCTTCCAGCTGGTAATACTAATATACTATGAACTGGCATTACTACCAGTTCTCATTCAAATATATTCCCTAATTCTGGGTTGTGTTTTTCATTAATTTTCAAGGTCTCAGAGATGAAAGCCGAATATTTTCCTCCCAAAGAAGATGTTATCTTGCAGAATGAAGCACCCACAGATTTCTACGTACTTGTTTCTGGCGCAGTGGTAATTATTGATCTTTCTTCTTTTAATCTGTTATGGTTCAATTCACGTATCTTGATTTAGGGTAACTGTCTTTAGATTATAGCTTTAGAGTTTCCTGTTGAAAGTTGGCAGTTTCTTTCTCATAGTTTATTTGTTATCAATGGTTTCTGATGTTTATTTACTTCACAGGATATTGTGGTCCTCAAAAACGGAGTTGAACAGGCAAGTCTAAATCGTAAACTGTAGATAGTAGTCCGTCGAACAATAGATGAATGGTAGATTGAGAAACATTTCATAGTTTCCCCGAAAATTGCAAGTCAGAATTTAACATTATAAATAATTCTTGCAGACTGTTGGAGAGGCTAAAACTGGTGGTCTCTGTGGGGAGATTGGTGTGCTTTGTTATAGGCCACAACTTTTTACAGTGCGGACCAAACGGCTGAGCCAGTTGCTACGAATGAACCGTACCACATTCTTGAATATTGTTCAGGCAAATGTTGGAGATGGAACCATAATCATGAACAATCTTCTTCAGGTCTGCATACCCAATGCACCCAAATAAATTTCCATGCTTTTTCTTAAATAACATGGGATGGGAAGAGCTGTTTTTCATAATGCCAGTTTCCATTCCATGTCAGAAATGTTACCAGATTCCAAATTTGAGGTTTGGTACAGTAGATTTTTGTATCTTTAACGCAGTAGAATACTTAAAATGGATGTTCTTATGATCTACCTTGAGACTGAGAATCTTTGCTTTGTGGGCAGCATTTGAAAGAAATGAAGGACCCAATAATGGAGGGTGTTCTGGTGGAGACAGAGAACATGCTTGCTCGTGGTAGAATGGACCTACCTCTCAGCCTATGTTTTGCTACACTCAGGGGAGATGATTTGTTGTTACATCAGTTGTTGAAACGAGGTCTGGACCCAAATGAATCAGACAACAACGGGAGGACTGCATTGGTGTGTGTCTGTCACTAGCTTTTCACATTTAGTATGCACTTCAATTTCTAAAGTAGCATCGATCTTAATTTTGTTTTATTCGTGTTTTATTTTAAATCAGCACATAGCAGCATCTAAAGGAAGTGAGAATTGTGTGCTTCTCCTACTGGACTATGGAGCAGATCCTAATAGCAGAGGTAATTTCTTGAGCTCTATGAAAAAATCATTATTAATGCCCATTGGGATCTACGTATCTATTGTTTGTTTCTCTTCCTAGTTATTCTTGCACTTTGTTTTATTTGGTTTGCCAAAGCCTACCGTTATTGTATAAGTGTTTTCTTTTCTTAGTAATATTTCTGGATCCCACCATTGATCTCTTCTGCCCCCCCTTAGATTCGCTCCTTCTTTATTTGCTTAGATCCATGGTTCACATGACAACAATCTTGTCTTCGGATAAGTTTACTTTCTTGATTGATTTATAGAAGTTATCCATTGTTCTTTTACCTATGTAGTAGCATTTCAATCACGACTTCTTCCAAGGAGTGATCAGATAGCTGCAGATCTATTTATTTATATTGCCAACTACAAAGGTCAACTGTTTTTGTCAATGAGTGTCTAGTGCTTCTCAATTATGCAATCATACCGTAAAATACACATCCTGGTGGCAATTATGCAGCAACATGGTCCAATCTTATATTCATTGCTTTATTATTCATGTCATTATCAATTGTGGGCCTCCAGAAATCACTGATTAATGCTTCCACACAATTATTGGTCAAGTACAATTATTTTGCCTTTTACTATAGATCAACAATGTTCACATGCCTTGACATCTAGGGAAAAAAAGTCATATTTGCCACACAAATTGAGGAACACTTCACTTCACTTATTGGTCATATTTGTAGTAGTTTCCAATTTGAGGAACACTTCTGACAAGTCCCATGTATTTCACTTTCTCTCCAAGCAAACCTGAAAATATAAATAAAAAGAAAAAAAAATGCCTAACATCCATGTACTTGTAAATGCAGACCTGTTGTGTTTCTAAATTTAGCAATATGAATTATAAATGTATTCAGTTGCATTATCTAATATAAATAAATGTTTAATGCTTATCCATCCTGTTCGTCATCCTTCCCCACATCTTCTTTTGCAGACCCTTTTTCTTGTTCCTAATATATCGTGTCAGTTGTGTTGGTTCATGTACCCTATCCAGATTATATTTTCCCAATATAGCATGTAAGTTGTCTTTCCTTTCTTTGGTGGTGGTTCACAACTTGACACGATTTGTACTAGGAATCAGCAAAATTTCTTGCATCTTCTGTTGGGCTTGCCATGCTCTTATCCACAAGAACTTGTGGGTGCAGTACCCGGATTAGGGAATCTAGTTATCTCATTCCATAAATTTCTTATTGAAGTAAACAGATAATAATGCAGATACCAGCACTCTTATTGACTTTTAAAGCTTAGTCGAGGGGAATGATAAGTCAAAAGGACCAGATACATTCACAAGTATGGATTGGAAGTTGTCCATGTCTGTTGACTTAGATATATAGAGTACTTTTGTCCTTTTTTTGGGCTAAGTGATGTATAGTACTTCTTCATGACAGCATTTATAACTGTATCTATATCATGTCTGCATCATTTGTTGCATCATCATATGCAGTGAATATAGATCATATTATTTCACCTTATCCTGTATAAACTAACACTGGTGGGGGTCAAATTTTATAAATTTAGATCGCTTTCTCTGTCACTTATTTCTCGATTATAATACCTGCCTCCATCTCATGGCCATTGACTCTCATTAGATATAAACCTTGCTCTTTGTTTCGCCCTATCCATGATGGGGAAGGCCAAATTAACTCTATTCTAAGGAGTTATGTACTGGAATTAATTTGTATATTATTGTGACATTGACCAAGCACAAATGATTGACATGGTCATTAACATTAAAATATCCTAATGGTCAACTATTTTAAATCTGTACAGACTCAGATGGGAATGTGCCACTATGGGAGGCCATATTGGGTGGTCATGACCCAGTAGTCCAGCTACTCGCAGATAATGGCGCCACCATAAATTCTGGTGATGTGGGTCATTTTGCATGCACTGCCGTGGAGCAAAACAATTTGGAGTTGCTGAAGGAAATTGTTCGTCGGGGAGGGGATGTAATGCGCCCAAAGATCAATGGGCCCACTGCTCTTCATGTTGCGGTTTGTGAAGGGAACATTGAAATAGTCAAATTCCTTTTGGACCAAGGGGCAGATATTGACAAGCCAGACAACCATGGTTGGACCCCTAGGCAGCTAGCTGACCAGCAAGGACACGAAGAGATAAAAATCCTCTTCCAGTCCAGCAAAGAGGTCAAAACTCAAACTGCCATTGCTATCCCGGAACAGGGGCGTGGAATTCGGTTCCTCGGGAGATTTACAAGCGAACCGGCAATCCGGCCTATGCCCCAGGATGGTACATTAGCAGAAGGTTCATGGAGGCAAACCCGCCCAAGGCGCAGAACCAGTAACTTCCATAATTCTTTATTTGGCATCATGTCAGCTGCTCATGGTGGGAACAGTGACTTACTTTCATCTATACACCAGACTACATATGCTGAGACTGGTACAGAGTATCCTGCAAGGGTGACAATTAGTTGCCCTGGAAAGGGAGATGTTGGAGGAAAGCTAGTGCTACTTCCCAAGAGTTTTGAGGAGCTGCTTGAGATTGGTGCTAGAAGATATGGGTTCTTGCCCACTAAAGTTCTAACCAAGGATGGAGCTGAAATTGATGGGATAGAGCTGATTAGGGATGGAGATCATCTTACCTTCGTTGGTGATGGTGAAGTGAGAGAATCTAAGTGCCAGCAAAATGGTGGGATTTGACATTCACCATCTCTTTGCCCCCATTTTTTCTTTCGTTTTTTTTTTTAATAATTGCATCAAAGGTAAAGTTGTTGGTTTGGCCTCCGTCAGAAAATCCTGATGGGTCATCTAATGTTAAAGAAAATTTTGATATCTGAATGTGTTCCTTGAAAAAGGGAGTGGTTGGTGAAGATACTGACCTTTAGAGGTGAAATGATAGCCTGACAAAGAGCCTAATTTTGCTAGAAGAAGTATACTGATTAGTTTGTGACCGCACTGGAACTCTCCTTGACCGATTTAACTAAATATTTAACCCTTCAAGTTAATATTGATGTCCATTCTGCGAACCCCTTGTGCTTTGGATTATCTGTGAATTGTTTCTTCCTTGCATGGTAGTTGAATCAATTGACTGTTAAAAATGAGTTTCAACCAATAATTTGGAGGGTAACTGGCCGTCTACATCCTGGTGATTTTATTAAGATCAGATTTTGGCAATAATTGGGGGAGGGTAACCACAATTAATTGTTTTGAAATTTGTCAATATCTCAGGCATTGAGCCATGAATCGGGCTCATGATCAAGCCTTATATCTTAAGGTAGCTTGGTGTTTCATAAGTTGAGTCTCTTAGTTCATCGCTGCAATTATCAGTCCCTTAGTTCATCACTGCAATTATCTGTAATATATAGCAAAAGTCGAATACTTGGACACTGCAAAATTTCCTAGGACAATCAGAATTGTTAATAAACTAAAACAATCATCGACTTCTCTACAACCAATCACCAACAGAAAAACTTCTGGGACACATACACAAAACACGACAATTTACGTGTTTAGATTCGTAAAGAATCATATTCATGGTAAGAAGTGGATCCCCCTAGTTAGTCTACTAAATCAATTGAATCAAAGGGTTTACCCAGTACACGCACAAGAACATTACAACATCACATGAAAAAAACAAAAAATAAAGTACAAGGCTTGTCAAAAAGCTTTCACATCACTTAATTGATCTTTTTCAACAGAGCCTTCACATCACTTAATTGATATTTTCTCTTTCATACAAACTGATTTACACAAGATACTGGATGCAATCATTCGAGGGTTTTTGTTCGTACTTTTGTTCAACAAAATACCCTAATTGCAATATATATATATATATATGTTGTGCCATCAATTTTGAGGGAAAAAATAAAAATAAAAATAATAATAAAATATATATAAATAATGTATATTATATATATATATATAAATGGCCAAGGGATGGCCGCAAGGGCTAGCCCCACCTGAAAGAAACTCGCGGCAAGAGAGCTGCGAGTCTGGCCACAAAGGCCCACCTCGCGGCACCATGCCGCGAGGCTCGCGGCCGCATGGCCTGCGAGAAGAGCCTTCGCGGCTGTTAGCCGCGAGGGAAAGGCTCGCAGCATGCAGCCGCGAGCCGCCTTGCGGCTGAGTGCCACAAGGCCCCATTGCCTTGCGGCAGCATTTGTCGCGAGGCAGCTGGGCCTTGCGGCAAAATCTGCAGCGAGGCACAAGTTGTCTCGCAGCAGCCCTTGCCGCGAGGCCCAGCTGCCTCGTGACAGACCTTGCCGCTAGGCTCAGTTTCCCGCAGCTACATCGTAGCAACCCCTCCCATTTTCTTTGGCTTTAACCCACTGAGAAAACGCCACGTGTCGGCACCAGACACCCTTGAGATTCGTGCCCTATAAATACCCAGCTACAGGACATTAATGAGGATCTCCAACTTCGATAAAATCGGTCACTTTGAATACACTTTTACTATTTTCGTGAATAGTCATTGGGATCCGAGACTGACTTTAGCATCTGAGGGTCTTCGCGGGAAAGATTCCCGCAAGCCCTCTAACACATTTTTTTAGCATCAATAGGGTCAAATCCTTGCGGCGAACCTAGCGGCGAAGGTAAAACCTAGCGGCAAAACTTGTGGCAAAACCTTATGGCGAAGCTAGCAGCGAAGCTTGTGGCAAAGCTTGTGGGTGAACCTAGCGGCGAAGCTTGTGGCAAAGCTAGTGGACAAGGCTAGTGGCAAAGGCTTGTGGCAAGGGCTTGTGGCAAAGGCTAGTGGCAAGAGCTTGTGGCCAAGGTTTGTGGCAAAGGCTAGTGGCAAGAGCTAGTGGCAAAGCTAATGGACAAGGCTAGTGGCAAAGGCTTGTGGCAAGGGCTTGTGGCAAAGGTTAGTGGCAAGAGCTTGTGGCCAAGGCTAGTGGCAAAGCTTGTGACAAAGACTAGTGGCAAGAGCTTGTGGCCAGGGCCTGTGGCAGAAGCTTGTGGCAAAGCTAGTGGACAAGGCTAGTGGCGGCGAAGACTTGAGACGAATCCTTGTGGCGAGCATCCTAACAGCAAACTCCCTCGTGACAGCATCTCTAACGGCAACCCAACTTCACCCGACATCAAGCTCGAGTGGACCCCACACATCACAAATTTTAATTGTTGTATTTTGGCAACAACAATATATAAAGAGAGAGAGAGAGAGAGAGTAACATACAAAATGTATTAAACATGCCGGAATTAAGTATATATACATAAATATATAAGGGTCAAACTCCAATTAAAAAGAACTTGTTATTTACAGACTTTAAAATATTTTGACATTTAAAAACATTTTTGAGATACAAAATGATAAATTCCTCCTTGATTCAAAAATATTGATTTTGGATGTGACCGGGCTTGCATTTCTACTTCCAAGTACATTGAGAAAAGATGGGGCTTGCTCAAACTTAACTATTGGCATTGGCTTAGTTGACATATTGACACGAGTAATATAAGTAGAGATTTTCTCAACTTTCATTTAGTCTTTAGCTATGATATCCCTAACAAAGTGCAACTGGACACCTATATGCTTATTCTTTTATGAAAAATACTATTTTTAGATAAGTGAATTGTACTTTGAGAGTCACAAAACATTGTTGGGACTTGATCAGCCATACCCAATTCATGAGTAATTCCTTGCAACCAGATAGCTTCCTTAATTGCTTCAGTAAGAGCAATATATTTCGCTACAGTCATGGACAAAGTCACAATATGCTAGAGATTTGACTTCTGGCTTACTAGGTTTCCACACATAGTAAAGGCATAGCATGTTAATGATCTCCTTTTATTTAGATTTTCTACAAAATTTGAATTACAACAACCTTTTATGCAGCTTGAATCTCTAGGATTTAAACTATATACTAAACCTTTGTTTATTGATCCTTGGAGATACCTTAGAATCCATTTGACAACATTCCAACGCTCCTTAGACTGCTTGCTCATGAACCTGCAATGTCTGGCCTAATTCCTATCATGACATACATAAAGCTACCTACAACATTTGAGTAGAAAACTTTCTTCATCTTTAGATAAATCTCCCTTAATCGCACCTCTGCCATTGAATTTCTCCAACTCGACCTTCGTTGAACCCATCGTCTTCTTGTTCTTCGATCTAGGGTTAGGGCTTCTCGAGTATGTCGCGATTTTTGAAATCAATGACAACCTGCACTCTAATACTAGATGTTAATAAACTAAAACGATTTTTGACTTCTTTACAACCAATCGCCGACAAAAAAACTTCCAAGAACAAGTATGAAACGACACAGAAAATAGAAGAGAAATCAAAGGAAAATTAGAATGAACACACTTGGAACACATACACAGAACACGACAATTTATGTGTTCAGATTCGTAAAGAATCCTACTCATGGCAGGAGGTGGATCCCCTTAGTCAATCCACTAAATCGATTGAATCAAGGGGTTTACGCAGTATATGCACAAGAACATTACTGCATCACACGAATCAAACGAAAGACACAAAAAAGAGTACAAGGCTTGTCAATAGAGCTTTCACAGCACTCAATCGATCTTTCTCCTCTCATACAAACCAATGATTTACACAAGATAGAGAAAACTAGATGCAATCGTTCAAGGTTGTTCGTACTTCTGTTCGTCAGAATACCCTAATTGCAATATATATATATAGAGAGAGAAAGATAGCAGCATACAAAAGATATTAAACATGCAGGAGTTGAGCATATATACATAAATATATATGAGCCGAACTGCAATGATAAAGCATTTGCTATTTACAGACTTCAAAATATTTTGAAACACATTTAAAAACATTTTTGAGGCACAAAATAACAAGAATCAAGTAAGGTAAGATCAAGAATTAAATAAAAAGTTTCTGCTTTCTGTCAACATCAAGAAGTTTCAGTTCAAGACTCTTTCCAATCACCTAAAGTGATCATTGACACTCTTAAATGTTAGTCTACACTTCTCTAAAGAATGAAGTGTCTTCATGCTTCTCTTCCCCTTTCAAGAGCCTTCTTCTTCTTCTTCTTATTCTTTACATTTTTTGGTATTTTGTGTTAATGTGGAGTCTTTCTTGATAATATTCTGTAAACTAAATGGCAAAACAAATTTGAGAGTGTAGGCAGTGTCTTGCACACCTAGCCAGAGGCTGGGAATGGTAATCCTGGACTCCACTCAGCTTGATCTTTCAGTATTCCTGTGTGGGTTCATGCTCTAGACGAATCTGCATCGACATAATATACTTCCATCAATTTCTCAAAAATTCACATAAACTATTTTATAGCCGATAAGTTTTCAAGTAATTTACTTCCAAACCGAACAGAACCCAAGTCATCCATTCGTCACTGCAGTTGAAGATAGTAACCAGAACTCACATCTTTCGATTCCTTCCGCTATATATTACCATTTTAGTGACAGGTTTTTGGGGACCGGGCAATAAAGATTACCATGTTCATGAGTAAACCCATACAGATGTATACCGAGCAGGGAAAAAAACGCATATAGATTATGAACGGTAAACATGATGTGACATGAATCTTGCCTGCAGGGAGAGCCTTTCTTCGGTGAAGCTTACAGATCTATACTTCAACTCTCCTCTGTTGGTGGTCAATTCATCCAATATCTCTGAAAAACAGCTTTCGTATCTGCTCTCTTCAGCCGCTGAAAGAGCTGAGTCCCCTAGCTGCACATAGAACGCTGCGGATTAGCTGCAGAGGCTATATTCATACATGTCTCAAAATTTAAGGGTACTGGGAGGAGGGCACCTGTGCCGGCCCCCAGAGACTCCTGGAGCAAATTTAACCGGTTCAGAGAGAGGAAATGAACTAAAGCGAAAAAGTAGTAGGAGCATCTGATGGCAATGCCAGTAATCAAAGGATTTCTAGAAGTGATTCATAAAGACATATCTAAACCAAGTGTTTTTAGTGAGTGCCAAAATCCCATTGGATGGTTTATTCTCAACAAGTCTTTTAGCTAGTTCGACAGTAGGCTTAAAAGATTTCATGTTTTACAGAAAGAACAAATAATCATGAGCATCAACATGAAAGAGATACGAGATGAATAACCCAAAGTCATGAAACCGCGTCTTTTTTCACTTCACCTTATGAGAACGGATTTTGGATGTAATGTATACGCATATTGTATTATCCTTGTTAAGAAATGAAGATTGAATTTTATGTGCTAATGAAAAGTGAGGTGTAGAATTATTATCCGAATTCTAAGAACATTCATGTCAAATCACTAAGAACGAAATAAATAATAAACGAAAGCGTACCTGTATCCATTGTGATGATTGATCAAAACGAGTCTTTTGATCTTCCAATTGATTCTTAGTTTCTTAAAATTTCTCTGTTGATGGGGATGCAGAGAGATAAAAACTACTTAATCAATTGGGGACCATAACCCCTTTATATAGTAGTTAATAACAACTTCTAATATTTCCAAATTGGCCCCTCACCAATTTAAAAATATAACTTATGTCTCTACACATTAATTCTACGATAATTTAATACCCAATAACCCAAAAAATAAACTTTATAGATCACTTTTAATTGGCTAATCCTTAAGATAGCATTACACATTTCACAATACATTTGTGGCCCTATATATAGAATAATTTATTTTCAACAATCTCCCACTGGGCCACATATGTAACCTTACAAATGTGCACAATCTTATGAGCTCCAAAATTTTTGCTATCACTATTAAGGGTATTTCCGAACAATCTCGTCCATTAATTATATTGATATAGGATCAAAGTAATCTTCGTCACATTTAGCGTGACTAAATTCATCAATGGTCATGTATACCAATATAACCAAATGACATAGATTAATCATGGATGTGTAGCATGAAAATTACATGTGATGTGATCCAAACATGTCTATTTCCAACTGGTCCTACCTTATTCCTTAGTGAGATCAATACTGAATATAATATATCAGAGTGAAATGAACCGAATACTTTATTTCTGTACAGAAAATATTCAAATACAAGAATGTCTCTATAAACAAACATAAAACAACGAGAATACAAACTCCCACTAAAACATGATATCCTCACACAATACAACACCCATATGAACAATGTGCTCATGAAAGACCTTAGGTGGTAATCCCTTAGTAAGCGGATCCGCAATCATGGAGTTTGTCCTAATGTGTTCTATAGAAATTTGTTCACTCTGCACTCTTTCCTTCACAACTAGGAACTTTATGTCAATATGCCTAGACTTAGATGAGCTCCTGTTGTTATTGGAATATAGAACTGCTGATTTATTGTCACAATATAACTTAAGTGGTTTTTCTATACCATCCAAAATGCGTAGCCTAGTGACAAAATTTCGCAGCCATATTCCGTGGTTGGATGCCTCATAACACGCTACGAATTCTGCTTCCATGGTGGAAGATGCTATGAGTGTTTGCTTGGCACTCCTCCAAGAAATGGCTCCTCCAGCTAGCAGATAAATGTAGCCAGAAGTGGATCTTCTACTGTCTTGGCATCCGGCAAAATCGGAGTCAGAATACCCTATGATCTCCAATTGATCTGATCTCCTATATGTGAGCATGTAATCTTTTGTTCTCTGCAAGTATCTCATAACCCGTTTTGCTGCTTTCCAATGATCCATGCCAGGGTTGTTTAAATATCTGCCTAACATGCCAACAATGAATGCTATATCCAGACGTGTACAAACTTGAGCATACATTAGACTCCCGACAGCTGACGCATAGGGAATCTTCTACATCTCCTTAACTTCAAGATTATTCTTAGGGCACTGACCGAGACTAAATTTGTCTCCCTTAGCGACAGGGGTGTCACCTGGCTTACAATTCTGCATGCCAAATCTTTTAAGCACCTTATTGATATAACTCTTTTGTGATAATCCAAGAATATATCGAGAACGATCTCGGTGTATCTGAATCCCTAATACAAAAGAGGCATCACCAAGATCTTTCATCTCAAAATTCTTTGATAGATATCTCTTGGTTTCAAACAACAAGCATATATCATTTGTGGCAAGCAATATGTCATCAACATACAAAACCAGGAAAATATGTTTACTCCCACTGAATTTTTGATACACACAATCATCCATAGCATTAACCTCAAAACCAAACGAGATAATGACTTGATGAAATTTGTGGTACCATTGACGGGAAGCTTGTTTGAGCCTATAGATGGATTTCTTTAATTTGCAAACCATATTCTTTGGGTCTCCTGACACAAAATTTTTTGGTTGCACCATATAGATCGTTTTATCAATGTCGCCATTGAGAAACGCCGTCTTAACATCTATCTGATGTAACTCAAGATCAAAATGTGCAACAAGCGCCATAATAGTCCTAAAAGAGTCTTTCGTAGAAACCGGAGAGAAAGTCTCTTTGTAGTCGATGCCCTCCTTTTGGGTAAAGCCTTTAGCTACAAGACGAGCCTTATATCTTTCCACATTACCTTTCGAATCCCTCTTGGTTTTAAATATCCATTTACAACCAATGGGTTTCGCACCTACTGGTAATGGGACAAGATCCCAAACTTTATTGTCTTGCATAGACTTGTACTCCTCATTCATAACATCAATCCACTTTTGAGAGTTAGAATCCTGCATGGCTTGATGGACATTAATTAGATCATCATCCACCATTCCAATATCTTCCTCACGTTCTTGAAGAAATACTATATAATCGTCTGGGATAACACTTCTTCTTTCTCTAGTGGATCTCCTTAGTTCTTGAGGTTGTTGAGTTTGTTCTTCAGGAATAATTATTTCATTCTGAATGGAAGGTTGTTCAACATTGTCTTATTGAGATTCTTGATTTTTTTCTTGATCAATGACAGGTATAGAAGCCTGTACATTATCAAAAATAATAGTAGGAATCGAAACCGATTCCTCCTCAAAGACAATGTCTCTAACCTTATTTCGCCCCCCAAACTCAATATCCTCAAAAAATGTTGCAGTTCCCGTTTCAAAAATTGACCTAAGTGTGGGATCATAAAATTTGTAACCCCTAGATCGCTCAGAATAACCAATAAAGTAACTGCTCACTGTTTTGGAGTCCAATTTCTTTTCATGTGGCCTTAAGGCCTTGCCTCAGCTGGACAACCCCAAATGTGAAAATGCTTTAAATTAGCCTTTTTGCCTGTCCAAAGCTCATAAGGTGTTTTGACAACTGCTTTAGTTGGAACTCTATTTAGAATATAAGCTGCAATTTTTGGTGCTTCTCCCCAGAGTGATTTTGGTAAGGTAGAATGACTAATCATACTCCTCACCATATCCTTAAGAGTTCTGTTTCGTCTTTCAACTACACCATTCATGCTAGGAGATCCTGGCATAGTGTATTGTGGGACGATTTCACATTCCTCTAGGAATTTAGCAAATGGTCCTGGACGTTGTTCGCCTAAATCGTCATATCTGCCATAGTACTCACCACCACGGTCAGACCTGACGATTTTAATCCTTTTGTTGAGTTGATTCTCAACTTCAGCTTTAAAAGCTTTGAACACGTCCAAAGACTGAGATTTCTCATGAATGAGATATAGGTACCCATAACATGAGTAATCATCTATGAATGAAATAAAATATTATTGACCATTCCAAGAAGCCGTAGGGAATGGTCCACAAATATCTGTATGAATCAATTCTAAGACGTCTGAAGTTCTGTTGGCACCTAATCTCTTAGTTTTGGTCTGTTTTCCCTTGATGCAATCAATGCAGACATCAAAGTCTATGAAGTCAAGGGAATCCAAAATGCCATCAGACACAAGTCTCCCAATTCTATCTTTTGAGATATGACCTAATCGCTTGTGCCATAATGACGCTGAATTTTTTTTGTTTAATTTGCGTTTAGTACCTCAAGATTCCACATGCAAGGTTTCATGATATGACGCAACAGTATCAAGCAAATATAGGTTATTATATGCATATAATGAACCAATACCAATAACATTTGAATTTAATGAAAGACTAAATTGATTGTTTCCAAAAGAACAATAATATCCAGATTTGTCCAATAAAGAAACAGAAACCAAATTCCGTCTAAAAGATGGTAGAACAAAAGTGCCTTTCAAATCCAAATAATAACCAGTTGCTAATAATAACCTAATAGTGCCTATTACATCAACTTCCACCGATTTTCCATCACCAACAAAGATGTATCTTTCACCATCAGTTGGCTTTCGGTAGTTCAGGCAACCTTACATAGAAACACTTATGTGAGTAGTAGCACCAGAATCTAACCACCAAGTGTTTCTAGGTACTGAAGCTAAATTAACCTCAGAACAGACCAAAGTAAAAATTGTACCTTTCTTTGCACGCCAAGCGTGATATTTGGCACAATCCTTCTTCACATATCCAGGCTTATTGCAAAAGAAACAACCCTTATTGTCTTGCTGTTGTTTCTTCTGTGCTGGACCCGTAGGAGTAGCTTCATATCCTTTCTTTCTTTTCTTGCCCTTATCTTTAGAGGTGCTTGCCAAGTGAGCACTTTCAGTTCTATCATGCTTCAATCTTTCTTCCTCTTGCACACAATAGGAAATGAGCTCATTTAGAGACCATTTCTCCTTCTGGTAGTTGTAACTGACCTTAAATTGATTGAAGTGTGCTGGAAGCGAGATTAATACCAAATGCACAAGCAAGTCATCAGACAGCTCAAGCTTTAATCCCTTAAGTTTTGAAGCAATGTGAGACATTTCCATGATGTACTCCCTTATGTTATCTTTGCCTTTATATTTCATTGAAATCAAGCGTTGCAAAAGCGTGCTTGTTTCAGCCTTATCGTTTTTCGCAAAACGTTTCTCAATTTCGGCAAAGAACTCCTTAGCATTAGTTATCCCTTCAGACGCTGTACCCCTAAAGGCTTCCGGAATGCCGCGCTTAATGATCATAAGACTCATGCGATTTGAGCGGTCCCACTTCTCAAAGTTCCTCCTATCATGAAGTGAACTTTCATCCGTAAGAGGAGCGGGTTGCTCAATCCTGAGTGCAAGGTCTAAATCCATGCAGTCTAAAACAATCGAAATGTTCTCTTTCCAATCCTTGAAGTTTGTCCCATTCAACATGGGAATTGAATTTATATTGGCAGATATTGTAGTAGCAGACACATTGGCTGTATAGAGAACAAAACAACCAAATAAAAACATACTCAATTAATTTCCATAATAAATCAATCAATAAATTCAAATAATAGTGAGCCCCATCTCAAGATACCTAACACAACATTAATATAAAATCTTTGGACAGTAATATTAATTGTAAGTGGTACTCTTGGTGTAGTAATCAAATACTGATAATAATTACATATCAAACAATAAATCTTCCTTTGGGCCGATTTATTGATTACATGTATAAACCGAACAACTATCACACATTTATTACCACATGTGCACATGAAATTATGTTAAACATTTACCTTCCTTTGGGCCGATAAATATTCACACAAATTACATCCACACAACCGTTTACATTTCAAAACAAATTAATTTCCACAAGAGATGTCACTTTGGCGACATATTGTTTCAATTAATTTATTTCAAAATATATATATAAGCAAGCTAATATTTGAATTTACAAAAAAAATGTACCAAATTCCAAAGTGGTGCCCAAGACTAGAAATGCATGCGCCACTAAGACTGGAATTGCATGCCAATATTAATTGATTGTTAACTTCAGTTTTTTTTTTATAATTAAAAATTGTGCTGAATTTAATTAATTAATTAATTAATTAATTAATTGATAACCCTAGGGGTTCAACCCCTAGGGATAGAGGCAACGGTTAGCCGCTCCTCTACTACGATGCCGCGGCCTGGAGGTCGCGGCCATTTTTGTTCCTTAATGCCGCGGCCACTGGCCGCAGCTTTTTACTTTATTGAATGCAGCAGCCAAATGGCCGCTGCTTTCATGACTTTAATACAACGGCCATTTGGTCGCTGCCATCTTGATACCGCGGCCAGATGGCCGTGGTTGTTCCTTAGCGGCGTAGTCTTTTACTGCACCGCAACCGAATATAAAAAACTTATTTTTAAAAAAATTGAATCAGTGACAAAACTCAAATACCATAATGTGAAAAGGAAATCATGGATAAAAACAATACGATTCTTAATGATTTAACATGAAACCGCTCTGATACCACTTGTAGAATTATTATCCGAATTCTAAGAACATTCATGTCAAATCACTAAGAACGAAATAAATAATAAACGGAAGCGTACCTGTATCCATTGTGATGATTGATCAAAACGAGTCTTTTGATCTTCCAATTGATTCTTAGTTTCTTAAAATTTCTCTGTTGATGGGGATGCAAAGAGATAAAAACTACTTAATCAATTGGGGACCATAACCCCTTTATATAGTAGTTAATAACAACTTCTAATATTTCCAAATTGGCCCCTCATCAATTTAGAAATATAACTTATGTCTCTACACATTAATTCCATGATAATTTAATACCCAATAGCCCAAAAAATAAACTTTATAGATCACTTTTAATTGGCTAATCCTTAAGATAGCATTACACATTTCACAATACATTTCCATACGCCCAGTTACTTATTACTGTCAAAATCAGTCAGGTATATGGTTGAAGTGGCAAAGAAGTATAATTTCTGGACTGTTGGCATAGAGATACATACCCTGAATGATGACATCCTACGATTGGGAGTCCAGTTGCCAGCTATTTCCTCATATTCAGCTGCATCCATCTGCTGGAGATGTTTTGGATGGAATAGTTTGGGAAGGAGATTTTGCCGAATGATTATGAGCAAGAAGAGTGGCAATGGGAATAATATCCCAGCTACTGGAATCCACGTCACTCCAAAACAAAATAATAGATATGCCATCTGGAAGAGTGTAAACATTGCAATACTATTGAAGGGCACCAACTCGACAAATGAAGCATGATCTCCTTTCCAGGACGCTGCCAAAATATAGGTGCAGCATCAACATTTACAGGTGCAAAACATTGAAATTTAGGACTGGGCAGTATTTGCCCGAGTTTGAGGATAGTTTCAAATGACATAACTAGTGAATAACTAAACTTTAAGCATTTTGTTACTTGAACCACCTCCCAGGTGAAATAAAAAGCAGTAAGATTCTTTCCCATAACTGGTTTCTAGGGAGGCTGTCAACTGCAGTGTAGGCAAAATATCCCCAAAGAACTGACGTTGGGATTAACTTGATAGCAGGCATGGCAACTACTGATGCTCCCACAATAAATGATTGTAAAAGGTTGGTGACTCTTTGTTCATTATCTCGAACAGGCAAGTGAGCATCAATGTGCTCCTCAAGATTAAGATTACTGCCTTTGCTTCCTCTATCTTCGCTTTCCATGACTGCTTCCTTCAAGTTTTTCAGCTCCTTTGCCACTGAAGGCTGCAGCATAAACCAAAGTGATATAGTTATCCAGGAAGGTAATTGAAGCAATTTGCTTGTACTATTAACTGTTAAATATCATCCCTAATTAATGGGACCCCAAGTTAATGATGAGATGAGTCATCATCTTTAAGTTTGCTCATCTAGTTAAATGTGTGGCTATTATTTAGCCAAGTGTGTGGTTGTTATTTAGTTAAATAAGTGGTTGTAATTGCTTGAGAACTAGTATAAATAGGTGTGTTTAGCTTGCTAGTTTTATTCATTCAAAGAAGTGAGTGGAAACTCATTAGTAGAGAGTTCCAAGTGTAAGTTAGAAATGTTCTAGCAATTGATATAAAAAGTCTCTTCTTCTTTGAGTGGTCAAGTTAGAGTTGTGTACTCTTTTATTTCTTTTCAACATTTGGTATCAGAGCTTTGGTTGTAAATTCTCTTGAAATTCTTAGTATGCTCTGTGGTTGCAGCCTTGACTGATCTTCTACATCAAAAAAGATTTCTTGAGAAATTTGTTGAAGGAGTTTCTTTGTGTCGTGAGCAGTCAGGGACTCTGCAAGTTTGTTATCTAAGATAAAACTTGTTTGATATTATTGAGGTACTATCAACACGATGAGTGATCTTCAAGCAGTTGGAGGAATCAAGAAACTCAACAATCAAAACTACAACACATGGGCGACATGTATGACGTCCTACATGCAAGGGCAAGATCTTTGGGAGGTTGTCAGGGTAATGAAGTTACACAACCGGCGGCAGAAGATGCCAATGGCATCTTGCACAAATGGAAGATTAAAGCGAGTAAAGCAATGTTTGCCTTAAAGATCACCATTGAAGAAGAAATGTTGGAGCACATTCGGGATACTACAACGCCAAAAGAAGCTTGGGACACATTTGCTACACTCTTTTCAAAGAAGGACACAAGACTACAACTTCTAGAGAATGAGTTGTTGTCCATCAAGCAAGGAGATTTAACGATCAACCAATACTTCACAAAAGTAAAGCTTTTGTGCCGTGAAATTTCTCAACTTGATCAAACTTCCCGTATTGAAGAACCCAGAATGAAAAGAATAATCATTCATGGGTTGAGGCCTGAGTACAGAGGCTTTATTGCTGCAATACAAAGTTGGCCTACTCAACCATCACTTGTTGAGTTTGAAAACTTGTTTGCCAGTCAAGAAGCATTGGCGAAGCAGATGGGAGGAGTCTCACGAAAAAGTGAGGAAGAAGCGCTCTTCAGTGGTAAGGGCAAAGATAAATCCAAACAGAATACTGGGAAAGGATCAATAAGAAATGATGATAGATTAGGCGGTAATCAAGGAAGCTCACAGTTAGGGGGAGCTCAGAGGCACAGCAACAAGAATAGTCAATTTAATCAAAGAAAGAAGTTTGATGGAAATTGTTATCATTGTGGCAAGAAAGGCCACATGGCGAAAGATTGTTGGTCCAAGAAAAAATCTGTTGAGAACAATGCTACTACTTCTAGTTCTAAGGAAAATAATGAAAGTTGTTGGGATGCTGAAGCATCATTCACTCCGGTGGAAGAAGAATTAGCTCTCACAGTAACAACACCTGAACGGATTGACTACGAGAATGACTGGATCGTAGATTCGGGCTGTTCAAATCACATGACAGGTGATAAAGACAAGCTGCAAAACATGTCTGAGTATAAGGGAAGTCATGTGGTGGTGACGGCTGACAACTCAAGATTACCAATATCTCACATCGGTAAGGTAATAGTCACACCTCGTTATAATTCTAACCAGGTGCCACTTTAAGATGTCTACCATGTTCTAGGAATGAAGAAAAACTTGTTATATGTGGCTCAAATGACATCATCAGGCTACTATGTCTTATTCGGTCCTCAAGATGTAAAGGTGTATCGAGATCTCAAAATCTCAAAAAAGCCGACAATGGAAGGACGTCAATTGGAATCAGTCTACGTAATGTCAACAGAGTCTGCATATGTAGACAAGACAAGAAGGAACGAGACTGCAGATTTGTGGCACATGCGGTTGGGTCATGTTAGCTAGTCCAAGCTAAGTGTGATGGTAAAGAAGTCGGTGCTTAAGGGACTTCCTCATCTTGACATAAGAACAGACACGGTCTGTGTGAGATGCCAGTATGGCAAAGCACATCAATTGCCATACGAGGAATCAAAGTTTAAAGCAAATGAGCCATTAGAGTTGGTTCACTCTGATGTGTTTGGGCCAGTCAAGCAACCATCAGTTGGTGGGATGCGATACATGGTGACATTTATTGATGACTTGTCCAGGTATGTGTGAGTTTTCTTTATGAAAGAAAAATCTGATACATTCTCAAAGTTTAAAGAGTTTCGAGAAATAGTTGAAGGAGAAGTAGGAAAGAAGATCCAATGCTTGCGTACAGATAATGGAGGAGAGTATAGCTCAGACGAGTTCTCTCAATACCTGCGGGAATGCCAAATACGTCGTCAGTATACCTGTGCCAATACGCCACAACAAAATGGTGTAGCAGAAAGAAAGAATCGACATCTTGCAGAAGTTTGTAGAAGTATGTTACATGTGAAGAATGTACCTGGAAGGTTTTGGGCCGAAGCTATGAGAACAGCAGCTCATGTGATCAACAAACTTCCTCAACCAAGTTTGTTTCACCCTTTGAGAAACTGTGGAAAATAAAACCTACAGTTAGCTACTTTCAAGTATTTGGATGTGTGTGCTATGTATTTGTTCCTGATCATTTACGTAGCAAGTTTGATAAGAAAGCAATTAGATGTATCTTTGTGGGATACGATAATTAGAGGAAATGGTGGAAATGTTGCGATCCTATGAATGGAAGATGTTACACTTCGCGAGATGTGGTTTTCGATGAAGTATCTTCTTGGTGGTCCTCAGAAAAAAAGGTGTTGCCAAATTCGAGAGAGTTTGAAGACCAGTTACAACAAAAGATGGGGGAGCATTTTGTCCAACTCCAAAATTCAAATGAACCAGAAGATCCAAACGACGATGATGGTGTTGAACAAGGGTTAGTTCAAAATCCTTGGCAAACTGGTGTCTATCGACAAGATGGTAGACCAGGTGAAGTGGAAGAGTCAGTTCCACAATCACAACTTAGAAGGTCAACAAGAGCTCGAAAGCCAAATCCCAAATACGCCAATGCAGCCATAGTTGAAGAAGTAATTGTAACAAAACCTGAAATGTTTGAAGAAGCATCAAAGAGTTCTGAATGGATTAAAGCTATGGGAGAAGAAATCACTGCACTGGAGCAAAATCAAACGTGGGATCTCGTGCCAAAACCTAAAGATGTGAAACCCATATCCTGCAAATGGGTTTTCAAAATAAAGTGTCATCCAGATGGGTCGATCGAGAGGTACAAGGCTCGGTTAGTAGCTCGGTGCTTCTCTCAACAGTATGGACTAGACTATGATGAAACGTTTAGTCCTGTGGTGAAACTTACAACAATGCGAGTTCTACTTGCACTTGCAGCCAACAAAGACTGGAGTTTGTGGCAAATGGATGTGAAAAATGTCTTTCTACATGGAGAGTTGGATCGAGAGATCTACATGAATCAGCCAAGAGGATTTGAGAATAAAGCTTATCCAATGTACGTGTGTAAATTAAGGAAGACACTCTACGGATTGAAACAAGCACCCAAGGCATGGTACGGTAAGATTGTTGAATTTTTAATACAAAGTGGTTATGCAATGGCACATGCAGATTCTAGCTTATTTGTTAAAGCTAGTGAAAGAAAATTGGCAGTGGTACTAGTGTACGTGGATGACTTAATCATCACCAGAGATGATGAAGGAGAGATTTTCCGAACAAGGCAGAATCTATCTATTCGCTTTCAAATGAAAGAGCTTCGTCAGCTTAAGCACTTTCTTAGTCTAGAAGTTGATCGCACACAAGAAAGAATATTTCTTTGTCAGCAAAAATATTCTAGAGACCTGTTGAAAAAGTTTGGAATGTTAGAATGCAAACCGATCTCAACACCGATGGAACCAAATTGCAAGATGTGCACACATGAAGGAAAAGACTTGGAAGATGCGACAATGTACCGACAATTGGTAGGTAGTCTTATCTACCTGACCTTGACTCAACCTGATATTTCTTATGTAGTTGGTGTGATGAGTCGATACATGCAAAATCCAAAGAAGTCACATTTGGAAGCAGTTCGGCGAATATTAAGATATGTGAAGGGCACAATTGACTATGGTCTTCTTTACAAGAAAGGTGAAGATTGCAAACTAGTTGGCTATTGTGATACTGATTATGCAGGAGATCACGACACTCGTCGATCAACTACTGGGTATATGTTTACTCTTGGATCAGGAGCAGTTTCTTGGTGCAGCAAAAGGTAGCCAACAGTGTCCTTATCAAGTACAGAGGCAGAATACAGAGCAGCAGCAATGGCAGCACAAGAATGCACCTAGTTAGTACAATTGTTGGAAGATACACAACAACCAATAGATTATTCAGTACAACTATATTGTGATAATCTATCAGCAATACGTCTAGCTAAGAATCCTATGTTTCATGCTAGAACGAAACATGTTGAGGTTCATTATCACTATCTTAGAGAGAAGGTTTTGCAAGATCAGATTCAGATGGTGTCAATCAAAACTGATGATCAAGCTGCAGATATATTCACGAAAAGCTTAAGCTTCATAAAGTTCTCGAAGGGTCGAAAATTACTTGGTGTCATAAAGAAGACCCAAATTAGTGATGAGGGAGAGTGTTAAATATCATCTATAATTAATGGGACCCCAAGTTAATGATGAGATGAGTCATTATCTTTAAGTTTACTCTTCTAGTTAAATGTGTGGCTATTATTTAAGCAAGTGTGTGGTTGTTATTTAGTTAAATAAGTGGTTGTAATTGCTTGAGAACTAGTATAAATAGGTGTGTTTAGCTTGCTAGTTTTATTCATTCAAAGAAGTGAGTGGAAACTCATTAGTAGAGAGTTCCAAGTGTAAGTTAGAAATGTTCTAGCAATTGATATAAAAAGTCTCTTCTCTTTGAGTGGTCAAGTGAGAGTTGTGTACTCTTTTATTTCTTTTCAACATTAACAGCTATACGGAACATGTTTGACTATTTTCTTCTTCTTTTTTGTTTTGGTAAGAGACTATTTTCTTATGGAAGTTTTGTTACATATTTTGCTACAGTTGGAGTTGTCTCCATTTCTATAAAGACTGCTTGCATCCTGCCATAAATTTCTGAGTTGCTAACTTGTTGCAGCATGCATTCCGTGGCACTATCTACCATCTTCTTTCTGACCAACTGCAGTTGTATCAATCTTTGTCAGATTCAACCCCAGAATTATGTTCACAAGGAAAAGAGGAAGTTCCACTTTAGCTAACCATTTTGTTGAGAACAGCAAGGCTCTTTGTGTGCATCGGAGATTGTGGAAGGATGCCATTGAAGGAGGAAGTCCAAGTAATCCACAAAGCAATATCTAGACGTGGTTTCCAATTATGGAAAGAATAGCTTGGGTAATGATCTAAAGGATACCAACGCTATGGTCAAAAAAGTAAAGACTAGCAATCATCAAAGCAGGAGCAATGGCAGCAAAGATATATACAGCAGGGACCTTTCCCATATCCTGCAGTTTAAATATTTAGAATGCATAATTAATACCTTATGCCTCGGAGAGAAACTTCTATGTGTACAAGTTTTATCAACCTTATCTAATTTAATCACATTCAACTTTTGGCTCGTAAAGAATGAGTCTCTGAGCCATATAGAAAATTTATTTCATCCAAGCAACTGTAAAAGGAAAAATTTAATTCGAGTAAAGCAAACCTACCAAAGAAAATATGCTTTAAAACTAGTCATTGTAGAAACCTAATTCTAACCGAGAACAGATGGAAGTTTTCGTTTTTTAGTTGGTGCCAGGAGTCTAACACTAACATATCAGAGCACCTATACGGCTATACCCATGGAGGGATAAGCAAAGGACAATAGCTATTTCTCTGACCTTGATGACCATCCAGTGGTGCCAAGAAGGCGAAACAGACTCCCAAAGAAGAGGAGTAACGAGCATCCTGGGAATTCCTGAGGGAATTTTTTTGGGTACACTGAATGACAATGCTGATCATGCTAACACCATAAGAGGAACCCCAAAGTCAGCAATCATAGCTCGTAACCATCCTGAGTTCAACAGTCAGAAATTTCAGAATCCAGATTCCAGTTGAATGTTCTCATGTCAATCAAAATTCAAAGGTCCTATTACCCACCTGTGCCATACTTCCATGACCTCGCTCTTCTGCTCGCTAGAGCAGTAAAGAGTATGCCAAAGGAGAATATGATTGCTAGCAACCCATTGGCATATAGCCACTGGAAACAGCAATCAATATGCCAAAAAGTTCCCCCGTGATTCTTGTAAATCTATTGACGATGTTGCAAGCACTGGAAACAGCAAGAAGAATGAGCAGGAGCGCTGTCCAGACACAAACCCTGCAAATGTGTGCTAAGAAAATGAAGTTAGTGAAACTTTACGCTTGGAAATAGGGAGAGGTAGATTTACCTTACCATCCAACCCAAGCCAAGTATAGCTTTCGTCCAAGATTTGCCTTGTTTTTGGCGAAATTGTACAAATAAGTGTACATGATAACTCTGGGCTCCGCAACTCCCAATATCAGCAAAGGTTGACCGCCAAATATTGAATGTATTATGCCACATATTGCAGTAGAAGCCAAATTCTCTACCGTGCTCAAGTGTCCATCTGCAGACCAACCGGGGAAAGATAAAGAACCTCTCAGAAAAGAAGTCAGATAAAAGACCTAAAGGGTTGCACTGTTGTGACTTAGTCAACTATATCGACAACAATCGCAACTCTTAGTCTCATTAGGCAAGGTCTGTCAGATGTATTTTAGAGCGCCAAACATACTATCCATATCCTATCTGTTTGATTATGAAGCTGTTCTCCAAAAGCAATGACAGGAAGAGCAGATGCAAAGAAGATATAGGCGGTTGGAGCCAAAATCCTGAAGTGGAGGATCAGGAACTTCGAATTACATTTCAATAGGTATACTCTTCACTATCCTTATGAAAAACCCAAAAAAAAAAGAATACCTGGTGCCTAAATTAATTGCATCAGTCCAGTCTTGCTTGTAACATGCTTTTCTTCCTTTAAAGTCTTAATAATCCCACTGAACGGAGCTTTTATATTTGGCTGATTGCAGGAAAACAGAAAGTTCAGGCAGCACATTTAATTAGAAAGATCCGGAAGAAAAAAGACAATTTTTATTGTTTGACTTTTAAACTACGTTATAGATTTTAAGTGAAATCCTACAAAAAATCGCAGTATCAGCTATCAATAGGAAGGGAAGTCCAACAGAGCAACGTACACAGTTTGATTCGCGTAAAAATACAGCATCAAATCAATTTCTCAAACAAATACAGCAAAACAAAAGGTTAAAAAATAATTGATCATAAATCAGTCTTCGAAATAAAGGGAAAACCATGATTGAAGACAAAGACACAGAACCAGCGTAACACTTGGTACTATTTGTACGCTGGACCGGAAAGTTTCGACGTCGATTTGATTGGAAATCGGCGTCTAAACCACAATGAAACCAAATTCAGGTGAGAGATGTTTTACTTCCGAGTAGCTAGCGTAACTCAGGCCGAAGGTCAGTGCCTTGCCGGCGGACGGCTCAGTCCCCGGAAATACACCTCTCTCTCTCTCTCTCTCGCTCTCCCTTGCGGCCGCTTGTTCGTTTGCTCGCGCTCCGCATTTGAATATAAACCGCGCGGTTCAACTGTTATATTTGGATGATAGTGCAACGTGCCGCCATGACGCTATTGGATCAGCCCTAATTTTTTGATTAAAAAAATGAAAGATATATATATTTTTTATAAAATTGAGATTTTAAGAGATCAATTTGTGGGAAATATTTTTTAAAACTATTTCCGGAGGAATTTTCTTGAGTTTTCAAAACCCAAAAATAATTTTGTAACCAATTTGCCTCAATAATCTTTTTTTTTTTCACTTTTTTCCAAATAAAGCGCACAATTATTTCTTAACAATGTCTTGGTAATAGATCACAAGTAACAAATTTTATCATATATCATGATATGATTAAAATACAGGTTTTTTTCTTTTTGTCGTGAGAGCATTTATTAAGACAACTATACATAATATATTAACAAAAGTATTATCAGTGAAATTTTTGTATCAAATTTTATAAAGAAAACGTAATATAAAATTAGGAATATTGCACGTGATTTTATTATGTAAAAATGATGGCTTATGCATTGGTGGGTTAGTATGTAGGTAGGTGGTGTATGCATTGTTACAAAATTTTGGCTTGTGATTGTGGGTGCTTGAAATGTCGCCGGCGAGCGGGTAAAGATGCAGGCATATTCGCCCGCTAATGAGAGGATGGGATTGTGCCCATGAAGCAAGAACCTTCTGTTAAATAGCCAGTAATTAACGTAAAATTTATAAAAATAAATGTTAAGGTGTCAAATTTTCATTAATTTTTTGTGTTCTGAATCCAAAAATAACAAAAATACAAAACATAAAAAGTATTTTTGCAAGGCTTTAGCGCATAGAAGAACTGCTCTTCACTGACATTGGGAACTTTGACAAAGCAGGTGAGAAAATGGAGTGCAATATTGTTCACCCACCCCCCCCCCCCCGGTAAAAAGGTCGGCTCTGCCCTACCTCGTTTCTCTCTCTCCTCTCTCTCCCCTTTCCTTGCTCTCACCGCCGACCCTTTTGCCGCCTTCCTCTCACCACTGCAGTCGGCAAGACGAGGTGGTCAATGTGCGAAGAAACCTCAATGGTTGATGTGAGAGAGGAGGTGACGGCGGCACGAGACTAGCTGGAGAAGAAGAGGAAAGTGGGGAGGGAGGAGAGGAGAGAGGGAGGCTTGGGGAAGAAGAGGGAAGCAGAGACAGAAGAGGCTATTAGCTTTTCACAGAGGTTATTTTAACCCCCCATTAAATGGGGTGAACAAAATCGCACTCTAGAAAATGGGGCTCCTTGGCTGCATGATTCACAAGAAACAACACTTGGAGAGAAGACTAATAGACAGAACAAACAAACTATTTAAAGGCCACAAATATCAAAGAGACCTTTAGCTGTGAGCCCAATGTTTAGGCCATATGACAAGGCATATTCAAGCAAAGATGCCCAGAAAACATCATCTCTGTACGAGCCAACACTTTGGCCATCATCCTCATCACAACAATAAACATTAGCTAATCATCAGCAAGAAGAAGAAGAAGAAGAAGAGACTGGACATTAGCTGATCAAAAAGACAAAATCAAATGGGTAAGCAAGCCAGCGCATTGAACTAGAGTGTTATTTACCATCAGCTCACAAGTTTCTGTTCTTGATTTGCTATTTCATGTTCTGCTGTATATTTAGCATAACATTGGTTCACATACCAACTCGATTTATCATCCAGTAAAAATACAGACAGTAGCCTCACAACCAGTTATTCTTTCACCCGCTCAGCACTTACTACAAGAGCTTGAGCATTTTTAGTCGCTCTTCGTGTTCTTGGTCCAGTTTTGGGGGACTGTAGAGTCCATGCAGATCCTCTACTATGTACTCCTGAAACATTTTAGGGGAATAAGAAACAAATTAGGAACCAAGAAAGCATTCGTGATACATTTGCCCCGTTGACAGTAACTGACTTCCCATTAAGAGTAGAATTAAGTAAGAAGCATTTTCACCAAAAAATAAGATTTTTAAGGCCTTATAGAAGATAAGACCATAAATAGAAATGGCTAATGAATAAGAATTCATATAGCCAACCCCACATAATGAGATAAAAGGTCGATATGTTGTTAAAGTCCTTAACAAATACATACCTTCGTGAGTTCCCTCTTGGTGAGGATGTGGTAGTGTCTCTGCCAAATTCTTTGGAGGGTCATGGTTGCAGCAAGGAAGCCATAAGCTATTCCAAGAATAGCGAAAATGACAACAAAGACAATAACCATAGCAAAGCAGGCTTCCATAGATGCAGGAAAACAATCCAAAATGCCCCATCCATAACAGCAATTCTGGCAGCCAGCCATGTGTGGGTCATTGCTATTGAGGGAGGAGCAATGTAGTATGAGTCCAAAGAACCCAAGCAGCACAAAGAAGGAGAGCACTCCTGTAATTGGTACTTCTCATCATAAAACCACAGAATCATGGTAATAAAATAATCAAACTGGTTTTCAACTATTAAATAGGGAGTAAAACTCTACGTCCATTTTGTCATCTGTTGAAGGTAATCTAAACAAAAAGATAAGAAATGAGACCCCATATACAACAGAATATTACAACTTTTAGCTCACATAAAAACTTTACATATGTATTTACCAGCAAAGTGAGGATTGAAATCCTAAATGGAAAATGACTAGCACCATACTTGACACAAAGGTACACACTGTACACTAGTGAAGAGAATAAGCCAGCTGTTGTTCATTGTTGCTGGCCCAAGCATTCTACCAATATCTTCAAATTTCTTGACATAATATCAGAGACTTCAGAGAAATCTCAGAAAACTTGGTACTTGATGTCCTTATCAAACTTATCACTCCTAAAATTAGTACCATAGATTTTTCCAACTCATCTATTCAAATTCCAGGACTTAAGTTTTATATTTCTTCCTGTACATCTATGGCAAGTACATGTTAACTGTTAACACCAAACGGGGCATATAAGCCATAAAGAAGTTTTCCCACTCAGAGACAATAACATTAAACTCAAAACCAGTATGAATTGAAGCATAAATTACTCCAAACTCAGATTTCCAGATAAATCCCATTTGCAACTAGTTAAGCATAGTTATGTGATGGAGGAGCAATCATCATTAAGTAAAAGGTAATAACAAGGCACAGTTTCTCACTGCTCCCACTTAAAGTCTGAAGGACAAATCCAATGAGATGAAACCATGCATTTATGAGACTACTTCTCTTTCTTAGAGCCACATGTGCAATTGCCAGTACCTACCTGCAATAGATTAATGATTCCTAAAGAGATGGAAATGGAAATAACAACCCCCTAAAGAAACAATGGCCAGCAGGAAGCCACCTGTGTTCTTTACAGGCACCCCTAAGACCTACTGGCAATCCTTACCCATAGAGACTGCGGTAATGTTTTTTGTTGGAAAACAATCTGATTGTATACAAAGGCAAAGTACTAACCTAATAATATGAAGTACAGGATTAACCAAGCACAAAAAATTGCAAGCATTTGTCATTGTCACAAATTTTTTGAGTCATTGCACTGATTCAAAAGGTTTACCTATACAATAGTAAAATGGAATGGGATGCTTTGACAGTACACGATCCCAACCATCACTGAATGAATTCCTGAAGGTTCCATCTTTGTCCATGAGGTATGCAAACCCACCCACGGCAGCAATTACCTGCAAAAAAGGGTAAGTTAAGCGAGAGGAAGAATGGCAAGATGACACTAGATCGTAGTTGTCAAAGGTGTGCCTACGTGCAAGGTGCACTGTGTGCCTCATCACCACTGAGGCGCTGCCTAGGCACACAAGGTGCACACTTCATGCAAAGCCCAAAGCACAAGGCACATACCTTATATAAGTGTATTAAAACCCTATTTCTTGTCCATTTGTCATCTTAGATCTTATTTTTTGTTGATTTGATTGCACATTCTTGTATATCGGTGAGACGCAAACCTAGCGGTGTAAGCCAGAGGTTTGCCAAATCTTCCACTCACCAGGATCCTTTGGCAGTAATGTTCACTCGTTGGGAGAACTACTCATGTCTGCATTCTACTTCATGTTTCTTTCTTTCTTCTAATTTCTTTTGCAATTTAGAAGAAACTAATTCTTTGTTGTAATTAATTTTCAGTGTTCTACTCTAATTTGTTTTTCTTTCTTCTAATTTCTGTAATTTAGAATAAACTAATAGCTAAGAAACAAATGTTTTCACTTTGTGCTATATTGATTTTTTTTCTCTCTTCTAATTTCTTTTGTAATTTAAAAAAAACTAATTATTTTTCTGTAACAGTTTTTGTTGTGTGTTTTTTTCTGTTATTTTTCTTTCTTGAAACTAATTGTGTTCCTGTAATTGTTTTTTGCAATATGTTTTGCTAATTTTTTCTTTCCTCTAATCTCTTTTGCAATTAGAAGAAACTAATTGTTTTTCTACAATAATACTAGTTATTATTATAGGGTCGATTATTTGTCATTTATGATTTTATGAGTTTGCATTTATCTCCTTATAGGTACATATTGAAATAATAGTGTATTAAGTATTTTATAAGCATTTTGAATAAATGCGTGCCTTATGTGCCTAAGGCCCGCACTTTGCTTTGCACCTTGAGCCTAAGCCCCAAGCACTAATTTGCATCTCAGTGTGCCGTGCGCCTTGACAACTATGAACTAGATATACATGAGAGAGCCAAAGTGACAGGCCAAAAGTTCAAACTGCAAGGTATGCCATCCCCCATGTCTCAGAAAATAACAAAAACATCAAATATTAAGTACATAGCTAAATAACAATTCCACATGTGCATGAACTGCCAATATCACATCTATCTCATATAACAAGTTACCATAATACAGAGTCTGTACGCTGGATCATTTTATGTCAACCTTAAATAACTAGAAACAGAGTTGAGCTTAGCTTGCAGATTTTGCAGTCATTGTACTCTAAATAAAGTACATGTAGATGAAAAGTTATACCCAGATACACAAACTGTATATGCAACCCATTGTACTCTAAATAAAGTAGAAATTTTAAAATTTCAAACCTTTTAAAAATTCTAAATAAGAAGATCAGTAAGTGTAATCCACAATATCTTTAGCTTTAATTTTAGATCCAAACTTAATAACTTCCATACAATATGTTTAGTTTAAATTTAAAATCTGGGAATGGGTTCCCCTATTGTTTGAAGAGTGTCTAGCTCTAAAAATAATAATAATAATAAATGGATAAATTTGGACACATTGAGAAGTGTCCAATGCAAGCAGGAAGCTCTTAGTCTAGATGACTGGTTTTCACTTTTCAGGACCATAGAAGATCCCCTCTTTATAAAAATTGGACAGCAAAATACAAAATGCTTCACGCCTACAAATCAAGTTACCTTGAGGACATAGCAACAAACTATTAATTCTACTTTACTACATGTGCTTTTGCATTACTTTTTTATATATTCTTTTCGTCTTTACACTAATTCATTCAGTGACTTGTGTTATTGCTCAAGGAAGTAATAATTACAACATAGTACCATTGACTCGTAAACTATTTATATGTTGTCGCTAGATTAATACTGCTTTTATCTTATTGGCATATTGCCTTGTTAGTCTTTGATAGATCTATTTTCTATACATCCCTTTTATTTATTTATTTATTCAAGCTCCTGCTAATGATTAGTAGGTTCATGCACAAAAATTCTGATAGGCCTCTGGTGCAGCGGACCTATCAGAGACGCTTCAAGAACCAAGGGCAGAATAGTAACACGGCTGAGCTTGGATAACAGCCAGCATGTGCACCAAGGGTAGAATAGGAATATATCTGGCTTGCATGACAACCAGCATGTGCATAACTGGATTCAGTTATAGAGGCAGGAAAGGGAAAGCAACAACCTATAAATAGGAGGAAAAGGAGAAGAGATAAATAGGCAGAAATTGAGTATTAAATCAAGGAGAGTTCCGGGCCTCAAACACCCTGTTTTCTTTCGTTCAATTTCATTACACTTGTAGTTTCTGATCCATACTCAATCAGTGTTTCATCTTTATACAATCGGTGATTCAATCAAAATTTCAGTAATCCTACCAAATTCACATAAATTATAGGGGACTGGCGTTTAAGCTCACCAAAAAAATACTTTTACTCCCCATGGTATATCAAATTCAGTGACACTCCTCATTTGAATGGATACTCTTTTGGAAATTTCTCTACTCCTACTTGTGCCATTACTGCTAAAAATATGCAAATCAGTCTGATTGGGTCCAGATTTGGAAAATGAAAATTGATAGCTACAAGATCAACTTTGTTGCATGGCATGTAATGTGAGCAAGAAAGCATCAACATGTGTAAAATATGAGCATAAAGGAGATGGGGATGTTAAGATGGATGTGAGGCCATACAAGAAAAGATAAAATTAGAAATAAGTTTTACTTGTAATAAGGTCAGATTGGCTCCTATTTAAGATAAGGTGCATGGGACAAGATTAAAATGGTTTGATCATGTGAGAAAAATACCAATAGAGACTCCTATGAGAAGAGTGGATGAAATGAAAAAAGTATCTAACAAAAAAGGTAGAGACAAACCAAGAAAAATTTGGTGGGATACACTTAGGTATAATATGCGTTACAAGAGTCATATAAAAGAGCAGAAAAGACCATAGAAATAATTGCTAAGCGATAATTCATATAATAGAGGCTCCTATAATTCATATAGTTGACCGCACGTACTGAGAGGAAGGCATGATAACATTGTTGTTGTTGTTGTTTAGCCTTGTTGATTTTCCATGGTGAATTGCTTACTAATCATACGAGGGTGGGAAGAGCTATGACTGCTTTATGCCCAAGGTGTTTGCTGTTAATTGAAAGATAATTGATCATTTGCTTAACAGATGCTAATTTTCCAGAGAGATTTTGTGCAACTTACATGGTTCTCACAGGTGAAACAAGGAAACCAAACCACAACTTTCATGCCTGCCTTAGTTCTCAAGCCAGGAAAAACAAAGATAGACTGGACATAAGTCAATATAATGTTCTGTTTATTGCTAGATCTTAGTGATTAGAAAAGAAACAAAAGGGGACCCTGTTTTGGGGGGAAAAATTTTACAGGTAAAAATCAAATTGAAAATATGTTCAAACAAGAAAATTTTCCAAATAAAAAAAGGAAAATTTTGTTTTCCAATTTCCCAAATTTATACTAACTGCCAGGAATCAATGTTTTTGACTATTTTCTTGGAACAAAGGGCCATATTCTCCTGGTTTTCAAATAGAAAACATGAGTTTCCAGCTCAACCAAAATAAAGAATTTTTTGTACATACTACAATTTTAAAACTTATTTTTAACAATGCTACAGGTTTAAAACTATTTGTAAAAATACTAAAACTCTAACAAAATACTAAAACTCTAACAAGTGGATTGGTTTAATTTGGCTGGAGGTAGGGGCAAGTTTCTTTGAATCTCACTCCTCGCAAAAGCAAGATTCAAGCACTCAAAGCCCATGGTGGACCCTCTCCAATGTGAACAGCCAGGTAATTAAGAGTTGTAGTATTTTTAAAAATACTTTCAAACTTGTAGCATTGTTTTAAATAAGTTTTAAAATTGCAGTATTTTAAAAGAAAATTCCCAAAATAAATGTCTACTTATATTAATATAATAATATTAGCAATATCAAGAATATTGCATTAGTAATACAAATCTTATAATACTATCAATCTAATTTATTCCCAATTTTAATATAATAATGTGAAGACTTGTAAAGATAATGATGGATTTAATATAACAATATTACTAATAAATATTACCATTAAAATTATAATATTAGCAATATCAAGAATATTGCATTAATAATATTAACGTTATAGGAATAAAGTAAATTACGATAACCAACCCAGAGTTTTTCCCTAATGGTAGAGACTATCTCGTAAAATTAGATAAAATGACAATTTTACCCTTGCTTTCTCTCTCCTCTTTGTCTAAAATAATTATAATTTTTATTTAACAAAAATAAATTTTCTGAATATATTAAGAATATAATTCTGAACTAGCAAAATGTATATGTACATTCTAAAAATATATTTTCTAATTAAGAAAATGTATATAACACAGTTTAAAAATGCATTGAAAAATTTAAAAATATATATAATGTAAAAATGAACTAAATACATATATGTTTCCTGAAAATATATTATTTTTTGAATTCCATTAAGAAAAGAGTCAGCCATGGTCAACACTCACTGGGTTCAGCAATGGCAAGTCTCCAGCACAGGGAACAGAGAGAGAGAGAGAAAAGGTACATCTCCAATAATGAACTGCTGGAGATGACAAAGGAAGAGAGGGAGGGAAGGAGTAGGGAGAGAGGAGGACATCACCATTGCCACAGAAGAACCTGGGAGGAGGGAGACAGAGAGAGTTGATGAAGGCAATTTGGGCATTTTAAAAATTTTAACAGCAGTAATCTAGCAACAGGGGGGAAAATGATGCAAGGTGTGTAAAGTCAATGGAGGTCGGCTTTCAATCAAAAAGAGTATGTACTCGTCTCCAGTTTATGCCAGGCTTATAGTGTGATGGTTGCTATTTCATAACCTCAGGGGGTATTTTACCCATGGGAATAATGATATAATTATTAGCATTTGAATATTATTAATAGCATGATTTTTCAGATTTTTAGAGAAGAAAATGCTTCTCTACATTTAACAATTAAGCGATTTTTTCTTTTCCTTTTTTGTGAAAAAAGAAACCCGACGATGAATGAAAAATTATAGATAAAAACTAAAAAATGTTTTCCATAACTAAATAAGTCCAAAAATGTTTTAAACAAAGAAATGGAAGCATCACCGAGTCTTTTCCATACTATATAAACATCTAAAGATTTGAATCATCTCTGTCCATTAATCCTAAAGTCCACATTCTATTATTCTATAAGCTGACCTTCTCCATTACACAGTTATCACTATCACTCGGGCAGGTTTTCCTGATATTGAGATAGAGTATTATTCTGAAGTCACGGTCACTTGGACTGTAGATTCATGATGAAAAGGTGAAAAGTGCACACCAAGCACACTACAGGAATGAAAAAGTGTGCTGATATTCCTCCAAACCTAGGAGGTGACCACAAAGAGAAATTAACTTTTAAGGATCCGTCTGAGGAAATTAAATCAATGCTGGTGAAGGATATGTTACAAACTGTCCATAAAAAATGGGTCAATTCTGGCTTTGCTAGTCCTGTCTGTTCAACATTCTGAAGCACCGGGAAAAACATTAAAAGAACACATTAAACAATATAAATATTTGGCAAAAATAAAGTATATTGGCCCAAAAAATGCCAAATAAAGTATATTGGTCCAAAAAAACACATAATTGAGAGAAATTTTGTAGATCAATCATATCAATAGTCTGGTAAATTTTGCATCAAAAAAAGATGAGAACAAAGTTCCACTCACAGTTTGCACAGCCAAAAATACAAGGAAAACATCCCTGGCAACAAAAAGCCTGAATTTTGTTTTACGCCATGCACTGTCTTCAAACTTAGAAACTCGAAGATGAAACTGAGCCTTGCAAGTAGTGCAATGAGAGAAAGCAAATCCTTCCTATAGTTGAGGTAAAAGAACAAATAAGTTAACTGGCCACATAATTTATTTGAATTTTAAGCATTAAGGCAGCAACATGGATACTTGCCTTGACCGACCGCCAATGATCAAGGCATGATCGATGCACAAACTGTTGAGTGCCTTTGCACATGCATGGAGATATCAATTCATCATCTATAATAAAAAACAAGCATACAGAAAAAGAAAATATTAGTCCAAAAAATTTAATTATGTGCACAAGTAACAGGACCAAGAAAAAAAATGAATTTCATGCGTGAACATAATAAAAGCATGCATCAAATTCTAGAAAAATTCAAATTCCATGCAACTCGAATATATAAAGATCAAAGCTTGATGTATGTTCCTGAAATTGAACCACTCATATCATAGGAAAAGCATAAAGATGTACTTTTCTTGAAGAAATAAATACAAAAACCAAAACATTATTTCACTACTACTAAAAACTACAAGAATAATTAAGTAAATTCTGCAGTCACCCAACATGATTTTTCCTTCATTAGTATCTCACACCCAAATGACAGAAAATAGGCATAGATGCCTGAGACCAACAGCCATCTGAGCAATAACAGCCCCCAAGAGCCCCTAAGGCATAGGTCGAGCAGTTGAATGAGCAATATGTTGGTGTCAATCTGGTGAGTTGCAAGTTTGATTCTCGTTCTACTTAAGAGCCAAAGACCCAACTTGTAATTTACCTCCCTGACGTAATCGGAGGCATGAGCACTGGGGTCACGCAAGGGCGGTCATGCCAATAACAGCCCCCAAGAAGGAATTCACATAATATGTTCAAAATATAGGGCTTCTAAAAGGAAATGCTTGAAATACTTGAATGACGCCAAATTGAAAACTAACAGTTAATAAAGGTTCTCATCGATGGTTTCTCATGTATAATGAATCAGACACGATATTCAAGGCTTCCTAGAGTCAACTATATTTCGAGGTTCCCGCACTATACAAGCCATCATGATATTCATATAGCAATATGCATGCACACACATAAATTGAATTTGGTCAAGATAATCAAACTTATGGAAAATCAATAAGATTGAATGTAAACACAATGTCCCACCTCCCTCGCCCTCGCATTCAAGGCAAATGCGGCAACAGGCAAGAGAACCACCTTCAGCATCCTCACTCTTTATCTCATCCGAACTTGCCAGTGATGACGAAGACAACGGCGAATCCACATGTTGATTTTTAAGCAGAGGATCAGAGTCACTAGGGTTTCGCCCACCCGTCGGCTCCAACTGCAATTCCCCTTTCATCGACCCTCAAACTTCTCCACCGCGACTCAAAGAATTACCAAATGACCGAATCAATCCCTATAAAATTGAAAAACCATGCAAGATGACTCATGATCGTGAATTGACGACCAATTCAACAAATATTAAGATCAAATGAAGTAATAAATACACAAAAGTACAGAATTTATATGCATATAACCATGCATAGATCGAGGGACCTTTGTGTTTCGAAGAGGGAATTGAACGAAGACTGATTGAAGAATTCCACAGAGGAAGACTGGCGCTTTGTTCTGTATTTGGACTTTGGATGGGTCTAGGATGATGAAGCGCTCTTCTCTAAGTTGCGCCCGGTGCGTACGCATCATCTGGGAGACTTGACTTCACTTCCTCGTCACGCCTTTGGGTGAAATGCGCGGAAAAGTAGAAATGGGCTTGTTCTTGGGCTTCAGTCTTTGGATCAGAAATATGGGCCAAACCTTCTTGGGTATGTTTTATTTAAATCCAGCCCAAATTTTAAATTTCAAATAATTATTAGTCTTGACCTTGTTCCAAAGATGAAATCGCCCACTCCGGTCGCCCCCCACTCTCGACCCGACAGGATGTGGGGGGGGTTTAACCATGGTGATCCAGTCGGACGCAATGACTAGACTATTCTCACCTCACAATTTACTTATATAAAGCGGACGATTTTAATGGTTCATGTATGGTATTTATCACATCATTATTGTATTATTATTGTCAAAAATAATAATCAACTTAAACACGAAGAGATTAGATCTCTCTCTCCTTTCTTAAAAAAGGGCCAATTCAAGTTAGGCATGGCCTCGAAATAAAAAAAATTCAAAAAAATACAAATGTATAAAAGAGAGAAAGAGTTCGGTTTACCTGAACTAATAGAATCGAATCAATTGAACTTGTTAGTTCGATTCGATCTTTTTGTTGCATCAGATAGGTTTAGTTATTTTTTTTCAAAAGTTTGATTTTTTAATTGAATAACAAAATTAATCGGATCAATCAAATTTTAAAACGATATTATTTTGATATTTATAAAATAACATTAATTTCTTTGATTATGTGTATTTTGTATTGATTATTTCAATTTTCTTTAATTTGCTTGCATTTCTTTGATTTTATCGATTTAATTCAATTTTTTTAATTATCAATTATTTTAATTTTTAAAATTAATTAATTGATTTGATTTTGTTCTTTAATTTAATTTAATCAATTAATAAATTTTAATTAATTTAGTATCCGAAATATATCTGAGCGCACTTAAAACTGGGACCATTATTTGGTTGGGTAGACGACAGAGACAGAGGTACTGACTGGTTTGACCAATCTTCCACACGTCACAATCAAGGCAATTTCCTAGAAGCCAAGTGGACTCCCTGGATTTCAAGCTTTCACACGCAGCAGCCTCTTCCATAATTCCACCTACCGACGACCGTGACACGTCACATAATTTCCATTCCAACCCTGCCAGCCCATCATCACTATACACAGTAAATTTATATCATTAAAAGGTTTAAATTTATGTGACGTTACCACATTTAAAACTGTGTGAATCAGCCCACACACCACGAAATTAGTGGTGGGCCGTACGTTGTAAGCTTCCAAACGGGAGACGAGACGAAGCAAGAAAGTTCGGTCGTCAAATCATCATAGAATATATATAGAAACAGACACCAACGACATCAAATCCACAGAACAGGAATGACACGCATTCCCGTACCAAGCTCACATAATTTACTTTACAGAGCAAATTGAATTACGATTGCATGGGCGACCAACACTTTAGTTTATTGTCTTCGTCATTCCCTGAAAATTCATAGAAAATATAATCGAATCAATTGGATTGGACCATCTCGTCATCTCCAGGCCAGGCCCCTTCTGGGTCAAGTCCTAGCTCTCCTCGGTCCATGTGTCATACCCTGCATGGCGTTGGGGCAAAATTTCTTGGTAAATTATCACCACAACAGTTAATGGATAGGATATTGCTGTCCTTGAAAATTATGATATATCAAAATCTAAGTAAGAAACACATGAATGGAGAGTAGGCATATTAAGAAAGGCGGAACATATTTGAGAGAGAGACAGAGTAGTCTTACTGTTGGAACTCAATGTTTATGAAGGGAGCAGAAGAATTAGCAATGATTCCAAGGGCCGTCTGCGACAAAACCATGGCGGTGCCGGAGATCGAAGGTGGAGAAACCGCAGTGGGGCCATAATCAACAATCCTTATCTGAATTGTCTGGCCAATAACACATCCGTACGGCTCGCTGGCACTGATGCATCTCACCAGATACTGCCTCCCACAGGCCGCCCCGTTGTCCCATATCTCATCCCCCGCGGCGGCGAACTGATTGTTCGACGGGAACTGCGACGGGTCGTTCCCGTAGCACGCAGTTGCTGCAACACACAAGAAGAGCGTTTGAATCAGGAATCTTGTCAAACAGATGGCTGAATATATAACACTGTTTTTAGCTTTTGCAATGGGGAGTTGGTTACTAACGTGTGTATGGCGGAGCGTACTGGGCGGCGGTGCTGACGTCGCCATTGGAGGGGCGTGGAAGCTTGGCGAGCATGAGCAAAAGAAGAGGCAGCCATTGGAGGACTGCTTGAGCTCTGGGCATATTGGAGAGATGCCACGTAGAGAGGGATCAAGGCTATTTTATGGAAGAAGAAAGAAGAAGAAGAGCATGGCGTGTATGGATTGCCATCAAGTCAACGAGTAACTTCCATATATATGTAATGTGATTACTTAACGTGATTAATCGTTCCCGTTTTCCCTACCATGGGGTCGTGTTTGTGTGTATATTAATTAAAGATTAAATTTATTTAGCGATATTTAAAAAAAAAATGATAAATTTATCTAAAATTTTTAAATAAATTTATTTTTTTTAAATAAATTTATCTTGAACCTTATATATATAAAAAAAATAACATATACGTCTTTTAATATATTTTAAAAAACTTAATAAATAATTTGATAAAAAATTTAGAATATTTATTACCCTTATCTTGACAACTACATATTTTGATTTGGTAAGTATTCAAACATTTTATTGATTCAATCTCATTTTATTCATTTTAACAAATGTTATTTTAATTAAAAAAATCACTTTCTTATGTATATGCCTAAGATGATTATTTATATTATATATATAAGTATATAAATTTGATCTTCTATTCGTGAGAAGTTTACCCGACTTAGACGTGTAATAAGGGGGATGTTGGGAAGTGGGATCCATGTCCTCCTCTCATTTTGTCGTATCGAATAAATATTATATTATTCGACACAAATAACATAATATTCTAAAAAATCTTGGTAGTTGATAGATCAACATGAATGATTATTTCTTCGTATTTAAATAAAGTTGATGTGGATTTGACAAAAATAAATAAATGGAGTTAGGTGAGAGAAGCTTCAACTTCAAGCTATGATTGCAAGTTAGAAAATGGATATTTAAATGCATTAAGGAATTATGTTTGTATGAGTTAAATTGGTTTTAAAATATAAATTTAAAAGTATAATTAAAATAATAATAAATTTAAATCATCACATAAAAAAATAAAAATATAGGGACAAAATATATGTGTTTGGCCAATTAATAATTTTATATTAATACACAATAGCTTGCTGTCCATTTTGTATTAATAATAAAACATGAAATAAAATGCTAATAAGAACAATAAAGCCATCTTATATAACGGGCTAGGGTACAATGAGCATGTGTATATATTTTCTCTATTATGCTTCATATTACATATTATCTATTAAATTTTTATATATAAATCAGTTCTTATTAGGTTCATAGACCCGAAAAAGTGGACTCATTATCAAATTGATTTTAATTAAGAATAATTTTTTAGATCTACGATCAAATTGGCATATTAAACAAAACGAATTAATCATCTTAGTTTAGTTTAAAATAGCACGTTTATAATATTAATAAGTCAAATCTTTCAAAAGAAGCTTTTTAAGAGAAATTTGAGAAAATGTTAGAAACTTTCTTGCCATTGAACTTATAAATTGAGGTAGCTATGAGTAAAAGAGAGTTGTATTAAGATAAATTTAAAATAATTTTTGAATCAAGATATAGAATGGTCAGTATAAGAATTAGAAATATTATAAGATTTTTATTAAACTATTTGTTAAATTTTTTAGAATGCACTAAATGGCACGTGTATCATTTTTTTTATATCTATAAAGAGTAAGATAAATTTATTTAGATGAGAGAGAAATAAATTTATCTAAAAAATTTAAATAAGAAGTTACGTAATTTTTTTTCGAAGGTCACCATATAATTTTAATAAATACAATAAAAAAAAAATTATTTTAAATACTTTTCATATTACCTGAGAAAGCAACTAGAACACCCTATTAATTTTGAGAATTAAGTCTAAAAATAAAATGACTCTCTCAAAATTATCATCTAGTATGGTTAAAGTTTGCTCGTTGAGATACCTCTTTAGCGTCAATTTTTGTTGTCCTAATCTTGAAAGATGTGATATTTGGGCCCCCAACTAGGCTGGAAGTTTGAAATTTGGCATTACCCAATATTTAGTCTAAAAGTTTATGAGGTTTTGTCTAATTTAGGATTATGAGATTAATATAATAAAATTATTTTATTTTTATAATGTGAGAAACTTGAAAGGTCCTTAATACACATATGGCCTCTAACTTGGACCATGTCAATCTCTTTAAAACCCATTGTCTACTTACTCCATCGACTTAAGTGAATAGATAAGTTCATCACAAGTTAAAATTTATTTGGTCATTTGAAAAGACACAAATGATTGCATAGTTTTACATAAAGGCAAAATTAAATTTATGTTCTCTCGATATTTTCATCTTTCGATTGCATGTGGTAGACTGTCTATGTTATCCTGAAGAGTTATGATAAAATTACTCAAAAAATAAGATACTTAGTTGTGGATAATTTTTTTCCAAAATTGCTATTATTTATAAAAATCATTAAATTATTACTATTTTAAATTATTTAATAAGCTATTACTTGTTTCATGTTCATTGAAATTGCTAGTTTAACCAAGGGTTTATTTAAGAAGAAAAAGTAAGAAAAATCTAGTACGATTAAGGATTGTTAAAACGGAAATGAGTAACCAAAAACTATTTTTCTATTTTGTTATCAAAATAGTGGAAACAAAAATAAAAAATTGGAAACAAAAAATCTTCTAAATGACCTTATTTTATATAGTAGTTTAGTACTTTTTTAATAAATACCATAAAATGTGACCCATTGGGATTTGGGCCATTAGTACAAAGACTTCTTGTGATTATGGTTTATTTTTGCCTTTAAGGGTTATTGTCGTTTGAGTTGACAGATGGACCAAATTTATATTGATAATATTCGCACAACAAGATAATTAATATCTTATCTTATGATAATTTTTCACTAAAGCTAACATTTTTGTACCTTTGAATTAGAGACTATCCATCGTAAATTAGTTTTTAAATTAATTGTAAGTAGTCAACAATGTCCTTCTACTTATATAATGTAAATGCCCTTGTATTTGTGTAAGGCTAGTTGATTTATCAGGGAGAAGGGGTTCTTGTGTGATGGTTGAATGGAGTGAATAAGTTTTTAATAAATGTGGTAAAGAAAGACTAAAAATACTTGGTGGGAGTGTGTTAGGGTACGATGAGTTATGAGAATTTTATAAAAAAAAATAAGAAGTAAAAATAAATTGTAAAGAATATTCTTATAGCGAAATTGTAAGAAATCTCTTGATGTTTGAGAAATAGCAACGACCGCCTTTGATGTTAAATAAAATAAGTAAAATGACAATTTTATCATTTATTCTTTATTCTCAAAATAAAAACTAGAAAATAAAAAATAATCTAGCCAGGACGAAAGGCTGGATAGAATGAACAAGTTTTCAACAAACATGATAGAGAGACTAGAAATATTTGGTAGGTATATTTTATGTATAATATTAGTTATAAGAATTTTATAAAAAATATAATAAAAATAAGAGTAAATTGTAAAGGACGCTCCTAGTGTTTGGCAAATTTGCTAAAACCCCTTGATGTTTGAGATATGGCAATGACTACTGTTGTTGTTAAATAAAAAGATAAAATAACTAATTTATCATTTATCATCTATTCTTAAATTAAAAAATAAAAAATAACCCAACTGGAACCCATTAGGTTCATTGGTGGTGTTGATAATAAAATTAGTGGGTTTTTTTATTAGCATTAATGATTAACATAAATCTGAATTCGTCACTACTAGATTTAAAAAGAGAGATAAAAATGATAAATAGAATAAGATTAAGAAGAAATCAACAATGCATTTGGGTTGAAGAAAAAAAACCCATAATTTGGGGTTGAGAAGAAAGAAGAATAAATGAAAATGAACAAAAGAAGAATGAGAAGAAGTTGATGACGAACTTAAATCTGGATTCATGAAGAGAAATAAAGTAAGAAAAATATATGCATGTGAGAGAGAAAAAAAAATGAATATAAAGAGAAGAAATCAACAATGAACCTAGACTCATGTTGAAAGAGAAAAATAGTAGGTGAATAGAAAATTAATTGGGCTTCTTCAAAATAAGAAAAAGAATAAACATAAGAAACTAACAATGGACATGGATTTAGGCTTCTTCAACCCAAGTATGTGTGAGAAAGAAAGAAAAAAGAAGAAAAAGATAAATTTATTGCATATTGTCATTACTGACAATAAGAAAAAAAAGAAACAAAAAAAATGATATGAGAAAAGAGATGGACATAAATAAAAAATGAGAAAAAATGTTTAAATATAAGGGTATTTTGGTCATTTTTTTAATATTTAATGGGAGTTAATTAACAATTAAGAAAAATTACAACATAACATTAAACATCAAAGGTACTATTTGTAATTTCTCAAAGATTTGGGACACTTTCTGCCACAATTCTAAACTTGAGTAGTACTACCTGTAGTTTTCCTAAAAATAATCATGACCTAAAATTCATATAATCTACTCCATATAATAAAATTAAGATTTGATATATTATTGTTTAACTAACGAGTAGTTTTTCTACATTTATTTTCTTTTTTTTTTAGTTGAAAAACACTTAGTCTTAACAAAATTAAAAACTCAATTTTGGGTGTACATGAAGTGTAAAAATCAAGAGAGCGATTTAAGATAGTGATAATTCAATATACAATAATACTAACTATCACTAAGAAATTAAAAGGGATGTCCTTATCATTTCTTTAAATCTCTATATTGGTTATCATTAGTGTTTTTTTTAAAATATTTTATAATTACTAATTAATTAGCGAGAGAAGATTTGGGTTAAATCTAGCTTAAATTTAATTAACTAGGGGGGTGTTGGTGTATAAAGTAGAAATAGCAAGACCTTTAAAAACAAAAATAAATTATAAGAAATTTGATTTTAAAGGCAATTTACTCCTATAAATATAAATAGTAAAAAAAAAAAAATCATTTCCGGAACTGGAAGCGTGCGAAGGGACTGCTGCGGATGAGTTTACGATTTTGTTCTCTCTCTCACTCTCTCAGAGAAAACTGAATCCGTAAGAGAACCCGGCAGAGAAAGAATTCGCGAGAGGGAGAGAAGAGAGAATGTCCGGAAAAGGGGCAAAGGGTTTGATAATGGGGAAGACCCCAAACGCTAGCAAGGACAAGGACAAAGACAAGAAGAAGCCGACCTCTCGCTCCTCTCGCGCCGGCCTCCAGGTGCTTCATCTCTCTCTCCCTCTCTCTTTATATGTGTGTGTGTGGGTGTATACACGTGTGCAAGTTTCGATTTGGTATTATTTCTAGGGTTGAAATTGTTTTGGGCCTCTCAAAAGTTGGAGTGGAGGAGAGAGTAGCGTCTTCGAGAAGGGCTGGACTTTTGGGGTTCTCGGAAAATGCCCTTCCGGTGTTCGGAAACCATTTAGTTGAAAGAATTTTTGGGATTGAAAGATTGTTATTCGAATTGATTTAGTGAAATGGGATGTGGGTTATGAGGTTTAGTGAAGATAGGGGAATAATTGTGCCAATTTTACTTGAGAACCGAACTAAAATTGATCGTTAGACTAAGAGGCTGCGAATTCATGTTAAAACTAGTGCTCACGTGCAGGAATGCTGGATAGTCGGTTTATCTCATACATTGCATATTTGCTAGAAATTTTGGTCCTTGGCGTTGTGATTCCATTTTTAGATTAGAATAGGAACTTTAACTACACTTTAAAAATAAATAAATCAAACTAATATTACTAGCATGCTCAATCAAATATATGTAAATATAATAGGAGATACCTTGATCTTTAATCCTTCTTTTTGCCTGAAGGATGATCACTAATGTGATAAGGGTTTGATCTTACCTCTCATTCTCTATTTTATGTTTACTCTTAAGTGATGGGATGAGACAAACTTCATTTGAGTGGAGTGAGCGGCCAAGTGCCCCTTTATATAGGTGCTTTGGTGAGTGTCCGAGGAAATAAAGAAAGAAAAGGCTTGGTTTATGATTTTTATGGTTTGAGTGTGGTTAATTTTTAGGAAACATAAGCAGACCTGTATTGATGAATGGAACTTCTGTTCCTTACAACCCCCTCCCCCAAAAAAAAAAGAAACCCAAAACCCAAAAATGAAGAGAAAGAATAAATCTTTGGCTATTTTGTATGACATGTCTCCTGTCAATTGGAATCATCCTTGAAAAGGATTTTGAAATCTGTGGAATATCTTGAGTAGATATCAAAATGTCACTACCAGGACAGTTAATTAATTTATTTTTATAGTAGTTTAATTTATTTTTGCAGGATGAGTTAGTTGTTACTGTAACTCCTTTTTCTCTCTATTTCTCCCTCTCTTTCAATTATCTCATCAAAGGAGTTATAGTTAGGCTTGAGTTCCTGAGAAATTGGTTTCAGAGCAGCTCGGTTCTTGGAAGCAGTTACAATCTGTCACAACCCCAAGGATCCCCACGGCTATAATTGTCATTATATTAATAGATAGCTTACATGCAATACACAATAATTGTAATTTCCTTTTTCTTTTTCTATTATAGGGTTTTGTCCTTATCTACAGGCAGTTAGACTCTTTGTTGTATTGCACATGGGTGCATGTGGGGAGACTGTTAGGGTATATATTAGCCACAACTAAGGATGGGAAGAATTATGTTTTGATTGATGAATGAATTCCCTCAATTTCCCCCTCTACAATTCTCTTCCAATCTTCCTCTCGTTTCCCTTTGCTCTCTCTAATTTCTCCCCTTCTTTGTTCTGATTCCCTCTCCTTATTGTTCCTCTGTAATCCTTCCCCCATTTCTTGCTGCATTTTCCTCCCTCTCCGTCTAATTTCCCTTTGATTTCTCACAATTTCCAATCCAACCCTAGGCTAAACCCTAGGTACACGACACCGGAGAAGACCCCAAACACTAGTAAAGACAAGGCCAAAGTCAAGAAGAAGCAATCTTGTTCTCCTCTCATATCGGCCTTTAGGTTCTTGATCTCTATATATACATGTATGCGTGCAATGCAAGCTTTGATTTTGTATTGTCTGTGGGGTGAAAAATGATTGAGTTTATGAAAAGTTACTGTGGAGTAGTGTCTTCGGGAAGTGGTGGACTTTAGGGTTTCAGGAAAAATGCCTCTTGTGCTCTGAGACCATCTAATTGAAAGAACATGTTGGATGTTGTCATTATCCTTGGGTTTAGATTGGAATTGAGGAAGGAACCGAGGGAAGATTAGACAGAATGGAGGGAGAATTAAACTGAAAGAGAGGAAGATAACAATAAGAATAGAGGGAGAAATGCAGACATGACAGAGAAAAAGAAAGAATCGAGAGAGAGATCAGAACAATTGAGAGAGAAATCAGAATTCAATATCATTCAACAACATGACATTCTCTAATTGATCTAGCTTATTTATAGGCTGTTCTATCCTATACAACTAAAAGGGTACAAACTGCTACAACAAAGTACAACTAAAGAGAATTACATATAATACATAATTACTGCTATATCCTTGAGGGATCCTTGGGGTCGTGACAATTCCCCCCTTTTTGAGAGAGTTCTTGTCCCCAAGTACTTACAGTGATTGGCCACGATTCTTCATCCAATCCCTGCCTTTGCTATCTGATTTATCTCTCTTTCTTTCTTTCTACTTCTAGGCCTCTTCCTCTTCACTTTTATGTTCATTCTCTTTTGCTTTTCCTGCAAATGTAAAATGCAGTCCTCAAAGATATCCACAATAAAGCTCTCTTCTCCAATTGATCTGCAAGTTCTAGTAATGTCCTAGACCTTCATACAGGAAGTACAACTTTCCTCTGCCTCCAGCTTCTTTCTTTGGTCTAGCTTCATGCAGTTATATCTAGAGTTAGACCTCCTGTAATAATTTTCTGGAATATAGAGGTCCAAAATTTCTATTCTGAAGACTTCATTAGCCTTATGAAGACTTCATCAGGCAATGTAAGATTGTTTAGGTCCGAATTGTTCAATCAGAACTTCTTTAACTGCATGTGGACTGTCACGAACTTGATCCAGCCTAGGATAGATGTCACAGGCATACCTCTCATCAGCTGCATGAAAGTTGTCTTCATTGCACTCCTCCTCTTCCAATGCTACTTCATCAGCTTCTTGCAAATATAAACTGTGATCCTCATATATCTCCTTGTCGAATTTCATTGTCAGGACCCTAGGTTTCGAATCTAGGATTTATAGTTGACAGTCATCAAAGAAGAAAGAAAAAGAGGGAGAAATGAGAAGATTTAGGGAGAAAACATGGAGAAGAACAGATGGAAACAGAGAATAGAGAGAAATGAGAGAATTCATGGAGAAAATAGAGAGAAGAACAGAGGGAGAATAGATAGAGAGAAAAATGAGATAACTTCAATATAATTCCCTTCAAAACTTTCTCGTCCTCAAGAAAATCAAAGGAATTGAGCAACTCAAGGAAATTGAGCTAGGAGATCTGGCAGAAATTCCTACGTATTGTTATCTAGGTGCATCTTCATGGAAATTTTTATCAGCCACTTCAATTTTTTCATAAAATTCTTGTATATCAAGATAAAGGGGCTGACATTTATTAGTATCCATTATTGCTGAGTCGAGACACTCTAGGCAAAGCTTTTGACCATCATCTAGGGCAACATATCTTGTTTCCCTTGGCTCCATTCACTCACAGCTACAGCACCGAGGAGTCCCATCATGCTCATGAAAAGGATGGCACTTCTGGACCCAAAAAGGATGTGCTTGATATTTAATTAACCCAGCAGCATTTGTGGGTATAAAATGCTTGTAGACATCACATTTTGGGTGATACTGCTCCTTATAGCAAGATGATAAGGATAATTCCCAGACTTTGGAAAATTCATAATCGCAAATTGGTTGATTACATGGCATCTAAAAACATTATGGACGCCAATTTGCATCCATGTAATTCAGGAATCTTCCATAACCAATCTTAGTGTTACAACCATCACATATCTTGAACCCTGTTGAATAGGGAAAAGGTATAGGTTGATAAATATTAACATTTCCATCTTGGGATGGAGATTCAACATTCAAGCTTTCTTGTATAGCTTTGGTAGATTGTTCATCTTCTTTTAATGGGGACTCATTATCTTCTAGAATTGGATCAGGATTCTCCTTCAATGGAAAGTTCCCTGGTAAGTTCATTTGCGGAATTCTAGAAAACATCTGCAAGAACCCATCGAGTCTTGTAGTCAGTCCATCTATCGAAGTAACTAACTTGTTTTCCAATGATTGAATTGCTTTGTGATGCTTACTCGATCCTTCTTCCAAGGCCTCCATTCGGTTTTGCAAACCACATACTTAACTTGGTTAACCTGTGCCTTCAATTGTTTCATTCTAGTTCCGCCCGCCATCTCTAATAGATCCAAACTATCAAATTAGTAGTCCAAGAATCCACTGGTCTGTACCAATTGTCATGATCCTAGTGTTTACCTAAGGTTTAGATTGGAATTTAGGAAGGAACTGAGGGAAAATTAGACAAAATGGAGGAAGAATTAGACTGAAAGAGAGGGAGATAACAACAAGAATAGAGGGAGAAATGCAGACAGAACAAAAAAAGAGAGAGAATCAAGAGAGAGATCAGAACAATTGAGAGGGAAATCAAAATTCAACATCATTCAACAACATGACATTCTCTAATTGATCTAGCCTATTTATAGGCTGTTCTATCCTATACAATTGAAAGGGTACAAACTACTACAACAAAGTACAACTAAGGAGAATTACATATGATACGTAATTACTACTATATCCTGTTAGGACCCTACGGTGGTTAATTGGTGGTTAGAGGGTTGAGATGGTTATATGAGGGTTGTAACAGTGGTTTGCCAGTTGTAACAAGTAATAATAGGCAGTTAGGTGGTTGGGTAGATTGTTAATATGGTTGGGAAATAACCACCGATTGTTAATATGTAACTGCCAATGATTGGCGGAGGATGGGCCTACATGAAGGGGCTTTCCCTCCCAATAAAAGCATTGATTAATTCTTTGACAAACTTTAAATTCCTTCTCTATCTCTCAATTTCCCTTTGTTTCACTTTCTCTCTCCTGTTTCTCCCTCTCTCTTTCTCTCTTCATTCCTACCCAAATTCCCCTCACTTGAGGAGAATTACCTTGTCAGGACTGAGACCCTGACATTTCCTTGAGGGATCGTTGGGGTTGTGACGGATGTTTTGGGGTTAAAAGATTGTCATTTGAATTGATTTAGCAAAAATGAGAAATGGATTTGAGGCTTGGTGAAGATGGATAGTTGGGAATGATTGTGTCAATCTTTCCCGAGAACCAAATATCTATACTACAATTGATAATTAGAGTAGGTGGGTGCAAATTAATGTTAGAACTAGATATGGAGGAATGTTGGAGAGTTGATGTGTATTAAGTTTTTTGAGGAATTGAAGGACATTATGCATTCTGGAAGAGGGATGATTGTGAGAAAATAAAGAAAGAAAAAGTTTGGTTTGATTGTGGTTAATTTTGGGGAAAGGTAAACAGAAATTCTCTGATGAATGGAACTGCGCCATTCCTTAGAAATGGTGTAACTGTTTTTTTGGTTTCATTAAATGAATAGATAGAATCCTTCTTTGGCTATTTTGTATGGATGCATCCCTGGTGGACTGGATTAATCATTGAATTGGATTTTGTAGAATATCTAGAATAGATAATTAAATTTTGAATTAATGGGGAATGATTATGTGAATCTTTGGTAACCTTTTGGCTTTCTTTCTTCTATGCGTGTACCAAGTTACAGTTAAAGACATTCTCCTTTTTTTCCACCCCTCTATTGTGGTGGGTTGTATGAATTTTGATAAGTAGAGCATTTATAGAGATTCCTTTCTGGGTGTTGTTAATTATGCAATGCTCTAGCAGGTAAGATGATCTATGCTAGTGTTCACATGATCCTGAACCTGAACCATGAAATAATAGAAGCTCATACACACATTTTAGTATACAGTTTGGTGCATGGAATTGAAGTTGATTTTAATTTGTGCTGGGCAAAGTAGTTGTTAAGAGTTGTATTGGCTTATCTTGGAAAGTACAGATTAAAGAAAGGGGATTTGGGAAAATATGTTGTTTTTATAAACTTTGTGAATCTTAAACTCTTATAGGAATTGCTTTTTGATACTTCCTTTACTTTATAGCTTGAAATCGTTCCTTATAAGTTCTGGCATAATCTTTTGGCTTGATAAATTCTGATTGTGATTTTGTCTTGTTCCAAATCATGTTTGTTTAATTGCTGAAATCAATTCCATTTAGTAGCCCCTGTTAGTAAATCAAAACTTGAAATGCATTCTTTTATCTGTTTCTCATATTCTTTTTGTTAAAACCGAGACTATAATCACTCAAGAACCACTCAAGAAACTCACCGAATTCAAACCAACAATGAATACTGAAAGTAGAACATAAAAACAGAATTAAGAATGGAGAAATCAAACTAGATTGCAGCACACAAGATATACCCTGGTTCATGCCATTTACATGGCACTACATCCAGCAATCCAAGAAGCAAACAATCCACTAGAAACAAATCAGAAACCAGTACAAAAATTCCCCTCTTTCCCTCTTCCTTTACTCTCGAATACAATACTCAACCGAAGCTAACAAGAACTAGAAACACACAGCTCTCTCTCACGCCTCTCACTGTACCCGAACCCAAGGAATAAAAGATATGAATGATTGATTAATGCTAACTGGCCTCCGCACCCTTCTATATATAGACTAAGGGAGGCGGAAATATCTAAGGGAGATAACTAACTTTACAAAAGTCAAAACTACCCTTACTAAAGCAATTAGATACATAAATGTCCTATTATCTAACTGCTGCCACATCATCTTTAATTCTTTCTGGTTTCTTCAATAAATCCAGCTTTACTTTAGGCAAAACAGTAACACTTTTATAATAAATCTGTTGATTTATTTATTCTTCTCATCCAATGTGTCACCCTGTTGATTACGATACTGTTATGTGAAGGTTCATTTAGAAGTGGTTTCTGCTTCTCTAAGATGCTAGGGACAGGTTATGCTATGATTGGTAGTAATCATGGCTAAAGAAGGTTGCATTGATGAAAGGTTCTGTACATGTTGATTATGATGCTACTATAATTTATGTATTGTTTATTAAAATTTCACGGATTTGAGTTGTGGAAACTGCCTCTTACCAAAACGCAAGGGGAATGCTACATATGAATATGACCCTTTCTTGATTCTCACAAAGTGGGGATCCTCGTCCACTTGAACCCCCCTTTTTATAAAAATTTCAATGTGCAAAGCTGGGATACCAAGGCAAGCTGAACAGGCTCCTAGTCACTGTAACTCATCTTTCTGATTGAACAATCTATATCTACAAAAATGCTGCATTGAACATGCAGTTTCCATTTGGTTGGACCCATAAGGACCACTGCAATGGGAGAGTCGGAGCCACTGCTGCTGTCTACACTGCAGCTATCTTGGAATATTTAACTGCAGATGTTTTGGAGCTGGCTGGCAATGCAGGCTGGGATCTGGAGGTGAAACATATCTCTCCCTGATACCTGCAGCTTTGATTTTGTATTGTTTGTGGGGTGAGAAATGATTGAGCTGAAAAGTTAGTGGAAGAGAGAGCGGTGTCTTTGGAAGTGGTGGACTTTTGAGTTTCTGGGAAAATGCATCCTATGTGCTGAAAGCATCTAGTTGAATGAACACGTTGGATGTTTTTGGATTAAAAGATTGTCATTCGAATTGATTTAGCAAAATGAGAAATGGATTTTGAGGTTTAATGAAGATGGATAGTTGGGAATGATTGTGTCAATCTTGCTTGAGAACCAAATATCTATACCACAATATAATTAGATTATGAAGCTGCAAATTAATGTTAGAACTAGTGCACATATGGAGGAATGTTGGAGAGGCAACGTATCTCATATATTGCATATTTGCAAGAGATTTTTGGTCCTTGGTGCTGTGATTCCAGGACATGAATTGGGTTTTTTGAGGAATTGAAGAAAGAAAACACTTGGTTTGAATGTAGTTAATTTTAGGGAAACATAAGTAGAATTCTTTTGATGAATGGAACTAGATTTTGGATTTTGTAGAATATCTCGATTGTCAGAATTTTGAATTAACAGGGAATGATTGAATCTTTGTTGACCCTCTTTTTTTTTCTATGATGCATGTATCAAGTTACAGATAAAAAGGCCTTTCTCTTTTTTGAGAAGAAGAGCATTTATAGAGATTCCCCTCAGGGCGTTGTTTCATTACGTGGTTAAGATTATCAATGCTAGATTTCAGATTATCCTGAACCTGAAACATGAAATAATAGAAGCTTGCACAAACTTATTAGGATACATTTTGGTGCATGGATTCGAAGTTGAAATTAATGTGTTGGAGTAGTAGTTTTTTGTAGTTTTATTGGCCAACCTAGGAAAGTGTAAAGGAAGGGGATTTGGGAAGTATATTGTTTTTATAAGCTTTCCCATCTTAAACTCTTTTAGGGATTGTTTCTAAAACCTCCCTTTACTTTTTGTAGTTTGAAATCATTCCTTACAAGTTCTAGGATCTTTTGACTTTGTAAATACTGAGTCTGATAAAGTCTTGGTCCAAATCATACTCTTTTAATTGCTGAAACCAAATCCACTAGCCCGTCAGTAAATCAAAACTTTAGACCTATAGAGGGTAGGAATGTGTATTTCATAGCAATGGTAAGTCTGCTTCAATTTGACCTGGGTGCCCTGTGTTCAAAACATGTAAACAGATCTTTGCATGCTTGTGTAATTTGTCCTTCTTTGATTAGCATAGGATACTTCAAAACTAAGCCGTTGGTTTTTGTTCTGGAAGTTTTCTTATCTTGAACAGATTCTGATGCTGTTCATTTCCCATTAAATGACAGTAAAATTGTCCTATCGGCTGCAAAGTGCAACCATTCAGGTTTATAAGCAGCACTGTGTGGCCTTGAGAAGGAAAGGATGCTAACTCCACTTTCCGCCCTAGGAAACGCTAATGTAATAAAAACCCGATGGTTGTTTATCTGGACTTTGAAACAAAAAATGTTAGGTTTCGTATTAAAAAAAATCATTTTGGGCAGTGAGCCAGTGAGCAACAGGTTTAGATGCCTTTGATTCTTATTATTTTTATGAACTTCTCAACTCATCTTCTTTTCCAAGATTGATTTATCCTAACTTCTTCCTGAATATCCCCAAAAGAAAACAAATATATGAGCGGGAATTTATATAGAAGGAAATTAGTTCTTTTGGCTTTCTTCTCCATTATCATCTTGTAACTGTTTCTCAAGTAGCTCTCATGTTCTTCTATAATAAATCCGTTTATTATTCATTTCTTTTCATCTAATCTGTCACCCTGTTGATTATGACCCTGTTATGTGAAAGTTCATTTAGAATTGGTTTTTGCCTCTCTAAGAAACCTAGGGACATGTTAGGCCATGAATATGGCTGTAGCCATGGTTAGAGAAGGTCACACTGATGAAGGTTCTATAAATTTTGATTGTGATGTTACAATGAATTCTGTATTGCTTATAAATATTTTGCGGGGTTGGAGCTGTGGAAGCAATCTTCAGAAAGAGGGGAAGCCTGAGTACAAATATGTCTTCTCCCAACCTTCAGAAAGAGGGGATCCTGGGGAATGCCTTTTTGTATAGAACTTTCAACTTCCAAGGACGGCATACCAAGGTTAGCTGAACAGGCTGGCTCCTTGCACTATGTAACTCTCTGTTTCTGATTGAAAACGCAGTTTCCAGTTGGCCGTATCCATCGCCTGCTGAAATCGAGGACCACAGCCCATGGCAGAGTGGGAGGCACTGCTGCTGTCTACACCGCTGCTATCTTGGAGTATCTGACTGCCGAGGTTCTCGAGCTGGCTGGCAATGCCAGCAAAGATCTGAAGGTGAAACGTATCACGCCCCGACACTTGCAGCTTGCGATTCGGGGTGATGAGGAGCTTGATACCCTCATCAAGGGCACCATAGCTGGGGGAGGTGTCATTCCTCACATCCACAAGTCCCTCATCAACAAATCCTCCAAGGAGTAGGTTAAGAATTGAGCTTGCTCTCTTTTACCTGAAACTGTGCAACTTCTTTTCACCCTTATGTAACTAAGCTATCTGCTGTGCTACTTCTCTTAGGTTTTTCTTTAGTTATGCATATGGTTATGTGTCTATTTACTGTCATTGCACATTAGTTGGATGAATTCTGTCAGTACATTTGAGCATTCCCCAATTCATTATTTGATCAGAAGACAGCTGCAACATTGGACATCACATAGATGATTTCGAACAATGGAAGCTGTGGTATAGCCATTAACTTGAGGATAACTGTCTTAAAATAAGACAAACTCACGAAAACTGTATTTCATGAGCTTCTTTGAGAACTTTTTTCAATGAAAATGTTTTTAGCGGCTTAAAAAATTGTTATTATCAGACGAGATATGTCCTCAATATCTCTGGAATGTTGGATTTTGAACTTATAGCCATGCAATGAGAGGCCAAAACAGATCATGCTTCCAATGGGATGAGAAAGATTTCAAAATCCTAGACATGAGGTCTTTCTGCGCAATTTTTTCACAAGTATAGTGAGAAAGTGATCAAGTTCCATTTACAAGTTAATAAATTTATATCCATTCCTAATATTACTGCATACTGCTGCACCAACCAACCAGACATCAGCTGAAAGAGAACAGTTGGTGAAGATGCAGTAGAAAGCTAATCCAATGAGAACTCCTCCAGCCATATAAGCACTTCATTCCTCTTCAATGCGAACCATTCAGAGAAAAAAGATGAAGACATCAGCAACTAAGGAAATAGGAAATCTGAAGGGCAATGGAGAAACTGAATTTCAAGAAGAATTTAACATCTCGCAGTAATCTAAGTAGAAATTTCAAAGAATAACAACCACCTTTCATGATAGAGACAAGAGACTTGAAATTACACGCACTATAGCAAGTCAAACAGAACTTGCTTCTTTGAAAGATGCAATAATGTATGTACCCATCAAGAAGGAAGAACAAAAATAAAAATAAAAATAAAAATAAAAATAAAAATAAAAATCTAAATAGGATTTTAAAGGGCAATTTTGCTGCTGAATTAGCAGTATATAAAAGATAAAAGGATAAAGAGGAAATCCAGGATATGATACTACTTCAATTTAAACTTAACGAGGGGGAAAATTTTCAACTTACAGTTTGTTGTCGTCTGGCTGCCAAATGGGGTTCAAGATTATCATCTATTTGAGAGAGTTTTGTACGAGATAAATGGTTTGAGCATAATTAGAAGTTGTTGGACATAAAAGCACATATATCTTACAGTCATTTACTTGTTCTGTTTCCTTAATTTTAGTATTTGTCAAGAGCTACTCCTACTGCTAGAATATTTTCTCCCCTACATGAAAGAATTCGAGATTAGATATTCAAAGTTTGATGTAGTTTCCAAGTGAGGAAATAGAAGAAAATATTAAAAATATGGAAGTCAAAACCATATACATGAAAGGGACTTCTGTCATACCATCGTAAAACTCCAAGTTCGACCAGGATCATTGTAGCGAGCAAGCAAACAACCCGTTTTAGGTCTCAGTCCATCCCTCATAAGACTAGCACGCAGTGTCTTCTCTTTTTCACGAACAATATCCTCCATAGGCTTCCCGCTGAACTTTGTTACTGCAGCAATCCCTCCTTCCACTTTTCTCAGGTTAACTGTTTCTTGATTAGGATCTGGCAATCTGTTCGGCAAAAACACATTTTCTTGTGTCATTCCATGTGTAAACTTAATGGAAAGAAAGGAATTTTATCTCAAGCACTTTCCAATCTTCTCTGCTATACTAGACAGAAATTGTAAAAACTACTTCAAGTAGTTTCATTTTTTTTATAAGTTTGAGAACCTAAAATAAAGAATAAAGTTCACCTGCTTATTTCTTTCTCAGATGGAAGAACTATCTGGATGGAGACTTTAGACATTTGATTGTCAAATGTCTGGGTGAAGACAGGGGTCGTCATGGGTATTTTCTCCTCTGAGGAGTTCTTCCCAAAGATATACCTTCACATATAGGATTAAATATCAAAATTTAAGGTAAAAAAGATGAAGACATCTCAAAAGAGAAAGAGAGGAACAATTGCAAGCATGCTTACCCAGCTACAGCATTAAAGCCAGTTGAGCCAGAAAGCTTGTCCCCATCTGTTTCTACAACAATAAATGGGGAATACTTCCTGACCTGCACAAGTATTTATGAGACTCTAATCAAGCCTATGCTGTACCTTTATTTACACATTAGAATTTCTGAAGAATCGTGAACATGATAGGCGATATTAGCAGCACGACTAACTTTCTCATTAAGAGCTTCCCTTGCCAGTTCAAATAACTTAGTTTAAATATTGATCATAATGTTGACTTCGATTTAGACCATTATCATTGCACATACAGTAGAAGCATAAGATGCAATAATCCTTACCTCATAGTTCGCAGTCCTCTTCAGGATCTCATATCTGGGAGATTCTAAGTCGGGAGTCTTGTAAATCCGTAGCTGCAAGAATTGCTCTCACAAAATTCTATAAGAAAATATATCAATAAGAGATATAAATTTTCAAAATTTAAGGAAACTACCTGCTTAAATACATCCCATAGTCCCTCTAAAGAGAAATAGTCGTTATTTTCTATGGAATCCCAATAGTCCTGCAAAAACAGAGAAGGGAAATACAAAATTAAAGGGAAAAAAAAAAGAAGATAGGTTAAAAAAAGTTAATTGCTAATATGGTATTGTTTTAATTTCTGTAATGATATAGGGGGAAGTTACCACATGGCTGCAGAACTTCTCGGTCTCCGGATTGATACCCATAATTGAAGTCCCTGTGAAAATCAGTTCTGGTTTCCATGGCAACAAAATGAACCTCATTACCATGGTCCATCTTGTGGTTATCTCAAAAGGCCCTGTCTATAGCAACTAAATCAATTGAAGATGCAAAATTCATATTGAATTTTTGAGCTTCTGAATCTCTCTCCCAACATCATAAAGCAGATATTCAAAATGACTTTGTTAGATTCTTTTTAAGCAGTAGCTATGCAGGGAAGATACAATGCAGCTTCATTTCGAAGATACCTACGCAGAAAGTGCAATTAGCTCAGAAGAATCAGATAAAATCCATTTGCTAAAGTAACCATCAAATTGTATCACATCCTTAAACCAATATGAAAACATGCCAGGAAATATTGATAAAAACCCACAAGAAACTTAATGGCAGGATAAGGCAAGATTTATATGGCCCAGAAGAGCATATCAATGACACCACATATGCATTGAAACCCAAGCAAACCTAGTTTATGTATCCAGATACCCCCTACAAAACAAACAATATACATTGCCTTGAGCCTAGTGGGTCAATTGACCTAGAGGACGGTGTATCTCTTTTATAATAAGTCATACAACAAGAGCAACATATCAAACCTTAATCCCACTATGTGGGGTTAGCTATAAGAAGTTTAGCTCGCCAATCATTTTGATTTATAATTTTATCTTCTGTAAAACCCTTATAACTTATATCATAACTAAGAGCTTCTCACCAAGTTTTTTTCTTAGTCTTCCTCTACCCTTTTTGCTAAATATTTATTCAATTCCATCTACACTCCTTGTAGAAAAATCTATTGTTCTTTTTTTCACCTAACCATACTATATTCTAAATCGTGTCTCACACATCTTCAATAGGTTATGCAAGCCTTGCTCTAACAAAATATCACAAAAAGATAATGCTTGATTTTATTTTGCTTGTACGATAAAGATCAATGGATACTTTTTCAAGTAGAACAAACAAAGACAGAGTTAAGTCCTGGCATCTTATTTTGATAGACTTCATTATTTAGATTTCCCATCTCAAGCGTCAAAATTATTCAAATCAAAACCTGTCTTTTAGGACATCAATCAATGACCATTCTTTTCAAATAACCAACCTTTAGTTAGGATCTCAGAAACATATCCTTGAACTTTCCTAGCTTTGCTCAGTTCCACAGGATTGCAGAGAATACTTGAGAGACAAAATCTCAAACAATTGCAAAAGAATTAAATAAACATGAGACAGAGTAAACTTATTAACTCAGATATAGAACCAATAAAATGTTGGCCATGAAGGGCACGTATCAAATTAACTTAAAAAAATTGAATTTAGTATATTAAAATGTATACCACTGTTACTTTGACATATAAAAATATCATTCTGTAGAGATTATATGACAAGAAAGCAAACCTGTTTGACCCAGTGAAGCTGAAAATCAGGAGAGAAGAGCTTCTTCAAGAGAGCAATATTAAAGAGGTACCCATTAATCGAATCATGCTTCGTAATCGGGTCCCTGAACTTGACCCGTTCATCGTAAGCCGTCCGATCAATGCCCTGATCATCGAAGAGGTGCGGAAGGTCCTCGTACAAGAAATCCACCAGCCCTTTCACGTCCACCGTTGATCTTGGCGGGCTTCGCTCCGCCAAGCTCAGCCTCACTACCCAGTTGAATTTTTTATCAGTTTTGGCCGCCAAGGTTCCAGCTCTAGAAGTTCTGCGAGGAGGGAGTGGAAGCCCGGCGCTTTTCGTGGCGGTGAGCCTCCGTGGACCGACGCTGACGTTGGTGCTTGGCCGGAAAATGTGGTCGGAAAGACCAGTAGTGGTGGCCATTATCTGCTTAGGAATTATTTGGTAAAACAGAATTTTTATTTTATATTTTTGGTAAGAAGAGAATTGTGGGTTTTTTTTTTTTTTAATAGCCGCAGAAAATGATTGGTCCAGATTTGCTAAAATTAGTGTCATCTCTTGGCATAGACTACAGAGTCAAATAATATTCTTAAAAATATTATATTAAAATAGTATGATACCTTTAGGCTCTTGCAATTATATATAAGAGATAAATCAACACCTTTTGCATTTGCTTTTACAATGAATAAATTATATGATTAGTATATGCAAGCCTATATGCATCCAATGATTCACAATTTTTTATTTAATCTGTTTAAATTAAGCCTCCGTAGCTGTTAACAGTTGTTGAAGTGGCAGTTTTTTATTTGGACTGAGTCAAGGCTGTGCATATCTGTTTCTGATTATTTGCTCTATTTTCTTGGTGTTTGTTAACAGCAGCAACAAGATAGAATAATCAATTAATTAGTGTCTTAATGTGCGGCACATTTTTAGCACTTTTCTGTTCTTAGTTGATCTATTTAAACAGTGAAATATTTTCAATAAAATATTGCTTTTCCTTTGCGGCCTATTCTTGCTCTCTGTAATTTCTATGTTTGCAGAATAAACTTCTGCAATCTTCAATTAATTATTCCAACAAGGTGGTATCAGAGCTTTCTTCTTACGGGACTTGTGAGTATTTCCAAGTGCCTCCCATTGAAGGCCCAACCAATCTTCCAGCAAATCTGTTATATAATGGATTTAGACTCTCCATTTACAGCAGTTGCACCACCTGTATTTGATGGTGAAAATTATCAGGTTTGGGCAGTTAGAATGGAGGCTTATTTGGATGCAAGTGATCTTTGGGAGGCTATTGAAGTGGATTACGAGATTCCTCCATTGCCTAACAATCCAACACTTGCTCAAATCAGGCATCACAAAGAAAGAAGGCAAAGGAAGTCAAAGGCAAAATCATGTCTGTTTTCTGCTGTCTCATCAACAATCTTTACCAGGATTATGACCCTAAAATCAGCAAAGGAAATCTGGGACTTCCTCAAGCAAGAGTATGAAGGCAATGAGAGAGTCAAAGGAATGCAAGTGCTGAATTTGATCAGGGAATTTGAGATGCAGAGGATGAAAGAGTCAGAAACAATTAAGGAGTATGCTGACAGGCTCCTCAGCATTGTTAATCGGGTAAGGCTGTTGAAATCTGATATGCCTGATAGTAGGATTGTACAAAAAATCCTAGTTACAGTGCCTGAAAAATTTGAGGCAACAATTTCCTCATTGGAGAACTCTAAAGATCTGTCAAGTATTACTTTGGCAGAACTATTAAATGCATTGCAGGCACAAGAACAAAGAAGACTCATGAGGCAAGAAGGTGCAATTGAAGGTGCCCTACAAGCTAAGTTCCAAAGCAAAGGAAAGAAAAAGAATGAAAAAAAGAAGAATGTTGATGCAAATGAGGTTGTTGCTAATGACAATAGCAGTAATAGTGGCTATAAGAAGAAAAATTACCCTCCTTGTCATCACTGTGGCAAGAAAGGGCATGCTCCTTTCAAATGTTGGAAAAGGCCAGATGTGAAGTGTCGTAAATGCAACAAAATGGGGCATCATGAGAAGATCTGCAAAAGCAACTCTCAGCAACAGAATGAAGCACAAGTTGCAAACCAACAGGAGGAGGAGGAGCAGTTGTTTGTAGCCACATGTTTTGCTGGCCATAGCTCAAGTGAAAATTGGCTCATTGACAGTGGTTGTACTAGCCACATGACTCATGATCAACAACTTTTTAAGGAGCTTGATAGATCTGAAGTGTCAAGAGTTAGAATTGGCAATGGTGAGCATATTATGGTCAAAGGAAAGGGAACGGTAGCCATTGAAACCAGCACAGGTACAAAGATAATTTCTGATGTTTTATTTGTGCCTAATATTGATCAAAATTTGTTAAGTGTTGGACAGTTGCTAGAGAAGGGTTTCAAAGTAATTTTTGAAGATAAGCAATGTCTGATCAAAGATGAAAGTGACCAGGAGATGTTCAGAATCAAAATGAGAGGCAAATGTTTTTCTTTAAACCCAATGGAGGATGAACAAGCAGCCTATCCTATTTCAGTAAAAAGTGCAGAGACCTGGCACAAAAGGCTAGGCCATTTTCATCATGCTGCAGTGTTATTTATGCAAAGGAAGGAGCTGGTTCGAGGCTTACCTCATATGGAGACTGAATTTCCAAGTTGCACGGCTTGTCAATATGGCAAGCAGGCAAGGCTTTTCTTCAAACAATCAGCCTGGAGAGCAAGTGAAAAGCTGCAACTGATCCACACAGATCTGGCTGGACCTCAAAGGACTCCTACACTCAAAGGGAGTAAATATTACATTATTTTTATAGATGATTTCACCAGAATGTGCTGGATTTATTTTCTTAGGTTCAAGTCAGAGGTTGCAAGTGTGTTTTGGAGGTTCAAGGCATGGATTGAGAACCAAAGTGGTTGTAGAATTCAAGTCTTGAGATCAGACAACGGCAAAGAGTATACATCAAAACAATTCAATATGTTTTGTGAAGAGGCTGGCATTGAGCATCAACTTACTGCCCCCTACACTCCACAACAAAATGGAGTGAGTGAAAGAAAGAACAGAACAATAATGGAGATGGCAAGATGTATGCTGCATGAGAAAGGTTTGCCTAAAACTTTTTGGGCAGAAGCTGCAAATACTGCTGTGTTTCTATTGAATAGACTTTCCACTAAGGCTGTAAAAGGGAAGACACCATTTGAGACTTGGTATGGATTTAAACCATCCCTACAAAATCTTAAAGTTTTTGGTTATATTTGTTTTTCACATGTTCCTCAGGTGAAAAGGGACAAGCTTGATAGGAGGGTGGAACCAGGCATTTTCGTTGGCTATAGTGATTTCTCTAAGGCTTACAGAATCTTTCAACCTCAAACAGGGAAGATTTTGATAAGCAGAGATGTTCATTTTGTGGAGCATCAACAGTGGCACTGGGAAACTGAAAAGAGAAATCAAAACATCAATATTCCACTGAATCATGGAGATGAGGTTGATGAGGCACCTGTTAGAGGTACCAGATCACTTTCTGATATTTATCAGAAATGTAGTGTTGCTATTTTTGAGCCTGCAGGTTTTGAGGAAGCTAAAAATGATCCAAAATGGACAGCTGCAATGAAGGAGGAGCTACATATGATTGAGAAGAACCAAACTTGGGAGTTGGTTGAAAGGCCTGAGAATAGGAAGATCATTGGTGTTAAATGGGTGTTTAGGACAAAACTAAATGCTGATGGCTCAGTCAACAAGCACAAAGCCAGACTTGTGGTGAAGGGTTTTGCTCAGGTGTTTGGTATTGATTTTTCAGAGACTTTTGCTCCTGTTGCACGATTGGACACCATCAGAATGCTATTAGCATTAGCTGCTCAGAATGGATGAAAAGTGTTTCAGCTGGATGTCAAATCAGCTTTTCTCAATGGTTACTTGCATGAGGAGATTTATGTTGAACAGCCTGAAGGCTTTGTAGTGAAAGGGCAGGAAAACAAAGTTTTTTTGCTCAAGAAAGCCCTATATGGCTTAAAGCAGGCTCCAAGAGCTTGGTACAGTAGAATTAATGAGCACTTACTGAGCTTAGGCTTTGTAAAAAGTCTAAGTGAATCTACTCTCTATGTTAAAGTTCATAAAACTGACATAATGATTGTTTCTCTATATGTGGATGATCTCTTGGTAACAGGAAGTGGTGTTATGCTCATGGAGCAGTTCAAAAAGGAGATGATGAAGGTCTTTGAAATGACAGACCTAGGAGAAATGGCATATTTCCTTGGCATGAAGGTTAAACAAAATCAGAAAGGTGTGTTCATCTGTCAAAAAAAATATGCTAAGGAGATTTTAAAGAAGTTTCAGATGGAGGATTGCAAACCAATGAGCACTCCTATGAATCAGAAAGAAAAACTCAGCAAAGAAGATGGTGCAGAGAAGATAGAAGAGGCTGTTTACAGAAGCCTAATTGGGTGCCTAATGTATCTCACAGCAACAAGGCCTGACATTTTGCATTCAGTGAGTGTCTTGTCAAGATTTATGCACTGTGCAAGTGAAGTGCATTTCAAAGCAGCCAAGCGTGTGCTAAGATATGTCAAAGGGACTCTAGATTATGGAATTAAGTTTTGTTATGATTAGGATTTTCATTTTCATGGTTATTCTGACAGTGACTGGGCAGGGTCCGTTGATGACATGAAGAGTACCTCAGGGTACTGTTTTAGTTTTGGCTCAGCTGTGTTCTCTTGGTGTTCCAAGAAGCAAGAGATTGTTGCTCAATCAACAGCTGAGGCATAGTTCATTGCTGCCACAGCTGCTGTAAATCAAGCCCTATGGTTTAGGAAAATTTTGGTTGATTTACATATGGAGCAAAAGGAGAGCACAAAGGTGTTTATTGACAATCAGGCTGCCATTGCGATCTCCAATAATCCAGTATTCCATGGGAAGACTAAACATTTTAGCATTAAGTTGTATTTTTTAAGGGAAGTGCAGAAAAATGGAGAAGTATGTTTGTTGTACTGCAAGACAGAAAATCAGCTTGCTGATATTTTTACGAAGGCACTCCCTGGAAGCAGATTTGAGTCCCTAAGAAAGAAACTTGGAGTGTGCAGCTACTAAGGCAAGGAGGAGTGTTTAAATTATGCCTCCGTAGCTGTTAACAGTTGTTGAAGTGGCAGTTTTTTATTTGGACTGAGTCAAGGCTGTGCATATCTGTTTCTGATTGTTTGCTCTATTTTCTTGGTGTTTGTTAACAGCAGCAGCAAGATAGAATAATCAATTAATTAGTGCCTTAGTGTGCGGCACATTTTTAGCACTTTTCTGTTCTTAGTTGATCTATTTAAACAGTGAAATATTTTCAATAAAATATTGCTTTTCCTTTGCGGCCTATTCTTGCTCTCTGTAATTTCTATGTTTGCAGAATAAACTTCTGCAATCTTCAATTAATTATTCCAACATAATCATATGCCAAAATAGCTTTGTTATATGGCATCCACAAAACCTTACAAGATTATTATAACCACACTGTGACCCTATCTGCCCTTAAAACCCCCAATTAAACATGATAAAGGGTCTCATAAATTTATATAAAATATGACACCCAACTCAATTTCTTTTGATTGAATATTATTTTTGTGAAGAAAAGTGGCAACTATAGCATCCATATATGCATGGGGGATGTGCCTGGGAGGGCCACATGCCTCCACACTCCTGTAGAGCCATGGCCACACCCCTCCATGGGAAAGCCATGCACCACTCTGTGTCCCACAAGCTGTGCCGTCCACGACCATCACTCTGTTCATTTCATCCCTCTTTCCAATCTAATAAAAACAAGCAATAACCACCAATTACTTATAAAGGGTTTATATCATCATATAGTCGTCATGGTTAAATGATTAATAATGCATACGTTATGCAATACAACACAGTAAAATATACATACATATATATATGCACACTTTATACAACTATATATTACACTAATGCTTAGATTAGAGATGTTATCGTGATATCATCTTCATCAGCACCCCTAATACTTAATGTTTTAACATATTTTACTAGAAAAGTTCAAATAATTGAGTACTACTGCTATGTCCATACATGCACATAGTTAACAGTTTCCCCTAATTGTTTAAATACGGTGCAGATACTACTTCTTTGGGTAACTTTCCACCAAGCTTCTATGCTATATATGTTCCATATGAACATTTGCTTTGCTTTTCCTTTCCCGATGTGATTGGCTTTTGCGGCTCATGGAATGCCACATTGCTCAAGAGGCAGGGCTTTATCTCATTGAGCTAGACAAGAGAGGGTTGGTGAATTGTCTAAATTGTCCCTCCAAAGAGGTGCCACAAACCCGTTTCTAGAGGATAATATCCCTCCCATGTTGTATCCTTCAAAGGCCTATCTTTTTATGAGCTTTCATTGTCACCAAAATGACCAAAAATCCTACCCTTTTTAGTTTCTCTGTCCCAACCATGCACCAAAGATCCTACCCTTTTCTACTGCAAGTGAAAACCTTACTGGTGACTGTAATTTGAATTTTCCTACCTGTCATGATGTCGTGGCACCACGTGTTGTCCATTCCGCTGTTTCCACACTCTCGCTCGTGGCTTTCCTGTGACAAAGCGAGCATGGCTCGATCCTTCCCTTTATATAAGCGACGGCTACTCACCTCCCAGCCATGCTGAATCCAAAGCTGAAGAACCTTGAGTTTCTTCTTCTCCTCCTACTCATCTCAACACAACACGAATCCCAGTAATTCTTTACTTGCTTCTCCAATTTTTCTGCAGAAAAATGTCTATCATTTTGAAGGCCACTCTGCCATGGTGCAAGAAGCATCCGGATGGGGATGATGATGGGGACGACGGCCACGATTACGCCCCGGCAGCATGCATGGAAGGAGATGGAGATGACGACGACAGAGACTATGACTATGCCCCTGCAGCATCCATGGAGGGTGACGGCGATGACGATGATGATGATGGTGGTTATGATTATGCTCCAGCTGCATAAGTGACAGTTCAACCTATTAATTAGTACCAACGCATATTCATCCCAAGTGACTTCGACAGCTAGCTTCTAACCCTATCATGGGTATTTTCATGAATCCCAGACATTTTGTAGGCTCTCCTGATACTTGAGACCATGTATTATGAGGCCATGACGGATTACTATGCATGTCGCAGCTTCTGTCATAACGCAGGTCATGTATTTGATGACTACAATATTGCAATATTAAATTATTAATTAGTACAGCAGAGTCAGTTCTTTATTAGAGCTTGTTTGTTTTGAAATTCAGGGTTTAAACAATATTTCTAAAGTGACATGTGATTGCCTTTGTTGTCATACTGAAGCTTTAAGGAGAATAGCTTGGTTGTCTGCTACTGCTAGTATGTTTTCTGGGAATAATATCCGGTGTGAGTCAAAGCTGTGAATTAAATTAAGTACTGTAATGGGGACCAATATTCCTTCAGTCCCCACCCACCCACAAAAGGGAAAATGATAAGTAAACAAATAATAGAGGACCATGGGAACCTAAAATAAAACTTTCATATAATCTAATATAATAACGGACTTGCCCATTTATGTTGACCTTATGACCTAGACCTAAAGCTTCTAGTAAAGATCAGTGTCACCCTTTAGTCTTGGTTGGCTATTCTTGAGCCTAAATATGATAAAAATGGGCTAAATTAGTACACACCTTAAAGTATAGTGTGGTAATTAAGCTACAATGAATCTTTTTCCTACCTTGCAGCATTATCAGTTATTAAGCAGCTTTAAATTGAACATCTCTTTCTGTATTTAAATGGCCTTAACAAGACTACATGCAAGACGGCGTGTGAAATGTCAGACGTACAATAGAATGAATGTTCCCTCATGCTAATTAATGTCACAGTGCCCAGCTAAAGAAGCAACTCTCAGCCTTTCAGGTTGTTTACTTCAACAATCTAAATATTCTTGTTGGGCAAATGGCTACTCCAAATAATTCACAAAATGCTTCATAATTTTTCTTATCTTTTTGAAATAAAACAAAGAAGAAAAAATTAATTAAAAGTGAAATGACACCCTCGCTACAAATATTATTATAGTCAACTACGAATAAAGGACATCTTAAACCAATATAAACCAAATCCATTTTTAGTACCTAAAGGGATATTAATTACCTGTTTCTAAATGCAAAAGATGTCATATATATCTGCATACTGGATTCCATAAATTCTTCATTGAATGGGGAGTATGGAACAAACTGGGGCTTTCCTTGAGTGGTACCAGAAGAACTGCATGAAACAAGGAGTTGAGAGAGATAAACTTCAAATGCATACTTTTTGTAAGAAAATGATAATAAAATAGCAGAAGATATACATAAACATTTGTTACAAGTACCTTACAGAGATACTTGTTATTGGTTTTCCTGTGAGGATAAGGTAACAGGTAACCATCACCATGGTCCTCTCACCTCTGGATGTACAGTTCCAAATCCTTGTGAGTAACAAGTGGAACAGAAGTCTCCCTGCTCTTTTTGAGTACTCTGTATTGCCATTTTCCTGTAGAATTTTCTGTAGGGTCTCTCTCTGCATTCATCAGCATCCTTTGACAGCATCTCAGTTTCTTCTATGACTTCTTCAGGATCAAATTTTAAGGCCAACATCCTTACAGGCTATGAACAGCTGCTGTAATGAAGACTCCCATAAGTTTCAAATGTACAGCAATACTGGGCATGCAATGCGACACAAACCAAGACAAGCTAGGCAAAGCAACTTTGGAATGTAAAACATAAGCATAAATTGGGAGAATTCCTTTTGACAAAACCATATGAAAACAGTTTCAAGACTTGCAATGTGCACAATTGAAAAGGTATTAATTTTTTTCTTCTTTACTTTCTTTCAACGAAATAAAAATGAGTAAAATATGTTAATATTATCTTATTATCTACTAATTTAAGAATTAGAGAGTTGAAGATGATGATATCATGCTATAGGACTTGAAGTATTTATCACAATTAATCAAATAATAATATCTCTAAGCCTAAGTGTTGGTTGTATATAGTATATATAATCGTTTTATCATTCTTTTGTTAGAGCTAACATGATGATGTGCATATGATATAGCAACTAATCACCACCAACTCCATCGTCACCATCACCTTAATTCCGTGATGCCGCTTCATGAGCACCATTATCTTCATCGTTTTCGTCCTTGAAATGTTGGGGATGAATTTATAATTCATTCTTGCATCCACATAATTGGTATATGGACTGATCAAATGGGTAACAGTTTTCAGTTAAAAAATAAGGATATTATTAGATAACATTGATTTATTTTTACCCCTATAGTTGTATATACACATTTTTTTATTTAGAAACTCAAACATTTTATTATTTTAAAGACACTTCTAAACTTACAATTTCAAACATCTCGATAAATTTGTTAAGATTAATAAATTTAAGGATGTAATAGAAATAATAAAAAATTTAGAGATACAATTTATTAGAAATTGTATAATTTAAGAGTTTTTTTAAAATAATAAAAAATTTAAATATTTAAATAAAAAATGTACAAATATAATGAGATAAAATATGTATTTGGCCAGTATGAAAGCAGAGCTGTCTGACTGACACATGGTTTTCCCATGGAGAGGTGTGTCAAAATCTCCTTGGGAGTGTGGAGGCATGTGGCTTAGGCACACCTCCATGCATATATGGATGCTATAATTGCTAGTCACTTCTTTTTTTGGAAAATAATATTCCCATCAAAACTTTTACCCACAAATATTATTATGTTGATAAGAAAATCAATTATATTTATTATTTATACTATTATTTTTTCTGAATATTCATGAAAGTTGAAATTCAAGTATTGCTGTGCCTATGTATGCACAATTGTGTGTTTCCCGTAATTTGTCTAAATATGGTAGAAATCAATACTGCTGCTTTATGCAACTTCCACCAAGATTCTAAGCTATGTTCAATCAGAACATTAATTTGCTTTCCTTTTCCTCAACAAATGTTGGCTTTTGTGGTTCATGGAATTCCACATTGCTGAAGAGGCAAGGCAATCTCATTGAACTAGACGAAGAGGGTACGTGAAATGTCTAGATTGCCCCTTCAAAGAGGTGTTAAAAAACCCATTTCTACATTACAATATCCCTCACAGGTTCTACCCTGTTTAAAGGCCTCCCTTTTATGAGCTTTCATTGTCAGCAAACTGAAAAAATCCCACCCCTTTTGTCTGCCCCAACCATGCACTGACGATGCTTTTCTATTGGGTGAAAAAACCCTTAATGCTGACTGTAATTTGAATTTCCCACCTGGAAGGACCTCATGGCGCTACTTGTGGCTTCCCTGTGACAAAACGAGCATGGCTTGATCTCTCCCCTTTATGTAAGCAATCCCTACTCACCTCCCAGCCAAGCTCCATCCAAGCCTGAACCTTCAATTTCTTCTCCTCCTCCTACCCATCTCGACACAACACTTATGCGATGGTACAAGAAGCATCCGGATGGAGCTGACGATGGGGGTGATGGCTACGATTACACCCTGGAAGCATGCATGGAAGGAGATAGTGATGACGACGACGGAGACTATGGCTACGCTCCTGCAGCATCCATGGAGGGTGATGGCGATGATGACGATGATGGTGGTTGTGATTATGCTCCAGCTGCATGAATGACAGTTCAAACTATTAGTACCGATATGTATTCATCCGAAGTGACTTTGACAGCTAGCTTCTAACCAACATGGGTATTTTCATGAATCCCAGACATTTTGTAGGCTTTCACGAATCTCAGACATTTTCACGAAGAATTCATATGTTTTAGCTTCTGTCACTGTGCGGATCACATAATGCAGGTCATGTATTTAATGACTATAATCCAATAACTATTACAATAAAGCCAGTTCCTTATTAAAGCTTGTTTGCTTTCAAATAGAGGACAAACAATATTTCTTAGTGAAATGAGATTGCTTTGTTTTTATAGTAAAGCTTTAAGGAGAATAGCTTGGTTGTCTGCTAGTATATTTTGTGGGAAGAATATCTGGTGTGTGAGAGTCAAAGCTGTGAACTAAATTAAGTGCTGTAACGGGACCAATACTCCTTCAGCTCCAACCCGACTACCCATCCACAAAAGGATAATTGACAAGTAAATAAATAACAGAGGAACATGAGAACCAAAAATAAAACCTTATAGCAAGTAATATAATATCAATATATAGGGACTTGCCATTTATGTTGACATTATGACCTCGACCTAATGCTTCCAGTAAAGATCAGTGTCACTCTCTAGTCATTGGCTGGCTATACTTGAATATATAATACATTAAAAATGGGCCACATGATGAGTACACACCTCAAAGCTGCCCAACTAAAGAAGCAAATTTCAGCCTTTCAGGCTGAGTAATATAATATCAATATATAGGGACTTGCCATTTATGTTGACATTATGACCTCGACCTAATGCTTCCAGTAAGGATCAGTGTCACTCTCTAGTCATTGGCTGGCTATACTTGAATATATAATACATTAAAAATAGACCACATGATGAGTACACACCTCAAAGCTGCCCAACTAAAGAAGCAAATTTCAGCCTTTCAGGCTGCTTATCCTTGAGATTTCATTTTGCAGTTGACCTTGACCTAATGCTTTTAGTAAAGATCAGTGTCACCCTTTAGTCATTGGCTGGCTATACTTGAATCCAAACTACAATAAAATTGGGCTACATGAGTACACACCTCAAAGCTGCCCAACTAAAGAAGCAACTTTCAGCCTTTCAGGCGGCTTCTTCCTTGAATTTCATTTTGCAGTGTTCCAATTTATGTCCTACGCTCATAGACCAAAAGCACCGCCCAGAGCAAGTTCAATACAGATTGTGCTAGTTCTTTGTACCTAATTTCAACTTCCACTTTTATGTCCTTTCTTTGTAAATGACTGGCTAATTTTTATCTTTCCGCTTGCCAACATAGCTTGTTGGCAAAAAAAAATTTCCTCCACATGGATACTAGAACATACTGATGATTCAGGTGAAAGGAAATTTTCAAAGAAAAACAACTTGAATATGGAATCTTCCGCAGAAGTTCAAGTTCTACAATGATTTAAATAGTAAAATAACAACTACTTCCTCCTAATCAGCAGAAAAATAGGAAGTTAAAAACAACCAATCTGATCCCTAAAATATCTCTAACTATGTAACAACCATAGCTAGACTTATTCAACAAGAGATAACAAACTTTCTTAACAACTAGCCTTAATAATCTAACACTCCTCCTTAAGATAGTTGTTGGTCACTCCCAGCTTTTTCCTCATATCTTCAAATTGATCACGTGAGAGTGCCTTTGTGAGAATATCAGCTAGTTGCTCTTCTGCTGGACAATATATCATTTCAATCTCCTCTGCCTTGACTGCCTCTCGAATGGCATGAAACTTGACAGAAATGTGTTTGGTTCTTCCATGCTGAACTGGATTCATTGTGATAGCAATAGCTGACTTGTTATCCACATGCATCCTAGTAGGAGAATTTTGAACCATTCCAAGGTCTGCAAGCATCTTCCTTAGCCATAAAGCATGATTGCTAGCTGATGCAGCTGAGATATATTCTGCTTCAGCTGTAGATTGAGCTACAACATCTTGTTTTTTTGAGTTCCAAGAAAACACTCCATTTCCAAAAGAAAAAACATATCCTGAGGTGCTTTTGAAATCATCCACACTACCAGCCCAGTCACTGTCACAGAAGCCTTCCAACTCTGGGTTTTCGAGCCTTGTGTATGTAATACCAAGGCTAGCAGTGCCTTTAATGTACCTTAGGACCCTTTTTGCTGCTGCAAGATGAGTTTTCCTTGGAGCATGCATAAATCTCGAGAGCAAACTAGCTGCAAACATTATCTCTGGCCTTGAGGCTGTTAAGTACAATAAGGAACCAACAATGCTCCTAAAAACTTTGGCATCAACAACCTCACTTTCATCCTCCTTAGATAGTTTAGCATTAACTACTAAGGGTGTAGGTACTTGCTTTGCTTCACTCACCTTGAACTTCTTCAATAGGTCCATGGCATACTTCTTTTGTGTTAAGAAGATGCCTTTTGATTCTTGATATACTTCCAGGCCTAGGAAATATTTCATCAGTCCCAAATCTGACATTTCAAATTCCTTGGCCATCATCAACTTGAACTCTTTTGCAGCCCATACATCTCCTCCTGTAATCAACAAGTCATCTACATACAAAGATAGAATTAGTTGAACCTTGCCATCAACTATTTTGACATATAGTGTGGCTTCATTTTCACTCCTTTTGAATCCTTGTTGCATTAGAAAAGTATCTATTTTGCTGTACCAAGCACGTGGTGCTTGCTTCAATCCATAGAGTGCTTTATGCAATCTATAAACTTTATCCTCTTCTCCTGGAATACTAAAACCTTCTGGTTGATCTACATAAATGCATTCTTCCAGAACACCATTGAGGAACGCTGACTTTACATCCAAATGCCATATTTGCCAACCAAGTGCTGCTGCTAGTGCTATTAACATCCTGATAGTGTCATATCTTGCCACAGGAGCAAAAGTCTCATTAAAGTCTACTCCTGGCTGCTGAGAGTAGCCTTTAACCACCAATCTAGCTTTAAGTTTGTTCACAGAACCATCAGGATTTATTTTGGTTCTATAAACCCACTTAACTCCAATTACTTGTTTATCTGTTGGCCTTTCTACGAGTTCCCAGGTACTGTTTTTATAGATCATCCTTAGCTCTTCCTTCATTGCTTCAATCCATGCTAACTCAGCAGCTGCTTCATCATAGGTTGTTGGATCTTTGATAGAGAGGCTGCACCTTTGATACACATCTTGCAAGGATCTAGTGCCTCTAACAGGAGCAACATCAAATTCAGCAACTTCTGATGCAGGCAACTCAGATAGATTAGGAAAGTTCTCCTCCTGAACAACAGGATCATTCCTCCATTCCCATTCTGCTCCTTCATCAAATGTCAAATCCCTACAGACAAAAAACCTATTTGCAGTAGGGTTATAAATCCTATACCCCTTAACATTGGAGGCATAACCAAGAAATATACATTTCTCAGCCCTATAGTCCAACTTATCCCTCAGCTGCTCATGAACATGGGTGTAACAAATACAACCAAACACTCTCAAATGATGAACTGAAGGTTTGAAGCCAAACCAGACTTCGGATGGTGTCTTTTCTGCCAGAACCCTTGTTGGCAATAAATTAAGCAAGTAGACTGCTGTATTGGCAGCTTCAGCCCAAAACCTTTTTGGTAGATGCTTCTCAAACATTAAACACCTTGCCATTTCCATTACTGTCCTATTTTTCCTCTCACTGACCCCATTTTGTTGAGGAGACCTAGGAACAGTGAACTGTTGCAAAATTCCAGCTTGTTCACAGAAGCTCTTGAAAGGACTGGATGCAAATTCTCCTCCATTGTCAGTCCTCAGTACCTTAATTTTGTACCCTGACTGATTTTCCACTAGTTGCTTAAACTTAACAAAAGAGCCGAACACTTCAGACTTCTTCTTTAAAAAATAAATCCAGCTGTATCTTGAGTAGTCATCTATGAACAGCAGGAAGTATTTGCTGCCACTCAGTGATTCAGTGGACATTGGTCCACATAAATCAGAGTGCACAAGCTGTAACTTCTGAGTAGGCCTCCAGCTTCTTTCCCCAAAAGGCAACCTTGTTTGCTTCCCAAATTCACAAACAGCACAAATACCTGGGTTTGTTACAGTAATAGGGAAATCCTCAACTAGACAGTTTTCATGCATCCTTTTGAGTGTGCCATAACTGAAGTGTCCAAACCTTTTATGCCAAAGGTTAGACTGATTGATACTAGCAGCAAAAGACCTCAGTTTAGACTTCAACTCTATTGGAAAACACTTTTCTCTCATAGGTACTTCTAGAATCAAAAATCCACCAGCATCACTTACTAGGCATTTCTTATTCTCAAAATGCACAACATAATTTTGTTCAAGTAATTGTCCCAAACTAAGCAGATTTTGACAAATATCCGGTACTAAAAGAACATCAGCAATGAACTTGGTACCTAAAGAGGTGTCTATTGCAACCAACCCTTTTCCTTTGGTTTTCAGAAAGCTTCCATCTCCGATCTTCACTTGGGTTGAATGTAACTCATCCAACTGAGTGAAAAGCTTCTCATTTGGAGTCATATGTTGAGAACAAGCACTGTCAATGAGCCAAATATTTGACTCAAAGTCAGTACCACTTTTTGTGGCAGAGAACAATCTCTCCTCTTGACAATGATTTGCCTCAGTCACCTGAGCCTGCTGGTTGGCTTCTCCCTTTCTCTTACAGAATTTCTCACTATGTCCAGGCAGGTTACAAAGAGAACATTTGTATCCTGGCCTAAACCAGCAAAATGCTTCTGCATGAGTGTTTTTTCTTTTGCTTGTAACTTTTCTTTTTTAACTTGCCCTTCTTCTCTCCATCTCCTTTCGTATACTCCTTCTGCTTCCCCTTGCTTTTAAAGCTAGAGAAAAATGCACCTTCCACCTGTACTTCATGTCTAATAGCCCTCCTTTGTTCCAGTGCTTGGAGTGAACTCACCAACTCATCAAGTTTGAGCGTGGTTAAGTCCTTTGAGTCCTCCAAAGAGGAGATTTTAGATTCAAATCTCTCTGGAACACTCACAAGGATTTTTTCCACTATTCTTCTATCAGGGAGATCCTCTTGAAGCAACCTAATCTGATTGACCACCTTCATAAGTCGATCAACATAGTCCTTGATGCTTTCAGAGTCCTTCATCCTTGACAAATCGAAGTCTCTCCATAGATTGAGAAGTCTCATCCTCTTGTTTGCTTCACTGCCCTGGAACATTTCTTTGAGCCTATCCCATGCCTCTTTTCCAGTTTGACAAGTTAAGATTCTAGCCAAAATTCCTTCTGAGACTGATGCATGAATAGCTGACAAGGCCTTATACGGCTTGACAGATTCTTCACTTTGTTGCCTCAGCTGGTTGATGGTGGGATTAGTCGGTAATGCTCTCTGCACATAGCCTTCCTCTACACAAGACCATAAATCCTGTGACTGCAAAAAAACTTTCATTTTGACAGCCCAAATTTGGTAGTTTTCACCATTGAAGAGCTGTGGTGATGGAACGATGAAGCTACTGTTGAATGATGACATTTAGGTTGGCTTTTGAGGGTTATTTTCCTGAGGTTGAAAAAGTAGGCAGAATATAGAAGAATGGAGATTTTTTTTGTTGAAGTTTTCACAGACCCTTAAGATCAAAAAAGGGCTCTGATACCATGAAAGGAAATTTTCAAAGAAAAACAACTTGAATATGGAATCTTCCGCAGAAGTTCAAGTTCTACAATGATTTAAATAGTAAAATAACAACTACTTCCTCCTAATCAGCAGAAAAATAGGAAGTTAAAAACAACCAATCTGATCCCTAAAATATCTGTAACTATGTAACAACCATAGCTAGACTTATTCAACAAGAGATAACAAACTTTCTTAACAACTAGCCTTAATAATCTAACACCAGGGGGCCTTCATGATTCTGAAAGGATTTTATGTTGGCCGGAAGTTTAGAATTCATATAGCCAACTTCACCCAGTGGAGTTAAGGCTTGTGATTGTTATTGTTGTTTTGTTGAGATTTTATGCACCATGTCAGCAATGAATTTAACTTTTGATAGAATTGCTAGATTTTTCAATATTGAGAGTATACTTCAACAATCTAAAACATTTCTTTTTCTATTCAATTATATTTGCAAGATACAAATCTTAAACCAGTCTCTTTGTGCCTACTCCACAAAAGAATTGAAACAAAGATTCACCACTGATAAGGCATATTTGATCACAAGATCACAAAAACGTATAGCAGGTTTCAGCTTCAAAGCCACGACATAATTTTTGAAATTTCTATTAAGCACTTCAATGAATAATGTAACTTTTCATGCTAAAATGGGTATTACATCAGCTTACCAGATGCAATCTATGTTAGTGTGTTTGTCAGTGAATCCTTCAGAATGCAGTGAATTCATTCTCCTGCTCATGCAAGTAGCCGGAACTTTCTTGAGCATCTTCTTCTATGCACCATTAGACTCGACTCTATACTAACAAATTAGAGTTGAGTTCTCCATGTATGTAGCCTCATCACTTCTTAGGAAACTACGGACTAACTTATGCCCCTCCCCTGAAAGAATGTACCGGTTTCAACCCCATCTTTTATAAATGGCTACATCACATATGATACAAGACAAAACAGCCAAATCCTAAATTTATATCTTTCTGAAAATATGGCATTACAACAAAGAGCTATTTGAATATTCCAAAATATGGCTTCAGTCATGAAATTTCTGCAACTGAGTTATCTTTTTCCTTTTCAATTTCTTCCATGCCTGACAATGGCTTAATGAAGCAATCCAACATAGCATAAACTTCTTTCATATCTGGGTGAGATGCATCTCCAACTAGGAACTCATGAACACAACCATCAACTTCAATGGAACTGCAACCAGGGGCCTTCCTGACACCTAGGGCTTTCATTTTTTTTCTTACCTTTGTTACATCTTCCCATTTATCTGCAGATGCATAAATATTGGCCAAGAGAGTGTGTATACTAGAATCACTATTTTCAATTTGCACAAGTCGTCCAGCCACCCGTTCCCCCATGTCAACATTGCCATAGGTTCTGCAGGCACTGAGCAAAGCACCATAAAGTGGTACTATAATTTCATTATTTTCTTTTGGTGCCTTTTCAATCAATTCCTCTGCTTCATTGAGTAGACCCGCACGACCAAGGAGGTCAATCAGACATCCATAATGTTCTAACTTAGGTACCAACTGATAGTTTCTTCTCATGGAATTAAAATATCTTTGACCTTCCTCTACTAGTCCTCCGTGACTACAAGCACTTAAAACACCAATAAAGGTGATATCATCAGGTTTAAACCCTGCTCGCTCCATCTCCGAGAACAAGTCAAGTGCTTTGTTAGCCTTCCCATTCATGGCAAGCCCACAAATAATAGAAGTCCATGACGCTGTATCTTTCTCTTTCAACACATGAAAGATCTCCAGGGATTTGTCTATGCACCCACATTTTGAATACATATTTATAAGAGCAGTACCGACAACAGCATCAAGTGTAATCTTGTTCTCATCAATGCATCCATGAATCCATTGCCCTTGTTCTAAAGCTCCCACTTCAGCACAACCTGTAAGGAGAGCAACCAGTACAAACTTATCTGGTTTAAGTCTTTCCATCTGCATATTCCGGAACAGGGCAACTGCTTCATCAATACGGTTAAACTGCACGTACCCATTAATCATAGCTGTCCAAAGAACAATATCCCTCACTGGACTCCTCTCGAACAAATCTCTAGCTTTATCCAACTGACCATGGTTCACATATCCAGAGACCATACTAGTCCAACAGACCACATTTTTTTCTGGCATTGCATCAAAAATTTTTTGGGCAGTGCTCAAGCATCCACACTTGGAGTACATTTCCAACACCGCGTTGCTAATTATAGTGGTGAATCCAAGCTCATTACAAACATAACGGTGAATTTCCATGCCACGTTCCAAATTCTTTAAAGCTGCACAAGCTGTAAGAGTACTTACAACAGTTGCTTCATCCGGCTTCACTGTACTCACCCGTTGCATCCTCCTGAAAGCACTAACAGCATCCTCGAATTGGCCACACCTAACGTAGCCAGAAATCAGAACATTCCAAGAAACCACATCTCTCTCAGGAATTTCATCAAACACCTTCCTCAAATTCCCAACACAACACAATTCAGCATACATGTCCATCAACGAGTTACAGACATAGCAGTCGAACTCAACCCCACACTTCAAAACAAACCCATGAACCTTTCCACCCACCAAAACCTCCCTCAAGTACCCAATGGACTTAAAAACAAAAGGATACGTGAAATTATCCGGCCACAAGCCCCCCACCCTCAATTCATCAAAGAGCATAATCGCTCTCCTGAACCTACCAGCCTTGGCAAACGCCTTGATCATCACATTGTAGACGAACAAATAAGGGTCCTCGATGTAATGAAAGATTCTTTGCGCGTACCAGAGGTTTCCTTGAGAGGGGTCGGTGCAGACGACTAGGAGCTTGTTGAGGACGTCTTTGTTTTGGTGGAGGCCGATCCTGAAGGCTTGGGATTGGATTTGTTTGAGCTCTTGCATTGATTTGCAGCTCTTGAGAAGGTGTATGCATTCTTGCTTGGTGAGTCTCGTGTTGCGGGGAATGAAGGGTGAGAAATGAAGCGACTTTGAAAGGAAATGGCGGGTGATGGACTTGAGAAACATAGAGTCGGGTCGGGAGATCATGGGGCCGTCGTTTTTCAGAGCGACTAAGCCATAAGCCAAGGTGGATTTGGTTTGTTATACAGCCCCTAAAACGTCAACTGAAACCAAGTTCAGCGCCAGGAAAGTACCTGACATGATACTACTAGCAGTTAAGAGTTTGTTTTTGTTTTTGTTGTGAATGTTTATCCATACAAAATCTTTGTTTGTAATTAGTCGGGCCCATATTCTATACCAGGGCCCAACCTTACATGGTTGGGCCAGGCTGATCCAAAGTCCAGTTTGATTTTGCAGTGGAGCCCAAAAAGTTGTAAAATTTGAGGAGAAATAGAATTAGACAGTCTTGTCCCACACGATAATAAAATTATTTCTATGTTTCTAATACAGGACACTCATTATTAAGATTAAAGTAGTTCCATCATTTCTTCAGCTCAATTTCACAAGATGATCAAATGCAATTATCAAAATGAACGATTTAAATTGTTATATGTGTATTGATCTTTTGTCATTGATGATTTCATTTTGAGGAGAAAAATTTGGAACTTTGAAATTTTTTTCAAAAACAACTGCATCTCATTGGTGCCAAAATCGTAACCCAACAAAGCTAATTTGAAGTCAACTCTGACCGGGGCCTTTTGAAGTCAACTAAAAGGCCATAATTCCAATTGAATATTGTAATTTATCCTGTCTTACTGTTAATATAATATGGCAAAATGTTGAATATACATTGACACACACTCATGATGCTTACAAATTTTTAAACACAAAATCCACGCATGCTCCACTTTGTTCGTACCAACCAACCCAAAGTTTTTGACGTTTTTCAAATCATTATTGAGCGTAAATTAATCACTTTGTACAAAACAACCATGTCAACTGTCTTAAAGAAATTAGCTTACCTAACATCTGCACCGTCCGATACTCCGACCATCACGATCGATCCGCATCGGACGCCTCGTCGGATGACTTGTCTTCTCCCTGATTACATCATTTGTTAAATTTTTTAAGTAACAGTATGCTTATAGTCTAATACTAGTGACGGATTAAGTTAAACGACGTTCGCAAAAGACGAATGAACTTGCCTATAATATAATGGCGTCGCTTCAAGGTTGGTTGGTAACCAGAAGATTGGGCCAAATGAGCGGAGTTCGACGACGAACAGTGTCACCCGAGTTCGTTGGAGAACGCAGTCGGTGTCTCTGTCTCTGTCTCTCTCTCCGGTCAAAGCTCCGGAAACACAATTCTCTATCTAGCTTTGCCTGAAATTGTTCGACCGAAATTGAGGAATAAGTTCATTACCTCTGCCATCTCCAATCAAGAAAACAAAAGTTTGGACCATTGCTTTTCCGCTTGAATGGAAAGTCACCAGAGTTCGATGACGAGCACAGTCGGCTTCTCTCTCCTCCCGTCGGAGCTCCTGCACCACATAATTCTCGATCTAGCTCTGCCTGATATCGTTCGCCTGAAATTCACGAATAAGTTCATTACCTCTGTGATCTCCGATCAAGATTTCGTTCGCGAGTACAATGTCAGAGCGAACTCTGCAACCTGGCTCTTTCTTTACAAGAAGCGATGGCATCGTGATTCGGCACTTCACGGATTCACCGACCGCTCGGACCGGTGGTTCAGGTTCTCAATCGGAGAATTACTGAATTCCGTCGTCCCTCCCGGCGAAGATATCTATTTCTTAACGTCTTCCGGCAACCATTTTCTCTTCGCCTTGAACACCAGCCAGGAAGTTGTTTGCGTTAATCTCATGACAAAGACGGTCAAGAGAATTCCTTCAAGTCCTCTCGGTCCACGTGGCACATCTTCGTGGCGACGTTCCAGCATGAAATTACTATCTTGCCCTTACAAGTCGAATCATTTTCGATTTTTATTCGCGGAATTTCACGAAAATCGTCCGGTTTTGTTCGAGTACCAATCAGAGACTGACACGTGGCGGTCCACAGGAGCTAGAGAAAAAGCTGGGGACTCGCCAAGTTTCGACGGCAGAGTTGCTGATCAAATTTTCCTGAGCGTAGTTAATGGGAGGGGTGGGAGTGTTCTCATCGGGTTCGGATCCCAAACCCACAACCCCGTGGTTCTACGGCCGAGATTCAACGGCGGAGTGGAAGAGGATAGCCCGGCGGTTGGATTCAGCTGGGGCAACTTGGCTGATAGATTACACGTGTACGGTGATGGGCACTTGATGATGATCAGATCTTGCGGCGGCGGTGGAAAAGCAAGGATGTTGAAAAGCGTAGAGTTGTGGGCCTTGAGCCCAAACGGTGGGTCTTGGGAGCCCATTTCAGCGGTACCAAACGCCCTTATTGAGAAAATTAGGAAGCCCTATGGGGTCATAATGGGCTGCCTGGAGCGAAGGGAAGGAACAATTAGGGCTGTTTTGATGTCCAATTACGAAGCTTCATGGGACATAATTTGGCTATCCTACGATACGTCGCGGAAGCATTGGACGTGGGTTCCACTGCCCGACTGCAAGATGAAGGGCTCTAACATGGCTGGGATCGGCTTCTCCTCCGGCCTCATCTTGCCTTGATCCAAATCATAAAAAAAAAAAATAAAAACCCCATAAATACCAATATCAAATTCATGGATGTTTCGCAAGATGAAAAGTCTCGTGTGGTTAAAATATCTCTTTCTATTTATTTTGTGAAATTAATTTGAGTGTACTGCTTCTGTGATTCCGACGTGCTACCATACAAAAATAAATATATTTTATAGTAACAATTGTCCTCTTAACACAATTTTATAATATGATTGTTACATAAAATTTGAAATTCAAAATTTTTGAAGAACCCATAGAAAGTTGAGAGGAAAACAAGAATTAATTGGGCAATGAGCAGCAAACAATGCATGGAACACAAAAGCCCAAGCAGAGGTACACAAAGGTTGATGAATTTGTCATATAACCAATGTCATGTAACTTAAATATGGGGAGTCAAGAATCCATTGGGTAGCATGAGATTCACCACATTTGCCAAGCCACCTAGTAAAATGTGCTGTTAGTACTTTTTTTTTTGCTTATTATTGGACCAACCCACCCTCCACTTTTTTCCTGCTTTGGCCCCAAACTTCCCTTTTCTTTTCCCCCTCACCTGCTCAATTTTATAATTTTAAATTAACTCAATACAGTCGAATCATATACATTATATATATTATATTATATATATATAATCACCTAACAAGTATAAAGTATACACATTTATAAATAATAACTCCAATGTGATTGGGTTTTCTAAAGTACTCCATCTCTGTCTGCTTTTGGATCCGACCGGACCATCTCAGCCCTCACGGTCGAGGGGAAACTTCGTCGACCCGATGGGGGGCTGACATGACACGGATAGGCCACGTTACAAAATGGGGTTGTAGCCGTAGGAGTGGCGAGCGGAACGGCATGGAGGCTTTCGGGGGGAGGGGGGAACGTGAGTTGTCAGCTGGAAGAAAGGAATGGACAGAGGGCGGGCTGGGAGGGGGCAGTATCCCAAACAGAACATGTTGTTTTAGGGGAGAAGGGTGCCGGTGCTGGTCCCCCAGACCCATCCACCACCAATCCAAACACCAAACAAGCAAAGCAAGCCTTCAAATGCCCATAGATGCTAAATCAATTTGCACCCAAAATAGAGAGAGAGAGAGAGAGAGAGAGAGAGAGAGGGAGCGCTGAGTCCCACACCCATGTTGATAATGTTCATGTTCGTGGCTAGGGGTGAGCATAAAATCGGTTAAACCGATTAAACCGAACCGAACCGACCGGTTCGGTAGGTTCGGTTCGGTTTTTCATGGTGGGCGGTTCGGATTCGGTTAGTGATTTACAAAAAATTCGGGTATTCGGTTCGGTTCGGTTATTTGGGCAAAAAAACCCAAATAACCGAACCGACCCGCGCTAACCGACCCGTGTTGCTTGCTGCTGCCTTCTGTGTTGTCGGTCCATTGACTCCATTCAACATTTGCCTTGCCTTTCTTCTTCCTTGATAGCCCGATAGCCCGCTCGGAGAGAGAGAAACCGACCGCCTCACAGACCCCCTCACCCGTCGCCGTTGTTAAACTTCGCCGTCGGAGCCGAACGCCTTCTTCGTTCTCCCCTACCCGACCCAACACCCAGCCCCCCTCACTCGTCGTCGAAGCATCAACCCTAGCCCTAGGTCTTTGGCGGCTAACCCTAACCTCGCCATCAACGCATCGTCGTCCTCGTCAGACCCAAATGTCTTCAAGCCCTTCACCGTCGGCTTCTTCCCCACCCAAGTCCAAACACCCAGCCCCTCGGTCGTCGAAGGCTCGAAGCATCGACCCTAGCCCTAGGTCGCCGGCTAACCCTCACCTCGCCCTCGCCCTCGCCCTCGCTTTCAGACCCAAACACCTTCACCAATCACCGTCGGCTTCTCGCCCACCCAACACCCAGCCCACCCCCCACCCTGTCGAACGCGACAGCAAACCCTAAGCCATTTCCCCCTCCTCACCGTCAACATCAACAATCTGGTTGGTTTCGGCAATTTAGGAGTGAAGGATCTTGCGGGTATCGCCGTCTTCGATTTGAGAAGGTAATACGATTTCGGCAACTTAATCTTCTTGTGGTTTTGATTGTCATGTCCATCTGGTTGGTAATACGATTTGGTTCGTTGATGCTTTGACTTTTTGCGAACTCGTTGGTTAATTCGTTTGATTTGTTTAACTCGTTGTGATTTGGTTCGTTGTTTCTTTTTTGCAAATTCGTTGGTTAATTTTTTTTGTTGTATTGGATTCTTGTGCAGAATGCTCTGTTGTATTTGTTTTGCTTTCTGCTGTTATTGTTTTGATTTTGAAATATAAGTGAATTGTGCAGCAATGAATGTTTTTGCTGTTTTGTTGGTTTGTAGTGTAACTAGTGTTTGTTGTTGGTGTTTTGTTGCAATTCATATTTGTATTGATCATTGGTTCGGTTATATAAGTGAAAGATTTTGATATATAAGTGTTTTTCTGTTAATGGGTCTTTAGTGTTTGTTGTTGGTGTTTTGTTGCAGTTCATATTTGTATTGATCATTGGTTCGGTTATATAAGTGAAAGATTTTGATATATAAGTGTTTTTCTGTTAATGGGTCTTTAGTGTCCCTGTTTGTTGTTGATGATGTTGGTGTTTTTAGTGTTTTCAATTCTGTTTTTGGATTACTTTTCGGTTAAATCATTGGTTCGGTTACTTTACAGCCATTTCGGTTAATTCGGTTTGGTTTTTGAGCTATTTTTTTGGTTCGGTTTTCGGTTCGGTTAGTTTAAAATCTAAATCGGTTAATTCGGTTTCGGTTATTTCGGTTAGTGAAATAAGTCGGTTCGGTTCGGTTCGGTTATATCCATAATGTCGGTTCGGTTCGGTTAGGTAAAATGGGGCGGTTCGGTTCGGTTATAACCGAATGCACACCCCTATTCGTGGCTTTCTTCTTTGGTTTTGGACCCCTTTTCTTTCCCCATCCATCTACATTCGTGTCTTTTGGGCTTTGTGATATGGTCCCAAATTATCCCTTCCAGTCCCATTTCTTCCCAAATATGTTAATGTTGGGTGGGACCCGTCCAGCATCTTCGCGGATCATCCATGAAATTAGAGACCGTCTAAATGAAATTTAACTATTATTATTCCACAAATAACTATATAAATAATTAGTGTGACAATAATATTTTTATAATTATAAATCAAGTAAATTTCACTTATCTCAATCGATGTTTAAGTGAATCTATTTTTACACTCTCTTTCTCTCTCACCTAACTCAAGCATTAGAGGGCAGTTTCAAAGTGTCCCGAATAATTCACTTTCTCCTATACTCCTAAATTGATTCAAATAGTTGAAAATTAAAAATAAATAAATAATAATTCAAATTCAACAAATTTTTTATTAATGTAAATTATGGGCCCACATCATTTTTTTTTTAATTTATACATAATACGATGATGTGGTTGCAGACTTGGAAATCAGATTACCTGTTTTAGGCTCAATAATTGCCAACTTTTTGAAGTTTGGAAGGTTGCTGGAGGTAACAAAGGAGTGTTGGTGCTACGTCTAATTCACATTAAACTATGATGGAGGGAGGGAACCTCAAAAAATCATCAAAAATGTTGTGATGTTGCAGCCACAAAGAGAGATTCGTAATATTTAATAATGTTTAGGATTAGGTCCTGTTGGTTTCTTCCTATTTTAATCCATCTTTGTCAGTCACCTTCACCACTGGGGTTAATCAAACATTAATTATGAATAAAGATAATTAATTATCTAAACCCTCATTCTTTATAAGCCTTTGGACAGTGTCACGCATTCCAAGCATGGCCAATGTACATATAAAATACCGACTGAAATATAATATACTATATGTTATGATATAACGTTATTATATACAAAGGGGCAAGCGTGTGGCATATTGTTCTTTTCAACCTTTCAATTAGGTTTAAAATACAACTACCCTTTGTCTTAATTAATGATGGTAAGTACGTATACTTTAATCCATTTGTTACTTTCATTTGATATTGATTGCAAGAACCCAAAGAAGAAGAAAAACGAAACCCTTTATTCCTTTCTAAATTTTGGTAGAAAATGCAATATTCGATCTTGCAAACAAGATTAAGACTTAACATATTGTTATTATTTAAGGTGAAAATCTTGAAATTAATGGTAATGTGAAGTTAAAGTTGTCGTTCTCGGTAATGATATGAAACTCTTCACAACATATCAACATTAATTAATCATGTGAATGGATGATACCATTTCTCTAATCTAATAAGGTGACAAACCATCGATCAAAAATAGGAGGAGTTGTTATAAATTAAGTGTTAGGATTAAAATTTGGAACCCTTAGAGAAATTATTCTATGGGTAGGGTACGTCTATATCAAGCCTATATGACTAACTTTAATAAGTGACATTTGTATAAAAATTTATCAAAATATTACTAATTGAGGTCATTATATATGCTAGATTGAGGTTTGGTCAAGTAGGACATCTAGAGTTATTCATCGAGATTATTTGTCGAGATTTACAAGGTTTAACCCATTGCACATAACAGGGGCAAAACTTCTTAGGTTGGGTTCAAATTCCTTAGAATATAAATCTATTTACTTTCTCCAATAAAAATTAGGTAGGCGACATGCGTTCTTTTCTACTAATCATTAGTGAAGATGCTTGTCAGGTAGAAAATAAACTATTCTTATCTTGAATCGTGTTATAAACGACTCAAATTTGAGCTCTAATTTGGAGCTCAACTCATACACGAGTGAGTTCGAGCAAAACAAAGCTCGGTTCATAACAAATCTCACGAACAAGTTTGTGAAATAAATATTTTTTATTATTATTTGTATATTTAGTTATTTATCCTTGTGTTTGTGATAAAGATGTTTACATTTATTTAAACAAGGTTATTGTATTTGTTTTAAAAATTTATGCTTGTATTTGTTATATTTTTTGTTATGTAAAAATATATTTTAATAGCTTTAATTTTAAGAAAATCTAATAAGTTCGAGCTCGCCTTTCTAGAAGTTCATTTATCATGTTAAATGAACTATCTTGATTGTCCTCAGGGCATGACTAAAGTGGTAAAACTCTTAAATTTACTTAGAATTAAAAAAGGATCAACTCTTTGTGGAAGTAGAAATGTCTTATTTGATGAGATTGATTACGTATCTATTTGAGAGTGTATAAGATTGCGACCACATTCGATTTACCTGAAAATCGAATTAGGGGGAACGTCGGTCTCTTTCAAAATTAGGCAGCTGATGTCTTAACACTTGGGTCATCAAAGAACAAAAAAAAGAGCTATCTTGAGGTCAAGGTTGGTAAATCCTTAATGTACTTAAACTCAAACACAATTTTTAACTTGAGTCGAAATCATCAGAATTTTAATGAGCCAAGTTAGCAACCCTCAACTTTATTATGCCCTCAGGGCTCCTTCTTACATATTAGTCTTAGATCAAGTAGGTAATATTTCGAAATTCAAACTTTATAAATTTTCAAAATTGATTGATGAAAGATTAGACAGGAAATAGGGAGGGGGAGTGATCAACTTTTGCCTCATTTTCCATGCTATTAGACTCCGATCGATCTTCATTAATAAGTGGGCAAGTAGGTTTAGTTTTCTTTAATTAATGTGGGATTGGTACATTAATTGACAGGGACACGGTTGATGAAATATGGGTCACCATTCGGCAGCCCCATCGAGGCTGCTGTGGAGAAACCCTAAGTAGGTAGATTACAAGAAAGGAAAGAGAAAAAGGGAAAGATCTTCCCACCATTCCACTCAGATTGCACCACGATTGTTAGTGAACCCTCACTTTACCTCAAATAAGTTAGCTTAGATGTCACACTAACGAGCTGGGGAGGGACTTAAAATGGTCGATTATGTTTTAAGTTCATTCCTAATATTTGTACTCCTTAACCCTTTATAGGAATAGCCCATATAGGATCTATTGAATTGCTTATGGCACTAATTTATTAGTTTATATATATATAATGCAAAATAACAAGAATAAATGTATGGGTCCATCTTCAATGGACCCATGCCCCTTCTCTCTTTATTTATCCATTATCTTGTTCTATTGTATAATATAATAAAATCATGTATATATATATATATGTGTGTTAATTTTGTAGTAAAAATTTAATAAATGTTACATATGATATGATGAATTAATAAAAAATAGAAACTAGGTGTCTATGTCATTTCACAGGACTAAAGTTTGTGAAGGATGATAATGATGATTATTTAAGATTTAAGCGAAGTGGGTAGAAGATTAAGGTCATCAAAACTAATTATTGGAGGGGAAAAATTCTATCTTTTGAAATGTTTGGACAGAAAGTCTTAAGTGCTATGTGGGAAAGAGTGAAAACTATGGTCAAATAACGTATTAAAAAAGGGCAAATGTCCCTCTCTCTCTCTCTCTCTCTCTCTCTCTCAAAGTAGAGGGAAAAAAGAATAAAGTTTACCCAAAAGGGTTCTTTGATTGATGTGATAAGGGTCATCTGGGTTTTTGTGCCCAAAACAAAGGTTTAATTAACTATAATGATCCACATTTAAGAAAAAAATGATTCATTAAATCAATCAATCTTTACTAAAGATAATTTCGTAATTTAATCGGAAATCTACGCGTGACATATATTAATATTTCTTTTCTTTTTATTTTTTTTGGTGTGAAAATCTGGATTTGATGTAATTAGCGTTGGTGAACAGATGTGAGAGAATGCTTTGTCAGGATGTCGTCATCAGCCGCTTATTTCATTTTCTGTTTTTCTATTTCTCCCCCGGAAAAATAAGAAGCTTTTCATCCAGACCCCCGTTCCTTTGTATGAAAAATGAATATTTTGCATAACGTAAATGTAAATCTAATAACAATAAATAATCTTTGGTTTCAATACAAACATAAGGGTGGTAATATTAATAACAAGAAAATTAAAATTTAAGCATAATTAAACCAATATGTGTTTAATTGAGAAGATCTAATTAATCTATGTTTAAAACTTAAACAAGAATTAGGGCAAGGGGCAGGGGAGGTGGTGGTGATGGTTATAGCAACAGAAAGAATAGTTAAGAATTTAAGATATGCAGAATATATTTTATGCTTTTTATGGAATGAAGGCATGAAGTGAAAATGTTCAAACGTCAGAGGGTCAGAAGAGAATTTCCAAGTTTTAAGGGATTGGACTAAAAATGAAAATGACCAAAACTTTAATTTAAGTATATCATTTTCGGTATCACAGTCGTATATTCATTAATTTATACATGTCACCTCTCCCCTCAAACCCTAACGTCGCTCCTCTCTCTCTCTCTCTCTCTGTAAAGCAAATCCCAACTTCGCCTATTTTTCACTCTCCTCACAAGCCCGCTCTCTAACTTCTTCGTCTCTTCTTCTTCTTCTTCTTCTTCTTCTTCTTCTTCGTCTTCCTGCTCTGCAGAGCCCAGTTATGCGAGCTGAAACGCGGCAAGGAACGCAGCTACGCGGCTGATCGGGGGGCGGAGAATACATCAATCATGGGTCCATACGAATCGTCCAACAGCAGCAGCGGCAGCTCCTCATCATGCGCCGGCAAAGCACCGGATCAGATAGACGGTCTTCTCGCCGGTGCCGGCTACAAGGTTCGCTCCTCAGACCTCCGGCAGGTGGCGCAGCGCCTCGAACGCCTCGAGACCGTCATGGTGAACGCCCCTGCCGAGATTTCCCAGCTCGCAAACGACGCCGTTCACCACAACCCGTCGGACCTCGCCTCCTGGGTCGACTCCTTGCTCTCGGAGCTCAACCCCCTAGGAACCTTGCCCGGACCCGCCCATGTCGGTCTGCCCGAGTTCTCGGACCTCTCGTTGGATCAGGTGGTAGGTAATAGCGGGTGGATGGAGCCGCATGCGGCTGAGCAGCAGCAGCAGCAGCAGCGAGAAGCTTCCCAGCAGTTAACGGTCGTGACGGCGATGGAGGAAGATTCCAGCATCAAATTGGTCCACGTATTGATGTCGTGTGCAGAGTTCGTCCAGCGTGGCGAATTCTCAGTGGCTGGATTCCTGATTGACGAGATGCAGGGTTTACTGACCCGAGTTAACACCGGCTGTGGCATCGGCAAAGTAGCGGGCTACTTCATCGACGCGCTGAGCCGGCGGCTCTTCACCCCACAAGGGGCCAGCGCCATCGGGTCGGCTTACGAAAACGAGATACTGTACCATCACTTCTACGAGGCTTGCCCCTACCTAAAATTCGCTCACTTCACGGCTAATCAAGCAATTTTAGAAGCATTCGACGGCCATGACTCTGTCCACGTCATTGATTTCAATTTGATGCACGGCCTGCAATGGCCGGCTTTGATTCAAGCTTTGGCTCTACGACCCGGCGGGCCCCCATTGCTCCGTTTAACCGGCATTGGCCCGCCTTCGCCGGACGGCCGAGATTCGCTCCGTGAAATCGGACTTAGATTAGCCGAATTAGCCCGTTCCATCAAAGTCCGATTCGCCTTTCGCGGGGTCGCGGCTTCAAGGCTGGAGGACGTGAAGCCGTGGATGCTACAAGTCAGCCAGAACGAGGTCGTCGCCATAAACTCCATCATGCAGCTCCATAAGCTGCTGGTTTCGACTCCAACTCACGGATCTCCAATTGACTCGGTTCTTGGGTGGATCCGGAGCCTGAACCCGAAGATCATGACCGTGATCGAGCAAGAAGCCAACCACAACCAGAACGAGTTTCTGGACCGATTCGTAGAAGCGCTGTTCTACTACTCGACCATGTTCGACTCGTTGGAGGCTTGCTCGGCTCAGCCGGAGAAAGCCCTAGCCGAATTGTACATTCAGCGAGAGATATGCAACGTGGTGTGCTGTGAAGGGTTGGCTCGGGTGGAGAGACACGAGCCACTTGCCAAGTGGAGGGCCCGGCTGGGTGGAGCCGGGTTTAGACCGCTCCACTTGGGATCCAATGCGTTCAAGCAAGCCAGCATGCTGTTGACGCTGTTCTCAGCGGAAGGATACTGCGTGGAGGAGAAAGAAGGGTGCTTGACACTGGGGTGGCACAGCCGGCCTCTCATTTCGGCTTCGGCTTGGCAAGCCATTCCCGACCCGACCCGACCCCTTCCATTGGCTTAATCAACCAAAATAACAATGTGGTCTAGAGCTTGTATTTTGGGTCCCACGTTTTCCCATTTAATTCCAAATTCCTATTATTACTGTCCAATGATACGAGGGGTCTCGTAATTTTATATGAGAATTCTTTTCCTAATAACGTAACGGTAGGTACCTTAATGGGTATTGTTAACAGTGGGACAGATGAGACGCCGCTTTTAGTCAAGAGAAGGTCTTAGAGAAGTAATTGGGTTATAAAAGACATTTACCATTCAAGTCAACTGGAAAAAGAAATATTACTTAAATCTACTATTTAAGTATTCAACTAGATGCTCCACAATATCACATTTCGATCATCATTCCTCATAATTTAATTTATGAAGGATAGTTAGACAGTCGTGAGCCCATTTCTTTTTGTTTTTTATCCCTTAATAATTAACCTTAATATAGAAAATGAGGGGCCTTTTCACCGTAATAATGAAGCAGAGGTGGGAAAGGGAGGTCACATGAGGGCTCTGTACCCCCCCCCCCTCTCTCTCTCTCTCTCTGTGCAACTGTGACACTGCTGCTGCCGCATTTTGCTCTGTGTATCTTTCTCTTTCATTGGGCTCACGCCCAGCTCAGCCCTGCACCTTCCAACTAAGTCATGCTCCCCTAAAAAGTCGTCTTCTTTTGTCCCACAAATTTTCTCCTTAACAAAGTACTATTCAAATATAAGAATGGCAAGGAGACAACACCCCACGGTCTAATATGGTTATTTTTCAATTTCTTTTATATTAAGTTAGTTCAAATAATTTTTGAATTCAAATTTGTCTAAATGGTACTTTTCCTGATAAAAATAAGAGTGGAATTTGGTCTTCTTTTCAAGAATGATGTAATAAATAATATAATAATAAATATTATATCTGATTCCTAATTTTTTTTTTCTAGATGAACTAGAGGGCCCATCATTGCTGAGTTAGGGGATTATAGGGTCATATTTTATTAGGCTTGTAATTCTAAAATTACATTTTTAACCCTCCTCCAAGCCATTCCTAACGTAATGGTTGTAAAGATAATGGTATAAATTTGCTAAAAATATTAATTTTATTCATAGGACAGTGATCGCTGGTCACTGTAAGGAGTTTCCATTCTTGTACGAAACTGTGATTTGATAATCCGATTTGTACAATAATGTACCAATCGGTCAATTACAAGGCCAAGCAACCCAACAAATACGGTTTTGCAAAATTACCAAAATATTTTTTGATCTAATCTAATTCAAACTTGTCATTTGTTCGAATTTTTTTTTTTTCTGTAAATCATGTGTTTGGGTCTTAAGTTATTCATGTGATACATATAATTTTTTTCTTGACTATTAGAATAAAACACACTAAAACACGTATTAATATCAAAATGATGATTTGGATGTAAATTTTGAAAGATTTATAATAAATAAGAAAGGTCTAATTCCATTCTTATTAGATTCAAAAAATTCTAATCAAAACCCAAAAGATACGAGCTCAAGAATTTTAGAATTCACTTCTAAGTGCTCTCCCTCCCTCTAGTCATTATTTTATAAGAATTAATGACTCTTTCTTAGATACATCTAAGTTTAATTTTAATTTTTACTAAATCGAGAGACTTAATCTTACCTTATTCTCTTAAACTCTTAAGATATAACTCTTAGCATTAAAATCTCAAAATAGTATTTTTTTTTCTTATAAGAACAATTTCTAAAGTATCGATTTCGATGTGTAAATTTCAAAATGATATATGTTAAATAACCTTAAAATTTATCACAATCCAATCAAAGGTATAATTCAAGATTTTCACATAATTTATGATTTAAAATATATTAAATCATATTTTATAATTTAATTTTTTTTATTCTTGTAAAATTAAACCATCCACAATCCTAACTAAATCGTTTTCGCTACGGTTAGGGAAAAAAAAAAAGAAAAGAAAAACTCCAATTTTTGTTAAACAAGGAGGGTTAAGTGGTAATTTCACGTGCTCATCGTGCGAACCGCCCAGTGAAGCCGAGCCGAGCCGAGCGCCGAGGCAAGGGCGTAAATAACGGTGGGCCGTATATGGAACGGAATCACGTGTATAGCAGCAGTTGGGTTGGGGCTGGCCCACATAGCGTGGTGATGATGATCCATCATCGGGACCACCCGCCTCATGGATCTGGGCCCATTCTGCCCCCCTTTCCCACCCACCTTCACTTGTCAATTTTCTCTCACGTGTCGATGGCGACATCGCCCTCTCCCCTCTTCTCTCTCTCGCTCTCTCTTCCTCTCTCCCATCAGTCTCGTTGGACTCAAAAAGTTGACCCGAATTAATTTAAGCCGTGTTTGGCACTGAGTTTAAATTCTCATTGTGTTGAATTTAATACTAAATACGGTAAAAGGAGGCTGTTTAATAACTCTACTTTTATTTCAACTTAAAGTGTGTTTAGCTTTGAGTTTAAAGTTAAAAAGTTGAGATGGGTTAAGAGTTTAACTCACTAAAATGGATGTTTAATAAATACCCAAAACGTTGAGGTTTAAGTTAGTTTATCATTTTAATCAATTTATCAAATAATTATTATATATTTTATAAACTTTGATTGGGAGTTTACTCATAATTATAGAAGTAGTCTTATCGAATTGATTTGCTTAAAATAATATTTGATACTAATATGTTATAGTAATATAAATATACAATAAATCAATACAATACAATACAAATTATGGGTTCATTTTTCAAAGTTTTTAATGGTTGGTAGGGTATCGTGTATGAAATAAATGGGACCCAAATCATTGAAGCCTGGATTTGCGCTGCCATTAAGTTAATTGATTGATTTTACATCTCGAGATTAGGACGTCCTTTGAAGGTCAATCAATGTTTTAAACCCTACTATTGGACCATACCACGGACTACACTAAACTCTACTATTGTAACCAATAATACATAATAATCATATTAATATCAAAACAAAAGCACTAAATTTTTTCTATATTTGTATATTAATGGTAATATATATATATAAATTCAAATATATTTTATACTTGAGTTTTATATCCTATATATGGTTGAATTATCATTAATACCCACCAATATTCTCACATAGTTCACATCAAAATTTGCTTGTTTAAAGGAGAATTAGGTCTTTTTACCCCCTCCCACCATAGTTTTGATCATGCAATGCACATCATCAAATTGTCAATAGATTCAATTGAACTTTTGACTAATGGGATCTTGGTGTTCAACAATTTTTATTTTCCTACTCATATTTCAAGTCACTCATCAAAATCTTCTCATAATCAAACCTTCAACATGATGATGTGATCAACTCATGTGGAGATAGAGGCCCCAGTTCACATGAAGTGATCCCATTTAAGCCCATTTTTGGATTAGCCCAGCCCAATAGTTTAAGCCCAAAGTTAGTGGGCCGTGATGAAAGTGTGATGTTGTCATTGGCAATGTTTGATAACACAATGCCAAGAAAAACCCATTAATATTTCTAAAAAATTTCTCTCGTTTTCTCTTCCACCAAACATGCATGCCATGACAATGTTTGTATATTAGGCTTCACCTTAGATGAACAGAAGCCTACATAAACTAGAACTCTTGAAGAAGCAGCGAAATCTGGAAAAAAAAAATCAAAATTGACAGGAAATACAGTAGCAAGCAGCACCTTTGAGAGCAATGCTGTGGCAGAAGGATCTCAATTTACATGCATCAGTATTCCAGATCCTAGCTAACAACAAAATTTTGTTAACAGAAACTTGCAAATGCATTGCATCAAACAATCTCTTCTCTACAATATGAACACAGAGCATTCATGTACAACCTTTCAGACATTTTTCCTATCATTCCTGTGCTGTAATTCTTTTCTGTTTCATCTCTAACAGTAGAACATCACATTCTTGACCTTCTCTTTCAGCGCTGGCAGAGGCCGGACTGAGGAACCATTCGCTGCTCGGGTGGAGTGCATCAATGCATTCTCATGTCCATGCGGCTCCATGTAGAATCTTGCACGGTAGGCTGCTAAATGAGCATAATATGCAGGCGGCACTGCATCGAAAAGGCAAAAAATGTTTGTAATTTGAAGCCATTAATCTTTTGCATGTGGAACACTCACATTTTCAACCAGTTTCCCAATGTAAATGGAGAGCAGAATCGAGTTTTTGGGTGATTATATTCATCGATGAAATTCTAGGATCTAGTACCAGGTTAATATTATAATTCCAGAAGAGGTGAATGGAGATGTTTACCTAGAGAAACAGATCGAGTGCACCTAGCGTATCTGCGATAAACACCAACCAGATTCATCACTGAGAAATTATGAAACTGTGGTAAAAGAGCGGAGAGGGAGAAGGAAAAGGAAAAGAATTCTTACGTATAACATAAGTTGTTTGTCAGAGATTGGATCTCATCTGCAGTAAAATTGTTCTCATCCCAGAGGACATGATAATGAGCTGGTCTACTGGTTCCCTGCAAAAATGCTAGCTTGATTGGCATCCGATGCAATCATATCCAAACTGAACCCACCCTTTTAAGAAGGATCATACCTGGATCCCGGCATGACTGCACAGATAAAAGTCGAACTCAGTAGGATGACAAATCTTAGTATCCACCGTGGTACCTGCACTCGAAAATAGATGATGATTAGTTCAATCATGGCGATTGATGTTCATCAAGATTAGTAGTAGCCAGAGGAGAGAGCTAGCAAGCGTTTGAATGACTGATTTGAGTTCAAACATTCTTTGTTATGAATTAATTCATTATGAGCACAAATCATAGAGGCATCTACCAGGAAAATGTCAAAAATCAGTACCAGGTAAGATATTCCCACTCTTATCAGTGCTGCTTTTGTCGTTGTGGTTGCTTGCAAAGAGTCGTGTGTGGTGACGCTTTTGGACTACAATGAAGGTGACCGGAGGCTGGTAACTGGGCTCCAATGAGGCACAAGCCTAGAAACAGACCGATCATGAGCACGCTATTGTATATGTATATATGTGCATGCATGTTCCTTATGAGAAAGATGGCAGGGGTAAATCACTGGAAACCAACCTTACGAATTGCGTCGAGTTCATATAGTAGAACCTGGTAGAACTGCCCATCACTGACACCATCCCTACAAATTTAATTGATGGGAATAGGAAGAATGAAGCTAATCACAAATCTTTTGGACAGTACATTACCATTCGCTGGCTTGCTTAACTAATATCCGAAGCCACGAATAAGCTACAATGGACAAGTCTATACAAAGGGAGCTGATTACAAAAAATCAAAGAATATTACCTGTAGAATATTATTCTCAAAGGTTTTTGTCCAGTAGCCTTCTGAAAGGATAGTAGAAGCTCTCTGCAATTGTAAACGTTAAATTGTAATCTTGAATTACCTAATGCACACAAAAAGCTACTCCTATACTATTGGTTATGTCTCAATGACGACATACCCTGGAAGGACTCGGTTATTCACTGGAAGAACTTATCTTATTGACTCTTATAACACCACAGCTAGTCAGTAGTCACATGATTAAAGTCGTGAAACCTTAAGTACGTACCTGATCATGCCTCCTGAAACTGTGCCTCGTTGAGGATCTTGCCAGGTTTTGTATAGATCTTGGATAAGTTCTTGACGATGAGGCTGAGCGCAAACTAAGCCAGCATACTTGGTAACTTCTGGCCAATCCTGAGATGCTACAACCTGTGCCAAAGTAATGTGAGATAGGCTTAATCTCTAAACCAAGATGGTTTTCAATTTTGAAGTAATAAAAGTTGGCCAATGCTTACGGCAGCTATTGATGGACTGCAGTCCTCTCCAGACTCTGGATGAGTTACATCGGCCCCAAATATTATGGTTGGAATATCACTTACTAAAGGAATTTTCCATTTTACAGCATCTAAGAGCACGGTATTCCTTCCTCCCATCTGGCAAAAGAAAGGGAATAAGAAGAAGAAGAAGAACCAAAACCCAGTCTTAGATTGAATCCAAAACGACAAATTAGACGAAGAAAATGTATATCATTCTTTCCAGGTAGACCTTGACATTAATCTTAAGCGACACGTTTGCCAGGTACTGTTTGCTAATCTTCAGTACATGTTTCGTAAGACAGCACTGAGAAATCAGCCCAAGCTCTGTCTCACAAATCCGCTTCAGATCACCTGAGTGAAAAGCAAGCAGAGGTTTTGTTCATGGAACTTCATGGGGGACAATGTAATTAGTAATGAAACAGTTTTCAGTTTCCTTTCTATAAGATCCTGAATGGAAGGTAAGAAGCAATAAGAACCTAGATTTCAGGGATTTGCATATTTTCTTTTTTCAAGCTAGAGAGAAATTGAAGATCCATGATATAAAGAGCCACACACCATACAAAGAGCCATTGTTGTCTGGAAGAATGGCGATGAGTAACTCCAGCTCCTTCCCTCCAAGTTTATTTGCAGCTGCACTGCACACATATTTCAAGGCCTTCTTTACCTGATCCGGTCTGGCTGAGTAGATAGGAATTATGGGCTCGCTGTTGAATTCCTGAGCATAAAAAGATTGAAAACCAAATCATCAGAAGGCTTCAGCTCGGGAAATCATGTTTGATAGAGATAATTTTATAAGACAAAAATCAGTGGAAAATGAAAATGAGATGAAGTCAATCAAGTCCTTCCCTGCTAATTTCACAAGATCATCAAGCTTACCATTCCAGAGCTTTGGCACATCTGGACCAACTGATCACAAAAACCACGCGCTGCACTCTCTTGGACACTTCTCGAGAAGTTGATACAAGCCCAGTAGTTTACAGTGCTTCCATTAACCACTTTCTGCATGGATTACCATGTTTTAGATAGGAATAACCAGCAAGCTATACCAAAGGTGTATGGTACAGAAAACTTTACTAGCTTCAGTGTTACGATATCATGCTACCTTATTCATCATGTTCCACTGACCACCTTTAGGCAAGATCTCCTTATCTTTTCCATTATCACTGTATTTCAGCTATCAAAAGCAAGACAAGGAGCGAACATCAGTATTTCTATACTCCTAAATGGTGCAAATAAGCATCATGAAATTGGATGCCATAGAGCAGTTACCCAAGGGGCAGGAAGAACTCGAGCCTCAACTGATGCAAGCTTGTCGTCTATACTGATGCCAAACTCCTTTGCATAAGTATCTTGGCTATATGCATTTTTCTGAATTGTCTGGACAAGAGACCAGAAACTTCAGTGCTATGGCTATAGCGGCTGGCTCTACTTAATTATCAACAATATGTTTTTTCATGTGCTATGAATACAACTAACTAGACCCTGTATAGTGTTACAACAGGCGCCCCCCCCCCCCCCCCCCCAAAAAAAAAAAAAACTGTGTTCAAGGAACAATAAACATGAAAAATATTTTCCAGTCAATTCAATAGTTCAACCATGGAACCGTTGTTTTATCAAATAAAGAGAAAATTTATCTAATGACTGAAGATGCGGACCTGTAAAATGTCTATCTCTTGTTCCCGGGGTCTTTGGCATGTAAATTTTAACAACGAAGTTATCTGCTTGTCATTCAGCCTTTTTGTGTATCTCTGTCCTTCAACTATCTTGCAAGCCTGAAACAGTATAGCAGCATGGTAATTTTCCAAGGACAATAATCTTTGGAGTTAGTTAATATACACCAGAGCCTAGCCTAGCCTACCTCCATTGGCAAATAGTTCACTTTCCTTGGACTTCCCACTTGGAGGCAAGGTAGATGGGGATGTCGAATGGTGAAGCCATACACCTCTTGAAAGTATTCAACCACTGACTTCATGTTTTTCTCCTCATCGACTGGAAAACTTAGGAAGGAGAAGAAAGCGAAAGAAACCAACATTAGAGAGATACAGAAGTGGAGAGAGGGGGGAAAAAAATGAACATTAAGCATAAGATATGTACATAAGCTCCCTTGTTGGCTGGGATGTCAGCCCTGAAATACGGTACTTCCTTCGCATGTTTCCCCTGTGGGTAACTTCAACTTTGACCCCTCTAAGTGCTTTCTTAACCTACTCAAAGTTCACAGAATGATTGGTTAGACGATGTTGACTTGTAGCATCTACCATTATTTGTATCAAATCTATCAGTTGGTCAAGTTGTGGTTCCAAATGTGTATTATCTCAGTCCTGGACAGAAAATTGAGTGACTTGGGGCTGGAAACACTTGAATCCATAAACACAGCCAACAAACTGGTAAATAATATCTCATATAAGAAAAAGTAGATAAAACATCACCTATATGTCCCAATAATATAGTTGGAAATATATAAATGAAGCTGCACTGCAAAAGGGACTACAAATCATTCTTGAAAACTGCAGTACTGCCTCAAAATTGACAACACAAATTGCCACATCTCATCGGCCAAAAATGTCCAAAGCTTTTGCACTCTTCTGGACTGAGGAAAGGTGAAATATGATTCAACGCAATAAGACAGAAAGAAGCAATGGCAGGAAAGAGGCAATGAAAACGGTGACAACTACGCTAGCAGAGTTTCAACTAGTTGAAAACTGGTGGTCACACCGTTCAAAAACCCAGCCTGAATATGCATTCAATCTAACCTAATGGCTAGCATTACTGATGGTTGAGATAATCAACTATCAACAGCTTGATGAGAGAATCTCTTATCTTTTGTGTGGGTCATAGTTTGGGCTATCATAACTTGACAGCTTCATGGCCATAACCTGAACTTTGACGTGCACAGCCTTCAGAAGGTAAGACTTAGAATATAAGGAACTCATTTGGATGATGATACTTGTGAAGTCAAATTCATAAACAGATGCTATATTAATATCTTCAGCTGCTAATTGCACTCTGAGGTAAGAACTTAAACTTCTCTTGCATGATACGTAAAGATGTAAAAACCACACGTTAACCTGAGCAGACTTTAAAGCAAGTTAAAAGTTCCTGCCAATCCAGCGATAATGAGTAAGCTAATAGTCAATTTTAAGACACTTCTGAACTATATTGGAACATGAATAAGTCCTAAGAAGGAATGAGTAACTAACCCAGTAAAGATTTCTGTAATACAAAATTATTAACGACAAATATATAAGTGTGTTTGAACAAAAAGTATGAAGAGATTCACAACAATAAATGATATGTGACTTACAATTGTGCATTTAGATGCCATACCTTAATGCGATCTGCATCTGAAAGCGGCCTCGAATATACATCCTTACCCAAAACTTGAGCTACAAACTCAATGACAGGGAGTGGTTCAATGAAAGCGGCTGCTGACATGTCTGTAGTAAAATGGTAAGAAACAAAATGAAAGGTCTTATTTAATTGTAAATATGGCACCATATTATCTCCAAATTCTATAAACTAAGAACTAAGTGGAAATGAAGAAGTCCCTACCAAAGTTTAGTGACATTCCCATCTGTGTTGCTTTTATACTTTGGTAGAAGCCGCGCCATGACTGCAAGCCATTGCCAAGAGGCTGTGGTCTCTTAAAGTTGGGGGAATAGAAGAATCTCCCAGAGGAAACATATCTAAATCAATCCAGATCAAATCATAGCACATAATTAAGGCCCAACAAAAGTTCATCAGTTTAATAAGAAATTAAAACAAGATACTGCAAAATAAAATAAATCAAAAACAAATCCCTTGGAGGTATACCTTTGGGCTGCAAGCTCCCTTAGCACAATGTCAATAACCTTGATTGCTTCTACGGGAGTATCTAATTGTTTCCCAGATTGAAGTTCACTCAATTGGTGCATGCTAGCATGAGCTACAAACTTGAGTGTCACTATAAATTCCCGCCCCCTAACAAAATTGATTAAAACGAAAAACTTCATTGATCGAATATCACATAACCAAGATGCTGCAAATTTAGTAACAAATTGTTAAAATCGCATACTTGCTAATGCCTTTCCGCTCATCCTGTTCAGCCAATGTTATTGTGAACTCCTTTGAGGTGAAAGGCAATTGGCCCGCAGTGTAAAGGGCCCCTTTTCCATCATAAACGGGGAGCCTCTGCCCCAAGTCAGTGTCTTTATGAAGTTTCACCAACTGAGCCATTACAGCTTTGTTCAATTTGATTGAATTGACTTCCGGTTTGATCTTAACCTGCATCAGAATTATGAATAGAAAGTTAAAAACACGTGAGAGACTAATGAAAGCCAAGGCCACAGATTGACAAAGGGCTTACACTATACTGAGCCAAGTCCTTCCCTGATATTTGAGCAAGGAAATGATTGGCCTTAACGACGCATTTAGTACCCAATTGGCCATATCCGGGCCTGCGGTGCAAGACAAGAGATTTATCTGGCAAAGCAGATTGATCAGCCCCATTTTCTGGCGTTTGTTGTGTATCCAATTTTGCAGCTCTCCCTGATCTTCTCCTTCCCCTACCCCTCCCTTCACTCTTCTTCTTCACTTCTTCAGAGCTCTCATGGTTCCTCAATGGCATCTGGGCTGATGAATGCTGATTCATGGAGTCCTGTAGAGGCCTCCTGGTGGAGACAACATGCCTTTGCTTAGGCTCTTCCGGCTGCCAGTGAGGCATTTCTATGGTGACCTGATCCACATATTTCATGTTAAGGCAGCCACTTTAAAGACGGTTTCAACTTTCAAGCTTGATGCCAGAGAAGCAACAGATAAAGGTGATGATGGCATGACATTTTTCACGTGTGCTCCAAGAATCAAATCTTAACATGGTAAGTTCTAGATGGAGATTAGAATCAAATCTCTACAGGACTCTCTCTCTCTCCTCCCCCCCCCCCTCCCCCTTTTTTTTTTTTTTCTTTCTGTTCATTATTCTCTGAAACGAGAGAAAGGGCTCATGGACATTAATATGCTGAGAAAATCCGTGAGGCAAAGTGAAACAAGAAACTGATTCATGCTTGGCATAGGACAAAAGGAAATGATGATATGCATGTACTTATCCACAAACTACAAGTTCATAGCCAACACATAGAGAGTATCGCCACTCTCTTGATTGTTCATGTGCATTTAAGGACCTTGAATTTCGTACAAGAATTATGTTTTTTATATCAACATAAACAACTCATCATAAGTCGTAATATATGAGATCAAAATATTCATGGTGGTGATGTTTTGGTTAGCCAAGTGATGAAAAGATTGAAACCGCGGCATTATAGATATTAATTTTAGGACTTATCGGCAGCGGTTACAAAGATTGTTATCATATGAAAGCAAAATCTATATGAAACAGCGATCTTCAAAATTTTCATTCTTTTCATAACAACAAAAACAAAAACTGCAAAACCCAAGGGTTCACAATATAGTCGGCTGTTGAACAAGGTTCAAACCTCTTTTGAGCGAGCCCACATAGAGATTAATTTCTGTGTGCTTACCTTACCTAGTGTGTTGTGATTTATGGATTATTGCACATACCCGATGAATTTACCTAAAAACCTTGTCTCTGGTTAATAAGGTCTAATACGCAATCAAAACCTTCATAGCGATAATATTTTTGGTTAGCAAAGTGGTGAAAAGTTGAAACCTACAGCATTATAGATATTAATTTCAAGATTGTTGCCATACGAAAGCAAAATTTTTATGAAACAGAAAATTTGATTGTTTTCAAATCACCAAAAACAAAAACTACATAACCCAATGGTTCGCCGTTAAATTACCTTCTCCATTACACATTTACTTAATACGCTTGATTTGTACGAGATGAGTTTACTCGATGTGAACAAAAAGGCGACTTTGTTGTCTCTTGTGAATGGCCAAAGGCCTGAATCCCATCAAAATGGTAACCAACTCAATCTTCTTCTGCTGATGAGTTTCTGTTATTGGGATAACCACAAAGCCAGAGTCCTTAAACCATCTTTTGTTGTTGGGGATGGAACCCACTACTGGGTGCATCATTTTGGACTACTGGACCGCTTTGTAAGGCAAGAAAATAAACCCTTTTCAGAGATGCAGAGGGAGCTTTTATTTAACTCCTTCCAAAGCTCAGACCTCTACTGACCCCCTCCCCCTCCACCCCCAGAAACATCAAAAGCAGGAATACCAAGCCCTAAAAACGCCCAAAAATTGAGCCCTAGACACTAGCATCTAATGCATTTTCCACAACCATTAATGTAATCCCAGAAATGGGTCATCAGCTCCGGTCTATGGCTACCCTTTTGTTCTCCAAAAGCTGGACAACGAATGATGATGGCTGATCCCAGGATTTGGTGGGACATTGGCAGGGAATAGAAGCAATCCCAAGTTTGATACCCAGCAACTAATTCAAGATCAACTCTTTTATCTATGGAAAATGATTTCGATTCCAACCCAATCGGTTGGTTGGTTGACAGGGTAAAGTTATAATTTTGTGTATAATTTTTATTTAACATGTGGGAAAACTTATATGAATTTTTACTCGACTGATTAGCGATTGGGTGTTGAAGAGTTCAAACTAAAGTTGTGTATTCTTCAAGTATGGTGTCCACTTTTTCAAAACAGTAGCCAAATTGTCTGCAAGGGATCGGGAAGTTCCCCAGAATTTGATCCATTGACCAATAAAGGGATCTTTGGCTGAAAATGACGGAACACTGCTGGGTTTGTTTTCAAAAGCAGAAGGGTACTTTCACAGCTCCCAGGAAGCAAGGCACAATATGTAAAGTTACAATATATATATAATCCAAAATAGTACATACAAGATTATTTATAAATATATATACGAAGTGACATTGATCTTTATAACTTTCTAAAGATATTAAAACGTAATTATAAGCATGCAGAAGATTTGGTGAAAAGAAGAGAGGAAAGAAAAGTTCCATCAAATGAGGCTAAAGGCGAGCTTTTTATTGACAAAAAGAACAATGATTCTCATCAGAGTGCTTCAAATTTTTACAACTAGAGATGATGATTACTTTTTAAAATAATTACACAAAAAATATGGACTTTAGAAAAAGATTTTGTTAGAATATCCCAGTTACACATGCCAAAATTAGTTCAAGTAGGGGAGAGAATTAAAGGAAAAACCATTTACAACAAAGCAGCTGCTGTGGTCAAGCTATAGAATAAGTATGAACAAACTGCATGAACCACAATAAGCTTAAGAATCAACCATATTCTTTAATCTTTTTGGCTAAAACTGAAATGCTAGGGCTAGCTCTCTCTCTCTCTCTCTCTCTCCCCATGTGTGCGTTGGATATGTAGTGTTGACAACTACCCATCATGGGTAACAGAGCGACTCAATAAATGCAAATCAGAGAAAACGAAAGAACATCTGTAATTCTCCTGTGTAGAAAGATATGGTTGAGAATAATGAAAAGCCAAAGACAGATGGACTTTTATTTAAGTTAAAACCCTACAACCACCACCACAATCATTATCAGTCCCCCCCCCCCCTCTCTCTCTCTCTCTCCTCTATATGTAGATTTCCAGAAAGAAACCAAGGTCCTAGACATATATATATATATATATATAACTGATCAACGCCGACCTAATGCTTAAAACGCATATATATAGTTATTACACAGAGAGGGGGAGAGAGAGAGAGAGAGAGAACAAACCTTAAACCTTACGCTTTCTTTATAACTCGCGGCTGATCATTTAACACACTGCCTGGGCCTTGAATTCGCTTTCTTCTCCGCCTTGCTTAATTCCACGGAAACTGTACATTGCATGGCCCCTTGTCAATTTAAACCCATTATATATATAAATATATACATAGATCTTGTAAGATCTACAGTAGAATAAAGCATAAAAGAAACAAGTGACTTGGTTTCGAACCAAGAAGAACAGTTGAAGTCAGACACAAGAAAACCCACCAAGATTTGCAGGAAAAGAAGTAGAGAACAGAAGACAGGCTTCAAGAAGAGAAGAGAAGGAATAATGTGGCTCTGAACCCAAGCACGAAAACAAGGCTTAATGATAATGGAGGAATAAGAGAGAGTTTCGGGGTTCGTAAAGAAAGCGAAAAAACTCAATCGAATTGGTGGGAAATGCATGTGGCTGTGATTAGAAAAAACAATGGTGGCTTTTGCGCCATACTGATCTCTCAGAGACTACTGCAACTCTTCACTCTCTCCGTCGTCGCTGCCTTTGAGAAAAAAGGAGGCTTTAAACCGAGAAAAAGAAGAGCTTTGGTAGGATTATACCTTTACACATATACAATATATATATATATATATATAAACTTTGCTAAAGCGTGCACCTGATAAAACATATATTTATATACGAGCTCCTTTTCTGTTTGTTTGGAGAGAAAAACGATGAATTCAAAAGAACAAGGTTAGAATTTTGTGGGAAGAATCAAGAACATAAATACATGTATAAGCTTACACATGTATGTATAGTTGAGATCGAAAAGAAAAGAAAAGAAAAGAAAGCTGTTAGATTCCATACAGAGGCAAAGGGGAGAGGTATAGATATCTCTGCAAAGCTTTCAGTGCGTTTCCTTGCTGATTCCTTCCTTTAATTTCTTGGTTTGCAGATCTGACATATACATGGGGAACACACAGGTGATACGTATATATATATATAATTTTGACAATAAAGTGGTTACAAAACTAAATGATAATTATATTAAGGATAATTTCACAGTACATCCATGAAATTGCTTAAATTGTTCTGACTATCCCTGTATTTCTAGAAACATCACTAATCTTTTTGGATTTTTATGATTTAGGATCAATTTTTCTAGTAGTCTAAAGTTCGTCGTTTATATTTTGTAAAAGATTAAAATATCCTCTTGTTTATATGTTTTCATCTCTTTCTTTCTTTCTTATCTCCACCTCACTTCATTCTTTCCCATAAAATTTCTCAAACCATTTAAATAAGATATAAGTTGGCGATTGCCATTGTGTTGATGGAACAAGATTTAGATAGATCTTTTTCTCTCAAGCAATTTTAAACTCATGATTTGGGTTCGTCCATTATGAAAGTGAATCAACAAGAGGATAAGAAAAAAATTAATAAAAAAATGAACCAATGAAGATGATTCAAACACAACGCAAAGGTTTTTTTTGCAAAAAAGAGAAGGTTTTTTTGCAAAAAGAAGAAGATAACAACAATTAAAGACGATACCTAATTTTCATTGATGGTATATTTTTATCTTTTTATCTCTCTTTAATTCTCTCACTTAATTTGGTTTTCTCTCTATTGACACACATTTTTGTAACACCTCGCATTCAGTGATAGGAAGGTCCAAAACAACTTACCCTGATGGGTCATCCATTTTTGGATTACCTCAGATCAAGTACGTTTAACTTGGGAGTTACTTGTCTATATGCAACCCAAAATGTATCCAGTTGGGATTGTTTCTTTCCTTACTTATTCTCGATATATACTACTCTTTTCTAGACTCTTAGAGTATTACACACATCGTGTCATCATAGATCCATAATCACGGGTAAGCTTTCAGCTATCACCCTTTGACGACTAGGAGGCCCACTACACTTGTGAGTTTCTCAGTCACCCTTTGGAAAGTCACCTTCTGGGTGACCGAGGTGGGACGAACCTGGTGCATCCACACATCCCCCTGCAAGTGTGGTGGGGCTCTATCGGTCCCTCCCTTATCGGAGGTTGTAGGGACTATTATGAGGTTTCCCATAGACGGCGTCAAATGTTGACACACATTTTTGTAACACCTCATATCAAACTATGGGAAGGTCCGGAACAATTTACCCTGATGGGCCTACGCGAATTTCTCAGAGAAGTCACACATCCTTGGATTACCTTACTTACTGATATCCTGCACGCTTACTTACTCATTTATTGACTTTAGCATCAGAATACTTTGTAGAGACAGGCCAACGAGTCAGCAAATTGAATCAAATATCTCATTCTCTCCCTCTCGAATCTACCATACCATTGCGGGCCAATAAATCACCGTCGACCAATTCTGGATGTCGACACACTCTATCCTTCTCTCATCCAAAATTGGATCCTCTGTTCATTTTCGGAGACAAATTCAAAACAAACAAGATTATAGGTTTTCAATTAGGCGAAGAGAAAAGATGGAAGAGAATGAAATAATAGTGATTAGTTCGACAATGGTTGCTAATAAATACCATCAAACCATAGTGTTTACGGGAGAGAAAGAGAAAAAAAAATTAATTATAGGGGCAAAATTGACAATTCATATAGTTTATTTCAATCAAAGAAAATTTATATTATTTTTAAAGTCAAAGGAGTAATTGGTGTAATTTAGGAAAGAATGTGAAATTTATCCTTATATTAAGCAAAAAAAAAAAATACTATGATGAATATTAAAAATCAAATATTAATATCACCTCATTTTAGAACCCATTTCGGTTAAATTTTTATGAGTGAATTAATTTATGAGATTATGATAACTTTCAATATAATGTGTAGATTAATTATTTATGTTAAAAATTTGCACATCTTCTCCTCAATTAAATGAATATTAAGAAATTTGTATAGTATGTAAAATACCTAAAATACCCCCATATAGCATCAATATATATAACAATATAAAATAGCTAAAACTATATTTGAACAACCTGCAGGGATCGATAGTAGATATGGTTTATAAAATATGGTACTCAGACTGATCTGTGTTTATTGGTTCGTCCATGACTTTGCTCATCCCTAAGGTACTTGACCCCTTATATATATATATATATATTGTTGTTGGGATGTCTATTTGTAATTATTTTCATGTTTTTTCTGTACTTACATTCTATGATTTGCAACCTATTGAAATATTCCTCTGTTACAATGTTGTTGACTAGCTTTGTCTCTTCTATTTATTTTATTTTAAAAAAAAAAGAAATCCCAAAAAATAAAAAATATATTTTACAATTTTTTTAAATACTAACTAAAATAATATCTCGTCAATAAATTTGAAAAATAGGGGTGACTATTGTTATGTATATATAAATTAAAAAATTAAAATTTTTTAAATAAATAAATATTCTTTTGGTACTTGATAATTATATTTTAATTTTTAATATTTTTAGTTAAAATTTAAATATAATAAAAATATTTTTAAATGTATTATAATTGCCTATATATATAAATATAGTAAATATAGGCAATTAGCCCCATCGATTGTGCGGCTTTGGGTGGAGGGGAAGCGCGGGGGGGCACAGTGTTCGAAGATTTTGCACTGTTGATTTGACGGCGTCGTTTTGTGCCCCCGAAACGACTGCACCGCTGACTCGGGGACTCGCCATTGGTGGTCCCTACTTGCCACGTAACTCACTCTCCCATAACCATCATAATTTTATTAAATTAAATATTTTTTATATTAATTAATCTTTGAATAAAGATATTCAGCCGATTTAAGGGACCGAATTCATTAGTAGGCGTGATAAAATTAATAAATCATTCAACAGTTTTATCAAGAAAATGTTGAAAGCATTTAAGTCCCAAAGTTCGTCTCTTGAATTAAGGGAAAATGAATTAAAAAAATTATTTTTTTGTATTAATTCTTGTTATTGTCAAGATATGATAATTAATTTATAACTATAAAAAAAATTATATTCAATTTTTAGTCTCTAAAAGATTTATAAAATAAAAGATATTGAAGAGTACAGAGTGTTTTCCACACGACTTTATGATACTTAATTAGTACATCAAAAGACTATATTGTATTAGCAGTAGAAAGTATAGTCAGTAGAGTTTTAAGCATATATTGATCAAAAAAATTATTTTCTATTTATAAAAATTGAATATTAAGAGATTGAAGAATATTTTCATTTTTCAAATTAAAACTTAAGAGACAAGTTGACGTCTTCTCTGCAAGCCATGATTCGAAAGGTTTTCAAATATTGCATCTTTAATACTCGGGAGAGATTTTTAGAAAAATCTCTCAAAAAAGAAATATTCTAAAAGTCTTACAAGCATTTTTTTTTAGGTTTTTTTATTCTGAATCTATTTTTGAGTTTGAATTCACTTGGCACATTAATTTTAATAATTTTTAAAAATTTTAAAATTGCAATTGATTTAATAACATTCACTCTTTTCATTTTTCAAGTAATTTTTTAAAGGTTTTAAGTAAATTTTAGTACTTAATATTGAATATTTATACGACTCTATATATATTCTAATAATACGTCATGTCACTAAGTTGAAAAGAGGCGTAAATTATTGTAACGAGAGGCGCGCGCGGTGATGGATAGATATGGAGATCGACATGAGGGTGGGGCATAGCATCAATCATCAGTGAGAGTGGATCTGCAAGTGATGATGATGATGATACACATATGGTGGTAGAATTTCATCAAAGGGTGTGCCAGTGCTGGTTCTCATGCCCAAATGATTAATAAACCAAAAGCCAAAATAATGAGTAAAGCTTTGAACTTGGCTTCAAACGAAGACAAGATCCTGGCTATTCCCATTCATATCCCACCATAATCATTCACCCAACACCATGGTTGGTTCCATCGTGGGGGGAATATATTTTTTCATACAAATTTAAAAGGATACTTTTTAAAATAACATCTCGACCAACCCAACTGATCTTTTCTTGGTACCATTAGTGTCATTTGTATGGAAAAATAATTGATGATGGTATTTGAAGTGAATCAGTATAAGAGTTTATAATTTTAATCGTTTGAAGTCTACATCATGATAAAGATTTCTAATTTTTCATTCAAAAGAGGTGACATTGAATGAGCTAATGACTCTATCCTAATCTACAGAGACTGTGATCTAAGGTCTTGTCTCTGGAAGCACAATTGGTAAGAAGAGGGAAGTGTGTTTGTGTGTGTGATTTAGAAGGCAATTTTGCCAGCTCTCTCACTCTCACTCATACGAATGAAAGGGACTAATCTAGTGGGAAGCACACAAAGGATAAAACAAGTTTACACTGTCTTCTCAACAACTTTTGGTCCTTTCAAGCTGCTTTCTTTGTATTGCATTTTGACATTCTTATTGCCGCTCTGCCTCCGAAGCCCCATGCCATTGTGCTTTCATGGCTGTGCTGATCTGCCCATCAATCAGCCCCTCCCTTTATGGATTTGTCCTACTTCGAGCTTCCCAGGCCCCCCCCCCCCCTCACAACATGACAAATATATGCTCGCTATCTTAATTTTGCACATTTTTTTGGCGTCTGATTATATATATATTTTTTATTTTTTAAGACTTGTCCCGTCTTAGAAAATAAAATATTCATTTTTTTTAATTTTTCAAGTTTACACTACGAATTGAAAAATATTCCACCCTTATATTATGAATCCCGTTGGATGGCTGTGCTTTCAGGACTCAAATGCGTTTGGAGTCGCTGAGACATTCGACTTATGAATCATTCACTAGTATGTTGTACTTTTCTAAAACACTCTCGGCATCTTGTTTGGTAAGGTAATGTTTGTTAAAATTAGCAAAATAAGATTGTAATACTTTCTAAATCAAGAAATGAAATAATTAAGATAAGCTTATGAAATATTCTAATATTTTAATCAAATTGTTTGTTAAATTTTTTGAAATACATTGGGGGTGACTTATTTTTTCTTATTTATAAGATTCAAGATAAATTTATCTGAACAATTTCAACTAAAAAATCACATAACTTTTTTTCAATAAGTTGTCAAATAAATTTAATAAATCAATAAAAAATATTTTTAACCAAAATACTTTTTATATTTCATTTTTTCTAACTGTTTAACAAATACTATTTAAATGAAATATTTACCTAGGTGCCATAACTTGTAGCTTTGGGTATGAATTGATGAGGTTATTAACTTATAAAACTAAAAAAGTTTTTACACATTAGGAAAAGCGTTTTGAACGGTCAAACTTTCGCTTAAATATTTAGAAGAGAGTTATGTCCGATATCAATTCATATAGTAATTTTTAAATTTACTAAAACAAGTGAACAAATCATTTGTCACAATTGTCGTTTTGGTATGATAACTTACGCATAAGTCATAAAGTGTAGTAGCTAGTAGTTACCAATTAGAACGTACTTTTTCTTTAACAACGTCCCAACAAGCAAATAGAACAAAGAAATTATAAATATGTCGTTGAAAATAGTTTCCCTTTTGAATGGAGCAATTATGGGCACGGTGACCCACCCTGATTCCTAATGCTAAAGTAAAAGCATCCCCAAATGTTATTAGGGTATTTACTTATGATATTTTTTATGATAGTTATGTATTCATATATTATTATATTTTATATTGTATTTATGTGTGTGTGTCATAAAATATATTACAACTAAATATTTAACATTTTCAAAAAAAAATTTGGATCGATGTTTTGGCCTCTTGATGTGTTGTTTTGCCCAATTCTCACTGTCCGCCTAATTCTATCCTGCAAGTGGACGGATCGTGACAAGTAATATAGTAATGAATAGAGTGTCGTACTCACGAGAAGTAACTTTTGACGTTTACTCTAATTGATTTAACCTTAACCTAACATACACATTAACAAAGAATTCAATTGTAATGAAAACTAATTTACGAATAAAAGATGCAAACAAATAATTCCTTTAATTTAAAACTCACAAGACTAAGGCACTAGAGTTTGTGAATCCACCGTCGACCTTCTATGATTCAATTATTCGTTACTCGGGTCTTGTTATTCCTTATCTTAGGTTGAAAATCAATGATCTAATCACAACCAAAAGTCTCTCTCGATGGTCATTCAGTTCTATGAATATATATGAAATTAACTATCTCTAGTCAACCTTCGAACATATAAACATGTATTCAATCACGGAAATCATCACAAAATTATTTCATAGGGCATAACGGTATCTCTACCTATTATAGGACCCTATGTTGTTTGCTACCATGTCTAATCCATATTGAATCTCTCGAAAGCAATACAAATCACAAATATGTTCCAATGGTGATCAAGCATCAAAACAACATTATGAACATAACAAACAATCAACCCGAATGGATAAGAAAATAACAAATCGAATAACTTTAAATCAAACCATTAGAAGTCGAGGTTTCATCATTCACCCTAGTTACAAAAACTTAGCTATGCATGCTCTCAATCAAAAGGGAAGGAAAAGAGTTGGAATCCATAGCAAAGAATTGAGAAAGAAAAGAAAAGAAAAGAAAAATACAATCCAAGAGTAGTTTTCAATCTTCCGTCCGCTTCTCTTCTCTCCCCCAAAAAGACTCCCCAAATCTCCTAAAAATAAGTCTTTATATAGTCCTCTTTAGGTTATCAAAGTCATATACCTTGAAGGAGTATATTTCTCTTTTATTTGGATTGAAACGGGCTTAAAACGGCCTTTTCATGAAGCTTTGATCCTTACCGCGGTATGCTTGTTGCTGTAGACCCGTGAGCTCCAAAAAGTAATTCCTAAAGCGGTCCTACAGCGGTATGCATTCCACTGTAGGACCGTGAGCTCCAGAAAGCAATTCCTAAAGCGGTCCTACAGCGGTATGCATTCCGCTGTAGGACCGTGAGCTCCAGAAACTAAACCTTATAGCGATGCTACAGTAGTATGCATTCTGCTGTAAGACCACTAGCCTTTTTCTTTATCCTCTTGCTTTATCATCTTCAACTTCTTGCTCTCGATACTCTTTTGCTTTCTTTTAATTCGAAACCTGACCATGCCTCTAAGTTTCATTTCACTCTTATCATGCACCAAAATTATTCTTTTTACTCCATGTCCGCTTTAACACATGCTTCACATCTACATAACCATATATAGAACCAAATCAAGTAGAAATCATGCTCATTGAATGTATAAATGCTAAGTTTATAAATCAAAATAAGTGTATAAAAGACACTTATCACCCACCATTCCTAAATGTTAAATCCTTTCAATTTTTTTGTAATATGTCCCTTTTGAATTATGACAAAAAAAAAAAGAAAGAATTTTGAGTATTTCATACTTAGTTTCGTTATCATAAAAAAAAAAGAGATTGTTGTTTTGTGTAATGTTTTGATGATAAAAAATTTTATATTCTTAGCATTTGAAAATAAATGAAAGTTTATCTTTAGAAATGAGAAATATTCATTTTGAAATGAAATTTGGGTATTTGGTTGAAATCAAATATGTTAAATAATATCAAAATAATTTTTGACCAAGGAAACTCATTTTGTAGCTAAAGCTGTCAAAACAATGTTTTAAAATTTAAGGGCAAGGAGTCAACTATTTTTGAAAATGAGTCAAACTATTTTTCCAAGTATGTCGACCGTTTTTATGCATGCTTTTTGTGAAACTCAGTTGATCACTACTGCATCACTTTTGGTCAACCGTTTTGGACTTAGTCAATCGTTTTTAATCTCCTTATCAATTGCATATTTAGAAATTGATCTATCTAGTCAACTGTTTTTTTGAGCCTGTAAATCATTTTTGTCACAAGTTTTTTCTAATGATTAATTTTGTAGGCTCCAATGACTATTTTTCTTCAAGCATTGGAGAAGAGTATAAATACAACCCAAAAAAGTTATGGAGAAGGCTAATGAGTTATAATAAATTTATTTGATCTAACATTTATATTTTTACTTCTCAATTGTTCTTGTGCTTTTATTTTTCACTCAAAACCCTTTGATCTTCATTTGTATAATTTGTTTCAAGCCTTGCATTTAATTTTGAGATATCATTGTAAATAAGAATATCAAATCTCATATTCTCTCTTGTATATCATTATTGTATTTCCTATCTTGTGAGCTAGAAAGTCCACTAAGTTTTGTTAAGAGATTGTAATTTTTAGCAATTTATACTAGAGTGTCTACTTTTGAAGCATGAGATTTTAGTGAATTATTTAAAATTCTTAATGGGAAGTTAAAGTAGTGTATTAGGTTGAGTTTAACTGAACTACTAAAAAATTTGTGTTTCTAGCATTCATTTTGATTGTATTTTTGTTTACAATTCACCATTTTATGTTTTATCGTTTTAAAACTCCTAAAAAAATTTAAACTTTTAAATACTCAATTCACCATATTCTTGATTGTTTGGTGCCATTTATTGTGCCAACCCAACATGGTCGAGATCAAGATCATTGGCCATGCATGATTGGCCGCAACGTTAAAGTGTGTAATCACATGTACAAAAAATTTAATTAGGCAAACTCTGTCTCGAATCAAAATATATTGTTATTTCTTTAGGGATCCATGTAAGACTTTCACAGGGTATTAGTGGTCTTGGAATAAGATTGCTTTAATTATCGAGCAAGATTAACTTTGTGTAAATACTACCTAGTACTTAGATTTATTTTGAATTTAAAACTGTATGAACATTGCCTAGGTTGTGACTGAATGTCATTTTGGGCAAAATATTTCGATAGTTTCAATTTTTAAATTCAAATAAATGAACACTTTTTTAAATAGTTGACCAATGACTCATCTAATGATACGATACTAAACACTAAAAATGCCAAACATGGTGGCTGAAGTTGACCAGGACCAATCTATAGATTGACAAATCAAGACAATTTAACAGCTCATGAGGCTGAAAACAAAATCTGATAGCGTTACCAAATAATATACTCAATTTTTATCTTTTAATAGAAAATGGAAACTGACCATAAAATAGAAAACTGAAAACAGAAAATTGAAAATTAAAATAAACTTGATTTTTATTTTAAGTTTTTGTTTCTCAAATGAAAATGAAAATTAAAGAATAAATATAAATCAAAATAGTTTTGTTCTTGAATTTTTCATGCATTTCAGGTGCTATTTGTTGGGCTGGTGGTGGGCCTTGTAATGGGAAGCCCAATTCAATCAGCACCTGGCCCAATTAACTAATTAATGGTGACAAGAGAGTAATTAATTAATATCAAGGCAACTAAAGTTAACTAATCAACATATTTAAGCCAAAAACTAGTTGATGAAGTAGACATAATTTTCATTTAAATATTATTTTGGTGTTTTCTTTTTCAGAAATAAAAATAATATATTTTCTTAATAATTGTACTAAATTGATTGTTTTCAATAATTAATGCATAATTTTTAAAAATTACTTTGCAAACTCTTTTTATCTACAAAAATAATTTCTTATTTGATATAAAAATTTAAATGTTATACATAATTTTTAATAAATATAATAAATATATTTTTTTTTGTATCAGTAAGAATGTCGAATGACATTTCGTTTACTAAAAAAAAAGAACGTAAGACAAAGTAAATCTAAAAATTATAAAAAAAAAAAGAAACTGTCAATATTAGATAGATTTCGTTATTTGAAATACGGGACAATTTTTGTCATTAATTTAATATCTTTTGACATTTTCAAATAATTTTAATAATTATGAACCATTAAAGAATGGTTTCATAAAATTTATTTTTATTTTAATTGTCGTAGAATTTTTTTTATAAAATTTAAATTTAATATAAAAAAGATCTCTAACGTGATTTTGCAAACTTATGAACACATAATTTTTCATAAACATTTTAAAAATGTTTTATTAAAACAATTTGTGAAAATGTAATGTCAAGTAATTATTTTATGAATTTCGTAGCATTTTAGTACAGAATGATTAAAATGGTAAGAAATTCATTTTCATTTATAAGAAGTGGGAGGAGAGAGTGTAGCGGCTTGCGGTAGGTTTTTGGTGATTGGGGAAGAAGAAGATGACAATCGACGACGAAAATTCTGTATACGTAGGCGGCCTTCCGTACGAAGCCACCGAAGACAGCCTTCGCCGAGTTTTCGATCTCTACGGTCACGTTATCGCCGTCAAGGTCTCTCTCTCTCTCTCTCTCTCTCTCTCTGTCTCTCTCTAGGGTTTTGCTTTGTCTAGGGTTCCTTCCTTTTACCAGTTCAGAGATCGCTTTCGACGATAACCACAACTTAATTTTCTTACCAGAGATTGTTTGTTCTATTCCACGTCTGGTGGCTGAGAAAAATGTTGGAAGATGAAAGATAACATTACAATAGCAATATGTTCGTTCTCCTTAGATAAGGCTCAAATGGGATTCAGCTATTCCCCCCAACCTCTCTTCTTCCCCATTTTTCTGTGTTTCTATATTCTGTATACACAGACGTAATGGCATGTTATCGGGTAGTTAGAAGATGCTGATCGGAGGAACTTATTTTGTGGGGTGTGCTAATGAACTGTCGTGCTCTTTGAGGTGCTTAATAATTAGCCAGTACATCCACATAGGGCAATGAGCCACACCATGTAACTCCGACAGAGAATTATTAAGCTAAGGCTACAGAGAGAAACTAAATTCTTTGAAAGCCAATTTGGTTTTATGCTTAGTAGGTCAACAGTGGAAGCTATTTACTTGCTGAGACACTTAATGGAATGGTACAGAAATAAAAAAAAAAAGATTTACATATGGTATTTATAGATTGGAGAAAGCCTCTGATAGAGTCCCAAGGGAAGTCTTGTGGATGGTGTTGGACGAGAAAGGAGTTCGAATTATTTATATATAGTTAGGACATGTATCGTGTCTGTTAGGAATCGTGGAGGAGGTAATGAGTCGTTCTCTGTTGCAATTTGATTACACCTCATCTACATTGATTTTGTTTCTCTTTGCTCTTTTTGGAATGAACTCACAAAGCACACCAAGAATATTTTCTTGATGAATGAGACAATAAAATGCTTGAATGATAAACTTGAATTATGAAGATGCACTTTAGAAGCCAAAGGTTTTAAATTAAGCAGGTCAAAAACTGAATATATAGAATATGAGTTCAATAAAAATAGAAGTGAGGATAATGTTATTGTGAACCTTGGAGAATGGGGATCAAGTTATTCTAAAAGGGGATAAGTTCTGATATCTTGGATCAATTGTTCAAAAAGAAGTGGGGATTATGGAGGATGGTACTCAATAGGGTTAAGGTAGGATGGAAGTGGAGAAACGCCACTAGCATTTTTTGTGATCTCAAAATTCCCTTGATGCTAAAAGAGAAGTTTTATTTGATGGCTATAAGACCATATTTGTTGTATTTCTCAAAATGTTGGATCGTTAAATGCTAACATGAGCAAAATATGACTACAGTTGAATGAGAATGTTATGATGGATGGTGTGGCCACACAAACAAGACAAAAAAAAAATGAGTTCATATGCAATAAGGTTAAAGTAATGCCTATTGAAGATAAGATGTTGGAGTCACGATTGTAGTTACTAGGTTTGCTCTTCCCCCCGTTGTAACCAAGATCCAAATCATGGTTCTTTTTTTGTCCTTGGATCACATTCCTCGTGATCCAAATCCCTAAGATGGGGGATCATAAAGAGTGCATATGTAGTTCAAACAATTTAAAACAACAGAAAAAACTTGAATTTAAAATAATTTTCAAAGAAAATTAGAGAAAAAAAAGCTTGCTTATCTCATTTTCTTCAATTTCTTGTGTATTCTATTGCATTTTAAATTATATTCAAACCTGATTTTGTTTGCATAGGATTCATCATTGTATAAGTTGTACAAGAACATAGAAAAGAACTCAAAACAAAGTAATCAAACCAACTTTTATGATGGCAAAGAATCAATCCAACTAATTTCCACTCAGTGCAACTATAAAATCTACCAGAACCCAAAATACCAAACCAATTAAGCATGTCCCCTCCATATCGCAAAATTAGCATGTTAACATGCCCCCGATCCATCACATTCTTGGTAACTACGATCACCATTAAGATGGTATGGATATGTAAGAAGAGGACCAATAGAAGTTCCTGTGACATGAGTTGATGAAGTGGAGGAAATTTGTGGCAAAAAAGGGAGATGGATAAAAGAAAAAAAAAACTTGGTAAGGAACTCTTAGACATGGTGCATGATATTATGGCCTTACAAATGATATGGCCGTGGATAAATATGCATGGAGGTCTAGAATTCATGTAGCTGACCCCACCTAGTGGGATTATGGCTCAGGGTTGTTGTTGCCTAGGGATGTAAATGGGCCTGCAATTAATCCCATTTACATTCTTGTTTTAATAAATGTTCGAATAAGCCTTATGCCTATATCTCCCGATTATAAATTTTCATACTTGTTTTCATTGAGGGGATTTTAGATGGCACTGATTGGGGGATCCATTCACATCTCTAGTTCTAGTTGTAACCTTCATACAACACATATACACACACAATTGTTTGTTATGGTAATTAATAATGATATTACTTCGTAAAGTAGAAATATTATTGGTTTATTTGATTTCGGTTCTCATTAGGAATGGGCATTGGGTTTTTGCTCTTGTTGCTAACAAGAAATTGACCTCATTAACACTATGTCACCTTTTTCTTCTGTTGGAAGTTGTTTACAGTCTTTTTAACTTGTTGAGTTTCTTTTATTCTGTCATTGGTATGTTGAAAGTAGTAATCATTGATACGTCGAAGTTTAGCCAAATAATTCTTTTATGTTTGAACTAATTTGATATGCAGATTATCAATGACCGCGGGGTGGGTGGAAAATGCTATGGCTTTGTTACATTCACGAATCCTCGATCAGCAATTGATGCCATCAACGACATGGATGGCAGGGTATGCCCCTTGTTATTTTTGAGTTTGGATAATTTTGTGCTCAATGAGCACAGTAAGACAAATTTGTTTTGCTTTTGGATTTTATTATGCATCTTTGCATGTATTCTTTTAGACTATTGACACAATGAAGCTTTTGATTAGACAATTGGTGGGCGAGTTGTGAGAGTAAATGAAGTTAAAAGCAGAGGTGGAAGAGCAAATTTTATCCGCGAAGGTTTTCGACGTAATTCTGAGAGAGGGGGCTGGGATAGGGGCAGAGATCATGATAGGGATTATGATCGCGAAAAGGGCCGGCACTGGGATAGAAGCAAAGATAGGTCTGATGACCATGATCAAGACAGAGAAAGAGGATATGACCGTGGACATGACCGAACAAGGGATCATTCCTTGGATGGAGATAGAGATTGGAATCAAGACAAAGATTTGGAAGATAATCAGCTAAAGCATGGTAGGAAGCGCGACAGAAATTGGGAAGGAGATGATGATTTGGATGGGAGCCAAGATAAGGAGATGCAGAGAACCAATAATCATCACAAAAACGGAGACAAGGACAAGGATCAAACCTCAAAGAAATTAAATGGGTAAGTCATTTTCTATAGTGTGGCCTTTTCTTGTTTGTATTGGCTAGGGTGACAAGTCTATGATATGAATGAACGGAGGGCTTATATTGTAGTTCTAATTGTATTGAAATATGTTGAGTGACAAATCTATGATAACACTCTATGAATGTCATACTAGTGTTTGAATATACCTTATATACATATCATATGACATGTCAAAAGAATACATCATCTCTTGGTGGACAGTCTCTGCCATCAGATGCAACTTTGTACGAAAACAATGTCTATAGAACATGCGGGGTTCATGTACAAAATAATGATGTATATGCAATAGTAAATTTCATGCCTTGAGAAAACTGACCAAAGGATCACAATTGAAGCTCTCTTCCATGACTGAACCCAGAACACCACAAAACAACATCCTAGCATATGTGTGTGTGCATGTTTATATATACACCCATGGGGTTATGGAGTGTGTAGAGAGAGAGAGAGGGGGGGGGGGGGGAAGGAGAGGCTTATCCCCAAATTTTCTTTTTATATGCAGGGGCCACCCTAATGGGCTTATTGGCCCCTTTTTGTTGCACAAGACCGCTCATCTGGTGGGCCTTATAATGGGGGTGGGATGGCCCCATGCCTCAAAATTTTCAGGCTCTAGCCCGTTTTCTTTTATTTTCAAAATGCCCCAATTTACAGGGCCTAACAGTACTCTTCCAAAGCAAGCATGGTGATGTTGTAAGATGGAACTTCATGCTATTACTCTTTCAATATTGTGATTATATTCTATAGGGGATTGGGTTTAACCTGCTGCAGGCCCCATGCACAAAAAAAAGGGAGAGGAGTTGCAGAAGAAAGAAATGAAAGGAGAAAAGAAAAAGGAAAAGATGCACACTTTTTTTTTTTTTTTGCTTGGTAAAAGAGAGACACTATTTTAAGACTCTAAATGACACACACCATTGTCTAGAATGGCAGTTTAACCATTTTCTGTGAGGCTTACATTTCATGAGGTTTTAATTTTTTAGCATGTTATTTGTACTGTTGATAGACCTGGAGAAATAGTTCATTGCACATTTAATAATTAACTGTAAAATGATGACTCCTATAATTATCTTAGGGTAAATTACACCCACTTGGAAAAAAAACACAAACCCCCTCTGTAATGATTTTACAAAGACCTCCCTCCTGCTAAAAAAATTAGACAAGAAGACTATTTTACCCCTAATTTTGTAGACTGTTTATTTCTCTCTACTTTTTCGCTTACATCTCTTTCTCTCTCTTGCTAGCCTGCTGGATGTGCATGGGCAAACCCTCCACTGGGTTTGCCTGATGATGAAATCTCAAATACCCTCAAACTTTTACTATGATGCAACACATTTCTTTTTCTACTGCTGCATTTTCTTTCTTTATTTTATGGTCTAGAATTGGGATTTGTAGATGGAATTATTAATCTATGTTCTGAAACTCGGACTTGAGGATGGAAAACAAAACTTGGAAGGTCAGAATTATACTCAATGATGAAATGTAAACAGAAAAATAGAGATATATTAGAAAATTCATGTTTGTGTTCAATTTTTATCAAAGAAAAAAGCATATTAATGTCTTGGACTTTTCACTTTGTTTTGCCCCTGAGAGTCCAATATTCAAACCTAATAATCTTCATTGAGAATTTGCTGGAATATACAATTAAATTCTTTTTTTTTTCTCAGTTTGTTTTTGTAAACGTACCCCAACAATCTTTGGGAGTGGTTGGAATCACTGGGGTTGCAGCTGCTTCTGCATCGAAACTCACCATTTTGTTTTCGCTCGGTGAAAGAAACACCCCCTTTCCATTGAACCATTAACAGTCATTTTTCAAACATCTATTGGTCATTCTCATCATAAAAAAAAATCACTTGTACATTTCCCACCAAAGCACAACCCACTGTTTCTGACAAACCAAGACCTATTTTAACACGTGGTCTTCAATCCATTTTCCAGTTTCAACAGAAAAGTTTATGTGAAGTTACTGGTTATGTTCACCAAACTTGCAGAGACACCCAAGCAATGTGTTGTACAAGGTTTGTGGTTGGGTTGGCAATAGAGTTGAAAACATGTTTGGAGATACAGAAATGGCCAAAATTGGCATAGGCCTCAACAAGTTTGGGTTCAGATGGTGGGGGTTCAAGCTGAACCCCATTGCAATGGTGACTGCTGGAGAGACATGGAGGATCACTGGAGAAAACAGGGTTATGCAGGTAGAGAAAAGGGGGAGATGGATGTGAGGGTAGTTTGGGCATTTTCTAAAATTTGAAAATCATTACTGGATTGGAGGGGAAAAAGTGAAAGTAGTTTTAAAAGTCACGGGAGGTCTTTGTCATTTATGATAACTCTGGGGTTTTCTGTTTTTTCATCAAACCTCAAGGGTGCCAAGTGTAGTTTACTCATAATTTAATTGAAACCTTGTGAAACAAATGGCCAAGGAGTTCCTTAGTTTAGAGTATTGTGGATAAAATCTCATGCTATAATTCTAATTGATAAAATTATCCTATGCATTTGGATAGTTAGGACTGTTGTTGTATTTGGGTTTAGTGGATTGTTGATGTATGTCACATTAACTTTGATGTTTAGTATTGTCATTGGATATCAGCGACAAGAAAACAAGGCCTAAGTGTTGAACCAATTACTTCAATTGACTGCTTAGGTCCTACTTAACTGTGATTTTTCTTTCCTCTACAGTTTGGATTTTAGTGAACGAAATAGTAGAGAACTTTCATCAGAATCAAGTGACGATGGTCATGATGAGGTAAGTTTTACATTGTTTGCAAGTACTTGTTCAATGTTGATCAGTGCTTTGATTCAAATATTTTTTCATGACTTTTGTCAGGTGCAAAAACAACTGGGAATTTCAAACCAACAACTTGAAGAACTTCGAGAACAGGTTAGAATTCCTTGCAGGTTCTGTATCATTTTTGGAATTTGCCTAAATGTTTGAGGTATTGATTGCTAGGAAGGGGGCTTGTGTTAGTTTTTTATGATTGGATATCTGGAAACTGCTTGTAAAAATTAATGAACGTTAGAAATTGACTAGGTAGAAAGTGATTGGTAGTTCCAATTCTTTTGAGTCCCCCAATTAGAGGAGAGCGGCTGAGATGGATATGGATGCAAATCACACAATAATAACACCTTGAATTTATAATTTCTAGATAAATTTGAACATGAGACAGTCAGAATGTGTCAAATAATAAATTATAGACCTTATATACATAAAAAAAGAACTCTATTTCGACAAAAATGGAAAATGAGTGTGACTAAAAAGTTTTAATATAGTTTAATAAGACATTATTGTTGAAAACTTTAGAAATTCAAAATTCTTAACTTGAGAAAGGTTTGAGGGAGGACTAGTAAATTCATACTATATTGTTTTTCTTAAAATTGTTTTCAACTATCTTCTAAAAACTTGCAATTTGGTTCTGATTTGTTTAAATAATAAATATGCAAGATCCCACGATGGACATGGATGTTGCTATAAATAATGAATAAGCAAGATCTTGTGATGAACATTAATTTGGTCTTGTTTCCATAGGATGCCCAATAGTAAAAAAAAATAGTTCACATCTGTAAGAATATCCAACATGCATTTAGATATGTTCCAGGATTTCTGGTGTCTGACATGAGTTTTAAACATTATACACCACTTCTGTACAAGTACTTGTCTTCTTGGAAGTGTAGTGATGATAGTACTCATCAAAATTAAATCAACTTGACAAAGTTTTTCCATGAAGTATTCTTTATGAGAGACATCCAGGTGTTACTTATTAATTCTTGATACCAAATAAAATCTCATGTTTTTGCTACCTATAACAATTATTTTTGAGGGATAATTGTGATATGTATCCAATATGTATATTCAACCTTCTTCAGATGAGAAAAGTTGCTGTAACTGTAAGTAGGAACTTAAACTCCTTATTTTGGTTCTTGTATAGCTAGCTTATGTTCAGAATGGAATTCTGCTCCCTTGATTTCATGAAAATATTGTGTATCTTTCAATTCCTAGTTGAGAGTACTTTGGTACTTATTGCTCCAGAGCCATCTCTTCATAATTCTTTCGGTAATAGAGAACAGAACAATCATTTGTGTTATTATATTGCAAGATATCTAAAATGGAAGAGATGGCAGAAGAGAAGCAACAACTTGTTACAAAATTACAGGAGAAATCCCAGGTTCTCTCTCTTCTGCTACATTTTTATCTTTTATCATGTGGAATTCTGTTTATGTCCTTGGGCCTTGAGTTGTTTTGCCAAAAAAAAAGGAAAAGAAAAGAAAGTCCCGTTTGTTATTTGCAGAGCTTTATCATCGCAAACTTTTCTTAGAATGGTTCTGATTGCAGAAATTGGAGGATGCATTGACTGCTGCAAAAAAGCTTTCCTCCCACCATCGGATGCAGTTGACTAAGGTAATTGCCTTTTAATCATTTGCTAGAAATAATCAAAGCTGTGAGATATTACTGAAATATGATTAGATTTATTATTTGAACCATGTGCAGCTTCACAAAAGTTTTCTGCATGTGAAAGACTACAATGAAAGGCTTAAAAACTCAGAACAGGAACTCCGGGTTAGTTTGGTTTCGCCACCCTATTCTATCCTGATAATGTCGGAACGTGGCAAGTCTTTTAACTTTTGTTCAATCCTTTACTTGAATTTACTAAGCGACATTTACATTGTAAATCTGCTTAATGTTGAGCATCCTATTCAAGTTTTTCCTGCATATGATCCTGCGAAGGGTCTGTAATCTTGGAATAAACAAGGCCATGTGAGTTTGGAACAGGGGAGGAACTGCATGTATGTGAGGGTGTGCAATTGCGCCCCCCCCCCCCCCCCCTTCCTTCCCCCAACTTCTAAAATTAGCCTTGACCCCTTGATGTTGTACATATAAATTATTGTGCCCTCCAATACTTGTCCCCCTTGAAATAAAAAAAAGATGGGGTAATTAACCCCCATCTTGTGACTTGAGACTTTTGTCTGGTCTTGACTCCACCACCGATTTGGAATAATCGTGAAGTTGTACATATGGTTGTGTTGTCAAATACACGGGCCTATATTAATTGGTGTCAACGTAATGACTAATTCTCACCCTTCATTTTTTTGTTTCCTCTCTTAGATTTCCAGACTAGTCGAAGCTTCTAATATGGTTTTGTTTTTGTTTTTTTTTTTTAATTTGACTCTGGGTGCATGGATCCATTACATGTAGTGAACACTAGATTTTTTCAATATAAATGGTGGGAGGCCTTGTTTCATACTTACAATTGACTTGTCCAATTGCAGTTTCTTGTTGATTCAACAACAATAGAGGTGGATTCTTGACTAAGATTTGGGCTTTAGGGATGGGGGACGAGTCGCCGGAATGGCATGCTCCACCGGGCTCAGGCGAATGGTAATATCATCCATTTTGCATTTCATGGGCGCCATTGTGCAGTCCTTGTATTCACTCTATATGCTGCCTGTATTGGTATTGTTACTTTTTTTTTTCCCCCTTTTTTCGTGAATTGCAGCCTTGTTTGGATGGGTCTTCCAGAGATGCTTTTGTTACCATATAATGCTTACATATTGTGTAAATTATTTTTTTTCCTCCCTGAATTGTGTTTGGTCGTCTAAGTTCTGCTTAAAAATTTCAATCCTCTCTATATAATCTTAAAATTTATTATTATGATATTTTGCTTCTGGGACACATTGGTGATGGGTTTTTCCTGAAAACCTCTTGAATGATAGTCGTCATGCTATTAAATTAATGGTAAATTATTATCTCTTGACATTAGGTGAAACTTGGGACCATAATTTAGAAACATATCTATTACTCCTTATGTTTTAATTTTATCAATCAATATTCGGTAGTAAATTGCTAATATGAAAGATGGGTCATAAAGTAATTTACCAATAATTTCACAAATGTTCTTTTTAACTGAAAAAAGAAGTTATAAACAAGTAAACAAAAATTATATTAATAATATTTAAATTTTACGTAATTTATTTTTAAAAAATTTAATATATTTAAAATTTTATATGAATTGAATTTTTTTTATTTAACATTGTGTAAATAAATTAAAAAGTAAATTATAATCATAAAAAAATATTTATAATTATTTATTTTTTAACACGTGAGATACTCCTCTAACGTATGTATATATAAATTTGAAAACTTAACTTTAAGAAAAAAAATATCTTTAGATAAACTTTATGCATAAATATTTAATCTTATGAAGAAAAATGAAATAAATATTTTTTTTCTTATTGAAAAAAGATAGATGAAATAAAAAGAAAATTGATGAGAAATAGTTAAATATATGATGTTAGTTATAAGAAATTTAGGTAAGTTTATATCTATTCTAATTACGATAGTACATAATTAATTTATTTTAATAAAAAGATGTACCATATTACACTAAAGGATGATGTAATAAATTTAAATATTTATAGATATAAAATTATTATACAATACATATAATATTGTATGAATTATATATACTTTGTTAATAAAGATTGACAATATAATTTGTTTTTAATTTTTATTAAAGAATACTGATGGAATTGAAACATAATATGGTAGTAGGCGTATTTTTAAAATACATGAATGTGATCATGAATTACAACTAACCTCAATAAGAAAATAGTAATTTATTCTTGCATACTTTATTAATAAGGATTGACAATATAGTGTTTTCTTAATTTTTATTAAAACATATCGATAAAATTGAAATAAAGATATTTCTAAAATACAAAAATATAATCACAAATTTCACCTAATCAAACCCTAGAAAAATAGTAATGTACCCTTAAATTAATGAAGCAATTAAAAGCCCTTTTTTTTTTTAATGCAAGATCTGGTCATAAGAATGGCATGAGAAAAAGATTTGAGTTGCCCGGTTGTCAAAAGCACTGTTGGAATTAAACTAAGGATATAAAAAGGCTAATTACCTCAAGAAAACTCGAATCAAGGTCATGTAAAGCCTCCAGAGTGACATCCTTTCGGTGCCATTCATTGCTTCCTTTATCAATATTTTGTGTCTTTTTGGGTGTATAGAATAGAGATGGTCTTGCCTTGTAACAGACATAATCATATATAAAGATGATTGAACAGGTATTATTTATAACTTATGTCTTCAGTTCTTAGAAGTGAATCACGTTCTGGGCGTCTGTAAAAATGTCTAAACTCAAGGGGGGGTTTAGTTTAGATGGAATTTATTAGGGTAATTTTTTTGTTAAAATTAATGACTAAGATAAGGAATTATTAAAATAAAGTTAAAATATTTTTCGGACCAAAATATGAAATGGTCAAAATATGACTGAAAAGTATTCTAAGATTTTTATCGTAAAATTTTTTGAAATTTATTGAAAATTGTATTTTTTTCTTTTCATATGTTTGTTTAATGCATATGATAAGTATCGAAATAAGATTTTTTTTATCAAAACATCTTTATTACCAAATTCATTCAAAACTATATGTTAACATCAACAACAAATTTAAGATTAAAATATTGTTTATGATTAATGTGAATTGTCAAAAAATAAAAATAAAAATTAAAAATAGTGTTTTATTTTCTAAATCTATTTTAAAAAATATATTCTAAAAAGACTCAAAAAGTAAAAATAATTATTGGTGAAATTACAATAATTCTACTTAGATAATTAAAAATTGTCAAAATATATTTTATAATAGATAATAAAATATAAAATTAAACAAAATAATTTAAAAAATCGGTGGAAGTAATTTGTATTAGATAATAATATATATATATAGAGAGAGAAAGAGAAATTTAAATTTTAAAAATGTATTAAATGACATTAATTATCCTACAAGGGGCATATAGGTAATTTAGGGTAATTTATAAAATATCAGATAAATTTATTTGCAGGGAGGGATCAGATAAATTTATTTATAAAAAGTCAAATAAGATGTCATGTGAGGATTTTTTTAAAAAAAGTTAGATAAATTTAACTAATACGTTTGAAATGACAAATATCTTTTTCATATTTGATATTTTTCATCTCATATCTTGATTAACAAACACTACCTAAAATTCTTACTTCACCCTTTCAATTTATTGTTATTCTTGCAATTTTAATATATTATAATAATTTTTTTCCATTCCATGATTAATTGAACCTAAAATGTCTTACCGTTTCATCTATACTTTTTATAAATTTTGGTAGTATCAAACTTACTTTAAGTAAATTCTATTTGGTATACCCAAAATTTCGCATAATAACAACAATTATTTCAAAATTCGTATTCAAATAATCTTATGCAACTATTAAACAAGAGGAAAAGTGTAATTTTTAAGAAATAAGGAGTGTAAGTGTAGTATGTCCATTTAATTTTTTGCTATCAGGGACTGGCCGACATGTGGCATTCTTTTTCATCCTAGTAGCACAGAAGTGTCGTACCACTTCCGGTGACGGCACCGGGACTATTGGCTGGTGCCGTCCTTATCAATGAAGGATAAGGGCAAATCTGTCAACTGGACAAAAATCCAAAAGCCCATAAGAATCCAATCTTCAATTTTTCATCAAAACAGAGGAAGACAAAGCATGCAAATGGATAGAATACCAAAACAACGACAAATCCTTCTCTTTTCACAATGACCCTTTTACCCCTCTGATCATAGAATAAGCCGAAATCCTAGGCTCTAACCTAATTACAGAACTGCTCGAACTTGAGAGCGATTTCACTTCCATTGCTCTCTTCACCCTCCCCCAGCAGCGTGCCCAACCCTTTTCTCTCCTCGCCGCCGCCGCCGCTGTCGCCGCCCTTCCAGCTGCCGCTCTCCGACTTCCCGTCCTCGATGCTCTCCGACCGGTCGCCGACCACCGGAATGTCGGGCTCCGGCGAGCTGTGGGGCTGAGACGAGGCCTTGTACATGTGGAGCGGGTGGTGGAAAGCGTGGGGGTGGAACTGGTGGTGGGCCGCCGCCGGCGGTGGTGCCGGATAAAACTCGTAGGGGACGTAGTGCGGTGGGGCGGTGTGGGTGGGCGGGTGCGCACTGTAGAGGGTCTGCAGTGCCCCACCGTGCTCCGCCGCTGCCGCCGTGGCATACTCCGGTGGAACCCATATTCGTCCTACCACCACCAGCGGGGGTGCCGGTGTACCGACTGCTTGTGGGGTGGGAATTGGTCTTCTAGTGTGAAGCCTAAATTTCTGTACACACACCCAAAAAAAAAAAAAAAAAAATCAGAACTTTTGTAAAACCATGCATGGCTGACATATGTGTGTGTGTCTGTGTATTCTCTGTATGCATATTGTATACATATAGAGAGAGAGAGAGAGAGAGAAAGAGAGAGAGACCTGGAGGTGGCTTTTAACTTCATCGTTGGTCAAGCCATCAACCTTCATGAGCTCTCTGATTTGTTTAGGAGTGGCCACTGAAATCATTAATTACCCACAAAAATAAATTAAGCCAAACCCTAGTAGTGGAGCTCTTGCTTAACTCCTAGCAGGCAGTCTTGTAGCCAATAATCTAATCACACAATCTATATACATGTAATCATCACCATTTTTCACACCTTTTGGCTATTGTTATATATATATATATATATATATATATTAGAGACCCAAAATAATATTTTTAAAAAATATTTTCTACAAAATCGTCACCCAATAATATCACTAAAATATATTTTTTTAGTTGCAATATATATAAATTTTTTTATGGAATCTTCATTATTATGGTTATATAAAATTTAAATTCTATAATTTTTATTTTTCATGAATGAAATGAAAAAAAAAATAAAAACCATTCTAACTATATTTTCTCCATAAAGAAATTTATGTATAAATGTATTAAATGTAAATATTCAATTAAAATAATGCCATTTATTTTTAATCATATATATTACAATGAAAAATATCACAGATATATTATTTATCCTTAATTTATGCATGGCAAATTACCTTGAGAACCGCCTAACATTTGTAGAGCGTTCACAAACCGCCGGTGCAAGTCTGGCGACCAGCACCGCCTTGCCTTCCGGTGAGTCTGACTAGTATTAGTGGTGGTGACGGTGGCTGTCTGCGAATCCGCCGCCGCCACATTTCCTCCTTGCCCTTGTTCATTCTTCGCCGTTGCCGGTGCCGGCTTACCACCGGCGTTCTCTTTCCTTGTGCAAGCAATTCCATTATCCATCTCTGAGCATTTCTTCTCTTCTGTCCCTTTCTCCGGTGAGGCGAGGGCCAAATCGGAGAGAGCCCTCATCGTCGGGCTCGGCGAGTTTCTCTCTTTGGAGAATGGAAGGAAAGCTCCTCCATTTCTGTGCTTGTTATCCAAAGCCAGATTGGAGCCAACACTGAAGCCAATTTCTGGAGATGTTTCTGTGGACTGTTGCTTGGTTCCATCACTTGCTTGGCTCCATAGTTGAGCAGATGTCATCCAATTCGCCATATCCGACATGTTTGAAGCTTTCTCTGAGCATTCGGAGCTTGATTTTTTGATGGGTATGAATTCTTCAAGAACGGGTCTTGGCCCTTGATTTGCTCTGTAGGTTTGAAGTTGTTGTCTTGAAGCCTCCACAGCTAATAAGAAGAGACATGTACGTATATATCATAAGCCATATATCATCAGAAGTACACCAAATTTATTCTGAACTGAAAGTGATTCTAAATGCACGACGGTGGTAGCCTGACAGTGATGCTTGCACAATACGCTTCAAAGGTCAAATGTTTCCCACGAGCAATTTTGCTCCACCGTCAGTGTTTTTTGGGTCACTCGGTTATGTTTAAGAGTAGTGAAGAGATTATATAGCATTATGATTAAGAGTAGTGAAGAGATTATTTATGATACTGTCATTGAAGCTTAATTAGTAAAGGACATCGTTAAATAATTGAAGCCTCGAAAAGATACCATCATATGGGGCTAAAATTAAAACTAATAAAACTGAATTCCCAAAAACAAAAATTATAACGTAACACTAATATTTTCATGAAAACTCTATGTAAAGTTGTTAATTTATGCATGTATGATTTATATGTGCGTGTCTGTGTGTATATATATATAAAATTACCCTATTAATTAGGTTAAGATTTGGAATTGTCTTTTGCAAGCTTTTCACTTTAAAGTGATGTCTGAAATGATAAATCTACTTCGAATTCTAAAGAAAGATGAACTCAGAAAACAAAGGCAGGCACATGAAAAAGCCATTTCTTGGTTCTATTATCGATGAAAAGATAAAGAGAGAAGCAGAAGAAGAAGACGACTGAAAGAAAGAAAGGCAATACTGTTTTGTGTACGTAGATCATGGATATATCCACCATTCCTAATAAAATAACTTTCTCTTTTGAATCAAAGATGATTCTAGCTTCAATCTCTAACCCCATTACATTTCCTCCACAACACACAATTCCTTTTGTAGATTTAGAGCGTTTTCATCAGGCTCGGCTCGGCTTCTCTATATGAATGAATTCTACCTCGTCAATCAACATGTCTAGAATTGATCGAACCAGTTTTATGCAGAAGCGAATTACCATTTGTGAGGAGCTGCATGCAGAGGGGGAGCTCGCGCTTGAAAACGTCGATCTTGAGTCGTTCTTCTTCAAGGCGAGCGAGGAAGTCCTCGAGCTTCTGCGTCTGATCGGCCTGCAACTCTCCAAACGATTTCAGCAGCATAGAGTAGCTCTGGGGCTTGCAGTCAAGGCTCAGCTCCGACAGAGATGCCATCATTTCAATGTTATATATCTTGTGGTTCAACAATAAAAGCTAATTAATAGTATATAGACCTGTTCACCAAACTCTGCTATCTCAAATCTTCATACTCATAGAGGGAGAAGGGGGAGCGAGAAAGAGAGGTTTTTCGGAAGAACACAAGCAGGATCAAGGAGGGGATCAGCTGCTTTGTAGGGGTGAGTTCGAGGGGGAGGGGGGGAATAAAGGTTCGGGGGGGGGGGTGTTTGGAGAGAGAGAAAGGGAGGGAAAGAGAGAGAAAAAAGGAAAAGGGAGAGAAGTTAAAGAAGAAGGGATATATGGTAACTTCCTTTGCAAAGAAGAACGAACGAACGGAAGAGAAAAAGTTTACTAAGAATCTGAGAATCCTTAGTTATATATATGGCGTGCATGGTTTAACAATCAAGATTTGGTTAATTAATTAGGCAATCTAATTAAATTAGAAAGCCCCAAATGTTATTATTATTGTGGTGACAGTCTTTTGAGGCAGTTACTTAGGGTCTCTTGTCCTTAAAGATGGTAAAAAGACACAATTTTTATAGCTATGAGATACTTTGATATTCGTTTTTCAATATGTGTGCAAATGCTATTTTTAAAATTTTAATTTATGTATGTATCATTATTTTTATTGAAAATGATTTAATATAATGTTGGATGTCAATTTGTGAAAGGAATACTGCAATAGCATCCATATGTAGCCTTTTGGGTGGCAAAGATGAAAAATTGTGGCAGGCCACTCAGTAGAAAGGCCAGATGAATCCAATGGCTGTGATTAATTAATCATTTTATTTTTTAATCATGAATCTAATAAATATTTTTCAAAAATTGTCATAAAAATATTTCTAATAACAAACGGGTAGGGGGGTTAATTAATAATAATAATAATAATAATAATAATAATAATAATAATAATAATAATAATTTAGAGTTAAAAAATTCAAGAGAATATTATAATGTATGTTGTTGCACGATTGAGTTTATGGGAAAAGAACAAAATAGAGTTGGGGCTAAGGAAGGAATATGTGACTCTAAATTAAGGGAACATAAACCCACAAAAAAGCGAATATGTAATTAATAAAAGGACACTACCCTAACATCTGGGAATCTTTCCCGCATTTTATTTTTTAAGAAAAATTAAACCTTTAATGAAGTGGCTGGGAAGCCACGAAGATTCTCTCTGCATTTTCCTGGTTAGGGTTTTGAAGGGAAAGTTCAGATATTTGCTTGGATCTTCATGGATGCCATTGCCCCCCTTCCAATTCAAAGTTACTTTGCGTTAGTTATCCTAACTATTAAGTAATCAGATTGGATTAATGTTCATTTACGAGGTTAATTAATTGTAAAATTAATTATGAAAGTAACGTATATATATATGTAATGTTATTAATCAATGAGCAGTATATTAATTACTTTGTTTTTATATTACTTACTAAGATAAAGAAAACGAATTAAGGGTGCATAGAATTCCCCAGGGGAGCATTGCAGGGGATTAATCATCACTGGTTCGTCACCTTTTCCTCAAACCAGTCTTCTCCTTCAAGACTCCAATCCTCTCTCTCTCTCTCTCTATTGTGACGCGTGCCATGCAAATGTAATTTAAAAAATATATTTAATAATTAAAATTTAATTTTTTTAATTATATGTCTTTCCATGGAGATTCTCTCGTCACACGTGTCATGATATTCCCAATATTGTCCTTATTATGAATATCCCTTTTGGGCTAAGGTCGGGTCTCCAAATTCTCCCAATTGCCCCTCAGGATTGTTTTTATGACAATTTATATAAATGTCTATTATTATTTAAACAAAAAAACGCTTTAGGCCATTATTTCTTATTGGCGTTTTCAAATTTTCAATCAAAATGCAAGGTAAAGGACAAAATAGTAATTTAGAAGGACAAGCTCTAATGAGTAATGTTGGACCAATCAAAAAGCCCAAGTTTGGATTTATGCTATTGCGGGCCCATCAACTCAAGAGAATTGGCCCAATAACGGACCACTGCCCTTCCACATATTCCCTCTTTTGTCCTTCAATCCACACACTTGTCAACCCAAACGAAAATTTAATTAGAAATATATTTTATAAATAATTATTTAAAATATATTATTAAATAATTAATTTTTATTTGTCAATAAATATATTTTATGTACTGATGTATTTAATTATCTATACACATCTACCTCTTTCTCCATTTGGTTGATGTAAAAACATTATGTGTTATAATAATGAATATTGTGATTAATGAGATGTGAGATGATTAATTAATTAAATGTATTTATTAGATCTTATTTAGTTATCTAACTGTACATCAGAGAAATTTACAGTATTAAGCATAATCTACATGATTATAAGAGGTGACAAGTGATTGGGAGAGAGAGAGGAGGTTATCGGTGATGGGTTTGCAGATTCAAGGCAAACTCTACATACATATGTATACATACATACATACGATATTCGTACTTTGTGAAAATAATATTCAATCATGTAACAGAAGTATCTTAATTAATTGGACAGGCCACGTTTAGGAGTGCCCCAAAGCGGCCATAATTTAACCTCACCCGAATCAAATAAACAACAAAGCATGTATAGGCTGAAAAGGAAGCCAATAATGTGTGTGCAAATGTGCTTTGCTAAAGCTGAGAGATATATACTTAGAATAATCAATAAAGTTCTTCAAAACAAGGATAAGAAAGTCATCAAGATTCTATTCCCCTCCATCGTCAAGTAGAAGAAGATCATTTGAACTAAAATTCCCAAATTCAGATTCTACTATTCAACCCAAATCCAAGACTCAAAAGTCATGAGAAAAAATAGAAGAGAATGGCCTTTAATTGTTTTGCATTATGTGAAATATTCTTTTAGGGCTTTGCGCAAAGCCAATGATGGGTACATTTACGGGCTGTAAGGTCTCTTTTGATTTTTAATCAGAATCCCTTAACTGGCACAAAGGTTTCTTTATGTATTAGAATATAATTCACTGGCAGTATTTATCAAGATGGAATTAAACTTAAAGCAGCTGGGTGTTCTTCTAAATTCTCTAATACCTGTCACCAATCTCACAATTTATCTAGGATAGGCTCGCCACTGTATATAACTATGCAATATACTTTAGTCCCATTTCAAAAGAGAATTGGAACTTAAGAGTTTGAATCAACAACCAATCAAGTTTTTGTCTTATTATTATTATTATTATATATATATATATATAGGGTTTAGTTACATGAATTGTAACTTATTAAGATTTCATGTTGTTTGGTCCCACAGCAAGTAGAAATCAGTGGATGAACTTTAAAAAAGAAAAATAAACCTAGGGTTTGTATTGGCATTGCATGTTTTGATGCTTATGCCAGGGAAAAAAGTTATTGTTTTGCAGAAGATTTTCAATTTATTCTTCTCCCTTTTGGACAGTGGAGAGGAGTGCATAGCATGATGCATGTGGAAACCCTAGCTATAGATGTGTGTGTGTGTGTGTGTGTGTGCGCGCAATTATTTGGTGTAAAATTGTTAGGGTTTTAATTGAATGGTAGGGGAGAATTTTGACCCAAAAGAGAAGAAGAAGCGTGTAGAAACAATGATATGAACTAAGAATAAGGCATCTGCAGCATGAGAGAGTGGGAATGGAATTAGAATCACTTTGGTCGGCCTCTTAGCAAAAGATGTTGCCCTAACAAAAGATATGCATTTAGAGTGTGTTGTTGAAGACAGGAACTTTCTATTCGAGGGATATAATTAATTAATATTGCCATGTTTGATGTTTCTGGATTATTGTTGACTTAGTGCCAACTAAAAGTGCAGCATCAACTAGCTTGTTAGTAAAATAACCAACCCAATAATCCCTTTTCCTAATTAATTAACTTCCCTTCACGTATAATCTTATTTGCAAAGTTTTTAAATATCTTACTTAATCACTTATAATCCTAAGTTTCGAACTACCATTTGGGGAAGGATAAGGAAAGGAAACCCTCGTTCCAAATTTGGCCTAAAGGTTCTAAATCAAACCATATGCTTTTTACTCATGTTTAAGCCATACATATTGGAAGCATAAAATTTACAATCCATTCATATACCCATCATGCAATATGCAACATTAAACTGAGTGGACTTGACTGGTTTTCTTATTGTAGGCCCAATGGGTCACTGATTTGGGCCAAGTTTTTGGCAAGTCCCCATTAGAGATAGTGGGTTGCTAGAGGTTGCTGTTATTTATGACAGCAAGTTATATATGGAGACTTTAGACGCTTTCATGTTGGGGCATTGCTTCGTTCTGGGACAGTCCCTCCATAACATACACTTGTTGATATTGAGAAGAAGCATTCTGGTTTCATTCTGCCATCAGCACGTAGTGAATAAGAAGAGAACTCTTCTCTATGAACGAGATTGGTTCGTTTGTCCTTGAGCCGTAGATTGAAGCAACTGAAAGAAAACTAACTACTAGAAGAAAGCAAATTAGCGATGGAATTATCCAAACCAGTATATTGGGTCTATAATCAGCGATGGATTCTCGATCCAATTGAGAATACAAATTGTGTGCAGGACAATATCGTCGAAAAAATAGCGACGAATTTGGTAATAGAGTTAGCAACAAAATTTCACATTTTGTCTTTAGAGACTGATTTTGCGACAAAAGTTTTTTTGTCGCAATTCAAAGACCGAGTTTGAAACCGAAACAGCCGTCATAAAAAAAAAAAAATCATTGTTTAATAAAATTTTGGCAGAAATTAATGATTGAGAAACAACCGTTACTAATTTGAAACTGATTTACAATAAGAAAACTGTCGCAAAATTAGGAAACTATAAAGAGTATATTTTTAATTGTTAAATTAAATTTCTGACAAAATTAGTCAAGTACATACTTACGTTGCTAATTTTGGGACGAAAGAGTTTATTTTTAATTATTAAATTAAACTTTCTACAAAAATTAGCGATAAAAAAATCTATTAGGAAAATAAAAAAAATATTATTTTTAATTGCTCAATAAGAGTTAAATCTTTAATTAAAAAAGTTTCAAGATTCTAATTTTTTTTTATCGATTTTCTCTAATTGAAAAATAGAAATAACTTTTCAAATATTTTGACTTTAAGAAGCATAAAGAAAGATATTTTTTAAAGACAAAAAAAGGATAAAAATGCTCCTCAACTTTGAAGGTATAGTCATTTGGGCCATTCAACTTTAAATTGGACCTATTATGGCTCTCAATTTTTAATTTCGTGATAACTTTACCTCTCAACTTTTGATTTTGTAACAATCACACTCCTTAGTCTAGTCAGCATAACGCGTGAATTAACGCGTGATTGAAAAGCATACAATGGCTAAAATTTTTAATTTCTTCATTTTTCATCGCATCGACAACCTCTTGCATTTCTCACCATCGTCGACTAACCTCTCGCCTTCCCCTCCACTGACAAACCTTTTCTCTACCTCACTGTCGACTGACTTCTCACATTCATATTGTCGATCAACCTTTTGTCTTCTTTCTCACCTCCCAATCGTGGTCCCTCATTTCTCGTTGCTAACCGACCCTATTTGAGATTGAATCGAACATGATGGCAGCTCAGTCCAGTTTGTGTTTGTGAATCAACGACGACACCGAGCATATTTGAGGTTGAATTGATTTGTGTTGTAGGAAAATGATAGCATTGAGCATGAAACATCGATTCGTGTTCATGAATTAACGACAACTCGACCGAATTTTATGTTAGTGAATCGATGGCAACACTTAGCAAACGGAGTTGTGAATTGACGACATCAAATATCACAAAGGGTTTCCATCGTCTTCACCTTCTTTCTCTGCAAGGCCAAGGTTGTCGACTCCAACCTCCAGTGCCTCTTTCACCACCAACCCTACCTATTTTCTTGCAATGTCAAGACCCAACTCCGTCGAGTACCACGTCATATGTAACGCCTTCTTATTTGCTTGGTCAATGATGGGGTCCACGTCAAAACACATGTAACTCACACACATCATGTTGCTAGATAGGTGTGTAATTGTTTCAAAATTGAAAATTTAGAATAAGGGCACATTAAGTCCACTTTAAAATTGGAGGGGTTAAATCACTTAAAAACCAAACTAAAAATATATTTTAGACTTTTTTTTAAATAAAATATAAAAGGATATTTATGATGATGATGGCATTGCCTTAAAAAATCTAAATAAAAATACATTTTTTGCCACAAGTGTAACACAAGTGTTATTTGTTTCCACATAAATATCTCTTCAGTAATTTTAAGATTTCTTATTATTCTGAGACTCAAAAGTGACAGAAGGCGAAGAAGGCGAAATACAGTTGAGGGGAACCAACGGAGAATTCTTCCGAATGTATACTTGTTAAGGAAGAAAGCAGCATACTTGCGTTGGAAATTTTCGATTCATTTGCTGGATTCGGAAGGTTGAAGTGAATCCTAATCCAAGCTGGTGTCCCTTCAAGCTTTGATTTTTTTGGTACTTTTTTTTTAAAAAAAAATTATCGTTCTCTGTAGTTCTCATTTTGTTTTAGTATCTTCGATTTGCTTTCTAGATCTACTTTGGTGTACCGTTGATTTTTGCTTGTATAAGCCTGAGGAATTCGAATGCTATTTACGGATTCACCACCTGTTTGATAGAAAGCCACAGTGAACACACCTGTTTTCAGTTTAATGTATCTGATGCGTCGGTGGTAATTTAAGACTTGAATGCTCAGAGCTTGTAGATTTGGCTAATTTGATGTTCATGCGATAGCTTTTCCAGTTCTTTGGTTCAGAGATAATTTGAAGTAATCCATTAGTGAAATTGAAGTGATGACGTTTTGTTCACTTGCAAATTCTACCCATTACTCCAATCTTAATGGTGTTAACTGGGATGGATAGGTGGGACCTAAATGGTGCTAGTTTGTGTTGTGTGTTTTAACTAATGTAGGTGTGCTACTGGTGACCTCAGTTCTGCAACATGTTGCTCACTTTTTTGGAGACTTTCTTTGCGTTTTTCTAGTGGGTCATCTGCTCTATCTAAGAAGATAGGATTTACTGATCCTCAAATTCAGTTGGGTGAAAAGAGAGCAGGTCATACTCCTTGCTCCATTTTTGTGCATCAAGTGCCATACTATAATGTATTACTTTATATAATTACACCATCTCATTATGTAAAGGAATGGATAGTTCAGAGGGGAAGTTTTGTGGTTGTCCTTTTATGTATATGTTATGATATTCTTCGGTCAATTCTGGGCGAAAGAATTAGATACTCTTTTGGTAGCGTGGATGATTTGCTCCGCTTTTGGGAAGTGAGATTTTTAATCTCTGGAAGGATTTAATTCTTGGCAGGATGACTTGTTGAATGCTATAGATAATTGGAGCTTTGTCTTTGTTGCACCTATTCTTACCTTTCCGTAGAACTTGTGTCTTTTTTTGAACTTATCAAAATCAACTTTTGACAGTAGTTGTCTACCATTTGCTTTCTACAAAATTAGACTAGAATTGGGAAGGCATTCTTTCAGATTAATGCTTCAGCAGTTTCCAGGAGTACTTTTAGCATCATGGGATCCATCTCAAAGGGGTCAGTACTTATCTCCTTCTTACTCACATTTATATTTGTATATTTACAAAGTGACAAAATGAATTCTGACATGAATAGGTGCACAAGATTGTATTTGCCACAACAGCATGCTGCCTGCCTCAATTTGCAATTAATTAAAAGACCAGGAAACTTTCAAATTTCCTTTTTAGATTATATGTCTTTTTTTAATGGTCTGTAATTGATTTTTAATTTTCAGGTGTTTTCCTTGGCATAGTGGAGCTTAAGAAGCATAAATTACCAGGCTTGAAGTCATATTCTCATCAATTGAAGGTTTTATTTATCTTTCTTGTTTGATCCTAGTATAGTATAAGATTCTTTCTATTTGCAAATTAATTTCTAAGTTCAGCTATGAGTATATGCGCTTATTAAGTTGTATCTGTATGGTTTGGGGAATACCTTTTTATTGTTGTATATGCCAATACTCCTGAAGTTCGGTTTTGTTACATAACTTCCAAATTCCCTTCAACCTGCTGTTCTAGTCCATTGTGATGCAATTCAAAGCTGACTTTGTTCAGCAACATTCACTTGTTTTATCTGGATAGTTAAAAGGAGGCATGGCCTGAGGGAATATTTATTAGTTGAGATGTTGTCAATGGGAAATTTTCTGTTTTCTATACCCATCTGGTCATCCATATGGCTTTGGAATAAAGCTAAAGAGGAGAGCTATATGCCCTATTTTTCAATCCAGATGACAATTTAATGAATTCATGTTTAATTATTCATCAATTCATAATCCAGTAACCTACTAAAAAGCATGGTTAATTGAACTGTCATTTCCTTTCAAAATTTATCTTCTTCCCATATATGATTGTTCTCTAATTTCCTACAGGAAACTAATCCATTTGTCGTACTGGAATTCTTTGCCTGTCCTTTCATACTTAGCATCATGTATTTGTAGAGATTTTTTCTTAGGACCAATAATTTTGGCGAGTCATAAGTTGCAGTTTTCTTGAATTTATCTTGACCCAGTGATACACAATGGTATGAAAGTCACATTTTTCAAGTTGCCTGAATTTGTAATGGTGCAGTACTAATGCGTTTTCTTGAGAATTTAGATATATGATGGCATCCAAACTTTGTAGCTGGGAGTACCTCTTTGTCCTTTTTTGGGCAGTCTAACCTTGAAGGAAAGAAAGACTGAAATGGACTTTCAAAATTGCTAGAGTTTTCTTGTGAAACAATTTTGATAGGCCCCCGGTTTTCTTGACTTACCAAAGAAGGTCCAAGGGGCAGGGGGTAGGGGCAAGGGGATAAATTGGATGGCTGGCATAACAGCCAGCCATGTTGCGTAAGGGTAGGGAAGGGAAATTTCTGGGTTGTGTAACAACCCAGCAAGCACGTGTAACGGAATTCGGTTGGGAAGGAGCACGAGAAGAATATGTAAGGGGGGGGGGGGAATGAAGGAGAGGGGGATATCATTCTTGTATTGAGTTTTGGGAGAGTGAAGGGTCTCTTGAACGCCCAGTTCTTCTTATAATCGGACTGTTTGAATTCAGTTTCAGTGAATCAATTTTGGGTTCTCATCATTTCAAACTTTTAAAATTACTTGCTTTTATTTTGGGTCCTGGGCATTTATTTTATGTGGTCAATTTGAATTTTCTGGGATTGTCTTGAATTGGACTTCAATAATTATTCCTGAGCAACTGGGAGGTGTTTATATCACGAGCATGTGGATTTAATGTTGGAGTTCCCTGGGTCTTCTCTTTGTAGATTACTCTTTTTAACAAGTATCCTAGAAAATACAATGAATCATAACAAACCCTGGGAAAGTTGTGATAGGTTCAGTGCTATTCTTGTGCAATAATGTGATGGAAAATGAACAAGGAATCCACAGTGATAATATATCACTTGTACTACTTAGCAAATATATATCACTTGTACTGGGATAGTGGGATTTGGCTAAAAATTCTGTTCCAGTTTCAGGTCGGGCATGAAAATATTCAAACTGATGGACCAACAACATTGGGAGCCTTTTGTTATGGTGGTCAACGGCCTGCTCAAGGATTCAACTCTAAGAAACAGGAATCATATCGTCAAAATGTGGATCTTCCTCCGATACTACCCAAGAAAAAGAAGAAGCCTTATCCAATCCCCCTAAAGAAGATACAGCAGGCTGGCAGGGCTGACAAAAAGCTTGCAGAAAAAGGAATAGAGAAGTCCCTTGAGCCTCCAAAAAATGGGTTACTGGTTCCTGATTTAGTCCCACTTGCGTATGAAGTATTAGACGCGTGGAAAATTTTAATTAGGGGAATTGCACAGCTCTTGCACGTTGTACCTGTTCATGCTTGCAGGTAAGCTGTATTTGGTAATTAGTACTTCTAACATGCCCTGCGGCTGTATCCTATTTGATTTTTGTGCAGCAAGTCCATGTTTTAGAAAAATAAATATACGATCATTACTGTGCAGTGAGTGCTCAGAAGTTCATGTGGCACACAGTGGTCATTGCATCCAGAACTGCCATGGCCCAACCAGTTCAAAGCGCAGAGGCTTCCATTCTTGGGTCAAAGGATCCATTAACGATGTTCTTCTCCCTATTGAATCATATCATATGTACGATCCTTTTGGTCCGCGCATTAAACATGACACTCGATTTAACTATGACAGAATTCCAGCTCTTGTGGAGCTATGCATCCAAGCAGGCGTTGATATACCAGAATATCCTTCAAGGCGTCGCACCAAGCCTGTCCGAATGATTGGGAGGAAACTGATTGACCTGGGTGGATCTGACGAGGAGCCTCAACAATGTCTCTCTGTACACTCAACTTCATCACTGGTAGATATTGACACACACAGGGCATTTGAGCGATTCCCAGCTCCCACAGAGCTGGCAGTGCCTGGGATTGCACAGGAGACCATTCGTGCATATGAGAAAGTCAGATGGGGTGTGACAAAGTTGATGAGGAAGTACACAGTGAAGGCTTGTGGATATTGTTCGGAGGTTCATGTAGGGCCATGGGGTCACAATGCCAAGCTTTGTGGAGAATTTAAGCACCAATGGAGGGATGGAAAGCACGGGTGGCAGGATGCCACGGTGGATGAAGTATTCCCTCCAAATTATGTATGGCACGTTCGTGATCCAGAAGGACCGCCTCTGAAGAGTGCACTTAAGAGGTTCTATGGGAAGGCTCCGGCTGTAGTTGAACTGTGCCTGCAAGCTGGTGCCCAAGTTCCAGACAGATACAAGACTATGATGCGGCTCGATATTGTGATCCCAGAAAGTGATGAAGCTTTCTCAGTTGCATAGCAAGGTTTGCCAAGATGGTGAAATCTCTATAATGCTGGATTTTCTGCCTTAGCAGTGGACTGCCCAATTTGCCTTTGCAGTTTGCAGGGTGTGGTAAAGGAGAGATTGCTGACACCTATCCCAAAGCTCTGCTCTAATATCCTCGTAAAAGGGCTTGGGTGGATGACTGCACCTATTTCCTGAATCTGCTGTATTCTCAAGAGAAGCAGATGTACATAGTAAGTTAAAATACAGAGTTTATGATTATTGTTTCATTCGTCATTGTATCCGTTGCTTAGTACTGATGTAGCATAAGAGAACAGAATTTGAAACTGTCTAATGGGCGTAGTAAACTGTGAGGCTATCAAGTCATATACAGATGCCAACAAAACTTGATATACAACAGATCTGTAACAGTTTATGTTAATAAGTAGCATGGTTTTGTATATGTGAGCAGTGATCTGTAACACCTAGTAATGTTCTTGACATGTGGTATGTCTGCAGCTTCATCTCTTCAAACTTTAATTTGGTTCCATGTGTTCCGAACTAATGTGGGGATTTTTTTATTTAACTTGATTTGGTTTCAAAAATCTCAATCAAATCTACCCATGAACGTACGTCCTACCTAACATGGCTGCTCATAGCTAAGTTTATCATCAAAGCTTCAAATAAAATATCAAAATAACATATTTTAAAGTTATATTTCACTTCAATTGAGTCAACTTTTCTTTCTCAATTATATGGACATAAATTAGCTATGGGTATAGGTATTTTTTATAAAAAAATCTATACAAAAATGTTATTCATACCATGTTAGTATCTACTATTATAAAACCAACTCTTCAACTTAAATAAATAATTGTCCAAAATTAAAGAGAATCAATTCTTTTTTTAATTAATTCTTTGGCTTCTTGCTCCAACTCATCAAAAATACAGAGAAACTAAAGAAAGAAAAATTGAGAGAACTTTTTGGAAGCAAAATGTGTTGTTTGTCATGGAAGGGTTTTGAACATCATGTGGGATAAAGCTGCAATGTTCACTTTGTGACCACCACTATAGATTGCTCCTTGTTTGGTTTACAAGCAATGAACTTGGCCAGCCACATTCATATCAACATAATGTTCTATAAATCGAATATTATATATATATATATTCAAAATGATGATGTTTCTTCTTATCTACCTGTTGATGCACAAAATGAGTAATTTTCTGATGGAAAGAACTTTAGGAGAACATTAGGGTTGAGAGAGAGTATTATGATCCCTTCTAAATTTCACTTATGCATGGTTTTGTTTATGTGTTGAATTTCATATCTTTGCAATTTTGCCTGCTAGTTTGTGATGAGAAAATTGTGATGTTTCATTGATAGGTGAAACTCTTGATTTTTGTAAAACCCTATATAGGCGAATGTTTTTGTGTATTTATTAATATTGCTAAGTCAATTATATACAATAAATAATCATGCAATACAAGTGTACTAATGAAGTATAGGAGTGGAGAACAATATATATACACTATTCTAACATGCACTATTCTAACAATTTTGTTTAGGGAAAAGGAAATTCTAACATATTTTTGTAAGTTAATTAATAAATGAGTAATTATAACTAATTTATATATAGATACATATTCACGTGATTAAATTATAAGGGGGTATAAACATAATCAAGATAATTTTATCTTAAAAGACTCTGATAGACTTAAAAAAATAACCCTTTACCTATAAGTCATATATAGTTTTCTCTTAATTTATATCTCATGTGAAATTTTATCTCCTCGATATAAATCCTTACTTAAGAATACTTAGTAAACACTAAGAATTGAATATACAATTCTTACATATATATAAAATTTATTTCAAATTTTAGTTATAACTTACACGAGATCTCATAATATAATAGTCTTTGAGTTAATAAGCATTGATTGTATAGTTTTATCTTACAAGTCACATCTCTCTAACACACACCATGCAAAGCTATTCGAGAAGGTTGTTGAGACTTGCAATTAGTGCAACATCCATGAATATGAGTGTTTTTTTCTGGTTAGCAATGACTCAAAAGGGCTAAAGCAATTACGAGGCCTTTTTAAAGCTTGCTTGTTCTGTATACTGTCTTGTCAGTGCCCATCCAACCAACACCAAAACAATACAAGGTTTGTGATACAAACTAATTAAGTTTAATCAAACCAGCTTTGATGTGTCTAGTAATGCTTTTGAGGATTGAGTTGAACCCTTTGCTAGAACTTCAAGTTTTGAAAGAAATATTAATTCAGAGTTGTTGATTTATATATTTATATGTACCTGAGCTTAGAAGGAAAGAAACCCATTGGCTTCTCTCTCAAACTCTAAAAAAGAAAAGAGATGATCAAAACTTGGCCATTGTGCAGTTGCTTGAGTGACACTCTTCACATTCCAAATGGGTTCTTATTTAAAAATATATATATATATATATTGTGTATCTGTCACTTTAATATATATATATAGATGCATATATTTTAATTCTAAAACTACTATCATACTGTCATTATAATTGATTATTATTACTATTTAAAGGGTACTAATTGGTTTTTTTTTTTTTTCTGGCATCCTGTTAGAGATTAGCTATGATAACATCATTATGCCTAATTAACCAGACCATCCATTAAGTATAGTGGGTTAAGATCCGAACCCACATTTTCAAGCTTGTATAGGTGTATGTTTGAACCCCTCCCAATCATGGGTAGAGGACACCTTTCAGTTATATATCTTGCTCAGTCATTGAGTGACCTGGAAATCGTACCAAATTAATTGACTTTATTTATACAGAATTGAATTCAGTTAAAGGTAATTGGAAAGATCAAAAATTAAGTAAAATAACCAACTTTATTCAAAATGATCGGTACTAAATGCAATTATTATATGATATAATAAAAGCCTATATTGGGTAAAAAATTAAAATATTAATATTATAATTAAATTGTACATCAAATGAATCTGTTGGGGTTTGAAAATTCAGTTTTAAATAAATAATACTCATCCCTAGCCAGGGTGCTACATTATTATAATCAATTCTGTATATAAAAAAAGGGTATCATTTTCTCTAAAATAAAATATATGGGGCATCTTTCTAAGTCACCTTTTATAATCCTTACTAACAATGGATGACAGACAAGAGTCTCTACCAAACAATCGTATATCTAAATTCAACTGTAATGTGCCTTGGAATAAACTAATTAAATTTTGGAGGTCACCAACACTTTGGCCTTAATTTGATACTCGCATGCCAAACCATAGCTTATATTATATATAATATATGTATATATATATATATATTTCTTTATTTATGCATGGGTGAATGAATGAGAATTCTCTGGCCAAACACAGTCATAATCTCAAGAGATACCATTAATTTCTTTAGGGTTTTGATCACTTCAATAATTGAGCTCAAAAGTTGGTAAATTTTTAACAAAGATAATATTATCCTTCGAATCTTCCATGATAATAAACTCTTTTCAATTATCATATATCATTTAATTGAAAAACTATATAATGTGTCATAAATTTAAAACCTTAGATAAATGTTCTTTCATTTGGCCTAATCTCTCTTAGTGCAGACATTCTCATACCCAAAGCTTATCAAAAGCCCCACCAAAAATAAAGGCGAAAAGTTAAGGTGATGCCCACCTGCATTGCATTAATGAGCCCATCCGGACCCAAATCCTTAATTAAAGGCAACATTTTTCACTTACCCTTTTTAATGAATTAATCAATGATCACAGCAGGGAAATGGACGGCTGTGATGGCATGCCAAGACGGGCCAATTGGGTCAATCTTGATTCATTAAATGGAATGGAAAAATTAAGGTAAAAATAAGGATGTTCTTCATACAGCAAAACATAACTCGTCTATACAGAACAGAAGAGAAGAGCAACAGCACTGCTGCGGTCAACTTAAATCCGACCAAAAGCGCTTAGAGCTTTGATAGAGTGCTCTTTCGGTGCACCAAACTACAAGAATATTTTGCTTTGCCCAAGGCCCAAACGTGCCAGCTAGCTTTTTCCTTGGATTCATGTTTGAGGGTAGTTTTGTTCTTTTACCATCAGTTTTGACCCTTTTCACAAGGCTGAGTGGTCTTAGGGCCATTTTCCAAAATATGGCCCTAAATTCTGTATAAAGTTCAGTGAAAACAAATCTCGATAATTTGAGCGTAACATATCTCGAAATTTCGAAACCTTAATGAAGAGAATAATACTTCGTCTATTTCTTTAATTCATTCACTTTTAACCAATGAAGTGAGAGATTCTTCTGCTGCTATAATATTCATTCATTATCACTAAGTTACTTGACATGTGGCCAAACATTCCTAGCTAATTGCATCATGATATCAATCGATTTGATTCCCAACGAAGGAATAAATAAACAAAATAGATCAAAACAAATCAAAAAGATAATGGTCGGATTGTAATTACCCGTAATAGAACTTAGAAGACTACGTGACGAATCTTGACTTTTATTTGAAAAAGATTAAATCTTTAAAGAATGTTGAAAAATTGAATTTTTTTTTTTATTATTATATGATGATATAAGTGGTAATTGTCAAAAGGGTAGGTTTGGTGGGGAACTTGTTACGCTCCCAATTGTGAATTCAAATTAGTCAAAGAAGTTTTAAGTATATATATGATAATTGGAGATATATAATAAATTGATAACTTATTAAAATTTGGCTAAATATGAAATCCTCCTTTTAAGGTGGAAGTAATTTTTTAAATTATTTAAAAGTGAACTATTTTATTAAATTATTTATAAAATAATAATAATAATAATATTTTCTAAAATATCTATCCCACAAATTGATATAATAATAAAATAAAAAAATAAGTCAGATGCAGCGCTGTAAGGAAAGAGACTGCTCAGCTCGAGGTTAAGCCACCCAGTTTGGTCAAGTCGTGCTCTAGGAGGAGCGGAATAAGATGCCACGTCACATTGAGATGAGTCAAGAAAGAAAGACTAAAAGGCATGGCTGGCCTCTTTTTCTTCAATTTGTCAGTCTGAAGGTAAACAAAGGCACAGATTCAGGCTCCACTTGCCAGCCTGTCCTCCACACCTCTCCTCCCATCCCAAAAATTATGTGTACTTTTTATTTTGTTTTTATATTTATTTATTAATTATATATTTTCGTTAATGTTATCTTAAAATTAAAAAATAATTTTCTTTTATGCATTCTAAGTGGTAAATAAGTATATCTTACTTAGAAAAAAATAATTAATAATAATGTTTGAAAAATACTAATTATTGTCCGTGGTGTGGGTTAAGATACAGTTAATGCATTTAGTTTTTAAATAAAACATTTTAAAATGCAGATGAGATGATTCATCATCACAAATGTTGTTTATGTTTGGCATCTCATGTTTGAGTGAAATAAAAGTAGAGGAGTTAAACTAAGAAACAGCCAAATAGGATGGGATGGGATGGGATGTGAATCTCTTCTTTCTCACTAACAATTAAAACATTAATAATAACAACAATGAGAAAAGAAAAGAATTAAATAAACAAACGACTAAAAAGCCCACCAAATGCTCAATTCCAAATCAGTGCATGGAATTCTTCTCCTCCCCACTTCAAAAAAAAAAAAAAAATCATTGCACAGTTTTTTAAGAATTTCCAAAATAAAATAATTTAAAAAAATGAACCATAATTGGGTACCCACATCTCCTTATCCCCCCATTAATCACCAGCGCAGACACTCCCACTTATTTACGCACTGCGCGCATCTTAGCAACATGGATGCCCATTTTCTTTTTTTTTTATTTCTTCTCATTTCCTGAATTTTAGGGGGGGAAAGAGTTACGGTGTGATTGTCCTCGACTCCTGCGGCGGAGTCTGGCCGTCCGATCCCTTCGATGGATCATCGGACGACGGTCGTAGTCCGTCGTCCGTTTCTCCCCGGTTGATTTCCTCCATCATCCGCACCACCTCCGGCATCGACGGCCGTTGATCTGGTACGGTGGAAACACAAGCCATGGCGATCTGCAACAGTTGAACCATCTCTTCCTCGATGTTGTGGTACCTCATCAGCTCCACGTCGAAAACCTCCGCCGTCCATTCCTCCCGGACCACCGATTGCACCCACCGCGGCAGATCTATGCCCTCTTCTCCCAGCGACGCCTGATTCGGCGCCTTTCCGGTCAAGAGCTCGAGAAGCAGAACGCCGAAACTATACACGTCCGACTTGAATGTGACCTTCCGAATCTCAAGCGCCTGAAAATTGATCAGAAATTAGTGGTGTGCGATTCGATTTACTACTAAAATCGAGTGAAAATTCGGCGGAATTGGAGACTAGTTCGAGGAGAACTACCTCCGGTGCGCGGTAGCCGGCGACACGGACTGGCGACGTGGGGGCGCCGAAGAGCGAGTTAAGGCCGAAGTCCGCCACGGCGCCGTCGTGGTCCTGCCGGAGGAGGACGTTGGAGGCCTTGATGTTGCCGTGAACTATTTTTCCCGACAAGTGTAGGAGTGCCAATCCTCTGGCTGTGCTCAACGCTATTCTCATCCGGTTGTCCCAATCCAGCGGCGTCCGTCCCGAGCCTCTGCTCCCTACAAAGTCACAATCGGCAGCTCCGGTCACCGGTTTGTTCCCAATTTTTTTGCAAAAACAAAAATATTTAACAAGATAACTTTTACATGAATAAAGAAAAATATCTTCACTGAGGGTGAAGAAGTCCTAAAACAGATAGGAAGGCCGTTAGAACCATGGCCGGCGGCGAGAGGAGAAAATAGGATTGGAACCGAGTTTTGGACCACCAACGGAACCACCGCATCTCGCCAATCGCAACTGCAATTGCGAAGAGGACGGCGATACAGAAAGTGACGAGGAAGTGGAAACACGAGGCGGAAGTCGCCGGAAACCGGCGAGGATGAGGCTTTTGATCGCTGTAATTTTCAAAACGAAAAAAATAACTGAAACGAGGCTGAGCGCCTGAAGTCAGACGCATGTCGGCAGAATTAATGGCGATCTTTTGGATATATAAATAAATATACAGAAAATATTAAAAAAAAAAGTCAAAAGACAGCCCTCCGGGGTAGCGCATTTCACTCTCTCATGAGAATGTCAGAAACAGCTTCTGGAAAATTAAAACAGAGCTGCATGTGCCGTCTTCACTTCACAGCTTTGAATTTAAGAACAATCAGAAAATAACTAAAAATTGATATATAGATAATGTAATTACGAAATTATAGAAACTGCCCAGAGAAAAGACGAGACGGGCCCCTTCCCCTTCCCCTTCTTCCCTTTCTCTTCTCTGTTACTTCTTTATGTGTATGAACAGTACACATCGAATAATGGAGCATGAAAATAACCAAAAATGTGGTATTTTTTTTCTACCGAAGCTGCAGCTCCATTTCTGGCCACAAAAAGGGTTGTTGAAATTAATGTATGAGAAAATGGAAATTTCCATGTTTGTAAGAGCTCAAGCTTCATGGTTTGCAGGAAGATTTGTTAAAATGTAGCATCAAGATTCTAGATTTCCTTCAGAACACCAGAAATGGAGCAGAGAATCTTACCGTGGAGAAGAGCGGATAAGCTTCCAGAAGGCATGTAATCGTAGACCAGAAGCTTCTCGTCCTTGGAATAGTAGTAAGCTCGGAGAGGGACGACATTGTCGTGCTTGATTTTGCCCAGAACCTCCATTTGCAATTCGAATTCCTTCTTGCTCACGGCCACGTCTTTCAGGCGCTTCACCACCACCGTCGTCCCCTCCTCCAGCACCGCCTTGTACGAAGTCCCCACGCTGCCTTTTCCGAGCACCTCCGCCGACGCCCGCAGCAGATCCTCCAAATCGAAGCTGTAAATCCCGGCGTCCAAGAAAATCAGCTTGTTCCTCTCCCCCTCGGCCGACGCGCCGGTCACGTCGTCCTTCGACGACGACGTTCCGGCCTCCCCGGCAGCGGACCGCGTAGCCCCTGCCACCGCCGCGGGGGTCTTCGGGGTCTTTGGGGCCCGGCGGCGCTGTTTCTTCTTCACGAGGCAAAGAAGGATGAGGAGGAGAAGGAGAAGGAAAATGACGGCGGAACCGACGGCGATGGCGATAATGGCGGCGGTGGAGAGTTTTTTAGACTTCTTCTTGGATGGGGTTTTGGGGGTTGAAGATGGGGATGGCGCCGGCGTGGGGAAGAATGGGGAGCACGGCGAGAGCGGGCCGCCGCAGAGATCGTGGTTTCCGGCGAACGCCGACGCCGGGAATTTGGAAAGCGTTTTAGGAATTGAGCCGTTGAGACGGTTGTTAGATACATTGAAGTCGACCAAGCTCGTTTGGCTGATGCTCGGGAGGTTATCGGAGAACCCATTGTTCTCCAAGAAAAGTCCGGACAAGTGAGTGAGATTGTTGACGGCGAACGGAATCGGTCCGGTGAAGTTGTTGCTGGAGAGATCTAGCCGAGTCAGCCGAGTCAACTCGGGGACACTCGGAGGGAACTCGCCCGATAACTCGTTGTCCTGGAGATAGAGGCTCCGGAGGAGCTTCAGGTTGGAGAAGTCGGCCGGAATCTCGCCAAAAAGACGGTTGGAACGGAGACTAAGGACTCGGAGTTGGGTCAGCTTCCCGATCGAGTTCTCCGGGATCCGACCCACGAGCCCAACGCCGGGAAGCCGAAGCGAGTAGACGAACGAGCGATTCGCGTCGCACTCGACGCCGACCCAGTTGCAGGCGGAGTCAGAGACGTTCCATTGCAGGCGATTCTCGTGGTGAATCTCGGAGAGGAAAGCGAGGAGGACTTGCCTGTCCTGAGTCGGCTCCGAGTCAGCTCGGTAACTCAGCACCACCACCACCAAGAGAATAACAAACCCGTTTCTGAAAAGTACAGCCATTGTGGATGTTTTTCGCAACAGAAAGCAAAAATTTCGGGGTGGCCTTGACTGGTTAGACGGCTTCAAGTTCGGAGATGAGGGCTCCGGCGACTAATTTGGACTGAGCCGGGAGTGATTTTCCGGCGGCAGACCATGCGGCGGGAGAGACATTTAGAGAGAGAAAGAGAGGGATTGTACAGCGAGAGAGAGTAAGTGGGAGAGGGACTTTGCATATCTAAGGGCACAAAAGGCGTGGAGAAAAGAGGACTGGACAGAGGCAATTTTGCTGGCACTGGAAGTAGGGATTGATAAAAATAAAAAAATAAAAAATAACTATTTAAACAAAAAAACGTTTCCGCTTATATTTTATTTTAATTCACAAATTGTTGTTCCTATTCCATTATTATTTTAGAAAATAATTTTTATTTTTATCTCATCAAAAATTACAATCTTACCCGAAAACAATTATTTATGTCTTGTCTTTAAAAAAAAAATCATAAAATTATTTATGAGATTAAAGTTACAGTCAATAATTATTTAAAAATTAAAATTATTTTAAAAAATTAATTAAAAATAAAAAATAAGATGAAATGATACCGTCTAGTACGTCTATAGTACTAATAACAAAAAATATGATTTATAAATTATTTTAAGTAAAAACATTTTTTATTATATTTATTAAATTTATCTAACAACTATTTGAAAAGAAATTACGTAATTTTTTATCTAAATTTTTTCAAATAAATTTATCTCTTTTTCCTTCAAATAAATATATTTTAGATCTTACAGACAAAAAAAAATGACGCATATATTTTTCAATATATTTTAAAAAATTTAAGAATTTATTTTAAGAAAAATTTAAAATATTTTTAATTTTATCTTAGCTATTTTATATTTTAATTTAAAAAATATTTAAATCTTATTTTAATACAATCTAATGTTACTTATTTTAACAGATGATAGTTAAATAAATTAAGTTGTTTCGGGCTCTCGTGCAATTTCATTGTTGAATTGGACCGACTAGCAAATGTATCATTGGTCCAATCCAATTCTTACAACAGAACAAAACTTTTTATTTTTTTTGGGCACATGGTTTCCAACTCGTTCTATTTTCTCAAGTGTTCGTTCTCGTGATTTACCATTAAATAGTTAGTTTTGTTTTCATCTTTGGCTTTAATTGAATAGGAAGGATTTTGTTCATCGTATCCCCTTTCATAGTTTGTCTCTTGCCATTTCATTATTATGTCTTTTGTCTCTTGGAATTGAAAGTTGAAATCGATGTGTGTGAAGCATTTGACAAAATAAATAAAAATATCCTAAAGGTGACAATAGTAAAAGGTTATAATTAACATTCTTTTATATACATAAATTTCTATAAAAATAGTTAAAAAAGTGTTTTTATAAAATAATCATCATGTTAAAAAGAGACAATTTCATGTTATTATAGATATGAGGGGTGTTCAAAAAAATTGACTAACTGTAAAAATCGATCGAATTGTACTGCACCACACCGAATCGCGTTGTTTTTTTAGATGAGCGATTCGGTACAATTTAAACCAAACTACCTAAGTAATATTTTAATAATAAAATAAATAAAAAATAAAATATAAAAGGACACATAACCCTGATAATCGAATCACCTAAATAATATTTTAATAATAAAATAAATAAAAAAAAATATAAAAGGGCACATAACCTTAATAATCGAATAGCCTAAATAATATTTTAATAATAAAATAAATAAAAAATAAAATATAAAAGGGCGCATAACATTAATCACTTCCAATTTCAAGTCTTTCTTCTGTTTCTTCTCTCTACTCACTATCCAGCGTCGCATGCCTCCAACCCATCAAGAGCTCAACAGGGATTTGATCTGCCAATCTGATATGGTTTTGCCAAGAAGAAGTGTACAAAAGCAGCTGCCCAAAAATCAACTGGTGGGAGGCGCTGAGAAAATAGCTGGCGATGAAGGCGGTGAGAGAGTCAGCACCAAAAATGAAAAGAGTGAAGAAGTTGCATAGGTTCCAATCGGGGACGATGGCTCTAAAAGAGATCCAAAAGTACCAGAAGAGTACAAAGCTATTGATCTAGAAGTTATCGTTCCAGAGGCTTGTGAGGGAGATCGCGCAGGACTTCAAGGCGGATCTTAGGTTTCAGAGCAACACTGTGGTGCCCCTCCAAGAAGATTTGATGTGAGAGAGCTTGATTCAAGCTCGTTACAATTATTCGGTGATTTTATTGTTTTGATCTTCTCTTTGATTGAAAAAAAAAAATCATAGAAATTCTCGTAATAAATTCCAGATCTGTTCTTCTATTTTCTTGGACTTTCTAGTTGAAAGATTAATACAAGATCATTGTAGTGTGTTTGTTATTTGTTTTATTTGTAAACATGTGGATTTGAAATTGATGTTTCAGGTTATTATTAGTTCCTTGATTTGTTTGTGATGCAAAGCAGCCTTGGGTTTTAGATATGTATTTGTTACTTTGCCAATATTACATCAGACCACGAAAATCCATCAGATCGCACCCCAAATTGCGATACGGTCTAGTGCAATTTTTGTAAACCAAACCAAATTGTGCGGTTTGGTTTAATGGCAAACCGCATATGCGATTTGACGTGTTAAAAATAGTCTAAATCGTCCAAACCGTACCATAAACATGCCTAATAAATATGAAGAGTTGTCTTATAAGTGCCCATAGAATATAGGTTAAGCAGTTGAATGATCAACATGCCGGTGTTAATTCAGTAAGCTGCGAGGTCGATTTTTATCTTGTGCAAAGGCCATACGCTTAACTTGCAATTTATCTCTCCTAATGTAATTGAGGATACGACTATTGAGAGCCACACAAAAATGATTATCTCAAGAATTATCTTATAAGTTACGTCACTCATCATCTTCACAAAAAATATTTTGCTTATAAAATATTTGAATTACACTATCAAATTTTATGTGTTATTGAGTTAAAATAAACAATATTCCATGGCAAATGCAGTTAGACATCAACCAAATCACATCATATTTGAAAAAAAAAAAAACAATTTCGCTTGGAAAAACTCTACTTTTTTGTTACGACTCTTGTTCGAAAACATAATTTAACGATTTCACTCCACATATTTTTAAAATTATTTAAATCAAAATAAACAATATGTTGTAAGAGAAATAATCAAACTTTAATCGCACAAATCCCACCTCATCCAAATCAACCAAATTATGTGATTTAAAAGCAATGGGTAATTTTTTTGTCAATTTCCTAGCTAAAAACACATAATAAACAAAATCAAACTTTAATCCTTTCAATGAAAATGTTACCAAAGGGATGATTTGTGCTATACACGTGCAAGAAAATAAAAAAATTTAAATGAAAATTTATTGGATGACATTTAATGATTTATTTTTAAATCTTTTAAACAGAATTTTTTTAAAAAAGTGTTAGTGTAGTAATAAAATTATTTAAGAAATTAATTATTATTTAAAAATCACGAATTTAAATATAATTAACATAATTAATGCTTACATATATATATATATTACATATATATATATTTCTTTCATTTACAGTTCATTCCAAATTCGGATAGAAGATACAGAATGGGGCCAAAACGTTACCAATTCTAGACGAATGGTCGACGTTGACATTGCATAAATTTGCAATACCGATAATCCGACGGCGAAGCGTGGTTGACCGTGTGATAGTATTCAAATCGGACGGCCTAAAAGCAAACTGATCTCACGTGGGTCGTGCTGCCGTTGGACAGCTACAGGCGAGGCGAGGAGACAAGGGTACCTCCATTTGTACCGATTCAAAGCCCAGTAAACGACACGAAGATGAAAACTACTTGAAATCAGTCAAGAAAAGGTTTTGTTTTCTTTCAATTCATCAATGGATGAGGTTCCCCGAGGATTTTTGTGTGGTTCCTCGGTTTCCACGACCACTCCTACTCTCTGTCTGTCTCCATCTCTTCTTCCCTTTTCAAATTGCCCCAGTTAAGCCTCCTTGATTTACCCTCTGCTTAGCTTTTCCTCACCGACGTCTCCCATGGCGTCTATCTCCAGATTTATTGCCGGAGGAGATTGCGGACTTAGGCCCCGTGATGCTGTTTACAGGCCGAGCTCTGGCGTGTCCGCGAGAAATCTGGAGACCTGTTTGTGTATGTCTCGGCTATTGTTTATCTGTTTGCTTTTGAGTTCGATTGCTAGGTTTTCATTTTCTGTTGTCTTGTGTTCCGATTTTAGGTCGAAGTGGTGCAATTGGCGCGCCTACGAATGGAAACGGTTGTCTGGCAATCCGCGGTGGATCAAGGAGTTCAGTTGTTGCTCTCTCAGCCCGTGGCGCAATGCTTGAGCTTTCGAGGTTTGCTTATTGATTGCATATGCATGCCTTATTTAGTTTACTGTGGAATCAACATTATCATCATGTTAGTAAAAAGGAAGAACTTTGTTTGAGGTTGCTGATTGATCAAGGATCATAAATTATTACTTGGATGACAGGAGGACAAGTCAGATTGTCCATCACGTGACTCTTGAATTTGATTGAACTTAGAAGAAAAGCATGTCTTGTTCCTGGAGTCCTATCAGTGTTTTCCTTTTTTTGTTTTCGTCAACCTAAGTGAGGAGGGACGGTTTGAAAGCTAGAATTCTTGTAGCATATTCCCCCTAATAGGATTAAGGCTTGGGATGATTGTTGTTGCTTATTGTTGTTAACCTGAGTGAGCCTTATGGACTTTATCAGTCTCAACCATTCCATCAAATGTTTGACCTGTAACTGTGGAGTTTTTTCATTGGTCCATGCGGGACCAACTGTTAAGCCAAAGGAAGATAATCCCCAATGTCAGCGGTTCTATTGCACTTGCAGTTCTGAACCATTAGTTCTTAATTAAATTTTTTTTTTACAAGTAAAGGACTTGAAGCTGTTGTATTAAAATATTGTTGCTGAAATTCAAGTTAAACTTGAAGCTGTTCTGAACCATGAGTTCAAGATATTCAACTTGAATCTTTCTTTTCAAACCAGTTGTTCAGCTTGAACTTGTGATTTGGAATCGCCAGTTGAAATGTGTGCATCACATTTGGGAATTATCCTCCCCTTGCATTGGGCATTGATAAAATTGGCCCATATGGGACTAACTTTTAGGAACGAGGAACTCTTTTGTGAATGCTGCCAGTGGACTGGAAAAGTTTTGGTCCTTGCTGTCATTATTGTTTACATTTTTTAATGTTTTTAATTTTTATGCTGTTGTTTTCGGGGGTTTTACCCATAGAAAAGTTTCTCTTCTTCTTCTGCAGAGAGACGGCCAACCACTTTTATTGTTATTTACCATTGATTAGTATTTAATTTTTATTCTTTCTGGCATTGTGCCTCTGATTTCAAGTCAAATATTTGCTTTCTTTCAATTTTATTTTTTCTCTACATGTGCAAATATCCCTTGTTATGAAATAATCACAATAAAGTGATTGATTTGTGATTAGAAATTCTCAAGTTGTATGCAAGGCAGCAACAAATGTATCTGGAGATGTTCCAGATAGCTTCCCTAGTGGAATGAGCCAATACGAGAGAATAATTGAAACACTGACGTCTCTTTTCCCTGTTTGGGTATGATTTGCATCCAGTTGGGACAAGTTATAGCTTTTTGACCATATTTTAGTCTTGTTTTTTCTGAATGTGTATTTCAGTTTCCATTGGAAAAATAGTTCCTGAAGGAGAATTTTCACATTTACAATCTTACCATACAGGTCATATTGGGTACTGTCATTGGCATCTATAAACCCGCTGCGGTAACTTTCTTTTCATTCTATTTAATGAATTGAAAGTCCTTGGTTGTCTCAACTAGAATTGTGGGCCTTTCTTGCAGGTAACTTGGTTACAAACAGACCTTTTCACTGTTGGGTTGGGTTTCCTAATGCTTTCAATGGGATTGACATTGACTTTTGAGGATTTTAGACGATGCCTTCGCAACCCATGGACTGTAAGAACCAACTCAATTGGATAATTTGGCCAAGCATATGCAGATGATATGTTGTTAACCCATTTAAAATTGCTTTTTCCCCTTTTTTTAATTGGTGCAGGTGGGTGTAGGATTTCTTGCTCAATATTTGATAAAACCCATGTTAGGTTTTGTTATTGCAATGGTATGACTTCATCTACTTGGTCAGTAACTGAAATTTCTTTTCTGGTCCCAAGTCTTCTTATATAAGCTAAATAGTCTTTGAGATGGAGTTCTCAAGAACAAAATAGTAAATGATTTTGACCATTATTATCAATAATTATGGCTTATGTTTAGTATAATTTCTGACAGAATTCGTGGAAATTATTCTTCACCAGTTCTAGAAACTCTATTGGGATTTAATTTAAAGCAATTGAGAGTAGTTATATGTGTATCAGGAGCATTCGTGCCTTGTTATTTATTTGTAAAGAACACATTAGTACCTAGATAGGTGGGGATGAACTAGAAATCAGGGTAATCATTTTAAAGCACTCTCTCCTAGAGTCTAGTGAACTTGGATGTCCTCACCAAACCCGACGGTTAACTGGATGATTTTAATGGGCTGACCACCAAATACATTAAAACTTTACCAATCTCTATGGCAAGTCAACTTCATATATGATGATAAAAGAGCAAATGGCAATTAGAGTGACACACCCCTGAAATCCAACAATGTATGACAATTAGGTCCAGAAATACCACATCATGAAGATTGCATATGCATCCACAAATTAACCAAAAATATTAACTAAAAACACCCACAAGCTTGCATGGCTTATGTGATCGAAAATTGTAGAGGGCAGTTGTTTAATCCAGCTAAGATCTGACTCCAACTGCTTGGGGACATCATTCCTCTAATCAGTGGCAGACCTGGAAAATTAATTCAGTGGGAGGTGAAAATACAACAACAACAACATATCCAACCGTTATCCCACTATGTGGGGTTGGCTATATGAATTCTAGACTTCTATGTGGGTTATATCCCAACAGATAGTTTGTCTAGAATTCATATTTGGATCCGACAAGGTTTTACGCTGGCTGTCGGCTACCTAACGCAACCCTCCTCCTTTATCCGAGTTTGGGACCGGCAGTGGATAATATCCCCTGGCGGAGTAATGATGAAATGAAGTTTCAACACTATTTTCATATGGAGAAGTTTCATGAGATGGTGGTGAAAATACATTGATAATTTTTTTAAAAAAAATGAATAGAAAAAAGGAAAATTCATATACACATTTATAATATTCCTTTATGAGATCTCGCAATAAAAATTTATAAAATTTTCTCTAGTTAACATAAATCTGCAAGATAGAAGCTCAGAAGAGATGAAGAAAATGAGGGTGAAAACATGTAAAAATAAAAAATTTGACGAAAAAGTATCCAAAAAAAGTCATCTCTTGGTTGATCAAATATTTCTCTTTAACCCTACAAAGTAAAGAGGTTCAAAGTTCTAAAAGTTTAAACCACTCAACTTGTTAGCTTGATAAAATTGTTGAAACTAGAATGGTAAAATTATATAATATGTGGCAGTGCTTAATAACTAAACATGTAACTTATGCCAATTTCTAAATAGTAATAATGTATATTTACTATGAATAGTTAAAAGAAAACCCAACCCACATTGTGCTAACAAAATAAATAATGTAAGTAAGAAAAAAAATTACTTGAAACCTTTCCTGTAAGTTCAAACCCCAGCTGCCTCTTGGTTGGGAGAAAATTTAGTACAAAAACCACAGAGCCATGCCACCTCTCTTACCAAATACTATGCATTTAAAAGCTAATATATTCAATTTCGAAGTTAGCATCGGAACAAAGTAACTAATTTTTAACTTCCAGTGGGGGTGACCACCCCTTCTCGGCCCTTGGTGGATCCACCCCTCCCTCTTGTGAATCAGTATTCTCCAATATAAGTATGAGTGCGCTGATACTTAGTTGTATGGTTAACTAGGATAATGATCAATGAACATGAGCTGAGAACATTAAGAAAAACAAAGTGATTCTCAAGGTAAAAATGTAAACAGTACATTGAGACAGCAAGTAGTCATCATATATGTTCTCATTTCATTTATCTACCAAAATTTAAATTAGTCCCGCAATGGTCTGCATTACATGTAACTGGGCACCACTATTGCAGAATATGCCGATATCCTCAGGATCTAATAACTTCAACGGGCATTCCATTATAAGCATGTTAAAACAACTTTTTTTTTTTGTTTTTCTTTTCTTATGTGAACAACCTTGTTTTGGGATTTGAGTTGCTCTAAAGTCTCACCGGACACAAGTATCACCTTTTCCAAGAGGATATCTTGGGTCTATCAGTATCACCAAGAGAGGAACAATCCCTATTTTCTAAGTTCCCAAACTAGGCCATATCTGCCATAAGGCTTGTAATCATCAGTATCTTTAACAATATCAAAGATGTAAGAGTGCATAATGCAAATTCATACATCCATTGACACGTGTCATTACTAACTATGTCCTGGAATGCATTACAATGAGCAATCCTAAGGAGTGAGTCAAATATATAATCATACAAGAACAAGCATTTAGGGTTTCTAATGGTTTCTTTGCAATTAATTCATGCAAGGTTTTCCTTAAGATCCAACAATCAAACAGAGTCATATCAATCTCTAAGGGAAATGTTAAGGACATTTGGATTTTGCTGGTGGTTTTCATGTATTTGTTTTTGTTTCTTGTTTGAACAATAGAAGCTGAGCTTTGTGTTTGATAATATTCTCTTTTGTCAAAATTTAGAAAATAAAAACAGAAAATATTGTTTTAAAAAATTGTATCTTATTAGATGTTAAATATATCCTAAAATTTTCTCATATTGACAGAAATACCCTTCCCCAAAAATATTTAAACTTTATTCCCCTCTTGTTCTTTCTTCTTCCTCTCCACTGGAGGCAAGAGTAGCCCTCGTTTGCAGTGAAGAGGTGGCAAAGGTGAACCAGTTCACAAGGCTCCTGCATTACAGGTTTTGGGGGGAGTAGTTTCACCAAAATACTAAAAAAGGGCAGCCCGGTGCTACAAAGCTCCTGCTATGTGCGGGGTTCAGGGAAGGATCGGACCACTTTGGGTCTATTGTACGCAGCCTTACCTTGATTTCAAGAGGCTGTTTCCACGACTTGAACTCGTGACCTCTAGGTCACACGGCGGCAACTTTTACCGTTGCGCCAAGGCTCCCCTTCTTTCACCAAAATAATAAAAATAAATAAATTGGAACATTGTGTGAAATTATTGAAATTAAACTTTCAAATATATCTAAATGCAAATGAATTATTATTGATTGAGATTACAATGTCTTCAAATAAAAATGTTGACTCTTGGCTACATTATGCAGACTTTGAAACTCTCTGCACCTCTTGCAACTGGTCTTATTTTGGTTTCTTGCTGCCCTGGAGGCCAGGCATCAAATGTTGCTACATATATTTCAAAGGGAAATGTAGCACTCTCAGTTCTTATGACAACGTATGCTCAATTTACAATGCAGTTTTGACACAATTTATCAAGTTGAAATGTTGTACAGGTTGTGTCTAACTTTGCAATGGCTTGGTTTTTGCCCATTTACATCTGGGATGTTTCTGCAATAGAGTGAAATTATGGCTACTGCCACTCTGAAGGTTTTTTTTTTTTTTTTTGACGGATGCCAAATTAAAAGTTAGACATCAATAAACTAGTAATTCATTGTTTTACCTTACTGAAAGTTGTACGTTTAGCAACAATCAGTTTTAGTTACATAATTTCTGGTATTAGGGTATCTGACTTTAGTATTATGGTTCTTCAATAGGTGTTCAACTATTGGGGCTATAGTTATGACACCACTCCTCACTAAGCTTCTTGCTGGCCAGCTTGTTCCAGTTGATGCAGCAGTAAGTACTGCCATGCTTGATTGTTTAACTATTCCATGTGATTTTGTAACCTTGAAGAAACTTGTGTATTTCCTTCATGGCTAACTTGCAAATCAATATGATTGTAGCTGAATCTTTCTTTGTTGCCTAAGACCACCCTCTTAAGGGGTTTCATTTTGTTTCAAACAGTCGAAAGTTGATGGTACCAACAGGATTATCTTGTCCAAAAACCTACCATTGTGTGTCCATTGGTCTGTCAATATCTGATATAGATGGAGGTTTCAGGATCATCCTCATATGTTCTTCTCAATTTTTGTTAAGTTCTAATTAAATGGAGTCAAATAAAGATTCTTGGGCTGCCTCTTGCATCATCCAAGGATGGTAAAGAGAATTTTGCTTTGAAATCATAATACCTGCTCATGGTCACTTCTCTTTTTATTTGTGTTTCAGGGCCTGGCCATCAGTACTTTTCAGGTTGTTCTAGTGCCAACAGTTTTAGGAGGTAAGTTCAAGGGCTTTTGAATTGCATTTTTGTTGGAGTTGATTTTCACACTGAAATTTTGGGGATGTCTAGTGCTTATCATAACCTACAACAATTAATCTCTATTTTTTCTTTATGTTCAGTGTTGTCAAATGAATACTTCCCCAAGTTTACTTCAAAGATAGTCACTGTTACCCCTTTAATTGGAGTTATACTCACCACTCTACTTTGTGCAAGCCCGGTAAGTAGCAGTAGATGGCTTAAGCAATCATTTCAATATCTTTATATACATATATATATATATATATATGACTATCTCATGAAATTCTTTTGTGAAGATTGGACAAGTTTCAGATGTCCTGAAAGCCCAGGGAACACGGCTATTATTCCCGGTAGCGCTCCTACATGTTGCAGCATTTTCTCTGGGTTACTTCATTTCAAAATTATCATTTGGCGAATCAACTTCCCGTACAATTTCCATTGAATGTGGAATGCAGGTAATTATATGTTCCCATAGACTAGTATATTGTTTTCTCTATGAACTTTGAATGTGAAGAGTGCATCATACCATTCATCAACGCATGCCTGCCTGTGCACCTTGTGCCTTTATATCCATCAATGTGCATAAAAAGACTTGAATCCGGAACCTAGAAGCAAAGCTTCGATACCATGTTAAGTTCTCGTATCTTAAAAGCTTAAGCTATTAGGATTTAGGAATAGGGCTCAATGATGTATATCAAGACTTTCTACACATTTATTTTGTTTGACAAACCCAGTTTAACTGCCAAAGACCGCCTCAAAACTTTTGCGTTAACTCACATGGTGATTTTGCATTAATTGTGAGGAACTTGGTTTACTGATTCATGTGTTTCTTCAGAGCTCTGCACTTGGATTTTTACTTGCCCAAAGACATTTCACCAACCCTTTAGTTGCAGTCCCTTCTGCTGTAAGCGTAGTTTGCATGGCGGTATGACTCTTTCTTCTCCATGATTCAGACTTGGAAAAGGAGTTTCCAGTTACCAATCCATTTATAACCCCCTTTCCTTTTTGTTTCATCTCCTTGCACAGCTTGGTGGAAGTGCTCTTGCTGTCTATTGGAGGAACAGGCCAATTCCGATTGATGACAAGGATGACTTCAAGGAGTGAAAAAGTCTCATCCTCTCTCCACTGTTAGTATCATTTTCTGTAGACTACTTGTATTTGCTTCAATCTAATAGTCTCCCCAAGCTGTGATTGTGGAAGCAAATAATATGCCCAAGCCAAGCTTCAACTTTGGCTTCCAGTTGTAGTTTAGATGGTTGGTTGGTTAAAATCAAGTTTGAGCCATTATTAGCATTGAGAATTTAATGGGAGAATTAGGAGGTGTCAGTTTTATGTGCTTGTTTCAGATTTTTGTGTTCTGAGTTTCCATTTTCGGTTGGGCTTCTTTTTATCGAACTCGAAAATCTGTAAACAACACAAAACATCGTTTGCCTTTTCATTTTTCCGTAGTTTCGACTGAACTGTCTCTGCTGGCAAGTGGCAATTTTCAGTCATACAAGATTGCATGTCATTTGATTGAGAACTCCACATTTCTGCTCATCTTTCTGTGCTGAATGCGTCCGAGCGAATCAGATCAAGCGCCTTGTTGAAGTACGCCGCCTTGACGTCCAGGTACTCCTTCCATGTCACCGGCCGATAGATCGGCGGATGACCGACGTCGATCAGCTTAATCGCCGGCCCGATTTTGACGTCCGCCGGCGGACCGTAGAAGTAGGCCACCGAGATCCGGTGCCGAGCCTTGTTCACCACCGCCCGGTGCAGCGCGCTCTTAAATCGGCCGTTTGAGAGAATGTGCATCAGGTCGCCCACGTTCACGACGAGTGCGCCGGCGTGAGGCGGCACTGCCACCCAGTCGTCGTCGCCGTGGCGGACTTGGAGGCCGGCGGTGTTGCTCTGGTATAGCAGAGTGAGGAGCGATGAGTCGGTGTGTGGGGCCAGGCCCATTGCCCGGGTGGGGTCCGGGCAGACGGGATATGAGTTCAGTTGGAGAAGGGCTTGGGCGGGTTTGGATCCGGATCTGTTGGTCTTTTCCCAGTTTAGATCTTCACGGGTCAAGCCCAAACACTTGAGCATCAGGCCCAGCATCCTGTCCGCAAGCCCCTTCATCTCGTTCTGGTACTCTACCGTTGCATCGCTGCATGAAATAACGCCAAAAAACAGGCAATTTATGGTTATTAACGAAAATAACATTCTTTATAAAATTTTATTAGAAAATTAATCATCAAAATATGCAAAATTATTTTATATTCGCTAGCCGTTCGGAGATGGATAACGCCGCCGCAATGCATATTAGATTGGAACACCGTTTAAAATCACTGGCTAACCGCCGCGTGCAGAATGTGAAATTACGATTGAGCCCCTAGAACCTAAATCCTTGCCAGATGGCACGTCCCCACCTACCATTACGTGGTGCTAGGCAGCTGATAAAAGACAAAATAAATCAAAATTGGTTTTCTTACAATTTTTTATATTGAAGGATATTTTTAAAATATATATATTCTTTATAATAATTTTAAACTTTTTAATATATATATATTTGGGGTCTAAACGCAAGTGAAGTAGCATAGGGTCATGGTGATCTTTGCGGCTAGAGTTAAGAGTTCAAAATTTTTATACAGATAATTCGAAACATAAATTTGTATTTGTTTGTTTGTAAATCAAATAGATTATCGCAAATGTTTAATAAATTTAAAATTTATATAACTAACCTGTTAATTACATTATCATTATTATAGGTAAATATTGCTAATCTATATAGATATATATATATCTCTGCTAACATGACAGCTGCATGCACGTACCAGAATGTGGTATAGTCATGAGGCCAAAGTTGGCAGGCATGCACCTCCGGCGAACCCGCAGCCGCGAAGCCCTCCGACCACATGAGCTTCGGGAAGAACCGGGCGATCCTGGCGACGCCGTAGCCAGTGAAGCCGCCCGGGGACCGAATCACGAGGCGCTTGCGCTTCGCCGGCAGGGCGAAGAGCCGGCGGGACTGGCGGTCAATTCGGTTGAGGAGGCCGGCGGGGACGCTGTGGTTGGTGACCTGGAAGAGCCCCCATTTCTCACAGGCTTGTCGTATGAGCTCCTTCGAATCCGGGTCCTGGAGATCTATTACGGGTACCGATAAGTTTGTGGCGGGTTGGTGATTGGGTTGGGTCCAGGTGTGGGATTCTGGGAGCTCGTGGACGCCATTGAAGTCCAGCGGAATTATGCGATCCAGTTCGTCTAGCCGGTCGGGTTTGAAGGATCCTGATATGGAATCCATGGTTGAGCTTTGGAAGAAGAAGCTATATGTATCCTTGATGAAACATATATTGATGTTTATATATTTATACGAGGAGGAGGAGGGGCTTGACTAGTCTTTGTTGGCTTACAAAGTGGTATATAGCAACAATTTTTAGAGAGAAAATGATTTTTAAATTTATAAAGATTAATGTGTCATTACAAGGAATTAGAGTGATTAATATGACTGACACTCCATAAGCATAAGCATAAGCTGTTCATTAATTCCATTGATTCTTGATTCAGTTCTTCAAATTAATTAATCATTTGGATTGTTGCACCTGAAATGCTAGCTTGTAATCAGTATTTTATTTAATAATTGAGCACATGCAAACCAACCCAGAAGAGAGGATATGTGGTTCATCTTTTATTGTCGTGATTTACAATTGGCAGCTTCACAACTTGGTACCATCACTACTGCCCCAACACACATACATGGTCAGATTTGAGTGACAAATTTTGGTTGAATGGCTTGCAAATGTCACTTGATCCTGACACGCGTATACGTACCTACATACATACATACATGAAAACGAATATATATATCTATATATATATGAGTCTTGTAAGGTTGCACAGACGCATAGGTTTGTCCGGTGGTGAGGCCATTGAATTGACTGGTGGTTGATGCTTCTCTTGGAGCTTAACTTAATTTGTCTGCTAGCTTTGCATGGAGACATCATCTGGGTGGCTGTGGGCAATGGGCATGGCTGTGGCTTAATTGCTGCTGAGACCTTTGACTGGACCTCTCATCCTTGCATGGGCACCTCTCCAACACCTTCACCGTGCATGATTGCATCCCTAACTGATACAGAACAAATATACCTTTAATTTTCTTGAATTCAACCAATTCACTATAAGCTTACTTTAATTTTTTTATTTCTTTTCTAATTTAGTTCAGTCTTAATTCTATCTCTTTTACCTTATTAGAATCGGATCATGCCCTGTCTATAGACCTAATTTTGACCTAACTTGTGTAAATTTTAATCTAGTCAAATTAAACTTGGTTGTTTATTAAAATGCTTTTGTGTCCATCTATTTTGGCTTATATATCTTTTTTTTTTTTAAAAAAGTTGCATGTTTAAATAAGTTTTATAGATTTTAATATATTAGTGTGCCAGGTTTTGAATTATAAATTTCGATATGATTTTATAGATTTCGAAACCGAGATCTTAAATCATGACGAATTTAAAATTTAGGATTTCCGTTGTATTCTAAAACCTGACTCATTATGATGCTAGTTGTATTTATGTTTTAATTATTAAAAAAATAATTAATTATATTTTTTAAGAAAAATTGATCATCAAAACAATATGATAGTAATTCATTTCTTTTTAATTATAAGTTTTTAATATAGATATAATATATTCATGTAAGAGACACATTTTTGGTTAACTGCATTTCTAGGTATATCCTCTCGGCTTTCAAAATTGGGCCTAAGGCCCTCAGCCCAATTACGTAAATCCAAAGGGGAAGGAACCTTTTCCTGAGCCCAACTTCAACTGGTACAGATATGAACCGATGCTAATGGCCCGACCCGTCTATTACAGACATCAATAATTACCCCTAAAACAATTACTAACCTTACCCAAAATCAACCTTAAATTTTGACTTAGAAGTTAGATGGGGCATTGTTGAAGCTTTTCTTATGCATTTGTATATTTTTTTATTTAAATATTTATTTTTTTTGTTATTTCAAAGACATCCTTAAATTATTCAATTTCGACTCAATTATATTTTTAAATTTTTTATTATTTTAATTATATTATTGAACTATACACTTTTGAGTTAATTGCACGATAAATTTGTTAAGAATAATGAATTTAGAAATAAAAATGAAATAATAAAAAAATTTATGAGTGCAATTGATTTAAAATTACAAATTCAATTGTGTCTTTGAAAAAATAAAAGATTTGAATATCTAAATAAAAAGAAAAGTACAAATATCAACATTTTATAATGAAAACACTTGATTATTTTTTAAAAAAATGCTTAGAGAACACAAAGTCCACATTTTATTTTTGATTTATCTTTTCATCTCCTTAAGTATTATTTGACTTTTTACGTAAATGTTCACATTTTATGAAAAAAATAACTATTTACTCTCTAAATAATTACTTAAAGTACATAAACATACTCATGTTTCAAACTACCATATAATTAAAATAACTAAGAGTGTGTTTGATTGCACACATTTTCTATAAAAAATATGTAATTATTATACATTTTCTATGAAAAATAATCAAACACTCTTTATTTTTCTATGAAAAAATATGTATAGTATAAGCATTTAAAACTTTTTTCCATGAAATTTATTTTTTAAGGGAGTTACGTGGTTTTTATTTTCTAGGCAATATTACATAGAATTAAATTCTAGATAATGCAATCAAATACACCCTAAGGGTGCGTTTAATTACAAGGCTGTAATTTGGGTGGAAAGAAAATGAATTCCAAAAAATTGAATTACAAGGAAAATAAATTTTTAGAAATTGAAAGTTTAAATTGTTTAATTGGTATATTTTTTACTTAGAAAATAATGTTATTTTTTATCTTTTGATATTTGATTGGTAATATTTTCTATAGAATTTGGTTATTTTTTTGACATTTCGTGTTTGATAAGAATTATTTTCCATAAAAAATGTATCATTTTCCATGAAATTCAATGGTGAAAATGTATTATTTTCCAAACTTATTAATTTATACATAATTTTTTATTTTTTATTTCTATACATTTGTATTTATTAATTATTCTACATCACAAAATTTAGATACAATGCAATTATTTTCAATTTTTGATGTTTAATAACAATTATTCTATATAAATACTCAATCTCTCACCCCAAGCCCTCTCTTCTCTCACCCTCTCTCTCTCCCTCCCGCCATAGCCGTCGACCCCCATCGCCATCGTTGTCACACCGCCATTAACCCCCACAAGGGATAGCTGTTGCACTGTCGTGGCCCCTCAACACCATTGCCGTCGACCCCCACATGGGACAGTCACTGCATAGCTGTCAACCCCCACCGCCAACGCCACTGCACCACCGTCGCCCCCCAACGCCGTCATTCCAGCCCTTCCTCCCTTCCTCTGTCGTCCATCCCACCATCGCTGATTGCTTATACAGTTTTATGCTCAGTGAGTCTCTCTCTCTCGCGCTCTTTTATTTTCTCGCTCTTTCATTTTCAATGACTTGAAAATTCCATCTCCTCTCCCCTTAATAATTGCTTTTCCAGCAAAAATAGGAATTGGTCATCATGTGACCAAAAAATAGAAATTATTTTTTATAAAAAATTTAGATAATCAAACACATCTAAATTTGAATTTTGAATGAAAAATAGTCATTTTTCATAAAAATTATGGACAATCAAACGGGCCTAAAAATAAAAGTGAAAGAACTTGTATTCTAGAAAAATAATTTTAAATTAGTACAAGTCAATGGTAAGACAAAAGTTGTGTCCTCACGCACTTGCACTTTTGAGTTAAAACAAATATTAAGCCGGCATGATACAATTGTATTTTCTTGGGTAAATAGTAAAAAAAATTCAAATATTTTCATAAATTTATAAATTTATTCAAATTTTTAAATTTTAATAATTATATTTTAATTTAATATAATTTTATTTAATAATTAAAATTAATTTGAGAGACATGTATTATTACTAATATAGCACGAGAATTATCATATAAAAATATGGATGAAATTTACATGAATACATGTAAAAAAAATAAAATTATATATATGAATTATATTCATATATATATATATTTTATAATAGGTGGGTTGTCATATTAGTAGCAATGACACTCGCCTTTCAAATTAATTTTAAATGTTAGATAAAATTATATTTAATTAAATTAATTATAATATAATTGTTAAAATTAAAATATTTAATTAAATTTATAAATTGGCCAAAAAATATGGTGTACTAATAATGTTCAAGAATTATAAGTTGTTGAATGATTTTTTTTTTTAATATGTGACAATATTATTCTGTATAAATTACTTTTTTAACAAAAATAAATGGATTGCACCGCCTCTACTCTGTCGTCTCCCTTGTCATGATCGTCGCATCTCGTTGCCTCTTATTGCCTTTGTCGCTTCTCTGCCATCGCAGCTTCGCCTTGCTTCATTGACAGTTAATGTCGACTGTCGACGAGGCAAGGCGACGATGGCAGAAAAGCCTCGTCGATAGTTGACGGAGGTGATGCGAGGTGACGACACCGAGGTGAGGCAACGGCCATGACAGGAGAGATGACGGAATAGGAGTGGAGGCAGTGATTCACTTTACAAATTTGTAAAGTGAGCGAGACAAAATTATCTTTTTACCCTCGTTCTGTGCGTGGCTCGGTAGGTCTGTCGTGCCTGTACGACCAGTCGTAGCACGTGTACGTATAAAATGAGGAAATGTGCGCCAGCAGACGAACAAGTGGATGTACAGAATCTACAGATTACCGCAGAACTACGTCGTCGTCAATCTCCGAACAGTGCCTCACCGGCGGCTGAAAGCCGAAGATGGAAGCGAAATGGCTCCAGTTTCTATACGCAGTGTCGGTTTCATCTGCAATCGCCAGTAGAGCTTACAGAAGGAAGTCTCTCAACCTTTCAGGAGCGATTCTAGGTTTTCTAGTTATGAGTATTCACATCGCAGTCAATTACAGGTCTTTTTCTCCTATTTATGTATGAATTACTTTTTTTGTAATCGATTTGAATTTTTCCAATGCTAAGGGGTATGTGTACTTGTGTTTTTGTGTACGCGTGGTGGATTTAGATTCGGAGCGATGTTGCTGGTTTTCTTCTTCACTTCGTCGAAGCTCACGAAGGTTGGGGAGGAGAAGAAACGTAGAGCTGATGCTGATTTCAAAGAGGGAGGTCAGCGCAATTGGTAATTCTCCACTCTCTCTCTCGCTCTGCGAATCAGCGATTTTGTTGAATTTGAGGTGATATGTAGCTGGAAGCTTCAATTCATCAGTGTTTGCGGTATTCGCAGGCGCAGTGTAATTATATGTATTATAGAGGCGAAGAATTCACAATATGCACTTACCGGAAAAATAACATAAAATAAAATAACGACTTCATAATATGCAATATGTACCGATCTTTACTTCGTTAATTTCTCTCTGTGTGCGCGTGTGGAAAATAGGAGCAAATTAGGCTATTATGAGTAGTGCTTAAATTTGACGTGATACGTAAATCAAAGCTTCAATTCATCAATGTATACAATATACACGTGCTGTGTAATTATATGTATTATAGAGGTGAATATGCGAGTATGTACTTATCTTCACTTTCTTGGTTAATTCTCTGTCTGTATGGAAAAACGAGCAAATTAGGTTATTATTACTAATAGGTGCAATCTCTCTCTCTCTCTGTCTCTCTCTTGCCGTGGTGAATCTGCGACTTTGTTGAATTTGAGGTGACATGTGGCTCGAAGCTTCAATTCATCAGTGTTTACAATAGACACACTGCAGTGTAATTACATGTATTATAGAGGTGAAGACTTCACAATATGCACTTACTGAAAAAAAAAAAAAAAACATTAAAGTAAGAGCTTCAGAATATGCAAAGATGTACCGATCTTCACACCACTTTGAAGTAGTTATGGAACTTAATCTCTTTCGTATCTGGAACGGAGTTTCAAAATGTGGGAGACACAAAATTGGAGGTTTGCCTTTATATGTTAGTATTGGTGTTTGAGAAGAAAAAGATGAATTTATTTTCAAGAATTCAAAGGGGTTGGACATTTATGCTAGTAAGTACTACAACAAGAACAACAGCAAATCGTGCTATCAAGTTGTGGAACTTGGAGTTTTGTCAAACTTGAATTCAATAGCTGGGGCATAGGTTGGTTGGTAGGTATTGAATTTCTGGAGTTTACTAGTTATTTTCTAGGGCTGTAGGTGATGCAAATTGTCTTGGAACAATTGTGAAGCTGGTTAACTGTGTACTGAAATCAAATGGAGTCCTGATACAGATCCACGATATTTTTAAATCTTGTTTTGGCTTGAATGACTGCATCTTCAAAACCAAAGAAAGCCACAATTGTAATCTGTTTTTCTCATATGAGATGATTATTCACAACACAAATGTAGTTTGCACTGGTTAGAGGTGCTTCAAAATATTTCACTTCACTTGAGGCTGCAGATTGAATATTTCTATGGATCCTCTTTCTGAAAACCTGAAAATAATATATTATTATACACCAGTATTTTGTTCTAAACTTCTAATTAAAGAAGGCTGTAAACATAATTAATCAACTATTAAGTTTTCAATATTTCTCCACTGGTTTTTAAGTCTACTGAGCAGAAGGCTGAGCTCGATCCACCACTCCTGGTTAGAGCATATGCCCAGGAAATTACAGAGCCTTAAAAATTTGTATCCATCTAATAGATTATACAGTGCATGCTTTTTGTTCAATAATGCTTCCACTCTTTTGTGATTTCTGTTGTATGATCTGAAATACTGAAGGATTAGCAATTGCCTCTTTTGAATTCTTACACTTTCTTGGGACTTTGCTTTATGCAAACTTGAAAATTGGTAATGCGATCCAAAACTATACTTGGTATTTATCTGAGACAAAAAAGTAATGCATTTGTATCTTACAGAGATAGAAGTACTCACAGTGAAAACCGTCCTTCCCTAAGCATCCTAGTTGAGAAATTCTGGTGGTAATTTGAATTTCTGCCATAAAAATATGGATAATCCAGGCAGCATCTTGCTTTATGACTCATTCATTGAAATCATGTGCATGTAAACTGCCCATCCCGTCCCTGCTTTTGCTGACATTTGGCAGAGTAGTTTGTTCAACTTAACTTAGAACTAACCAGCACTACATAGGCACATACTAATGTTCCTCATAGTTGTAGCTATAATGCTGCTGAGCTTACTGCAAAATTCTCTTCAACTATTGTTCCTGACTTCTGACAGCTGTTCCATAATTTTTCTTTGCAGGATACAAGTTCTCTCTAATAGTGGCATTGCTAGCGTTCTGGTCCTGATTGTCTGGAAGCTGATAGGATCGCAAGACAAGTGCTTGAACTCAAAAGAATCACCTCTTGTAACCTCCTTAATTGGTGGTATAATTGGTCATTATTCCTGCTGCAATGGAGACACTTGGTCATCGGAGCTTGGGATACTTAGTGATGCACAGCCTCGATTAATAACAACTTTGAAGGTGGATATATCTTTTCTTTTTATCAGTCAATATTATTTATCCTGGAGGATAAATCTAAGGTTGCTCCTTTGAGATTAAAAGGTCACAAGTTCAAGTTATGGAAATAGACTTTCTGCAAAGCAAGAGTGAGGCTGCATACAAAACACCCTCACAAAGTGGGGAATGTTGTGCACTGGAGACCTCAATATTATTTATCCCAATCCCCTGCAAGTTCACCTCCCATTGATATCAGTAACGCGCATGCGTTTTCTCACGGTGATATATGTGTTCATTCTGATTTCTCAGTTAATGGTTAGATTAATTGAAGGATTACTGTTGCTGTGCACGTGAACTCTCCGTAGCTTCTGGTGCACTCTTCTTGTGCAAATCTCAACAGAGATAGGGATGCTCGTGCTTTTTATTCAGGCCATTAATTATATATGTAGCTTGCTGGGATAAAAAACGTAGTCTTGACTGTAACTGAAGGGCCTCTACTACTACAGTTGAACTTGTTTATATGATCTTTAGAATTTTGCTTTGCTTTGTCCTTTTTTTTTCACTTGAAGCTAATCAGCTACATTTTTTTCCAACAAGATCAATACCATATATGCTACAACAAAGGGAACCTGATTTTTATCTTTGTACTTGTTAAAGGATGCTGCAGGCTTGATGCCATTAACTTGATTCTCAAGCTCACAGAGATTATGGATCTTGAGTTTGTTTCTTCCTTGTTCTCAGCCAGTTCGAAAAGGTACAAATGGAGGGGTCACAAGAGCAGGACTCCTAGCAGCTGCAGCTGCAGGGTTCTTCGTTGGGATGACTTTTGTTCTCTTGGGATTTGTCACAACAACATGCTCTTATGATGTGGTTCTGAAGCAGCTTTGGGTAATTCCTCTTTCCACTCTGGCAGGACTTGGTGGAAGTGTCATAGACTCGCTATTGGGAGCAACACTTCAGTTCAGTGGATTCTGCAGTGTCCGGAATAAGGTGAATCCGCATATTATTTGAGAAATTAATTAAAGTATTTTTTTTTTTTTGTCCCGTTGTAAATTTTTATATTGATCTAAGTTCACAGTGTGATCCTCTTGACATGGGCTTACAATCAAACCAACTACCACAACTTTAACTGTTACTTGCTGGCTTCTCAGGCATTACCCTTTTTTTTATCACTAGGAAAACTTGATGTTCTAAGGATGTGCTTCATTTTAGCTACTCTATTTGGTATTTTAATGTGCTTGCTTCATTGTTAACTGTTTGACCTCAAATGATAAGCTCTTAGCAGATTTCAAATATTTCATTCAGGTTTGACTCAAAAATTTATCTGCAAGATGAATATGTATGGTAAAATAAATATTTAGGAGCTATATATTCTTCTATCTACCCGGAAATGTTATGGTGATTCCATAAATTCATTTATCCTTTCTGCTGTATCTTAAATATTCCAATAAAAGCTTGAACAGTGGATACTCTGATGTCTTTGCAGGTTGTCGGTAAACCAGGACCGACAGTAAAGAAAATTTCAGGCCTTGACATTCTAGACAACAATGCTGTGAACCTTGTTTCCATACTGCTGACCACTTTGTTGACTTCCATTGCCTGCTTATATGTGTTCTAAGGCCCCTCAGTTCAAGTGAATAAGCTTCGCGAGTATAAACATCATGTGATTCCCGTTTTTGTAATTGACCTGTACTTTGTTGTACATTTCTATTCTCATTAACAATACGGTAACTTTTTGATGAAAAAAATATTGCCTAGTATTGAAAAATCTGAGTGAAAGACATAAAATGAGCTGGTTAGGTGTAAATGTCATCTGATTCAGTTCAGTATTAAGATAGTTTGTTAGGTACATGATTCCAACACTATAAATGGCATAATCCCTTCCTTTTTTTCTCAGTTTATTAGATAAAATCCAATCTGGTTGTAAATGGGGGATGTGAGATAATCTAATGTGTGTATGTGGAGTCCAATATCTTTGGTTGGGTATTAAATTTAGTGACGCATTTTGCCAAATCCATCGGAGGCATAAAAAGTTTGTATCAATCTCTACTAGAAAAAGGGAGGGGTTGATATATTCATAATGGTAGAAAAGAAGAAAATTCTTGTGCATTGCACAGATTTTTTTTTAATTACTACTTTCATGTTTAAAAAAATTGTAAACTACTAATAAAACAATTTGTTACGAACTACTAGTCTAAGTAATTTTCCTTTTCATTTTTTTACTTTTTAAAAAGAGCTAGTTAAACTAATAGTGTTATCCCAATTATGATGCACAGAGTAGTAATCTGTTAAATAATTTTGCTATTTTCTATTTGTTGAAATTTGCAATGACAAGAGCAATAAATAAGATGTCAAGGCAACGTTTAGAGTCTGTAGCAGCTAATTATATAGATCTATTTTTGGTCAAATCTATATTTTTGATCTATACTTTTACGTTTTTTTCATGTGGTCATTCGAACTTTTTATTATTTCGATTATTTCTAAACTTGATTTTTGAGTCAATTTAATTCTTTTACTTTGACCCCTTTTTTGGTGTAATAACTCAAAACTTTTCGTTGTTTCGATTATAATTATAAATATGTATTTTTGGGTGAATTTAACTATTGTATTTTAATGTGTAAAAAAAAATAAAATAAGATGACAAAATATACGTTATATTCTATTCACGTTAAAATATAGGAGTTAAATTGATTAAAAAATACAAGTTCAATAGTATAATTGAAATAATAAAAAAATGTTAAAATATAGAGGTTAAATTAATTTAAATATATATTCAGAGATATAATTAAAATAACAAAAAATTTAAATGATCACGGCAAAAAAAAAATGTAAAAAATATAGAGATAAAAATATAAATTTGGCCAATCTTTTTTTATAATATCTAGACGTGAATATTATTGAGCTGTATCTATTTATCTACATACCACTAAGCATGGGCTAAAATCTAAGAATTTGTACCCAGATGGACTCAAGGGAGGCAGTTGATAAAATTGTTGGAGGATCGTGGAAAAAAGTTTTAGTGAAGGTTTCTAGCAGTTGAGAAAAAGCTCCCTCTTGTATTGAGCTAAACTGCTAGATTTATGTATTATTAAATTATAAAATTTATTTTATATGGACAACAATAATAACAATAACATATTTAAGACTTATTTCCCTAGATAGGAGTTGAGTATATAAATTTTAATTCTCCAATCATTTTTATCTATAATTTCTATATATATGTTCGTTAAAGAGAATTTAACCCAACTTGAATAACTTGTGAGAAAATCCAAATGTGAACTTTTTTGAAGAGTTATGGTGCAGTGAAATAGCCAAATTAAACCTCTCATGGTGATCCAAAGGAGCACCAGATGAGGGGCAATTAGCTACCGAGTCAAGAAAAGAAACAAACAGCCTGGACATTCTTGCTGTAATTTCCAAGAGGAAGACAACATGCTCTCCATCTTCCTAACAACTAGGGAGAGATAATTAAGTAGAAAAAGAGAGAGAGAAAGAAAAAAGGAGGGCACAAAACAAACAGCCCTCAGAACTTATAAGCTAGCTGTGGCACCACCACTTCTCTCAACCCAGCTTAGCAAATACAATCCTAATGATTGGTATCCCAAATGTGTTCATATTTCAATAAACACTTCATATGTTACAATAAAGGCTTTTCAGCCTTCTTATACTGCTTTCAATCTCCCAAATGCAGCATCTTAGTACTAGGAGAAGCTTGAACGCAAGGCCATAGGTTAACCACTTATTAGCATGCAACCGCGCAGGCAGCAGGTTTTACCAGACCTCTGAGGTTACTGTGAGCAACGGGTTGAAAAGCAGCAGCCGTTTCCAGGCGTTCCCATGTCAACCGTCGCCTCTCAGCTGCAACGCTCAACTTCGAGTTTTCCTCCTCAAACTTGCTTTGGCAGGTCAGCACGAGCTCTTCATCCATCTCGTAGAACATTTTCCTAACATTTTGTGTCAGGTTGCGCACCGACTGGTTCCAATGGCTTTGGGTGTTTCGCTCCAGAGCTGAGAAGATGAGAGGCAGAATCACCTGCCGGTTTTGCATGATAAAATTTAGGATGTGGTCATTGTTCCATAGGAAATGTGCTCTTTCAGCCACCTGCAAATAGTTTGCACATTTTATTAGTGAACCTCAATATCCATTTATTAGTTCATTTCTCCCCTTTCCCAACCTTATATAATCCCCCCAATAGATCGCTAATGGTTTTGCTACAGAGAGGAGTTTTCTGGATTAATTACATTTTGTGGCCGAGTGCAGAACAAGCAGACCCTTTCCCTCTCTGTTGCATAACAAAAATCAATCAAGCAAGCAATATAGCACATAATTTCATTCACACGGATGTAACTGGACGCTAGCTGAAGGTTGATAAATTTCTATCAATTTTCTAGCTTTCTTAACACTGGTAAAATTTCAATGCATCTAGCAAAACTAAATAGTTATAAAAGATGGGTAATCTTGGTGTTCTTCCTGAGCATCATGCCAATCATTTATCAAATATAATGTTAAAGAAGCATTAGGTACCCCACCCACGTCTGGTGGGGTGGTTGGGCACACCTCTTTCCATTGGTTATAACTTCTGTAAGGCCATTATTATCCTCTATCACTCTAAAGGCTACCAACTATTTTCGTTGGTCTTTCTGTCCCTCTTTTGTGGCAAAGTGCCTCCATTTAGTCCACCTGCCTCACAAGTGCTTTTCATCAATCTTCTTATCAAACGTCCAAACCATCCTAATGGTTTGTCTAGAATTCATGATGTTTGATCCAATGAGTTTTACGCTATCCATCAACCACCTAACACAACTCCCCTCCCTTATCTAGGCTTGCAATTGGCTGCAAATAAGAACACCTTCAACACTGCAGGAAGAGTTGTTATTGTTGTGGCGAAATAACTTGGGGAGATGGTAAGGACAGAAATATATCAATAAAGACAACAAGAAGAACAAGTGATAACAGAAATGGATGCTATCTTTTGGAATCTTTCGAACCCAAATCAAAGTTGCTTCACACAATGCAAAGAGACTGGAAAAAAAGGCAGGAGCCAGCATAGGAAGCAATGAATCAATAGCAGACAAAGACAAATAGAGAACTACAGATACTAGAAAAATACCTGGAAATGGGAGCTATTGAGGCAGCATGCTATCCGGCGGAATAATGGGACCATGATCTTTTCAAACTCTGCTGTGTTAATTTTTTCCAAAAGCTCTTCCACCTCGCTCAAGAACATCAACTCCTTCTGGCTACTTGTCACCGGCCAGTATTTCAACAACCCCTTGATCACCATGCTGCCCAATCTCGGCTCCTTTTCTACGAACTGTACAACACAATAGGTTAACTGTTGATGATAAGCACCGATTGATTTAGGTTTGTGCAGAGGGATCAGAGCTCGCCACAGGAACATTTTGTGTTCCTCCTTCAAAGGTACAGCAAACCCGGTAATTATACTTCCAAAAATCTCCAACAACTCAGCAACTCCATTGTGACGCTCGGTTTCGAAAACAAAACGGTAGATAATATTGCTGACAGATTTTCGAATGAAAGGCCTATGCACCATGAACTTCCCATAAAGCCGATGCAGTATGGTTTTTAAGCAATCTCTTTCCCTCGGGTCCTCTGATTCGAATAGGTCAAGTAATCTTAAAACAAAAGAATGGTCTACGTACTTTTTTGCTACCTTTACATCAAGAGAATTGCAACCTACAAACCGAAGGAGTAGGTCATAAACGAGCTGCAAATGTGACCAAGCAGGATCAAACATCGGTTCCTCGTCTTCAGTTTCACCCCGAGCAGCATAAGACCGACACTTGGGTGGAAAATCTCTAAAAAGGTTAATCGCGCACATTTTGCATGTCGAAGCAATTGCCTGTTCGTTGAATTTTGCAGATCCAGAAGCAACAAAATCAACAAGTTCTACCAATGTCTGCCGTTTAACATCTTTCTCCTCGCAGTTCTTACTGGAGTTGTTGAAATCATATACCGAACAACATAGGTTTAACTTGCTGATGAATAGGTTCTGCTTCTCTGAATTCGAAATATCTTTGAAAGATATATGGGGTTCCACCATTTCCACTACGGTACCATTACTGGATGGGAAAATCGCCGAAGACATCCGTTTAACCACATTCAATCTGGCCGACACAACATTGCAACTGTTGGTAAATTGGATTCCACTGCCAAAGTTGAGACCACCATTGCCAGAAGAATTGCTCCCGGCAGAGTCTAACGAATCAGATTTTGATGTTTTCCGCGGGAGTCTCCCCAGAATTTGCTTAAGCATCGTAGTTATACTTGTGCTCCAAACCTTATATCTAAGACACCATGAAGATCAATGAAAAATTTCAGGAATAACATTAACCACAGCAGAAATCTAGAATTTAGGGAAGTGGAATGGCATTTAGGGAACACTCTTTATGTTACGATTTATGAATTACTGTCCTTTACTTATCAATTTGGTATTTTTTTTTTTTGGTCACTTGTGGAAGCTTTTAATCAACAAACCCAGAAATTAATTCAAATGTTTAGTAAGATGATCCTAAGAGGAAATCAATATCATGATCTCTAACTAAAGCAATTTAATAAAAAGAAAAGAAAAGTCCAAGCTGCAACAGAGAATTTCTATTTCTAGTTTCTTTCTGCACCCCAATTTTCAGGATAAAATGGCTCCAGAGCAGAGCCACCTTGTTGGCCACTAATCCCTAATTGTGTGTACATCAATCACAGCCCTTTTTGGCCCTATTTATCAGCAACAAGCACATTTGAATCCTTGTGTTTTCATTCTCTTGCAAAAGAAAACAAGGTAAGATCAAGAAAAAAAACAGCCTAATCTAGCTGTATATATGCATGAATCCATGAACACAATTTTTTGAAATAGGAGAGAACTTTTGGGGGTGAGGGGGTTTGCGGGAACCCACAGATCTGGGGCAAGAAGAATAGAAATGGAGATGGATCATGGATCTACCACTAGCTACAACACAAAGAAGCCAAAACTTGCCGAGAAAACCCAGATCAGTATTGAACTAAAACCACCAAATTAGAAGACCCATCTGCAAATGTTACCTCTACCCACACACATATATAAATAGACGGAGAGAGAGAATATCATAATATCATAATACTGCATATATATTGGATGAATATGCATAAGATTCTGGGAAAATGGGAGCAGTCAGTGCAGCAAAAGCAAACATGAAACCCAACCGCCCTTTGAAGATCAAAGTCAATGCAGACTACCTCGGCTAATTTCCAGATTTGGCATCAGGAAACCCTGAGAGAGAGAGAGAGAGAGAGAGAGAGAGAGAGTACCTGGGTGGGTGTAGAGAGGGCCTGGCTGGGGTTTTTGGGTGGTTAAGTTGAAAAGTTTACAGAGATGGAAGAAGGAGTAGAGAGAGGGGCAGCCATGACATGAATTATGAGCTTTGCTTTAGATCCAAGAAGTAATGATGAATCTGAGAGGAGCCCATTTTGGGTAGAAGAACCCAAAAAAAAAAAAGGAAAATTCTACATTGCCCGAATATCTCGTACCGAGAGATTACCGAAGCTAATATTGCGTGATATTTTGACTGTTAAAATATCGCCATTCTTAAGCGCAATTTGGAGCAGGGTTTATCAAAAGTCGCGCTTCTCCTTCAAGCACAGCCTCGCACCGTCTCCTTCTTCCTCACTGGCTGTCTCCTTATTTCTCCTTCTTTCTCGCCGATGGCCTCTTGCCAAAGATGCGCCTTTCTTTCTCCACCTTCTTCGCACAGCCTCATTCTTCCTCTGTCTTCCTCGCTGACTGCCTCCTTTTTTCTCCTTCCTCATCACCGACGGCTTCTCGCCAAAGATGCGTGTCCTTCTTTCTCCGCCTCCTTCTTTCTTCTTCTTCCTCACCGACTGTCTCCTTCTTTCTCCTTCCTCCTCGCCGACAACCTGTTGACATAAACATTAAAAACAGCTTGGCAAACTGTTGTTGCGGGTTGGAGATTTCTGGAACAATCCCCACATTAGACACTCGAATTCATCAGCATGTTCCCGGGCTCAACCCTTATTCGTCCTCCATTTTCAATAATAAGATTGGAGACCCCAGGCCAGTATTTTCAATTTTGCCTCTCCTTGTTAAAGGGGTTGAAAGAAAAGGTGCTCCTCTCGATGTCCCAGGGACCATGGGTAGTGAAAGTTTCATATGGACCTCAAATATCTCCTCTGAAGACTGCAGAAGAGATCCGGTAAATGTTGGCACTCGTGATTGTTACAATGATGTTAATGTCGCGGGACAAGGAAGGAATTTCATGGTAGGATGGAATTTTAGGAATGAAGAAGGTGCTTTTGCGGCTAATCAAAATGTTACAGCAGAATCTCCCAAAGATGAAGAAGAGATAAAGGATGATGGTAGCCCAGCCGCTGAAGATGCTGCTTGACGAATTAGATGCTCCTACTGGTTTTAGGCTTAGAGTCTGTTTTCATTTTGGTTGAAAAGTTTGTGCAAAATTTCAGTTTTTCTTGGTGCATCAGCTGGGTGTTGCTTTCCTCATTTTTGGGTGATCACATTAAATGCCTAGCTAGGAGCTAGCTTAGTTGGGTTCTTACTGTAAAAAGGGGAAGAAACCTACCCAAATTTTGCAAAGCAGCAGGGTGTATAAAGAGATATTTAGATCAAAATTTCTAAGGTAATGCAAGAATCGCTTTTGTTTATCCTTGCTTTCATTTATTGTCGACAATTTGTCATGTTTGCATTTGCAACCACTTCATCCAATCTAAAGCCTCAAAACTCTGCTAAAAGGCAATGTTGAGGCAAGATTTTGAGCAAACATAGATGACATAAAATAATTAAGGTAGTGGGATGAATTGAACCAACTTGGTATAGTGTCACAACGAGACAATCCAGCCCAAATTGTGTAAATGAGTTACTTGCACTGAGATGAAATAGTTCTGCAAAAGTTACATTGAATATTTTCTCATTTTACAGTGAAGTCTTCAACTGGTATAGCGGGAGAATGAAGTTAGAACTCATTCAACTTTTCAATGGCAGATTTGTAATATTATTGAGGGGTGAGGGGTAAATTTGTCAGATTAAATTGACTTCGGTAAGCTTTCGGTATGACTTATTCGGGCAGTGTAGAAGAGCTCAAAAAAAAAAGAAGTCTTGATTTGAGTCAAGTGGTGTTGATCCTTTGATCATGCACATACATACCATCTACAGACTACCACATTTACATCCGTTGCCCGTTTTGTGTTTTTGTTTGGAAAATGAATCCTCAACTTTGCTTTCCTCCTTCGCTTAATTGCTTGTGTTTCTGAGTCCACCAAATTCACTGACCAATAAAGCAACACTCCCCACCCCCCCCCCCTCTCTCTCTCCTCGGTCGATGTGCAGCCCCGCCCTGTTGGTGCTGTCCTCTCGTCTCATCAACATGCTTTCTTTTCAATTATTATATGTACCATTTATTATTACCCTTTTTCAATTAATTAAAATTTCAAACCCACAAACCAAAATAAATAAATAAATATGAAAGAACAAATTGACAGTTGAGCCTCGGATGCTGCTTTCCATCAGTTTCTCAACCTTCGTTTACTCCCACTATTATTGCGCTCCCCCAAAAAAAATAAATAAATAAATAATTTAATGTATGTGCCTCAGTATAAAATTAATCTTAATGCATTGATGCATCATTATTATTATGGGTGAGGTTACGATTTTTGAGTTGAGAATGAGATAATTATTTTATTATTATTCACATAATAAATGTTTAATTTTACTTAATTTATGAATGTAGACAAAATGTCAAATCAAGTAAAAATTTACTTATATTTAATTTGTTCCCTAATCAAGTGGGATTAGGTACCTAACAACAGCATTTGTGCACTATTTATTAATTTGATTTAAAAACTATTGTAAAAGGATTTGTTTTTTTTCAATTATTTAAACAAAGGGATTGACAATGGGGCGAACAATGTCGGGTCGGGCCGGGTCGGATGCAGCTGCCTCAAGCTCAACTCAACCTTTATTCCTACTGTTGGCCCCGTTATAAGACCAATTCAATTATGGGTTAAAAAATAAAAATAGATTAAAATTAATTGAATTATAAGTCTTAGACTTAGCCAAAGTCCACCCAACTTAACAAATCCTACTCAAATCTAAAAATTAACTAACCTCCATCTTCAAACAAATTGTGACCAAATGGGTTCTTTGAACTCATCTAGGGTTTACTAGATTTTTATTTTAATATTTAATAGTCATTTTTATTGTTTAAAAATTAATATTTATTTAGACCAATCAATACATGCCACGTCACCAAATTTGGTATACGCCCAACTAAATATAGCAAGGTCCAAAACCAAATTGTTGAGTCCATTTTTCTAAATTTAAAACAAAAAGTACGAAAGATAATTTTTAGATTTGTGAGATTAAATAATATATTTAAAATATGTTTAGTAGATTATCAATGTGACAATGAAGTGATTGAAATTTGGTGAGATGGAATAGAATAAATCAATAACATAAATAGGAATCAAATGAGAAAAAAAATTGCATGTGAAAAGTCAATATAGTTCGGTTCAAGAATCTATATTCATAACCCTATAATAAAATAATAATTTATTGGTCAAAATAAACTAACCTCGTAACTTTAAATAATTGGTCATGCCACATAACGTTACATTGATTATCAAGCTATGGCACATATTTTAGACTAAATTAGACATACTTATTTATAAACAATAAAAATCAAGTCATACTGATATTGGAATTCACTAAAATTTATCTTGAATCTCTAATCATACTTATCATCAAATTAGGATTAATCTGAGAGATTTTACCTCTCCCAGATAATTCTCACATTATTTCTAATTTAAATTAAAGAGATAATACTATCAAAGTCTCAATCTAATGAGAATTACATCAAATAATATTACAAATCTTAAATTCAAATCTATTTCACATATTATATGGGGTCGATACTCTCTCTCTCATCGCTCGTCCTCTCCCTCTTCACCTCACCAACCACCTAAACCATTCAAAGGTGATTCTTTTAGTGAAGTGCTATAGAAATTATTAAGAATTTAAAATTAATTGATGAAAATTATATTTCACATAAAAAGGGATAATTTGTCGATATCTATATAAACGTTATTAAAAGTTGAAAGACATAATGCTGACGATATTGTAACCCTCACCTATTGGGTATATTCTTTTTTAAAATATTTAATTTTAAGTTTAAATTTGTCTCGAAAAATAATGCAACCTTAGTTATTGAAAAAAAAAATTTCTATCTTCCAATGTTATGGATTGAGATGAGATCATTTGATTTGCACCTTGAAAACAAAAAAAGTAAAAAAAAAATTGTGGGCTTTGGTATCACTATCAATCTTTTGATCCATCATGTCCCAAGCACCCAAGACTAATTCATTCCACTTACCTTTTATTTAGTCAAAAGGTTACATCTTTAATTTGATCAATATCAATCTTACCAAGGTACACTGGATATGGCCCAATCTGAGGTTATTAGCACGAGAAGCACTACAACAATATACAAAATTCTCGACATTTACAATTATAATATAGATATTAATTAATATGTGACAATTTTAAGAAATTCGTTAGGAGTTTGAATACTTATATTACGATTTTCATTGTAACAATAAATTAAGTTTGAATCAATTATATGAATAGTTTTAACTCTCCATTCATTTTTATTTAAACCTACATAAGTTCTAAAATCAAAACAATATAGATGCGAGTCATTTCTTTCAAATGAATTCTCTCACTAATCACTAATGGTTAGTGATGCAAAAGCTAAAAATTAAAAACTACAATAAGATCACTTATTTTTGTCATTCTTCCTCTATATATACATAGTTACATGCACGCTTTCGTCTCTTTTCTTCTATTCTTTTCTTCTTCTTCTTGAACTGCATAAATAAATTTTCGGTTAAGATTCAAAAGTATAGTCACTTATCTCTCATAATAAGTATAAGTTCAAATATTTACATGAACAAATACAAAAAGAATAAAAAATCAACCTCACTTCATATGGGCCAATTGTCTATGCTAAGACATTCAGAACTTTTTTCATTACTCGAATGCGCTTGCATGAATCTTTGAACATTCTACAAGATGAGAGCGATAAGAACATATCAAATGATTATAGTTTTACTTAAAGAAATTATACACATGACTTTCTATCAACAATTTTCTCAAAACTATCGAATAAAAGGAGAAATCTAGAAATTTCTTAAGAGCTACATTAAGGGCTTACTTCCAAGGAACGTCTCCAACTAACATCCAGTCACCGTCTTTGTCTTCGTACGTTGGCACCATCTGTCTCTCCTTATGTAAATTACCTAAACCACCCCCACACATTTCAGCCCATTAGGCAAGGCCTCGGGGGTATAATTGCCAAATAAAAATTATTACTTAAAAAAATCCAAATAATTGAACTTGAACATAATACAAAGCTAATACAGAGAAGGAAACTTACTCTTATTGCAGCTTGAAAAGCCAGTGGACATTTCCTCTAGTGCCCTCAGTAGATCTGGATAATGACCGTAGGCATCCAGGTTTACTTTCCGGAGATACGGAGCTCCGTCGACGGCCACCTTCACGTATGCATGGGCATGGCTCTCCAACGCCTTCTTTCTGAAAGATCTCACCGGCGGCCACCCAGCCACGTCCGCCCTGCAACCATTCAAAAAACTAATGATAATAGAAAGTAGGTTTGTACGTGGTTCATGTCAACTTGGGCAAAATCTGCATGTACTTAGCCGGGGGAGATTTCCCAGTGCTAGATAAAGAGCTCTCAGACATTATTTCATCGCCGTCGGCAAAATCATCTCTCCTGGCGTTCAGATCAACGGTCAGGAAACGTCCACGAGTCAAGCAATTAGGCCCTGCCATCACTGCCAATTTCTTCAGAAGGCAATGGTTGTCGGGTAGCCGCAAGGTGAGCTCGGTTTCGTCGAAGCTCATGAAGGCGAAGATGCCAGATTTCGGCGGGGACTCCATGGATTCCGGCGGCGGCATAATTATGCATGCGAAAGATTGTCTCTCGTCTTGGCGGAAAGTGGGACTGCTCCTTTGCGGCTATAAATTGGTGGCAGCCCGTAAAAGAGTGCCACGTGGGGAGAGTGCCTGGTGGGTTGATGCAGTGAATTCGGGCCACTTAGGAGTTTGGGTCAGCGGTCGGTGCATGGCACTTGAGATCCTCTTCCTCTTCCTGTGAGCATTTATTGGCTGCGTGCGGTTCGGCTCTTAGGTATTGATTATATTTTTTTTTAGGTTTAAACAATTGAAATGATGGTGTTATTTTAAATTTGGGAAATGCATACCATCAATAAATTTGATAAATAATTTTTATAAATTAATATATATTTATAATAATAAATAAATTTATTATTAATTTTATATTAAACTATTAAAAAATTATATATCTCGCATTAATTTATAAATTTTATTTGTGAATTCAAATATTTGTTAATTCATTTTTTTCTCTTATATTATCAATAATTTAATGGTTAAATTTATATTTATTTTTTTATTTTTTTCTTATAATTATTCAAATTTCTCATTATTTTAATTATATTTTTAAACTTAATTTTTAACTTAATTTATTTTTTTTATGATAATTTATTTTTTTATTATTTTAATTACACCTATAAATATGTATTTTTAAATTAATTTAACTCTTATATTTTTATATAAAAAAAGATAAAAGTAAAATAATAAAATATATGTTACACTCTATTCACGTAAAAATATATGAATTAAATTACTTCTAAAATATAAGATAATAGTGTAATTAAAATAATAAAAAATTAAAATTATCACATAAAAAATTAAAATATAAAAATTAAATTGATTAGAAGTGTAATTGAAATAATAAAAAATTAAATAATTACATAAATAAAAAAATAAAAATATTAAGAAAAAAATATAAATTTGTTTGCAATTAAGTCCCTTGTTCTTAAATAAATTGGTGAATTGATTGAGCCCTTCGTCTTCTTCTTCTTCTTCTTATATATGATTAAATATTTTAAAGTGATAAGATCTTAATGCCGCTGCTAAAGACAAAGGCGTATTATATATATATATATAATCACACACTTTTAAAGCACACAAACAAACATTAATAAGTTTGTGTAAAAAAGCCAACACTACTTTTGGCCTCAACCCAAATGGGTTACATGGTACCGGGACATCCGCACATTGCCAAATGGAACTTTGGCCCCCGGTTTCTTCAAAAAATTACACGTGGGCCCCAAACTTTTTCAATTATTTTATTCTTTTGTCGCGTACGATTTTTACCTTTTTACGCTTGACATGCGCAGCAGCGGGTAAATTTTGTTCAGCCTTCAGTTCATTTCGCTGTCAAACGTGTGAGCTGGGCAGCTTATGTTTACCGACATCCACGTGACAGCTGCTGGACTCCGCTATATGTCGCTTTCCAATTCGCCAATCTACTCTTTACCGTACTTTTTTGCCGCACTAGATCACTGCTCTCAGGTATGGTGTTTTAACTAAGGGTACTTTCGCCATTTCCAAGTTATGCATCAAAATATTTCAATTAAGTGGAATTAAACAAAAAACTTATTACTTTTAATATTTAAATAATTTAATTGATTAATGATAAATATATTGTATTTTAAAATATTTAATTATTAATAAAGTTGTTTGAAAATTAGAAAGAGAGTATAATAAATGTGTCTTATTTGAACATAAAATAAATTTATTACACTTTAATTATTGTCCTCAAAACAATAGTTGGCATTGCTCATAAAATAGCATGATAAATTAACCGGAAATGCTAATTGAACACTCAATTTTGACGCTTAATTAGAATGACATTAATGTATAGTATTGATGTATTGTACTATGTTATATCAATGCAATTGTATAATATATCAAATAGAATATCACTTTTAAGTATCAAAATAAGTTAAATAACATAAATTAGAAACCGCCCAAAATTAAAATTGTGATGATAATTAAATTGAACAGTGTTTGGTTGGTCTATTGAACCCTGTAGAGAGTGAAGGAATCAGACTGTCTGGGGTTTTGAGATACATTCACCACTCTCATTCAGTGCATTTTGACCAAAAGATGGGCTCCCCCCACCCCCCAAAAAAATAAAAATTAGAATATGTCACTCACTCATTAAAATTATTATATGATTTCATATAATTTGAAAATGTTATTAATGTAAAATTTTGTAGTCACTCTTCTCTCAAGTATTCCTCCTCCATCGCTTTGCTAGTTGTTAGGACTCTTTTGTTTTTAGATGAATCGATAGACAAGAGAACATGAGAGAGAGAGAGAGAGCACATGCATGGAAGCAATTATGTCTCTTTTAAAATCCAACAATCACACCCATTACATAATACTTAGTTATTATACGTTGAGACAACTTGGTACTTGATTGAAGTGAAGGTTTTGGAGGGAGCTTCATGTATCTTTGTTCTAGTTTAAATCTAAACAAATTTTGATGCCAGAACTTGTAATCGTTGGTGCACTAACCTTCAAATTTAGGTAAGCTTATTGAACATACACTACTACATATCTCAAATTACCCACAGTAAACAAACACGAGGTCAAAGTGGATAGATTTAAACCCTAATATAAGAAAAAGCAAACCCACCCTGATGTCAGAAAACTGTACTTTGACAGAGAATTTACTACTTACAAGTCTAGGGAGGGAGGGAGGGCCTAAAGGACAGACCCCTGAGAGAAAGACATAACCTCTTCAACTTTTTCCTTACGTAAACATTTCTCAACATATTATTATTCTTGGGGTATTAATATTAATACCCCTATCATTATCCATTGTATGGGACGAGTGCGATTTTGTTCACTTTCTTTAATGGGGGTAACCATTACCCTCACTGTTCATGTGAGGGTGAAAAAAACAGAACGACAAAGACAATCACTATTTTTGATTACTGTTTCATTTTTTTACCCTCACATGAACAGTGAAAGTGATGGTCACCCCGTTAAAGTTAAAGGGGGTGAACAAAATCGCACTCGTATGGGACATGGGTATGCCATTGTGTTTGCCAGGATTTTGATTGATTGATTGATTGATTGTTGGGTATCTAATCATGCCAAATTCCATGCAGGTGGCAGCAATCAGCCATGTGCATGCACCTTTGTTTACTACAACTACAAACTACAATAGCAACAGAGTAGAGAACGCGGATCCAACACAAACAGTACAGTGCATTTCAACTCAACTCTGCTTCCATTAACCCCACGCATGCACTGCTGCACATGGATGGAAAACTCTGTTTTCATAAATAAATAAAAAGTAAGCTCACCACACCATTTGTCCAGCCATATTATATTAATGGAAACAAACAACCAATCATTGAGAAACACCTAAGAAAGTTTACATACATGAGCTTCAACAGTACTACATAAATCGCAATCTTAGCGTTTTCAATTTCAGGCAAGAGCAGGCCCCAAAAAATGATGAATTGTATCAGTTGCCGACTTGAGATAGGTACATTAGGGGTTTGATTCATAGGTTCAGAAGATGCAGCAATGAGAGAGGTTAATGTGGGAGGGCAGCAAAAACTACTTACAAAGGGTTTACAACTCTATTCTCTCATCAAAGAATACCATAAGACCACAAGGAAACGAATATATATATATGTGTATATAGGAGGAAGAAGCATAAATAAATCCAAAGACTCGAGTAGGATTTTTACACGGGGTCTGCGACACACAGGATATAACACTACTGCCATTCCAGCTAGCAAGAGACTCCGAGGATTATGCACTTTCAGCCGGCAGCCGACCGCTGCTCCCAAGGCTGTTGGCGAATTTGGGCCTCCACTCAGTTCTGGCCTTCACAATCTCACCCCCGCTCTCAAGTCGAAGCAAATGCTGGCACTCAACGTAGCCATGATCAGCCAAACTACCAATAGCACCACCGGAGACTGCAGTCAAGGACTGCAGCACACTGTCCCTCCCGCATTCCCTCCGGTACTCCAGAGTCATACTGGACAGTTCATGATTTTCCAAAATCTGCAGCGGTGCACTCTGCAATCACCAGATTCTTTGTTCTGATTAGATGACAACCAAATTTTGATACTTGACAAGGTAATGACAAATGTTAAAAGTAGAAGAGCCAATAAGATTAAGATAGGTCTAAAAATAAATTCCAGCTAGATTTTTTTTTTTTCTCTCCCAGAACTAGCAAACACGGTACTAGTAGAGTCCTGGAGAGGGCTGATGGTGGGTAGAAACCTGGAAACCTAGGCTTAAGCTGCAAGGAAGAAGCAATGTAGTAAGCACCAGATCTCAACTGGTTTGTCATTGAAAAGTGTAAATCATGAATTCCAACACGTTACCCACTCCAGGCATTGATAAAAGTGTGCAACTTGTAATGTTTTTACACTACTCATAGGAGCATCCAATTATCCATTTTTATTCGATTGAATATCATGTTTAACAAGTAATGCAACTTGTAATGCTTTTGGACAAGTCACAACAGCATTCAGATTTTTCCTGGTTGAATTAGAGCATTGCGCTTCATTAAACCCTAAACCCTAAAACAAAATAATGTATTTAATCAATCAAATGGAAATTAGTTTGTTTAGTGATTGTATGACCTGCCTTGATTTTAGCAAAAGGGTACCAACTCATTTTGATGCTACAAGAATAATGATTTTTTGAACTGATATATAACATATAAAGTTCTTCAGTTTCAAAGGAAGACATAAATTTCATCCCCCGTCAACTCAATTAGGTTAATAAATAACATTAAATGCCTTAAAATAAAATGATTTTTCCAAACACTCTTCAGGTTGGGTAGCTCATATTTAAATATAAGAAAGCCACAAAAAATGCAACTTTCAGTTTGATTAATGAGTTCCAATGTTCTTGGTTCCTGGTACATTACGGTAAGCAGCATGGGTACTAACATGCCACACGACATTTTTCTCCACACAGGGATGTAAGCTTAGTTGGAGACCTATTTTGGGGCCATGGTTCAATTGGAAGTAAGGTGTTCGTACATATTCATATTATATTATAAAGACAATTCCAATAATATTTAGAATGAGAACAAGTTGGTCTACTATTTGCCCCAATGTCAATTTCATATCTCTAGCTTCAAAGTGTGTTTGATTTATGCACCCTAGACTTTTTTTATAAATATATTTTTTAATTTCTTGAATTATATTTCCTTTAAAACAGGGGTCAGTCAACTAGGTCCACAATGCAACCTAACACGCACACACCACGATTGAGAGATTTCACAATCTGGATCGTGGTTCCATGGGAGGTCTACAATCCTGGTATACTAGTTGGTCCCACTAAGAGAGACTAAAAGATGGCAACTGAGAAGGTAAAAAGAGATGATCACATTGTAACTACATTAGAGTAACAAAAGACAAGAACTTTACATTTGTTGATGCGAGCAGCCTAAGGAAATTTCAAATCAACTGGCATAATTATTCACCAGGTAAGGGAACTCAATCTGGTGTTACTCTGCCAAACCTCTTTATACCACCAATTAATAAGCAAGAAATTGACTCTGGAGGTTTAGATTGCTTTTTTAGTTCAGCATTTTGAACCTAAACCACTCTCAGAAATTGAAAAGAGATATATAACGTTTAGTGCATACACCATAATATCAAGATTTCACTTTTCCGCTTTCAGCAGTTGCCATAAAGTGAACAAAACCTAAGGTATACGTATTTTAATATAACAAGAAGATTCAAGGGTTTGGTTCTTCAGTATCCTGGCCAAACTGATTTGGCTGAACGTGCAAGTTCAGCAGCACATGCCAATAGGAATCATAGATCACATCCCATGATACAGAAGAAAGTCAAAGACAAGATGAATCAAATAGATAAAGCTTTCAAGAAAAACTGAAAAAGAATACCTCAATAAGCCACCCAATGTATTTCACATTGTTAACATGCTGGTTGACGTCCAAATCACTCCATCTAGGCTGGTTTATTCAAACACACACATAATAAAAACAAGCAATCTGTGAGCTATAGTGTTATTTGTTATATTTGAAAGGAAAATATTCTCCAAAGTTACCTTTAACCCAGTATGAACATAGTCAGCTCTGCTTTCATCAAGTTTTGGTAATTTTCTGCGGTCCTCTTCAACAACAGGAGGTGAATCTACAAAATAAGAACCTATTTCCCCTCGCACTTCATCTGGAATTTTAGATAACCTCCGTGTCTCTTTATTCATCATCACCCAAACACTGCAATATGTTCAAAAAAATACCCCAACCCAACCATAGTCAGTCCAAACAAGTTATTCAAATATATCCTCAGAACAAAGTTGCTGAAGGCACATTAAAATGCTATGGCTACCATGCTACCGTAAACTCAGTCAGCTTGTCCAAATTCATTCATAGGAAAAATTATTCTTGACATACTAAAGTCATAGGCTACATAAAAGTCAATCCTTCTAAGAACATATTTCCTATTACACAAATCAACTTTAACTGAAGACTTCCAATCAACTGCACATGAGTTCTGCGTTAGTTGATGGCCTTTGCTACTAGCACTATAATTAGATAAATTCTTTTTAAAAGAAGAAAAAAAGTCGTATTTTTGTTTGGTGAAGAATAATCTGCTAATTTGTTCAATATTCTCAAAATTGAAGTTGTGGCCTCACCAACCATTATCAAAGGAAATATAAGTTCAGAGAAATTTGCATTAACATCTCATATCCTGGGGAAAAGTCATGAGATTGAAAACATAGATTCTTACCTGGATGCTCTAGTGATGACATCCCCAGTTTTGCGATCACGAAGAAGCCAATCACGCCGCATGCCATTTTTTCCAGATGCAGCAACCCAAGTGTCTACTTGCACAACATCACCCCTGAGAGAAATGAAAGAAAGTCAAACCACTATTACACAGTAAGTTTTAAGAATCATCCACAACTCTAATACTACTAATTTCCATGGGTTTCCTATAAATTTAATACTTCTGTTCATCATAAAAAAAAAAACAAAACAGAAAGAAGAATTAATTAATGCATCTGATATTCCGATCATCGTGTGTACCTAAGAGTTATTTGAACTAAAATGCATCAATGTGTGGGTTCCCACAGGAACTCAATCAATCAAATGAGCCACATCCATTCATTTCCAGTAGCATATGGTCATATTTTACTGTTCTTCATAGTGCATGTCATGGTTACCAGAATTTGACCAATAACCTGATTTGCAATAAAAAGGACACCGGAATTGACCAAGACTCACCTTATATCTGGTGACAATGTTTTCAAATAGGACAGGCTTTGGGTTACTAACCCAAATCATCAAAACACACACTTAGTTTCTTGCATTCAATAATTACCTCTCAGAACAAGCAAAAAAACCCATTTAAAGAGTAAGACATTATAAACAAACAATTATACATGTCAAGCATGTACTAATGAAATCTTGAACACATAACCAACCATTCGACAATGTAACCTGCAACAATTGCATGTACCATTCTGATATGGAATTCATCAATTTCCCAAAGGATGATGAAATGTATGCACAGGAAGAACCTTCACTTAAATTTCTACTTCCCAAGTGCAAATAACAAATCCTTGTACCAAAATAGCTATTTAGGTTGATTAGAACAGCCAGTCTATATCACTCACTTTTCCCAAAACTATAAGGTGAAACCGGAGGAAGGAGGAAAGGAAAGGAACAACAACAACAATCCCAACTCTTAAATCCCCCTAGGTGGGTTGGCTACAAGAATTCTAGCTTGCTTCCCATCTATTCCTATCCATGGTCATATCATCATATACTTATACATAACTTATACATACATTGCACGTACAAGTCTAGGTAAAATAACAAATTCAACTGAAAAATAACACAAGGAGCATGCACCATAGACTGGATCACTGAATTTCTTGTCTCTAATATAATACATTAGTCCCTCAAAACAACCACTACTTGTGACCTAGGAAAGGAAGTTGACAGTTTTTGCCTCAACTATTGAGAAACTAAGGTAAACAAGAAACAAGCATGATGCATTTCCGCACAATTATTGCATCCAGCATGCTTATACAAAAATAACCAAAATGTTTCTAGCTGGAAGACAATTAAATAAAAACAAGCAGGTATTTGAACTGGTCACTGCTTTTAAACTATCATTAACAATCCAAAGAAACCCCCACGACCAAAATTACAAACCAACAAAAGCTAGCCTATACAACACAGTCAAAATTCAGGAAACCAATTTGAGCCACATCATTCCAATAGTCTAGACAAAATTGTTCCAAGACACTACATTAACAAGGTAAGGTTGTTGGAATGCTCAGAAACAATTTCAGCACATTTATTGCCAAAGCTGAAAATTGTTCGTCCATGATCCAAACATCACATCAAGGTCCCAAAGACAATTGTACCATCTGAGCCACTAAAAGAAAGCAATGGTAAGCAAACTAACCATGACTTACCAAGTAGGATAGCGGTCAACCACAACCTGCATCTTAGTAACCACCCAAATCAGGTTCCTTTTGCACATCTCAGGAGTTGAACCAAAGCCATCACCCAGAAGTCCAGCACTCTTCACATGGTTCAGGGCTGTTTCCTGAAAAAAAGCTTACTCTTGTGAAAATTAAACAAAGTTAGACAATGCCCCGTCAAAATTGGACACATCACGTCTTCTTCATATTATGTATTTAGACACGTACTCTTTTGACTATATCATTAATGAAGACGTAGTTATACCTGCAAATGATTCAACACCGTCTCTATGGAAGCCGTCCGATCAGCCCCTATTTCATAGGATCTGATAGAGAAGTTTTGACGAAAAACAAGACCATCCTGAACAATTTTTCCCAAACCAAATGGATCTATGAGCATATCAGGGCGCTTTGGTTTCCAATCAAGCATCATCCATTGCTTCTCTGCTGCCAAGAATATTGTTGTGATAGCGGCAAGAAGCATACTCCAGTCCGGTAATTGATTGATGAAAGTCCTAGGTGGAGGTGATTGCACCTCATCCTCAATCTTCAGACTTTCCACTACACCAACTGTTGTCCCATTTACCTTGGAAGGAGCTTGTGCATTGACCTTGACCTGCAAACGCCCAGCTGCAGCAGATTTTGATTTACCCCCCTGAGCATCCACATTCGTTGGCACCCCTCCAAGTTTGCTGGATGAATTCACCCCGGATTCAGGTGCTGAGGATTTAACTGGAAAAAATGCAGAAGTAGCGGCGGTAGCAACCATGACGGAATTCAATGAACGCTATTACTCGTTTGTAATCTTGGCAAATTGAAAGTTATGACAGATGCTACCAATCTGGCAGATTCAAGAAAATGCATCAACGACCGAGTTAACGCTCAAAAAAATGCATTAACCTCTGCAAGGCTTGAAAGTTAACATATTAGAAAAAAATGAACTGATGAGTTCAAATTTGCAATTGCTTTCTACTACCATATTCGGTTCCAACACCCCACCGCCCCCCCCCCCCCCCCAACACCAAAACCACCACCACACCCACACACAAAAGGGCATCCTTTACCAGGAAAACAACCTTGCCTGAGGGGGAGCTAGAGAGAGACAGAGAGAGACAGGCAAGGTTCTCTATTTTCTAGGGACAAAAAATTAAAAAGGTAAAAACTTTCAATAACAAAAACTGCACCTCAATTTGTTGATATATAAGTTTCAAGATTAGCTGCTAAGAATGTGCAAGGATGTAAGACTCGGGCAATGAAATAAAAAATTTTAAACCTGCGAATTATCAAAAACCACGGCCTCATTGAGGAGGACACCTTAATAGAAAAAAGAAAAGAAAAAAAAAAGAGCTATCCATTTGTCATAGTTACCGAAATTTGACAAGAAACCAGAAATTCCATACGAAGAGGGAGCTATAAATTTTCTGACAACTACAGAAAATCATTGAAGCCAGTAGCGGCAGAAATTACAAACGAATCTGGAAATTAGGCAAATGTCACAAAACCAACGACACGTACAAATCATCATGAAGCAACCTAGAAAACGACAAAAACCAGGAACGCTTCATCAAAAAATCAGAACCGTGCAACAGAATCAGAGACAGATCTGAACATTAATCTCACAATACTCAAATGCCCGATCACCATCACCCCCTCTCCACCGAGAAATCCAAGCCAAAACTAAACCTCCAGCACCAAACTCAGATCACGCCCAGAAAACAATTCAACTTCGTATCTCCCGAAGCTGAGAACCGAAAACTTTTTAGAGAGAATCAAGAATTAACATACGTACGCAAATGCGAATCACGGAGTCAACATTTCCTGATCTGCAAACCCTGGCTTCCTCTCTCCTGCAATTTCTAGGGTTTGAGATCGCCTCTGCCGTGCTCCGTTTAGGCCTTTCTGCGGTTCCTCTTGTTTTCGAGTTTTCTTCTCTGAGAGAGAGAGAGAGGGCGAGAAAGCGAGAGAGAGAGAGAGAGAGGGGGGGGGAGGAGAATTGAGTGGTGATGGGGATTTGGACCTCCGACGACGCGATTTATGGTGGCCACCTCACGTCCCGCCTCTCCTTTCATTTCCCCTAATTTTCCAACTCATCTCCCCAAAATGCCCCTCTTTCATTTAATCCAAAAAATAATAAACTAATTGCGTACAATACCGTTGAATGGATTTTGCTGTGATTACGACGTCACCATTATGGTGATTCATCCTTCTTTTTGTTATTCTTAGGTACATTATTATACTGTCCAATAAAATTATCTTCAAATTTTAAGTACAATTACGAGGTGGTTAGGCGTCAAATTAAATGGTAGTTAGCTTCGATATTGCAATATTAGGAATATTTTATTTTAAGACAACTTCTATTTAAAATGTAATCTGGGTGATCCTTAATCGTCTGTATTAGGTCTAAGGCTGTGTTTTGGAAATAATAATTAATAATATAATATACATATAATATATTATCAAAGTGTAAAAACTAAGTTAATTTTTATAAAAATGGGCATTAATGACTTCTTAAACAAATCACACTTTTGTGTGTGTTTCTGTACTATGGCGAGATGACAGCAAAGAAAGCGATCAATCATTAATTATTAGTGGGAGACGCCGTGACATGGTGCTTTCCATTGCTGGGCTCTTCCAAAAGCAGGGGAAATATAATTGTGTCCGTTTAATTACGATTTTAAAAAAGTTATTTTTTGTTGTTCACCAGCTCGAAATTGACTTTAAAACTATTTTAATAAATTAGCACCATAATTTGGGGGGAAGCCCAAAGATAATATTTAGAAAGATTTTACTATATATATCAGTAGAATGACAGGTTCTATAATTAAATCAGACTTCGTCATATAGGCTATGGTAGAAGGGAAAGAAGACGGACAAGGGCAGTGATGGTGAATTTATAAATTGGGTAAGAGCATTTTTTTCATTTGGTGCCAAATATTTGTATAAGTAATATTTTTTATTTAAAAAATAAAAACAAAATTATAAAAGTAAATAAAATGGTATTTCGGTTGCTTAATTTGGTTCCTTTCTGGGTTTGTTGCCTACTTTGACTATGAGTATGGTGACCAAAAAAGGCGGCATTGTGGTCCAATTTGAGCCAGTTCTACGGGCAAAAGATTTGGATGCTTTTATGGGGGTAGCTCAACTATTTGTTTTCTTTTTATTTTGTCAGAAGGGAGAGCCCTTTCAAACGTAACCAATTTCAAAAACATACCATTTGGGGAATAATTTTGGTCCTCACAAGCCGTCAACGACCATTAGTTTTTAAAATATTATTTAAATATTTAATTTTGATATTTTATATATTTATATTGATATAATATAAAATACAAGACATTATTGTAGAATATCATTATAATAATGATCAAACTTAAATGTTGAAACAAAGAAAAGAGTAATTTTGAAGAAACCCCACAATAATTGTCACTAGTGACCCATGTTGAACTAATGGGATTAATATATCAAAGATTCAATGACTTCAAGACACGTACCAACGTTATCTTTTAAGAGATGTTTCTCCCCATGTCTATATTGTCACTAATGGATTTAGAGAAAATCTCTCTCATAATACAATGGAGTTCTACATTTGATTCAAATCCTGATGAGTTTGATCAAGTCGAAGAGAAACTTGATTATAGAAAATTTAATGATGTCGAATGAATGAATGGATATGAGATGTTGTTCTCTAATCATTGCAAACGACAGAAATAAACAGATTATATATAGAGGATAGATGTCTTTTGGAAAATGTGTATCTCTCCAATCATAAAACAAATGTGTCTGGTTAATTCGAAACATCACAACCTTTAAACATAACATGTTAGTAATTAATTAATTACTAACCAACCCTACAAGAGGGTACTACCCCCTCGACCCCCGTCGCGAAGCAGCAAACACAAAATAAGGTCGCAAGTCATTTGCAAAGACAAATATGAAAATAAATATGAAAAATATCTAACAACCGACGACAAAGAATGAGAGATTAGAGAAGTGAGAGGGGGGTTGTGTAGTGGTGGCCCACAATAAAATGAGAGAAGATAGAGTGGTATGACTGCAGTTCTCAACGATGGTTGTAGAGGAAATAAGATAAATTGAGAGATAAAATAGCAAAGAAAGCAAAAACAATAACAAGATATGAGAAGACATAGGTGTTGATCGGAGATGGCGAAACACAACGCAATGATTCGATGGAAAGTAAAGAGGTATGGAGAAGTAGTGGGCGGTAAGAAATGGAAAGAAGTAGAGAAGATGAAGAGAGATATAGAAAAAGAAAGTTTGGTGAGTGTTATTGTTGTAATACAACAATTAAAACTTATTTATCTTATGGAGGCTCGGTATAAAGTTGATAAGGCTAGGCAGAGGAATAAAGTCTACTTGGAATGGGTCACCAAAAAAGGATATTGCAGAAGGGTGGTTTCAGAAAGGTCTTTAGGTGTCTAAAATTGCAAAAGGGTTTTTCGAATGGGTCTTTGGGAGAGCTTTGGGTCTTCCAATTTATAAGATAGAAGACAATTAAAAGGCATAGGGGATCTTTCACATATAGACTCTTCGATGGCTAAGTTAAATGTGATCATATTATGGAAAGATACAGGTGCAATGCAGATGAGTGTCAAATGGTGTCTTTCGAAGAGTAAGAGGTCTTTGAAAGGGTATGTGTGGAAGAGTTGAAATAAAATCTTCGAATTTAGAATAAGAATCTAAAAGATGAGAGGTCATGGAGTATTTATATCTCTCGAATAATTGGGACACGTGACAAGCTTTAACACGTGATACACATACATAAGGGCATATGACATGATCCTTTGGACGAAGTTTTTGACTATCACTAGGTTAAGTTTTAAAAGGATCAAGCCTTTGGATCCCCAAAGGGTTTTAGAAAGGATAATCAGGTGAATAAGTCTCCCAAAGACCTTTTTGGGATAGGGTATTCTCCCAATATCAAATTGATTTTTTTAAGAAAACTCCTTAGAAGGTCTTTTGAAGGAAATTTCTTGAAGGGTTTGTTATAATAGTAAAGGTGAAAATAGGCTATGAGGGTCAGTGATGGTGACGAGCCAGTGGCGGCGATCGCTGCAACAAGGAGGGAAAGCATGGTCGGTGATGATGGGAAGAGGTGGCGGGACTACCTCTGTTGGTTGGAACTTAGAAGAGAAGAAAGGGGTGGGCACCAATTGCCTCCTACTGATAATAATTGATTCAAGTTTGAATTAATATAAAACATTGATCAACTTATAATACAAGAATTATAAATTTTATTTATTACACAATATTATTTGATAATAATAAATAATAAAAGCACAAAAGTAAATCCAATCGTCCAGCTTTATAATTATGTGGGCGTGGTTATTTAGTTTGCAGGGAGAGGCGGCCTGTTAGCTACGCATGATTTGACGAAATAAAAAATGGTTAAGCTATTTGGCCAGCCTGGGTCCACGAGGAACCGGCATTTTAGTAATTAGGACGTTTCTCAAGGGCAGTGTTGTAATCTACAGATACAGGATTCTCGGCAATGTTCTTCAAAATTTGAATAACGCTACAATTGGAACTTCTAGGTGGTTCTTCGGAAATGACGTCTAGCTGCTTATACTTCATTAGAATATGATGCCGGGGATTTTACTATCGAAAAAATAAAAAAGAGTAAGATTCTAGAAATTCACAAAATATATAAAAAATTAATAATTAAATATAAAAATATATAATATCATTTATTTAATATTAAATAAATAAAAAAATTAAAAAAAAATCAAAAACCACTAAGATGATAGACGACAGTCATTTTGCTTGTTCAACAAATCACCAACCGTTCATGAAATCGCTGCAGTCGATCGTTCTATTGGTCGCTGCAATCTTCTTTGATTACTACAATTACTAGATTTAGCAATCGATTTATATTTCGTCATGCCTACATCTCTTTTTTTTTATCGATATTTTCGTTTTCTAATGTTAATGATTATTGTGGGGGGAGAGATGACAATGCTCTCTTTACAGATTTTGATCGATACAATTGACGATCGAGCTTTGCAAGAAATAAAGCGCCTGTTGAAAGTGTAATTTTGGAATTGATTCCTTAAATTTAACCATGGGAAGCTGTTGTAGTCAGGCTAAAAGAGCTTTTGTTTTGGGAAATAAATTTACCATGTATCGGGATAGACTGGATGGGACCAAGTGTGCATTAATTTATTTTTGTTATATTTACAGAATGACACTATTTATAAGGCTTCTTTGATTGCTTGACCTCCCAAATTTATCAATGAGAGGCCAGGAACTCCTCAGAACTCAGAAGTAGTACAGTGGTTGAGTACCTTGCCATAACCCACCATGTAAGGTCACGTTATACGGTTATAGGTACCCATAACTCAAGCTAGAGCATTTATATCACATTAAAGCTATTAAATTATATTAAAATAATTAAATAGGTGTTATTTTATTTTTCCATTTCTGTTATTCAAAGCATAAGTTTAAAAGAATTTGCAAAGTTTTATTTGATCAATTAAAAAATATTTAAAGGGCTTTAGATAAATAAATAAATATATAAATTGATATTGTAAAGTAATAAAACTATAATAAATAAATATATATTAATATTCATCTCAGCTTTATCATTTTGTTGCATTAAATTTATTTATGTCAGTGCTATTTTATTTTTTATTTCCCATTATTACAAAATTCATTTTATGACATTAAAAGTACTAAATCACCCTAAAATAACTTAAATAAATGTTCATTATTTTCCCTATTTCGTTATTGAAATGAAATTTATAAGGTGGGAACAAATTTAAAGGAATTTGTATATTTTTAAAAATTTAAAAATAAATTATAATTGTTAAAAGACACTCACTAAATTTTTATTAATTTGGAAATATAACTGTTAGCCCATTCCATTGATTTGATCCTACAATTTTCATTGACTATTCATGAATAGTGCCTTAATTTGATATAAATAATGCCTTTATTTTCATTGACTATTCATGTGTTTTAAAAAACAACACCTGCAACTCTTAGGGGCATTTGGTATAGACGAAATTTTAAGATTCCTTAAAATATTATGTTGAGAATCTGTATTCTCATATTTGGTATAATTTTTTTATAAAAAAAATCCTAAGAGATAAGATTTTTAGAAAATATTTTTAAACAACTTTTTCATAAAAAGATTTTCATGAAAGGTTGAGAATTCAAGTTTTTCATAGATTTGGGAACGTTTTTAATAAAGAAAAAGACTAAAACACCCCTTACTCTTTTATAACCTCATAAAAACATATTATATATATTATATATATTTATATATTATATATTAAAAATAAAAATATATATTTATATTATTTATTATAAAATATTATATATATTAAAGTAGATATTCATACAAACATATATATTATGTATATATATTATATATATACACACACATATATATACATAATGTATAAAAAAAATAATATTTTTTTGACTTCCTAAAGATGTTATGGGTTCTAATATTTTATATAGTAGAAATAATTTATTATTTTTAAACAAAAAATCAAATAAGGGTAATTTTGAAAAAATAACATAAATTTTCAAGAATATTGCATTTAAACCAAACATAGAAATGCAAGATTCTTAGAAAAAAATATTCAATATTTTTGAGAATATTTAAATCTAACCAAATATAGAATTACATAAATTATGGGAATCAAAGATTTCTAAGAGCATTCCTAATAATTATGAATCTTAGGAATTTAAAAAAAAAAATCGTACCCAAAATGCCCTTATTATTAAAAAAATAGACAAAATATTTGTTATTTCTAATTATATTATACTTTTTCTCTCACTATAACCTTTCTCATTTCTTGGTTGCAAAAGGTGAATTCTCTCAGCTTAAGAGTTCCCTACACATTGTCCCATGTACGTGAGAGGGGTAAATCATGGTACATGACAACCCCCTAAGCAAGAGGCATAATACATGGTGCCTATAAGAAGCTACTCTTACAGGAGTGTGAAATTCCCACACTACTGCTGCCATGAGTCAAACTTGCATCATTGACTGCAATCTATCACCCGGATACCAACTTTTCTCATTTCTTATTGGCTAACATGGAATGAATGAATGCTCAAGTTTGAAGAAATCAATAAAAATTGAAATTAAACACTTAATCAAATTTAAATGAAAATTGAATAAACCTATATCTTAGATGAACCCAATGTCTAGAGGCAAAAGGCAAACCCACAAATAGATAAGTTCGTCTCTAGAAATTGATACAAACTTAAATTTAAAATATTTTTGAAATAGAAAAAATCAAATCTAATGTAAAATAACTAATGTCTTTAAATAAGTGAAATATAAAGAGAAAGGGTGATAGAGAGAAAAAAATAAGGTAAGGTCAGATTAATTAAAAGAGATAAACCATAATTATTGACAATGCCGTATGTAGAATACAAATAAGAGAGAATTGAGATGGAAAAAGGAGAGAAGGGGGTTAATGAGATATAAATGTAATGTATTATGGGCATTTATAAAAAAGTTAATGGTAGTTTTCAAATGACGTGTGGGAATTAAATTTAAAAACTATAATGGAACAAGGTTGGGAATGTCAAAGCTCCATTTGCTTCAAAGTTTTCCAGACGTTATCTTGAAAGGACCATTTGATGGTGGCCCACTAGTCACTATAAAACCGAGGCATTGAATTCAAATTTTTTAATTCAAATTATCCATTTTTTTGTTTTCTATATTAATGTTGGTAATTTTATTTAGGGTGAGCATTCAATTATTGTATCGATTAAATTATTTAAAATGAATAAACTAAACTTTTTTCAAAACTCAAGCCCAACAGAATCAACTAAATAGTTGTTTAAATAAAAAAATTAAAAAATAACAAAGTGCGAGTGAATAAAAATATTTTAGAGAATAAGTATTATTCGAGTAAAAATAATATTATTCGATTGAGAATACTTTTTATTTAATTAATTTCTATAAGTAAATTTTAGTATAAAAATATTTATTACTTAAATAAACATAATATTATTTAATTAAAAATATTTCTTATTTAACTAAAAAAATTTTCTTAGTCAACTAATAAATCGAGTACCGAGATTAATATTCTTATTCAATAATAATTACTTAATTAAAATATTTAATTAAATACAATATTATTCAATTAAACCAAACTACACGGTGAATTTTAACCGATTTGCCCACCTCTAATCTTATTTGCTTGGTCTGTACAATCTATAAATATTAACCTTTTATGTCTTTTAAAGTCAATTTTATAGAATAAGAGGTAGCCCACGAACTTAAACAAGAGAACTTACAAAATTTACCAAATTGGAACTCAACATTTTGGAGGGATCACCAAAATGGTATAGACCAGTGACCACGTCTTTGACTCAGGCGGGGCCGCTCCAATCACAGCGCCTGTAACCATAACTCTGGCCGGGAGATGGAAGCAAGCAACCGATTACTTTATTGACTTATTTCATTACCCTGTCTCCCTTTCCATTCTTACAAGAAAGGGTGTCCTTCGATGCGGGTTGGTCGTGGTTTGGTGAACCGCTCCGTGAGGTCCGTTTCTAGTCCACAATTCATCACATCTTTAAGGCGGAACCATATTTTTTTCTCTAAAGTTTTTCATGAAAAGAATATCACTCTCTAAATTTTAAATATAATATATATTAAATATTTAATTTAATTTAAAATAATATATAAATTACATGTAATATGAGTTAAAAAAAACATAAGAAAAACCAATTAAATTGATTATTTATTTCATCTTCCTTTTGCATTTGAGAGTCGTCTTTGCTCTCATCTCTCGTGACCTAAGTGGGAGAACCAAGTCTCTCGTCGATCACCAACTGATGACTCGTGACTTATTTATTAATGAGTTTATAATCTAATTATTACTGAGTGTGGTGTTTTATTATTTTATTTTTACGTATTTAATGACACATTTATTACATATTCAATATTGACTTGATAATTAGGTAGTCAAAAACTATAAATTATAAAAAAAATATGGGTTGGCCCATATTTAATCATGACTCAATCATATCATATAATTGGTTGCATGAATTGAAGATTTGGAGAGAGTACTGTGTGGACTGGATTGCCTACGTCCTAACAAAGTTAACCTCAAAGCCTTAAATTGGCACCTGCTGTATATTCGGTGGCATTTATATGGAAGGTGACAACATACATGCACACGATGACTTCATATAACGTGTTAGTTTAAATGTATAAATTATTTTTATATACTATTATTATTATATGTAGATCAAAGTCATTGATTGGGCCTGTATAATTCCACGGATAAAGTCATTCAGCCCATCATGTTAGTGGGCCTTTGAGGCTAGCATTCTTCCAAAGTTAAGATATAAGGGCCCAAGTTACTACTGGTAGGCCCAAGAGAAATTTAAAAAATATATATTTTTATTTTTATTTAAATGGCCAACCATTAAATTGAATAAATTAAAAATATGAAGTTTATGTTCTCTCAAAATTGAACTATTAATTGATTAAATTCAAAATAAAAAAATAATCAATCTTTATCCAAAAAAAAATCATTGCCTGGTCGAAGTGGGGTATAAAACAGAATAATTTTTATGTCAGGGGGTGAAAATGGGATAAAGTACATCTTGCGGGGTCGTTGTGGGGAACTCGTATATATATAAGGTGAACTCGTATATATATAAGGTGACCCTCAAATTCCACAACAGCAAATCGGTGAAGAAGGGAAGGTTGTTTGATAGCTGACGTTATCTTTCTCGAGAAAATCCACGAAAGGGAGAGAAAAATATTGGAGATCGAATTGTACAAAATCTGCGATCGCCTTGTAAATTATTGGTAGATTTTCCTAACTTTTACAATGAATCTGCAGAATGTTCGGATTATCTTAATTTCTTTGCAATTCCTCAACTTTTCTCGCTTATTATTTGTATTTCATGTGAGTTTATTGCACACGGTTGTAGTATTGGATGAATCTATTTGGCTTAATCGAGAGTCTGTCCCATTAGGCATTCGAGTTCTGGATGATCTGCGTTCTCAAATTAGGGTTTTGGATTGTTTCCAGTTGGAAAATTTCTGTAATTGGCTGGTTAAATTATATTTGGTAGCTCTGAAAAAGTTGTCACGAACAAATATTTTACGGAAATTACAGTTTGAAATTTCGAGTTACTCATTTAGCTCAGTCAAAGATGGTTTTTGTTTCTCACGGATGAAGAGGAAAAAGCATGAGTTTTATAATTTTCATTTCTTTAGGAGAATTACTTTAACCTTAGGGTTTTGGGTTTTGGTTAATTTGTGGTTTAGTTGATTTTTTTTTTCAATACTTTCCTTCTCAAATACCTTCCAAGAAAAGGGTTCTAGAATGATTCTTCATTAGTTTGGTTTTTTGCATTGTTCGATTCTTGAGATTCAGTCAAAATTAAGGTATTGCTTTCTGAGTTTTTGTGGCTCCTTTTTGTTTACCATATACTTTGCTTCATCTTTGAGCATTTCCTGATTGAATTTTTGTTTGTTAAGTTGGTTATCCATTTTAACTTCTTAATAGTCTCGACTTCTCTATGTTCTTCATATAATATGTCCGATTTCAAGGAGCTGATGTTCTACCTTTATTTAGATGTTGCACTTCGTGGACATAATTTCTTGCTTGCAATGATTAAAATGGGGTTAATCAATTTTACTATTTAGGTGTGGGCATTTCCAGACCTTATTTCTTGGAGGCAATAAATGGGATGGAGTTGATAAATTATTTGTTTAGATGTGGGAATTGCTGATCTTTCATTACTTACAAGCAATGATTAGGATGTGAGAAAGCAAAAAAGTTAATCATAGAAGAGCATTCATTGGTGTGTTGTCTTGGAAAAGAAAAAACATGAGATTGAACTAGAATTATTGTTTTTAAGAAATTTAAAGTATCACTTCTTTTGATGCTCTTATGTATCTCTATCTTCTGAATTGTTCTGTTTCCATTGTAATTGTAACAAAATGAATATTAATAATTAATGATTATTGCTTTTATTTTGCATTAGAAGAACCTGACAAGCTCTCTCTCTCTCTCTCTCTTGTTACCCTGTTTTCTCAGAAAGAACAAGGATAGCACAATTTTTAGACTCCTTTCTGCCTCTTCTTGTTGCCATTCAACGCACTATATAAACTAGTGGTCTCTATTGGCTGGACGCTGTCTGATATCTTTAATCATATTTCTTCATTTTGATCTTCAATATTGGAAAAATAAGATGGCAGTTTCAGTGCAAGAACCAAATCAAGAGAACTCAATGGACAGGTTTCCTTTGCTCATGGAGCCACATGAAGGCAATGAAAATCAAGAACATGTTATTGAGATAGAAAGGGCTTGTAGTGCTTCCTCATCAGGCTCATGTAATAATGGTTCTCTTCATGGCTCAATTTTACCAACAAGTGAAGATAGACCCTCAATTAGTGTTCAGCACCCTGTCACTGAACCGCCTTCTTCTTCATCGAATGGATTGAACATTAGGAGCTCTTCAGTTACAAGAAGAGAGGAGGGCTCCGGCCGTCAACATTGGAGCCCATTCAATACTGTTTTATGGCTTTTGATTGAGCTGTTGTTCACCATATGCCAAATTATTGCAGCTGTTGCTGTTCTGTCTGTCTCAGGACATGAGAAACCACAAACTCCATTGTTTGCTTGGGTTGTGGGTTACACAATTGGATGTGCTGCAAGTCTTCCTGTCCTTTATTGGCGCTATCTTCATCGCAACCAGGGTAATGAACAAGGGTCATCTCAATTGCGTCAGGATTCTTCCCAAGGCAACCCTACATCAGAACCTAATTCTTACATCACTATCTCGTTAACTCGGACCTCAGAAGAGGAAGATGGTCAGAATACATCTTCAGGCACTTGGAATGGTCGAACAATTGGTGCCCCAAATGCTAGGTAACAGTTTTACACGTGTGTGTATATATATTGCTCACAAGACATTGAAGTTGCAGTTCTATTATACATTTTTATAACATTTCTCTGTAGTTTCTGTCTTGTTGCGATGGGTGGCTTGCTGTTTTATTCAGTCAACATGTTTCTGTTTTTGATTGGCATGTGAGAGGGCATAAACGTAGTTCAGTTTGAAAAATCTTATTTCTCCATTGTTGTAACTATTGACAATTTCTCCTCTGAGGTTCAAATCTTTTCATATACAAACCGAACTCCCAGAGCTCCAACAACCATCACTACCAGCAACCAAAAGGGGTGCATACAGTTATGCTGACCCAAGCCCACGTGACCCAGTAGTTCTTCTTGTTAAATAGGCTATGAACCATGCCAGGCCATTCAATTGGAAGTGCTCATAGTTACACAATTCATGGCACCCCCCTATGAACTTCGTTTCCAATTGTGCGAATCTGTTTGCGGTACGAGTGCTTACTGGAACGGGAAGGGATGCGAATTGGATCTCCAAAAATGGCGATCCCAAAATTATGAACAGTACAAGGGCTGATAAACTGGTTTTTATTCATTCAAATATTCATCTTCAATCACGTTTTTGTCAAAATTATGAAGTTGGACCTTATAGAAGATGGGATACTGATCCGGATAATGATAACATAAGAGGATTCTTTTACCAGATTGGAGGAGATGAGATAGAGTTCTCTAGATGGTTAATATGTTGAAATGCCAAATGAAGAGGAAGCTACACAAGATTGCTCAAGAGCTTTGCTTGCTGCCACATGCAAGCTATCATCTAAGCTTGCGAAGGAAGCAATTCTAAAGATAGGGAAAAAAGTAAACTATAAACAAAGTGGTTAGAGATTTGGGATTTTTGGGATTTAGGTGCTCTTATCATTAAGCTTTTGAGATGATTGCTAGCTTTAAATTTGTTATGTTGGCATTCAGTTTTTTTTCCCTGTTTCAGTTCTACTATTATGGTTTTATGTAATTTCAGACTTGCTTTTAGTTAAGTTGAACCTTATTTTCATTACAATATCTTAAAAAGGTTTTTCCTTCAATTTTTAATAAGCATACCAACGCATTATTCAGGGTGAACCACAAACCAAATTGGTGTACACTAATCCTACCCCCAACGAACACTTATCTAGCTAAGTAGCATACCTTGTACCTGAATACAGGCCACGAATCGGATTGTACATACCATGTTCCATGTAGCTACGGATGCGCTTTGTATAATTTATCATGATTTGATATATTCACTGTATGGATTCAGCAATAAGACATTTTCTTCTGAGCAGACTTGGTGCGTTGATGGAGCACTTAAAGATGGCGTTGGATTGCTTCTTTGCAGTGTGGTTTGTTGTTGGCAATATATGGATCTTTGGAGGGCATTCATCTTCTTCTGATGCTCCAAATTTGTATAGGTACCTTTCTTGATCTGCATAAACAATTTATTCTGTTTTTGCCCTCTCGAATGCCTTGCATATTCACTGGCTTCTTTGCAGGTTATGTATTGTGTTTATTACGTTTAGCTGCATTGGCTATGCCATGCCCTTCATTTTGTGCTCAATGATTTGCTGCTGTTTGCCTTGTATTATTTCCATCCTGGGTGTCCGTGATGATATGAATCGAATAAGAGGGGCTTCTGAAGAAACTATTAGTTCTCTACCAACTCACAGATTCAAGTTAAAGGATAAAGGAACCCCCAACAGTAGAGAGAGTAATTCAGGAGTTGATGAGGGTGGATTTTTGGCAGCAGGAACAGAAAAAGAGCGTGCAATCTCAGGGGAAGATGCTGTAAGTACTGGTGTTCATATGCATGAGGTTTTCATTTTTCAGTAGTTGGGAACTCTAATATAAAAATATCATTATCTCACTTTATAATGGTCTTCTACTTTGTTACTGTTGCTCAAAAAGCAGATTGCCATTCCTTTTTTATGGATATCCGATATGTCAAGTGGGGCCTATACTATTTTATATTGGCACTACAGAATCTGAATCTTAGGCATTTATTTCAGCTATGCATCAGTCGTTCCACTAATTTTCACTTGTGTAGATGATACAATAAGATTGTGGAAAGTACAAAGGTTTTGTTGCTAATCAAATGCCATTCTTGGTTACCATACCGGGACTGTGGTCATAGGCCTTGTTTCAGCTATGCCTCATTCCTTCCACAATTCTTTACTTGTTGAAGATGTGGAAAATGTGGAGGTTTTGTTGCTATTCTACTGCCATCCTTGGTTGCCATGCTGGAATTGCCTCCATGTCTTTTCATGTTTGTATTATTTTGACCAGTGTCTGCTGTAATACTTTCAGGTGTGTTGCATTTGCTTGGCAAGATATGCTGACAATGATGAGTTGAGAGAGTTGCCTTGCTCTCATTTCTTTCATAGAGAATGTGTAGATAAATGGCTGAAGATCAACGCTTCCTGTCCACTTTGTAAATTTGAAATAGGTGAAAGTAATGGGAATCTTCCATCAGAAGACTCCAGCCAACAAGTGTGAAGAAGTGCGAGAGATTTAAGAGTACAATGTGATCAATTTTCGGGATCAAGTTGCCATTTTGAAAGGAACACTATTTCTGAGATTGATTCTTACCCTTTATTTGCCACTGAATCTGGGATGCACAGTTGAGCAAAATGAAGAGCCACATCATCAAGCTTGTATAATAGACTTAATTCCAATTATTGTGATCAAAAGTCCAGATAGAAAGATGTAAATAGATGTTTAGTCACTGTTCTCTGTCATGAATAAATGATTGGAGAGGGACTGCGCTTATCAAGGATGGATAACTTCTCACAGTGTGATATAGTTTATCTGCTGAATTGATTTTTACAGCAGCTGAGATCCTGCCGTCTCCATGTTTCATTTTGGGTGATACAACTTTCAATGGCATATCTGCTCGTAAATTTTGCTTTCATATATTGCCTGTTTGCTCTGCATTCTCTTTATGCCACATGCTTGTATTTTTGTCCTTGAAGCGCGGAACCTATCTGGGAAGTTTCTTAATGTCTGTCTGTGTTAAGACTGCCAGAAATTTGATTACAGTTATCTTGAGCTATAAACTTCTGATGGCTATATTAAGCTACCATGTTTTATATTTTCTGGTCAACTTTCTACATGAATATTTCTTGCTATTGACAATTTTTGCAGCATCTAACTTTGTTACTGGACTTATTTGCTTCCATGGCTTGCTACTCGTTCTGGATAAAGAATTAGCTGTGTAGCTTTGGAAGCCTTGCCGTGAATTAGGAAGAAAAGAAATCATCACGATGCAGTTGTTCTGAATTGTACTTCTGTTATTACGGAAGTGAAAAGATGACAAGCTTGGCAAAAGACAAGAAACTAACTACTTATTTCCCTGCAGCCTTGGGCCCATGGATCATGAAAGCTCATTATCTGTTGGCAGCTCAAAGGAGCAACCCTGCTACTGATACCAAACAGATTGTTCCCGACAACCTTTCACTCAACTTTGCCACATCATTGCTGCTTGGACTTCCTTTTGAGTCCATTCTTGAACCAGTACCAGAAGAAGATGAAGTTGATGTTCCGGCTGATGCAGAACCTGAAGTTGGCTGTGAACCTGTTGCTGTCCTCATGCCCGAGCCTGCATCTGCTCCTTTAAAGATCTTAGCATCTGGTGAATCTGGCGGGAGATTGAGTAAAGCTGTATGAACAACAATTACAACACTGGAAGTGAGCATATCAACAAAACTTCTTTGCAGAGCTAATTCAAAGAGAAAACACAGGTATTTTCAATTGGGTGTTAAAAGTGTGACTGGAGAAATTACAGGGGCAGTCAGAAACTTTGGCGTCAATGTTGCATTCTGATGGCATTTGAAGTGCCAAAGTAGTATTGACAGGGAGGCCCATAGAGGGCTCAGTGCTCTCCTTGATGAGAACACACAGGCATTTGGGTTTGGCACTCTTTACTTTTTCTGGGTGTCCTGACAGCACTGCTGTGTTGGCTTCTGGGCGGTGCCACATACAAATGGAATGCAAGCGGCAAGATTGGTGAGCTGGTCTGCGCATTCCTGCTCATCTTCCTGCATCGTTGCTACTGCTGCCACGGCCAGCATTAGTACCAAAGTGGACAGTAGCGTAAGCTTCTTCTTCCCCATTTCTCTTTCTTGGTATGTAGTTGCTAAATGCTCTGTAGCTATGTTCTATAAAGGGTGCAGTGGTGTGCTTGCAGGGTTTATATAGAGACTTGGTAAGTTAACCATTTATTACCTTCAAACATTTATCTTTGTTTGAACAGAGAGAAGACTAGGAAAACTGTCTTAGATAAATTTTATTTAGAGGTCTTTTACAAAACGATGTTCTTGTTGATATTTATACATTGGGATGGGTAAAAAAAAATCCTTCCCAAGTGGCTTAATTACAGAAATGTCATGGCACATCATTCTGTGTGAAGTTTCCAATCAAATGTGACTTGGAGAATTAATTAAAATCAAGGAACTGTTTTAGCTTTTGGAATACCATATCTGGATAGCTGTTGTATGCTGGACGTTTCCCTCAACCCTTCTTTTTTTCCTTTCTTTCTTGTTATTTGAGCTCATTAAAGGACATCATGACATCTAAGAATTCTGTACTTCTTTGAAGATTTGGCGTTGAATGTACAATGGCTTGCTTTGGAAAATGTAATTTCCACCTTCCAAGGGCAGAGTGAATTCAAGAATTCTTTTGAAGTTCCACTTACCAAGACATCTCCTTCCATCATATCTTTTGAGTTTTCAGCTTCTGATTGTTCTTGTCACACCACTCCGATACCGTGGAAGTATATTCTTATGAGGATAAGGAACTAATTGAACGAATCCTGTTAGAAGTCCCATAATCTATTGTCCTCTCATCTGTTTTGTAGGTTTGACACAATTGAGGTTAATAAGTAGAACAATCCCACATTTAAAACTGCAATTTTTTAATGTTTTTTGGGCGTAATGGGTATTGAAGATGAGCATGAAGATCTTCTCAACAGTGGAAACGAATCATGCTTGGTTTTGATTTTGCAGTTTTCAGAACTGAGAATTCTTGAAATTTGTTTTTTCTTTATTAGAGAGAATTAGTGAAAATTTTGAAGTGGTGGATTTCCTGTAGATCTTATTTTAATATGTGAATGAAATGAAATGGGGATATGTTCAAGTAGTGTTTTTCAAACGAAATCAAATGATGGCTTTTAGAATTATAACCAAATTGGCCCTGGAATTTCTTAACAGAGTCCTGCTACTCAAAACGAGAATTATAATAAAATGTTGTATTTTAGTTGTTTTTGGAAATTTAAGAATCTAAAACTTTGAGAATTTATTTTTTCTGCTTTTAGAAGAATTTGAAAATCAAGCCTACAAATATATATATATATATATATATATATTCTGAAATCTAGATCAAGACCACAAAAATCACCGTTAAGGGGATGTCCATTTATATGAAGAACAAGATTGAAAAAAAAAACACACGCACACAAAAACCAACGTATAGAAGAGATTTCACCAAACCGATTGAAGAATTCCCAACTGAAGAAACAATTGCAAAATCCATTAATCAAAATCAACAACTCAAGACTACATAGGAAAATTGGGGAATTAAGGCATGATTTACACACTAGCTCCACCTCGCATCAGAGTGGAGAATTAGCACTCTTCATTTTTAACTTTATACCTAAAAATATTTTCACCGAGAGAGAGAGAGAGAGAGAGAGAGAGAGAGAGAGATTACAACTGTACAGACCACTATACAAATTACTGCAGAACTCAATTGACCAACTTGATACCATCATATGCCTACATATCTTCAATTCTTTCTATATCGAAAGCCCAATCAGCCTGTACTCGTAGGGGTTGATTAGTTATCAATGCAATGGTGTGCTTTTCTTTCTATTGGTTTCTACTACGAAAGCTGATCCTCCCTCCCTCCATTCAAGCTGGGTGAGGCAGAAGCAGGAGGTTTGACTTGGTAAGGTTGCGATTGGGGAGCTGTAAGGGCATAAGTAAGCCTCGATGAGGAACTCTCTATTAGGCCCGCGACACCAGCAGCCGATGTCTGAGCATTTGAAGGAAGGAACAGATCATGCTTTTGGTCCTTATAAGCACTCCAAACCTGCAAAATAACAAGTTGTCAAATGACTGAAAAGTTCACAATGAAAACAATATCAAGAAGAAATTTACCTGGACCATGCACGCGTCAAACTTTATGGAGGAATAGAGCATGACAATTCAAAAATATCAAAGATAACATTGAAAACATGTTTCTGATTTTACTGAGAAAAGCTACAAATTAGGGGCTGGCAACAGTTTGAGCATGGAATGGATTTGCCTTTTCTCCAACTTGAACAGATTGGGAAAAAAAAAAAAAAAAGGATTTGTCCTTTCTCCAACTTGAACGGATGGAAAAAAAAGAGAGGCTATTTTCCGAACTCTGCATGCAATCGAAAGATATGTTTCTATAGTTCCTACAGTTGGAAGTGCCAAATGCAGCTATATCCTTTATATTTCTTGTTCTATCATGAGATATAAGTCGTCAACTCACAATCTTAATAAGTGACGCACACATGTTTCATGATGGATGCCTGTATCGAGTGTCAGAAGAATGTCCAATTCTAAATAAATAAAAACTAAAAGAACCAACTTAGGTGGGCATCTGAGATGTGTTCAAGTATGTCCAACTATAAAATGTCCAATACAGACTTGGCACCTACGGGAAGAAGTTTCATGCTTGTTGGGTTCCAAATACCACTACAGTAGTATCAATACAAACAAACAATAGCAAACTCAAATACATTAATATAAACAATAAGAATTACAAGCATTAAAAAATTACACTATAAGATTTAAAAATTAGAAAGAGTTAGCATGCACAAAGAATCAGGACTTACATCAGAGGCATTTAAAATCTCACGCACTTTAGTACAATGAGCCCCCTCTGTAGCAAATGCATGCAAAACCTGGACAAATATATTCTCAAAGCATCAGCCACAAAACTAATGAAGTCACAAATTATTCTCACCTATGTTAAGAGGCACCATTAATGCAGTAGATTGACAGTAATTGTAAACTAACAATTTGATTTTACCTAGATGACATTCCTCTGCCTAAATATAAATGCTAGATAAATAGTAGTTAAAAGACTCTTTATTTAGCTTGGAGACCACCTCTCATCTTATAGTTGGTTCAGGTTGGCATCAGGAGTCAGTCATGTTTGGTTTACACAAATCTTTTGAGTAATTAATGCAAAAGAGATTCATCAGGCCTTTGGTTTCGTGCTCTCCATTTGTACATGGACGGTACCTCCTCTTTACTCTTTTATTAAAAATTGTTCAAGTTGGAAGCAAACATTTTTTTTTTTTTTGGGTTAAGGGAAAAACCTTTTTAAGTCAACTTTAGAGTTCATTCCTGCTTGACAAAGAAGAATACAGCTAAATGTCATTGTAAGACCGACATCAATATAAACTAAGAAGTTCATCCCAGGACAAGTGACTCATGTAGCCATGACCTTTTCATGTTAGGGGTAAGGAACATGGTAGCAAGTGACGGAATACACCATGTTTCTCTATACAATAACTTAATAAGAAATAATTAAAATAGTTCATGATAGAAAGCCCCTCTTAGGAAATATAATGAGAAGAGGTGACAAATACAATTATTGGAGTGAACTTTCATCCCCATTATACAAGCTTCAATGTGAACAAAACTTATATTCTCCTATAATTATCAAAAGGGAATAATCAATTTATTAGGTACAATGAGAAGACCATGATGTAGTGGAATTGTTCCATTGGAATAGTAACTATAAGAACATATTTTCTCCTTTTGTTTTTGGGTGGGGTGGGGCAAGAACAAGAGCATATGACTTATTACAAATGGCATACACCTACCTCAATGGCAAGCACCCGTCCAATGGATGCTTCGGATTCATTCCACTTCATCTGAGAGCAAATACCATTTCTTCCCCCAGCCCTCCAATCAAGAAGACCAAGAAGCACCTCAACAAGACCAACCCTGCATAATTGACAACAATTTGTTTCAAAGGAACGTGGATAAAAATGTTAGATATCTGTTTTCTCAGAAAAAAAAAAAGATAACGGGGCAATTTAACTGCCGACTATTGTAAAAAAATCATCTTCTCTATCAATGCAACCCTGAGGAACTCATCTTACTTGGGCACAAACGAATCTTATGTTCTTCTGGAGAAAGATTGACATCCTGTTATTTGTTACTCACACTAAACTATATAATTGTACCAAATTAACAACAATCAACCTATATAAGATGTTTTACTCTCATCCTTATAGGTTGAAGACAGAAAATAAAAGTAAGCCCATGAATTGAAAGAGACAAATAAAATTGATGTGTAAATGACATGTAATCCTAACACTATATTTGTGCTAAATGATTTGAGATTCTGGAATTCATTAAGACTAAATATATTCTAATTGGATCATATAGTGATTTGGTTATGAATCTTGCCATATACTCACTTAAGTCCTTGTGCAACAAGTGCATCCCTTGCTCGATTTCCAGCAACCACAACACGTTTTAGTGTCTCCAGTGCTAATATGCTTCCTCCTGGCCATCCAATAGCTTTCATTAGAAGTGGAACAACCTGAAAAAAAAGCAACAAGAGTCAGCAGATGGATGCAAAATAAATAGCACACTAGCATGCATATCTGACAATAAAATTCAATAGAGAGCATTCATCTATGAACGTGAAAGTGCTAACAACCCAAAAAAAAGGAAAAAGGCTCAAAACTTAAGGTAAGAGCAAAGAGAAAAAGGTTATCATTGGAGGAACCAAAATGAATATGCATATTATGATGGTCAACAATATTCTAAGAACTTATTTAATGGTGTGTCTGGAAGTCTGGAAACCATCTAAAGATACCCAAAAAAAAAAAAAATGAAATATACTACTGGGCTAAATACCTAAGCCAGTCATCTTTATAGTAGTAGTAACATATGAAGTATGTGCGCATCATATTGCCAGAAATAACACCCAAGAATATTATTAAAAAAAAAACAAATTCAACATGGCAAATCACATCTTTAAGAACACTACTCAACAGTAGCACGTGGCAATCATGAGTCTCATTTTCACAGACAGAAAAGGGGAAACTTGGAATAAAGTCCTGGTATGAGGAGATAGGACATAAACATACCTGAGGTGTTCCAACACTAGTAGCTGCCATTGCTTCAGCACAAGTTGTACTAGCTGCGAGTTGATGCAAAACTCTTAAACAACTGAGACGGACACGTTCTTGTGGAGTTGGTGAACTTGGCTGTGGCGAACTGTCTTCTGTTTCAAACCTTTCATCAGCATAACCACCATTTTTCATCTCCCCTGAGGACATTGTTTCTCGCCTTGCTTCATAGGCAACTGCAGACACTAGTTTTGGCACATATCCCAGATATCCAACATGATCAGCAAGGGCAGGGTGTACTCGCAATAAAGAAACTAATGCAGCTGACAGAAGTAGAGGGAGCTCAGGATCAAAAGCCTGGTCAAAATGTGTGGCAGCAATGGATGAAAGATACTGATCTAATAGTCCTTCCAAAAATCTCTTCGGATTTCTAAGAGGAAATTTAGGATCTTTCAGGAATAGCCTGACATAGATTCCTCCAACCTACATAATCAGAGAGAGAGAGAGAGGGATTAGCAATAAGCATGAATACATTCTTGTGAAACAAAAGAAGGATATAAAAGGTGATACCTGTGGCTCATCTCTCATTTCCTGTTGGGCAGATGCCTGCTCAGGCACATCCCAATCAACAACACTGCCTTTCACCTGTTCACGATATAGATCTGATGCCATGGTTGCAATCTGTGCAGACAAAGATGCTGCCATTGCTGGTGTCCACACAAGCTCTGGAGTCTCTGTTGTTTGCTCTAGTGCATAAACAACAGCTTCACCAGGTCCATCTCTAATAACAGATACTAGGCCATCAGGCAGAAATCTTGCTAGTGTTATGGCCACTCTGGGCCCGTGCATTGGCTGTCCAACAAGCTTCCCTAACAAAGAGGCAGCCGCTGCCCTCTGCTGAAGGGGAACTTCCTCTGTGAAATAGAATTCAACTGTTAATGACTCTTTTAGAGGTTACTGTTAATAGAAAGTGAGAGAAGTAGTCGACCTTGCAAAGGAAGGAGAAGTTCAAGAATATACACCACTCCACCATGCTTGGCAGCTGCCCATGCAAGTTCTGGAGTGCTTGCCAAAGCATAAAGAACATGAAGAGCCCCTTCACGACAATTAGGGGAAGAGCGAAGCAATTGTAGCAAAAGAAGAAGGCTGGACCCATCTGCAACCATGGCCTCCAAGCAAGGTGCATGTGTGGTCAGGAGTGATAATACAGTCAAAATAAGTTGAGGAATGTTGCTTTTTGATGCAACAGGAACAGAAAAACATTCAAAAAGTGGTAATAGCTTCTCCTTGGCAGAAAATTCAGATGCTAGCTTTGGGCTGCTCGTCAGTAAGTTCTGCAGATTCAATACAAGGATACCAAGGTAGATTAATTCCATGTTTGAAATAGCAGAGAGAAAGGAGGGGAGAGGGGGAGGATAATCTAGGTCACTTCGTTCAATATAAAAAAATCAGTCCTGCACCTGAAGTGAAGCCAATCCGAACTGAAGGTTCTTAACAAGTTCAAGATCCTCCTTGCTCATAACTTTTCTATCGGAGACTGCTGGAGAATCATCAGCAGCAGTATGTCCATTAATTGATCCATTGCCAGCATTGGGTTGTAGTTCAGTTTTCTCAGAGGCTGATCCACATGCCTGAACATCTGAATCTGCAGAATATCTATTGTGCACTAGAGATGATATAAAATCAACAAGAGCAGAACAAAAAGCTTCTGGTTCACTAATCTCAAAATCTGGTTGATCATTGTAGACCCTCAGGTAAACATTGCCAATAAATAGTTCGGCTGACAGTGCTTTATATGCGAAGAGATGTGAATCTTTCAGGTCATATGAACCATCTGGACCTTGGTTTGCACGCTGTTGGTCCACAAATTTCAGTAGTTCTGCTCGTGTTGAAGAGTTCCAAATAATCTGCAACCAAAAGAGTGATAAATTCATATATACAAACAAACATGCATTTGCTTATATTCAAAATTGGACAAGTCACTTCCATCCCAGGCTAAGAAAGATGAAGAATGAATACTTACCTTTACCTTTGGGAAGCTACATATGCAAATAAACTATGTCACATGGACTTTCTAAACTCACAAAGTATCAGATATTTTACACTTTAAATAGGAAACGAAATGTGTTCAACATTGTCAGTTGGTAAAGGCTTGATAAATAATTTAAAATAAAGTAAATACTCACGAATATGCATAAAACTTTATTTTATGCATGAAAACTAATATACTCATATGAAAACACAATTTTACAATATTTTAAATAAATATTATTTAAAATTTTAAATTTAGCCATATCCTTGTATCCTAGGACATGGGAATTAAATGACTCTGCTGCTTGGAGACATACTTGCACTTGAGAAAAACACCCAAATCCATGTAACATAGTTGAAATAGATCATTTATTTTTGAACCACCAATTTTCTATAAGCATCAAATTACACCTTCTAAATGCCCCACATGAGAGTATTTTAACCATACTCTAAGTCAAAGGGTGTCCCCAAAGTACGAGACTCTGCTTTGCAAGGAGGGTGGTTGTATTTATACTCAACCTTCCTCCTACCTTTTTGCAAATAGGCAGTTTCTGCAACTTGAACCTGTGACCTTTTATTTACAGAGGAGCAAACTTACCATTGCTATTAGAGGTTACCCTCTTTTTGATCACAAAGGAATCACCAACCTTTTTTGGTTACAAAGAAGCAACCTTACAATTGATACCAGGCTTGTCCTCTTTCTGTCACAAAGAAACCTGTGACCTTCAACTATACTATGACTACTTGAAAGAAATATAGACCAGGCCCTATACCTCAACCAGACTGCAAGAATCCAGGGATATAGAGAAAATTATCTTTTCAGTTGATCCTCACCCCACAATTTTCAGCCCTTTGGCAAGAAAATAATCAGTTAACTTTTACTATAGGGTTAAAATGTAAAATGCTACTCATGGCTATCAAAAAAGAAAGTAAAAAAAATGTAATACTTTATCTCAAAAAATTAATTTCAACATCCTGACATTGTAGGCCTGATTACTGACAAGAAGAAGTAAATAGCAAACCCTGCAAGACTTAAAGAAGGCTGCTTCATCAAACACCATACCAAATGTCTAGGATTGATGGTAACTCCTAAAAGTAACCACTGACTATTGATTAGTGAAGTTACTAATGCTATTCACATTAGTAACTTCACTTCCAAATCTAGATTTCTATTATGAGCATTCATCATTCATATTCCCGACGGCCCAGGGGCAGATAAAAAATGTAGAAACTTCTCTGACAGGACCTACTAAAAGAATAATTATACATAAAAAAATAGAAAGTGAATCAACAAACTCGAAAGCTCCTCCCCTTCCTCCAAATCAAAAACCCAGAAAGAGAAATGGAAGAAATCGCAGACATCAGGTTTTTGTCCTATCAAGCAAATAAATATATGCAGCGATGAAGAAAGATGACATGGAATGATTAGGCATTCATAGCATTCCCTGACCTTCCCCCCTCCCCCCCACCCCAACCAAAACCACACACACCCGCCCACACCAAAGCACTTCCAAAAGGGAAATATGCAAAAAGAAAAACAGAGGAAAAAGCTAGCAATCACCTCTGGTGATTCCAAGTTGGCATTTAACTTTGATAGTAGTTCTTTCGGTAATGGCTCTTTTAGCATACTAGCAAGTTTAGGAGTTAGCAGAGCTCTGAGAGCATTAGCTGCAGTCTCATTATAAGGTGTTGAATTCTCATCAGTACTCAAACCACTGAGCCTTGACAAGGCCTGAGATGCCCGTATAGCATGCAAATTTTTGGCAACTTGAACACTAGCACCAACGCCATGTGCCCCGATTGCATCAGATTCCTCTGCAGTTGAATCATATTGAAGCAACAATGGCAAAAGGTACCTGAAATAATATCAAATTTAATGCAAAACGAAAAAGAGAGTTAAAATAACAATGCAAGATTAGAGGACCTGAGATATCATGCTACCACTTAGATACTTGTGCTAAATAACCTGAATTCATGCATCAAACTAATAAACAGAGCAGAGAAGCGACTATATTAGCATAGTGCCCAAGTGGTTTGGCCAATAGTGGCCCAAGCACATGAGAATGTCATTCAGCAAGTCTCTGAAAACTCAATTCGTCCCAAAAAGAAAAATTCCAAGTTCGTGAATTGTTTTTGGCACATGGAATAGGTAAAATAGATAGCATAGTAGATATCCAAGACCATATGCACTTGGTGCACAGTCATATAAGTAGCAAATTTAAACAGGATCAGGCAGGTTTAATTGCATCCCATTCAATTACACACAATAATGAAGTTCAGTAAAATTCCATTGCTTTTGATCATTCGAACTTGTTGAACTATGGCCTCCATGATTGCCCTTCCCTTTTGCTCTTCTTTGAAAGCAACAGCATTATTGCAAGATTTCTGGTCTATTTGGAATGTATCTATAATTAGGAGATTTTTTTTAATAAATAATAAGATCATATAGAAAGAAATGGAGTGAACCATATACCTAAGATGCCCAAGTACAGACACAATAAGACATGACACTGATGGGATTTTTCAAGAAGACTAGGACATGATATGGCAGGAACACATCAATCAATAAATCATACATTTTACACATGGGCACAAGAATAGCTCACATTCTATGTAACATAAACAAAAAAATGATTAGAAAGTCATAATATACATGGTGCAAAACTCTATTTTCAAATTTTAGGAATTTAAGATTCCTAAAATTAAAATTTTTCAAAGTGAGGGAGGTCAAATAAATATAAATCTACATTATTTTTATTTCATACTTGATTTTTAAATTATACGTTTAATATTATAAACTGGCTCTAATCTGTTAAATAGGTGGACAAGCAATATAGTGATGGACACATGCATCTCCCAAGTGACCATAGTGCAGCTTGAAAGTAAAATAATAATAATAATAACACTGATAATAATAAGACATGCTTGATGAGCATCTGACATGCATTTAGAAGTTTATGATGAGAGTGGTGTCTAACACAGATGTTCAACATAAGACATCACCTTCCTAGGAGCGTTCGCACTTTTTAGCCTTGTACAAAAGATGTGAAACCTATCAATGGACACACGCATAAATCATCTAAGAACTCCATGAAGAATCAAGATATTACCATAAGCAACTTCCCCAACAGAAATATTTTCTCCAATGGCATTTGCAAGATTGGCTGATGAAGTTCATGATAATTCAGTTACAGAAAAAAAAAAAGAGTTCATGATAACTCAGCCTAGAAGGAATTGTAATGGTAAAGACAGATTTACAAGCCATTGTCTTTAATAGGGCAAACAGTTCAACTACGCATGAAAAGTTTAAGTTTATCCACTTTTATTTTGACCGAAAAAACTTCCATGTTAATAAGGAACTTTTTCAATCCCTTCTACAAGAATGATGTTGAAATTTTCCATCAAATCCAATATAGACGACAGATGGGCTAGAATAACTTGGGTTACTCCAATTTGAATCTTACATAAATTAGGTGAATCATTACGGCCCATCCTATTTTTTGTTGCTTTACCAAATATCTATTTCCATCACCCATGCAGAATGCCTTGAACCTTAGAAACCAAAGTCAAATCTATTAATTAAGACAAGGTCGAAAAAGATAAGTAGAAAAAAAAGGGGGCATCACTCAGGATGCTATGTCATGAAAAGCACTAGAAATTAACAAATGTCTCCCCAGGATTCTGCCCAGCAAAATAATAAATTTACCAAACTACCTAGGCTCTTAATAACTAAAATGAGAAAAAAAAAAGTATGGAAGTTTAACTGAAAACTAAACCACAATTATGATTTAGTTGCACCCTACACTTGATAATGCAGAACCCAAGCAAGTTCCATTCTGATTATCAATCTTCACTTGTTCGTTTATCTTACTCAACATTTTTAGAGGGGTTGCTGAAGTGTCATGCAAGAAATTTAGTCCATCATACATTACTAGACAAATACGGGACACGCCAGCTTCCCATAGCAATAAGATGCCTATGCAATCTTGATGTACAACTTGAGAAAGAGAGTTCTCAATAATGAAAATAAGTTTATAAAATTCCAAAAGTTTGGCAAGTCATAAGCAACAGAAAGAAACTACATTTGTAAATTGTGGTTCAAGCATTGCCACGAACACTACAAAGACATCTATTTTGACCTCTGATGTCCATTACTTTCAACTGTTCTCCTTGACCTTTATTATTGGTGATTGCTTTCACCACTGTAATAAGAATCCAGTAAGAGGAAGCATTAGGATTAGATCTACCTATTCAAGCACTAAAGGGCATCTAAAATTGAACAAGCCACTGTGGTAACAGGCAAACAGACTAAGATCTATTAGAAAAATGAAGACCAAACAGGTAGAGGAAATGGAAAGGAGACAGTTAATAGGTTGGTCACAAGGATAAGGAATAAGATATGTAGTGCAGGGTTGTGCTGTTGAGCAAGATGTAAGACTCAGCAGGAGAAAAAGGCCTTCAGTAAAAGAAAAACCATAAATGGAAAACCTAAGAGGATAAAGTAAAAGGAGCCAAATTACCATAACACACCAGCCTTCAGTAAAGCTGCTTGCAGTTCAGAGGAGACTGAAACACGAGCAATAGTCTCAAGGGCAGCATCAACAGCAGCAGGTACAAGCTCTAATTCAGTGCAGTGAACAATGTCCTCAACAAGTCCAGAAAATTCAAGTATCTCAGGCCAGGCACTTTCAAACCTGCTTAAAACAGAAAATGTTCGCATGATATTTGTAACAATAATGGCAGATGGTTCACTTGCAGGGGTAGTTGTCTGGACAACACACATGCAGCGTGAGAGAAGAGTTGCAAGAAGCTGTATTCCACCATCTCTCACAAGTTCTTCACCATTGAGTGAAGAAGATGCACACCTAAAACACGGGAGAAACAAGAAAGGTTAACAAAATTATCAGCAGAAACTCAAAAACAAAATACAAATAGAAGTCATCAAGGAACTGAAAAGAGAAATCAACAATAACAAGAGAACCAACGTCAGCCAGATGAGCTCTGAAGCTGCAATAAGGAGAGGTGCTCTATCAGAAGAAAGAAAATTGTTGTCATCATTGTCCACTGTGACTGCATTCAACAGCATGGGATATCCAGCGTATTTAAAAGGCTCCAATACATTTCCATATCGTCTGTATAGGATGCATTGCCCCTTCAGTAAAAGAAGTAACCTCCAAGCTTGGGGACCTTGCAACCCTTGCATGGTAGCCTATAAAAAAATCATGTCAGAAATGGTTATATTCAGAAAATTACAATCTATGATTATTAAATGAAAATTAGAGCACAATCATAACAAAAGGCTGGAAGACATGTTTCCATGCCATATATCAGAAATAGAGAAGGTAGTGGAGGGAGGAGAGGTGGGAGTAACAAAATGAATCTATATGCAGGATGCTCATTTATTAACAGGTAACCCTCAAAGTATTCTATTTCTTATGCAGATATTTTCAACTTTTCCTTGTAAGGTTTTCTGAGGTTGGGATTCTTGGAGCATGCATTTCCCAAAACTATTCAACCTAAGGACAACAAAAAAAGATATTTGCTATCCAACAAACAACAACATATCCAGCCGTTATCCCACTATGTGGGGTTGGCTACATGAATTCTAGACTTCTATGTGGGTTACATGCCAACAGATAGTTTGTCTAGAATTCATATTTGGATCCGACTAGGTTTTACGCTGGCTGTCGGCTACCTAACGCAACCCTCCTCCTTTATCCGGGCTTGGGACCGGCAGTGGATAATATCCCCTGGCGGAGTAATGATGAAATGAAGTTTGAACACCATCTTCACATGGAGAAATTTCATGAGATGGTGGTGAATGAAGATAATTGATATAGTTGTGTTCCATAACTTAGTTGACATGGTGAAACCAACAAGTACAAATATCCAACTTATTTGTGTTTCATATTTGCTATCCAACAAACCACAAAACAAAATTTCATATTCCAAAGATCTTTTTCAATTCCAAATAAGTTGGATATGCTTCATATATGCCAAGTCAGAAATCTATAATACTGCAAAAACATCATAATTTTTGTATAAGAAGAACCCAAATAACACCAACTAGAAAATTAGCAAAATGAATTTCAATACATAGTTTCATGCCTTACTGAATGCTTTCAAAATTTTACTGTTTAAAGAGATTGAAAAAATAATCTTGACTCATCCGTCTACCATACTAGTCAAATGGTTACTGATCCTAACAACATTTGCAGCAAGGCATACATTTTATAAGTTCATTCTAACATATCTCATCAGGAGCCTTGTGCACTTTACTGCTCCTCTCAATTATGACCATGAGGTCACAGAACAAACCATGAAACAGCCTCCTTGTTTAGAGAACTACTTAAAAATGGCTAACAAATGTTAATTTGGTGCATCACCACAGAATGGCATTCCCACAAATTAAGAATCCCTCATTTAAATCACATATAGCCTGATAAAAACACCTAAAAATGGCCAATCTAAAATCTAAAAATTGAGGTGCATTGACACATACCACACATAGACCTGATTCACCTGAATCTCATACATTATATTGCTTGCTCAACTAATTTCATCTGTAATTAAAACCAGATCTTGGGCATCATCATCAGTTTTTCAAGATTACAATATGAAGAATGTTTGTTGCATTTTCCAAACTATGAAACTGAAGTGTTTTATATAGTAATACCCAAGATCGACTACTACCTGCAAACGTTCATAAGCTTTCTGCACTGCAAGAAACTTTTCCCTCCCTTCTGGATTTTTGTCTGGATGATATTTCATGGCAAGCTTTCTGTATTGTCTCTTTAGTTTTTCTTCATCAATATTCTCAATTTGTTTGGATATATTAGGAATCTCCTCAGAATGATTTTTAATGGCATCATCTCTGGACACATCATCCAAGGATATCTCTAGAATTTTGCAAGCTTCTTCTTCAGAAAGATCCATAGGTCTCCGTGTCAGCTCTTCACGCCACATTACGAGCAATGACTGAAGGAACTCAACATGTTCAACTATTGGCCAATTAGGAAATCGAATCTCATCACATAAGTTACGGAGGTAATAACGGTGACACCACATTTCGTCCTTTAACTCAGGATATGTCACTGGCGGCATAGGAGCATAATCATATAAAGAATGGCAATGCTGGGATAATTTCTGGGGGAAGTCACCCAAATGCTGCAAAACCTGAAGGAAAGAAGTACAAATTAAAAAAAATGAGAGAATATTTTTCTTTACATAAGAAGAAAAAATGCACATGAACCAAGCTTGTCATGCAGCTTAGTGTAAGTTCTCAATTACCTGACGGATGAGATTCTCTGCCCTCATTTTGTGAGTCCATATAATTTCTGGAGTGTCAGAATCAGAAACCATTGCTGCTGCAAATGCAGCAGGACCACTTCGATCCAGTACATAAAGCAAGGACTCAGGAAGAAGCCCACCCAACACACTCCGTTTTGCCAATGGCAATGAAGAAGAAACTGCAGCTTCTTCACCACCATGAAAAGCTTGATGGAGATGAGTAACTGAGAAGAGTTGGGCAATTGAGAAGAGATTTGAACCAGGGTAAGCCAAAGCAAAATAAAATGCTCCTGTACTGTATATCTTCATCATTGCCTTTGGATTTCTGGTGACAACAGCCTTCAGCAAAGCAGCAGCAGCCTCTACAATACTTGGTTCCCCTGTAAGCATACCCTACATTCCCAAACAACAGCAGAAAAAATACAAATAATAACGACATACCATCCAACTCTGATAGAAAGAGCAAGGACCATACTCAAGAACGTGCATACAGATATATAGTTTACATGTGTCAGTTAGAGTGATTGAGAGTTAGCCTTCAACTTGTAACAGACATCTCTCTACAAAGCCTCCAATCACCACGGGTTGCAACACGAATAATCAACAGATTTCTTTAACAAGGAGATACCCCTTTGTGGTTTCTTAATTTAAAATGAGGAAGAAACCAGGAGGTTTCTTTAAAAAGAAGAAACCACTTCAGTTTCTCACATGAATATGAAAACAGCTTCTGTGGTTCTCCTTTAAAGGAGAAACCACAGAAGCTGTTCCTTCATTAAAGAAAACACTTTCTGCAGTTTCATACTCAGTTTCTTCTTTAATTTAGAAACTGCCTTTGCTGTTTCTTCTATTATCTTGCAACCCCACTATGCCACCTCAAAAGTTCTTGCTCAGTGAAGGTGATATGATGCGAAATTTAGTATGGGAATTACTTTTGTTTGAATTTTAGTTTGTGATTTTTATTTTATTTTTTTGGTTAGCTGTTTCAGATTTTGAAAAAAGTCCGTACTTAGATATTGTTGAAAATAACCCTTTACTTGTACTGGTAAATTTGATAGCCATGATACCTGTGCAATATGTGGAAGACAGCGAGGACTTGACAAGATCCGCTTTACCCTAGGAGTTGGAGTTACTAATTCTCCAGCATCGTCTAAATCTGAATGTGCAGACACCATGTTGTGTAATATGGACAATGCAGCTTCCCCTACCTGTAAGCAGAGTCCATGTATTAGTACAGATTGAGGACAGTATTAAAAAGGAAGGAAAGTTTTGCACTTGGGAAAGGAGGCGAGACGGGGTAGATGAAATAACTACAGGTTCATGTATATGTTCAACTACTAGTATGACAACCAGCTACAGAAGTGAGGCCACCAAATAAGTCATCACATAAAACCCATAAGGAAAAACAATGAACAAGAAACTGCCACATCTAACTGTAAGTATTAATTGCATTTTACTGGTAAATATACATTCAAAGGGAAAGAAGTTGGTTTCATGATTCTACAGAGAAGCACCATACAGAGGTCCTACAGCTACAAGCTAAGGTATATCAAGCCTTTATCCCACTGTGGGGAAAATGAGCCAATGATCAAACAGTATCAAAATACTAAAGAATGAAAACATTAAGGAAAGATGAGATTCATCATTTTCCCATAAACAGAAAGCTAATTCTCACACAAATGTAGGTCCCATTTCAATGATAAAGCTATGCCATCATCTTAGATACTCCCAGTGGTTTGTACCCTCAATATCCCAATTTGTATCCTCTTGCCAAAATAACTAATTCAAAACACCAAGTTTTACTGCAAACAGATCCAATCAAGGCATTAATATGCCACGCACTTTTACTTCAAGTATATTTCAAAGTTTGCACTTCATAAACTATCTTCAGAAGTTCAGATGTCCAATAGTATAGTGCAAGAACAATAAGCTATCTTGAACATATAGAAGTATTCCATGTGCTCCACTTTATTTATTTGTCTTCAATTTTGTCTTATCATTACAATTTTTTTGATCTAAAATCTCTGTTCAGTAACATTGGACAACAAAATTCTTATTCTTTTTTTAATTACACTGGAGCGTTCTTAGGACTATATCTAATGCAGTACCTAATAATGGGTCTAGTAAATATGACAAAAGAGGGTTGTCAGGTCCCGAGCCTGACTTGTGATTTTCTTGAAGATAGAATTGAGAGAATAGGAGAAACAGAGAGAATTTGGGAAGGATCAGACAGAATAAGGGAGAATATCAAAGAGAAAGATAGGGAGATAGACATGAGATGGAGAGAATTAGAGAGAACCCGAGAGAGAAAACGGGAAAATTTCAGAAAGAAGGGAATAACTTTTCAATTAAGCATAATCTCGGTCAAGAGTTGTACAGTCTCATATAGAGACTATTCCACCACTTTAACAGAGCAGTTTCCACTCCACCACTATGAGGTAACTTCTCCTAAACTATCCCACGACTGTAAATAAAGCAATAACTAACCTATTACACAGACTAATACAATCTGTAAAAATAAAAATTAAAAATTACTAACCTAGATCGTGACATTCCCTCCCCCTTAAAGATTTCTTGTCCACAAAAATTCTCAGCAGCTGGTCCTTCATCCCAACCCTGTAGCATCTTTGCCTCCTTCCAATCCTTCCATGCACAGTAAGTGCCTTTTGCATTGGTGCCCTGGACTGAATTTCTCTCCACACCTGTAGCACAACCCTAGCTATCTCCTTTGATCCATGGATAGGGATTTGGCTGGAGTAGTAACCCTAGGGCTCCATCCTGATGTTGCAGACCCCAAAATCTCTTCCAGCGCTGACTTGTCGATGGTTGAATTTCCATTGGAAGGTGGTGCCTTTTAAGGATTGCTTCCAAGGCCATCTCTTGTAACCTTGCCTTCTTAGCAGCCTGCTTAACAGGCTGCATCATCTTAGCTGTGGGCCTCAGTTCATCTTTTAAGCCGCTCACAAAGGCTTAGGGACCTCAGTTCCTCAAAACGGACCTGGTAGTCTAGTACCAATCCTTCCTGTTTCAACTTATTGAACTCCTCAATTGTATCAGCTATAGATTTCTCCCCAAACCTGTCCCAGAGGTCTTCCACAAATTTGGTCCAGTTTGCATCCACCCTCACCTTGTTCCACCCTTGATACCAAGCATCAGCCATGTCATTGAAGTAAGCTGCTGCAAGGTTAATCTTCTGAGTCTCGGCCACATTATAATATTGGAAAAACCTCTCACACCTCCTAACCCACCACCTGGGTCTAACACCTTCAAGTATGGGAATTTCCAGCCAAGGTAGAGGTGTATGTTGGTGATTTGGGTGGGATCCCCTTGCCTGGAATGCAGGGTCTAGTACCGGTTGTTCCTCATCTTCCTGTGAAGTGGAAGCATGAGGAGGAATGCCTGCTCATGTCAAGATTGGTTCTGACACAGCTCTTGGAGGAAAATCTTCAGGCAAGCTTGCCTGGGCTTCTTGGAAAACATCCTCAGGAGCCCATCCAACCTGTGGCTGATGTTATCCAACCGCTAGCCCATGTTAGCTACTTCCTTCTCCAGTGATTGCACAGCCTCTCTGGTGGTGGCATTGGTGGCTGTGTTCTCCTCCCAGCACCCAACTCTTCCCGAGTATGCCGCAAAACCATCTCCATGGCCTCCAGCCTTGTCTCTAACTGCTTCGTGCAGGTTCCCTCTGCCATTTCCTCAGTCGATTTCTTACAACCTCACCCTGAACAGCCAATGTAACTGCCTCTAAATTACAGCCACTGCCTTTGAACTGCTTCCAGGAACCAGCTTGTCCTGCTCGCCTGCAAATTCTTGAGTGAAAATGTCTAGATCCAGCCAAGAATTAACACTCTGATACCAATTTGTTAGGGTCCCAAGCCTGACTTGTGATTTTCTAGAAGATAGAATTGAGAGAATAGGAGAAATAGAGAGAATTTGGGAAGGATAAGACAGAATAAGGGAGAATATCAGAGAGAGATAGGGAGATAGACAAGAGATAGGGAGAATAAGAGAGAACCCGAGAGAGAAAATGGGAGAATTTCAGAGAGAAGGGAATAACTTTTCAATTAATCAAAAGCATAATCTCAATCAAGAGTTGTACAGCCTTATATAGAGGCTATTCCACTACTTTAACAGAGCAGTTTCCACTCCCCTGATAGAGGTTATTGCTCCTAAAATATCCCACAACTGTAAATAAAGTAATAACTAACCTATTACACAGACTAAATAATCTGTAAAAATAAAAAATTAAAATTAAAAATTACTAGCCTAGATCGTGTCAAGGGTAAGCCTGTAGCAACTGTCGTTTAACTCCTCTGTGACTTGAGAGATTCAAGTTGTAGAAATAGCCTCTTTGCAAAAACAGCAAGGCGAAGGCTGAGTATAAAACAACCCTTCCCCAATCTTCGAAAGTGGGGAGTCTTGTACATTGGAATTTCCTTTTCAGTAAATGCAACAAAAAACACAATGAAATTACTAAACGTATTTCCAAAAATGTAACCTCAAATAAAACCCATGGAATTGGAAATAGTGAAAAGAAGAAGAAGCATTTAGCAACTTCATTCCACTTAGTACAACATACAGACTATTCAAATCAGATAATAAATCTAGTCATCATACATCATTAATTGTGAAACTATAACAATAATTGTGCAGTAAAGAACAAACAACTATTTTGAAAGGTATCCGCACAAGCACAAAAAGAAAATTCAGTGCAATTAAGCATCAGCTGTGCCACTTGATAGAAGTACACTTCCCTATAATTAACTGTATCCGCAGCCCAGAACCCACCATATAATTTTTTTTAACACATAAGAGAATTACCTGGGTTGGGGTAAGAACAGGAACCCGAAGAGCCATAGCCCAACGAAGTTCACGTATATCTCGCAATCTCTTCCAGTCTAGCATCCCTGATGCCCAGCACCGTGTTGTCCAATCAATAGCTTTCTTTGACCACAGCCTTCTGATAGCATCCTTTTCCAGGGGTCCAACTTGTGCACCTTCCTTGTCAATATACATCCATTCCTTAAGTGGCTCCATGAAAGCAGTAGCAGCTATCAAATTGGATTGCAAAGGAATAGCTGTTCTTTCTGAAGCTTCATGAACTACTGTCAGCAGATCAACAGCTAGTACACACCCTCCAACTAGTACAGAAGCCTCTACATTTGATAGAACTTTCATTAAAACCTGCAAATATAGCCAACAATACAGTAAGTGCGGAGTTATGATGATGTAGTTCTTACTTCTCACACTTGCTACTTCCTTCAACAGGCATCTTACAATTTCAACCAGTTCCATGTGTAGCTGTTAATTCAACCAGATGTGTCTTGACGGTACACATTAGAAGAGCAGTGCATATATATGTCTAGACTACCAAGTTTCATTTGAGATGGGAGACTGATCTAAAAGGATCTAGTTTGCAACTATGAAATTAGAAAAATCTGGTTTGATGGATAGAGAAATTTCCAAGCAGATATAGATGGACATAAACAGTGTTATATGGCAAACCTAATCAACTAAGGAAGAAAGCATCAACTTGTTGGGCTTGATAGATTTAGAAATAGAAGAGAGAAAGTGCTGCCTATCCTCACCCTACTAGTTCCCATGAAGATGAGTTCAGCTTGCCTCATTTTACTGAGAATTATAGCCATGAGTCAGCTTTGAGAGAATCAAGGTCCAGGTGGCATAAATAAAGGGAGAATGCTACATCGTAACTATGACAGTTAAACATGAACAACAACTACCATTTGATTTCAATGACATCTATGATATCGCACGTGCATATACCAAGGCACTTTATTTTTATTTTTTTGCTAATAAGGCTTTTTTTAAAGTACCATTCACACATATTTCATTCTGTCAGCTATCAATCAAAAGCATGTTTTTTTGGGCAGGACATTTGAGAAATACACTCACCAGCGAATCTTTTGCTTAGTTTGGATAAAAAGATGGTTTCACGTGACACAAGTGAAAATAGGAGGAACACTTTATGAAAAATATGCAAAAATGAGAAGTAAACAAGGATACAAGGATGGTTGTCCAGATAAACTGGCTTTGGTACATGCCATGCACCTTTTCTGTTGGCTTAATCAAAGTTCAAACACAACATAATATTTATGTAAACTAACTAGTTCCATTCAAATAAAAACCTCATATAGATAAAAATTGGATGTGAAACAATTACTAGGTGTTTCCGGACTAGAGTGTACCTAAAATAAAATCTAATAGTTAAGGAGGAAGCAGGATATAACCCTGTAATGGTTTCTGACACCTGGACAAAAACATGCATAAAATGTGGTACCAAACATCGGGGAATTAGTAGGCTGAAATCTTATAGCATGGTTATGAGGTTAAAAACCTAGTGGCATTGTTGAACCGAAGCAAAACAAAGTGCTCATCTCACTCATATGGACATATCTTTCCTGTTCATCTATCTGCTAGCTCAACAATACTCTGAAAAACAGTTTGTTTGCATGACAAAGACTGGTTGTTTTCAGCAGCCTCTGCCGCCAGTCCACTCCATATAAAAGAGAGATGGGAAATCTTCCAAGAGCGAAAGAGAATGAAATGTACTAAGTGGAAGTTAAAATGGGCCACTTCCAGACAAAAAGCATGCTTCACTTACCCTTTTCTAATACATGATGCCTAAATTAATTCTAAAACATGGACTGGACCACATGCAAAATGAAACACATGCATAACATAAAATTCTAGAATCATAATAACTGGAGGAGGTTATTTATGCAATAGAAATTGGTGATCAGTTATTTAAACTCTGAATGGGAAATAGAGCTTTACAGGTCCATAACATGAGCAAAAATGATTTCTCTATGCAAGGTCAAGGATGTACCTTAGGACAAAACAACCCTTTTTCTGTAATTTTTTTTTTAAATGGAATAACACATGAAAGTATACAAGCACAGTAAAAATGCAAAGAGGAAAGAAATTCACAAAAAAGGACATTAGCATAGTCAAGAAAGAAAAAATCTGCAAGTAATCTTCCATCAGTAACTTTGCCATGTCCACCCTAGCAAAATACTAAAGAAAAGAAGTTTGGCTATAGCAATGTCTCATTCCGTATATATCATACAAAATTCAAGTGACAGAGAATTGGTTCCATATATAAAATACAAAGTTCAATGACAGAGAAATGGTTGGCCACTCAAGTAAAAAGGAAAAATAAACAAAGAAGGAGACAAGCATGTAAACACAATTTAAGACGCATGAAACATATGCTGCGACATAGGGAGTCCCAAAAAAGGTGCACCATTAGCATGCCTGGTTGTAATGCAGTTTCATGTATCCTGAAGCATTGAAGTGATTCAAAACCTCATGACCAACAGACATCCCTTGAAAGGAATATTATCTATGAAATAAATAAGCTAATAAAGAAGTGACAAACAAAGAAGCAAGGAACACATCCATGAACCAGTTGGAAGAATGGGAAGGAAGCATGAAACAATTTTGTATGTACCTTCAGAAGTAGAAGAAGGCGATGCCTCAAAGCTTTATCATCGGTCCTATCCAAAAGAACTGTAATATGCGCTGTGCCTTCAAAAGGGCCGATTGTTCCATAATGTTGCTCATATACAATTGCCATTGCCCTTGCACACAGCTCTCTGACTGAAGAGCCTCCCCCTCCCCCAAAACCATCCAATCTTCCCATGTCGCACCAATCATCAGATGCGCCCATTTCATCAGGAACAGCACCATCTACAGTAAGTCCTATGTCTGCATCACACAGGAAGCGATGATACAGGGCTCTAAAGAAAGCAACTGGGTCACGCAATGGAAAATCCTGGGCCCTGCCACTGCTTCCACTCTCCAGCAGCAAGCGCAAGTAATATTGGCCCACACAGACTTCTTTTGACAAGCTACGGTAGCTAACAGAAAACTCAGCATAATTCCATGATATCTGAGGAACACTATCTTGCCCAGTCATAATCTCCACAGCAGACCCTCCAGGAACAATATCTTCTGTGCGTTCCTTCTCAACATCTAAGTTATGAACCTCTGCCTGCAAAGCCTGTCTCAACTCCTGCCGGGTCCTCTCATTCCATATCAAATCTGCCCGGTTATGATCGAGACTAAAAGCTCGCCAAAATTCAGGCCAGTTACAAAGTAGCCTGCCAGAACCAACAGGTGTGTTCTCCACAACAACCTGAGCAGGAGCAGGAATGCTTGCATTTTGTAAACCAACCACATTAGAGTCAGAATTAACTGGACTTGAAGCATCCAATTGAACAGAAGCAGAAGCATTCACTGATTGAGGACCTGATGAAGCTATAGTTGTTGAATAATCCACTTGTGGAGCGCCTGTGGAAGGCAATTCACTAGGCAAGTTATCACCTGAATAAACTGGATAAGAGCTTGTGGCAGGAACCTGTGAGGAAATTGGATCTGCCGTAGGTTTTTGGGAGCTATCTGAACCCTTCAAACCACCAGCACTTGTCAGCCGGCCTGGATCACCTTCAAAGTTACTAACTGGAGACATGGGGGGACCCTGGGAAGTTATTCCTTTTCCTGAACCCCTCCTCCTCTGCTGAAGCAATCGTCTCTGTCTTCTACTCAAGGACGATCCTTCTTGACTAGATATAGTTTCTGCACCTTCAGGAGAAACCCCATCTGAGTGTGTATGCAGATAAGCAACAAGCCCAGGAGGAAGCACTCTAGACAGCAAGTCAAGAGCAGGTTGATAAGAATCTGCCCAAAGAGCAACAAGCTGTCGGCTAATTTCACGACGTTCACCAGCAGGAAGGAAAAAAGCATGTAGCAGATGCCGCAATAAAGCTCCATCACGCAAAGCAGCACCACGCATGGAGTCTGCTGCAATTGCATCTTCTTCTGCAATTGTGCGCATGATCACAGCAACTGTCTCTCTTACACTTTCAGCAGGATGACCAAACAGTGCAAACAAGCGACGTCGCAAGCCTGCAACTTGGCGTAACAATTCAACAAAAACAGTATATTGAGTAGTTTCACCAAGTGGTTCACAGATCATTGCCTCAAGAACTTCCACAACAGACATTGATAACAAAGGCGATATAGACATAGGTTTTAGTCTGTTGACAAGGATAATAACATTGCTAATATTAGCAAATAATACAGACTTTGTGTGCATAATTGTAGCATGCCACTCTCCTTTTGTGTCTGTCTGTATATTCATATCACCAGGACCACCACCTATAAGCACTGCAATTAATCCAGCAGCTTCAGCAGCAACCCCTTCTGAACCATTTCTAAGTAAACCCATTATTCTTCCAACAGCAGCTGGGAAAGCCATCACATGTGATGCAGCACTTCTTGATACCAGCAGTCTGCGCAAACATGCAATGAAACCCATCACAGTTGCAGCTGCTTTAGGAGAAGGGGGAGGCAAGGGAGGAGACTCTGGGGGGAGATTCGGCGCAGCTGGGAGCATTGTGATCAAAGCCATCAAAGTCACTTCAGGTACTTCAATGTTAGGAGGCACTCCACTATAAGGAATACATGCATTGAACTCTCTTATTCTACGCCACAACTTAGCTCTTGATCCAGGAATGGAACCTCCTTCAGCCACAGCATCCTTGGCAACAGCTGCCAAGTGTTTCAAATGCATATTTGTAGTTTCCATGTCAGCAACAGGACGTTGTCCAATAGAAATTTGGTTCATTTGCAAATGAACTCTCCCACAAGGTGGATCAATTCGATGACCAGGCATGGTTAACCTTGGGAGTACAGGTACTGGGCATTGACCCTGCACAAGTGAAAATACACATGTAAACCACATTTTCTGAAACAATACTCATAAGTATGACCAGAAAAACTCATAAGTTGCAAGATACAATTTATCACAATAAAAATATGCATTTATCATCTAAACTATCCAATCTCACAAAATAAATCCAAATTATTAACCAGAATAGTGCACATCTACCTACTTCTGTTTGCAACACATCCCGAACTGCTGCAAGCAAGCTATCACGTGATGTGCTAGCATAAACCTGGGAACCAACCTTAACAGTCAGCAGGTTACGAATATACAAATACATATTAGAATGCTGGGCAAGTATGTACACAACATGTGCAAAGTATGAGCATAACTGAGATTATAATGTTATGGTAGATGTGTAGCCATATAATAAAAGACAAGATTAGAAATGAGGTTATATTCAATAAGGTCGGAGTGGTGCCGATTGAAGATAAGGTGCACAAAACACAATTAAGATGGTTTGTGCACGTGAGAAATCTGAAGACAGTGGATGGAATAGAAAACATTTATAACAACCAAGGTAGAGGAAGACTAAAGAAACTTAGTAGGAAACTCTTTTAGTATGACATGGAGTATAATGGCCTCAAAAATAAATATGCTCATAGATTGAGATGATTAGTGAGCTAGAGTTCATATAGCTAACCCACCTAGTGGGAGTAAGGCTTACTATTATTATTAAAATATAGATATGCATAACAAACAGGAAAGTGGTAACAGTTTCTTACATGAATTGGGCATCCATCACTAAATTCAATTGCAAACATCTGGGGCTCCTCAGCAAATCGAACAAGAGAGCTGACTGCAGATAAAGGACGGACAATAACAGCCTGCATGCATGCAACAGCTATAAACACTGTGTAGTCCAAATGTTTTTTTTTTTTTTTTTCTTTTCACTCAGACAAGTAAGACAATAGAAGAGACCACCAAAGACATAGCCCAATACAAAACACCCAGCTCAACTGCTTGCAGAAAGCAAAGCAAAACAAAAACTAAAAAAAACATAACAGCTCATCCAGAAACTGAGAAAAAGACAGAACAGAAATCAACAAGAACAAGATAACTAGGAGAGGAATGATAGAGCCTTTGAAGGAGTTGATCATTCCATATATTTGCTCAGAACCTCAAAAAATTGCAACTGAAAAATTGCAACACAAACACCAATGTGAACATGCAAATAGCCAACTGGATCAGGGTTTGTCCAGACTTGAGAAATTATATTATCTGCATCATCAGAGCACTGGGATTTAAAAATATTCCAGGCACACTCTAATTTGTTTCAAAATATTCTGGTTTCACCCACCAACTCCATGTGCAAGCATGCAGGTGAAGGAACAAATATATGCCCATTATCTGTAGTTAATGCAATGCATTTCGGATGGTTTGCATATATGATTACAAGGCCCAACCACAGGACACCCAGCCCAGGGCTATGAAGGATAAAAAAGCAGGTAAGCCTATGAGAAAAAACATTGTGCATGTTGTTAGATCTGCATTCATTATTTGGACTCCACTGCCTTTGATTTTTGGGAAGCAACCAACAAAGAGCATTTATAGTTTGTGACATAATATCCTTGCAGACCAGCACATAAATCTGGCACAATAATCCTAAGGAAAGAACCAAACTTGCACCAAGAAACATGGGTAGAAATAAATGGATCTATCATAGGTGTAGGACAAATCTAAGACCTCCAAGGGAATAAATTGCAACATCCATTCACAGAGAAATGTCAGAAATAAGAACACATGAAATGTCAGAAATAAGAACATAAAAAGGATCAGCAGTAAGAATCAATGGCGTTTATTATATCAGCTAGTAGCATCTGAGAGATACAGGCATCTCAAAAATGATGCTTTCTTTTCTTAACAATTTCTTTAAATTCCTCTAAAAATGAAGACAGTGTAGAAAGACCTAATGAGAAAATATATACCCTTAGTCAACAGGCTAGGGTGCAGAATTCCATCTTTTTAATTGTCTCAAAAGTATAGGCTGCATTTTAATCTAATAGAAGGATCAAACTAACGAGCCACATGATGAAACTTTGGGAGAGGAAAAATGAGCAAAGGTTAAAGAGAGAAATTAATGTTTTTGAAAACCAATTTTGTTTTATGCTTGGTGGGTTAATGAAAGCCATATACTCATTGAGACGCTTAATGGTAAGTCCAACGATAAACAAAAATATTAGCATATGGTATTTATAGATTTAGAAAAAGCTTATCATTGTTGTTGTAGTAAGTACTTACCCATTTCCAACAATACCTACTTAATTTCCATGATACATCATGTAAGGGATGGAATTAAGTCTTGCTAAGTAATTGTCATGTCCCTAGGGTTCATGACTGGTTTAAGATGTAATTAGAAGGAAATTCGGAAATTAGATCGGAAGAGATGGGAGGAAGTTAGGGAGAACAAAACAGTGAGGGAAAGAAAAGGGAAAGAAAGAGAGAGATTAGAGAGAAATTGGAGAGAGATTGAGAGAATGCAAGAGAGGAAAATAAGAGATTTCAATATCAATTTTCAGCATATCCAATAAACTCCTAACAGCAGCCTTATATAGGCATCATTGACTTCTAATAGCCTAACCACTTGCTAACAATATATCCTAATAGTTATTATAAACCTATTACAAGATTAACCCCTTTATTATATTCCTATTATAACATTGACCCTCCTATACTCCTAGGTACATGACAATTCCCTCCGCCTTAAAAAGTTTCTTGTCCCCAAGAAACTTATTATCATTTAGCTGCTCTTTCTTCATCCCACTCCGACCTTCATTTTCTGTTCAATCTCTTTTTCCCTCTTTCTCCTTCTAGGCTTCTTCTTCTTTGTTCTTAGGATTCCAAGAATTGTCACGGGCATAACTTGGACCAGCACTTCAATAGGGGCAACCAGATTGACCTCAGTGGCTTCAAATTCAAATCTGAGTGCTTGAATAGCAGACCGAAGCTTATAGTCCTCAACATTGTTGTCTATGTTTCTTATGAATAGAGTTCGAGATGGTTGTTCCCCATGAGGATGTTCTCCATAAATCAAACTAATAGATCCTCTAGAATGACAATAAGGAAAGCTATCTTTTCCCAAGTCCAATTCTCCAATACTGCCAAAAAAATCCAAATCTTTAGTATCATCTCCAGCCTTGGATTGGGGCACATAGTCAACCCCATTAGTCACCCCCGACAGTAAGTCATTGCCATTAGGGAAAGGTTTTCCAATAGTTTGTGCCTCAATTCCCTCAAGGGATTCAAGAGGTTCCTTAGCAATTAAACCATCTGCCCCTGTCGGAAATTCTGCCACATCTTCGTCTTGTTCATTGGAATTCTTCTGAAGCTCACTGTCAACAGCTTTCTCCTCCACATCAGCAACATCTTCTTCTTTTAGCTTACTGGAATTCACTCCTGCTGAATAGTTGTCGGAATCCATCCTCTTTTGGTTAGAATTTCAGAATGATCATCTGCAACATTCCTTCTCAGTTTGATGAAGAATTCTGCTGGAAACTTGTAGTTATACTCCTTACTCAGCATCCTTGCAAACTCTTGAAGCTCTTCTCGTATTACACAGCCAAATTCCTCACACATTTTGCTAACCCAAGGGTCTAATGTCCGTTTCCGTGCCTCATGATTCAGCCCAAACTCTTCACGTTTTCTATTGTATCCCACTGAAAATGCAGCATCCTTCTACTGCAGAGGAGACTCCAATTGTTTCATACGCAAGCTATCCGTGATGGCAGAATTCTCAAGAGCAGGACAAGTCAAAGGCCAAGGCATAGGAGCTTGATACATCCTTAATCCAACTCTTCCGTGAACAAATCGGGTTCTTAGTTAGAATCGCCTCAAACGCAATTCACTGCCCGTGGAATTCTCGTCTCTGATTTGCTGGTATGCAATGTCGGACTTCTAATTGGAATCTCCTAAATTACCACTAGATCAGTTCCGATAATGACTGAGGTTGTCTTCCTCAACTGCTACTGCAACAGCTCGGAAAGTAGCAGCGAATCAAACGGCTGCCCCGCCTTCATAGTCGAACCTTCTATCTTTCCTCAACAAAGAGATCGACGGCTAAGAATGTTCAACGGAACTCGCCGGAAGCTACTCCTCCTACTTCTCCTTCAGATCCGAGCCAACCTCTCCTCCTTGTGCGTCGAAATCAATTCCGCAATTCACCACAGCAAAATCCAGATTCCGCCAAGCTCTATAAGTTCCGCCTGCCTCACTCCTCCTTTAGTGATCAACCTCGGCTGTAGCTTCTTCGAAATTCTCCAGCGAACAACTTCAAGGTTGGGATGGCCTTGTTCGTCTGGAAATTCCGATCAACTGGACTTCCCTATCAGTCGTCTTTATCAAGCCTGTCTCTCAAAACCGAGGTTGCCTTCACTGCCTCCACAATATGGATCGTAATCACACCACCGGAATTGCCAACCGTGAGGTGATTGGGAATGACGAATGAGTACCGGAGGACGGTCGCCGAAGATTTGTTCAGATCTGTCTCCAAATTCCGCCTCATATCTCACAGCCGAGAGTCATAGCTCAACTTCCTAAATTCACTCCCTATCCGAAACTAATTCTGGGATGGCGAATTGCAAGCGTTATTCCGCTTCAAGTCGAACTTGCTTTGCTCTGCTTCGCCTTTCAAGAATCGAATCTAGAGGTGCTCGACCCACTCCACCTTCAATTTTCCAAGTTTAATTCCAATTACTGGTTCAGCTATGGACCTCTATTAACTGGATCGGCGACAGAAATTAGCTCCTCATTCGATCAACGTTGATTTGGCTCGCCGAAAATCGCTTGAGGCTCTGCTTCGCTCGCGTCTTCCTTCTCGTCATCTACTCACGATCAAAGTGAATTCAAGATCGCCAATGGAGTTCCCACCCAATCACCGACCACTTGTTGGAATTCACCTGGATCCTTGAATCGATCTTGATTCTCTTCGGATGCTTGCACTCGCCTATCACACCGTAAAGAGTGGAACTTGTTGGAATCCTTGTGTTTGCTGGAACCACCTGAAGTCTCTGCTCTATCGATTACGCCGAGAGTCGTCGGAATCAACAGCTACCAATTGCAGGAATTTATGCAAGGAACATGCTCTGATACCAATTGTCATGTCCCTAGGGTTCATGACTGGTTTAAGATGTAATTAGAAGGAAATTCGGAAATTAGATCGGAAGAGATGGGAGGAAGTTAGGGAGAACAAAACAGTGAGGGAAAGAAAAGGGAAAGAAAGAGAGAGATTAGAGAGAAATTGGAGAGAGATTGAGAGAATGCAAGAGAGGAAAATAAGAGATTTCAATATCAATTTTCAGCATATCCAATAAACTCCTAACAGCAGCCTTATATAGGCATCATTGACTTCTAATAGCCTAACCACTTGCTAACAATATATCCTAATAGTTATTATAAACCTATTACAAGATTAACCCCTTTATTATATTCCTATTATAACATTGACTCTCCTATACTCCTAGGTTCATGACAGTAATCAATTAGAAATGATAGAATACCTACTTAATTTCAATGATACATCATGTAAGGGATGAAATTAAGTCTTGCTAAGTAAACAATTAGTGGAGATGCACATACACCCCCTACCCACAACAACTTCTGCATTTTCTCAAAGTGGATGATAACATTTCAGGGACCATAACTTCAGGCATGATAATCTATTTGGGCTAAAACACAATTAGCTCCTACTTGTAGCAGTTTGTGTTGTAGAGGCACAGAAAGTAATACTAGAAAAAGATACAATTGTTCGAACATCTAAAACAAGATAGAAAAACTATATTCCAGCTTCCTTTATATGCACTGGATTTTGATTTCTTGTAGGACTACCATAATCCTAGACTGACACAACGTTCAGAGAGTCAGAATAATGTAAAATTTTGCAGATTTGATTCTAGAAGTGGAGGATAAAGTTTTCACCAAATAAACTAAAAACTAATTCAGGCTCAGTTTATCATACACCACATCTCTTTACCTGTTAAGACTAACATGAACACAATGTCAGCAGAGTCCACATATCAGAAAACATGAGAATTATATTTTGCAAGTGCTTCTCAACTGTTAAACACCATAATTGTAAATGCACCAGAGCATAACACCATAATTGCTTTTTTCTGCAGGAATAGATATCTACGGGCATAATACAATCCTTAGTACCAACTTCAATAATTGAGAAGACATGCATATATAGATATTGATAAGTAATGCTTGAGAAGAAATTTGGGTACTTCTCAACTGTGTGAACAAAAGACCTCACTCACACTCCACTCCAAAAGACAACAATCTGGATTTATAATTAAATCCAAACTAATGCAAACACCATTGGAAGCATGCATAAGCAGAACATTTGGCATGTGCACAAGAAGGAAGCTCTAATACTGTGGCATCTTTCTAAAGCCTATATAGATTATGTAATCAGCTTACTTCATAGTTGTCTGGTCGCCTTTCAACAAGTGATACCCTTGTAAGAATGAGTTGACGAGATACAGCATCACCTTGTTCCCCAAGTCCTCCCTTTGGTCCAATTCCCAAACTCAAACCGGAAACATTTAAAGTTCCACGAGCAGCAGATCGCAATCTTGTTACAGCCCAAGCACCACAAGGAGTTTCTTCTGCCCGAACAGCCTCCTTGGCTTCACATGATGTGTCCAAAAATTAACAGAAAGCATCAAATAACAAAATTAGGAGGAGAAGATAAATTTTTGGTATAATAAAGAGAAAGGAAGAAGAATGAGTGAATTAATGAGCATAAAATTTAAATCAGCAAAAAAAAAAAAGCATAAATTTTAGTATTAGGATACCCCTTCTTTTAATATACTCAGCAGGAGTGAGTAATTGGGAACTATCCATGGATAGTGACAACCCAACCGTTGACTTTGCAGTTTTTGTCTGAAAAAATATTTAAGAGCATCAGATTGAGGCAGAGTAGTTTATAGAACAAAAATATGAATCAAGAAGGCAATTAGTTTCCTGCAGTGCTTATGCACTTAGACTAGTAGGAGAGATAGCAGGTTATGGTTATATTGGAAACATGCAAGAGATAGTATTGAAACCATAACTAATTATCAGAGAGGAACACCTTACCAAACTGGATATGATAGCAGTGTTTGAAGTCCCTGAAGCAGCTTGAAAAGCTTTAGATTTTCTTCCATATGAAGGACAAAGAACAAAACCTCCATGCTCAACATTTTTCTTCCCGTAAGTGTCAGATAGCAATATTATTGCAGGTGAATCCATGTCTCTAAAATCCAAGCACCAACGAAGATCTCCAGATCTTAATTCAATAAGTTCAACTCCAACATAGGTAACTTTCATTTTCTGTAGAAACCATTTGTCCAGATGTTACTAGTGCAATAGTAAAATGATCAGCATAACCCATTTATTATTGGTTATTAATGCACCACAACTCAGCTATCCAGCAGAAACACTTAAAACAGTTAATGATCAGCAGAACTTCATCACTGGCCACCACTAGTGGCGGTTTTTTCAGTTTTTTGTAATGAGAAAGAAAGTGGAGAAACCCTGGCCTAGTTAAAAATATAACCTAACTTGAGTTTAATTGATGGCATTTCGCCAAAAACTAGCGGATGGGGTGTCCAAGTAGAAAAGGTTGACTACAGACACCTCCAGGGACAAAAATAAAAATAGGAGGTCCGAGGGCTACCTTTTTTTTTTTATTTCCATTACTAGTTAGGAGTTTAAAGGCCATGGTGTATGGTCATCAAAAGCTTTTGTCCTATAATGGAAAATGGAGCAAACACACAACTAAACCTGACTGACATTTCAATTTTGGGTCTGATTTGATTTGATTTTGTTTCTTTTTCTAGATAAATGGAAAGCAAATATACCAAAAAGAGCCTAGAGACGAATTCTATATAAAAAAAACAAAAGAAAAGCCTATATATCTGCAAGCTAATACATTTACTTAGGTCCTCCTGGATTATCTTTTCAGCCAACCTAACACCTTGGATGTGGACAACAAGCTCTTCAAACTACTACCTTTTTCAAAATAGTACTAGCCAGAAAACCCAAAAAAACAAAGGAAGGGCATTTACTTCAGACAGCATATGATATCAATTTGATATTGGGAGTTGAGCCAATCAAGTCAACATATATTCTATATTAGCAAAACTCAGGGACCAAGAACCGATATTTATCCACTGTATTAAGGTACTTGGAGACTTGGGGTAGAGGTTTGGAAAGGAAAAAAATAGAGCATATTTTCTATATTAGTTTGGCTATTGATATAGATGGCTAAAGGTATAGGATTCATGTAACCAACCGTACCTAGTGGGATTAAAGTTTGTGACTGTTGTATATTTTCAACTTTAGTTTCTTGAATTATTTTCCTAGGGTTTCTTTGATGCCATGACTAATAGCATTCAAGTTGCTATCCAATTGATTTGTGCATCTTTAGGCCTTTTATTCAGGTTTGTCTGGGTTATCTATCCAACCAAGCTAACTAACACCATGCACGTGAACAATAATCTCAACAAATCATGCGTTCTTTCTAATAGTTATTGCCAATAGAGTTTTGTATTATCCAAATATACTTTGCATTCAATAGTGTGCTTCTGCTTTTATGGTGCCTTTGTCCAGATTATGTTCTCATCAAGAAAGTAGTTACTCTAGATCACAGATATGACCTCACACAAACAGATAGTTCTAGGTTGCAATTAGGTGTTGTTTAAGAAAATTTACAGATTCTGGATCATCAAATAATCCTTCAAACCTAAGCCAGTTACCTAACTTGTACTTATTAATAACATAGCATCACAAAAGATATTGATGCTGAAGAAAAGTTAATACTTACATAAGGAACCCATTCCGAAGTTCTTCGGCGAAGATGAAGGACAGGAAATTCTGCAACTGGCCCAATCCTATTCCACCTTATTCTGTGCAACTCAGTCAAAATGCTCCCCTTGTACTTTGAAGAAAGCTTCATATTTTTGAACTTCCCACGGCCATCAGTTCGAACACTGATGTTAAATTCCTGCGAACTGTCATCCCTCCCTAAAATAGGTGCCGCCCCTTCGAAATCACTCCCCACGTCATAAGAATTTGTCACAGAGAGTGTCGAAGGGTCTAGTGTAATGATCGAGAAATTGGATATGCAGAGAATTCTCTTATACCGGCCTCGCCATGAGTGCTTAACCACCATGTACCGGGCCAGGTACTCCTGCTCTTCAACTGAGTTAGGATGTGGAGATGGGGCGGAGGTGGATAATTCTGGCGGAGGTTGGTGGTTATCGGAGGCGACAACATGTCGGCTTACAAAATCCATATGAGGAAGGTACGCGAGAGTGTGGGTTCGAGGCGGGCTAGGGCGGAGAAAAAACCATAGTCCCGAACCGCGCACCGCCGACGGCCCGCTCTGCCGAGACTGATTCGCCCCCAGTGCTTCACGTTTACGCTGAAATCTCTATTGTTAATCAAACCCAAACTCTATCCAACAAAACCCTATCTCTCATCAGTGATTCAAAGTATGAACAATTTGGAACCTTCACCACGCAAAATTCACCCAAAATTTCCCCTCGGAACGCTCTTCGCACTGCTCAAAGCAAACCCTACCTAACAAAACTCTATCCCTTGCCCGAACTGATCAGCAGAAATCAAACCCTAGCCAAATTCGAACCGAATCAGCAAGACGGTCAGAAATCAGTGGAGACTAACAGACACATAATCAAACATTCGTACACAATATTCATATGTTTTCGCTACGTATGTGCAAATTAGCCTCAACCGTTCCCCTCACTGGCCAACGCAAAACCCTAATTATCGCCGCGACTGATCAATCGAATCAAAATGGCAATCAAACTTCGATCAACATCGGCAACGAAATGCAGACATCAGCAGATGCGAAAATGGATTATACATGCGAGTGGTTTGTGTCTGCTTGAGATCGAAGAATCGGGTCGCAGTGAAATTGGCGGAGGATCGGGGAGGGGAGAATAGTTCTTCAAATGGCGGTTGATCGAAGAGTGAAATGGGAAAGGATGGGAGGACAAAGAGAGAGAGAGGGGGGTTGGATTCGTGGTGGCTGGACAGTGTATACTCTTACGAGCCTGTCATTTTAACTTGTGTCACAGCTGTTTCGATAAGCTCTTAATGGGCAAGAAAACAAAATAACCAAAACTAGGTTGATGACAAATTTGACAGTGCTTGTTGTTTTCATGGGACTGAAATGTCTTTTCGCCACCCAAAATTGGTTATGTCATCACATATTATAATCATTTTTTTTATAATTAGAGTTTAATTTCTTTTATGATAAATTTGCACACATTATTTTCTTTGTGATCAATAATTATACAAATTAATAGATAATTAAATATAAACTAATTAAAATTAATTTATTGTAAAAAATATTTGATCTCTCGTAACATTTGAGATGACATTTTCATATTGATAATATTATATCTTTCTATTGATTAGACACATAATATGATACATTTAATGTGAGAGTGTTATTCTTAAATATTTAAGTAATATTTATATTTTATATATTTATTTATACATATATTTTATTGTAAAGATTAATAGGGATTATTTGGGGGTTTGAATCACTTTATAAAGATTGATTAAACATTTCGAGCATACGTGGCAGCCATCCTACTCCTGATAAACATGACACATCAGAAAATAGACTATTAAATTATTAATAATAGCTCTTTATTTTATGAATAAATTGCGGTCACAATAACTAATTTAATTATAATTTTGACCCATTTAGACGTATGTTTTAAAATTAGCCTAACACCCATTTGACGTTTGAATGATGTAGTTTTGAGTAATCTTAAATTTTATTAAAATAAATTTAACAAAAAAATTTAAAAAGAAAAACACACACACACTTTAACTATCTTGACTTGGTAACTAGCGGTTTGCCTAGTTGACACCCATTATTCTGAGGGATTAATCTACATTCTTTAAGTGATTTATTGAGAGGCTAATCAAATAGTGCAAAATAACATAAATACCTTAATACAAATTGTAAATTTACTTCTCCTACCCTCACATCATCTCTCTCTCTTTTTATAGTCGTCTCCAACAAACACTAATTGTCGCTATATTGTCTGGTCACCTCGCTGCCTTCATCTCAGTGTTTTACATCACAATCTCATAACGGCGATCGGTGAGATAAGGCAAAAATGGCGATCGGTAAAGTGATGCAGCGACAATTAACACTTACTGAAGGCGACCATGAAAAGAAAGAAAGAATGCAGGGACAAACGAAGCAAATTTGTAGGGTGATGGTATTTCTGTAATTTTGATATCCTTTGATAAGACTCTCGGTGAGCTTGTCAGACTATGTAAAAAGGCAAGTTCATAACCTACCAAAGACCCACCATTTTTTATGGCTAAGAAACTATAGTTATTTGATGGCAATAGATAAGAACCATTATAAAAATTTATATTATCACAATATAATTAATGAGTTATAATAAGTAATTATTTTTTTGGTAATAGATCGTAAATCTCAAGCCAAAAAAAAGAGAAATGACTAGATAATTGAACCTCTCAATTACCAAATCATCATTATCTTATTATTCTCAATAAATCATTGCATATTTTATTTTTGATCAAGCTTAGCACTATAGCATATCACCCATTGTCCAAAATAATAGGTTCTAATTGATCAGAACCCATCATTCCCAATTTTAGAACTAATAATAAATGGATGTTTTATTTTTATTTATTTATTTTTTAGTGATTTCTTTTTATTTTTCAGTTCTAATATTTAGTTAAATTTATTTTAATATAATAATAATTTAATTAAAATGAAACACCACTACGTCGTTTTTCAATTAAGAAAATAGATGACATTAGCTTTTTAAAATATATAGGTATTTGCATAAATAAGTCAAATCACAGGGTGTATGTGTAATTTTATTTTTATTAAAATATTCCTTTGCTTAGAATGTGGTGACTATTAAAAAATATAGAATATTAATCATGCCTTCCTTTGCATATCTTTTAAAATATTCTTTTCTCTAAGAAAATATTAAAGGCATTCGATTGCTACTTTTGTTTGCTTTTAGACTAAACAAGTAAAAGAAAAAAAAAACAATACGAAAGGCACAAAAAATGTGCTTTTATCTTTTTACTTAAATAAAAAGACATGTTATTTTTTTTATAAGCAAGAATTCATTGAAGGAAAAAATTTAAAGTGTCAACTATTTTTGTTAGGACATATCCTTAGTATCATAATGAAAATATGAATAAAAAGTTAAATATATGTATTTAAAGTATCAATTTAGATGATACAATCATTTTAATATAAAAAATATATAAAATATAAATGAGAAAGTCTTCAAAATAATAGCATTTACAATTTTAAAATCATGGTCCACACTTTTTCTCATCTTTCTAAATATTATTATATATTATATATTTATATAATTATTTGTAATCTTATATAATTATTTTCAAAATAATTGAATGTGGTTGATACGTTGCTCGTGCCAAAGTGACCTAGCAGGGGATGGTATGTATCCCCACCACCCCTATGAGGCCCACACTCCTCTCAAATTGCTTGCACTCGACAACATAATAATTATGATTTTGTAAGATATTATATTTGATTTATTGTGGTGATATGATTATTATTTTTTCAAGGTTAAATTATTTATCATATTTTATAAGTTAAAATTTAATACTTCTTTTAAGTTAAATTGTTATCAAAAGGGTTTAAAAATTACCCTCAATATGCTTCCAACAACAAATTTGTGGGTATAAAAAGGATTTTATTTGTATTTTTTCTATTTTATTATTGAGTTTTATTTTCTAAGGAATGTATTGATATGTTATTTTGGAAATAAAGGACTATTTATTGATTACTCCTATGTGAATGTAGAGAAAAAATTGATTAGAAAAATAAAGTATGTATATTATTATTATATCATATATAACGTTCTTTTAAAGTGATATTTATATATAAATTAATATCAATAGATGGAAATAAATAATTAGCCAATGGGGGCAATCCCAAAGTGCCATGTGGTCCAACTCAAATAAGACATATGGGCCAGCGAGAGATTGACATATAACACCAACACCACCACCCCCCACCCCTCTCAACCCTAGTGGACTTAAACACTACTTGAAAGGCATCTAAAGCGACTATGTGGCAAAACCTAATGACTTGGTCATTAATGAGCTTAATGATCAAGGTTTGAGCCCTTAATACTATGTCTGATTATGTCTTAGATGGAATCTTTAACTAAAATCATGCTCGAACTATCTCTTGTGTGAGCTATAAAAACCAATAATTTATTAACAATAGATATGTATTAACTCTCATCTTATTCTAACTTTGTTTAAACTCTGGTTATTAAATACTAATTTAGCTGTCCAAGTTTACATCAAGAGATTAAAACTCCGGGCTTACAGGAAATTGACAAATTTTGCAGATAAACCTAATTGGAGTAAATTCAAGCTTAAAAACCTAATTGGAGTAACCCTAATCCTAAATTCAAACTCAGAATTCAATTAATCTGTAATCTCTATTATTAACCGTGAAGAAGAATAGGATAATGGATGTGACAGTTGTTCGTTTCCATGGAGAATATACCCTTTCGTGCAGTAGAATCCACATTTGTATAAAAAATTGTAACCTTTAAGAATTTCCAAGTGACCAAATTAGAAAACAGAATTCACATCTTTCCAGACTTTCCTATTTGACTTTGGGGAGGAATTGCGTGTCCCCAGAATCTTTTTTCCAGCTGTTTAGACGGTGTCTCCTGGGTTATACTTGATCAATATAACTTTGAGAATTATAAAAAAGAAAAAGAAAAAAACACAGTGCTTCAGTGACTCATTTGCGAAGAAAGAATTTCTATTGAAAGAAGACTTTGCAGTTCTGACAATGTTTCCAATCATAATCAAGAATAAATTCTGCAAAAGCAAACTGTTGCAACAAGATATTGGCAAAAGTTGTGAGAACACAAGGGAAATCAAGATGAGGCAACGGGCATGGAGTTATTTACTGTTGTTCCCACATTCTGAATCACAAATTCATAGATCTTCCTCTTTAGCTGCTCGATCTTCCCTGTCAGGACTTCATCCTGTTTTGATGCCACGCGATCAAACCAGTCGTTGACTCGCTTCAGCTGTGATAGTGCTGCAGCAATTGGCGCACAGTCCAGGCCACCGTCGGAGGAATACTTCCCAAGCACCCGGAAACCAGCATCCAGGGCCTCTTCAACAAACTGAATGAACCACATTTGCATCTCTGACTGCAAATTCGTGGCAAGTTTGATAGTTTCATTCATTCCATGGCCTCTAGTCCACATCTTAGTAGCATCCATGGGCAGTGATGGAGGGACTGATGTGTGGTTTCTGGAAGCCGCATTGAGAGAGTGTCTTTTTGAGGAGGAGCTTTTCTGCAAAGTTGGCTGGGGCTCAATGCTTTGGTTATTAAGGAGGGAGACAATTTCAAGATCTGTGGCCAGAGCAGCTTCAACCCAAAGATAACTAGATCTTGAATGCTCTGTCAATGTATTCTTGTTAGGGCTGGCAGAATTGTGGTTGACTGCAATTGATTCAACAGTAGCTGTTGATTTCACGATTTCATCATATATTGACATAAAGCGATCAATAGTTGGTAAAGGGTTTCCTGCCTTTGCTGAAGAACAAAGATCTGAAAACATGCTGAAAAAAAAGAAAGCATGGAGAATCACGATCACATAAAGCTGTAAAAATAAAGCCACGCATCAGATTGTAAAATTGAACGCAATATCAAATTTATTGCTAAATCACCAGGTGGGTCTGATGAATGAATTTTCAGTGAGTTCCCAAGCAAATTAACACAACCATATCAACTCAGATGTCTGTTCTTCAACCTCACACAGAGATATCAAACTCAGCTCCTAAGATGTTAACAAAATCGACTTTGCTTGGACTGAATGTTAGTCTGCTTGGAGAGGGAGAGGATTTTACCTTAAGCTCCTTATAATAGAATCAGTGGCAATAGCCTCCTCCAGTGCTTCAGCTGCAGCTGTAGAAGCAAGAGCCTTCCTGTGCATAGCTTCCTGAATTGTGTCAACATGAGGAAACTGGAAATCAGGTCCCGATGGCAGGGGATGATCTAGTTAAGTGATTTCTATTTTAACTGAGTTTGATGGTAATCATTTCAAAACTTGCCCTGCTGTTAAATTATGATAATCATTCCATGGGGACTAGTTTGGTAGATTTAATGTACTTCAGTACTAGCTACTTGAACAAGTTTGATAATTTTTCATATGTACCTTCCCAAGATTTGCAAGGCTTGTAGATACTGCATCCAACGAAATACTGCCATCTGACCATTTCTTTTCATGAAAACTGATTCTTGGAGCTGGGCAAGTTGGCATGTCAGGCACCAAAGCACCACCTTTGGTCAGGCTAGATTTTCCTTTTTCACTAGTTTCAGAATCATCTTTGCTGCATTTCTGAACATCCACGTCACTTAGGCGCCTTGAAATAGCAGCCTGAAAATGTTCACCGAAGGCAATCAATTAAAACTACTCGTTAGGATGAAAGAGCTATACAAAAATGGGTAGAAGGAAGAGCACAAGAAACACTAGAATGAGAAAAAATAGGTAAAAGTTAAGCAGATTGATATCCCCACAATTCAAAAGTAAATTACCAAAAAGAATTAAAGATACAAAAAAATCAGTTAGCATGGATGAATCTTTTGGCATAAACAACACTTTGGGTCCAAGTCAATTGCTACCCTGATAACTGAAATTCATATTATGGCATATGGTGTTGTCAAAGTTGCAATGTATTTATTTTGGCGTGGAAGAACGGGAGGCTCCCCCATGAACTATTCTAAGTTCCATTCTTATCTGTCAATAAGATAGAAATGTGCAGAGCAGATGCAATAGAACAAATATTTAGTAAAATAGGAAGACAAACACTAAAAAGAACTTGATGGCAGACCCTAAGGTTTCATATTAATAATAGGACTCTAAAGAAGATAATGCTATAGATAAAAATAAAAGGAATACGAGGATGCATGTAACCAGGATAAAAGCTTGTTATGTTGTTGCTAGGTCTACGACACAGGATCTTGCAAGATGCCCAGTGGCCAAATTGATGCTTGAAGGGATGACTAAAGAGGAAGGCACGAGTGAACTGAATTCACCATACAAGCAGAGCCTGACAAGCATGCTAGCAGGCAAGAGCAGCCTACACAAGGCAGCAAGAAAAAGAATTTGGCAACATGAAGTGTATAATCTGACTGTTACTTTTGCATATGTTGTACACAACCGCTGGAAACATATGATGGTTCAGTCATGTCTAAAGAAGAACGCCTACGAAGGATTAACGGCCCTTAAATTAGTCACATGCCCATGGCTTTTCCGTGGCTCAAGTAAAACTCTCATCTAATCACCTGAAGAGCAGTATAAGCACAAAATGACAAGAAGAAAGGCAATTCACCTAAAGCTGCAAGGACTAAAACGAAAAAGGCTCAACTCGATCTAACACACACCTTAATCCTACACCACAAAGACCTTTCTCTCCGATAATATCGCAAACACATAACGAGCATGCTGCAATTATAAACCATTTGTCAGATCAAGAACAAATTATGATGAAATTACCTGAGTACGCAAAATTGCTTGCAAGTCCGGCTTGTTTTTGGTTGAACCCTTCTCTTTCTGCTCGGTAGAGGCGGTCTCGGACTCCGTCGACGGTGGTTCATCCGCCCAGCTCTTCCTCATTCCCTTTCCAGATGCTACAAGTGCCTCTGAGACCTTCGAAACCCCAGCGGCTGGAGGCACCATTTTCTTCTTATTGGCTGAATCGACAGCGGCGAGAATCGGTGACACCTTGATTCCACTGGACAATCTCCTCGCCGGCGAAAGGGACATTCTCCTCCCATTTGGCGAGGGCTGTTTCCGGCCAGTCGGCGACGGCTGTCGATACCTGGACGGCACTACAATCGCCGGTTCTCTCGACGTTCTCCTATTCTCTTCTCGAGCAGCAACCAAACTTGGAACCACACATTTTGACGGCACCGGCGAGGACGAGCGCTTCGTCTTTCCCGCCGGCGACTGATCTCTCTCAATTGCCGGCAGATTCTTCTTCCTCGAAGCTGCGGGCGAAGAAAACCTCTGAGGCTTTTCAGAAACCTTCAGATTCACTTCCTCTTCTTTCTGAACATTATCTCTAGGCGCCAAAACCCTTCTTGCACTATACTTCTTAACCTCATTTTTCTTTTCCTCACAATCAATCTCAGCTTCTTTAACCTTTTTAGTTAACAAAGCTGCAATCGGATCAGTCGCTGGATCTGAGTCCAAAACGGGTTGGATGACGAACTCACGGCTTGAGGCGGAAATGCGTGCGACGAGGGGTTCGGGAGTGCCGACGAAGGGGTGACGGCCGGCGATGGGGCGAAGCCCGGAGGCGCGAGGGACCGGGGAGTCGAAGACGAAGCGGTCGACGTAGACGAACTGGCCTAGCTGGAGGCGGTTGGAGAGGATGAGGTCGATGTCGCGGTCGGAGAGGGAGACGTAGGTGGAGTGGATGGAGTCCGAGAGTTGGACCAAGAAACCGTGGTTAGGCCAAAGATCTTCGCCGGAGGAGCCAGACAGGGCCGGGACGATGCCGATGACTTGCAGGAGCGGAGAACGGTGGTCACCGGTGACTCTGGCGGCGGAGTTCATCGACTGGAGGAGCTTCAGAAGAATTCCGGCGGTGAGGGTCGCCATTGAAGAAAAATGTGAGAAATGCGAAGAAAGAGTTTAGGGTTTCGTGAGGAAGGATAACAGATCGAAGTTCATGAGCGAGAGGCAGAGACAGAGAGGGGGGAGGGTCATGTGGAATTGAAAGGGCAAATAAGACCGTTACTTCAATTTGAAAACGCCCGCTTTTTCGCATAATTTGAATTTAGGTGGGGGCGGAGATGTAACGGGTCTGTGATCCGCACCACGCAGTTAGATCTCGAGGAAAATGATGCAGTCACCGCAGGTAAATTAGTTTTTGTGGTTTTATTTTTTATTAATAAATTTTAATTTTAATTTTTTTATCTCACCTATAATTTTTACTATTATAAAAATTTAGTATTTATTTTATAATTTAATAAGAAATATTATTGTATTAAATTTTAATATTATTTAATATATTTTTAAAATCAATTTACTAATATTTTTAAATAATTTTTAAAATTAATTCCATAATAATAAATTTAAAATTTTAAAATGTTAGAAATAATATTCAACAATCATATTCCAACGACTATATTCTAACAATTATATTCCAATAACCATATTCTAACGGTCATATTTTAACAATTATTTCAACGATCATATTTTAACAATTATAAATAGTCACCACATAAAGCACCAACTTCTACGAAGTCATCCCCAATCTTTGATAATCTCACATTAGTTACCATGTCCAACAACATCTGTATATTCCTCAGAATGATTCATGAAGAAATTGAAGACGATGAAGATGATGAGACTAGCTATTGTTACAACTTTAGTTGAACACTATATTCAGTTTACAAATCATGATTCTGTATCACATCCTAGTGGATCTGCGATGAATCATCATGTCATCAATCATAATAGAGTTGAAGGTCATGAGAGACTTTATTGTGATTATTTTGCTAATTCCCCTACATACCCACTACAATTATTTCGTAAAAGGTTTCGTATGTGTCGATCATTATTTTTACAAATTCAAGTAGCAATTAAATCACATGATCAATACTTTGTTCAAAGATTTGATGTCGTAGGAGTTCATGAATTATCATTACTCCAAAAAGTTACAGCTACATTAAGGATGTTTACATATGGATCACCTACAGATAATGTGAATGAATATGTTAGAATTGACGAAAGTAATAATAGAGAGTTTGAAGAGATTCGTGAAAGCAGTAATTGAAGTATTTGGCAAGCAATATTTGAGAAGGCCAAATAGTATTGATATTGTAAGGTTGATGATAGTGGTTGAGCAACGTGGGTTTTATGAATGTTGGGCAGCATTGATTATATGCATTGGAAGTGGAGAAATTGCCCAGCTACATGGCATGGAATGCATACCCATGAACCAACCATTATTTTAGAAGCAATAGTTTCTTATGATCTATGAATATGGCACGCCTTTTTTGGATTATCGGGATCATTAAATGATATTAATATTTAGATAGATCCCATGTATTCTCAAAATTGATAGAAGATCGCAATCCTAAAGTAAAATATACTATCAATGACCATGAATATACCATGGGATATTATCTTGTTGATACTATATATCCTTCGTGGCCAACTTTTGTCAAAACCATTCCATCTCCTCAAATGAATAAAGAGAAGTATTTTGCTGCACAACAAGAGTCTGCTAGAAAAGATTTTGAACGAGCATTTGGAATCTTACAATCACGATTTGCAATAGTATGTGAGTCGTCACGTTTTTAGGATGTTAAAACACTCAAATATATTATGACGACTTATATAATATTGCACAATATGATAGTTGAAGACGAGCGTTATACAATTCATGAAAATATAGATTTCAGCTATGATACAGTTGTTGGCACTCTAACAATTGAATTGTCTTGCAATCACACAAATGAAATGATAGAGTTTATACAAGTTTACCATCAAATTCGAGACAAACAGACTTATATTCAACTCTAAAATGATCTTATGGAGTATTTGTGAAAACTGTATGGTAAACAATTGAATTAAAATAAATTAATGTACTAGATTTTTATTGTAGTAGACAAGGATTTTCAATTCAATAAAGACTTGCAAGCTTGTCAGATACTGCATCACTTCTGCATATACTTAGTTATAGTCATACATGCATACATGCATAACCCAACAAAGTGCAATAAAATAGTAGTCAATAGACAAATTTGAATAACAGTTAGACAAAATTAATTGATCCCAAGTTAACACTTATGAGAAATAGCTATCAATACTAAACATATAACAAATGGATTGAAACAAAATCAAGCGAGCAAGAAAAAAAACAAAAGTGATAAAATATATATATATATATATATATATATATAAATATCAAGTTAGTTGCTGATCAAGTTTACTTAATTCCAACCCCAAACAATAATAATTTCATAAAAATAACCAAATATACTATAACTCCAAAAACCAGTTAAACCCATTATCATTTAGAGTCTTTGATGTTTAAAATACTTACAAGCTACTTTTGTCAAAGATCATAAGCTAAACACAACAAAAGCAAGTTTAACGTTCATCCATTTACAAATCTAGGAACTTTGCATTTTTCAAATAATTTTCACTTTGAGATATTTATAATATTAAACTTGGAGTTCATCTATATTCCTAGTATTAATACCAACAATTCTTTTTTCATAAAACATTTCTTCTTGCCATTCCATTATTCTTTTTAGTTTTACCTTCTCCTTAACTGATTATGTCTTCTCCTTGGCTAGATCTACTTTATCTCTTTCCAACCTTAGTATCTCATTCGTTTGTTCAACTAATATAATTTTGGATTGCATTATCTTTTCAGTCATTTTCCTAAACATGTTTTTTACTTCCTCAACCAAAGCTTTTGTCACCCTTGATTAATCTTTTCTTTCACACTGTTTTGCAACATCTCTTTCTATTGATCGTTCTAATGCAGGTTCATTGCTTCAGACATCGATATCAGACAAGTTTACCGAATTAAAAGTAGATGGTAATGATGTTGTTGGACTTGCATTTTGAGGAATTTTGAAATTTTTTTCGAGAAAGTAGAGCAAAATTTTGGTGCATGCTATAACTTCTGCCAACAATGTAGAAATGTGAATACAAACTTTTGTAGGCTCTTGTGTATCTCAACTGATCTAGTAAGTTAAAAACAATATTAATAACATTGAGTATTAATATGATATTAATAATTAATAACAATAGAATAATAAGTGAATTTACCTTATTGTGTTATGTTTATTTACTTTGATTTTTGTCATCTATTTGATTATAGTATTTTAGAAATTTATTCACTACAAGTTGGATTGTAAATCAGGGATGCATCAATGAATTGGGAGTTCGATCAGATTCAAATTATTTATATTTATGGAAATAAGCATGAATCCTTAATTTTCCAATACCTTTATTTTATTTTATCGTTATCGTGTATTAAAATTTGTACTAATATTTAGTTATTTGAAACAAGTATGAATTATCTTGTATTGAGAATTTTTTTGTTCGTATCTTTCTTTAAGTGATGGATTGGGATAAATCAAGTTGGGATAAAGTGATTACCATATTCACACACTCACCTTGAATATTTTAGTCATTTTTGAGTAAATTTGTACACTAATATTCATTATTATCCTCTTCCATAGCAAACAAAAGACAATTGATAAACCTACATAAAAAATCACAAAAAAAAACTAAAAAGATAGATTGAATCAACACTATTATTAATTACAAGAACCAAAATCACAAAAAACCAAGAACTAATCTAGTTAAATCAATACTCAAATCCAATTCAAATTAATACAAAACTAATATACCAATAACCCAAATATGCTAAATTAATACTCAAATCTAATTCAATTTAAACACAAAAACAATACATCAATAGCTCAAAGATGCTAAAAAAACACAAATTGAAAAAAAATACAAAGAGCAACAGAGACAGAAAAAACACAAATCAACAAAGAGCAGTTCAAATACAAATACAAAAAGCAACACAGAGTAGAAAAAACACAAATTACAAACAACAAAAAACACTAAGAGCAGCAAAGATAGATCAAACAAACACAAACCAAATTTAGCAAAGACAAATCAAGCAGATGATGAAAAACTACCCCCCCCCCCCAAAAAAAAAAAGCAATTGAAGAAATTGAAAAAAAAAAAGAAATAAAGAAAAACCAACAAACAATAAATTAAATCATGACTTACTAATTAAAAATAAAAAATAAATTAAAAAAATAATCAAAAAAATTCCATCTCTAACACGAAATTATCTCTTCGTGGACAGAAACGCATTTTTAATATTTTTTTAATATTATAAACTGACCCTAAAAGGTTTTGAAATTGCAAAAAATGGTCCGAAATTGGTTTTTGGTATTTTGAAAAACGAAAACGTTTTGAAAATGGCAAAACAACTCTTCCGAGACGTTTTAGTGCATCATAGAATTGTAGGCTATTTTTCTTGACGAATTAAATTTGAAATAATGCAAAATAATTAAATTTAAATCTTGTTCACCAAACCCAAATTTAATTTCAAGAATGAAGGTTTGTAAGCCACAAGGAAAAAAATAATATCTACATAGAAGGTGTTGTTCTTCATTTTAGTTTGTCGTATAATCATTTTTAAAAATTGAAAAATAGAAAATAAATTATTATCAAATCATTATAAAAAAAATCCGCTGACCTTATAAAATAGAATCATGATGAATATTTTTATTTCAAGCTAGCTCTATATATGTCCACTTCACCAGGCCTCAAGCTAAGACACCAGAAGCAAGAACACTATACACCCCTCAAGAACAGCAAGCAAGATCCCCAAAAGCGTCACGTGCATCACCATCAACCGCCTGCTCTCTGCGATCATCACCGGAAAATGGCACTTCTCGTCTGAGGGATCCTCCTCGGTCACCACGGCCAAGCCGGAGAAGTCACAGTCCCAGCTGTTCTGGCTCTGCAACTGGTAGTACATGTTGAAGGCATACGAAGCATTGCCCTTCACTCCCAGATGGTTGCAGGACGAGCCGTAGCCGAGCACCGTGCAATCTGAGAGGCTACAGGCGTAGTCGATGCTCTTCGGCAAGTCCTCCAGATCTTTGGCTTCTGGGTTCAGAACGCACCATCTCTTGATCATGTATTCGACGTTTTGAACTGGAATTAAGCCCTTGTTCTGCCCGATGCCGCTCAAATCCAACTCGTATTTTGGCTTTCCGTCGAACTCGAAGATGCCCCAGTGCCTCTCAAAGCTGCCCGGCGCGATGCTCTTCGCGTTTTCGTCGATGAGGCTGAAGAGGTACACGTCGATCGCGCCTTTCCGGGCCTGTCAATTATCATACGACTTTCAGTACACGAATACCATATGGATATGGATATAACGATCGATTGGATTGACCTGGGGGCCAAAATCTCATTCTCACCCTTACTTGCCCTTAATAGTGAAAGAAGTAAACAAGGGTAAAAATGGAATTTTGGACCTTATTGGTCAACTCCGACCCAATCGGCACATTGGGTAATTTCACTCGATTGATACCCTGGATATATATATGCATGCAGAAATATGGCCATTCATTCATTTGATTCATGTGAAATATGCCATAGAAGAACAGTAACGTGCTCGTACCGGAGTTCCGTTTCCGCTCAACGCGTGGTTGAGCATGCCCTGGTTGAACCTCTTGGCGTTTTCAACATTCGCGTTCTTGTCTCCGTCGGTCGGCCAACCGACTTCTCCGACGATGATCTTAATGTCGGGGAAGCCGGCCTTGTTCAGCGCCCAAACCAAAGTATCGTAATTGGCGTCAAACACATTGGTGTAGACATAGCCTCCGTCCCTCACCGGCTTGTTGGAGCCGTCGAAGAAGGCGTAATCGAACGGGAAGAAAGCATTGCCGTAGAGGCTTAGAAAAGGGTAGATGTTGACGGTGAACGGAGCGTCGTTTGAGTGGAGATACTGGATTATCTGGATAGTCAAGTCCCGGACTTCTGGCCGGAAGTCGCCGGCCGACGGGACTGGGTTCGACTCTGGGGAGAAATAGATGTCGGCGTTGAAGGGGATGGTGGCCTTGATCTCCGATCCGAGCTTCGCGTTGTTGAGAGCTTCCTGTATGTTTCTCAGAGCTGGTAATGTGAACGGGAGATAGGACCCATTGTATGCTCCGAGAAAAGGCTCGTTGCCTACCGCTACATGCCTGCAACATAATGGGACTCAAGTTGATTAAGAGGCACGTAGAAGTAGAACAAGCCGGCTCAAACCCTCAAATAGCAATCCACGGGAATCAAACTCACGATTTCCCTAACAAGACAACGCTTCAATAGCAGTGAACTACCTACCCGTAACAATTCAACTAGCTGGGATTCAATTCAAGCAATATAATTATATAAACCCAACAACATTGAAAACTGGAAGAAAGAAACAACATATCAAGAACAAATGATGATCAAGGGAAATTTGTTTCTGAACTTGATATTGACTCCACCATTGTAGGCATGGCTAGTGACATTGGCTTCGACCCATGAAGCAGCAGATTCCGGATCTTCACTCATCTGCTGGAGCATGTTATTGGGAATGGCCAGCATCACTTCAATGTCGGTCCCAATCAAAGCTTCCAGAATCTTCCGATCGGCCTCGAAGAGTTTCAGTTTATCGAACCCATTCTCCTTCATCATCTTCACCACCTTCTTCGCCGGCAGCTGGTGGGTCGCCTGAGTGCCCCAGTTCACCCCCACGCCCGACCCGCTCGAGCCGATCGAGAACCCGGAAACCATCAACAGAAACAAAGCATAATCTCGGAAAATTCTTGAATCCGCCATTTGGGTTTTTCCCTCTTTGAATCTTCCTTGAATCGAGAGAAAGAGAGAGAGAGAGAGCGGGAGGGGGGAATAGAGGGGGAGGGGGGAATTTTCTTCCTGGTTCTTTCCTAATTTATAAGTCAGGGTCTCTCTCCCTCTCTCCAGAGTGTATTTTCTTTTTTATGTTTGGCTTTCGAGAAACTTCATCGGGAAGCAGGAAAATCCATTGGACGGAGGAAAAGTGGAAGAGATCGGATGGAAGATTCCTTTCTTCATTCAGTTAGTCAGTTAATTGTACAAAAACCATCCACTATTTTGGCCCCCCAATTTGTCACATTCCACTGCCACAAATGCCAACCATTTGTGGCACTTGTGCATGTCGTACCACGTTCACGATTTTCTTTCATCACTGATTAACCAAAAAACAATTCCAAACCTTCAATTATTAGCATTTTAGCTAGCTTTGGTTCTTGTTTGCTAGCTTTAGTTATTGCTGCGGTCAAAAGCATCATCATTTGCAATGTTTAGAGATTAAAACAAACACTATCCAACTTAACAATAAAATGAAATTGTCATTTCATTATTGCTTCTATCAAACTTAACGATGAAATGAAGTACTCGTTCTATTTCATTCTCGTACTCTAATTACATTTTTGTAAAGGTAAGTACTTAGGCGATATGTGTATCTCTTGACATATATATAAATGCTAAAACTAGCTTAGAAATCAAAGTGACAAGGTGAAGCAATCAGCAAGCAGCGTACGTAGTGGGTGGGGTTTTTGTTTGCCTGGTGAGGCAAGAAGATGGAGATGAGGATCCTCTCTAAAATGGGAGCTTTACAGCAAGCATCCACCTCACCCCCTTTCAATTCTCATGCCCCCCAACCAAATCAAGAGCCAGTCTTCCTAATCCCAAATCCCTTTCCCTCTTTTGCCTTTTACCATAAAGCTTTGCTTTAAATCCAACTTTCCAACATTAATTGATTTAAGCCCATGGTGATGATGCCATTCCGGATAAGGATGTAATATTAATTATTTATTCAGATAGGAAAATAGTAGTAATTAATTAGGACTTAAAGTTTGAGTTTATAATTTAATCACCCTATTTAATTTTGGATTATATAATTTGCTTCTAAAATAATTATAACACAACAATAATAATATATCCAGCTTTTATCCCATAAATTAATAAATTTTTTGCGTGTCAGTTGTCCCTCTTATTCGGGAAAGAAAATTATATATTAAGGGGGGAACAAATAAAAAATTAAAAGTCACGTCGGTGATTCTTTTCACCTGGTACGTGGATTAAATTAAAAAATATTCATGTAGTTAGATGTACTTAATTTATTTGTCATTAATAATGACGATAATTACTCTATTATTAAGGATTAGATGAATTTAGGAATCAGATGAAGGTATCTGGGCTTCTAGTAGAATATCAATAGGGGCCTTCGACTTGTACCTACTGTCAGGTCTTTGGTCATTGCTTATTCCGGTGTCCTAGGCAACTGGGTAAAGTTCTGAGACAAGGGGTTGTAAAGTTATTGAAAATAATAGAGGAAAAGGTGTGGAATTTGTTAAAAGGAAAGAGGTTGGGAGTCATCCAGTATTAATGAGACTAAAGATATTATTTGAGAGGGCTTCTAAGCCTATTCCAACTGAGTCAATCCAGCTGAGTTTGTTGATGGATGAATAAACTTTGTTCTTTAATAGAAGAGGGTGTAGATATTTGCTTTCATGAAAATTGATTTTTTTAATTGAACGAGAAAATCTTGATAAGGTAGGAATGGAAATTGAGCAGATTGGTAATAGAAGCCGAGTGGTAAAAGAAGCATAAGAATCTGATACAACAACTTAAGTTCTGTGAGTATTTTTGTTAAATTTAAGTGATGATTGTATTTGAGACCGATCATCACGTGTTATTTCAACAATCAAGTTTCGGGAGTACTGATCTCGAACTTACCGATGTCGGATCTCGGGAATGTAACCTAGAAGACAATGGAATGGCAGGGCTAGGGTCCCCCGATGTAGACTCTGACGCTCAACTCAATAGAGTAAATGCATGTAGTAGAAAATGTAAGAGTTGGAGAGGTTGGTCATACCTAATGAAGACCTCTATTTTTTATATGTGGGCCTGTTTTGGGATACCCGAGATAAAACTCGAGATGGGTAGGCATGACTCCCGATGACTTCGGTCAACTTGGAATAGGTCTTGCGATCCGGCCCAAATTTTTCAGACTCCACTTCGGATTGTTAACTTGTCACATGTCAGTATCTTTGGCAATCCACGTGGTGGACGAGACTACTAATGCGCAGGGGTATTCTTATAATTTTAAGTGGTGTCACATCACTTGCCCTCCACTCCTTGAGTAGAGCTTAAAATCATATTGGGTTGAAGAGTAGCTTAATTTCTAATGTTATTTGACTGTAGATTCTCCCCAAAATGCACAAAAGTATTTTTAAGCATGAGATTAGCATTTAACAACGACATTTATTACCTTGAATTTACACGAGGTGCTTGGTTGGAGGGAGGCATTATTACCTTGCAATTATAAGGGGTGTTTGGTTGGAGGGTTTGGGTCCCTCTATATAAGCCCCAAGGTCCCACCCCTTTATTATCACTTCAAGACAAACTTCCCAACTTTTTGAGGTTAGTCTTTCTCTCCCTCCCTCTTTGTTTTTCTTTTTGTTTCTTCCTTTGTTTTTGTTTTGTTTTTTGTTTTTTTTGCTCTTTTTGCTCTTTATTTTTTTTTTTTTTTTGTTATCTTCTTCCTTGGCCAGGTAGACCTCTGCCTAGCTAAGGTCGACTTGGACAGATCTCAGCCATGGCCGAGCGCTCGGCTCGTCCTGGCTGAGCTTGGCCTCGGCCATGGCTGAGGCGTGGCCAAGACTTGCCCAGTCGCCCTCAGCCAGGGTTGGCTTGACTGAGATCAGCCATGGCCGCTCTCTTTTTAGGGCGCTTGCCCATCTCTTTCTTCTCTTTTATATATATATATATATATATATATATAGGTATAAATTGGGTCGGCCATGGCTGACCCTTGGGCTCCTGCCATCTACCTTTCATTTCTTTATTTATTTGTGACTTTTTTTTATATATATATATACATTTATATATATTGGGTCGGCCATTGCCGACCCTTGGGGCTCTTGCCCTTCTCCCTTTCTTTTTTATTTGCTGCTTTACTTACTCTTTTTTTTTTCAAATATATATATAAATATAGATAGATATATATCGGGTCGACCGTGGCCGACTCCTTGGGACTCCTGCCCCCTTTTTTTATTTATTTATTTACGTTTTTAATATATATGTATATATATTTTGTTAAGAACAACAAAGTAAGCCATAACTTGACTAACCTTTTCTTTTGGCTTTTTTTGTCGCAGGTGTGGGTTTGAGATTTCTCAAGCTAAACCGTGTCGGCTGAGGTCTCTTTGGCTCGTGCCCAGCTATGGTTTTCCTTCCTTGACCTCTATATTTCTTTAGTTCGATGATGGCCTAGGGCTCTTGACCCTTGGATTTTAGTTACTCCCTTGCGGAGGAAGGTGTTGAGTTTCTTTCGACCATTACTCCACTGTCTTGGGGACAACCTAAGGCTCTTGACTCTTAGATTTTAGCCAATCTCTCACAGATGAAGGTGTTGATTTTCTTCCAACCATTAGTCCCCATTCGTCTTGGGGATAGTCTAGGGCTCTTAATCCTTAAATTTTAGCCATTTCCTCGCAGAGGATGGTGCTAATTTTCTTTTGGCCATTAGTTCACCTTCGTCTTAAGGGACGACATAGGGCTCTTAACCCTTAGATTTTAGCTACTCCCTCACGGATGAGTGTGTTGATTTTCTTCCAGCCATTTGTCCCGCTTCGACTTAGAGATATCCTAGGGCTCTTAACCCTTAGATTTTAGCCACTCCCTCGCAGAGAAGGGTGTTGATTTTCTTTTGCGCATTAGTCCACCTTCGTCTTAAGGGATAACCTAAAGCTCTTAACCCCTAGATTTTAGTCACTCCCTCACGGAAGAAGGCGTCGATTTTCTTCTAGCCATTAGTCCACCTTCTACTTAGGGATAGCCTAGGGCTTTTGACCCTTGGATTTTAGCCACTCCCTCGCAGATAAGGGTGTTGATTTTCTTCCAGCCATTAGTCCACGTTCGTCTTGGGGACGACCTAGGGCTCTTGACCCTTGGATTTTACCCACTCCCTCACGGATGAGGGTATTGATTTTCTTCCTGTCATTAGTCCCCCTTCGACTTGGGGACGATCTAGGACTCTTGACCCTTAGATTTTAGTCCCTCCCTCGCAAAATAGGGTGTTGAGTTTCTTCTAGCCATTAGTCCACCTTTGTCTTGAGGACGACCTAGGGCTTTTGACCCTTGAATTTTTGCCATTTCCTCGCAGATGATGGTGTTCATTTTTTTCCAGCCATTAGTCCCCCTTTGACTTGGGGACGGTCTAGGGTTCTTAACCCTTAGATTTTAGTCGCTCCCTCGAGGAAGAGGGTGTTGAGTTTCTTCCGGCCATTAGTCCACATTTGTCTTGAGGACGGCTTAGGGCTCTTGACCCTTGGATTTTTTCCACTCCCTCACGGATGAGGGTGTTGATTTTCTTCCAGCCATTAGTCTACCTTCGTCTTGGGGATGGCTTAGAGCTTTTGACCCTTGAATTTTAGCCACTCCCTTACGGATGAGGGTGTTGGGTTAGAATTTTTCCTTGGCCATTAGTCCACCTTTGGGGACGTCCTAGGGCTCGTGACCCTTGAATTTTAGAAACTTCATCGCGGAGAAAGGTGTTGGACTAGAGTTTTTCCTTAACCATTAGTTCACCTTTGGGGACGGCCTAGGGCTCATGACCCTTGAATTTTAGCCATTCCTTCGCAGATGAGGGTGTTGGGCTAGAATTTTTCCTTGACCATTAGTCTCCTTGCGTCGAGGCCTCTAGATTGGCACTATCTTAGCTATGGGTCATGTTTCTTCGGGGAGCCATACAGTTAATTATGGCAAGAAGCAAAAAATCGTTAACACTTGTCGAAAGACCGAGGTCCGAGGTGAGGAGTGGAAGTCCGAAATGCTAGGCAAGGAAAAAAGAAGCTGGCGAGTATGGACGTTAGCCCCACGGTGGGCACCAAATGATGATGGTATTTGAGACCGACCACCACGTGCCACCTTGACAATCAAGCCTTGGGAGTAGCGACCTCGAACTTGGCGATGTCAGACCTCGAGAATGTAACATGGATGACAACGGAGTGGCGGGGCTAGGGTCCCCCGGGGTAGACTCCGACGCTCAAGTCAGTAGAGTAAATGCATGTAGTAGAAAATGTAAGAGCTGGAGAGCTTGGTTATACTTGATGATGACCTTTGTTTTTTATATGCTAGCCCGTTTTGGGGTACTCGAGATAAAACTTGAGATGGGTGGGCACGACTCCCAAGGACCCCGGGCAAGTTGGAACGAGTCTTGCGGTCCGGCCTGAATTTTTTGGACTCCACTCTAAATTGTTGACTTGCCACGTGTCAGTCTCTTAGGCAATCCACGTGACGGGTAAGACTACTAGCGTGCAGGGGTATTCTTGTAATTTTAGGTGGTGCCACATCACTAAATTCTACATGAAGAAAGAAAAGAAGAATAACCATGTGCTTGAAAAGGTAAACGAGGAATCAAATAAACGAGGAATTAAAAGGGTCAAGCCCGTTGATTAAGGACTTGTTTTCTAGTATATTTCTTAAGATGATCGCCCTTGTGCAGTTCTCGTCACTCGTATACTCGATTTTAGTAGAGAAGATAAATCACAAGTGTGAGCCTTTGTCTTACTACGCAGAACGAGAATCAAACTCACGACCTACCAGTGCAAACTTGACATATCGCTTGTTCAACCACTCGACCTATGCCCTTAGAGCTATTTCTAGTATATTTCTTAATTGTATATGATGTGAGGTGAGTTTTGTAACAGCCCACTTTTTCAGGGCGTGTTATGCCTTAGGAAAATTGGGTCTTATATATATATATATCTTTTTTATTCATTACATTATCCCGAAATTCCCTAAGGCTTATCTAGTGTTTAATTTAGACACTAGAGATAAATACAATTTACAAAGCAGAAGCTGAATCGAACCTGTTCATGGCAATATATACATGAATAACTGGACAAGTATTTATTACAAACGTTGTTACATAACCTTCGAAAAGTAAAACAAATGTACATAATCCTTAACTATTCATATCACAACATAACATGGCACATTTCCTCGTTTCCTGACGTCTCGCGTCATTACACATCTTCAACCTCGATAACATCACTGCAAGTCCCGACTGGAACGTTGAATGTTCCAGGGGCGAACCCAAGTTAGATGATGAACCATCTAAGTAAGGGTACATAATGCTGTGTCATGAGTGTATGCAATGTCTTTCCTCGTAGGTGTCAACTGCACCCCTCATGCTACCCACCATTTTAGCGGCCACCTCTTTTGAAGCCGGGGTGTATGGGTGCACCCTTGGTAAGGCAGCGGTGCCAGTTCGTACTCCCTACGGCCTCATATGCGTGTGATCAATGATATCAACGTGTATTCATGCATTTCATAGTCATGTATGCATTCTACGTGATAGATACATATCAGGGCATGTCAATATGACGAAAAACATTTTCGAGGAAGTACCACTTACCTTCTAGAGCTTATCAGGCTATCTCAAAATCCGTGTCTTGCCTCGATTTGCGTGTCATCCTCAAAATTTGCACGAGACACCTCAACTTTGACCTCAAAGCATCCTAATCACCATAAGTATTTAAATAAATATTAAATCCTATTTTTCCATAATTTCTAGCATTTTCTTTAATTTTCCCTCTATTTCTTCCTATTTTTCCTCAATAATTCCAAATTAAATATTTCTAGAAATATTTTCTCAAATATTTCACTACGACAATTCATAAAATAATATTTTAGAATTTCTAAAATTTTCTAGAGAATTTTTACTCACCTTGGCTTAGTATCTTCGATTTCCTCGATTTGCGTGCGATATTCCCAAAAAGCGTGCCCAAGCCGTTTTTCTCACCAAAAATCTCCGAGATATCACCGAAACATAATTTTTTATTTTTCAAGATTTTTCTAGGAATTTTTCCATTATTTCCTCTATTTTTTTCTTCTTTTTTCTTTCTTTTCTTTTTCTTTTCTTTTTTCTTTTCTTTTTTTTCTCTTCTTCTTCCTCCCCTGCTTCCCGCGCACCCCTGCAACTTCTTCTTCTTCTTCCTTCTTTTCCTTCTTTCTTCTTTTCTTCCATCTTTTCTTCTTCTCCTTCTTCTTCCTCACTCCCGCGCGCGAACCAGCCTCTGCCACCGCTGCCCACGCACTAGCTGCCGATGCCTCGAGCTGCTGCCGCCTTCGCCGCTGCTGGCGTCTCCCGCTGGCTGACCCACACTCACCACCGCGAGCTGCTCGCGCCTCCACCGTGCACAACTACAGCCGCTGCAACGCAGCACCACGCCTGCGGCCATGGCCGCCCTGCTGCCGCGAGCTCGCGGCCATTTTGGCCGCCTTTGACCTCACCGGAAGACCTCCACGAGCTCCCTTGCGCCTCCCCGAGCCGACTTCGCGGCTGCACCCTGCTGCCATCACCGTGGTAGCCGTTCCAGCTTGGTGAGCTCGCGGCCATGGCTACCATGGCCGCGGGTTTGCTGCTCTCTCTCTCTCGCCTTCTCTCTCGAGCTCCCTCTGCCTTTCCCATTTTCTTGCTGCTTGAATTCGGCCAATGCATCCAATTTATAGCCACAACGCCTTGGCCGCTACTCTACATTGTACATCACCTTAATTGTTCCATTAATTGCTCCTTAAATTTAGCTGCTCTATTAATTGCTTCGCTGCCACGTTTTCCTTAAATTCAGCTGCTCATAATCTCTCATATTAATTGCCATAATCTCCACATTCTGCAGCCCAAATCGCGGGCATTAAAAGCTTTTTAGAAGCTTCCTCAAGAACACGCACACAACCAAGAATACATATATATATACTATATATTATATATTACATTTAACATATATAAAAATTATGTATTAACTCCAATTTTTACCTTAAAGTCATTAGAATAATTATCTGATTACAATAATATTCTCGAACACTGAATTAATCGACATTTCGATACTGAAAACACAAAATTAATAACTTTAAAGCTTATTCGAAAATGATGATTCGCCCCAGTGTCCTCACCGGGCTATTGTTTCGTCTTAAAACCACTGAAGGGTTGCTTGTTACGCAAAATCGAAGCCCCCCTAGGGTTCCGTTGATTTTTCGAGAGTCTCCTACGACGATTCGGTTTACAGCCTAATTAGCAGCTATATTTTAGCTGTACCGAAAACTGTTTCCGATTCAATTTCTTTTGATACCATAAATCCTATTTCGATACGCTCGTCGAGGCCATATAATTTTCTTTAGATAATTTCACTCCGAGGCATTCCCTACAGTTGATTCGGTACTTGAAATTACTATAAAATCAATTTTTCGGTATTCTAAACTCATCGAAATTACGTGGCAATGTTATACGAACATGAGGTATTACAAGTTTGTTTGGTTTTACTTTCAGTATACTTTTAACCAGAAAAAAAATGCTTATTTAATTAATAAATATTTAAAATATATTTTATGCTTATATTTTTTAATATAAAATTTTTAAGTTTATTTCACTTTAAATGGATAATTAAAGTTGATTGTTATAATTTAAAATATAAAAATTTTAATTATTTTGACTTCAAATAAATTAATTAAACTTATTTATTGACTCATTATTATCCCTAAATTTGCCAATTAGAGGTTAGAAAGTGGTTGATAGATTAAAATTTATTAATTATTTTAAAGTAATACTAAAACTTAGGGTCCAGAAAGCTTCACGAATAATATATTAACTATTTTAAAGTAATTATTTTTAAAAGTGACGTAATTATAAAGATATATAGTGGTTATAAAAATAAATAATTGTGATTCAAAATTTGATTTATATGTGATTTGAGTTTTTTAATTTGACCGTGATTATAACTTTAAATTTGATTGTGATTATTACATTATCAAAATCGATTTTGTATGAAATTTATCTTATAAATATTCTCATGAATCATTTTTTGATTATGATATAATTTTTCGTATACATCTATAGATGATTTTCGATTTATAAATATGTGTTCAGATCACATAAAATTTTAGCATGTGACAATATTCTTTTTGTACTAACAATATTTGCTTGTTCTTTCTATCCGTAATTTTTTTAATTTAAATTTTTCACATAAAATTTTGTGTTAATTTGTGTGATTGATAATTTAATCTTAGTTTGTATTCAATCTAATTTTGTAACAATAACATATTAATAATACCAAGTAATCCCTGCTAAAGTGAAATGTTGGACTTTAAATATAATTAAGATTTTATTTAGATATTAAATAAAGCTAGAATTTATTGTGAACAGAGTCTTAAACTAAAGGCCTTGGCCCTGGGCCCGTTCTTTCGGGCTGGCCTGCATTGTGAGGCCCATGTCAAGCTATGGGGCGGTGGTTTTGATTTAAGAATTAAAAATTATTTTTATCAATATAATAAAAAAATTGTGTTGAATAAAACTTTGATTCTTCTCTTAGTTACATACATCAAGTCGTCTAAACACAAGATTATTACTTTTCTTATTCAACAACTTCTCACATGAAAATTAAATAATATAATAAAATTTAAAACACCATTACATTTTAAACAATAAATTTATAATATATAGTAAGAAAATGCTATTCACACAATCAACTTTTAATATTTATGGTGACACTTTACATTAATATTATTGTGTCAAAGAAAATAAGTCTAAATCTAAGAAAATAAACTCATAGTCCACTGAAAAACTTAGGAGAGATATCTAAATGAAAGAATAAAGTAAGTGACTCGTGAGAGACCCACGAAAGACTTTAGTCCGCAAGACACTCAACACTCGTGATAGAATCTAGAGGGACTTTAGTTCATGAGTAACCTCACTTCAAGAAACTCACGCGAAATCTTTGAGGGACTTCAGTCCACAAGTAATCACAACTTGAAAGACCAATTATGCTGCAATCAAGTCACCTCATTCGAAAATCTCTTTTGATATCTTCGAGAGACTCTTTTTGAGAATTTATGAGTCATTTGATAACTGCTACTCGAGAGACCATCCAATATTCTCGCCTACAAATCTAAAAGAGAGTCCCAAAAGATGTGGTCATTCAATTACTTTTATATCTATAAATATGAAAGTTATCATTTTGTTTAAATATGCTCACTACAATGCTAAGACTATTATTTTATTTTAAATACGAGACTAATATAAATATAAAAGGGTACATGAATGATCTAACACACGCTCTTAACTGAACTCTTTCTAAGTTTTCTAAAGACTCTACAAGACACTCTCTCGTACAAAAAAAATTGTTATTATATATTAATAATAATAAATGTTTTATGATATATTTCATATCAATATAAATATGCAAGACATTAATCATGTTAGTAAAAATGTTAAACTTAAATATCTAAACAAAATAAGAACTGGTTTTATGTGTTTTTTTTTGTGTGTGTGTGTTAATTATGAATCTTCAATTCAGGGGCTCTCTGCCTTTACCTAACAAAATAAAAATGAGAGTTTTCTTAGTTTGCCACTATTTAAAAACTAGCATATTTTCATTGAGTATAAAGTCTGAAATAATTATTATTGTTAAGAGATTAAAATTAAATAGAATACTTGTATGTTTATCAATTATTCAATAGTTGCCAAAAGGGCATGATATGTAATATTATATTAGGCATTAAATGTAAATGAACTTTCACACATAAATTATTAAAATAGCGTTCGTTAAAATGATAAGATTAAAAAATATTTTAAAATTTTTACTAAACTATTTATTAATTTTTTTAAAATAAATTAGAGGGATATGCATTGTTTTTTTATCGGTTAAATTTAAAATAAATATTAAATATATCTAAACAATTTCAGAAATCACCTAACTTCTTTTGTAAGAATCACTAAATAAATATAATAATAAATATTTTTTTATCTAAAATAATTTTCATATTCTATTTTTTTCGACTAATATTTTAGTTAACAAATAACTAAACTCATTCCAATTTTACAAAACCCTTTTTTTATTTAAAAAATGGATTAAGTACTTCAACTAACATGTCACGTAAAGATTATTATTATAAGTAAAAAAATTAAAACTAAATGGAACTCTAAAAGTTGTGTGATAAAAGAGCAGATATATGTACATACATCGCGGATGCTGTCTCTTTTACATCCCTCGGATTCTAGGAAAGAGCATCCAGACTCGAACTCGATTCATCACTATTATCATTTATCCCCTAAATTACAATGAAATAACGACTTCACCGTCTCCGCTGACTCGGTCCCGGAAACTTCATTGAAGAGCCCGGCCAATCGAACTGGAAGTTCTCCGATGCAAGGCGTCTAATTCAGCCGACCAGATCACAGACGGCGCTTTGATCGGCTTCAATCGGATGATGAGTCGTCGTGGTCATGCCAGCAGAGAAGCGTGAAGACGCAGTGCCTTATGATGTAGAGCCTCGCCCTCTGCTGCTTCAACGCGCACAGGCACCGCCTCCTCAACCTGCTACTTCTCCGGCGAGCCTTCGTGGCTTGTACGAACAGAGAACCGCCTGCCATGGCCGGCGGCGGAAACGGCAGGGGAGGAGGAGGTAGGACAAAAGGGCAAAGAGAAAGACAAACGCGATTTGATCGATAACATCCTCTGTTAATTTATAGATGGACGATTGTTTTGAAATCCAACTGGGGGACCCATTTCCTATATTTTGACAAAACTACCGTGGCGTTTTCCTTCTATTTCTCCTCTTGGGGTGAATAATAATAATATTTCAAGAATATAGGAGTCCCTTTTATTTATAATTTTATTTTTATAAAATTTTTATAATTAATATTATATTTAAGCCAGTGTATTTCACAAATTTCTTATTGGTTCTTTTTATTATAAACTTGTTGACGTTTAATTTTAATCGACTGTGATTCGTTTTAAATCGCAATGAGTTAGTCTGAAAAATGGTAAGAAGAAGAAGCAACAACCAAGGTTTTCAAGTACCAGTGAAGAACATCTAACAATTTTCACGTGGTTCGGTCAGAACGATACCTACTCCAAGTCCGCACTCTGATTATTCCTTTAGAATGGCGGTGTCTGATTATTTCTTCTGTTTCCCCATGATATCTCTGACCCCTATTTATAATGAGGGGCCTTTACAATTTAGATAACATATATAAATATAAAGATGATATAACGGAGGACAAACAATCCTTATCATCTGTACAAAACCATAAGTGGGATCTTCATTTCAAGGAATATGGGTTGTTGCAAATAAAGTAAACGGACCCTACTTCTGACTTCTCAGCAGCTTTACCTTTTATGCGAGTTTAGAGATATTAGGCCAGCGATCTGATGGTCCAACGGATTGGAGATTTTACTGGAAGTTCGTTTAGTCGATCAACAAGAGCTCGCAGGGGACTTAATCGGAAGCTCGTTTAAGGAGCTCACTTTATAAGCTGCGGGTTTTTGATGGTGTATGGGCTTTTTTTTATTGAGGTTGCAAGCGCCTCTCAAACTCTAATCGATTGGGCCAGCTCTTTGGACTGAACCAGCCCCATAAAGAGTGGCACGAGAATTGCCTATAACAAAACTCTTCTCACAATAACCTCTATTAATTTTTTTACATTTTAGTATCATTTTTCTTAATTTTATTATTAATAACAATTTATTCAACCATTAAACGATCACATATAACAGCACTTACCATGTTTTTTATAATGAAATAAAATAAAAGTATTTTCCCTCAAATATAGATTTACAAAAATAATTTTTACAAATATAATTTTTTATGAAATTATAAGAGCTAGAGAAGGGGGCATCTGAAAGGGTAATTTAGTAATTGTAAGACTGATGACGGCGACAGAGTAAGAGGAGCCGTGTGGGAACCGTATGAAGGGAGCCCCTACACGGCTGACAATTGCAGTTTGCCACGTGTCAATTGTATTCTTTGTTGACCACAGCCACGTTTCTTATTATTATTCTTCATGGCTAGGTTCAGTTAATCTCACTTCTCCTCTCGCCAATTTCTCTCGAGACGCAGTTAACAATAATTTCTTCATAAACAACGATTACTAATTGATGGGAGTTAATTAAAAATACTAAGCTTTAAACATGTTTCTAATTTCAGATCTATCTTTTATATTTTAAATTAATGTATTTCCATTTCATTTGTTTGGATATAAAATATTCTTTATAAAAAACTTGTTTAAATTAATAATTTATGAAATTACCATTAATATATATATTGATGTCTAATTGATAAAATTTTATCATTGATGTTCATAAATTATACATAATTTTTTATTAAAATTTTAAAATAATATTTATAAATTTAAGAAGAATAAAAATAAATATCATTTGAAAATTTTATCATTGATATTCATAAATTATACATAATTTTTTATTAAAATTTTAAAATAATATTTATAAATTTAAGAAGAATAAAAATAAATATCATTTAAAGTAATCACTATCTATTATTTAACAATATATATAATCTTAACTCTTCGCATTAAGATTGTTAACATCCAAACAAACCCTGCAAATAATATATATATTACAAAATATATAAAAATATATAAATATATTTTACCTGACAAATTAAATAATATTTTCAACAAACGTACTAAACATCGTCAAGTAATTAAGCGTGGTGAAGATCGAGCCGTTCTTCACCCTTTGCCTTTAAAGCCGACAAATTTCATCAGAGTCGCTGAAGCTATGTCCAGTGGTCTGAACCCATCCTTATCCAATTCCCTTGCCTGTTCAGACTTTGTGTTTGACGAGCTTTCGTACAAAGTTGAGCTGGCCAGCTTTGGTAGGTAGCCACATGTAAAATAGGTTGTGGAGGAGACATAAGTGTAATCTCCGAGAAGATGTGGATGGATTTTCTTCAACTAGTTGCTGTTGGGAGCTGAAGATTTCCTGCACAAGTAGCTTCAACCAAAGTCTGATCATAAATATCCATGGTTCTTCCCAATCTTTTCTGTAACATGGGCCTGGCCCAGCTTGCAGGAAATTAAATTTGCCCACCCATTATTGTTTATTAATTATATAACACATAGATAGATGGAATCCATATTAAAAGAAAGTTGTTGAAAGCAAAGCCTAAACAAGATCGTTTGGTCTATATATATATATATATATATATATATGTTGGGCAATCATATTGGAAGTTTGGAACCCCTCCCTGCATTGAGTTTAAATTATACTAAACATCGTCCACTAAGATATGCCCACACACAAAATGTTTGCCCAAAAATTAAGATCACATGTTTGATCCAAAATGATTTCAGTAAAGAGCTATTCAAACCCCTTGGTCGCTCACCATCGCTCTCGCTCGCTTGCCCTCTCCCTCTCTCGCTCACTCCGCACTATCTCTTGTTCGCTTGTTGTCCCTCTCTTGTTACAAATCTGCTTCCAGATCTTTGTGGAAGTTGAAAATGAAAAAATAAGATGGTCGGAAATCTTATTGAACGAATATAAAGATGAACCCTCAAATCCCGTCCTCGATGGAGATAGCGACAAATAAGGGAAAGATTTAACAAATCTGCTTCCAGATCTTTGTAGAAGTTGAAAATAAAAAAATAAGATGGTTGAAAATTTTAGAATATAAAGATGAACCCTCAAAGTTCGTCCTCGATGGAGATGGTGACAAACAAGGGGAAGATTCGACACGAATTTCAAGAGAAACTCGATGTTGAAGAAGCGTCGAGAGTAATGAAAAAGTGAGTGAATTGGCTAAAAAATGTATTTTCTCCCCTCCCCTAAGAATTTCTTTTCCAACAAAAGTGAGAAAAAGTCATCACGTAACCAAAAGTTAGAATTTGTATTATCTAAAAAATATTGTCAATCAAACATTTCACAAACTAAAACTTAAATAGAAAATAACTTTTTTTCGTGAAAAATATGATCAATCAAACAGGTTTTAAAGGTGCGTTTGATTTCAAATATAGAATTTATATTAGAAATTTTTTTCTAGATAATTAAATTATTTAGAATTAAATTTTTAAAAAATATTAATTAAAAATGTTTGATTATTTTAATTTTTTATCTAAAAATTATTATATTTTTCCAACATTTCATGTTTGATTGCAATATTTTTTTCTAGATAGTTGGAAGGGGCTTGCCGTGAACCACCCGACACTCAGTCTCCACTCTCAGATTGGCTGTAGTCCTCCAAATCCTAATTTCCTCACTCTTCTCCTTCAAATCCTAATTTCCTCTTGCTGTATTCCTCCAAATCATCAGGTAATTCATCACAGTAAGTACTCTGATCACTCTAGATCGACCGCAATAGCCCGTCGAACCAACTGTATCTCGTCGAGTTCACGCTGTGGTTACTATAGTTAAGCACATTGGAGTCCGATTCGCCATCGGAAGGTTGAAGAAGGGTGTCCTTGCCTTGCGAGATGATCTGGACCGTCGATTTCCACACTCTGTCGATGGCGTGCCCCACTGTTTCCAGGGATCCGTGAACCATTGACGCGCTGGCCTCTATCGACGTCAGTAGATCCTTCATGGCGCGGCTTGCGACATCGCGAAACACCGTCGTTTCCTGCTACAAGCCCGACCCGAATTCCTTCAGATCCCACCAATAGATCTCGATAACTAACTCAGATCGGTTCGCTAGGGTCTACCAAAGACCTTCGATGCTCCATGCTCCTGCACTGACATCGGGACCCGAATTACAGTTCGACTCGGCTTCTTCTTCGCCTGGGGTTAAGCTATTGCATGAATAATTTAAGTAAAAAATGGCCATTTTTCTATTTTTTATGAGAAAAATGACTAATCAAACATACCTAAAATTTTAAGACGTAAGTTGGGAGACTACAATTTTCTCGCGAGAAAACTAACTCGCGTGGCGATAAAATGACGATAACTTAGGACTCGCATATTAGGGTGGGTAGTTACCATCAGATGAGTCTTATGTAGGTCGTATCATCTGCTGTGTGGGGACCACCTTATCCTTAATGAATGACTAAACAGCTTTATTTTCTGTTTCTTTTTGCGTACTAAATATTCAATGAAAGGTATTATTATTTTAATATTATTATTAGGATAATACTTATCATCATTAAATAAGGATAAGTTTATATTACTTTTTAATAAGATATATTTATTATATTATATTTTTATTTTCAAATTATTTTATTAATTAATAATAAATATATAAATAATGTAATCATTTAATAAATTTATTTAGAAATTAAAATAAAATAATATATATAATTTTAAAATAAAATATATTTATTATTAATTATTATTCAATAGGTACACAATGCTTCAATGGTAAATTTGTGGACCTCCCTCCTCCTTTGTAACGGCCTATTAGAACTTGGGTTATGGTAAAATTTCTTGATTCAAAATATTTTCTTAATTCATATACGTAATACACTTAGTAGTAGTTTTGGATTGGTTGATATATGTATATAAATATATTTGTCACTTAAAATGAGTTTTTCAACAAAAAATGCTAAATAAATATAGCTTGTGTAGCTAAGAAATATATCTAAAAACCCTATTAATTTGGAATTGGATAATTACAATTCATAATGCATCACAATTATTCTTTTATATTTAAGTAAAAATTATTGTCATCATCACTTATATTGAGATAATCGTTCTTGTATAGTTTTCAGTATTTGTGATCTCAATTACGTCAAGAGAGGTAAATCGAAAGTTGGGCATTTGACTATTGTATAAGACGAGAATTGAACTCATAACCCATCGAATTGATACCGACATATTACTTTTCTGGTCACTTGTCCTGTACTTTGGGAGTGGCATCATCATTTATCTACTTGAGCATTTGAATGTCACAACATGAAATCATTCAAAGTAGGAGATAAATGTTTTAAAAACACAAATAATTAATACTGTTATCACGTGTTTGTTAGTTAGTTAAGAGAGTTAGGGGCAGATCTAGGTTTGTGGGCTGGGCTTAGTTAGTTAAGACAGTCAGGGACAGATCTAGGTATGTGGGCTGGGCTGGAAAAAATTGAGAGTAAGTTGGACTAAATTTGGGCTAAACTATTATTAAAAAAATTAAAAAAATTACCTTACAAATTTAAATTTTGTTGTGGCTGCCCTGAGGTTCAGCCCACATTTATTTGATCTCTCATAATTTATAATACTATCACCTAAACATTTAATTAAAGAGTAGCGGCCGCGGGCACAATTAAAGTTTATTTCACAAATGCTTGGAATGGTAACAAATACTTGATGCAAAATTACCAAAAAAATTGCCAACGACAGTTTGAGTGGGCACGTTTAGACTTCTAACCTGGGCATGTAAAATGGTTTCGGTTCCAAGCCCATCCAAATCCAGTACGGCCCATGGAGAGGTCCCATTAAATCTTGGTAAATTCAGTAGGCTGGGCTAAGGCCCAAAAATAAAAAAGGATAGCATGTTGGGCTTCAAATTTCAACTCAATTGGGTCTACAAATTGCTAATTTTGGGGTGATGACAATTTTTTTTTTATAATTTTTTACGATATGATGATTTTAGAAATTAATATCTCAATTTGACCCTAAAACTTAAATCCTAATTCTAAGTCAATTTCAAGTACATTCCTAAACTACATTCTCACTTATGTAGCAGTCTTGATGAATTGATTTTGTTCACATGTCATCACTAATTGTCATTTGAATAAATTGCTAATATGATATTGAATCGTCCCATAAAAATAAATAAATAAATGTCGCGTTATTGATACACTTATCTATCATATAAAATCTGAAGATCATTAATCTTTTCGAGATTAAATTTTCAAAGACTCCTCGAACAACTTGCCATCTAAGAACATGGGGTTAGTCCCAAACGATACCATTATTATAAAAGTACTATACCCAAATATTAAACCTCATATATAAGAAATAATATTGCTCTCTACTCTTTCTCTTTGAGTCCAAATTGGACTTGGATTGAAGATTGAATTGGTGTAGAGTGGTCATGTTCTTTTTTCTTGTTTTTCAACATAAATTTTTTAAAAAAATGAATATACATATATTTATATATTTATTTAAATAATAAATCAATTAGTTTACACTTTAATAATATATTATATGTATATTTTATTGTTATGTATTATACCACTCATGAATGAATCGAAAATAGATTAAAGTAAAAATTTAAATAAAAAACCAAACTAAATTTCCATCCATCTGGAATTGGATGGAAATTTAAACACCCCTAATCCCTATGTATATATTATTGAGTAAATATTATTTTACAAGTTTTTTTCTCTCTTAATTATGTTAATTATTTAATCAGACCTTTCCTTAGAAGTCTCTTGCTGGTGCATATCCTTACATCATTATTTGTAAATTGAGAAGTTTTCATATAAAGTATCGTTTTTTAAAATAAATAAAATAAAATTATATCAAAATAAAATTAAGATATTTTTCAAATTAAGATTTGCAATAATCTAAATAAGGATATGAAATATTCTAAAATTTTTATCAAACTATTTATTAAATTTTATAGAATATATTGAAAGACATATATGCTATTTTTTTTTATTTGTAAGATTCAAAATATACTTATTTAAAGAAGAAGAGATAAGTATATATAAAAAATATCAAATAAGAAATCACATCACGTTTTTTTTAATTGTAGATAAATAAATTTTATAAATATATAAAAAATAAAAATTTAAAATATTTTTTAATTTATATGTTACTCAACCATCACAAGTTAACCAGACTTGTCACAAACATCCAAGTGTAAAGTCCAAAATAGGACTTTTTAGGTCCAAAATATTAATTAAGAAAAGGACCACCCACCCCTCCACTGTGATTCAGGCAGATAAGTCAATGCCCATCACCATCGCATTACCTCATTAACTTATTTTATCCAGAATGGACTTTTATTTATTTAGAAATTAATGTTTTATGATAATAAATCAAACACTTTCATAAATTAATTTATAAAAATTATTCATAAATTTAAATTTAAGCTCTACTATAAATAATGGCTAATGATACACACAACGGCATAATTTCATGAGTCTATGCTGAAAGAAATTTCAATCCGATGGTTCCAAATTTTAAAAACACTACCATGCAATTATTGGGACAATTTATTTATTTATTTTTATGAAGATTAAAGATCCGAGGCAAGGGCTCCGGCGAGCACCTCCAGCAGCCGGAGAGGAGCAGTCAACATCGGGAAATGGCCGGGCGTTTCTATGATCTCCACCGTCGACTCGGCCTTGATCTTGTTCTGCAAGTAGCCGGCGACGGAGTCGGGCACGGCGGCGTCGTCGGGCATCTTGATGATGGTGCAGGGGACCACGACGTTCTCCAGCATGTCTCTGTGGTCGCTCCGGAAAACCACTCCGGCCACGGCGAGCGCCGCTTCCGGGGACATTAACTGCAAGCAGTCCCGGTATTTGGCCACCGAGAGAGGGTCGTCGGGGCTGTTGACGATGAGAGAAGCGAAGCCTGAAGCCCACTCGTGGAAGTTGGTTTCTATGCTGGATAGGAGTTTATCAACTTCGGTGCTGTCGAACCCCCCTTCGTAGTCTTCCGAGCTTATGTACCTGTACGTGAAGGGATCGACAAACTTCTCCAGTAAACAGTTCTCGAAGAGAAAAAGATAATGACTTAACAGTAACAGCTCTCATTTTTTCTACCAATAAATTGGTAGATATGAATCAGAAAACGAACAGATGTAAATAGAGAGGTGGGGACTGAACGAATATGGACCTTGAAAGACATGATAACTGCCTGCAGAAGAAACATCAAACTGTGGACACACATTTAGTAGTAGTATATATATATATATGTGTATATAAATATCTGATATTTCTGCTGTGTTTGCTAATTCTTAATGAAATGAATGAATATAAGTTTTGCTATAATAATATAACATATCAAACCATAGATAACAGAAAATAACATGATTTTGAACGCCATGTATTAATTAGCAATTCAACACACTCAAGAATTATAAATATAGAAAAATCATCATCAAACTAATTAATTTGATAATATGTATACATATATTCATGGTTTATGCACATATATATGTATATATGAACCTGGGCGAAGCTCCGATGAATATGAGCCTCTTGAAGAGCTTGGGCCTCTTGATGGAAGCAATACATCCGATCATGGCAGACATGGAATGACCAACAAAAACCGACGAAGATCTGTGCAAGTTCATCTCCTCCATGAGAGAGATCAAGTCATCAGCAAAAGCATCATAACTGGAGTACTTCGCCGGATCAAACAGGCTTGGGTCTTTCACGGCGCCGGAGAAGCTCCAGTCAAAGAGGACAACCCGGTGCCTCTGAGCCAGGCCCGGGAGGATCTCTTCCCACAGCGACTGGTCTGTTCCGAATCCATGAGCCAGGACTAGAATTTCGCCGGCGCCAGATCCGACGCTTCTGGCATTCATGGCGGCGGAGAGAGCTTTTCCCAGCATCACCATGGACGGAGAGGTGTTGGAGAAAAAGAAGAAGACGGAGACAGAAGTGAAAGAGAAGGAGAAAGGCTTAGCTTTGTGGGTTGTACCGGCTGTCTTTTATGGACACCATTAGGAAGGTCCAATTGTACTCAATTTTACTTATATAAAAAAATTATTTCTATAATATTTAATTAGTTAATTATTGAAAATGGATAGTATATATATAAATATAGTTTTTAATTTTTTAATTTTAAGGGTATTTTAAAATTCAAAGATTTAAGCAACACTGAGTTTGCCTATATATTATATTAAAATATATGTCATTATGATGGTTCCTCTTTACAAAGACATAAATATTAATTAAACAACCCATATCATTTTTGTCTCAAATGTCATTTTCATTAGTGGATATAAGCACATAGGATTAATGTTGAAGACAGTTTAATGAGCAGTTTCATTGAGGTCACAATAATAATTAACAATTCTATCTAAAGCATACACTAAAATATATATTGTTTTGATGGTTAAATAATATAAATGATTACTAAATTTTATATTAAGGTATAAAAAGATCACTAAATTTTAATTTAATATATAATTCTAGAATTACCGTTAATTATCTTTAAAAAATACTAATAAAATGTTAATATTTTTTGTACTTTAGTGTAAAGTTTAACAATCATTTGTACTATTTATTTGTCCACATTTTTAGACACGTCGACATCTCGTCAGCTTCTTTTAAGAACAATTAACAACAATTATAAAATTATATATTAAATTAAAGTTTATTGATCTTTTGACTATAAATTAAAGTTCAGTATTTTTTTGTACCTTAATACAAAGTTCAATGATCATATATACTATTTAATTATGTTTCAACCTCATTACTTATATAAGAAAAACAACCACTCTGTCTTCAACTTTCTTCCTACTGATGGAGATAACAGAGTAATGCGAACAACCTAAACTTAGTTACTAATTAATTAAAAATATATAATCAATTACTTACTTAAGTAGCATTTATTAAAATGAGACAAATTTATCTGTAGGATCGAAGACAACCTATCTGAAAAGGAAAAGAGACATATTTATTTGAAAAGTTTAAGATAAGAAATTATATAACTTCTTTTCAAATAAATTTAATTTAACAAATATAATGAAAAATACTTTTGTCTGAAATATTTTTTATATTTTTTTTTGGTTCATATTTTAATTAACAAACACTATCTTGTAGTACAACTAATGATTTATGTAGGCTTTTTGGGGTTAAAATTAATAGATATATAGATATTTATATATGTATATATATTTAGGTGGAAGTTAAAGTCGAACAACAAAGATGTAAGTACATAAAGTCAAAGAGCATGCTCCGACTCCTTAGGTTGCGGCTTGTGACCGAGGGTGAGAGGAAGAGGATGATTCAAAGAGCCCGGCCCAAAAGTAAGCAGGCTCCAACATACAACATATATATAGAATCACAACAGAAGATAATATATATATATATATATGTTTTGACACGTGCAAAGCGTATGGAGGGAAAGCAAAATTGCTTTCACTTTTGTTGCGACATTATTCTTATTTTCTCTCTCTCCCTCAATGCTAAGGATCGGGTCAGCGCCGGCCCAAGGTCCAATGGGCCCTAGACAATATTTTTTTTTTTAGGAGAGGGTGGGGCTTTATTTTTTGGAGGCCCCTAATTTTTTTTTTTATTTTGGAGGGGGGCTCCAATTTTGTTTTGGAAGAGGTGGGGTGGGCTGGTTAATTGTCTCCTGATTTGGGAGGGTAATTGGCTCAACTGGTTTGGGGGGGTGTTTGGGGGCCCCAAATTTTTGGGGGCCCTAGGCATAGGCCTCAGTGGCCTATGTCTTGGGCCGGCCCTGGATAGGGTGTATATGAATACGAGAGGAGAGGAGAGGAAGGTGCCCACCTCATGGTTCATGAAATAAATGCAGAAAACGATGTCTGTCTTAGTGGAATTATGTGACATTATTCTTATTTTCATAAATAAATTAAAGTATGATCAGTTCCTAATTAATTAAGATAAAACCTTGGAGTAGTTGTATATTGAATAGACAAATATATCCTAAATTTTAAGTTAATTTTTAATTTTATCCTAAATTAACTTTTGCTTCAATTTGGTCATCGAATTTTTAATTTTGTTTCAATTTTATTCTCAATCTAATAAGCGTGTGCACAAGTTTACGCGATTATTGATGTGTCAAATAACTAACAACTCAGTTAAAAAGACACTGCCAAAATGGCTACACTCATTTTTGTCATTGAGCACAGCCAAAACGGTGACACCATTTTGGCTATACATAAAACACCCCATACCTCACTCATTTTTGCGATCGACTAGGGTTTTGAAAAGGACCCAAGACCAAGCCGCTGACAACGAAAACTCACTATAATAGAAAGCGATGCAAGGGTTCGACAGTGACTAAATAGGCGGCGACATTGGAGTCAATAGATTTGGATTCAACGGCCACGACAACCATCGGCACTACCTAAGTATCGACTTCTTTCTCTCTTGGGTATGAAACTTCTCTCTTTAGGCTGTGATTTGTCTGTTAACCAACCTCTTTTGTCTCTCTTGTTGGAATCGGATATTGGTTTCTTTGTTTTATACAATACGTTATTGGAATTTAATAACACTGTTTGGTGATAGGTGAAGTTCGTGAAAAATTGTGAATTGATGGGTCCTAAATTTGTGGTCTCGATGGCTGTGTTCTGTTCTGACTATGGGCAAAAGACAGAAAAGACAACAAGGGTAAGAATCTGTGATCTCCTACATGTGTTTTGTTATGTCTCTTCCATGTTTTGTCCAAGTTATGCAACAATGATATTATTAAATTATTATTTGATTACTATTTTGTCCATTATTATCCATTACATTATTTAATAACAATATGCAACATGTTGTGTCCATTACTCTCCATTACATTATTTGATAACAATATGCAACATATTTTATTTCCTAACATTTTAAATACTATATGAGCATCTACCCTAATATGTACATTGTCAAAGCATGTTTTTTTCATTATGTTTTATGCAATATGTTACTTCACGAGAAAGACAAATTTATGGGAAAAAAAAATCCTACATACAGTTAATGTTTTATGTAATATACTACAACATCTTTATGTATTATGTACTGTACTATATTCATGCATAGTATTGATAAGGACATTATAATATTTTTGTCAGTTTCAAATGATTCTTAATTCCATTATCATCCACTAACACGCCCTAATTAAACCAATTTGTATGCATACACCTCCAAACAAACAAACATGACTTCAAAGTTCCCATTATATGTGTTTGTATTCATTTATGCGGTTGTTTTGCTTTATAATGACAACATACCTCAAATTTTTTTTTGGGTACATTTATTTAGTGCCTATTTTTGTTTTATGGTGACAATATACTAATAGAGTTATGGCATGAGGGTACATTTGTTAGTGAACCCGTGATGATGTATGAGGGTGTGAGGCTATTTTGATTCAGAATGTGGAAGGATTGACATTGAGATATTTAATAAATAGAATAAAAAACTTAGGGTATAGTTACATATTGAATGTGACATATTAGATACTTAGATCTAAAGGTTGAGAATGGTTGGTGTTTATGGTTTAGATCTTGATAATATAGACAATATGACTATGCATTACTTTATTAGGGGTGGTAAAAATGATGATGGAGATAGAGTAAATGCTAGTGATGATAGTGGTTGTCACAGTGTATAAAATGACACTAACGATGATAACAAGACATTAGACAGTAGCGAGAAAGGGACATTAACTATTAAGGTGCAAAGGAATAAAAAAGTTAACATTTACAATTTTAGTTGTGACTACAAAGAGTTTGACTTTTGTATTGATATGATATTTGACAATGATGCATAATTTAAACAAGTTGTTCAGAAATAAATGAGTTGTTAGTTATTTGACACATCAACCACCCAATTCGACAACCACGCAAGGTTAGACACACCCTTATTAGATAGAGAATAAAATTAAAATAAGAGTAAAAGTTCGATAACTGAATTAAAATAAAGGTTAAATCAAAATAAAATTAAAAATTAACTTAAAATTTAAAATATGTTTATCTATCCGTCCTTTTTATTATAACACCATACATGCATGATACATGCCACTCTTGCTCTTGGTTAAGATACTCGAAATTAGGCTGTTGAAAGTAAAAGGGTGATTAAGAAATGAATCCTTAATTAAGCTTAATTCTGAATTAATTGCTGTCATCCAATACAGTTGCATTGCATACATCAGAAAAGAAATGAAAAGACGAAACTACTGTGGAATGAGGAATTGGGATGGCTGTTTCAACACGCAAATGGAAGATATATATATATATATATATATATATCTGATATTTAAAATATTAACATTCATTTTGATGGATAAGATAGATATGGAGCTTCAGCCTTAACAATAGAGGAAGGGAGAGCCTACAAGGGCATAGAGAAGTGATAAAGGGTAGGTTGAAAGTTTGTCTGAAAATTTTTAATGTAGATTTAAATTTTTAAAAATATAAAATAGTTTTTTAAAAAAAAGACTTTAAAAATAATATTAATGATGTTAAAATTTATTATTTTAATTATTTAAACATATTTCTTGATTTATCTCGTCGGATGACTGAGAGTGCTAGAAATAAGACGTAAGTCAAAAAAAATATAAAGAAAGGAGAGGGCAGTTGGGTTGAGTTTGATATTTCCAAGACTTTAATTTAGAGGAGAGAGAGAAGGACAGATAGCGCCACGAAGAGTCAAAAAGGACCCATTTGTCCGATTGTGTTTATTGCATTTGTAAAGCTTTTTGGGGCATCAGTCCAACGACCACCTTTTCCGCCCAATTAATTCCCCACTGGCACTCCGAAAATGATCTTTTTCACAGAATTAAGAATTTTCAAATTGGATTCTAGAGGGTTGCGTTAGTGTTACCATAACCTAATCTCGTCTTGTCTTCAATGCAAAAGCCCTAGTCTTGCGTTATTGGTATTATTATTATCAAATTAAATGTTATTTAAAATTTTTTATTTAAATTTTATATTAATATCTTATATATTTTTATCAATATAACAAGACATGATTATTAAATTTAATAGTCTAGATAATATTTTTATTATTATAAATAATAAAACTTGAAAAATATAATTGGATGGTCAAGTCCAACTCCTGATATTTCTCCTGATTTTGAGGAATAAATTAAATCATTATTAAAAATCAAAAAACGTACAAAATCAGTTGCTAATAATATAGATTTGCCCTCAAATGCGTTGGTCAAAGAAGACAAATATGTCACTTTAAATTATGTTATCCCTTGAAAGACAAGTCCTGTCCTTGGAAAATTTTTATTGTGAGGCCATGCATGATGATGCAATTGATAATTATTTATTAAAATTTTTACATAGTAAGATAACCCTCCATTATCCACCATGAATTCAATTCTACTTTATTAAATTTTTATGGCCCTTTAATAAACCTAAAAAATCAATTACATAGAAATTTAAAAAAATATACAAAACTCACAAGAGAGAGAGAGAGAGAATGGGTTAATGGGAGTTTGAATGGAAAGTCATGCGGCAGCTTTGTCTTAATTGATGGATGAGATGTTGCATAGGGAAAGGGAAAGGGGAGGGTACATGGAACCTAAAAAGGCTAAAAAGTTAAAGTAGGCCTTTTGATTGTGGGATGGGCTGAAAGGAGAAAGTAAACTGGCTTCTGCCTTTCTGCATTTAAAGCCTCAACCTGAATCAAGGACTCGAATATTATTAGATTAGATTCTTAAAACTAATTGAGAGAGAGTCCGAGTCCGAGTCCGAGTCCGACTCGTTGAGGATGAATCACTGTGAGAAGATAGTAACTGATCGGGTAAGGTTTTTCCAATAATTTATGGAATAAGAAGAACCCTGATGGTCGCTCCATTAATCAATGCCAACTTAGGGCTTCAGTTTGCTTTCACAATCTCCCTCTTTGCTTGTCGTGCTTCTCTGAATTCTTTGTTACTCAATTATGATTTATCTCAGTAATTGTTTTGTTTGGCCTTGTTTCTGACTATCGTCAGGCTTGGGTTGTGTGATTCTACAGAGGACATTGACATCATATGATGAGTATTACTGACTAACAATGATGTAATCGGATCAATCAATCCAATCAATCGTGTGGGAGTTAGATGAATACTAATTTATTTTTAACTAGAATTCTTGTTTAATAAATTATTTACTTATTTCTGATGTAATTTGGAATTAACTTAGTTTTATTATTTCAACTTGTAGTTGGATTAGATTAATTTTATTATTCCAACTTGTAGTTGAATTGGATTACTTTTATTATTTTTACTTCTATTTGAATTGTGCCAACAAAAATCCATTAGATTTAGAATTTAGTCTATTACTGGGTTTAGGATTTTTATTAGTTTTCAAGTAGAATTAGGATTTAATTTTTTTTGCCTATTTAAAGGCTTTTCCATTATAAAAGGAAGAAAAGAAAGATGATGAATTTTATTAGAGAGATTTCTTTTTTCTATCTTATTATTCAATAAACAAAATTTCGAACTTATCAAAGATCTGGCAGTCTTTGTAGCATTCAACAACACAATTCTTGATTCTTGTTTCAGCATATCAACGGGTCTAGATTTTAATATAATCTAGGTTCTTGATTCGTGAATCAACGGGTTGAGAATTCTTTGCCTTATATCCGATTTTGGCTTTTCTGTGGTTCGTTTTAATCTTTTGTGAATTCCTTTGGTTTCGTTCCATCGCAGGTTCACATCAGTTGGTATCAGAGTTCTGAATCGTGCATCAGTTGGTATCAGAGGTTTAGTTCTAAAATCGGGTATTTATTTATCTTTGTTTTTTTTTCTTTTTCATTCCTATATCATGAAAGATGCTTGAAGGTTTAGAAATGAGCCAACCACAAAAATATCATGATTGGCAGCATAGGTGTGATGTTTGGACTGAATTTGAGAAAGAATTAAAGTTTATGAGAATGTTGCTGAAACGTCTAGAAAACGAGAAAAAACATGAGATTGAGAGTTTAAAAAAAAGTGAGGATGATAGTGGCTATCAAAATGTTCATACTATTGAAGTTGAAGAAAAAGACGAGGGTGACATAAAAAAGAGTCTCATTGTTAAAGAAAGTGAGGTTGAGAAGGCTCTCATGAAAAATTAACAAATAATTTTGCACTCTTTCCCAGATTTGGTTAATTTTTTGTTGCAGGATTTCGAGGATGTGATATTTGAACTTGGTGAACCATTCCAAGTGCCTAAGAAGATTCATGACTATGTCGATAAGTTGATCGTTCCAGTTTATGATTTGAGGACGAATCGTCTTGAAGAGTGAGGGAATAATGAGAATCATAGAGGGTCGATTAACAATGACGCAATCAAATCAGTCAATCCAATCAACCGTATAGGAATTGGATGAATATTAATTCTTTTTTTAACTAGGATTCTTGTTTAGCATGTTATTTGCTTATTTCCTATGTAATTTAGCATTAGATTAGTTTTATTATTCTAATTTGTAATTGGATTAGATTAGATTTATTATTCTAACTTGTAGTTGGATTGTGTTACTTTTGTTATTTTTACTTTTATTTGGATTGAGCTAACAAAAATCCATTAAATTTAGGATTTAGTTTACTACTAGGTTTAGGATTTTTATTAATTTTCAAATAGAATTAGAATTTAATTATTTTTGTTTATTTAAAGACTTTTCCATTATAAAATGAGGAAAAGAAGATGATAAATTTTATTGGACAAATTTCTCTTTTCTATCTTGTTCTTCAATAAACAAAACTTCAAACTTATCAAATAAGTGATTTCTTTGTGGCGTTCAAGTTCTGAACTTATTAAAAATCTAGGCAATTTTTGTGGCGTTCAACAACACAATTCTTAGTTCTTATTTTCGCACATCAACGAGTCTAAATTTTAATATAATTTAGATTTTTAGTTCGCGGATCAATGGGTCGAGAATTCTTTGCCTTATATCCAATTTTTGCTTTTTTGGGATTCGTCTCAATCTGCGAGTTTGTATCAATTTGTATCAAAGCATCGAATTCACATCAGTTGGTATCAGAGCATCGGGTCGCATATCATTATATATGGGTGAAACTGATGATAGTATGAAGTCAAAAGAGAATTGTTTTTGTGACTGTGGGAACGACTTGTTTCGATGCCCTTGTCAGAGCAGTGGACACTCCACAAGTTAAACGCGAATTTTTTTGGAAAGGGTATACACATCTTCTCCCTCATTTAGATGGGCCGTGGGAGCCTGCATGGGCAGCCCAGTTGGTCAAGAAAGAGGGCACAAAGTACCTTCCGTGGTGAATCTTGGAACAAGGACCAAGGATCAAAACTCGTAAGCAGCAGTATGGGGGTAACTTCTCTCCAAAGTGAGGGAGGTTCCTTGTGTGCGGTGAAAATGGTCTACCCACTGTGTCTAGTTAGGTCACCATGGTTAAACCCCCCACGTCCTGTCGGGCTGAGGGTGGGGGTGCCCGGAATGAGCAATTTCACCTTTTGGAACAGATGGCCCGCGAGAGCTGCATCCCTGCCAAGGTGTGTTGAATTTCATTTCTAGGTTTAATTTTTACTTGGGTTCATTGCTAGTATAGGGTTTTAACCATTTTTAGATGTGTATGATGTCTTCTTTCTTGTTCTTCTCCGTGTTTTGTTTTCTTTACTTGGATTCAATGCTCTCTACTCTTTCTCTTTGTTCTTTTTGTTAATACATACTTAGAGACATACATTCTGTCCAAATGTGAATTGGTTTGGAGTGGTCATGAATATGGTTTTTTTCTTATTTTTCAACATAAATTTTTAAAAAATATGCATATGCATATACGTATATTTATATATTTATTTAAATAATTGTTTTCATAAATAAACAAGAATCAGTTAGTTTACACTTTAATAAAATATTATATGTATATTCTATTTTTATGTATTATTAATAAATAATACTATTTTTAAAAATTAATTTATGGTCTTAGACCACTCCTGAACAAATTGAAAATAGATTAAAGTAAAAATTTGAATCGAAAATCAAACTAAATTTCGATCCATCTGGGATTGGATGGAAATTTAAACACCCCTAATACCTATGTATATAGTATTGATTAAATATTATTTTACAAGTTTTTTTTCGCTTAATTATGTTAATTATGTAATCAGGCCTTTCCTCACAAGTCTCTTGTTGATGCATATCCTTACATCATTATTTGTAAATTGAGAAATTTTCATTTAAAGTAACGTTAGTTAAAATTAGAATATTTTTCGAATTACGATATGTAATGATCTAAATAAAGATATGAAATATTTTAAAATTTTTATTAAATTATTTATTAAATATTTTAAAATATATTGAAAGATATATGTGTCATTTTATTTTATTTATAGAATACAAAATATACTTTTTTAAAAGAGAAGAGATAAATATATATATATAAAAATATTAAATAAGAAATTATTTTAATAAATATATATAAAAAACAAAAATTTAAAATATTTTTTATATCTTATATTTTTTAATTTATATCTTAATCAACAAGTTACCCGCGTAACCAGACTTCCCAGAAACATCCAAGGGTATAATCCAAAATAGGCCTTTTTAGGTCCAAAATATTAATTAAGAAAAGGACCACCCACCCCTCCACTCTGATTCAGGCAGATAAGTCAGTGCCCATCACCATCGGATTGCCTCATTAATTTATTTTATCCAGAATAGACTTTTATTTATTTAGAAATTATTTTTGTTATGATAAAAAATCAAACACTTTCGTGAATTAATTTATAAAAATTATTCATAAATTTAAATTTAAGCTCTACTGTAAATAATAGCTAATGATATACACAACGGAATAATTTTAAGAGTCTGCTGAAAGAAATATCAATCCGATGGTTCCTAATTTTAAAAACACTACCATACAATTATTGGGACAATTTATTTATTTTTTATTAAGATTAAAGATCCGAGGCAAGGGCTCCGGCGTGCACCTCCAACAACCGGAGAGGAGCAGTCAACATCGGGAAATGGCCGGGCGTTTCCACGATCTCCACCGTCGACTCGGCCTTGATCTTGTTCTGCAAGTAGCCGGCGACGGAGTCGGGCACGGCGACGTCGTCCAGCGTCTGGATGATGGTGCAGGGGACCACGACCTTCTCCAGCATGTCTCTGTGGTCGCTCCGGAAAACCACTCGGGCCACGGCGAGCGCCGCTTCCGGGGACATTCTCTGCAAGCAGTCCCGGAATTTAGCCACCAAGAGGGGGTCGTCGGGGCTGTTGACGGCGAGAGGAGCGAAGCCTGAAGCCCACTCGTGGAAGTTGGTTTCTATGCTGGATAGGAGTTTATCAACTTCCGTCCTGTCGAACCCCCCTTCGTAGTCTTCCGAGTTTATGTACCTGTACGTGAAGGGATCGATAAATTTCTCCAGTAAACAGTTCTCGAAGAGAAAAAGATAAATGACTTAACAGTAACAGCTCTCATTTTTTCTACCAATAAACGGGTAGATATGAATCAGAAAACGAACAGATGTACATAGAGAGGTGGGGACTGAACGAATATGGACCTTGAAAGACATGATAACTACCTGCAGAAGAAACATCAAACTGTGGACACACATTTAGTAGTATAATATATATATACATATATATGTATATAAATATGTGATATTTCTGCTGTGTTCGCTAATTCTTAATGAAATGAATGAATATAAGTTATGCTATAATAATATAACATATCAAACCATAGATAACAGAAAATAACATGATTTTGAACGCCATGTATTAATTAGCAATTCAACACACTCAAGAATTATAAATATAGAAAAATCATCATCAAACTAATTAATTTGATAATATGTATACATATATTCATGGTTTATGCACATATATATGTATATATGAACCTGGGCGAAGCTCCGATGAATATGAGCCTCTTGAAGAGCTCGGGCCTCTTGATGGAAGCAATACATCCGATCATGGCAGACATGGAATGACCAACAAAAACCGACGAAGATCTGTGCAAGTTCATCTCCTCCATGAGAGAGATCAAGTCATCAGCAAAAGCATCATAACTGGAGTACTTCGCCGGATCAAACAGGCTTGGGTCTTTCACGGCGCCGGAGAAGCTCCAGTCAAAGAGTACAACCCGGTGCCTCTGAGCCAGGTCCGGGAGGATCTTGTCCCACAGCGACTGGTCTGTTTCGAATCCATGAGCCAGAACTAGAATTTCGCCGGCGCCAGATCCGACGGTTCTGGCATTCATGGAGGCGGGGAGAGCTTTTCCGAGCATCACCATGTCGGGAGAGGCGTTGGAGAAGAAGAAGAAGACGGAGACGGGAGTGAAAGAGAAGGAGAAAGGCGTAGCTTTGTGGGTGGTTGTACCGGCTGTCTTTTATAGACACCATAAGGAAGGTCCAATTGTACTCAATTTTACTTATATAAAAAAATTATTTCTATAATATTTAATTAGTTAATTATTGGAAATGGATAGTATATATATAAATATAGTTTTTAATTTTTTAATTTTAAGGGTATTTTAAAATTCAAAGATTTAAGCAACACTGAGTTTGCCTATATAGTATATTAAAATATAGGATAATGCTGCACGGACGAACACAACGACAAACAGGTTGACGAACTCAGATTATTGCGAGATTTTGACACTAAAATATCGCAAGAACTTGAATTCAAATTATTTGAAGAAGCGCCCAAAATTGGAGCTTCATCTTGTACTCTACCGTTATCTCTCTCTCTCTCTCTCTCACTCCAGAGTGCCTCTTTTTCTTTCCTCTCCATTGTGTCTCTATCTATCTCTCTCACTTTCTTTCTCCACTGCATCTCCTTCCCCTCTAACGTATCTCCTCCACTTTGGCCCTTCGGTTCTTATTCTTATCGTCGTCGGACTTCCGTCAGCAGCAGCGTTGGGCGTCAGCGTGCCCCTCTCTCTCTTTCTCTCTTCCTTACCCATCTAGCCTACGTTGCCAGTGAGCTTGAAGACGAAGGAGCTGCCGATGAGCTTGAAGACGAAGGAAATGGTTGTCGGTGAGGTCAAAGAGGAATGAGCCACCTACGTTGCCGGCGAGCTCGCCTACATCGATGGCCGGTGGTCGATGCTCCATGCCCACTATCGTCGTCAAATCGTCACAAGGTTGTTGATTTGAGAAGTTCGATTTCTTCATGCGATGTATGATTGTTTCGTGTAATGTTTGAGAACTCCTTATCAAGAAACTTTTGTTTTAGAGAGAGATTGCGCAAGATTTTAAGAAGTTTAATCTTTTTTTTTTTCCTTTTTTTTTCTGTTTATTGTTGTTTTAGGCCTTATATATGAAACTTATAATAGGATAATTTAATTTGCCATTCTACAAAGTGTTCCTTTATTGTTGCAACTACAATATACTAGAGCCTTGACTCTAGCTTTTACATTTTATGGATTGAAATATAAGTATAAGCAACTTGAAAGACTATGGACCATTGATAGTATGTGAATCGTGGATGATTGTGAGTGCTAAGTGGTCTTGTCTTTTAATGAGAACTTGGATATGTGGATGATATGCCTCGATACAGTCTTGCTTTTTTAGTGCTAATCTCTGATGCGTCCAAACCCATTGTGCACCCATTATGCTGAAATTCTCTGTTGGATGTTCTTTCTTACTTGTTAGGTTGGATTGTTTTTTGTTAATTTTAAATATCCTTCAAGAAATTGGACAGCCAACAAGAATTACATAAAGAGAACATAAAACAAAAAAAAGTTGCACCCCCATATGATCACTTGTAAAATATTGATTACGGAATCTGCCAAACACCATATATAAAGAATAAATTCCTAGCTCCAAGCTACTCTCAATCCATACAAAACTCACTTCACAATCATATAGCCATTTCACAAGCTATTCTTAACAACCAATCAATATACTCTACAAGTTTATACATCTCATCTAAACATATAACCATACACAATGTAAACACTGATATAACAACATTATAAGTTCAGATATTATAATTAAGTTTATACAAAAGAAGATGAAGAAGAAGAAGAGTTTGACGCCATGGAAGGGAAATCTTTAGCCGGTCACGCACGCACGAGAGACCCAAGGATGCCGGACCACCGAAAGTGGAGGAGACGTAGTCGCCGATCATGCACTTGCATGGAGTTAGAGCCGGATCTGAAGGATCCACTGTTGAGAAGAAAAGGTGGAAGGGCGTGAGGGCTAGGCTAGTGTATGTTGGGTGGGGTCGGTGATAGAGATGTTGAACATCTTGCTGAGCTTGTCGGACCTCTTGATGCTGTTGCCGGTGTACAAAACGATATGGTGGGTCTTGAGATGCTTGGGTTGATCTAAGACGTAAAGGTCACCGCTGAGCTAGTGCGATGGGACGTCGAAGAAGACGCAGTAACACGCGGGAGAGAAGGAGAGAGAGAGAGAGAGAACGGGTGAGGAAGAAGCAGGTGTTGGGCAGGTAGAGAGAGAGAGAAGGTGAAGAAGAAACAAGGATTGGGCGGGATTTTAATTTTTTGGTTGATTGAGGGTAGATTTGTAATTAAAGCAAAGAATAAATTTGTCATTTAATCTGGGTTTGTCAACCCGTTTGTCGCTGGCATTATCCTAAAATATATGTCATTATGATAGGTTTCTCTTTATTAAGACATAAATATTAATTAAACAACCCATATCATTTTTGTTTCAAATGTCATTTTCATGAGTGGATATAAGCACATATATAGGATTAATGTTGAAGACAGTTTAATGAGCGGTTTCATTGAGGTCACAATAATAATTAAGAATCCTATCTAAAGCATACAATAAAATATATAATGTTTTGATGGTTAAATAGTGCAAATAGTTACTAAAATTTATAATAGGATATGAAAAGGTCACTAAACTTTAATTTGTAGTTAAAATGTCACTAAATTTTAATTTAGTATATAATTCCATAATCATTGTCAATTGTTGTTAAAAAATACTAATAAAATATTAATATTTTTTATATTTTAGTGTAAAGTTCAGTGATATTTTTATACTTTTATATAAAGTTTAGTGATCGTTTGTACTATTTACTTGTCCACATTGTCAGACATGTCGACATCCCGTCAGTTTCTTTTAACAACAATTGACGAAAATTATAAAATTCTATATTAAATTGAAATTAATTGACCATTTGACTATAAATTAAAGTTCAGTAATTTTTTTATATTTTAATATAAAATTTAATAATTATTCCATTTATACTATTTAACTTTGTTTCAACATATTACTTATACGAGGAAAACAACTACTATGTCTTCAACTTTTTTCTTACTCATGGAGATAGCAGAGTAATTAAGCGATCAACCTAAACTTAGTTACTAATTAATTAAAAATATATGATCAATTACTTATTTAAGTAGCATTTACTAAAATGAGTAAGATAAATATATAATTAAGAATCTTATTTAAAGCATACAATAAAATACATATTGTTTCGATGGTTAAATAGTATAAGTGATTATTAAACTTTGTATTAAGGTACAAAAATGTCACTGAACTTCAATTTGTAGCTAAAATGTCACTGAATTTTAATTTAGTATACAATTTTATAACTACTGTCAATTGTCATTAAAAAGTACTAATAAAATGTTAATATTTTTTGTATTTTAGTACAAAATTTGGTGATATTTTTATATTTTTGTGTAAAGTTCAATGACCATTTGTATTATTTACTTGTCTACATTGTTAGATATGTTAACATCCTGTTAGGTTTTTTTAACAACAATTGATGACATTTATTAAATTATATACTAAATTAAAGTTTAATAATTTTTTAACTATAATTTTTTAACATCATTACTTTATACGTGGGGAACAATTACTCTCTCTTCAACTTTTTTCGTACTCATGGAAATAGCAGAGTAATGTGATCAACCTAAACTTAGTTACTAATTAATTAAAAATATATAATCAATTACTTACTTAAGTAGCATTTATTAAAATAAGTAAGATACGACTGTATTAAGATAATTTATTTGTAGGATCGAAGACAACTTATCTAAAAAAGAAAAGAGATAGATTTATTTGAAAAGTTCAAGATAATAAATTATATAACTTCTTTTTAAATAAATTTAATTTAATAAATATAATAAAAAATATTTTTATCTAAAATATTTTTTATATCTTATTTTTTTTTTGTTCATATCTTAATTAACACGCACTATACTATCTTATAGTAGACCTAATGATTTATGCAGGCTTTTTGGGGTTAAAATTAATATATATATATATATATTTATATATGTATATATATTTAGGTGGAAGTTAAAGTCAAACAACAAAGATGAAAGTACATAAAGTCAAAGAGCATGCTACGACTCCTTAGGTTGCGGCTTGTGAACGAGGTTGAGAGAGAGGAAGAGGATGATTCAAAGAGCCCGGCCGAAAAGTAAGCAGACTCCAACATACAACCTATATATAGAATCACAACAGAAGATAATATGTACATGTTTGAGAGGCGCAAAGCGTATGGAGGGAAAGCAAGATTGCTTTCACTTTTGTTGCGGCAGTCAACGTGCTTTAGAGGCAGGAAGGAAGGAAGATATGTTGGGAGTCAATCGCGGCACCAAGCAATATGTTAAGAAGAGCTTCATCTTTAATTTGTATGGGAGATTTTACGGAAAGTTGGATGCCACTTAATGTATTGTTTGACCTTATGGTATATATGTGTGTGTGGGTGTGACCATATATATATATATATATATATCACAGAATTCGGCTACCGCACCATGTTCTTCTCCTCTCTCTGCCTACCCCAATTTAATGCACAAAAACCTTTCTTTTCCCAATTTAATGCACAAGAACCTTTATTTTCCGTATGATTTTTGCCTTCATCTCTCTCTCTCTCTCTCTCTCTCTCTCTCTCTCTCTCTCTCTCTCTCTCAATGCTAAGGATAGGGTGCATATGAATACGAGAGGAGAGGAGAGGAGATGAGAGGAAGGTGCCCACCTCATCGTTCATGAAATAAATGCAGAAAACGATGTCTGTCTTAGTGGAATTATTTGACATTATTCTTATTTTCATAAATAAATTAAAGTATGATCAGTTCCTAATTAATTAAGATAAAACCTTGGAGTAGTTGTATATTGAATAGACAAATATATCCTAAATTTTAAGTTAATTTTTAATTTTATCATCAATTAACTTTTGTTTCAATTTGGTCATCAAATTTTTAATTTTGTTTCAATTTTATTCTCGATTTAATAAGTGTGTGCACAACTTTACATGGTTATTGATATGTCAAATAACTAACAACTTAGCTAAAAAGACACCGCCAAAATGACTATACTAATTTTTGTCATTGAGCACAGCCAAAACGTCACCGTTTTGGTTGTGCATAAAACACTCCATACCTCACTCATTTTTGCGATTGACTAGGGTTTTGAAAATGATCTCGAGACCAAGTCGCTGACAACAAAAACTCACTATAATAGAAGGCGATGCAAGGGTTCGACAATAACTGAATAAACAACAGTGTTGGAGTCAACAACCACGACAACCATCAGCATCAGCTAGGCATCGACTTCTTTCTCTCTCAAGTATGAAACTTCTCTCTTTAGACTGTGATTTGTCTATTGACCAACCCATCTTCTCTCTTTTGCTGGAATTGCATATTGGTTTCTTTGTTTTATACAATACATTACTGGAATTTAATAATAGTATTTGGTGTTTGGTGATAGGTGAAGTTCATGAAAAATTGTGAATTGACGATCCTTAATTTGTGGTCTCGATCGTTGTGTTTTGTTTTGACTATGGGCAAAAAGCCAAAAAGGCAACGAGAGTAAGAATCTGTAATCCCCTATGTTGCGGAATATCTCTTCAAAACAGATTAGGTTAGTGCGATATGTCGAATCAAATATAGATCAGAACATGGATGTAAAGTAAAACACAATACAAACTCTGATTTCAAACGTTCAAGGCTCGGATCTGAGAGACCAGTTACCCCTCTTGGTAACGCCAACGAATAGGAACCACAAGCCACTATTGAAGCCCTCAAAACCAAAGCCCAGAAAAGCCCCAACCCTTCTCGGCCAAAACCAGCTAGGTAAACCCTCTCTCTCTCAACCGAAAGCAACCACTCACACAGCAGTAAATCGGTGGTAAGAACAGCAAGATCAAAGGCACAAAGCAAGGAGATCGACTTACCCAAAGAGAGAAACCCATATCTGGATTTATAGGCGTTTCCCTCGACATCTAAGAGACTGTCTTTCGCACATAAGGAAAGGCGGCTAAAACCATCAAAGGAAACTAAACTCACAGAAGGCAAGATGGACTTCATCGCTATCGAAGGAACAAGGATTGAAGCGATGAAGCAATCGGCCAAGGAAGGAAACTCGAGGGAGAGAGAGAGAGGAAACTAGGGCTCGGCCGAGACAAAGAAGAGAGCAAATAGATGCACCAGCAAAAGGGCCTAAGGCTCTTATATATGTGGGCTTTAAAGGAGATGGGCCGGCTTAGGTGGGCTTCGGTCACCATTTGAGCAAATGGGCTGAGGCCCATTTCTCCTCTAAAATGGAGAGTGGGCTTGTGGCCCGTCTTCTAAAATTAGCTGCCAAAAGAGGACGGTAATTTGGTCTTGGGTCCTTCAATCTCGGGCCGAAGCCTATGAGGACCTGTCCGAAAAAAATCGTCATTGCCTTGGGTCTTATTAGGGAACAAAAAACAACAAATCTCCACCTTGTTTCCTAATAAGACCAGCAGAAATATAAACAGCAAAAATAACATACAGCATAAAGCATAATCAGTAGGTAAAAGAAATACCTTACCATTTTCACGTAATCTTACCAATGCTTAGAAGTTCTAGGCACCTTTTGAATTTTTCAGCAGTAAGTACCTTTGTTCCCATATTAGAGGGGTTGAAATCTGAATGCACTTTTTCAAGTCTAATAATATCTTGAGATATAATATCACGAATAAAATGCAATCTTATATCAATGTGTTTAGTGCGTTCGTGAAAAACAGGGTTTTTACACAAGTGTATAGCTGACTGACTATCAGAAAAAACAGTAACATTTTTTGTTAGAACACACAGTTCATTAAGCAAACCTTTAAGTCACAATGCTTCTTTAATTGCTTCTGTAGCAGTTATATATTCAGATTCAGTAGTGGATAAAGCAACAATGTGTTGGAGTTGAGACTTCCAACTAATGCATGAATTATATAAAGAAAAAACATAGGATGATGTTGATTTTCTATTGTCTCTATCACCTGCATAATCTGAATCTGTAAACCCCATTAAACTCATTTTATCTGAATGATGATTATACACTAAACCTACATTAGAAGTACCCCTCAAATACCTAAGCAACCATTTCAAAGCTTCCCAATGGACAGGTCCTGGGTTTGTTATAAATCTACTTAATGTGCTAACTGCATGAGCTAAGTCTGGTCTAGTACACACCATGAGGTACATAACCGATCCTATTGCATTTGAATAAGGGACTTTACTCATGTACTCCTCTTCTTCTTTGTTAGCTGGAGATTTTTCTTTTGACAGTATGAAATGGGCTCCTAAAGGTAAAGAAACTGATTTGCTTTCATGCATGCTGAATCTTTTTAAAATTTTTAACACATATGAAGTTTGATGCAAGAATAACATGGAATTTGACCTATTTCTTGTAATTTCCATACCTAGGATTCTTTCAGCTATACCTAGGTCTTTCATGTCAAATTCTCCACCTAAAGCAGATTTTATGTTATTTATTCTTTTAACATCAGGGCCAATAAGAAGCATGTCATCAACATAAAGTAAAAGAAATACACATTCATCTTTATTTTTATGCTGAAAATAAAGGCAATGATCAAAATCACTTCTTTTAAAATCAATTGATTTAACAAATGAATCAAAACGTTTATACCATTGCCTAGGAGATTGCTTTAAACCATATAAAGATTTTTTCAAGAAACACACAAAATCTGGTTTTGCCTTATCTTCAAAACCTTTGGGTTGAGACATATAGATTTTTTCCTCTAAGTCACCATGCAAAAAAGCAGTTTTAACATCAAGTTGTTCAAGTTCCCAGTCAAAATAAGCAACAAAAGCAAGCATGACTCGAATAGTGGTATACTTAACAACTGGTGAAAAAATCTCATTATAATCTATCCCTTCCTTTTGTGTGAAACCTTTGGCTACTAACCTAGCCTTAAATCTTATGGGTTCTTTTTCACTTGTACATTCTTTAACCTTAAATATCCACTTGCATCCCACAATTGATTTATCTTTTGGTCTAGGTACTAAATCCCAAGTATGGTTTTTATTTAAAGAACTCATCTCCTCTCCCATTGCTTCTTTCCAGTTTTTAGAGTATTCACTTCTAATTGCCTCTTCATATGTTTTTGGCTCTTTATCGGCTAGATCTTGATAACTAGCAAAAGCTAAATCAAAATCAGATTCTAGCCTTTGAGGAATCCTATGAGATCTCCTCTCCCTATCTCGGGCTAGTTGGTAATTAGATAGAGGTGGCTGTTCTATAGAGGGCTGATCTTCTACTATCTCATCTTCCTTATTTTCTTCAGCCTGGTTTTGTATCTCCACCTCACTTGAGGTAGTGGGAATGTTGGTGCTAATATTCCTAGACTCTTCTAGGGAATCCTCACCCTCATTATCTTGTTGATTGTTACTGTTTAATTGTAAACAAGGCATTTCAGCTTCATTAAATGTGACATTTCTACTTATAATTATTTTTACTCCCTTTTGACTTCTATCCCAAAGTCTATAACCCTTTACTCCTTCAGGATATCCTAAGAAAACACATTTTCTTGATCTAGGTTCCAATTTGCCTTCATTCTGATGAGAATAGGCAGCACATCCAAAGGTTCTAAGGGTTGAGTAATCTGCACATTTTCCATACCATTTCTCATAAGGAGTGTCACCATTTAATGTGGCTGATGGGGTTAAGTTAACCAAGTAACAAGCAGTCATCACTGCTTCACCCCAAAAACATTTAGGTATATTAGAACTAATCATCATACACCTAACCTTGTCTAAGAGAGTTCTATTAATCCTTTCAGCCACCCCATTTTGCTGTGGGGTGTAAGGAACTGTTTTATGCCTTGTTATACTACATTCTTTACACAAATCATCAAAGTCCTTGTTACAAAACTCTAGGCCATTATCAGTTCTTAGATACTTTATTGTCTTGCCTGTTTGATTTTCTATTTGAGTTTTCCAAGTTTTGAAACTTTTAAAGGTTTCTGTTTTGTCTTTTAAGAGAAAGACCCACACTCTCCTAGAAAAATCATCTATTATAGACAAAAAATATTTATTCCCACCAAAAGTGGGATTTGTTGCTGGTCCCCATAAATCTGAATGGATATACTCTAGAACCCTTGAGGCTCTATGCACATTTGAAGAAAAGGATAATCTATGATGTTTGCCTAACACACAATGGTCACAAAAGGGGATGTCGGACACACAATCCTTACCAAACACTCCCTTATTATTTAGGAACTCAAGTCCTTTAATACTAACATGAGCTAACCTGTTGTGCCATTTTTGAGTGACATCAGAATTGATTAAATCAAGATGAGAGCCTGAGCTACTCATTACCTCAGCAGTTAAGGCATATATCCCATTTCTTCTAACTCCCTTACACACCATCATTGCCCCTTTAAACATTTTAATCATTTCATTTTCTATTTTTCCTGTAAAACCATTCTTTTCTAATTCTCCTACTGAAATTAAATTTCTAGCCATTTCAGGGATGAATCTAACATCTCTCAATTTTAGGACATATCCTGATTCTAACTTAAGAGTGATGTCTCCAATCCCTGCAACCTTATAGGCTATATTGCTACAAACTATGGCATGGCCACCCACGGATTCACGCATATTTTCAAATCAATGTCTTTGGGATGTGACATGGAATGATGCACCTGAGTCAAGAATCCATTCTTGCCCATGTGCCCCAAGAGTAGCATTAATTTCAGCAATGTTAGAATCTATAAGCATGTAAACTTCACTAGGGTCAAAAGAGGTTATTGAATTTGCTTCTTCTTGATCCTTTAATTTTTCTTTTTGCTTATTTTTCTCAACATAACAATCTTTAATATAATGACCAGTTTTGCCACAACCAAAACACTTACCCTTCCCCTTTCCTTTGGTCTTAGACTTAGACCTACTTCTACCTTTCTTTTTACCACCTCCCTCATGTCCTCTAGTTTGAGACCTACCTCTCATAAAGTGGACCTCTCCATGTCTTTTCTCACTTTTTAACTCCATATCTTTGCTCCTAAGGGAATCTATGACTATTTCAGGTGTCAAGGTATCTCTACCATACTTAATGGCATTTTTAACTTCCTTATATGCATCTGGAATTGCATTTAAAAGAATTATAGCTTTGTATTCTTCAGTTACCTTTTCACCACAATTAGTTATATCTTGTACCAGCTTATTAAAGATATCTAAATTGTCATCAAGATCCCTAGAGGAGTCTATCTTAAAACTGAAAAAACTTTCAAGCAAGAAAAGTTTGTTGGGTGTGGATTTTTTCACAAAGAGTTTTTCCAATTTTTCCCATAACTCTTTTGTAGAATCAAGTTTTCCTACCTTTCTTAAAATAGAATCAGAAAGATGTAATATGATAGAAGTATAGGCTAATTCATCAGCCTCAATTTTCTGTTCAGCAGTATAGGATTCAGGGTATTTGCCATCTAGGGCTTTAGAAACTTTTTGTTGTACCAAAATTCCTCTCATTTTTTGTTGCCAAATTGAGAAATCCCCTTTTCCATTGAAAACCCCCAATTCAAAATGATGTGCAGACTACCAGATAGGAACAACTTACCAGATATTTCTAGGGTTTTAAAGTTCAACCTACCAGATAGGAACAACTTAAGGCAGATTTCACATGCAGCAACAATAGCAATACTTAACCGTATCAAAACAGGTTATGCAAGTACAAGATAAAATCACAGATAACCCTAAGTCTAGCAACAAGCAATGGTTACCACCACAGGGTAACCCCCAAAACCTAATGGCCACCCCCACACGATGACCTGCTAATTGCTAGAAAAAAAGAATACAGAGAAGTTACCGGCACAGATCTCACAACTGAGATTTGTAGAAGATGCAGGCTCAGATCTGGAGCAGAAGAGGGGCAACCCCGGCCTCCACGCGCTATCTCACGCGCTGCCGCCTACACGCTCACGCGTCGCTGGTCGGCAGGCGAGTGAGCAGCCACGCGCTGCTCGGAGTGGATCCCCGCGACTGACTGAGTCCGGATCTGGGGTCCTTGCAACCCACCTTACAACCTGCAAGGATCAATCGAACAAGCCGAGATCAGATCTGAAATGGAAACAGACTTACCGAGATCGGATTTGAAAACGAGAGGGCTTTTCAGATCTGATTCGAACAAGGCACTATCCAGGAGCCACACAAGGCTCTGATACCATTTGTTGCGGAATATCTCTTCAAAACAGATTAGGTTAGTGCGATATGTCGAATCAAATATAGATCAGAACATGGATGTAAAGTAAAACACAATACAAACTCTGATTTCAAACGTTCAAGGCTCGGATCTGAGAGACCAGTTACCCCTCTTGGTAACGCCAACGAATAGGAACCACAAGCCACTATCGAAGCCCTCAAAACCAAAGCCCAGAAAAGCCCCAACCCTTCTCGGCCAAAACCAGCTAGGTAAACCCTCTCTCTCTCAACCGAAAGCAACCACTCACACAACAGTAAATCGGTGGTAAGAACAGCAAGATCAAAGGCACAAAGCAAGGAGATCGACTTACCCAAAGAGAGAAACCCAGATCTGGATTTATAGGCGTTTCCCTCGACATCTAAGAGATTGTCTTTCGCACATAAGGAAAGGCGGCTGAAACCATCAAAGGAAACTAAACTCACAGAAGGCAAGATGGACTTCATCGCTATCGAAGGAACAAGGATTGAAGCGATGAAGCAATCGGCCAAGGAAGGAAACTCGAGGGAGAGAGAGAGAGGAAACTAGGGCTCGGCCGAGACAAAGAAGAGAGCAAACAGATGCGCCAGCAAAAGGGCCTAAGGCTCTTATATATGTGGGCTTTAAAGGAGATGGGCCGGCTTAGGTGGGCTTCGGTCACCATTTGAGCAAATGGGCTGAGGCCCATTTCTCCTCTAAAATGGAGAGTGGGCTTGTGGCCCGTCTTCTAAAATGGGCTGCCAAAAGAGGACGGTAATTTGGTCTTGGGTCCTTCAATCCCGGGCCGAAGCCTATGAGGACCCGTCCGAAAAAAATCTTCATTGCCTTGGGTCTTATTAGGGAACAAAAAACAACACCCTACATGTGTTTTGTTATGCATTTTCCATGTTTTGTCCAAGTCATGCAACAATTATATTATTAAATTATTATTTGATTATTATTTTGTCAATTATTGTCCATTACATTATTTAATAACAATATGCAACATGTTATGTCCATTACTCTCCATTACATTATTTGATAACAATATGCAACATATTTTATCTCTTAGCATTTTAAATACTATATGAGCATCTGCCCTAATATATACATTGTTAAAGCATGTTTTTTTCATTATGTTTTATGCAATATGTTACTTCAAGAGAAAGACAAATTTATGGAAAAAAAAATATCCTACATAAACATAAAGTTAATGTTTTATGCAATATGCTACAACATCTTTATGTATTATGTACTATACTGTATTCATGGATAGTGTTGATAAGGACATTATAATATTTTTGTCAACTTCAAATTAATTATTCTTAATTCCATTATCATCCACCAACACACCTTAAACCCAATTGCATGCATGCACCTTCAAACAAGCAAACATGACTTCAAAGTTCCCATCATATGTCTTTGTATTCACTCATGCGGTTGTTTTGCATTATAATGACAACATACCTCAAATTTTTTTATGGGTATATTTGTTTAGTGTCCATTTTTATTTTATCGTGATAATATACTAATAGAGTTATGGCATGAGGGTATATTTGTTAGTGAACCTGTGATGATGAATGAGGGTGGTGAGGCTGTTTTGATTCAAAATGTGGAAGGGTTGACATTGAAATATTTAATAAATAGAATAAAAGACTTAGGATATAGTTACATAATGAATGTGGCATATCAAATGCGTGGATCTAAAGGTTGCAAATAGTTAGTGTTTATGGTTTAGAGCTTGATAATAGAGACAACCTTTTTTAGGCGTGGTAAAAATGATGATGGAGATAGAGTGAATGCTAGTAATGGTAGTGGCTGTCACAGTGTATATAATGACACTAACGATGATAACAAGACACCAAATAGTAGCAAGAAAGGGGAATTGACTGTTAGGGTGCAAAATAAGAAAAAAGTTAACATTTATAATCTTAGTTGTGACTGCAAGGAGTTTGACTTTTGTATTGGTATGATGTTTGACAATGATGCACAATTTAAACAAGTTGTTCAGAAATAATTGAGTTGTTAGTTATTTGACACATCAACTACCCAATTCAACAACCACGTATAGTTAGACACACGCTTATTAGATTGAGAATAAAATTGAAATAATATTAAAATGTTTGATAATTAAATTAAAGTAAAGGTCAAATCAAAATAAAATTAAAAATTAACCTAAAATTTAAGACATATTTATCTATTCGTCCTTTTTATTATAACACCATGCATGCATGATATATGCCACTCTTGGTTTTGGTTAAGATACTCTAAATTAGGCTGTTGAAAGTAAAAGGGTGATTAAGAAATGGATCCTTAATTAAGCTTAATTCTGAATTAATTGATGTCATCCAATCCAGTTGCATTGCATACATCAGAAAATAAATGAAAAGACGAAATTACTGTGAAATGGGGAATTGGGATGGCTGTTTCAACACGCAAATGGAAGATATATATAAATATATATATCTGATATTTAAAATATTAACAGCCATATTGATGGACAGTATAGATGATGGAGCCTCAGCCTCAACAATAAAAGGAGGGGGGAGGGCAGTTGGGTTGGGTTGGGTTGGGTTGGATATTTCCAAGACTTTAATTTAGAGAGAGAGAGAGAGAGAGAAGGACAGATAGCGCCACGAAGAGGCAAAAAGGCCCATTTGTCCGCTTGTGTTTATTGCATTTGTAAAGATTTTGGGGGCATCAGTCCAACGACCACCTTTTCTGCCCAATTAATAATTCCCCACTGACACTCACAGTCCTTCTCCGAAATTGTTATTTTTCACAGAATTAAGAATTTTCAAAATGGATTCTAGGGTTGTGTTAGTGTTACTATAACCTAATCTCGTCTTGTCTTCAACACGTGGGACAAATTAAACGGACAACTCATTTGTATTGTTGGTATTATTATTATCAAATTAAATGTTATTTAAAATTTTTTATTTAAATTTTATATTAATGTCTTATATATTTTTATCAATATAACAAGACATAAATATTAAATTTAATAATCTAGATAATATTTTTATTCTTAGAAATAGTAAAACTTAAAAATTATGATTAGATGGTCAAGTTCAACTCCTTATATTTCTCCTGATTTTGAGAAATAAATTAAATCATTATTAAAAGTCAAAAAACGTACAAAATCAGTTGCTAATAATATAGATTTGCCCACAAATGCGTTGGTCAAAGAAGACAAATATGTCACTTTAAATTATGTTATCCCTTGAAAGACAAGTCCTGTCCTTGGAAAATTTTTATTGTGAGGCCATGCATGATGATGCAATTGATAATTATTTATTAAAATTTTTACATAGTAAGATAACCCTCCATTATCCACCATGAATTCAATTCTACTTTATTAAATTTTTATGGCCCTTTAATAAACCTAAAAAATCAATTACATAGAAATTTAAAAAAATATACAAAACTCACAAGAGAGAGAGAGAGAGAGAGAGAGAGAGAATGGGTTAATGGGAGTTTGAATGGAAAGTCATGCGGCAGCTTTGTCTTAATTGATGGATGAGATGTTGCATAGGGAAAGGGAAAGGGGAGGGTACATGGAACCTAAAAAGGCTAAAAAGTTAAAGTAGGCCTTTTGATTGTGGGATGGGCTGAAAGGAGAAAGTTAACTGGCCTCTGCCTTTCTGCATTTAAAGCCTCAACCTGAAACAAGGACTCGAATATTATTAGATTAGATTCTTAAAACTAATTGAGAGAGAGTCCGAGTCCGAGTCCGACTCGTTGAGGATGAAATCACTGTGAGAAGATAGTCACTGATCGGGTAAGGTTTTTCCAATAATTTATGGAATAAGAAGAACCCTGATGATCTTTCCATTAATCAATGCCAACTTAGGGCTTCTGTTTGCTTTCACAATCTCCCTCTTTGCTTGTCGTGCTTCTCTGAATTCCTTGTTACTCAATTATGACTATCTCGGTGATTGTTTTGTTTGGCTGTGCTTCTGGCTATAGTTAGGCTTGGGTTGCGTGATTTTACAGAGAACATCAACACCATATGATGAGAATCATGGAGGGCCGACTAATAATAATATAATCGAATCAATCAATCCAATCAATCGTGTGAGAGTTGGATGAATACTAATTCATTTTTAACTAGAATTCTTGTTTAATAAGTTATTTACTTATTTTCTATATAATTTGAGATTAACTTAGTTTTATTATTTCAACTTGTAGTTGAATTGAATTATTTTTATTATTTCTATTTTTATATGGATTGGGCTAACAAAAATCTATTAGATTTAGGATTTAGTTTATTACTAGGTTTACGATTTTTATTAGTTTTCAAGTAGAATTAGGATTTAATTTTTTTTGCCTATTTAAAGGTTTTTCCATTGTAAAAAGAGGAAAAGAAGATGATGAATTTTATTGGAGAGATTTCTTTTTTCTATCTTGTTATTCAATAAACAAAACTTCGAACTTATCAAAGATATAGACAGTCTTTGTGGCATTCAACAACACAATTATTGATTCTTGTTTCAGCATATCAACGGGTCGAGAATTCTTTACTTTATATCCGATTTTGGTTTTTCTGTGGTTCGTTTCAATCTTTTGTGGGTTCCTTTGGTTTTATTCCATTGCGGGTTCACATCAGTTGGTATCAGAGTTCTGAATTGCACATCAGTTGGTATCAGAGGTTTGGTTCTAAAATCGGGTATTTATCTATCTTTGTTTTTTTTTTCATTCCTATACCATGAGAGATGCTTGAAGGTTTGGAAATGAGCCAACCACAAAAATATCATGATTGGCAACATAGGTGTGATGTTTGGGCTGAATTTGAGGAAGAATTAAAGTTCATGAGAATGTTGCTGAAACGTTTAGAAAAAGAGAAAAAACATGAGATTGAGAGTTTAAAAAAAAGTGAAGATGATAGTGGCGATCAAAATGTTCATACTATTGAAGTTGAAGAAAAAGACGAGGGTGAGATAAAATGGAGTCTCATTGTTGAAGAAAGTGAGGTTGAGAAGACTCTCATGAAAAATTAACAAATAATTTTACATCAGTATGAGGAGCCTTACAAAACTAACAACTCTTTCCCAGGTTTGGTTAATTCTTTGTTGCAGGATTTCGAGGATGTGACCTTTGAACTTGGTGAACCATTCCAAGTGCCTAAGAAGATTCATGACTATGTCGATAAGTTGATCGTTCCAGTTTACGATTCAAGGACGAATCGTCTTGAAGAGTGAGGGAATGATGAGAATCATGGAGGGCCGATTAACAATGATGCAATCGAATCAGTCAATTCAATCAACCGTGCAGGAATTTGATGAATATTAATTTTTTTTTTTTACTAGGATTCTTGTTTAGCAAGTTATTTATTTATTTCCTATATAATTTAGGATTAGATTAGTTTTATTATTCCAACTTGTAATTGGATTAGATTAGTTTTATTATTCCAACTTGTAGTTAGATTGGGTTACTTTTGTTATTTCTATTTTTATTTGGATTGGGCTAACAAAAATTCATTAGATTTAAGATTTAGTTTATTACTAGGTTTAGGATTTTTATTAATTTTCAAGTAGAATTAGGATTTAATTATTTTTGCTTATTTAAAGACTTTTCCATTATAAAAGGAAGAAAAGAAGATGATAAATTTTATTGGAGAGATTTCTCTTTTCCATCTTGTTCTTCAATAAATAAAATTTTAAACTTATCAAATGAGTGATTTCTTTGTGGCATTCAAGTTCTGAACTTATTAAAAATCTAGACAATTTTTGTGGCGTTCAACAACACAATTCTTAGTTCTTATTTTCACATATCAACGGATCTAAATTTTAATATAATCTAAGTTTTTGGATTATGAATCAATGGGTCGAGAATTTTTTGTCTTATATCCAATTTTTGCTTTTCTAGAGTTCGTATCAATTTATATCAAAGCATCGAATTCACATCAGTTGGTATCAGAGCACCAAATCGCATATCATTATATATGGGTGAAACTAATGATAGTATAAAGTCAAAAGAGAACTGTTTTTGTGACTCTGGGAACGACTTGTTTCGATGCCCTTGTTAGAGCAGTGGACACTTCACAAGTTAAATGCGAATTTTTTAGAAAAGGGTATACTCATCTTCTCCCTCATTCAGATGGGCCGCGGGACCTACATCCCTACCAAGGTGTGTTGAATTTCATTTCTAGGTTTAATTTTTACTTGGATTCATTGCTTTTATATCTAGTATAAGGTTTTAACCATTTTTAGATGTGTATGATGTCTTCTTTCTTGTTCTTCTTCGTGTTTATGAAAGGGTATACTCCGATATTCGTGCCATCGATTATGTCAGGAGGTATAAATAGTAAATTAATTCTTTGGTCTTTGCGTAGAACGACAATCGAACTTGTAACCCACCAAATTAATACTGGTTTATTGCTTATCCAACCACTTGACCTATGCCCTAAGGGCGTCATCATCATTTATCTACTTGAACATTTTGAGTGTCACACCATGAAATCATTCAAAGTAGTAGATAAATGTTTTAAAAACACAAATAATTAAAACTCTTATCATGTGTTTGTTAGTTAGTTAAGCCGGAGTCAAAGGTGGATCTAGGCAGGTGAGCTGAGCTAGAAAAAATTAGGGGTGAGTTGGACTAAATTTGGATTGAACTATTATTAAAAAATTTACCTTACAAATTTAAATTTTGTTGTAGTGTGCCCTAAACTTCAGCCCACATTTTATTGATCTTTCATAATTTATAATACTATCACCTAAACATTTAATTAAAGAGTAGCAGCCGGGGGCACAATTAAAGTTTATTTCACGAATGCTTGGAATGGCAACAAATACTTGATGTAAAATTACCAAAAAAATTGCCAACGACAGAGTTTGAGTGGGCATGTTTAGAATTCTAACCTGGGCATGTAAAATGGTTTCGGTTCAAAGCCCATCCAAATCCAGTACGGCCCATGGAGAGGTCCCATTAAATCTTGGTAAATTCAATAGGCTGGGCTAAGGCCCAATAGAAAAAAGGATAGCATGTTGGGCTTCAAATTTTAACTCAATTGGGTCAACAAAGTAAGAGGCGATATAACATGCTGGTACTAGATATCTGCAAAAAACTGCTAATTTTTTTATTTTAATTCTCTAGCAATCGATTATGCTCAAGAAATTGCTAATTTTGGGTTGATGACAATTTTTTTAAAATTTTTTACAATATGATTATTTTAAAAATTAATATCTCAATTTGACCCTAAAAGTTCAACCCTAAATCTAAGTCCATTTCAAATATATTCCTAAACTACATTCTCACTTATCTAGCAGTCTTGATGAATTGATTTTGTTCACATGTCATCATTAATTATCATTTGAATAAATTGCTAATACGATATTGAATCATCCCAAGAAAGTAAAATCTTAAGATCATTAATTTTTTCGAGATTAAATCTTTAAAAGACTCTTCAAATTACTTGTCATCTAAGAATATGGGGTTAGCCCCAAACGATACCTCTATTATAAAAGTGCTATACCCAAATATTAAACCTCATATACAAGAAATAATAGATGCTCTTTACTTTTCGGATTACAGCTTTTGCGTAGTTCCTCGCCCCTTGTACCTTCAATTTGGATAAAAGAGATAAATTGCAAGTTAAGGGTTTGTCTCATTGCGCAAGACAAGGAATCGAACCTATAATTTACTAATGCGAATTTTAATTTATTATAATCCAATCACTTGACTTGTATTCTAAAGGATATTTGCTCTTTAGTCTTTCTCTTTGTTCTTTTTGTTCATATATACTTAGAGACGTACATTCTGTTCAAATGTGAATTGGTTTGGAGTGGTCATGAATATGGTTTTTTTTCTTATTTTTTAACATAAATTTTAAAAAAATATGTATATGCATATACGTATATTTATATATTTATTTAAATAATTTTTTTTATAAAAAAACAAGAATCAGTTAGTTTACACTTTAATAATATATTATATGTATATTCTATTGTTATGTATTATTAATAAATAATATTATTTTTAAAATTAATTTCTGGTCTTAGACCACTCCTGAACAAATTGAAAATAGGTTAAAGTAAAAATTTAAATCTAAAACCAAACTAAATAGTATTGATTAAATACTATTTTACAAGTTTTTTTCTCTTAATTATGTTAATTATGTAATCAGGCCTTTTATCCTTACATCATTATTTGTAAATTGAGAAATTTTCATTTAAAGTAATGTTAGTTAAAATTAGAATATTTTTCGAATTAAGATATGTAATAATCTAAATAAAGATATGAAATATTTTAAAATTTTTATTAAATTATTTGTTAAATATTTTAAAATACACTGAAAGATATGTGTCATCTTATTTTATTTATAGAATTCAAAATATACTTATTTCAAAGAGAAGAGATAAATATATATAAAAAATATTAAATAAGAAATTAATTTAATAAATATATAAAAAAACAAAAAATTAAAATATTTTTTATATCTTATATTCTTTAATTTATATCTTAATCAACAAGTTACCCGCGTAACCAGACTTCCCACAAACATCCAAGGGTATAATCCAAAATAGGACTTTTTAGGTCCAAAATATTAATTAAGCAAAGGACCACCCACCCCTCCACTCTGATTCAGGCAGATAAGTCAGTGCCCATCACCATCGGATTACCTCATTAATTTATTTTATCCAGAATGGACTTTTATTTATTTAAAAATTATTTTTGTTATGATAATAAATCAAACACTTTTATAAATTAATTTATAAAAATTATTCATAAATTTAAATTTAAGCTCTACTGTAAATAATAGCTAATGATATACACAACGGAATAATTTTATGACTCTGCTGAAAGAAATATCAATCCGATGGTTCCTAATTTTAAAAACACTACCATGCAATTATTGGGACAATTTATTTATTTTTTTATTAAGATTAAAGATCCGAGGCAAGGGCTCCGGCGAGCACCTCCAGCAACCGGAGAGGAGCAGTCAACATCGGGAAATGGCCGGGCGTTTCCACGATCTCCACCGTCGACTCGGCCTTGATCTTGTTCTGCAAGTAGCCGGCGATGGAGTCGGGCACGGCGACGTCGTCGAGCGTCTGGATGATGGTGCAGGGGACCACGACCTTCTCCAGCATGTCTCTGTGGTCGCTCCGGAAAACCACTCGGGCCACAGCGAGCGCCGCTTCCGGGGACATTCTCTGCAAGCAGTCCCGGAATTTAGCCACCACGAGGGGGTCGTCGGGGCTGTTGACGGCGAGAGGAGCGAAGCCTGAAGCCCACTCGTGGAAGTTGGTTTCTATGCTGGATAGGAGTTTATCAACTGCGGTGCTGTCGAACCCCCCTTCGTAGTCTTCCGAGTTTATGTACCTGTACGTGAAGGGATCGATAAACTTCTCCAGTAAACAGTACTCGAAGAGAAAAAGATAATGACTTAATAGTAACAGCTCTCATTTTTTCTACCAATAAATGGGTAGATACGAATCAGAAAACGAACAGATGTACATAGAGAGGTGGGGACTGAACGAATATGGACCTTGAAAGACATGATAACTGCCTGCAGAAGAAACATCAAACTGTGGACACACATTTAGTAGTATAATATATATATACATATATATGTATATAAATATGTGATATTTCTGCTGTGTTTGCTAATTCTTAATGAAATGAATGAATATAAGTTTTGCTATAATAATATAACATATCAAACCATAGATAACAGAAAATAACATGATTTTGAACACCATGTATTAATTAGCAATTCAACACACTCAAGAATTATAAATATAGAAAAATCATCATCAAACTAATTAATTTGATAATATATATACATATATTCATGGTTTATGCATATATATATGTATATATGAACCTGGGCGAAGCTCCGATGAGTATGAGCCTCTTGAAGAGTTCGGGCCTCTTGATGGAAGCAATACATCCGATCATGGCAGACATGGAATGACCAACAAAAACGGACGAAGATCTGTGCAAGTTCATCTCCTCCATGAGAGAGATCAAGTCATCAGCAAAAGCATCATAACTGGAGTACTTCGCCGGATCAAAAAGGCTTGGGTCTTTCACGGCGCCGGAGAAGCTCCAGTCAAAGAGGACAACCCGGTGCCTCTGAGCCAGGCCCGGGAGGATCTCTTCCCACAGCGACTGGTCTGTTCCGAATCCATGAGCCAGAACTAGAATTTCGCCGGCGCCAGATCCGACGGTTCTGGCATTCATGGCGGCGGGGAGAGCTTTTCCGAGCATCACCATGTCCGGAGAGGCGTTGGAGAAGAAGAAGAAGACGGAAACGGAAGTGAAAGAGAAGGAGAAAGGCGTAGCTTTGTGGGTTGTACCGGCTGTCTTTTATAGACACCATAAGGAAGGTCCAATTGTACTCAAATTTACTTATATAAAAAAATTATTTCTATAATATTTAATTAGTTAATTATTGGAAATGGATAGTATATATATATAAATATAGTTTTTTATTTTTTAATTTTAAGGGTATTTTAAAATTCAAAGATTTAAGCAACACTGAGTTTGCCTATATATTATATTAAAATATATGTCATTATGATGGGTTCCTCTTTACTAAGACATAAATATTAATTAAACAACCCATATCATTTTTGTCTCAAATGTCATTTTCATTAGTGGATATAAGCACATAGGATTAATGTTGAAGACAGTTTAATGAGCAGTTTCATTGAGGTCACAATAATAATTAACAATTCTATCTAAAGCATACACTAAAATATATATTGTTTTGATGGTTAAATAATATAAATGATTACTAAATTTTATACTAAGTTATAAAAAGATCATTGAATTTTAATTTAATATATAATTCTATAATTACCGTCAATTGTCTTTAAAAAATACTAATAAAATGTTAATATTTTTTGTACTTTAGTGTAAAGTTCAATGATCATTTGTACTATTACTTGTCCATATTTTTAGACACGTCGACATCCCGTCAGCTTCTTTTAAGAACAATTGAAGATAATTATGAAATTATATATTAAATTAAAATTTACTGATCTTTTGACTATAAATTAAAGTTCAGTGATTTTTTTATACCTTAGTGTAAAGTTCAATGATCATATATACTATTTAGCTATGTTTCAACATCATTACTTATATAAGAAAAACAACCACTCTGTCTTCAACTTTCTTCCTACTCATGGAGATAACAGAGTAATGCGAACAACCTAAACTTAGCTATTAATTAATTAAAAATACTTATTTAAATAGCATTTATTAAAATGAGTAAGATATGATTGTATTAAGATAACTTATCTGTAGGATTGAAAACAACTTATATGAAGAGAAAAGAAATAAATTTATTTAAAAAATTCAAGATAAGTTTAATAAACACAATAAAAATACATTTGTCCAAAATACTTTTTCATATTTCACTTTTTTTCTACCCATATCTTTGTTTAACCAAACACTATCTTACAGTACTACTAATGATTTTTGCAGGCTGTTTGGGGTTAAAATTAATGCATATATATATTTATATATGTATATATATTTAGGTGGAAGTTAAAGTCAAACAACAAAGATGTAAGTACATAAAGTCAAAGAGCATGCTACGACTCCTTAGGTTGCGGCTTGTGAACGAGGTTGAGAGAGAGGAAGAGGATGATTCAAAGAGCCCGGCCGAAAAGTAAGCAGACTCCAGCATACAACATATATATAGAATCACAACAGAAGATAATATATAGATATGTTTGACACGCGCAAAGCGTATGGAGGGAAAGCAAGATTGCTTTCACTTTTGTTGCGGCAGTCAACGTGCGTGCTTTAGAGGCAGGAAGGAAGGAAGATATGTTGGGAGTCAATCGCGGCACCAAGGAATATGTTAAAGAGGAGCTTCATCTTTAATTTGTATGGGAGATATTTTACGGAAAGTTGGATGCCACTTAATGTACTGTTTGACCTTATGGTATATATGTGTGTGTGGGTGTGACCATATATATATATATATATATATATCACAGAATTCGGCTATAAGGGCCACATTTATATATATATACCTAACCTACCCAACAAGGATAAATTTGTGCTAGTTTTGGAGAGCTATTTTTAGAGAGCTCTCACTTGTTATATTTGTGGTTTTAATATTATTTTTTACTGTCATTAATTATATAACGCAAAGAAATTAAAGATATTGTAATTCTTAAGATCAGGTAGAAATTAAGAGAAAAAGAAAGAAAATATGATACCTTCATATATATATTTATATATGTATGAATTTGTCTGCGTTTGCGTGGCATCGAAGGCCGGCCAGAATCTCTTGGCTAGCCTTCCCCACCCCACCATGATCTTCTCCTCTCTCTGCCTACCCCAATTTAATGCACAAAAACCGTTCTTTTCCCAATTTAATGCACAAAAACCTTTTTTTCTGTATGATTTTTGCATTCATCTCTCTCTCTCTCTCTCAATGCTAAGGAGAGGGTGCACATGCATACGAGAGGAGAGGAGAGGAGAGGAGAGGAAGGTGCCCACCTCATGGTTCATGAAATAAGTGCAGAAAACGATGTCTGTCTTAGTGGAATTATGTGACATTATTCTTATTTTTATAAATAAATTAAAGTTATATATTGAATAGACAAATATATCTTGAATTTTAGGTTAATTTTTAATTTTATTCAGATTTGATCTTTGCTTTAATTTGATCATTAAATTTTTAATTTTATTTCAATTTTATTTTCAATCTAGCAAGTATGTGCCTAAGTTTACTTGGTTGCTGATGTGTCAAATAACTAACAACTCAACTAAAATGGCGTTGTTTAAGTCATTTTTGACATTTTGGCCATGCATAAAACACCCCCAGCCCCACCATGTTTTTGCGATTGTTGACTACGGTTTCGAAAAAGACCACGAGATCAAGTTGATGGTGTAATACCTCAAATCAAAATAAGTAATATATCGAAATATATCATATTTTGTGATGTTAGAAGAGTCAAGTTTAAGGGTCTAGAATACAATTTAAGAATTTTAAACGATCGAATCGACTGTAGGGAATGTCCTGGAGCTTAGATGTCTAAGGAAAATGATATAGTATTGACGAGCATTCCGAGATAGGATTTATGGTGTTAAAAGAAATCGAAATCGAGACAGTTTTCGAAACCACTTTGGTTCAGGCTGAAAAATCGAATGATTGCAAGGGATCTCCGGGAAATCAACAGAACCCTGAGGGGACTCCAATTTTATGTAACATCATTCTTATGGCATTTTAAATGTAGAAAACGATTTTTGTCTTAGTGGAATTATGTGACATTATTCTTATTTCCATAAATAAATTAAAGTATCATCAGTTCCTAATTAATTAAGATAAAACCTTGGAGTAGTTGTGTATTGAATAGATAAATATATCTTGAATTTTAGGTTAATTTTTAATTTTATCCTAATTTGACCTTTACTTCAATTTGGTCATCAAACTTTTAATTTTGTTTCAATTCTATTCTCAATCTAACAAGCATCTGCCCAAGTTTACGTGGTTGTTAATATGTCAAATAACTAACAACTAAACTAAAACGACGTCGTTTATGTCATTTTTGTCATTAAGCACGGCTAAAACAGTGACGTTTTGGCCGTGCATAAAACACCACCGCCTTACCCTTTTTGCGATTGTCGACTAGAATTTCAAAAAGGACCACGAGACCAAGTTGACGACGAAGAAAACTCACTGTAATCAAAGGCGACGCATGGGTTCAACGGTGACGGAGAGGGTGCGAAGGGTTCGGCGTTGATTGAATAAACAACGATGTTGGAGTCAACGGATTTGGAATCAATGACCATGGCAACCATCGACACCAACTAGGCATCGACTTCTCTCTTTTTCTCTCTCAGGTATGAAGCTTATTGATGAGGAAATATTTATAGGGGGCAATTTTACTGTACTACCCTTGGGAGGTTATCATTAACTTGGAGCCATGTGTGCCAGTAAAGACCAATATACGATCGCCACGTGTCAAGTCCTAGGAGTTCCACGTGCCTTTATAATCTCTATTATAATTTTAAACTAGAAAGAGATAGAAAGGAAGATTCAGTTAACCAAGAATATCTCAAACACAACAAGAATATCTTCAACATCCCAAGAATTATCTCCATTGGGGAAGGTTATCTTTTCTCCCCCTGAAAAAATCTCTATTTTTGAAAGATATCTTATCTCCTAAAGGAAAGATCAAGGAACATCTATAAATAAAGGACAACCACTATAGGTATGGGGATCTAACCCCTAAGGGACTTTTCTATTTTTCTATTATTATCTCCAATTTATAACCCTATGAACTGACTTAAGCATCGGAGGGATCACAGGGAGCAAGTTTCTGCCCTTTTTGTAGGTACTTGATCCAAGACAGTAAAAGGTGTTCGGTCATCGCATCATCAATTGGCGCCCATCGTGGGGTCGTCGTCTTTTCTTTCTGTCTACCAAGCACAATTTCAAGTCGTATGAAATCTATTCAACTCAATTACACATATGTGCTAATTGCATCATGTGTACGCTCGTTTCTTTTAATATTTTTGTGCCTACTAAGGTTTTATTTTTTCAATTATTATTTTATGCAAAAAAATAATTGAAAGAGAAGGCTGAAAGATTCATATATGTATATGTATATATATGCTGTAAGAAGTTCTGGTTGAGGCATGGTAGAAAAAAAAAGGAAAGTAATTCTGCTATTATTTTCTATCATACGCACATACATACATCATATACATATACCTTCATATTATAATATATTAAGAAAAGCTTTATGTGGAAGCTAGTGAAAAAGATTATTATATTATATATATGTATATATATATATATTATACAAAAGAACTCCTACGAGGCGCACTCTATATACATATTTTGTAGTTTCTTATAGAAGCTTGATTATTAGAAAAAGGCAAATCCAGACCCAATGCCATTAAGCATATGTATGTATTTATTATATTATATGTTGTAAGGAGCTTCTAGAGGAAGCTTTCCTGGAAAAGGCAAAATATGCAGGACCCCCAAATAGCAAAGAACAGACATAGCGTAACAGCGGCAGCGAGAAGCTGTCGATGACGACGACAACAAGGCCAACGACGAACGTTGGAATCGGAGCAAGCAGCGACGACAAGGCTGCGAGCCGGCAAGAGCGATGAACCCAGTAGTTGGTGCTTCGTCTGAGGGGCGATATGCAGATTTTTGTGAAAATCTTGACTGGTAAGGACAATTGGCTAGTGAGGCGGTACGTTATATAGTGTATATATATACACATATATATATTATCTTCAGGTGCTTCTGAAGAAGCTTGATAGCAAAAAGGTAATGACCCATTAAAAAAGGCAACCATGAACGGAGCCCAGAGGAATTTTGCAAGCCCAACGCCACATCAAAGACATATGTTTCAAGTACATACAACACAATGTAGTTGAAAGAAGGGTTGGGCTTAGTCGGGATTCGTATTCCTAAGTCAAAAGGAACCTCTGCCTCGCCGCCACAAATCCTCTATGGTTGAGCTTCTCCCATCTCACTTTCTCGTAGTCTTTCAAGGAGGGGCCTTTTCGTTCAAATCATAGCCACTTCCTCTTCATATTCAAACATAGCTACGCGGCGACATCAACGAGTAATATTTTCCTATTTTGTCAAAATATCATAAACAAATATTTTCTCCTATTTCCTTAATTTTTCCTATTTCCTCAAAATATCATAAATAAATATTTTCTCTAAAATCTCCAAATATTCTATAATATCCTCAAATATCGAAATTAATATTTATTACTCATCTCCAAATTTTGGGATGTTACAGGATGGGTTTACAAAATGCTATAATATTGACTGAGATTCACAAAGTAGTGTGTTGGGAAAATAATCTCGCACAAAGCCAAATAATTTTCTGTTAGTCTGAAAACCGAATCATAAAGTAATAGCAACAAACACAAGAACAGAAAATAGAACTTCCCTGAGAACACCAATGAAGGTTTCAGCTATTCAAGGCTCAGATCAGAAAATCATCACCTACAGTGAACCGTCGAGAAGCTCTCCCAATCTGAAAGTCCTAATGGCCCAGCTCGGTACCAGCACACAGCATAGAAGATCACACAGAAATGGTTCACACAGAGACCCAACGATTTCCACTAGGTTTCTCTTCTTTTTCACCCTCCCGTCCCATCGAACCCAGAAAGGTTTTATAGCCATCAAGAGATAAACCGAAAGCCAGCAAAAAATCTGTCAAAAGAGGATAAAGGAACCAAGCTTTCGGAAGAGATAGAAATGGCGAGATAGCTGGAGAGGATAAGCTAGGGTTTTGGACGGAGTCGCAAACGGCCAGGGTAGAAGTAGGTCAAAAAACATGGAAACAAGTATTATATACCTGGGAGAAGGCTGGCCGAGCTGGGCTTAAAATTGGACCTGAGCTGTTGGGCCAAAATTAGCCCTACCTCCTCAAAGGCCCTTTGGGCTTGCTTCTCCATTTGGTGACTGTACATTTGGATTGTATCCACACACTATCAATCCTAGGCCTTAGCCTATGATAATGTGGCCCACCTGATCATCATAACCTTGGGATGTTTGGTATCACAAACAACATAGTGGTGTCGACAGATTTGCTATGCAGGCTAATGTTTGGATTTTCTCAAACTATTTGCATTTTGGTAAATATGATCTTTTATATATTGTTAATGGTGAATAGCATGTATTGAAAATATATATGATCTTATATTATCTTTTATGTATTGTTAATAATGAACATCACGTTGTATTTTAGGCTTAAAAAAGATGAATTGTTAATCCACGTACATTTGTTTATGATTTTATGATGCAAGTTAGTGCATTAAGGATATGATTGATGATGACGATGATTTTTCTTTATTGATGGGGGCTTGTACACAATTTAGTTCAGTTCATTTCCTCTTTCTTGCCAACTGAAATATGCAATGGTATCTGTGTGGCCTTTGTCTTTGAAATGTGAAATGTGCATATATGCCTTTATCTATGTGGTATTTGTCTTTATTGGTTGGGGCTTGTACACTATGATTGCTAAGGGTGAGGGTGTTACTCAGTTTGCATATATTATGAGATAACATGATAATCATCTTAAGAAGAACAAGCCAACAAACGTTTTATATTACTTGATGACTATTACATTAACTTACAATTATTCATACATCGGTTACACTAAAGCAAATAAAGTCATAACAAAAAGACATAATACATTTAGTGAAAGTCTACCTAAAGTACTAGTTATGTACTCTAAATATCAAACATAAATACAAAAGTGGAAGCAAACAATGGAAAATAGGACTACTTATTTGATTTGAAAAATAGTTATAACAAATGGACAAAATTTTATGTTGATTGTATAAAATAATAGGAACCAATATGTGACTTCACCAAGAGATAGAAGACAAGTCGGTCGAGATAGGAACCAATATGTTGACTTCACAACCTAGAAGAGAAGTTCCATATTCGAGAAAGAGAGAAGTCAATGCCTAGTCGACGTTAATGATTTTCATGACCATCGCCGTTGATTCGGTCATCTTCGAACCTATACTACCGTCGATTCCAAATCTGTCAACTCTGTCACCGCCGTCGATTCAATCACCTTCAAACCCATGCTCCCCTTTCACCGTTGAACTCGTGCGTTGGCTTCGATTACAGTGAGTTTTTGCCGTCGACGACTTGGTCTCGTGGTCATCTTTAAAACCCTAGTCGGCAATCACAAAAAATGGTGGCGTCGGAAGGGGTGTTTTATGCACGACCAAAACGAGTTCAATGACAAAAAATGACATAAACGACATTGTTTTAGTTGAGTTGTTAGTTATTGGACACATTAGCCACTACATCAACAACCACGTAAATTTAGGCACGCACTTACTAAATCGAGGATAAAATTGAAACAAAATTAAAATTTTGATAACTAAATTAAAGTAAAGTTAAAATCAAGATAAAATTAAAAATTAACTTAAAATTTAAAATATATTTATCTATTCAGCCTTTTTATTACGACACCATGCATTGCATGATATATGCCACTCTTGGTCTTGGATAAGATCATCTAAATTAGGCTGTTGAAAGTAAAATAGTGATTAAGAAATGGATCCTTAATTAAGCTTATTCTGAATTAATTGCTGTCATCCAATACAGTTGCATTGAATACATCAGAGATGAAAAGACGAAACCACTGTGAAATGGGGAATTGGGATGGCTGCTTCAACACGCAAATGGCAAATATATATATATATATATCTGATGTTTAAAATATTAACGTTCATATCGATGGATAGAATAGATGATGGAGACTCGGCCTCAACAATAATGGAGGGGGTAGGGGGGCTTGGGTTGGATATTTCCAAGAGAGAAGGACAGATAGCGCCACGAAGAGGCAAAAAGGACCCATTTGTCTGCTTGTGTTTATTGCATTTGTAAAGCTTTTGGGGGCATCAGTCCAACGACTACCTTTTCCGCCCAATTAATTCCCCACTGACCGCTCACAGTAACAGTCCTTCTCCGAATATGACATTTTTACAGAATTAAGAATTTTCAAAATGGATTCGTGGGACAAATTAAACAGACGACTCATTTGCATTATTGGTATTACTATTATTATCAAATTAAATGTTATTTAAATATTTGAGTTTAATTTTTTTATTAATATCTTATATATTTTTTATAAACATAACAAGAGATAAATATTAAATTTAATCGTCTAGATAATATTTTTATTATTAAAAATAATAAAATTAAAAAAGTATGATTGATGGTCAAGTCTAACTCTTTATATTTCTTTTAATTTTGAAGAATAAATTGAATCTTTGTTAAAAGTCAAATAACGTACAAAATCAGTTGTCAATAATATAAATTTGCCCCAAAATGGGTTGATCAAAGAAGATGAATATGTCACTTTAAATTATGTAAGAAAAAAAAATTTAAAAATAGATTATGTGAGTCCCTTGACAGACAAGTCTTGTCCTTGAAAATTTTTTATTGTGAGGCCACACATGATGAAGTAATTGATAATTATTTACTAAAATTTTTACATGGTAAGATAACCCTCCATTATCCACCATGAATTCAATTCTACTTTATTAAATTTTTATGGCCCTTTAATACACCTAAAATGTAACACCCGAGAAAATTTTTGAAGATAAAATGATAATTGACAAAGGGCAAAATTGGAATTTTGAGAAAAATGAGACTTTAGGGCACACTAACCTAGTTTTGGACGACCGAAATAGCCAACGGGAGTACCTCGGACCCTAGATAGCCCAAGAAAATGGTATAGTATCGACAAGCAATTAAAATTATGATTTTTAGTGGCAAAATGAAGAAGATCGGGAACAGTTTTCGGTACAGCAAAATACAGCTGCCCATTTAGGTCGTATTACCGAATTGCTGTAAACGAAGTCCGAAATGCTAACGGAGAGTGTCATGGAATAGTATTCGATGTGTGGAACAACCCTTAAGTGGTTTCGGGTTGAATCGAGTGGATTTGAGGTCAAATAAATCAGTCGGGCCAAAGTGTAATTTTCTAAAAATGCCCGAGGGAGGTCTAAACAGCAATTTTTCGAATGTTTCAAGGGTGAAATGAGAATTATTAACCTTAAGGGTCTTAGTGAAAGTGTTAGAAAGATCAGGGGCTTGAGAAAAGGGGCCAAAATGCAAAAGAGAAATTTCAGGGGCCTAAGTGCAATTTTCAGAAAAGCTGGCCGCGCATGGCAGATCTGGCGCACGATTTGGCCGTCAAGTCTTGTCAAGGGGGTGGCCTAGGGTGTCCTGGTGGCGTGAGGGGAAAGAAACGGCCGAGAACGAGCCACGTGGGGGTCGATTTTGGCTATAAATAGCCAAGGGTTTCGGCCGAGAAGAAGGCACCAAATCGAGCTCAAATTCGAATGAATCTTGGAGCTTTGATAGAGGGCTTTTGGTCTCTAGGAGGTGAGGATCATTTTGGGAGTGGTTTGAAGCGTTTTGGTAAAGGTTTGAGGGAGATTCAAGCTTGGCTGAGGGCTTGAGGCAGTCCGCCTACCGCCGTCTGTATACGACCGTTTGGGCCACTTTCCGATGGCCTTTCGGCCTGCTTTTGGTGGGGTTAGGATCGATTCTCAAAGGGCTATCGGGGGGTACCGGTTTCACGGCCATCGGAGCAGTCGCCGGCGACCGGCTAGAGGTTGAAGAAGGTGGCGCGTGACTGCCACGCGCCTGCAGGTTTTGCCCAACCACGCGCCCGCGCGTGAGGGCGCGTGAGACATCAGGTATTTTCGAAATTTTTTTTATTATTTTTGGAAAATTATTTTATTATTTATGGTGCAATAAAATTTGGAAAAAAGTTTGAGGAAATGGTCATTTTGTAATTTTCAAAGTGAATAAGGCTTAGGAAAAATAGGAAAAAGAATTATAAAATCCTTAGAAATTTTTGGGAGATAGGAATTTATTATTTATGAATTATTATGAAGAGAAATCAAGGAAAAATGTTGAGTAGGCATTTATTAGAATTTTTGAGGCGAAAAATAAAGAAAATAGGAAGAAATTATGAAAAATTTGGGAAAATAGATATTGATATGATTTTGAACAAATATGATGACTAGAGGCTCGAGGTTGAAGTACAAAAGCGTCAGGCGCGAGAATCGAGGCTAAGCACGCAGATCGAGGCAAACGCGCAAATCGAGGCAGACCGCGCTTGGCGATTGAAAATCAGTCTAAAGGTGAGTGTTCTGTCCGGAAAACTATTTACTGTGAGTAGTTCTCCTCTAAAACTTGTTTTACTGTGAGTGTTCGCTTCCAAACTTGATTTTGACTCATGAGGGGTTCTGCCCAAAAGATTTCAAATGACATGTAAATGGTTTCCATGCTCGGTTTTGTGATGAATTGTCTAAATGGTTGGTTACATGTGCATTAAACGTTGATTTAAGTATTGATGATGCATGTTATGAGTTTAAGTAATGCATGTTATGATTTTTCGACCATTGGCTGGTTTTGTGTCGTTCATGTGGTATGTGGGTTGTTGACCTGTGACGTGGCCCAGAGTGGCAGCACTCGGGGATGCGTACCTAGGATTAATGTTTGGTGATGACTTGGGACGGGGCTGAGACGGACTTCACCCTACGGGACCCAAGTGGCGGGGCTGCGAGTGGACACCACCCCGGTTGATGGCTCAAGTGGCGGGGCTGCGAGTGGACACCACCCCAGGATCCTTTGAGCGGTAGCATTAATGCCTAGGTGACGTCGATTCCAAGGACAGTGCTGTTGTGACACTCTCGGGGCTAGGGTTATGTTTTGGAATGCTTGAGTGGGAGCGTAAAGCCTAACAATGACCGTATGGTGGTTCCTGGGTTCATGTGTCGAGGTTGTCCCTCTTAAGCAGGACCGGTTTGCCAATGGGTCGATTTGGTCGTGTCGCCTTAGAGAGATTGCGTTTTCCCCGGTTAGGGTTAAATGCGTTGGGATTCTCTTAGGCTGGTGCATGTTGAGATTTATCGATTTTGTGTACATGATTCTGCATACATTCATGAAAACGTTTTTGAACTCTCACTTAGATGATTCAGCATCTAATTTGGACTATGTCCCTGGAATATTCCAACGTTCCAGGTGGAAGCAGTGGCGTCAAAGGAAGAAGGCCAACAGGATGTAGCAGATACGGTTGTTTTTGTAGGTTCTGTCTATGTTTTCAATATTCAGAGATTATGTAACGTATTTTCGTGTGAAACATCGATTCAGTCGTTGTAAAAGAAATTGTCAGTAATATGTATATATTTGAGGTTTCGATCTTACTTCCGCTGATGTGATTGATGACACCTGTCTTAGTTATTTATTGAATGTTGTTATACTAAGAAGATACGATCGAGATTGTCGGGAAATAATGGCTATCGAGGGATTTATATGATGTTTGATTTAATTTTTTCTCGAAATCTCGAGTTAACGCTCGCTTGGGAAAAGTGGGGCGTTACATAAAAAATCAATTACATAAAAATTTTAAAAAATATACAAAACTCACAAGAGAGAGAGAGAGAGAGAGAGAGAGAATGGGTTAATGGGAGTTTGAATGGAAAGTCATGCGGCAGCTTTGTCTTAATTGATGGATGAGATGTTGCATAGGGAAAGGGAAAGGGAAAGGGCGCGTCCATTGAACCTAAAAAGTTAAAGTAGGCCCTTTGATTGTGGGATGGGCTGAAAGGAGAAAGTGAACTGGCTTCTGCCTTTCTGCATTTAAAGCCTCAAACTGAAACAAGGACTCGAATATTATTAGATTAGATTCTTAAAACTAATTGAGAGAGAGTCCGAGTCCGAGTCCGAGTCCGAGTCCGAAACGCGCAGTTGAGAAAGTGAAAAGTCAAATTTGTCCATGTTTTGAATTTTGAATTGAGGGCTTAAAATATGTGGCCGAGGCCCGAGGGAGTCCTTTGGAGGTTTTCACAGGACGTCCTGGACTTAAAATCTCCAGGATGCCGGGTCAGCCCGATCCATCCGGGTTGCTATATAAAATGGCAGCAAACCCTAGCGGTCGACTTCGCCTGTCCCTTTCTCCCTCTCGCCTCCGTCTCCTCTTCTTCTCCGGCCAGCAGCCGCCGTTCGTCCGGCAGTCCCTTCTCTCTTCTCCGGCCCACTGACTGTCGTTCCAGGCGCCGGCGACCGGAGTTATCCGATTTAAGATAAGCACTTAGTTTTTTAGAAAAAAAAAATAATTTTCAGATCTAGTAAGATTCAACCATCGGATCGTGTTAGTTTTTGGGTATGTGGGACACAAAATCAAGGCAATTCTGATGGTCGGTTCTGATCGTCGGGAACGCCATAGACGGTGGCCGGCGACCGGTGAAAGAAATAGCTAACATTTTTCGAGATTCCGCAACTTACCCACTTACCCAGATCTATACACTTTTGTAGTGCGAAATATTATAATTAACAGGCAAAGTGAGCTATTTTAGAGAAGTTCATATACTAATTTAACTGAAAAAAAAGGTAGGAGGAAAGTATACAGTAAATTTACTATAAATTAAAAATTTCTTAAAATTAGGCTTTAAAATAAAGAAAATTGCTATTTCGTGGAACAATAGATTTTTTATCTATTGTCCCATTAATTTCGTCCAATAAATATTTATTTACTCATTTACGCATTTATTTAATAAATATTTAAAATATATTTTACTTACGTTTATATCATTTAAATATAATTTTTTTTGGAGTTATTTTAATTTTAAATTTTATAGCTATTTCTATTTTAAATGAATAAATAAGATATTTATTAGTCCATTGTGAGCGCAGTTGAAGGCTTGTTGGCACTGTGGCGGACAGAAAGAATGTCGCCATCAGACAGGTCTAGGGTTAGGGTTTCGGCAAAATTGCCGAAACCTGAATGGACTCCGCCTTTGGGCTGGGTCGATCTTTTACGTCAAATTTGGGCTTTTCTGTTGTTGGGTCAACAGTGAATTTGTACAACTTTTCACAGGAAAGGAAATTCGTCAATTTTTCATCCAGGTTCCAATCTCGTAGTCTAGATCCGTCGCCACAGCGACACTCGTTGAGGATGAAATCACTGTGAGAAGATAGTCACTGATCGGGCAAGGTTTTTCCAATAATTTATGGAACAAGAAGAATCCTGATGATATCTCCATTAATCAATGCCAACTTAGGGCTTCTGTTTGCTTTCACAATCTCCCTCTTTGCTTGTGCTTCTCTGAATTCTTTGTTACTCAATTATGACCATCTCGGTGATTGTTTTGTTTTATCGTCAGGCTTGGGTTGCGTGATTCTACAGAAGACACCGGCGTCATATATGGGTGAAACTGATGATAGTATAAAGTCAAAGAGAATTGTTTTTGTGACTGTGGGAACTACTTGTTTCGATGCCCTTGTCAGAGCAGTGGACACTCCACAAGTTAAACGCGAATTTTTTAGGAAAGGGTATACTCATCTTCTCATTCAGATGGGCCGCGGGACCTACATCCCTACCAAGGTGTGTTGAATTTCATTTCTAGGTTTAATTTTTACTTGGATTCATTGCTTTTATATCCAGTATAAGGTTTTAACCATTTTTAGATGTGTATGATGTCTTCTTTCTTGTTCTTCTCCGTGTTTTGTTTTCTTTCCTGTGTTCCTGAATCCGTTCCGAGTTCCGTGAAGTTGAAAGAACATTGCAAGCTGAAACTGAAAAATAATGAGAATCATTTCTGATATTTTCCTAGGGGTGGCAAGTGGCAACTTGTACCTCAAAAGGTAAAGAAGTTCGAAAAATACAAATATAATTTACAAACTGACTTGTTACTTTTTTGGCTTTTTGACGAGCAACTCCAAGTTACTTCTAAATTGGTGGATCTTTGATAGCGATTCTGAGATTGCTGCATAGTTTGTGAATTGGAAAAGATAAATCCTCTGTTTTAGAGATTTATTCACTTGGTTTGAAATATAAGCTGAAGAATGCCACATAAATGGAGAAACAGAACTAGCAAGATCATGTATCTGCGGACTAGATTAACATGGCTCTATGATAGTGGGTTCCATTAAAGTATGTGAGATGACACCAGACTAAAATGGATTAAAGATATTTAATAATGTGATTCTACTAGAGAGATAGATCAAATCAAATATGAATGCCAAAATAAAATCCAGTCAAGAGGGAGGAAAAGATAAACTGGCAGTTGCAAAGTACAGAGGCTGGCTCTTTGGTTGTGAAGGGGGGATAGGAAAGAAAGAAACCTGATCTTCCATTGTATTTATTGAAGGTAATACCAGAAATCTTAAAATATGTGTCGGTTACGTCACTTCAAACATTTGGTAGACATACAAGGGGCAAGGGTGAATTCAGTTAATAGGTGGCCTGGGCTAACCTCACTTTGAAGCAGTCTTGGTTTATGCATCTTCTTCTATACTCTATTATTGAAGTCCAAAACTTGTCTGGCTGTCCCTTTTATTTTATTTATTTATTTTTTATTTTTTATTTTTTTTTGTTGGGGGGTGGGGGGTAGATTATTTTCTGTCAATATGTTTAAGCAGTTCTGTAATGGTAGATAATTTGCTTTTTAATGAGCGGGTGTTAAGTTATTATAGACTTACAAATGATAATCTTTTCCTATCAGACATTATTTAGGTTCCTGCTGTCATCTTATTTCTTTCTCCGCATCAAATTATTATCTTTGCAGTCTAGTGGGGAGGATGGGTGTGTGGCTGTAGACTACTTCACTTTTTCACCCAGCATTGCTGACAATTTGAAGTCAGCATCTCTTGTTATCAGTCATGCAGGTAAGCGTATGCTCTTATATTGAATAATTTTAATGATGTGAATATTGTAATTTTCCTTCAGTGCCAGGTTACTGTTTCGTATTCTCCCCCCAAAAGGAATTCAAGTTTTTTGGAAACATAAATTAAGAACTATTGAAAGCCTAAAAATTGAGCAATAGAACATATTTGTGGCCTTGCATCTTCTTTTGGTAACTAAGGATAAATTTGAATTAAAGAGATGCTAATGGGCTGACACTATGTTGGTTTATGCATTTCCTTTTATAAAGTGTAGAAGTGTATGATAAAACATAACATTCAAACCAAACAAGGGTCACAAGCATGCATCAGATACGGCAATTAAATATCATCGCACAAAAGTATAAAGGATTCTGAATTTTGTGTCAACCAGGGCACAACCATAAATTTACCAATGTGTAACACCAATAATGACAATTAACTAGTATGAAGAAAGATAATAAAAGTTTAAACAAAGTTGAACAGATGTTTAACATTAATAAAGGAAAAGTAACTCTAAAAAATTAAAGGAAAAAAGGTCATTCAGAGGAAAGGAGGGTTAGCCATTTCTGACATGTACAGTTTCTAGATGCATTAAAGGAGCGTAAGATCATATCCATAATCTCAAAAAATCCTTGTGTTAAATTTCCAGTCTATCTTAAAGCAGCACTGCATATTCCTGATAGATATAAGTTTTGGGTACATGGATCCTCTTTTGCATTTGTGCTCCGTGTGCAACAAAATTCTCTTGCGAGCAAAAAGGCAAAAGATGATCCATCCATCTAGCCAACCTATAACAATTGAGATATTGAAACATTACGAGCATATATAAATAAGTTTAAAAAGAATCTATATTTGACAAATCCCTGTGAAACCTTCCTATGTGTCTTTGAGGTGGCAAACACAAGAAGCTATAAGGTTTTTTTGAGTTGTTTCAGTTTATTATAGGTGGGTTCTTATGATGGAGTTTGATTGCCAGGAATGTAGAAATAAAAAGAAACAATGAGTTAAGCATTCATTGTGCGGATGTATGCTTCTGAATTTGCAAGCAAAAAGGAAAAGCATAAAATAATGAACAAGTGAAGTCTGTTGAACTCTGAATCACATTTTTTTTTTTGGAAGAATCCTTGTGTGTGATTCTTGAATATCTTCAGTTATCCAGAATATTATATTTTCTATTGCTCATAAATTTAATCATGTTTAAGGGCGCCTTTTACTCCTTAAGGTGTGAGAAACATGAGGATTGATGAGAGAAGTGCGTGGATTTTGAGACTGAATTTAAGATTTCTGCAGGTTCAGGGAGTATATTTGAGACGCTGAAGCTGGGTAAGCCTTTAATCGTGGTGGTAAATGAGGATCTGATGGACAATCATCAAAGTGAATTAGCTGAAGAACTAGCAGAGAGGAAGCATTTGTTTTGTGCTCGCCCTCAAACACTGTTACACACTATCACGGGTATGAGTTTGGAGGCCCTTGTTCCATACCATCCAGGTGATGCCAGACCAGTTGCTAAACTCGTAAACCAGTTTCTCGGCTTTCCAGATGATTGATCTAAGCTCATAATAAACTTACACGTGAAGAAATGCTCGACTCCTGCATTCTCTTTCATAGTCAATGAGTTTGGAGAATGTGGTACAAAGTTGTGATCTGCTTATATTTTGTTTACAATTTTTGTTTTTTTTTCTTCTCAAAGAAAGTTGTATCCTTTAGGCTCTTTTCACAAACGTTACGAATAATGGAGTCTCGTATTCATGTAAGAAATTTCTGTTGCAGCTACCCTGTCATCGCAGATGGTGATGTCTTGCTTTTCTTGTACCGTTGGTGACTAGATTGGCAGCCAGTTGGCCGGAGAGGAGGAGAGAAGAGACTGCCGGACGAGAGAGGAAGAGAGGGTGAGCCGATGGACAACCCGAGTGGGTCGGGCTGACCCGGCGTCCTGAATTTAAAAGTCCAGGACGTCCTGTAAAAACCTTACAAAGGACTCTTTAAACTAAATTATTTTAACTAGGCAAATCAAAGAATAAAATTTACAGTTTGATTAATATAAAAATATTGTAAATATTTTATTTTTACTGCAAGCTCAAAAAAAAAAAAATTAAATAACAAAACAAAGGAAAACATTATAAGCGCTCTGATGGGCTTATGCTTTTACAGTCTAGTCAAAAGATCGCTCTTCAATTAGTCAAAATTTAAGAAAATAAGCGGGTGGAAGTTTGAAACTATTGTCCTGTGATTTGACTGCTGGTACATGGATGCGGTAGAATTAGTACCCAGTGGATTTTTTTAATTATTTTTTCTTTTTGTTAATTAACAAAAGAACTGTGACACGTCATAATTCCGGAAATTCAAGAGTCAAAAAATAAAATAAAATGAAAAACTTCCAAAAGCCTACATTACTGCTGCACCTGAAGAATTATCAAATCTTGCAGTCAAAAAAACTCCATGTGGTTCCCAGTTGAAGCTATGCCTGTAGGAGAGAAATTAAAGCAATCACAAGTTTGATTCTAATTTAAATACTGATCAGTTAATGAAGAAAGAATAGAATTCAAACTCAAGACACATATATACATATAGGGTCGTGTTTGAGCTTTTTTCACCTGTGCAGGAGTTGGAGTTGGTTGAGGAACATCGACTAGGCGCTCGATTGTCTGCAGCTGATCATAAGGGGCGATCTGCAGCGTAAGAAAGAGAGAGCCATAATGAGAGCAGATGCGGCGTGTGTTCATAAATAACGCGGTTTGATTCTAGTTAAAATGGCAAGTATTATTCCATCGATGAAGCATAAGCAGAAGTGAACGTTTTTTTGGCAGTTTAATTGGTTGGCAAAAATGAAAAGGTAGAAAACCTGGCTAAACCCATCTGGCCACGTTATCGATACGGCATAGTTTCCCATTGGACGAATTTCTTCGGGTTCAATATCTTCTGGAACATCGGTGTATTGAAGTTTCTGCTCTCCGGTCCATTCATCCTGTCAAAACCCAAAAGGAAGAAACAATGCCACAGCTGACTTGAATGGAATAGATTAATAAAGTCAAGTCGTGCATTTGGTAGATAGATTCAAAGAAAGGAAAAAAGAAACTATCTGAGAGAAAAGAGTAATACGACTTTTGTTTCCATAAAGTAGCATTTTGTTTTGAGTACCATTAGGACTAACACAATTCTCCTAGCCCTGGATCACAATCAGTCGAGTGCTCCCTCTAACTAATCCATTTGATTGACTCTCCCAGATTACACTGTAAAATCGTATTCTTATTTGTTCCAACAAGTTGATGAACTGAATCTCAGACTTGTCACAGAAACAATGTGCATATTTTGTATCAGGGAAACAATCACAAGCAAGGTAGAAATGCAGAACTAAATAATGATCCATAATTGAATAAAAATGGAAAACGAACCATGTTGAGAAGTAAGAAAAACGGTAAGATGCTTCGTTAAAGAATTTTCTACATACCACACTTTGGGCTGAACGATCATTTCGTCTCACTGTTGCAGGATGCAGAAGGAACTCTTCATCTGAATCAGGCACCTTTACCCTGATTGCCTTAATAGACTTGTCATAGGTGACTGCAGTTGAAACTGGATAAAAGGGAAGATATTGTTTCAGTTACTAAGGCCAGAGCCAATAAGTTTTTCAAGTCTAAATCTTCTACATTTTACATCATTAAGCTACCAAGTCAAACACCAAGCATGGCCTCCAATTATCATTTGATGTTGCCTTGATGCAAGCATTAGGTAATATGGACGAATGCTCGCCCTCCTTAGGTTCTCAACTTGACATAATACAATTTTTAGATCTGAATATGTTCTTTGCCTGCATGATTCAAAAAGGAACTTCCAAATTTCTCATAGAAATTTCATTATTTAGTTAGGCCCTCCCAAACCCACAGTGGTGGCCCTGATGATGGAAGACTTTTGCACTATGGTATCATTATTATTGCTCACGAGCTTAAGAGGCTTATCACTAATTTTGACGTTGGAACATGCACCGTTGGTCATTATTTGGGAAAAAAAGTTAGCTATAAGTGCTTTGGTCCTTCGTGAATTTAACACTTCCATGGGAGATAAAAGGGATAAAACACACCTTGCTGACGAATCTTGGCACACTGTTGTACAACACAAACTCCAAGGTCTTGGAACGTTTTGGCAATTTCACCTTGAGGATCATCTACCACTTCAGGCATCCCACTATCTCCAGAAGCCGATAGCTGGCACGGTAAAAGAAACCAAATAACAAGTTTAATGCTCTTGCACATGCAGGTAGCTTTCTGAGAATGCATGCTCATTTTATGTCCTAAATTCAACGCAGAGAAAATAAGCTCAAGTGAACATCCCTCCCTTCAAGATTATGAAATTTGATGGGTGAAGCAGCCTTAAACAATTAGGGTGTGTTTGATAGCATTTAGTTGGAAAAGAAAACATTTTCCAACTTACATGGAAAACAAAAACCACCTCCCCTTTAGATGGAATTTTTTATGAAAAAGAGGCCAAATGATGCTTTAATGGTTGTACCATAGAATTTAATTCCATGAAAAATGTAGTGTGTCAAACAACAAACATGGAATTCAATTCCTTGGATGGGACATTTTCCATGCTATCAAACACACCCTTAATATGGGTCTTGGGATGTGAAAACTTGCACCTTCCACAGGCTACAAAGAATAAGCTTTCAGAAAACTAATAGTCAATATCGGAAGGCATTTGGAGTTTTTCAACAAATAAAAGTTGAATATAATTACAATAATACAAGGGAAGAGGCTTATGTAACCAAAAAGGAGGCTTATTGAATCAAAATATGCAGAAAGCAAATAAGAACATTTCTGTACTCGCTAACAAAATTCAATGCAAGTACTCACAGTTGGTCTGATTGGAAGGTCAAACAAATGGGGGATTCCAAACTGCTGAACAACCTGCAGAATAATGGATAAGATGATTAGAGAAGTATAGGAACGCATACATCTTGCTATGTGTCTCTGGGAATGAGCAAATATTTTAAGTGACCCAAAAAAGTTGCAGATGCGGAATTAGGTGCATGCCTGGGATCCTGAACCTCTACCAAATGGATAATACCGTTTTCCATCAGCGTCAAAATGGCACATATTCTCAACTACAGCAACACATGGAACCTGAAAAACAAATATACAGAGTACAGAGTGCATTTATGAATGGTCGATAGTAAAAGAATGGATTTATACTATCACAAACTACCCTTTCTTTCCGCCTACAAAGGTAAAAGAAATTTCAGTTATCATAACCAGTTTGAAATAAGGCTAGGTCTTGAAACATAAGCAGTAGCAGATACCTTAAGCTTTGAAAACATGCGAACTCCTTTTGCAACATCAATGAATGCAAGCTTCTGTGGTGTGGTGACAATAACAGCAGCAGTTAATGGCACCACCTGCAAGTTGATATTCCAAGTCAAGAAGAATATAAGAAGTTTGCCACATAGCAATCTCTCTAGAAACGTTGTACAAAATGAGGGTATTATAGCAAGTACCTGGCACAAGGTAAGTTGAATGTCACCAGTTCCAGGGGGCATATCAATCACAAGGTAATCCAGCTCTCCCCTGCATGGGTGAAAATAAGGCCTATCAAATTCACTAAAATGAGTAACAAATTGAAACACACTAAAATCTATTTCTAAACAGCCGTGAACTTGCTGATTGATGCATCAATAAACAAACAGTTAGTTGCAGTTGCTCTATAACATCTACTTGTCATATCTCGTGCCTACTGAAGTTTTAATATAAATGGGAGGCATACCATACCACTCAGTTGTAGTCAGTAATTGGTTGATAACACCAGAAACCATTGGTCCCCGCATTATTGCACGACCTTGCCCAGCAAATCCAAATGATACCAACTTGACTCCCAAATATTCTGTTGGAATAATGGTTCTCTTCTCTGCATTCTATAGGACATTTGTGAATCCATAATTGCAGTAATGCAGCTAGTTCTATATGAATTTTTTATTCAACATTAGAAAATTACCATTTCAAGCAGCCTGTTTTCAGGGGAGACCATTGTTGGTAAGCTAGGACCATAAACATCGGCATCAAAGATACCAACTCTAGCACCCATACCAGCCAAAGTGTAAGCTAGATTTACAGCTACAGTTGATTTACCCACACCTCCCTGTAGTTCAAGCGGTTTGTATGTAAAACTCAGATATTTTCATGAACAAGCAACAAAAAGACAACACCCGGAATTGTAACAAGAGCTGATACTACACTTTGAGTTGCATTTTTCTAGAAATACAGCATAATATATGTCACCATATTTAACATAATATTCTATCATCCCTTTGAAGAAAGAAATTTTCAGAGTGGATTTTTTTATTTTTTGTTCATTTATTTTTTCAGCAAGGCCCAGGAAATACAACAAAGACGGACTTGGGGGAAAAACCAAATTAATATGGCTCCGTGCAATTGTTTATTAATTTTATGATTCTACAGAAAAAGGTCACGGCCAGTGGAAATGGCTCGTGCTTTTTTCCATTTGGGGATGGATTGTTTTTGCCATTTTACTTGGTCACAGACTCTAGAAATGAGCATTTATCGGAATTGTAAACAACTGTACAGAGAATTCCTCCCACAGGTTTGTTGGTTGAAGATATTCAATATAACTGTGGCAAAAAGTGCCGCCAGAAATGATACGTCATACATAGAAGATTAAAAATCCAATAGACAGAAAAAGAATTCCCATCATGCAGAACTTCTACCTTGCAACTTGATACTGCTACAATATTAGAAATTGTCTGTAGTCCTAGTGGAAGGTCTCCAACAAAAACAGGCCGGGCTGGTTGGGCTGACATTATCACGTTGACTGTTCTAACCCAAGGAAGTGCTGCCACCACCTCATTTGCTCTCTGCTCAAACTGCCAAGACAATGAAAATTTACTATTGATCGTACGTTTTGATATACTCAAAAAAGATAAAAGCCCATCCAGATTGGAAATTGAAGAGTACAGAATAGAAATTCAGAATAAAAAAGTTTCTCATGAATTGGTAGTTTATTTTGTCTCTCTCTCTCTCTCTCTTCTTTTTTTGCTCATTGTACTTTGTCTTGAAAGGCCCAGCTTCAATGCATCTTCTTGAAGAAAATTTGATGACACAACAAGAAGAACAAAACAAAGAGAAAAAAATAATGGACAAAAATTCATACAGGCTCCTCCAAAAATTCTTGTTTATAACATCGTTAAGTAAATGAAAAAAAAAAAAAAAACTACTGACACTTGAAACATACATCAGTTGTGATCAAACAATGGTGGTTGTGTTTCATTTACCATGTCCTTGATTGGACATGCTGGTGTAGTGAGCTCTAACCGAAATGAAACCTGAACCAAAGTTGGAAAATTGGATCAGGACATCAAACATAGATACTGGTTAGGTAACTTATCACATCCATGTTGTAAATTGACCTCTCCTGAAGCTTCATGGATGTGCAGATCCTTCACAAACCCACACGAGACAATGTCTGTCCCAAAGTCAGGATCAATAATTTGAGACAAGGCTTTCAATACATCAGCTGCAGCTGCCTCAGTTGGAACTTCAGAAGCACCAGCTACATTAATAGAATACAAGTTATGTTTTCAATTCATACCAAACTATCGCAGAAAAAAACACTTGTTCAAATAATAAAGAAAAGAAGAGTATGGAAGGACCAAGTTGTAGAATTATACTACAATACGGAGGCATAGCCACAGGAAGCAAAAAAGCAGGACACTAACCAGACAGGCAATTAGAACTCAAGAACTGTTATCTAGCATGGATATCATAATTGCTTCTTGATCTATTTATCTGATTTTAAACCTAATGAATTAAAATGTTATGCAATTGGGCAATACACAGGCCTGAAGAAAATATTCTTTTTTAGTTCAGAGAGGATGGATATAGAGGTGAAGAAGCATGTTTTGCACACAGGTGATAGAAAGGACCAACATAAGCAAGATTGGCAGTAGCCGCAGTACAAATGACATCTGTCAAGATTGTCTAAGCTCCTTGCTTCTCTGTAGTTTTATATAATCCTTTTAATCTCCAGCATTAACAGGGATCAAACTCAAACTATCACACAATTCATCACTATGATCATCATCAATTCAAAAAATATCAGCAGGCTCCATATAATTCAGGATCAAATCCCTCAATGTATGAGCTCAAAAAATATAATCATTCAGGGCCAGATGCTCAGACCTCCTAGGGTTGGGCATCGGGATGAGTTGAGATGGCTACCAACCTTGGATAGGGTGTTTTCTGTACGTTTTGCTTTGCAGGATCTCTTGATGCAAGGCCCACGTGTCCCCTGGCATCATTTGGTATGGCATAGCAATGGTAATCTTGCTCATATGTTTATTTTTAGGTTAGTGATTAGAGAGCAGTTATCTACTCTTGATCATATTAACCTTTTTTTGCCTTTTTCGAATGGATGCTTTCTTTGCAGGGCGGCAGTGAAGTCTCCCAGTCATCTTTTCTTTGATCGTTCCTATTCCTGTTAGGTGCTGTCCTTTGTTACTCGTTCAAAAAAATTTGGATGGCATTGACGTCAATGGGAGACAAGAATATTATAGGTGGTGGCAAGGTGGAATGGTAAGAACGCTTGGCAGGTTGCTAATCGTTTGGTTTTGCATGCTACGATCTATTTTCTATGGTGAGAATGCAATAACAGATGCTTTAGGGAGTAAGAACGATCTGCGTCCTAATTGGTGCATCAAATCCAGTGTGCCATCTGGATAAGATTAGCTACTATTTCTTTCCCTCCTACTTTATAGAGTCTAGCTCTGTGACACTTTTGGTGGCTTCCAACTGACCAGTCTTCTTTACTCTACTGATTTGAATCGCTTATGATGCTTGAATTATGCACCCTAAGTGATTATTTTGATGAGTATGTTGGGGTTGTCAGCACAACTGTTAACCTTGGACAACCTAAGCCAACATAATCCTTAGGGAAGTTCATGAATTGATGGTTCATTCTAATGTTTGTTCTCTACTCTACTAGTTTGGGCTATTTAGTAACTGGGGTTGACATCACAAGTGCCAACACTCATGTAAAATGGTGGCTTGAGCTATGAGTAGGCTTATGCACCCTAGGTGATCCTTAAGAAAGTTATTTTTCTTAAATGGATTTAGAAGGTGACACTGATGAAGATTTTCTCTGACGGTTGTACATATTTTTCTTAATGTTAGGAGGATTGTACATTTTTATTAGTTGTTTACATCTTCTAGTTTGGTCTTTTGTTGTGAGACTTGGGGTATGCCAAAACTTAAAGCTGTAAACGCTTTTTGGTTGTTTTCAATAAAATTCTTATTTACAGAAAAAAAAAATAATCAAAATTCCTAGGAACGTCTCACCAGCACACTTAATTTATAATTTGGAGAGAAACATATAATCAAAGATGAACTTCATCTTTCACAATTCTTTTTCAATTCTAAAAGTGAGTCGTTCAAAACCAACCACCATTCGCCATTCACAATATACCAGCATATCACAATTCTTTTTCAATTCTAAAAGTGAGTCGTTCAAAACCAACCACCATTCGCCATTCACAATATACCAGCATATTCCATTCCTTCCTTCCTTCCTTCCTTCCTTCCTTCCTTCCTTCCTGTATGTATGTATGTATGTATGTATGTATGTATGTATGTATGTATGTATGTATGTATGTATGTATGTATGTATGTATGTATGTATGTATGTATGTATGTATGTATGTATGTATGTATGTATGTATGTATGTATGTATGTATGTATGTATGTATGTATGTATGTATGTATGTATGTATGTATGTATGTATGTATGTATGTATGTATGTATGTATGTATGTATGTATGTATGTATGTATGTATGTATGTATGTATGTATGTATGTATGTATGTATGTATGTATGTATGTATGTATGTATGTATGTATGTATGTATGTATGTATGTATGTATGTATGTATGTATGTATGTATGTGGAGCTTAAAAGAAATCACCACAAGACACTAATCTATGGCACCATATCCACAATAAATATAGAGCTCCAAAAAAAGGGTTTTTCTAAAATATGAAAAAAATACAGGGTTTTTGGGGGAGGTAGAAATTCACCTTCAACAGAAGCAGCTCTGGCTGAAATGGAGCTCAAGAATGGCCTGTTACGGGATGCCCAAATATGCTTTACATGTTTCGGAGATTTAACAAAACTGCTTGTTATAGTGGAGAGGTGAAAAAATTTCTCAGACGGAAGAAGTACACCTACAAGAAGATAGCAAGTTGAAGGCCAGAGTTCGTATTGGCAAATATACACAAAGGAAACCGATACTTAAGAAATTAGTGTGCCAACTGATGTAATTCAAATGAAAGGGAACAGAACAGGTATATATTACCTTCTTTGAATTGTGATTTTGGGTTCTGAAATGTGGGATGTGGAGAAGACGGAGCTTGAAGGAGCTGCATCTCTGAAAAAGAGAGACAGAGATAGAGAGAGAGAGGGCGGGAGGAGGGGGTGAACTGTGAGTGTTCTGTGAGCCTCATGTTTCTATGACAAGTAAGATGATCGGCTTGAATTATCTTAGATAGAAACGTCGCCGTTTAGTGACCTCCTTGCTTCAGTCGCAAAATGGCTGCCACGAACTTATTTCTCCAAACATACATGACGATGATTTATTACATTAAATTTGATCAATCCTTTTACGAAAAATAGTAATTTACTTGGGAATATGTCAAATGTTAGCTCATTTCTCTTTAAACAATAGTTATTCTGACCATCATATTTATTATTTATTTATATAATATAATTACTCGATTGAAATATGGAAGAGGTTTTGGATCTTTGAGCTCTTGTAGCAGAAAAATGTAAAATATTATAAGCTACTAATGGGCAATTTTTTGAGTAAATCAGAATTCATCAAAAAATAATGAGGTCTAAGTTTTGTTAACGTTGATATCATATTATTAACTATATTTTTATTCTAAATAAATAAATATTGATATCATAACATCTATAATGTCAATTAAGTTTTAAAAGTTACATTCACAATACAAATTCATATTAGAGAATAATGCAATAAAATTTTACATATCAATATCAAGATGAAGTGTTAAAATCATCTTTATGCAAAAAAAAAAAAAAATCATAGAATAATTATAAATAAAGATAATTGAGAATAGATTATAATGATTGTCAATTCATAAATATATATATATATATTATGAATCAATTATTCAGGCTTTATCTGTTTAACTCTGAAAGAGACCAGCCTTCACCCCTAATTTAACTTCAAAATAAAATAGATGCGATTACAAACTTATACATTTTCAAATAGACACATGATGAAGCATTTTTATCTCCACTAAATGAAACATTTTTATTTCCATACAAAATTAATCTCTCACCACTCTTAAAAAAACTTGAGAATTTTACTTACTTGTGGCATGCCCGAAAGCAAATATATGTTAAATATACAGAGGGAGAGATGAGCAAGGCAACCCAGTGTGTGACATTAGCTCTTCTTCTATCGTAAGCATTGGAATACCGATGGAACTCCTGGTGTGAAATAAACAAACAATATCCATTCTGATAATTGAATGGTAAAGCAAAATATACTCGAACATGACTGAGGGAGAGAGCCACAAGCTGACTGCACTGCATCATCATCCTAACCAATAATTAGACAAATAAGCCTGGAATGGCCAGGAGCAAGATCTTAAAAAACATAGCGGCAGAAAGAAACTAAAGATAAATCATCCAAATTTTCATCAAAACAAACCAGAAATGCAACGGTGCAAAACATTCATCAACATTCTACAAATCATATTGAAAGACAATAAATAAAAAGAGCTACTTGATCTTCATGCCTAATTCTCCATTGCCATGTCAACCTCACTGTTTCAGAACTAATTGATTGAATGACCAAATCTGCCTGCTGAGAAAATCAGGAACTATCCCTGCAAACAGCTGCTGAAAACCCTCTAATGCTGTCCATAATATAAATGAATTGCTTCCAATGGTGATTAAGAAATGCATGTACAGATAACCGGTGAAGCAATCCGCAGTTAAGTTACCAGAGTTTAAGATGAGCATCAATTGAAAGAGTAATCCTGTCCTGAATAACGCCTTTGAGTTGTCAGTGCCACAGTTTGCTACAAAAACCATTGCGCTGCCTCTTGCTGGATACAATATCTGTAAAGGAGTCAACCAGTTGAGCAGCTAAGCCACTTGGATCATCAATCAGGGTTTGAACAAAGGTGTTGACCACCCTTCGTTCCTGCTCAGTTGCTCTCAAGCTAAACCATGTTAAAAATTTCAGCCTGAAATCCTGTTTAATGTGACCTTCACATTCCAACCACCGAATGATCTTCACACAGTATTCGAAATTCTCATCCAAGCACCCTGTTCCTTCGGTGACACACAATGGTGACCCATTTGTTAGAATGCTATTGCAGTCATGTGTATCTTCGTTTGTGGCTAGTGACCTTGCTAGCACTTCCGCAGATGCACCATGTGCCCAGTTCTGAGAGTCACCGCTACCATGTGATCTTGCTATACCATTCTTCCCAGTGCCATGAGAGAGAGCATCATCCTGAACTAAAGTGTTGTCCTCGTCATCCCTAGAGGATGAAGGAGGGGTGACCTCTTCATTGAGATCAGGCACTGAAGCGACATTCAAGTCTGGAACAGCTGGCAGCTGATCCTTGGAAATTTCCACTGGCTTAATCATATCATTAACTTGACAACATTCATCTATGTCTATCCCAGAAATGCCCTCAAGGCAGCCCTGTTCTTGAGCTTGAACCAGGTGCAGGATCTTCCCAAGGTCTCGGACCTTGAAGCTGGAAGAACATTCAATGGCTGCTGTAGTGTTAGGCTCCACCCTGACTTCAGAACTTCCTCCATTTTCACATTTTGGGGCATGCGAACTGGGATTCTTTTGAATTATCTCAATGCTCTTGGTGAAACATTTTGCCTCAGAATGTCCCAAGTCACCAGCTTCTGTGTAGGAAATTATCCTAAAGGAGTACTCTGTGCATGGTTGCAGGTTGGATATCAAAATCTTTCTTTGAGATCTGGGAAAAACACAAATAGGCTCCTTTGGGTGTGTCTCATTTCTGCTCTTGCAATACCACAACTTGTATCCCTCGATATCATTCCTTGATGTGGCGGATAATTCTATCAAAACAAGCACAACTGAAGAAGCTGTCACTTCTTCAAAGTGAAATCTACAAGCTGCAGGAAGTGATCCCTCTGCCAATTGGAAAAGAGAGGAAAAACAGGAGTTAGTCATGTTCATTACCGTAGACTAGAGGAAAAAGTCTCTTTACTGAATTTTTTTCTCTTTATTGTAGATCTGTCATCTGTGTGCATTCTATATTTCTTATATTTTTAGAATGTTATGTCACAACCGCAGTCCCACAATATCCACCAAAGCCCTAAAGTATAAATTCTCTGTTCATTCATGTCCAACATAAATACATGTAACACATTTCTAAACATTTAACTACTTTTTTGCCTAAAAATTATTTGATAGGAGATGCTTCTTAAATATAATATTCTTCTTGCCTCACTCACCAACAGTGCTCCCCCAGCATCCTACTTTCTCAATCTCTATTGTTCTTTCTTTTTGTTTCTCTACATTATGATTTTTTTTAATAATTTAATGAATTGATTCAATTTTCCTACTCTTGATATTGATGTGGATAGCTAAATGTTTTAACTATCTCATTCGATTTTTTATTCATTACACGGTATTATATTACTTAGTCTATCAGATTACTATCTTTCTAATATCTAATAAACTAAATGAAGGGAATATTTTATTATTTTATTCTCTCACCTTCTATTATGTGGATTCAAACTCTAAGGCTACGTTCTCTTTACTTTTCAATTTTCAGTTTTGAGTTTTGAATTTAGTTTCAGTTTTCTGTTTTGATAGTCTGTTTTAAAAAAATTAAAAACACGTTCTCTGTCATTTTAAAAAACTATTTCTCAAAACAGAAAATTAGAAAACGCATTCTCTGTGAAATTTTGAAAATAATTTTTTAATAATATTTTATACAAAAATATTTGATTATTCAATAAATTAGAAATATTTAATATTAATATATTATTAAAAAATATATATATACATTTTAAAGTTAATGAATTTTGTAATATTTTTTCCCATTACAATAGTAAAATATGAATAAATACATAAATAAATGTGTTTTGAGTTTAGAGTTTGTTTTGGATGAAAACACTCAAAACAACTTTTTGTTGTTTTGAGTTTTCTTTACAATTTTTTTTTTGTTTGTTTTCAAAAATGCATTTTTAAAAATAACAAAGAGAACGCGTTTTCATTATTTTATAAAATTAAAAACTAAAAATGACTTAAAAACAACAAAGAGAACGCAACCTAATTTATTTTGTTCTTAAGATTTTATCAATCTATATCTCAATTTATTCATATATTAAGGTGCTCATTAACATTTTTTCTTTTTACACAGCAAGCAATTAGAAAGATAAATAGCCTTCTAAAAGATATATGGCAATTTATAAACCTAGTCGTATATGTGCATGATTATTAATTGTATTAATGAACAAAAAGTCATTACCGTAAATTTAGCAAAGCATAAAAATTTTTACTATAGAATGTCAGTAGAAGAACTAAATAAGAGGTAATCAAATACAGTATTGGTCAAAATTTATAGTTTTAATAATTTTTTTTCATGCCATGCTTTGCACGTGTCAACTGCTAGTTTTCACGGTAATTACCTCTATAATTGTTTGTGTCAGAAACAGCACCCAGCCATCCATCTGCTTTGTCAATTGCAAGAGTGCAGAGTCTTTGAACTTCTCCTGCAATAGAGAGTCTACTGACAATGCCCCGTGCCATCTTGACTGACAATCCATTCACTGGACCCACCTCCGTTTCTAGCTTGGCCTTCAGATCACTCACAATTTCATGCAGTTCTTTAAACTTGGAAGTCCCATCCAGGAGCCTGTAACTCAAGAATATCCTATAACAAAGGACATCAACTCGGCGAGCATCCTTTGCTAAATTAAGTTGCTTCTTCCAACATCTGCCAGAATTAATATAGTTACAGCATTGGAACTTATTTACCAACAATTTTGATTCAAGGAAACAGTTTTTTCATGTTCCATCAATCAAACATAAAAAGACAAAAAAAATAGCAAGCTCTTTTCCACAGCAAAACAGAACTGGTGTAACATAATTTGAACTAATTCTTCAAGGGAAAACGCATGAACATGATACAAGAGAAAGAAGAATTGAAAACATAGTTGGAAAAAAAATTAAGCTAAAAACACACATCAATTTTGAGCTAAATAATAATGAATTCTTTCACTGAGATAACTTGCAAGAGCAGACACTAAAATCAAGAGTGTTTTTGGCTTTTTCTTCATCATTTTTTTTTTACTCTCTCTCTCTCTCTCTGTGTTATACAGTGAAATTACAGTTTATTTCAGAAGTTATAAAGTGTTCAAACGAAACTTACCCAAGTATTCCTGAAACTTTACCACATGATGCACAGCAATAACTCCCATCTAGCTGCATCAACTGGCCAAGATCAACAACTCCCACCTTTTGACGTTGGAGTGCACACTCAATGTGACAAGATAAACCACAGGAGTCTTTGTTGCCAGATTCAGATGTACACACCAACCAAAGACTAGGATCCTTGTTGTCATCAAATAAGTGACAGATGCAACAAGAGCACCTCTTGCAGAATGTGTCATCGACTGACAGGACAGCTCTACATGCAGAATTTTTACAGATCCATGAATTTGAACAACCAAAATCCTGACACCCTGTAGCAGGTGGAATCCGAACAGGGTTTTGACCTTTCCTCTGATGTTTCCGTGAAGAAGGCTGATCCTTTGCACTTGAAGACATTTTTCTCAGCTCCTGATTCTTCAATGTCTTCTTACTTGTCTTTGGAGGTTGTTCAGACATTTTGCATTTAGATGATGCTGTGTATTTCTTCAATGTCTTCTTACTTGTCAAGGCAACTTACGAAATCTGTCCTGATTTCAGATACTTTTGCAGAAGTTCTGGAGTTCTTGAAGAATCGTCTGAATGTCCAGATCTCTTGGGGGTGCTTCGCAGATGGACTTCGAACACCAGAAACTGGTGGCAATTAACATACCCACTGGAACGTGAGAAATTTTATGCAAGGGAAAATATGAAAAAGAAATTAACTAAAACACGCTAAATATAAAAGTCAGCATCACTGGGACACAATATTGTGAAAAGAAGAATTCTCAATTTTTGGCACAAACTTTTGGAAGTTCTGAATGCAGATAAGAAAATCATACCTTTTCTTCACATATCAACACTTACCTGCTTTCTTTCTTGCTCTACATATATATATATATATATATATATTTAGCAAAAGTGTGAATATACATGTAGAAAAATGCCTGAAGACAGTGAACCCTGTATTCTTGCTCAAACATAATAGTCTCAATTACAGGTGCCAACACTTCAAACTTAACTCGCTTATAAATATTCACCTGCCCTCCGGTCACATCCTGCTCCATCAGATCTAAATGCTCTTCCATTTTCTTTACAAGAATCTCCACCATGTTCTGTGGGCTTTTTTGTTAAGTCATCCTAAAAAACCAGAACTAGTTTTCTTTTCCCCCTTTTTTTGTGGGGGAATAAGTAATCATCCATAAAGAGGAAAGGCCCCCTAAGGAAGTAAACCCTGTACAGGAAGAGGGATTAGTACCTCAAGAAACAAAAGGCTAAATACCTATGGGAGCTGATGGACAGCTCAACCAGGGCACCTCAAAAAGGCTCAATACTTGGGACATGAAGGGTTTTCCTTGTCCCCAGAGAAAGGGTATTGAGAATGATTCCCTTCAAAAAGGCTATAGACAGCTCAACCAGACACAAAAAGGAAAGACACCCCAAATATGGCACAATCTATGATCAGGGAAGCAGGATTCCAACTATGCCTTCAGATAATAGAAACCAGCACTAGTTTTATTTGTTAAAAGCATTCTCCCAAATAGCTTAAATGGTGTGAAAGAAAAAAAAGGAAAAGAAACTTGGAAAGGATGGAAAAACAAAACATAAGGAACCTTATGGAACAAATCAGAAGCTTGCATTAAGCTAGAGATAAACAGAGCAGAGTGACCACGCATGTATGAAATGAGAACAAGTATAACAATATCAACCATCTTACTTGCCCATCTGTGTACTCATAGGGGAACAATAACATGCTCATGGAGATAGTTTTACAAAAATTGGACAGCCCAAGAAGATACACTCACAAACCCATGAGTTATTATACCAGAATAGCAGTGCCCCATGATCAACCAAAATTGCTGTCCGGAATCAATATGAAATGCTAATGCCATAAAAAGAATTAAATAACATAAAACTTTAATTCACTTCATGCCTCCAGAAAAATCAAGCAAACAATCCAAATTTAAAGATCCATGCATGAATTGCATCTACAGGTATAGTTTATCTTTTCCTCTGAATGCACCTACAGATATTCTGAGTAGAAATAAAGAACAAAGAAACGAAATGTGCATGTGCTCAACTCTTGAATCAACCATTCTCAGACAATAATTACAAATCAGTAAGTACCCAGCAATTAAATCACCACGGCACGACCTTGTGAGATAAGAAAGTGGAATATAATTATCCCATTCAAATTGCTCCTATCATCCCTTTTTTTATGGAAAATTATTTCAAATTGCTTCTCCAACATAATTTAAAAGAAAAATAGGAGTTATGTACCTTATCTGGTGCTTCTACAAAAAAAGATGAATTTTCATTAATGAGTTGGAAGGATGTTCTGCAATCACAAAGGCATGATTTGCTAAGCTGTAGCTGGGTTCATCATGAAAATTAATTACATTACATGTGCTAAACCCCACAGCGCCCCCCCCCCCCCCAAGCAATTTTTAATTTTTTGATAAGTGAAGACCAATTGCAAGAATAATGAGAAAAAGAAAAACATTTCTGATCCAAGCTATCGTAGATATACTTTGTACAAAATCTTTGTATGTTCACCCTAAAGAAAAATAAACAGAGCCACTTCATCTAATACAAGTCAATATGTGTTCTTGGCAACAGTATTTAAGGGTATCTTTCAGGCCAGATAAAGTCTGTTCACATTCTTTCTTAGGAAAAAAAAAAAAGAAAGCAAACAAAAAAACAGCAGATATGCATCAGGCAAAGACTACAACTCTACCTAATAATTTGTCCAATTATTTGGATTTTCTTTTTGTGCTTCAAAATGAAGATCATTTACGATTCAAGATCACTTCTATTTATCATACAGATCTGATGCACCGATCTGTCTATACAACAAATATGGCTTTGAAAATAACACATTATACAACTACAGCGATAATTTTGCAATATTCAAGAAATTAAGAACCGTATAAAAATTAAATCATAAATAACAGTTTCGGAACAAATGTTATCTTTTCATGTAAAATATATTGATGGAAGTCCCATATGAAGAATAGATTCCACAAAAAACATTACCAAAAACAAAAAATCAGCAGTCATATATCTTCTTACCAGCAAAAACGACGGGTTACTGAAGCCATACTATGTGAACCTCTGCAACAAAACAGAAGAAGATGTACTGAAATGAGAAAAAAAATAGGTTAAAGATGAAAAAAGTAGAAGAAAAATATTTTCGATAAAGAACATCAAACTGATAACACAATCTTGGCCCTAATTGAAAGAAAAAGAGAGGAGGTAAAGATTTTCAGAGAACCAACATACATCATGTCGAAGAGCAGCCATAAACTCAATTGAGTCAGCGGATTTTCAGAGAAGAACCCATACTGGAAAGCATAGATCATGCGGAGAAGCAGCCATAAACTCAATTGAGTCGATGCTTCTAGGGCTTGGAGAAGACCCTTTAAAGCCTCCAACCTCCATTTCATATGACCTTTATACCCTTGGTCGGATTAGTCATCAAATGGTATCAAAATTACACTGCTGTCCTTAATAATGACGGGATCAGGTTATTAATGTATCAGATTGCCTCATGCCAAAATTGCTAACAGGTGAGCAAGAACTATATTTCAACTAGCCACTCATTAATCCCCATTGAGAAAATTAAAGGGCCCATGCCAAAGGCTCAAGGTGCACTAAGGCACAAGAGGGCTTGGAGCGTAGGCGCAAGCCTTTTGGATGCAAGGCACACATTTAAAAAATCTGTATAAAAATACTTATACATAATTATTTTCAATATATACCTATAAAGGATAAATGTAAACTTATAAACTCATAAATAACAAATAACCAATGCTGCTTAACTAAATAATGCGGTGTTTTATTTCTTTTGGAATTTTTTTCTGGTTATTACTGATTACATTTTAACAAGTCCATCAAGAAAAAAAAAAGAAAAAAGAAAAAAGATTACATAGGACCAAAAGGCATACACCTTGAGCCTCAACATGAGGCACACCTTAGTGCCTAGGCATTCTCCTCATGGAGTAAGGTGCCCTCAATTGAGCCTTGAGCCCAGGCACACCTAGGTGTACCTCAAGCCCATCTTTGACAACTATGCCCTTGACAAGGGCAAATCTGCCTCAATCCTTCTAAGATAACAACAGCACCTCTTGAATAACATATTTTAAAAATGTAGCCATGCCCCTAGTTTTTCCAAATCCAAGAGATCTTTTTGCAATGATGGAAGCACCCATATATCTAAAGAACATCGTAGGTAGGACGTGATTAAATATTTTTTGGTTGACATAATAAAAAGAGAAGGGGCATGATTTCCTTATGATGCTCTGAATAAAAGGGCATCCCAGATGCACGAGACTCCTTGTTGTGCAAGGGTCAGGGAGGGTGTTATCAAGACCCTAGTCCTAATTGATGTTTTCTTTGGAGATAGAATTGGAAATTGAGGGAGAAATAGCAAGAATGGAGGGGGAAACAGAGTATCAGGGAGAATAGATTGAAATGAGGAAGGAGAATGAAAAAAATGAGGGGGAAATCAGAGAGAACAATAGGGTAAAAATAGACAGAATTGAGGGAGAACAGAGAGACTTTAATAAATTCTTGATAACTCGTAACATTGATTTGCATTGTGGGATTACAAGTTTATATAGAAAGCTAACCAACAGTTATTTGTGATAGTTACCATATCCTCCACTACCAATAACTGCTCCTAAATCACTCCACTACCTCCCCACAAATCAATTACTCCTAAAACATAACTATAAAAATACTACAACTGCCCCTAATTAACTAGCAAGTTGTGACAGGTGTTTTTATGCAAGTCACCTTACCCTTTCTTTGCAAAGAGGCTATTCCCACAACTCAAACAACAACTACATACCAAGCCTTTATCCCACCATTGCAATAAGCTACGTGACTTCTAGTCTTACATGCATTTCTATCTATGGCCTTATCTTATGTAAGGCCCATATAATATCAAATCAAAGTGTCTCCAATCAAGTTCTTTTGGTCTTGCTCTATATTTTTTCATAAATATTTGTTTCATTTTGTCCACTCTCCTTACAGAAGCCTCTATTAATCTTCTTCTCACATGTCCACCATCTTAATCATGTCTCGTGTATCTTATCTTTAATAGGACTTACTCCAATCTTATTACAAATAGCCTCATTTCAAAGTTTACCTTTTCTAGTATGGTTGCACATCTATCTTAGCATCCTCATGTTTGTTATGCCCATACATTACACATGTTGGTGCTTTATCGCCCAACATTTTATGCCATAAACAAAGCTAGTCTTATAACTATCTAATAGAATTTTCCTTTTAATTTTAATGGAATCTTATTATCACATAAAAAGCTATATGCACTTTTCCATTTTAAACATCCTCTATTAGTTCTATGGGTAAAAAACTCATTAATATCCCCCATCTTTTTGTATGACTAATCCAAGATATCCAAACTGATCTTTTCTGTGTATTGTTTGATCTTCTAGTTTTTATCATAACATTGTCCACACTTATATTTTTATCAAACTTATATTCCATATATTTAGATTTCACTCAATCTAAAACCTTTAGATTCTAAAAAGGTTGTTTAGCTGTAGAAAATTATTTTTGATTTTTTGTTTCCAATTTTCTATAAAATCTCTTGGCTTATTCAGTTATAGAAAACATTTTCTAAATTTTCATCCCCAATTTTCTATTGAATTGTTGAATCTCCACCAAGAAAATAGAAAACTCAATTTTCTATTTTTTTAAAGTTTATAATATGAATTGGAAAAACATCAAAAGATATATTTTCTAAATTTTCTAGATATCAATGCTATTAAATTCTGAAACATAAAATGTTAGAGCATGATTAGTTGTAAAATTAGAGTTGAAAATTAGAAAATGTTTTCCACAACTAAACGGACCCTCTAGTTTTCATTTTCCAAAGAAAAGTTGAAAAACACGTCCAGATATTAAAAATAGAGAAAACTAATTCCAATCTAGAAATTGGAACATACATTTGAAAACAAAGATGTTTTAATTTCTTTAATTTATTTTATATAAGTTATAACTTGTGTTAGAGAAGGAGATAGAGGTGATTTGGGAAAAATCCTTGGAAAACTGCGCTTTCTGAATCTCCAAATTAATAGGGAAAACTTGGAAACTCATTTTTTAGGCGTTTTCTAAGTTCAGTTCAATTTTGGAAAACTGATTTTTCTGAATCTCCATTTCTATTTGGAAAAATTTGTATTTGAACAAGTTTTCTAGTTTTCCGTTTTCTGTGGAGTAATTTTCTAGAAAACTGGGACTGGTTTCCACAACTAAATAGTCCCTAAAGCATTCCTCCATGTCTTCATCTTAGAATACACCATAGCACAATGCCCTCTGCAAAAGGCATACACCATAGCACCTTTGCCTCGACATGTTTAGCAACTTCATTCATAATATAGGAACATGAACCCCTGTAAAAAAAAAATCTTTTCTTTTTCTTTTTTCTTTTTTCTTTTTTCTTTTTTCTTTTTTCTTGGACGAAGGTGGGAGGTGCTACTATGTAAGACAGCATCAATTGGTACTAGAATCAATTGAGAATGGGAATAATAAAGCCAAGGGTTGCACCATATACTGTAAAAGATGGCATGACTGGTGCAAAAAATTATGATGGTTGAAGCGTGTTGCAATACTTCTTAATGTAATATGGTTTTACAAAAATTTTGTAATATTTATTTACCTTTTGTTACTTATTTTAATAAATAGAGGTTAAAAACTTAATTTTAATTCATTCCAATAATGTCTCTCCTATAAAGAAGAAAACCCAAAGGATATTAAAAAAAATGGAAATCCGGATCCTAAATATAATATAGACTGCACAATATTTTGGAATGTCTTCTGGTAGACAAATCAATTGAGAATAAGCTTCTCTTGCCCATGCTTTTAAAGAAAATTGTTATAATTTAACCCTCAAAATCCACTTCATAATTTTGCAAGGGTTCTTCAAAGCCCACATTGCAGCCACAAAGTAAAGATCTAACCCTGAATTTTCTTAATGAATTATGCAAGGCTTCTTCAAAGCAATTAATGGACATATAAATATAGGTCCATGAAGGAAATGTGCAAGGGCAAAGAAACTTTAATAACCCATAACAGTGTATAAGCAAGATTCTGACAATAAAGAAGGGGCTGCTTACATGTAGAAAAGGATTTCCAGTTTTCTGTCTCTGATTTTCAATAAAATCTCTAGCTTTCATTTTCCATAGAAAATTTGAAGAACACATTTAAATGTTAGAAATACAGAAAACTAATTTCTAATCTAGAAAATTGGAACATATGTTCAAAAAAAGATAGAGAAGGAGATGGAGGTGAATTGGGGAAAATTTTTAGAGAACCGTGTTCTCCAAATCTCCAAATTAATAAGGATAAATTAGAAAACTCATTTTAGGCATTTTCCAAGTTTGCTTCAATTTTGGAAAACCACATTTTCCAGATCTCCATTTTCTATTTGGAATTTTTTTTGTTTTTGAACGAGTTTTCTAATTTTCTGTTTCTGTGGAGTAAGTTTCCAGAAAAGTATCCTACAATGGATTAGTTGAAAGGGGCATCCCCAATGCATGAAACTCCTCAGTTTGAGAGGGTTGTTCTTGTATGCAGTGTTACCCTTACTTTGCAAAGAGACTATTTCCACAAGGAGAAAAACCAACACCCCATCCTCCATGACAGGTTTCACATGACTCTAGGAAAGGTATCTGAGTTATTATGTGGTTCATCACTACAGATCTGCCTGCCAATGATCTCATATATTTCTTTAATAGCCTCTCTATTAACTTTCCATGAAGTTTCTTCACGTGTTCTCATCCTAAGTTCCTAACCTACTGTTCATTGTGCTATAGTTACCAAGATTAATGCTGATATCGGTAAGTTCATATAGATTCAGAAATGTAAAAAAACACAGTATATTGCCCATAAGAAAAGACAATGAGAATACAGACACAGACAGGATACAACAAAAAGAAAATTACTATTACATACTTCCAACATAATTCTATCAAGTGCATATTATTATACCACAAATATAAAAAAATTACGTTAAATAGTTGATAAGTCATCAAAAAACAAGATTAAAGATACAAGTCCAAGTAGGTTGTCATTCGATATATTATTGGTGATCCTAAAAATATTAACATTTCTAAAAAATACACAAAAAGAGAGAACAGGACTTTCTAACTTTTTTAACTTTCAACTTATCCAATTTCATCTAAGTTAACAGTACCCAACATGCTACTTGCGTGTCGGACACATGTTTTAATATGTTCAATGAGCACACTTGTCCCTTTAGTCTTGGATATGCATACAGGATATATTTTGGAATGGCCATGCTTTGAACACAGTCAATCAATAATTTTTTATTTTCCATTTAACTCACAAGAAAGTTTCACTGACCTGTCTATGACAAGAATATCTAGTCTTTTTCTTTAATTTATGTCTCTAACATGACATGATCACACCACCTCCAGCATAAGTTTCAAAAGGTTTCTATATCAATAACATTAACTGGTAGATATTATCATAGATTTAATTAGCAGCTCCTTTGTAACTATTTGTTAGATTTGTTCCAAATGTCCTTTTTTGTTTGCAAAGACTATTGCGCAGTAATTTTGGATTTTTCATTTAGCTCGAAATAAATTCTAAAGACTCATTTATAATAGCAATTTTGGGTCACTTTGTCTGCTTTAGGTCTTGACAACAGCGCTAGAGGTTTAAGCATCTCACCTAAAGTCCCCTTACATGACATTAGTAATCTAACCATCCACAGGAGAAGAGCATTTCTTTGGTCACTGAAATATGTATTATTATTATTTTTTTTTTTTTTTTTTGAGGTTGGGGGGGGGGGGGGGGGCACAAACATTAGATCTCTTAGCATATGATTATTCTACTTACAAAAACACCTTAATCTGACAAGGTAATCAATTCTCATGCAAGAGGCAGAAAGGGAATCAATGCATACTAGTACAAATGTACAATGATTTTACTGCATTATATGTATTCTTGCATCTCGCATCTTACAGAGCACCAAGTATTCTCTCAAAACCACCAATATTTATGGCTTTACCTCTTATCTGCAGTTCTTCAAAATTGATCATAAAACTCTTTTTTTGTGGTATAGTAGTTACTTCATGAAAACAAAATGTAAGCAGTTCGAACTGTCATATTGTCATCCTATCTTTGATTCTAAGCATTACTCTACCTATACCTTCTCATATGATGCCATTGACAAGTTGCAAACACCCTTGGATCAACTTGAATGTATTTAGTCCGTATTAAAACTTAGCTAGAGAGAACATTCAAAGAAAATGTTGTATATGTGTTAAACACCAACGCTCATTAGACACTCCCCAAAACATGTTAGATACCTGTTGAAATTTACCCTACTACTTTCTTAACTGGATTGACTGTTTTAGTCCTTGGAGTAGCAAAAAAGATACTGGTAAGAAAAGAAAATGTAGGATTTTATTTTCTCTACATACCTTATAGACGATCCAACCAGGGAGTAGGCAAAAACATGAACTAGAAAATCAACAGCAATGATATTAAGAAAAATTTTTGTTAACAAATTATATTAAGAAATTATCCATGCCAAAGATGGGCATTCATATCTAAGATTGATTATGACAAGATCATACCAAATATTCCCCTTGGTTGCATTAACAGCTTAAATCAGACTCCATTACATGAGAAATTACAATATAAAAAAGAATAAAGGATTGTGTTGTTCAATGCCTGACTCAATGCAGTGCAAGTTCAAATTTGTGAGATCAGCATGTCATAACTGAGCCACCACCCTTCATTCACCCTATTTGTAGATTTGTCCACATTTGTGGACGGGCAGGAAGAGACCTCTAAGTAAGGTTAACTCATGTCCCCATTTGGCAGTGATGAGTAGGTTGGCCTTTGATGGTACTTAGATCGTGTGATTATCTCATTTGGTGTTAGGCTAGGCAATCCCAAAAAAAAAAAAAAAAATGTCCCGTGCAATGTGGAACAGAAAAATGCAAGTACTTAATATCAAAATCCAGGGGCAAAAACTCATGATTCTAAATAAAACTACACAAAAGAAACTGCAACTATGAACTAATACAACAAAATGTATTATTTATATCTTAAAAAATTCAACCTCGCATTGTCTCACCCAAAAAGAAAAAATGTAAACAAGAGAAAAAAAAACATAGCATGTATGACAACATTGTAATCACTATCAAAGCGACGAGCCTACTTGCTCCAAACAAGACGCTCGTCTGAAAAGAAACCAACCGATGCAGAACATGAACAGGCACCAATCACATGCATTTAGCATTTCCAACAACCATTTGCAGACTACAATCGACACATTCCGCCAATCAACACTAAACGGATCCACGCAGCTTGTACAGAACCATTCGAATTGGGGCAAAGCATTTCACAAAAATTCGCAAACAAAATGTCAACACAATCAGCAGAACACAACGACAACACATTACGTGCAGAGCAATAGGGATCTGAAACACGTAACTAATCAGCATGAACACAAAACATAAAACCACGCACGTCCAACAACAACAATATATAACACGTAGAGAATGAAGACAAGAAGACACAAAAAGAGCACCTGTGAAGAATGTGAGAAGAGAGAGAAGACGAATCTAGGGTTTTTTTGGCTTCGGAGGTTCCTCTCTCTCTCTCTCTCTCCGTGGAAGAACAAGACTTTGGTTCGATTGTTAGTTGGTTGTGATGAGTCGTACGAATTGGCTCTATGAATTGCGTTTTCACGCCCGGCTCCGAGCGGAAGGCGGCCGTGCAGTCACGCGCCGCGGCAGAGCGTGGGGCCAGCAGGATCAGTTGAAAAGCGGAAGCAGTTGATTCCGAACCAAAAGTACAAGTAGCACTTGTTCGGCTTCTGATTGGTGCGTGGTCTCACTCGCCTGGCGAGTGCGTGAGGTTATAACAATTCCCAAACGTGCCTTGCAATTTGTCTTTCGATTCGATTTTTACTTGAATACGCTTTCATTCATTCAATCAATCGAATCGATCATGATAATAATAATAATAATAATCTGTTCATAAATTAGTCAATTATTTTGATAATGCATTAGTTAAATTCTACAAAAAAATAAATAAATAAATCTTACCGAGTTTAGATAAATAAAAAAATATTGTCTTGTCAACGTGATAGGAGCTCCAAATACCTCCGGTCTTTGGAGTTAAAAATTTCTATCATTATTTAATGAAATCTAAACATAAAAGTCGTGGCGGTCACCATGAGAACCCGCTTTGAACAGGTTATGAAAGAAGACGTCAAATAGAGCTGAGAGTTTGAAGCACTGTGGAAGTTTTACGCGCAGGAGGAGGAAAGATTTTGCAAGGTTGGGGAGTGAATCGGCTTCGTGTGATTGGTGGGTCAAATTCAGAAGGATTGATATTTATTTATTCGTTTTGAAGTGGTGAATCAGAAGCGTGCGCGGCCTAACAAAGGCAAGTCTTCTTCTGCCGTCCAAACCTAACATGTTTCTTTCCTTTATTATTATGGTCTTTGCTTCGTTGAAGGCCATGAAATTCACAAGGTTACGCAAAGGGTGTGAAACCAAGTTCTGTAAAAATGGGTTAAGACCGGTGTGTCACGTAGAGAAGAATATCAGTAAATATTAAAGCTAAATGTTAGGCAGAGGAAGACCCCGTACAGCAATTATTCAGTAACTTGTACGTTCCTATCTTTCCACGAACTATAATGTTTAAAAAGCTAATTATCATTATTAAATATCGATGCTAACGCCAGAGTCTTGGAAAATAACGGCAACTAAATTTGTTAGTTGCAACATTGTGAATTTTTTTTCAAATACATTGTGAAAAAGGCATTTAGCATAAATGGTTAAAAACATATTGTGCCTCTGCTTTCAACTGCTTCCATGACCAATCCATTTGTGGCAAGAACCTTTTCAAAATCCGTTCAAGTTATACAGTCTAAAACCATCCACTTTTGGTTAAATTTTCGGTGAGAAAGCTGCAATATTTCTGCTAAAATCATGTCACATATAACATTGACTAGATTCAAGAGTATTTCCAAATTTGCAGCTAAATATATAAGTAGAGGAAGAAGATGATTAAATGAGGAGGAGGGAAACAGCTAAGCCAATACAAAGATAATGTAGTACTCATGGATAAGTAACAGAGTATATATCTGAATATACAGCACACCACGAAGTGGGAAATGTTTCACATAAAGCATTTTCCTAGACTTTATTCACTATAACGCCTTAAGCAAGCTTTTTTCGGTCATAATCCCCTAGCTTATCTGTCAAAGCTACCGCACAATCTATAGCTCAAAAGCAGCCGATAAGATCTGCAATAGAACGAAAAGGTGTTAAGTGAACATGTGTTTAGTCCATATGAAAGTAAAGGGAGAACAGCAGCTCGTATCAGAACGGGAGAATGAAGATCCACATAAAAAAGCAAACAAAAATCCAGTGCATTATATAATTGTTCATCATTCTGATAAAAGGATCGACCATGAAACATGAGAGCACAGCCTTATCGTTGCCATAGAGCAAAAGAATTTTATAGACAAATCAGGTCATCTAAAATCTACTTTTAAAACATACATCTTGATCTTTTTATTTTTTTCTTCTTTTCCTTATCAAATCAATAGACAAGAGTTATAACCACAGTGCTCTCTAAGTAGCATCACAATGGGCCCAATCTGAAGCTTAGTGAGACTGAGAGCACACAATGCCCATGATCACGGTACCTTGCCAATAGCGATACTTAACCAAGGGCTATAGCTTAGGGGCCAGTTGAGAGTTTTCAGTTTACATATTCAATTTTTATTTTTATTTATAGTGCATTTGCATGAGGTCACTTATGCCATTCATTTGGAATTTGGAATTTGGAATTTGGAATTTCAAATTTCAAATTCCAAATTCCAAATTCCAAATTCTTTATTAGAATATTATTGAAGACATTTGGATTTTTGGGTCCAAATAAAAGATGTATTTGAAATCACTCATGTTGTGGTGCTATTTCAAGCAAAACAATTAAGTTTATCTCAAGTCAGTCTCATTGAATTTGATTAACACCCAAATTACGCAAATCTTTTACATTGATCCAACTCTAAGTCTCTAAACATTTTGGTAATATTTTTTATTATAATTGTAACGTGAAAAATGTTTAAGCATATACTTTTAGTTTTATTTTTAATTTTTTTCACATTTTCTTCTTACAATTAAGTTGTAGAATTGAAATTGAAATCCTTCACTTAATATACTTATCTGAACCCTTGAATTTGAAATGTAAGAATTTCAAATCATACCATTTGAAATCCATTAATCCAAACACAACCTTAAAGAAGATGAAAATTAAGCATGGAATTTGAGAACTTTGTTTTGATTTCAATTTTGCATTTGATTTTTTTTTTTTTTTTTTTTGTATATTTTCCCTACCCATTCACTGCTGGCGACCTACCAAAGCTCACCAACAACTCCTGTGGGAAGTTGCCAGCAACTCCTAGAAGAGATTGTCTCAGCCAGGAATAGAAACTTGCTCTTCCAGGCTGTATAGCAGGAGAACAACAAGAAAGGTGGACAACTCTGTCATTGGAGTTTGTTTGATGACTTAAAATGCAAAACTAAAAGATTAATTTTGATGGGCTTGATCTTTCCAATCCTTGCATTTCAAGGTTGAAGAATTTCTTTTTGATTGTGATGGCTCTTCTACTGGTTCCTTGCTTGGCTATTTGTTAACAGAAGCTATTTGCCCAGGAAGCCTTCTGCAAGTCGCTCATGTTATGGTTCTTGACGACTCCCATAGGGGTCGTTGGCAACTAGCAACACCAACATTAGGGTCAGGCAACTTCCTGGTGACATCAGGACACCAACGGTGCAGTTGGGGAGCGAAAAGAAAATGAAAACTGTTTCAAATTTTTTCACAAATTTTAAAGATGAAAACAAGTAATCTAACACAACTTTTTTTTTTTTTTTTTGGGTCAAAATAATGAAAACAGAAGGTGAAAACTAAAAACAAAAGCTCATCCAAATCAGCCCTTCGGAATTTATAAAAATAAGTCCCTACTGCCCAAGACTTCTACTCTACGAGGATTGGGGAAAGATCATGTTTGAATGCAACCTTACATTGTTTTGCAAATAAGCTATTTCCACAACTTGAACATATCACCTACCAGTCACAAAAGAGTAATCTTAATGTTGCTACTCAAGCTTGCGTTCTATGACTGAACTATTTTCATTATAAAAAAAAAAAGAATTCTAACTTCATGATGGAAACTACAGCCATCATCTAAAATAGTAATCTGAATCTGGCCAAGTTGGTGATGCTCTCCTAATATAGAAATTGTAACACTAAAAAAAGAATTACAAATGACTAATTTTCCAGCCATATAGTTTATTGCTTTGAAATTAAAATGCGAACAAAAAAAACACGAAATCAAACCCCCTATCGGTGCCTTCATTGAGCAACTAGTTAAACATCAAACCTGAACTTTCAACTTAATAGGACAACCATGACAAAAAATACCTCCAATTATACTGGGTTGTAGTTCTTGCAACCCCAAGAAATAAAGGTTATAAGATTCACTAAGAAAGGATGCTTAAAAGTCTATTTGTAGTAATATAAAGTTAAATTTTAGATTCACGTAAACTTGTGTGCAATATATTTCCATAAGTAAAAATTTGACAGAACATGCAAACACATCCAAACTCATTCAGAATATCATAAAGATCATAATTAATCGAAAAAAAATTAACTATCACAATTCATAATTAGTCCAAAATAGTTAATGAAGCAAACTTAAAGTCAAAACACAATTAGATTAATTAACCCAAAGCAATGGTCTGATTTCTTTAGCAGAAGCATTTAAGGTTTTAGCAGAAGCATCTAAGGTTTTTGATAATAATATAGGCTAACATTGATTTTATGGACGGATATCCCGGCCTTTGATCTAGTGTTTGGGGGAGTTTAGATTCAAAAAGAATCCTGCAGTTATATTAAGGCTTGCGATATTACACTGTTGCTGAGAGATAAAGGGTGCATGTAATGGAGCAAACCTTGTACAAACTAAATATTGTACATCTTGGGCTATGCACAGATATACTTGTCCATACAAAGGGGCAGCATCTTTTGATGCCTTTTCATACATCTCTTTTCAGAAAATGCACACCGAATGACTAGAAAAACCACCTGCCACCTAGAGATTCCAAGCCCTTTCCGGAAAAAAAAAGAGTCACTCTCTTTTTTTGACAAAGCTTAACAAACAAAAGGTGGCAGAACGCATGATAAGAACCAACTATAGGATAAAATTGAATAATCATTAAACAAGAAGCCACTACCCAATGAAATCACGCGCATAAAATAATATTCTTTCATGGAGGCAGAAATCCGTTCTAGCAAAAGTAATCAGACCCATCATGATTAAACATACGCCTTTTTGGTTATTAAATAGCTATCCACAAGAAAGTTCATGGTAGGAAGATTAAAATCAGACAAAAATCACATAAATCAAAAGGCTTAGCTAAATCCTTTTTTACTTAAATAATTCCTCCCATCAATAACAGTACAAAGTCCCCATCCTGAGTTCAAGCTTAAAGTTAAAACTTGGGGCCAAAAGCAAGGTAGTTAAAATCAGTATTTTAAGTGAGATCGAAAAAGGGGTCATAAAATCGAATCGTAAAATCGTAAAATTTTAGAGACAATTAAAAATATCCTTTAATTTTTATAAATATATATTTATAATAATATAATTTTATAAAAAATAAATTAATATCATTTAATAACTTGATTATTCCTTATTATAACTCAAAAGATGATACTTTTAAAATATAACTCAAAACTAACATGTTGGTATAGGCAATTTAGAGGCAAAATATAGCTTAAAATTCTTTAGAGAATAATTCCAATATTCTCTATTAGATTTAAGTTGTAATTTATACTTGAAGCGTAAAATCGTTTGGGAGTCTCTAAAGCGTAAAATCGTAAAATTGTATATCTAAAATCGAGATTTATAAGATTTTATCCCAAATAATATTTTACATGGAATTTGAATCATTTGAGGGTCTCCGAAACGTAAAATCATACGGGCAAAATTGGGATTTTAACAACAATGGCCAAAAGCATTCACTGAAACAACATATAAAAACCAAAAGAAAACCACCTTCTACTATAATTCACAAATACCGACAAATTATAGGTCGCAACATGGAATGTGTTATCAGTCCAGTCCACCACATTGCATAGATTCGGTTTTACCAAGTGTCTGGCAACTGGAAAACATTAAAATTATCTACGGCCAATATCTTCAAGAATTAGATGCCCAACATTGAAGTTACCTCCAATAATGAATCCAAAATATAAATAAACAAAAAAACAGGATAATATTCAAGATTCCAGTAAAGTAGAGAACACTAGAAGAGTGATGCAAATTCAATTTAAAAGGTTCAGAAGCCAATTTTAAGCACTTGATTGCTCAATATCACCAAGCTTTCTCTAAAAGCAGCAATAAACAACTTGCTATTTAGAAGCCTTTTCTTTTCTTCCCTCTAAATTCAAACGAAATAGTTTTCCGTGAGTGTGTTAACAGTGCATATATATAAATGTGTGTATGTGCATACACGTGCATATAAGCGCGTATTCACATACTGGATCAGAAAAATCGAACCTACGAAGCGGAGCGCTTGCCCTCGCACGCTGGACTCTCGACAAAGCTCTTGGAGGGGTACTTGGCGGTGACCATGCCGACCTCGAAGACCAAATCGTCGCCGCTGGACCGGATGCCCGTGATGGACCACCACTTGAAGAACGCCCGAACCCTAATGCCGTCGAGATCCGCGATGCGGCCGGCCATGATCTTGCCGGTGATGCGCCTAGAGTAGGTGGCCTTGTAGTTGTCCGGAGGGAGGGTGAGCTCGCAGTCGTCGCCGAGGTGGATGGCGAAGTCGCCGGAGGTGGTGTTGAGGCTGTAGCCTAGCACGTCGGCCGGGAGCAAGCCGGTGGGGAAGCCGTAGTTGTTTAGCTCGGCGTGGGCCGCTGTCGACAGCGAAGATACAGATGACGCCTCGAGGATAACATTTGAAGAGGAGAGGTGAGAGAGGGAGAGGATAAGGAGAGCAACGACGAAGAGCGGCTTGGCGGCCATGGCTGGATTCGTTGAGATTTTTTGATTTTTTTCTCTGAATTGGGGAGGCATGACGATGGAGTAGATTTCGAAGAGATTGGGGAATATTCGTGGAGAGATGCTGAAACGGCGTCGTATTTTTGCAGTTTACGTTGGAATCGAGGAAGCGTGGGATTGAGTGGGATTACGACACGTGTTACATCGAAGTTGCCATCATGCCTGATTCATGCGCCGTTAAGAGCGCTACGTAGACTCTTTTACGAGAAACTTTTTTGTGTTTCAGATTATATATTAAATTAGTGAAAAATTTTAATACGTAATAATATATCATTAAGTTTTAAATCTAGACATTATAAATTTACTTAGAAGTGTTCAATAACATCATCATTAAGTTAATTGGGACATTTCCAAAATTTTAAAATTACTTATTAATTAAAAGGAATTGTGTTACTATTTTATAAAATTTAATGATATTGAATATAATTTTTAAAAATCAAGAAATGAACTTTTTAATTATTTAATATTACATGTGCAAACGTAAATCTAGTTCATCAATTATTCAAATTGTAAGATCTTTTTTTCCTCTAAGTCAAATTTTAAGTTTGATGTCGTAATAATGTATTTATGAGAGTTGACATATTGTCTGATGTAAATTAGTAGGGAGTGGTGTACTATGTTGCACGAAAACGGAAACGGGAAACGTTTCCGATAGGAAACAGAAACGTAGAAACAGACATTTTTCTAAAAAAATAGACATAAATAAGATCTGAAATGGGAATAAGAAACGTTTCCGAAACGGGGAAAACGACTCCTATGAGGTGTTTTCATGCAACATAAGTGGTGTATGAGTCCCACCATGTCTTATGGGCTCACATTATTTTTCTCAAATTACTCATATTAGGCAATTGTTATGTTAACAATATAATAATTTTGATATTTTTATTATTAGGAAAAGTCATCTCTAAACTCCATAAACTCTGTAAAAAAAATAAATTTTCAAAAAACATAAAGGGTAGTAATAGACAAAGTTGTAGAATTCTTAATAGAGTTCAAGTGTCTTACACAAAAAAAAAAAAATGAGTATTCAACTATTTATTGTTGAGTTAAAGGGGTAGTGATAATAACTCCTAATTTTTTATTATTAATATTGATCCTATTAATCATTATTTGTTATCTATCATAAAAAATGATTATAAATGTATGTTACACGTCTTTGCAATAAAAAAACAAAAAAATAACCTTACAGGAGAGTTTTTGGAAAACCCTAAAGACTTTGGTCTTCCACTAAATAAGTGTTTTACTTTTTTTTCTTTTTCTGAGACGATCTCCTGAAAATTCTTTATTTGAGTGAATTTTTTGAAACTATTCCCTTGTTAAATGCTTTTTCTTTGTCGATAATTATCTTTTAAACATAATTTTTATAGATCTCATAAATGAGCTTAGACTTAGGTGCGTATCAAAAATAAGAAAAAAATTAGTGACTGAAGAAAAAATACACTACTTTTAGAGACTTTTTAATAGAAATAATATAATTTTATTTCTGTAATAGTGAATCATCATTTTAGACTTTTGGTGTTACTTTTATTATTTTGTTTGTTACCTCTTTTGCTCACCGGACCAGAAAGAAAAGGTCAAGATGTACAAAATTTTTATAAATAGGCATCACTAAAATAATATAGCATTGATACATTAATGCTTTTAATTATAAACTATTATATTGTGCACATAATTTCTTAACAACCATACATATGTTTCAAATTTTGAATTGGATGGAAAAAATTTTAATTTAAAGATTGAAGATCAGATCAATTATTTAGTAAATTGGATCGAATTGAACTGCCATAGTCTGGTCTAGTTTAAATCATTCTAAGAAAAAAATTATTCTTGTTTAATGTGAATCTTAAATATATATATATATAAGACATTTAATTTGTTATTCAACAAAACAATTAATTTATATATATACACATACAGTCACTTGGTTTCCATATTAGACTAGACCAAGATTGAAAACCGAAAATTACTATTTTCAAATGGAAGACATAATTGGAACAATTTGAACTTAGATTAGATGGGTATTTTCAATCCGGACTAAAATTTATATGCCCCTACAATATCTGTGTTAATATTCATCTATCGTCCATAATTAGGCTTCATGGAAGATCTGGACTACCCAGTTAGACTAGATCAACAAAAATAGATCTTGAAATCCAATACCCTCTGGGAATTCATCTTCTTCATAAAAAAATGAGAAGAAAGGGAAAACAGATGGGAAATTTGCCATGTACGTATATAGCACTAATTTCACAGTGATGGTGAAGAAGAAATAGTGAGATTGGAAAAGAGTGTGTGTATATATATGAGGGGGGTGGGGGGAGGAATGTATCAATGAGATATATAGTGTAAAATTGTGTGGCATGATCATGAAGCTAGCAAGGAGTAGGAGTAGCCCAAAGCTGTGCATTCTTGATCTTCGAGACACTCTCCAACACTTCAAGAGGAATGATATCTCCAGTCACCACCACCATCTTGGTTTCCAAGTCCACTTGGTAAGAGCTCACTCCTGTCACCCACCCACAAGTCCAGACAAACACAGTAATGCATATGTGTGTGTGTGTGTGTGTGTAATATATAAATGGATGCACAAGGACGTGACTGGACAGATATTTTAAAGTCATTCTCGCGGGTCCCTTTGATGGAGAGCTTATTAAGAGTGGCCAAGCTTGGAGTAAGAATTTTTCACAAAACAAAAAGAAAACTAAGGTATTTGTACAGGAAAATTTACCTTCCATCTTTGAGATATGTTTCTCAACCTTTCTTGCACAGCCATGGCAGTGCATGGAAACCTTTAGCACCACCATCTGCACCATTCATCAACACAAGTTCAATGAGCTATTGTGTTAAATTTGATCCACTACTAGAGCTCAACAACTAATTTAAAAATGATCCTTTTCTATGAATTTTTAACAAATAAATGCCACAATACAAGAAATTAGGTGCTATTCTTGAGGGTTGATTTGATAATAAAAGACGATTTTTATAAACTTTTCACCAAAAATATATCAGAAAAATGGAGATTGCGAGCTAAACGGAAGGTAAGTAGAGCAAAGATGGAAGGAAATTAACCACTCACCTTAGGCTTCAATTGGAAAGCCAGGGTCTGGGGAGCTGCAAGAGCATCCTTCAATCTCTTCACTTCACTTGGAACCAGTGGCTGGCTCTCACACTCATCTGGGTTTTCTAAAGAATTGACGCAGAAACAAGAGCTTGAACCAGAAGAAATACACAGGCAATCCAGCACCTTCCCAAGACGGAGCTTTCCCATGTCACCCAGCTTCTTCGTTATCTCACCCACAAGCTGATTTAGTCTTATTTAAACTAATACCCAAATCTGGGACAAGTTCACCAGTGTGAAATGACAACCTTAAGGTCAAAATTTTCTAGGGAAAATCAAAAGCTTGGCAGAATCCAAGAAGCTATATATTGTTGTGTCAACACTCAACAAGCATTTTTCTAGGGGGGATCAACTAGCTTGAGATTTGGGGGACAGTGGCATAAAGACTCTTCCAACCACAACCAGGTTTTGCCATAGGGTATGCTGTGGAGAAAAGAGAATAAATTGTACAAAAAGCTTGCTTGAAGTTCACGTGAAGAATTAGCTGGTTCGTGCGACAATATGCTAATTAATGAAAGAAACTACATGCTTCTTGTGCAAAGCCAAGAAAAGAGAAGCTTTTTCACGAGGAAACAAAGAGGAAATATGATCACAAGACTGTGCATTGTCAGGCTTTGTGACATGCGAGCATGGGGCAAGCTAGAGACGGTGGGTATTTATAAATGGCATTGATAAAGCTCTCACACAATGCACAGTTTGTGATCATAGTCCAAATCAAAGTTTAACACAATATAACTGTAAGGAAAGCTTATCTTTGCAGAATTTCTGGACAGGAAATGTTGTTCACAATGATGTGGCATTAGCATTTATATACATTTATAAACCATTTTCTTAATTTATGGGTATTTTAATATCTTCTTAATTATTTTGTATGAACATTTTTTGATAAGGACAAAATGTCAGCTTCTTGTGGGTTTGTAAGCAATATTATGGCAATGACATTGCTAAAAACTTTCAAAAAAGTACTTGATGCTTCTTATTTAGTATTACTATTACCAATTATTATCGCGTATTTTGAGTGTTGATTACTTCATTAAAAGGCCGACCTAACAAACAAATTAAAATAATGTGGCCGGTTTAGATTTCATCACTTTGTAATAAACAATCCATCAAAGTGGTTAGTATTTCCAAATTTATTATTGTCATGTCATTCTTCAGATAGGTTTTTTATATAATAATACCATATATTCCTATCTGAAATAATCATTACTTCAAAGCTGCTGAGCAACCAAAGAATCTAAGAGCTCACTATCTTCTTTTACTGTCTCAAGCAATGAGAGACGAGTATCAATCTGCAGAGGCAAGAGAGGTGAGAGGGTCAAAAGTTGTTGAGAAACCTTGCCTTGGCCCTGAATATAATAAGTGGGAAAGTGGACAAGGGTCCTGAATTATTGTGGCTATGAGCTAGAAAGGGCCCTTGAATTATTGGAGGACTGGGATTGTTTTTATTCTTCTTCTTAATTTATTGGGGTTTAGTGGGTCTGTTGTCAAACAGTTTGCTCCATGTGATAATGGCAAGAAGAAGCAGAGGAACCTTGATGGCACAGTCATGTTATGGGCATGTGTCCATCACATGAATACTTGCTAGCAACAGCAAAAGTTGGGTTGGTGTTGTTTGCTTCATACCAAAAATAAGAAAAAAAGGATATCTATTTCGAATTCATCAATCAGGTTTAGTGTGTAAGTATAAGATACAGACACAAAAAACAGTAAAATTTAAAAAAATTAAGACTTAAGAGTACAATAATGCATGTATATGCACGTTATGTTATTATTACTTTTATATAATTGTAGAAAAGTATAATTCATAAATTTAAATTTCACATAATTATATAAATAATTAAAATAATTAAAAAAGAGTTCATCGTTAAATTTGCATAATATTATAAAATGCAGATTGATTTTAAAAATTGCTAAAACTTTTTGTAAAAATTAAAAAAAAAAATCATGTCTTGTCCATAAATGTCTAACGCGCCTAATTAAGATATCAAATGTGTGTGTTCGTAATTTTTTTTCTTTTAAATATTTTAATAAAATCACATATTAGACACGCGCAGAGCGATATCAACTACCATGTCTACATTTGAGACAACACGAATTCATCAAACGCAAACACTATTGACTTTCTAACGTGTCTATCCTACTTAGATGGTATGAAATGATATGAAACGTCGTATTGCTATCATAAAATACAAAAATTCATCCAACCCAACTAATATTATGAAAAGAAAAATATATAAAAGCCAAATAGAGAACTCTGCTAAATAATTATCTTAATACTTTTAATTCTTATTTTTGTGTAAAACTTTGGAATTACTTTGACAATGAGTTTTGAAAAATGAAATTAAATAATTAAAATTCATAACCACCATAAATTAAGGAACTGTTTGCTATCTTGGCGTTGGTGTGCCCATTCTGATCACTGCAGAGGCTTTACAGATGGAGACTGGAGTTAGGATGAGAAGGAATTCCAGAGATAATTGTTCTGACCCACAATCCAACCAGCCTTAAATTGACTGAAAAATAGTGTCTGATTTGACACTACATTTATTTCAAATCTTAAGTTTGATATTTTGTATTAATTTTTGATATTTTATATTATATTAATGTAAATATATAAGACGTTATGAAAATAAAATAGATTTTTTTGAAACAGTTTCTGTAACAATAAAATTACCCCAAAATGTGTTACAAAGATGTTTATGGAATTTTAAATGTTGAATGGGGTAATTTTATAGGGAAATATTTTTATTTTTTATTTTTTTATTTTCTTTTTTGAGTTTTACAAGAGAAATTCAAAATTCCTATTGACAAATAACAATTTTTCTTGATCTAAGAGGAAAGAAAAAGAAGAAAAAATAATGTTGTGATCAAAATACAATAATGAATTTATAAGTGCGGGAGAATGTCTTCAGGAGATAACGAGTAACTCGTTCACATCTGACTTGATTGCGAGTGATCTACTTGCAAATGACTTAATTATAAGGAATAAATTGGTTAGAGACACGAGTAGGTGTTTCACATGAACCCTTTGATATTTAAATTAATCTCCAAATGAGTGTAAAGAACTAAAAACAAGTATAATTGCAATAGTATCAGACTTCTAAACATATCTAAACAAGAGGGTGGCTCTCCTATTTATAGAGTGGAGAGTAAAAGAAAAGCTATGTTCTTCGGCCAACACTTCAGACACTCATCCAAATTTATTAGCAAACATATTAGAGATAGGTTTTAACCAATTCTTCGTGGTCTCAGAGATTAAGTCTTTTAGGATCTATAGTCTCTCATGAGGATCTTTCGCATGGTTTGGAGAAAGGCTTATGTGTTCGAACCGCCTACTAAAATCTCCCAGACATCTTCTTGCTAGTGAGTGACTTGAGAGATACCCTAAAAATGTCTCTTTTGATAGTGTATTGAAAGGGGCTTCTAGGGGATTACTCAGCCACATCTACTTGGTTAACAAACTATTTTTTGGAGTAAATAACTTTACTCAACTAAGTACAATATCTCACATAATCTCTCGACCCATTTTACTCCAGGGTCTCTCGCATATCCCTCAACCAACTCAGTCACACAATTTTCCACATGTCTCTTAGCCCACTTGGTTGCACGATCTCTCTTATGTCTCTCGACCTAGTTAGCAATGTGGTGTCCCGCATGGTTTCGTTATGTAATGTGGTCTCTCAACCACTCGATTGCTGAGAGACCCTGACCCGATTAACTCATTTTCTAAGCCATTCAACCCATTTTTTAGTCACTCTATTGGGTTCCCTCTATTATTCATTTGACTGCTTAGCATGTGCAGTGGTCTATTTCATCAAATTTGGGTTCATCATTGGTCATAACAGATATAAAATAAAAAAAAAATAGATACAAAAATATAGAATAAATATTTTAAGTAAAGGCATTTTCATTAATATCAATTGAAATATTATATAATTTTATTAATTAAAAATAAATAAATTTAGCAAAAATATATTTTTTATTATTATAATTAAAGATGTTAAATGAATAAACTAAACTAGGCCGCAGTATAGGGGTTGATGTGTTGGGCTGGGTTGTGTTTCCACTCAAGGGAGCAGCCCAGCACCTTTTATGGGACCAACCCTAAGTGATTCATGATGGGCCAGCCCACGAACCAATTTGGGTCACCCATTGGGCTTTTTGACGAATCAATTATTATTTTGTATTTTATATATTTTTCCTGTATTTTGTAATATGGTTGTCATTTTTGTGATATTTTTAGTTAGTCTAAATTTCATTTCCTTTTTTTCTATAAGTTAACTTAAAACAAAAAGCACTTCTAATAACTTTAGATACTCCTTTCTTTTATTATTTTATTATAGGTTTTAATAAGATATATATTCTAATTAAGAGTTTTAATTTATACTTATAAATTTATAATATATAAATATATATTTTTCCTATCAAATCTTAGGGCTCAAGCCATGTTTAGACAGATTCTAATAGTGTTTATGTCAAATTATTCATTTAACATTTCTAATTAGTGTCTAAGGAAGTAGGCTTCGATCTAAAAGAAAGAAACCTAAGAAAGAAATTCGAAGAGGCCATTGGGAGATCTTCTCAACAAGGTAGTCTCCAAGCAACCCTCAAATGACTTCTTCAGAGTGACCCTAAGAAACCTCATGGGAACTCTCAAATGCTTTTAAGAGGTCTTTCTTGGAAGCCTTTTCTTAATATCTTTGAGAGACATTTTCAATCATAGATCAATAAGAATACGTCAAACCCACATTCGATGTCTCTGCTGTAAAATTTAGAATAGACAATCTTAAAAGATATAGATATTCTTTCATATATTAACTTCAACCTATATAAATAGAGAGTGATTCATCCAATCGATGTATGACTAGAATTTTACTTAGATTATATTTTCACTATTTCTACACATTCTTTCAGTAGAACTAACTTAAGCATTAAAAGGCCCTTGCAAACTACACACTATGCTCCTAATTGTTTTATATTTTACAAGTCTATTGGAGATTAAAAATACCAGACAAATATTTTTCTATAATTATAAATTAATTATGTATCTTAATAACATCAGTAACGAGAACAACTAAACAAGTGTTATTGAATATTTGAAAAATAAAAGTAACTGTCTAAAAATTACAAAAAATAAACATAAGAAGAAAAAAAAAGTCTAAAAAGTACCAAATATGAAGAAAAAAACAAATGCTTAAAGAAAGCATAATCTTTTTGTATTTTTTGGTTTGTTGACTTTTGCGGTGCAAAAAGGACTGTCTTTCCCCTCCTTTTCAACTTTTTGAAGTAAAAAAAAAAAAAAAAGTATTGGAATAACTTTTGAGAGGATGTTGGGCCATGGATTTAGTTTCAATTCGACAAATGGGCCATGGCTTATCCATCATATTTTGTTGGGCTTTTAGCCCAATTTGGGCCCGAATGATTATAACAATTTTAAAATGAATTTTTAAATTTTGTAATTCACTAATTGAATTTTTAAATTTGATATAATTTTATAACAAATTTTTAATTTTTGTAATTCACCAACTAAATTTACAAGTTTGTTATTATCATAAAACATTATTATAAATATTGAACTTTTATCATAAAAAAAGATCAAACCATGTTAAACGATATGTGTCTTACTTGTTAGTTTTATTTATTTATTTTTTTCAATTATGTTTGGGTTTTTCGTAAGGTAAAAAGTTAACTTTTTCTAATGGCATTCTATGTAACAACCTTATAAATTTGGTAAGTAAATTATAAAATTAAAAACAGATAAAAAATTTGTAATAAACTTAAAATTTTAAAAATTAAAAATTTATTTAAAATTGTAATAAAATTTAAAATTCAAATTTTTTTCTAATTAACCTTTGAAAATTGCTATTTGGGATAATACAATTAGGGGTGTTTAAATTTCAGTTAAGATTAAAAACTAGACTAGACTAGAACGAAAAACTCTGTTTAATTTGAGACTGAATAAGTTCAGTTTGAATTCTGATCCAAAAAACTTGAAAAATCAATCTTTGATTCCGTTTCAAATTTCAATAAAATATCAAATAAATTCTTATATATATTAACACAAATATATATATAAATACCTGTTTTATAAATACTATTGTATTTACAATAGTACTTATTATTGTTAATACTGTAATACTAACATATAATTGCTGTACGTAAATATTGTTATAAATACATCAATCTACAAATTTACTATATTATTTATACGTACATATATAAAAATTAAATAAGATCAGACTTAATCGAATCAATTCAATTCGATCTTTAATTTAAAATTTTTATCAATTTCCATTTCGATTGGGTTCAATTTTATAGGGATAAATTCTAACACCCCTACGTCCTGTCACGTGACAAGAATGGCGGCCCAAGATTTAAGAATAATAATAATAATAATAAACAAGATTTGTGGTGGATATGTATTATATAGTCATAAACTATAATAAATGGCTGGCATGCGTTGGCTAATTATGGCTGCCTTAGAAAAGTTCATCATGGACCTGACTGAATCCTCTCCGTCTCAACGTCTTTCATAAACATTGCCATCAAATATTTATATGAGCCTCATGTCATTCGAATAATAATTAAATTATTTAATATTAATGTGACAATAAATTAAGACATATGGAATCTAATTAATTCTCACTCTCATACACCTCTGACTTGTAAACAATATAATTATTATCTGATACAGACAACAGATTAAATTTGTATATTATTTTATATTTTAAATTATAATTTATTTAAAAAATTATATAAAAGAAAATTTGTCATTAAATTAACGAGACAAAATTTTTGACTATTTTGAAAATGTTAAAAAGATGATTTTTATAATTTCACAATTTACCTTTATGATTATGTTTCCACATTCATTATACCTAAAATTATTTAAGTCATAATTATCATTTTTTCATTGTCTTGTCTATAATTTTAAAGGTTAATTAAAAGAAATCTTACTATCTTGTCCCTCGTGTTATGTAATTATAACTAAAGTATTTGTAATTATTATATAATTTTACTTTAAAAATTATTTTATATTAAAATTAAAATTTAGCCCAAATATAAAAGAATATATGAAAAATACCTCAAAAATTATATATTTTAATTTCTCTTAAGAAAAAAAAAATAATTTTGAAGATCATAGTCAAATCAATCTCTTATATTATATTTTGTGAAAAAGAAAAAAAGAAAAAGAATATAACTTTGAGAGGGGTGCAGAAAAGGTAAATACAAACAAATAAAGGTAACTTTTACTATTTTTTAAATTTCTTTTACTTAGAAAACCTTAATTACAGAAATACCCCAAGATTCCATCAGATTCTCGTGCGGCCCTTTTGGATGGACCACAAGGGATCCGGATTAAGATTGTTGAGGGTGCGATTACTACGTGCTCTGTTATGGCTCCTTCAATATGCTTTTACTTTTCTTTTCTTTTTTTTTTTAATTTTTCTTAACAAAAATAAAAAAATTTATAGACATGTGTGACACTAATGGATTTGAAATACTTAGTTTTTTTTTTATTTATCTGTATTATTCACATCTGTAATTTTTATTTGAAAATAATTAGTTAAGTATTCATATTATTCTTCACGTAGAACTCTTGTATTTCAATGTTAACTAGGGGTGTATAAATGGTCGAATCGACTGAAATCTACTAATTGATTAAATCGAATTGGGGAGTAAAAAATAACCGAACCAATTAATTAACTCGAAAAATTGAATTAACCGATAATCAAAAAAATCAAACATAAACCATATAAACCAAAGAAATGCAAAAAATCAAAGTAATTTATATAAAATATACAGAACTAAAGAAAATAATGTCATTTTATAAATATTAAAAAAACATTATTTTAAAGTTCGGTCTATTCAATTATTCTAACAAAAAAATCGAACTGAAAATTGAAAATCAAATTTTTAAAAAAAGTTAATCGAATTGAACTGATGCAAGGAAAAAATTGAAACAACCGAGTTCGATCGGTTGGGTTCAGGCAGTAACTAGTCAACCTATTGCTTAGTAGCTTATTTTTCTAAAATTTTAATTTATTTTGTAAGTTTGTTGTTATAAATATGATTTCTAACTTACGATCATCGTTCTTGCGCGACTCCCTATGCCTGTACCCTCAATTACATAGAGGGAGATAAATCACAAGTTGGGTCTTTAACTCTTACATAAAAGAGGAATCGAACTTATGATCCACCAAATTATACCAATAATCACAGGTTCTCTTAATGAGATATTTTTGTAGTCTATTATTTGACTTTTTTAACAAATCAATCTTTTAAAGTTTAAATTAACTCATTCCCCCTTCGATTTTGAAAAAAAAAAAATTAATGCTCCAATCATCCCATATCACAACAGGGGACGTGAGATATTTTAAATCTCAAGTTCAAGTCTTGTCGTTTGTAAATTTTTTTTCTTCAACTACTTGTCAGTATTTTTTTTAATAAAAAAAATCACCATCACCTAACTCCCAAGAAGTTTCGTTAATATGAAGGTACATTAGTAGCTTCCCCCATCAATTAGTTGCATGAAAATGATATATAGTTGGGACTTGGGAGTGTTATTGTAACATCCCGCTCGAGCGATAGGAAGAACCGGAGCAACTTACCCTGATGGGCCTACACGAACTTCCCAGGGGGGTCACCCATCCCTGGATTACCCCAGGTCAAGCACGCTTAACTTGGGAGTTCCTTGCCTACATTCAGCCCAAAAGGTATCCAGCTGGTGTTGTTTCCTTTCTTACACTATCCTCGATATATTTTAACTTCTCTGGGCTCTCGGGGTATTACAGTTATAACAGAAGAACAATTGCTCTTTTAAGAGTTTGTTTAGTAGTAACTTTGTGATTAGGGTTTGAATTTGTAATTCTAAATTATAATTAAAGGATTCTTTTATTCATAAATTAAAAAAATTGAGTTTTTCATTTTATAATGAGAAATTGAACTATTCAATAGAAAATTGGAGTGTGAATGACTATAACTAAACATGCTCTAAGTTTTGTGGTTGGTTTTATTTTTAATAAAAAAATTAATCATTTAATAAAATATAAAAACCTAAAAAGGAAGCCTATTTTGTACAAGCAAACATGTCCCAATTGTTTTAGGATAAGTTTCACATGAACTCCTTATAATTTGGGTCATTTTACAAACACCCATCTAATTTACTGTTAATATTTTTAGTTATTACTCGTTAAAACTTATTTATTTATTTAAATAATAAGGTAAGATTTGATTAGCAAATAAAAGAGGTAATCAAATAATTTAATTGCTCAATTATAAACATGCTTGTGCTTGTTCCAAAATAATGTATATGTTATTTAAATTTAAATATATTAAAATAATTAATTTTACATATTATACCCAATAATGCTAAAAACTCATTTCAAAATACTTAATTAAAACATATTTAATATGAATAAATAAACTCGAGTCTAAATCAAGGATCCGGACGTAAGCCCAGCAAAGTCTCTATCAGGTGGGCTTGTCTGGAGTCTTACTCCTAGCCATCGTCAAACTAACAGATTACAACTTGTGCGCGGCAAATGCGTAATTAAGCGGAAAATGGAGGTTGATTTAACCGGCCCCCGTACCGTAGTCGCCTCTTATGACCAGACTGGCCCTCAAACATTTTCCTTTCTATTTTCTATAGTTCAAAGCAAAGACCGTCAAATTAACAGATCCCCTGCCGTTTTCTGCATCCACCCGCACCGTATTCCTCTCTCTCTCTCTCTACATTTTCGGTAGTAAAAGCGAAGTCTCTCTCTATCGTCTCTCTCTCTCTCTCTCACACACACACACACACACCGTTTGGCTGTCCGTCCAAAGAAAGGCCTCGTCGCTTCCGAATCCCGCACCGTCGCTACAACCGATCAGGTTTCGTCTCTCGTACTCCCTTTCTCTCTATGTGCATATGATTTCTCAGATCTGATGCTTGTCGACAGTGAATTTCGATTTAAGTTTGATCACTTCACTTTTTTTCTGGTGCGGATTTGACGTGTTTGTGTTGTCTGGCTGTGAAGGCGTAGGGTTTTGAATTTCGATTGAAGGTTTTGTTGCGGGGGAATGGCGAATCGAGTGAAGGAGGACGAGAAGAACGAGAGGATTATACGGAATCTTCTCAAGCTCCCCGATAACCGCCGCTGTATCAACTGTAACAGTCTGGTATGCCTGCTTGTTGAACTTGCTTCGGGCTGGATGGTAGGGTTTTGTGTGTGTTTGTGGTTTGAATCTAACTGCCTGATAGGATATTGGAAGCTTAATTTCTGTGTGAGATTTGTTGGTTGTAGGAGGTCAAAAACTTGGTGTCTTTTGAACTTAGTTTCCTTTTCACTTCGGATGGAAATGGAGAATGTTTTTCCTTGCTTCGTATGTTTGTTAGTACAGACTTATAGTAATTGGCATTGTATGACCAAGAGAATTGGGGATCCATTTGCTTTGAATCGAAAGGGCTTGTCATTGGTGACACGGGAGTTTTGTTTAGGCCTATTTCAGGTTCAGGTGGATGTTGGGTGGTTCTTGGGGTTACAAGGGCTTAAAATGGTCAGGCCTAATAGCTCTAAGCTTTTGGGTGGAATGATTTGTGCCCGGGGTGTGACCCCTTGTCATCATTGCATCCATCGATCCATTTCCGTTGGAAGATGTTAGTTCCTAAAAATGTTTCTGTATTGGAAGATGTTAGTTCCTAAAAATGTTTCTGTATTGTGTGACAGCATGGAGATTCTTGAATGTTGATCATTTACTACTGAGTTGCGGACTTTTCAAATTTATTTGTATCAGCCTGGATATAGAACATTTCCAACACTTTCCCATTATTATACTCTTGTTATTGGAGAGTGCATTAAATTAAGTTTTACTGCTGATATCTCTGATAAGTTGTGGTGAATTTTGTTATTTTGAGATTCTCATTGTCAAAGAAGAATGTACTGAGATTTGAGAGAGTGTACCTGGACTTATTAACGATCATAAAATGTATTCTTCTCATTCTGTATGAGATTTACTTATTAATCTTTTGGTCATCAGCACATACTCATTCCTAAAACTTGGCATATCTGTTAGCACTGTCTAGCATTTTGAAATCTCTGACATAATGAAAATGAACACAAGCTAAGAATAGACCGCTGTGAGTTAGTATGTGAGCTGCAATGGTATAACCTGCACTAAAGATGAAAATATGATCCCATATTCTTGTTATGAACTTCTTGATTCTGACATGCACTCAGGTATTTTGGTCCTTATCATCCTGATCCTGTAACCTATATTTCTTATTTACCACTAAAATAAAACCACATCCTAACTTCTGAGACATATTAGATGCATGTCGAGAAGTTTGGAGCAGTATTGTTTTACTGACAAAGGGTTTACAGAGACAGATTCATATTGTTGTATGGTTGATGAGGAGTTAGAATGATTAAATTTTAATGTTTGATATTAGGGTTTAGGAACCCATTATTGGGGATCTGTGATCACATTTCCTAGCAATTCAAGGGCACAGAAGAACCACAATCTGGAACATGAGATCTAGATCACGGTTCTGGGGGGAGGAGCGGACTCAATTACTATGGAGAGAGATGTGGTGGTATGGCAGTGCTTCTTTGTAGCTTCAGATCGTGTTGGGGTCTTTTAGTTTAGATGCAACTTCCATGACTAGGAGATTGTTTACTCAATTTCTTTATTTGGCATCCTTAATGATTGTTCTCTAAGTAAACATGGTTTTTTCTCCTTTTGGCAGTTCTTGCCATTATAGTTTTTTTAATGAAAAAGAGATTGATCTCCAACTAGACAAGGGAAGAATAAGTGAAATTTGGTTGTTATGAGAGGAGGATTTTTCTGCATGAGCTTTATGAGGTTCATAGAATGGTACACTTTCTTAAACTACCACATTGAGACTTAAGGTTCCTCTAGGATGGGTGTTTGAGCCACCGTGTTGTGAATAAGCCATCATGTTGTGAATAAGGATTGAAGTGATTGACTGTTTCAGTGGCAGTGTATCTTAGCTTTTGAAAGTGGAGATTCCCTTGTTCCTTGGGCTGCAGCTTGTTGCTCCTTTTCTGTGCCATATGGTCCCTTTAGAGCAAGCAGAAATGGGCATGTTTCATATTTCCATGACGAGGTTAAGTGAGTTTAAGAGACAATATCCACTATCTGTTGTGACAATTGCCATCCACAGTCACACTCAAATCTCCCTCAAGATGGATACAATCCTTCACACACCGATAGGACAGAAAGTAGGATACAAGAAAACAATACAAAAGCAAGGCACTCACACACAAGACAAGAGATTTATCCTGGTTCAGAACTCCTAATGGAGAACCTACATCTAGACTAGGATGATCTCATTCTTCACTATCTTGAAATCAGAAAACCAAGATTACATGCACTGATTACACTCACAACCCTATTACCAAGCTGCCCTACCCGGAGATTACAAAGCAATGAACACTTTCCTCTCTCGCATATACACAACACATACTCTTTCTCAAGATAGAATGAAAACTGATTAGAAGAAAATGAGACCCCCGGACTCTTTATTTATAGACTATAGAGGGAGGGAATTACAAGGATACTAACCTTGGTAGCCGCCTTATATACGTGGCGGTTAACGTTACAATCCCTAACTACTGGTCTTCTAGAAGCTTTAATCTAATTCCTTCTCTTCGACCTTCCTGTCCCATGACCATATGTCTAATCCTTAGGCAAATACTTCAACACAATCTATTATATACTTATGTTTAGGTTTTGGATTGGATGTGCTCGTAGATATAGAGCATCCAGCTTTCTTTTGTTTAGAGCTTGCCTGCCCTATATAAGGCACTCTCTATTTGTGAATTTTACTTTCCTTTTTTTTTTTTTAAAAAAAGAACCATTATTGAAGGTTCTGTATGGATGGTGTTATTATTTAATTCTGTAGGATTTAAAATTGTTTGAAATATTGTTATTATGGATATTTGATAGTGCTTATCACTAATAGTTTTCTTATGAAAAACATTTGATCTTTGACAATGGGGCTAAAATTGTCTTCTGCATAACAGGGACCGCAATATGTATGCACAAATTTCTGGACCTTTGTTTGCACAACATGTAGTGGAATACAGTAAGAACATATTTTCTTTGCATAATACTCCTATGTTTATGAGTTACTTATGCTTATCTGAAGAGGAGAAAGAATTCAGGAGTGGGGATAGACTTTTGGTATGGTGTAGATTATGGTATTGGCTCAGTAAAAGCTGAATCAAATATTTATTCATAACTTTCAGTCGGGAGTTCACACACAGAGTCAAGTCAGTTTCCATGGCTAAATTTACTTCTCAAGAAGTTAGTGCTCTTCAGGCAGGGGGAAATGCGGTATGGATGCATATATCAATAGAAGTTCTGCATAGTAGTACTTCATTGTCAATTTCTAGTAATTTCTGCTTTATCATGACAAACTCAATTTTGTTTTATGTTAACAGCGTGCAAAGGAAATATATTTCAAGGAATGGGATTCACAGCGTTCAGTCCCAGATAGCAGGTTATTACTTGTTTATGTGCTTTATGTTATATTTTTTTCCAATAAAATTGCAATTCTAATTTACATATTGGAAACAAAAGCTTCAATTCTGATTCATTTATTTGCTGCTAGCAATGTGGAGAGACTTCGCGACTTCCTTAAGCATGTTTATGTGGATAGAAGATATACTGGTGACAAGAGCTTTGATAAACCTCCAAGGATGAAGATGGTAAGACACTCCTCCCCCCTCACCAGAAACAAAAAAAAAAAAAAAAGGAAAGGGAAGCAGAAAAAAGAAGCGAGCATAAACGCTCAAAAGCAAACCTTTCTCCCTCTTCCTTCCTCCTTGAGGGATTACTTAGGATAGAAAATGGTCATTTTATAAGGTAGTGATCAGATCATTTTAGTACTTGTTAATCTGCCAGTCCAGTGGTTTTTTGACGCCATAAAAATGATACATTTGCATGTCATGCAGGGTGAAGCAGAGGACACTTATGAAAATAGGAGAGATACATACCAGGGTGGATCTAGAAGCCCCCCATATGAGGATGCATATGAACGTCGTTATAGTGACAGACCTAGTCCTGGTGTAAGAAGTCCAGGATATGATCAAGAAAGCCGGCAATATGGTGATTTCGGGAGAAGTCCTGCTCGTACTGAGATAGTCAATGACTGGCGACGTGAAGATAGATTTGGAAATGGAAGGAAATCTGATGACAGCAGAATCTCTGATGGAAGTTCTAAGCTTGGAGGAAGGTCACCTGACCACCAGAAGGATCCAGATATGTCCAGTCCTCCTATAGTTCGGCCTGTTAGGGAGATTTTGGGTGAAAACATATCTCCCCTTAGAATAATTGAACCCCCAAAACACACTGGTGGCAGGGCCATTGATGGATCTGTGCACGCACAGGTGAGAATTCTGCTTTCTTAGGTTGCGTCCTGTATGTGCTCCCCATATCTCATATTCTTATTTTTAACTTATTAGTTGTGGGTTATTATTTCCCTTTGTAGCTATTATTATATGATTTAGGTACAATATTTTTTTCATACATCTGTGTCATATACCTCCCCTAGACTTATGTGCTGTAGCGCCTCATTTTCTAGAGTTGAAATTTGCTCATCTATTCAATTTTTATGGAACCCAATTGCATTGTTAATCAGTGATAGATTATTTTCTTTTGCTTTGACTTCCCCCTCGAGAGAGTATGCAACTCATTTAATGTTCTAATTGCAGAGAACTGCTTCTTCCAGTAGTTTGGCATCCTCCAATGGGAATGCAGCAGAAGTTAAAGTGGAGAGTTTGGGTACTTTAATTGATTTTGATACTGTTCCTGAACCACCTACATCTGGCGCAGTTCTTCAAACACCATCAGCAGCTACCGGACAATCAGTTGTGCAGCCGACAGCTTCACCTAGTGCTGACAACTGGGCAAATTTTGACTCTCCGGCGGAGGTAAAAGTAACCCAGGCATCCTCCAAGGCAAATTCACTGGAGTCTGTACTGTCAGAATTGACAGTTCCAGCATCTGTACCAGCTCAAGCAGCTATACCTGGTAATAGTGGCATCCCAACAACTTCATCTGTGAGCAATATGTCGGCATTACTGTCTTCTGATATTTTCTTTGGTGCACTGCAGGGCAAATGTCTATCTTCCCTTCTGGCAATAGTAGCACTCTAGCTGCAACACCAGTAAACAACTCAACAATGTTCCCCCCTGTAAATGCTCCTGTACTGGCTCCTGTTGGACAGATGTCTGCATCACCATTTGGTGTTGATGTTGGTGCTCCAGCAGTTGCAACAACAAACACCCCGACATTTCCCAGTGCTGGTGTTCCGGTAGCAGCTGCTGGATTGACTTCAGTATTGCCCTCAAATAATGTCGATTCCGTTGCCAAGGTCACTAATGGAGGGCAGTGGCCTACCCTGCTCTCTCAGCAACAATCTTTATTTCCTGCTGCTGGTAGTCAGGCTACTGCTCAGCCATTTGCTCCAACAGTTAGTGGACACCCAAGCAGTCAGGTCTGCCCCATAGCGTGTCTTTTTTCAGGCATGCATAATAACACTGCAACCGTTATCTGATTATCTCTGTGCAATTTATGTAGCCATGGAATTCATCTCTTATGCCTAATGCACAAGGGCCTTCTACCATGCCAGTTGCTCCAACATCCCAGTCTGTCTTGAGACCCGCAGCTGATGTTACCCTTGGAGTGGTAAAGCAATCCCTTTCCCCAGAAGTTAAGCCTAGTGGAAGACAAGCACTACCAGAGGTGATAGGTTTTGTATTTGATTTGTTCTTTCATCTGTTGTAAAATAGTTTTTATTTTTGATTTTCCATTTCTTACAGTCAATTGTACTTTGTCTGCAGGATCTGTTTACTGCAAGTTATCCATCTTCTGTGCCACTTCCAGGCTGGCAACGTGGTCCTCCCCATGGATTTGGGTTCAATATGCAATATAATGCTGTGGTATCTAGACAATTTCAACATCTTTGCTTCACATTTTTATCTTGCTTAGCTAAATGTACCTTATTTGTTGTAAATGCTTTTTGTTTTTACAGCCCATGCAAACGTTTACACAGTCATCAAGATCAGTTAATCCATTTGATTTGAGCAACGAAACATCTCAAATTCAAGCACCAACGGTATGCCAAACTGTTCATTTTAAAATTGAATTTGGTCCCGAACTGCTCTTGAGTCAGCAGTGTCATTTGGATGCATTTAGTGATACATATATTGAAAGGGCATTAATAGAGGATGTACTGTGTGATTCGGTACTTGCATTTTTCTGAACCAATTTGTCCCAATATGCTGCTGAAATTTATGCTTAATTGGTCTGCTTGTGTCATACCATGGGGTTGATGTGTGCTTTTCGGATAACTTTTTGCAGTTCACATTCTTAAATTTTGTTTGATTTAATGGAAGGTTTTAATTATATACCATGTGTTTTCTGTACTGTAGTTCCCTTCCATGGCATCCTTGCAAGGTGCCCTGCCAAACATGGTGGCTCCAACACAGGCAGGTTTATTACACACTTCTAGTCTTGGAACTCCCTCGCCAACATGGATGCCATCCCAGTTACCTTATTCGTCTGTCATGCCTCCCCAGGCACCATCCTTTACATCTGCAATTCCTCCAAGTAATGTTTCCGTTTTTTTCTGTTCAAAAGAAAAGGAAAGAAAAAACTTCCTTGCTGGGCATTAATTGTATCTACCATTTAAATATTAAAACGTTTTCCTTGATGATATTTCAGGTGCATACATGGGGCAACATATACCTAATAACTTGCCACCTAGGTAACCTATGCTCTACTGTCTTTGTTAGCATTATCAGTGTTTACAAGGCAGGGCTGCTAGCTATAGCAGTTACTTGTTTATTTAGCAAAAATGTTCAAGAAGGTTATAACCAATTGATTCCATTTGCTGCAAGTGTCTTCTGTCTGTTTTTGAGTTCCTAGAAATGCATGGCAACTTGATTTCTAGCATAGACATGGGTGGCAACATGATTCCTAGAATGCATGGCAATATGATTCCTATAGCATAAACAAATAGAGGACAATGTGCGGATATAAAGCTTCAGAACTGTGGCATGCTACTACTGCCAACATTATTTGAAGTCTTTTCATTACAATAACTCTGTGTTAGTCATACACACATACATCGAACATCTTCTTTTTAAAATTTTTAAATTTTTGGAAAATGATCCATGTGTCCAAGAATGTTTTGCAGTGCTTATGTTGAGGGCTCACCAGACAGGTAGCTCAATGTTAATTATGTGTTGCCTGTGAAGCATCCTCAAGGGGTCTGAAATGTTTGGATTTTATATTCTTGATCAGGAGATTGAGGACACACCCTGGAATTGTTACAGATATTGTTCTAAGACTGTTCCAGGATGTCCGTCTGCAACCAGAGATGGCTACTCCCTACACAATTTTTGTTAATTCGCCTCTGTAGTTGATATTTACCCTCTTTATTCATTATTCTGCTTGGTCAGTATTTGCCGCTAGCATTCTTTGTCTAGAATTAGCCAATAGGATTAACTTTAGATAATAAATTATGTCCTAGTGGGAATTTGTGCCATCCACATACGCTATTTACTGAAGTATTTTGGGAAATCTCTGCAGGCAGCAACCAGTTGTGGGGTTTGGAGGCGAGGGGGCTGGATTTGGATCCTTGAATCCAAGCCAACCTCATCAGCAGCTTGGTGGAATTTATTCAGCACCCGCCACCCCAAATACTTTCTCTGCTGTTGGAGGGAACCCATTCGGGTAAATCAAAAGATGACTATGCCTTTCTGTCTTTGGGGCAAGTATCATGTTGCTCGCTCCCTGGCCACTAGGTGGAAATTTTGGGTTCTTTTGTTGTTGTAGATTAAGTGATCCAGCCAAGTGTGAGGGTTTATTTGTTGGTGCTTTCCTTCGGTTCTCCTTACTGGCCATGTAGAATTAGTGTGGTGCTGTAAGGAAAGAAGCTTTGAGAGAGCAGTACATAGAGAGATTAGGAGAAATATTATACAACGATGGGCATGGCTTGTGCCACCTTCAAAGTATTTATGGTTTATCGGCTGTGTTCCATCGAGCAAAATCTATGTGCAGCCTCTGTCCAGGAGTTGTATCAATATTATTAGCTTTTTATTGGCGTTGTATGGTTTTGATATTTTCTTGGTAATTGTGGTGAGTTAATTTTGCTGGTAACTTTTGTGAGACGATTGTGCCTGTAAAGCATATTTGGTGTCCATAACATTATTGACATGAATGTTGATATTTATAAACCATTTTGTGTGAATAATGTAATATGCGGTAGAGTCATTTGTATATTCTTGTGTTTAAAACTTCTTCCCAGGGTTGTGGTGAGTTAATTGGCACATGGGTTAAGAATCTAACTTACTATTTATGCTCTCATTTTGAAGAATTAAAAAGTGAAACATCACGAAGCTTAATTTCACCGGCAACATAAATTTTTGATATCTATATTTATATTTAAAGGCATTCCTAAGGTTTTTAACACATAGTTTTCTTTAGTTTTTCTCTTCTTTCGTTACAATTTTTTTTTCTCATTTTATTTACTAGGTTTATTGATGCATTTAGTCATTTATATTTATAGGCATGTCAAAGGTTTTAAGACACATAATTTTGTGTAGTTTTTCTCTTCTTTTGATACAAATTTGTTCACATTTTATACCCTTGGCGCATTTATTGATCTTCTCACATGAGAATTTTTAACTATAGAAAGCAGCATTTTATGTCCCTAAATCAAAAAAGAAGGACAAACGTATAGTTATAGTTGTAGGACACTTGAACATAATCTTGTATTTCAAGCCCTAGGATTGTGAATGAATCTAGTAGCGTTGGAAGACCGAGAACAGAAATGTCCATCTACTTGTAAATGGAACAAATCAAATTTGTGCAATATAATCCTCATCAAAGTACTCGACGAAGTGTGCTGCTTCGTCTCCAAATCGGCTGATGCAGAGGAAAAGTGGAGCTACCTTTGGAGCTGGGAAAGGAATTGTTCAAGAACTGCATTAAACCGACTCAGCTGTTTCCCGGCTTTTCCATAGAACTGGCCCTACCAGCATCCATACTGCCAAAAAGCACCATTTTCTTTCAGTTGATGACGGCAATTTAAACCTTTTAAGGCATAATACTCTCCAGTTAAAAGGGCTCATAATTTTTTTTTCTTTGTTGGGTTAGCTATCCATGAGAATAATAGCTCACAAATCATGCGCACCAATTAAGCAAGCACATAACAATGTGTGTGTATGTACTTGTCCCAAAAAGTATTGAATTCTATGGCAGAGGTTGTAGCACTAGCACCATGCGAGGAAAAAAAAAGAGAGAAGAAATTTGAGTTTTGGTCAAGTACTCACTATAAAGACTGGCTGCCAGCCATTCATTCACTATTCTGACCCAAGTACTGGTCCAACCAACATCAATTGTCCACCTGCACAATAGGAAAAGTAGTTCCTTAACTGCCATGTCCAGATTTAGAAATTTCTTCTATCATGGTTTTAGCAGAAACTTTTTCGAAGTTTCATTCTGTTTTGAGTAACAATGTAATTGTTCACAACTACTGCACATAACAAATCTTTCATTTAAATTGAAAAATTCTGCTAGATATTGTAACTCACCTTCTCATGGTATGATGAGGATTCCAACTAACCAAAAGCATAGCAAAATACATGGCTCCAGTGGCAAAAACGAAATGGAAGAAGCCAAAACCATATGGCACGTCATCTTCGGCCTCTGTCTCATCCTTCTTGAGCTGCAACTTTTGTTATTAGATTCAGAGCAGAACTAAAATAATTGGGAGAGGTTCACCGAGACATACCTGAAAGCATTTGGAATCAATGCCTGTTGAAAATGTTGCAAAAACGATTGTAAGTACCGCAACAACAAAGCTCTGTCGAGATATGAGATCCATTGTCATCAAAAGGGTGAAGATCCAAACACTTGTTTATAAAAGCTGTGCAAATCTCTATGTATAAAAGGCTACCTAAATCCAATGTTTGGTAGTTGATGATGAAGGTCTCGGTCTGGTGTATTTTGAAGTGAAAATATATCAACCTAGCATATTGAAAAATAACTGTGACAAGCTATGACAGTAACTTTAACATTGCTTTTGATAGAACAGAATAAGAGTGGATCTATCGAGGCAGTCAAAAGTTGAGGGGTTTCAGCGAATGCCTATGCTATGTTTAAAGTCGGTTGGAAGGAAATTGCTGGAGATTTCTGAGAAATCCAAATTACTATGATGGTGAGCCAGTCCTCCTTGTTTCCAGCTTCCGCTTTCTTGATGCATTTTGTTTCTGGTGGTTCACTGTGAAAAACAAAGGTGTAACTTTTAGGTCCAGAAATCAATGGAACATAAAACCAGAAAGAAAGAGCTAAAAATTGTACTGTTAAGAAATTTTAGAATTTGAAGATCGGTAGAATAAAATTCTCCCACATTAGCATGGACTATTTATCATTAGAGTTCCCAGCTTCCATCCAAGAAATCTGATAACTGGAAACTGATTTTTGAGGAAAAGAGAATATTATATCCAACTCCAGTTACTTGTCCTTTCACGTCTATGCCTATTGACAGAACAGGTTGCATGTTTCTTCAAACAAATGTTTGAAGTTCCGCTGTTTGAGTAAGTTCATAGCAATATAATTTTAGAGAATTCATTGCTTATTGAACATCTTGGCCGAGTGTGAGCTTAGAGAGGCTGAGTGTGTCCATTGTTTCGGAGGGCTTCATTTCAGTGATTGCATCTCACAAGGGGAAGACTAAGGTTTATGAAGAGGGCATTTTTACGATCAGTAAATTGATGACTGTGATAATAGAGATAGAAAATTGAAAACCATACCTTCTAATGGCACACCAACAAAGGAAAACCACATAAAGTCCCATTAATCCTGGAGTTAAGAAGCCAGCATTCACCTGTTTCAGGGAAAATGCACAAGTACAGAATTTACTGGACATTATCAATGCACTAGAAGTTAACACTAAAGATTGAACTTACTTTTGGGTGGAGAGAGGCACTGGTCATGAGTTGGAGGAGTACAAGTGTCCAGGTGATGAAAAAAATATTAAGAAGGCATGACGAGTCTGGGGCATACCAAATGTACATCAAAATGATCCCCAATATGCATACTATATATGCCGTAGTTGCAAGTAGCATCACATGGATATGGCTGCAGTGCGAATTTCACTCAATACTAATAATAAATGTCCAGCTAATTATAATTGGATGCTGAATGCTTAAAAAAACAAATATCTGTTGTTTCAAAAGTTCTTTGCTTTTCTGCTCCGTTTTTTTTTTCTTTTTCTTAGTACTTTGGGAATTGCCTAGGCGATAGATTTGCTTACTCGGCTACCATCACTTGAAATAGGCAACCCAATAACAGCAACGTGTTGGCAAAGGCCAGGCTAGTATGTGTAAGCAATGAGCCAACTGCCTGAATGATTTTATGCTGATCATATTAGCTGAAGTCAATCAGCCGTCATCTCTATGCAAACAGAGTTCTACATTAACATAGGTGTGAATTAGAGGTCACTTACCATCTAACTGCACATTTTTCAGATTGCCAACTATCGTTTAGCCATGTAATGAAACTGATTATGCTTATTAGCTGAATTAGTAGGAAGACCCTGTAAAGGATTATCAGAAATATGTAAGCAATTGGACTGAAATAATAAACCCAGCTTGCCCCTTTTGAACTTCCGCACCAGTTAATTCCGAAAGCAACGCATAATTTCAAGAGAGGTAAAGAATAGGAATCAGTTATACCCTGCGCCAAAATGTGCTACCTCCCCTGTAGGAAAAATGAATGTATCACAATTAATAGATGAAACCAAAAAGAAACACAGGTATAATACACAGGAGAAATGACATATCAGGAGCCCCGTTTGAGGACAGAACCGAACTAACCATAAACCCGAATAACAGCAGAGGGGAGAAAAAAGGGAAGCACTGTAAGCCCAAACAACAGGACAACCTTGGCAGACCACCATCCAGAATGCCACAGTTCTCTAGCTTCACACAACTTTGAGGTACCCGCTGTAGAAAAAAACATCACAAAATAGAATATCTGTCGACCGTTGAGGCTTGTATCCGACATAAGTGATGGAACATTGTAGGAGTAAATCATAGTCGAACTACTCAGCAAAAAAAAAAAAGAAAAAAAATCAAAGATCTGACTAACTAATGGCATCCAGCATAAATCACGGAAGTTAAATTTTATTTTCCCAACAAATGCAGATTGCATTGTCACCAAATTTTGAATTTTATAATTCCAATTGTGGTCAATCTCACAAGTTTCAATCCTCAATCTGCTTGTTTTTCCATCATAGGCTCAAACTCCAGCACGGAAAATAACAATAAGAATAATAATTTAATGCATACATAGAGAACAGATAGCAAACTATTACTGGTAGCCAAATGGCACAACATTGGTGGTCCAACCTTGATGCAAATTGTTTTTCTTGTGTTTCGGGGCCAAGAAAAAAAAAAAAACAGAGAGAGGCAACGCAATTTACATTGCACAATCTCATTATTAATGCATAAAGATCATTTTGCATAAAATTTCAGTGAAGGACTTGATATTTCAAGAGATTTCTGGACTTTCCCTTTTCGTCATAAAGAAGCTTCCATCTCTTGAAACGGTTATCCTACTTTTTGTGTTTTCTGCTACAGACCAGGCCAACTTATAGGAGAGAACTTTCTTACGTGGGATCTAAAAAGTTGCTATCAACTAGAAAAGATTTCAGAATTGTTAAAGCAGAATTTTGTTCTCTTTTTTTTTGTTTCAAAGACAGAACTCGCTTAAAGATTTCAGAGCTGTTAGAAGAGATGAAGTAATGTTATTCAATTTAAGGATACAGAACATCCTAAGCTCACTCTCAGAACTCCTTCTGTACCCAAGCATTCTTTGCCAGCTTCACATCCTTTTAGTCCTGTATACAAATCAACTATGTGAGTATCCCGTGGAAAATATTGTTCTGGACCTTAATGTAATAGAGAGTTCACATGGCAAAAGGGCATAAAAATTTTGGCAGGTTTTATGATACTGGTTGAACTTTGCCAACTCTATAGTGTACTTTGTAGGCACCATATGATGTAATTCTCATCACATGGTCACTTCATGATACACAAGGCACAATGTTGTGTAATACTCTGCATGACATGATGATCCTTGTGGAAAACTAAAGGCATGAGGAGAGTACCTGAAACTGTCAACATGCCACATGAGGAAGGTAATGCAATTTAAGAAACACGGCAGGAGATCATTGAGATTGTAATAAACCTCATATGAAATATGTGGGGACAATCTTGGGCTTTTGCAGCTATCAGGTTCTGGAAAAGTTAGTGGTACACAACCTTGCCCGGTGTTGGATACGCTATTTCCATGTTTTAACATGTGATGCAAATTGCAATGGGGCAACCTTACCTCTACGACAAGGCCTGCTTTCCTCACAGGAAATAAAACTCATTTCTCCAAAAAAGTTCAAGATAATGGTAGTTTATGAATGCTACAGACCAACCAATAGGACTGGTGGTGACCTTATAAAACTATAATGGGACTCCAACTTGTTTCTTTTTTCACTCTTTGTCTGAGCGCAGTGGTCATGCAGGCACTCATCCCATAGAATCAGTAAACATCAGGATTTTCCAGGATCAAAACGAGACAATATCAGATATGCCGTATTTTATTTCTTTTTTTAGATAAATAGGTTTTAGGTGGTCGTATATGAAACTGTAACCTGGCATCTTGGTGGCATGATCCGATCAGAGTTATAGTCTGATGAGCGATGGCTAGCAGACTAATATCTTCAAAGCAAACAAACAAATAATTCAAGAAATTAATCCATCTTACTTTTCATTGTTGTCAAAGCATTATGGCCGTAATCCCGAACAGCCCATGCAAGCAAAGTCGCAAAGAGAAAGATAAAGCTATATACATATCTGGCCATCCAAGGATTGGAGCCACTATAGAACTGACTGCACCAAGTGCCCCTCATGAGCTTGGCATACCGTTCAATGGTGCTATTTTTCACGGCCTTCTCCATTTTGTGATTCAGTGTTGGTTATTATCTTCCATCACATGCAGCATCAACAGATGGTCAGGGACCTAGTAGATTGATTCCAGTAGCTCCTCTCAACTGCAATGCAACAATCATGATGTTTAGTAAGACATGAGGGCACTGCTTTTTCCACATGGGACAAGGTTCACAAAAAAAAAAAAAAAAAGAATGACCAAGTTTCAACAATTACAAAGCTTTCTTTTAAAGATGGACCTTAGCCAATTATTATCTTGAAATCAAATTCTTAAGAAAATCACTACTCGAATAGAGGGTCTTAAAGTAAACTTGCCATTCTTGAAGTGATGTCCTAGTTCATTCTAAGAATTAATTAGTATTCTTGGGGTTTCCTTTTGATTTCCCCAGACCACAAGAAAAGTCAGCTCCTCCCCAATTTTACTATAATTCATATAGTAGAATGTTTATATTAACATTACTGGATATGAGAGAGAATTGATTTCAATAGTAAAAAAAAAAAAAGGTACCTCACAAGGCCGAATTTCAGGAATCCAAAGTATGCACTACGATGGATGTGCAATATATTAGCTGGTTGACCAAATTTTAATGTAACACCAACACTGCTAGCAGGAGTTGCAGGAGTGACAGGTAATCAAACAGAAAACAACACATATAAAAAAGGAAAGAAAAAGGGCAGACAGCTAAAGAAAGTGACGTTTTCCATAGACTGCACATGGCTACATTGATCAATTGGCTGGTGTGCCGAGTCCTACAATGCAGTCAATTAAGCTAGAAATACACTTAGCAGTATGATGTCTAATATGATTGAATAATATGATCAAATGGATGATGTTATCTATTACGTCAATATTGTTATGAAATTGAGTCAAGGATATTAAATCTTGTTTTGGGGGAGGATTAAATTTGGACATAAAACTTCAACCATAAGACCGATATATTTCTTCTTTTATGTGGATGAAGAAACCTCATTATAGGAGTTCTTCGCCGTTGAAGCCTTTTCCAGTGGTACTAGCATCGACCAACACCCTTACATGCCTATATTGGTAACTGGAAGTGGAGAAACCATTCCTATATTAATCATTAGAGAAAAAAGGAAGTTCCAGATTCTTATAGGACTTCCCGGAAGAGTAAGGACATTAATCCAAAAGTATCTCATTAATTTATATAGTAATCCCAGTATCTCATTAATTTATATTTCCAACATCACTGCCAATAATTATTCAACTCAAAACAGAAGCGTTTACTTTTTAGTATTTCTTCACCAGGCCCACACACACTCTTTTCTCTAGTGCCTGTACAGAGAGATAAACTGGAGCTAGAGAGAAGGCGAGATACGAACGCATTTCCTATAACAATTCAGAAAAAAAATACAGCATTAATTAGAGAAAAAGTGAGATTGTCATTCAACTCCAAATTGTGGTGAAGTATTTCCATTCCTACAGCTCCAAAAATGAACAATAGCATTAATTTCTTTTACTGAATGAGCTTACTAAATAAGAGTAAGAATTAACGACAAAAGCTCGATCACACAGGCCAAGTAGATGACTGTATAAAACAAAATGCACAAACATATCCAGGTTTCATTGAACATCACACTGAGTTTCATTTCAGATCGTAATCGTATTCACGCACATTGAACTAACCAACGAAACAGATCAAATGTGAACAAATTAATCAAACGAACTCACGCAGTTCCACAACATATATAACAAATATTCAAGCATAACAGTGCATTCAAGATGTAAAACAGATGATGTTACCTGAGAGACACAGACCTCAGAAGCAAACTCAAATAGCGGATTCGTATCTCAAGTAGCGGACATTGCCTTCTTGCAGAAGAAACTTCAAACAACCTCTCTCTCTCTCTCTCTCTCTCTCTATATATATATATATATATATATATGAGATCTTCGACTTGCATATCGTCGACTCGTCCCGACTATTTCAACAAACACCGGGCTTTTCAGTCACTTGGGCTCGCACTGGATATTTATAATTTTTAAACTTTTTATTTTTATCAAAAATTAAATTGGTAGCAACTGAATTAAAAAAAAACCCAAACGTTCCTTCTTCCCCTGCTTTGAGGGTGTCCGGCAAATAGCTTGCCGCGAATTGTGCTTTCCTGTTTCTTTTTCTTAATATTATTATGAAATAGTAAATTTAATACTTAACAAAATAAAAATATGTAATATTATATCAAACATAAATATGAATATTAAAAGGATAATATTAATAATGACTCATATTTTTATATTTTAAAATTTTAAAAATAAAAGTTGAAAACATTAACACGTAATATTTTGTTAATTAATATGGTTGAAATAACAATATATTTTAAGTTTTACGAAAATGAAAATGAATACAATATAAAATGAAAATAACAAAATAATATTTTTTAAAAAATAAAAATAGAAATAAAAAAAAATAATTAAATAAAAAGATATAAGAGTATTTTTGTAAATATAATTTTGATATAAAAATTATTAAAAATAGTTATTTAATATAAAAATAAACATAAATTTGATAATGTATTCAAACAAATTTTGAAAATAAATTTAAAAAAAATTTAAAATTTTGAGTTAGAGATTAAATTGGTTAAAGATGAAATTTTTTTTTTTTTTGTCTCTAATCTCTTCGTGACGGATCGAAAACGCGTTTTTAATCTTTTTTTAATATTATAAAATAACTCTAAAATAATTTTGAAATTACAAAAATAACTCAAAAGTATTTTTTGAAAGTTTTTGACATTTTAAAAATAAAAATATTTTAAAAACATTGGAAACACCGTTGCAAAAATATTTTCACACACCATAGGATATATTCACAAAGTAAATATATATTTTTTTGATCATTATAAGGTAAATAAATCTTAAATATGTGATTTGAATGTCACGCTTGGTTGTGATGATGGATGCGTGGGCTGTTTACCATTACCAACTACAAAGTAATTATTAAAGTAAACGGCAAAGTAATAGTAGTAGTTTGAATCATTGCCTTCTTACTTTTCTTCTTTGCATTTTTAATCCTTAGTCTTCCATCATTATGAAAATAGGCATGAAATATATGGATAGGGGTGGACCAGAATTTTGGGTTGCAAATATTATATTATTAATATTATTTAATATAATGTTATTAAATATTAATTAATACAGTTAAGATACTATATTTTAATGTTACATGAAATTATTATTTTTTTTTTTTGGGAGTGCAGTGTTGGATCTTAGAACTTTAATTTTGGGTATGAAAATTTGAGGAGGTGAATAAGGACAAAAGAGTGGAAGTTAATGGTGATATTGAAGTGACAATGATGATAGCACATGGTCCAATATTAATCAATACAAGCATGTTTGGTCTATCTACCAGATTCGAATAATTCACATCAATTGCTTGGCTATGGTGTTAGGTAACATACTGTTTTTTTTTTAGGGTACAAAAGGAAATTATGTTTTTTGCTTGATGGGGTCATTGTATTGAATGTTCACGAACAAAAATTGTCCGATTAGATGAACAGTAATTTTATAAATAATTAATTAACCAAGTTGGGTGAGGCAAGTGGACCACGTTTGGTGTAATGGTTGTGGGCTCAGGCCAACCAAAGGCATCATATTGCTTGGGATATGGTAGCTGGAGTGGCCAATTTATTGCTCATGATGTGGTGCGGGGAATAGGCTAAATTGTTGGTAACAAATAGAATTTGAGACTTTTAGCTCACTTCTTATCATATCATTATAACTTTTGATACTTAAGTTTACAGACTTCGTCATCTTTGTGCTGCTTCATTGTGGATAAAATTATTATATTGTCTACATTAAATAATATAACATTGGACTGATGCAGACTCCACCTTTTCTTCTATCTCTGTATGCTTGTGTCGAGTTTGAATTATATAATTAATTAATTAAATTAATTAACAATTAAAAATTAAAATTATTATCCTCGGAGAATATGTTAAACGGTCGAATAAGTAATATGCTAGTATCATTCTGAAGGTTTATGAGTTCAATCTTTACAGTAATTTATATTATAATTTATCTCTCTTGATATAATCAAAAGAGTAACCGGGATCTCAATAAAAACTAGGATTATTATTCGAAAATTGAGTGATTTTCACCTAACAGGTGTCCGATGGTTAGCACTGATTGAAATTTACACAGTTCTCTTCTGCAACCACCGTAAGGTTTGAGCTTCTTCATCTTTTCTGGAAATTCAAACCCCAAAGGGCACCGCAAAACACCAGTGCAAAGATGGCCGCGAATCCGATCATGCCGCCGGAGATGGCTCCCAGAAATTCTTTTCTGTACCCGAAATACCTTGACGTGAATTCGGCCACCGTCTCGCCATTGCCGAGCACCATCTCCGAATCTCCATATTGCGAAGACGCCAGTCCGTACAAGCTCCACGAAACGGGGCACACCCATTCGTACCATTTCCACCATGGCGGAATCCTCTGCAACAAAATCAAGTGACGCGGGTTTATTAGTTCCGTCTGTTCTTCGGCAGGAAGATTCAGATTAGGTGGCTACGTACTGGTCGAGGAATCAGGAAGCCTGAGAAGAGATTCCACACGGTGAAGAAGACGCCGCATATTGATGCGGAGGTCTCTAGATTTGGAGTTAGGGCTACCACCATCATCCCGAAGTACGTGTAGTAGAGAATGGTGATGAAGAAGAAGGACAGGTATAGGAAGAGCTTCGTCGGCTGCCACACGAATCCGATCATGGCGTAGACTGTGATCCCATAGATAAGAGTCTGAGCCAATATGTAGGGGATTTCAATTACCAGCTGAACATTGGAGGGAATTTTGATTAGTTATAAATAGAAATGATGAACCACAGAAGATCGTGTTGTGAATTGATACCTCAGCAATTGCATAAGGAAAGGTGGAATACACCCCTGCAGCCCTCTCTCTGTAAAAGATGGTTCGTTCAGTGGTGATGACTGGGAGCACCGAGAAGCAGGCATGTGTTGCCAAGAACATTATGGCCATGTACATGGAGCCGACCCCATCGAGTACGTCCTGTTCCTCGCACCTGTGAATTTAAGGTAACACTATAGATAGAGATGGCTGATGATGTATACCATAATTAGCCGTTTGAAGTTTTTGTACCTTCTTGAGCCGAGGCCCCAAAACACAATTCCAAGAGTGAAGCCTGTTAGAATTCCACATAGGAGCCGGACAGAGTTGTACGGCGTGTTGCGCCAGTATGACTTGCATTGTCTCCATAGGCATGTTTTGAATTGAGCAAGGAAAGGCTGAAAGTAATTAGGCAAGTCGAGATCTTTTGAATTAGGCATCGGTGTACTCAACTGCTCGATCAAGGCTTTGTTTCTCCTGCAGGAATTCATTTGAACTGTTTAACTATCTGTTTGGATAATAAGACCACAAGGGAGAGTTATCTTTATTGCTATATGCTAACCTATAGAGATCGGAGTTCTTGTATACATGGGAAAAATTAACATCTGGAGGCTCTTGCTCCACTCCTGTGATCACTTCCATCACCCATGTTGCCGGGTTGTACCCCCTTTTTATCTTAGGAACTCCTTTGATTTCCTTCAAATCACAAATAGAAGAAATATAAGGGGAGATAGAAGAAGAGGTTCCCCTTTTTGAGGTCAAGAAAGTCTTAATTCTGTCTTGAACTACCTCAAAGTACTTGATCATATGGCGCGACTCGTTTCCCAGAGGACCCACATATATTTCCTCGCCACCTTGGCTCAGTAGGAAGAGCTGCCATCGCGAAAGATCAAAAATTTGTGTAGGGAACGGGAATTGAAATAGGTGTTGTAGGAAATGAACAACTTCTCAGTTCTCACCTCGTCAAAAGATTCAAAAATTTCAGTACTTGGTTGATGAACTGTACACACCACGGCTCTTCCAGCATCCACGATGTTTCTGACGGTTCTCATGACAATAGCAGCCGCTCTAGAGTCAAGCCCTGTGGTTGGCTCGTCCATGAATATTATCGAGGGGTTGGCTACTAGTTCCACTGCAACCGTTAGCCTTTTGTGCTGCTCAATTGAGAGGCCATTCGTTGTAGGAAATCCAACCAACGCGTCTCTTAATGGTGTGAGTTCAATCATTTCCATGACCTCCATGACAAAAATCTGTACCATTTGAGGAAGAAATGTGAGTAGCGAAAACAGAAAGAAATATTGAAAAAGACGACTAACTAGAGATAAAACTTCACTGGACTCGCCTCTTTAATCTCAGACTTGACCTCTGAAGGCAACCGAAGGAAAGCTGAGAAAAGTAGGGACTCATAGACCGTGAGAAGTGGAGAGTGGATGCCATTTTGTTCGCAGTATCCGGAAATTCGAGCAAATGTTTTCTGCTTCTTGGGGTAGCCTGAAATGTTGATGTTTCCTTCTATATGTCCAATGTTTTTCCTTCCAGCCAACACCTCGAGCAGTGTGGTCTTACCAGCCCCGCTAACACCCATAAGTGCTGTTAGGACTCCCGGCCTTACAGTTCCGCTTACTCCCTTGAGAATTTCCAGCCGATCCCCTTGACTGCCTTTAGCTTTTGATTCCTAAATGAATATAAGGCTCATTTAACTACTGACTTCTTGTGAACAAATCACCTCATCAGAAATCTAGAAATTACAGTTACCTTTGAAATATCTACTGAATAGCGGATATTCTCAAAGGTGATGGAAAGAGGTCTAAATGGGAGAAACATTCCTTTACCCTTTCGGCTTGCTCCAACAGAACATTCGCCTGTCATTCAATCAATGTTTTATTCTGTGATTCTGAAGTTAATGTTGAGACCATGTGAGGCATCAAAAGAGCTTGCTTACGCTTGGAAGGTTTCTTGTTCGCAGAGCTTGCATCCTTCTCTGTTGTTCCATTGGCCTCTGTTTCACCTGTTATGTTCACATGTCTCTCCTTCAAATATTCTTTAGACAGAAACACTACCTTCCGAGATTCTGCAGGATTTGGTTAAAAAAATTGGTTAGTTGGCTTAAAATCAAAGCCCCACAAGTAGCCCGTAACGATGGATAGAGCGTTTGATTGAGATAGGCATGAGCCACAATATGGATCCCAATGAACAATATTATGAAACCGACAAGTGCACCAACGCCAATCCAATACCAATATCTAGTAGCAAATATCCCATGAGACTTCAAGATGGATATACCAAGCGGTTCTGCTGATGTATTGTAAACCTACAATTTGGGAGAAAAATGATTTTAAGGTTCCCATTCGCAGTCAAGGTTTCTGAACTCGACTTTCTTTCTCTGACAAGAAGACTTACGTTTTCCCAATTCAAGCCGAGGAATTCGTTGATCGAAAGTGCAGTATTCACGTACATCAGAGGTGAAGTCCAGTAACCCCAAATCAGCCAATTTTTCATATTCTCTGGAAAAGAAACAGAACCTCGTTAGAGCAGGATTCCACATTAACAAATGCTCAAAAGTCTAATTTCATTAAAAAAAAAATCTTGGGGATCCATATGAATTCGTACGCCGCGACAAGGCAAAGCCACTAAAAACCAAAAGCCAGACCAGTGCAATGTTTCCCCATGTATTGGCAACATTATGGTCCCTACTTAATCCGGCAATGCATCTAAAAAGTCCATAAGACATCTGGCCGCTCAATGCAAGGAGCAAAAATTGTCTAAACAACCTGGATTAAAATAAGTAAAGATTTTAGTAGAGATCGAGGAAGAGGAAGCTACTTAAAAGATAACTTGTCTTAAGACTGACCCTTCAGCAGTAGGATCAAATCCAATTGCATAGTAAGTTATCGAAACCCAGATGGCAACTTCAACTGTCGATATAGGGGACCTGACAATTGATGCTGGCAATGAGTATGCCCATGAAGGATAAAAATGGCCCCTTTGTTTGTAGAAGACCGGAAGTCTGTCGATTGTCATTGGTAATTCAGGAAACCCAGTGAACAAAGTTGCAATTAAACTGCAATAGAGAGCACCCAAATAAACCGTTCCATCTTCCATTGTTTGATGATGCCTTTGGCTCTGCCTGAAGAGTGTTGCAGCTATGGTCGCGAGAATTAAATGCTGCAGCAAGAAAATATTTCATTTTTATTTCCTCCTGTAGAGATAGAATTTTGTTAAAAGAGTATGAGGAAACTTCGTCGCTCACTTGAATTATCTTGACTTTGTATACACCCGAGTTCCTCTTGACCAGAATGCATTCTCTAGTTATGCAAGCTCTCAGCAATTCAACCCTGCTAGTTGCATAGCCAGATGTTACTAAAGCTGGAGAATGGTCGTTCAGCTTGCCGAATGGGGTGGCAAGCTCTTTATGGATCTCCTTTCCGATGTGGAATAAATGGAAGGCTGCTGCAAACTCATTGACAGAAATGTAGCCGTGCGTTTTCTCTGCATTAGCCCAGTAATGCTTTTGATCCTTTCTTGATGTTACCTAAATTCAAAAGATTGGCATCGGAGAGATATATACAAGAATACAATTAATCTTCAATATATATGGTGGCATATGCTATGAGTTATTTATAACTATAGACAGTAGAAAGATTTTTCCATTCCAGAAATATGGTGGCATATGCCAATGTCATGCGACATTTATGAGTTAACCATGTTTAGAATTTGCAAAACTTTCATGCAACATAAGATGTGCAACAGTGCAAGTATCGAAGAATACAAAGATCAGTTTTGATTAACTTACTTCCAGCAGGTAGTCAGCAACATTTTTTCTAATAGGACATTTAAAACCCATGGATTCGAAGAACTCAAGAACATATTCACGGGGGCCTTGGTAAACAATATGTCCCTCCGAGAGAAGAATAATGTCATCGAACAGATTGTAAGTTTCTGGTGCAGGTTGGAGCAGAGAGATTACTGCAGTTTTTTTGAAAGTATGGACCAACTGCTTGATCGAGTTGATGATCCGAAAAGTTGTCACGCTGTCAAGACCAGTCGATATATTGTCCATGAAAATTGCCCTTGCAGGACCCATTAGCATTTCCCCTGTATCAACCAAAATAGCTTCTGACTGAATTGTTCCCTTAATAACAACAATAACAACATATCAAGCTTTTATCACACTATGTGGATGGGCTATGTGGGTGGGCTCAAAACCCTATGTGGATGGGCTGCGTGGGTGGGCTCATATCAATCTGTGTCTCGCACCATGTTTCACTTGGTCTTCTTCCTCTACATCTTTTGTTAAATACACCCTACTTTAATAACATTCATAATGAAGATTCTCATAAAGTATTCAATGAAGCTCTATTTTGCTGTACCTATAGTCACGCGTTTCCTTTGTCCTCCTGAAACACCCCTTACCATTTCATTTCCGATAATTGTATCTGCACAATCTTCCAAACCTAAAATCTGAAAAAGGAAAGAGACAGAAAGAGAAGAACAATGAGTATACGTTGGAAAAAAACTGAAGCAAGCTTCATACATATCTTGCAAATTACATACCTTAAGAATATAGTCCACAACTATGCTCTCTTTCAGCTTCGAATCTGCAATCTATATTTGAAGATTTGGTCAGCTCCCCCTTATAACTAGTCGATAATAAAAAATTAAAGTTCATAAAAATAGGCTGATTTCCTCGTACTGTCATCAATGCATCAACATCCAAGTCTGGCTTCTTGTTTAATTCGTTCTCCTTTCTCTTAACCTCTATAATCATGTCTGCCATTGATACAACCAAAAGCATTCAATTAAACTTCCATGAATTGAAATCTTCAATATAACTGCAGAGGAACTCACCATAGGCAGCATCAACTCCTTGACATCTAACAGAGAATGATAATGTTTCCCTTACTGTCATTTCAGCAATGTGAACATCAGATTGGCTGGTATAAGAGGAGATCCTATGAGGGGCAAACTCATGTATATTGTGACCATTGTATGTCACTGTACCAGAAATCTGATTATTGTGGAACAAGTAATATCAGTTTCAAAAGGTCAACTAAAAAGGGTAAATTCCACTTGGCATCTCTGAGGTTTAGCATAAATACAAGGAGTGCCCTCATTTTTCAGAGATTACACTAACTTCCCTTATTGTTCAAAAGTTATATCAGATAATTCCTTAAGGTTAGATTTACTATATATATGGAACACCATGAAGTTCTATAAAGTTGCATGAATTTCTGAACAATTATTTGAACAAGGGGAAGTCATTGTAATTTCCTGAATGTAGGGGTACATGCTGTAATTTAGTGAAACCTCAAGGGTGTTGAGCCTAATTTACCCTAAAAATAAAAATAAAAAAAGTAAAAAGGAAAGAAAGAAGAAAGGGTATAACATAGCAAGGGACGAATCAGGTTTTCTTTACCTTCAATTCCGAATCAAGTTTTCCAGACAAAGCTAACAAGAAAGTGGTCTTCCCTGCCCCTGCTGGCCCTAAAAGTAGAGTCATCCTAAAATACATTTTCACATATAATATACGTGATCAAAAATTATCACGAGAACAATAATAGCAGTAACATATCAAGTCTTAATCTTATTAAATGGGGTTCTCTATATAAATTCTAACCCACTATTCATTTCATTTCTATTTATGGCCATTATCATAAAAAAAATCCTATGAGCAGCAAAAGAAATTAGCCCCAAACATCCATCCATTTCATTGGGTCTTGATCTTACCTGCCAGGCTTGATAATTCCACTGGCATCATGAAGAATTGAAAACCTTCTCTTCTTGGTCGGAAGAATGTGGAGATAACCCTTTAAAGCAAGAGGACAGTGCACATTAGTATAGAGAAAATTAAAATATTAGATACAATATATATATATATATTATAGATACCTCAAGGAAATTAAGAAGAGAGTTGGGGACTGTGGGTAAGCCTCTCCTACCCAGGTAGACCTGGGCATCAACATTCAGATCCCGAAATCTAACTTCAATTGTTGGCATATCAAGAGAGGCTCTGCAGATTTTAGAAACAAAACACATTAGTCAATCTGTGGTTCTATGATCCAAACTCAAAACTGTTAAAAAAAAAAAAAGGGCAAAAATGAATGCAATCAAATAAATAAAAAGGATACTTAAAACAGTATTTATAAACACAAAACAAAGAACCAAACAGCCAAGAACACCTCTCAGTACTCTCTTTCCCCACTCGATCCCCATATTGATTATGTTCTTCTTCTCCTCGAACAATGCTGCCTCCCGATACGTCTATCGCCACCGCTCTGTGATTCTCAGACTCCATCAAAATCGGTCGCGGAGAACAAAAAGCACGGAAAAGGCGAAAACCACAAAGCTCTATCATCGACTTATATAATAACTCCAAACTTATCCAGATATATATATGGTAGGAAAAGCTGTACAGCGGAAATGGACGGTTCATCCATGGAATTCTTTACAGGTGCATTGAACTGCATTCAGCTTGACAAATGTCGACAATAGCCACGTAATGATGAAACCGTAACCGGCAGATGTTTCCATACTTTGGGTATCGGAGGACGGAAAGTACTTGCAGTGCAGCATCGCACCGTATCGTAGCTCATCAGAGAAATTTGGGAAACGGTGGCACCTCTTCTGAGCAGAAGAACAGTTCCAATTTCCCACTTCGTTCCATTGAGGTGCATGCATAGATCATTGGTCTCTTCCGTCAGTGCTCTTGTCTCCTTTCCCGTTGTTTCCATATATATAATTAAAAACACGTCGAGAAGAGATTTTCAAGATGCCTTGTTACCACTTATTTACTTTCTATAAAATAAAATTTTAAAATAATAGTAATAATTTTTTAGATAAAATATTTAAATCCATAATGTCAAATAACACTTTTTCACAAATTATCAATTATTTTTTAAAAATTATAAACACTTATAATTTTTTACTAAGTAATTAATAATTTTAAAAAATATTATTAATTCCTTAAATAAGTGTTGTTAATGATATTTAGCATAATATTAATGTATTCAAATAACTTAGCTAAATAAAGGATATTCTTTTTAATGTTGGTATTGACGATCAAAATATTAGGCCGAATGAACAAATTGTCCCCTTTTATTCTTATTCTCTAACAATGATTGTGATTATTAGTGTAAGGGTAAAATAGATAATTTGCTAGTTTAGTATAATATTTGTTTATGTATATTTAATTTAGGTTTATTGTACATTCAGGAGATTGAGATACTGTGAGATATTAGGTTTGATTCTGCCTCCATGTGAGATTGCATAATCGGTTGTGTCTATATGAGAGATTAAGCCCTTACGTTTTGACTCGTAACGGACTTGTTTGTTCACTTAAAGTTGTAAAGGAGATAGATTATAAGTTTTACAAAAGATGAGATAGATCCCACCAAAAATTTATTGTGATCAAGAAATTCTTCAAATTTTTTATAATATAAAAAAAATAATATTTTATTCAATAAAACTTTAATTTATTAATACAATCGATAATTTAATTTAGAGGTTTCAAGTTCAAATTTTGAATGTTCTATTAAACTTATTATTAGTTTTAATAAATTTATATATGCTGTATTTAAAGTGATTAATAAATTTATATACTTGTATTTATGAGAAAAACTTGTATTATTTTACAAAATTAGAATGTTGTGAAAATCCTTTAGGGGCAAAAGAAATTCTCAGAATTCCAAAATCAGAATTAGACAAAGGCAACAAATAACCCTTTTGTTTCTTCAATAATTTCTAGGTGGGTTATTTGGGCTTTACGAAATAAACAAAAGTGGCCTAAGAACCTAATTTATCGTATTTCATGAGACAAATCAATGTTGTTTCTTGTTCTCTTTTTATTCCGAATATTCCACTCAATTTCTGACCTTTTCTTCCATTTGATTTATTGAAAATTACATGCATATATATATATGGTTCTTTGTCACAACATATTGTGCCATTACAAGTCTATTTATAATAAGATATTTGAGGAGCATGAAACATAAATTTATCTCGATTCAAGTCAAATTTTTATTAATCCAACCTGATTTATGAACTAAGCTTTGATTGTCCGTACAACATGACCGTGATTTTCTTTTATTTTATGATATATTTATATAAAGACATGAATTATAAAAAATATTTATAATTTATTATATATAATTATTTTATTTTATTTTTAATATAGAGATTGATTTGATCATCAAAAGAAATACTAAAGGACCAAATTCTGCATTTATAAGTCGATTAAGTTTTAGACAAATTCAGACCAGAAGACAATTACCTAATGCATTTTGGACAAACTAAGTGATAATTGGCTTCAATCATTGCCAATAGATTTGATGTGAGAATGATCCAAATGATATTTTTACGATTACAAATTATTTTAATGGGTATTATTTTCAAGTGCACCATTTGTGTGGTTAATGGAGCCTAATGATCCCTGACTATGTTGCATATTGGTTTTATCTGAAGCCCATTAGGCTTATATAATTTGGGCTGGCCATGCCATTTTGTTTCATTGCTTTTCGGTTTGTACAAGCTTTTCTATATTGGCATTTCATGATATGGGCCTTGTGCCCAAATCATCACTGGGCTCATTTTCATTTACAAGTGGCCCTCAACAGCTTGAGCATTTTTAGTTGGGCCCTTCGGCCCACCATTCCGGCCAATCGGTCTGTGTTTGGATGGAGTGGAGTGGTTTTTTGTCGTGTTCCATTTTCTGAGAAAAATTAAATTTGATTATTACTTTCTATTTTTAAAATTGTTGAAGAAAATAAAAAAAAGTTTTATTTTATTTTATTGATCCCCACCATATTGGTTCATTTTCTTATCTTTTTTATTTTCATTTTAGATAACTTAATAATCTTCCAAAATTAAAAATAAAAGGTAGGTTCACAATAGCATAATTAAAACAAAAATCTCAAATTATTTTCTAATCTTGAAGTATTTGTTCATCCTGTAATTTATTTTGAATAAATAACATTTTGATGTTTGAACTTTATACTTTATAAATAAATAGTCTTCTGTAGCCATCTAATAATCTCATCTCAACTCATCATGTATCTAGATTATTCTCTTAACACAAATCACCTATATATGGCATAATATTTAATGACAAAGGTACATCATTTATTACATTTTAATTGCATAACTATTACATCTTTTTCGAGTATAATGATTGATTTGAGTATCGAATAACCTATCAGACAAGACTTTATTGTTTTTTTTTTTTTTATAAGAGTATCTAAGACATGCTCAAGCTCTAAAAATTATCATGTCAATGTTGGATTTGAATATTATACAAAGAGAATATGAGAAATAGCGAATTCAATGATGATCGACCCTTCAACCAACAGGACAAAAATAAAAAAATATTTAACTTATTATCTTCACAATATAGTAAATAATTATTAATAAATATCTAGTCTTTAATACAAAATGTCATCACAAATATTAAATTAAAATGTAGATTTAAGATTTTCAATTTAATTTTGGTTCTAAAGTATACAACAACATTTTTCTCAACTTCAAATGTTGTATTTCTTTAATTTTAATTAATATATATTTATTTTATTTTATAACTTATCATTAAACTGTGAATCTCTCCTCTCTTTTTTTTTTTTCAATTTGGTAATGATTTAATCATAATGTTAGATTAAACGTAAAGAAATTTGGCATAATTAAATTACTAATTAATCTTAATATACCTAACTCTTGTGATGATCAATTATGAAAGCAATACAAGCCATCAATAATTATGTAGCCTAAGCACGAAACAGCTACAATTGCCATTCATCTCTCCATGCTCATTAAATACTTTATCACTTAAGAGGATTAAAGATTAGGATAATTATCTACTTGCTCATAAACAATTAACAATTGCCCACCATTAATGTAACCAACTCTTCTCCATATATTAATTAAAATATAGATACATATACCCACACGTAAACCCAATTTTGATCAAACATTATTTTAATTAGATTATTTAATTTCTTTTAAAATTATCTAAGTTTTTATGTTAGTAATATACGATTCTGCAAATAATTGTAACACTCCCAGAAGATGTGATCCTATTGGGATTTGGCAAGTACAGATGGGGTCACTCTTATAGTATAAAAATGGATTCGATTATGTAAATTATTGATAAGATCAATATATAAGTTTTTTTATTTCATTTTTTTTTCTATTTGTGGCCCTATGAATCAAAAAAATAGGTGACATGATTAGGAGTATTCATTCGATTTAAATTGGATTGAATTTGATCGAGAATCAAAATTTTTAAGAAGTTTAATTTATTAAACTTCACAAAAAAATAATAATAACAAAATATAACATTTAACTTTATAACATACAATTGGTCTAGTTGATTTTCAATCATGGACCGGATTGGACCAACGATTGGTTGGTCCCTTTAGGAGGATCGAGAATTGGGTTGTTTGGTGGTTGATCTGAATTGATATTTAAAAAAATTAGTGTCATAATAAATAATATTAAGAGGTGAAGGGATTAATGATATTACCATTAAAGCTCAATACCAAGTAATGTCAGTTTATTAATGGTCCTGAAATATAGTTAGGCTAAGTAATGTTTCATATTAGTAGCTAAAAAATTATCAAGTCTAACTTAATAAGTTGGACTAGAACTAGTTTAATCTCATCCACACACTAAGGTCACTTAATAAGTGACATACCCTAAGGAATAGAACAAAAGAAAAGAAGACCTAAACATGTAAGGGAGTGTGATCGATGCATTAATTAAAAACTTCAACCTGTTTAAGTGGATGTGTTTCATTTTTCTATTAATTGTCTCAATTGCTGCAATGCAATTTAATGTAATTTGGTCATATTGGATGGAAATGAAATTAAAGATGCGCCATTAATAGGCTCGACCTACTCACCACACAGGCTGTCATTTGAGGCCCTCTAAATAGATAGGCAGTAATGTGTGCTGCCTAAAGCATGAGATACCAAGTCAACAACAACATTACAAACATCAAATGAAATAAATTTAAATCACACACACACATGTATTATATGATATGATATGAGAAAGGCCCTAACAGCGGGTAAATCACACTAAAGGTCACAAAACTTTAGCCTCTTTTTCAATTTGATCACTAAACTTCAATTCCTTGCACAGTGATCACAAAATTTTAAAATATTTTACAATATGATCACTAAAGTGATTTTTGAACAATTTATGGTCAAAATTGCTGACGTGGCAATGGCCACATCATCGCCACGTCAGCGCCACATCGCCACGTCAGCAATTTTGACTAAGAACCATTCAAAAATCATTTTAGTGACCACATTACAAAATATTTTAAAATTTTGTGATCATTTTGTAAGGAATTAAAGTTTAGTGACCAAACTGAAAAAGACACCAAAATTTTGTGACCTTTGGTGTGATTTAGCCCCCTAACAGCCCATGTGAGTGTAGTGCAATTTGGGCCCATTTCGCTCCAATAACTAACATATCCATTAATGGGGCTATAACTTTTTAGTTTTGGACCCCACCAATTCCTAAGACTAGAAAGTGACAAGTGGCAGCCCCTCCTTTCTAGCTTCTAGATATCTACCAACAAGGTCCCCTAATTCAATGAAATTGTCACTTTATTTTTTGGGATTTATTTGATTTTGTTGCCAGTTTTTATGTGTTTGTTTTTAATACTTTTAGTTAGAAAAATAAAAATTGAACCCATTGTTTCATTTTTGCTGTCACCTTCAAAGATTTGAAATTGAAAATATAAAATGCAGTTTGATAAATCTATTTATGTTAATTATACTATTTCACATGAATTCTTTCCTCACATCATGGCTCAATGGAAGGGATGGGATGGGGCTAATTACCATACACACGCGACATGATGTGCATTAGATGCATGCGTCTACAAATACATCATAAACATGCACATTGGCATGTAAGGTCATGTTATATATTTCACAAAAAATGATCATCATTGTGATTTATTAGTATATACATACACAGACAGATGTGTATGTATGATGTAATTGGCATGTTATTGTTGATCATTACTAGTAATTATACACTACACAAACAGGCCCCCATATACTTGTCCTTCTCGCCACTCGCTTTTCTTGACTTAGCCCACTGTAGATGACAACATTCATTTCTCTGCAAAATCGTGCAGCCTGCTGCTTTCTTTAGGTTTGGCACCTGGCCCAGTTCTCATGTTGCCATTAAAACAAAGCATATGTATTAAGTATTAAACACTAACAATATCGATATTAACAGGTATTTTATACAAGACAAAACATATATATATATATATTATGTACAATATATTCCTCACAACTTTGGATACTGACACTTTTAGTTTTAAATACCCTAAAATTTTCCCAAACTTAGTGTTGTAGGTGTGGCATTTGGCTTCTCTGAGTAAGAATCTTCCTATTGAGATAGTAAGATGCCCATCCAATCAAGCCATCCATATGTGACAATTTCAGTCTTTAATCTAAACTTAGGACATTAGATTAACATATGTATATTCAAATCGACAGGTCAAAATCAATTCAGATTTTTTGTGGAAAAAAAAAAATCATTTAATTGTGAGTGTTTCAGTTTGCTGGGTGGTAGGCCGGCCTATTGCAGGGACTACTATGTCTTGCTCATAGAAAATTGCAGGGACTGCTATGTCTACCCCCCTCCACCTAAAAAAAAAACAAATGAAGTGTCGGTGGAAGTTTCAAAGTAAGTTTTGATAGTACTAGAAGTAATTTTTTTTTTTTTTTTTACTATTTAGATGGGGAATAAGATAATAAGATGACTTCCCATTAGCTCAATCATGTTTAATGATAATTACGCTTTGTATTATTAAAGAGAACTAGATAGGAACGGTTGGTTTAATTGAAAAAATTAGGAACTATTGGATGGAACCCATTTGATTAAAAGCCAAAAATTGGTAAAGAAGTTGAAAAAACCTGGGTGGTTGAAGTGGGAACTGATGGATGAATTGGGTTAAGGGGTGTGGACAAAGAAGTTGGAAGTTATTAATAATGGAAAGTAGACAATGTTGTGGGAAGGTTGAATTGGCAATTGAAGTGGGTTTTCATTTCCCAGACAACCTGGAACTGGAAACGAATTCTTGAATTAGAAAATGACATGTTAAAGCAGAAATTCAAGGTCCCCCAGGCAGTTATGGGCTGTCAGCTCCACATGCAATGTTAGGAAAAATACAAGATCATCCATGGATAGCACTGAATTTCTTGGTGTGAGGAGCAGGGATACATATATATATATATCTAGATCGTTGCGGAAATTTATCAAACACCTTGCATGCGATCAACCCCCTTTTTCCATTCTAGAGAAAGCAACCCAAGTTGTGCCTTGGCATGGCCTTGAAGGGGCATCGCACTCGGCTTCCCTACAGGCAAGAGATTAATGAATACCACAAGGGGAATTTCAAGGCCACTTTGGCCTTCCGGGACCAAACTAAATTTGAATTACGAAGGGATAATTTTATTATGGTCCAAAGGGAATAGAATACGTATTTTGAAGGAATCAAAGACCAAAAGGATAACAGGAATCAGGTGTTGGGGTTCCAAAGGGTACATTCTGTAGAAAAATGCGATTCGTGAGAAGGAATGAATAGTATAAAGGAGCACTTGAAAGTTGAAATCAGCATATATTTTTCAAAAGAAGCTGGTCCACTCTAGTGACAATCAGATTCACCTCTAATCTCACCTTCTATTACTTTTATTTTTTAACTTTTTCCCATGGGCTTCAAAAAGATTACTCTTCTCTCTCTCTCTCTCTCTCTCTCTCTCTCATGGTGAAACTCCCACATTCCAAGGGCGAAGTGTCAACTTCAAGGAAATAGGGGCTTGAATTTGAACAACGTTCAAATCCCAATTGGATTCAAATTCATCTGTTTAAAGCCAAGATCTAGTTTTGGGTTGAACGCAACAGCCTCAATAGGAACTTGATCTGGCCATTCAAGAAAACAGGCCTCAGGATGGTGGGCCTAAATGTCACCATTTGAAAATAAGATAAGATTTCAAATATTGCATTATACTGGAAATTTGATAAATGTCAAGATCAATCATCAACCCATATGGGCACCCCCCACCACAGCGATGAGAATTGTTTCAACATGTTACAACCTCAAATTCGTATCCATTACCATCAATGGTTTTCAGTGGTTCTTCATGCCAAGAGACTGAAGTCTGAAACTCGAATCCATCTTTTGCAACCCGCCAAATCATAGTTCGATTCATACATTTTGAAGTTATAAAGCGAAAATCTTTTAGTTTCCTTGAGATTTTGGCTTGGCACAAATCCAGTAGTGATCATCAGCCAAATCCAACAAGGATAACACAGAAATGGGTATATTTTATCAATTGGATTTCTACGAATCCATCTCGTCAAGAAGTTAAAACAGAAGAAGAAGAAGAAGAAGAAGAAGAAGAAGAAGAACTGAGAGATATATAATGAACTGAACTTGGAAATCAATACAAGTAAACAATAATGTTCATCATTGTAGTATAAATAAATTGGAAAGCTAAAGAAGGAAGAAGGAAAGAAAAGTATGATATAGAAAGAGATAATAACAATGAACCCACAAACCAGAAGCGGTAGCAGAAGCAATGCTACCATCTCCTGACCTCAGATTATGGTCTCTATACATAAAACTTGTCTGCAAGCCTACTGTTTTTTCTCTGCCAATTTATTTCACAACTCAAATTACCCCCATAACAATTCAAATAAATATGGAGCGAGACTTTCTCCTCTTACCTCCTCTCTCTAATTCAAAATACCCTTTTTTTCTCTGTATCTTCAGCAGCAGCAGCAACAAGAACAATTGAAATGGTTTCCAATTGATTGAGCTTTTTCTTGTTGGGCAACAGGAATGCCAGGAGAAGAACTAAATGGTGGTGAGGCAGTAGAAGCAATGACTCCAAATGTAACTGATAATTCTTGCGTGCTGTTTTTTTTTTTTTTTTTGAGGACAGGTTAGAGGAAAATTCTCAAAAGAATCAATAGAAAGGTGGTGGCGGAGGAGATGCGTATGAAATCCCGAAGATCGGTGGCAATGGCCCCGAATAGGTCGGAGCCGGTGGGGGCGGGCTTCCATAGATAATTGGCGGTGGCTGTGTTGGAGCCGGTGGCGGGTGCTCACAAGGCAACGGAGGTGGAGGTGGCGACGGCGTTGGCGGAGGTGGAGATGGCGATGGCGGAGGTGGAGAGTGGTAGTGAATTGGGGGCGGGGAATATTGAATTGGTGGTGACGGCGATGGAGGAGGTGGAGAATTGTAGTGAACTGGCGGTGGTGGGGAAGCATACACCAGAGGAGGTGGTGGAGGCGAATTATAGATGACTGGTGGAGGGGAGGGTGATGGAGGCGGCAAATAGTGAACTGGCGGCGGAGGTGGTGGAGATGGTGATGGCGACGGTGGAGGTGGTGGTGGGGAGTACTCTACACATGGTGGCGGGGAAGGTGGTGGTGGTGGGGAGTACTCTACACATGGTGGCGGGGAAGGTGGAGGTGGTGGCGGTTCTATACAAGGTAGTGGAGATGGAGGTGGCGGTGAGTGAGTTGGGGGAGGCGGAGAATAGGTTGGTGGAGGCGGTGATAAGTAGACATAAACAGGTGGTGGCGGTGGAGAATGTGGGGGAGGCGGTGGCGGCGAAGGGCTTGGTGGAGGAGGTGAATTATAGTAGTAGGGAACAGGGGGAGGTGGAGAATACAAGGGAGGAGGTGGAGGTGGCGAGTTTGGTGGCGGTGGTGGTGGCGAGCGGATGCAATAGGGCGGAGATGGTGACGGAAGTGGTGGAGGCGGAGACGGCGGAGGTGGAGACATAACAGGTGGCGGAGGAGATGGTGGTGGAGGAGACGGTGGAGGGGGAGACATAACAGGCGGCGGCGGCGACGGTGGAGGAGGCGAAGGTGGAGGTGGGGAAGGCGGAGGTGGTGGCGGCGGAGGAGGTGAGTAAACAGGCGGAGGTGGTGAAGAGGGAGGAGGGGGTGGTGAGTAAACCGGCGGGGGGGGCGAAGGTGGCGGCGGTGGCAACACAGTCGGAGGAGGAGAAAACACCGGCGACGGAGGAGGCGTCGGTAAAACAACCGGGGGCGGAGGAGAAGGTGGAGGCGGCGGGGGTAGAGTCGGAACAAAAGGCTTACACTTAAATGCACTACAATCCACCATCGGCCTCTTCCGGCACTGAAGCGCCGACCTTTGCGCCGGACGGCCAGGCAAACAGTTCCGGCGATCGTCAAACTCCGGCAAGCGCAAGCACACCGGTGGTTCGCCGGTGAAGAAATTATACGAAAACGTAAAGTTTTCAAGTCTGGGAAGCTTACAAATACTTGCCGGAATAGTCCCCGTCAACAAATTATGCGCCACATTGAGCTGCTCCAAGCTCACCATCCCGCCGATCGTGTCCGGCAACGGCCCCATCAGCTCATTGAAACTCACATCAAAAACCGTCAAGTCCTTCAGCAGCCCAATCTCCGGCGGCAAGCACGACTTCAAACCGTTCTGCAAAAATATGATCTCGTTCAGCGTATCGGACATATTCCCCAAACTTGCGGGCAAGCAGCCGTGGAACTTGTTGTTCGCCAGAACGATCACCGACACCGGCGAGTTCCCAAAATTGTCCGGCAACTCGAACTGGAACCGGTTGTGGTTGATGAAAATGGCGTCCAGATCCTTGTCGAAGAGCTCTCGCGGAACATTGCCTTCAAACTCGTTGAACCGGAGATCCAAGAACTTGAGAGTCGGTAATTCGAGAACAAGGCGAGGGAATTTTCCGGCGAACCTGTTGTTGCTGAGATCGAGCTCGAAGAGAATCTTCAGGTTCCGGAACTTCTGCGGGACCGTGCCGCAGAACCGGTTGGAGTTTATGTGGAACAATGCAAGATCAGTGAGCAACCCAAGCTCCTCCGGGAGGTAGCCAGCGATGTCTCCGTGGTTGAGATCGATGCCGGCGACGGTCTGGATTGACTGATTATCCGGCGCCGGAGCGCAGAACACGCCGGTGTAGTCACACACTCCAGATCCGACCCAATTGGCAGTGAGATTTTGCGGGTCGGAGAGAATCGCTTGCTTCCAGGCCTGGAGGGCAATGTACGCGTTCCGGAGCCGGGGATTTTGGAAAACCAGGGCCGGGTCGACCCTTACCCGCTCGCCCCGGTCGCCGTTCTCGTCGATGTAGTACAGAAGTTGGCGTTTCTTGATGTAGCGAGCTTCGGCGTCGGAGAGGCGGCCATTGCCGACGAAATGGGAAGTTGCAGAAGAGAGAAGGAAGGAAAGACAAGAAAGGAGAATAAAGAGAGATGGGCTAATAGTCTTCTTCCTCATCTCACATGAGACATCTACACTGCTAGACGAAGCTCTTAGCTTTGGCTCCGCAGCAGCAATGGCTTCTCTGCGAGTTTCTTTGAGAATGTGGGAAGGAAAATGGGTGAGATCTGAGAGAGACTTGAGGGGCTGATGAGGGCGCTGTTTGGGGAGAGAGAGAAAGTGAGGGTGAGGGTTTTTTCTAGGGATTTTGGGGCAGTGTGTTGGAGATTTAGAGAGAGAGACAGGGAGAGGGGAAATTCAATAAGACAGCTAAATCACAGCTCAAAGCCCACTATATTCTCTCTCTTACTTTCTCTCTCTAAAGGCAGGACCTTTATTCTTTTGTCTCAAACCCGCTCCTATTCAACCCCCCGAGCTAAGCGTTGGCACAAAACTCCAACTTAAATTTATTTTTAAAGAAAAAGCTCCAAATTAATCATTAATTATTAATTATTCCCTCCCCCCACCCTTAATTATGAGATTAGTTCGAAAGCTCTAATTATTTGGAGCTGTTAGCTGTTGGCAGTCACCGGCGTGTTGACCCTTCCCCGGCGACACCCCTTCCCCCGGTTGCCGGTTATTTCCAAATAATTATAATTATTCCAAGACCCATATCAAAACCCTCCTTTATTAACAATGGAAGAAAGAAAGAATTGCAACTAAATCTCAAATACTATTACGTGGTGGTTTAGACTTAGAGGGTCTTTGTTGGGGGGCATGGCATGGGAGTGTTTGGATGGTTCGTTTCAGGTGTCAATTGTCAAATCAGATGGGGGTGGAAGAGTTAAATAAGGGGCAATAACGAAACGTAACGTAACTTAAGCCGAAATGACGAGACTGCCCATGTGCGCTTTCATTCCATCGCATTACTTTTGGGTACCGTTTCTGCGTTACCGTTTGACTTCAGGCGGCATATATGACGGCCATCTACGTAGAAGCACCAGCCCTGATAAAAGCATATACTTTTTTGCCTTTATATGCGGTAATTACTGCTCGAAAATAGGTGTATATATCTGTTTATTTTATTATATATATATATATGTAAACATTTAATTTCATATGTAAAGTTTTGACTAGGGTGGGGTCCATCGCCGCACAATTCACTTTTTTCAATTTTGAAATACTTTTAGTGATTTTTTAGTTCATATTTATGTAAAACTTACTTTATCATTTAAAAAAGGGGTGAGATTCAGTCTCTTGATTAATCATTCCACGTTGAAGTTAGTTATTACATTTGAGATTGAATCATATAGTAATAATATAATTAATATGTAATGTCTAAATTTTTTTATTCTTAAGTAATTGTGCCTTTATATATGATTATTGTAAATAGATAAAAGGTTAGAATTATATAATATGGATGATCGAATCTTAATTCTTTGAGTAAGATTAATTAGTCAATGATACAATATGGACTCAAGCTTTACATCTCGACCCCTTATCTTAGCTTGCATAATTTTAAGATTGGGTTTTTTCTATTCTAAATGTAGATCCAACTCTTTAAGTTTGACTCTTTTGAGCTTAATAGACCTTTAAATTAAATTTAAGTTACAAACTTAAATCTTATCCTAATAAAAGATATTTTCACATTTACTCGTAGAGCTAACCTGTTAGTAAACTTGAACTTGTGACGTATCTAAATATAATCTCTCTTATTTAAATAATAGTATGTAAAATTAAAGTAAAAAATATGAGATATATAATTAAGATAGGTTCAATATCAAGAAATAAATTTGTAAAACTTCTCATGAAACAAGGGGGTAAAATGAAGACAATTTGTATTAAATCTGGGGAGGTAAAAGACTAAACGGGTAATGGGAAAGTTATTAAAGCTACATTGATTTTATATCAGATATGATAAATTATTTTTTTAAATATTTAGTTGGTTTTATATTTTTTTTTTTATCACAATAGCCGATTTATCTTTTGCTAAAAAAAATAAATCTTTAAAGTTAAGGCAATCTAGTACTTTTGATGAAAATTAAAACATGTGATTTATTTTATTTTAATTAATTTTCTTAAATTTGGAATGCTCTCTTCTGTAAGAGTTTTTGTTGTTCGTTCCCATGATTTCAATAAGGAAGATAAATTTGAATTTGATTTATAGTGATTACACAGAGAGTGAATTCAAACTTAAGAATCCAAACTTAGGAATTCAAATTGTCCACCACTTCTTACTAATCAGTAGGACAATCCTAAAAAACTATTTTTCTTAAACTTGAGTAATATAGTAACGATATTTAACTCTATGATTTAAAGAATATAATAAAACACTTTTAAACATGTTAGAAAAAAAATCACCAAATATATATTTTTGTTTTTATAATTAATTAATTATTATTTTTTTATGTATAATTATTTGAACTTTTTATTATTTTGATTATACATCTAAATTTATATTTTTGAGTTAATTTAACATTTGTAATTTAACTTTTTCTTCGTGTAATAAATTAAACTTTTTATTATTTAGATCACACTCTAAACTTGTATTTTCAAGTTAATTTAACATATATACTTTGATATGTTAAAAAAAGGTTAAATTAACTCATCTCATTTTATTTTTTTATATATTAAATTATAAGAATTAAATTAAATAAAAAATACAAGTACAAGATTATAATCAAAATAATAAAAAATTTAAATTATCACATAAAAAAGATTAACATATAAATATTAAATTAACTAAAAATATAATTAAAATAATAAAAAATTTTAAATCATTGCGACAAAAAATAAAACATGAATTCCATTAAAGGAAAAAAACATGGGTTGGCATATGGATTTTAGATAATCGATTTCATCTAAAAGATTTTTATATATGAATAATGCTAATTATTATTTTAAGAGTAATGTTTAAAATTAAATAAGTGTATTATGTTCTTAATTTTTAAATAATTTTATTAGTAAATTTTATATTTTAAAATATGATAAATTTATCATCAATTAATAAAAAATTTTAAAAAATAAAATATAAAGTATAATAAATATATTTTAATTTAAAATAAAATGCACGTATTATATCTTAGCTTAATTTTATTTTTTTAGATATATATTTATTAAGAAATGTAAATATAAATAAGAAAAAGTTGAAGTTTTGAGATGGAAAATATGTATATTTGGATGTGCAGAACTGCGCACCATGATATGCTGGTGATGGTAATGAGGGTAATGTATGTGTATGTATGTATGGTGTGGGGACTGAGTGGATGTATGTACAGATGGAAGAAAGGGACAGAATGTGTGAGAGAGAGAGAAGGGCCCACACGTGTCACGTCGAGCACGGCTGGATCGTCGGCGGAGCGCGAGGAGGAGGTGGACCCCACCAACTCCTTTTACTTTGTATTTATAATATATATTTATATATTTGGAGCACCGCGTCCAACAGCCACGCCGCGTTTTTACATTTAACCGCTCCCAGCCCCTTCTCTATTCATTAAAGGACGGCTTTGTGGATGAGTGTTTTTAAGTATATATTTAATATAATATATTTTAAAATATTTTATTAATTCATAAAAATAATATATAAGTACTATAATTTTTAAATAATAATTAACTTATTACATACTTTAAAAATTATACTAAAATTTATTTTGTTTAAAATTTTATTTAGAAAAATTGAAACTAAATTATAATTAGTAAACGCCTTTCAATAAATTAAAATAATATTTTAAACAAAACTATAACCATTAAACGTGATTTAATAAATTATCACGACAACAATAATTTTTTTATTGCCACGGTGTCAAGTGGACGAGGGGAGGAGCGTGTGGGGCAGAGAAGCCACGTAGGAAAATGAAGCCATCCGATACACGACAGGTGACAGCCGGCACTGCCAGCTGGAAAGAACTCGTAAGCCGCGCAACGTGTCTTACAAGTCCTTCCATGTCGCTTCCTAGTTTTCCTGGGCCCAACTGCCACCTGGCAGACGGCTCATTAGTCATCACTGACCCTCCGTTTTGAAATTTGACCAAAGTTCGGTTTGAGGTTATCTATTTGCCACGTGGCAGAATACTAAATTATATTCTTGCAAGGTGTTCTCTAGATAGCTCTTTATTTTTATTTTTATTAAAATAAAAATAAACCCATATTGGTACGTTTGATATTTAATGATACTTATTGGGCTATCTTTAAACATACAATGAATAATATAATAAAATTGAATATAATAACTGTAGTACAGTTCATTTGAGAATATTATTTGCCCGCCTGGCGGTCTAAATTATTTATTCTTTGTTGCGTGTGCGTTCATTTAATATAGAAAATTAAAAGCCAAAAGGTAGAGATGACCACGCCCTATATGCCTAGACATGTATTTATATGATTAATTATATATTTATTTATATAACTAATCAATTATAAATTTTTTAAATTACTTTCTACGTACAGCTTTAATTCTACAATGGGATTCTTAATAAAAATATTTGAATGTTAAAAATAAGATAAAAAAATACACATTGTATTAGGACAATAATAATTAATATTATTTCTTTAAAAAATGGTTATTGTAATATTTTTTATTTAAATATAATCACTAAAAATGTATATTCTAATCACTCAATTCCAATACATTATTTTTATTTTACTTTATTGTATATTACTCAAATCACAATAATAATAATAATAATAATAATAATAATAATAATAATGACACGTGACACCCGACCAACTACCTTTAGTCAATCTTGCACTATCAACCGTTTTGAGGGGCCCAAAACATATAACTCTGCATATTTTATGACTTTAATATTTGTTAATTTCTGAGCAATGTGTTAAGATATAATAAAATCCCCTACAAATTTATTTTTAAAGAAATTAAAATTCTAGTAATAAAAAGGCCATTATTATATATATATATATTTATATGTGGGAAATTTTCGATGACAGAGACTCTTTGATCCAAATTTATTTTATCATCTTTAAAATTTATGGTTCACTTGTTAATTTTCAAATAAATATATATGATTGTATAATTTCATACAAAAGTAGATTTAAACTTACAATCTTATAATATTTTAAGCTCTTGAATGTATGTGATAAATTGTTTACTCTAATCTGTAGAGTTTGTCATTATAATATGTTATCATTAAGTCATTGGCTAAGGGTGTAAAATAATTTTTAATAATCAATAAATTTTTTAATGAAATTGAGTTATTATATATACTATTTTGAATATTTGATTGATAATAGTGTTAATAACAATTTTCTTAAAGTAATTTTATATTGATTTATTTAGGATTGAGAGCAATGAGAAATGAGAGAAAGGGGAAATAATAAGTGGAAACGGTGGCGTTGGGAAGAGCAAATTACGGATGCAATCTCCCGGAATTTAAGAGAGTCAAGCTCCCCATGTCACGGTTCTCCTGCTTACAATATTACTATGCTACTTTCGCCGGCCTTTTTGCGGTGGCGACTGGTGGCCGGTGGGCCCCCACCACTACCACCACCACCACCCAATTTCATAACCCTTCTCTCTATGGGACCCATTATTTTGACCATTTACACTTCTCTGTCTCTCGGACCCATTATTTTGACCATATGCTGTTACGCCTTTAAGTTAGACAATCGAACAGTGTGGTCCACTTGCTAGCGAATTTTTTATTTTTATTTTTTTGGTTAAAGAATCAAAGCTTAAACGCAAAGTCTGATGGTGAGAAGTAGGGTTGGAATTAAACAGACTCGAGCCGAGGTTAGCTTAGGCTTGGCTCGATTTCAGGCTTTCCAAGTTAGTTTAGGCTCGATAAGCTTTTGGCGAGCCCAAATATAGATTCGGACTCGGATTTGTTAGACTTATATTTAAAAAAATTTAATAATTTGATATATAAATAATCAATAAATATAATTTTAAAGTGAACCTAATAATTAATAAATTCTAATAGTAGATTAAGTATTAATTGATTAATTTTTAAATCACATTATATCTTATTATCAACACATTTTAATGAAAAAAATGTATTAAAGTTTTACATTTAATTTCTCATTGTCAAAACATTCTCAAAATTAAACTAATAAAATTTAATGATATTATTGTAATAATTTAAAATTTAATAAATTTATATTAAATAATATTTTTATAAAATTATAAATAAATTTATTAATGTATTTATAAACGAGTGTATTCACAAACTTATAATCAAGTTTTCTTGTGAATCTTTAATCGAGTTAGCTTGTGAACTAACGAGTTAACTTTTACTAAATTTAAGTTTAACTAATTTAAAAATCGACTTTCAAAATTAGACTCAATCTCAATTTATTTATCTTAGTGAAAAATTTTTATTAAACCAAATACCGAGAAGTGACTCATTTATTGATGGGATTAAGGTGATAAGTTGCCTCTATCTATGTTGGTGGGATTAAGACTATAAGTTGGTCTTTTTATAATAATTATAATTTAAATTGAACCTTCTCTATAGTTATAGAGAGCTGAGCCTTATAATCACATCAACTGTGGTTATTACATTAATTACTCTATTTTTTACGAGTGAAAGTGGTACTTATTGGGCTTCAAGAGTGAGTTATTGTAAGATTAGAATAATTAGTAGCTGAATTTTGGGTGTAATTATTTTTGTTATTGAGAATTGTATGGCGATGTGATTTAAGTTTCAAAAGTGAAGAGACTTGCGATGTTATTAATGAAATTTGACAAAAGGCTTTAACCCCCCGCTTGGTGTGTCTTTTCATGATGGATGCAACCAGAAAGAGCTTTATAAGATAAAAAAATAAGGCCCCTATCCCCAGAGAAACCCGAAATCTCTCGGAGTAAAAAGGTGTTAACCCACATTTTGAGAATCTCCCATGAACTGTTTCACGTCATGTGAGGGGGGTAAATCAGGAACCCAACCGTCATGGTCACGGGGAGGACCAGTGCGAGCCGCCCACAAAGACCCCTGAGGAGTAGGAAATCCTACACTGCGGCTTGCCCGACTCGATTCTTGCCTCTCGGGAGCAACTCTACCCGCCTACTGCCAACTGAGCTATGCCCTGGGGGCAAAACCCGAAATCTCTAACCATTTAGCTTGTCGACCTACGTTTGCCACTTTGTTGCCGACACCAGTTTGAACTGTTGTTGCCCGCCCTATGCCTCTGCCTCACCTATTCATTACCAACGTGACCCAAACCTAGTGCTTGCTCGCTCTCTCGCTATCATTGGCTATTCGCCACCTCAGTGTGGCTCGTGAGTTTTGTACCAGCCACCCTCTGCGCGTTTTTATTAGCCTTCCCTTGTCGACGGTTGGTTTTGTGGTGCCGTGTTGCCAGTGATGATTGGGTCCCTCGGCTTGCATTTTTTTACAAAGGAAAATACAAAGACCAAAATGGTTCGATTTGATTCAGCCCCAACGACCCTAATCGATATAGTCTTCAATTTAACTTTTTTTTTTGAAAAAATCAATCTCAATTCGGTTAAATCTAAACTGGTTGAACACCCCTAATAAAATCATACAACCATATGACTGTTCATATCTGCATTGCACATATGAAGATAGCATGAGTGAGTGATTAATACACTCAACGGTCGCCACAAGAGGCAGTGCGAACTTTGTCTTTAATCAGCAGTCGATTGTATGCCGTTGAAATTTGCAGGTTTGGTGTTGCCCTGGAAGGGCTCAAATTCATGTGAAATTTCAGACTAACCAGTGGCCTCACCCCCTGCTCTGCTCAGACTCCTTGTTTGGCTGCATTGGTAAAAGTCATTTGGGTCACTTCCTTTTTTTTGTTCTTTGTTTTAAGAGATATTCCATGTCCTCACATTTTCAGTGATATTAATATATTATATTTTTATCTCATATCAATATAACAAGTGATGATAGAAACCAAATTGGAATTCCCTAGTGACAAATGAAAATGCATTCAAATGCATTCAAATGAACTCAAAACACAAAATTCTTTACTTAAATAGGCAACACTTACATCACCAGACTACCACTTGGTGGTATTTGAACTCACTCACTCCTTTTATTTATAGTTGTGTGGTGAACAGTCACCTCTTCCTTTTGTCCCACTTCATAGTTGCATTTTTTTATTTATAAAACTAACATTTCTTTTTTAGACTTAAGAATGATAATGGGTATCCTACTTTGTAAGTACATGCTAAAACCCTATTTTGATAGAGATGTTTAAGTATTAAAAAAATACCAATGGAAAAGATTGATATAAATAAGGTATTTTAAATACTTGTTTGATATAAGTAAAGCGACAAAGATGTAGAGTTAAAATAAACTAAGGTGATATCCTTTATTACTTAATGTATTGAAATAATCTAAAATAATAGTAATAGGCTCAACAAGCTTACAGCCTTAGACAAGGTAAGTTGGGCCCACCCAGTGACCTTTTTATTAGGCTGGGCCGAATATAACTCCACCGCCTGAACCAAGACAAACTTTATCACTAAAACAATTTTAAAAGGTATTTTATTCTTAAACATTTTTTTTTACTATTTTTATCCTTAACGCTTAAATCATTAAATAAAATACACCCTTGTATGTAAAAATTATATTGCGAATTGATATGATGATATTTCAAGTAAATTACATGCCCCTAAGGTAAATCACAACATACATGTTGTAAAAAAGTATATTAATCTCTGATCATCCATTTAACAAATATTCGGAAATTTGTATAAAATCTCCAAATATCTGTAAATCTACTAACATCTAAGTTGTAGATAGTAGTAAGATTATCAATGTAATACCTGAAACATGAACAAGTGCGCTACAATATATTTTACCCTCATATTCACATATATAATTCTTATTAAATTACACAGTTTTATATAAAAACTCATAAAAAATGCAACAGAAATAGACAGATTAAATATTTAAAAAGGGTCAATTTTGACAGAGACTTAAGCGTACCAGTGATGATTGAGATGACACAAAAAGCTAGTGGTCCTCTCCTCTCTCTAGCCCCCTTTCCATAATGTGCTGTCTCTCACCTTTGATGGGAATTAGGTTCCCTCTAAAAATATAAACAAAAAAATACAAAATAAAGAAAGAGAAAGAGAGAGAATATGCTTTCCTTCCTCTACAGGGACAGGTACCCCTTACCAAAGGTTTCCGCGTAAATGACTGGTGACATGCATCTGATTTTGGTGTTGTATGAAATCTAGAAATAGAATCAGGCAATTCATTCCTGGGCCTCTACGTATTCTCTCAAGTCTCGGCCCAGTTTTGTACTTTCCTCGACTTTTTGGCAGATCAAAACCAATTTCATAATGATTGTCTAACTATGCTTTTGTTTGCATAGTCTCCCATCCATCCAGCCTAGCCAAGTTCCAAATCTCTAACTCGTGCTTAAATTGGAAACACTGACAAGTATACATCAGCATATGGAAACAGGACCAATACCCAGAATTATATCAATTGTAAATAGGATGGAAATTTGGAAACCCAACAGAAATTAAGTCATCATATACGCAAACAGCAAATGTATGTTCACAGTTACAAAATTTTTAATGTAAATTGATGAGTACAAAACAAGTTACCCCAAAAACAGGAGTTTCAAAAATATTTTCCAGATTCACACTATTTGGTATTAACACTGTTAAAGATTCTAGTCAAAGCCCACAATTTGCATTTTTGTCTTATGGATGAAAATTCGTAATCATTGCCTTTTGAGCTTGCATTATGTTCATCGTTCATTGGACATTAATAATTCAAAAAACTACGTATAAGCACCCAAAAATTTGTGGGAGCTCACTTCACTATATGACAAACCTCAAACAAGTTCAAGACATTGAACCTGAAAGGCAACCCAATTCATGCTCCCTCAGTGTGATGCGTCGCAGTAATGATAGCTAAGTGGTATTCTAATCTGATTTGGGACCAAATCCAGGGGTCAAATGAGATGGGTAAGGATCAGATGGAGTTTTTTCACCCCATTTAACACATGATTTTTAACCCAAATTTGGATAAAAAATCATTATTATTCAAAAATAATAACTGAGGCAGATAAGAGAGTTGTGTGAACGGAGCTCTCTCCACCACAGAATCCATGACTGTTGGCACGTGAGAGGGCAAGGAATATGCAATAATTGAACCTAATCTATGACTAGTATTAAAACGCAGGGAACCAACCCCAACATATATGCAAAAACCAGAGATGCCAGCTAAGTCTCCATACCCGATTGAATTAAAAAAGACCTTCTTTTAACAAAAACTACTCGCCTAACATTCCAGTTTTCTTCTGCCAACGAAGTTTCCCATCCACCTCTCTTCTCATAAAGTTTCTGATTATAGGTAGCCAAATGATTGGGCATGATAGGGACTCTTCTTTTTAATTTATTTTTTTCATAATTATCAAAACATTAACATTGCAAGAACTGAACAAAAGACAAATTAAACCACGCCAACTGGATATCACCAATTGAGCCTATTATAATAATTTCTTAATAATATTGTACATAATTAATGTGAAAGAGAAGAGCAAGAGAGCAGTGGATGTGTACCAATTATACATGATGTCTCAACCTACACATTTCTGAAGTTATTCACTTCTCTAAAGTGTCACGAGAAGAACTATCCAACTTAAAAGAGGACGGATACTTTTGAATTATGGAAGTTTTTACATAACAAACATATCACAGATCTCCCAATGGCGATAAGATATGGAAGAAAGGCGTGGAAGGTGACAGTACAGAGCAGCAAAGACAACATATTGGTTGGTTGGTGGAATGCTTTGGTAATTGGGTCCCAATGTTTTGGTTTAGCTAACAGATTGAGAATCACGAAGCAACACCATGAAACAACTGGGAACTTATAACTCAGCTCTACATTACATAGCTTAGCTAATCTCTAGCTAATAATTAGATTATGTTCTTTTTTGTCCTTTTCAACTATAGAAAAGAAAAAAAAGGGTTTTAGCGCACAAAGCTCCTCACCTTGTGAGGGTAGAGAAATAGTCATATTTGCATGCGCACCCTCTTCCGCCCCCCCCCCCCCCCCCCACTTTTTGTTTACAAAGATATCCAATAATTTGAATTCGTAACTTTCCTATAATGTTACTATTAAACGCACTCCTGAAGCAAATGCTTAAGCATATCCAAAGGCTTGGTAAAGAAACATCTGACTTCAAGTAATGAGACCCTATAGGGAATTGTCCAAATATGTGGCCATCAGGCCTTGGAAGTAAGATGATTATTATTATTATTTTTTTGCTAAATTGGGGAGTGTGATTTCAAACACACGATTGGAGAATAAGATTTTTCAGAATGAGTCAGTCAATCTGAAGTTGACTTAAAAAAGAACTGGATAGATTGAAAATTGTGCTTCTCTAAATATAGTGCAGAGGGTATATATTTTGCACGTAAGAGGCACAGAAAACGCTAACAGTTGAACAGATGAAATGCTTCTTTATCTCACTGAATGATGGGTCCATGACAGCTGGAATCTGCTGTGATGATGGGGACTATTGAGATGTAGCGCAAGCACTGCCATCTCAACATCCAAAAACCAAGAAAATCAATCAGATATCTGCAAACAATGTTGACTCTTAACAGGACGTATCGTAAACACCACGTCTAGGATTAAAAATGAACATACATACAACTCGTTCCAAACAGATAGTCATAATAGTGAAGAATTAACTCTAATTAAGGGGATGCGATGCAACACGAAAAAGGTGCGGACATGCAGTGAAGTCCTACCTTAGGTGCTCTAGAATTTGCCACTGGTTTCATTGCTCTTTCAGGGGCATCCGCTCAGGCAAAGCTTCAAGGCAAATGATATTCTAACTGTGAATTAGAGGATGAGAGCTTATTCTGTTTTCGTGCATCTTTATGCTACTCTAACTGTGAATTAGCAATTAATTGTCATACATTGATTTATGATATATATACATACACGTTAATTATCATTATGTTATGTTTTCTCAAATCACTCAAACTGTACAAACAACTAAATTATGGTTTGGTTATGTTTTGAAAGATAGTCAAACCTCATTAGTTTGAGAAAAGACTTTTTAAATTATATAAATCAACCATTCCACACTCTTAAACACAACTTTTATTACTTAAAAGAGCTTATCCAAATATCAATTATTTCCTTTACATTCCACTTTTTTTTTTTTTCTTAGCCTCCAAACAAATAGAGATGACCTGCTCAGCTGGATACTTGAGCATAAAATATCTCCCGATCCATACAACAGAGGGGAAAAATGGCAAATTTTATTTTGTAAATATGCATATAACAAATATGACAAGTAATTTATCTTCCCATCTACATACTGCATGGTATGGTGATGAGAATCCAAATAACAAATAATTAATGGCAAAATATATATTATAGCCCCTATATTTGCATTTTTTTTTTCTTTAGACATTCAAATTTTTTGTTATTTCAATTATACCTTAAACTATGCAATTTTAAGTCAATTGCACCTCTGAACATTTTATTGTTTCAATTACACCATTAAACTATATTTTTTAGGGATATAATTGAAATAATAAAAATTTGAGTGTTTAAATAAAAAAAAGTGCAAGTACAAAAACTAAAACATATATTTGACAAATAATTAATCTTCCACTCAACATATTGCGTGATATGGCGATGAGAATCCAAATAAGACTAATTTACCATTTTAAATTAACATAAGTGTAAAAATTGTTATATGGACTTAAATTTTATTTAAAAGTTTATTAAAACAAGTACCTGCAGGAGAGTTAGGCATAAATGGCTTCTTCTTTTATATTTACACACATTTAACAATTGCACAATTCCGCCATTATGGTACAACTTGGTGTGATCTTTTGAGTGCAAATCTGCATCCATCTACCGCATCTTTGATTGATAAAAATACATTTTCTTTACCAATTTTCTCTATGAAATTTGTTATTATCAACTTCTCCATAACTCGAAGTCTTGGGTTCACTAAACTCATCTGCAAAACAAAATCAAGAAAAATATAACTTTATAAAACTTTCATACAGAAAATGTTGTTAATTAAATAAAGTAACAGCGTTCCTTTCGTAATTAAAAATCAGTTTAATAAGTATTTTTTAAATGTAAATACAAAAGCTTTATAAAATTTCTATTTACATATATCATTAGAGAACTTATAATATGAAAAGTGCTATCCATACAGAAATTTTATATAAAAAAACATTATCCGAGTAATGTGATAGAGATATTCACATAAATATAACCCATTTCATAGGCATTTTTAGTTTTAATAATTATGAGTCATAATCATTTTATATAATAAAAATATATATAAAACGATTATTATTATTATTATTATTATTATTATTATTATTTTCGATCATGTTAAGACTACTATTTTCATATCATGATGAGCACAATAATTAAGAAGAATTGTAGAGTGTTGAAGGGCACCTGAATCTCTCTCGCTTTCAAGGTTTTTAAGATCTCAGTTAGGGTTTCCACCCCTGTTATATCAATGGCTGTAACTCCTGCAAACTCATATAGTGTTATACGTTATATTACAAATATAAATGCACAAATTATGACACAGTATTGTACACAAATTAGAATAGAGCACTTGCTCTGAGTTAAATTGTCATCTCTGCAAGAGATAAAATAACAATAATTTTGAAATTATTAATAGTTAATTGAAATATTGAATCTTACGACATAGTGCATCATGATTTTGTACAAAAAGTTTCTTCATATGAAATTACTCGTATGGATTAAAAAGGTTGCATGTAAATTTGATCAATCTTGCCAAGCTTAAATAATAATTTACTATCTAGATCACGAACTTACCTCCTAAATCTATCACAATCAGTCCAATTTCGTTACTTTTTTCCTTTTCATCTCTAATCCATCTCAAGATCCTGCTCAAAAATTTTAAAAGAGACAGAAACACAAGAGCAACACTAACTCAATCTTAGCTTGCTCAAAATGTATAATAATATACAACCAACAACAATAAAATACTAAGTTCTTATATATACAGAAGTAAAATCAAAAACAAAATCAAAGTTACCTTTCTGTAATGTAAGTGCAATTTGCAAAGTAAATAGGAGAACCAAGTTGGAGCACAATAATTCCCGGTAGCTCGGTTGCCTCGGGATATTGCTCCACGTCGCGATGCAACATTGAGTTTCTTATCTTCCCCAACTTGCAGCTAGCAGGCCTGGCCACATACAAAAGGGCCCTAACAATAGAAAGCCCTACCTAAATCCAAAAGGGGTTGTAAACAAGCCAACACGATAAATTTTATAGAGAATGAGACTCATTGACGATCATATATTGAAACACTTACTGACATCATGATACCAATGCTCATGCTAATGAAGGCAACACCGATTAAAGCAGCCATGCAAATGCAGAAATCAAACTTGTCAGTCTTGAACAAGTGATAAACCTTCTTGTACTTGATCAAACCGAACATCGCCGTCATGATAATGGCGGAAAGCGCAACGAGAGGGGTGTAGCTGAAGAGAGGAGCCAAGAAGATAAGAGTGAGCATCATGCAGATGGCCATCACAACGTTCGACATTGCTGTCTTGCACCCGGAGTTGAAGTTAACGGCGGTTTTTGAAAATGGCCCTGCAGATTAAACCACCATTATTGTGAAAAATTAACTTCATGCGCTCAGCTATGGATAGACTATTTTGTTGGAGTTGTAATTAGGGTTTCGTTACCAGTGGTCAAGTAGCAAGAAGTGAAGGAGCCCACAATGTTCATCAAGCCAAAGGCTATCATCTCCTTGCTCCCATCAATCTGTTCATTATTCATTATGGCAAGGCTCCTCCCAATTGCTATTCCTTCCTGCAGTGACATTTTTCAACATGATATATATGTTCGCAAAGGAGTACAATAACTATGACAACATAGAAAAAGGATGATTTTATAGTAATGAAGTTCTTGGTTCTTACAGCAAGAGCCACCATGGCAGTAATGATCCCAACTTGCAGGGGGACTAGTAAATATTTGGTGTCAAAGTTCAGGTATTGAATGGAGAGAGGATTTAAACCCTTTTTCAGGTCACCAATCTGCAATTACAAGACCATGAAGAAAAGTTAAGTCGCATTCGGAATAAAGATTTTATTTTATGTTCGGATTAAGGGGATGAAGAGGAAGGAAAAAGAAGAATGAGGAAGGGAAATAATTCCCTTGTTTGGAATAAATTTAAATCCAAACAATTTCAAGGGAAGAGAGGGGAAGGGTACGTACAGAGGGAACATTATCTCCCCCTTGCCCACGTTCTTTTAATTCTCTGTGGGGAAAATGAAGTCTACTTTTTGTGACTTTATGTTTATTTTTTTTCTTTATTTTAAAACATATTCATTAAAAACATAAATGTTATATTTAAAATTTAATATTATCTCTTTTCTGCCTTTTCATTTTCTCTTTTAACTATCAAATAACAGGAAGGATTTTTTTTTCTTTTCCTCATTAAATATCTAAATAAGAGAAAAATAACTACTTTTCTTTTCCCCCGTTCCCTTTCTTTTCTTTTATAACCTAAAAGGAGAAAATTAAAGAGAAATAATTCCTTCACTTTTAAAGAATAATATAATAGAGTGTGATCAATAATTTTTGAGGTGAAAATAATAATACCTGTAAATATTAAAGTCAATAGTGGTTGATTCAAAGCAAAGAAATACGAAGGGAACTAACAATTGGAATTCCGTGCTTCTCAGCATGAGCAAAATAGGCAGAGAGGCCACCAATAACCACCACCACCATCGGAGATACAGCGGATACCCAGAATAGCCTTGGCTGCTTTTTCGACTGCAAGTCTCAAAAATCTCACACTAATTATATATATTTTAATTACTAATATAAATATATATGATTCCTTATTTATGACTTTTTTTTTTTATATGTATATACGAAGCCAAAACTCACAATATACTCACAAGATATCTTGTGAATTGGAGGAATGTTAGGAAAATTACACCCATGATCACGCTCTCTACTCGCCACTGTCCAATAAACAAAAACTAAAATGGTTAGCAAAAATTATAAGCCAAATACATATTTTAGTTATTATATTTATATGTTTTTTTTATTTAAATATTTCAATTTTTTATTTTTTCAAAGACACTTCTAAATTATACAATTTCAAGTCAATTGCATATATGAATTTTTTGTTATTTTAATTATATATTTGAACCATGCAATTTCGAGTTAATTGTATATCTCGACAAATTTGTTAAACACAATAAATTTAGGAGTGTAATTAAAATAATAAAAAAATTAAGAGTGCAATTGAGTAGAAATTGTAAGTTCAAGAGTGCTTTTGAAATAATAAAAAATTTAAATTTTTTAAGAAAAAAATATGCAGGGATTAAAATATATATTTTACCAAAATTATACATAGCGAATAATAACATGGGACTAACTTATTTTTGTTTATAAAATAAAAAAACGCTAATTTGGTCATTTTAAAGTTTGGCACAAAGTTAGGACTGGATTTGAATCCCAGGAGGACATGAAATCATGTATTTTTCTTTTTTCAGGATATATATAATATATAAGCACGTGCTATTACCTTATTATTGTCCTTCCTAAAGAAGGGCTTTCATATAAGCAACAAAGACTCCAGAAAAATACAAATGGATCAATGATACGTGGGGAGTCAAAACGTCGAAATAAATCTCCTACAAAGTGATGGAAGAACAAAGAGAGAAAAAGAAAAAAAAAGTAATATATAAATATAAAAAATATTTTTACGGATTAGAGTAATTTATTAATACTAATAAAAAGGTAATTTATTAATACTAGCAGACAAACCGTAATTTGTTAGTAATTATATGGGAACATTGATTAAGGACTTCCTAATTTTAAAATTTATTTAATAAAGTTTTGAATTTTAAAACTAATCGCGACATCTTATATTAGTCAAGACATTCCATAAATTTTGGTTTTTTGAGGGAGTATTGTAGGTAATTTTAAAAATTTACTGATTAAACAAATTTTAAAATTTATTTGATGTCTGAACCAATGGGCCAAAGTTGATAGGGTATAGATTTAATTTTCCCTAATTATATATCATAAAAATTTATGAAAATAATTTACAGTCTGTAAAATAGTTCTATATATGAGAGTGAGTATGATGAAAACTAAACCTCGTTTCTATACTGGAAAACTGCACGTAAAACGGAAACCACATCAGTTTTGGTGGTGAAATGCATCAATCCAAGCATGCCCTTCAGCTGTTGCAGGCAGATGAGAAGGGCAGTGCCGCCCATGAATCCGGTAATTGTTGAATGGGATAAGAAATCCACCAATATCCCAAGCCTGCATAAAAGTAATTAAGTTGTAATCACTGCAGTATGATTTTAAATACAATTAATTATGTGATATTCATATTTATCGTTACAAATAAGAACAATTTTATAAAATAATGATCAAATTATATGTTAGAGATTTAAAATGATAATATGAAAAATATAACATTACACTTCTTTAATTACAAGCATTATTAGTGAATTAGTCTGATTAAATGCTGAGATTAAAAATAATAACATGAAAAGATTGACAAAACAATCAAATTTTCTTTACAGGTTCGAGCTTATAGAGGAGACCATAATTAATAATTAAACAGTATGTATAGTATTCTTGAATTTGAAAACAAAGCAACTGATAATATTCGTTGATTCAAATTTTAAATACAAGGAATAAGAGTAAATCTATTGAGTTATCCCACTATTTCTACCTATCCTTCTTGTCCTCTTCTCAATAAAGATGCATTTAGAGAGATTAATTTTAAATAATTTTATTTAAAATTTGCAATTAAAACCAGTTATATTTGTCATTTCAAATAACATTTATTTTTGTATCATTTTAATTTCTTCATTTTTTTTGGGTTTAAATCCACCCACAATTTATACCTAATCCAACTGCCTTTAACAAAAATATATGCCAATAATAAGTTTGATATATATCCACATAATGAATTTTGAATTTATAAATTTCATGATATGAACGAATGACTACTACAATATAGGCCACACATCCTATGTACGAACATAGAATTTATACAAAATATTCAAACAAAACAATTACGACTTATAGGGATTAACTACTAATCTATAATCTTTTATTATCATTCTTTTTGCACAAAATCTTATAAAATATATATCATCTTCTTCCTCAATTTTATTGAAAGATCTCACCTCAACAAGCCCATGGCCGTTTGAAAGAGACCTGAGATGAATGTGGCCGTAAAAACCAGGTGAAGATACAACTCTGGACTATCAATAGGTGACACTTTGTCTCCGATCGTCGACGATATGAGCAAAGAACAGGCCGCCACTGTTCCAACAGCCAGATGCTTTGAGCTACCGAAAACAGCATAAACAAGAGGAGGAACAAAGCTTGAATCTGCAGAAACAAAACGCAATTTGGTCTCTTTTAAAAGGAAAAAACAAACAAACAAACAAACACTCAGTACAGGCAATGGATATACATAAATTCACACACAATCTTTTCCCTGTTATCGAAGAAAATTCGCAGCCCTTAATCGTTGAATCATCATTGGCTAAACTCATCCGATCGAATCGTGCAATAATCCACACAAATCATAGAATATCTATAGATCAGTTGCCTCAAGGAAACTCAACTCTAATAGCAGAGGAAATTCAGACAATCCTTATGCAGAATGACAACAATCATTACTAACCATGCATTGAACATAAGAAAACATTAACCGAACTGATTCCTAATTATTTAAGTGTGATACAATACAAATAGAATTTCATATTAAATAATTCGAAATTCATATTTAATGATGACTCATTGATGATTAATCATGATCAGTCGTACAAGAAAAATGATCCAACCGAATTGACTTATAACTGCAAGAGTGCATTGCCATATTACTTCCAGTGGCAAATTCTGTTGAAAAATCTTTTTAGGTTTGTTTACAATAGAAATTCTGCAACTGTATATATGCTATGATTGTACGTAATTAAGGCACATGTATATATATATGTTTATGCTTGTCTACGGAAAGGCTTACAGAGGCCGATGACGACAGGGATGTTGGCGAGCTTGGCATAGCTGATTCCTTGGGGAATGGCGAGACTGGCAATGGTGATTCCGGCCAGAAGATCGTACCTGAACAAGCGCAGATTGTAGGTCGGCAGCCACTGGCAGATTGGGACAAAGTACTGGATCGCCTTCTTGGTTTTGGTGGAGAATGGCTGGTCCTTGAAATCGTGGAACGGATCGTCGGGGAAGAGAGCCTCCCTGGCGGCCGCCTTGAATGTAGTGGCGAAGCTTCTAGGAACGGCAAAGTTCACGCTGTGATCGACTGATTCCGCAGAAGTTGTCATGGCGAGAGAGAGAGAGAGAGAGAAGGGTTTGTTATTCGTTATAGTGTAAATCTGCCCATTTATAGACGAATCCAGAACGGAAGAAGGATAAGGGGGATGACGAAGATAATTGGATTGGGGTTAATCAATCGTATAATTTTAATTAATTAATTAATTATACATTAAAATGTTTCGCAACTATACAAATAAAATGTCACACTATTTCAATAGTATTTTACACTAAAAAAATCAATTTTCCTAATTACTCATGTTACAATATATAGATAGATTGACATCTTATTCAAGATCACACTAGCACGTTTATAACTATTTTATTTAACATTTCTTTACTAATACGAATTTCCATACTCACACTAAGGTTGAGTTTGGCATCGGTTTTTTTAGTTATCTGTCTCATTTTTTGCTTTCAAAAGTAAGGTTTGGAAGTTAGGTAAATGTTTTTGGATAACTTCTAGAAAGAAAAGAAATGTTCTTCTAAGGAGATGTAACATATTTCATTTACATACATAATTTAGTTTATTTTAAAGATAATGTTACATGGAGTTGGACATATGGACTCAATTGAATAGGGATTTGGGAGTTGGTTTAAATTGTTTTGTGGCCTAAGAGAAGAACATCTTAATGATCAGAGAGAGAGAGAGAGAGAGAGATTACAGAACAGAGTGGTGACTTGCCTTATGGCTCTACTTTGGCCCATCAAGGTCTTGGGCATGGCCCAAGATTTGCTTCAAATTTCGTTGCATGCAGGTCTAATAGGTAATGGTTAAATCCATGTTCAATTGTAACAATTTGGCTAGTGTGGTGGCATCAGTTATCAAAACATTTTGTTAGATATATTTAATATGAATACATGTGAATAATCAGAACCATAGGCATGTGCAATAATGCACTTAGTTCGTGGTACTAAGCTAACTTGATATCAGAAGTATTATAATTAGAAAAAACCATTACACTTGGCTCACAAAAGAATGGGGCAATACAAATCCAAGCAAGTCTTATTTAGATGGTTGCTTCACCTTAAGAACCAAAACCAAATCGTGATGATTCGGTCTTGGATAGAACCAGTGTTTTCGGTCTGGTCCAATCTAGCTTGCCGGTCTAAACTAAAATTTATACACTTTTATACCTAATGGTAAAGTAGCTGACAAAGAGATAACTAATGACAATCAGGTAGGGAACCAATGGTTGTGACCCTAGCATTCTATTTCTTAAGAAAACAAACTCATTAGGTACTGAAAAATGAAAATACTAATCAAAATGATCCCAAAAAACGCAAAAATGACATCGTAAGATATAATCAAATGATGAAAACACTAACCAATATAGACCACCAAGGACACAAAAAAAGGTGATAATTTTATTTAAAAGATTGAAAACTGAACATGAAAGTTGATACAAAACTTAAGAATAACTAATATATATATATATATTCTCTCACCCAGTCTACACGGATAAATGTCTTTCTTCATTAACATACATTTAGGGTTACAAGAGCTAACTGCATAATTCCATCCTTAATGTATCGACTTGCTTTGATCTTTAGAGTGCAAATCTGCATGCCTCTACTGCACCTTCGATTGATAAGAATATATTTTCTCGTCCAATTTTTTCTAGGAAATTTGTAACTGTCAACTTCTCCATGACCTGAAGCCTAGGGTTCACTAAACCCACCTGCAAAATTTACTCGATAGGGTAAGGAAAATGATAGTTTTAAAAAATGTTGTTAGAATAAAATACCAATATCATTTCTGCAATCATTTATTACTTCAATGGTTTTTTTTTTCCTTAATTAGAATGACGTGATAGTAGCATTCTTTGTAACTGTAACCCAGTTTACTAGATGCTTTTATTTTCAAATGAATAGTTGATTATGAATTATGTCATTTCATATAAAAAGAATATATGTATAAAATATTTATTATTATATCATGACAATTAGAATCTATAATTATGGATAAGAACTACATAATGGTGAAGGGCACCTTAATGTCTCTTGCTTCCATGCTTTCTAGGATTTCAACTAGGGTTTCCACCCCCGTTGTGTCGATGGATGTAACTCCTGCATAGCAACATTCATGTTGTATTACAAACTTCAGTAACACAAATCAGAATAAAATTGTGCCATCACTAACCATCTACAAGACATCGTATACATTAATATTGTTGCCATGTAAACTTGTTCAGTCTTGCCAAGCTTAATTAAATTGTAATTTACTACTTAGATCATCACACTTACCTCCCAAATCCAACAAAATATGCTTAACATCCTCTTCATCTCTAACCCACCTTAAAATTCTGGTAAAAAATTTGAACAACGACAAGAATGCAAGATCAAAACTTCATCAATCTAAATTGTTCACAAATGAAATATATATATATATATATATAAAAGTAAAATCAAAAACTAAAGTTTACCTTTCTCTAATGTAAGCGGAGTTTGCAAAGTAGATAGGGGAACTGAGTTGCAGAACAATGATTCCTGGCAGCTCGGTTGCGCTAGGATATTGCTCGATATCACGATATAATGTTGAGTTTGGTATCTTTCCAAGTTTGCAGCTAGCAGGCCTTGCCACATATAGGAGGGCTCTAAGGATTGAAAGCCCAACCTGAAACAGAAGGGTTGTAAACAATTTAACAAGGTAAATTTTTATACAAAATGATTCAGACTCATTAATGATCAATCACACATCGATGTGCTATATATAGCTTACGGATAACATGAGGCCAATGTCTATGCTAATGAAGGAGACGCCAAAGAAAGCGACCACGCAAATGCAGAAATCGAACTTGTCAGTCTTGAAGAGGTGATAAGCCTTCTTGTACTGAATCAAGTCGAACATGGCTGACATGATAATGGCGGAAAGGGCGACGAGAGGGATGTAGCGGAAGAGAGGAGCTAGCCAGAGAAGGGTGAGCATCATGCAGAGGGACATCACCACGTTCGACATAGCTGTCTTGCACCCAGCTGTTAAGTTAACCGCGGTTTTGGAGAATGGCCCTGTTGATTAATTCAGAAACCGTCATCTTTAAACGTTAAAAGAAAATCCTTTTGTTCCTTTCTCAATCAAATTCTTTATCAAGTTTCGATTAGGGACCTGTGGTCAAGTAACAAGAAGTGAGGGACCCGACAATGTTCATCAAACCGAAGGCAATCATCTCCTTGTTCCCATCAATCTGTTCATTCTCCATTAAGGCAAAGCTCTTTCCAATTGCTATTCCCTCCTGCAGTAACGTTAATATTTTAGTTAGGAGGGTGATTTTAAATTTTAACGACGAAGTTGTTGCTTCTTACAGCAAGAGCCACCATGGCAGTGATGATCCCAGCTTGCAGAGGGACTGATATGTACTTAGTGTTGAAGTTTAGGTCCTTAATGGAAAGGGGATTTAACCCTTCTTTCAGCTCACCAACCTGCAATCTCAAGCCCAAAGAAAGTTAATTTGATGGATTTCTAAAAGACAAAACGAAAGGAAAACAATTCACTTGTTTTTAAGAATAATAAACTATTTTTTTTTTATTTTTCTTCAACATAAATGTGTTGGTTCTCTTCCCTATTATTAAAGTAAATAAAAAGATATATAATTCAAAGAGCCTACACATATATAATATACATAATTAATAGGTTATCGGGCATGCTTAAAAAACCAGACCTAGCTATTCTTATCATTAGTTCAAATAAATGATATAAGCATTTTTAGATTACTTTTTTGCCCTTTTACATGAACAAATCTAGAATCTAGAACCTATACCTAGCAAATAGGGATGTAAGTACCTGGCTGGAGGCCTGCCCGTCCAGCCTAAGCCCAATGTTTGGGCCGAACAAGATGCTGTGCTAGGCAAGAAGAAAGGCGTGTCCTGTGGATTGGCCTAGTTGGAAATGGGCCGAAATGAACATGACGCACAGCCCACTGGAGCGACTTTGAAAAGGACAAAATAGGAAAAACCAGAAGAGAAAGAAAAATTTTGTTGGTGTGTAAAGTGACCTATTATCTAATACTTAAAATTTGATCATATTATTAAAGAATTTTTAATTTGGTTTTATTATTTATTAAATAAAAATTATTTTAATCTTCTGTTACCAGATTAATCGTGAAGGAAAGTAATTAATGATTAATTCAAAGCTAAAAAGGCAGCTTAGTAAGAAAAATAAAATAAAATAAAGAGAGGTAAAAGGAACTAACAATTTGAATTCCATGCTTCTCGGCATGAGCTAGATAGGCAAAGAGGCCGCCAGTAACCACCACCACCATAGGAGCTACTGCGGATACCCAGAATAGCTCCGATTTCTTTTTTGACTACAAAGTCAAAACCCCAATTTAATTATATACAATATTTTTAATTATTAATATAAATATGAACTGTTATTTATAACTGTTTTTCAAAAGCATGTGATGAAGAAACTCACAATATATCTTGTGATTTGGAGAAATACCAAGAAAATTATGCCCACGATCACACTCTCTGCTTGCCATTGCATTTTACAAAAAATAATAAAAATTTATATTAGTTAAGCATTTTAAATCTTAATTAATAAAAAATAGATATTAATTAAGCATATGTTATTGCCTAATTATTGTCCTTCATAAGGGCGGGCCTTCATTTAAGCGACGGATGCTATAGAAAAAACCGTGGACCAATATGGGGGAGTCCAGACGTCATAGTAAATAAATCTTGAAGAAAGTGATGGAACCAGCAGACAGATAAAATAATTTTGATTGTACATAGTAACTTAATTTAATAGTTATATAGTTTAAAATAACAATTGATTCAAATAATTTATATTATGTATGGCCGTCAAACCTCATTTCTGTGACTGAAGATTGAACGTAAAACCGAAACTACGTCAGTCTTGGTGGTGAAATGCTTTAATCCAAGCATGCCCATCAGTTGTTGCCGGCAGATCACCATGGTTGTGCCGCCCATGAATCCGGTGATCGTCGAATGCGATACGAAATCCACCAATATTCCAAGCCTGCACGAACATCACTAAAACATGTAATTAATCACTGGAGATTATAATAAATTTGAAGAGCTTAATGAAATGAAAAGATGTGATAATCCTATAGTTTATTATTGTAAAATAAGATGTTATCTGTAAACTAATTTATATTCAATTGGCTCGCATCATTCGCAAATCTATCTATGTTTTCTCACCATCTCTATCTGTTTTCTTCTTCCCTTCCTCTCTCTCTTCCTGTATAAAATTTATATACACACGTGACACTATTTTGTTCATTTACTGCAAAAGAAAAACTCATAATTTAGAATAATCCTGTAATGATCACTTTAATGTGTGTGTATGTGTGTGTGTTTGTGTACATCAGCTTCTTCCTTAATTTCATCGAAGGTCTCACCTCAAGAAGCCCATGGCCGTTTGAAGGAGACCTGCGAAGAAGGTGGCCGTGAAAACCAGATGAAGATACAAGTCCGGATTATCATTTGGCGACACTTTGTCTCCGATCGTCGATGATATAAGCAAAGAACAGGCCGCCACCGTTCCAACAGCAACATGCTTGGAGCTGCCAAACACGGCATAAACAAGGGGAGGAACAAAGCTTGAATCTGCATATTATATAAACAAATTAAAACACGATAACCAATTACCACCTTGTGTGCACTAACAATGACACACGAGTGATCTTTGTCCTAAATTTCTTGATCTTTATTCAGTATCTATGATTTATGACTTAAGACAGTGTTATTCGAGGCAGTAGTATGAGCGAATGCAATTTCATCGTGTTATTCGAGGCAGTAGTAAGGGCTTACAGAGGCCGATGACCGGAGGGACGTTGGCGAGCTTGGCGTAGCTGATTCCCTGGGGAATGGCGAGGCTGGCGATGGTGATTCCGGCCAGAAGATCATACCAGAACAGGCGAAGGTTGTAGTTGGGGAGCCACTGGAAGATTGGGACGAAGTATTGGATTGCTTTCTTTGTTTTACCGGAAAATGTCTGGTTCTTGAAGTCGTGGAACGGATCGTCGGGGAAGAGAGTCTCCTTGACGCCCACCTTGAATGTGGTGGCGAAGCTTCTTGGAGCGGCGAAGCTCACCTTCTGGTCGGCGGATTCAGCTGGACTTGCCATGGCCGGCCGCTAGAGAGAGAGATACAGAGCTTGGGAGAGAAAGAGAGTTTGCTGTTCGTTTGAAGTGGTGAGACTTGCGTATTTATAGATGTCTGGGTACCGCGGACTGATGTATTTATAGATGTCTGGGTGCCGCGACTTTTAGAACAGCATCTGAGCTCTAATTGAGTCCGAATGTAAAATAGATTGGAGTCCGCGGACTCAATCCGAATGTAAAATAGATTGGAGTCCGCGGCCTTTAATCAAATCTATTTGGATTATGCTACAGTCCAGCATAGGCTACAGTATGGGCTATCAAATGAATTTTAAATTAATTTTTAAATTATTTTTATTAGCCCAAGAAATGTACCCACCCATTCTCTCTCTCCCTGCTTACCCGCCCAAAGCCACTCATTCTCTCTGGATTATGCTATAGTTCCAATATCAGTCTTTCTACGTTCTGCTGATCGCTCTCGCTCTCTCTCTCGCCCAAAACACAGTCGCCCCCACCCGCTTCTCTCTCTTTGAACGCTGTCGCCACCGCCTCTCTCGCGCCCAAAACAACATAGTGTTATTAGATTTTTGTCACCTCGTCGTTGGCAACCATGTAAACTTTGATTACGCGGTTCTTACAAGTTTTGTTCAAAACATTGTCATTTATAAGGGTTTATTCTTGTAAAGATCATAATTTAGTAAGAAAAATAATAATAAATTCAAAATAATTGTGTTGCTTAGGGTAAGTGAGATGTGGTCTTATTATGCTAAGGCCTGTTTACACTAAAAATTTAAAGCAACTAAAGCATTTTTCATTAGTTGTGTATGAACAACAGTGAATTGTGTACAGAGTGAATAGAGAAAGAAAGCTAACAGAGTGTGGGAGTGACCTGTGAGAGAGGACAAGGTGACCAAGGGGAACCTTTGATGAAGGCTTGTGCATGGCCAATAATATTTATTGTCAAATAAAAAATTATATAATCTTCCAATAAAAACTTATAAAATCTAAAAAATTATGAGATAATCATCAAATTAAGTTTAAAAACCATTTAACTACAAAAATCTGATAACACTATACTGTTTTGGGCGAGAGAGAGAGAGAGAGAGAGAGGTGGTGGCAGATGGCTGAGCCGACGGTGTTCAGAGAGGAAGAAACAGGTGGGGGCGATGGTGTTTTGAGCGCAAAAGAGAGAGAGAATGGGTGGGTAGCAGGGAGAGACGTAACTGGGAGAGGATATGACTTTGGGCGGGTAGCAGGGAGAGACAGAAGAAGGAGAGGCTTTGGGCGGGTAAGCAGGAAGAGAGAGAAGGGGTGGGTACATTTCTTGGACTAACAAAAATAATTTAAAAATCAATTTAAAATTCATTTGGTAGCCCACGCTCGAACTATAGCATAATCCAATCTATTTTATATTTCAAATGTACGATAGATGGATTAAAGTCCGCGGAACATTCGGACTCTGTAAAATAGAAATGTACAATAGATGGATTAAAGTTTGCACTCTTTGAGTCGGAATGTAAAATAGAAATGCACAATCTGTGAAGCACAGAAATGACTTTGAGATGTCCTTTTGACGTTTTTGAATCGTTTCTTATTTTGAAAATGAAAAAAATGGCTCAAATTTTTTTTAAGTCATTTATATAATTTTTATAAAATTTTGGGCCATTTCGTAATTTAAAAGACTTGACTAGAAATGTGTTTCCAACCATTTTCAGTGAGTGCTGCCATTAGGGATGGTAATACGAGTTAGCGGGTTGTAATCGTGTTGTGTTGAAATACATGTATAACACATATCAGGCTAACCCGAATACGATTTGTTTAATAATTGTGTCAAATTTCTTAAATCTGAATACGACCCATTTAATAATCGTGTCAAATTTCTTAAACTCGAACATGACACGTTTATTAAACGTGTAACACGACACGACTCGTTTAACTAAACGTGTCATGTCGTGTCATGTCACCTGTTAACCTGTTTAGCCCGTTTAATTTAAACGGGTCGTGCTGTGTCACATGTTAAACATATTATTTAGTTTTAAATGTATTATTTCATTTATAATCGTGTTAACGTGTTCAGATCAATCCACTAATCCTTTTAATTAAATGTGTCATTTCGTATATAATAGTGTTAACGTGTTCGGATCAACCCGTTAATATGTTTAATTAAACGGGTCATTACGTGTCTAAACGGGTTAGACGGGTTGACCCACCTAAGATACGAAAATAATCGTGTCATAAATGGGTTGACCCGTTTATGACCCGAACTCGATTAAGCCCAACCCTAACTTGCTTAATTTTGTGTCGTGTCGTGTCCAAAATTGTCAGCTCTAACTGCCATGTCCAGAGGCTTGAATCCCTAAAAATTTTGGACCTCCTTCATTTTTCCCTTTTTTCTTCTTCTTTTTCTTCCAGTGTGACGACTTCTTCTTCTTCTTTTTCTTTTTCCAGTGCTGCGGCTTCTTCTTAGCAATTGTCGTCTGCTTCTAGTGCGGTGGCTTCTTCTTATTCTTTTTCTTCTTCCAACGATTGTCGTCTACTTCTAGTTCATTGATCGCCTTTGCCGCCATTTGCTTTCAGTGCGTTGATCGCCCCCGCTGCTTCGCTGTCTACTTTTAGTGCTTCGATTGCCATCACTGCCAGTCCTTTGATCGCCCTCACCGTCGGTCGTTCCTTCTTTACCCTCTTGTTGCCAATGCCAGTTCCCTTCTGTAAGGCCCTATTTCTCTCTCTTTATATATATATATATATTTCTTGCTTTGAGTAGTTACAATATGGGCCTTTCATCCCAGATTGTAAGTTACAATCAATCGATCTGGCCTCTCATCCATTGACAATTTTGAGTTTTTTATATATCAATTAGCTATAAGTTGTTATAGAATGTCAAAATTATTAATAAATTATCAAAAAACTAGAGAACAATTAATTGATGTTCAGTGAAAAGATGTCATGAACAAGTTTAAACGTGGTTTGCATTTTTTTTATTTAAGTCTTTTGACTTTAAATGTCTATTACTAAAAATGTTTAAATAACTTCTATTTATTGAGTTGATTTTTTGCAAAAAGGAATTGTGACATTGTTGGAATGTTTATGTTTGAGCTTTTCTAAATATTGTTGATAGTTGTTTGAATATATTGTGGATTTTATGTTTGTATTTGTTTGAAATTTAAATACATTATGAAATTTATGTGTATTGTTTATGTTTGAATATTTTTTTATTTTTTTATATTAAAAATTATATTTATAAAAAAATCCCTATATTTTTTAAATTTACAGTTTAGCTTGCATTTCTATTTCTTACCTTTTTAGAAAATACCGTATTCACATTTTTGTTTCCTATCGATCTGCCTTTCTGACTTTTACCCGATCATTGCACATTATTCCATCTCGTGCCGTATGTCCAACGGATCATGGATTGTAACTTTGTGGTGAGTGAGAGCATACCATGATGAAATAATATATGGGTCATATTGAAGACCTTGCCAAGATATATGTCTAGATAGATCGCATCGCGATCTCAACTAACATACCATAGTTTCGTAGAAAACTTGACTAAGTTGTATTTTGTTAAAATTGATCTGTATTGCCAAGTTATATGTTCAGGTAGATCGTGCCGCAATCCCAGCTAACATACCAAGGCTTTGACTTGCGTCGTTAAGCTATATGTCCAGGTAGATCTTGCTGCAATCCTAGCTAACATACCATGGTTTCTTGAAAGTTTAATGAGTCGAGAAGGAACACTCAAATAGGTCGCAGACCATGACTTGAGTCAAGATGAAATGACCCCAGCTAGTGAACCCTTAGCTCGAGATTATTAATGAAAGTGGTTGCTTAGTATGTTTCAAACCATGACTTTGAAATGAATGGTTCTCAGCTCGCATGTCACGACCTGGGAGAGGACCAAGATGAATGCTCAGATGAGCCGCAAACCATAGCACGAAGGCTAAGAGGAATGGGCTCCAGCTCGCAAACCATGGTATCCTTACCCTCAATTTTAAGGACATTCAATAGAACATCAAACATGAGTGAAGAGCAATAAGCATAAAATAAATCCCAATCAGAATTAATTATAATAGAAAGCTGGAGTATAAGTAAGAATCAATTACGCTTATTGGGAGTAAGGACAGAGGTGTTCCGCATTCCAAGTATGTGAGAGAATAGCCCCATCCATATTTGCTAAGTGATATGCTCTGTTTTGCAGGCTTTGTGTGATAATATGGGGGCTTTCACAATTCGGGCCTAGTGTCTGGTCGCTAGTCTTTTGAGCTTCATGAAGAACAAAGCGCAGCCCGGTATCATCGACGTTATAGCACTGAACTCGAATCCTCCTGTTGTAATCTTTGCAGCTCGTTGTTGATGGTAGCCACCCTCATGTGATCGCAGGTGCTCAATCTTGGTCGGGAGCTCGACGAGGCTCTAGTTGAGCCGGTTGCTAAGGCTTCTAGTTTTCTGGTCGCACCACATAATCATGCAAGCGACCTCTCTTGATTAAGTCCTCAATTATGTCCTTCAATGCCTGGCACTCAGAGGTGTTGTGACCCACTTCGTCGTGGTAAGCACATAACTTGTCCTTATTTCTGAATCTATTGGGGGGTTTTTATGGAATTAGGCTCCCAAAATCCTCCTCGCCCTTCTCAGTAGTGAAGATCTTATCTCGAGTGTTGGACAGGATGCTGTAGTTTCTCGTAGCGACCTCAGTGCATAGGTCGCTCTTCTCTTAGCTCGTTCCTTGAGTAATTTGTGACCTTATCATTGTCGCCATTGCCACTCCTTTTGCTGTGAATGGTGCTTCCAATCTCATTCTTTTGGTCATCCAACTTCCTTGAGCGAAAGGTCTCATCCCATCTGACCTCCTTCGCAGCTCGTTCATAGAATTCGCCCAGGCCCTCACGGGGGAATTGTAGATGCTCTCATAGAGCTTTCCATTTTTCCGGAGCCCCGTAGATATCGCGGTCAGAGTACTTTCATCCGATGGGTTATCAACATTATTGACTTCATGCATAAACCTTTTAATGTAATCCTTCAAGGATTCATTGGGCCACTGGAATACTGAAGTGAGGTGACAGGTTGGGGTGAGCTACCTCCTAAGCGACCTGTACAGACTGATAAACATTCTCTGACACTGCTCACAACTATAGATGCTGCGAGGGTGGAGACTCCTTAGCCAAGTTTGAGGTATATCTCCCAAGGTCGTGGGAAAAACACGACACTTCACCAGCGGACTTGAGGTCTGAAGGTCCATCTGGACGTTGAAAGCATCCAGGTGGCCATATGGATTGTCGTCTCCGTTGTATTGGGGGATATTGAGGGTCTTGAACCTATTAGAGAGATGCTCCAGTTCGATTTCTCTAGAGAGTGGAGTCCTCTCTTCCCGCCCTTCCCTCCGATCATAGATCCCGTGTTTTGCCTCTATCTGTTGGACCCTCTACAGTAATCCCTTCACAGTGGGGTTTGGATCCACAGATCGCCCAATACGAGATCGCTTTTCCCATCCGCTGGTTCGTTCTGGCAAATAATGACCTCGTAGTGCCCATTTTTTCTGACTTTCGGTGTCTAGCGAGCTGCCATACGCGGCACGACCTGGGTTAACCTTTACTGGGCTTTCTCCTCGATGCGAATTTTCACATCGTTGATTCCTTTCATGGACCTCTTCACGGCAATCTTCATGACGACTTACTTTCCCTCTACGATCTGTAAGGTGCACTTCCATCTCGTCTTCACATGTCGCCTTTCCGACCTTGGAGATTGCGAGTTCGAGGAGTGCACTGATCTAGCCTTTTGCGATGTTCTTCTAACTTTTCTTTCATCCAGGATTGGCCTTCCACCATGAGGTTGATGGACCTCTCTGGGTGGCGAGCCCTCTACCTGCATTTGGGCTACGTGAACTTGCATTTGAGCCAACGTCCTAACTGTATCAACAAGCTGCATGACTGCACTCTCTAACACTTCTTGATGTTGCTGCCAGGACTGTATTGCCTCCATTCCGGGGGTAGAAGCCACAAATTGGCAGGGAACCCATGCTGGGATGGTAGAGGAGGCTCCAAATAGTGGGGGTACAGAAGTAGTTGCAGCGGTTGCGACCGCGCCCCCGACTGGCGGAACTTCCGACAGTTGATTAACATGGTTTCCAAGCTGATTAGTTACCACTTCATAACTTATGGTGTTTCTTCCTCTCGGCATCGCTATCGATCAGAGCGGGCCTTCCTTCTAGCGCCAAAATGTTGACATTCGGATTTGGTTGACCGTGATTCGTTTTACCTGTTTTGAGAAATGAATGCGAAAAGGGGAAAGAGAAGTCTCACCAAGGAGATTTGAATGGTTCGGTCAGCGCTCCGGCAGTCGGCACCTGCAAGCACACCAATGAATTTGTACCCATTCGAATCAAGAGTACTCAATGGAATAAGATTTCTTTTAAGATCGGGAATATGCTTGACATCAATTAAAGTTTGAACAATACCATCGAATATATTAATTTTGACAGTTCCAATGCCAACAATTTTACAAGAAGAATTATTGCCCGTCAATACATCGCTAGAATTTAAAGTTTTATATGTAGAAAACTAATCCCTATTAGGAGATATATGAAACGTGCATGCTGTGTCGAGGATCCAATCTTCACTAGGTTTAGTACTCTCATTAGTAACAACCATAAGTTCCCCATCTATACTGTTATTTTCAACAACATTGGTTTCACATGAAGTTTCTACTTATTTTCCTTTCTAGTCAGTTTTCTGCCTCTTAAGTTTGTTATGTAGCTTATAACACTCATTCTTTATGTGTCTTTTTTTCTTACAGTAATTACAAACTTTTTCTTTATTCCTGAACTTGGATCTACTTTTCCCTCTACCACTAAAATTTCTATCATGTGCTCTCCCTCTAATCAACAGACCTTCCCCCTAATTCTCAAAAGTCCTCAATAATTGCTTATCAATTTTTTTTTTCTTTCGAAAATAAAGTATCATAAACTTCATCTAGAGTAAGAATATCTCGACTATAAAGTATGGTGTCTCTAAAAGTTGAATAAGAGGTCGGTAGAGAATATAACAAAATAAAAGCTAAATCCTCATCATCATACTTAACCTCAATTGACTCCAAATCAGAAACAATTTTTTAAAAAACTGTTAAATGACTCTCAATAAACGTACATTCAATCATTCGAAGAGAATATAATCTTTGCTTCAGATGCAATTTACTGGTTAAGCTCTTCGTCATACATAGCTGGTTCAGTTTTAAGCATAGAGCGACAATGATTTTTTCTTTCAAAACATCTTGCAAAATTTGATTCGATAAATGCAAATGTTTTTGAAACAAGGCCTTACAATCCTTACGCTATTTTTCTTCAATGCACCATGATTGTGGCATTTTGAGCCCATCGTTTAAATCCATCTGCGCTAAAATCACACGCATCTTAACTTACCATAGTGAAATTTTGATATTCCGACCTAACAGAGGAATATTGTACTTCAACGAAGCCATTAAATATCCTAAAAAAAATCAGATAATTTAAATAATAAACCCAACTGAAAAACGGATTAAAAATACTGAATCTGGACCAAATCTAGGCAAAAATTCAATCTAGAATTAAGAGATAGATTTTGGAGTGGGTTGCAGATTCAAGTGGGTTAAACTAGATCCATTTTGAGATTTGGGACTTGAAGCTTTGAACCTTCTTTAATGGCGGACAGTGAGGCAGTGTTTGACGAAGGTAATAATCTGATTAGGGAGATCGATGGCAAGGGATAAGAAGGCGAGCAACAGCGAGATGCAATGATGGCCAATGGCGGAAGCTGATGATGGAGTGCGGAGGCAAGGCAGAGAAGAATGGGCCGTCACTGGCAAATTCAAAAAAGGTTGAACAAAGGCTGAGATGCAGGGGACGGACAACATCGTCGATGGAGGCAAGTGGTCGGTCACGAATAGATCGGCAGGGAACATTGACGGTGACAATGGTGATGTGAGGCGGTGATCGACGGTGGCCAGTAGCATTGTAAAGAGCCGAACGATCTGACGGTTGCATGAGAGTTGTGATGTAGCAGGGAGGGTCCACGACATCGACGGCGAATGCGTGGTAAGTGAGCTTGATAGTGGCTGGCAGTTACGGTGGAGGCAACGACGAGCAGTGCTGGTGGCGACGGCTTGTCTTTCAAAATCCTTGTTGAAGAAGAAGATGAAATGCTGTTGCTTGAAATGAAAAAGGAGGAGATGCTGAAAATCAAATCCAACGGTTGAGAGATCTACAAACAATTAATGGCTTGATCTAATAGCTCTGATACCATTTTGTTACGAAATTTGATCAAATACAAATCACCATCAAACCAATCAACCACACACACGAACACATAATTTAACATAGAAAACCCAAATTAGAAAAAATCATGACCAGAAAGAATAAAATATCACTAACCAAAATGGTAATATAAAAGTGATATTGACACACAAACTCTGTGTCTCTTTGTGCCTAATTTCATGTGACCTAGGCACTTATTTATAGACCTAATTAAAATCCTCTATGGATGAACATAGAAAATTATATCCTGATTAGAAGATGATGCACAAGGATATTCCTCTAGATAAGATAAATTTCACATAAAATTGAATTTGACAACATCATAATTATAGTCAAATTCAAAGTTATAGTCGCGATCAAATTAGAAAACTCAATCACATATAAACAAGAATTTTGAGTCACAATTATCACAACATACTATATATATATCACACGAAAAAAAGCTATATATATCGCACGAATTACAGACTACATATATATATCACATCAAATGCAACATATTGCGTTTTGACACATCCAAATCTTAGCCATGGGTTCTCTATTATGTTATTAGCTTTTCTATTCCATGAATTTCATGTATATGCATATATATATATATATATATATCAACAATTGAATATGAAAAATGATATTTTATTTAATGAAAAAATGAACACACATAATGTCACAATCAGTTGCCAAAATATATTGTATATTAAAGCAAAGCCATAAGCTTTTTGAACTCGTATTTACGTATCTGAATCCTAAGATTCAGATGAGTTGAATATGCATTTGAAACCCAAGTTTGAATGCAACAACCATTGGTCTTCAACTCCATGGTTGTTTTTCAATCCGTTTTTTGTCTTCGTCGCATCGTCATCGGCGTGAATAGGCAGTTAGTTACATATGTCGCGGCTCGCAGCCAATTCATTGACGTCGACGATGAGGATGGGCATTGTGGCTATTGATCTTTGTCACAACCATTGTCATTCAACCATTCATTTGAATCCCTGATGACCATGTTTGTCTTGGCTAGGGAGAGGTCCATTCGACTCGCTGATCGATGGTTCTCGCCACTACGATAACTGACAGTTTGTGTTTCGTTTTGGCCAACGCCTTTTAGTCTTTTACTCCTTGCTGTTGCCATGGCTGTCTAGCTCTTCCCCTTCTTTTTCCTTAACGACTGGTAGTCTTTGTGACTGTTGTTAAGGAAGCAAGCCAGCGGCTAGAGTCACCGATGATGATGAACGAAGAAGAACAAATCTCTGGCTGCAAATAAAGGGCAATAATGTGTTTTTAGTTTAGGTTATTTTAGTCATATTTAATTTTAGTAAAATGTGATTGCAAACAGCAAAATGTATGGCTACAAATAGAATTTTCCTTTTAATTTTGAAAAATTCTATCTACAGCAGAGTGATTTACTCTCTGGCAGCCACATTTTATTAAAATTTAATATAATTAAAATAATTTAAGTAAAAATAAAAAAATAACCTTACATAGTCATCCCACTTACTTCCATACACCATTCCACCCTTTCGCTGCCATTCCCTTTCGCCTTTGCCTTCCACATCGTCGCCTAGCGATGCCCTTTCTCCGTTAGCCCTACCAAAATAGCCATCATCAGCGACGACCGTGGAACTACCTAGCAAGGCCGTGTCTGCCATCGTCGGCATTAATAGTGATGCTGCCTATTACATACACATACATATATACTCATATATATACATACACACACATATATACATGGATTCGGTGGCCTTCAAGGCACTTCAAACCCTAGGGTTCGATGGGACAACGCTTTTGGACAACATCGTGGTTCTCGACGACGAACGACGTCGCCGTTGCTAGTGATGTCGACAGTGATTGGAGGAATGGTGCTGCTGGGCAGCATTGCCCTTGACGCTAACGATGGTAGACACGACGTTGCTGGATAGTGCCACGATTGTCCTTGATGATGGCAATTCCAAGCGTGTTGTAGGTGGGATCGACGAAAAAAGGGTGTCGTTGTGGAAGGTAGAGGCAGAAGGGGACGACGGTAGAAAGGGCAAGATGGTGTATGCGAGGAGTAAATGGAATGGCTGTAAGATTATTTTTGTGTTTTTATTTAAATTATTTTAATTATATTAAATTTTAATAAAATATAACTGCGAAGAGCAAATCATTGGGCTGTAGATAAAATTTTTCTTTAATTTTCCTTCTGTTCTCGGTTTTCCTATTTTGTCCTTTTCAAAATTGCACCAGTGGGCCGTGTCATGTTCACTTCGGCCCATTTCCAACTAGGCCAATCCACAAGACATTCCTTTCTTCTTGCCTAGCACAGCATCTTGTTCGCCACAAATATTAGGCTTAGGCCGGACGGGCAGGCCTAAAGCCAGGTACTTACATCCGTATTTGCTAGGTATAGGTTCTAGATTCTAGATTTGTTCATGAAAAAGGGCAGCAAAAAAGTAATCTAAAAATGCTTATAACATTCATTTATTTGGACTAATGATAAGAATAGCTAGGTCTGGTTTTTTAAACGTGCCCAATATAACCTATTAATCATGTATATTGTATATGTGTAGATTCTTATAGTTTGAAATTATATATATATCTTTTTATTTACTTGAATAAAAGAGAAGAAAAGGAACACATTTATGCCGAAGAAAAATAAAACTTATTTAGATTATTATTCTTAAAAATAAGTGGATTGTTTTCCTTTGGTTTTGTCTTTTGGAAAATTTTCAAATTAACTTTCTTTGGGCTTGAGATTGCAGGATGGTGAGCGGGAAAATCAAACCAAAGATCACAAAATTTTGGTGTCTTTTTCAGTTTGATCACTAAATTTTAATTCCTTACAAAGTGATCACAAAACTTTAAAATATTTTACAATGTGGTCATTAAAGTGATTTTTTTATGATTTTTAGCCAAAATTGATGACGTGGCGTTGACGTGGCCATTGCCACGTCAGTAATTTTGACTAGAAATTATTCAAAAATCACTTTAGTGACCATATTGTAAAATATTTTAAAGTTTGGTGATTACTTTGTAAGGAATTGAAGTTTAGTGATCAAATTAAAAAAAAAAACTAAAATTTTGTGACTTTTAATGTGATTTACCCGTTGGTGCGCTGAAAGAACGGTTAAATCCCCTTTCCATTAATGACCTAAACTTTGGCACTAAGTACATATCAGCCCCTCTGCAAGCTGGGATCATCACTGCCATGGTGGCTGTTGCTGTCATAATTAATTTTCAAATGGGTAACTCCTTAACTATATATATATATATATAATTGGAGGGAATAGCAATTGGAAGGAGCTTTGGCATACTGAAGAATGAACAGATTGATGGGAACAAGGAGATGGTTGTCTTCGGTTTGATGAACATAGTCGGGTCCCTCACTTCTTGTTACTTGACTACAGGGCCATTCTCCAAAACCGCGGTTAACTTGAACGCTGGGTGCAAGACAGCAATGTCAAAGGTGGTGATTTCCCTGTGCATGATGCCCACTCTTCTCTTGCTAGCTCCTCTCTTTCGCTACACCCCTCTCGTCGCCCTTTCCGCCATTATCATGTCAGCTATGTTCGACTTGGTCAAGTACAAGAAAGCCTGTCACCTCTTCGAGACTGACAAGTTAAATGAATTGAAAAAATTAATTTATAAAAATTAAAATTTTTAGTTGTAAATATAGAAAATAAATATAGTGCAAAATAAAATATATTTATTAAAATCAAAGTCTAAATATATTTATTTAAATTCTAAATATATAAATAAATATATTTCATGTGCATAAAATATAAAATAAGTATACATAAATGTAAACTAAATATTAAAAAATGTATAAATTAAAATGTATATTAAATGTAAACTAAATACGAAAAAAATTATAAATTAAAATATATATTAAATTTATAATAATTAATTATTAGTAATATTTATTAAATGCATACAAAATGAAAAAAGGGAGAGGAGAGAGAGAACAAGGCATTTTGCATTTAAAAAAAAATAGTTTATGAATTATATATTTTTTAATGTTAAAAATTATACTAAAATTAAATTGAATAATATTTATAGAATATATAAATACTATTCTTAATTGAAGAGATTATATAAATATTCTTAGAGCAAAAAAAGAAAAAACATCAAATTTTAAAATCTTGATATATCGCATGATTAAACGAAAAAAAAAATAGATGATTTGCTTAATAATCAATTTTAATTTGTGTTTGATTAATCAATTTCTTTTAAAAGGTTCTTTGAGGAGATTTTGATATTGAAATTTATCCTAAATAATAAGTAACTTAAATTCATATGGTGGAGGTAAATGAAATTTAAAAATATAATATAAGTTTATTTTAAAATAAATGAGTTTAAATTATTGTTTGAAATTGAATAAAAATATGAATGAAATTTTACCTGATCTTTTAGGATCATTAAAATAAATAGTAGTTAATTATATATTAAAGTTAACATTAATTTCATGTACTTATAAATCTGCTATACTTATATATGTTTATTTGAATATCATAAATATTAAATTAATTTTTTGATCATAAATACTTAATTCATATTGAATAGATTTAACTAATATCATTAAATATTATAGATACATTATGTGATTATTAATATTGCATAAAAATTTAATTAAGCTTAGGATGGTACATTATGTGATTATTTATATTGTAGCTTTCTTCTATTGTTGCAATTTTAATCGTTTCAATTATATTATAAATTATTTAATAATCTTATTAATTAGTCAATTAAATAGAAAAAATAATATGATTCCTTAAAAAAGGGCATGATAGCTATTTTTTTTATTTTTTTGTATAGCAAGATTATAATTAGTTACTCGTTGGATTTTTTTGGACAATTTCTAATTAAATAATTTACATAAATCATTAATCTTCCTTTTATGAAATTTTTTTCATTATTCATATCATTAAATATTTTAAAAATATATGCAAAAACGATGCCAAGTGCTAGTATTATCCTAGTATAGCACATATATTATTTAATCAATCAAATATTTTGGATGAAAAATACATAAATCCCATATACTTCAAAAGCCAATTTAATTCATAAAATATTTGAAAAGAGGTTATGTATTTCTTGTGACTACTGCAATAGTTAGGTATTATTAATCTCTGTTAGTTAGTTAGGTATTTATACTCAAGATGATTGAAACTTTAATCACATAGTTATTTATTTCATAGATGTTCATTAACTATATGTAATTTTAAAATACTTTATGTTGATAGATTTAAAAATACCTTAACACCATGCCAGATCTAGCCCATTGGCCATGGTGGGCTTCAGCCCACCCATTTTTTTTTCTTTCTAAAAATGGACTTTTTAGCATAAAAAAATAATCCAAGCCCACCCCCAATCAGCGTCCAACCCCAAATGTATTGCCTCTTTACAAACCCTTCTCCCTCTTTCGCTCGCTCGCCCTCGCTCTCAATTGATGGTTGGGGAGGTCGCATCTGTGGTTCTCTTGCTCTCGCTGGATTGCTGAAGGCTCCTCTGCTCCTCAACGTCTTCGCCACCTCAACACCGCTGCTGCCTCAACATCACTGCCTTCTCTAGCTCCTCGCTGTCTCAACGCCGCCGTTGCTGCATCACACCGAAATCACTGGTACAAATATGAGTTTCCTTCTTTCATTTCTACACCCAAATCAAAGGTACACATTTCAATTTCCTTCTTCCATTTCTACTATATTTCAGTTTCCTTTCATCTCTATTATTACCCTTTACTACTTCAAAAATATTTTTATCACTTGTGGGGTTTTGGCCGAAAATTAAAAACCATATCTATGGAAATCCAGCTTTTAGATCTGACCCATTTTTGGATATATTAACCCCTTGTCTTGATGTTTCAAAAGGTAGGCGTCGATGGTGAAAATCAAGAACCAGACATTTTCCCGGTAAAATCAAGAAAGCAATCCAATACTTCGTCCCAATCTTCCAGTGGCTCCCCAACTACAACCTTCGCCTGCTCCGGTACGATCTTCTGGCAGGAATCACCATCGCCAGCCTCGCCATTCCCCAAGGAATCAGCTACGCCAAGCTCGCCAACGTCCCTCCGGTCATCGGACTCTGTAAGCCCTTCCGTCGACAACATATACTTTGACACTGAAATTTCATTCGCTCATACTACTGCCTCGAATAACACAGTCTTAAGTCATAAATCATAGATACTGAATAAAGATCAAGAAATTTAGGATAAAGATCACTCGTGTCATTGTTAGTGCACGCAAGGCAAGGTGGTAATTGGTTTTGCTTTAAAAAAAAACTAAATTGTGTTTTAATTTGTTTATATAATATGCAAATTCAAGCTTTGTTCCTCCCCTGGTTTATGCCGAGTTTGGCAGCCCCAAGCATGTTGCTGTTGGAACGGTGGCGGCCTGTTCTTTGCTTATATCATCGACGATCGAAGACAAACTGTCGCCAAATGAAAATCCGGACTTGTATCTTCACCTGGTTTTCACGGCCACCTTCTTTGCAGGTCTCCTTCAAACGGCCATGGGCTTCTTGAGGTGAGACCTTCGATGAAATTAAGGAAGAAGCTGATTCATGGGCGGCACCGCCATGGTGATTTGCCAGCAACAGCTAATGGGCATGCTTGGATTGAAGCATTTCACCGAATCACCACCAAGACTGACGTAGTTTCGGTTTTACGTTCAATCTTCAGCCACAGAAATGAGGTTTTACGTCCATACATGTCACAATTGACAAGGTTATACACAACCCACTCACACGAATCAACACCGCAGCCTCCAAAACTCAGCGGGAATTTCTCTACCCAGCTGGTAAATTGTATTGAAAATGCAGCAAATACAGCGAACAATAGAAGAACCCAGAAGAAGATGAGAGAAGAAGAAGAATTACAGAGGCGAGAGGTGAGAAAAATCAGGTTCGACAACTATTCACGTGGTTTCTCCTTAGCTAACAGACTATTTATACCTTTTTCCTTAAAGTGCATCTGCAAAAAGAATATAAAATGTAATACAATAGATGTAATAAACGTAATAAGACGGCACCGTTTAGTTCGAAGGCGTTTGAGACAAAATTTGATCAATTCCGCTGCTTCCGATTTCTTCTCTTCCCTTTCCCCACCCAATCCTTGAGCAATTCAGCTGGGCCTTCCAGATTGGCTGGCAGACCCACGTGACATCCCTCCCCCTTACCATAACCTTGTCCCCAAGGTTCGAAGTTTGGAAATTTCTTCAATATTTCTTCAGCTGATTCCCAGGTGGATTCTTCGAGACTACGATTCTTCCATTTAATCAGCCATAAGATCACTTTGCCCCTCCTTTTCGGTAAGTCCTTTGTTTGTAAGATTTCCTCAGGGTCAAATACTATGTCTTGACTTGGATCTGCAGTGGGGAGTGCAGCCACTTTTACTGCTTGGTCCCCTATTTTCTTTTTGAGAAGAGAGACGTGAAAAATGGGGTGTATTTTAGCTGTCTCAGGGAGGGCTAATCTGTAGGCCACTGCTCCAACCTTTTCTGTGATTTCATAAGGGCCATAAAATCTGGGGCTGAGTTTGTAATTCACTCTTTTGGCCAAGAATTGTTGCTGATAAGGGTGCAACCTCAGATACACCCATTCTCCCACCTGAAATTCTCTTTCTATTCTCTTTCTGTCTGCATAGAACTTCATTCTAGCTCGTGCTTGTCCCAGACTCTCCTTAAGTTTCTTATCCATTTGATACCTTTCCTGTAATACTTCTTCAACTGAGGCTACTTTTGTCTGCTGATAAGGCCCCAAAGCCAAATGAGGTGGAGGAAAACCATATAAGGCTTCAAAAGGGGTTCTTTGGATTGCAGTGTGATGAGTGGTATTGTACCACCACTCTGCTAATGATAGCCACTTAATCCATGCCTTAGGCTGAGCATACGACATACATCTCAAGTATAATTCCAAGCACTGATTGAGTCTCTCAGTCTGGCCATCCGTCTGGGGGTGGTAGGCTGAGCTCATTTGTAGTTTAGTCCCCAAAAGTTTGAATAACTCTTGCCAAAAGATACTAGTGAACACTTTATCTCTATCTGAAACAATACTCTGAGGGATGCCATGTAATTTACCAATGTTGTCTAAGAATATTAGTGCTATCTTCTTGGCAGTGTAAGGGTGCTGCAGTGCTATAAAGTGGCCATATTTGGTAAGCCGGTCCACAATCACTAGTATAACTGTTTTGCCCTCAGAGGAAGGTAAGCCTTCAATAAAATCCATAGAGATATGACTCCACGGTTGTGTAGGTTCTGGTAAAGGTTGGAGTAGGCCAGGGTATGGTACATGCTCATTTTTACACCTTTGACAGACCTCACATTGCAGCACTATTTTCTTAATGTCTTGGGTCATTCCAGGCCAGTAAAATTGTTGCTTGGCTCTATGGATACTTGCTTGTATCCCTGAGTGGCCCCCCTCTTGCGAATCATGTATGCATTGTATAAGCTTCTGTCTGATTTCCCCACTAGCACCAATGTATAGTTTCCCTTTGTACCTTAGAACTCCATTGTGATATTTATAGTCAGTAGCTGCATTAGAATCCAAGGTTAGTGACTGGATAATGTTACTGGCAGCATGGTCTCCCTCATAACTTTCTATAACCTCTTGTACCCAAGCTGGAATCTGTGTTGTAACAGCATTGCATTCCTCAACAATCTCAAATCTCCTGGAAAGGGCATCTGCAACACAATTCTCAGTCCCTTTCTTATATTGGATTTCATAATCGAGCCCCATTAGTTTGGTCAACCACTTTTGTTGCAAAGGAGTGGTGATTCTCTGCTCAAGAAGGAATTTGAGAGATTGATGATCAGTTTTTATTACAAAATGATGCCCTTCTAAGTAATGTCTCCATTTACTAACTGCAGACACCAAAGCTAACAATTCCTTCTCATATATGGATAGCCCCAATTTTCCAGGGCCAATGGCTGTACTGTAATAGGTTATAGGTCTTCCTTTCTGCATTAGAACAGCCCCTAAACCACCATAGCATGCGTCAGTTTCCACTGTGAATGGGAGATCAAAGTCAGGCATAGCTAGTACAGGGGTTGTGCTCATGGCTGTTTTGAGATGGTTAAAAGCTGATTCAGTAGCCTCACTCCAAATGAAACCATCTTTCTTCAGTAGATCCGTTAGGGGCTTAGCCAACGATCCATAACCTCGAACAAACCTTCTATAATATCCAGTGAGCCCCAAAAAACCCCTGAGCTGCTTCAAGTTCTTGGGAATAGGCCAATTTTGCATAGCTTCTATTTTTGTAGGATCAGCAGACACTCCATGTTGATTAATGATATGGCCCAAATACTCAACTTGTGGCTGCCCAAATTTACATTTACTAAGCTTGGCAAACAGCTGATTCTCCCTCAGCACCCTTAATACAGTCCTTAGATGGTTGCAGTGGCTCTTAATATCTGGACTATACACCAATATATCATCAAAAAATACCAAAACAAATTTTCTCAAGTAACTTTGGAAAACCTTGTTCATTAAACTTTGGAAAGTGGCAGGAGCATTGGTCAGCCCAAATGGCATGACCTTAAATTCATACAACCCCTGGTGAGTTCGGAAAGCTGTTTTATACACATCCTCCTTTTTAACCCTGATCTGATGATATCCAGTCCTGAGGTCTATCTTAGAAAAACACTTAGCCCCATTTAATTCATCCAATAATTCATCTATCATTGGCATTGGATATTTGTCTTTGATGGTTAATTGGTTTAATTGTCTATAATCAACACAAAACCTCCAGGTACCATCTTTTTTTTTAACCAGTAAAACAGGAGAAGCAAATGGGCTGCTACTAACCTGGATGACCCCTGAGTCCAGCATCTCTTGTACCAGTCTCTCCACTTCTGTTTTCTGTACAAAAGGGCACCTGTACGGTCTCAATTTAAAAGGTTGTGCCCCTTCCTTAAGCACAATCTGATGCTCATGACACCTTTCAGGGGGCAAGCCTGTTGGAGTTGAAAAGACATCTTCAAATTCATCTAGAATTGGTTTGATATCTTCAGGCACATCTGTTAACTCTTCTTCTGCTAGTGAATACAGCTGAGCCATTATGCCACATTCATGGTCCTTCAACCAAGCTTCTAACTCCACACCAGTCATCATTGCAATGCTGCTACTGTTTTCTCTCCTGAAGGTCACCGTTTCTCCTTTATATTTGAAACTCATATAGCCCTCTGCAAAGTCACAAGTAATTGGCCCATATTGGCTCAGCCAGTTAACCCCTAACACCATGTCACTTCCCCCCAAGTTTAGGGTTCTCAACTGAAATTGGAAATCGTAATTTTGCATCTGCCAGCAGGTGGGTTGGTACATAATCCTGCTCTCCAGTTTTTCACCGTTGGCCACTCTCACAATCATAGGGTTGTTCTTTTTGATCGTATACCCTAATGCTTTCACTAACTTCTCATCAATGAAGCTATGTGTGCTTCCACTATCAATCAAAATTGATACCCTCCTGCCCTTCACCCTCCCCTGTATTCTGATGCACTCATGCTTAGTATTTCCCCACAAAGCATTCATAGAAATTTGCATCAATTCTTCAGTGTCGTTCTCATCATCAGAACCTTCTTCCCCTAGTTCTGGTTCTTTCCCATTCTCCTCTTCATCTACAACAATGAAATTCAGCATTCTGTTCTTGCAAACATGATCTGGTGTGTATTTCTCATCACACTTAAAGCACAGTCCTAGGCTTCTTTTGGTCTGAATATCGGTTGGGGTAATGGTTTTGTATTTATTTGTTGGGTTTAGTGAGCTGGTGGGGTTTGGTTTTTGGGCAGCGTTGAAATTTTGAGTGTATGGGAAGTTTGGTTTCTGAGAGGGGTAAGTTTTTAAAGGTAGGGTTGGCTTCTGAGGTCTGGAATTTTTGGATAAGGCATGGATGGTTGCTTCTTGTAAAAGGGCAATCTCAAAGGCTTGGGATAATGAGTGGGGTTTCATTATCTTCACCATAGACTTGATTTCCTCTCGGAGTCCACTGGTGAAGATTGATATGTAATAGCTCTCAGGCAAGTGGGGTAGAGCCATCATGACTTGTGCCTTTAGTTCCTCAAACAACTCCTGATATTCACTCACTCCACCTTTTTGTTTGATTTTACTAAAGGTCTCAATTACTTCTTCTCCCGTGGTCTCTGCAAACCTCTTACACACCTCCGTTGCAAATACTCCCCAGCTAGCATTAGGATGACTAGCTATAAAACTATGAAACCATATGTCTGCTTTACCCCTTAAGTACATCTCAGCTATGCCAACTCTCAAGTCATCAGGCACTTGATGAATTTGAAAATATTTTCTGGCCTTCCGCAGCCATTCCCTAGGCCCCTCCCCATTAAAATAAGGGAAATCTATTTTAGGTAGTTTAATATTCATCCTACTATCAGATTTGCCAGAGGTGTAATAAGAATTACCAGGAGCTGCAGCCAGAATTCCAGTTCCAGAGAAGCAAGGCGAACCAGATGCTTCTTCCATCTTCTCCTTTCCATTTCCCTTTCCATTAGCCATTTGAGCCATCATTGAGAGTACAGATTCATATTTATCTGCCGTATCAGCCATCCTCTTATTCATTTCCGCTATGGCTCCTTCGATTGTATCAAGTCTCCCAGTTATTCTTTCATCTACAGCCTTCACAGAATTCTTCACATCCTGGAAGGCTACTTCCAGTTCACTGATCTCCTTATCGTATCTCTTGAAGTGTTCTTCCATGGCCTTGCTTCTGGTTTCCATATCCCTATCAGATCTGAACCTGCTCTGATACCAATTGTCACAATTGACAAGGTTATACACAACCCACTCACACGAATCAACACCGCAGCCTCCAAAACTCAGCGGGAATTTCTCTACCCAGCTGGTAAATTGTATTGAAAATGCAGCAAATACAGCGAACAATAGAAGAACCCAGAAGAAGATGAGAGAAGAAGAAGAATTACAGAGGCGAGATGTGAGAAAAATCAGGTTCGACAACTATTCACGTGGTTTCTCCTTAGCTAACAGACTATTTATACCTTTTTCCTTAAAGTGCATCTGCAAAAAGAATATAAAATGTAATACAATAGATGTAATAAACGTAATAAGACGGCACCGTTTAGTTCGAAGGCGTTTGAGACAAAATTTGATCAATTCCGCTGCTTCCGATTTCTTCTCTTCCCTTTCCCCACCCAATCCTTGAGCAATTCAGCTGGGCCTTCCAGATTGGCTGGCGGACCCACGTGACAATACATAATATAAATCATTTGAATGGTTGATGACGGTAGTATCAATTATATATGGCACTTTCTTATTGAAAGAAGTTAAGGAGACTATGTGTTATTGTCTCATGTGTTTAGTATATCATCTAATGAGGATATGACACATGATTGATAATACCGTCATCAGTCATGACTCATAATATTACTCTTTTTGAATAATAGTACAAGTTATGATTGATAACGGTGTCATCAATTATGTGACGCTTTCTCATTGAAGGAGACTATGTGTCATTGTTTCTTGTGCCTAGCACTTCCTTTATGAGGATGTGACACATGATTGATGATACCGTCATCAATTATTACTCATAGTATTATTTTTTTAAATAATAGTACAAGTCATGATTGATGACGGTGTCATCAGTGATGTGATGCTTTCTCATTGAAGGAAACTAAGGAGACCATGTGTTATTATTTCATATGCCTAGCACATCTTCTAATGAGCATGTGACACATGACTAATGGTACAAGTCATGATTGATGATGGTGTCATTAATTATGTGACACTTCCTCATTAAAGGAGGCTAAGGAGATCATGTGTCATTGTCTCTTGTGCCTAACACATTTTTTAATGAAAATGTGACACATAACTGATGATACCGTCATCAATCATGACTCGTAGCATTACTCTTTTGAATAATGGTACAAGTTATGATTAATGACGGTGTTATCAGTTATGTAGCACTTCATTATTAAATGAGGCTAAAAAGACCATGTATCATTATCTTATGTGCCTAACACCTCTTCTAATGAGGATGTGACACATGATTAATGATACTGTCATCAATCATGACTCATAGCATTACTCTTTTGAATTATAGTACAAGTCATAATTAATGATAGTGTCATCAGTTATGTAACACTTCATCATTAAAGAAGGCTAAGGAGATCATGTATCATTATCTCTTGTGCCTAGCACCTCCTCTAATGAAGATGTGACACATGACTGTTGTTTAAATGAATACCGACCCTTAGGAAGGACAATAATTAGGCAATAATACATGCTTAATTAATAGCTAATCCTAACTTTGTGCAAGATTTGAAGTCACTAAATTAATTATTTCTTTATTAACTTTAGGCAATAATACGTATGCTTAATTAATATATATTTTTATTAATTTTTATAAAATGCAGTGCCACGAGAGCGTGGTCATGGGTCTAATTTTCTTGGTATTTCTCCAAATCACAAGATATACACTGTGAGTTCCTTCATTACATATTTTTTAAAAACAGTTATAATTAACATCTCGTATTTATATTAATAATTAAAAATATTATATATAATTAAATTGGGATTTTGACTTTGCAGTCAAAAAAGAAACCAAAGCTATTCTTGGTATCTGCAGTAGCTCCGATGGTGGTGGTGGTTACGGTCGGCCTTTTTGCCTATTTAGCTCATGTCGAGAAGCAGGGAATTCAAATCGTTAGTTCCCTTTGCCTCTCTTTATTTTATTTTATTTTTATATTATTTTGTATAAAAATTTACCTTGTTGAATTGTTTATGGGGTCGCACTATTCGTACAAAAGGGGTTTACAAAACCCTTTACAGATGCGATTTATCGCGATTTTTTTCATCTTTTCTCTTTCCCCGCCCGTCTCACCCTTGCCTACTCTCGTCGCCGCCTCGTCTCCTATCACTACTGCAACCTCACCGCCATGTTGCTTTGCCGCTATCGCTTCTGCGCTTCTCGCCTTTGCTGCCTTGTCGCTGCTGCCTCTGCGCCTTTTGCCTCTACAGCCTTGCCGCCTCTCGCTCTCGCCTGTTCTCGTCGCTGCCTTGCCTCCTTTTCCCGCTACAATCTCACCGCCTCGCCTTTGCCGCTTTGTCGCCTTTCGCTGCTCGGGTTCTGTAAGGACAAAGGAAAGAGAGAGGGTTTTGGGTGAGGCGAGAGAGAGACAGAGGAAAAAGAGAGTTTTAGGTGAGTTTGAGTCATTTATTATAAGGGTAAATGGGTCATTTCATCAATCTGTAAAGGGTTCTGTAACTCTCTTTCTGTACAAACAGCATTATCCTTGTTTACGACCCTTCTCTTTCAGGTTGGCCTTCCCATCCTTAGAGCCCTATTGTATGTAGCAAGGCCTGCTAGCTGCAAACTAGGGAAGGTACCAAACTCGATGTTATATCTCAATGTCAAGCAGTATCTTGGTGCAGTCGAGCTGTCGGGAATCATTGTTCTGCAACTCGGTTCCCTTATTTACTTTGCAAACTGCACTTAAATGAAAGAAAGGTAAACTTTAATCTTCGATTTTACTTATATATATTTATATATATTTGATTTGTGAACAATTAAGGTTGATGAAGTTTTGCTCTTGCATCTTGTCTTTGTTCAAATTTTTTACCATAATTTTGAGGTGGGCTAGAGATGAAGATGATAAAGAGAATGACAATTGAGCATATTTTGTTGGATTGTGTAATATCCCGAGAGTCTAGAGAAATTAGAATATATCGAGGATAGTGTAAGAAAAGAAACAACACTAGTTGGATACCTTTTGGGCTGAATGTTGGCAAAGAACTCCCAAGTTAAGCGTGCTTGACCTGGGGTAATTCAAGGATGGGTGACCCCCCTGGAAGTTCGTGTAGGCCTATCAGGGTAAGTTGTTCCGGTTCTTCCTATCTGTAACACCCGAGGACAATTTTGAGGATAAAATGATATTTGATAAAGGGCATAATTGGAATTTTGAGAGAAATGAGACTTTAGGGCACACTAACCCAGCTTTGGACGACCGAATTAGTCAATGGGAGAACCTCGGAACCTAGATAGCCCAAGAAAATTGTATAGTATCAACAAGCAATTAAAATTATGATTTTTGGTGATAAAAGGAAGAAGATCGGGAACAATTTTCGGTACACCAAAATACAGCTGCCTATTTAGGTCATATTACCGAATTGCTGTAAACGACGTCCAAAAAGTCAACGGAGAGTGTCAAGGAATAGTATTCGATGTGTAGAACAACCCTTAGGTGGTTTCAGGTTGAATCGAGTGAATTTGAGGTCAAACAAATCAATCGGGTCAAAGTGTAATTTTCTAAAAATGCTTGAGGGAGGTCTAAACGGCAATTTTTCGAAAGTTTCAGGGGAGAAATGAGGAGTACTAATCTTGAGGGTCTTGGTGATAGTGTTAGAAAGATTAGGGGCTTGAGAAAAAGGGCCAAAATGCAAAAGAAAAATTTCAGGGGGCTAAAGTGCAATTTTCAGAAATTGTGCACGTTGATGGCAGATCTGGCCGCATGTTTTGGCCGGAAAATCCAGCCATTTGGCCGTCAAGTCTTGTCAAGGGATGGCTGAGGACTGTCCTGGTGGCGTGAAGAGGAAGCATTGGCCGGAGATCGGCCACGTAGGGGTCGATTTTGGTTATAAATAGCCAAAGGTTTCGGCCGAGGAAGAGGCACCAAATCGAGCCCGTTTTCGAATGAGTTTTGGAGATTGGATAGAGGGCTTTTGGTCTCCAAGAGGTAAGGATTATTTTGGGGGTGGTTTGAAGCATTTTGGTGAAGGTTTGAGGGGGTTTCGAAGTTGGCCGAGGGCTTGAGGCGGTCTGCCACCGCCGACCTGTAAACGGCCGTTTGGGCCACTTTCCGGTGGCCTTTCGGCCTGATTTTGGTGGGGTTAGGATCGATTCTCAAAGGGCTATCGGGGGGTACCGGTTTCACGGCCATCAGAGCACTCGCCGGCGGCGGCTAGAGATTGAAGACGACTGGCGCGTGACTGCCACGCGCCAGTTCAGGCCAAGCAATCCACGCGCCACGCGTGAGGGCGCATGAGACGTTAGGTATTTTCGAATTTTTTTTAATTATTTTAAGAAAATTATTTTATGAATTATGGTACAAGAAAATTTAGAAAAATGCTGGAGGAAATGGTCATTTTGTAATTTTCAAAGTGAATAAGGCTTATAAAAAATAGGAAGAGGTATTGGAAAATCCTTAGAAAATTTTGGGGGATAGGCATTAATTATTTATGAATTTTCATGAAGAGAAATCAGGGAAAAATCTTGGGAAGGTATTTATTAGAATTTTTGGGGAGAAATATGAGGAAAATAGGAAAAAATTATGAAAAATTAGAAAAATAGAAATTGACATGAATTTGGACAAACGTGATGTCTAGGGTATCGTTGAGGCTCGAGGTGAAGTACAAGAGCGTCAGGCGCGAGAATCGAGGTCAGGCACGCAGATCAAGGCAGGCGCACAAATCGAGGCTAACCGCGCTTGTCAATTGGGAATTCGTCTAAATGTGAGTAGTTCTCCTATAAAACTTAATTTACTGTGAGTGGTTCTGCCCGAAAAGATTCCAAATAACATATGCATGGTTTTACTGTGAGTGTTCGCTCCTAAACTTGCTTAACCTTTGGGAATTCGTGCATTAAACGTTGATTTTAAGCATTGATTTTAAGTGATGCATGTTGTGATTTTAAGTGATGCATGTTATGATTTAAGTGATGCATGTTATGATTTTTTCGACCATTGGCTTGTTTTGTGTCGTTCATGTGGTATGTGGGTTGTTGACCGGTGACGAAGCCCGGAATGGCAACACTCGGGATGCGTACCTAGGATTAATGCTTGGTGACCACTTGGGACGGGGCTGAGACGGACTTCACCCTACCGGACCTAAGTGGCGGGGTTGCGAGTGGACACCACCCCGGTTGTTAGCTCAAGTGGCGGGGCTGCGAGTGGACACCACCCCAGGATCCTTTGAGCAGTAGCATTAATGCCGAGGTGACGTCGATTCCGAAGATAGTGCTGACGTGACACTCTTGGGGCTAGGGTTGTGTTTTGGAATGCTTTCGAGTGGGAGCGTAAAGCCTGACAATGACAATGGGGTGATTCCTGGGTTCATATGTCGAGGTTGTCCCTCTTAAGCAGGATCGGGTTGCCAATTGGTCGATTTGGTCGTGTCGCCTTTAGAGAGATTGCATTTTCCCCGGTTAGGGTTAAATGCTGTGTGGGATTCTCTTAGGCTGGTGCATGTTGAGATTTATTGATTTTGTGTACATAATTCTGCATACATTCATGAAAACATTTTCGAACTCTCACTTAGATGATTCAGCATCTAATTTGGACTATGTCCCTGGAATATTCAAACGTTCCAGGTGAAAGCAGTGGCGTCCAGGAAAAGAATGTCGTCAGGATGTAGCAAATACAGTTGGTTTTCGTAGGTTTTGTTTATAATTATGATGTTCAGAAATTATGTAACATTTGATATTTTCAGGTGAAACATCGATTCGATTAATGTAAATAGTCTTATCAGTTGTATATATCTGAGGTTTCGATCTTGCTTCCGCTGATATGATTGATGATGCCTGTCTTAGTCTATTTATTGAATGTTGTTATACTAAGAATCAACGTTCGAGATTGTCGGGAAACGATGAAAGTATGGCTATCGAGGGATTTATGTGGTGTTGATTTAAATTTTCTCGAAATCTCGAATTAACGCACGCTTGGGGAAAAGTGAGGCGTTACACTATCACTCAATCGGGTCGTTATAGGTGGTATCAGAGCCGACCCCCGAGCCTCTGAGCGCGGTGGTGGGGCAAACCTCAGCGAGGAGGCTGAGTCCTGAGGGGGGCATGTAGGCCCCTATGGGGGGTGCGTGTAGGCATCTTAGGCGAATCCCACATCGGCCATGCAAGGGGGAGAGATCTGGAACCGGTTGTAAGGTCGCATGACGAGGACGTCATGTGCTTAAGGGGGGGAGAATGTAATATCCCGAGAGCCCAGAGAAATTAGAATATATCGAGGATAGTGTAAGAAAGGAAACAACACCAGCTGGATACCTTTTAGGCTGAATGTTGGCAAAGAACTCTCAAGTTAAGCGTGCTTGACTTGGGGTAATTCAAGGATGGGTGACCTCCCTGGGAAGTTCGTGTAGGCCTATTAGGGTAAGTTGTTCCGATTCTTCCTATCGCTCAATCGGGTCGTTACAGATTGAGAGGCAAGTTTGATGATCTAAGTAGTAAAGTACAGTTTAATTAGGCTTGGCAAGATTGAACAAGTTTGCATGGCAACAATATTAATGTATATGATGTCTTCTAGATGGCACAATTTTATTTTAATTTTTGTTAGTGAAGTTTGTAATACAACATGAATGTTGCTATGCAAGAGTTACATCTATTGACATAACGGGGGTGGAAACCCTAGTTGAGGTCCTAAAAAATACGGAAGCAAGAGAGATTAAGGTTCCCTTCACCATTCTATAGATCTTATCCATAATTATATATTATAATTGTCATGATATAATAATAATAATGATTTTATATATATTTTTTTCCTTTTTATATGAAATGACGTAATTCATAATCAACTATTCATTGAAAATAAAATTATGTAGTGAACTGGGTTACAATTACAAAGAATGCAACTATTAGGCCGTTCTAATTAAGAAAAAAAAATCCATTAAAGTAACATATGATTACAGAAATGATATTGGTATTTTATTCTAATGACATTTTTTATTCAACATTTTGTAAAACAATAATTTTCCTCCTTACCCTATTAAGTAAATTTTGCAGGGGGGTTTAGCGAACCCTAGGCTTTAAGTCATGGGGAAGTTGATAGTAACAAATTTCATAGAGAAAATTAGGGAAGAAAATGTATTCTTAGGGGTGTACACGGTTCGGTTTGGCCGATTTTGGGTCAAGAAAATTCACCGAACCGCACATGCGGTTTGCACTTGTAAGCAAACCGACTGGTCTAACTTGGTGAGGAGAAATCGCACCGAACCGCACCGCAGATTGCGGTGCGGTGCGGTTCGATTTCCGCGGTTTGCTGGAAATACAACAACTCTTAGTTCACCATCACCAAACTTCTACTCGCTCATCGACTAAGATTTACTCCAAATAATAAAAGCTTCGAACTCATCTTATTTTAGTCAAGATATTGCAGTACCTTGATCGAAATGGCATCGTGAGCTGGTCTGGTGCAGCGGGCGGCAGGGGTTGGTTCGTCGTAAGCTTCGTCGCTCTCGCTTCGGTCGATGTCTAGGTGCGGCGGGTGGGTCAAGTCCATGTTCGTGGCAGTGGCGGCTGGCGGGAGGATGGGTCGATTCGTCGCAAGCTCCGTCGCTCTCGCCTCGGTCGGTATCTAGGGTGCGGCGGGTGAGTCAGCGCCAAGTGCGTGGCAGCGACGGCCAACAGGGGCATGGGTTTGTCGGTGAGAGACCTGGTGCGGCGAGGGGTACGTCACAGTCGCCGACGCCGAGAGACGAAGAGGGTGGGTCTGTCGGTGAGAGACCTGGTGCGGCGAGGGATGCGTCGCAGTGTCTGACGCTGAGAGACGAATAGGGGGAGAGAGGTGATTTGGGGATTTAGGGTTTCTGATTAAACACTCCCCTCCCCCGCGACGTTTCTCATTTATGATTTTATAATTTATATTTTATATTATATATATATTTTAATATAATTAAAGAAAAATCGGGCGATTCGGTTTGAAATCGAACCGCCAATTTTCAAACCGCGAAATCGCGGTTTGGAAAACCTCCAAACTGCATCGAATCGCCTTTTTAAAAAAATCGTGCAGTTCGGTGCGGTCCGATTTGGTGTAGGCGGTTTTTGCGGTTCACCGATTTTTTTGAACACCCCTATGTACTCTTATCAATCGACGATGCAGTAGAGGCATGCAGATTTGCACTCAAAAGATCAAAACAAGCCGACACATTAAGGGTGGAATTATGCAGGTAGAACTTGTAACCCTAAATGTATGTACATCCATCCGTTTAGATTGGGTGGGAAAATATATATATATATATATATATTAGTTATCCTCAAATTTTGTATCAGCTTTCGTGTTTGGTTTTCAATCTTTTAAATAAAATTAACACTTTTTTTTTTGTGTGTGTGTCCTTAGCGGTCCATGTTGGTAAATTTTTTCATTTGATTATATCACAAATATTTAATTTTTATTAAAATGAAATTAATTTTAATTTTTAGAATATAATGACAAATTTAACTCCAAAAAGAAAGTGGAGTAGCTTGGCAGGCACCTCGGCTTATTCAAAATAACGTGTGTAGTTTCCAAAGAATTTCACGAATGTTGAAACTAATGAATCAGGCAGTCATCGATGTCTGCAGTTGTAGTCTTTATTTATTTATTTATCTTATCTGCTACAGCAGCCAGCTGCAAAAGATTTGTTTGGGACCTGTCACCTCACTACAGGGAGCACCGATCGTATCCATCCACAAAAGGCATACAGTCAGCCACCACTTCATCCTGTAAACCAGCCGTTCAGATAACTGAAGGATCCAAAATTTAAGTGTGAAAAGACATTAGGTATTTGAGAAAAATTTGAACTATGGCCAAAACAAAGACCCAAATTTGGTCCAATTTAATTTGTCGGTTTAAAATAAAATTTATACGCCTTTATAACTAATGGTAAAGGAAGTGATAAAAAAATAACTGAAGATGATCCAGTAGGAAAGTAATGACTATAACCAAAATATTCTATTTTCTGAAAAAACAAACTAATTAAGTACATAATAAAAAACGAAAATACTCATCCAAATGATCCCAAAAAATACAAAAATGCCATTGTAAGATATAATCAAATGAAAACACTGACCAATATGGACCACAAGGACAAAAAAAGGCTGATGATTTTATTCAAAAGATTGAAAACCAAACATGAAAGCTGATACAAAACTTGAGGATAACTAATATATATATTTTCCCACCCAGTCTAAACGGATGGATGCCTTTCTTCATTTACATACATTTAGGATTACAAGAGCTAACTGCATAATTCCACCCTTAACGTATCAACTTGTTTTGATCTTTTGAGTGCAAATCTGCATGCCTCTACTGCATATTCGATTGATAAGAATACATTTTCTTTCCCAATTTTCTCTACGAATTTAGTTACTATCAACTTCTCCATGACCTCAAGTCTAGGGTTCACTAAACCCACCTGCAAAATTTACTCAATAGGGTAAGGAAAATGATAGTTTTACAAAATATTGATTCAAAAATATCGCTAGAATTAATGAAATACCAATATCATTTCTGTTATCATCATAAGTTACTTTAATGGGTTTTTTTTCTTAATTAGAACGACATGATAGTTGCATTCTTTGTAACTGTAACGGAGTTTGGTAGATACTTTTATTTTTGATGAATAGTTAATTATGAATTATGTCATTTCATATAAAAAGAATATATGTATAGTTATTATTATATCATGACAATTATAAATTGGGGCGGAGCTAAAAAAATTTTTCAGTGAGGGCAAAATTTATTAAAGAAAAAAATAATATAATAATATAAATATCCTAAAAGTTAACATAATTTATTTAATACCTTATAATAGTTTTTTTGCGATGTTTTATATTTTGATAACGTTGTATAATAAATTCATTATCAATATTTAAAAATATCTCTTTCTCAACATAAACAATCAACCTATCATTCATCCGCTAATCTCCTATTCGATTGTGCAATATTGAATTGTCTAATTTTTTTCCGTTCAAATGATCTATATGAAAAATTATGATTTAGAGGCTGACACAGATCTTTTTGCATATATACTTTCCAGACTTGATCTCGAATATTAATATTGTAATCTAAAATTAAAATTCTTTGTCTAGGATCGATGAGAAATTGTGTAACATCAAAATTAATACTATTTGATTTCTCTTTATTAACATTTTTTACAACTGACAGAGATTTTCGTTTTAAAAATGACTCTTTCAAAATTAATGGCAACCTCTGCTCCCAACATTCATTGACATTAAAACTAAAAGAAATTAACTTATGAATGTACACCACATGAGTGTGAGGAGATTCTAACAAGCTCCATACAACTGGAAAGAATTCAACCATCCAAAACAAAAGTAAGAAACCAATCATCAACCACTTTCTCGTTACAATCACCATGACTCAAATCAGTAGATTTTTGTTAATGTTCAAAAACATTTAATCAACGAGAATTTTTTTAGAATAACATTTATTTGAATGCTACATCTTCTTGTTTGATTTCTAACCAATTAAGTCAAGAGGTAAATTCTTGATTATTTGTTGAGTTGGCAGATTTCAAAGTTAAGCGTTTTATTAATTTTTTATAAATTAAAACTGTTTTATCAAAAATTATTTTTAATCTTTTTCTCTCTCCTTTGAATACTTCACTCAGAATCTTTACTTTTTTGGATAAATAAATTTTTTTAAATTATTTCCAAGCGGATTTGACCTTAGAATAACAAGATTACCTCAAAAGCACATCTCTGACTATGACTCGAGGCGGCAGCGAGCCGCTACGAGCGAGGGCTAGTGCGAGAGAGGGGGAGAAGGATAGAGGGGGTGGGCGGCAGGCAAGCCAGAGAGGAACTGATTGAGGGTGAGGGAGAGTTTCAATTTCAAATATCCAATTTCTAGCAGGCCAGTGCAGGCCAAACTCAATGGCGGGCCAAGGCCCAGTGAGGGCCATGGCCCTCACTGGGCCTACATTGGCCCCGCCCCTGATTATAATAATTATGGATAAGAACTAAAGAATGGTGAAGGGCACCTTAATCTCTCTTGCTTCCATGTTTTTTAAGAGCTCAACTAGGGTTTCCACCCCCGTTATGTCAATGGATGTAACTCCTGCATGGCAACATTCATGTTGTATTAAACTTACAGTAACACAAATCAGAATAAAATTGTGCCATCACTAGCCATCTACAAGAAATCATAAACATTAATATTGTTGCTATGTAAATTTGTTCAATCTTGCCAAGCTTAATTAAACTTCAATTTGCTACTTAATTAGATCATCAAACTTACCTCCGAAATCCAACAAAAGATGCTCAATGTCATTCTGTTTATCCTCTTCATCTCTAACCCACCTCAAAATTCTGGTAAAAAATTTGAACAAAGACAAAGAACGCAAGAGCACAACTTCATCAATCTCAATTGTTCACAAATCATATATATATATATATATAAGTATAAAATAAAAAATTAAAGTTTACCGTTCTCTAATGTAAGTGCAGTTTGCAAAGTAAATAGGGGAACCGAGTTGCAGAACAATGGTTCCCGGCAGCTCGGTTGCGCCGGGATACTGCTCGACATCGCGATATAATGTTGAGTTTGGTACCATCCCTAGTTTGTTGCTGCCAGGCCTTGCCACATACAGTAGGGCTCTAAGGATGGAAAGCCCCACCTGAAACAGAAAGGTCGTAAACAATTCAACAATGTAAATTTTTATACAAAATGATCGAACTCATTAGTGATCAATCACATATCGATGTGCTATATATATAGCTTACGGATAACATGAGGCCAATGTCCATGCTAATGAAGGCGACGCCGAAGAAAGCGACCGTGCAGATGCAGAAATCGAACTTGTCAGTCTTGAAGAGGTGATAGGCCTTCTTGTACTTGATCAAGCCGAACATAGCTGACATGATAATGGCGGAAAGGGCGACGAGAGGGGTGTAGCGAAATAGATGAGCTAGGAAGAGAAGGGTGAGCATCATGCAGAGGGACATCACCACGTTCGACATTGCTGTCTTGCACCCAGCGTTGAAGTTGACAGCGGTTTTGGAGAATGGCCCTGCAGATTAATTAAGAAACCGTCATCTGGAAACGTTAAAAGAAAATCCTTTTATTCGTTTCTCAATCAAATTCTTTATCAGGTTTCGGATAGGGACCTGTAGTCAAGTAACAAGAAGTGAGGGAGCCGACTATGTTCATCAAACCGAAGGCAATCATCTCCTTGTTCCCATCAATCTGTTCATTCTTCATTATGGCAAAGCTCCTTCCAATTGCTATTCCCTCCTGCAGTAATATTAATATTTTAATTTTAACATTGTATATATATATATATATAAATACATATGTTTGGAAACAACTGTATATAGTTAAGGAGTTACCCATTTGAACATTAATTATGACAAAGTAGGAAAAAGCGTGATTTTAAATTTTAATGTTGAAGTTCTTGGTTCTTACAGCAAGAGCCACCATGGCAGTGATGATCCCAGCCTGCAGAGGGGCTGATATGTACTTAGTGTCAAAGTTTAGGTCCTTAATGGAAAGCGGATTCAACCCTTTTTTCAGGTCACCAACCTGCAATAACAAGCCCAAAGAAAGTTAATTTGGAAGATTTCTAAAAGACAAAATTAAAGAAAATAATTCACTTGCTTTTAAGAATAATAAACTAAAAAGGTTGTCCCTTTCTTCGGCATAAATGTATTTGTTCTCTTCTCTTTTATTCAATTAAATAAAAAATATATATAATTCAAGCTTTAAGATCATGAGTCCCAGTAATTTCTTTTGCCATTCAGTCTAATACATCTATAAAATTTAGTCTATACATATATAATGTACATGATGGATAGGTTACCGTGCATGTTTAAAAAACCTGAGCTAGCTATTCTCATCATTAGTCCAAATAAATGATATAAGCGTTTTTAGATTACTTTTTTGCCCTTGTACATGAACAAATACAGAATCCAGAACCTATACCTAGCATATGGGGATGTAAGTACCTGGCTTTAGGCCGGCCCGTCCAGCCCAAGCCCAATATTTGGGCCGAACAAGATTCTATGGATTGGCCTAGTTGGAAATGGGCCAAAGTGAACAAAAAATAGGAAAAACAAGGCTTTAGGCCGGTCCACTGGTGTGATTTTGAAAAGGACAAAAAATAGGAAAAACAAGAGAAGGAAATTTTTGTTGGGTGTGTAAAGTGACCTATTATCTAATAATTAAAATTTGATCACATTATTAAAGACTTTTTAATTTGGTTTTATTATTTATTAAATAAAAAGTTATTTTAGTCTTTTGTTACCAGATTAATTGTGAAGGAAAGTAATTAATGATTAATTCAAAGCTCAAAATACAGATTAGTAAAAAAAATAAAAAAAAAATAAAGAGAGGCAATGGGAACTAACAATTTGAATTCCATGCTTCTCCGCATGAGCTAAGTAGGCAAAGAGGCCACCGGTAACCACCACCACCATCGGAGCTACTGCAGATACCCAAAATAGCTTTGGTTTCTTTTTTGACTGCAAATTCAAAACCCTAATTTAATTATATATTTAATTATTAATATAAATACAAGCTATTATTCACAACAATTTTTAAAAAATACATGAAGAAGGAACTCACGAAATATCTCGTGACTTGGAGAAATACCAAGAAAATTATACCCACGACCACACTCTCTCCTCGCCACTGCATTTTACAAAAATTAATAAAAATATATAAAAAATAATTAACAAATTAAAATTTCATATAAGTGCATCATGTGCTATGATATACTATTGTTATTAATTAAAATAATAAAGATTAGGGTTGGAAGGGCCTTCGTTTAAGCAACAGATGCTATAGAAAAAACCGTGGACGGATACGTGGGGGAGTCTAAACGTCATGGTAAATCCCGAAGAAAGTGATGGAACAACAGAGAGAAAATTATTTTGATTATACATATTAACATAATTTAATAGTTATATATTTTAAAATAACAATTCATTCAAATGAGATTTATATTATGTATGGCCGTAAAACCTCCTTTCTGTTGCTGAAGATTGAACGTAAAACCGAAACTACGTCAGTTTTGGTGGTGAAATGCTTCAATCCAAGCATGCCCTTTAGCTGTTGCAGGCAGATCAGCATGGCGGTGCCGCCCATGAATCCGGTGATCGCCGAATGCGATAAGAAATCCACCAATATTCCTAGCCTGCACGAACATCACTAAAACCTGTAATTAATCACTGGAGATTATAATAAATTTGTAGAGATTCAATTGTCACTTTAAAGTGTGAGTATATATATGTGTGCGTGTGTCTGTGTGTACATCAGCTTCTTCCTTAATTTCGTCGAAGATCTCACCTCAAAAAGCCCATGGCCGTTTGAAGGAGACCTGCGAATAAGGTGGCCGTGAAAACCAGGCGAAGATACAAGTCCGGATTATCATTTGGCGACACTTTGTCTCCGATCGTCGAAGATATAAGCAAAGAACAGGCCGCCACGGTCCCAACAGCAACATGCTTGGAGCTGCCAAACACGGCATAAACAAGAGGAGGAACAAAGCTTGAATCTGCATATACAAACATATTAAAACACGATTTGGGGTTTTTTTTTAATTAAAGCAAAGCCAATTACCACCTTCCATGTACTAAAAATGACTCTCATGATTTTGTGATCTCTTCCCAAATTTTTTGAAAATTATTTAGTATCTATGATTTATAGTATTACTGTGTTATTATTAATAATCAGTCGCCATCAAAGAAAGCTCCTACCGAATATTGACTTATGACTGCAGGAGTGCATTGCCGCTTTAGCATTTCCTTTTCAAAAACTTGTTATTTTTGTTTTTACGTAAAAAAATCTGTAACTTTAAGATTGCAATTAAAGCATATGTTAATTAGTCGACGGAAGGGCTTACAGAGGCCGATGACCGGAGGGACGTTGGCGAGCTTGGCGTAGCTGATTCCTTGGGGAATGGCGAGGCTGGCGATGGTGATTCCGGCCAGAAGATCGTACCGGAACAGCCGAAGGTTGTAGTTGGGGAGCCACTGGAAGATTGGGACGAAGTATTGGATTGCTTTCTTGGTTTTACCGGAAAATTTCTGGTTCTTGAAGTCGTGGAACGGATCGTCGGGGAAGAGAGTCTCCTTGACGGCCGCCTTGAATGTGGTGGCGAAGCTTCTTGGAGCGGCGAAGCTCACCTTCTGGTCGGCGGATTCAGCTGGACTTGCCATTGCCGGCCGCCACAGAGAGAGATATAGAGCAATAGAGAGAGAGAGAGAGAGAGAGAGAGAGAGAGAGAGAGAGAGAGAGAGATTGTTGTTCGTTTGAAGTGGTGAAATGTGCGTATTTATAGACGTATTGCCATGGGAAAAACCAAGTGGATAATAAACATTGGTAGGGGTAATTGCGTGACATTGGACGGCCACTTATTGAGTTGATTTCCAAAGATAAAACTATAATTGTCCCAGAGTATATGTCACTTGTAAGAATGAGTGTTATATTAGTGTTAATTTGTTAAAACACAAATTCAAATCTTTTCTTTTATAGTGAGGTAAGAAGTCATTCTTATAATTTATATTTTTTTTCGTAATCAAAGGTACGAGTACAAGGGTCACATTCTAAGATAAAAACTATAATTTAATGGTTTCAGTCAATTGAGTGCCACATCCCTTGTTAAAATTATTTTTTTACAAAATTATATTATTCATTATAAAATAATTTTTAATAACAAAAAATAATATAATATAATATAATATATTATTTATTAATATATAATACAAAATGCAACATCGAATATCTTTTCAATTGTCAAAATTGAGTATATAAAATATTTGGATATATTATTCATGCAACTATGAGTTAGACAATTTTAAGAGACTGAAATGAACGAGTTATATATGGTCTAAGACTCTAAACCCTATTTTCATGCATTATCGTACCTATTTGTATGACACAAGTCAACATATTAAAATTTTCATAAATTAAAGGAAAACTTATTCCTTTACAGTTAGACTTTTTTTTTTTTTTTTTAAAGCCTAGCAATCTAAGCTAGTTAATTGGCAAAATATTCTAAAGAATATTTTTTTTTGTTAAGTTATTTAAAGAATGTTCTACACTTCTTAGCCATGCTAGGTTCTGTAGTATCTTATAAATATTAAAATTATGGTGAGTGTGACATTAAATAATTTTATAAAAATTCTGACATTCTTTAAGAAACTTGGAGAATTTATAGAATATGAAAAATAATATTTACTCATATTTTTTAACACAAAATCTATCCATAATAATGAGGTCATGCATTCTTGTATCATGGGTCACTTTAATAATTATTTTTTAATTAATTATTTTTTCATATACTCCAGTATAATATGTAAAAATTAAGTGTTTTGGGTTACTTAGAAATGAAGATAATTTAAGAGGAAGTATTTAATTCAAATGTGAGATTAGGTTATTGTGACTATCACAAACCAACCGTAACAGTTGATAAGAATATACTCAAAAAAAAAAAAAAAAAACCAGTTGATAAGAATGTTTTTATTTTTTATTTTTTAATCATGTTCAAAGAGTGCACGCTTGATAATTCATAATTAACTTATAATGTTAGATTAATATAATAAAGTATAATATTATAATTATATTAAATGTTATGTCATGTATTAAATATCAGTAACAATTGAGGTTCTTGTCCTGGTATAAAACAGAAGTGTCACCCGTCTACACTATATGGAGGCATTGGCCATTTGGCCTACCACTGCCAAGCCGACAAGTTTGATATGATTGGCTTTAAACAAAGTTTCTTGAATCAATCAATACTCTCTCAGCTGTCTTCTGCCATGCAAGGAATAAATGAGAAAACGCTAAACAAAAATGAGGGGGTTCAAAAATGGGTGGGGGGTGGGGGGAGACTTCTTGTGTATAGTGAGTATTGATTTAGTCATTGTGTTTGATTGAGTCACTATGATTAATTCTTTCACATTCTGTTAGGCCGAGTGTAGGGGCATCTGGGGTGATCGATTCACCTTTTGAGACAAAAAAAATGCTAAATAAGCCCCCGAGGCGTAGCACAACAGTTCTGGTGATTCACATGAGAAGTCACTTCGTTATGGTTTAAGTGATTGTTTTGGGATCGAAATCGATTATCATTGAGTTCCCTGATTTATCCTTTGCACTTTTTGTTAGGGCTCGGGTGTGTGGGGCGCCCACGAGGAGGCATAATCCCAAGAAAACACTAAACAAGCGCCCCCAAGCGCCCCCAGGGCATAGCCTAGCGATTAGGGGCAACTCCAACAGATGGGTATTTTGCTCTCACATTTGCGAGTGTACATGGGATCGAAACTTGGCCGCTGGATTCTTGATTTACTCCTCCATCGTACTATGGGGCTGATTGGTGGGGGCACCAATGATAGGGCATAATCTAAAAAAAAAAAAAAACCACTAAACAATAGCCGTAAAGTATAAGAGTAATTAAAGGTCCCAGAACACAAATTAAATGGTTAAGTTACGATAAGTTGGGATTCACATCAGTAAGTCGTGAGTTTAATTTTTTGTCTTGAAGCATAGTTTCCATTGCGATTTACCTCCTCTGCTGAAATCAAAGAAACAAACGACAAGAAATCGTGCAAGGACAGTAATCCCAAGGGGAATTAAAGGAGTATGGATGTTCAAATTTTAGTGACATTTTGGAAGGCAACATTTAATGTTGAAAGATAAGTCGTCCTCATGGAGGTAGGGTTATTGTGTGCCCTGTTGCTTTTACGAGAGTCTCATCCATACGACATGAAGGTGAGTTCCATGGGGAGAGAAGCTGCTTTTCGAAAATCCACTCCAAATGTGTATAAATTGTGATCGCATCTGGATTAATCCAGAAAGCGAACTAGAGGGAAGGTCGCTCTCTCTTAGCACTACTCGGGCAAAGCTCAATACCTAGATTATATAAAAAAAAAAATACTAAACAAACACAAAATGCGAGTCCACGGAGGAAAGCGAGCAAAATGCAAAAGAACATCTCCTTCTTAATCTGTTTTGTAATGTATTATATATATGTATATATATATATATTATTAATTATTTGTTAACTTGCCTAATTCCCACCTCCAACCAATGAATCTCATCGATGTGTTTTTTTTCTAGCCGTTCTTCCTTCCAGTTTCTAGGAATCATTAATCTCCACTCGTTACCAATAACACCATTGACAAACCAGGGTGACGTTGAGTGTTTTACTAGTCAATTATTGTGAGTGAGATGGTTATGAGTTTGAATAGGTTTAACAAGTGATTTGGATTAGTTTGGTTTAGACTCTTTTTAATCTGATTTCTGAAGAATTATGTAAACTTGATTGGCATTATCCAAGTTTAGATTAATAAATTGAGCCAATGAGCCATTATAAAAGCCACTAAAAATTTAGTCTTTAACTCTAAAATCTTTTTTTTTTTTAGTTAATTATGAGCTTGTTGTAATTTATCGTTGTTGGGTTCTTTTATTTTTGTATTTATTTTTAATATCATAATTTGTACATCATCTATAATAGATATTTGTGATTTGGTGTGTTATAGGTTTTGATTACAAATTTTGGGTCCAAAGTTATAGACGTGCACACGATTGAGTTGATTTTGATGAGTTATACTAAACCAGACCATTTAATTAACTTAAAATCACTCTTAGTTCTAACTACTTTTAATTCACTTGCCTAATTAATGAACAGTCCATCAAGCACATTTAGAGGCTGCAAAGGTTTCTCTTGCTATTGTGTTATCAATGGTGATGTATATATCTTTGAACTTATTACAAAGAGAGACAGTATCATTTTCTTATATTAACTGTCACTTTTAGAAACACATCAAGTAGTAGCATTCCCCCAAAATTAAACTATATATAATAGCCTATATCTCTTCTTCACCAAATAAACCTCCCCCAGTTGGCCATGCACAAGAAGAAACTATACTACGTAGTTGTTACCTGCTTGAATGTGATAGTGTGCAACATCATGAATAGCTTGATATATGTACATAGATTTAGAGAGACAGAGAGAGAGAGAGAGAGAGTTCAATATGTTCAAGTTTGAAACGCAAGCTGCAACTATGAGCTATGAAATCTAGTGGCAATAATTTCAGAACACTGTTAGATGTTTCAATAGTCCCAATCAATACGTCGATCAAACAAGCATCAAAGAGGAAGAGTAAAGGAAAAGGTTTATCTGTAAGAAGGTCAGGACAAAGCTTCTGTGGGGCTGCTGGCGTCATGCTGCCCTCTCTGTGGAATTAGCCAAGGAGTCACGGTTCACAGATGTCTGTTTCCGATAGGATGGCCAATTCGGAGAGTTCCAGGAACAATTTGCGACGTTAATAAGACAACTCGATCGACACTTATTTCTGTGTCAATTTCACATCTTGATTAGCCCTCATCCTAACGGAGAAAGCCAATCAATTGCGCAAGCCACTAATTTGTTAGTGTTCACTCCCCAGATAGACTTTAAGGGCTTTAGTTGCAGCCTGGCCTAACGTAGTTTCACTTTGAAGTGACAAAAACAAAAACAAAAAAAAAACAAAAACAAAGGAGCCTGGAAATTAAATTTAAATTTAGTGGCAAATGTGTTCAATTTGTCTCCTGAAATCTAATAAAGTGAACTTTTAGAGACAAAAGTAATAGAGAGAATAGTGTTTTTGCCTCTAAGAATATTCTTAAGAGGGTAGATTCTTAAGGGCAATTAATATTACTTTTGACTCTAAAAGTAATAGAGTTAATTTTTCAAACTAAGTTATTAGAGGTATCACAAATAGTATTTTTGCCTCTGAAGACAACAAAATCAAATTTTAGAGCTAAATTATTGGGGATAAATATTGCATAAGTGTTGAAATGTCTCAAGTATTTGTCTATCAATTTTATTCTAAAGTATTTGATTAGTTGCTGGTCATGGATTCTTCGAATTTAAAGAAGAAAAGATTAATCTACTTGCTCGTAAATTCTAACACATGTATTAATATTTTAGTGTAATTAGAAAAGATTAACATATAACGGTCATACCGAATAAAATCTAAAGAGTGAAATAACATATTAGATTTATATGTGTTTTTTTTTTCTATAATTAATATCTCTTAAAATTCAAACAAAACTGTTATTATTTTGAAAGCCCATATGATTGAAGACCAACTTTCCGTATTTACACTCATATAATAATACATTATTAATATGGGTATTAACTAATCAGATACTCAAATGGATCTGAATTATTAAAATGCAAATGAATTAAATTCTCAACAACCATATATATATATATATATATATATATATATGTATGCTTCTCCCCACCATAATTAATCATGCTGGACAGGGGCGGAGCTATGTACCGCCAAGGGTAGGCAGTTGCCTACCCTGCATTTTCAAAAAAAAAATACTGTATATAATAAATTTTTTTTTTTCTAAATATCCACTGACCCACCCCACTCACCCAATCTTTATTTTCTCACTCTCTCACCTACTGGAACAGTTAGATGCCTCTAATCCATTTATACCCGTGTTGGATTTGGTTAGAAGTTTAATATTAGATTTACGAAGATTCTATCATTGGATTTTGCTTCTTTTTTAGTATGTTGGTCAATGAGTATAAGAGTATCAGGTGGTTACCTCTGATTGTTAGAAATCACTGTTTATGGTGATTGGTGGCTACTCCTAGTGCATTTACATGCATTGAATTTGGTCGAAAGTTTAAACTTAAATCTACAAAATTTAACTATTAGATTTTTCTGTTGTTTGGGTATATTGATTGATAAAAATAAGGGTGTCGGATGGTTGCTTCTGATTGTCGAAACCCACTGGCCACAGTGGTTGGTAGCAACTGCTAGTGCATTTTTCAATTCTACTCGAAAATTGAAAATAAGATATGTGAAAATCTAACCTACTTTTCTTTTATATATGTTAACCTTCCTTGGTCATTTCTTTATTTGTGTTTTAATTAAAGGAATTATTATTTTTTTTATTTTTTGTTATTGATTTGTCAATTATATATTTGAAACTAAGGTAAAAAAAAAGTATTTTTTGTCATGAAACTAATGTAGTCTTTCCCTTTCTTGGAATGACAAAAGAAAATAAGGTGAGACACAAGACTCAATAAGTATATAGCAAAGAGAAATATCGATAGATTAATATATGAAGGCATGAATAATTCAGAGTTAAGAGAAAATCACTACCCGACATATAAACATCAACTGGGTTCATGCCTTTTACACTTGACAATAACATCCTCAAAAAAATACAATTTCTTATATTTTAACTAAACACATTTTTCAAGGTGAGCCATAAGTCTCGGCAAGTGTATAGAAACAACCAAAAATAGATATGATCGGACTTTCCTTGAACATCAAGCATATCATGCTATATATGGAAACCCATGTCAATCTCATATACACAAACGACACACAATCCAAACCATGTGGTTATATAACACAATATTCAACCACAACATAAATGCATAGATGCACACATAGGGTCTTAGGGCACACATAACATGCAAACACTAGCACCTAAGAATCGGTATACAAACCTGTTAGCAGTCAAGAACAAGCTACCAAATCAATCACATGAGCCCAAGACTCTCATACCACATCCGTAGATATTATATCCATCATCGTCGTCATCATATGCCACAACACTCACAATCTCATCAAGGTCACAAGCTGTTGTGGGTCTCAAACCCCCTAGTCTTATGCATCAGAAGATCCAACTGTTGTGGCCCTCCACCCACAGTCTTACGCATCACATGATCTAGCTGTTGTGAGCCTCCACCCATAGTCTTATGTACGCATCACAAGATTTAGCTACTGTGAGCCTCCACCCACAATCTTACACATCACAAGATCTAATTGTTGTGGGCCTCCACCCACAGTCTTACACATCACAATCACAAGTCATTTCCACCACCATTACCACCATGCAGTATAATTACATAGACACACTGCCATACAAGATATGCACAATTTCATTTTCATATCATCATGTTTAATTATAATCAAACATTTTTTATGTAATTCATGTGTATGCCATTACACAATTAAATACCTGAATACATGTAAGCTCTTAAAACATAGCTCATACACATGGCCATACTATGAATGCACCATAGTAATTACTGTCATGCTTAACATACTTCATATATGCCATATTCCTACCATCATAATCAATTTCACATGCAACTTATATAATCACAGTTATAAGGCATACTATGGTCAATTATCCTTAGTGTTTTATGGGTGTACTTTCTTTACTAAAGGCCCTTATCTATCATACAATTATAGGGACATTTCAATGTATCTGAAATTTTTATATGCATTTCACAACTTAATTCATGCAACCTCATAACCACATTATCATTCCTGTCTTACTTCCAAAGCCTTTAAGTCTACTTGCATCATTTAGTATTTAGATGGAGTTAATCACGATAATAAGAGCACAATCAATATATTATACATACCCTCATTTTTTACCCACTAATATTCTTGGTCATTTCACACAATTCAACATTCAAATAGGAACAAATGTTAAGGAAGGAGAAAACTACAAATCAAGTATATATTTCAAAGAAAGTCCACATACTCAATAGTTGTCCAAATGGTTTAAATCCTATACCAAATCGAAGCTTATCAAGTTGAGATTACATCGCAAAAAGCAGATCTCAGTTTCGATATTTCTACAAAGATTTATGCTCAAAAGAGAGCAAGGTGCGCAGAACTCCTCGTGCTGAAAAATGACTAAATATCTTAGGTTGACCGAAGTTCAACTTAGGTCGACAGAAGTTGGATAGAATGTTGGATTTTAAGCTTCAGTCGACCAAAATCTAACTTAGGTCAATCGAAATTGGCCAGAATGAGAGTTCTAAGTTTTGGTTGACTGAAGTTGGACAAAATGCTTATTCATGGTCTTAGGTCGACCGAAGTGGAAACTTCAGTCTACCAAAGTCATGATGAGGGCTCACGAACAAACACCTATGTGAAACAAAAGAACACATAAGATACACCCAATCCCATAGCTGTTTTCCTAATCCACAAATGTCATTCTTTGAAGGAAAACATGGGGTGAACAAACCCCATAGAGACTATCAATAAGACTCAACAACATTTTAAGAGAAAATTCATAAATTTTGAAAGAAAATGAATAAAATCCATTAACTACAAAAATGGTCCTCAAGACTACCACAAAGGTAAAAGCAATAATCATTTATAAAAAAGAAACATCTCAGCCATCATTTAGAGGAAATATATATTGGATGATTTCTTTTAAAAGAAGAAGAAGAAGAGTAGGAACTTGCCTTAAGTTGGTTAGTGATCAAAGAGAAGAAGAAGAACCAGTTGCCACCTCCATTACTTGGGCTCCCAACAGCAAGAAAAAAAAGAAAATGGAAGAAGAAGTTCTCTGGAGGACAAAGATAAAGTGAAGAAGAAACAAAACAAGACAAGGAGAGGGTGTTAGAACGGGAGGTGCTATGGCACACACCAAGAGGGGGGGTGAATTGGCTATTTTAAAAACTTGGTAGAAACTTAAAATCCTTTTTGACCCAATTGAGGTTTTAGTGAATTAAAACATTTAACATACAAAATGAAAGATGTAAGTTTACACAAATAAATATGTGAACCAAGTGAGGAATAATAAAATGCTTGGAAAGATAAATATATCAAAGAACACAAGCACAAGAAAACACAAAGATTTATAGTGGTTCGACTTATCCCAAGCCTAATCCACTACCTTAGCTCCTCACTAAGGATTTTTCAAACCATCCACTAAAACCCCCTACTTAAACCAAGTAGGTCCTCTAGTTCGAGACTAGGAATTACAACCTCCCACTCAAATGGGCCCTCTAGTTATACAAGCTAGGAAAATAACAACGATACAAATGAAAGAGAGAAGCTAAGAGTTAACACTCTTAGTCACAAGTTCTCTCACAATGAAAACTAGGCTTAAGAATAGATTTATAATGATAGAACGAAGCCTTGCATAGAAAAATGTAAAATTGAAAGCACAGAGAACACTGGAAGCACGAGTAAAATGTTTTGTAATATTTAGATCATCTCGTTTCCGTCCATTAGCCACTCCTTGATCATCCATGAGTTGTATATATAAGCATCCATAAAGATTGAAGAAGAAACTAGCCGTTTTTGTGACCGTTGGAGTTGAAAAACTAGCCGTTATAAAATCTGTGAAGCACAATAGTCGACAGAGAAAAAGATTAGTTGACTATTTTTAGATGTAAAACAAGAAATAGTCAACAGACAAAACGAATAGTCGACTATTTTATAACACAAAATTTCAATAGTCGACAGACACATTCCAATAGTCGACAGATGCTGAAGTATGAAGAAATTTTTGAAATTTATGAACAAAAATAGTCGACAGATCAGAAGGCATAGTCGACTATTTTTACTCGATAGCCGACAGATGCTAAAATAGTCGACAGAACAATCAAAATAGTCGACTATTTCAAAGCATAGTCAACAGAATGAACCTGATAGTCGACTATTCTTTAGAAAAACTTGAATTTTCAATACATTCTTATTTGATTCTTTAAAAACTCATTTTGATTATCTTTAAAGCAAGTTGAGATTATCAAAAGTATAATTTGAAACAAATCATTCTCAACCATACTCAATATTTCTTTTATAAGTTTTCATATCTTGCTTCAAAACTTATATACTAAAAATTCATTTTCTTATATATAATCCACATCCACATAGTAGAAATTGATTTTCATATAGTCATTTCTCAAAACCATTCATATAGACATTTATCAAAACCATTTCATTACTAAGAGTAAAATATTCAAAAGTATATTTATTTTGAGTTTAAAACATACTCAACCAACCTCAATCATTTCTCCTACATAGATTTTCATAACTTTGCTTCAAAGAGATTAAAAGATTGATTTTCTCATTCACATAGATTGAATTTCATATATTGATTTTCATATAGTTATTATCAAAACTATTTTATTATTCAAGAGTAAAATATCAGAGGGAAGGGGTATGGCCTTCACTTCTGGCCCCCAACTGCCCCCATCTCCCTTTTTCTCATTCCACATTTGCCCCTCAATTGCACACACACACAAATATCCAAATCCCATTTTGGTTTTTTGCTAATTTTTTTTTTTTTTTTGCCTTTTCTTTATTCCACTCATTTGCAAAATTCTCACATTACCTTTACCCTTTTTTTTCACACACAATACAAAATATAAATTAGTCATTACACCATCTCATTTTTTATTTAATTAAAACAACACATTTTATGCACATGAACTCAAGCCCACATCAATGGCCCAACACATTTATTAAGCCCAGTGGGCTAACTCTTCAACTTAGGCCCAACCCATTTTATTTAACTTAAATAAAATATAACATAATTTGCACTTAGCCTTAACCCAATTTGTTGACATGATCAACCCAATTTATAATTCATTTTAATCTTCTACTTACATTTCATTTTCCCATGAATTAACACTTCCATTAATTTACCTTTTTATAAACACAAAATATTTTGACCCATTTAATTTGGACAATGCGCAAAATGCATCACATAATAAAATTATATTTTTCATACAATTCTAAATCGATTAATAGTTCGTTACAAAGATATTGATACGTTTGCTAGGGTATAAGGCAAGAAAGATTAATTTGTTTTTTTTTAAATTCAAATAATATATGACAAGCAACCAACTAAACTTTTAAAACAAAAAGAAGATCGTGTGTTTTCAAGGAACTCAAAGATACAATCAAACAAAATCGTCTTTTAGAGGCAATTAAACGCATCTACCATTAAAAATAAATTTTGTTGTCTTTAAGAGACAAAAATACTATTTGTGATACCTCTAATAACTTAGTTTGAAAAATCAACTCTATTAGTTTTAGACTCAAAAGGAATATTGTCCTTGATAATCTACCCTCTAAGAACATAACTTGGTTGGTCTAAGCCATCCCTAATGATAATCCCTATCCCAATTCGTACTGTATTATAAATAATTTATTTTGTATTCTAATTTTATCTCAAAAATTGTGTACTTTCCAATCACACTCTTTATTTTATTTATTTATTAATAAATTTTAATTCTATTTTAATTATTTATTAATAATCAATTACACACATTATTATTACATAATTATAATAATTAAATTTATTTATCTTAAAATCAAATAGAGCAAAGTCTTTCACCACAGTCGAGAGTTCAATGTATCACTAACGAAGCCAAAATAATTGTTATGAGTATGCTTATGTACTCTATATAATTATTTTGATAAATATTCTAAAATTATCGGTATAATTGTTAATCTTAAACTACCAAACCCAATATATAATCCTTATATAGAGAACTTCATGAATTGACGGCCTTTCTAGCGTTCATTGTTCACTATTCCATTACTAGTTTCTCCTAACAGTACAGTGTATATAATTAGGAAAGCAGAATGCAAGTCAAACCCTTTGTTTACCCGAGTTAGACCAGGGAAATGTTCCAATGTTATGCACCAATGGTTGAATATTTTTTTCTTCAGGTTTATTCGGGGATTAATGGAATTCCATGTAGTCTCTACTATATCCATGTGTTCTTGTACAAATTGTTTTAGAGAAATTCTATTTGTAGCCATAATTTTTATTTTTCGTAACCAGCGTAAGAAAAATTTTATTTTTTACTATTTACAACTAGAGTGATTTCTTTTTGCAACCATCCACATTCCAAACATACCCTCCAAATACTTATCCCTCAAAATATATCCCCACGTACAGCAAACTCACTCTATTATTCAAATAGCAGCAACTATAACTAAATGAATATAAATCAACAAAAAATTATTAATATTTTTAAAAATTAAAATAATTTTTTAATATTATCAAATAACATGCATCTATATGATTTATATTTATAAATAACATAATTTATAATATCAATCACTAGTTCAATAACATAATTTACATATACTACAGATGAATTAAATTAATAGATTCAGAAGAAATATAACATATATATGTATTTAATATATATATATATATATAAGGCTATGTAATATGAAATCATTCTCATAGTATTTATAATATTATAATTATATTTTATAAGAAAATTAAAATTTTATTATATATATATACATACATATTATATGTATAATATGCATAGTTATAATTATATCTAATTATATTACATAAACTATTATATATATTATAATATATAAAATATATATATATATATATATTCTCCTGAGGTTCAGGAGAATTGAATTCTCCCGAATTTCAGTGTTCGGGAGAATTCATTTTCTCTGAATTTATAAATTCGGAGATGTTGAGATCTCTTGAATTTTGGGGTTTAGAGATTGGGAGATGTCTCGAACTTCAGGATTGGAAGAACTTCAAATTATCTGAACCCTAAAGTTTGGGACATCTCCCAGGCTTCGAACCTTGGGATTTGGGGCTTCAAGGCACCCTTGAAGGATATTTTTTATTTTTTAATTAATCTTATTTTTTTAATTCATTTGTCGTGTATGTAAATTACGTGATTTAATTCATTAGTAGTATGTAAATTATGTGATTTAACTAGTAATGGATGTTATAAATTATATTATTTTTAAAAATAAATTATATAGATACATGTTATTTATTTTAATTTTTAAAAATGTTAATAATTTTCTACTGTCAAGATTTGAGAGAATTCATTTTCTCCGAATCGATAGATTCAGAGTTCTTAGAACCTCTCAAATTTTGGAGTTCAGGGGGGGGGGATGCCCCAAACCCCGAGGTTTGGGGGTTGGGAGATGCCCCGAACCTTAGGATTCGAGGCATCCCCCAACCCCCAACCCCAAGGTTTGGTGGATCCCTCAAAGGTTCGGGGCTTCAAGGCATCTCGAATGATATTTTTTATTTTTTAATTAATCTTATTTTTTTAATTCATTCGTTGTGTATATATATAAATTATGTGATTTAATTCATCCGTAGTGTATGTAAATTATGTGATTTAACTAGTGATCGATGTTATAAATTATGTTATTTTTAAAAATAAATTATATAGATGCATATTATTTGATAATATTGAGAAATTATTTCAATTTTTAAAAATAAGATATTATATAAGTGAGAGATATTTCTGGGAGATCTAGAGTTTGGGCAGTTAGGGATGCCCCAAACCCCGAGGTTCGGGGCATCCCCCAAGCCCCAAAGCCCAGGATTCAGGGCATCCCCTGAACCTCGAAACTCGGGGTATTCCCAGCCCCCGAACCCCGAGGTTCGGGGCTTCAAACAGTGAATGGACATTTTTTATTTTTTAATTAAACTTATTTTTTTAAATTCACCCATCGTGTATGTGTAAATTATGTGCTTGAACTAGTGATAGATGTTGTAAATTGTGTTGTTTATCATTGAAATAGGAATACTCGTTATCTTCTTCATCAAACTCTGCGTAAACATTTACAAATAATAATCTTATATCGGTAATAGTAATTATTGATAGTAACTGATAATTAGCTATGGTGAGAATAATTGGGCTGAGTAATATTTGGTGTTGAATAATAGTGGTTGTGTAATGTTCGATGTTGAATAATAGTGGTTGCACGATATTCAGTTGTGGGTGAGTAAAGTGGTTGTGGCGATGATGGTCGAGAAAGTAAATACACGCGCGTGAAGAGTAATGATAGGTGATTAAGCGTCAAATATTTAAATAAATGGCAAATATGAGTTTTCATCTTAGAGTACTTTAAGAATATTAAAAGTAGGTTGCAAAAAGTAAAACGTTTGATTGCAAAAAGAATTCCCATTGTTTTAACACAGAGAGGTAATGACGAAAATAGCCCATAACTGAAGGGCCACGACCCCTTCGGACGGTCCACCCTTGGGAGTCCCCAAAATAGCCTTCCCATAACTGGCTTCTGGTGAATGGAGAGTCAAATCAATGACATGCCAAAGGGGTAGGAAATCAAGATTAAAACTCCCATACGTTGAATAGGAATAGAGAGGGATTTGAATCTGAAATTAATTTATAAACTCAAGTTACAGAAAATGAGGATTTCACTGATATATATAAGATCAGCGAGCCTCTTACATAAACGCAAGCCCATACCAATTACTTAATATAGAATAAACGCTTAACAACAAGCTAACAGAAAATACTAAACACATAGAAAAGGCTAACTAAAATCAGTTAGTCATGTCACGTGATCTCCAACATAGTGTTGCCACCGGGATATTGGTTCAAGGGTCAGTAAAATTTTAGTTTAATTTGAAATAATATAATTGAATCAATTGAAATTGTAGATTTGATTCACTTCAAATGAAGGATTGCTTCAGTTCGATTTTTAATTTTGATAATTTTATTTATTTTTGTTGACTTTAATTTTTTTTTAAAAAAAATAAAATAAACAAACCGATCAAGATATCATTTTTACTCGAATAAAAGAATTTTTTTAATTGAGTAATATAATTTTTACTCAAATAATAAATCTTTTAATTAAATAATATTTTAAATTAATTTTTTTTACAAAAATTAATCGAGTAAAAGTTATTCTTAATCGAATAATATTCTTTTTATTTAAATAAAACTTACTTTCCATTTTTTCAGACGATTCAATTTTTTTCATATTTTTTTAATTTTTACTTTATCTAATTTTTATATTTATTTTGTCAGTTGAATTTAGTTTTTATACAAGTTCAATTATTTCGATATCAACATTTTAAGAATTATCAAATCAATCAAATGTTCACCCTAATTGATTTTAAATAAGATTAAATATTTTAATTGCAAAGAGATGAATTTTTTGTTTTTTATGATGCTTTATCATGGGTGTCCCGCTGTTCAGTCTTTTGATTTTGATAAAGGAGATAAATCATGAAAAATTACACATTTAATAAATCGAACCAGTGAACTTTTTATTTAATTCTTACCTCTGTAATTGCGCGTTTGATCTAAATTATTTGACTGGATTTGGAGGAAGTATTTTTGTCATTTCACACTTAAATTTTGGGTCTAAACGACTCGCTTCCAAGATGAAGTGGTTGGCTGACTCTACGCCTTTTGTGTAGGGATGGCAATTCGTGTTGATTGGTCGTAATCGTATTGTATCGAGACACACGTATAACACGTATCAAGTTAACCCGAACACAATCTATTTAATAATCGTGTCAAATTTCATAAATCCGAACACGACACGTTTATTAAATGTGTAACACGACACTACCCGTTTAGCTAAACGTCTCGTGTCATATCGTGTCACCTGTTAACCTGTTTAATCAGTTTAATTTAAATGGGTCATATTGTGTCACCTGTTAAACGTGTTATTTCATGTATAATCGTGTTAACGTGTTCAAATTAATTCACTAACCCTTTTAATTAAACGTGTTATTTCGCATATAATCGTGTTAACGTGTTTGGATTAAGCTGTTAACACATTTAATTAAATATGTCATTTCGTGTCTAAACAAGTTAAATGAGTTAACCCGTTTAAGACACAAAAATAATCATGTTATAAATTAGTTGACCCGTTTATGATCTAAACTCGATTAATCTCAACTCTAACTCACTTAACTCCATGTCATGTCATGTCGTGTAATCGAATTGTATCCAAAATGGCCAGCATTACTTTTGTGGATACGGTCGGTTGTCCTTTTAGTGAGGTCCCAAACAAATCTTTTGCAGTTGGCTGCTGCTGGAGATAAAATAAATAAATAAAAAAAAACTACAACTGCAGACATCCATGATTGTCTGATTCATTAGTTTCAACATTCCCGAAATTCTTTGGAAACTACACATTATTTTGAGCCTTCTTTGGCAATGCAGTTTTATCGCTTATAAGCTATTAGTTTAGTTTATAAGCTGTTAAACTTATTTTCTTATATATTTGATATCATCAAAAACTTAAAAATTATATAGCTTAAAAGCTAATCCAATAACTTTTTTAAAAAGCTATCGCCTACCAACTTTTACAAAAACGCTGCAGAGGGCTTTTTGAGTTAACCAAGTCATTTACGATTTTACCCTCCTATATTTATAATATTCACACCTCTTACCCTTATCTCCCATCCTCTCTTGAGTGCCTCCTCCGTTACCGTCATGTCGAATCTCCTCCTCCATAAACTCGTCATCGCCACAAGACTCCTAATGTTGTCGTCGTCACAGCCCAGCACCTTAAGCTGCCTAGCGCCGTCACCGAATCTCGACGAAAAAATGGTCATTGCCTCCCAGCCCCATCATTGGATCTGGATGAAGACACGGTCGTCGCCACCGCCCAAAGTTACAAGCTTGATCTCCAGCGCTTCGCCTAGAGTTGCAGCCCAGTGCCGCAAACTTGTTCTCCTCGTTGTCAGATCTGTGGATAAATCATACACATATACTCCCCTCATACATATATATATAAAAAATAAAAAAAATTATATAATATCTCAACTTAAATATTAAAGATTTGTATGAATTAAATCTAAATTTATACATAAGGTATTGTATTAATATAAATTTAATAATTATATATAATTTATTAACATGTAATTGTAAATATTTTAGTAATTGGACATTAATTTATAAATTATGTTATTAAAAATTAATATTTTTTAGAGTTTTATTTGTATTATTCAACACCATATCCATTTTAATCCCTTTCTCAAATTCTAATAGCTTATCAACTTTTATAAACCAAACATATAACTTTGAACGAATAACTTAAAAGCATACTTATCCAAACACTTAGGTTGTGTTCTCTTTATTGTTTTTAAGTCATTTTTAGTTTTCAATTTTCTAAAATAATGAAAATGTGTTCTCTTTATTGTTTTTAAAAATATATTTTTAAAAATAAAAAAATTGTAAAGAAAACTCAAAACAATAAAAAGTTGTTTTGAATATTTTCATCCAAAATAAACTCTAAAATCAAAACACATTTATTTATTCATATGTTATTATTGTAATGGAAAAAAACATTACAAAATTCATTAACTTTAAAATGTATATATATTTTTTATAATATATTAACATTAAATATTTATAGTTTACTGAATAATCAAATTTATTGAATAAAATATCATTAAAAAATTATTTTTAAAATTTTAAAGAGAAAGTGTTTTCTAATTTTTTGTTTTGAAAAATAATTTTTTAAAATGACAAAGAGAACGCGTTTTCAATTTAATTTCTAAAAGCAAACTATCAAAATAAAAAATTGAAAATAAATTCTAAAATCAAAATTAAAAATTGAAAAGTAAAAGAGAACACAATTTTTATTAATTTAAACGTTACCCAATTTAAATGCTATTAAATAACTTAAACACTATTCAATTTAAAAGCTCTAAAAAAAACCCTAATGAAACTAAGCATGAATAAAGTGAGGTGCCTGACAAGCTACTCCACTTTATTTTTTCGAGTTAAATTTGTTATTATATTTTAAAAATTAAAATTAAATTAATTTTAATAAAAAATAAATACTTGTGAATGTGTAATTATTATGAGTGGGGACACGATATTAAAAAAGTATTTATTTATTAATGTGTATCTGACTCTAAAAATTTAACAGTCTCTTTAAAATGTATTAACCGATTTAACCTTAATTCTAAAAGTTACAGTAATTTTTTTAAATTCATTCATGAAATTAAATTAAATATATAATTAAAATATAAAAACTTATTTAACACTTCGTTGTGCTATTGAATATACAAAAAAATTGGACATTAGGTATTTGAGAAAAATTTGAACTTTGGTCAAAACAAAGACTCAAAAATCTGGTCCAATTTAATTTGTCGATCTAAAATAAAATTCATACACCTTTACACCTCATGGTAAAGGAGGTGACAAAAAGATAACCGAAGACGATCCGGTAGGAAAGTAATGACTATTAGCAAAAAATTCTATTTGCTGAGAAAACAAACTAATTACATAATGCAAAACGAAAATAGTGATCATCCAAATGATCCCAAAAAATGCAAAAATGTCATTGTAAGATATAATCAAATGAAAACACTGACCAATATGGACCGGAAGGTCCAATCTTTTGATTTTATTCAAAAGATTGAACCAAATATGAAAGCTGATACAAAACCTGAGGATAAGTAAAATATATATTTTCTCACCCAGTCTAAACGGATGGATGGATTTCTTCATTTACATACATTTAGGGTTACAAACTGCATAATTCCACCCTTAACGTATCAACTTGCTTTGATCTTTTGAGTGCAAATCTGCATGCCTCTACTGCATCTTCGATTGATAAGAATACATTTTCTTTCCCAATTTTCTGTACGAATTTTGTTACTATCAACTTCTCCATGACCTGAAGCCTAGGGTTCACTAAACCCACCTGCAACATTTACTCAATAGGGTAAGGAAAATGATAGTTTTACAAAATTTTGATTCAAAAATATCATTAGAATGAAATACCAAAATCATTTCTGTTATCATAAGTTACTCTAATGGGGATTTTTTTTTTCTTAATTAGAACGATGTGATAGTTGCATTCTTTGTAATTGTAACCGAGTTTGCTAGATACTTTATTTTTGATGAATAGTTAATTATGAATTATGTCATTTCATATAAAAAGAAGATATGTATAATTATTATTATATCATGGCAATTATAATAAGTATGGTAAGAACTATAGAATGGTGAAGGGCACCTTAATCTCTCTTGCTTCCATGATTTTTAACACCTCAACTAGGGTTTCCACCCCTGTTATGTCAATAGATGTAACTCCTGCATAGTAACATTCATCTTGTATTAAACTTACAGTAACACAAATCAGAATAAAATTGTGCCATCACTAGCCATTTACAACAAATCATAAACATTAATATTGTTGCCATGTAAACTTAATTGTCCAACCTTGCCAACCTTAATTAAACTGCAATTTACTACTTAATTAGATCATCGAACTTACCTCCGAAATCCAACAAAAGATGCTCAATGTCATTCTTGTTATCCTCTTCATCTCTGAGCCACCTCAAAATTCTGGTAAAAATTTTGAACAAAGACAAGAACGCAAGAGCACAACTTCATCAATCTCAATTGTTCACAAATCAAATACATATGTATATATAAGCATAAAATCAAAAATTAAAGTTTACCTTTCTCTAATGTAAGTGCAGTTTGCAAAGTAAATAGGGGAACCGAGTTGCAGAACAATGATTCCCGGCAGCTCGGTTGCGCCGGGATATTGCTCGACATCGCGATATAATGTCGAGTTTGATATCTTTCCTAGTTTGCAGCTAGCAGGCCTTGCCACATACAGTAGGGCTCGAAGGATGGAAAGCCCAACCTGAAACAGAAAGGTCGTAAATTTTTATACAAAATGATACGACTCATTAATGATCAATTATATATCGATGTGCTATATATATATATAGCTTACGGATAACATGAGGCCAATGTCCATGCTAATGAAGGAGACACCAAAGAAAGCGACCATGCAGATGCAGAAATCGAACTTGTCAGTCTTGAAGAGGTGATAGGCCTTCTTGTACTTGATCAGGCCGAACATAGCTGACATGATAATGGCGGAAAGGGCGACGAGAGGGGTGTAACGAAAGAGAGGAGCTAGCAAGAGAAGGGTGAGCATCATGCAGAGGGACATCACCACGTTCGACATTGCTGTCTTGCACCCAGCGTTGAAGTTGACAGCGGTTTTGGAGAATGGCCCTGCAGATTAATTAAGAAACCGTCGTCTTGAAACGTTAAAAGGAAATCCTTTTATTCGTTTCTCAATCAAATTCTTTATCAAGTTTCGGATAGGGACCTGTGGTCAAGTAACAAGAAGTGAGGGAGCCGACTATGTTCATCAAACCGAAGGCAATCATCTCCTTGTTCCCATCAATCTGTTCATTCTTCATTATGGCAAAGCTCCTTCCAATTGCTATTCCCTCCTACAGTAACATTAATATTTTAATTCTAACATTATATATATATATATATATACTTATATAAATACCTATGTTTGGAAAGAACTGTATATAGTTAAGGAGTTACCCATTTGAACATTAATTATGACAACGTAGGAAAAAGCGTGATTTTAAATTTTAATGATGAAGTTCTTGGTTCTTACAGCAAGAGCCACCATGGCAGTGATGATCCCAGCTTGCAGAGTGACTGATATATACTTAGTGTCAAAGTTTAGGTCCTTAATGGAAAGGGGATTTAACCCTTTTTTCAGCTCACCAACCTGCAATCACGAGCCCAAAGAAAGTTAATTTGGAAGATTTCTAAAAGACAAAATTAAAGGAAAATAATTCACTTGATTTTAAGAATAATAAACTAAAAAAGTCGTCCCTTTCTTCGGCTGTATTTGTTCTCTTCTCTTTTATTCAATTAAATAAAAAATATATAATTCAAGCTTTAAGATCATGAGTCCCAATAATCTCTTCTCTTTTATTCAATGATATAAGCATTTTTAGATTACTTTTTTGCCCTTTTACAGGAACAAATACAGAATCCAGAACCTATACCTAGCATATGGGGATGTAAGTACCTGGCTTTAGGCCGGCCCGTCCAGCCCAAGCCCAATATTTGGGCGGAAAAAGATTCTGTGTTAGGCAAGAAGAAAGGAATTCTTGTGGATTGGCCTAGTTGGAAATGGGCCAAAGTGAACACAACATACGGTCCACTGGTGCGATTTTGAAAAGGATAAAAAATAGAAACTAAGTTAATTTTTAAAAGTATAAAAGTAATAGAGTTAATTTTTCAAACTAAGTTATTAGAGGTATCACACATAGTATTTTTGCCTCTGAAGACAACAAAATCAAATTTTAGAGCTAAATTATTGGGGATAAATATTGCATAAGTGTTGAAATGTCTCAAGTATTTGTCTATCAATTTTATTCTAAAGTGTTTGATTAGTTGCTTGTCATGGATTCTTCAAATTTAAAGAAGAAAAGATTAATTTACTTGCCCGTAAATTCTAACACATGTATTAATATTTTAGTGCAGTTAAAAAAGATTAACATAGAACGGTCATACCGAATCAAATCTAGAAAGTGAAATAATAGATGAGACTTATATGTGTTTTTTTTTTCTATAATTAATATCTCTTAAAATTCAAACAAAACCTTTATTATTTTGAAAGCCGATATATGATTGAAGACCAACTTTCCGTATTTACACTCATAATACATTATTAATATGGGTATTAACTAATCAGATACTCAAATGGATCTGAATTATTAAAATGCAAATGAATTAAATTCTCAACAACCACATATATATATATATATATATATATATATATATGCTTCTCCCCACCATAATTATTCATGCCGGACAGGGGCGGAGCTATGTACAGCCAAGAATAGGCAACTGCCTACCTTGGATTTTTAAAAAAAAATTACTGTATATAATAGTTTATTTTTTTTTTCCTAAATATCCACTAACCCACCTCACTCACCCAATCTTCATTTTCTCACTCTCTCATCTACTGAAACAGTCAGATACCTCCAGTCCATTTAAGCGCGTGTTGGGTTTGGTTAGAAATTTAATTTTAGATTTACAGAGATTCTATCATTGGATTTTGTTTGATTTTAGATATGTTGGTCAATAAATATAAGAGTGTCGGGTGGTTGTCTTTGATTGTTAGAAATCACCGATCACGGTGACTGGTGGCTACTCCTAGTGCATTTACACGTGTTAGATTTGGTCAAAAATTTAAACTTAGATCTACAAAATTTAGCCATTAGATTTTTCTGATTTTTGGATATATTAGTTTATAGAAATAAGAATGTCGGATGGTTGCTTCTGATTGCCGAAACCCATTGGCCACAATGGCTGGTGGCAACTACTAGTGCATTTTTTAATTCTGATCGAAAATTGAAAATAAGATATGTTAAAATCTAGCTCACTTTTCTTTTATATATGTTAACCTTTCTTGGTTGTTTGTTTATTTGTGTTTTAATTAAAGGAATTTTTTTTTTTTAAGTTTTTGTTATTGATTTGTCAATTATATATTTGAAATAAGGTAAAAAAAAAAATATTTTTTTGCCATAAAACTAAGGTAGTCTTTCCCTTTCCTAGAATGATAAAAGAAAACAAGGTGAGACATAATGCTCAATAAGTATATAACTAAGAGAAATATCGATAAATCAATATATGAAGGCATGAATAATTCAGAGTCAAGAGAAAATCACTATCCGACATATAAACATAAACTGGGTTCATGACTTCTACACTTGACAACAACATTCTCAAAGAAATACAATTTCTTATATTTTAATTAAACACATTTTTTAAGGTGAGTCATAAGTCTTCAAGTGTATAGAAACAACAAAAAATGGATATGATCGGACTTTCTTTGAACATCAAGCATATCATGCTATATATGGAAACCCATGTCAATCTCATATACACAAACGACACATAATCCAAGCCATGTGGTTATATAACATAATATTCAACCATAACATAAATGCATAAATGCACACATAGGGTCCTTAGGGCACACATAACATGCAAACACTAGTACCTAAGAACCAGTATACAAACCTGTTAGCAGTCAAGAATAGGCTACCAAATCAATCACATGAGCCCAAGACTCTCATACCACATCCATAAATATCATATCCATCACCGTCGTCATCATATGCCACAACACTCACAATTTCATCAAGGTCACAAGTTGTTGTGAGTCTCAAACCCCCCAGTCTTATGCATCACAAGATCTAACGGTTGTGGGCCTCCACCCACAGTCTTACGCATCACAGGATCTAGCTGCTGTAGACTTCCACCTATAGTCTTACATACGCATCACAAGATTCAGTTGCTGTGAGCCTCCACCCACAATCTTATGAATCACAAGATTTAACTGTTGTGGGCCTTCACCCATAGTCTTACGCATTACAATCACAAGCCATTTCCACCACCATTACCACCACGCAATATAATTACACAAACACATTGCCATACAAGATATGCACAATTTCATCTTCATATTTTCATGTTTAATTACAATCAAACATTTCTTATGTAATTCATGTGTATGCTATTACACAATTAAATACCTTAATATGTGCAAGCTATTAAAACATAGTTCATACACATGGGCATACTATGAATGCACCATAGTAATTATTGTCATGCTTAACATATTTCATATATGTCATATTCCCACCATCATAATCAATTTCATATGCAACTTATATAATCACAATTATAAGGCATATTATGGTCAATTATCTTTAGTGTTTTATGGGTGTATTTTCTTTACCAAAGGCCTTTATCTATCATACAATTATAGGGACATTTCAATGTATCCGAAATTTTTATATGCACTTCACAACTTAATTCACGCAACCTCATAACCACATTATCATTCATGTCTTACTTCCAAAGCCTTTAAGTCTACTTGCATCATTTAGTATTTAGATGGAGTTAATCACGCTAATAAGAGCACAATAATATACCCTCAATTTTTGCCCACTAACATTCTTAGCCATTTCACACAATTCAACATTCAAATAGGAACAAATGTTAAGGAAGGAGAAAGTTACAAATCAAGTATATATTTCAAAGAATGTCCACATGCTCAATAGTTGTCCAAATGGTTTAAATCCTATACCAAATCGAAGCTTATCAAGTTGAGATTACAACACAAAAAGCAGATCTTGGTTTTGATATTTCTACAAAGATTTAAGCCCAAAAGAGCGCAAGGTGTAATACCCAAAAACTTTGGGTTATTATTTTAAAGGAAAATTAGAAATTCGGGAAAGTTAGGTATCTGAAAAGCCCAAAAAATTTACCGAATCAACCGAAGAGAATACCCTAAGGCTTAAATGTCTAAAGAAATAGGAACGCCTCTAACGAGCATCTCGAGGCATGATTTTTAGGATCGAAAGAAATGCGATCCGGAACAATTTTCGATACAGCAAAAATGCAGCCGTCATTTAAGCTGCAAAATCGAATTCTAGTAAGAGACTCCCGAAATGATAACAGAAGCTATGAGGAGCTTTGTTTTTTCGAGTAGAGAAACCCTTCAGAGGTTTCAGGAAGAAACGAGTAGGTTTAAAGCCTAAGCGGAAAAACGGGCCTAAGTGTAATTTTTTAAAATTGCTCGAGGGGGGTCAAAATGTCATTTTTTGCAAAATTGACAAAGAGGAAATTGAAATATTGGAATCTAAGGGGCTCAAATGAAATTGAAGAAAGTATTGGGGTTGTGAGGAAAAGGGCCAAAATGGAAAAATCGAATCAGAGGGGGCGAATCTGTAATTTTCAGAAACTCCATAGCAATGGTTTCTGACAATGGCGAACAAGCTCTGGCCGGCCGTTTCAGGCAATGGGATATCACAAGGGATGGTCGGGGATCTCATTGGAGTCATCAAGAGCTGACAACGGCCACCGGAGTGGCCGAAATTTCGAGAAAATGGGCCAAGAAAGCTGGCCGAAAATGGGTCGCCTACAACTCGCTTTTGCAGGCGAATATCGGCGCTTTTGGATCGATCTAGGGGCGGTAAAGACTCTTAAGGCAATGGGCAAGCCATCCAAGGCCATTTCGAAGCTCGACATTGCCTATAAATAGAGCTCGAAGATGGCCAAAATTTTCAAAGAAAGAAGCTCCAAATCGAGGGCCATTTTGGACGAATTGAAAGGTAAGGATAAGGGGCTTTTGTTGCCCATAGCTTGAAGAGAATATCTGGAGAATTTGGGGAGCAACGGAGCAGAATCGAAGGCGAATCGAAGATTCGTCGGAACCCTAGACGGACAGCCTGGCCGAGAGTTCGAGGCCTTCGTTGGTCGACTTTCGGACCTCCTTTCGAGCCATCTCAGGTACCATTAGGATCGACTCTTCATGGGCTTTCTTTTGGCATCGATTTTGCATTTTTCCGGCATGGCCGTAGCCAGAGAAGACGACCGGCGCGTGAGCCCCACGCGCTAGTCTCACTCGCCCTAGCACGCGCCAGCGCGTGTGACCTTAGATTTTTGTGCAATTTTTTTTAAATTGTTTAGAAAAATATTTTAGAATTTTTTGTATAAAAATATTTGGAGAAAATTAAGTATAGGTATTTATTTTGGGATATTAGTAAGGAAAAAATGAATAAAAACAGAAAAAAAGGCAATAAAATTGAGGAAAAATAGTGTTTATTGATTATTTAAATAAATATCTTGCCTAGGGTACTTTTGGACTTGAGGTGAAACATTTGGAGTGAATTTCAAAGTTGGCACGCAAATCGAGGCAATTTGCGCGCAAATTGAGGTATCTTGATAGTTGTGAAAGGTGGGTGGTTTTGTCCTTATTTCTCATATATGATACTATTCATTTCTATGCATGATATTTTCATATGTTATAATCAATTTTATTCATATACTGTTGCATGGGAAAATGTGATATGTGCACGACACGATATTTTTGTCATATTGAAACTCGTGCATGGGGTTGAGATGATACTCTCAGAGTGTAGCCGTAATTCCCCTGGGGCATTGAGGGAATAACGTTAGGCCTATCCCGCTGAGATTCGGGATTTGCCTAGGATTTCTAGCCGGGCTGGTGGGCCTGGGAAGTTACATTATAGGTATATGTTTATAAATGTCTATGCATCATGCATCATTCATTCATGCTTATCTAACCCTCACATAGAAGATTTCATCTTCTAATATTGGATTATGTCCCTAGAATATTTCACGTTCCAGGCGGTGCAAGCAGTTGGAAGGGCAAGGAAGTAATCGAGGCATGATCGTGGTGGGAATTTTGTGGGTCCCATGTGGGACTAGAACTATCTGTTTTATTCGGATATATTGTTTAAGATTTTATTATTGTCTGTAATGTCATGTTAAGTGAGCGATATGTATGTACTCGCATATGTTATATTTCTGAACACGTTCTGATCTTGCTATATTCGAAGTGTATCGTCATTTACGATGTTTGGAGTGTTATTAAATAAAATCTATGTTGAGAATTTATTGCTGATTTATGTTTTAAAAAAAAATCATAGCATATAATAATGCCCTGGAAGTCGGGGTGTTACACAAGGTGCGCAGAACTCGTGTTGAAAAATGACTAAATATCTTAGCTTGACCAAAGTTCAACTTAGGTCGACTGAAGTTAGACAGAATATTGAATTTTAAGTTTCAATCAACCAAAATCTAACTTAAGTTAATCGAAGTTAGCCAAAATGAAAGTTCTAAGTTTTGGTTGACTGAAGTTGGACAAAATGCTTATTCATGGTCTTAAGTCGATCGACCCTTCAACCGAAGCTACATAAAAGCTACTGGATGACTTAAGCTAACCGAAGTGAAAACTTCAATCTACTGAAGTCATGACAAGGGCGCACGAACAAACACCTATGTGAAACAAAAGAACACATAAGATACACCCAACCCCATAGCTGCTTTTCTAACCCACAAATGCCATTCTTTGAAGGAAAACATGGGGTGAACAAACCCCATAGAGACTATCAATGAGACTCAACAACATTTTAAGAGAAAATTCATAAATTTTGAAAAAAAATGAATAAAATCCATTAACTACAAAAATGGTCCTCAAGACTACCACAAGGGTAAAAACAATAATCATTTATACAAAAGAAACATCTCAGCCATCATTTAGAGGAAATATATATTGGATGCTTTCTTCTAAAAGAAGAAGAAGAAGAGTAGGAACTTGCCTTAAGTTGGTTAGTGATCAAAGAGAAGAAGAAGAACCAGTTGCCACCTCCATTACTTGGGCTCCCAACAGTAAGAAAAAGAAGAAAATGGAAGAAGAAGAAGTTCTCTAGAGGATAAAGATGAAGTGAAGAAGAAATAAAACAAGACAATGAGAGGAAAGGGGTATGGCTTTCACGTCTGCCCCCTAACTGCCCCTATCTCCTTTTTTCTCATTCCACATTTGCCCCTCAATTGCACACACACACAAATATCCAAGCTTATTTTGGTATTTTGCCAATTTTTTATTTCTTTCGCATTTTCTTTATTCCACTCATTTGCAAAATCCACACATTACCTTTACCCTTTTTATTTCACACACAATACAAAATATAAATTAGTCATTACACCATCTCATTTTTTATTTAATTAAAACAACACATTTTATGCACATGAACTCAAGCCCACATCAATGGCCCAATGCATTTATTAAGCCGAGTAGGCTAACTCTTCAATTTGATCCTAACCCATTTCATTTAATCTAAATAAAATATAACACAATTTGCACTTGGCCTTAACCCAATTTGTTGACATGATCAACCCAATTTATAATTCATTTTAATCTTCCACTTACATTTCATTTTCCCATGAATTAATACTTCCATTAATTTACATTTTTATAAACACATAAAATATTTTGACTCATTTAATTTGGACAATGCGCAAAATGCAAAATCATATTTTTCATAAAATTCTAGATCCATTAATAGATCGTTACAAAGATATTAATACGTTCGCTAGGGTATAAGGCAAGAAAGATTAATTTGTTTTATTTTTTAATTCAAATAATATATGACAAACAACCAACTAAACTTTTTAAAACAAAAAGAAGATTGTGTGTTTACAAGGAACTCAAAGATACACTTACAATCAAACAAAATCGTCTTTTAGAGGCAATTAAACGCATCTACCATTAAAAATTAATTTTGTTGTCTTTAAGAGACAAAAATACTATTTGTGATACCTCTAATAACTTAGTTTGAAAAATTAACTCTATTAGTTTTAGACTCAAAATTAAGGAATATTGTCCTTGATAATCTACCCTCTAATAACATAACTTGGTTGGTCTAAGCCATCTCTAATGATAATCCCTATCCCAATTCGTACTATATTATAAATAATTTATTTTGTATTCTAATTTTATCTCAAAAATTGTGTACTTTCCAATCACGTTCTTTATTTTATTTATTTATTAATAAATTTTAATTTTATTTTAATTATTTATTAATAATCAATTATACACATTATTATTGCATAATTATAATAATTAAATTTATTTATCTTGAGATCAAATAAAGCAAAGTCTTTCACCACAATCGAGGGTTCAATGTATCACCAATGAAGCCAAAATAATTGTTATGAGTATGCTTATGCACTCTATATAATTATTTTGATAAATATTCTAAAATTATCAGTATAATTGTTAATCTTAAACTACCAAACCCAATATATAATCCTTATATAGAGAACTTCATGAATTGACGGCCTTTCTAGTGTTCATTGTTCACTATTCCATTACTAGTTTCTCCTAACAGTACAGTGTATATAATTAGGAAAGCAGAATGCAAGTCAAACCCTTTGTTTACCCGAGTTAGACCAGGGAAATGTTCCAATATTTTGCATGCACCAATGGTTGAATATTTTTTTGTTCAGGTTTATTCGGGGATTAATGGAATTCCATGTGGTCTCCACTATATCCATGTGTTCTTGTACAAATTGTTTTAACACACAGAGGTAATGACGAAAATAGCCCATAACTGAAGGGCCACGACCCCCTCGGACAGTCCACCCTTTGGAGTCCCCAAAATAGCCTTCCCATAACTGGCTTCTGGTGAATGGAGAGTCAAATCAGTGACATGCCAAAGGGGTAGGAAATCAAGATTAAAACTCCCACACGTTGAATCTTGAACGAGTAACCTAGTGTTGCCACCGGGATATTGGTTCAAGGGTCAGTAAAATTTTAGTTTAATTTCAAATAATATAATTGAATCAATTGAAATTGTGGATTTGATTCAGTTCAAATGAAGGATTGCTTCAGTTCGATTTTTAATTTTGATAATTTTATTTATTTTTGTTGACTTTAATTTTTTTTAAAAAAATTAAAATAATCAAACCGATCAAGATATCATTTTTACTTGAGTAAAAGAATTTTTTTAATTGAGTAATATAATTTTTACTCAATTAATAAATCTTTTAATTAAATAATATTTTGAATTAAAATTTTTTCACAAAAATTAATCAAGTAAAAGTTATTCTTAATCGAATAATATTCTTTTTATTTAAATAAAACTTACTTTTCGTTTTTTTAGCCGATTCAATTTTTTCATATTTTTTTAATTTTTACTTTATCTAATTTCCATATTTATTTTGTCAGTTGAATTTAGTTTTTATACAAGTTCAATTATTTTGATATCAACATTTTAAGAATTATCAAATCAATCAAATGTTCACCCTAATTGATTTTAAATAAGATTAAATATTTTAATTGCAAAGAGATGAATTTTTTTTTTTTATGATGCTTTATCATAGGTGTCCCGTTATTCAGTCTCTTGATTTTGATGGAGGAGATAAATCGTCAAAAATCACACATTTAATAAATCGAACTAGTGAACTTTTTATTTAATTCTTACCTCTGTATTTGCGTGTTTGATCTAAATTATTTGACTGGATTTGGAGGAAGTAGTTTTGTCATTTCACACTTATATTTTGGATCCTTCAGTTATCTAAACGACTAGTTTCCAAGATGAAGTGGTTGGCTGACTCTACGCCTTTTGTGTAGGGATGGCAATTCGTGTTGACGGGTCGCAATCGTATTGTATCGAGACACACGTATAATACGTATCAAGTTAACCCGAATACGATCCGTTTAATAATCGTGTTAAATTCTACAAATCCGATCACGACACGTTATTAAACATGTAATACGACACTACCCGTTTAACCCGTTTAGCTAAACGTGTCGTGTCACCTGTTAACTTGTTTAACCAGTTTAATTTAAACGGGTCATGTTGTGTCACTTATTAAACGTGTTATTTCGTGTATAATCGTGTTAACATGTTCAGATTAACTCACTAACCCTTTTAATTAAACGTGTCATTTCGTATATAATCGTATTAACGTGTTCGGATCAACCCATTAACACATTTAATTAAACGTATCATTTCGTGTCTAAATGAGTTAAATGGGTTAACTCGTCTAAGACACAAAACTAATCGTGTCATAAATAGGTTGACCCGTTTATGATCCAAATCCGACTAACCTCAACCCTAACTCACTTAACTTCATGTCATATCGTGTGGTGTAATCGAATCGTATCCAAAATTGCCAGCATTACTTTTGTGGATACGGTCGGTGCTCCCTCTAGTGAGGTCCCAAACAAATCTTTTGCAGCTGGCTGCTGCTGGAGATAAAATAAATAAAAAAAAAAAACTTACAACTGCAGACATCCATGGCTGTCTGATTCATTAGTTTCAACATTCCCGAAATTCTTTGGAAACTACACATTATTTTGAGCCTTCCTTTGGCAATGCAGTTTTATCGCTTATAAGCTATTAGTTTAGTTTATAAGCTGTTAAACTTATTTTCTTATATATTTGATATCATCAAAAACTTAAAAATTATATAGCTTAAAAGCTAATCCAATAACTTTTTGGCTTAATACATCTTAAAGTTCTTAAACTATTACAAAATATGACATTGACTTCCTCACTTAAAAAAGCTCAAGATTCGGTCATTAAACAATTAAAAAGATATTTTCTTAGTCCTTGCCATTTACATTCGTCTGTATGTGATATCACGCACCGTTTAAAGTGCGTGATATAATAAATTCACATATATAATATTATTAATATTTTGTGTGATTTAAAATAATTTGATATTATTTTAATTGTTATTATTATATTCTTGCATTTAATTATAACAGCACAGGGCCACCCCTCTCCCATGGGCGCGACCATCACTCCTCCTACTCATGACCATCACCTTCCTCCCATGGCTATGGCTCTCACTCTCTCTCTCTCTCTCTCTCTATATATATATATATATTTTACAAAGCCCACCTCCTTCCATGGCCTCTGCCATCAACCCCTATGGCTGTGCCCCCCCTCTTTCTCTCTATATAAATATATATATACATATACATACTGCACCCACCTCCTCCCATGGCCGCAACCCCATTTCTTTATCTATATAAATATATATATATATACATACATACTGCACCCACCCCCTTCCCATGGTCGTGACCCCTCTTCTTTCTCTCTCTCTCTATATATATATACACAGTGCACCCACCCCTCTCCCATGGCCGCAACCCTCTCTCTCTCTCTCTCTATATATATACACACACACACACACATAGTGCACCCACCCCCCTTCATATGGCCGCAGCCCCCCCTCTCTCTCTCTCTATATATATACATACTGCACCCACCCCTCCCATGGCTGCGGCCCTCTCGGTTTTATAGCTACAAAAGCCCGGCGGGGGAAAACCCGATTCAATCCCTAAGGCATTTATACTTACATAAGGGAATATAATCACACACTCCAACAAATCTCTTGGAAGGCCATGGAACCCAGAATGGGGCTCATGTTGATATAATGGGGAACTTTGCCCTAATTGAAAATATCATTAGGGTGGCAGTGGGAGTTACAAGGTTAGGGGGTGGGTGATGGCCGCGACCATCGTTGGGGGGATAGGTGATGACCGCGGCCATGGCCGCTGGCGGTGATTGCGACCCTGTTTATGTTTGTGTATATGTATATATATGTATATTTTGACAGAGCCGGGTATATATGTATATATATGTGTGTATATATAGGTTTGGGATAAATATAACGAAATCGTTTACTCGCATTAACGACAAGGACTAAAAAAATATCTTTTTAATTGTTTAAAGACCGAATCTTGAGGTTTTTTAGGTGAGGGATTCAATGTCATATTTTGTAATAGTTGAGGGACTTTAAGATGTATTAGGCCTAACTTTTTTAAAAAACCATCCCCTACCAACTTTTACAAAAACGCTGCAGAGGGCTTTTTGAGTTAACCAAGTCATTTACGATTTTACCCTCTTATATTTATAATATTCACACCTCTTACCCTCATCTCCCATCCTCTCTTCAGCGCCTCCTCCATTACTGTCGTGTCGAATCTCCTCCTCCATAAACTCGTCATCGCTGCAAGACTCTTAATGTTGTCGCCGTCACAGCCCAGCACCTTAAGCTGCCTAGCGCTGTCACCGAATCTCGACGAAAAAACGGTCATTGCCTCCCAGCCCCATCATTGGATCTGGATGAAGACACGGTCGTCGCCACCGCCCAGAGTTACAAGCTTGATCTCCAGCGCTTCGCCTAGAGTTGCAGCCCAGTGCTGCAAACTTGTTCTCCTCGTTGTCGGATCTGTGGATAAATCATACACATATACTCCCCTCATATATATATATACATATAAAAATAAATTTTTTTATATAATATCTCAACTTAAATATTAAAGATTTGTATGAATTAAATCTAAATTTATACATAAATTATTGTATTAATATAAATTTAATAATTATATATAATTTATTAACATGTAATTGTAAATATTTTAGTAATTGGACATTAATTTATAAATTATGTTATTAAAAATTAATATTTTTTAGAGTTTTATTTGTATTATTCAACACCATATCCATTTTAACCCTTTTCTCAAATTCTAATAGCTTATCAACTTTTATAAACCAAACATATAACTTTGAACGAATAACTTAAAAGCATATTTATCCAAACACTTAGGTTGTGTTCTCTTTATTGTTTTTAAGTCATTTTCAGTTTTTAATTTTCTAAAATAATGAAAATCCGTTCTCTTTATTGTTTTTAAATGTATTTTTAAAAATAAAAAAAAATTGTAAAGAAAACTCAAAACAATAAAAAGTTGTTTTGAATATTTTCATCCAAAATAAACTCTAAACTCAAAACACATTTATTTATTCATATGTTATTATTGTAATGGAAAAAAACATTACAAAATTTATTAACTTTAAAATGTGTATATTTTTTTTATAATATATTAACATTAAATATTTATAGTTTACTGAATAATCAAATTTATTGAATAAAATATCATTAAAAAATTATTTTTAAAATTTTAAAGAGAAAGCATTTTCTAATTTTTTGTTTTGAAAAATAATTTTTTAAAATGACAAAGAAAACGCGTTTTCAATTTAATTTCTAAAAACAGACTATCAAAATAAAAAATTAAAAATGAATTCTAAAATCAAAATTGAAAATTGAAAAGTAAAAGTGAACGCAATTTTTATCAATTTAAACGTTACCCAATTTAAATGCTATTAAATAACTTAAACACTATCTAATTTAAAATCTCTAAGAAAAACCCTAACGAAACTAAGCATGAATATAGCGAGGTGCCTGCCAAGCTACTCCACTTTATTTTTTTGAGTTAAATTTGTTATTATATTTTAAAAATTAAAATTAAATTAATTTTAATAAAAAATAAATACTTGTGAATGTGTAATTGTTATGAGTGGGGACACGATATTAAAAAAGTATTTATTTACTAATGTGTTTCTTACTCTAAAAATTTAACGGTCTCTTTAAAATGTATTAACCGATTTAACCTTAATTCTAAAAGTTACACTAATTTTTTTAAATTCATTCATGAAATTAAATTAAATATATAATTGAAATATAAAAACTTATTTAACACTTCGTTGTGCTATTGAATATACAAAAAAATTGGACATTAGGTATTTGAGAAAAATTTGAACTTTGGTCAAAACAAAGACTCAAAAAATTGGTCCAATTTAATTTGTCGATCTAAAAGATAACCGAAGACGATCCGGTAGGAAAGTAATTACTCTAACCAAAATATTCTCTTTGCCGAGAAAAAAAACTAATTACATAATGCAAAACGAAAATTCTGATCATCCAAATGATCCCAAAAAATGCAAAAATATCATTGTAATTAGATATAATCAAATGAAAACACTAACAAATATGGACCGCAAGGACAAAAAAAGGATGATGATTTTATTCAAAAGATTGAACCAAATATGAAAGCTGATACAAAACTTGAGGATAACTAAAATATATATTTTCTCACCCAGTCTAAATGGATGGATGCCTTTCTTCATTTACATACATTTAGGGTTACAAACTGCATAATTCCAACCCTAACGTATCAACTTGCTTTGATCGTTTGAGTGCAAATCTGCATGACTCTACTGCATCTTCGATTGATAAGAATACATTTTCTTTCCCAATTTTCTCTACGAATTTTGTTACTATCAACTTCTCCATGACCTGAAGCCTAGGGTTCACTAAACCCACCTGCAACATTTACTCAATAGGGTAAGGAAAATGATAGTTTTACAAAATTTTGATTCAAAAATATCATTTGAATGAAATACCAATATCATTTCTGTTATCATAAGTTACTCTAATGGGTTTTTTTTTTTTGTTAATTAGAACGATGTGATAGTTGCATTCTTTGTAATTGTAACCGAGTTTGCTAGATACTTTTATTTTTGATGAATAGTTAATTATGAATTATGTCATTTCATATAAAAAGAATATATGTATAATTATTATTATATCATGGCAATTATAATAATTATGGATAAGAACTATAGAATGGTGAAGGGCACCTTAATCTCTCTTGCTTCCATGATTTTTAACACTTCAACTAGGGTTTCCACCCCCGTTATGTCAATAGATGTAACTCCTGCATAGTAACATTCATCTTGTATTAAACTTACAGTAACACAAATCAGAATAAAATTGTGCCATCACTAGCCATTTACAAGAAATCATAAACATTAATATTGTTGCCATGTAAACTTAATTGTTCAACCTTGCCAACCTTAATTAAACTGCAATTTACTACTTAATTAGATCATCGAACTTACCTCCAAAATCCAACAAAAGATGCTCAATGTCATTCTTGTTATCCTCTTCATCTCTAACCCACCTCAAAATTCTGGTAAAAATTTTGAACAAAGACAAGAACGCAAGAGCACAACTTCATCAATCTCAACTGTTCACAAATCAAATATATATGTATATATAAGCATAAAATCAAAAATTAAAGTTTACCTTTCTCTAATGTAAGTGCAGTTTGCAAAGTAAATAGGGGAACCGAGTTGCAGAACAATGATTCCCGGCAGCTCGGTTGCGCCGGGATATTGCTCGACATCGCGATATAATGTCGAGTTTGATATCTTTCCTAGTTTGCAGCTAGCAGGCCTTGCCACATACAGTAGGGCTCGAAGGATGGAAAGCCCAACCTGAAACAGAAAGGTCGTAAATTTTTATACAAAATGATACGACTCATTAATGATCAATTATATATCGATGTGCTATATATATAGCTTACGGATAACATGAGGCCAATGTCCATGCTAATGAAGGAGACGCCAAAGAAAGCGACCATGCAGATGCAGAAATCGAACTTGTCAGTCTTGAAGAGGTGATAGGCCTTCTTGTACTTGATCAGGCCGAACATAGCTGACATGATAATGGCGGAAAGGGCGACGAGAGGGGTGTAGCGAAAGAGAGGAGCTAGCAAGAGAAGGGTGAGCATCATGCAGAGGGACATCACCACGTTCGACATTGCTGTCTTGCACCCAGCGTTGAAGTTGACAGCGGTTTTGGAGAATGGCCCTGCAGATTAATTAAGAAACCGTCGTCTTGAAACGTTAAAAGAAAATCCTTTTATTCGTTTCTCAATCAAATTCTTTATCAAGTTTCGGATAGGGACCTGTGGTCAAGTAACAAGAAGTGAGGGAGCCGACTATGTTCATCAAACCGAAGGCAATCATCTCCTTGTTCCCATCAATCTGTTCATTCTTCATTATGGCAAAGCTCCTTCCAATTGCTATTCCCTCCTGCAGTAACATTAATATTTTAATTTTAACATTATATATATATATATATATATACTTATATAAATACCTATGTTTGGAAAGAACTGTATATAGTTAAGGAGTTACCCATTTGAACATTAATTATGACAACGTAGGAAAAAGCGTGATTTTAAATTTTAATGATGAAGTTCTTGGTTCTTACAGCAAGAGCCACCATGGCAGTGATGATCCCAGCTTGCAGAGAGGCTGATATGTACTTAGTGTCAAAGTTTAGGTCCTTAATGGAAAGGGGATTTAACCCTTTTTTCAGCTCACCAACCTGCAATCACGAGCCCAAAGAAAGTTAATTTGGAAGATTTCTAAAAGACAAAATTAAAGGAAAATAATTCACTTGCTTTTAAGAATAATAAACTAAAAAAGTCGTCCCTTTCTTCGGCATAAATGTATTTGTTCTCTTCTCTTTTATTCAATTAAATAAAAAATATATAATTCAAGCTTTAAGATCATGAGTCCCAATATCTCCTCTTTTTATTCAATGATATAAGCATTTTTAGATTACTTTTTTGCACTTTTACATGAACAAATACAGAATCCAGAACCTATACCTAGCATTTGGGGATGTAAGTACCTGGCTTTAGGCCGGCCAGTCCAGCCCAAGCCCAATATTTGGGCCGAAAAAGATTCTGTGCTAGGCAAGAAGAAAGGTCGTCCTGTGGATTGGCCTAGTTGGAAATGGGCCGAAGTGAACACAACCTACGGCCCACTGTGCGATTTTTAAAAGGACAAAATAGGAAAAACAAGAGAAGGAAATTTTTGTTGGGTGTGTAATGTGACTGATTATCTAATAGTTAAAATTTGATCACATAATTAAAGACTTTTAATTTGGTTTTATTATTTATTAAATAAAAATTATTTTAATCTTTTGTTACCAGATTAATTGTGAAGGAAAGTAATTAATGATTAATTCAAAGCTCAAAATGCAGATTAGTAAAAAAAATAAAATAAAATAAAGAGAGGCAAAGGGAACTAACAATTTCAATTCCATGTTTCTCGGCATGAGCTAAGTAGGCAAAGAGGCCGCCAGTAACCACCACCACCATCGGAGCTACCGCAGACACCCAGAATAGCTTTGGTTTCTTTTTTGACTGCAAATTCAAAACCCTAATTTAATTATATATATTTAATTATTAATATAAATACAAGCTATTATTCACAACGATTTTTAAAAAATACATGAAGAAGGAACTTACAAAATATCTGGTAACTTGGAGAAATACCAAGAAAATTATACCCACGACCACGCTCTCTCCTCGCCACTGCATTTTACAAAAATGAATAAAAATATGTAAAAAATAATTGACAAATTAAAATTTTATATAACTGTATCATGTGCTATGATATATTATTGTTATTAATTAAAAGTAATAAAGATTAGGGTCGGATATTAATTAGGCATGTATTATTGCCGCCCCCACGAGCATAGCCTAGCCCAAAGATTGAGGACGATTATGAGTTGGAAGCTAAGGCATTTATTATTGCCTAATAATTTTTATTTTTTAAGGAAGGGCCTTCGTTTAAGCAACGGATGCTATAGAAAAAACCGTGGACGGATTCGTGGGGGAGTCCAAACGTCACAATAAATCTCGAAGAAAGTGATGGAACAACAGACAAAGTAAATAATTTTGATTATACATATTAACATAATTTAATAGTTATATAGTTTAAAATAAAAATTGACTCAAATGATTTATATTATGTATGGCCGTAAAACCTCATTTCTGTGGCTGAAGATTGAACGTAAAACCGAAACTACGTCAGTCTTGGTGGTGAAATGCTTCAATCCAAACATGCCCTTCAGCTGTTGCAGGCAGATCAGCATGGCGGTGCCGCCCATGAATCCGGTGATCGCCGAATGCGATAAGAAATCCACCAATATTCCAAGCCTGCACGAACATCACTAAAACCTGTAATTAATCACTGGAGACTATAATAAATTCGAAGAGATTCAATTGCCACTTTAAAGTGTGAGTATATATATATATGTGTGTGTGTGTGTGTGTGTGTGTGTGTACATCAGCTTCTTCCTTTATTTCGTCGAAGATCTCACCTCAAGAAGCCCATGGCCGTTTGAAGGAGACCTGCGAAGAAGGTGGCCGTGAAAACCAGGCGAAGATACAAGTCCGGATTTTCATTTGGCGATACTTTGTCTCCGATCGTCGATGATATAAGCAAAGAACAGGCCGCCACCGTTCCAACAGCAACATGCTTGGAGCTACCAAACACAGCATAAACAAGAGGAGGAACAAAGCTTGAATCTGCATATACAAACATATTAAAACACGATTTAGGGTATTTTTTTTAATTAAAGCAAAGCCAATTACCACCTTCCATGTACTAAAATTGACTCTCATGAGTCATCTCTTCCCAAATTTTTTGAAAATTATTTAGTATCTATGATTTATAACTCAAGACAGTATTATTGTGTTATTATTAATAATCAGTCGCCATTAAAGAAAGCTCCCACCGAATATTGACTTATGACTGCACGAATGCATTGCCGCTTTAGCATTTCCTTTTCAAAAAATTGTTATTTTTGTTTTTACGTAAAAAAATCTGTAACTTTAAGCTTGCAATTAAAGCATATATATGTTAATTAGTCGACGGAAGGGCTCACAGAGGCCGATGACCGGAGGGACGTTGGCGAGCTTGGCGTAGCTGATTCCTTGGGGAATGGCGAGGCTGGCGATGGTGATTCCGGCCAGAAGATCGTACCGGAACAGGCGAAGGTTGTAGTTGGGGAGCCACTGGAAGATTGGGACGAAGTATTGGATTGCTTTCTTGGTTTTACCGGAAAATGTCTGGTTCTTGAAGTCGTGGAACGGATCGTCGGGGAAGAGAGTCTCCTTGACGGCAGCCTTGAATGTGGTGGCGAAGCTTCTTGGAGCGGCGAAGCTCACCTTCTGGTCGGCGGATTCAGCTGGACTTGCCATGGCCGGCCGGCCGCCACAGAGAGATATACAGAGCGAGAGCGAGAGAGAGAGAGAGAGTTTCTTGTTCGTTTGAAGTGGTGAAATGTCCGCATTTATGGACGTATTGGGATGGAAAAAGCCAAGTGGATAACAAACATTGGTAGGGTAATTGCGTGTGACATTGGACGGTGACTCATTGAATCGAGTCAGTCAATTGAGTGCCTCATCCATTGCTAAAATTATTTTTTACAAAATTATATTAATTATTTATCTTAAAATAATTTCGAATAACAAAAAATAATATAATATAATATGTTATTTATTAATATATAATACAAAATTCAACAAATCGAATATCTTTTCAAGTGTCAAAATTGAGTATATAAAATAGTTGGATATATTATTTCATGCAACTATGAGTTAGACAATTTTAAGAGACTGAAATGAAGAGTTATATGGTCTAAACCCTATTTTCATGCATTATCATATCTACCTGTGTGGCAGAAGTCAACATATTAAAATTTTCATAAATTAAAGAAAAATTTATTCCTTAACAGTTAGACTTTTTTTTTTTTTTTAAAGCCTAGCAATCTAAGCTAGTTAATTGTCAAAATATTCTATTTTTTGTTAAGTTATTTAAAGAATATTCTACACTTCTTATCCACGCTAGGTTCTGTAGTATCTTATAAATATTAAAATTATGGTGAGTGTGACATTAAATAATTTTATAAAAAATCTGACATTCTTTAAGAAACTTGGGAGAATTTATAGAATAAGAAAAATAATATTTACCCATTTTTTAACACAAAATCTATCCAAAATAATGAGGTCATGCCTTCTTGTATCATGGGTCACTTTAATAATTATTTTTTAATAAATATTTTAATTAATTTTATGTATAAATATTAATTAATTATTTTTTTATATACTCCAATGTAATATGTAAAAATTAGGTGTTTTGGGTCACTTCAAATGTCAGATTAGGTTATTACGACCAGAGCCGGCCCAATAGAGTTGGGGGCTTTAGGCGAAAAGGTTTGTTGAGACCTTTCAGTATTTATTTTTTTATAAAAAAATAAATAATATATTTTTTTACATAAATATTTTATCATTTTATTAAATAAAAAAAATTAAAATTCAATCAACTACAAAATATAATAATCTCTTAACAATAATAAATTTTCAATTAAAATACAATGTCTCAAAAAAAAAAGCCAAAAACCTTAAAATAATAAACAAAAAAAAAACTAATTTTTTTTTAAAGTCTAAGAAGATCAGTGCGAGTAAAAAATTATACATTCATGATTCTCTTATAGAGAGAAACAAAACATAACATTAAACTGATATTATTAAATGATAAAATTCATCAACAATAACTTTTTATTCTACAAATATGTGTTGGACTATGTTCATCTTTATATAAAATCAATTTTTTTTGTCTTTTGAGATGTAAAATTGTTGATTAAATCTCCACAATCAAGTTTATCTAATAAACCATGATTTTTATGAAGAACACCATAACAACAGTTAAAAAATGAAAAATGGTGAAGGAAGTTAAAAAAAATTAAAATGTTTTATATTTAATTTTTAATAAAATATTAATTATTAAAAAAATAAAAAAATATATAAAATATTAAAAAAATTCTAAAATCTGAGACTTTCTAATTTGGGGGGCCTAATGCCATGGGATAAATGGCTTCAAGGTAGGGCCGGCCCTGATTACGACTATCACAAGCCAACCATAGCAGTTGATAAGAATATATATGTATATATTAATTTTTTAAATCATGTTCAAAGAGTACACGCTGGATAATTCATAATTAACTTATAATGTTAAATTAATATAATAACGTATAATATTACAATTATATTAAATGTTATGTCATGTATTAAATATTAGTAAATTGAGTGACAATCAATTGGTATAAAAAAGAGGATAATATTATTTGTAGATAAGACAATGTTCATAATGTTTTACAGAATAATGAAATGATTAATTTGTTCTCTGATAAATGACTTAGAGTCAAAACACTCTCTCTCCCCTTTCTCTCTCTCTCGCTCGCCTCGCTCTAGCCATTGCCATTTCCTGATCGTCATCGCTCGCTGTATTCTCAGTTAGTTTGGGTGGTCGTCAGTTGCTGAAGAATGCAACGATGAGAAGGTGAGGCGGTGGAGGCGAGGCAGCAAAGAACAGAGGTGAGGTGGCGAGAGGTTGCGAGGTGCAGAGGTGAATTAGTGAGGTTGTAGCGGCGAGAGGAGGTGAGGCGATGATGAGAGCAGGCGAGGTAGGCGGGGAAAAAAAGAGAGAAGGGGTGGAATCAAATTGCGATATATCACGTGTATAATGGATTCTGTGAACCATTTTATGTAGAAATAGGACGGTCCTAAAAAAGAAGTGTTATCCGTCTACCCTATATGGATGCATTGGCCTACCACTGCCCAGCCGACAAGTTTGATATGATAGGCTATTTAAACCAAGTTTGTTGAATCAATCAATACTGTCTCAGCTGTCTTCTACCACGCAAGGAATAAGAATACACTAAACAAATACAAAATGCGAATCAACTCAGGAAAGCAAGCAAAATGCAATAGAACATCTCCGTCTTATTATGTTTTGTAATGTATCATATATATATATTATTAATTATTTATTAACTTGCCTAATTCCCACCTCCAACCAATGAATCTCATCGATGTGTTTGTTTTCTAGCCGTTCTTCCTTCCTGTTTCTAGCAAAAGATTAATTAACTCCCAAGAATCACTTTTAACACATGACCACAAGGAATCATTAATCTCCACTCGTTATCAATAACACCATTGACGACCAGGGTGATGTTGAGACTGTTTTACTAGTCAATTATTGTGAATGAGTTTGAATAGGTTTAACAAAGTGATTTGGATTAGTTTGGTTAATTAGACTCTTTTTAATCTGATTTCGGAAGAATTATGTAAACTGGATTGGCATCATCCAAGTTTAGATTAATAAATTGAGCCAATGAGCCATTATAAAAGCCACTAAAAATTTAGTCCTTAACTCTAAAATCTTTTTTTTTTTAGTTAATTATCAGCTTGTGTAATTTATCGCTGTTGGGTTCTTTTATTTTTGATACGATAATTTGTACATCATCTATAATAGATATTTGTGATTTGGTGTGTTATAGGTTTTGATTACAAATTTTGGGTCCAAAGTTATAGACGTGCACGCGATTGAGTTGATTTTGATGAGTTATATAAAACCAAACCAATTAATTAACATAGAATCACTCTTAGTTCTAACTACTTTTAATTCACTTGCCTAATTAATGAACAGTACTCCATCAACCACATTTAGAGGCTGCAAAGGTTTCTCTTGCTATTGTGTTATCAATGGTGATGTATATATCTTTGAACTTATTACAAAGACCGAAATAGTATTATTTTCTCATATTAACTGTCACTTTTAGAAACCATGAAGTAGTAGCATTCCCCAAAAATCAAACTATATATAATAGCCTATATCTCTTCTTCACCAAATAAACCTCCCTCAGTTGGCATGCGCAATAGAAGAAATTATACTACGTAGTTGTTACCTGGTTGAATTTGATAGCTAGTGTGCAGCATCATGGATAGCTTGATATATATATATGGATTTAGAGAGAGAGAGAGAGAGAGAGAGAGAGAGAGAGAGAGTTCAATATGTTCAAGTTTGAAACGCAAGCTCCAATTATAAGCTGTGAAATCTAGTGGCAATAATTTCAGAACCCTTTCAGATGTTTCAATAGTCCCAGTCAACGCCGATCAAGCAAGCATCAAAGAGGAAGAGAAAAGGAAAAGGTTTTTCTGTAAGAATAGGTCTGGACAAATTAAGCTTCCGTGGGGCTGCTGGCTTCAAGCTGCCCTCTCTGTGGAATTAGCCAAGGAGTCACGGTTCATAGCTGTCTGTTTCCTATAAGATGGCTAATAATTGGGAGAGTTCCAGGAACAATTTGCGACGTTAATTAGACAACTCGATCGACACTTATTTCTGTGTCAATTTCACATCTTGATTAGCACTCATCCTATATATGGAGAAAGCCATTTCAATTGCGCAAGCCACTAATTTGTTAGTGTTCACTCCCCCAGATCGAATTAAGGGCTTTAGTTGCAGCCTGGCCTAACATATTTTAGTAACTTTGAAGTGAAAAAAAATTAAATTTTAGAGCTAAATTGTTGGGGATAAATATTGCATAAGTGTTGAAATGTCTCAAGTATTTGTCTTTCATTTTTTTTCTAAAATGTTTGGTTAGTTGCTTGTCATGTATTGTTCGAATTTAAAGATAAAAGGATTAATCTACCACATATATTAGTATCTTAGTGTAATTAGAAAAGATTAATATGTAACGGTCATACCGAATCAAATCTAACGAGTGAAATTACATGTTAGACTTATATGTGTTTTCTTTTTATTTTTTTTATAATTAATATCTCTTAAAATTTAAACAAAACCTTTATTATTTTGAAAGCCGATATATGATTGAAGACCAATTTTCCGTATTTACATCCATATAATAATACATTATTAATATGAGTATTAACTAATCAGATACTCAAATGGATTTGAATTATTAAAATGCAAATGAATTAAATCCTCAACAACCATATATATATATATATATATATGTTTCTCCCCACCATAATTAATCATGTTGGATCCAACTTATTTCAAAGTCAATAATTACACCCACCCACCCACCCACCCAGAGCTTCTAGGAAGCCCTTTTGAGCAAATCCATTATAAAATATAAAATATAAAATGTTGGATATAGTAACACCAAAGTGTTACTCCAACACTTAAATTTGATGATGTTTATAATAATATTTTATAATTAATATAAGTATATAATTAAGTTTAACTATTATTCCTTTTTCTCCCACTTTACATAATTGAGCTTTGCGACGACTTTCGATTGATCACTCTTCTTTACTTTATCGATTTAAATCAATATTTATGATAATTTGAGTTATGAATATATTTATATATTTTATATAATTATTTTAATAAATATATTAAAATTATCAACACAATTATTAATTTTGAGCAACTAAACTCGATATAATCCTTATATGGAGAAGTTCATGAATTGATAATTTTTTTTAATGTTGGAAGGAAAGTAGAATGCAAGTCAAACCCTTTGGTTGCCCAAATTAGACCAGGGAAATGCTCCAATATGATGCAGCCAGGCTTGAATATTATTTTCTTCAGGTTTATTAATTCGGGATTAATGGAAGTCCACGTGGCCTCCATTGTCTGTCTGGATCCTTGTGCAATCGTGCGTGCGTGTGTGTACATATCGACGCGGAAGAACTCTCTTCACAGGCACCAACCAGCTTTGTCCAAAGTAGCGACCGCACTGCTTAAAATTCTTTACTTTAGTGAGCGTTGATAGAATGACGTATTTGCATGTATTTTTTTTAATTTAATTTTTTATAAATAAATTAATTTTTTTATTATTAATTTTCCACCCTTGGGAGTCCCCAAAGCAGCCTTCGTATAATGTGGCTTCTGGCTGAATGGGAAGTCAAATCAGTGCAGTGGCAAAGGGGTCCAAAATATAGATTATAACTCCCACATGTTGAATCTTGAATGAGTAACTTAGTGTTGGCAACAGGATGTTGGTTCCAGGGGTAGTAAATTTTTAATTTAATTAAAATAATTCAATAGAATAAATTAAAGTTGTCGATTTTGTTGAGTTCAAATCAAGGATAGCTTGGATTTGATTTTTAAATTTAATAATTTTGATTATTTTTGTTCACTTCAATTTTCGTATTAAAAAAATCAAAATATCATTTTACTCTAAGAAAAGAATTTTTCTAATTAAGTAACATCATTTTTACTCAATCGATCAAATACTCACCCTAATTGATTCTGAATAAGATTAAATATTTTGATTGTAATGAGATGAACATTTTATTTAATTCTTACATTTGCACGTGCGCATTTGATCTAAATTATTTGACTGGATTTGTAGGAAGTATTTGTGTCATTGTGTGGATCCTTCCGTTATCCAGAAGGGTTGGTTTCCAGGATGAAGTGGTGGCCGACTCTAGGCCTTTTGTGGACACGGTTTGCTCTCTCTGGTGAGGTCCCAATCAAATCATTTCCAGCTGGCTGGCGCAGGCGCTAGAAAAGTCAAAGTGTCTTAGCCTGGAGGGAAAATAAATAAATAAAGATTGCAACTGTTGACATCGATGAAATTAAATCTATAATTAAAATACAAAAACTTACGTAACACATGAGGTATTGAATATACAAAAAATTTGCACATGAGGTATTTGAGAAAAATTTGAACTCTGGTCAAAACAAAGACCCAAGTTTGAACCTTTTGGTAATGACTTAAAACCAATGTTTTAAAAATTGGATTGGACCGGTCGGTCGGATTGATTTAACTAGGAATTGGTGGCCTATTCAGTCTGATTTAACTTAAAAGGTCAATTGTCTTTCAACCCAATCAAAATCAGTCAAAATCCGATTGTACCGGTCAACCGAAACTGGATTGACCCCAGTTTTTTTCATCCCTCACTCATTTTTAAATTTTTAATTATTAATTAATACTATAATAACATATATAACAATTATATATAAAATATTAGTTATATATTAGTTAATAATAACATTTTTCATAATAATATATAAAATATTAGTATTTTAAATATATATTTAATATATATATATTATTTAATTATAAAATATATATATATATATATGACATCATCCAATCAGACCACTCTGGTCTAACTGATGAGATCAAGTGACCCATGACTCAATTAGTAGGCCGGTTCGCTCTCCGGTCCGATTTTTAAAACATTGCTTAAAATCAGGTTTGGCTTCAAAATGCTGACATATAATGTTGATGTAATTGGGATGACTGGCTGTGCTCACATATTGGAAAGACAACTCCACCACTAGTATATATCACCATGGAAACTAGTGGAGGTAGCAACAGTTTGCTTCTTTGTGCCAAGCCACCAAGACCAGCATTTGTTCATAGTTATGGACTAGCTATAGGCTCGAAAGAGGGAAGGACAAGTTGTCCTTCAAAACCACTCGTAGTGACCAGACAGGGCAGCAGCTATCATCAAACATACCCTTTGACTTTTATGACAGTGCCCCATTGCAAAGGTGAACCACTCACCTACGATATTGCATGTTCCCATCAACTCAATAAATATCTATAGTTTGTTTGAGAGTCCTGAATGAGTTTGGTTTTTTGTGGTTTGTGGTTTTGATGGCAGCTGAGTCGTGAATGAGAGTTCGGTTTTGTGTGGTTTGATTGCATTTTCGATTTTTTTTCTGGTTTTTAGGTTTATGATTGTCAAAGACACTTTAGTAAGCAATTTTACTTAAAATTGATAACAATCGAATAATAAATGATATCACAGACTTCTCCAATAACAACCCAATGACCTTACAAAGTTTTATATTCTTAAATTCTTCATTTTATCAAGCAAATTATATATATATGAAATTCTTTGAATTTTTGTTAATTAATTTAAAATAAGCTTTTTTTGTTTGTATGTATTTCAGAACTAAACTTTGATAAGTAACAGGTTATTATGTTGACTTACACAAAAGGGTAAACGTGTGATTCGATAAAAAAAAAAAAAAAGTCAACAATAAGTTAGCCGCGAATATGCAACTCAATTCATCATTAAGTTTGCCACAGGTATGGAACTCAATCCCCAAATAGTTAAGAAATTGCTGGAGTTCGTATACAGAAAAGAAAAAAAAAATTGAAGTTGAAATGTTTTCCTAAATGTCAAAGGATGACGTCGACTATTTATAATCTGTATTCTTCGGACATTGGGCTTTATATGAAATTAGTCTAACATTTGACACATCGCACTAGAGATTGTACCAACTCCATCTAACCCAAGTTATAAATGATCCTATAAAGACTCCTATTCTATTCTATTAGGGGGAGGTTAATGCTTCATACGCACGTAATCGAAAGAATTCATTTTATATGATATATGCTCCTACAAAATGATATAATTGATTAGTATTTATATTTAAGGGATTAAAATAAGGGTAATCTCAATAGTTATTTTTGTTGTACATTATTGTTAAATAATATGTATTTATTGTATTTTATTTTTAGCATCGGAACACTTCTATTAATTGGGGGATACATATATATCATACTTTTAAAATGTTTCATAAGTTAATATGGCTCTTTGGGACTTAATATATAAGGTGTTAACCTCAAAGATACAATCATGAGTTTTTGATGATAGCAAAATTCGTCTTTCTTTTTCTTTCATAAAAATAAGCTATTTTGTTTGACCCATAAAATTGGGGTATGATAAAATGGATTATAATTTTTTCAAAACAAAAATTCCTTAAACTTTGAAGTTTGTCAAAAAAAAAATCAACTTTTTGCTTAGTTGACCAAATCCAAGCAGTGAGTTTTAAGTTTTATCTGTCTTCTGTGTGGTAGATCATTAACAAGTGTATGGTCCACTAAAAACATTCAAAAACTAAACATTCGTTTCATTTACATATTAAATAATTGAGTTAACCATTTTCCTTGCATTAATGGTTAAGTTCCAATATACAAGGTGCATTGTTTTTGACGTTCAAATAAATTTTAATTGATAAAATATTATAAGATATGATATATTTATTGTAAATTAATAAAATTATTTTAAAATTAAAAACAATATACTTTAACTAAAAATAAGTTGTATTTATTAAGACTCAATTATTGTTCTTAACATTAGCCTAAATAGTTTAATTAGATTTCTTATGTTTAGAGAATTTATTAATTTTTTTCTCAAATAATTACATTTATCTCTAGTTACCCACCACTAAAAAGTACATTTATCATAATGATAATTATAGGAGGATCGATTTCACATCATTTCATAAACTCTTTGTATGAAAAAAATTTTGTGGGCATCATCATTCTCACTCTCTATCGAAGGTGGCTTCCTAGTCATGGCTGAGTAATAGAGCTGAAATTTTCATTCAAATCTAGTAGATAAATTCACTGCCAATGCATCTTGAAGAAATGGGTTCCCAATGGATAAATGTTTTGTGCATTGAAGTCAAAAGATGGGGGAGAATTAAGTTCATTAACTGAAGATAAACCACTGATTTAGTGTGAAAATAGATTTAGAATGACATGATGATTAATTGAGAAAAATTGTGATAATATATCATAACTATAAAGATGTTAGTGTTACTTGCATCATCTCGTACATTTTTGTGGCATTTAACAAAAACTTTCTCAATAAGGGTCACATTCAAATGTTGTAACTTCATTGAAGGTTAAAGTTTGACACCTAATGATTGTTTGGGTGGTTATTTAATGTACGTGTTAAATAAGGTGATTCAAAATGCATAAATGATTTTTATCATTTATTGTTTTCCATGTATTTCTATTTGCATTTCTCTTATATGCAATTGGGTTTTATTTTACTTACATTTAAATGCAATTTAGATGTGTATATATAATTTACATTTAATAATTGTGTTGATTAATAATGTGGGTCAAGATCCATTATTAGTGTGAGTCGAGATCTGTTATTCAGTCAAGCCCAAGTGTGGCTCATGCATGTTTCTTTTTGGTCCAGTTCGGTTTCTCGCTGCTATATAAAGACTATTTGATGCCTTAATCGACAGATTGTTAATTCCTCTTTCTGAAAACCCTACTTTCAACGCATGAAGAGAGACACACTCTCGTGAATCCCTTCATTCGATCGATCTGCTTGTTGTTGATAAGATCTACTTGTATTGCGTAATCTCTATAATAAATACACCTGAGGCATGAGGGATTGTGATGAAGATACTGTTTATACATGTAGTTCTTGGTGTTTGAATAATATGTACTTGCTTTTAGTTCTTCAATTTTTCTTTGCAATACTGTATTTTTTGAGTTCTTATTATAAGTCGATATAATATGTTGTAATCGATAAAATCTTTAGTGAATTGACTAAAGGCGAAATCTCTGCCGTCAGTATAATCCTCTTTACGGATCCGAACATGTAAATTTTATGTTCTTGTGCTCTTTATGTTTTTGGTTTATCTTTCACGATTTTACATTTGTTCTTGTGATTTGGTCGAGACTCATGTTGTGTAAGAAACCAACAAGTGGTGTCAAAGCCATGAGGGATTCAAGATCTCGGCCAAGTCGTCTCCAATTCAAAAGGTACATCGAAGATCGATTTTGATCTTCGACCGAGTAAGTTTTTTTGTTCGATACTATTTTGCCCTAATTTTTGTTGCCTATACAACTGTCTACCCTCAACTTTCTTATATCTGCTAGTTGTAATACCCGAAAATTTGGGTTAATTAAAAATAAGTAATTTATTAGAGAAATGGGGTTTCAGAGAAAATTGGTATCTGAATAGTCCGAAAAATTGACTAAATCGACTGCCGGGAGTACCCTGGAGCCGAAATGACAAAGGAAAATGATGTAGCATTAACGAGCACCCCAAGATATGATTTATAGCATCGAAATAAATTGGATCGGGAACAGTTTTCGGTACAGCTAAAATACAGCTACTAATTAGGCTGCAATACCGAATCGTCATAGATGACTTCCGAGAAGTCAACAGAAACTTGAGGGGGCTTCAATTTTTCATAAGGAACAACCCTTCAGTGGTTTCAGGAAGAAACGAAGAGGTTTAGGGCCAAAACGGAGATTCGGGCCTAAATGCAGTTTTTTGAAAATACTCAAGAGAGGTCGAAACGATATTTTTTTAGAATCCTCAGGGGTCAAATTGATGTTTTAGGACTTTAGGGTCTTGAAAGAAATTATCAAAAGTCAAGGAGCTTGGTGAAATGGACCAAAGTGAGAAAACCAAAGTTTGAGGGGCTAAAGTGCAATTTTAAGAAAATCTCCAAGCAACCATGGCCGACCAACCCATCAAATCACCGAAATTGGCCACAGGGATGGCACGAGGGTTGCTCAAGGAGCATCTTTTGTAAAGGGCTTGACCGACAACAAGCAATGGAATGGCCGGAAATTGAAGAAAAAGTGGCCGAAAGTTGTTAAACTTAGATCACGAAAATGGAGCTCTTTCGGTGGATTTTGGACTTGTTAAGGGCAATAGGGGACATCAGAGGCCTTGATTGAAGCAAGATCCGTCATTTATGGGGTCGAAATCGCCTATAAATAGAGGATATGGTGGCTTAGAGTTTTGCAAGATTTGAGCTTCAAATCGACCTCACTTTTGAATAAATTGAGGCACCAAACCATAGGGCTTTTGTTGCCCATGAGCTGAGGATCATTTCTGGAAAGTTTGAGAAATTTTGGAGTTCATTTGAGGGGTGATCGGAGTTTCGCCGGAAAAATCGGATCTCGCCGGAACCGAACTGAATTTTGCTCGGAGGGAGGTCTTCCAAGTGTTCTTTCAAACTCAAATTTGGACAGAATGATCAACTCAAGGTAAGCTATCTTCTGGTATAGTCAGTTTAATTTTTCGGTGTGCCGGCGCCGGAGAAGATGACCGGAGATAATTTTTAATATTATTTAAATGCTGAAATAAAGAAAAATAGAGTAAAAATAGAAATAAAAGAGAGAAAATTCTGGAAAAATATCCAGAAATACAAGAAAAAGGAATGGTTCAGTTTTATAAAATTTTATTTGAGAAATGTTATGATGAAATAATTATTTTGAATTTTTGAAAGGAAACTTAATTAGAGAAAAATAGGAAGAGATTTTGGAAAATTCTCAGAAAACTCATAGAGATTAGAAATATTATTTTAGGAATTTTCATGAAGAAAAATTAAATAAATTACCTGATTAGGTATTTATTTTGAATTTTGGAAGAAATTATGACTATGAAAAATAGAGAAAAAAATAGAGAAAATAAGGAAAAAGTATGAAAAAATTAGATTATTGATTTTACTTGGAAATGATTGGCCAGGAAGTGATTTGGCCATGGATCTTGATGGTTTATGTTATTTTCAAGATTGGAACGCAAAACGAGGTTATACGCGTTTTTCGAGAAAATTTGAGTTTACGCCTAAAGGTAAGTGGTTTTATCCCGAGAACCTATATATGAAACCTTTGCTTCATTATGCATGATATTTATTGAAGTTATGATCATTTCATATTACATGGAAATACGTTATTCTTGCATAGCACGATATTATTGGCATATTGATACTCATGCATGGGATGGGGATGTCGCCCTAAGAGTGTAGCCGTAATTCCCAAGGGCAATGATGGAACAACGTTAGGATTATCCTGCAGAGGTTCGGGATTCTGCCTAGGGTTCCGTGCCAGGCTGGTAGGCTAGGGAAGTTACACTAGGGCACATGATTGTTTATGTTATTGCATCATGTATTCATGTATCATGTTTTTAAACCCTTACTAGAAGATTCATCTTCTAATGGGTTATGCCCCTGGAACATTCAACGTTCCAGTTTAGACTTGCAGCTTAGGCAAGGATCAGGTTGAGATGAGACGGCACGTGATGGCGTAGCTGATGGATTCAGTAAGCTGACTCGGATATGTTTTGGCTGATGCTTTATTGATGATTAGTCTTGTTAGAACATTATGGAATCTCCATGTATTTATGTATTTCAATATTGAGGAGATGATGTTAATGTATGGTACAAATTCTTATACGGTTATAAAGTGAAATTGATTATGTACCATATCAGGTTTCGATTTTAAGCTTCCGCATTTATGATGATTACCTGTCTTATCTTATTGATTCTTATTTAGTGAGTTGAGAAGGTAAAACGGGATTGTCGGGAGATGGTTTATAAAAAAAAAAAAAAATATTCTCGAAATTCCTAAGTTATTTAACGCTCAGAAAAGCGGGGCGTTACAGTTGGTATCAGAGCATAATTGCTAAAGACATAGGAAATGTCTGAGCCTTGAGTGACTCTAGTATGAGCGAATATAAGAAAAAGGTCGCATGTGGCTAGATAAGCAAAGCCACCGTAGGATTTGGGTGTTGACGGTTACTGGATAAGTGTGTTGTAGTGGAAGTGCATGTCTAGGCAAGTTCTGGCTAAGGAAAGATTTGGTACTTAAGTGTGTCCATTGTGACCCACCTCTCTTTCCTGGGAACTTACCTGGTGTACTCTTCACGACAGACACTATTTCAGTAGACGACTACTATTCTCGGTGAATAGTAGAATGCCTAATAGAAGCTAGTACTGGAAAAATGATCTAGTTATTGGAATAAGGATTCGATGAAATGATTCGAGTGTAAGGTTGATTCAATAACCGTGATTATGGATCCGAGAGATTTAGGGACTGATGATTTGAGGTCAGTTGTCGAAATCCTTACAATGAAAGATAGGATAACTACGGTTATTGAAAGATGATCGGATTAGTGATGATTAGTTCAATGTGTCATGGCTTAGCTGTCGAGTTAAGGATCAAAGGATAAGGATTTTCGAGGGTCATTTAGTATCTCGGAAATAAGATAAGGGGATCCAACGGATTGGATCAAACAAGAGGCTGAAGATGGCCAAGTAATGGCGTGAGAGTTGTGTCCATTGATGAGGAGACAGTGGTGCAACCGATGAGACTTGGAGAGACGAGGTAAAGAAACCATAACAGCGTAACGACACTACTGGTTCGGTGTTCGCAGTGACAGATCTGGATCTAGGGACCCGCGAGCAGAGGGCTGATAGATGGCTTATGGTAAGGTACGGGAGACCCGTCGACCAAAGCATTATAACAGACTGTCTGGGTGACGATCAGATGCTGAAGATCTGGGACAAACCAGTAGGGTCTGTACCTTGTGTGGAGTTCAAATTCCAATGAATTAGGATACAAGGCGTACCACTAGTTTGTCGATCAAGGCTGAGAGCCTAGGGAATTTACCTAAGGTAAGATGGATTGTACTAAGGAGACACGATCTAAGGAATGAAAAGCATGTAATGTCTTGAATGCGGACTATGTGTCCTATTTAAATTGTATCTAGGTTATGGTCATTTCTTGAATTGGTAATGAGACGAGGATAATGAGGCTCAAGGGGAAATTTAACCTCAGTGTCTAGTTCGGCAAATGCCAAGTGAGATCATTAGATGGTTGTCTTGTAATTGCCTTAAAGAAAGAATTAGGTTGCAAGGAAAATATACTCAACGTATGGATATGATAGATGAATACTCGTGAGTTGTTTAAGTGTTACTTATGAGGTGAGGAAATCATCAACTGTGATGAGGGTCTAGATTGAATGTTTTTACAAAAGAAGTTAGACTCGTGGCAGCGACAACGAATGATAGTTCTTGAAGGACTACGATAAGACCGTGCGATTTTCACCCAGGGTGTACCCATTTGAGGGTTGACGTATGATGTAAGAGTAAGCCTACTATATGATAGGGGTGATGATGACAGCTTGTATACTGGCTGGCAGTAAGTGTAGTGCCTAGGAAGAACTAATTTAATGGTCGTGTGCCGATAGTCAGCTGGATATGAAGAACGAAATGCGAGAATCGGTGGATTCTTGATAAGATTTCAGGTAGTGGAGCATGGATAGTCCAAAAACCATAATGGCGAGTTGTGAGAAGGCAATCTCGGTTTAAAGTAGAGTTTGGGTATCGAAAAGGAAATAGTTGATTGATAGGTCGTATCGACCCTAAGGGAATGATGAAAAGACCTAGTCAACAGAGGTTATAACTACGGTTCAGTATGCCAAATGAATATGTGAAATCAGGTAAAATTGTCGGTGGTCAACCCGATAAGATAAACTTGAAAGCACCATGATGAATGATGGATAGGGAGCCACGATTGTAAGGAAATTGAATCCATGGGAGATAATTAGAACCGGATATTGTGATTTGATTCAGGATTTTCGAGGATAAATCGGTTTGAGATTCTTGAGGAATTTCTTGAAAGAACTGATTGAGGATTTAGGGATTCGTGATGGAACTTTAGAGCTTCAGAAAGAAATCCAGCAAGGATGGGAGTACCATGAGTAATGTAAGTACCTACCTGCTCTAGCTGGTAGCATGGCTATGGATTGTCGTCTTGAAGATTGTGTAAATCTTGGACATGATTAAGAGAATTAAGATGATGACAGATGTGCCAGGATGAAAGGTTGCAGTAGGAGAAGCTGCAGACCCAAATTGATTGAGGATCCGAGAATTTTCAATTTTTGAGATTGGAACTCTCGTATGGCTAGATAGTTAGTCTAGATAGCCTTGATGGACAAATCGGGAGATGTATTGCTGAGTGATATCAGCAAGTTATGGAAATAAAGAGCCTGTCGAGATATGGTACGGGCACTTGCGGTTAATAAAAAGATGTAAGAAGAATTGAAAAATAGCAAGATATATTCTCGGAAGATTTAATTGAATTATTTCTTAATGATGAAATTGCCAATGATAGCTTGAGGTTATTGGATACTTGATTAAGTGTGACTTGATTAAGGACGTAAATTATCAGGTGATAATTAAGAGTTGATATTTTATCTCAAATTGATGAATTATTAAATAGCTGCAAGAGCCTGAGGTATTTTATGATCAAAATGCAATCGAGGTTAAGACAAAAGAATGAAACGTTAAAGTACCAAAGCATAATATTCATTCCATAGTTCAAACGATTACAAGAAATCAAGTCGTACAAATTACTCAAAGGAAAAAGAAACCATGAAACTGATGATGATGCTAATGCTCAGTAACGACGAAGGTTGTCAAACACGACAGGTCCCAACTCATCAATGTCATCTGGGGGTGGCATCTGGCTACTGCTGGCTTCACCAGGGTAAGGTGGAAGAGCAGTCTCTGAGAAACTGGGAAGAGGGACGTCCTCAGGGATGATAGGAAGATCGGAATTCCAATTTGGGTATTGATCAGGTTGAGAAGCAGGTTGGGGATGTGAGGCATAATATGCGAACAGTGAATCTTGCAAATAAGCTCGATAAGCTTGTAAATCACTAACCTGCTGTTGAAGTGTAAGAATCTGAGATACACATCCATAGACAAGATCCTGAAGCCGAGCCTGAGCTTCAATAAAGAATGTATCGGCAGCCCAAAATCGGTCGTTTACCGGAAGCGGAACTAGGAAGTTGATGAAATTTCTGACGCCAAAAACATCACGGATGGCGGCAAAACGAGTAGTACCATCCTCACGACGGAAGTAAGGGGCAAAGATGCATTCTGGACTGCATCCTCTACGTAAGACTAGGCAGGCCCCACATCGAGACTGGGCTCGCATGATAGATCTAGATCTGGCTAAATCTAAATAAATCAGATATGGGTTGGAACATATATGGGTCAGATCTAATGGGTTGAAACAGGGATGGGTCAAACCTGAAGTGGATTGAGACGGGTCGGGTCGGGCCGGGCCGGATCGAGACGGGTCGGGTCGGGTCGGATTGACCCAGATCTGGCAGCAAGGACGGCGATGGCGCCAAGGCAGCCGAGAGAGGCCGGGCGATGGCTGGTGGTTGCACGAGAAGGCTGGCAGCGGCGGTGGCGTACCGGATCTGGCCGATGCGAGGGCCGATTGGGCCGACGATGATGGCGAGAAGGAGCTGTGATTGCAGCAGCTGGGGACGCTGTGCACCGGAGATCGAGGCTGACGGGGTGTCGGCCGGTGGTGCGAGCGCAGGGCCGATTAAATCGGCTAGAGGCAAACGCGACGGAGGCCGAGGGCGGCTGGGCTGTGCGCGGCCGGTGGCTGTTCGCGCGCAGAGTCAGTGAGTTGCAGAGGAAGGAGGAAGAATGAAGAAGAAAGAGGAAAAGAAGAAAAAGAAGAAAAGAAAAGAAAAGGAAAAAAAAAAAGAGAAGAAAAATAAATTTCTTTATGGGAAAAACGTGTTTTATTATTCCGGAGATTTTAGTAAAAAGAAAAAAATGATCCGGACGCACGGAAGTTGAATTCGAGGCTTTTCGGGTATTTATAATCCCGACCCTATGTTTAGAATCATGGAACAACGTGGGATTCAAAATGAAAATTTTGGGAATCATGTTTCGAAATAGAATGCTAAGATGTTTTGAAATAAGAAATTTCGGCAAGCTGTTGTCAAAAAGACAGTGATGGAACACTCTGGAATAATTATGTCCACAGTAGGACTCATGAGAAGAGTTTAATAAGAATAACCTGCCGGGGGCAGTAAGGGTTTATGATAGCTCAAATGATCGAATTGCAAGTGCAATATGATCGAATGATGGCGTGTGGATCACGCCAAGGCACCAAGAGAACTACCCGATGTATGACTTAGAGCTGACAGCTAGGACATGTACTCTTAAGGTTATGAAAACACTACCAAAATGATGGGACAATTGATGTGCTCACAAACCACGAGGAGCCTGAGGTACGGGTTCTCACAAAAAGAGCTAAATGAAAGGTAGCGACAGTGGATGGAGTTCCTTAAGGACTACGACTGCACTACTTCGTATCACCCAGGGCGTGGCCGTCAGGTGCCGACGCAGGACCTGGTGGATAATCGTGAGTGGCAGATGAAGTTGGAGGCTTGTTGGCCCGCCAACTATGATGGTAGTGCCGAAAGGATCGTCTATCTTTATGGCTAGCCTGGTTGTTTAGCTGGATTTAGTGAACGAGATACGAAAAGCATATGTGATTAATAAGTGTTATTGTCTATAATTAATGATTGTGGTTAGCCCAAGGTTTATGATTTTTGAAATACGAGAATGCAATCTCAAAAGTTTCGGGATAAAATGTGCGTGCCTAAAATGATTGAAAAATGTGTGGTCGTCTGAAAGGAGCCACAACAGGAAATTATGTGAATGACATGGTATGCTTATAAGCATTAGACGTGTAAGGAACTCAAATCGAGGTGTCTTATCAAGGATCAAATAGATGTTTGATTTGAGATATTTAGGTAATGAGTTATGTGATGTCTCAGTTACCTTAACGGTTTGATGAAAATTTCGAGGACGAAATTTCTTTTAAGGAGGGGTGAATGTAATACCCGAAAATTTGGGTTAATTAAAAATAAGTAATTTATTAGAGAAATGGGGTTTCAGAGAAAATTGGTATCTGAATAGTCCGAAAAATTGACTAAATCGACTGCCGGGAGTACCCTGGAGCCGAAATGACAAAGGAAAATGATGTAGCATTAACGAGCACCCCAAGATATGATTTATAGCATCGAAATAAATTGGATCGGGAACAGTTTTCGGTACAGCTAAAATACAGCTACTAATTAGGCTGCAATACCGAATCGTCATAGATGACTTCCGAGAAGTCAACAGAAACTTGAGGGGGCTTCAATTTTTCATAAGGAACAACCCTTCAGTGGTTTCAGGAAGAAACGAAGAGGTTTAGGGCCAAAACGGAGATTCGGGCCTAAATGCAGTTTTTTGAAAATACTCAAGAGAGGTCGAAACGATATTTTTTTAGAATCCTCAGGGGTCAAATTGATGTTTTAGGACTTTAGGGTCTTGAAAGAAATTATCAAAAGTCAAGGAGCTTGGTGAAATGGGCCAAAGTGAGAAAACCAAAGTTTGAGGGGCTAAAGTGCAATTTTAAGAAAATCTCCAAGCAACCATGGCCGACCAACCCATCAAATCACCGAAATTGGCCACAGGGATGGCACGAGGGTTGCTCAAGGAGCATCTTTTGTAAAGGGCTTGACCGACAACAAGCAATGGAATGGCCGGAAATTGAAGAAAAAGTGGCCGAAAGTTGTTAAACTTAGATCACGAAAATGGAGCTCTTTCGGTGGATTTTGGACTTGTTAAGGGCAATAGGGGACATCAGAGGCCTTGATTGAAGCAAGATCCGTCATTTATGGGGTCGAAATCGCCTATAAATAGAGGATATGGTGGCTTAGAGTTTTGCAAGATTTGAGCTTCAAATCGACCTCACTTTTGAATAAATTGAGGCACCAAACCATAGGGCTTTTGTTGCCCATGAGCTGAGGATCATTTCTGGAAAGTTTGAGAAATTTTGGAGTTCATTTGAGGGGTGATCGGAGCTTCGCCGGAAAAATCGGATCTCGCCGGAACCGAACTGAATTTTGCTCGGAGGGAGGTCTTCCAAGTGTTCTTTCAAACTCAAATTTGGACAGAATGATCAACTCAAGGTAAGCTATCTTCTGGTATAGTAAGTTTAATTTTCCGGTGTGCCGGCGCCGGAGAAGATGACCGGAGATAATTTTTAATATTATTTAAATGCTGAAATAAAGAAAAATAGAGTAAAAATAGAAATAAAAGAGAGAAAATTCTGGAAAAATATCCAGAAATACAAGAAAAAGGAATGGTTCAGTTTTATAAAATTTTATTTGAGAAATGTTATGATGAAATAATTATTTTGAATTTTTGAAAGGAAACTTAATTAGAGAAAAATAGGAAGAGATTTTGAAAAATTCTCAGAAAACTCATAGAGATTAGAAATATTATTTTAGGAATTTTCATGAAGAAAAATTAAATAAATTACCTGATTAGGTATTTATTTTGAATTTTGGAAGAAATTATGACTATGAAAAATAGAGAAAAAAATAGAGAAAATAAGGAAAAAGTATGAAAAAATTAGATTATTGATTTTACTTGGAAATGATTGGCCAGGAAGTGATTTGGCCATGGATCTTGATGGTTTATGTTATTTTCAAGGTTGGAACGCAAAACGAGGTTATACGCGTTTTTCGAGAAAATTTGAGTTTACGCCTAAAGGTAAGTGGTTTTATCCCGAGAACCTATATATGAAACCTTTGCTTCATTATGCATGATATTTATTGAAGTTATGATCATTTCATATTACATGGAAATACGTTATTCTTGCATAGCACGATATTATTGGCATATTGATACTCATGCATGGGATGGGGATGTCGCCCTAAGAGTGTAGCCGTAATTCCCAAGGGCAATGATGGAACAACGTTAGGATTATCCTGCAGAGGTTCGGGATTCTGCCTAGGGTTCCGTGCCAGGCTGGTAGGCTAGGGAAGTTACACTAGGGCACATGATTGTTTATGTTATTGCATCATGTATTCATGTATCATGTTTTTAAACCCTTACTAGAAGATTCATCTTCTAATGGGTTATGCCCCTGGAACATTCAACGTTCCAGTTTAGACTTGCAGCTTAGGCAAGGATCAGGTTGAGATGAGACGGCACGTGATGGCGTAGCTGATGGATTCAGTAAGCTGACTCGGATATGTTTTGGCTGATGCTTTATTGATGATTAGTCTTGTTAGAACATTATGGAATCTCCATGTATTTATGTATTTCAATATTGAGGAGATGATGTTAATGTATGGTACGAATTCTTATACGGTTATAAAGTGAAATTGATTATGTACCATATCAGGTTTCGATTTTAAGCTTCCGCATTTATGATGATTACCTGTCTTATCTTATTGATTCTTATTTAGTGAGTTGAGAAGGTAAAACGGGATTGTCGGGAGATGGTTTATAAAAAAAAAAAAAAATATTCTCGAAATTCCTAAGTTATTTAACGCTCAGAAAAGCGGGGCGTTACACTAGTTGCCCTAATTTTTCTTGAGTTCTTGATCTTGGATTAGATTTGATTAGATTATTCATACTGTTAGCCCTAATACTACATCGAGTTCTTGTTTCGTTTAAAAACCCAATTATGGTCTGAAATATTTTTAGATTCTCTCTGTTTTGCCTCGTATACAAGAATTTATAACAAGATTTGTATCTTATTTGAGCCTTCCAATAAAATATTCCTATTTTGTTTTGAAATATTTTGTCAAACATTAGTTACAATTAATCACATTATCATTTGTTGGTCTCTTGACACACAATTGCCACTCAAAAAGGGGGGTGAATTGAGTGATTAAAACTTATTAAATCGAATTCTTCCCTTTTAAAAACTCTTGAGATTTTCATATACACAAAATACACTTATTATAAATATATATGTTGTTTGAGAGTGATAGCAATATAGATACACAAACAACCACAATATTAACACAAGAAATATAATGGTTCGGTATCTCCAACACCTACTCCACTCTCTCAAAATCAACCCGACACTTGAGGTTCCACTAAAACCACAACACTAGGTTTTCACACAAGATCACCTAGCAAACTTGCAACACCAAGATTTTTTCGTTAGCTCACCTCGAAAACTATTACAACAAAACCACACCTAGATTACTTGAGCTCTAAGAGGCCCCTCACAATCCACAAATAATACAAATGAACAATTCTATGTCCAACAGACTTGAACTAATATAGATATGAATACAAGAACAAATATTACAAGACAATATGAATACAAATACAATTTACCACACTTTGAGAGAATATTTTCTTCTCCTTTGCCTTGGGCTCCAAATAATATATTTTTGAGCTTGAGTCTTGGATTGCCTTATTTGAGTTGTTTGAGAGCTTGGGTGTGCTTTAGGAAGATAGATCTTGATAGAGCATTAGCTTTCTCCAAAAATCTCTTCTTGATATTTATAGTAGAGTTTTCAACGGATTTGTAACGGTTAGAAAAAATTCGACCGTTGGATCCGAGAGTCGACTTCTCTAAAACAGGAGTCGACTCCTATTTTAAGTGGAAGTCAACTCTAATTATACAAGAGTCGACTTCTCTAATGTTAGAGTCGACTCTTCGAAAAACACTAATGCTGTCAGGTTGACTCTGCATCAAACTGCTCTCGACAATGTCGCTTCTAGCTTTGCAAGAGTCGACTCCAACTTAAGGAGAGTCGACTCTAGATATACAAGAGTCGACATCTGAGACTAGAATTTACAAAAAATAGATTTTATATATATAGCAATTGTTTGAAGATATAAACCATATACCATGTATACATTACAAGTAAATGTTCTCATTTTATTTTATTTATATTTTACCTTCCATTTACTTTAATACATAAATGTAAATAAGATAGTACCCTCATTTGGATTCAATAAAAATATTTAAAAAATCAAAATTCAAAACAAGAAGAAAGTAAAATTTTAGTTTTAGTACAAAATCAAAATTTAGCGATTTTACTATCCTAAAATACATATCTTTTATATCTTAAAAAATTTACTAAAAATTATTTTAATAATAATGAACATTAACTACCAAAATAGACATTACTGAAGTTCATATACAGAAAAGAAAAAAAATTGAAGTTGAATTGTTTTCCTAAATGTCAAAGGATGACGCGTTGACTATTTATAATCTGTATTCTTCGGACATTGGGCATTATATGAAATTAGTCTAACATTTGACACACAATCGCACTAGAGATTGTACCAACTCCATCTAACCCAAGTTATAAATGATCCTAAAAAGGCTCCTATTCTATTCTATTAGGGGGAGGTTAATGCTTCATACGCACGTAATCGAAAGAATTCATTTTATATGACATGCTCCTACAAAATAATATAATTGATTAGTATTTATATTTAAGGGATTAAAATAAGGGTAATCTCAATAGTTATTTCTTGTACATTATTTTTAAATAATATATATTTATTGTATTTTATTTTTAATATCGGAACACTTCTATTAATTGGGGAATACATATATATCATACTTTTAAAATGTTTCATAAATTAATATGACTCTTTGGGACTTCATATAAGGTGTTAACGTCAAAGATATAATCAAATAAGCTTTTGACGATAGCAAAATTCGTCTTTCTTTTTCTTTCATGAAAAACAAACTATTTTGTTTGACTCATAAAATTGGGGTATGATAAAATGGAATATAATTTTTCAAAATAAAAATTCCTTAAACTTTGAAGTTTGTCAAAAAAAAAAGAAAAAAATCAACTTTTTTGCTTAGTCGACCAAACCCAAGCAGTGAGTTTTAAGTTTTATCTGTCTTCTGTGTAATAGACCATTAACAAATGTATGGTCGACTAAAAACATCCAAAAACTAAACATTTGTTTTATTTACATATTAAATAATTGAGTTAACCATTTTCCTCGCATTAATGGTTAAGTTCCAATATACAAGGTGCATTGTTTTTAACCTTCTAATAATTTTATTAATTGATAAAATATTATAAGATATAATATATTTATCGTAAATTAATAAAATTATTTTAAAATTAAAAACAATATACTTTAACTAAAAATAAGTTGTATTTATTAAGACTCAATTATTGTTCTTAACATTACCCCAAATAGTTTAATTAGATTTCTTATGTTTAGAGATATTTATTAGTTTTTTTCTAAAATAATTACATTTATCTCTAGTTATCCACCACTTTAAAATACATTTATCATAATGATTATTATAGGAGGATCGATTTCACATCATTTCATAGATTGTTTGTATGAAAAATTTTGATGGGCATCATCACTCTCACTCTCTATCGAAGGTGGCTTCCTAGTCATGGCTGAGTAATAGAGCTGAAATTTTCATTCAAATCTAGTAGATGAATTCACTACCAATGCATCTTGAAGAAATGGGTTCCCAATGGATTAATGTTTTGTGCATTGAAGTCAAAAGATGGGGGAGAATTAAGTTCATTAACTGAAGATAAACCACTGATTTAGTGTGAAAATAGATTTAGAATGACATGATTAATTGAGAAAAATTGTGATAATATATCATACTATAAAGATGTTCGTGTTGCATACATCATCTCTTACATTTTTATGGCATTTAACAAAAATTTTCTCAATAAAGGCCACGTTCAAATATTATAACATCATTAGAAGTTAAAGTCTGATATCTAATGATTGTTTAGGTGGTTATTTAATGTATAAATTATAAATTTTAAGATTTGAGACATGACGATATTATCGATAAAAGATGACATATTTTTTAATGAATGTCACAGCATAATAATGTATGTTTTGTCCTTAATTATTTAAAATTTTCTTTTATTAATCAAAATCTAGTTAGGGAAAAAGAAATTAGGATGTTTTTTAAAATCAAAATCTAGGATTTTTTTTTGTTCTTTTTCCTAATATAATTAGGATTTTTTTAAAGAAGAATAAATGAAAAGGCTTATGTATATCACATTTGGCTTATTGTTATGTATTTTTCTTTTTTACTATTACTTGGACAAATTAAAAAACTTTCCAAATTCATTTTTTTTCTTTTTTAGTTTGGATACGTAAAATATTTCCAATCTCCCAGGCCCATCGATAACGTTCACAACTAAGCCCAATAATAAACGAAAGGCCCAACTTGTCAATTTGGGCCCGATGACCCAATATGAGAGGGGGAACCAAATAATCACGGGCCCAGTTTCCAAATATGGTAGACCAAACCCAAGAACTGTGGCCCAAAATGGCAAGCCTATATATAGATTGGACCCTATTGCCAGTCACCATACCCGTATTTAATTGGAATATATTTTAGTTCATATTTGGTCATTTTTAAATTATTATAATATACCCATTTAACAAAAGCTAAATTTATCCAATAGCAGTGGCAGGGGCTCCAAAAATGGGCATATTGTGATCGTTAACGAAATGGCATATATCTTCAGTTTGCTGCCAAGTGAACTGACGACACGAGAAGTTTGAGAGTTATTTGTCAAACGCTGACATTAACCACACATGCGCACTTTAGCATCGCTGACACCAATCAATCACTCACTTCCAAGTTTTCCCAAAGCCCAAATCTTTCCTCCTCTCCTACGCCTCTCATTTTCTCTCCCTCTCCCTCTCCAAAGCCCTAGTTCTGCTCTCCCAATCGATTTGGTACTGTAATTCAGCATCAATTCACTTCCAATTTCACAGAAGCTGCAAAATTAGGTTTTGATTCTGGTCGGTAAATTCAAATTTTCTGATTCTTTTTCCTGAGTTTCTTGTTCAGCCGTAGAAGTTAGGGCTTTGGTTCTTTCCTATTTGAATGGATGATACCGAGGACGACGCTAGGTATCCGCCCAAGCATTACTCTGTGAATCACCGCGGGAAGCATCCCAATCGAAACCCTCCTTTCCCAATCAACAGTAGCTATCGCGACGAGGAGGATGAGTATGAAGGTGACGAATTGGGGGAAGACGATGAAGATATGAACCATGAATTCGATGATGAAGATGACGATGACGATGACGAGGATGAAGAAGAGGATGTTGAAAATGGATATGAGGAGAGGCGGCAAAAGAAGCGGAGGCTGGAGAGTTTGGTTTCCAATTACGAGTTTGCTCCTCGCAAGCCGCCTCAGGTTTCTCGGAATACCCATGCCGATTGGACCGATCAAGCGACGTTTGTGTTGTTAGAGGCGTGGGGCGATAGGTATTTGCAATTGGGCAGGAAGAGTTTGAGGTCTGAGGATTGGCAGGAGGTGGCTGAGAAGGTGTCCGAGGGGTCGAAGGTGGACTGGACGGATACGCAATGTCGAAATCGATTGGACACGTTGAAGAAGAAGTATAAAAAAGAGAAAGCAAAATTGGAAACCGTGGGAGGATACACTAGCAAGTGGGTCTTCTACAAGAAAATGGATATGTTGTTGAATTCATCATCTTCATCAAAGCAACAGTTTGGATTGCCTTGTGGGGTTGATTCTGGGGAGTACGTGTTTATGAATCCGAGGGTGTATTTGAATCGGTCCAATGGGTTGGATGAGATGAGGGATAGTCCGGGTGAGTCAGAGGACGATGAGGACTCTGATGGGCTTCCACCCAAAAGGAAAGGGCATGGAGGAGATGATAATGATGCATCATCGTTTAGGTTGTTGGCTGATTCAATTCAAAAGTTTGGGGAGATTTATGAGAAGATTGAGAATAGTAAGAGGCAGCAAATGTTAGAGTTGGAGAGGATGAGAATGGACTTTCAGAGAGATTTGGAGGTACAGAAGAAGCAGATTCTTGAAAGGGCACAGGAGGAGATTGCTAAAATACAGCAAGAGGATGATGATGAAACTGATGGTTCTGCAGAGAATCTCAGTGGGTAATGTAGGTTCATCTAGCCTTTATTCCATCTGTTAACCTCTAGTTTGCATATTAATCTGTTTTTCTGTTGTAGTTCTCCTTTTATTTACTTTTATGGTCCCACTACTGAAATTTATTGTGTTTGATAAGTGAAGTAACATATTGTGAGAAGTAATTACTTGAAGTAATAAATGATGAGAACCTGTTGAATATTGTTATTTTAATCGTTATGGAACTGTGATTATCTTTGGAAAAATAATTGTCTTACTTTTTAATTCATTGATTGTCTAAATAACAGTGGCTTGGTGATTGATTCAATATAGTGTCAGATACTTATCTTGATGCATGAGAAGAATGCCAATTTTGTTGTCTCTTTATCATTTAAAATGAGATGAATATGTTATTTTTTTGTATTGTGTTCTGATACTCAACACCTAGGATTTGTTTCAGGCATTATTGTGTGATTTCTTATCATATTATCCATTGGGTTAAGTTGTACATTTGTAATTGCATGGACTTAGGGAGAGGAGGGAGGGAGTTTAGTTCATAAAGGATTGTTTCAAGGTCACCTTGCAATATGGGGCTGGGGAGGTCAGATGAATATGCCACCTATCATGATGATTCTCTATTGTGTCCTACGTGACGAGGGTGATGAACATTTCCGTTAAAGGCTATCATGTGCAAGTTGAGGTGCCCCTTTTGGTGGTCTTGGTAGATACTTCACAAGGTTCTGCTCACGCTTTTGTAATCTAAAGAATGGTAGACAGATGGCAGATTAGTACTTTATGTGTAAGATTGGACTCTAGTCAACCTCCCCTTCATGGTGTATAGGTGTGGAGTTTTGATTCTTCCATTTTTGTCATACAATGATAACTGATTATGTTGGCCTCACTAATATATGTTCTGTATTCTCGGGTTTGGGGTTGCGGGAGGTACACCCTATGGTGTGTGATTGCCCTGTCCTTTTGTGTAATGTGGTGCATTTTGGGATGAAAGAAGCCAAAAAGCACTTTTAAGGCATAAAGAGTGGTCTGTTGCTAGATGCAAAGTTTTCTTGTTACTCTCTTTTGTAGTTTCGAGTGTATACTTCTGTTTCTCTTTTTTTCTGTTTCTAGTTTACTTATTTTTGCTTGTAGATTAATAGTTTTCTGTTTCTGTTTGATTACTGTTATTTTGTTCTAAAAAATTTTTATAACTTTCAAAATTTTGAACACATGAGAATTTGGTTTTCACTTTTTGTTTTAATTTTCATTTTCACGATCTTGTTTCACTGTCACCAACAAAACCTCCATTGTTGCTTCCATCTCCTTCCACTAGTATTGCTGCTGCCATCTCCTTCCCTTGGAATTTCTGCCATCTCCTTCCACTGGAATCACCATCACCATCTCTTTCCACTGATATCATAGCTGCCATCCCCTTCCATCGACATTGCCGCCGCCGCCGCCATGTCCTTCCACTGGCATTGTTGCCACCGTCTTTCATGGGAATCATGACTGTCCAGATATGGATCTGGGAAACACACAATTTCCACATCTACGAGTCAGCAATTGTGGCTGCCATGAGTTGTTGACTCCCATGGCAGTTGTTGGCAAGTGGAGAGAAGGCCAGAGGAGTCACTGACAACCTCCAGCATCTCCTCCTGTCACTAGGGACTCCAGGGTAGGAGAAATATAAAAATAGTAAAATACAATATTAAAAATGAACATAATGTTGTCAAACATGTTAACTTTTCATTCTTTTAAAATAAAAATAAAAAAATTGAAAATGAAAACTGAAAACTGAAAACTTTGTCAAATGGACCATAACTTACTACTGCAGATTATTTATATTGGGCTTCCAAAAATGGAAAAAGAAAGAAAGGAATTTTTGATATGTAGGGCTTATTTGATTTCCATTTAGTTTCAAAAATTTCCATTCCATTTTTATGAAAATGGAATGGAAATTTTGGCAACATCTTTTGACACGGTGTTGCCATTTCCAAATCAATGAATCCTTGCCAAAATTTTGGAATGAAATGAAAATTTTGGAATGGAATGAAATGAAGATTGTGAACGCGCACACACTAAAAGAACCCAATTCTGTATCTTATTTAGAGTTGGAAATTTACTACAGGTCAAAACAGAAGCTTTTATATGTGAAAATCTAATTCTATTGATGTTATGACAATGCCATCCAAAAACAAAAGCTGTTGTCAGCCAAAAGCGTGCACGTCTTATTTTTACACACTGTTGGGAATGAATGAATTTGAAATTTGGAATTAATTTGCAAATGAATTCTACATAGAATTCAGTTCATGTAGAATGCATTTACAAATGAATTCTTATGTTTGGCATGCCACATCTTAAAATATAGATTGAATTTCACAAACTTATATTTGAAATACATCCAGAAGTGAAGTTTCATTTTCTCTTATTTCCTGCAATACCCTTGATATAATATCATCATTAAAGTAAAGACAAAAAACATCATAAACATAGTCAAAATCTAAAACCAACATAACACCTACCAAAACCCAAAGTGGCACCAACACAAAGCTAACGATAAGACCAAATACACAGCCAGCCAAATCACCCCAGAAACCACCCTTCAAACTCTGCATCATAACAGAAAGGACATCAACAAATGAAAAGGAACAAACTGAAGATTCCTCCAACTGACATACATCCACACATCTATAATACACATCCATATAGGCTTAGCAATTGAAAGCGTAGAAAGGTAAAAAAGCATGAGCAGATTCAAAAGGAATGCTCACCAGATCAGTCGTCCATCACTTCTTCAAATGTGGAGAGAGAATTCATCTGCAAATCCCACCTATTTGCAGATGAATAGGTGGGTTAGTTGTCTTCAATACCGTGAAATTGAATTCCTGGAATTGAAATGAACAATTTTTCTTTTTTCATTCCAAACACAGAATTTTGGAATTGGAAATGAAGTCCACAAATTTTTGTGGAATTCATTAATTCCAAATGGGGTGTTACTCATATGACTTGCTTTCCATGTTCAGAAAACTCTGTAACGTGGATGATATGAGCAAATCACATCAATTTTTAGCGCAAAAAATTCTCCATGATGCAAAACATCTGGCTGTAAGATGGATCTATATAAACATAGTTCTCTTTTATCAAGTTTAACAGCAGTTTCATGAGCTAAGATCATTTTTCTCCAGTAACTTCCATGATTTTGCAATGAAAATTAACAGCAAAGGACTTTGGAGACCGAGAATTAGTGTGTGTAGTACTTGGTTTTGGAGAATTATGATGTGCAACATGAAGCTTTAGTTCCATAATAGATGTATGATTTGATTGTGATTAGTCCTGTTATCACAGCTTGTTATTCATCTTGACATTTTTTTTGTCATTGGGTTCATTGCCAGTTTTCAAGCATCAGAAGATGTTCCAACAACTTCTATGATGTTAAACCATTCAGTAAAATGTTGCCATTATTGAGTTATCATACCTTAAAAATGAACTTAAATGGAGAACCTAATATTTATATATTGCTAAGAATTGTTATTATGACTCAAAGTTTCAACAAAATAATGGAGTAAAGATGTGTCACTCTTTGTCAGACCGCCATTCTGCTCAGTTGATATTATTCTTTATGCAGAATGACAATCGAATGTACTTTTTCTTTTTTCATTTGTTTATTTTTGTGCTCGTCATTTCATTTTTAGCTGTATCAACTCAGATCTTTAGCCAGTAGTTTACTTAGTATAACCTTTCTAGTGATAAGATTTCATGGGATTCTGGCTAACCTTGTGAGATTTTTTAATAACTTTATTAGCCTTTGTAATTATCAAGTTATGGTGACATTGGCTCAGTTATTATTCCACCAAATATGGAGTCAATAAAAGAATTTTGGCATATATCTGGGCAGGAATATGTTAAAGGAACCTGGTGCAATCCTCTAGGGGGAGACTTTTCTCTCAGCTTGGTCAAAGCAGGGAGGAGATGGCAGTGCAAAGAATCTCAGGTTTTATTGGATGTGCTAGGCGTGTATTTAACCCCATATGTATGTGGTTTTACCATGGTTATACATTTTGACTGGAGTTCATGGTTTGTAATAACTTTTTGGCTTAAGAATTCACCATATAATTCTGATTCTGTTGTCATCATCATTATAATCACTTGTTTTTGTTTCACTTTTTTTGGCTTCTGTTTCAATTGCTAGACTTTCGTTATTGAGCAATGCATGGAGGCATATGGCATTAGTAGCCTTTAACCTGTGCTTATGATTTACTCCATTGCCCAATTCAGGAATTTTGTTTTCAGATTTATGACTAACCTGCAATCGGAAAACAATCAAGAACTGTTTTTGGATTGCTCTTGCAATTTACCCTTTTGGTTTTTGAGAAAATTTTGATTTCTGACTTATTCTACCACTCTTGACTGTAATGAAAGAGAATTAGATTCTGGAATTTGGCCAAATGTTTAAGTGATGGGGAAGAAAGTAGATTTAGTCAAGCTCCATTATGGTGTTTGATAAGAGTCCAGATACCATTGCTATGTTACTGTCCAGTCTGTTGCTTTAATCTCAGTGTTCAATGTTGTTAGGAGGTGGAATCTTAAATTCTAAACCTTAAAATTTACACCTTTGTTATTTTTTCCTTGGGAACTACCAGCAGCAAAGAGTTGCTGCATAGGGACTAGGCATGCACTGTCTATTTGAGAAATCAAAACTTCCTCCCCTCTTATCTTTTCCTAGCAGCCCAAATGTGCTCTTGCTTGGTCTTCAACCATACCAAACGAAAATAAATACATATATAGCTTACTTTAATTCCCTTAATTGAACATCCGACAAAAAGAAGATGCCAAGTACCTTATCCCTTATGTAGAAAAAGAAAAAGGAAAACAACTTGTTCAACCCAGGAAATTACTTGGCCTTCTCTGAATTATGATTTTTCCAAAGGTGACAATTTATCCATTCAATCCTCCTGGAGCAATAAAATGAAAATCATACTATATGGTAATCTTCATCTATCTTTTCTCAGAATATGTAGTCCTGGGATTTACATGTATAATAGAAAACAACATTCAAGATCGTGTCCAAAACAAGCACCCAAGAGTACATGGAAACCAACGTTGGACCTTCCCACAAGTTCATCCCTCTATACATTCTGAACTCAAACAAACACTCAACTAGCCTAAAACCTACATTACTCAATAAAGCCATAGCCAGGGCCATTTGTTTTCTCCCCTTAATAAGACTCCTAGCCCTTACTAATGATTCAAACCCAGAACACTCACCCTCCAATACAGATAAAACTCTTGCTAAGTTTCCCACAACCATCACGTGTGCAAATGCCACGCAAAAGGGTACCCCAAAAAACCCTATGACAGTCCAGAAACCTAATGCCCTTGAACATATACCCCATGCTAGCAGTATCTTTGGAGCAGTAGTCAAAGTAGTAACCAGAACTCCAAGGAGGCCAAGTATAATCATGAACTCCCAAAAACTTGTGTGGAGAAGCCTAAACCAAGCCAACCCACTTCTGACAAAAAGCCTTCTTCCATTGAGGTTGACTCCATTGTAGGTGTCTGAAACTGCTTGAATGGTTGCGGCCCTTCCAAGGAGGGAGAAGGTGATGGCTGAAGGTAGGCAAATGATTATGTGGACAATGGTTTTTGGAAGTAGCTTGGGCAAGGGCAGATCACCATTTTGTCCAAGCACACGGTCTGTGACTTCAAGCATGGAGAAGGGTATCTGAGGAAAATTGTGAATGAGGAAGTGGGAGATGAAGAGAGAGATCGGGAGAGGTGAGAAGAGAAAGATAGAAATAGAGTGGAAGTAAGTTGGATGGAGTTGTAGAATTCTGATTGATTCTCTGAAGATTTGAGCTGTGTTAATGAAATGGCTTGAGTCAAGTGTTTGTATCGTTCGTCTTGGCATTGTGTGAACTAGAGAAGGGGAGGGAAATGCAGATGATAGAATGGGAGAATGTCAGCCTTTGTGGATGTATGCTTATTATTGATGACTATAAAAAGGCCACCCTATCTTCGACTCCTTATAAACTAAGGTTTGGTTGCTTGCTTGCTAATAATTCATGATTGAAGAGGCTTGTTTCAAGGTGGTCATATCATTCACCAAATTCCACATGCATTGTCTTTCGAATGTTGAGTTAATATTATAAAGTTATCAATCATGACTATGTAGAAATTCGTAGGAAAATAATACATTTTGAAGAAACTTGATTTGTTGCTTCGCATATTATTGAATCTGGTTACTTTGCTTGTGACAGAAGAGCTATCAATGTTGATCATAAAGTTACAACTCTAAAAGCATAAAATTTCCTTAATTGCAGGGTTCGTCCTGAGTCAAATGCCTACCATATTCTTGCATAGAAGTTTTATTAAGATTGCTGATGCTGATTGCTGGATAACCCAAATTTTTATTATCATATTTAATTATCAAAAGTGATCATGTATAGTAAAAGCTATTGAATTAGAGCTCTAGAGAATCCATTTTTCAGATGGTCACCTACTCCATGCTTCTGGAGAGTGAATTGGGGCAAGAAAGGCACGATCACGGGATTGGAGGATTAATTAAGGGGTGATTAAAATAGGGGCTAAGGTTTCATGATGTACCTTGAACGAGAGGTAATGATTTGAGCTCCCATTTCAGATGAATTCGGGTGTGGTGGATGAAATGATGAGAAAGAGAGGAAGATTGTTAGTTGTTTGAAATTATAAAGAATAGTTACTGTCAACTTGAGATTTCAAGACTATCTGAACTCCGTGAAACAATAGTTAAATTATAGTCAAGGCTTCTTTGATTGAAAGACTTCTAATTCTTTGGGTAATGTAACTGGCATATTCTTGATATTTCATATAATTATAAAGAAGATTTGTATTTTTCAAAAATTATACCGATTATTCTTAATATTCGGAAATTGTATCCAATTATTCATTATTACTAGATTTACATCACTAAGAATACCTCTAATATTTTATATATTTACACATTTTTTAACATCTCTCTAAAAAAAAAGAAGTTAGTGTAACTTTCAAAATATGAGGGGTCCAACATGCAATTTGGTGAAACTTTGTGCTGTATTTTATTTACTCTATTCTTTTTCTTGTGTTTTTTCCTTTTGTTTCAAAGTGATATTTGCTTCCCAGAAAAGGATAAAGCATGGGAGCCAGCCGGACTGGATAAGGCAATGTTTGGATGTCTTTTTTCCCCTAGTTGTTGTATAGGAAGCAGCCAAACAGGGCTTAAGCTGGGATGTTGTCAGAGTGGGGACTTCAGAGACTTGGATGCTATTTCTTTCTTGAGGTGGAGGAAATGACTTCTCATGTAAGCCAGCAATAATGCTGATAACCTGACAATTCAAACACATCCCAAGTTTTAGAATTTTCTCGTCATCTTCCATATATAAATATATATATCTATGATGAAAATAATTTAATTATTTTTATGAATTTATAATTTTATTCAATCTTTTTATTTTTGTCAATTAGGTTCAAATTGATTTAATTAGATATATTTTATTCATCTATTTTAAAAAAAATATATCTACATATTGACTTGACATACCAAGTATCATATAATAGTAATATTTGTAAGAATCAGGTCAATGCATAAGTAAATATATATATATATATATATAATTTCTTGTTCAGATTTTACTTTTTTTTTATAGTTATATCTTTTTTCTTTTCTTTATTTATTTATATATGTGGGTTCAATAAATATTATTATCATGACACTTAACATGTGAAGTTAATATGAATAATTTTTTTTAAATTAATTTTATATATGTTAGATAAAATTATATTTAATTTAAATTTAATTGTCAAAATTAAAAAATTAGATAAAATTATAAATTGACGAAAAGAATTGAATTATTGTTATATATATTATTATCAAGCTTGAACAACTTAAAATTTTGTTACTGAAAGTATCTGCTTACGTGCAGATGGGCACTTACATTTTCATGTTACTTCAGGGCTCATTTGGAACATCTTATAGAAATTAGTTTATTGAAATAGGTTGTAGTTCAAACGTTTTTATTAATTTTATAAAAAAAAATGTTAAGGTTAAGCTAATTAAGAAGTAAGAAGCCCACAAAAACTAAAACAAAAAATTGATTTTTTTTTTTTTTTGGGAGAAGGGGAGGGGGTTGGGGGATTTGAGTTAAAAAAAAAGAGAGTAAATAACCAATTGAATAAATGGTGGTAAATGAAGAGTTTAATATTTGAAACTCAGTATATATTCATCATGTTAATGTCGCAGCCAGGGTAAGTCGAGTTGTACCTTTAGTTAGAGTTATAATTAATGGTACCTTTTCAATTAGACATTATAACTAAAAGAAATCGCCTATAAATAAGCTAAGTGTAGAGAATGAGAGACATGTTGAGAAATAACACAAATTCTTTTCTCTCAAATTCTCTCTCTACTTCTATTATTCTTCTTGGATCTTCTATATTTCTTTTAGAATTGTCTGAGACTCAACCTTGAGGCTTGATAGTTTGGTATCAAAGCCAGTGATCTCAACTATGGAGTGAGTTGAGGCAATTGTTATTGGTGTGATTCAAACGAAAAAGTTGGGCAATTGCTGATCTACAACAATTCCAACTCGATTCGATGATGGAAAAGTTAAGGGAATTAGGATCATCAACAAGTTGATAGTAACACCAATCATTGGCGACACACCATTGGTGTTCAAATTGGGAATTCTATGCAAGAGTAAGACAGATTCGGAGTAGGATACTGAAGAATGGCCAAACGGACAAGGATGAAGTAATTGGAATCAAGGATGGAGGTTTGGGTTGTCGCGAACATAGGAGGCCATGATCCACAACAGGAACGACATTTCAACCATAAGGGAGAATGTGTAGGGAGATCTCGCTACAACTCGAGAAAGTATGTAAAGAGAATTGGAAAAGCACATGGAGACCATGGATCACTACAAGGAGACCATGGATCAATATGACCAAAGAATTAATAGCATGTTCAATATGTTGTCATCACTACCTCAATTCTAAGCCACCGAATTTCCTTCTTACTCTGATCTAATTTTTCCTAGCAACGGCATCCTTCCTAGGGCCATCGAAGTGCAAGAAACAGAGGAACATCTTATCCTAGAACTGGTGATTCAAGTCGGGGAATCCTCTTCTCAAACCTCTAATTACACTCTAATACCAAGGTTAGAGATTTCGATGTTTGAGGGATTGAAGTCGAGGTGGTGGATCCACCATTGTGAAAGATTCTTTTAGTTTTATAATGTTGTTGAAAGGCAGAGAATTAACTTGGTAGTAGCCTATCTGAACGATATGGCTAATTTTTGGTACTAAGGGTGGATTAAGACTAGGAGATTTGAGGTCAGTTGGGTTGAGTTTGCTGAAGAAATATGTGACCATTTTGGTGAGAAAAATATGATTGATGTGATGGAGGAATTTAACAAATTAAAACAAAATGGATCAGTGGTTGAGTATCAAATGAAATTTGAGGAATTAAGATCTATAATATGGAACTCGCAGCCAGTCCTAATGGAGCAATACTTTGCATCTAATTTCATTAGTGGTTTAAAAGATGAATTGAGGCTCATAGTCAAGATGATGATGCCTATAACAATGAAACAAGCTACTGAGAAAGGAAGGTTACAAAAGCTTACTCTAGAAGTGATTTTCAAAAAGCACAAAATCTTACTAAGTAATAACCCTTCTACTAATTAGTAGTTGGGAGGAAATCTTGGCGCTGCAACAATAGGAATGAACCATGGAAATCTTGAGGTTTACTCAATAAAAAATTCTATGCCAGAACAAAGGAGACAGTTAGAATCGTGCTATAAATGCGATGTCAAATTCCATCCAAGCCACCAAATGCAAAAGATTGTTATGGAACACGGAAGGGAAGGATTAGATGATGAAGAAGAGGATGAGGAGGAGGTTGTTCTCCAAGAAGAATTGGTGAGTGCAAGGTGATCACTAAGAAAAAGTCACATAAATTATTATAGGGACTCAAGAGTCTTACACTTTATACAGGCTATTGAATTTAAAAAAATGACTAAGACAGAAGAGGAACATTCAAAGGTTACAATCTGCTACACTTCAACTCCTCAATGAGATTGCCACGATCCTAAGGGTATGTTAATCATTATGCTATTAATACATAAGTTGTGTTATACCCTTTAGTTAGTTAGATCTGTAATCGATTGGACCTTTTTAGTTAGGCATTACAAGTGAATGGAAAAGCCTATAAATAGAGGATGAGAGGCATGTGGAGAAATAACACAAATTTTTTCCCTCATTTTTCTCTCTCTAAATCCTCCCCCTCCTTTCAAATTCTCCTCCCATTTCTCATCTTCTCTATATTCTGAATTGTCAAAGTCTCAACCTCAAGGCTTGACCATTAACTCAGATTATAATCAAAATAATCATTTAATATGGTAATAGTCTAGTAGAAAATGGATCAAGGATGGGATTTGGAGTAACCAGTTGAGCCAACACTCTGCTCTCTTTTATAGTCATGGAAACTAAATCTTTTTTTTTTGGGGGGGGGGGGGGGTGTTAATATGGCTATTAATAAGAATTTATAGTCAGTATCTTTTGGGTGTGTACTAAAAAAACTTGCTAAATATGTGCACTATTATCTCACATACTATAATATCAAGAAAGTATATAAAATTTTTTATATAAATTAATTTCTACAAAAAATTAAACGCTAATCACAAAGAAAGGCAATTAGAAGTTTTTATTGATGGGACAACAGGTTGAGAGTGGAAAAGAACTTTGTATGTTAGACCCTGCATCTGCATGCCCAAACAGTACGAGAGAAGATGCCTTTTTTCCTGAATATGTCTAAGCCTAAGACTGTATTATCTTTATCTCACCAGTCCAACAAAAGGGAAACTAACCGAACTTAGTTTAATTCCTTCTTAAAAAAATGAAAATAAATAAGTAAAAGAACTTGCCTAGCCTAACTTAAAAGAACCCAAGGGTAGCTTCTTCTTTTCCTGGGCTTGAAGCAAAGTTTTCTCATATTGTGACTAAATATCACAGCATGACTTAGGTGCAGGCTTGGCCTAGACCTTTCTTCATCAAAGCATTAAAACTAAATTCGATATCAATGATAAATTCGATACTTGATATGACATTGACAGTCATGAAAAGAAGGAACTTTTTGTCTTTATTCATCATTGTTGTTTACCCTCCATGTTTGTTGCATGGCAAAGCCAGCAAATGCATTCAGAGCCAGGGTGAGTTGTAAATGGGAGTAACCACAGACTTGACATGAAGATACTTGTGAAGAGCATGTAGACCCATATCTCTCCCAAAGCCACTCATCTTGTAACCTCCATATGGGCAGTCTTTGTCAAAAGCAAAGTAACAGTTGATCCAAATGATTCCAGCCTTCACTGATCTTGAAACTGTGTTGGCAATATTCAGATTGTTGGTCACTATGCCTGCTGCCAGCCCATACCTTGTGTCATTGGCTCTCTTTATTGCCTCTTCTACTGTCCTGCAGTGTTCAAGTAGAGTAAAAAAGGTTTAAGTTTCAGTTGAAATCCAAAGCCTAAATGAGATTAGTGCTACATAAGAAGATCCACTTACTTGAACTTCATTAGTGACATGACAGGGCCAAATATCTCATCCCTTGCAATTAGCATATCATCCTGAGTAACTTAAAAACGTTAATTTAAGAACAGTAACATATTTGTGGGCCCATTACTCGTGTTCAATAAATTGATTTAGTTCAGGTTCAAAAAGTAATGATTGTAAGCTTTTAAAAATGTCTTTACCATAACATTACTGAAAATTGTTGGCTTTATATAGTATCCTTTCTCGCCATAGCGCTCCCCACCAGTTAGAAGGGTGGCCCCTTCCCTCTTGCCATGCTCAATGTATGAAAGTATTTTCTCAAATTGAGTCTTATCTACCTGCAAACAGTGTAATTTACACTTATGATTATATAAGTTATGTACAACTTCTATTTGCACATCAAAAGAATATATAAGATTGTGATTATATTTTAGTTTAGAAGGAATTGGGAGGAAATGGAAAATGATCAAGCTGTAGGAATAGAAAGTACATTTTCAAGCATTTTCACTTTCCATTTACTCTACTTTACTTTACTTCACTTATTAATTATAGTTTATATAGTTTACAGCAGTCAACTTTCTTTGTTTACCTGAGGCCCTTGTCGAACAGAAGGATCAAAGGGGTCCCCAACTACCCAAGTCTTTGCCTTTTCCAACAACTTCTTCACAAGTTCATCATAAATCCCTTCTTGAACTAACACTCTTGAACCAGCAACACAAATTTCACCCTTCAAGCCCAACAACATTAAAAGAGAGTCAATATTGCAAGAACACGAACAATCAAGCATTGAGCAAACTAAATGCCAGAAATCAATAATTAATTGAAGTGTGAATAGAGTTATCCTGCCTTGTTATATAGAATGCCTAGTAGAGCAAGATCTGCGGCTTTATCAACATCTGCATCATCAAAAATGATGAGCGGCGACTTCCCTCCCAATTCAAGTGAGATTTGCTTTAAATTGGTCGTGGCTGCAGCTTGCATTACAAGACGTCCCACTTCCGTCGATCCTGTAAAACTTACCTACCCAAACATCAAAATTAGAGGTGGGATTATTCGTAATCATAAATGATTTTTTATTAAAAATAAGATACAGGAGAGATAACTAAAATTATTTAATCATATTAAAAGAACATCAATAAAGGCCCCTGTGTGACGATAGCGGATGTGGATAATTGGAACAACTTTTTAACACAAAAGATGAAGGCAGGCCAAGAAAAAATCTCTTGGCGCATGGAATACTCCTAAGTATAAAGAGTTGTACATAATATAAGACTATAAATAGAAGTGACTCGTGAGCTAATGTAACCAACCCCAAGTATATATAGTGCCTAGGTATATTGTTACAAAGAACACAAGAAAAATCCAACGGCAGAAAATGTTCCAGTTTCTAAACTAGTAACTCAAATACAAGTGATTGTAGGGATATGAAGGAGATGGTACCGTACTCACTTTATCAACGTCCATGTGAGAGGCGATGGCAGCACCAGCTGTTGGTCCAAAACCCGTTATAACATTCAACACGCCATTAGGAATACCTGCCTAATGATCAAAAGAGATCATTAAAAACAACCAGTTGCCATACGAGCTTTACAGCAATGGAGGTTAATCAAATAATGTAGCGAAATTAGAGCTTAATTACCTGTTTAGCTAGATGAGCATAGTAGAGAGCTGAAAGAGGAGTCTGCTCGGCGGGCTTGACAATCATGGTGCAGCCAGCGGCTAGGGCTGGGCTAACCTTCATGAAGAAGAGGGAAGTTGGGAAGTTCCAGGGAATGATGTGGCCGACGACGCCGACAGGCTCCAACAGGGTGTAGGCTTGAAACTTGCCCGACATCTTTAGCGTCTCGCCGTGAATCTTGTCAGCAGCGCCGGCGTAGTAACGTAGAAGATCTGCTGCTGCCGGAATGTCCCTGGCCTTGCCCCAGCTAAACAACTTCCCGGCGTCAAGGGTGTCCAAGGCGGCTAGCTCCTCGGCAATTTCTTCGATTAGATTTGCCAATTTCATAAGTATCTTTGCCCTTGCCTGATCACCATTGAGAGCAGGAAAAGAGTTGCAAAATTTAGCCATGGAGGTAATTGGGTTGAAAAATGAGGTATTAATTAAAGAACACTTACTGAGCCAGATAAACGAGGCCAAGGACCATAGTCGAAAGCTTCTCGAGCAGCTTTAACAGCTAGATCAACGTCTTCTTTCTCACCTTCAGCAATCTTTGCTATCACTTCTCCTGTTCTTGGATCTATTGTCTCAAATGTTTTCCCTTCATTAAAATACTCAAAAATTAAACAACGGAATTTGATAATTTTATCATCAATCACCATCTACCTTAGAGATCCTTGACGGCCAGATAATTTTCAAATGCAAAAGTTCATTTTCTTCTCTTGAACAACTGAATTACATAGAAATCTTTCATACAAAACATTTAACAGTTAATGCAATAATCATAGTTTTTATTATTCTTGAGTAGGCATGGAAATTTGAAGAAGATTAACAACAAACAGCTAGCTAACAAATATAGGAATAGAAAGAGTATATATACATATATATATACATATGATAGAACCTGAAATGGAATCCACAAACTCTCCATTGATGAACAGCTTCTTGAACTTTATCTCTGGGATCTTCATCAATGCCTCTGAGCTCCCATTCCTCTCTCCCTCCATCTCTCTCTCTCTCTATCTCTCTCTCTCTCTCTGAAGTTAATTATAGAACTCTGTTATAATTAACTTCAGCTTTCCTTTGTAGATATGCATACACACATATATGTATATATATCCAGATCCAGATGGGCTATTTCAGTATTCTATGCCTTTAATGAAAAATAATCCGATTTGACAACTAACAAAGAGATTGATCTCGTTGATAGCTTCAAACCAGATAATGTTTAAGAAGGAAATGACAAGATAACTGACAGCTACTTGGGATAATAAATGAAATCATGAATCAAACAAAATCCTCATTAAATTAATGGTAGTTCCATATAATATTAAGAAGGCTTCCATTATTATGATCAATGAAACCTTTGTTGTAATTGTTTTTTCCATCAAGACAAAATATAATTATTAATAAGAAAGTTAAGGGTATCAAATGGGCGGCCAGGCGGGACATCCCTCCACTTGGCCCCTCTTTATGCAATCTGGCCAAGTTTTACCCTTTTTTTGAAAGAGAATGTGTGTGAGAGAGAGAGACACGTGTGAGAGAGAGAGAAAGGAATTTGACTTTGGAGACTTTTGCTATCCTCTTTCATTGGAAATATAGTGATATTATTTGAGATATTGCAATATTTTGGTACTCTTGAGTGGCACTGAGGGTGGCTGAATAGCATTACTCTTTTTGAAACAAGTTGTGCCATTCCCGACCTCAACCCAACCCATATTAGAGAAGCGGGTCTAGCACAACCCTTAAGCCTTTAATAAAAAGGCCGTGGCACAGCTTGTGTGAACTTTGTGGGAGGGGGGACAGCAAGTTATTAGGTCAAATGGGTTGATTTATGTAAATTTAAAAAAATATATATATTTTACAAGTATTTAATCTGTTGCTTGAAATTCTCTTAGTTGAACTTATAAATTTTATGATGTAAAATCATTTAAATGTCATTACAACTAGAATTTAAACTCATAATTTTGAATTCATAAGAACGTATTTTTATGTCCTTAAATTGGATTCATAATTTTAAAAGTATAACTTAAATTTGTTGCAATCATTTGTAATTCAGTAATTCTACAAATGAGACTAGTGCATGATGCTCTAATGAGGAATGAATAAATAATTAAATATTAAATATAATATGTTAGATATATATATGATCTAATATGTTACAAACACCAAAAATAGCATTTAGATCAATGCGAAAAATAAATGAAAGTTATCTTCAGTCATTGTCGTTTTCTTCAGTTTTTGTATTGGCTCTTTCAATCTCTCAAACACCCCAAATGATGGTGTATGATGAAGATAAAGGATGATTAAGCTTAGGGATCAAAACCATGAATTTATATTACATTCTTGCATCAAGAATATACATATTTTACCACTTTACAACTTAATCAATATGTATAATCATGGAAACATAATCATGAAAACTGTTGGGCCACAAAAATTTAAAGAATTCATTTACAACCCACAACCATAATAATGGAAAAACATTTAGGCCACCTTAAGAAACTTTACATTCTCCCACTTGGTCCAAATATTTAATCTGATGTCATAACTTAATCTTATTGATTGTCGTTTCTTAAGAATAAATATATGAATCATGGCGATAAGTCCTCTAACAATGAGTATTACCTTTCATATATTACGATGCATTTAGTTTCTCAAGAATTATACTTCATGTGGCAACATTACTTAATGAATAAACCCTATGTTTATTCTTGGTCCTCTACAGATGTGTTTTTCTCAAATAAATTAAAGTGTACATGAATATGAGAAAACATCACAATAAATAAGACTTTCATTCATATATCAAATGTATACAATTACATAGTGGAACCAAATTCATCTTATCAACATGACCCATGAATTTCAATGGTGGCATGTCTTTAGTCAAATGATCAGCAATCATCAACTCAATACTGACGTGCTCAATAACCACTTTCTTTTCTTTAACATATTCCCTTACAGCTAAGTATTTAATGTGAATGTGTTTACTTCGACTTTCACTTTTGTTATTCTTAGCCATAAGGACAGCAGCTGAATTGCCATAAAAAACTCTTAGGGCCTGTTCTCTTTGTTGTTTTTAGGCCGTTTTCAGTTTTCAGTTTTTCAAAACATCCAAAACATGTTCTCTTTACTATTTTAAAAAACGCATTTTCGAAAACAACTAAAAATTTTGTAAGGAAAATCTAAAACAATAAAATGTTGTTTTGGGTGTTTTCAGTGAAAACTCACTGAAAATACAAAACAATCTCAAAACACGGAAAACAACACTAACCCCCCCCCCCCAAAACCCATTCTCAATTCACAGAACCCACGCTCTCTTTCTGTTTCTCTCATCTTATTTCTCCTCTTTTCTCATTCATCCCCCACCACTATCGCCAATTCCTCCTCACCCACAACTACTGTCGTTGACTCCTCCTCACATGCCACCACTGTCGCCGACTTCTCATCTTTTCTCCTTCATCCTCTATCGTCGACAGTTACATGAAGCTGGTGATGATAGCTTGATGATGCTAAGCAGACGACGGCCATGGAAGAACAAGCAGGCGATGATGGCTTGATGATCACCATCGATCGATAACCCTAGCCACCACCCATCGCCGTCGACGGACAACCCCAACTACCGCTCATGACCTCCTCTTCACTGCCCACCGCTTGCATCTGCCACTGCTCGCGGCCTCCCCTTCCTCTTCTCTGATGTACCCTTTTTGTGTTTTGATTTTCTTTTGTGATTTGATTTTTTTTGTTTTTTTTATCTTTTACTTGAATACTGAAATATGTAATATGATTTTTTGTATTAATTTTTTTAATGATTTATAATTTATTAATAATTGTTTAAAATTTATTTTAAATCAAAATTAGTAACTAAAATATTATAAAATAATTTTTCTCAAAATTTTAAAACAAATGCGTTTTCTAGTTTTCTGTTTTAAGAAACAGTTTTTCAGAATAATAAAAAGATTGCGTTTTCAAAAATCTCAAAATAGACACTCAAAACACAAATCTCAAAATAAATTCAAAACTCAAAACACAAAATTGAAACACAAAGAAAACACCACCTTAATAGCTTAGAAATGGAATCCATAATCTTAAGCCTTGATATGAAACTCTTGATCCATACACCGTGCGAAGTAGTCTCAAAACAAGAGACGAACTCGACCTCCATAATAGAAGTAGTAGTCAATGTCTGCTTGACACTTTTCCATGAAACAACTCCATCAGCCATCATAAAAATGTATCATGATATTGATTTACGAGAATCAACGCAGCCAACAAAGTCGGAATCTGAGTAGCCAATCACTTCCAAATTATATGTTCGTCTATACATAAGCATATAGTCTTTGGTCCCTTGAAGGTACCTCAATACTTTCTTTACAGCTCTTTAGTGGTCCATACTCGAATTACTCTGATATCGTCATAACATTCCTATAACAAATGCAATGTCAGGCCTTGTGCAGACATGATCATACATCAGACTTCTGACAACAAAAGCATATGGAATATTCTTCATTTGTTCTCTTTCAAAATCGTTCTTTGGACATTGCTTCAAATTGAACCTATCACCCTTCATAATGAGAGCTACACTTTGTGAACAATCCTTCATCCGAAATCTCTCTAAAACTTTATTGATATAGGTTTCCTAAGACAAACCCAAGATGTCTTGAAATCTGTCTCTATGGATATTAATGCCAATGACATAAGATACCTCACCCATATCCTTCATATCAAAATTTTTAGAGAGAAAATGTTTTACCTCATGTAATAAACCCTTATCATTGGTTGCAAGCAAAATGTCATTCACGTATAAAATAAGAAAACAAATCTTACTCATACTAACCTTTTAGTATATACATTGATCCATGGGGTTTTCAACAAATTCGAATGAAGAAATTACCTCATGAAATTTAAAATACCATTGACAAGACGCTTGTTTTAGGCTGTATATGGATTTCTTGAGCTTGTAAACCAAATGCTTACCATCACTAGAAGGAAATCCTTCAGGTTGTTTCATATAAACCTCCTCCTCTAGATCTCCATTGAGAAAAGCCATTTTCACATCCATTTGTTGCAACTCAAGATCAAAATGAGCTACTAATACCAAAATTGTAACACCCCGTCCCATCGAAGGGCGTGTCACTATGCTGGGACCCATCGTATCCATACATAACCTCTTCCCTTATACATTTCTCATACATCAATACCGTATTTCAAAGGGAAACCCCCCAACAAATCATTCACAATTACGGAAGCGATAATCGAAACCTGATACGGTACATACCTGAATTCACCTTATATATATCATAAAGAATTCGTACCATATATTACATCATATCCTCAATACATAAATACATTGAGACACGTCTCCTGAGATAACATCTAACACTCTAGATGCAATCATATGAAACCTCGAATACATACATAGCCATTTCTTAATAAATAAAATACTGGAATCTCCTGCTGAATCCATCGGCCACGCCATCACGTGCCGTCATATCTTAACTTGCTCCTTGCCCTAACTGCAAGTCTCAACTGGAACGTTGAATGTTCCAGGGGCATAACCCATTAGAAGATGAAACTTCTAGTGAGGGTCCAAAAACATATATATGATGCATGATGCAATAACATGAACAACATTTGCCCTTAGTGTAACTTCCCTGGCTCGCAAGCCCGGCTAGGAATCCTAGGCAAATCCTGAACCTCTGCAGGATAAGCCAAACGTTATTCCCTCAACGCCCTTGGAGAATTACGGCTACACTCTGGGGGCGACATCCCTTTCCCATGCACAAATATCAATATGACAATAATATCGTGCAATGCAATATCACGACTTTCAATGCAATATGACAAATAAATATTGCAATTCATAAATAGCATGCATATATAACAAACATATCATGAGTATAAGTTCTTCTGAGAATACCACTCACCTTTGCCCAAAGATCAAGACACCTCGAAAAGGGTGCATCGCCTCGATATGCGTGCCCCCGTCTTGATTTTCGTGCCAACTCTCAAAAGTTGCACCAATCTCATCATCTCGATCTCTTCAATCATAAAATAATATTTAATTACTAAATATCCTCAATATTTCATTTATTTCCTATTTCCTTTCATTTTCCTTCATTTTTCCTTCTAAAAATCCCAATAATTATATCAAGACTATTTCCTCAAATCTAACTTCACAACAATTCATTATATACTATGAACTTTCAAGAAAAAATACTGAACTTACTCGGATGGTGCGTTTTCACCCAAAACGAGGCTCTTTGGCTCTAAAATCGAGACATCGAGAATCTCAAATCCCAATCTTTTTGCACAAACCTCCATAAAATATTTTTCTCTATTTTTCTAAGATTTTTCCCGATTTTTCCCCATCTCCACGCGCCCGCACGCGCCTAGGGCGAGTAGTGGCGCTGGAAGCCAGCATGTGATCGGCACGCGCCGATCGTCTTCTCCGGTGATCTTTTTCCGGCGATCTCAGATGGCTCCACCACTTGGAAGCCCTTCATCAGTCGATCCTTTTGGCACCTTCCTCGGCCTGAAACAACATCGGGAAAGCCCTCAACCAGTCGACCAAAGGCTCGGCCAAGGCATCTGCCACCCACCTCCGGCGAAGCCCGAAACTCCATCAAACCTTAACCAAAATTCTCTAAACTTTCCAGAATCGATCTATATCTCATGGGCTTCAAAAGCCCCTTAATTTTGACGGCCAATTCGTTCGATTTCACGAGCAATTTGAAGCTCAAAAACCCTAAGTTTCGGCCGTTACGAATCTCCTATTTATAGGCATCCTCGATGCCTCTAATGCCCGAGATCGGTTAGCCCACCGCCTTAGGAGCATCACCCGCCCCTGGATCGACCTTAAACGAACCCTATTCGATAAGAAAACCAAGTTGCAGGTAGCTCCATTGTGCGACCAAAAGCTGGTCGAATTTTGCTCGATTTTCGGCCACCCCGTGGCCGTTTGTCGGCTCTTCCTTCACAACAATTTCTCCCCCGACCACCCTCGATCTAGCCTAGCCCCCAATTAGTCGGTCGGCGACCAGTTCGTGCCTTGGTCGGATTTGCTTTTGGCCAAACTTTTGCTTAATTGCACTTTGGCCCCTCCAGTTTTGACCTTTCTCATTTTGGCCCATTTCACTTAACCCCTCATCTTTCCTTAATTTCATTTAAGACCCTCAAGTCCTAAAACATCATTTTGACCCTTGAGGATTCCAAAAATACCTTATTTCGGCCTCCCTCTAGCAATTTTAAAAAATTACACTTAGGCCCGAATCTTCGTTTTGGCCTCAAACCCATTCGTTTCTTCCTGAAACCTCTGAAGGGTTATTCCTCATGAAAAATCGAAGCCCTCTCAAGTTTCCGTTGACTTCCAAAATGTAACAGCCCACTTCTTCAGGGCATATTATGCCTTAGGAAATTTGGTCTATTTTTTTTTTTTAATCATTACATTATCCCGAAAATTCCCTAAGGCCTATCTAGTGTTTAATTTACACACTAGAGATAAATACAATTTACGAAGCGGAAGCTGAATCGAACCTGCTCATGGCAATATATACATGAATAACTAGACAAGTACTTATTACAAACGTTGTTACATAACCTTCGAAAAGAAAAACAAATGTACATAATCCTTAACTATTCATATCACAACATAACATGGCACATTTCCTCGTTTACTGACGTCTCGCGTCACCACACATCATCAATCTTGAAATCATCTCTGCAAGTCCCGATTGGAACGTTGAATGTTCCAGGGGCGAACCCAAGTTAGATGATGAACCATCTAAGTAAGGGTACGTAATGCTATGTCATGAGTGTATGCAATGTCTTTCCTCGTAGGTGTCAACTGCACCCCTCATGCTACCTACCATTTTAGCGGCCACCTCTTTCGAAGCCGGGGTGTATGGGTGCACCCTTGGTAAGGCAGCGGTGTCAGTTCGTACTCCCTAAGGCCTCATATGCGTGTGATCAACGATATCAACGTGTAATCATGCATTTCATAGTCATGTATGCATTCTACGTGATAGATACATATCAGAGCATGTCAATATGATGAAAACATTTTCGAGGAAGTACCACTTACCTTTTAGAGCTTATCAGGCTATCTCGAAATCTGTGTCTTGCCTCGATTTGCGTGCCAACCTCAAAATTCGCACCAGACACCTCAACTTTGATCTCAAAGCATCCTAATCACAATAAGTATTTGAATAAATATTAAATCCTATTTTTCCACAATTTCTGGCATTTTCTTTAATTTTCTCTCTATTTCTTCCTATTTTTCGTCAATAATTCCAAATTAAATATTTTTAAAAATATTTTCTCAAATATTTCACTACGAAAATTCATAAAATAATATTTTAGAATTTCTGAAATTTTCTAGAGAATTTTACTCACCTTGGCTTAGCATCTCCGATTTCTTCGATTTGCGTGCGATGTTCTCGAAAAGCGTGCCCGGGTCGTTTTTCTCACCAAAATTTTTGGGATATCACCGAAACATAATTTCCTATTTTTTCAGGATTTTTCTAGAATTTTTCCCCATCATTTTCCTATTTTTTCTTCTTTTTCTTTATTTTCTTTTCTCTTTTTCTTTTTTTTTCTCCTATTCATCTTCTTCTCCGCGCGTCCCCTGCTACCTGGTGCGACCCATCTTCTTTCCATTTCTTCTTCTTCCTTTTCTTCTTTCTTTCTTCTTCTTCTTCTTCTTCTTCTTCTTCTTCTTCTCCTTCTTCTTCTTCTCCTTCTTCTTCTTCCTGCAACTGCCGCGCGAACCAGCCTTTGCCCAGCCGCCGTATTGCCTGCTGCCGCCGCCTCCCTCGCTGCCCGCGATCCCTCCGCCTGCCATTACGGCCACCTCAACCGCCGCACCGCCGCTGAAGCTGCCCGCGGCCGCCTCCCCTGCTTCACATCTGGTCTGCAAGCTCGCGGCCATGGCTGCCATGGCCGTGGCTTTTGCCATTTCTGGCCACTTCTCGGCCTTCAACGAGCCCGCCGGCCTTGCTGAATGCCGTCATGCCGCCCCCCTGCTCGCCTTCAACCAAGCTGCCATGGCCGCGACTTGCTGTTCGCGGCCATGGCCGCTTGCTGTTGCCTCCTTCAACTCTCGCTCTCTCCCTCTTTCTCGATCTCCCAATCTCTCTCTCTTTCTCTCTCTCTCCCTCGATCGGCCACTGCCACAGCAGCTTGAAGTTGCTGTGGCCGAATTCTGCTCTTCTCTCCCTTGCTTCAAATGCTCTCTGCCATTTGCTTCCAACTTCTTCTCTATTTATAGGCGGCCATTGCTCACGAATGTGTGTACATTTATATATATTACATCACATTAATGGCTAAATCTTTCAAATCTTCAAACGCCACCTCTTGCAGATTTCTTCCTCAATTTATGCTGCCACAATCTCCTTGTTTTGCGGCCAAAATCTCGGCCATTAAAGCTCCATTAATTGCTCCATCTTGCTGCCATACCTTTCTTTAAATTCAACTGCTCAGATCGCACTGCTATTTCCTCAATTCTCGCTGGCATGATCTCTCCATTTGCAGCCAAGAATCACGGCCATTAAAAGCTTCTCAGAAGCTTTCCACGCACACACGCACGATGCTTATATATATATATATATTTATAACTATCATATAATACACTAACACAAAGGAAAATCACACTTTTAATCCCATAACTTATCTAATATTACTTGGTTAATTTTTCTTATTTGCCACCATACTCTCAAACATCAATTAAATTTACATTTTAATGCCGAAAACACCAAATTAATAACTTGAAGCCTAATTAAAAAGAACGATTTTATCCCAAAGTCCTCACCGAGCTATTGTTTCATCTCGTAACCACTGAAGGGTTGTTCGTCACGCAAAATCGAAGGCCCCCTAGGGTTCCGTTGATTTTTCGAGAGCCTCTTACAACGATTCGGTTTTACAGCCTAAACGATAGCTATATTTTTGTTGTACCGAAAACTGTTCTGAATTCGATTTCTTTCGATACCATAAATCCTATCTCGATACGCTCGTCGATACCATATAATTTTCCTTGGACAATTTCACTCTTAGGCATTTCCTGTAGTTGATTCGGTACTTAAAATTGTTATAAAAATCAATTTTCGGTGTTCTAAACTTATTAAAATTACGTGGCAACGTTATACGAACATGGGGTATTACACAAAAAGTCGTCTATGACAATTCGGTATTGCAGCCTAATTGGTAGCTGCCTTTTTAGCTGTACCAAAAATCATTCCCGATCCGATTTCTTTCGGCACCATAAATCTTATCTCGGGGTGCTCATTAATGCCACATCAATTTTCTTTGGCATCTCGGCTCCAGGGTACTCCCGGCAGTCGATTCAATAATCTATACGGTAATAAATTACCGTTATACCCTCAATTTATCTTTAAATTCCATTTTTGCCCCAAGATAAATTACCCTTGAGTCCTTTAAAATTTCTCGGGTATTACAAAAATAACGCTCAAGGAATCTTTCTTAGATACAAGAGAAAAGGTCTTTGTGTAATCGATTCCTTCCTTTTAAGTGAATCCCTTAGCAACGAGTCTTGCCTTGTATCTCTTAATGTTGCCTAATGAGTCCTTCTTAGTCTTAAAACCCCATTTACAGCCAATGGTTTTTGCATCACGAGGCAACTCAACAAGATCCCAAACTCTGTTACTCTTCATAGAACTCATCTCTTCCTTCATGGCATTATACCATAATTCTGACTCTTTGCAACTCATGACCTGTGAAAATAACTTAGGATCATTTCTGGCTTCAATGTTGTAGTCAAATTTTTGTAGATACACTATATAATCACTAGGTATTGCTGACTTTTTAGTTCTAGTGGATCTCCTTAATGTTGTATCAACATCTTCTTAAGAAGCTTGTGATTCAACTAGCTATTCAAGAGATACTGGTAATTCCTGAACTACTTGATCCACTAGAATGTTGTGAGTAGCTTGTGGAATTTTATTGATTGGTTGTTCAACACTAGTTGGAACTTGAGGGGTGTTGTCAACTATAACCAATCTATCATTTGAGGGGGAATGTTGAAATTCTGAATGATCATGTTCAGGAATATCATTCCTAATATGATCGCTCCCACTGATCAAGGCATTCTCAAGAAACTTGGCATTTCTTGATTCCACAATCCTAGTGTTGTGAGATGGACAATAAAATATGTATCCTTTAAACTTTTTGACATATCCAATGAAAAACTCACTAATGGTCCTCGGGTCCAACTTCTTCTCTTGTGGATTATAAATTCTCACTTCAGACGGGCATCCCCAAACGCGCATATGTCACAAACTCGGTTTCCAACCTTTCCATAATTCAAATGGTGTCTTTCGAATAGCCTTGGTTGGAACCCAATTTAATATATACACAGTTGTCTTTAATGCTTCAATCCACAAGGATTTAGAAAGATTGGAGCTGTTAAGCATACTTCGCACCATATCCAATAATGTTCGATTTCTTTTTTCTACCACACCATTCTAGTTTGGTGAACCAGGCATGGTATATTGAGCAACTATTCCATGCTCTTGAAGAAATTTAGCAAACAGACCAGGTACTTGTCCATCATTAGTGTATCTACCATAATATTCTCCACTCCTATCTGATCTCACGATTTTTATTTGTTTCTCACATTGTTTCTCTACTTCTGCTTTAAAGATTTTAAAGGCATCTAATGCTTCACTTTTGTTATAAAACAAGTAGAAATACATATATCGTGAGTAATTATCAATAAAAGTGATGAAATATTTCTAACCATGTGAGTCCATGTCTGGACTACATATATCAGTATGTATAATTTCTAATATGTTTGAACTTTTATTGGCATATTTCTTGGACTTGTTGGTCTGTTTTCCCTTAATGCAGTCCACACATGTTTCAAAATCAGTAAAATTTAGAGTACTAAGTACCCCATCTTTTATTAATCTCTTAATTCTTTCTATAGAGATATGTCATAATCTTCAGTGCCATAATATAGATGAGTTCTCATTAATAATACACCTTTTAGTACCAATATGAACATGTATTGAACTGTAAATGGTATTGTCTTGTAAATTAATATGATAAAGACTATCAGACAAAATACCATTCCCTACACAATCAAAATTATAAAACAAACTGAACGATGTGTCTAAAAATTTTAAGAAATATCCGAAAAGTACAAATCTGAAAACTAAAATCAAGTTTCGTGAAAAACTTGGAACATAGAAGATCCTATCTAATTTTAAAATAAAACCACAACTTAAAGTTAAAATACACGTCCCTATAGCCTCCATATGTGAGCCCATCCTGTTTCCGGATAAAATGCTTTGCTCACTTCCTACTGGCTTTCTTAGGTTTTGCATACCCTACAAGGAGTTTGCAATATAGATTGTAGAGCTAGAGTCAATCCACCAGGTATTGATATTAACATTAACCATATTAGATTCATAATAAATAAACGAGGTTGGATTACCTTTATCCTCAAGTCATTTCTTGAATTTGGTGCAGTCTTTCTTCATGTGTCCCTTCTTCTTACAGAAAAACACTTGGACTCCTTCTTAATATCAGTCTGGGGTGGTATTTTACCCTTTTCTTTCTAATTGGCCTAAGATTTTCCTTTTTCTCGTGTTATTGTCAACATTACGCTTTCACCATGCTCCATCACAAAGCCTACCTTCTTCTTGAACACACATGGTCATTAATTCATTAATTAACCACTTATCCTTATGAGTGTTGTATGAGATTTTGAATGGCTCATATTGTGATAAGAGAGTGTTCATGATATAGTGCACCAGAAATGAATCAGATATTTAACCTCGAATTTCTTAAGTTAAGCCATAATGTCCCTCATCTGCATGATGTGCTCACGCACACCTTTCATGCTGGTGAACCTTAAGGATGAGAACTTCATAATTATGGTGCTTGCCAGTATCTTATCTGAAGTGATGAATTGATTATCAATGGCTTTCAGTAAGTCCTAGACCTTTTCATGCTAATCGACAGAACCACGTATACCAGCCGAAATTTTAGTCTTAATAAACATCACACTAAGGCGATTAGATCGTTCCTATCGTTCATAAAGCACGATGTCTACTGCAATGCTGGTATCAATAATTGCTGGTGGCTCGTCTTTCCTAATAACATAATCAATGTCCATCCACTCTAAATAGAGAAGAATTCTCTCATTCCATATCTTAAAGTTATCACCCGTTAATTCAGAAATATCACAAAGAATATCAGAGAAATTAGCAACTTGTGAAGCTGCATAAATATCATAAATGCTTATGTCAAAATTTGAGGTCTAATTAAATAAATTGTATGTTTTACCAATGTAAATCATACATGAATGAATCTAATGACATAAAAATTGCCTGTGAGTTAAATTTTTAATTCAAGTAGATTCATGTGTTTCTTACGATAGAATTATCAAATTATGTACTCAATTCAAGATTTATGGGTAAATTAATTCTATCAAAATATACTTTATGATAAAACCATCAAATTATATATTAACTCATAATTCCTATAGGAATATTATGAGAATAATTTGATATTTTATCTTAATTAATTATATAAATATAATAAAAGTTCATGTGGGATAAAACTTATTATATTAAGTATAATTAATTACAATTAATGTCTATGAATCTTCATGTTATCCCAAATAAACATAATATATAATTTTATTTAATTAAGGGTGTTGTGGTTAATCCTTAATTACTTAAAATTATATGGATCACTAAACATTTAAATATTATGTATAAAACTAAATTTTATGCTAATAATCTAAATTACATGATTTAACTATGCACAATATGTTATCTCATTGCATAAAAACAATATTACATAATTAAATCATAATATTATGCACATTATTTTAATAAATTTATTCAACATATTGCATAAATTAATATAGACTAAATAAATTTAACTCATACAAATAGGTTGAAGCAAATAATCACAAAATTCTTGCAAATTTTTTTTTTTTATAACAGAAATGGGCCAACAGCTATTCTCAATTTTGCAGCCCAATAATAGGTTAAACATGCAACTTAATATTTAAAACATTAAATGGGCTCATGAATGAAATATGCCCAATAATAGAGCAAGTCCAATAGTTAAAAAAAAAACATGAGCTCATGAAGAACAAGCCCATTGAAATAAAACACCAGCCCATGAAATTAGGCCCTAATTAAAAAAACATAAAAGGCAAAGCCCATCTCTCTTGATGGCCCACGGAAAATCACTCAACTAAATGGCCCAATTAAAGTACCAGCCCAGCTATCCTGGAGACACTGTTGAACAGTGTCATCTTCAACCTCCAGCCGGGTCATTTTGACTCGGTTTCAACCTGTTTTAAAGACCCAGTTAAATCTCACGATTTTTAGACATAAAAATTGATGATTTAAATTATAGAATGCTCACAAAACAACTTTTCAAAGATTTCTAAACTTAAATCATCGAAATATGTCACAACCGTGTAGATCTAATCAAAACTTCAACATATATTCTTGCTGAAAAAATTTTTAGAATACTAAAAATGTTAAGGCAGAGGCAAACAATGGCTTTGATACCAACTGTTAGATATATGATCGATCTAACATGCTACAAACACCAAAAATAGCATTTAAATCAATGCGGAAAATAAATGAAAGTTACCTCCAACCATTGACGTTTTCTTCAATTCTAATATTAGCTCTTCTAAGCTCTCAAACACATCTAGTGATGGTGTATGATGAAAAGAATGGATGATTAATTTTAGGGACTAAAATCATGAATTTATATTACATTCTTCCATCAAGAATATACATATTTTACCACTTTACAACTCAATCAATAAATATAATTATGGAAACATAATTATGAATGCTGTTAGGCCACATAAATTTAAAGAATTCCTTTACAACCCACAACCATAATAATGGAAAAATATTTGGGCTACCTTAAGGAACTTTACATAATATTCATATGTATATGTACTTCGTCTTCAGTTTGCTGTGCTTGCCTGAGGCCCTCATTGAACAATTTCTTCACAAGTTTATCGTAAATCCCTTTTCGAACAAAAACTCTTGAACCAGCCATACAAATTTCACCCTCCAAGCACAAGAATATTAAAAGAGAGAATTCTGCAATAACAAGAATAATCAAGCATGTAGGAGATTAAGGGCAAAAAAGAATTAATTAGCTAACGGAAGTATGTATGTGTGGTCTCTCACCTTACCTTGTTAACAATGCAAGATCTGCAGCTTTTTCAACGTCAGCATCATCAAAAATGATATATGAGAGAGGACTTTCCCCCAAGTTCAAGTGAGACTTGCTTTAAGTTGCTCGCAGCTGCAGTTTGCATTACAAGGTGCCCCACTTCTTTGTTTGTTAGAAAGGGTTTGACGCCTAAACCGATAGAGTTCATATAATCATCTGTGATCCTTTAAGTTAGCCTAGGTTTGTCTCATTTATATTTACTGTACATGTGTGGTATGAACAGAACACAAAAATAAATAAGATCCGTTCTTTCTGTTGTTTTTAAATTATTTGTAATTTTTAATTTTTTAAAATAATAAAAATATATTTACTTTATCATTTTCAAAAATAAGAAAAAAATTATAAAAAAATCTAAAATAATAAAATATTATTTTAGTTGTTTTCAAGCAAAATAATCTCTAAATCAATCCATTTTTCATGTTTTGACTCTAAAAAAGAAAAAAGAAAAAAAATAAAAGAAAAAAAAAGTATTCTTAAATTTTAAAAACAAAATTATATATTTATTTAAAATTTAAAAAATATAGTATATTTATATTATAATTAAAAATATAGGATATTATTAAGTATATTACACATATTATGCATAATAATATTTAATATAAATTATTACTCAAATGTCAACAATTTATTAATTAAATTTATTATTTTATTTTAATAATAAAATTTTATTAAAAAAAGTTAATTTTATCATTTAATAATTAAATTTATTGAATAAAATATTATAAAATAATTTTTTTCAAAATTGTAAAGTAAACGCGTTTTCTAATTCTTTATTTTAGGAAATAATTTTTTAAAATAATAAAAAAACATGTTTTTAGTTTTTTAAAATTAAACTATCAAAACAAAAAATTAAAAATAAATTTAAAGTTCAAAACTAAAAATTTATAACGCAAAAAGAAAGCAGCTAAGTTGCTTGACTAGGGTTCGAAATTAATTTCCTAGGCTAGATCCCCTCTCCCATCCATAACCCTAGTTTACAAATATATAAAAATTGGATTGGAAGGGGATGGAGACCTATAACCCTTATTCAAACAAATCAGCGTTGGTACTCCAAAGCCTGTTATCACATTCAATACTCCATCGGGATTACCAGCCTGATCAAATGAGCTGGCTCGTTAGAAACAACTAACTGCCATAAGAATTTTACAACAATGGAGGTTAATCAAATCGTATAAGCGAAATGAGAACTTAATTAATTACCTACTTGGCCAGATGAGCATGGTAGAGACCTGAAAGAGGAGTTTGCTCGGCTGGCTTGACAACCATGGTGCAGCCAGCGGCTAACCTTCAAGAAGAACATGGTAGCTGGGAAGTTCCAAAGAATGATGTGGCCGACGACGCCGATCGGCTCCAGAAGAGTGGAAGTCTGAAACTCGCTCGACGTCTTCAGCGTCTAGCCGGGAATCTTGTCGGCTTCGCCAGCGTAGTAGCACAAAAGATCTGCTGCCGCCGGAATATCCCTGGCCTTGCCCGAGGTGAAAAGTACAGCTTCCGGGCGTCAATGGTATCCAAGGTAGCTAGCTCCTCCACGTTTTCGTCAATCAAGTCATTAGTATCCTTGCCCTTGCCTAGGGCCATCTCCAAACGTTGGTTCGAAATTAAACAATGAGCTCCGGTGAATCTTCTAGCGATGACGCTTTATCCTTTAATTTAGAAATGTTCTTCACTGTGATCTTACAAGTCTATCCTAAAAAATGTCAAATAAGAAATGAGAGTGATTTTTTATTTAAAACTCATGATTCATATTTGACTCATTTTTCTTAATATATTATCTCGTTGATGACTAAACTATATTTTGATAGCACCAACAAACAATATTTTTATAGGTCAAATACATATTTTGTTCTTATACTTTCATGTTTTCATTTTTTGTGTGGTCATTTAAATTTTTTATTATTTCAATTACATTTTTTAAACTATACATTTTTTAATCAATTGCATACATTTTTCGTGTGGCCACCTTCTGTCACCTGTTTCGTCACTAGCCACTAAAGGAAGAAATTGTGGCAGAGATGATAGTCTCATGAGAGGTAATTTGGTCATTCTAATGCACGTGAACACTCTAAATAAGATGTGCAATTGACTTAAAAATATATAGTTTAAGGGTGTAATTGAAATAACAAAAAGATCAAATAGTCATAAAAAAATAAAAATAAAATAACAAAAATTTGTATTTAGCCCATTTTTATAAAAATGTATATGGCTTTTTCTAAAATCTATATAATAAAACATAACAATTTTTGAAAATGTTTAAGATACATTTTGATCCTATGACTAAGATGAATTTTAAATATTGATCAATGGTTGAGATCAAATATTAACATATTCCCCCCTCCCCCCCCAAAAAAAAAACCATCCCATCCTCCCTCACTCCCCCTCTCTTTTACAGACCCACTTACCCACACTCTCACTCATTATCTCTCTCTCTCTCTCTTTCTCTCTCGCACAGACCTCCACTTACGCCATCGCCCGCCCCCCAACACACATACATATATACGCATACATATATATACACATTTGCACATACACATACTTACCCACCCACAATAGCCGACCTTTTCTCTCTCTATATATATATATATCTCTCTCTATATATATAGATATATACAGAGAGCAAGTAGTGGGCGAAGGAGTTGAAGGTCAAACGATGGGCGGTGAGGCCAATTGCAACGGCGATGGAGCATGAAGCAGCGAACTGTCAAAGGTGGGCTCACAGTGGAGAGTCGATGTAGCGACTAACTGGGTGCGACGGTCGAAGGCGACAACACTTGGCGGCTAGAAGTAGCAGGGTCAAAAGGCGATGGCGATCTGTGCACACAAGCAGAGGCGTGGGAGCTGGCCCGCGGTGACAAACGGCTAATGGGCGATGGCATGGCGACCGAGGACCACTAACGGAGTGGCGGCAGCCTGCGAAGGCCAAGCTAGCGAGTGGGCGATGCTATGCGCGGGCAGTGGCCATGCATTATAGGAAGAAGAAGTGGGAGGAAGAAGATGAATGAAGAAGGAGAAAAAAAAATAAAAGAAAAAAAATATTGAAAAAAATAAGAAAATATCAAAAAATAAAGAAAATTTTTGAAAATCAATTTGGATCTCGAGGAACGTGTCAAAGGCTCAAAAATAGGGGACCCTTAAAGCCCCTGACCAACAGCGGTTGGGACTCCAAAATTTTTTAAAATTTTTATTTTCTAAAAAATTTAATTTTTAAAAAATTAATACATAATTTTTTAATTTTTAAATATCAATACTTAATTTTATTTAAAAATTTTCAAATAAAAAAACACCAAAGTGTATTTTTTTTTTATACTAAGGTTAGGGACATTTTTTAAATTTTTTTAAATTTTAATTTTTAAAATATTTAATACTTAATTTTTAAATATTCTAAATATCAACAGTGTAAGTTTTTGAAATTTTTTGAAATATTATGTAAGTTTTAATACTTAATTTTTTAAATAAAAAAAATCAACATGTAAGTTTTAATGTATAAGAATTTGACATGAATGATTCAATTCCAAAAAAATAAAAATCTCTTTTTTTAAATCATTGATGATCAAATGTTATTTTCAGATTATAGAGCATTTACTGATATAATTTATTATATAAATTTAGTAATTTTTTTATTATAAAACGTTAATAAGTATATAATAACTTTAATTTTTATTTTTTATTCAATATTTATAATATTTTTACTTGCTCTTATATTTTGATTTTTAATATTAATAAATATTATATTATAAATCTTATATATTTATTTTTTATTTAAATTTTATAGAACATTTAATGAATTTTATAAAATTATTATAATATAATATATATAAATTATAATTATATTTTAATCTTAATATTATTTACACCATATATTTAGACACACGTATACGTTAATTTTATTTATATGGCATCACATTTGGTAGTTTAAAACTCAAGAGAAAAAGAAAAAGGGCAATGTTGATGGATAGGTTAGATTCCCTTTGCTTTTTATTGGGATGCGCTCCATTTGACAGAGAAAGCCATCCGTGACAATATTACCAGAGGCCTTCCTGAAGCAACCCAGTATTCTCAACTTGGTGCTGGTGGATTAAAAAGCATAAACAGAAAGCAGCCTCTGAATAGTTAAAAGAAAAGAAAAGATAGTTAATTCTCTTCTTCTCATTCAGTGTTCGTTAGATGTTTAGACCTTCATATTGGCTAATGCGCTCATATCTCTGTTCAAATTTCAGAGAAAATGCTATCCTAGTGTTGAGCACTCAAAAGAAATTAAAGCGAGAAGGAACAAAACAGACGTGAACAATCAATAACAAAAATGGATTTAGTAGCTAATGCGAGTGAAAGATACTTCGATTTAAGTTTGAAATGGAAGACGAGAAACTATATCAGTTAAAAGTAGAAAATTTGGCCCCCACGGCTTTGGCAATTCATGAAACGTCATCAATGTTGAGTCTTCAATTCTTATAGTAAATTTATCTATAATTCTTTGATTTCTCAAGGGAAAGAAATTAAAGAGTTTGAGAGCTCTTATGATACGAACTAATTATTGCCCAAATAATTAAATTCAGAATGGGAGAAAGAAAAAAGATATGATCCATTGCATAAAATCATCAAGTCTTTTAACTAATTGTTTTGGATAAGTTTCAATCAACAACTGCAGATTTTTAAAATACCTAATTAAGAACTACGGAACTAAACTAATTTATAGCAAAAGCCAAATCGAAATCTTTATGTCAAAATTTATGGATAGAAAGTAGAGTAATTAATTGAGCTTCCGTAATCATATTTCAAAATTTATGGATATCAAAGATAAGCTTACAGATACAGAGATTCAAACATGAACAAGTTACAGGTCTTCACATGGTAGGTTCCTGATAAAGATCCTGGACGGATCGGCGAAGCGAACAGAGAAGGATCTGGAGAGGCAATCTGGTTCATCCAGCATCGATCCTTGATCGAAATTCAGCGAATACGTGAATTCATCATAGCGCAGCTGTTCCGCGTGAACCGAAGAAGATCCGAATATCTTCCTCTTCTCCTTCAAAAGCTTTCTCCACAGCCATTTCCACCCCGCCCTCCGTGGTCCGGCGGCGGCGGCGGCAGACGAGTTCCCCTGCTCAGGCACGCGATAGCTCCGCCCTAGCCGGATGCTTCTCGTGCTGGAGCTGCGGCGGATTCTGGCTTCCATTGCTGTTGCACTGCATCAAGCTCTCTGCTGCGGACGGTTTTGACGCTGCCAAATAGCAATTCCTTCCGAGGGCGGGCGTATTATAGTATTGCCCAAGTCAAATAACCATATCCATGTTACTATGTTAGTAAATAAATAGTGATGTCATTAGAGAATTTTGTGCTAGTGGCTCAATAAAGTCTTCGTAATTATAAATTTCTTGAGATATTCTTCTTCTCACGTGATCATTAATGAATTGAAGGATGAAAAATTTATATTAAAATAGCGTTTAAGGTCTAATGTGTGTTATGTTTTCTACATTGATCATTATTAAGAATTAAACTTTTGTAGTGACATGAATTCATCGATTTCGATTAAATTACTTAACGTGAGTGGTTGAATTCATCAATTTCATCTAAATTACTTAATGTGAGTGGTTTGTGAGTGTGACACCTCGTCCCCACTATCGAGTGTCATCGTAACTCAAGATTACGTCAGTAAGTCCCACTCTGGAGGCTGGCTATGTCCTCATAACACGGGGAAAAAAATAAAGTGAGCGCCCTGGGTGGGGTCCATGCTCACCGCCTCCAGCCATCAACGCCGCTTCCCGCTGCTGTCAGATTTGAAGCCAGATCTGGGTCGGCCCAACCCGACCCGACCCAACCCCTTGTGACGTCCCATCTCCACTATCGGATATTATCGTAACCCAAGGTTACGTCAATAGGTCCTACTCCGAAGGCTGGCTATGCCCTAACAACAAGGGAAAAAAAATAAAGTGGGCGCCCTAGGTGGGGTCCAGGCTTCACCACCCCCAGCCATCAAAAACTCATGGTCTATGAGTCATAAGCAGCGAAAGAACACTCGAGTCTCGAATCTGACATGTGCCTCATAAATAGATTAATAAACTGCAATTAGTGTATATCACAACTTATTCACACAAATTACTCATTAAAAGTCACAAGTCCAACTAGAAAATACAAAGAACGTTCAACACAATCACAAAATAATTACATGACCGACACGAGTTGCTAGATCGCATTCCCATCATGGGTTACCACTCTCATCATTCAGCTAGTCTTCGGCATACACTGTCTTCCATTTACCAGACCCCCGAGCTATCTGTGTGGTTAGTGGGAATGAAGGGGTGAGTCCTGAGACTCAGTAAAAGTAATATGCAATGCAATAAATTATTAAGCATGACATCATAAATAAATATGAAGTGCAACATGTATGCCAAACCGTTCACCGCATTTATCTTAGGCTCTAGGTGGCCCCTAGTGGTTTCCTTTAAGACCCTATCTCGAGACTCTCACGGTCAGAAATTCATAGCCTCATGCCTAGTCATTCCCTCAATATCTTATGCAAGACATGACAAAAATAATTTATACACAGAGCATATTAAACCCTTACCTCGAAATATGTGTAGCCTGATAGTTTGTATCGCTGACGCACCCAAATCCTTAATAAAATATTGACAGAGCAAAGTCGAGAATTAATTTAATAGCCCATAATTAAATTCATTTGGCTACCAAGCCCACAAAGTTATTAGTTGACTAATTTCCCAACTTAACTAATGTTAAATTAACCATACCTTACTTTCACAATTCCTTCTCAAGTTCACGACCAATTCCTTTACTCACTTCCTCCTTTCAATTTTTACATCCATGTTTTCTATCTATACTCAATTTTACACTCAATTCATTACACTTCACCCAATTTATTCTTTACAAAGTTTGGAAAAATCTCATCATGCTTATTTCAATTTTCAAGGGTCATCATGCTTATTCCTTCAATTTTCAAGGGTTCAATTTCTAAAGCCAATTGCATCAAAAAATGAAAAAGAGATATTCTCTTCAATTTTTAAAATATTTTTAAATAAAATAATTAATTATCTATTTCTTCAAATATTTCATAATGACCTCAAATATTAAAATTAATAACTATTATTTATCTCTCAAATTATAGAATTTACAAAAATACGGGATGTTAAAGTGAGCTCACAAACTCATGATTTACCTAATATGCAACTAAAGAGTGGTAGATGCATAAGATCTTTACAACAATAACATATTCACTCATTATCCCACTAATGCACCAAATCTTTATAGTAAAAAAAGATAAAATACACCCAGACTTCTTATAATTTGGCTTATTGAATGAGACACTCCGTGGTTTAAAAATACTTTTACCAGTCTTCGTGTCTTAGTTTTTTTGTTCAGGCACCCTTCGTTGCTTACTTAACCTTTAGTTTTTTTTGTTGACAATGGACTCTTACTATCAATATTCTTTTTTGTTTTCATTTTTTATTAAATTTAGTTTTAATTTATCTTAATTATTATTTTATTAACTTATTTTAACTTAATTAGAAAATAATTAACGGAGTTAATAACTAAAGGAGTGTCTGAGTAAAAAAAGTAATAAACCACAAAGATCGGTGGAAACATTTTCAAACCACTAAAGTTATCTCGGCCTATGACTAAAGTTACAAGAGATTTGAGTGCAATTTACCTTAATAAAAAACAAATAAGTTTATATTAAAACATTTGTTTGTATGTTTCTCTCTTCATTTTTATACCAATATTGCCCAAATATTATTCATGAGTTTAGTAATATATACAATGAAAATTGACTTTAAAATCTAATGAGAGAATTAAGATTCACAAAATTTAATATGTCCCACTAAAACTGTAACCAACCTTTAAAATCCATTCGTTTACACACGCATTGGATATAGTATTAAGAAATATCAAGATGAGGGAGGGGGGCTATGGTGAGCAGCATTTGAAGACCAGAACAGTCCAAATTGGCCACTAAGACTGTGTGGCTGATCAGGATTAGGGTTGGCTTGGCCTACTTTGACCCACCAAAGCTGCTGACAAACATCAAAAAACAAATGGATTTCGTGGAAAGTAGCAGTAGCACATGGATTCAGACCGGCCCTTCATATATTTGTATGTTTATGGATTTGACTGGAACCTACAACGCCTTGTTTGGCAAACCAGAAAAAGAAGTTCAACCGTATGAATTCCTGATCCGAACTCGATTTGAGCAGGGCAGGTACCAGATCACATTATTTATTTATAAATTGTTTTAATATTTTGTTACTAACTTTTAATTAAGTGGGCTAGTCAATTATTTTGCTTGTCTCTGAGCTGGGGTAGTCAATTTTTAATTTGCAAGAGCTTTAGTAAAATTGCTTCATACTTGACCCGTTACTGTTTTTATTAAGTGGGCTAGTCGATTTTTTCTTTTTTAATTTCAAATTTTTAATCTACCATTATTGAACGAATTCAACAAGTGCGGCCGAACCCCCCCTAATTAACCTCCCAGCAACGGCAAGGACGCCGTGGTATTTTCAGCTTATTTGTTTTCCAAGATGAGATGATGACAAAGAGCAATGTTATGTATAATATTGGTTTTGTATTGAAATGTCATGTGTTTAGTTGTTAAAATAATATTTTTATAAAAATTAAAAATATTACAATCACGCCACCTTCCTTCGGCCCAAATTTATTGTTCGGAATGAAATCGTGTCTCCTAGAAATCTATCTATTCTACTGACCCAAATTTACTGTTTGAAATGAAATGGTGTCTCCTAAAATAATTATGTTAGAGAGGGTATCTCTGAAAATTTGTCCATTCTTTAAGAGGGACAATATTTTTGGTTTTCGAAAAATACCAATCTGATAATTTCGATTTTTATTTTTAGCCCAAAAATTATTTTGGACTTTTGGTGAGTCTTTTGCCCATTACACATCACCAACGTTCACTTCATATTAGGTGTTTTTTACTATTTGTATTTGAGAATATTCTAATTACAATAATTATATTCACATTTTTATATATAAAAATTAAGACAAAAATAGAATTCCTAATTTGAGCATATTCAATTTTCAAGGGTTGAGTTTATGAGCCTTTTGCCCCTTGACTCCTACCCGTTAACTGGGTAGAAGGACCCCTATATCGATGCTAAGTTGATATTATAAATTGAATCATACTCTATATTTTTTACACTTATTTTAAATAAAAAAATACCTTATATTAAGGACACCCTTTGTATATAGAGAAGGGAGTTTTCTTTATTAATATAAAAACTCTCACTCACTATCTTTCATATGAAAATTTGGTTAATTTATAACTACATGCAATAACTTATATATAAATTGCACACATTAAATAAATACATAAAAATTAATTTATGCATGTAGACTCACTCTTAAAGAAATTTAAATTTTGGTCATAAAAGAGAAAACAAGTATAACCTCTTTTTACTAAGCGAACCCTAACTTAAAAGATCAACTTTTCACACCCAAAAATCAATTATAGGGGAGAATATGTTATTTTTTTGCTAAGTCCTTCCTAAAAGGATAGACATAAAAATTTAAGTAGATTTTAGATATGGCTAAATTCATACTTTTTCTCTTATGCTTTCACCTTCTTCTTTTTTTTTTTTTTTTGTGTAGTTATTAAAAAATTTTATTATTTAAATTATACCCCTAATTAACTTGTATTTTTTAGTTAATTTAACCCTTATATTCTAATTTTTTTTTCACGTTGTAAACCAAACTCTTCGTTGTTTCAATTACACGGTTGTATCTGTATTTTCAAATTAATTTAACCTTTATACTTTGATATATTAAAAAAAAGAGGTAAAATGAAAAGAGTTAATTTAACTATTTTTTTTTACAAGTCAAAATATAAGGGTTAAATTAACTAAAAAATATATATAGAGGTGTAATCAAAATAATAAAAAATTTGGATTGCCATACAAAAAAAAAAAAAAATCAAAGTGCAAGCATTAAATTGACTAAAAAATATAAGTATTTGGGTGTAATTGCAACAATAAAAAAATTTAGTGATAATAAGAAAAAAATATAAAACTAGAGGCAAAATTTTGAATTTATAATTTAGATGCATCCGATCATTATGTGCTTTTAGTTTATCGTAGCAATATATGAGAAATTTATTTCTTTGGATGTGAGAACACAACATTGGGCGACAATAAGGAACTTTCTCCTCATTCTTTATTGCAATCCATGGATTGACATATAATTTCAAAGCCAAGGCGAGTTGTAAATGGGAGTAACCACAGACTTGACATGGAGATACTTCCGAAGACCATCCATACCCATATCTCTCCCAAAGCCACTCATCTTGCAGCCCCCAAATGGGCAGTCATGCTCCAAAGCAAAGTAGCAGTTGATCCAAATCAACCCAGCCCTCACTGATCTTGAAACTGTGTTGGCAATGTCCAGATTGTTGGTCACAATGCCTGCTGCCAGCCCATATCTTGTGTCATTGGCCCTCTTTATTGCCTCCTCTACTGTCCTGCAGTGTTTAATAGAAGTCAAAAAATTAGAATTAAAAAACAAAAAATATCTTCTACAACCGAACAAATTCTAAAGTTTTAAATGAAAATTCAGAACCAACTGAGATTTGGATGTACATAGAAAGATAAGCTTACTTAAACTTCATTAGTGACATGACTGGGCCAAATATCTCATCCCTAGCAATCAACATATCATCCTGCAGGGTAACATAATAACATTAATTTAAGAAGGTAATGTTTATTAAAATGAGTAAGATAAGATTAAAATATTTTATGGACTAAGATATAGAATAATCAAAATAAAGTTGGGAGACATTTCAATATTTTTATCAAACTATTTGTTAAATTTTTTGGAATGCATTGAAAAATACATACATCATTTTTTTTTTTTTATCTTTAAGAACCAAGATAAATTTATCTGGAGGGGAAGAGAGAAACTTATTTGAAGAAAACCTAGATAAGAAGTCATCTGACTTCTTTTTCAAATGTCTAAATAAATTTAACAAATACAATAAAAAATACTTTTGTCTGTAACATTTTTCATATCCCATTTTTTTCGATCTATATATTGATTAACAAATACTACCAAAGTGTAATTCATCTTTAGAATATTAACTTGTGTCGATGAATTTACTCAGTTACATTTGAAAAGTTGTAACTGCAAAAATTTTTTAGGAGAATTTTACCATAACATTAGTGAAAATTGTTGGTTGAATGTAGTATCCCTTCTTTCCATGGCGCTCCCCACCAATTAAAAGAGTGGCCCCTTCTCTCTTGCCGTGCTCGATGTATGAAAGTATCTTTTCAAATTGAATCTTATCTACCTGCAATAGATGTAATAAGCATATTATGATAGAGGTTTTTTATGTTGCTCGCATCAAGTTTGCTCGACATGGGCAATGGAGTGGGGGGTGGAGAGGGGTGGGGCCATTCCCCCCTCTGATTTTACTTGTACCAAGTAAATTTTATGTTGCATGATGCCGACAACATAACAATTTTATATTATGATATTGCTATTATAATTGTTAGTTGTACAAGAATGATTATTGGGTGATTGATTGATGAAAAAGGTAATGTTATATGTTGATTAAATTTTTATATGAAAAAACTATATTGTAGTCATTTAATTTATTAGGAAGCAAAGAAAAAAAAAAACTTATAATGATATATTATAAGAATACCACTACTACATGATCTTAGTAATATTTATTTTAGAAGAGATCATTTTTCTCCTAAGGTGATGTGGCATTCAGTGCCGGTCCTCAAGTTTTTAGGGCCCGGGGCAAAAGTAAAATTTAGGCCCTCATATATATATATATATATATATATATATGTATATATTTAAATTTAGTGATGAATCCACTCTTATTTTTTAATCAAAACCTAATATGTTCAAATTAACTAAAAATTTAACATTCAAGTAGAGTTGACAATTTTGAACAAGATCTAATTACACGACAGAACATGACACGGAGCTAAGCGGGTTAGGATTGGGGTTAATTGGGTTCGGGTTAAAAACAGATCAACCCGTTTATGACACGATTATTTTCATGTCTTAGACGGGTCGACCCGTTTAACCCTTTTATACATGTAATAACCCATTTAATTAAACGTGTTAACAGGTTGACTCGAACATGTTAACACGATTATATATGAAATGACACGTTTAATTAAAAGGGTTAGTCAGTTGATCTGAACAGTTAACATGATTATACACCAAATAACACGTTTAAAATTAAATAACACGTTTAATAGGTGACACAGCACGACCCATTTAAATTAAACAGGTGACACGACACGTTTAATTAAACGGATTAAACAGGTCATGTTGTGTTACACGTTTAATAAATGTGTCGTATTCGGTTTTAAGGAATTTGACACGATTATTAAACGAGTTGTGTTTTGGTTAGTTTGATACGTGTTATACGTGTGTCTCAACACAATATGATAACGACCTGTCAACCCGTATTACCACCCCTACATTCAAGTCAAATAAATTGTATCGATTCACATTTTAATATATTAAAATTTAGAATAAAATACTACAATATATAAACAAGATGAATACTTATAACAATTCAATACATTCTTTTTCATCAAGCAAAATAAATTCTTTTTCATTCAATAAAAAAAATTTGTCTATATATTGAATATCTAAAGTAAAAATAAATTCTTTTATAATATAAAAATAAATGTTTAATCTAAATAGGTTTCAAGTCCGCTGAAGGAAGCGGACTTGAAGTCCGCCCAGCATTGCTGGGCGTTGAGGATTTTTTTTATTAAATATTAAATTAATTAATAATATAATATAATATAATATAATATAATATAATATTTATTAAAAACAATTTGAGCCCCCTGAATAATGGGCCCAAGGCAGTCGCACTGACCGCCCTGGTCCAGGGCCGGGCCTGGTGGCATTATAAAACTATTGAAATATCCTTTAAGAAAATAAATTCAAATTTGTCACGTGTCATTTTTTCAAACCCTTTAAGGGAATAATGTGTTAATTTCATATCTCAAAGAATTCAATACAGATAAGGAAAATTTAATCCCATCCTTATCAAGTTCGAGAAATTATCTCAAAATCGATGGGATATGAGCTTGGAGATTTCACATTACAAATGCAAGAACTCCCTCCCAAGTATAGAATCTGACTCAATCGATATTATTTTCAGCACTTACTTTTATAGAGCTTTATCTATTTTTTCTTTACCAACTTGAGCATCAAAGGCCAAATTAAACAACTTAGCCTCATTTCATTCTTTTGTAGATATAATTCCTGATGTGCCAACCCCAAAATATAAATCTCAAAATCAAGATTTCAAATTAGGGTGTGATAATTGACCTAGAACCACCATCATATAAAATAATGGTACACAAATAAATTATTTTACAAAAAGCTATAAAATGATGTGTCCTTTTTGTTTTACAGCGTATTCATTGAAAAGAAAAAAGCCATCATAATAAGGACTCATATTTATAAACATACAATTCAAAACTTCTATAACGATTTCATTTTTCATAATAAGGATAATTTCTATTGAAGCATAATAATCATAATGATTCAAATTTATGAAAATTCTATAGCTTCTAGTGGCATTTTCTACATAAAAAAAAGTGTAAGAATATCTTATTTATTTATTTATTTATTGCCAACTTAAGAACATCGTTTTTCATTAATAAGGGTAATTCCAATTCTTTACACACTGTATCGTTATCTAATTTATATAAATCTCTCTGTGTTACCACTTTATTTCTTGAGGTACCTGAGGTCCTTGTCGAACAGAAGGATCAAAGGGGTCCCCAACCACCCAACTCTTTGCCTTTTCCAACAGCTTCTTCACAAATTTATCATAAATCCCTTCTTGGACAAACACTCTCGAACCAGCCACACAAATTTCACCCTTCAAGCGCAATATTATTAGAAGAGTTAATACAATCAAGCATGGAGGAAACTAAATGCAAGAAATTAATAATTAATTGAAGGGTGTAGAATTAAGGTCACCCTACTTTGTTATATAGAGCGCCTAACAGAGCAAGATGTGTAGCTTTATCAATATCTGCATCATCAAAAATGATGAGAGGTGACTTTCCCCCAAGTTCAAGTGACACCTGCTTTAAGTTGCTCGTTGCTGCAGCTTGCATTACAAGGCGTCCCACTTCTGTCGATCCTGTAAAACTTATCTACACACAAAAACACCATAAACACAGCAATGTCACTAAAAAGATGGGGTATTTCTTGGCATTTTATAATCACTGACGTCAGGAAAACATAGAAAAAGTAGTTTTCTTAGCATTTTTATGATATTTAAGCGAAAACCCAGAAAAAGTTGGGTGATACAAGAAGTTTCTAGCATTTTCCTGGTGGAAAAAATTACTATTTAATGTGGACGTCTGTTAATTATTTTGTTCGTGAAAAATAAGTTGAATGTTAATTAGTTGATAATGATCATATATGTATGATATAAAAGGTGTAGAGTCGACAATAATTAAGGTGAGGTGTATGATGGGCCAAAATTAAAACATTAGACTAGGGTTAGGAATTATGTGGGCGCTATACTCACTTTATCAATTTCCATGTGAGAGCACATAGCGGCACCGGCTGTTCTTCCAAACCCTGTTATTACATTCAGCACTCCATCAGGAATACCAGCCTGCAGATCAAAAGAGCTAGGTCATTAAAACATCTAGTTTCATAAGGGCTTTACAACAATGGGGGTTTGATCAAATAGTGCAAGCGAAATTAGAGCTGAATTAATTACCTGCTTAGCTAGATGAGCATAATAGAGAGCTGAAAGAGGAGTTTGCTCAGCTGGCTTGACAACCATTGTGCAGCCAGCGGCTAGGGCTGGGCTAACCTTCAAGAAGAACATGGTAGTTGGGTAGTTCCAAGGAATGATGTGGCCGACGACACCGATCGGCTCCAGCAGGGTGTAAGCTTGAAACTCGCCCGACATCTTTAGTGTCTCCCCATGAATCTTGTCGGCAGCGCCAGCGTAGTAACGCAGAAGATCTGCTGCCCCCGGAATGTCCTTGGCCTTGCCCCAGCTGAACAGCTTCCCGGCGTCAACGGTGTCCAAAGCGGCTAGCTCCTGCGCGTTTTCGTTGATCAAGTCTGCCAGTTTCATTAGTATCCTTGCCCTTGCCTAACACCATTGACAGCAACACCAAATGAGCGGGCAAAATTTTGCCATAAACGTACGTTGTTTTCTATATATTTTTTCTGTGTCACTAATATATAGTCATTAATGATTTGTATCATTTAAAGTTACTTACTGAGCCAGATAAGCGAGGCCAAGGTCCATGATCAAAAGCTTCTCGGGCAGCTTTCACAGCTAGATCAACATCATCTTTGCCTCCTTCTGCAACTCTTGCTATCACTTCTCCTGTTCTTGGATCTATTGTCTCAAATGTTTTTCCTTCATTTAAAATATCCAATACTTTTTAACTTTGTATATATCAAACTTTTCTCTTATTATATGAGAATAATCAAACATTAACCAATATAATTATCTTCTAAATCTTGTAAAACTATGCACTCAAAGATAATTGATCCAAAGGGAAACTATGTTGGGAGAATAAAAAATCCCATTTAATTAGTTCTCTCCCAACAAAAAGAGTTTTTTTCTTTTTAAGAGATTTTTTGTTTCTTTCCCAATGATTGTTAGCCTTCGTCAAGCTTAATTGCTTTTCTCAACAAATAAACCCTATGATGCATTGAAACACCTTAAGAGTTAACATTTTCAAAATATTTCTTGTATCGAAACATCAAGAAACACCAAAAAACTTTTTTTGGGCCATTTCTGTATTTTGAAAATATTTTGGAGCCATTTTGTAATATTAAAAAATATCAAAAATGTATTTTTGATTTAAAAATATATTTTCATCAATAAAGAGATTAAAGAAAGAAAAAAAATCATCTCTTATTAGGTTAGAGACCCAATTCTTTTTCAAAAAAAAAAATTCATCTCTATCTAGGTTTATTTTTAGATTGAATTACTATTTTTTATAATTTTTTGTATTAAAAATTATATTTACAAAAAAAAAATTCCTATATTTTTTTTATTTACATGTTTTCCCTCATTTTCATTTTCTACTTTTTAAAAAAATATTTTTCTATTTTAAGACTAAACGATTTGAAATTTGAATCACCCCTAGAGGGAAAAATAAATACTCTAAACCCGATTAAAATAAAAATCACTATTCTACATATATAGTAGGATGCGTAGACATGGAAAGATGAACAGTGCAGTTGAACATAATGAGATATTAAGATGGTCTGATCAAACAGCAAATATAATTAAGTTCTAATAATTAGAAAGAGTGCATATATATATATATGAAAGAACCTGAAATGGAATCCACAAACTCTCCATTGATGAACAACTTCTTGAACTTTATCTCTGGGATCTTCATCAATGTCGCTGAACTCCCATTCCTCCTCTCTCCCTCCATCTCTCTTCTGTGTCTCTCTGAAGTTATAACTCTATTGTAATTAACTTCAGCTTTCCTTGTAGATATGCATATACACGTGTATATATATCCAGATCCAGATGGGCTATTTGAGTATTATATGCCGTCTCTAAACTGTTGTTTTTTTGTAGTGAAATAAATTAGTCACGAATCAAACAAAAATCCTCATTAAATTAATGATGTATAGTTCCATACAGTATTAAACAACTTCCCACCTACCACTTAATTCAATATTTATTTAATTTTCTGTCTTCAAACAAAAATAAGACCCGTTATAAGACTCTGTGTTTTCATTGATGCGTAAGTGTTTTTGTTTTTGATTGTTTCATGACATGACAAATAATCAAAAACGAATCTAATTGAACTGTTTTAAATAAGCTTTAAGTATCAGTTGATTATTTATCTTTTGTAAGAGTAAGACCCGTTATAATTCTTTACCTAACCAAGCAAGACAAATAGCCCATGATCGTGGATATGGATGCACTGATTCGATGAACTTCAAAATCAATCAGTCAATTAAAAATGAGCAATCATTCCAACCAGTCATCTTCACCTCTTTCCGCCATAGACGGGCATTCAAGGTCTCTGCTAGGTGAAACTTTTGACGCTAGCAGTTAGCAAATTAATTAATAACAATTCCTTCCGAGGGCGGGCGTATAGCAGTATACTAATATGAAGGTAAGTCGAGACACCATATGCTTATTTGCAAATAAATAGTTGATGTGAATAGAAATGTTTTTTGATCATCAATGCCTTGATAAAATTCATGAGGATTTGAGTTGAAGGGGTAATTGGTGATAAATGGCATTGTCTATAACAACCCTAAATTAAGGACTATTTTATGAAGTTATGAATGACACTTTAAGTGTTGTAATTCTGAGTTCTTTTTCAGTCAATTTTCTTTTAGCACGTTATCATTGATAAATTGCGTTATTTTATAAGAATTTTTGTATTAAAATATTTATTTGAATGTATTAGTGGTATAATATAATAAATATATCCTAATATGACGATGATATGAGGTTGATTAGTAGTGTTGAATGGGCATGGGTTTGACCCAGCAATAATGCACCAAAATTTCTGATTGCTTTAAAGAATTGGATTTCTTGAATGAATAATGCTATTCGGTTCTATTTTCACACCAAAATTTATATTTTGGGATTTCTGATTGTTTTGTATAGAGATTGTTTCATGTTTATTAATCAAGATATAGACCGAAAAATATAAAATATGGAAAGTATTTCAGACTTTTGTATTTTTTAATATATTTGTTAAATTTATCTAACGACCCTCAAAAAAGAAGTCACGTAACTTTTTATCTAAATTCTTTTATATATATTTATCTCTCTCCCCTCAAGATAAAGATATTTTCATCTTTACGAATAAGAAAAAATTATGCTTATATGCATTCTAAAAAGTTTAACAAATAAGTTGATAAAAATATTAAAATGTTTCTCGATCTTATCTTGATCATTCTATATTTTGGTTCAAAAAGTATTTTAACATTATTTTAATACAATCTTATCTTACTCATTTTAACAAACGCTACTTGAATTAATTATTTGTCATATAATTTATTTCAATGGAAAGAAGGAGAGAGTAGATAATGTTATTTTGTAGGACTCATTTTAAGGGTGTATTTGATTGGAATTGTTTTCCATGCAAAATGTCACATCAATGAAAAAAATTTAATACTTACATATTTGATTACTTTAACATTTTTAGAAGAAAATTTTCATGATATATATAACACATTGTTTTACATGAAATTAAAAAAAAAAAATCTATTTTTTTTCAATCAAACACATCGTAAGATTTTCTTAAATGGAGGAATACCTATGTGAAAATCACATATATAACCTCTCGCTTTATTCATGAGATTAGACTCAATAAAGTTGATTTTGGTAAACTAACTCATGCTATACTTAAGTGTCATCTAATTTGGACAAATACATTTGTTATTAATGTGTATAGGTAACAACTCATTAAAAACCAAAATAAGTCTAAAAGGCCAAAATAATTTTTTGGGTTAAAAAGATATAATTTTTCTCTAATCAAGAGAGAAGAGATCTTGAACAAAATGCAAACAAAATAATCCCACATTTGAAAATCCATCTAAGAGTTATTTAAAAAAGATAAATATGATCAACAAAGATCTCAATATTAATGGATCTCAACATATTAGAATAAATATTATTTTAAAGAATTCTAATTTTAAGAAATTTTAAAAAAAAATTATGCTCTTATATAAACAGATGAGCGCTTATTTCAAAAGAAATATATCTCTGATACTGATTTTAATATAATGTTCAATATCTTATTTGAGTATTAAAGTATTTGTACAAATATTTTAGTGTGTTCTCTGATCATTTTATTTCTTACAAAATCAAAGTAATCTGACAAAAACTAATGCTAATGAGTTACCATGCCCCAGGTGGTATAAGTTATGTTTTTAGTCAATTAAATTTCTCCACTTATTATGAGAACAATTAAAAATAAATAGCACACGGATTTCGCGGCTATGACTGGAAACTTGTTGAGTGAGAGAATAAGGGAAGCTTTGACTAAAACGCAATTGGGTCCAATTTTTTTTTCCTGAGTCAGATTAATTTTTTATTCATAAATTATCTTTAATATTTTACTAGGAAGAACAAAATATCATTCATTAATATTTTACGAAGAAGGTCAAACTATCATTAACACGCAAAATTGAATTTATTATTACAATATTACAAAATTTTTGTTAATGCCAAATGCCAATTCACACCTGCATCATTAGGTCAAATATATTTTTTTATTTTTTGTATTTTTATATTTTTTACTATTCAAACTTTTTATTATTTCGATTACATTTTTAAATTTATATTTTTTTAATTAATTTAACTTTTGTATTTTAACTTTTTTTTTCGTAACTGAATTTTTCATTGTTTCGATTATACCCCTAAATATATATTTTCGACTCAATTTAACCCTCATATTTTAAGGTGACGAGTATGACGTATATCTTGTCATTTCATTTTACTTTCTTTTATATGTAAAAATATATATCAAGGCCTGCTCTCGGATTTTCCCGCTAGCACAGGAAGTCCGAGATAAGTTCCATTCAAGATGGATATAGATATTCAAATTTTCAAGAAATTTCTTTTCTGAATGTTCTCCCTAACAATAGGAGCCATAATAAATCACATATCATTCAATACATTATCATCTTGGGCTTACCACCCATACATTATGAAATAAAAGGGCACTAAGGCTTTTTTTTTTAAAAAAAAAATACAATAAGCCCTTTATTTCTTGCCCTCAACATACACCCACGAATCTTTAAGGTCGGGACATCTCTGTATACATCTAAACTGAACTTACCCCAAAATAATTATCTTCTATTACCTAGAATGACAAAAGAAATAACATGAGCCACAAGGCTCAGCAAGTATATAGCAAAGGAAGTAACCATAGCACGATACATGAAGGCATGAATGATTTAGAGCCAAAGAAAGACCATTACCCAACATCCAAAAACCCATTGGGTTCATGCCTTCTAGATTGGACAACAACATTTTCAAATAAATATACTTCCTTTTGGTTCATCAATCCATACCTCAAAGTGAGCCATAAAGCTCAACAAGTAAACATATATATAATACTAGAAACACGAGTGAAGGAATAGATACAAAATAGAGTACATCCGACTCCCCAATACAATTTAAACTCATATTTCAATTTTCATTTATAATATCATTTCATAAACAAACATATATTACAACAAAGGAGAAATGAGATAAGGCATAGATGAATCAAGGTGGAATGGACCCAACTTCCCAAGTATGGGTAGTATTTCCCATTTATTACCCATCAATAAAATCATTTTCATGCCATTTCCATTATGCATCGTTTCATTTCTCATGAATACATAAATCTCCATACACCATATTGGCTCACACAGCCTCTCATATACATAAATCACATTGGCTATCAAAACCCTTCATTCACATGCATGAATGCATACATATATATATATAATATCAATTTGCCACTCATTGGCTTGAGCATCGCCTACCGGGTTTATGGTCACCTCACTCGCGTCAGACGCTTTTTTAGGATATCATTTTCTTTCCCTATTTGCGAAACATAGTCGCCGCGCCAAAATAATAGCAATAGGGCGCAAATCACAATGCTATGCTAAGCTCATGAAAGCTCACACAAACATAACATACATGATCCTTTATAGAAATGTACACATCATGCACATTTAAACATGCCAATAACATATTCACCCATGAGCCCATGCATGCACATATGCATATCTTCAATCACATCCTAGCATTTTGGAGGGTTGAGTGGTGCTAGAGAAATCTATTAACAACAACTTAGGTTAACAATTATGCTTAATTTTGATTAAGGAAAGCCTTGACCCACTCAAATTATCACCAAAATATATGAAATTATATATCAAATTAAAGCCCTCAAAGTCTAGTTTTGTAATGCTTTAAACGGATCGTAATTCTGAATTTTATATCAAAAGTTATAATCAAAATAGCGCAAACTGTGCAGTGTTAAAAAAATTGATTAGTCGACTTTTGAGCAAGAATTAGTCGACTTATGGGTAGGCAATAGTCGACTTTTGGGCAAGCATTAGTCGACTTTTGATGATTCGATTCATGAAGGCCCATTAGTCAATTGGGCCAAGGCTGGCACTGAAAAATTGAGAAAACAGGCTTCCGATGAGTCAACTATGCCCCAAAAATGGTCGACTCATCACACATAAACACCCAAAACACCCTAAAACAAACTATGGCTAATCTCCTAACCCCCAAGTTGTCATTCCATGAAATAAATATGGGGAAAACAAGCCCCAACGAGACTATCACAAAGACCTGCCAAAGCTTTGAAATAGCAAATAGTTTGAAGAAACATATAACCGATTTCAAAACACTTTTAACCATGAGAAAATAAAGAACCATGAAGTGTTTGACATCACAAGGGAAAATGAAGCAAGCTTGCACAAAATAAAATAAATGTGCAAGAGGAACTTGCCTTTGACAATGAGAACCGAAGAAGCTCGTCCGGATGCCAAACAATCCATCTTCTTGAAGCTCCAAATATAGCAACAAAATGGAAAAAGAAGAAAAAGATGAAGAATAAGATGATGATGATGATGAAGGGAGGGCCACGAGAGAGAGAGAGAGAGAGGGAGAGAGATTGGGAGAAACATGAGAAGACAAAGAGGATGGTCTCCCAACTACTAACCCCCCACAAATGACCATTATGCCCCTCACCTCACACACGCAACACAAAATATCCCATGGCCATTTTAGACCTTTGTCATTTTCTATTTTTTTCTTTCCCATTTTCTTTATTTAACCAATTATGAAATTCCCTAATTACCCTCACCTTTTTCAATAAAGCAAGGACCATTTGGTGACTTTGCATTTTACATTTTTTTTCTTCTTTTCTTTTAATTCACAAAATACAAATATATATATATATATATTTCCATTTATTTAATTCTATCACTCATTTTTATACACATGGGTCTAAGCCCAATTCAAAAAGATCCACTCATACAAATACATGGGCCCAAGCCCAACTCCTTGCCCCAATTAAATATAATGGCCCATTTCCATTAGCCCACTCAAAGGGCCTCAATATATCCTTAAGTCCATTTAGTTTCACAACATTACAAAAATTAAAATATACAAAATCTCCACTTAAGCTCAACCCAAGCTTCCAAAACCCAATCCATTAATTTAATACATAATTTATTTGCATAAATTTTGCCACATAAAAAAAATATTTCTTAACATTTAATTTGATAGGGTAACATTTTTCAATCTCCATAAATAAAATAAAATAAAAATAACCTTCTAGGCCCACTGACGGGTCGTTACAATATAAGAATTAAATTGACTCAAAAATGTGATCTATGGATGTAATTGAAACAATAAAATATTCGAATTACTACAAGAAAAAAAAAATCAAAGTACAATTGTTAAATTGAGTCAAAAATTAAATTTAAAGATATAGTCAAAATAACAAAAAATTCATGTAATGACACAACAAAAAAATATAAAAATACAATTTAAAAAATATAGATTTGGCCTAATGAAAAATTAATAAGTAGATTATGGATTTTGAGAAAGTAAGTACTTCCAAGTAAAGTGTAGAGTAAGTACTTCCAAGTAGAGTGTAGAGGTCTTTCTTATTGCTCTGCGGTTGGCTTTGATCTTTGGGTGTGGTATCTCTATATTAATTAATAATATCTCATTATTTATTTAAAAAAAAGTAAATTTTCTTATTTAATTAGAAATAGGGTTTGGATAAAGTTGTTTCAGCCTTGCTCCTTACCATTCTTACTAATTAGGTCTTGTTTGCTTGAATGGAATAGTTTTAAATGCAAAAGAGAAAAAGGAATTGAAAATCAAATGACTATTTCATTTTATTATTATGTTTGATATGTTTTTATTTTTTTTGAACAGAATAATTAAAATAATTAGTTAACATAAATAATCTTTTACATTATAAATATTAAAAAATCCCACAAATTATATTTAACTCCAAAAAAATATAATTGCAAAATATATGTTAAAAAATTATTTTTTTCCATTTTAGCTAAAAATATTAAATAAAAAGAATAAAGATAATTTATTTTAATTTTCAAATAAAAGCATGTTTAAGGGATGTGATTATAAAAAAAAGTGTAAAATGTAATCATGTAATTCATATTAGAGTGGAAAAGCTTTCTATCAATTTTATAATTAGAAGTCTTTTAATCAATTTGAGGAAATGGTCATCTCCTAAGAAACGGATCACTTCCATTCCTTTGAGGCAACCAAATAACCTTTTGTAAGAATCTTATTCCGATTCCTATTTCCTCGTCCTCCATTCTATCCAACCAAACATGACCTATCAAATTAGGACTTTTTAGCATAAATTTCACTATGATCATTTGTGTGTGTGTGTGTGAGAGAGAGAGAGAAAGAGAGAGAGAGAGAGAGAGAGAGAGAGAGAGAGAGATGGTTCGGTTAAAGTGATAGGTTGGAAGATCCCCAAAAGGGAAGTCTTGGCTTGCAATTGGCTTTGCTGAAGATTGTAATTGCATGCTGCTAAGATATGTTCATTTCATAGATTACAACAACATTTTTACTAACTTAGCATCGACCTATGATTTCTTTCTTTCCTTTTCTCTCAGAGTTATAAACCAAAACCCAGAAGAAAACTTCAAAAGGCAGTACCCTTGGATTCTTACAGAAACTCTACAGATTTGTTTGTTGGATTGAACCGCCTCTTGAAGAACACTCCTCAAATGGAGGCAAAGACCACGTTAGCAGAAACCAACCACATTCTCAACTCCACTAGTTTAAACGATAATCGATTGCAGATGCAACTCGACTGTATCGGCAGCATTGAGTTGTTCCAGCAGCATGCGAGTATTTAAGGAGAAAAAAAAAATGAGAATAGTGTAAATGAATGGCATTTTGTATCTGAAGTAAGGTTTCAAACAGATTCAGGTCTTTTTATAGGAGAGATTAGCACCACAAGCATGAAACTGAAAGGAAAAGAAGTCGACACAGCTTCAAACATGAAACAAACTCGGCATCATCCATTTCAAAATTGAGAGAGATGTGAGATAGCTTTTGGTTTGACAGATTTTGCACAACCAGTGATGCACAAGAAGTCGGGTTATGGAGGGGAAGCATACCAGTTTCTTCAGTTTCGGCTTTCATGTCTCAGATTTTAAGACACTGTTCTCCCATAACATATCGATGCAATATACAGATTCTTTGCCCATTTTTCCTATAAAGATGGGAAAGCATATGTAAGTGACTGCTGTGAGAATAAAATCACATTATAACCACTTATAAAGCACAGTAAATTTGAGTCAAAATCCTTGAATGCTCTTGTTTCTCATTAGAACTAGTTAACTCCCCAACTGAAATTTTTCACTTGAAGAACTCCATCGACGACATTCGGCTCATGAGACTGGCCTTCATTGACCACTGAAGTTTATTTTTTAAGGGGCCTTCACTCTACAAAGTTACTTAGTACTGGCTAAAAAGTTTAAAAATAAGCCTATCTATCTAAAGAATAAAGCAAATGCGTGACAATTCCTTCAAGAAGAAATTGCTGAGTAGAGCTATATCCCAATTGATAGAACACACCAAGCAGTCACCAACCATGCGATTCAAGGAACTGCCACGTCAAAAACTTAACTCGTTTAAGTTCTCCAGAATGTTGCCCAAACAACAGATTATTGTCTCGGTAGTGTTTGAAGAGCATTTAACAAACTCTGTAACAGATCGTGGATATGATCGTTTTATTGATAGCTGCGATGTTCTAAATAGTGGGAAAAGACTTCTAAAAATTGGATCATGTCAAGGACATATTCCGTATGCAAGGGTTCAGCTTGTTTTATAGAAGCAAGCATCCATTAAATGCGTGTAGTTAGAATAAATTTGATTGAACGCCCACATTGGGATTGCTCGAGGGCGTTGCCTCATTTTTCGCCACAATACTTTATGTCATCATTAACTTTGTTGTTAACCACGACCTTGTCTAGCAAAAAGGGAAGCCATGTACGTACAAGAAAAACCTTAGAATTTTAGCGTCAGAAACAAACCTGCATAGAGCTTCAGATGGTACATAAAACACGGTTGTATTAATGTCTAGAGAAATTAAAAAGGAAAGCTTTATTTTTTAGGGGCCTTTAGGAAAACCAAATGCCCAGGCAACATCTCTCTATCACTGCCACTCTTAAAAAATGAGGCCATAAAGTAAGATGAAAATGTTTCCAAGGCTCATATTCATTATTTTTCATATTTTTGGGAGGTTGGGAGGCCAGGTTTGACGGTGGTTTTCAAGTCCACCTTGATCTGATCTTCCCTTGATCTATCCAAATCAAACTCTTGCTAATCAATGGCCAAGAGACCAGCTTGTATTAGAAATCATTGACGAAATATTTGTTTATTTGGTAAAAGGCAAAGCCAGTTATAGAGTATATAAAAGATTCCGTCTTCTCTGATAGAGATCTTTTAACCCCATAAGTCCAATGAAGTAATTAACACCCATTCCTAACAAACCCCCTCCCCCCCCCCAAAAAAAAAAAAAAAAAAGAAAAGATATAGAAACACTTCTCTTTCCTTCCCGATGGGAGTAAAAAGATGACTTCAAGAAGATGATGGAAGTTTGATGATCAAATAAAATAAAACTAGGTAGTCTTAAGTACAAACAACGAGATTGAATTCATGAAATCCAAAGGTACCTTAACATGGGTGCTAGGAAAGGCTGATGTCCGCAAAGTTTCTTGAGTTACGTCTTGCACTCTCCTCTTGGATATACTCAGTATGAATGCAGCTTGATCTGCTGTTGCAGCAGTTGCTGTAATTCTATATCCATTCTCCCACCTTCTATGAATTCCTTCACTCGGATAGAGGAAATCAAGTTCAACAACCTGCAAAATGCAAAAAAGTATTAAGTGCTTGCATACTATAAAATTTTGATTAGAGCATAAGAAAACAGGAAAATTGAGTACTTGATTAGAATAACCAGCATCTCGGGACATTACAACACCCCATCTGCTACCAGCAGTGGACATGGAGGTAACATAGAAGCCTTCTTTCCACTTCTTATTGATCCATTTGAAGGGAAATACATCACTGACTTTGTATGACTGTTGAGTATAGGTTGTCCCTTCAACAACAAGAAAAGCAAAGCAATATCAGTGGTATATAACCATTTAAATACATAAGATCGGACGTTGAAGACATCAATTCCAAATTTACTTTAAATAGAAAAAACTTGGGAAGTCATGACTGTATTAAAATGTATGTCTTCTACTTATGACAAGTCTAATACCACCACCACCACCATCAATTGCACCTTATCCAAACCAAATAAGGATCAAGGGCACAACATTCATAATGTTAATTGACTTCTAAAAGTTACATTGATAGTACAAATCTCACTAACGATGGGTCCATTGCTGATGGGGTTTCAAAGAAACTAGATCTAGACCATTGTTCAAATTTGGGTTTGGGGGAAGGGATAGAGAGAGGGAAATTGAAGAAGAAGGAAAGGGAGAGGGAGAAAGTGTAGCTTAATCGACAAAGAAGATTAGATGAAATTGGTGAAAGAAAAGAACCGAGGAAGAAGATGAAAATGAATAGGGAATGGACAGTTACTGCCTATATCTACATTGTTAGTGATGAAAAGAAGAAGCAACAATATTAGCAAGAATGACACCTTTTGAAACCTTGATCTAGAAAAGTACTATTGCTTCTTATTTTTCTTTTTTATCATTAATGCCCTTTTTATATTCAATTCAACTTTGCCTTCTTCTTATTCTTCTTCCCTTTCTACCTGTCTTTTCTTTGCCCTATCCCCAAATCTTGATCTAAACAATGGTCGAGTCTGGGTTTTGGGTATCCATGGTCGGTGAATTCTCAAAACCATAGCCGGCTATAGGAACCCATTGTTGACAATAGGCTCTTACTAACAATATTCTTTTTTGTTTTCATTTTGATTAATTTTTGTTTTAATTTACCTTAATTATTATTTTATTAACTTATTTTGACGTAATAAGAAATTAATTAACGGAGTTGATAACTAAAGAGGTGTCGGAGTAAAAAAACTAAACCACAAATACCGGTAGAAACAATTTCAAACCTCGAAGGTTGTCTCGGCCAATGACTAAAGTTACAAGAGATTTGGGTATAATTTACCCTAATAAAGAACAAATAAATCAAAACATATGTTAGTATGTTTCTCTCTTTATTTTTATATCAATATGGCCCAAATATTATTCATGAGTTTAGCAATATATACAATGAGAGCTGACTTTAAAATCTAATAAGAGAATTAAGATTCACAAAATTTAAACACTTCACTTGTTATATGTCCCACTAAACTGTAACCAACCTTTAAAATCCATTCGTTTACACACGTATTAGATATAGTATAAGAAATATCAAGATGAGGGAGGGGGGCCTATGGCGAGCAGCATTTGAAGACCAGAATGGTCCAAATTGGCCAATAAGACTGTGTGGCGGCTGATCAGGATTAGGGTTGGCTTGGCCTGCTTTGACCCACCAGAGCTGCTGACAAACTCCAAAAAACAAATAGATTTCGTGGAAAGTAGCACATGGATTTAGACGGGCGTTTCAAATATTTGTATGTTTATGGATTTGACGGAAACCTACAAGACCTTGTTTGGCAAACCAGAAAGAGAAGTTCACCCGTATGAATTCCTGATCCGAACTCGATTTGAGTAGGGCAGGTACCAGATCAAATTATTTATTTATAAATTGTTTTAATATTTTGTTACTAACTTTTAATTAAGTGGGCTAGTCAATTATTTTGCTTGTCTCTGAGCTGGGGTAGTTAATTTTTAATTTGTAAGAAATTAAGTAAAATTGCCTCATACTTGACCCGTTACTGTTTTTATTAAGTGGGCTAGTCGATTTTTCTTTTTTAATTTCAAATGTTTATTAACAAACGCAGCCCCCCCCCCCTCCTGCTTAACCCTCCCTGCAACCAATGTTGAAAATATCGATATCGATAAAAATATTGATATTATGATTTGATGAAAATATCGATATCGACGAATATTGACATAAAATTTATGGAAAGCACGAAAAATTTAGTTAGAAACATAACATTTTTTTATGAAACTTTAATGTTAAAATAATTATTTTTACAACTAAAAATCATATTATATCTAACAAGAAACAACTAAAAGGTATAAATATGAATATAATATATAGACGAGTTATATAAAAAATTAAAAAGCTTCCATTAAAAATTTTTAATTAATTTGTATCACACAAGTCATGCAAATTTTAATACCAAAATGAAGTCCTAGGTGATTCATACATGGTGTGGCCAACATCTAGATTTACACAATACTGATACCATGACATATAATTTGAATGATTTTAAATATAATCACGAACATGTCATGAAAAATAAGTTTCTTGAATTTTTTCATACCATTGTATAGAAAATTGTGTGTAATGATCATTAGAGATCCCAAAAACTCTATAGTCATCATCACTAGTCCCTAAACTCATGAATTCAAAAGTGATTGAAATGTTATCTTCACTGGATGATAACATCCCTAACTGCATTTGATAGATTCTCCTTGTATAATCCGTACCGATAGCCTTTATGCTTGGACCCCCAACTCTACACCCATGGTCTTCATCCTATGTGTAATGAGTGTATTGTTCTTCACAAATAAATAGGTTTAATGGAAAATCTGTATCAGTATCATTTCTTTGAGTAAAAACATAATTATTTCCTCCATTGTCATCGTCATCATCGTCGTCGTCGTCACCATCACTATTATCACCATGATTAGCATTATTGTCTTCATTATGAATTCCATTAATATAATCATCTTCATTGAAGCTAGTTGTGGACCTGCACACCTCTCCTCTCATTGCAATGTTACCAATGTCTTCATTACCAATTCCATCAATATGATCATCTAGATGAAAACTAGTTCTGGACCTACACACCTTTCCTCTCATTCTCATGTCCCATGGGTCACCTCCACTACTACTCATAATATTGATTCCATATTCACAAGCATTTGTAACAATTTGGGGATTGGGGTTACCTTCATCATCATCAAGGTGTAGTGGACAAACCCATTAAGAGAGTTTATTCTCATCCTCTTCTCCTTCTTCCACTAAAATGTCCAAAAGATTCAAATACTTTGTTTCTGTAACCTTATTCTCTATTGCCTCCATGTCTCTTATTTTAAGCTTCATATTCAATCATGAGATACTTGACTATTAAAATGGAATATGAATAATGAGATGCTTAACTATTAAAATGGAATATGAATAATGAAATGTTTGATTATTAAAATGGAATATGAATAATGAGATTCTTAATAAGAATGAGATTCCTCACGTAGGTTGAAAGCTTAATTTATTTATTTGATAAAAGCTTAACAAATTTTTATTTGAAAAGCTTAAATTTCACTTTTCATTTATGGAAATTTAACCGATATTTCCTAAATATACCACGAATATTTTCTAGATATTTTTTAAAATTTATACTACAAGTTTACGAAAAGGATATTTTTACAGAAATATCACCAATATTTTCAAGATATTTCGACAAACAAGAGATTACATGCCCTATCTATATCGGTACTCTTGATTTACAGAAATATCAACAAAAATATTATGAAAATCACGAATATTTTAAACTATACCAACAACGGCAAGGACATCGTGGTATTTTCAGCTTATTTGTTTTCCAAGATGAGATGATGACAAAGAGGAATGTTATGTATAATATTGGTTTTGTATTGAAATGTTATGTCTAGTTGTAAAAATAATATTTTTAAAAAAATTAAAAATGTTACAATCACACCAACTTCGTTTGGCCCAAATTTGTTGTTTGAAACAAATGAAGCAAGAAAAAAAATTTGAAACAAAATCACACAAGATTGAAACCGTCTCCTAGAGACTTGTCTATTCTGTTTGAGAGCGTATTTCTAAAAACTTATCCATTCTCCAAGAAACACAGTATTTTTGGTCTTCGAAAAACACCAATCTAATAGTTTCAATTTTTACTTTTAGCCCAAAAATTGTTTTGGACTTTTCGTAAGCCTTTTGCCCATTACACATCACCAACGTTCACTTCATATTAGGTGTTTTTTACTATATGTATTTGAGAATATTCTAATTACAATAATTATAATTACGTTTTTATATACAAAAACTAAGACTAAAATATAATTCCTAATTTGAGCCTATTCAGTTTTTAAGGGTTGAGCTTATGAGCCCTTTGTCCCTTGACCCCTACACGTTGACTAGGTAGGAGGACTCTTGTATTGATGCTACGTTGATATTATAAATTGAATCAGATTCAAAATTTGGGCTTTGCTCGGGCAACATAGCAGTTGTCCGCCAGTAAGGGGGGCACGGGTCCCATGCACGTGGGGCCCACCATGGGCCCCACGTGCATGGGACCCGTGCCCCCCCACTGGCGGGCAATTGCTATGTTGCCCGTCAGTGGGCAACATAGCAGGGCTCTTCTAAATTTTCGACACTTATCTTAAATAAAAAAAAAAAAGTATCTTACATTAATGACACACTTCTATATAGAGATGGGAGGATCATGCAAGGAACCAAACATAAGACTAAAAAGTAGAGAAAGAGATAATTTATTATCCAAAACTAAGTTACAAAAATAATTTGTTTTCTTTTATTAATATAAAAACTCTCCCTCACTATCTTTCATATGCAAATTTGGTTAATTTATAACTACTTGCAATAACTTATATATAAATCACACACATTCAATAAATACATAAAAATAATTTATGCATGTAGACTCACTCCTAATAAAATTTAAATTTTGATTATAAAAAAGAAAACATATAACCTCTTTCTACTAGGCAAACCCTAATTTAAAAGATGAACTTTTCACACCCAATAATCAATTGTAGGAGAGAATATGTTACTTTTTGCTAAGTTCTTCCTTAAAAGAATAGACATACAAATTTAAGTAGATTTTAGATATAGCTAAATTCATATTTTTCTTCTCATACTTTTACTTTCTTTTTTTTTGTATAGTTATTTAAACTTTTCATTATTTAAATTATACCCTTAATTTGTATTTTCGAGTCAATTTAATCCTTACACTATAACAAAAATGATTTGTTAAGGCATTTTTTTTGGACATTTTTTAGAAAATGTTCTCTAAAATATCATTTTAAGGCACAATCTAAAAAAGTATCCTAATACAATAACTTTAATGAGGCACAACAATTAAGTGCCCTATAAAATATAATTTTAAGACAATTTAAAGAAGTGCCCCAATAAAACAATTCTAATGAGACATGACAATGAAATGCCCTAATAGACAAATATAAGTGTCTTAATAGATAAATCTAATAGGGCATAATTTTTGAAATGTCCCATTAAAATAATTCTAACAAGACACTCTGATAAATTGCCCTAATACACAAATCTTAAGTGCCCTAATAGAATAATTCTAATGAAACTTAAATATACTATAAAATAAACATAAGCACATATATTAATAAGATGGTGTGTAGATTAGGTGATCACGCGTGTGTAAGAAGAAAGAAAGGTTCAGAGTTCAAGCTAAGGAAAAAGTAAGCTAGAGTTAAGAGAATGCCTTGTGGGGGATATAAAAAATAAATTTATAGTGATTTTTGAGACATTTTTAAGTATCACAACAAACTTAAATTTATAGTTATTTTTTAGGCATTTGTAAGTGTCTCAATATGTTTTTGAGACACAATTACACGCAACATTATTATTAGTGTCATAATAGTTAAAATGCCCAAATAAACTATCTATTAAGGCATTTTTAAATGTCTCTTAATCCAAAATTTATTGTAGTGTTATATTCTAACTTTTTTTTCATGCGGTAACCCGAACTCTTCTTTATTTCAATTACATACATGTATCTATATTTTTAAATCAATTTAACATTTGTACTTTAATGTATTAAAAAAGAGATGAAGTAAGAAGAGTCAATTTAATTAGAATTTTTTTATAAATCAAAATACAAGAGTTAAATTGATTCAAAAATATAGATATAGAGGTGTAATCAAAATAACGAAAAGTTGGGGTTGTCACACGAAAAAAAGATTAAAGTACAAGCATTAAATTAATTAAAAAATACAGATATATAGGTGTAATTAAAATAATAAAAATATATATATAGTGACAATACGAAAAAAAACATAAAACTACATGGGCAAAAATTTGAATTTAGACTTTTAGATGCATCCGATCATTATATGCTTTTAGTTTATCGTAGCAATGACAAATTTTTTTCTTTGCACGTGAGAGCACTTCATTGGGCGACAATAAGGAACTTTCTCCTCATTCATTATTGCAATGCATGGATTGACATATAATTTCAAAGCCAAGGCGAGTTGTAAATGGGAGTAACCACAGACTTGACATGGAGATACTTCCGAAGACCATCCATACCCATATCTTTCCCAAAGCCACTCATCTTGTAGCCCCCAATTGGGAAGTCATGCTCCAAAGCAAAGTAGCAGTTGATCCAAATCACCCCAGCCCTCACTGATCTTGAAACTGTGTTGGCAATGTCCAGATTGTTGGTCACAATGCCTGCTACCAGACCATATCTTGTGTCATTGGCCCTCTTTATTGCCTCCTCTACTGTCCTGCAGTGTTTAATAGAAGTCAAAAAATTAGAATTAAAAAACAAGTAATATCTTCTACAACTGAACAAATTCTAAAGTTTTAAATGAAAATTCAAAACCCAATTAACTGAGATTTGGATGTACATAGAAAGATAAGCTTACTTGAACTTCATTAGTGACATGACTGGGCCAAATATCTCGTCCCTTGCAATCAACATATCATCCTGCAGGGTAACATAATAACATTAATTTAAGAAGATAGCATTTATTAAAATGAGTAATATAAGATTTGAATGTTTTACGGACAAAAATATAAAATGTTCAAAATAAAATTGGGAAGCATTCTAATATTTTTATCAAATTATTTGTTAAATTTTTTGGAATACATTAGAGAATACATGCATCATTTTTTTCTTATCTATAAGGATCAAAATAAATTTATCTGAATGAAGAGAGAAAAATTTATTTGAAAAAAACCTAGATAAGAAGTCATTTGACTTCTTTTCCAAAGGTACTAAATAAATTTAATAAATATAATAGAAATGACCTTTGTTTATAATACTTTTCATATTCCACTTTTTCGGTCCATATATCAGTTAACAAACATTACTAAAGTGTAATTCATCTTTAGAATATTAACTTGTGTCAATGAATTTACTCAATTACATTTGAAAAGTTATGACTGCAAAAATTTTTTAGGAGAATTTTACCGTAACATTGGTGAAAATTGTTGGTTGAATGTAGTATCCCTTCTTGCCATGGCGCTCCCCACCAGTTAAAAGAGTGGCCCCTTCTCTCTTGCCGTGCTCGATGTATAAAAGTATCTTTTCAAATTGAATTTTATCTACCTGCAAGAGATGTAGTAAGCATATTATGATAGACGTTTATTTTGTTGCTCTCGTCAAGTTTGCCTGACATGAGCATGTAATATAAGAAGGGTGGGGGGCGGAGAGGGATAGGGCCCATGCCCCCCTCTAATTTTGCTTGTATTCGGAAAATTTCATGTTGCGTGACGCGAATAACATAATAATTTTATATTATAATAATATTATTATAATTATTAGTTGTACATAAATGATTATTGAGTGATTGATTTTATAACCATTGAAATATCCCCTTTAAGAAAGTAATTCAAATTTATCACGTGTCTTTTTTTCAAACTCTTCAAGAGGATAATGTGTTAATTTCATATTTCAAAGAATTCAATACAAAGAAGAAAAATTTAATCTCATCCTTATCAAGTTCGAGAAATCATCTCAAAATTGATAGAATACGAGCTTGGAGATTTCAAAGCCTATTCCAAGTATCATGTCTCCTGTCACATTACAAAATGCAAGAACTCCCTCTCAAGTATAGAATATGACTCAATCAATATTACTTTCAGCACTTACTTTTATAGAGCTTTATCTATTTTTTTTTTTTTTATTAACTTGAGCGTCAAAGGCCAAATTAAAAAACTTAACCTTGTTTTAGATATAATTCCTGAGGTGACGACCCAAAAATATAAATCTCAAAATCAAGATTTCAAATTAGCATGTGATAATTGACCTAGAACCACCATCATATAAAATAATTAATAGTACACAAATAAATTATTTTACAAAAGGTTATAAAATGATGTGTCCTTTTTGTTTTACATCTTATTCATTGAAAAGCAAAAAACCATCATAATAAGGACTCATATTTATAAACATATAATTCAAAACTTCTATAACGATTTCATTTTCCATAATAAGGATAATTTCTATCGAAGCATAATGATCATAATGATTCAAATTTATGAAAATTCTATCGCTTCTAGTGGCGTTTTCTACATTAAAAAAAAAAGTGTAAGAATATCTTATTTATTTATTTATTTATTGCCAACTTAAGAACATCGTTTTTCATTAATAAGGGTAATTCCAATTTTTTAATAGAACGTTTAAACACTGTATCATTATCCAATTTATATAAATGTCTCTGTGTTACCACTTTATTTCTTGAGGTACCTGAGGTCCTTGTCGAACAGAAGGATCAAAGGGGTCCCCAACCACCCAACTCTTTGCCTTTTCCAACAGCTTCTTCACAAATTCATCATAAATCCCTTCTTGGACAAACACTCTCGAACCAGCCACACAAATTTCACCCTTCAAGCGCAATATTATTGGAAGAGTTAATACAATCAAGCATGGAGGAAACTAAATGCAAGAAATTAATAATTAATTGAAGGGTGTAGAATTAAGGCCACCCTACTTTGTTATATAGAGCGCCTAACAGAGCAAGATGTGTAGCTTTATCAATATCTGCATCATCAAAAATGATGAGAGGTGACTTTCCCCCAAGTTCAAGTGACACTTGCTTTAAGTTGCTCGTTGCTGCAGCTTGCATTACAAGACGTCCCACTTCTGTCGATCCTGTAAAACTTATCTACACACATAAACACCATAAACACAGCAATGTCACTAAAAAGATGGGGTATTTCTTGGCATTTTACAATCACTGACGTCAGGAAAACATAGAAAAAGTATTTTTCTCAGCATTTTTATGATATTTAAGCGAAAACCCAGAAAAAAGTTGGGTGACACAACAAGTTTCTAGCATTTTGTTGGTGGAAAAAATTACTATTTAATGTGGACGTCTGTTAATTATTTTGTTCGTGAAAAATAAGTTGAATGTTAATTAGTTGATAATGCTCATATATGTATGATATGAAAGGTGTAGAGTCGACAATAATTAAGGTCAGGTCTATGATGGGCCAAAATTAAAACATTAGACTAGGGTTAGGAATTACGTGGGCGCTATACTCACTTTATCAATTTCCATGTGAGAGCACATAGCGGCACCGGCTGTTCTTCCAAACCCTGTTATTACATTCAGCACTCCATCAGGAATACCAGCCTGCAGATCAAAAGAGCTAGGTCATTAAAACATCTAGTTTCATAAGGGCTTTACAACAATGGAGGTTTGATCAAATAGTGCAAGCGAAATTAGAGCTGAATTAATTACCTGCTTAGCTAGATGAGCATAATAGAGAGCTGAAAGAGGAGTCTGCTCAGCTGGCTTGACAACCATGGTGCAGCCAGCGGCTAGGGCTGGGCTAACCTTCAAGAAGAACATGGTAGTTGGGTAGTTCCAAGGAATGATGTGGCCGACGACACCGATCGGCTCCAGCAGGGTGTAAGCTTGAAATTCGCCCGACATCTTTAGTGTCTCCCCGTGAATCTTGTCGGCAGCGCCAGCGTAGTAACGCAGATGATCTGCTGCCCACGGAATGTCCTTGGCCTTGCCCCAGCTGAACAGCTTCCCGGCGTCCATGGTGTCCAAAGCTGCTAGCTCCTCGGCGTTCTCGTTGATCAAATCTGCCAGTTTCATTAGTATCCTTGCCCTTGCCTAACACCATTGACAGCAACACCAAATGAGCGGGCAAAATTTTGCCATAAACGTTGTTTTCTATATATTTTTTCTGTGTCACTAATATATAGTCATTAATGATTTGTATCATTTAAAGTTACTTACTGAGCCAGAAAAGCGAGGCCAAGGTCCATGATCAAAAGCTTCTCGGGCAGCTTTCACAGCTAGATCAACATCTTCTTTGCATCCTTCTGCAACTCTTGCTATCACTTCTCCTGTTCTTGGATCTATAGTCTCAAATGTTTTTCCTTCATTTAAAATATTCAATACTTAAATAACTTTGTATATATCAGACTTTTATCTTATTATATGAGAATAATCAAACATTAACCAATATAATTATCTTCTAAATCTTGTAAAACTATGCACACAAAGATAATTGATCAAAAGGGAAACCATGATGGGAGAATAAAAAATCCCATTTAATTAGTTCTCCCCAAACAAAAAAAGTTTTTTGTTCTTCTTAAAAGATTCACGTAGCCAACCCCACATAGTAAAATAAAGATTGAATATGTTGTTGTATGTTGTTCTCAATAATTGTTAGTCTCCGTCAAACTTAATTGCTTTTGAGTAAAATCTATGATTCATAGAAACACCTCAAAAGTGTCGTTTTAACGTTTTCAAAATGTTTCTTGCATCAAAATGGCAAGAAATACACACACACACAAAAAAAAAAATTGGGCCATTTTTGAATTTTAAAAATATTTTAGAACTATTTTGTAATATTAAAAAAATATCATAAATGCATTTTCGTCCACTAAAAAGAGGTTAGAGACGAAAAAAATCGTCTCTTGTCAAATTAGAGATCTAATTTCTTTTCAAAAAAAAAAATTCCATCTCTATCTAAGTTTATTTTTAGATTGAATAACTATTTTTTATAATTTTTTATATTAAAATTATATTTAAAAAAAATCTATATATTTTTATTTGCATGTTTTCCGTATTTTTGTTTCTTACTTTTTTAAAAAGTATTTATCTGTTTACATTTCTTATTATGTCTATTTTTCATTTTTGTTTCCACACAACCTAAGATAAGAATCAAATGACTTGAAATTTGAATCACCCTTAGATGGAAAAAAAATACTCTAAACTGGTAAAAATAAAAAATAGATAAAAATCACTATCCTACATATATAGTAGCATGCGTAGACATGGAAAGATGAACAGTGCAGTTGAACATAATGAGATATTAAGATGGATCCTGATCAAACAGCAAATATAATTAAGTTCTAATAATTAGAAAGAGTATATATATATGAAAGAACCTGAAATGGAATCCACAAACTCTCCATTGATGAACAGCTTCTTGAACTTTATCGCTGGGATCTTCATCAATGCCGCTGAACTCCCATTCCTCTCTCCCTCCATCTCTCTTCTGTGTCTCTCTGAAGTTACAACTCTATTGCAATTAACTTCAGCTTTCCTCGTAGATATGCATATACACATGTGTATATATATCCAGATCCAGATGGGCTATTTGAGTATTCTATGCCATCAATGACGAATAATCCAATGCTCAGCAAAAGGACAGCTGCTTTGACTTGGGATAATAAATAAATTAGTCATGAATCAAACAAAAATCCTCATGAAATTAATGATATATAGTTCCATACAGTACTATTAAGCAACTTCCCATCTACCACTTCAATATTTATTTAATTTTCTGTCTTCATCTGGGTACTCGGTAAGACTAAGTGTTTTCAATGATGCGTAGTTGTTTTTGTTTCTGATTGTTGCATGGCATGACAAATAATACTTGAATCGTCAAAAACGAATCTAATTGAACTGTTTCAAACAAGCTGTAAGTATCATTTGATTCTTTATCTTTGTAAGAGTAAGACCCGTTATAATTCTTTACCTAACCAAGCAAGACAAATAGCCCATGATCGTGGATATGGTTGCATTAATTCGATGAACTTCAAGATCAATCAATCAATTAAAAATGAGCAATCACTCCAACCAGTCATCTTCACCTCTTTCCGCCATAGAAGGCCACATTCAAGGTCTCTGCTAGGTGAAACTTTTGACGCTAGCAGTTAGCAAATTAATTAATAGCAATTCCTTCCGAGGGCGGGCGTACGTAGTAGTCTACTTATATGAAGGAAAGTCAAGACACCATGTGCTTATTTGCAAATAAATAGTTGATGTGACTAGAAATGGTTTTTGATCAATGCCTTAATAAAAGTCATGAGGATTTGAGTGGAAGGGGTCGATAATTGGCGATAAATGGCATTGTCTATAACAACCCTAAATTAAGGACTATTTTATGAAGTTATGAATGACACTTTAAGTGTTGTAATTCTGAGTTCTTTTTCAGTCAATTTTCTTTTAGCACGTTACCATTGATAAATTGCGTTATTTTATAAGAATTTTTATATTAAAATATTTATTTGAATGTATTAGTGGTATTTGAATGCTACGAGAGGAGGACTGGGGTGGGCATCGTGTGGCTAATAGGGCAATATATGTCTGTAAGGTTGATTAGTATTAGTGTTGAATGGGCATGGGTTTGACCCAGCAATAATGCTCCAAAATTGCTGGCTGCTTTAAAGAATTGGATTTCTTGAATGAATAATGCAATTCGGTTCAATTTTTTAGACCTAAGAAATCTTTGTATTTTGGTTGATTTTGTAGTGATTCACTTATATCATGACTTGAAATTTATATTAAAAAACTAGTATATAGGGATTGTTTACTATTTATTAATCAAAATATAGATCTAAAAAATTAAGATACGAAGAGTATTCAAAATTTTTATACTTTTCAAAATTTATATTCAAAGCTAATATATAATTAATTTATATGAATTGAAAGACGGAAATAGTTGATAATGTTAAGACCGAAAAAACTAAGATACGAAAAATATTCAAAATTTTTATATTTTTCAAAATTTATATTCAAAGCTAGTATATAATTTATATGAATTGAAAGACAGAGACAGTAAATAATGTTATTTTGTATGTTATTTTGTATGACTTATTAAGATTTTTTTAAATGCCTTAAAAGAATACCTATGTGAAAAACTCTCACTTTATTCATGAGATTAGACTCAACAAAGTTGATTTAGGTAAACTAACTCATGCTATACTTTAAGTGTAATCTAATTTGGACAAATACATTTGTTATTAATGTGTCATGAGCAACAACTCATTAAAAACCAAAATAAGTCTAAAAGGCCAAAATAATTTTTTGAGATAAAAAGATGTAATTTTTCCCTAATTAAGGGAGAAGAGGTCCCGAACAAAATGCAAACAAAATAACTCTGACATTCAAAAATTCATCCGAAAGTTATATAAAAAAGATAAATATTACAACAAAGATTATAATATTAATGAATCTCGAAATATTACGATAAATATTATTTTGAAGAATTCAAATTCTAAGATATTTGAAAAAAAAAATTATACTCTTATATAAATAGATGAGCTCTCATTTTGAAAGAGATATATCTCTAATACAAATTTTAAATTTTTAATATCTAATTTAAATATTAAAATATTTGTGCGGGTAGTTCAATGTGCCTTTTGATCATTTTATTTTTTACAAAATCAAAGTAACCTGACAAAGACTAATGCTAACGAGTTACCATGCCCCAGGTGGCATATGTTATGTTTTTAGTCAATTAAACTTCCCCATTTATTAAGAGAACAATTAAAAATAAATGGCACACGGATTTCGCCATTTAGGAGATGGACTTTATAGAAAATTATGTATTTGGCTTTGACTGGAAACCCTTTTCCTCAAGTAGAAACCCTTGTTGAGTGAGAGAATAAGGGAAGCTTTGACTAAAACGGATTCGGGTTGATCACTGATTCGGGTTGATCACTGACTCAATTATTCATAAACTATCTTTAATATTTTAGTAGGAAGAACAAAATATCATTCATTAATATTTTACTAAGAAGGTCAAACTATCATTAACATGCAAAATTAAATTTATTACAATATTACTAACTTTATATTAATGCCAAATACCAATTCATACCAGCATCATTAGGCCACATCTATACTTTTGTTTATGTACTTTTATATTTTTTTTATCATTTAAACTTGTTATTATTTTAATTATATTTTTAAATTAATTTAACCCTTGTATTTTAATTTTTTTTCTCATAACAACTCAAACTTTGTATTATTTTGATTGTACATCTAAATATACATTTTCGAATAAATTTAACTCTTGTACTTCAACGTAAATAAAGTATAACGTGTATTTTATCATCTCACTTTATCTTTTTTTTTATACATAAAAATATAAGAATTAAATTGACTCGAAAATGTGATCCGTAAATGTAATCGAAATAACAAAAAATTTGACTTATCATATCAAAAAAAAAAAAATTAAAGTACAGTGGTTAAATTGGTCAAAAATTAAATTTAAAGATATAATTGAAATAATAAAAAGTTCATATAATCATAATAAAAAAAATATAAAAATATAATTTAAAAATATAGATTTGGCCGCATCACTCTTAACGAAAAATTAATAAGTAGATTATGGATTTTGAGAAGGTAAGTACTTCAAGTAGAGTGTAGAGGTCTTTCTTATTGTCTGGGGTTTGCTTTGATCTTTGGGTGTGGTGTGTCTCTATATTAATTAATAATATCTCATTATTTATCAAAAAAAAGTGAATTTTCTTATTTAATTAGAAATAGGGTTTGGATAAAGTTGTTTCATCTTGTTTGTTTGAATGGAATATTTTTAAATGCAAAAGAGAAAAAGGAAAGAAAAAAGAAAATGAAAATCAAATGACTATTTCATTTTATTATTATGTTTTGATACGTTCTTATTTTTATGGAACAAAATAATTAAAATAATTAGTTAACATAAATAATCTTTTAAATTATAAATATTAAAAAATCCCACAAAAATTATATTTAACTCCAAAACAATATAATTACAAAATATATGTTAAAAAAAATTTCATTTTAGCTAAAAATATTAAATAAAAAGAATAAAGATAATTTATTTTAATTTTCAAATAAAAGCATGTTTAAGGGATGTGAGATTGCGGCGGAGGACGACAAGTTTATATATGTGGCAATATATATATGTGGCAATATGTAATTATAAAATAAAAAGAGTGTAAAATGTAATCATGTAATTCATTTTAGAGTGGAAAAGCTTTCCATCAATTTTATAATTAGAAGTCTTTTAATCAATTTGAGGAAATGGTTATCTCCTAAGAAACGGATCGCTTCCATTCCTTTGAGGCAACTAAATAACCTTTTGTAAGAATCTTATTATGATTCCTATTTCCTCGTCCTCCATTCTATCCACCCAAACGTGACCTATCAAATTAAGACTTTTTAGCATAAATTTCACTATGATCATTTGTGTGTGTGTGTGTGAGTGAGCGAGTGAGAGAGAGAGAGAGAGATGGTTCGGTTAAAGTGATAGGTTGGAAGATCCTCAAAAGGCAAGTCTTGGCTTGCAATTGGCTTTGCTGAAGATTGTAATAGCATGCTGCTAAGATATGTTCATTTCATAGATTACAACAACATTTTTACTAACTTAGCATCGATCTATAATTTCTTTCTTTCTTTTTCTCTCAGTTATAAACCAAAACCCAGAAGAAAACTTCAAAAGGAGCAGTACCCTTGCATTCTTACAGAAACTCTACAGATTTGTTTGTTGGATTTGAGCCGCCTCTTGAAGAACACTCCTCAAGTGGAGGCAAAGACCACATTAGCAGAAACCAACCACATTCTCAACTCCACTAGTTTAAACGATAATCGATTGCAGATGCAACTCGACTGTATCGGCAGCATTGAGTTGTTCCAGCAGCCTGCGAGTATTTAAGGAGAAAAAAAAAACATGAGAATAGTGTAAATGAATGGCATTTTGTGTCTGAAGTAAGGTTTCAAACAGATTCAGGTCTTTTTATAGGAGAGATTAGCACCACAAGCATGAAACTGAAAGGAAAAGAAGTCGACACAGCTTCAAACATGAAACAAACTCAGCATCATCCATTTCAAAATTGAGAGAGATGTGAGATAGCTTTTGGTTTGACAGATTTTTCACAACCAGCGATGCACAAGAAGTCGGGTTATGGAGGGGAAGCATACCAGTTTCTTCAGTTTCAGCTTTCATGTCTCAGATTTTAAGACACTGTTCTCCCATAACATATCGATGCAATATACAGATTCTTTGCCCATTTTTCCTACAAAGATGGGAAAGCACATGTAAGTGACTGCTGTGAGAATAAAATCACATTATAACTACTTATAAAGCACAAGTACATTTGAGTCAAAATCCTTGAATGCTCTTGTTTCTCATTAGAACTAGTTAACTCCCCAACTGAAATTTTTCACTTGAAGAACTCCATAGACGACATTCGGATCATGAGACTGGCCTTCATTGACCACTGAGGTTTATTTTTTAAGGGGCCTTCACTCTACAAAGTTGCTTAGTACTGGCTAAAAAGTTTAAAAATAAGCCTATCTATCTAAAGAATAAAGCAAATGCTTGACAATTCCTTCAAGAAGAAATTGCTGAGTAGAGCTCTATCCCAATTGAAAGAATACACCTAGTCACAAACCATGTGATTCAAGGAACTGCCACGTCAAAAACTTAACTCGTTTAAGTTCTCCAGAATGTTGCCCAAACAACAGATTATTGTCTCAGCACTGTTTGAAGAGCATTTAACAAACTCTGTAACAGATCATTGATATGATCATTTTATTGATAGCTGTGCTGTTCTAAATAGTGGGAAAAGACTTCTAAAAATTGGATCATGTCAAGAACATATTCCATATGCAAGGGTTCAGCTTGCTTTATAGAAGCTAGCATCCATTAAATGCGTGTAGTTAGAATAAATTTGATTGCACACCCACATTGGGATTGCTCGAGGGCGCTGCCTCATTTTTCGCCACAATACTTTATGTCATCATTAACTTTGTTGTTAACCACGACCTTGTCTAGCAAAAAGGGAAGCCATGTACGTACAAGAAAAACCATAGAATTTTAGCATAAGAAACAAACCTGCATAGAGCTTCAGATGGTACATCAAACACAGTTGTATTAATGTCTAGAAAAATTAAAAAGGAAAGCTTTATTTTCAAGGGGCCTTTAGGAAAACCAAATGCCTAGGCAACATCTCTGTATCACAGCCACTCTTCAAAAATGAGGCCATAAAGTAAGATGAAAATGTTTCCGAGGCTCATATTCATTATTTTTCATATTTTTGGGAGGTTGGGAGGCCAGGTTTGATGGTGGTTTTCAAGCCCACCTTGATCTGATCTTCTCTTGATCTATCCAAATCAAACTCTTGCTAATCAATGGCCAAGAGACCAGCTTGTAGTAGAAATCATTGACGAAATATTTGTTTATTTGGTAAAAGGCAAAGCCAGTTATAGAGTATATAAAAGATTTCGTCTTCTCTGATAGAGATCTTTTATCCCCAAAAGTCCAATGAAGTAATTAACACCCATTCCTAACAACCACAAACCCCCCCCCCCCAAAAAAAAAAAAAAAGAAAAGAAAAGAAAATATAGAAGCACTTCTCTTTCCTTCCCGATGGGAATAAAAAGATGACTTCAAGAAGATGATGGAAGTTTGATGATCAAATAAAATAAAACTAGGTAGTCTAAGTACAAACAACGAGATTGAATTCATGAAATCCAAAGGTACCTTAACATGGGTGCTAGGAAAGGCAGATGTCCGCAAAGTTTCTTGAGTTACGTCTTGTACTCTCCTCTTGGATGTACTCAGTATGAATGCAGCTTGATCTGCTGTTGCAGCAGTTGCTGTAATTCTATATCCATTCTCCCACCTTCTATGAATTCCTTCACTCGGATAGAGGAAATCAAGTTCAACAACCTGCAAAATGCAAAAAGCATTAAGTGCTTGCATGCTATAAAATTTTGATTAGAGCATAAGAAAACAGGAAAATTGAGTACTTGATTAGAATAACCAGCATCTCGGGACATTACAACACCCCATCTGCTACCAGCAGTGGACATGGAGGTAACATAGAAGCCTTCTTTCCACTTCTTATTGATCCATTTGAAGGGAAATACATCACTGACTTTGTATGACTGTTGAGTATAGGTTGTCCCTTCAACAACAAGAAAAGGAAAGCAATATCAGTGGTATATAAGCATTTAAATACATAAGATCGGACGTTGAAGACATCAATTCCAAATTTACTTTAAATAGAAAAAACTTGGGAAGTCATAATTGTATTAAAATGCATGTCTTCTACTTATGACAAGCCTAATACCACCATCATCATCATCAATTGCACCTTATTCTAATCAAGTCAGAGTCAAGGGCACAACATTCATAATGTTAATTGATTTCTAAAAATTACATTGACAATACAAATCCATGCAAAAAAAAGAAAAAAGCAAAATTTTAAGCCAAATGCCCTTTCCTAACACAACCCTCTAGCGAGGGAACGATGAAATAAAGTTCAAACACCATTCTTCATACAGAAAAGTTTCATTAGATAGTGGTAAATGAAAATAATTGATATGGTTGTATTCCATCACATAGTTGATATTACTTAACCAACTTATACAACATGGAAACACAACCAAGGACAAGCCTATTATACATTGGACTTTATTTTGTCAGAGAAACTTTTTATGCAAAAATGTGCGCAAATCTGCATACACAATATGAAAGGAGTACTTCTGGGCTGACCCCCGGAGCAGGGGTGAGGGTGGGGCAACTTCTAGACCCATCTACCAGATTGTAGAATCAGCAGTTCTCGTTATCCCAAATTAAAACCCCAAAATTTTTTTTACCATCCCATTGAGCATTTGAACATGATTTGTAGATAATCAGCGATAATTTATATTGGAATGGTCAACTGAGATAGATTGCAAAGGACTCTTATTCTCTACCCTAAAAAGATAGTGCCATGATGGGCACTGAAGAAGCATTTCCAGAACTTAAAAATACAATGCCAATATCAGTCCGTCAGTTGATGATGTCAATAGCTACATTAAACTTGGAAGCTAGTACCTCCAGAAGGTACAATAATAAATGGCATTGTCACCAGTAAACTAACAATGAACAAAATCAAGAAACAAGTTCAAAATCAGTTTATTAACCACAAATAATGCTGAAGTAGTGTTTCAAGACCACAGGTTATATAAAACATAATACTGTTAAAATGCACCAGTTCACTGGAATTTGTGATACTGGATTTTAATGTAGTAAAAATATTGAAATAAAATGAAACTAGTTTTGGTGTTTGATATTACATGATCTTTCCTCAATGCCCCTCAAGGAGCAGTATCTTATTCTGAGAGAAACAAACTGGGTAATAAACAGAAAAACAATTTCTATCATAAAACTGTACAGGAGAAAAGAAATATACTGTACCTCAGCATGCATTCTGAAATTAAAATTGTCAAGGTACTAGGAATTTTTGGTGATTTGAGTTGAAACTAAGATGTCCTTTATCTTTAAGATTCTCACAGTTTCAAACCAAAGCTTAGGCCAAGGAATGCTACTAAACTTGCCTAATCATGAAATCAAACGCCGAGTATGAAAATTTGTCACTTAATGGGCCACTACTTTGCAAGTGTTGTGATACCAAAGTTTCAAGAGTGAAGACAATCTTTTGTTTCTTTGCCACTCACCCTTGGACATTACCACCAATGCATTGCCATTGGCTGCACCAGCAAGGGAAGTGATGTAATAGTTCTTGTCCCACTGCTCCATTATCCAGTCCTAATGAAGAAATTAGAAAGTGGATATGTCAGGGTAATGGACCTCTGGTTTATGAATTCATCCAAAATCATTGTAAGAAGTGTAACACCTACCTTGTTCAAAAAAACAGGGGAGAGTTCATAGACCTGGGATGTAAAACCTGTTCCTGCATCCATAATGACTGCCCACAAATTTCCGGAAGAAGCTATACAGCTGATGAACAAACCATCTTCCTTTCCCTTCTCCACATGTTGGTAAAGTCTTGTATCCATTACATTATAGTGATATCTGCAGTCAAGAGTTTTTTTCACTTGTCAACTTAAGGAGCAAGAGTCCACAAACAGCAAGCATAATAACCATTTTCCTCTCTCAACTAATAGAGAAAGAGTCCCACATAAAGTAAGTGTAAAAATCAACCCGAAGGCTGCTTTTCTGTGTCAAAAGTTTCAGTATGTGCAATAACATTGAACAAACCTGGTCAATGGAAAAGTAACAGGAGGATTGCAACCCCCCCCCCCCTCAAACACACACACACGGAAAAAACACGAAAATTTTATAGCTTCAGCCAATAATTATCAAATCCTTAATGAATCATAAGATCTTGAAGATAGAGTTTTCTTTTAGAAACAAATGACCAGATTCAAAACAAGTTATTAATTTTGGAGATAAATCTTCAATATATGCCATAACACTCTTTTAGAAAGGAATTGATGCTTCGCCTGGAATAACTATTATTTTTTTCTTTTCCTCTTTTTTCCCCCTTTTTTGGTCAGGGGACAGATAGGTAAGAGTTCACACTGCTTGATCCCAGGATATACCTCTGTTTCATCGCTGATCTGGAACTGTACACAGAGATCCACTGAGTAGCTGGAGTACCCAACCGAACTCTCTTGCGAGGCTGCACGCCATCTTCCAAACCCACAAGGAATCTACTCCTTTTCTGACCCACCTATAACACATGACAGGTTTGGTAACAAATAGTAGAAACAACTTGTTTAACTTCCAAAAGATTGCTCGACATCAATCACAAATCAACCAACCTTTAAGGCTCCATCTATTCTGATGGGCAGCAATGATGCATCAGAACCTATGTTGTCCTCGAAAAGTGAGATAAGCTTTGAGTAGTTGGGCTCTTCATCAAACTTCATGTTGGTCACCATCTCAAGAAATTGTTGAAAAGGAGGAGGGCATAAGCAACAAAGCAGCTCTGAAGGAGTCCCCATCTTCTTTTTACAAACAAGGAACCCTTTATTCTCACCCTGCAGCCCAAGATTCCACCAGTGATTGGAATCACATGCTTAAACCAAAAACTTGAAGTGTAAGAATGACAATGCAAAATAAAACAAGAAACTTACAACGAAACCTTGCCAGGGCAGCTTCCCTTTGAGGAGGAATATTAAAGTATAAGCTAGTGACTCAAGGTCATCCCTTCTGCTTCCTGTCCTACCCAAATGAGCATGTACACTTGCATAACGTACTGTGCCCCTGTCAACATATAGAATTCAGGGTCCATTCCAAGATGATACATAGATCAGGAAAACTAACAAATTCCAGTCTGACATGCTGTTGTAGGTAGGAACCACTTTTCCTTTGCTAAAGGGGGTAAAGCTTAAGATCAAACCATTAGCATACATTATGGAGAGTCCTCTCTATATAACTCCCAACCAAAGCAGAAGTAAGATGAATATAAATGAAGGATATATTCCATTTTGGAAAATACTTGAATGAAGCAAGGTTTTCTTAAAGCTTCCCACTGTCAGTAAATAGTGGGTGACAGACTTCTGGAACTGTCATCACAGCATTAAAATCTGAGAGAGAGAGAGAGAGAGAGAGTTACCTGAAAACATCAGGCTTTTGATCATAATCAACATGGCGACCAGAAGAGACTTCCTTCCATCTTGAAGCTGACGTAGTCATTCCAAGACCAGTTAGAACTCAAGATCCAAATTATAAAACACAATTACAAAAGCATTTCAAGAATTGTCTGCATCTGAAATTTTTTTTTGGGGAGAAGAAGACATACCCAAACCAAGATCAATTAAGTACAATTTTTTCTCATTAGGTGTTCCAGGCTGACCAAGCAAAAAGTTTTCTGGCTTTACATCTCCATGCACAAAACTGAAGGAAAAATTAACTACAACCAGCTCAGAAGGTGCTTGTGCATGTATATAATATATTAAGAGAGAGACAGCAAGAGAGACAGAGGTACCCCTTAAAATGAAGCTGTTGTAGGATTGATATTGCCTCCACTGCTATACAAGAAACCATTGTTTCAGACAGCCTATGCAAAGAACAAAAACAATAAGAAACAATAAAAATTATTAAAACATCAACTATAAAATTAGAAGGAAGGAAATTAACTTCATACATCTGGTTATTCGAGTTCCAGACATCCCATAAACTTGGGCCTAGCATATCCATAACCTGGCTTCCACGTACCATAGTATTAATGAACACATATTAGGAGTGGTTTCATAACAGCAGCAAAGGAGGGCCCCCCAAGGGAACCAAAAAAGAATAAGAACATTTACAAAATGCCAACATAAACAAGAAAACTCACAAGTATATAATATTCTCCTAATCGGCCTTTGTGATGCACCAAAGGAATTCCATAGCAACCATTTAGAGTGCTTCATAAACAAAAATAAAGCATAAGATAACCATTCATTTGTAACAAGCACAAAAATGGAGTTTAAAGAATATCACTGATGAAGTCTCACATACCTGTAAACTTGCCACTCATAAGGCGGACCATAACTGCATCCTTTACCATTTCGATGCTCAAATTTCAAAGCAACCTAGCACAATATCATCCAATGCACACACACAAGAAGAAAAGGAAGAAAAAAAAAACATGAATACTAATTGTATAAATTCAGAAGCCTTGGAGAGAGAAATATCAGAGTTAAAAGAACAAATTGTATACCTCAACAGCATCAGGGCCAGTGTGCCCCGAGCCACCTGTCACTCGCCTTCCAACATAAACTTGCCCAAAGCCCCCTTTGCCCAGCTTTCTATCTAACTTGTAAACAGGGGAGTTTCCAAGCTTTATCTGATAAAACAAAAAAATAAGATAGTTTCCATGGAGAGAAAGTTTCTTCAGTAATAAAGTTATTCCTTATTAGTATCCATTGTCAACCTTTTCCTTCTTTAATTTATATGCATATGTACCTTCTTTCAGGATACCATTTCACAAAGATACATTGTCCGCGCATCCTAAAGAGCAAAAAAGTTCATAATATCTTTCCCAATAAGTAGTCAATAGTTCAGGATATACATTACTAGTTCAGTGTATATTGCTCAAAGATTAAGAATTATATTTGCAATCAGCGTATTACAAGATATTATTATTTTCATTAATGATAAATTCTAATAGAAAATTAGAAATATTTTACATGTGTTTGTGTATCAAAGAAAAAGTATATACCATGGTCCAATACGCTATGGTGTCCCCTTAGGAAAATGGATCTAGCGTCTCCAGGATGTCATGTGGAAGGTTATGATATCATGTCATTGAAAACTACGACACCACGGGGAACCTTCTGAGCTTGACAATCGGCATCAATAGAACATACACTGACAAGTACTGTGACTAAGACAGGAACCATGACAAGAAATATAACCAAAGCCCAAAGATGTTGTGGTTAAGTAGTCTAATGTGCTGACTAGAAACTGATATCCTTCAACCAACTTTTATCCAATAAAGAACAAGACACAACTGTTATAAGAAAGTATTTGGACTAATTCCATTAGCAATGAGTATGAGAGAGAATCACCCTGTTGTCTTATATTTCAAATAACATTATAAAGGTTGATGATATGCGTTCCTAAAGAACAAAGATTTTCTTTAAAGCAACAAAAGGAAAAGAAAACACTAGGTAAATCAAAAACCAAGAAACTTAAATTAAGAAATCATCAGCTCCCATAATTGATTCAAACTAACAGTTGGAGGCCTGGAGCACCACTTCCAATTGAAATAGATGAAGTTCAAAGTATGCATTGCATTACTAGTCAGAACTAGAGAATCCCATCTGAAGTAGTGTTTCCATTGGGGTAGAGAAGTTTCAAAAGTGATTGGGTAGGAACAAAAATAACACCTTTAGTTACTCATTAAGATTATAAGATATCACAATTAGCATAACCTGTTAATGAATGGAAGGATTTTTTTCCCAGATTGTTACATTTATATCCATGATACTTGTTCCAAAAATCATTCTCATACTTGTCGTCTTGTTCATTACCAAGAACTGTTGCATTAAATGTTATAATGGGGATAGGCGAATTTAATTCTTCATATTAACATATGCTATCAACGGACAAAAGGTCAATCCTCAGCGTCGGACTGTATTAATTGAGGATACTGGAAGCAGTTACCTAATAAAAACTGTAAGTAGTTGCTGCTATCTTATTTCGAGGATCATTTATTTCATCATCATCAGTTGCTCATCATATTTGGAGCCTTTTGATATTCAACGGGTGACGGCAGTTACAGTAATGGATTTTTTGTATTCATAGATTTGGAGGCTTTTGGAGCATTATGTCTTTTTCTGTTTCATGGCATGTTAGGTGTGACTATTGAAAGTCAAATTCTTTTTGTCATGGAGGAAACCATTATCATTTCTTTTTCCTTTTTTTTTTTATTTTGGTGAGAATTTTACCTTTCTCTTCTGAGGTTTTTGTGTAGTTTATTAATAATATCTTCCTTTAAGTAGTTCTTTTAGCTTACCTTGTACAAGAACCCTTAAGGCAGGTCTTTTAGTGCTCCCTAATATCTATTAGGAAAAAGAAAGATAAGCACAGGCCTAAACTTTGGGAATAGTCAAAAAAACCGGCTACCATCAAAGCATTCTTGTTAGCCCCATGCCATCAATACCATATTAGGGAACAAAAATAAAACAATGAATTATCTTATAAAGCCAGCCACTTGTTTTGTCATGGTTCCTTTATTACATATGCTCATAAATTGCATGAAATACTCGTAATGGATTAAGGATATGTAGACAAGCTGACATAAATAGAATGAGAAAAGGACAAAAGCAAAGCTACTTTCATATGTTAAATGAAATTCAATCCCGAAAAAACTGGCTTATGTTTAAATCATACCCTTTCAGGAAGTGGGCTTGTGTTTCCTTCTTCCTCAACAGCTGCCAATTTCTCTCCTGCCAACTCATTAGGAATACCAGCCACTTCTCTTACCACCCCATCAAAAATGTTATGCCCCTGGCCTCCAACACCAGCACCAAGAAGCGGAGCATTCTTATCTTGATTCATTGCTCTAGACCCCCTGCCTCTGCCAGCAGCTCTTGGTCTCGTACAAGGGTATACTGGGATAACAGGATTCAAGGGAGGTGATTTCAGGCCTGCAGTTTTGGAGCAATTAACTCTCCCAGTGCCACGCTGAGGATTTGGTACTAAAGCAGCATCTTCCTTCTGAGTGTTGCCGACCCTCTTAGATCTACGGGCTCCACTTCTCAAATCAGGCATCCTTGTCCCATGCAAGAAGAGATCTTTACTAACTTTCTCCTTCAACTTCAATGTACACTGAGTAATATAAACCTAGAAGCCTCCACCTAAGTTGAAAGAAGATTGGAATACAAACCACATCATCCCATGAAAACTGACTAAATACATAATCACATGAAACTGATGTACCAACCACTCGGACCTCAATTTTCAATTTAGGAAATGACATCTTGTACTACAACTAAAGATTAACATCATAATGATATGATTTTACAAAGCACCTCAACATTAACGAAGAAAACATTCATAGACAAAAAGGAAACAATAAAATATAATGAAGAATTTATGGATCAATGTGGTTCGCATGCAGTACACCATCTCCCACCAATTCTCCAGAATTAATTGGAACTTAATGGTAACTAACCCCATTTATTACCAAAAACAGCCAAAAATCCAAAAAGACAGAGCTTTAAGAACAAACCCAAAAAGCAATCTCAGGGTGAAACAGCACCTCTTGCCCAATCATGGATCCATTATTATGATGAAGGGGAAATTCATGTTGATATGCATATAAATCCTTTGCATAGGAAAGAAGGTCTCATTTATTCAAGCAAGAAGAAGATCCTAGTAAAATGATCTGCACCCTTGCACTTCTTTCCATTGCAATAAAAAATTATCAGTAGTAAAGAAAGAAAAAAAGGGCGTGCAAGATAAATAACACATGAATACACATTAGTCATGCTTCCAACTTGACATGGGGCTTGCAAGAGATAATGTAGATTGTTATGTGCTAAGAATTACTAGGTTTCTTTGAAAAAATCATGTCATATTTTCATTTTATTATGATATTTGGAGGCTTAATTCAGGCTAGTAGGTTACTTTTTACTGCATTGGATAGCACTGATTTTAGGAATATTTATTTGTCTTTTGGGTTTTATCAAGTCTTCAGATAGGCTTAATGGATTTCTGAATAATGTACTTACAGAGAATTGATGTAAATGGTGAAATGGAGTAGCTAAGGCTCTCCTCTTCCTCTGGTATCTCTATCACCTGTGTTGTTTTCTTGTTCATCTACTTTTGCTTTTTATTTCTCATATCTTCTCACACATTTGATCTGCCTCTCCTAACTTTGTTCTTTCTTTCTTTATCTCTTTCCTATATGACTCATGTAATAGAATTACTACCCTACACACCCAACAACAAATTCAGAAAAATATTTCAAGGGGCATGCTTCATGAAACAAGAACTTAGCTAAAGTAATCAAAGCTATCTTTTTATCTAATTATCCTTGTATTCTAATCTGACCACAGATGAGTACATAAAGATAATTCCATTTCCCAATGTTTTCTTTCCAGAAGACTACCAATTAGAACAAAAAGTATCTTATTAGCAAGTGATCCATCCAGTTTAAACAATGGCTATAACTCCAGCATCTATGCTTATGAAGACTAGAGCTGACCTTCAATCTGCTAAAGCCATCAAGAGGGGGGAAAGAGGAAAAATGGAAAAATCTATCATACCAACTGATCCAAGATCAAGAACATCGTCTGTCACGAACCAAAAAAAAAACTAATGAAAACACAATCAATGATGTATAAAGTCTAAAAGTTTACCATCCAATGATTTTCCAGAGAAAACAAAATGAAAAGGATGAAATTGAAGACTTTCATTCCAGATTACCATCAGAACCACAATTTGCAACTAATTTATAATCGTATCATCATCGACTCGGCCATCCACCACACGGACGATCAGCCACAAAAAACAAGCAAAACCAAATCATCAGGCACCGAATAAGGAAGAAGAATACCCAATACCCATTTTCCGATTCACACAAATCAATGTACCCACCACCATAAATATACAAATAGCCAAGAAATTAAACAAATAAATAGATAAGTCGAAGGAGGCTTCGAGAACACACCTCCGTGAGAGGAAATCTGAAACCAGGGGACTGAAATGAACAGAACAGGGCGGAATGTGAAGGATCCAATAAAGGTTGAATGGTTGAGCAAAAACGGATGGTCCGTGGAGAAGACGAGGCGAGAGTTTAGAAGAGAAGCGAAGGGGAATGAGGCGATATGGGTTTGGGCATGTAAAGGACGGTGCGGACCGGACCTAGGGGCGTACGATAGCACCATGCGTGTGCTTTGCCAGTGTATTATTATTATATTATATTATATAATACAGATGTCTTGTCTGGCCCAATGGGTAATAATATCTCCCCCTCTACGGTTAAAAACTTTTTTGCTGTTAAATGTCCCTAAAGGAACTCTTCCAGACTTTCTTTTCTTTTCTTTTTTTTATTATTATTTTTAATTTTAATTTTTGAAAAACCAATGGGAGCCATGGTTTGACATATCTTTTGTTTTGTAGGTTTGTAATTACAAGAACAAATGTTATTTTAAAATTTTTGGGATAGTTTTTCTATTAATTAAGTCAGAGAGTTTGACAAAAAAAACTTAAATCAAGTGACATTGAGAGGAAAGAAAAATTAAAAAATAATGTGAATAAAATAATAGTAACTAACTCTGAGATAACTTAAGATTGAGCCCTTTAAATCTATCATTTTGGTAATATCTCATTTCATTGTATATAACATGTCAAAGGGGTGAGAACCTTAGTTTTATCTATGTTTTTCTATGAATGGTATTACAAAGTAGATAGCATGTCAAAGGCATTGTATCACATAATATAACTTATCATACCCAAATTATAAATAGGTTGAGAAAATTATTGGTTTATGGGACATATATTAAAATGAGCAAGATAAGAGGTATCAAGATAAGTTTAAAATGCATTCCAAATTAAGATATGGAATGATCAAGATAATGCTGGAAAGCATTCTAATATTTCTATCAGAGTGTTTGTTAAATTTTTTGAAATTCACTGATAATTATATTTTTTTTATGTGTTTGTTAATGCATATGATAAACACCAAGATAAGAGTTTTCTTACCAAAATATCCATATTACCAAATTTATGATTAAAATAGTATTTTATAATTAATATGAGTTGTCAAAAAAATTAAAAATAATATTTTATTTTCTAAATTCATATTCAAAAATAAATTTAAAAAGAGTTGAAAAGTATAAATAATTATTGTTAGAATTATAATAATTTCACCTAGATAATTAAAAATGGCCAAAACATATTTTCATAATAGGTAATAAAATACAAAATTAAATAAAATAATTTAAAAATTAGTGAAAGGAATTATATTAGTTAATAAAATATATAGAGAGAGAGAGAGGAAGAGAGAGAGAAATTTAAATTTTAAAAATCAATGAAATGAATAATGTTATTTAAAATTTAAAAATTGTCAAAATATATAACAATTTAAAAATGTATTGAATGATATTAATTATAAGACTTAAATAAATAATTTTTTTAATAAATTTAAATCTTTAAAATGCATTAAATGGCATTAACTATCCTATAAAGGGCATATAAGTAATTGATCCTTATCTTGAAAAAGGCAGATAAATTTATCCAACGGGAGATATCAGATAAATTTATCTTGAAAGATGGAGATAAGAGGTTAGTGAGGACTTTTTCGAAAATAGTCAGATAAACTTAACAAACACGTTGGAAAGACCAAACATCCGAAATGCTTCCCATATCTGACATTTTCTCCCTCTTATCTTGATTAACAAACACCTCCCTGATACATATGAAAATTCTTCAACAATTAAAAAATATTACATATAATGCTTGATGTGCAAAACATCAATATACAGTATCTCAACTATTAAAAGGTGTTATTTTAAGTCTTTGCTGTAACAGAACATCAGTACGTGTATGGACGCTCCATATTTTTTAGAGTAAATGTCTCGTTAGGGAGACACATTAAATTAGGTTTAATACATAAATTTCATATTTAATACATAAATATGATATTTAATCCCTTAACAATTAAAAAATTTAACATTTGATTATTCAATAATTAACAAATTTAACATTTGGTCCCTGAAAAAAAAATTGATTAAAAAAATACTTAAATTTCATAAAAATAAAAAACCTAAAATTTCATTAAAAAAATATATAAGAATATTCAAAAAAATACCTAAATTTCATAAAAGATCTAAAAATATTAAAAATTTTGATGGGGTTTATTTTGTTACTTATTGTTTAAGATCTTATTTAACAGTTTATGAATAAGATTTATGGATTTAATGAATTTTTTGTTATTTTTCATTCAAATTCTTGTTATCACAGTTTTCATTATGTCTTTTTTTATGAAATTTGATCCCTTTTTTTAATATGTTTAGGTATTTTTTTATGATTTTTTTAGGTTTTTTAATGAAATTTATGTTCTTTTAAATATTTGTAGGTATTTTTATTAAATTGTTAAGTCTTTTTATGAAATTTAAGTAACTTTTTTTTACTAATTTGGTTTTTTTCGATCAAATGTAAAATATTTCTTAATTATTGATGAATCAAATATCATATTTATATATTAATCATAATCTGATATGTCTCGTTAACGTGATATCTTATGTGATGTAAATAACAATTCAATTTACTTTTAATCACAATAAAAATTTAAAATAATAATTTATAATAGTTGATATATCGAATTTTAATATTTTGTACATCAAAAATTAAATATCATATTTTTAAATTATTGACAGTGCGTCATATATATCAAACGAAAAATATTTAACATATTTATAATACTAATTCATGATGTTAATATAATATTGCAAATATCATATCCTAAATACATGCCAGTGAGGTAAGATATTTTCAATTTTTCCAATCCAATGAGAAAAAGGGGAAAAGAATTTTAATATTATTAATATTGATTTTTAATTTTTAGTTGGTATGCATCAATCAATCGAGACTACATTTAGAGGGTTTCCGATAAATTTATTATTTTTTTAGAAAATGTTCTCTTAATGTCTGAATGAAAGTTATTAATAGCATAACTAGATAAAAAAAAATTTAAGTCTTTGTAACTTATCTAAATTTATTTGTTGTTGAATCTAATCTTTTTGTAAGTGAGCATGATTCAAATCACATCCACCGTTATATGTATATGATAAATGGAGCATACATATTTTTATAAAATAAATAAGTAAATTTTCAAAAATTAAGTAAATAATACTAAACAATGAAGGAATGGAGAAGTCAACAACTTGATATACAAATCTAATGATGTTTTTTTTTTTCCATTTAAATAGTGTGCAAATTAGACTTTAATAAACGTGTTGACATTAACAATGAACACTTTTCCTATTATGGATATAACAGATCAAATTTCAAAGAAAAATATCTCTATATTTTTCAAAAGCATGCCACGTCATTTTATTATTTTTCACATATATTGTAAAGGTTTTCTAGAAGTTTGATGTAGCCATTAAAAAAAATAAAAAATCAGTTTAAATTGAAAACATGAAAAATCAGTTTAAAATTGAAAACTAATATCTCTGTGAGCGACTACCAATTTCCTATTTTATCTAGAATTCATGATATTTTTACTCATCAAGTTTTATATTAACCAATGTCACTAAAGCGAGAGTCTAAATTTGGACGAGTAAAAAAAATTTCAAATTCAAGTATTTGACCCTATATGAAGTGAGAAATTTAAGAAGTTTTCGATCAGACGTATTTTAGATTAAAGTATTTTACTTTTTCTAAAATTTACGATTCACCTTAATCCAATATAAATATACACATAAATTCATCACCAATTGAAATTCGAGGACAAACACTTAGGATAGTGATCGTACAGTCTAAAGGCAAAATGAAACTCACAACCTCGCAATATTTCAATCTCTTAAATACGGTGCGATAAACTATTTATGCTATCCCTAGAATGAAGAATTAGGATGAAATTCTCTAAAATGTATAATTTTTGTTTTACATGTTAAGTTAGGATGAAGTTTCAAATGTGATTTCACATCTAGATGTTGATGAAAGGATTGATATTGGACCTTGAGAACTTAAAAGGGAAGAAAAAACTAACTATTAATTATAAATCCTGGTTGGTTAGATTATCTGGTGTTGATGAAAGGATTGATAAAATGTGCGATCGGTTAATCTGGAAGAGAACGTCGAACATCAAGAAGTTGATGATGGAAGGAGGGAACCATCTAATTAATGAGTTCATCTTCCAATGCTTGATAACTTTGAAATTCCAGAAGCTATCCGATGGAAGTGAGAAGAGATGAGATGAACAAAGTGAAAATCAAGCGAAATTGGTACAAAGACTGGCCTTAGAGGAGAATCTCAATTGAAAGATGCTTCTAGTGATGGGTTAGATATGACAAAAGGGCTAATCTTGAAAATAATTTTTTTTTTTTGTAAATTTATAATTTTATTTAATCTTTTTAATTTTAATAATTAAATTTAAATTAATTTAATTAGATATAATTTTATTTAATATGTAAAATCAATTTAAAGAGTGTGTTTATACTGACTTGACATGATAAGTATCGCATAATAATAATATTTATAAGATTCACATATACATATAAATAAACAAATATAAAATTTTCAAATTATCCCTCTATCATCTAGAACCCTCGAACATCATCGACCACCATCAGTCCCTTACAATTGTCGTTAGTCCCTTGTAGTCACCGTCGATTGCATTAGTTGTCGTTTTCTATCATTGCTATTGTTCACATGCTTTCTTTGATCAGCACGACCAACTGTCAGTCTTCTCCTATCAACGAAATCTCTTGTTTCGTCTTCTCCAATCATACTTTTCCTAGTCAGTGGTGCCTTCAACTGTCCATCTTCTTTTTTACTCACAATAAACGTCTGTCCATTCAATCGATTTATCTTCCCTGTCCGATGGCTCTTTCACCTTTCCGCCTTTGCCACCTCCAATAATGCCCTCTACACCTTCTACCACCATGATGATGGTATTTGGGACCGACCACCACGTGCCACCTCTGTGACTGGACCTCGGGAATGGAACCTCGGACTTGGGGATGTCGGACCTCAGGTGTAGGACCTGCAAGACAATGGAGGGCCGGGGCTTGGATCCCCCGGGGTGGACTCCGACGCTCAAATCAGTAGAGTAAATGCAGGTAGAAGTAAATGAAAGAGCTGTAGAGCTTAGGTATACCTGGCGAGAGTCCTTGTCTTTTATAGGCGAACCCGTTTTGGGATACCCGAGATAAGTGGGCACGACTTCCGAGAATCTCGGTCAAGATGGAACGGGTCTTCCGGTTCGGCCCGGATTTCTCGGACTCCGTTTTGGAGTGTTGACTAGCCACGTGTCGGTCTCTCAGGTGATCCACGTGGCAGGTGAGACTATCAGCGCGTAGGGGTATTCTAGTAATTTAAGTTGGTGCCACATCACTTGCCCCCCACTCCTTGAGCTGAGCTGAGAATCACACTAGGTCGAGGAGTAGCTTAATTTCTGAGTTTATTCGACTGTAGATTTTCTCGAAATACATAGGAGTATTTTCAAGTATGAGACCGTTAAACTCCCCACTTTTTGAGATTAATTTTTCCCTTCCTTCCTTTTTTTTTATCTCTTATTTGTTATTTATTTATATTTTTTTTGTCCCTCTTTGCTTTTATTTGTTTTTTTTTTTAAAAAAAAAACTCCTTTCTTCCTCGGCCAGGCGCCTGCCTGGCCGAGGTCGGGCATGCTCGGCCATGGCCGAGCAGGGCCCTGCTCGGCCCCCCTCGGCCCTGGCCGAATCGGCCATGGCCAAGGTCGGCCATGGCCGACCTTCTTCTCTGCGTTTTTTTTTAAAATAAATCTAATATATTATATATATTTATATAAACATATATATAGGGGAGTCCTTGGGTCATGGCCGACCCTTAAACTTTTGCCCTTTTTTTTTTTTATTATTTGTTTTATTATTATACATATATAAATATATATTTTTTATCACCTTGGGTTAGCCATGGCCGACCCTTAGGCTTTTCCTTTGCTAATGATAACAAAATAATCTTTAAAACAATGTTCAACTTGACTAACCTGTTTCCTTGGCTCTTCTTTTCCACAGGCGTGACTCGAGATTTTTCAAGGTAGGTCGTGCCTATTGAGCTTCATTTGACTTGTGCCCAGCTGTGGTTTTCCTTCCCTGACCTTCTATATTTCCTTAATTGGAGAACGGTCTAGGACTCTTAACCCTTGGATTGTCGCCACTCCCACGCGAATGAGGGTGTTGATTTTCTTCTAGCCATTAATCCATCTTTGATTTGTGGACGGCCTAGGGCACTTGACCCTTGAATTTTCGTAACTCCCACGCGAAAGATGGTGTTGAGCTCTGAATTTTTCCTTAGCCCTTAGTCCATCTTCGGCTTGTGGACAGCTTAGGGCTCGTGACCCTTAGATTTTAGCTACTCCCACGCGAAGGAGGGTGTTAACCAGAGTTTTTTCGTGGCCCTTAGTCCTCTTTTGAGGACGGCCTAGGGCTCGTGACCCTTGGATTTTAGCCACTCCCACGCGAAAGAGGGTGTTGGCTAGAGTTTTTTTTTTTTTTTTTCGTGGCCCTTAGTCCTCTTTTGAGGACGGCCTAGGGCTCGTGACCCTTGAATTTTAGCCACTCCCACGCGAAAGAGGGTGTTAGGCTAGGGTTCTTCCGTGGCCCTTAGTCCTCTTTTGAGGACGGCCTAGGGCTCGTGACCCTTGGATTTTAGCCACTCCCACGCGAAAGAGGGTGTTAGGCTAGGGTTCTTCCGTGGCCCTTAGTCCTCTTTTGAGGACGGCCTAAGGCTCGTGACCCTTGGATTTTGGCCACTCCCACGCGAAGGAGGGTGTTGACTAGAGTTCTTCCGTGGCCCTTAGTCCTCTTTTGAGGACGACCTAGGGCTCGTGACCCTTGAATTTTAGCCATTCCCACGCGGAGGAGGGTGTTAGCTAGAGTTTTTTCGTGGCCCTTAGTCCTCTTTTGAAGACGACCTAGGACTCGTGACCCTTGGATTTTAGCCACTCCCACGCGGAGGAGGGTGTTAGCTAGAGTTTTTCCGTGGCCCTTAGTCCTCTTTTGAGGACGACCTAGGGCTCGTGACCCTTGGATTTTTCTCTGGCGAAGTGTTGGCCTTTGTGAGATTCCTGTTAGATGGAGAGAATCCGAAGTCTTGCCATTAGTCGTAAAAAAAAGAGTACATAGAGGTTCGAGGAACTCCCTTCCTCATTGAAGAAACTTCCTTAAGTTTTGGACATTCCAAGTATGCTTCAAGGACTTGCCTTCCATGTCTTTTAGTCGATATGCCTCTCAGACTTAAGGATTCTAACACCCTAGCAATGCGCTGATTACACGCAGCTTTTGCGAATTTGCAATAGGTCCCGGAGCTCATCCATCCCCAGCGGGCTGTTTTCCTTCTCTACGGGACGGTGTCCAACTTCGCTCTCGGAAGCGATCCCGTGTAGGAGACCTTCTCCTATCATCCGACTTGGACTCAACTCTACCCGAACTCATGCCTTCTTGGCCAACGAAATCTCGGAGGTAACCCCGGTTGATAAGCTCTTGAATCTCTTCTTTTAACTGGATGCAGTCCTCTGTAACATGACCATGGTCGCGGTGAAATCGACAATACTTCCTTTTGCTTCGAGTGTTGGGTGGAGACCTCAGCGGTGGAGGACGCCGCAAATAATCCTTATCCTCTAATGCCAGTAGAATCTCGGCTCGACTGGCATTGAGGGGAGTATAACTCATCGGGCTTTCACGTGCACCCCCAAAACCCAGGCGATCTGGAGCTCGGGAGAGGCGATAATCCGTCTTCTGCTCTGCCACTGGTTTTTTCTTCTCCTTTTCTCTTTCCTTCCTGTCAGGTTGTTCCGCCCGCTTCACCTTCATCACCTCTTCGGCGTTGATGTACTTGTTAGCCCGGGCTAGGGCCTCTGTGAAAGTACGAGGTGGAGTCTTGGCCAAGGACTGAGCAAATGGCCCAGCTCTCAAGCCATTCTGAAGAGCCACCATTGCGATCCGCTGGTCGAACTCATCGATACTCAATGCCTCCTCGTTGAACCTCACCACGAAATCCCTTAGAAATTCACCCTGGTTTTGCTTGATGTTTACCAGAGCCATAGAAGACTTTCGGTGGCGCTTCAAAGGAGCGTAGTGGGCTAAGAAACAGGTCTTCAGCTCTTCCCAGCGATTGATGGAACGATGGGGAAGGCAAGAGTACCAGGTCCGGGCATGTCCTCCCAAAGTAGCCGAAAATGCCCGACACCACATCGCGTCCGACCCCGATTGTACCAGCATGTGAGAAGAGAAAAGCTCGACGTGGTCATAGGGATCTGTGCTTCCATCATAGAGCTTGATGGAGGGGATACGAAACCTTTCTGGTGGAACCTCTGCCATGATGCCCCTACTCAAGGGTTGGTTAGAGCCGAGATGGAGCAGCTCCTCCTTTCCCTTCTTGAGTTCTTGGACTTGCTTCTCTAGGAAACGCAATCGTCTCTCCTGCGAAGTCCTTCTTTCTTGTGAGGGAGCAGAAGTGGATCCTGCCGCCTCAGAGGAGTGGATTTCCTGGCCCGTCTGGCGAGATTGACGAGGCTCCCGAGCTGGAGGAGGAGACTGATGCTCCGCCCGCTGAGAGGGCACATGAGAACGATGCTGCTCAGTCTGGTGTAGATAACCAGTCAACAACTCAGTTAGCTGTTGGACCTGGTTTTCCAACCTGGTGAGTCGGTCCTCCGGCATGGGATTGACTGGAGGTGGTGGATTCTCTCCTTGTTGCGGGGCTTCTAGATTGGCTCTGACCTGGCTGCGAGTCACGTCTTTTCGGGGAGCCATGTAGTCAATTACGACAAGGAGCGAAAGTCGTTTGACACTCGTGGAAAGACCGAGGTCCGAAGTGAGGAGTTGAAGTCCGAAGTGCGAGGTAGGGAATGAAGAGGCTAGCGAGTCTGGACGTCGGCCCCACGGTGGGCGCCAAATGATGATGGTATTTGGGACCGACCACCACGTGCCACATCTGTGACTGGACCTCGGGAATGGAACCTCGGACTTGGGGATGTCGGACCTCGGGTGTAGGACCTGCAAGACAATGGAGGGCCGGGGCTTGGATCCCCCGGGGTGGACTCCGACGCTCAAATCAGTAGAGTAAATGCAGGTAGAAGTAAATAAAAGAGCTGCAGAGCTTAGGTATACCTGGCGAGAGTCCTTGTCTTTTATAGGCGAACCCGTTTTGGGATACCCGAGATAAGTGGGCACGACTTCCGAGAATCTCGGTCAAGATGGAACGGGTCTTCCGGTTCGGCCCGGATTTCTCGGACTCCGTTTTGGAGTGTTGACTAGCCACGTGTCGGTCTCTCAGGTGATCCACGTGGCAGGTGAGACTATCAGCGCGTAGGGGTATTCTAGTAATTTAAGTTGGTGCCACATCACACCACCACTTTTTTATCATTGATTGCCCACCGTCGAGCCACCAGCGATGATGACCAATTCGTCTTTGTCGTTTTTTTTTTTTTTACTTTTGTATATGTGGAGATTCACAAATATTATTATTATATAACACCTAACATGCTAAATCAACATGAACATACTCAACCTAAATTAATTTTATATGTTAAATAAAATCACACCCAATTGAGTTAATTTATATTTAATTATCAAAATTAAAAGAATTGAATAAAATCAAAAATTCAAAAAAAAAAGGGGGTTATTTTCATGATTGATTGTTTATGATATTTAAACTTGCTACTACTTTATGTAGAGTTTGGAATTGGATTTCTCTCAAATTTGTTTGGACTTGAAATTGTTGGAAACTTATAATGTTTTGGGTGTTTTCAATCATGTCAGATATATAAAGGGACATGAATTTCTTTAAATACTCAACTGTTTAATTTCTAACGTTATAAATAGGCATTAAAGGACTTTTGTTCCTCCCATCTTTTGAAAGAATTTGAACAGATTTGTGTCATCTTAAATGATATATCTTCGTAATTTTGTATAGTGGGGGTAATATCGCTTAAGAAAAGTGTATTAATTACAAGATAAGCTTTAGCCAAACGCTTCTAAGACTTGAAATTGGATTTCTCTTACTTGGGACTTATTTTCTTATTTCTTATCTCTCTAAATTATTTTCTTAAACATTATTTAAAAATTTCTATTAACTTTTGGCTGACAAGTCTGAATCTTCTTTGTTTCATATAGTTATAATGACAACGAGAATCCCTTTCCCACGTACTAATGGATTAAATGATGGATACATTGTAAAGTAGAAAAAAGGAAACATTACAAATTACGGGCCCCGCTTGGTAATAATTTCAACAAGTTTTGCCAACTAGACAAACACATCCTTCAAAACCTTAATGGGTTTTTCCTCAACAACCACGGGCCTGACCCGAAATATGGACCTTGCTAGGCCCGGCCCAATCAGGGCCCAAATAAATGTAATATCTCCTTTTTCTATACGCAACACATTTGGTATCTCTTCTTCCATGAATGGACACAATGTCAATGGGAATCATGTAATCAATAATAAATCAAATTAATATTAATAACTCTCTATATTTTTACAAAATAGTTCATATTTCTCCAAACAAATGCATGGAGAATGATTAAAAAAAATAGAAAAAGATGATAGAAAAAGTGGCAGAGAATTCTCGAGAAGATGAGCATCAATGGATGAGGTATGTGATGGCCAGTGCCACGAGTAGGAGGACATAAGCAATTCCTTGATCAATCGCTGAGCCTGCATTATTAGTTTCAAACCAAAATTTTAATAAAACAAAGCACAAGCCAATTTTAATTCTAGTTTCAAGCTTTCAATCACATAAAATTTTAATACAAAATTGAGATCCTGGTTTTTATACCTAAGCGAATGGAATTTAATACAAAATCGCTTTATTCTAATAAAATAAACGGCATCCAGATCGGAGATGTCATGCTCATTGAGATTTTTCTTTAAAACAAAGAAAGAAAATTCGTGCTGAGAACCAGATAATCCAGATCCAAGATATATCATGCTCACTGAAATTTTTTTCAGAAAAAAGGAAGAAAGACAGGAGAATCCGGCTGAGAATCAGATTTCTAGGAAAGAAAAGAGAGGAGAGAGGGAGAGATACGGTTAAGAGGGAGATGCAAATTGCTTACCATCACTGACCGGGCCGTTTGGCGCCGGCGAAGGAGCTAATCCCTGTCCACGAGTAAGCTGCAAAAGAGCCGCGAACATCAAGCCGATGATCGAAAGATAGAAGAATCCGATGGAATTCATCTTCCAAAACTAAGGAAAGAATCTGAAGAGAGATGAAGAAAGCAGAAATCAAGCAAAGTCGGAGAGACAGGAAAATCAGAGGATCTGATGAAAATCTGAGAGGCGGCCTGGTGTATATATATATATTCAGAGATGGGGACAAAGTAGGTGAATTTTCCGGGAAAACGCGGGAGAGAGTGAGAGAGAGAGAGGGGTACGCGCCACGCGGTCCAAATGCGAGGGTTCACCCTTTTTGAATCGTTGACTGGAGACCGGCGGCTAGCTGAGTTGATTCGGACACGCTGAAGCACGTGAAGTCATAGGTAAAAATTGATTAAAAAATTAAAAAAAAACCCGAAATAACTATTTAAACTAAAAATGTAATTTCTTTTAATTGAAGTCTCAAATAAAGTGTAAATAGAACAACTGAAAAATCTCTTCAAAAATTATGTAAAAAGAATAAATATTATCTTTAACTATTCATAAAAATTTTAATTTTAAAAAAATTAAAAATAACAAGATAGACATTATTCATAAAAGTTTTAATTCTATCTCTAAGAATCTTAATCTCAGTGAAATTTGAAATATTATGATAAATATTATTTAAAAATTTAATATTTTTTTATAAATAGGTAAGTTTTTATTTTAAAAAATATATATTTTTAATATTATATTCAAGTTTTAAATGTTTGATTTAAGTATCAAAATATTTATTATAATTTTTAATTATTTTTTTATAAAATTTAAATAACTTGATGGTAATATTTTTATTCAATAAATTTATTATTATATTAAAATGATAATTCTAATAGAATTATATAATATTGGTTGGAGTTTAGGCTAATAGGCTTTCGAGAAGAATATGGAGAGGGGCGGCGTTGACTGAATTAATAATGGGGAGAAGGTTCTTTCTTCCACCTTCCAAATGGACGCCTAAACGAGCTGTAAGAATCTGACAGGACGGTCAAAGATTGTGTCCTTTTAAGAAACTCAAACCCTTAAATCTTGGCAAATTTGATTATTAGTCTTTTAACGAGAATTTCATTTTTAATTAATATTTTATATTATATATTATATTAAAATAAACATCAATAAAAATATTAAACAAGGCTGGCATGTATTGTTTGTTTGAGCTTTTTCTTTATCTGTAAAAAAAAACAATAATATTTTGTAAAAATATTACTTCAAGTGACATTAATTGAGAATGTTATTTTATTCCATCGTTATGTTTATGTTTAGTATATATAAAAAATAAATAATGATTTTATTTTTTAAGAAATGAATCATTTTATTTTTCTTAACAATTTAATAATTTTTTTATATAAATTTTATTTTCATTCCCACTCCCTTGACTCCTCGACTTTCATTTTGCTTAATCAAATGTAACATTAAAATTCCGATATATATTCGCTTTCAAAAAATTCAAAAGTAATATGTTTCTCTTTAATATAAAAAAAAAAAAAAGAAGGAGAAGAAGAAGAGTGAAGCTTGAGTTGTGTTCGGGAGTAAAAGGTGTTAACCTACACCTCGAGGGCCTCCCACGAACTGTCCCACGCCACGTGAGGGGGGTAAATCAGAAACCCAACTGACAGGTGACGAGAAGCTTGAGTTGTGCTGGGTGTAACTTCAGATGAAGGTATGCCATCAATTGGGGTTGTACCATTTCTGTTGTGAAACAAACTTTTGGACCACCCTGTGATTTCTTCCAAGGAAATACAAGTCAGAGGTGCAAGAGGAAGGAAGGAGGGTCCACCACGCTGCTGAAGGTACCATTGTGGACAATTTCTAGTTACATAGTGATGAATGATATGATGGAAGAGAGTTACCAATTACGTCAAATATCTAAATTCTTGCAAGGGCAGGGTTTCAATCTCTTGTGCAGTTTTTGACAATTAAGTTACTATTCAGAAAGGAATTAAAACCAATAATGGTAAGTCTATGAAGTCAGATATATTTACTTGGGGAGGCCTTATTTATTATGATAGTATTTGTTAATTAAAACAGATAAAAAAAAGTGAGATATAAAAGATATTTTAGACAAAAATATTTTTTATTCTATTTATTAAATTTATCTGTTAAATTTTGAAAAAGAATCACATGATTTTTTATATGAATTTGTCTAGATAAATTTATCTTTTCTCTTTTCAGATAAATTTATTTTATACCTTACAAATAAAAAGAAATGACTTATGTGTCCCTCAATTTATTTTAAAAAATTTAACAAACAATCTATTAAAAATCTTAGTATGTTTTACAGTTTTACTTTAATCATTTTATATTTTAAATTAAAAAATATTATAATCTTATCTTATTTATTTTAAAAAATACTATCTATATAAATTAAGCTTGGAGTAACTAAATGAGATTCTAGCAAGATCCTTTAACTCTTATTTTCGGACTTAGGGTAAGATATCTTGGGCATAGACTGCTTTTTTAAATGGCAAAAGAGCAACTAAGTTACATATTGCATTTTTGTATATTGACACTTGGTAAATTAGAAGTCCTGCAATACGTCGTCAGCATCGAGCCACGTGCAGAAGGAAAGACAATTAATGGGTACTAACTACTAACCAATCCGCTAAACCAAAGAGTATCCCTCCATAATCACAGGACAATTGCGTTGCATTGCAGTGACACGCCGCCGCCCTCCATGTTAGCCTAAAATCCTAAATGATGAAACTTAGGGCATTTTGGTACGTGAAAAAATTTTATATTTTTAAAAATATTAAGTTAAAAATTTATATTTGAATGTTTGGTATAGTTGTAATTTTTTTAAAAAAAAATAGCATTCTCAAAATTTATTTTTAATCAACTTTCCTACAAAAAGATTCTCGTTAAAAATTTTAAATTTTAATGAACTTGTAAAAATTTTTAATAAATAAAAATACTAAAATACTCCTTATCCTTTTATAATCCTATAATATTTTTACGATTATTTTGTTATAACTTCTTTCTAACAAATATATATATATATTCATACAAATATATATATTATATATATATGTATAATATACAATGTATAAAATATGTATATATATTATATATACACATATTCATATAAATATATATTATTTATATATATATACATAATGTGTAAAAAAATGATATTTTTTGACTTTTTAAAAAATTATGGGTGTTAATATTTTATATACTATAATAAATTTATCATTTTTAAATAAAAAATTAAATAAGAATAATTTTAAAAAAATAATATAAATTTTTAAAAATATTATATTTAAACCAAATATAAGAATGTAAAATTCTAATAAAAAATACTTAACATTCTTAATAATGTTTAAAATTAATTAAATATAGAATTTTATAAATTTTAAAACTCCAAAATTTTCTAAGAATATTATTAAAAATCACGAATTTTAAACATTTCTGTTCTACCACCGAACGACCCGAACTTCATTTAATTTAAAACGAGATTAGGGAAGCAATCAGCACTGTTTTCCCACCTTTTGCATCGCCCATTTATTTATTTATTATTAAACTAGCAGCCTAACCTCGGCCCCACTCACGAACAGTCCCACGTGCACAAACACGTGCCCTTAAACAGAAAAATAATTAATCTTTGTCTCTTTTGATTATGGATTCGAACCTTCTATGTATAGTTGTTTATATCTTAAAAAGGTAAAAATTAATAGTCAATGGAAAATGCCCAAATTTATATTTTTACTTTTATATATTTTTTATTTTTTTGTAATCACATAATTTTTTTATTATTTTAATTATATTATTGTATTTATATTTTTAAGTCAATTAAACTTTTTATATTTTGATATTTTTTCAAGTGCCAATTTAAATATTTTGTTGTTTAAATTATACACTCGTACATACATTTTTGAGTTCCTTTAAATAAAGAAGATAAAGTGAGATGAGTTAATATTTAGATGAGAACTTTGTCTAATTTGTCAAGTTAAAAATATTATCACCGACTATTTTTTTTCATTCTCATACTTTCTTTTTTTTTTACCATACATATTATGATCAATTGAACATGATTAGATAAGGGAGTATCAATCCATTGAAAGAATTTGTACACATAATCTATTTGCATTTTTTGCAAGATTAGAAATTTATTAATAAGAAAACTCTAAATTTATAAAAATAAAAAGAGTAAGTTGAAAGAAATAGAGAGAGACAAAAGAGAGATAGAGTTAAAGTGTTGAATCATCTCACTTTATTTTTTTTTTATCAAAATATACGAGTTAAATTAATTTTAAAACGTAAGTGTAGAAATGTAATTGAAATAATAAAAAATTTAAATAATTATAAAAAAATATAAAAATATATAAATAAAAATATGAATTTGGCCATGAAAAAGAATTTGAAGTCTCAGTGGCTCATCCATCATGCCAAATGATGAGATTTTCATATTAGATTTTTCCAAAGTTTTGTTTGGGAAATTTAACGTATAGAACACAAAATGCTTTTCCTTTTTTAAGGAGAGTAGACGATAAAAAATGAAAAGAAGAGCAATGTAAATAGATGCAATAAAAGGATGTAAAAATAACAAACTATTACACCGTGGAAACAAAATACAAGCTGATCAATTAAAGGGCAAATTTAGTATTCTAAAAATTATTAAAGTCAAGAGATATCAACAAATTTATTATCTATTTTGATTAGTTATAGGTGTATATAGATTATAATCGCATTCGAATTTATTTGAAAGGTAAACTAAGGGGGAAGACTACTATAAGAATTCATATTTGAAATGAATAATATATATAACATATTTCGTTATTTCATAATGTTAGAATGGTCGTCTTTAAAGATTTAGGAAATAGATTGTCAACTTTGATCAACCGAATTGACTAGAGGGAGTGCCTTGAAAGCGACATGTCTAATGAAAATTATACGATATTGGCGAGCATCTCAAGATATGATTTATGGTATAGAAAGAAATCAAATTTGAAACGATTTTTTGTACACTTTCGGATAAGATTAAAAAATCAAATTGTCATAAGAGGCTTCCAAAAAGACAACGAAATCTTCACAGAATTCAAATATTACATAAGAAACAACCCTTAAGTGGTCTCGAGATAAAATAAGGAGGTTTCGTATGTCATTATGCTGGGGCCCATCATATAAATACATATTATCTTTTTTAAATATATTTCTTAAATCTCAAATACTGTATTTCTAAGAGAAACCCCCAACATATCATTACAAATGCGGAAACAATAATCGAAATCTAATGTGATAAATAATCAATTCACTTTAATCATAATATAAGAATTCGTAACATAGTTTAACATCATATATTTAACAGCCTTAATATATAAATACATGGAGACTCGTTTCCCGAGATAACAACTAAACACCTCAGGTATAATCAAATGATACCTCAAACATACATTGACATTTCTCAACTTAACTGAAATATATCTGAATCTTCATGAACAAACAAAATACTGGAACCACTTGCTGAATCTATGGAACACGTCACCCCATGTCATTATATCTCAATCACCTCATTGCCTAAACTGCAAGTCTCAACTGGAACGTTGAATGTTTCAGGGGCATAACTCAATTAGAAGATGGAACTTCTAGTGAGGATCCAAGAACATATACATGAATGCATAATGTAATAACACGAACAAATATTTGCTCTAGTGCAATTTTCTTGGCCCACAAGCCTGTCACAAAACCCTAGACAGAATCTTGACACATTCGACAAGATAATCCTAACGTTGTTCCATCAATTGCTCTTGAAAAATTACGGCTACACTATTAGAACAACATCCCAATCCTCTCACATATATCAATATGCCAATAATATCGTGTTATGCAAATATCATAACTTTCCATACAATATGACAAAATGATCATAGCATTCATAAATATTATGCATAATAAGCAACAATATCATACATATAAATTCTTGGGATAAAATCACTCACCTTAGCAGAAGTTTGGTCTACTTCGAAAAAAAATTGTATCGCCTCGATTTTTGTGCCAAAATCTTAAAAGTTGCAAAAATCACTATTCCTCGAGCACAACAATCCTATAAATCATATTTATTCACAAAATATTTCAATATCTCAATATTTTAATATTTTTCTTAATTTTCTCTCATTTTCCCTTCTAAAAATCCAAATAAATACTTTCAAAACTATTTTCTCCAATCTTTTTTCATAACAATTTATTAAATTCTAAGAAATTCAATAGAAAATTTTAGAACTTACCTTCAAGCTTCATTTGAACGCAAAATAAGGCTAATCGTTACTGAAACCGACACATCGAAAAGGCCAAAACCAAATCTTTTTGCATAAACACCTAGGTCACATTTTTTCACATTTTTCTAGGTAAGAATGCGCCCTCACGTGCCCCAAGAAGGATCCCCACGCGCATGCGCGTAATGACCAGCTCATGCTTGCCACGTGCTGGTCATCTTCTCCGGTGCTGGCACACTAGTGTTCCTGGTTATCTCCACCACGATGATCTCCTCATTGAATCGATCACGATGGCATGTTTTGCGGGCTGAAAAGATGACCGGAAGGCCGTCAACTGAAGGCTTGAAAGCTCGGCCAGCCGTCCGCTTCCCTTTTTCCGGCGACCTTTGAAACTCCTTCAAACCTTAATGAAAACGCCTAAAAATTTTCAAATTTCATCCTCAAGCCATGGGCAACAAAAGCCTTTTATTGGCACCTCTCAATTCGTTCGATAACTTTGTCAATTTGAAAATGAAATCCCCTCTAGATTTGGCCACCATGAACGCCTATTTATAGGCTATTTCGGGCCTTTAAATGCCCTTGCTCGGCCAACCCAAGCCTCTTAGAGCATATACCTACCTCAGATTGCCCTAGAAACGACCTCACCCGACCATAATCATCACTTACAGGTGCTCGACAAAATGACCAAACTTTCGGTCAATTTTCTTCAAATTTCAGCCACCCTCGTGGCTGTTGTTGGCCCAACCTTTAGCCAAAAGCTTCCCCCGACCATCCCTCGTGGTTCCTCGTGGCCAAAAGTGGTGGTCACCGACCAGCAAGGTGTGAAGATTTAAAAAAAAAACTAAATTAATTAATTTAATTAAATTATTTATATAATATATATATATAAAAAAGAAAATATAAAAAGAAAAGGGGGAGGCGCTCGGCAACCCCCCCCAACAGAAACCAATCTTCTCTCTCTCTCTCTCTCTCTCTCTTTCTTATTTCTTTCTTGCTCCCTCTCGGATTTTTGGTGATTCCAAACGATAAAACCGTTCGATCTTCGATCTGACTTCGTTTTTTCCGTTAAAGTGCCCCCAATCTACAAGGAGGTAAGTACTTTGGCTTCATCTTTTATGTTTTTCTTCTTGTTTTCGTGAAATGTGGCTTGAGGCGCGATAGGGCTTTTTGGCCGAATGTTTGAGGTTAAATCTACGAAGATCCAACCGTTGGATTTCGGTGATTTTTGGATATGATGGTCAGTTTGCTTGAGCGAGTTGGATGGCGGTCTTGGATCGCCAGAAATTGCCGGTGACGGTGGCCGGCAACGTTGGTAGTGTTTTGTCCTATTTTGGCCGAGAGTTCGACTCTAGATCTACGAAGATCTAGCTGTCCGATCTCTCTCATTTTTGGATATGTGCTCTCCTTGGTGCTGTGCACCTCAGGGTACCCTATGATCTTTGAAAAAATGGCCGACGGCTGGCGAACGGCAACAACCAGATTCGCCCTTATTTTCGGCCAAAAATAAACTCTCAGATCTACTAAGATCTGACCGTCCGATGTGTTTCATTTTAAGGTATGTTATTATACGTGGCAAGGGCTTCGTATCGGTATATAGATCGGCCATTTTTGGCCTACCGGCGGTGGCAAGTTGCTGGGAAGGAAAAAAGAAAGAAAAGAAAAAAAAAAGAAAGAAAGAAAAGAAAAGAAAAAGAATAAAAAGGAAATAAAATAAAAATAAATAAAATATATAAAAAAAAAGAAATAAGGGCTTTTGGGGTTGGGCATGTCAGGTTAGGTTTTAGCCTAGGATAGCAGGGCCCGATTGGGTTTTATGATGGCCCAATGTGCTGGGCATGACTGACCCAGTCGTGGCAGTCCTTGGGCTGGCCCACTCGGCTTGTTCTCCCTTGTCGCTTGTCCGTGGACCTAGGATGACTTGGTTAGGTTGATCTTACTCAAGATACCGAGATTAGTCTAATTTGGGTTCTCGTTAGGCCTCCTAGAATTGGGGATATGATTGGCGAGTCATTTTGTTGATCGGAGTCCTAAGAACGAATCCCTATTAGATGACTCGAGGCCGAGTAAGACTGACCCCGAGTGCGTTCTAGGCTAGTCTATGATGATGACGTGAGATTATTTCGAATCCTGATTTCTGATGGATTCCTTCTATTCTGAGGCTAGAATATTGAAATTTATTCCTTTTAAACCATTTATTAAATTATTAATTAATTATTAAGTTTTTAAGAAAATTTATCAATTTATTTATAAATATAAGTATATATGTATTTTTGATAAAGAAGGAATTTAAATAAAAATATATTATCTATATTAAAAGAAAACTAGTTTATGGGTAAATATATATATATATATATATATATTATGAAATTGCAGCCTATAAGTGGGTGTGTAGCTCCACTATACACCTACGCGTAGCATGCAAAGCGAGGCATGATGATGTAGTCGATGGCTTAGCTCGACGAATTCCATGACACCAGATTTGAACATTGCGCGGGCTGAGGTATAAAATAATCAATTCAGGGTGTAGGGTAATGGTTTGAGTTTTCAGTAATTTCATTTCATCGTTACTCTTGTTACCTAAATGTGACCATCCCATTCTATTTATTGTAGGCTCAGATTCTCAGGACTTTGCTCTATCCTCTCCCCAGACTCGGACTTGAGTCATCTTTTCCCAGGCGAGTAGACAGGATATGTTGTGTTTACTTTATATTATGCACATATATATTGTTTCATGCATAAAGATTATAAACTTGTACTGATTTTATATGCATAACGTGTACATGATTTTTATATGCGAATTGTAGAAAAATACTTTTAAATGTTTCGAACTTGCATGAAATATTTTTATCCTACTAGGAGAGACATAAGCTGAAGATACCCTAATTGATTTCTTGTTTTGAGAATATAGAATATTACATGAATGGTGTATTTTAGACACCACGTGAAACGATAAATAATTATGACTTGTGCATAAATTAGGGTATCATTTGCATTACTAATAGAGAACTATCTAGTAGATTCCCTAGTAACTCACAGTAGGAAAAGATCATGGTACTGTGAGGCTTGGTATGCCAAGGCCATGAGAGACACGGATAGTATGTTTCAGCATTGCTATCACGTGGGCCATTATGATGATATTGTGTGATGATGATGTATGTGATGATATATATACTTGTGTGCATGTGTATATAGGTGTTAGGCTAGTTTCTACTAGTGTGTCCTCAAAATCAGTACATGCATCTCATATAAAAGTATATGAGACTTAGGTGGTTAGGGAACAGCTTATGGGGGTTGTCTTTAAGCACCTATTTTTCCTACACTATGTTTTTCTTTGAAATCTCAATTTATTTAAACTTATGGTACATATTACTGCTGTTTATATTGTTATTATGTTATTGCATTTATGATGATCATCTTAGCATTTTATTGTATACTCTCCTAGTGGGCATGACATACCTTATACTCGCGAGTCCACAAGACTCAACATTTTTTATTAAAAATATTTTCAGAGAATTCTCCTTTTGATTATTGGTCTAGCAGATTTTTTGGTATGATATCAGACCATCTTTTGAACCCTGATGGGATATAGGATGCTCTGTAGAGACATACACGTGTTGTAGAGTCTGATGTTTTGTCTTTTATTTTGTTGGCACATAATTGTGCCAAGGGCCCGAAATACTGGATCGGTTATGTATTTATGTCAGTAGTGTAATTTTTGTACAGCTGCTGTATATGAAATATTGAAATATTATTTTGAAGATGAATTTGCATTTTTTTCTCCATATTTTATATCTTGTCAGTGGTATTATTGTTTTATTCAAATCGAGCTAAAGAAGAGGCTTACTAGTCCATTGTGGGGCCGCTGGGCCTAGGGATTAGTGCCGGTCATGACTTATCAGATTTCGGGTCGTGACAGAAGGCTGTTGTTCGGTTTCCCATTGCAAAGCTTTTTCCTTAATTGCACTTTGGTCCCTCCAACTTTGGCTCTCTCATTTTGGCCCATTTTCACATAGCCCCTCAACTTTTTATAACTTCCATTAAGACCCTCAAGTCCTAAAACATTCATTTCATGCTCGAAGATTTCGAAATAAGTATCGTTTCGACCTTCCTCTAGCAATTTTGAAAAACTACATTTAGGCTTGAATCTTCGTTTTGACCGTAAACCTTTGTGTTTCTTCCTGAAACCACTAAAGAGTTGTTCCTTATGAATAACCAAAACCCTTTCAAGATTCCGTTGACTTCCTGAAAACCCCCACGATAATTCGATTTTGCAACCTAAATCGTAGCTGCATTTTGTTGTACCAAAAATTATTCCTGATTCGTTTTCTTTCGATGCCACAAAACATGCCTCGAAATACTCATCACTTTCATATCATTTTTCTTTGGTATCTCGGCTCCAGGGCACTTCCTGTAGTCGATTCGGTCATCTATCGCGGTAAGAAATTACCCTATATTCTCAATTTATCTGTAAATTTCACTTTTTCCTCAAGAAAATTTATTCTTGAGTTCTTTTGAAATTCTCGGATATTACAATATACCTCTTCACTCGAGAGATTATTTTCAATCTTTAGGAGCCTATATAGGTCCAAGAAAAAGAATAAGAGATAACCTTAAAATTTAAGAGACTAAGTAGGTCTTTGAGAGATTGTCAACAATTTCAAAAAGAGAAAGAGGTAATCTTAAAGCTTGAGATACTATTTAGTTTATAATAGACTATTAACAGTTTCATAAAGAAGAAAAGATAACCTTAATGCTCGAAGGACTATTTAGTCTTCAAGAGACTCGAAAAAAAGACTGATGAGAAAGGTTCCAAGGACTAGAAGGCTTCCTACAGATTTCTCTGTCAAGCTAAAAAGTCTCGATCAAAATGTAAATACGAAAAATTTCAATATTTAAAAATCGCTTCAAAAATTTTTCAAAGGATAGGAATTATTTATAAAAGTTAAAATCTGAATTAATCTTGAAATACCAATAATACTTATTATGAACTCCTAAGTTCCTCAACAATTAAGAAAACCACTCATTCTGAAAAGATACATCATTACTACTGATTTAAGAGTTCTACAACTTAAATTAACATTCTTAAGAATTTGACTTAACTATTGGAGTGTTCATACATGAAATATTTTAAACTTTTTGATTATGTTCTCTCTTATAAGATTGAGAATGACCTGATTAAAAATTTCTTGATTTCAAATACGTTATTGTAACACGGCGACAACATATGCTTATATAATAAAATTTTAAATAAAATTAGATATCACAATTTCTGCCGATAACACCTAGAGATGCAAAATGTGCCGTGCTGGGCCAAATCATGGTCTGCAGTGTGGGCTGGTGGACACGGCCCGTTTTAAATTGACGTCTAAATGCATCCAATTGAAGTTCCTAAGAGTAAAGAGCCATGGCCATCTTGGTGCGTACCGCTCACTACTCTTATAATTAAAAGAGGCAAGTCACGTGAGTTTTTAAGGTAGATATTAAGTGGTTGAATTATAATAAATTAAAATTTGTATTAATAGTTCGTGAGTTTAATTTTTTATCTTGTATAGTAAAATAAAATTTTTATTTTTAATTTATCTTTTTTATCCAAATCAAATATAGGAACAATGGGAGAACATCGCACAGGAAACGATAATTTAAAAGGAAAGTCACGTGAAATGCAAGTAAATTAGAAGCCCTGCAATACGTAGTCAGTGATGAGCCACGTGTAGAAAGAAATACAATTACTGGGTACTAACCAATCCGCTAAACCAAACAGTATCTCTCCATAATCACAGGACAATTGCGTTGCGTTGCATTGCAGTGACACGCTGCCGCCCTCCATGTTAGCCTAAAATCCTAAATGATGAAACTTAACTTCATTTAATCCTAAATGATGCAACTTAACAGGACAATTGCGTTGCATTGCTGTGACACGCCGCCGCCCTCCATGTTAGCCCAAAATTCTGATTTTTTTTATATTAAAAAATCTACTTTTAAAAAGAAATTGGGGGCTCCAGCCCACCCTGCCCACCTGCCCATGGGGTGGGTCCGCCCCTGGGAGCGTTCACACATGAACTACTCAGCACCCTTTGATTACGTTCTCTCTTGCAAGATTGAGAACGATCTGATTAAAATATTTTTGATTACAAATTTATTATTGTAACAAGGCGACAGCATATACTTATATAATCAAATTTTAAATAAATTAGATATCACAATTTCTGCTGATAACACCTAGAGATGCAAAATGTGCCGTGCCGAGGCAAATCATGGCCTGCCGTGTGGGCCTGCTGGACACGGCCTGTTTCAAATTGATGTCTAAATGCACCCAATTGAAGTTCCTAGGATTAAAGAGCCATGGCCATCTTGGTACGTACCACTCACTACTCTTTATAATTAAAAGAGGGAAGTCATGCTTGCATGGGCAGTTTAGTTGATTAAGAAAAGAGCACAAAGTGCTTTTGTGGTGAATTTTAGATCAATGACCAGAGATCGAGTCCCGCAAACGACAGAGTGGAGGTATCTCTCTCTAAAGTGAGGGGACTTCTTGTACGAGGTGGGCATGACTCTAGTCACTGCGTCCAACTGGGTTACCATGAATTTATCTCCTTTTCACATATTATTAGACCAGTTGTGGGGGACGTTCGAAGTGAGCGACTTCACCTTTTAGACCAAAAAGAGGGAAGCCACGTGAAATACAAGTACATTAGAAGCCCTGCACTACGTAGTCAGCGTTGAGCCACGTGCAGAAAGAAAGACAATTAATGGGTACTAACCTATCCGCTAAACCAAACAGGTTCTCTCCATAATCACAGGATTAGGGACCATCCATGTTAGCCTAGAATCCTAAATGATGAAACTTAACTTCATTTAATTTAAAACGAGATTAGGGACACAATCTGCACTGTTTTCTCACCTTCCGTATCGCCCATTTATTTATTTATTATTAAACTAGCAGCCTAACCTCGGACCCACTCACGAAGAGTCCCACGTGCATAAACACGTGCACTTAAACAGAAAATTAATTAATCTTTATCTCTTTTGATTATGGATTCCAACCTTTTATGTATAGTCGTTCATATATTAAAAAAGAAAAAAATAATAGTCAATGAAAAATGCCTAAATTTATATTTTTATTCTTATATATATATTTTTTACAATCACATAAATTTTTCATTATTTAATTATACTCTTGTATTTATATTTTTAAATCAATTATTTTTTTTATATTTTAACATTTTTTTATGTGTCAATTTGAATATTTCATTATTTAAATTATACACTTGAACATATATTTTTGAGTTATTTAAAAAAAAATAAAGTGAGATCAATTAGTAGTTAGATGAGAACTTTATCTAATTTGTCAAGTTAAAAATATTATTAGCAACTATTTTATTTCGTTCTCATATATTGTCTTACTTTTTTCATCAAACATATTATGATCATTTGAACATGATTAGGTAAGAGAGTATCAACCCATTAAAGGAAGTTGTAAGCATTCATCTATTTGTATTTTTTGCAAGATTACAAATTTATTAATAAGAAAATCTTTTTTTTTTAAAAAAAGAGTAAGTTGAAAGAAATAAAGAGAGATAAAGCCAAAGTGCTCACTCATCTCACTTTATCATTTTTTTCACATAAAAAGATATGAGTTAAATTAATTTTAAAATGTAGGTGTAAAAATGTAATTAAAATAATAAAAATTTTCAAATAATTATATAAAAAAAATATAAAAGTATAGAAATAAAAATATGGGTTTGGAAAAGAATTTGAAGTCTTAGTGGCTCATCCATCATGCCAAATGATGAGATTTCATATTAGATTTTCCTAAAGTTTTGTTTGGGAGATTTAATGAATAGAACACTAAATGCTTTCTCCTCTCTAAGGAGAGTAGACGATAAAAAATTGGAAAGAAGAGCAATGTAAATAGATGCAATAAAAGGATATAAATAACAAACTATTACACCATTTGGAAACAAAATACAATCTGATCAATTGAAGGGCAAATTTAGTGTTCTGAAAATTATTAAAGTCAAAGCATATCAACAAATCCACCATCTATTTTGACCAATCATAGGTGTGTAATTGCATTCAATTTATTCTACCCAAGAAATGACCAAAACTACCAATTGGAAATTTGAAATCCTATTGGAAGATTGTATGTATGCATGTGTTATTGATTGTATAGAAATGGTAAAGCCCAGAAGGGTGACAGACAGAGAGTGCTAGAGGTATTCAGATGCAAACAAGAAGCTGGATGAGACATACACCTTTGCTAATGTGGTGCCAAACCGCCAGGCCACATACAAACGTTTCTAGGGATGCGTGGTGGCCTACCACATCATCACCGCCTTATTGACTTATTTGGCTATTTTAGGCAAGTGAGGTGTCAGTGACTCATTTCTGAACACAGGACGTCTCTAGGAGCTAAACACAGTCACAGATAAAGAAAAGAGCATCTCGTGAGAGCTTTCCAGAGAGGCATACCTTCTCAAGGAATCTGATCCAAAAGCCCTTTACATCCAACTTTACTTGGCCAGCCATTTTTCCCTTCCTTCCTTAAAGTGTCATCCCACATATTCTCTCTGTTGAAGCAACCTATAATATAAGTTCAGTTGAGAATAAGAATACATAGGAAACTAAAAGGGGAAGAAAGAGGAGAGAAGAACAGAACAGAACAGATGTGTCACCCTGGTTTTCCTGTGATAAGCCTTCAGGAATTCTCATGGCAGCGGAGATGGGACGGCTTGACGGTGACCATGGCAGTCCACGGAAGGGCGGCACAGCAAGCACCAGAGGCTGTGGTGGAATCTGCCCCAAACGGTAGCGGTGGCGGGGGGTTAAAGCATTGTTTATGTTCACCCACAAGGCATCCGGGGTCATTCCGGTGCAGGCACCACCATGCTGAGTATGTATGGGGTGGCCGCAGCATACGAGCAGCAGCTAGGAGTAATTAGTTAGCATGTTGTGAAGCTTGATCAAAGGAAGCATAAAAACAATATGGTAAGATTTGTTAAATAGACATCCTACCGTTGCTGCAGCACCAAGATGCTTTCCTGGTTCTTTCCTTTCAGTAATTGATCCAATCTGTGACAAGAAAATTGCTACTTAATTCAAAATACTCTGCCACTAGAAAATGTAAATATATTAGCAATGCTAACATCACAAACTACTAAAACGAATGGCTATTGACTGAGCAATATATACCCGTTGGATTAATATGCTTCACACCCAAATTTTGCAGAATTGGCCTCATTAGTCTTTTAGCAACAACTTTATGCAGTGAACTTAACGATCCTGAAATAACCAGTCAGGCATGTATTGTTAAAGAGAATATACAGTTCTATTAGTGAGCTTCTTAATTGGGCAAAGATCATCTTCATAAACTATAATACAAGTAATATCAGTGCTGTGTGATTTTGAGAGAGGGCGGACGGGGGGAGCAGAATTTTCGTCAATCATATGGTAACAATTATGGTCAGCATACATCAACGATCAATCAATGCAAGAAAGTCCAACAACGGATGGCGCGTAATCCAAAAAAGAAAGTCCAACAAGGGCAGAGCAGAAGAAAATATAACTGTTTATATGCTTAACCAGACTCGTGCTCCTAGTTTTACGGCATATCTAAGTTGATTTTTGGGCTGCTATCATATTTTTAAACAGTCCCTGCAATCGAGCCCAAGTCATCTGGTTAGCAAAGTCATTCAGAGTTTCAGACCTTGAGCCACCAACCAACTCTGGTTTATATGAATCACATTACATTGTTCTTAAAGGTGAAATCACTCACCCCGAGTGCCCCCCATAACCGGCCTGACAGCATGCGGGGAAGAGGTAAATTCATGGTAACTCAGCCGGACGCACTGGCTAGACCCGTGCCCACCGCACACAAGGAGTCCTCCTCACTTTGGAGAGAGTTACCCCCACTTTGTCGCTTACGGGACTCGATCTCTGATCATTGTTCTAAGATTCACCACGGAGGCACTTTGTGCCCCCTTCTTAACCAACTAGGCAGCCCATGCAGGCATGAATCACATTACATCTAGAGATGCACAGTGGAGTGCAAGAGATGGCCACCAATCCAACACTAGCTTTGAATAATATATAAATTACTTTAGTGCTCCTAGGAGAAGAGACGTATATGCCCTCAGCAAGTTCCGAGCCAAGTGAATCTCAGAAAACGAACAAATCATTATCTAGCAAATTAGAGGTCGAAATCAAGTGTTTGTATCACAACAAACATATGAATGGGCCAAGTTCTAGACATGCAGTTGGATGATTAAGCCTCTCTTGTGCATTCTATAAACATGCACATTGAACAAGCGAGGGGTACACTCTCAACAGAGAGGAATTCATAAATAGTCTGGGTTCAATGTATAAAATTATTTTTATCCTTTTTACAGAAAAAAAAAATATTTTTGACTATTCAAATAAACTAATTACACTTTATAACTACTTTTATGTAAGATACCAAAACTATCCTTAATGAAATTTTAAAATAGAAAACTCACATTGCCCTTACCCTCATTTACAAAAATATCATTGTCTCTTTCATATAATCTTTTCTCTCTATTCTCTTCTAAATTCACGTTACTCTCTTTCTTTTCATTGTCAAACTATCCAAACTCAACTATTCTTTATACATTCAATCTTTTTGTTTGTTGGGTCATTCAATCTTCTTCATAAATCACAATGACCTCATTGAAGTTCCATTCAATAAGTTTATTTCTTTCCAACAACAACAAACAATTTTTCTCAATCTCAAAGCTATCGATTTGATTTCTATTTATTTTAATTTTCAAAATAATTTTTGTGTTCTCATTGCTTATTAAGATTGTATAGAATGATTGTAGTTGTGAGTAAAATATATTTTGGTAGATATCAATTCAAATATGTACTAATTTGCGTGATTTTTTTTTTTTTTCAAAACTACACATTGTTATTGGGTTTTGTTGGCCACAAACCCCGAATGGGTTTGGTTGCCCAATGGAAAAAAAATAAAAAAATTAAAATTGGGTTTAGTGGGCAACAAAACCCGGTTGGTTGTCCACTAAACCCAATTTTAATTTTTTTTATTTTTTTTATAAATTAGTGGGTTCCATTAATACTAAAATAATGTCTTTTTACTATTCTCGAGTTAATTGAATGTATAAATCATAACAAACAACAATATCTCTGACTTGGTGTGTGTGGCAAATATCAACACAACCAATGCATGATCAAGTGTTCTAACCCTTGTTAGCAATTCGACGAATTATTCGTGTATTATACGTGAATTATTCTGTATTTTTATTAAAAGTATTATACTTGCGTATTTTTGAAATATTCAAAATAATTCGCTTATTTTAAATCTAAAAAATATAAAATGTGTATTAGTCGAATTTTTAAAAAAATCGACTGAAAAATTCAGAGAATAAGCAACCACATTGATAAATGAACGACCTTTCACGTCTGTCCAAATATTAGACATTAATGTGCATCCTGATAAACTCTACGATTCCTTCACTTTAGCTACATAATCTTCAACTATTGTTTTGTTATTCATCACTAATTTAGCTCTTAGAGTAGAATAACTTGGTAACGAATATCCAATACCAAAGTCAAAAATAACATTAATCATCTCAATAAAAGTAGGTGTTTGAATAACATTGAAAGGACTATTATTCAAAAAAAAAATATTGAGCTATTTTCATGTCCACCGTATCCTTATCCTTTTTGTTGTATATGGTAGGTATTGAAGTTTGTTGTAAATTTGACAAAATTTTTTGACTAGTTTTGACATTTTCAGTAGATAATTTTGTTTTTTTACTACCACCTCCAATAGCCATAACAACTAGAGCTTGTACCTTATTTGGCACACTTGGACAAACCATAATATCACGCCCTATTTCGCCAGATAAATGCGATTTTACTCTAGATATACCACCAAGATACTCTTTTTGAAAAAATTTACATTTGAATTGTTGATCCAGATTATCAGCATACTCTCAAAATTTGTCACTTTGTCTCATTTCCTACATATAGTTTAATTTTATTTACTAATATGCATAACAATTAATTAACAAAGATTAACATGTTTAAGTAGAAATAAATTTATTAAAACTTATATAATTAAAGAAAAAAAACAGATTCAACCAAACAAAATAAATAAAACTAAGCAGATATCAGTATTGATCTTGGTTATGGGTGCATATATGATCATGGATGAATTTTCATAATGATCATGATGAATGAAAGGCTTGGGTTGAATATGAGTTGATTCTATTTTTACCTAACAATTTGAAGCAAAAACCTCTGATTATTTTATTTTATTCAAATTATGAAAATGGTCACTTTGCAAAACAAGGGTAATGCTGCATATTGTGACTACCCATGAGGTTATTCAGGAGATCTAGGGCTTGTTTGGTAGAACTTCCATTTTCAATTTTCTTTTTATGATTTATAAAATATTTGTAAATGAAATAAAAAAATGGTATGCTGTTAACATATTCTCATTTTCAAAGAATTTTTTTTTTTGATTGCTTTGTTTCCTTCATTTTGTTGTCTTTCCCCATCCCCATCTTCTTCTTTTTGCCTCAGAGTTGGGTTTTTTTTGTTAGATCTCTATGATTCTATGTGTGTTCCCAAAATGATCCATCTGCTACTTGCACGTACTCATGTTTTCTTCTTGTTAATTGTGGAGCTTATATTTATTTTCAGTGTGTTCTGGTCTAATACTGCTAGCATGGTTACCAAAATTAAAAAGATTATAATTAATTTGATAAAAAGTACAAAAAAATTAGAGAGAGAAAGAGTAAAGAAACTTTTTTAGGAAACCTCATAAGAGATGGCTATTGATGGTGTAATCTGTGAGCTACCATGCCATGTGAAATCTGGTGCAGATTATATACTTAAAGTCTTTTTTGTTATTTGTTTTTTTCTCCTAAATTTTATTTTGTTTGTTAGATCCCAGTATTTTTAAATTTTAATTTTAGAAACAATTTCAAAAATCAGTTCTTCAAAATTATCAATCTTACATTGTTTAATTTTAAAACTAAAAATTAATTTAAATAATGTAACAAAATATGCCCTAAATAATCTTCCATGCATATAAAAATGAAGATAAAGATGAAAAATTAACACAAAAAAATTAATTCAAGAAATGTTGAGAAAACCACAAAACAAGGAATAAAACGAAGCAACCTACAGAGAGATAAAGAAGAGTTGAAGTTATTGAACATGATGAAATGTTAAGGACTGAAGAACAAATTCGCCAAAAAGAAATGTGGTAGATGAGTAGTTTATTAGATAGATGATAGAGAGAGGACAGTAGATGAGTAGTTTCCACAAGATAATTTAATAAAAACAAAATGAGAGTTGAGTAGAAAGTGGAAAGAATAATGGGTCATCATGAGCCATCATTAGTCATAGTAATAATTAAAAAACATTTATGATCAAACATGATAATTTGCTCTGCACATGGTCTGGGAGCACATAATGAATTTTTCACCCGAATTTTTAAAAAATTCGATTAATACACGTTTTATACTTTTTAGATTTAAAATATGTGAATTATTCTGAATATTTAAAAAATACACAAGTATAATTGTAATGCCCCACTTTTCCCAAGCGCGCGTTACCTCGAGATTTCGGAAACAAAATCAAACACACAACATAAATCTCTCGATGTACATACTCTCATCATAATCATTTCCCGACAATCCAGATTATACCTTCTCAGCATATCAAAATTTAAAATTTATAGACTAAGACAGGTATTATCAATCACATCAGCGGAAGCAAGATTGAAACCTCAATGATATATAACTGACAATTCCTTTTATAGAAAAAAATCGAATCGATGTTTCACATGAAAATATTGAAATATTATATAACCTCTGAACATCGCTATGAAATCTAAACATAGCAGCTACATCTCGATGATATTATTTCCCTTGGCACTACTACTTTCACCTGGAACGTTTGAATATTTCAGGGACAAAGTCCAAATTAGATGCTGAATCATCTAAGTGAGAGTTCAAAAATATTTTCATGAATATATGCAAAATCATATATAAAACCGACAAATCCTGACATGCACCAGCCTAAGAGAATCCCACGTAGCACTTAGCCCTAACCGGGGAAAATACAATCTCTTTAAAGGCGATACGACCACATCAACCCATTGACAAACACAATCCTGCTTAAGAGAGACAACCTCGACATATGAACCTAGGAATCACCCCATTGTCATTATTAGGCATTACGCTCCTACTCAAAAGCATTTCAAACCCAACGCAACCTTAGCCCCAAGAGTATCACATCAGCACTATCCCCGGAATCAACGACACCTCAGTATTAATGCTATTGCTCAAAGGATCCTAGGGTGGTGTCCACTTTCAGCCTGCCACTTGAGCCAACAACCGGAGTGGTCTCTACTCTCAGCCCTCCCACTTGAGTACCGTAAGGTGAAGTCCGTCTCAACCCCGTCCCAAGTGGGTCACCTAACATTAATCCTTGGTACGCATCCCGAGTGTTGTCACTTAGGGCTACGCCACAGGTTACCAACCCACGTCTCACATGGACAACACATAACATGCCAATGCCGAAAATCATAACATGCATAACTTAAAATCAACATTTTGATGTATACAATCTATCGTACGAAATTTAATGCATGTGTAAATAACCGTTTGGACAAACCATCGCAATAAACCAAGCCATAGGGATGAACACTCACAGTAAACCATTCACATGCTACTATAAGTCTTTTCAGGTAAAACTACTCACCTTTAGACGCAACTCAGATTTTCTCGAAAAGCGTGCCCGACCTTGTTTCTCGTGCCAGGCGTACTACAGTTCAATCTCGAGCCTCAATGATACCCTAGACATCATATGTATTCAAAGGAAAATCAATATCTATTTTCTCAATTTTCTCATAATTTTTCTCTAATTTCTTCATATTTTTCTCTTGATAATTCCAAATAAATACCTATTCAATCATTTTTCTAAATTTTTCTCTACAAAAATTCATAAAACAATATTTATAAGTCTCTGGAATTTTCTAAAAATTTTCCAGATTTTCTCATATTTCTCAAATTTTCATAATTACTTTTCCTTGAGAAAATTTATTTCTCCTTGATTTCCTTCGAATATCCTCCATGAAAAATCACCAAAACTCATAAAATAAATTCTTTATCCTTTTGGAGTATTCTCATAATTTTATAAAATCCCCTCGTATTTATTTTCCATTTACCTTTCCTTTCAAAAATCCAAAATAATTATCTCCTCAAGAAATTTTCAAGATAAAAAATAAAAAATAAACTATTCCTTTTTATTGAATTTCTGGATATTTTTCTAGAATTTTATTTTCTTTAATTCTATTTTTTTTCGAATTTTCTATATTTTCAGCATTTAAAAAATACAAAAAATATCTCTGGTCATCTTCTCCAGCGACGGCACACCGGAAAATTGAAACGACGACACTAGGCTGTTCTTCTCCCTTAGTCAATCCTAATGGTACCCATCTTGCTCAGAAAAAACCACCGGAAGCCTTTCGATTTGGCCGAAAACAGCCGGCCCTAGCTGCCCGCCACCGAACTCCGACAAACCAAATTGACCCTCAATTCGAACTCCGATTGACATGAAACTTTTCAGATTAACTTCCCATAGCCTTGTGACCAAAAGCCCCTTATTAGATCCTTCGATTGATCACTTTACAACCCGATTTAACCATTCCCGCAATATGTATATATAGGTGGTCGAATGTATACATGCGAAAACAGCCTCTATATTATTCCAAAAACTCTCAAAATTCTCAAAATTGCTTCTCACAACCCGGGGAACAAAATCCCCTTATCCCCGACCTCTGATTCGCTCCCAAATGTGAGAAACCCGAAATAAAATCTTTGATGCAAACCCTCACCAAAACTCGGCTATTTATAACCAAATTCGTCCGTTTTTCCAACCAATCAGAGGCTGTTGCTTCGCCTTTACGCGACCTTGGCCATGCCCTGTCAAGGAACAGCTGCAAATCTCCAGATTTTTTTGGCCACAAATCACGGTCAGGTCTATCATTTCTGAGCAGATTTTTTGAAAATTACAGTTTGACCCTAATGAAATTTTCTTTTGCATTTTGGTCCTTATCCTCAAGCCGTTGATCTTCCTAGCACCATCACTAAGACCCTCAAGATTAGTACTTCTCATTTCTTCCTGAAAACTTTCAAAAAATTACCGTTTTGACCTCTCTCGGGCAAATTTAGAAAATTACACTTAGGTCCGATTGATCGTTTTGACCCTAAATCCACTCGATTCAACCCGAAATCACTTAAGGGTTGTTCTATACATAAAATATTAGTTCTTGACATGCTCCGTTGACTTTTTGGATGTCTCTTACGTCGATTCGATTTTCTCAGCCCGGTCGACAGCTGTACCGAAAACTGTTCTCGATCCAATTTCTTTTATCACCAAAAATCATAACCTATATTATTTGATGATGCTATACCATTTTTCTTAATTATCTAGGGTCCGAGGTACTTCCTTCGGTCGATTCGACAATTTATTTTACTTTTAAGCCCACTTTTCGGTATTTTAAATTTATCTAAATTACGCGGTGACTTCACACAGATATGAGGTATTATAATAATACTTTTAATAAAAATATGGAATAATTCCCATATAATACGTGAATAATTAACCGAATTGCTAACAACACTAAGATGATATAATGATAATAATAATAATAAATTTATCCAAACATAAAAGTGTAATTGTTAAACAATAATCTCTTTTTGGGATTATCGCGTAACTTCAAAAAAAATCAATGGACAAAAAAAAAAAATTAAATTTGGGTTTAGTTGGCAACAAAACCTGGTGACCGGGTTGGTTGCCCACCAAACCTAATAACCGGGTTTCGTTGCTCACTAAACTCGATTTTAAATTTTTTTATTTTTCTTATAAATTAATGAGTTCCATTAACATTAAAATGATGTTTTTTGATGTAATGATAATAATAATAAATTTATCCAAAAATAAAATATAATTTTTAAATAGTAATATTTTTTTGAGGCTATCACGTAACTTGAAAAAAAATCAATGGACAAAAAAAGAAAAAGGCCTAAAATTTAAAATCAGGTTTAATTGGCAACAAAACCTGATTTTAAACCGAGTTTTGTTGCCCACTAAACCCGATTTTAATTTTTTTTCTATAAATTAATGGATTGCATTAGTACTAAAATGATGTCTTTTGATGTAATAATAATAATAATAATAATAATAATAATAATAATAATAATAAATTTATTCAAAAATAAAAGTATAATTTTTAAATAGTAATATCTTTTTGGGACTATCGTGTAACTTGAAAAAATTAATGGATGAAAAAAAATTCTAAAATTTAAAATCAGCTTTAGTAGGCAACAAAACCTGGTCACCGAGTTTGGTTATTTTTTTATTTTTTTATAAATTAATAGGTTATATTAGTACTAAAATGATGTCTTTTGATGTAATGATAATAATAATAAATTTATTTAAAAATAAAAATATAAATTTTAAATAATAATCTCTTTTTGAGACTATCGCATAACTTGAAAAAAATCAATGGACAAAAAAAAAAAAAGCCTAAAATTTAAAATCAGGTTTAGTGGGCAATAAAACCTGATCACCAGGTTTGGTGGGTTGGGGTTTGTTGGGATTTGGGTTTAGTGTTTTCAATTTGTGAAGGCTATTTTGATCTTTTAATGTTTTTATTTTTATTTTAAATTTTTAAATAAAGAGTGAATGTGACATATTAGATGGCAGGGTCATAAGCAGTAAAGTGGGTATAACATGCAATTAATTTGTTTGGGAATGATAAAAACAATTTTCTTTCAAAAAAAGGGTTAGAAACGAATTTTCGAGTTGGGGTGGTTAGTTTGTGCAATTTCCACTTCTTAATGAACCAATAAGAAATTCACATATCCCTCTCCAGTTTGATGTATGGCATGTTGGCATGCTTTCCCCAACCAAGAAAAGGGTGGGGAAATGACCAAGTATTCTCATCATTATCGTTCATTAAGTCTCAATTCATTCGTTCATCTAAAGCAGGATATATTATAACCAACCCTGGCCATCTCCAGAATATGAAAATGTTCTGTTTCTAAATCAGGAGCAGATGTAAGGCGGGGGGGGGGGGGGGGGGGGGCGGTGCGGTGTGGGTGTGCCAGCCCCAACTGAACAGTAATTTATATATAAACCAGACAGCCTAACCCCCCAACTAAACATTACTTTGCCCTCAACTAAATATTATTATATAAGTTTATTACATTAATTTTTTTAATTTTCAATCCCTGTGCTCTAAATTCCTAGATACGCCCCGTTTCTAATCCCTCTGGCAAGCTCTTGTAAACTAAGAGTAAAGCTATTCGACGTATCAGAATGCCCACCAAAGTGTCACTTAAGAGAAAATTACAAATTTAGTCACTATTGTAAGTATAAATATACCCTCAATATATATGAACCCTCAACTCATCTTTCTCTCTCTCATTCTCTCCCATGCTTCTTCCTTTCTGTTCATACTTTTTCCCCCTTCTCTCTCTTTCCCGCCCGTGCGACCGACCTTCCCCTATTGCAGCAGCTCTGGCCCTCTCTCCCTCTTTTCCATAGCGCGTATATATTGGCCTCGATCTAGAAAGAGGTAAGTCTTCTAAATGTATTTGTGTTTGTTTGAATCTTTAAGTTTAGATCTACGGAGTTTTGGCCGTTGGATCTTGTTGGTTTTTGGGTATGTTAGTCGATGGGGATAGGGGTGTCGGGTGGTCGCCTCTGATCGTCGGAAACCATCGGCCACGGTGGCTGGTGGCGACTGGCAGTTCGTATATAAACGTTATTGGGTTTGGTCGAATCTTTAAGCTTAGATCTATGGAATTTTCGTCGTACGTTGGATCTTGTTGGTTTTTGGGTATGTTGGTCGATGAGGATAGGGGTGTCGGGTGGTTGCCTCTGATGGCCGAAAAACACCGGCTACAGTGGCCGGTGGTGGCTGCAGTGTTTTTTTAAGTTTGACCGAAAATTAAAAATCAGATCTACTAAAATCTAACCGTTAAATCTGTCCCTTTTTTTGTATGTTAACTCTCTTCACTTTGTGTTTCTAATGATACAATCTGATTGTTAGAAGCTTCGGCCGGCGGTGGTCGTCGGCAGTGTTGGTGGTGGCGATTGTGACTTCCATCTGTATATACATACATATATTTATGTATTTTCTTTTGTAATGATTTTAATTTATATTGTAAATGTTGATATTTAATTATGAATTTGTATTCAAGATGTTGAAGTTAATATTGAATTTGTTATCTTTTAATATTGTGAAGGTTAAAATTAAATTGAATTAGTTAAAATTTAAATGTTAATAAATTGAATTAGTTTGTATTTATTTTGTGAACCTTTTGAGTTAAAATTATTAAGTTTATTTAAGAATTGAATGGTAAGTAGCTGTTAATTTTATTTAAATTTAGGTATTTAATAATATATATATTTTAAATTTATATTAAATAAAATTTTAATAATAATTAAATAATTTCATGTGATACATAAAGATTGAGTTGTATTCTCTTAATTTTTTTAATTAAATGGAGAAACACCACGAGGGATATTAAAGACTTGTCCAAAAATTTGTTCATCTAGGTTTGTCTCTACTTTAATTTACCAAATTATGCATCTCTCTTTACTAAAATTTTTATTCTTTTAAAAATTTTATTTAGTATTAAGATTTCATAAATTATATATACATATACATAGTTAAAATATTACTAAATCATAAAAAAAAAAAATATTTTTTAAATAAATAACAGACCTACCAATTCATTCCCCACTTTGATGGTAGACTAATAGTACGTTTACTCCTTACAAATACTTTTTGTGTTTTGGTAAATAAAAAGTTAATTAAAAACATCTTTTCTTTGGTTTAAAGTAAGTAAATTAAGAAATTACTTAAAAAAAAGATGAAGATGAATCCACGCCCTGATGGGCGAATGTGAATATGGATGAGGCGTGGCTATTTATTTTTAATAAAGTATACGATATATTTTAAATATTAATTTACTATGTAATTATTACATCACCTACACAAAAATCGTTTTCACCGTAATATAAGCAACTTTCACATTAATATAAATTTATTTTAAAATACAAATTAATTTATTTTATTAACATTTAAATTTAAACTAATTCAATTTATTAATATTTAAATTTCAACCAATTCAATTTTAATCTTCACAATATTCAAAAATAAGAAATTCAATATTAACTTCAACATCTTCAATACAAATTCATAATTAAATATCAACATTTACAATATAAATTAAAATCATTACAAAAAAGAAAAAGAAAATATATAAATATATGTATGTATATACAAACGGAAGTCACAACTGCCGCCATTATCACTGCCAGTGACCACTGCCGGCCGAAATTTCCAACGATCAGAACCTATCATTAGAAATACAAAATTAAGAGAGTTAACATACAAAAAAATGGAATAGATTTAACAATTAAATTTTAGTAGATCTGATTTTTAATTTTCGATCAAACTTAAAAAAATATTGTCAGCCACCACCGGCCACCGTAGCCGGTGGTTTTCGGCGATCAGAGGCAACCACCCAACACCTCTATCCCAATCAACTAACATACCCAAAAACCAACAAGATCCAACGGTGAAAACTCCATAGATCTAAGTTTAAAGATTCGGCCAAACCCAATAACGCGTATATATATTTGCTGATAAAACTAAAGACTTACCTGCTTGTAGATCGGGGCTAAAACGAGCCCAAGGGATGCTGAAGATGCTGTTGCACGAGGCTGGGGAGAGAGAGATGGCCGGAACTAGCCCAAGGAACGCCAGATGCTTGGTCGGACGGACATGAAAAAAAGAGAGAGAGATGGCCTGAATGAGAGACAGGAACGAGCCTACTCGAAGGAAAGCATGGGAGAGTGAGAGAGACAGAAAGCTAGACTGAGAGGGAAGGAAGTTCACGCAGAGAAAATGTGTGTGAGAGAGAGAGAGAAAAAAGTGTGATAGCGAGAGAGAGGAATTTGAAATTTAAAATTTGAAAATTTGCTATTCTATCTTAATTGAAAATATCACAATATTTTGTATTAAAATATCGTGATTACTCCTGAGTGGCACTTCGGTGGGCATTGTGATGGGCCGGATAGCATTACTCCTAACCTAATCCTCTTTGTTCTACAAAATATGAGCTCTAGTCAAGGTTATTCTACAAAATCTTCCAATGGCTTTGGATTTCCCTGGATGCTTCAAAATTCAGGTTTCAACCAAAAAGCAATGGCAGTCAGATATGGTTCCCACTCCAAATTTCATTTGGCCAGATATCTACAGATACTGAAAACGACAATTAATTGTTAACGTGTACCGATAAACATCTATGAAAAGGAGGATTGAGTAATCGACACATACAAGATGCTTCTTCATCGGAAGAAACTTGTTTGAATTATAGCCTCGCCAAATTCATTTCTAACACAAAACGATATTCCTAAAACCAAAGTTCATACAGTGAGAGAATTCAGAACAAGAAGAGGATGCTTGGATGAAGAGAAGAGAAGCCAACTGTGCCCTTCACTTCCGATTCGGTTTATCGGAAGGGATCGAAGCTCCGGTCAAGTCAACCAAATTCAACGCATCGTGAATGACTTTCAGATAAAGCAAAAGCGTGGCGCTCACGTGCGGCTTCCCTCCGACCACCGTCTAACGTAGCTGATCAGGACGATCGCAGTAAAGGGTGTTCAAGTTCGCTCCGGCAAGGCATATTGACTTAGCGAGTCGGGGGAGCGTTGATTTTTATTTTTTATTTTTTATGTGTTGAAATTTTGATTTAAATTAAAAATTCGATTTATGTAAGACCAAAAATTAGTTATAGTTATTAAATATTAATAATATATTTAAATTATATTTTATAATAATTAATAATATTAAATATTAATAATATCTAAAGTAAAAAATACATAATACATATAATATTATTTTAAATTTTATATTAAAAATAGAAAAATAACGACCAAAGCTGTCTAATTCTATCCAAATCGAATAAATATCTCTACATAAAAATCTAGATTGATTGGCCCCATTTAGAGTTAGATTTCGGCCCGTTACATATTGGAAGCTCGTAACATATTAACAAAATATTTTGGGAGATAAATAAAAAATATTTGATATTTTAAATATTTTTAAATGTCAAATATCTAGGTAATTTTGGGAGATCATAAATACAAAATTGTATTTAACATTTAAAATTATAATTAAATTTTTATCAAACAGTTAAAAATTAGAAATTTCTTCTTGCATTCTTTGACTAAACAACATGCGAGAGGTATATGTTTTCATAATTTCCGTGAATTCTTTTTCAATATATATAGGGCATGTTTTCATTCAATTTCTTCCCTCAGTTTAATACAAATTTAAACAAAAATATTATTTAGACACTTATTTATAATATTTTTAGTAATATTTATATATAACATATTCATATGCATTGGTGGACAAGTATATGACTTATTATGTCATCTTGTATTGATCATAAATCATTTTGATCGTTTCACAATTTAGTCTTTCCTAAACTATCATCAATTGCCCTTAATTCAAGAAATATTAGAAATAATGTTATGTATTAATCTATTATATATATTGTGTGTCGTATTAAAATAAATATATTGTATAATAATATAAAATATGATCCCAAATGTCGAATAATACGTCATGCATGAATCATGATACGACCATGACCGAGAAAAACATCCAATATTGCATTCATATTGATTTGCAGAGAGAAGCTTCAGACAAAGTTCAGCCACTGAATTGCATATGAGAAGAGTACTGAATTAATCAAACAACACAATTAAGCTTGTATATATTAATTAATTTATTAACATATAACGTGTAGAACACAACAGATCACACCGACGTCGCCTCCATACATATAGCCGAATCCGATGCCGATGGAAAGAGAGCTAGCTAGGTGTTCATCATCATGTGGATTCAAGAGGCTTTGGAGAACACTACAAAAAAAAAGGTCTTTAACGAGAGGAAAACTAGTCGTTAAAAGTTGATTTCCCGTCGTTAAAGAGTTTTAACGACAGAAAAAATCCCGTCGTCGCCCGTCGTTAAAACTACCGTCGTTAATATAAATAGTGAGAGGCAAAAGTCCCGTCATTAAAAATAATAACGACAACGAATATTTCCGTCGCTATAACAATGTGTATGGTCGTTGAAAATATTATTAACGATGGATATTTCCGTTGTTAATGCAATATTTATCAATCACTAAATATAATATTAACGATGAATATTCCCGTCGTTATTGTAATATTCCCCAATCACTAAACATAATCTAAACGACAAATAATCTTGTTATTATAACTATATATATATATATTTTCCGATCATTAAACATAATATCAACGATAAATATTTCTGTCATTATATTTATATTTATTTGTCATTATTACCATTATTACAATTCTAATGACTATTTTTACTATTATATAAAAATTTATTTTGTACCTATTAACTTTGGCAAGAGAAATACTAATAATAAAAATGTGATTCTCAATGAATTTAATAAAAACAAGATATATATAAAATATTATCATAGACGTTGATTATGTACTAATTACAATCATCTTAAAAACTTCCATACGTCCACAATCATAGAAATGAGGGAGAAAAAAACAATATGGGTTTCATATTATCCTAATCTCTCCCTATAATCAAAATAAAAAAATTGTTACAAGTGTCGTTAGAATCCATGTATTATAGTCACAACCAATATCAAGTGTTCCCTGCTGGACTTGTATCTTCAAGTACCTACAAATTGCAAAGAAAAAATCATATTATTCATCATCCTCCGAAATAGTAGTACTAAATTTCTAACATTAATTATTCATTCAGCTCAAGTGTCTAAAAGCATACGTCACAATGAAACTTCTCTGCAAGTGAGATTTGAGTTAAGCAGTGGAGCATGAATGGATAACGTTAGTACGAGCTGAGAAACCATAACACAATGCACTTGTCAAAACCCCAGCTGCTCAATATTAAGCAAATATCTTCTGAATTCAACCCTAGGAGCAACAAATATTCAGTTTGACTAGGTAAACTATCTCAGCAGCCTTTTTGGTGGGACCAATAATAGCTAGGAGTCTCATAAAGAGATTAGAATTAACTATAATAGGTGCATTCCCACGTTCCTTGAAAGATTTCAAGTTTCAACATATAAATGGTACAAGGAAATAAATGACTACAGGAAAAAGGCATAGTATCAAGGACATATAAGAAGATACATTTCAAATCAACAACAACAAGCAGAAAGCCTTTACCCACCAGACAGGACCCCTGTTTCTAAAAATACAGAAATAAACAAACATGAACACACATAAAGACTTGCAAACTTATATGTTGAAGACAAAGTGACCCGACTATGTTACCAAGTAAAAGCATGCCAAAGCAAATCTACTTTTATACATAAAGAAAGAAAAAAAATCAAAAACAAGTCTGAAAAATTATATGAAGAAATGAAAAGAACGATAACAAAAGAAAGAAAACAAACAAAAACAAGACCAAAAAATTATAGGAAAAAATGAAAAGAACAATAACAAGGAACAACTATATGACTTCTTGATATATTTCAAGAACGCATATATTTATCCTAAAAATGTATATGGTTGCATATGTAGTGTTACCTTGTGTTTGATGATGTTATTGTTGTCTTAATATAGGTTTTCAAGGCTGCCACTCACTCGGTGGGGGATCAGGTTCTGCGACAACTATTTTATGTTTTATGTAACTTTTCAAGTCAATTATTTTTCTGTTTGTTAGTTGTGCAACAAAGATGGGTGGTCTAACCTTTTGTTTTGCTTTATTTCTACTAGCAATCGATCTAATAGTGTTTGCTATGGAGGTTTCCCACAATAATAGGGCTATTACTATTGATGGCGAACGAATAATTTACTTTCTGGTTCCTTTCACTACCCGAAAACCACTCCACAAGTACGCTATTACATTATTGTTCCATTCAATTTTTCATTTCTAACTGTCTTATTGTTATTAATTTACGTAACATAAACTTGAAAGAAACGACTATGCATGCATGCAATACTTTTTACAAGCTTATTAGTTCATTCAAATGTTAAGAGTTGTAAAATACTGTGCAACAACTGTCATATCTGTTGAAGCATAAATATTCAAATATCAAGAGAGACTACTCCTAGCCTTGCCACTAACTGTGTATCAGCATTACACAGTGAGTTGTTTGAGCTTGGTGCTTGTTATTTTTTGTAATACATATTTTGAGATTGGATATTAGTAATATGTTGTTTTGAGGATATAAATTCTATGTATTAGATGTTGCCAAAATGTTTTGGGAGTTGCTGAATGTTTCACTATTGAGTTGGTGCTTGTTATTTTTTGTAATAGTTGTAACTTGCAAGCTGATTGCATTCATGTTGTTATGTTAGTTTGGATTTTATTTTAATGATGATCTATTCACATGGCATTCCCATGTTCCTTGAAAGATTTCAAGTTTCAACATAGAAATGGTACAAGGAAATAAATGACTACAGGAAAAAACTATAGTACCAAGGACATATAAGAAGATACATTTCAAATCAGCAGCAACAAGCAAAAACTCATTTCTAAAAATACAGAAATAAACAAACATGAGCACACATAAAGACTTGCAAGCTTATATGTTGAAGACAAAGTGACCCTACTATGTTACCAAGTAGAAGCATGCCAAAGCAAATCTACTTTTATACATAAAGAAAGAAAAAAAAATCAAAAACAAGTCTGAAAAATGATAGGAAGAAATGAAAAGAACAATAACAAAAAAAAAAAGAAAACAAACAAAAACAAGACCAAAAAATTATAGGAAAAAATGAAAAGAACAATAACAAGGAACAACATTTTTGCATGTTCTTGATTCAATGTAAATGCTAAAGTCAACTTAGGTTATTTATTCTCACCCCATACTCCTATCATATCTTTATCAACCCCTTGCCTACATAGCAAAAGCAAGAAGGGTATTGCATGCATACCTATTCTCATCTGTGTCAGCATACACAACATATCATTATGAACACATCAATAAGTTCCATAAAAACATGAATACATTAATCCCATGATTAATACTACCTCTACTCAATAATCAATATTGTTTGTGATTAATTAACTTCACCATTAATCTCATGTATAGAAGGTTTAAGAATGTCATACCTATTTAATAAGAAGTTGCCGAAAAACCTTCATATAGTCTAGCTTTGAACATTGTCCTGCAAATATTTAAATTATTTAGTAAAGAAAAAAAAAACTTTAGGATCAAAAGTAATCATGTCTCTAAAAATAGACTTACATCATAAAATAATAAGAAAAAAAAATCCCTACATAAAGTGAATAGAATCTCATGTGAAAAAAGGCACACAACCAAGGAAACATGAAAACTAAGAAAAATGTATCAATGACTTCAAAATAATAGAACCTCATCAACATCTTCATCAACAAAAGATGGAGAAAATTCAGTTGAAGCATTTGGGTTTTGTTGTATCACAGATTCAATCCTTCGCAATCTTTCTTCAAACTCTACAATGCGCCTCTTTAGGATGCGATTTTCTTCATCCTTGTCATTAAGTTTAGTTTGAAGCTCTTCCATCCTCTTTTTACTAGTAATTAAAAAACAGTTAACAAATATTATATGCACACTATGTTAAACTAAGATTCCCTACCATTATGGACATAGCATGATTGAACACCCTTATACAAATAGTAATTAAGATCAGCACCATTATTAATCCTGAGACTCAACACCCTTATACTATTAGCATGATTACACATCTAATGCATGAAATTCATTTTGCTGTTGATCCACATGGTGGCTCAAAAAAACAGGTAAGTCTATTTGTTTTGCTTCAAGTTGGCAAGAGATTTATGGTCTTCTAGATGTCAGCTAATTTTCCTGCTCAGAATTGGTATGTATTGCTGTCTAACTCTTAGGCACATCAAATGGAACATGCAATTTCTTTTAATATAGGCATGTTTACATTTTAAGCTCACTTTTTGCAAGTAGTTATTCCACTAGCAAGTTCATATTTCTCAGTTAATTCTTGTTGGAATTCACTGCATTGATTTGTTGTTTTTTGTCTACTTTATGATGTCATGAATCTTAAATGTTACAGTCATGCCTCTGTTACACTGCTGAAATCCAATTACTTTTTGGGAAATTGAAGGACATTGAACAATACGTACTTCAGCTAATTCTATGGCATTACAGGCACTGGATGATATCCTTGAGCTACAAAAGCACTTTCCTATAAAATGGTCTCCAATGAGACAACGATTAACATTACCAGTACAAAAGCTTTCTTCTATTATGGAGAAATTTAGTTTCTGGAATGCTAGTGTGGTTTCAAAGGATGAATCTGGAAGTCAACTTTTCATTGTAAGTATAGAGACATGAACCCATACCAGCAGCAACAATTTTTATGCTAGGATTAAAGTAGTTTTTGGCTTCTTGCTTCCTTGGTCATTCAAGTTTTGATATAAGGTTACTTGATTTTCATCTGACAAATTCAACAAAGTGATACTTCCCTTGTTCCCCTTAACAGGGCATGTACAAAAAAGGGGTAGAGTAAGCTTAATAATGCTGGTGCTTGGAATGAGTGTTCTTATGAATCGGAAGAAAGAAGATCGAACTTCTTTGGTTAATAATTTGTTTAGTATATCAGTTGATATTTATTGATTTGTTCCTACCTGGTTGGTTGAACTAGCTACAACATGTGTTTCCTTACTTTATGGTACACACAACATAGTATGATCTATGTATTCACACAGAAGAAAATGATGCACACGAACTTCTTTTTCTTTCTTTGAGAAGACAAAAAAAAATGAAATAATAATAACACAAATACATTGCATAAATACGTCTATATTAATTGGATTGGATCTGTCACTACAATCATTTATATGACACTAACACATCATTAAGTTGTATGTATGATTAGTAAACTGGCAAGTTTCTTGTTCTTTTGTCCATGCCTATTTAACTATTTATATACATATGTATATGGATATAAAAAATGAGTGTTCCATCTCATGTATAGAGTTACAATATAAATAATGGCTCTAAAATACTAACAGCTTGCATCTCAACAAGATAGCCCACCTTATTTCCCCAAGGACTAGCATATGGACAAAAAAAAGGCACAAGTGTTTTACTATAGGAATTCAAGCTGTCAAGGGACTATAACTACTATACCAAAAACCCATTACAAGTGTTTTACTGTAAGAATTCAAATACATATAAAAAATGTGAAAGATTCTTATATAAAAAAAAGAAACAATATTTTCCTACAGCCCTCGCCTTGCAAGATCGAAATAAATCAACCTATTGCAAAGCAACAGAAATTGATGGAATCATCAAGTCAACAGATAGTTGTAGTCTACCATAGCACCAGGGATTCTAGCAAAATTCAATGCCCAGATTACAAAGAAAAGCTGAAGTAGACACAACAAGTAAACACTCAAGCAATCATTTAACTACACAGGGTGAAACAGAATTCAACATTTTATAATAATCACAACTACTAGTTCTTTTCTATTTCAGGATTCAAAATTTTTATATCATCATTCAGGTCTCTAATGCTAGAAATGTGTGACACACTCACTGATCAAAAAAGATGATTACTCAATGCCATTTCATCCCTCTATCCAACAAGACACTGCCAAATGTCCATTTAAAAGAAGCAAAATTTGTCAAAAAGATTGTGTAACTGGATTTTAATTTACATTGTTAAAATCTTGACCTCCAATTCTTATAAGGGGTTAAGCTAACATTATCATTTTTTTTACTCCACCTGTCTTCAGAGATTGTAGTATTGAAAGAGAAATGAGATTCTGTATTTCAAGTTAATGCCTATTAGTTTCTGTTTCTGTGTTCATTGATTTTGCATTCGACGAGAAGAAACTAGACATATTTAAGAGGCATTGAGAGAACAAGTAGCTAGATTAGATATTTTTTCGAGCTTAATTTTTTTAGTACATTTCTGAACGTGGATTCTTCATAATGGATTTTACAGTTGTCAACATGGGAAACAAATTTGGAGCCATTTTTATTGTACTTCTGGAAACTTTTCTTTCGTTCCATACAAGCTTGTCTGCGTTGAGTGACGGAGTGATTAGAGTTGGACTACAGAAGAGGAAGCTTGACCAAATAATCAGGGTTGGTAAGCAAATTGACACAAGGGAAGGACTTTCAGGTGCTTCAAGAAAGTCTCGTCATTGTGGTAACATGGGAGACTCTGAAGCTGATATTAATGCACTAAAGAACTATATGAATGCCCAGTGAAAACAAACTCAATTTCACTTCCAATAATTAAGCTAAAGGCCACTCCAAGCCAGATTCTTTCTAGAATTCCTATGACTCTCACTCTCTCAGGAAACTTGTTTTGGGCCCCACATCAAGGAAAAAGTCCAGCCAGAGAAAAATAGTTTTAACAAAGCAAAGATAACTAACTATACTAGACAGAACAATCCAAAGAAAATTTCAAGCGAAGATAACTAACTATACTAGACAGAACAATCCAAAGAAAATTTCTCTTGAATTTTATGTGAGGGGATTCTTGAGATTCCAATCACCACAAACCTTCCAGGGTCCCTGAAATAAATGAAAAAAAAAAAACTAATTCAAAGATATGGTCGTAGTGATCCATATTTGGTGTTATGGGTGTAGAGTTCGAATACGGTGTCCGTTTTTAGCCCATAATATATGCTTTTGGGGTAGCTCGACGAGCCGGATTGAACTAGTGGCCTTGCCGCTACTGTTATCATGTTTTAGCCATTTTAAATTGCCTTTTATGATTATTTATGATTTCTTTATTTTACGTTTGATATAATCATGCTTTTTTTAACACAAAGCAAGCCAGCAACTTAAGACTTATCTTTACACATAGTGTATATATATATATATATATATAAGATTAGGGATACAGAAAAATAAAAACAAAATAAGGTCTCAATCAGAAAACAAAAATAAAGAAATTGACAGAGACAAGCCTAACAACATAAACCCTCAAAATCAACCACAATTGTATAAACCAAAAAGTAATAGTTAGCTAGGGTTTAGCTACACATACAAAAGGATGAACGATTCTAATAACTGAGTATCTAAATATTGAAACTGAACAAAAGGAAAGAACCCATATCCGAACTGATTGACCGAACTGATTGAGATCCGAACAATGAACCAAAAGAAAACTTGGAGATGAACCAAAAGAAAACTTGGAGGAGCGGTAGAGAAACTTACGCAAAACCAAGATCAACGACGACACTGGAAATAGCCATATGCAGGAGCTTCGATCGTCGATTGATAGATAGGGATTGACGGGAAGAAGGCGAAGTTGGTAGAGGGTAGTGCGATTTGGATTGGCGGGATTTGGATTCGACGGGAAGAGGCAAGAGTTGGACGCGCGGGAAGGATGAGGAATGAGGGAAGGGCTCTGTTAACTAATAAAAAGGGTTTGGAAAATTTACAATAAAAATTAAGAAAACGAATTCTAAGATGAAGTGTTAAAAGATAAATTAAGAAAAAAAAATAATAAGAAGGGTTTAAAAAACTAATAAGAAGGGTTTAAAAAAATTAAGATGAAGTGTTAAAAAGATAAATTAAGAAAAAAAATATCTAATTAAGGTCATGGGTATATATTTGGCAAAAAATATTGAAATTAATTTTTTAGGCTCAATAACGATGGGACTTTTAATTAATAGTGAGAAATTTATATATCCTTCGTTAAAAGATTAATTTTATACCACATTTAACGAGAGTATAAATAATCTCTCGCTATAATCATAAAAATTATGTTTTTAGCGACGGGATATTTGTCCTCTCATTAATTTTTTCTCGTTAAAAGTCATTTTTTTTGTAGTGGAAGGCATGGACTTGGATCTCTTGAACGCGGCAAGCGAGCTAGACCTGTGAAACCTGCACCTGAACGAGCCTTGATGAGTCGTCGGCGAACACAGGCAGTGGCCGCCGACGCCACCTTTCGGCGAACTCACTGCAGCATCCGCCTTGCTCTTCTTCGGAGACGCCTCGGTAACACTGCTGATGCTTCCATTGGAGGCCATCGCTCGCTCGATCGATCTCTCTTCGATCTCCAACGCAATCTAGAAATTAACCCCTAATTAATTATCATAAACCTAGCTAGGCCTCTCTCTCTCGCTCGCGCTCTATGTTATATATATATATATATATATATATATATATATGAGGTCAGGACTGGCAAAGGCAATCAAGTGGCACTGCTTCGCTCTCTATTCCTTTTGCGACTGTCCAACCATCCATGTCTCTCTCTTAATATTGGCATTATCAATAAATAAAAATAATATGTTTTTTTTAATAAAGAAATATGTATTTACACGTGATTATAGAGCGCGAAATTAATTCTTCCATCGAGAAATAAATAAATGGGTAATATGAAGAAATAAAAATTTAAATTTGAGTGAATAATGAAGACGAAATGTCGGACTCTACATAAGGGCGCGACGTGAGTGGCTGCATGAAGAGATCAGGTTTCTCACGCGGCTGCATGTACACGTGGCAGAACTTCAGTCTGAATCCATTGGGAATATAAATTTTTACGCCAATCAACGTCGTGTACTTCAGGGAGAGTTAGTTTATCGCCATTAGGCCATCTCCAAGGCAGCTCTCTAAGTCAAAAAAATGAGGGGGAAAGTGCTTGAATTCATCTCCAAGGCAGCTTTCTATATGTCTTGTCATTCCTCAAAATATGACTTTGATTAAAATGGCTCCTCATAAATGAGGAGTTGAAATTTGCTCCCTATTTCATTTTATATATATTTTCTATGTATTAAAGTATTGAGTGAATTATATTTTATGTATTTGATTATTATTTTTTTATCTGCATGTATTTAATTATTTTGTGTATTTGATTATAATTTATTTGTATGTAAATATTTAATTATTTTGTGTATTTGATTATATATTTTATGCATGTATTTAATTATTTTGTGTACTTGATTATTTATTTTGTGTGTATTTGATTATTTTGTATATTTATTTTGTTAAATAATCATTTTTAAAAATATTAGAAAATTTATTTATAAATATATTAAATATTATAAAAATCTAATACTGTGATATTTATTATTAAATTATCAAATAAATAATAAAATTTTATAGTAATAAAAATTATAAATGAGGTAAAATAAATAGAATTAAAATTTATTAATAAACAAGTGGGATAGGGAGTGTGATAGGGAGTATGGTTGGAGCACGCACAGTTTTTTAAGCAAAATCAGAATAGGGAGTGAATTATTTATAATATAATAAGAAGTAGAATAAGGAGTGTGGTTGGAGATGGCCTTATTAAATTTCGTACATGAATTTGGATTATTTGGATCGTTGGTCGGGTTGCGATTCGGATAGGGTTTGGACTTTTGGAAGCCTCAATATAAAATTGGATTCTAATTGATTGGGCATATTTTTTTATAAAAAAATAATTATTTTTTATTTAAATTTTAGTTTTTAATGTGTTTGGCTATATTTTTTAAGTAAATTAAATTTTAACTTTTGATCACGTGATGACATTTTCTCACTTTTGCTGAAAAAGAAATTCAGGAAGAGAATCAATTTTCTAGACAATTTGCACTCTCACTCCCAATCGTTATTTCATCCTCTTGTTTTGATTTCTGACTTTCTCAAAAATTTAGAAGCAGATCTATAGCGAGAGAGGGGCAGCGAGAGAACAAGAGACAACGACGGATTGAGCGAGAGAGAGGGCGAGCAAGAGAGAGCAACGGTGAGAGGTGAATGACGATGGCAGCAACGACAACTAGTGACGACGACTGTGGCTGGCCGGCAACTGTTGTGGTTGAACTTGCTAGATGTATGTATATTTGCGTATGTATATTTAATTTATTTTTTAAATATTTTATGTATGTATATTTGATTTATTTTTTAAATATACATATATTTAATTTATGTATGCAATCAAACACCAAAAGTTAAAAAAATATAACAATTTATAAGTAGAAAATTAAGCCAATCAAACACCTTCAATAGACATTTTTTTAAAAATTTAATTTTAGACAACTCAATTATCTAAAAAAATTTATTTTTTTATATAAATTTTATACTTGCAATCAAACGCACCCTAATAATAAATATAATCTAACTAATTCACTTTGACGAAGGGCTTTTTAGTTCTGGTTGAAAAGCAAGCAGCAACCCAAATTTAATTTGTGGCTTAAATTAGGTCAGATTTGAAGAATTAGGTATATTTGAAAATCTAACGCAAGACTAAAAACAAGTACTAAGATGGCTCAAGTCTCAGCCAGGTCCAGAGCTGATTCTCTCAGTTCAACCAAAAGATCAAATTCTATCATCCACATGATCTTATCTTGGTCTATATTTATCCTACAATTTTCTTATATGAAACTGTGGTATCTTAGAATCTAGTACAATATCTATTATGTATTTGTTATATCATTATTATATTATTTTTGAGTATAATAACTAACTTTAAGGTCAAAAGATTTATTAGAGAACTAGGCCCCTTCTTTTTCTTTTTTTTACATGAAGAGATAATTAAAGCAAGCTTAGACTTGAGAATCATTTGAACTAATCCGAAATCGAACAAAAACTCAAGAGTGTGCATGATTATATGGTAGATTGAGTAATGATCTATTTTTTTAATGAATCATATTAGATGTACATCATTTTTGTATATTTTAGACTACAAAAAGAAATATTATAATCAAAATATCCCTCGTCTCTATATACCCCACGCGTTTTTATGCACCTCATGAGAGATTTTTTTTATTATCAGTATACTTTTGTGTATGTCAAAGTGTACACAAAAGTGTATCAATATCAATTTTTTTTTTAATTTGTATTATCATACTAATAAATTGGTTTAGGTTCACAGAAGCAATGACAATTAATTCTAATTTATTTAAAAAATGAAAAATAAAACCAAATTATATTGTAAAAAATTCAAGTCAAATCGACTTGATCACAGTTGTTCGATTCAGTTCTTAAGTCCACTTAGCTCTATCAATGGTCATACCAGTTAAACATGTCAAATAAGTGGGCTCATTAGGCAAATTGTTTTATTTAAAAAAAAAATTAAAGCTAACATTATAAATAGAAGAGTAATTATTAATATGTCCCATAGATTGATTTTTCAGCCCCTTTACGGTTGTAGATGCAACCTGCTTCTAGGCCCGTTCATGTGCTAGGAACAGCCCAATACCTAGGTAATGCAAGATACGACATGTTCCCTTTTGGCAGGTTTAGTGACAATAATGCCCTTATTTGTGACGGTTGATAATTAATAAGAGTTATTACAAACATTTTGATTGTAAATTAGACCTCTACTAATTAAGGATATGCAATCAGTTATAATCGAACCGAATCGACAAAAAAATACTAATCAAACCAAACCGACCCGACCAATCCCACTAACCGAACTAATCGAAATCGAACTAACCAAAAATTAAACTGAATTAACCGAACCGATAACAGATTATGCAAAATTAGTATAGAAACAAACCATTCTGCCAATTTGCATAAATGAAATACAAGAACAACATATGCAAAAGCAGCAAAACCATTTAGAAATTGAGAGAATACAAATTAATTTGTGCAAAAAAGAAAATACAAATGAAATAAAGAAATATCAAGAAACTATCTCACTAAAACTAATCTCACTGAAATATCAAGAAACTAACCCATAACAAGGAGATGAAGGGGACGGTCGATCATCATTGAAAGTCAAAAAAATTGAAAAATTAAAAACTTAACCTAACGTCAATACTAACCTCTGTCTAATGCCGATCATTCTTGGTATGAGGTCGATCGTCTAAGCACAAGGGAAAGAAGAAACAAGGAGATGAAGGGGACAACGATCGGCGAAGGGAAATGCGTCGGTTTGGGTTCGACGAATCTAACCTAGATCTCAATCAGATTTTTCAAAACAAATGAACAAGAATTAGAAATAGTCAGAGAGTTTCCCAATCAAAATTTTCCTAAACAAAATCACTAAATAAAAAAAATACGTGTACCTTTGAGTCTTTGACTCAAGAGTTGAGGTCGCCGGGGATCTTGTAGTGCTTGGGAAGAAAAATGGCCTGGTTGACGAGCTTCGAAGGGCACGCTGTCGTCACCGATTGCCCTTTTGCCACTTCGACAGTCGTTGCCATGGCCCAGATCTTGGAATAGCCCTCGTCGATTGTCCAAGCACAAGGAAAAGAAGAAACGAATGCGAGGGATGGTGAGGTGAGGGTTAGGGTTCGATTCGGTCGAGTGTGGGTTCCGTGTTTTGGGGCCCCCAGAATCGATCTCGCAATCTTGCTTGCAAGTGGAAGGGTAGGGGGAGATAGAGAGAGAGAGGGGGGGTGCGATTTCAATAGCAGTTGTAGGCAAGGGTGGGGGGAGAGAGAGAGAGAGAAAACTTAGAGAAGATGGAGAGTGTGAGTGTCACGGGTCGGGTGGGTTCCATGTTTAGGAGGGGCGGTTATGCTGATTCGCTGAACCAGTTAGTTTGGTTAACTGAATAATCAAAAATTAGAAATATTGCTAACTGAACCGAACTGTTTCATAAAAAAATCGAACGAATTAATCGAATTAAATTATTTTATCAAAAAAATCAAACGAAATCAACCAATTTGGTCGGTTCAGTTTGATTAGTTTGGTTTATCCAAACTTCTGGTCACCCCTGCCACTGACCACTTATCAAAATAAGACATTTTTTAAGTTTCCATTTATTGTTAATTTTATATAAAATTATTATTAATTTTATGTATTGGGTGAATTTATGAATATTATTTATCATACTTATTTGTAGATATAATATTTTTAAATTTAATTAAAATTAGCAATTTGAGCGATTTAAGAAATGTAAAAGATATATAGTCACTAAAATTCAAGAATTAATACACCCCAATAAAATTGAAACGATCCCATGAAATATTAAAAACCACAAGACATGTAAAATTTAAAATTAAAAGAATATGTCGAACGCCCAACACACTTCAATTCAAATATCTAAATTAAAACATTATCAAAGGTCTATTTTGTTAAATATGATGTTAGGCTAGTGACTGTAAAATAATTTATTAAATTTTAATTAAAAAATGATCAATCAATTTTACATATTAATTTATTAAATTACAAAACTAAAACTCACGAACCAAACTTAATTTTTTTCTAAACCCCAAACCTCCCACAAATCCCAAATAAACAAATCACATTTTGACAATTTAGATCAATTTGATTTTAACAAATTAAGCCATTTATATATTTTCTCTCTCCACACCTTAGATGTTGTTATATCTACTACCTGGAGCTTGCTATATTCTACTTAATTTAAAATATAATTTGTTAGTTATTAATTACTCATTTAGGTAATATTTATTAAAATAAGTAAGATAATGTTAGAATATTTTTCATATCAATATATGAAATGATCAAAATAAGATTGAGAAATATTCTAAAATTCTTATCAAATTATTTGTTAAATTTTTTAGAATATATTAAAAAATATATATATCATTTTTTTAATATATAAGGTCTAAAATATGCTTATTTAGAAAGAAAGAGATAAACATATATAAAAAATATCAAATAAGAAGATGTGTAAATTTTTTTTAAGAGTCATTAAATAAATTTAATAAATATAATTGTTGTGCCTCAAGATTCACAGAAAGAAAACCAAGGACGAAGACTTGTTGGGGAAGAGGCCTATCGAAAGATGCTTCCGAAGACATCTTGGGGAGCAACGGAAGATGTCTTCGGAAGCCCCTGTTCCGAATGGCACTTCCGAAGAGTGCTTCATACCTCTATTCTACTTTCTTCTCTCGACCTATAAAAGGAGAGGTTCAACTCCAAAAAAGGGATCTAGACACTGGTATTTTCTCATTATATTTCCTTCCGAAGAGCATAGTTTTCCTTTCAATTACATTCCTTCCGCACTGACTTGAGCATCGGAGAGTCTTCGTGGGAGAGAAGTCCATGAGCCTTTTGACCATCTTTTTCTTATAGTGACCTTCGAAAGCTTCTACCTCAACCTTCAGAAGCCCAACAATGACCTTCGGAAGACTCAAGACCCCTAGCTTCGGAAGACTCAAAACCCCAAGCTTCGGAAGACTGAAGACCCCTAGTTTCGGAAGACTCAGGACACTCAGGTTTGGAAGACTCAAGACCCCTAGCTTCAGAAGACTCAAGACCTTTAGCTTCGGAAACCTAAAGTGCCTTAACTTCGGAAGACTTCACAGATACAGCTTCGAAAGTCCCATCAGTGTCATCTTCGGAAGCTCACTTTCGGAAGCATCAGCAGTCAGCTTCGGAAGCCTTTTGGGGGGCGCTTTGTTTACATCTCGGAATCTACGACATCCACGACTGTCCCATCCTTAAAAATTTTAATTGTTGTATTTGAGCAACAACAATAATAAAAAATATTTTAAATATTTTTTTAATTTATATCTTAATTAAAAAACATTACGATAATTGATTAATTTGTGGGCTTCCTCCATCCAAATCCAATCCGATCTTATCATATGTTTGCATCTGACGCGGGCAATGGCTAAATGGAAAGGGAAATGCCCATTGGCGGTGGCAAATTTCCGCCGTTGCCAGCTTGCACAGAACGATGACTTCGATTAAATTAAGAATAAAGCTAACTATGATTAGATAACGATTAAACTTTAATAAATACAAAAGTCATTATTTTTAGTTCTTAAACACGATGATTTATTATTAATTAATAAAATTAATAACATTATCTTTTTTTATAATTATAATAATCTCTTATGTTTCTCAATATATATATGAAAAAGAAAACCAAGGAGAAGAATCGGCTATGGGATGAGGGCAGAGACAAACCGACTTACCAGTCAAACACTACAAAACCTAACGTTCCTCTCACATCAAGTTTAGGTCAGGGTTTCATTTCAACGACAAATCTCTTTTTCTTCTTCTCTCTGGCGATCTCGCGAAATCTCTGTAAATAATTGATCGGATGGCGGGGACAGGCAACAAGAACATTCAAGCCAAGCTGGTGGGTATGTCTTCCCTTTGGTTAATGCTTCACTTCTCCTTCAGTTCGGTCGTCTACTTAGCTAATTCAATTCGCGTGCTAACTATTTGTCTTGGGCTTTGGTAATTGCGCTCCAGTTGAATTGAATTAGATCGTAACTTGTTTTGAATCGAATTGTTACCTGCCATGATCGGACCTGGTTTTTTACTGTAGGATGGGACTTGTGGTGTATGACGGTAGCTAGAATCGCTGTTCTTGATCATGAATCATGATTTATTTTTCTATACGTTTATGAAGTTACTAATGTTGCTGGTCCTTGGAGTATGTGTCACAGTCGTATGAGTTTGCCCCAGATTTGAAGAAGAAATTTATTTTTAAGGAATTAGGAGATCACATTAATGAAGGACGAAAGCCAGATGAAGAACATGGCCTAAGGGATATTAGTTACTGAAACGTTTTCTCTTCCCAGACTCCATTTGATCTTCTCTTGTTTCTATTCGTTGAGTTTAATGTCCGTCAAGTTCACAATTTGGGGAAAAGTATTAATCCTTGGAATGCTCTTGTTTCTATTGGTTGAGTTTGATGTCCATCAAGTTCACAATTTGGGGAAAATTATTAATCCTTGGACCGCTTTCCGTTCCAAGACTCCATTTGATCTTCTCTTGCTTCTATCGATCGAGTTTAATGTCCAACTAGTTCACAATTTGGGGATATTAAAAAATTATGAGGCTGTGATTAATCATCTTAGGTTATTTACCAAAAAGATAAGAGTTGACTGGCCAATCTACACCCAGTTGGGCTTTCAACCTTAAGGTCAAGCTGGCTTGCTTTCCTTAGTACATGAAGAAAAACTATGTAGACATTTTGGGGGAATGCTTTTCTGGCAATTATTACAGCCTTGCTTTTGAATGTGATTGATCAACTAATTCATAGCATGGGTACTTAAAAAATTTCTAACACTGTTAATCCTCTCCTAGGTGTTACTTGGAGACATGGGAACGGGGAAAACAAGTTTGGTTTTGAGATTTGTGAAAGGCCAGTTCTATGACAATCAGGTTTGCTCTGATTTTATCTTTAATCTGTTCTTCATTATCGTGTTTCGATCATGTAAGAGTCAAGAGATGAGTATGACCTGCAGGAACCAACCATTGGAGCTGCCTTCTTCACCCAGGTTTTGTCACTAAATGAAGCTACTATAAAATTTGATATATGGGATACAGCAGGACAAGAACGGTACCACAGCTTAGCTCCAATGTACTACCGTGGTGCAGCTGCAGCTGTTGTAGTGTATGACATCACAAGCATGGTAGCTGCCAAACTTCTACTAAATTTTGTTTTCTGGTCTCTTTTAATGTTGGCATTGTATAGGATCCATTTGCTAGCAAAATGGGAGGAGACTGAACTGTATGCTTAGGATTATATGGGGTTTTCCTTTAGATGCATGGTAAGGTTAATCTTAGATATGATAAGATTTCAGAAACTAAGGTCCCCTCGTGCTTGTCAATATAAAAGAAAAATTTGTTTGGGGAAAAGAAAAAGAAAATCATGGGCTGGATATCCTGACCATAATAAGGAAGATGTATTCCATGCAATCAATCATACATCACCAAATATGTGTACTTGTTTGAATTTATATAGAGCTTTAGTTAACTTTGTGTTTGTGTGCATGCGGATTTGCTTGTTTCTGCTCTAGCAGCTTGAAGTCTTCCTTATTTTTTTCCACCTTATCATTTCTTCTTTGTCACAATTTAATTGTTGTTTATTTCTCAACGTTTGTCCAACTAAACTTCTTTTTTTAGGGCATAAGATGTTATACGATGCTGGGAGTTCTGAGTACATCTAACAGTATTTTCATGGCTTAAGCCTGACAAAGTTCTTCTTCCTAATTCGGTTTGAATTAGGAAGCCACTAGCAAGAACAGAGAAGGATAATGAAGAAGAGAGGAAGAGAGTAAGAATAAGAGAGAAAGAGAGAGAAGATGGGAGAGATAGAGATTAGAATTTCTCTTCAATATTTTGATAATCCATCCAAGAGGGAATTGAGAAGTTTATAGAAGGCGCTGAAGGGGAAGATTCCCCTGCTGAGGTGGGCCCTACAACCCTCCACGGTTGTAACAACCTGCATCTACCCCTAACCTCTTGCACATGGCAGCTCATGGCTAATAACTAACCATAACATCAATTATAGGAGTAAAAGTAAAAAAATTGAAAAATATTGTAACCCATGGTCCCTCTCGTGACAATTTTCCCCTTCTTTACCAATTTATTGTCCTCAAGAAATGTTGAGGAGATTGACAGACCTCGGAAATTGCTTGAGCAGGTTAGGTAGATACTCTCAAGTACTACTATCTATCGGGCTATGCTGTCATTATAGCAGCCTTTTCCCGGATAATCCCACTAGCATAGGACATCTGAAAGGAGATCGTCATAAAAATGATATAGAACAATATAACTCAACATCACAACTTCTAACTTAGATATCATCAAGGAAAGCCATAATATGAGTTTACATCATCCTGGTAGTATGGCCTATACAAAATGAATACAAGGGAACTAATGGAATTAACAAAATAAAAATAAGAATCTCCTCTCAACATGCCCTCAACAAAACTACTAACACGGACCTTTTTGTTGAGAATGTCTTTGTACACTACTAAACTTGGGCTCAAGCCCCACTAGACTCGCCCCCAACGATTTCCTTGTCCTTACTTAGAATGACAAAGATTAAACAAGGTAGCCACGAGGCTCGACAAGTATATAGGTGCAATAACGTAAGCAAGTATGGAGACATAAAAAGACCAAAGTAGAGTACCCCGACTCCATAGATACATACGTGAATCAATACATAAAATCATGATGCTCTTACTTGCCCACACCATAACCATCATGCCTTTAAGACACCAATCCATGCTCATGCATTATTTATATAGTGATAGAAATACACGCGCCACACTGGCCCTCTAGGCCTCCACATCCATGTGACTATATGTGTGTGTATATATATATATATATATATATCAAAATTCATTAGCCACCCACGGCGGTGGGAGCATCACTTACCAGGTTTATGGTCATCTCACCTGCGTCAGGCGCTCAATGGGATATCCTATCACACACTTGTAGAACTTAGCCGTCTCGCCAGAATAATAATCAGAGGCACAAAGATAATGGTAGTAATGCATTACACATGATATTCCATGGACTTGCCAATCAAGAACATTTCTTAACAACTTCCCAAACGTGATTATCATGCTTACTCATGCAACTCAATTATATTTTTATCTCATGAATCCCATGTATATATTGTAGAAAGGGAGAAAGGGAAACGGTATTCCCACACGTTTTATTGATACGAATCAGAAATATTTATACCAATAGTTTCCTAAGAATTCTCCTAAGATTTATGACTAGGTTACATCCCTATTATCTAGATTACAACACTAAAAGAGAAATCTAAGAAATAACACAAGATAATACAAAACAATAAATAAAACAAAATAAATAGGAAGATGATAATGGATGATTATCAATGAATCTTCAAGTCTTGACTTGGTCTTGTTTTTATTTCTTCAACACTCCCCCTCAAGCTAGGGAGTGGATATCAGTCATCCCCAGCTTGCTCACTAAGGCTTCAAATTGAGTACTACGGAGACTCTTGGTGAAGACATCTGCCACTTGTTGATTAGATGAAACATAGGTGATTTGTAGAATACTTGAGTCCAACTTTTCTTTCAAGAAATGCCTGTCAATCTCTATATGCTTAGTCTTGTCTTGTTGAACAAGATTATGAACTATGCTAATAACTGATTGATTATCTCCCAACAATTCGATTGGCTTTGTCACTGGAATTTTCAAGTTCTCTAGGATAATCCGAAGCCATAATAGTTCACACACACCCAAGGCCATGGCTCGAAATTCAGCTTCTGCACTTGATCTAGCAACCACCCCTTGCTTCTTACTCCTCCAAGAAGCCAAATTTCCTCATAAGAATATGCAATATCCAGTTGTCGATCTCCTGTCCATAAGAGAGCCCCCATAATTAGCATCGATATACCCTTGGATCCTTAGGTATCCCCCTGAAGTGAATAGAATCCCTTTGCCTGGAGTAGCTTTAAGATAATTTAGAATCTTTTTCACGGCATGCATGTGTTCTTCAGTAGGGCTATGCATAAATTGGCTTACTAGGCTGACTGCAAAGGATATGTCAGGCCTAGTATGTGAAAGATATATCAATCTCCCTACTAGGCGTTGAAATCTTCCTTTATCTACTTCTTTGTTGCTTCCAGTATTAGCCCTCAATTTTATATTTGGATCAAATGGAATTTTTAACCCTTTTCCTCCTAACAATCCTGTTTCAGAAAGTAGATCAAGTACATATTTTCTTTGGGATAAGAAGATACCTTCCTTTGAGTGCGCTACTTCAATGCCCAAGAAATACCTCAATGGACCAAGGTCTTTTATTTCAAATTCCCGGGCTAGATTTTCCTTAAGACATCCTTGTTCATGTAAATCATTCCCTCTTACCACTATATCATCCACATATACCAGTAGTGTTGTCACCTTATTTCCTGTGTGTTTGATGAATAAAATGTGGTCCCCTCGACTCTGGTGATACCCTATAGATAACATAGCATTTGAGAATCTACCAAACCATGCACGTGGGGATTGTTTGAGGCCATACAAGGCTTTCTTGAGTTTACACACGTGGTTGGTTCCTGTTTGCTCTTGCTTGAATCCGGGTGGTATATCTATGAAGACTTCTTCTTCTAAGTCGCCATGCAAGAATGCATTCTTGACATCAAGTTGTTGTAATTTCCATCCATAGGTAGATGACAATGCTAAGAGAATTCTAACAGTTGTCATCCGGGCAATAGGGGCAAATGTTTCCAAATAATCAATGCCATAGGACTAAGTATAGCCTAGGCAACCAGTCATGCTTTATACCTGTCATGTGATCCATCAGCTTTGTACTTTAAATTGAAGATCCATCTACATCCCACCGGTTTTACATCCCACCGGTTTTACATCCTTTGGTCTAGTTACCAGTTCCCAGATATGGTTCTTTTCTAGTGCCTTCATTTCTTCCATTATGGTTGCTTTCCAATTGACATCTCTCATGGCTTCCTCTACGGATTTGGGAATAACAATTGCATCCAAAGAAGTCAAGAAGCTTTTATGGATAGGTGATTGGCGATGGTAGGATAAGTAGTTGGCTAATGGGTGTTTAGTACATGCCCTAACCCCTTTTCGAATAGCAATGGGAAGGTCGAGGTCTGTATGCTCCAAGAATGTTGAGTTTGGGTTAGGATTGTTGGATGTGGGGTTCTCACTTAGTGTGCTATCCAAACTCAGGTTCGGAGTTGATGTCAAGTGTGGCTGAGGATCACCAATGGGTTGCTGTCTCTTATAGACATTGGGAGAGCCTTTGTATCTAATAGTATCAATATGTCCAGAACCTTCCTCCTTCCTGAGAGAATTGGGTAAGATTGGAGAGGTAGGAACTGAAGGGTGAGAGAAATCAGTGCCTAATGGTGTTGTTCCAAGGGTAGGGTTAAGATTTTCCCAATCTAGGTTAGGTTGATCAATGATGGCTGGTCTGATTGGGGTAGACTCAAAGAAAGGCTTTCATTGAATGTGACATCCTTAGAGACATATAATTTTCGAGATTCAGGATGATAACACTTATACCCCTTTTGAGTAGGAGAATACCCAAGAAACACATATTTAAGAACTCTAGGGTCCAATTTATCCCTTTGAATTTTAAGGATGTGGACAAAGCAAGCACACCCAAACACCGGGCAATAGTGTATGGTGATTTATTTCAAGAAAAAAGGTCATTAACTTTTGGAAAGGACTGAGGCCATTAATAACCTTAGAAGGCACCCTATTAATGACATATGTGGCTGTCAGAACTGCTTTCCCCCAGAAATATTTGGCACATGATGGTGATGACGGATGCTTCGTGTGACATTGAGAAGATGCCTCATCTTTTTCTCTGTCACCCTATTTTGTTGGGGAGTATCAACATAAGATGACTCATGAACAATGCCCTCCTTCTGAAAAGAGTTATGCAAGTGGGTGTTAAAATAATCCTGGGCATTGTCAGTGCGAAATCGTTTGATAGGAGTGCCAAATTGGGTATGGATCATTTTACAAAATGAGGGTAACACTGATCCTATGGCGGCCTTTTCTTTTAGAAGAAACACCCAACACATGCGTGTGCAATCATCAATAAACGTAATGAACCACTTTGCCCCAGAATAATTAGGTATTTTGGATGGCCCCCAAATATTAGAATGAACTAAATGGAATGGCATAGAAGCCAATTTATTGCTAATAGAATAAGAAACTCGATGTTTTGCAATAATACATTCATCACATTGAAAATTGCTAGGATCTAAGGAATTGAATAAAGACGAAAACATTTGTTTTAACACAAAAAGATGAGGGATGTCCTAATCTAAAATGATGAAGCCATATAGCAGAAAGGTTAGAGGCAGACTGAGAGGAGGAGTAGGCCAAACTATGTTGCTTCCTTATAGAGTCTTCACCCTTCCCATCCAAGATGTAGAGCCCATTGTGAACCCTAGCCACACCAATCGTCTTCCTCGTGCCCTTGTCCTGAAACTTACACGTGTGGTGAGAAAATAGCAAAGCAATTTAAATCATTGGTTAGTTTGGTAATAGAGATTAAACTTGTTATTAGCCTTGGGACATGAAGAACTTGGTTAAGTGGTAGCCAAAAAATTGATGATACTTTGCCTTATCCTACTATAGGGATAGTAGTACCATCGGCAATTGTGATTTGTTTAGTGGCTTCAAGAGCTTCATATGTTTCAAAAAACTGAATGTTAAGGGTCATGTGATCGGTAGCTCCTGAATCTAGGATCCATATGCTATTCTTATCAGTTTTAGAAGCAATGAAGTCCTCAAAGTAAAGGTTACCTTGCTGCACCAAGGAGCATGAGGTTTGGAACGTCCGAAGGAAAGCTTTTAGTTTGCCTAATTCCTCTGGATTTAGTTGTGTAGATTCTTCCACTTCTGAAATATCTTTCTTTGTTGCCTCCTCTTCTGGATCTTTGTTAGATAAATAGCCTTGATGCTGCCCCATGTTCTTGAATCCTCCTATCCTGCTTAACACAACCTCTTTTCCATGTAGCTTAAAACAGGTTTCTCTGGTGTGCCTTGCCTTCCTACAAAATATGCACCACTGTCCATCATGGTTGGAGGTTCGGTTCTGACCCCATGCCTATAATCTGATCTTCTAGGAGCTTGGTATGCTGTTTTTCCAGATTTGTTGCCGCCTCCATCTTGCTTGCTAACCAAGGCTGATCCTTCTGTGCTATGGACAAAAAGCATGGCATATCTTCTATTCTCTTCACTCCTAACAATAGCAAAAACTTCATTTAAATTAGGTAACTTATCCTTACCAAGGACTTGTACTCAAGCTTGATCAAACTCGGGATTTAGGCCTGCTAGGAACTCTACTATCCGGTCTCGTTCAAGAATTCGATTGAGAGTGGCAGTGTCCTCTAGGCACACCATCTTAATGGCTTGATATTGATCAAACTCTAACCAAAGACCTCTCATCAGATTGTAGTATTCGGTGACAGTTGCATAACCTTGTTTGGTACCATTGATCTTTGTTTTAATATCAAAGATCACTGATGCATCCCTGACTTGCGAGTAGGTTTGTTGTACGGTCTCCCAACTTCGCAGGCAGTATTAAGGAACATAAAGTTCTTGCTAATTTTCGGCTGCATCGAACTCCACAACCATGACATGATGCGGGAATCTTCTACGTCCCATGTATTAAAGCTGGGATCATTAGCTACCGGAGGGTTTGCTGACAAGTGGCTGCTTTTTCCTCGCCCTTTAAGAAGTGTTTTGACTAGCTGAGACCATTGGAGGAAGTTCCTACCATCTAACTAATAGGATGGATGAATGCCTGGTAACTCTCCAATAATAAGGGGCTGATCCAATGGAAGGATGTCTCTGATGGTGACTGTTGGAGTTGGATTTTTTGTTGTTGAAGTGTTTGACATGATGGACAAGGGAAATAGACAGTTGAACACAAAGATACGAACACGAAGGAACACAAACACGATTGGAACTGGAAGTCACGAACACGAAGGATTTTGACACCAAGGATGGGCTTAAAAGACGTAAGAGGATAAATCTGGAGGAGCTGGAAGCGAACGGCCGACGAAAATGCCTTCATGCGCTGGCGCGTGGGGTCGGAGCGAGCTTGAACAGCGGTGCGTGGGGTTCCAGTTGCCGGTGATTTTTTTGGGGTTGGTCAATTTGGAGATGGCGAACCTAATGGTGGTGGTGGTGCTGCAAGATGATGGCCGGACAGAGGAGTTTCGACTTGAACAGTGCAATGAAGGCACTTTGGAAGAACGAAGTGGCTGTGCAATGAAGGCACTAGGGTTTACTGTATCAACCTATTAACGAGGTTCTGATACCATGTAGAAAGAGAGAAAGGGAAGCGGTATTCCCACACGTTTTATTGATACAAATCAGAAATATTTATACAAGTAGTTTCCTAAGAATTCTCCTAAGATTTAGAACTAGATTACATCCCTATTATCTAGATTACAACACTAAAAGATAAATCTAAGAAATAACACAAGATAATACAAAGCAATAAATAAAACAAAATAAATAGGAAGATGATAATGGATGATTATCAATGAATCTTCAAGGCAAGGCCTGGCCCAGTCCTGTTTTATTTCTTCAACATATACATATATATATATTTATATATCTTTAATCATATCATAGCATTTTAGAGGATTGAGTGATATCAGAGGAGCATTTAATAACAACTTAGATCAACGATCATGCTTAATTTAGATTGAGAAAAGTCTTAACTGACTCAAATTATAACCAAAGTATATGATATTATATATCAAATCGAAGCTCTCGAAGATGAATCTCAATTTGGACTTCTACATCAAAAGTTATGGTCAAAACAGTACAAGGTGCGCGTAGTGCTGAAAGAAAGGGCTTAGTCAACTAATGGAAGGATTAGTCAACAACAACAATAACAACATATCCAACCTTTATCCCACTATGTGGGGTTGACTACATGAATTCTAGACTTCCATGTATTTTTGTCTTTTGTCATATCTTCATTTAGACTCATACACTTCATATCAAACTTTAATGTCTCTCCCAAAGTCTTCTTGGGTCTGCCTCTATTTTTTTTTTTTTTGATTAATTGTTTCATTTCATCAACTCTCCTCACAGGAACGTCTCTTGGTCTGCTTCTCATATGAATAAACCATCTTAGTCTAGTCTCTCTCATCTTCTCTTTGATTGGCACTACTCCTACCTTATTAAGAATAACCTCATTTCTAATTTTATCTTTTCTTGTATGGCCGCACATCCATCTTAGCATCCTCATCTCCGCTATGCTCGTTTTTTGCTCATGCTGGTATTTGATTGCCCAACATTCTGAGCTATACAACAAGATTGGTTTTATAGCTGTTTTATAGAATTTTTCTTTCAGTTTTAATGGGATTTTACCATCATATAACACCCCCGACTAAGGAAATTTTTAGTTGACTAATGCTTAGTCGACTGGATCGAGGGCTGGTACAAAAATTTGAGAAAATAGGCCTTTGTTGAGTCTACTAAACCCAAAGATTAGTTGACTTGACGCACACAAAAAGCATGAAATGGACCCGAAACACTCCAAAACGATCACCACTAGCTTCCTAACTCTCAAATGCCATTCCTTGAAGTAAAAATGGAGTAAACAAACCCCAACAAAACACCAATAAGACCCAACTTCATGCCTACAAAAAGACCCACTAAGATACAAAAATGGAAACAACCGGACATTTTCATGGAAAAGATTACAATATTTACAATGGAAGCTTTTTGAAATGAAATGGAGAAGAAAGAAAGGAAATACTTGCACAACTCATGAAAAGAAAGTGCAAGATAACTTGCCTTAAATGGTGCAATTCCAAAGAGATGAAGAGAACCTCCAAAATTTGAAAATCTCCACTTGAAGCTCCAACCAAGAGTAGAAAAATGAAGAAAATAGCAGAAAGAAATGAAGAGGAAGAAGAAGAGATGAACGAGATGGAGAGCAAGAGAATTGGAGAGAGAGAAGAAGAAAGATTGTAGAGGAAGCAAGAGAGAATGGGGAGGGAGTGGGCTGCCATCCAACTCCAACCACCCCCTTCTTTTCTTCATCCCAATTTGCCCTTCTACACAACACACACACACACACACACAAACACCACTTTTAAGCCCATTTTAGACCTTTTGCCCATTTTATTTTTTTTCCCCATTTCTTTAATCAACCCATATTATTATACACATGGGCCTAAGCCCAAATCAAGAGTCCACTCATATTAGGCCCAAGCCCATTTAGCCCATCACTTTGGACTCTTCTACACATTTAAACTCCATTTATATGGGCTTATCAATTTTAATTTCACTTACATTTATCATCCTACAAAATTATTATTTTCATTAATTGCCTCTTATCAATACATAAATTATTTCCAACAATTAATTAAGGCAAAAACTCAAATGCCCGAAATAAATTACCAATAACGCCTAGATCCACTAACGGGTCGTTACAACCATTTCACCAAGACCTGAATAAGAGGAGCCCGTTGCTTGTATAACCCTTCTCTCTAGTATGGCCTCATGTTCCATCTTCTGGTTGACCTCTTTAGGAAGAATAGGCAGTGCAACGCTCACCGGTTGTGCGTCCATTGACCTCTTTAAGAGGGAAACATGAAATACAGGGTGGATTTGCGATCCTTCTGGGAGCTGCAGACAATATGCTACCCTTCCCACCTTAGCCATTATGGGAAATGGTCGATAAACTTGGGGCTGAGATTAGACACTTTCCCTTGAGTAATAGACCTTATATGAAGGTACCTTAGTCTCAAATACACCTCTTCCCCAACTGCAAACTCCCTCTTTCTTCTTCTTTTGTCAGGGAATTGTTTCATTCCATTCTGAGCTGATGCCAACTCCTGCTTTAACTGCTGTAACATCTTCTTCCTGTGCTGTAGATAGTCTTCAACTGTTGCCACATTAGTTCCTCCCCCCATAGCAGGCGGAATAGTGGTTTGTACCCGAAGAAGGCATCAAATGGGGACATTTTGAGCGACGTGTGGTGGTTAGTGTTATACCACCATTGAGCCAAAGACGACCACCTGTGCCACCCTTTCGGTTGCAGAAAGCAAATACACCTTAAGTAGGTCTTTAGGTTTTGGTTCACCCTTTTGGTTTTCTCGTCAAATTGGGGATGATAGGCTATGGACATGTTCAATTTGGTCCCCATAGCCTTTATAAGCTCCTGCCACATCAAATTAGTGAAGATTCTATCCTGGTCTGAGATGATAGACTTGGGGATTCTATGTAGTTTCACCACTTGATCCAAGAAAGCTCTAGCCACCTCTTGAGCTGTATAGGGATGAGTCAACGCTATAAAGTGAGCAAATTTGGTTAGCTAGTCCACCACTACCAATATACTATCCTTACCCTCTGATTTTGGTAACCCCTCTATAAAGTCCATGGACACACTAGACCATGCTTGGTTGGGGATAGGTAGGGGTTGCAATAGCCCCAGGCAGGCTATTGTCTCAGACTTACACATCTTGTAGGTGTCACAAGCTAGCACAAATTCCTTAACTTTTGTCTTCATCCTAAGCCAATGAAATAATTGCCTAATCTGCTGATAGGTATTTTGAACTCCTGTGTGCCCTCCCAAGGGAGACTCGTGTAGGGCTTGCATTATCTTCCTCTTGAGATTTGCATTGTTTCTAATTATCATTCGGCCCTGATATCTCAACATACCCCCCACCAAAGTATATCCATCAACCTCATTGACCCCCACATCCAATCTTTCCAACAACTCCTTTACCTTCTCATCATCTTCGTAGCTGTTTACCACCTCCTGGTACCACTTGGGGATCACCATGGATATAACTGTTGAATTGCCTTCTTCATGGCACTTGAAGAGAGCATCAACTGCTATATTCTCCTTGCCCTTTTTGTACTGTATAGTATAATCCAAACCCATCAATTGGCCATTCCCTTCTTTTGCAGCTGAGTTTGTAGTTTCTGTTGTAACAAAAACTTCAAACTTTTATGGTTCGTTTTGATTATAAACCTACCCTCTTCCAAATAATGCCTCCACTTGTCAACAACCATCAAAACCGCTATAAATTCCTTCTCATATATGTTGAACCCCATGTGTTTAGAGCTCAAGACTTGGCTTAGGAATGCCAATGGTCTTCCTTCCTGCATCCACACTGCCCCAATACCTGTCCCACATGCATCTATTTTTAGAACAAAGGGCTTGCTAAAATCAGGCAGCCCTAGGACAAGAACCTTGCTCATGGCCCTTTTTAGCTTCTCAAAAGTTGCCTTTGCTTCTAATCCCCAACTGAAACCCCCATTCTTTAAAAGATTTGTTAGGGGTATGTTAATGACCCCATAGCCCTTCACAAACTGGCAATAGTACCCGATTAACCCTAGAAATCCTCTCAAAACCTTCACCGTGATAAACCTTGGCCAAGACACCATGACCTTTACTTTTCTTGGGTCTGTATTAACCCCATCCCTTGATATGATATGCCCCAAATACTCCACCTGCCCTTGACCAAAAGCACTTTTAGACTTCTTAATAAAAAGTTGGTTAGACCTGAGGATCTCAAAGGTTAGGTGAGCCAAATGTTGTTTAAACGTAGGGTTATAGATAAGTATATCATCAAAGAATACAAGTATAAATTTTCAAAGATAGGGTTCAAGAGGGAGTGAACACTAAACTTGAGTTATGGAGAAACAATTTAGAATCTAGGGATTTAAATTAAGTAGAAGGAAAATAGAATATATGGAATGCAAATTTAGTAAGAATGTAAGAGTGGAGGATGTTATAATAAAATTGGAAGACCAAGTCATACAAAAAAAATGCTATTTTCGATATTTGGGATCAGTGATTAAAAAAGATGGAGAAATTCACGAAGATGTCACGCATAGAATTAAGGCAGGTTGGCTAAAATGGAGAAATGCATCGGGGATGTTATGTGATGGTAAAATCCCATTAAAATTAAAAGAAAAATTTTATAGGACATCTATAAAACAAGTTTTGTTGTATGGTTCAGAATGTTGAGTAGTCAAATACCAGCATGAACAAAAGACGAGTGTAGTGGAGATGAGGATGCTAAGATGGATATCCGGCCATACAAGAAAAGATAAAATTAGAAATGAGGTTATTCGTAATAAGGTAAGAGTAGTGCCAATCGATGAGAAGATGAGAGAGACTAGACTAAGATGGTTTGATCATGTGAGAAGAAGACCAAGAGTCGCTCCTGTGAGGAGAGTTGATGAAATGGAACAATTAGTCAAAAAAAGAGGTAGAGGTAGAGGTAGAGGTAGACCCAAGAAGACTTTGAGAGAGACATTAAAGTTTGATAAGAAGTGTATGTGCCTAAATGAAGATATGAGAAAAAGACAGAAATACATGGAAGTCTAGAATTTATGTAGCCGACCCCACATAGTGGGATAAATGCTGGATATGTTGTTGTTGTAGGGTTCAAAAATTCTATTCATAAGGGACTGAAAAGTGGATGGGGGTATTGGTAAGCTCAAATGGTATTACCAAAAATTCAAAATGCCTATGGTGTGTTCTAAAGGCTGTCTTATGTATATCCTCAAGCTTCATTTTGATTTGGTGGTAGCCCGAGCATAGGTCAAGCTTAGAAAAGAATTTGGCATGGTGTAGCTTGTCCATAAGGTCTTCCATAAGGGGTATATGGAATTTATTCTTGATGGTTATGGCATTAAGTTGGCGATAATCCACACAAAACCGTCATGATCCATCTTTTTTCTTGACTAATAGGACTAGAGAATCAAAAGGGTTTTGGCTAGGTCTAATGATAGATTGTTGTAGTATTTTCCTAACCATTTTCTCAATTTCAATCTTTTGAATTGGAGGATAATGGTAGGATCTAATATTGATAGGCTTAGTATTAGGTTTTAGGTTAATAGCATGGTCAAACATTCTGGTAGGAGGGAGAGTTGTGGGTTCAATGAAAAGATCCTCATACTCTTCCAGCAATTTATTAATGAAATCTAAATGGTGTACCTGATCATGCATTCCTTGGGGCATGCTGACTGTTAGGTAGAATTCTCCTTGTACTTCCTTGTCACCATGGCCCTCTTCTATGGCCACAATAGAGAATAGTTGTGCTAGCTGATTCCACTTGCCCCTAAATACCCTCTGCATGCTGATCATTTTGCATGTTCCAGCTTCTTTTCCCTTTGTTAATGTCTTCCTTCATTCTCTCTCAAAGGAGACCTCCACTCGATTAAAATCAAAACTAATGGGGCTTACTCCTTTCATCCAATCTACTCCAAGAACTACATCACCACCCCCCAGGTGTAGTAGTCTTAGATTTGCCTCAAACCTTTCCCCCTGCATTTCCCAACAGAAGCCATTGCAGGATGATTTGCTTACCACCTGGTTCCCATTGGCTACTGTCACATTCAAGGGTGATGTTCTTGTTAGTTGACACTTTAATCTTTTGGCTGTGCTCTCATCGAGAAAGCTGTGGGTGCTCCCATTGTCAGTTAGGATCATAAGGTTGCAGCCCTTAACTTGACTCTCTACCTTAATGATTTGATTGTTGGCTACTCCTTTCAAAGCATGAATTGAGATCTCTCCATTGTCTTCCCCAATCTCTTCGCAGTCTTTCTGCTTTGCATCCTCCTGTACTTCTTCATCCTCCCCTTACAACAGTAAGATTTGTCTTTTGCATTGATGTCCGGTATAATATTTATTCCCACATCGATAGCAAAGACCAGCTAGTCTCCTTTGCTTAATTAGTTTCCCTCCATAAGGGGCTGAACTTGATCCAACCATATTTTTCACCCCATTATTCCCCTTTCACCATATCCCGGTTATAGCTCCTTCCTCCTAAATTGGATGCCCCTAGAACCATCCCCTTTTGTTGTTGTCTTTGCTTCTTCATTAAAGCTTCCACCACCATCTCTTATAGTCAGGCACTCTCAGATGCTTGCTCCACTATTTTGGGCCTCATCATTTTAACCATGGGTTGAAGCTCCTCACTAAGTCCACTCATGAAGCTTGACACAAAGTAAGCTTCCGAGAGATGGGGATTATGGTTGATCATAAGGGATCTCAACTCTTCAAACCTCCGTAAGTAGGCTCCCACATCCTCAGTCTGTCTGAGCTTGTTGAATTCTTCTATAACGTCTATCATACTCTTTTCCCCAAAATGCTCACATAGTTTCTTAGAGATTCCTCACAATTATAGTCTTCTCTCAGCCCAAGGCACCCTTGAAACCATGCATCCACTACTTCATTGAAGTATGAAGTGACTAAGGATACTCTCTGCACTCTTAGGATGTTATACCAATTGAACATTCTCTCACATTTCCTCAACCACCATTTGGGATTAGTTCCTTCAAACACGGGAATCTCCATCCGGGGCATGGGAAAACCCAGATGATGGGGATTGGTTTGATCATTCCTTCCTCTGTCCATCATCCCTTCTATTTCCTCCTCCGGATCTACCTCAATTTTGGAGGTTCCATTCACCCTATTCATCCTATTCCCTTGTAAAATTGGTTCAATCCTCTCTCTAGGGGATAAATCAGGAGAGACCCTTATCGAATTCTGGCGAGTAAACATCACTATGAATTGTTGTATTTGGGCCCCCATTTCTTCTCGTATATGCACGAGTGATCCATCCAGCCTCCGCTTTATCCCTTTAATCGAACTCTCAATCTTGCGATCCATTGCCATGATCGCTTCATGATTCCAGGTGGTACTAATCTCCAGTTGATCAGCTATGTTCTGGAATTTCGTCATAGTTGAGCTGACTTGCTATAACTGCGACTCGAAATTCTTCATGTAGGTTCCCTTCCCCATCTATCCAATCCCAAACAGAGTCCTGGCTGAGAATTGTTGCTCTGATATCAATCTGTCATGGCTTAAGCTTGACAAAGTTCTTCTTCCTAATCTGGTTTGAATTAGGAAGCTACTTGCAAGAACAGAGAACAGAGAAGGATAATGAGGAAGAGAGGAAGAGAGTAAGAATAAGAAAGAAAGAGAGAGAAGATGGGAAAGATAGAGATTATAATTTCTCTTTAATATTTCGATAATCTATCCATGGAAGTCTAGAATTCATGTAGCCGACCCCACATAGTGGGATAAAGGCTGGATATGTTGTTGTTGTTGTTGTTTATTTCGATAATCTATCCACGAGGGAATTGAGAAGTTTATACAAGGCGCTGAAGGGGAAGATTCCCCTGCTGAGGTGGGCCCTACAACCTGCCTCTACCCCTAACCTCTTGCACATGGTAGCCCATGGCTAGTAACTAACTAACAAACTAACTATAACAGCAATTACAACAGTAAAAGTAAAAAAATTGAAAAATATTGTAACCCATGGTCCCTCTTGTGACAAGTATCTGCTCCCCCCCCCCCCCCACCAAAAACAGAAAAGGCCAATGACCTCAAGTTCTTTTTTTCCTTTTTGATGTCATAATAAAAAAAAGATGTTACATTTGATGTCATCTTTGCTGTTTATGTTACTGTGGAAGAAGTTCAAACTCGTGGTGCTTTGGCTTCAGGATTCATTTGAACGAGCCAAGAAGTGGGTTCGAGAACTGCAAAGACAAGGTGAATTACTTATTTCTATAACGTCTATGTTGTGGTTGTCTTCTAATCTCATATAGCATGACTACAAAGCTTGTATTGTTTGGAACAAAGCTGTTCCCCTCAAATATTCGTCTTGTTGCTCTCCTGAATGTTTCCATCTCTTTTCTAGTGAATTTGAGCTCTTAATAAAATTTGTAGTACTTGGGTGTTTTCTAAGGTCATTTTACCCTTCTTATTTTTTAATCGGTGGGGGAGGTCTTCCAAAGTGTGATGGGTACTCTCTGCAATTTGCTAAACCTCAAGAGTGCTCGGTGTAATTGACTAAAAAAAATACCACAAATTTGCTAAGTTCATAAGAATTCTCAGTTCTAATTCTTGTGATTTTGAAAGAATGATAGAGATTAGACGCTTTACAGAAATAGTTCATACTCAATTTTCTATTATTGAATTGGAATAAACTGTTCCATTACTTTTTTTTATATGTTAATCCATGTTCTGTTTCTCCTATTTTATTTGGTTAATTTCTTACCATGTCTGCTGTTAATATCGCACTGAATCTTTAGAGGCATGACCTGATTGAGGTCACTATGTCAAAATTGAAGATACACATGCAATCACCACTTAACAGTCGAAATTTTTATAAATCAAGTCCACAAGGCTGAGAGAAACTTGTAAGCATTGAGGTAGGGGTTAACTAATAAGGTCATTGTGCGTTACAATTGTGATTTCTATATAGCTGGTTTGAGTAGATAATACATCTTCTTATGAACTAGCCTGGCAAGATGTTCATGATCAATTGATCTGGACTCTGATAAAACAGGATTTGCAAGAGCAGAGCCAAACAGCCTTTCATGTTATTAGTAAGGAGATGAACTTGGAAGCCTTTCAGTTTTTACTTTTTCCTTTTCTTATGTCTTTTACCTTGAAATGTGAGAGGGGGGGGGGGGTGTGATTGGCAGTCGTACTCAAATTGGCTACATATTATCAGAATCCCACAATAAGTTAAAACCATGGTGTTTCATATATGGCGACAGGCTCCACACTTGGCCTTCCTGACTTATGAATTTATGAAGCTTTTAAGTTCCATCTACAGCTGCTTTTATGCTTTAATTAAAATTGCTACTCCTATTTAGCAAGAAAAATTACATCTTTCAATACATTTAAAGGACATGACATTGAGCTCATTGTTAAAGTTAAGTTGGTGATTGTCTACCTTGTAATGAAATTGTCTATTGCTGTTGTAGGAAACCCAAACATGGTAACATTTTTGGTGGCGAATAAGGCCGACTTGGAATCAAGTAGACAGGTGGACGATGAGGTGCTTGAACAGATTGTGTTTTTATTCCCCTTTGGGTTTAATTCATGATTATTTAGAACTTAAGTGCTATTTGTACATGGAGTTTGAACATTCTGTTGTACACTCAGCTTCACTGTATACATTCCATTAGACAAAGAGCACAAGAGTGTTTAGAACAGTGGAGGTACAATGAAGTGAAGCTGAGTGTAAAATAGAGAGTACAAACTCCATGAACAAATAGATATTCATATTCACAATAAGCACCACATGCATGGTTGAAGGGCAATTTGATTGAGCAACTTGCCATCAAGAATGGATCTCTTGAACTTCAAGAAGGAATCTTATCTTAAATGTCTTCTGGTGATAAAGTTCCCGAGCATGGCCATTGCTGCTGGGAGCCATAATATGCCATACAGAGGGACAACTTACGATAACCTCTATTGGTGGTCGTTTCATCGATGAAGTTGCTCTAGTATAATATGAGTTAGTTTTTACTTGGCATGGTTTCTTTTAGTTTAGGATAGCAGAATATATGTATTAAAAAATTAAACATGATCATATATACAAAATATAGAGCATAGTGTATATTGTATAATATGAGATTATAAAATATTATTATTTGGTGCGCATTTGAGATTAAGTCCAATTTTGAGGGGGGAAAAAAGGTGATTTTCTTTTCTCCCATTCATGCGAGAGGTTAGAAATGGTCTTTTATTATAAACTTTAGTGGCAATGGTAAAGATGTCTATTTTGAGTATGGGTAACACATGCATTGGTATTGCATAGCCTTACCTTACTGTTGTGACTTAATAATAGCGGGTGAACACTGGTACCATGAACCAGTGTACCCTGGTTTTACTGCAAATCTCTACTGTCTTTTGGTTTGTTTCAGCACTTGAAGGTTGGAGGTACCAAATTTCACTTGCGTTCATTCACTGATTTTATACACCACCAAACTCTGCAATTTGTTGAAGAGCTGATGCATTACTTTCACACATGCTTTAATGAACTCAATCAATCTGAAGCACTTCCATATCTGGGGTGACTTGTAACTTTATATTGCAGGTAGGAGAGCTGTATGCAAAAGAAAATAGATTGCTTTTCCTTGAAACTTCTGCAAGAACTGCACAAAATGTCAATGAGCTTTTTTATGACATAGGTAACTATATTGACTATAATTTTGGTGGTTTGAATATCTTCTCTCTGGCCACACTTGTCTTCATGATTTCGTACGGGTTTCCTCTTTCTCCAATGAATGTACATTCTGTACTACTTACTGGTTCTTTAGATATGTTGTTTCCTCCACATCAATGCCCATAAATAGAAATGACTAGTGAGTTAAAATTCATATAATCTACTCCACATGGTGGTATTGTGGTATAAAAGCTTGATATGTTATTATTTCTCGGAATCAATGAGTTGGTGTGGCAATCTTCTTCCAGCGTATCAAGTTTACCTATAGTTTACATAAGGGTGTCATTTACTAGTTAGAGGCTTATAATCTACTGATCTCTTGCAGCAAAGAGATTGGCACAAGCTGCCCCATCAAGGCAGGGTGGAATGAAGCTGCATAGCCGATCACAAGAAGGGAGAAGAAGACTGTTCTGTTGCTCCAGCTGATTCCAGAACTCGGCGAAATACTTGTGCTATTTCTCGCCTAGCCAGTGTAAACTACAATCAGACCTCACTCTTACTAAAAACACTTGTGTAAAATAGCTCAAGTTTTTTATGCTCACCCTTTGGTATTCTGCTATTTCTGCCTACAATTTAGTAGTTCTTCAAGAATTGAAATTTGCAAGTTCTTTATGTTCATATGGCTGATTGAAGAAGACAAGAAACAACTCTGGTAGAAATTATGGGTCTTATGAATCCTCTTCTTTTTTTTTTTTTTTTCCCTGGGTGTAGCAAGGAATTGAACTGTGTTATAAATCTTTGACTATAGAGTATTTTTAGGTGAGTTCTTATAATTTGTACTTGTGCTATCCAGATTGATTCTTATGAGTAACCAAATATTTTTTCCTCTAGCTAATGGCTAATATTTAGTCAAACGACTCATCTAGAAAAATGGAACACTTCGGTTACTCTCCGCGTTTCTTTTTTTATCATTATTCTGGGAGATTTCTCTCCACTCTTGAGACTCAACCTCTTTATTTTAAACTTAAATATATTAGGTGGAGCAAATTGAATGGAGAGATAAATGGTGGGTCTTATCTTGCCCTGAAAGTGAAGTTTCTTTCTCAATGTCTAGAGAAGGCAAACAGGAAGTAGTCTGTCGTTATTCCAATTTCCAAGAGTGGAAGTTAAAGGTCACAAGGTCATTAGCTGTATATGTTGATACCTAAATTTGGACACTGGATTATGATATTTTAGTGATATTTATGTATTAATAACAACAACAACAACATATCCAGCCGTTATCCCACTATGTGGGGTTGGCTACATGAATTCTAGACTTCTATGTGGGTTACATCCCAACAGATAGTTTGTCTAGAATTCATATTTGGATCCGACTAGGTTTTACGCTGGCTGTCGGCTACCTAACGCAACCCTCCTCCTTTATCCGGGCTTGGGACCGGCAGTGGATAATATCCCCTGGCGGAGTAATGATGAAATGAAGTTTGAACACCATCTTCACATGGAGAAATTTCATGAGATGGTGGTGAATGAAGATAATTGATATAGTTGTGTTCTATAACTTAGTTGACATGGTGAAACCAACAAGTACAATATGGAAACACAACCTATATTTATGTATTAATATGATATATAAAATATATAACAAATATTTAACACAATTATTACAAATAAATATCTAAATAGCATTATATATATATATATATATACAGGTAGAAAAGAGTCTGAAGAGTGCATTTGTACCGGCAAACGAGAACCATAGAAAACAGAGTTAGAGAGAGGGGCAGGGGACAAGTCTTCAGTGGGGAGAGAGGAGTGGCTTCGGTTAACGAGCCATGGTCGCGCCTGTCCTGCAACCGAAAAGCCGCTCTAACCAAGCCCTATTGTCCTCCACTACTCACCTTGCTTGGCACGCTCAGTTTACCTGGAGATGATGAAGACATCCCACTGTGGCTGATGCACGTATCCAAATCTAGAGTAGTTATATTAGATGTTATGATATCATGGTTGCATATGTAGAATGTTTTTGATGGAGGAGTTGTAGATTCCAAATAAGGGCTGGATGTAGCAACCTCTTCTGAGTTTGTCTACAGTGCTCCACATTCATTGCCACTCATTGCTCATTCGTATTTCTTTGACTAAACAGCCTCTTAACAGCATTACCAAAACAGAGAAGTTATCCGATAATCAAATTTGCGGGACTAGTCTACTTCCTTGGTGGTGAAAAGGTCTAGTTTGTATTTGTAGAAGGCTACCTAATATTATATGCACAAAAAGATATAACTAAACCATAACGCCATGCTAGTATAATGAGGTAGCATCATATATAGTTGCACTCAATATTTTCTTACTTGCTTGGCCGGCTAGCTTCATTGTCGTACATTGGGTTGCATATGTACACAAAATCGTCCACGCCCACGCCGCCGTTGCAGCCACTCGCACCACCAGCACCTTCTTGGGGAGGCATGATTCTGGATTGGCAAGTTTTCGCCATGTCCACTTCCACTTTGCTGATACCTGCAGGGAAGAGAATGCTTCTTGGAGCCTGGAGGAGGACGCCTTGCGCATAAAGGCTTCCGAGAGGGTGGCTTGCAGCTGGGTGGTTAGGGAGTTGCTGTGGCTGGGGGGAGGAACAGTTCATATAGGAGGCGGCGGCGGCAGGGATGTTCGGCCCACGGCGCCGGCGAAGAAGGAGAGAGCAGTAGAGCTCAGCCAGCAGCAGCAGGACCAGGGCTAGCACTATGGCAAGGCTCACGGCCATTAACAGGATTTCCATAACCATCACTTCGGATTTATCCTTTTGCTTCCCTGAAACCACCCTCTTCTCCTTCTAGGCACTGCAAATGGCGGGAGCCAAGTGGAGAAGGAAAGGCTTTCATTTTGATACCCAAGGGTAAATTTGTCTTTTCACTCTCAAATTACAATAATAATAATAATAATAATAATAATAATAATAATAACAAACCACTCACAGTAAAGCATCAATTTTCTTCTGCCGGGCTGGTTACATAGTTGGGTCGAGTCCTATTCTTTAGGTCTGGGTAACGGGCTTAAAATTTAAAATGGGCCATGAATAACTTAGTATTGGGTTGGACACGTACATGTATGAATGATATAAATTAATTTAAATACTATAGTGGTTAGGACATATATAACAACCATTTTCCGCCTATTCCCAATATTATAGTGGGTGACTTGACCCTGTTTGCCACCTCCTTGGGCCATGTTGGGACAAGGGTCTTGGACTCATGTCTTGGTCCTTCCCTTCAATTGCATAAATGTGGCATTTTGTTGCATAAAAATAAAACATAGTCAGTGGGTTGGCACAAAAATAAATCAATTATTGAGAATTGCACTTCACTATGCTCATTCTATGGTCTCCATTAGATTAATTGATCACCAATTCCGTCAAATACAAGAAGTTAAACGAAACATTTGAAGGAAAAGAAATGAATAAAGTCAGTGATCATGATGAAAATCAATTAATCAATTGGGTTGCTGATGATTGTAATTTAATCATCATCAAATTAATTAATTAAACCATGCATGCACATGGGTGCGGGGCGGGGATTAACTAATGAACTGATGACAATGCCTACCAAAAACACCTCAAGAAGGTGATGAGGAAATTGAACAAGAAATTCTCTTGGTGATGAAGCAACTGGTGCTGGACCAGTCTCTCCAGCACGGCGTTCTGAGGGAGCAGGTCGCTGTAATAAAGCAAGGTCGTCACGGCTGCCGCCGGCTCGCCCACCAGAGACGCCAGCAGCCTCACCAGCGACCGGAACATCAACGTCGTCAGAGGCTGCAATGACACGAAAACAAAGCCATTGTTAGATCGCATCTACTGTTAATTTGTGATGAAAACTGAGAATTGAAGATTGATCAACTGCTACTACTTGCCATGGAATTTGCACACACACGGAGAGAGAGAGAGAGAGAGAGAGAGAGAGAGAGAGAGAGAGAGAGAGAGAGAGAGAGAGAAGCAGTGGGATGAATAGTTCTGACAATTACCTAAGAAAGAAATTAAACTTTTGAGCTGCAGTTCAGACCTAACCTTCTCCCATGGGAGCAGGGGGAGAAGGTGGTTGGTGCAAGGGGTAGTTGAGTTGACTAATAAGGGGCAGTTTCAATTATATATGATATTATCCCAAGCTGAGTGTTACATTAATTATGTCTATGATTTCACACTCTCATATGTAATTTTCAATTGAATAACTTTGATTAAAAAGAGTTTTTATAGTGTCATATAATATGATTATATTATATATCTACATGCTTATGTCACAAGAATATTTATTATTCTCGACAGGGCAATTTTCAATTTACGTTATCAATTTATTTAAAAAATTATTATATATTTACTATTGAGAACAATACCACAATCTAATCCAATAATACGTCCTTATCTTATAGTATTCATTGGTGATTGAGGCGAGGCGAGGTAGATTTGACTATAGAAAATTGTTTAACAAATTGATTATAAATTTAATTAAAAAATTAATTATAATTATTTAATAAAATACTTAAATTCATCTAATGCACCCAAAATCTGAACTTTTAGGCTTCAAAACTCACTTAACTAATTTCAAATTAGATATTTGACTAATCTAATCCAATAATACGTCTTGACCTAGTTGAATCAAGGGTTTATGGGTATAAATGAATTAAAAATATTTTGTAAGGTGAAGTGTTAGATTAATTTTTATATTTTAATTTGAGAGTCAAATTTACTCTCATATTTTTAAAAGTATCAAATAATCCTCTATATTTTTAAATTTGGGGCGAATAAGATATAAAAATAATGACAGTAATAAATCAGATCTTGTAATCGTAATCGCATTTATAAATTTTTTTGTAATTAAAAAATCTAACTTTACTCGAATAAGATGTAAGTACCCCAACAACAAAGCATGTGTAATTCGGTCAAAATTACAATTTGAGTTTACTTTGGGAGATTAGGATTTGATTTAAGATAAACTTAACTTCATCAATAAAATATAAATATTGTTAAATAACTTTTAAATGACATTTATTAATTAAGGGTTTAAGCGAACTAATATTTGTGATGAAGAGTTCGTGTGTAAGCTTGATTTGAGTTTGTTTATATTTTTTTATTAAGTGAATAACTAAATTTGAACAAAAGTTTAAAGCTCATTTATGAACGAGTTGAGTTCCAACAGACGTTTATTCAACTCGTTTATGTTCATGAATAAGTTGTTTGTAATTTATTTAAAACTTATTTTTTAATTTATTAAGAAGAGTATTGATGAGTCCATAATTTCATATATTTATTTCCCTTACATATGGTCTCTTGGGTGAGTTTTATGCCTTATTGTGTTGATTTATACTTATTTTTATGGTTAAGGCAATTTTAGATAGGTTAGAATAAATTGGGCTTTTACTTACAAAATTTCATTTTTTTAATATTTTGACATTTTGGACTTTTTTCAGATTTTTGAACATGTTAGAGTTCAAGAACATGAATAATGTCTTCAGAGATTTTGTAGAAGACTTCTTGGGCTTTCTAGAATTGTTTGATTTGTCCAAATCAGAGTTTGTTTGGGCCTTCAAACATTGCTTCAAATTAGAACCGAAAAGCTGGACCAAATCCTGATTAGATTAAAATTTTGCACAAACATGGAATCTTTAAAAGGCCATAACTTGAGCTTCTGATGTCCAAATCGAGTGATTCAAAAGCCTAAATTCATCTAAACATTCTTAGTTACAATTCTTAAGAGAGGTTGAGGCCCAAAATGCTCGTTATCTGACCCAAAACGGGCTTGTAAGTCACTGGAGTCTAGGAGCCCTAATTCTTTGGCTGATTTGGATTCTTTGTTTGGGGATATTTAAAGTCTTGATTCAAGCTCGAGAGGGAGGGCGTCCAGGAAGCAAAAGAGGCAGAGAAGCACATCCAAGAGGAGGAAGAAACATCCATTTTATATTTTCTCTTCTTTTTGTGTTCTTTCTCTTATTATGTGTGGCTAAAGTTTTGTTTTTCGGTAGAAGGATACTTTGAAGCCATGGTGAAGAATACTGTGAGATCTTTTTGAGTTTATTTGCAATCTGGTTTTATCTTGGATATTCATGTATCTTCTGATTTTATTGTTTATGATTGTGTGTTTTGATTGCATAGACGGTCGCTATTCAATTCTTGACGCATGATTAATTGCTAGTTTAAATACTAAATTCGTAATTGTTTGGTTTTTCTTGCATAAGTAGCAACTAGGGTTGATGATTGTGGACAAGTTTTCATTCAATTCCTAGGGAGTACATGTGTTGAATTAAATAAACCGAGCTTGTGTGTTTATTGTTAAGATTTGGTCTTGTTTTCACAAAATTTAATGCTGCCATTGAATTAAATTCTAGAGAGCTTGTTCTAGGGTTGTTTGAAGATAAGGGTTAATTGAAGAGCTTGTTTTAATTAACTAAGAAGTAAGGGAAACATCAAATGAACAGAGTTTGTTATTCTTTCTAAGACCAAGTATTCAAGGAAAATTAGTGACTTTGGTATCAATGATCAGTGTTATAACCATTGGTGGATAAATCATTTCTACCGGAAGCGTTTCTATTGAATGCTTTAATCTTTTTACATTTTGATTTGTCTTATTAATTTAGAATAATATTCTGTTTTTAATTGTTTAAATTTCAAATTTCAAAACCCTTCAATTGTTTCTTTTATTTATTTTAAGTTTTCAAAGGAATAGATTTAACCAATCCTTGTGGATACGACCTTACTCATCACTATCACAATTTATATTTTTAAGAGTAAAAATTTATTATTTGTTGGATTCGACACACATCAAGTATGTATATACTCTTAAGATGAATTAGGGTTTTTTACCCCAAATATGTTAGAATTGTTACAAATATTTAAATTTGTGTTTTAAACTTTTAAATGTGTAGTTGTTTTGAAATAAATATGCTTTAAATTCATGCATTGTGCTACCTTGGTAGGATGTTTTCAACCAAATAATTGTTGGAGTTAACAAGTTAGAAATTCATCTTGAATAAAATATTATTTATGTACGAACATAACAACTTATTCATGAATGAAGGGACTCGAGAATTTTCTTATGAACAATTTGATAAATTATTCATTAATGAACTCAATAATTTTTTATTTATGAATAAATTCATTAACAAGCTCAAATTTAACTCGTTTTACTTAAATAACTCAAACTCAAACATAAAAATTTATTCACATATCAAATTTGAACACAGAACTCGATTAAAAAATGAGCCATTTGTCTATAGCTCTAAAAAGCAGGGGAAAAAATGTTTTTTTTTTTTTTAACTCCAAGGACCAATTTGTTCAGCCGCCAAATGGGATTGAGTATCGGGAAACGGTGTTCTTTGTTTTCTTTGAAGTATAGTTCCAATCTTCGTGGCTTTCTTGCTAGGGCTCTTCAATGCGGTTCTTGTGATTTCTAGGTTGTACTTTCATTCTTCTTCTGGACGATGAAGTGTCGTTGCTGCAGGAGAATCAAACATAGCAGACGTGGCTTGCCCAAAAACTTGCGGATATAGCTGGTAATAATCTAGTAGTTTAAGAAGGCTCTCGCTTGTTTAGAGTTCAAAGATTCTATGGATTGAAAACAAGATTAGGTTTATTCAATCTTATTTAGATGATGTTGGTGCGACAGAACCGGGAAGCAGTGGATTGCCCGATTCCAAGAGTATTTGGGATCTTGCCTATGACGTGGAGGACATCATGGCCGCGTACTTCCCTAAGCTATCATCACATGGAAGCAATAGCCGGAAGGGGCCTCTTGGATTTATGTTTCTCAACAGCCAAATCTAAATAAGCTCTTGAAAGATATAGCAACACAAATTGGCTTGACGGAGGACTGCAACCGCAATTCCACGGGTAACTTATTCCAATTTTGAAGCCAAAAAAGGTATGTGATAGTTACTTGATGATATTTGGCAGATTGAACCAATTGAATGCTTTAAAAAATGCCATTCTTGTTAATTCCATGAGCGGCAGTAGAATCATCATCACTTCTCGGGACAAATACATACATAGGTGTACAAATCCATGGGCAAAATTTTCTACACGAGTAACAACCCTTAGACCAAGAAAATAGTAGAAAACTCTTCTTTAAAATGGTTATGGCTGCCCCACACAATGACAAGGGTAGCAATCTTTCACAATTGGAAAATATTGGTGAGAAAATGATAAAAAGATGTGGTGGTGTGCCAGTTGCAATGGTAGTTACAGGAGGCTTATTGTTATCAAGAGAAAGAGCCAAACATGCATGGCAAGGGGTGCTAAAGAATATGGGTCAAGATGAAGACCCATGCAAAAAGATCTTTGCTTTGAGTCACAAAGATCTTTGCTTTGAGCCAAAAATGCATGGTATGAGCTTTGCATTAGGGAGGTTAGAAGTGTTGCTTTTATTATCGTTGAACTTTTCGTGTTTGGATGGATTCCCAAATTTGGACCAACATTCGATCTATCTCAGTATATAAACCTTCGTAAGCTACTTCTGCGGCTGTGCCAATACTGGATTTTCCATGACATGATTAACTTCCCCCATACCTCACTGAGCTTGGCCTTTGGGACACTGGACTGAAAATAGATCCAATGGCAATTCTGAAGAAACTACCTCAACTTAAGATCCTTATGTTAGGCTTTTTAATTCATACCATGGCAAGGAGATGGTATGCTCTGGTGAAGCTGACAGTTTTCCTCAACTTGAGGTATTGAAAATTGGGTTACTGTTTCTAGAAGAGTTCGTAGTTGAGGAAGGGGGAATGCCAAGACTCAAGGACCCGATCCTCATTGAGTGCTTTATGGAAATAAAGGGGGTTCTAGATAGGATGATTAAAACAATCATGATTGCCACGGGAAGAGGTCAATAACTTTTGTCCTGTTTCATTGGTATGCTACTTCAAGATTTGATTACAATAACTAGAGATGATCTATGATATTTGTTCCTTCACAGATATTTCTACTCACCAAATGAGACAATGAACCTCGAACAACCCTAACTCCTAGCACAATTTTATGGCAAGATCACAAGTGCAAGAGGATGACTAAGGTAGCTTGGGACACTAATGATAAGTTTGATTGGGAGGAAACTCAAACAGTTGAAGTCTAATGTAGATAAACTACTTTCATATTTTAAATACACCTCACTACTACACTAGATCCTCTACCAGACCAAGTTGGAAATGTGGAGAAAATTTAACTAAGGTTTAAAGAAACAAATCATAAGATTCAAAAGATGGTAATAGACTCAGAGAATGGGGATACTAAATTTTACACAATCATAAGAAGACAAATGTGAAGCATATTTATACATCTAGCCCCTGTTGAGATGTTACTTAGCATACAGAATGTGATGAGCGAAGGCAAGAGTTACTAGCATTCCCAATAATAATGAAATTGCAAAATGCAAGACATTCACAAGCCTAGCTTAAGCTTTTAACTGTCCTATTTGAACATTTTCTCCATATTCTGATGATCAACATCCCAACAAAGTTTCTATCTACAAATCATTCTCTTATTTAGAGGTCAAAAGAGCACTGCTACGTGAATTTGAAATTTTTGACTTTCAAACTCTGGCTTTTTGAAACACACACGGAGACCCATACCACTTAGATTTAGTATTTAACACTTATTAAAAATAATATCATTTCAACAAATTTGTTGGTACTGTTAAACTTTAAACTAATGGAAGAGGTTAGTTGAAACACACACGAAGAGAAATTCAAATGTTAAATTTAAATCGAAGGGAATTTTGGTAAAAAAATGACACAAACTACAAGAAATTTGAGTAGAATTTACTTGACTTTTTTAAATGCATAAATTAAAAGGTAAATATTTTATTTCAAAATAGATGTGAGAAGTAGAGTAGAAAACAAGGTTGTATAGACATATTAGGCTTAGTTTGGCTATGGTTTCTTAAGAGAGATTTTAACCTCTTTAGTCTGTATTCTCTTTACTTTTTAATTTTTAGTTTCGAATTTTGAATTCATTTTTAATTTTCTATTTTGTAGAAAACAAGGTTGTATAGACATATTAGGCTTAGTTTGGCTATGGTTTCTTAAGAGAGATTTTAACCTCTTTAGTCTGTATTCTCTTTACTTTTTAATTTTTAGTTTCGAATTTTGAATTCATTTTCAATTTTTTATTTTGATAGTCTATTTTTAAAAAATTGAAAACGAGTTCCTTTTGTTATTTTGAAAAACTATTTCTTAAAATAGAAAATTAAAAAATATATTTTCTTTGAAATTTTGAAAATAAGTTTTTAATGATATTTTATTTAATAAATTTGATTATTTAGTAAATTAAAAATATTTCATGCTAATATATTATTAAAAAAATATATATTTTAAAGTTAATGAATTTTGTAATATTTTTTTTCCATTATAATAATAAAATATGAATAAATAAATGTGTTTTGAGTTTAGAGTTTGTTTTGAATGAAAACACTCAAAACAACTTTTTGTTGTTTTTAGTTTTTTATATAATTTTTTTTAATTTTCAAAAATATATTTTTAAAAATAGTAAAGAGAACTCATTTTCATTATTTTAGAAAATCAAAAACTTAAAATGACTTGAAAATAGTAAAGAGAACGCAACCTTAGTTTTTAAGTTGTTTAAAACTTTTAAGTTAAGTAGTGTTTAAGTTTATAAAGTATTTGGATAAATATGTTTTTAAACTATAGTTAAAAATTATGTGTTTGATTTATAAAAACTGATAAACTGTTAGAAATTGAAAAAAAAGACTAAAATAGATATAGTGTTGAATAATACAAATAAAATTCTAAAAAATATTAATTTTTAATAAAATAATTTATAAATTGATGTCCAATTGCTAAAATACTTACAATTACATATTAATGAATTATATATAATTATTAAAAATATATTAATACAATACTTTATATATAAATTTAGATTTAATTTATACAAATCTTTAATATATATGTTGAGATATTATATAGAATTCTTTATTTATATATATATATATATATATTATATATATGAGAATTTAATTATTTACAGCTTTTCTAGTCCCAACCTCCTTTATTAAGTGAGTGGATAAATTTGATATACACGCATTGAACTTTAAAATTGTAAATATTTATTCAAAATTTTAAATTATTATTATTTATTAACTAAATTTTATTTAACGTCAACCATCAATCACTCATTATAACTCTGTCAGATCTTGCAAACGAAAAATGCCCATATGGCTCATTGAATCTAACGTGACAAGAGTAAATTTAATATACACATTAAATTTTAAAAATATATCTATTTATTCACTGAATTTTGAATTATTATTATTTACTCACTAAACTTTGTTTAACGTTAACTATCCATAATCCGTTACATTATTGTCTAATCTTAAAACATTCGTCACATCATCGTCTAATCTTGAAACATATTAAAAGATTTGAGACCACTTGTTTCTCAAATTAAAAGCTAAAAGCTAAAAACTAAACCGATAATTCAAATTAAAAATACTACTAATGCAAATCAGAAGAAAAAAATGGTGTGCTTAGAATTTTTACGAAGAAAAAGTAAAAAGGATGTTTCTTTGAATTGTTATAGAATGATAACGCGTGACACGAGGGGGAAACATCCTAAACTGGCCCATAAAAAGTTAAAGCCTTTGTAGTGATAAGCTCGCCCACAATTCAGCTTTTGTGAACACACTAGCCTGCGCTCCTTAAAAAGTCATTGGGAGAGAGAAAAGGTCCTCAAAGAGAATGGAGTCATGGTCTTCTGGTCTTTGTGAAAAATTCCGGGAACTTGCTGGTGGGCTTCTTTGAAGTTGTTCTCCCTATTTCTGATACTACACTTTCTTTCTTCGTCTGGCCGATTGAGGGTTGTTGCTGCCGGGAAATCTAATATGGCAGACATGCTTATTTCAGGAGTTGTCCGAAAACTTGTCGATATAGCAGGTAATCTAATAGCAAAAGAAGGCTCTCGCTTGTCTGAGTTGAAAGAAAACATTGTTTGGATTGGAGATGAGATGAGGTGTATTAAATCTTTCTTGGAAGATGCTGATGCAGTAGAGTCAGAAAGCAGAGGATTGGCTGATTTCATCAGGAGCATTTGGGATCTTGCTTACGATTTGGAGGATATCATGGAAACGTACTTCCCTAAGCTATCACCACTTAGAAGGAAGGATTGGAAGGGGCGTCTTGGTTGGTTTTGGAAAGCCAAAACTGTTCGTGACTTTGCAGTGGAGATTGAAGAAATAAAAAGAAGGGCGGTTGATATGAAGCGCCGGAGAGAGACTTATCAAGTCCCAGATGCAAGTGGCTGTCCTGAAAAACACGGATGGGATCCAAGAAGAACTTTTCCTCACACTGACGAAGTAAATGTTGTTGGTATGGACGAACACATTACGGAATTGGTGACCAAAGTGACGGATCAAGATTCAGAGCATCGTGTGATCTCAATTACAGGCATGGCCGGTCTAGGCAAGATAACACTGGCCATAAAGGTATATAATTCTGTTCGACAAAGTTTTGAGTGTTCAACTTGGATTTATGTCTCTCGACAACCAAACCCAAATGAACTTTTACATGATATAGCAAGGCAAGTTGGCTTGACGGAGGAGCGCAACCTCAACTTGGAGGGTAATTTGTTCCACCTTTTAAGCCAAAAAATGTATGTGATAGTAATTGATGATATATGGCAGATTGAACCATGGGATGCTTTAAAAAATGGCATTCCTGTTAATTCCATGAATGGCAGTAGAATAATCATCACTTCCCGATACAGATATATAGGTGTTCAAATTGGTGGACAAATTTTTTTACATGAATTGGAACCCTTAGACGAAGAAAAGAGTAGAGAGCTATTCTTCAAAATGGTTAAGGCTGCCCCGCAAGACAATGATGAAGATGGTGATCCCTCACAATTGGAAAACATTGGTGAAAAAATACTTAAGATATGTGGCGGTGTGCCACTTGCGATAGTAGTTATAGTAGGCATGTTGTTATCAAGAGAGAGAAACATACATGCATGGAAAGGGGTATTGGAGAGTATACGTAAAGATGAAGACCAATGTTCAAAGATCTTTGCTTTGAGCTACAAGGATTTACCTTCAATGTTGAAACCTTGTTTTTTATACTTTGGTCTATTTCCAGAGGATCATGAAATTTCTACGTTCCAACTAATCAATTTATGGGCAGCTGAACGATTTATACATGGCAGCCGAGAAAGGACAGTTGAGGATGTGGGGAAAGATTACCTAAATCACTTAGTTGGTAGAAACCTAATTCAAGTTGTTGAGAGGAGATTCAACGGGACAATTAGATTTTGTCGTGTTCACGATATCTTGCACGACCTTTGCATTAGGAAGGCTAGGGAGATGAACTTTTTTAACACACTCAATGATGTAGCCACTAGTGCAGATTGCCTTGCACCACGCAGAGTCACTACCTTTTTTCAAAGTGATGTTGGCAACTACGTATCTCCAAATTATCAAACTCCAAAGCTTCGGGCTTTGTTATGTTTCGATTACTTGACAAGTGATAGTTGGAAGCAGGTTAAGCTTTCTCTTAGAAGTTTCAAATCTCTTCGGGTGCTAATAATATGGAACCACTTTTCGCTGACGGCTCTTATGAATGAAATTGTGAAGTTAATACACCTGACTCACCTTTTTTTGAGAGGGTATATGGTGGAGCTTCCTTACGCCATAAGCAATTTGAAAAATTTGCTGACCTTGGATCTACATCAATGCCGTGAACTCATCCTCCCTGATGTCATCTGGAAAATGAAGCAACTAAGACATATTCTATTACCTCTTAAATGTTGGGCTCCTTCAATCTGTGGAGTCAACTTGGATAGCCATAGGTTCCTTCCATTTGAAGTTTCTTTACAAAACTTGCAGACCCTCTGTGGATTGCCTGTCAAGCTTTTTGAGGCCAATTGGTTGCACAAACTTGATAGTTTAATTAAGAACACTGAAAGTCTATTTTACAACTGAGCATATCATTGAGGTACTGTCAGGTGCAACCCCCTTATCACAGAGGCTAGAAGAATTGCATTTATTATCACTAAAAAACTATTCAAAATATCGTGTAGCTGCGGGATCATTTACTCCATTTAGGTTAACATTGGATCTGTCTAAATATGTAAGCCTTCGTAAGTTACTCGTGTGCGGGTGCAGCAAGGTGGATTTTCCACGACATGATAAACTGCCAACATGCCTCACAGAGCTTATCCTTGAGTACACCATGTTGGAAAAATGGACCCAATGGTGACTTTGAAGAAACTACCTAGACTTAAGATCCTTATACTTGGATTTAATTCATACTTTGGGAAGAAGATGGTATGCTCTGGAGAGGCTGACAGCTTTCCTCAAGTCAAAGTATTGAAAATTAATGCAATGATGCTACAGGAGTTTGTAGCTGAGGAATGAGCAATGGCCAAACTCAAGGACTTTACCCTCACTCGCTCCCTCACTTGCTGCATACTGAGAATGACAGTTCCAAATAGAATCAGAAATATAATCAAAATTGACCCAAAAATATCAGGTCAGTAACATTTGTTGTGTTTCATTGGTATTCTTTTGATTATGGATATATGTGTCTCTCCAATTCACTGGTTCACTGTTTTAATTTGTTTCATGTACTTGGAAATTATGCATTTTTCTCAAAAAACATGGGGCTGGCTCTGTTCCACGCACACTTGTTAACTCCATCAGATGACACCTGGCCTATAGAAGAGATGCATGGTTATCCACGTTATCCGTGACTTCATTTTGGAAGGTTTTAAGTCCTTACCCAATTCTTTTACTCTTTCAATTATGCTTTCAAGAAAACAACATAGAATAGATATTCCCGTATCTATATTTGGGCTTCACATGTGGTGATAATTGCCATAATTTGATTGAATTTGTGACGTCTCACAGGTGAAAGCACCATCTAAAGGATGATGAATACATGGGATCTTCAGACTACTTGTTCAATCTATTCTTGCGACATGATGTCTTTCGGTTGATTGCTTCTCATGAGAAGGAATTGTATCTGCTTTGTGATTTGGTATTTTGGATGCTGTATTACCCTTAGATGTCTGAATTTACCAGTGGCTTTGATGAATGTTGAATAAATTTACATATGCTGATATCTTTGAACTTGTTAATAGTCAATCAGTTGATTGATCCTATATTCATAATTAAAAAAATAAAAATAAAATATTGATTGCAATGCTCTCCTCTTTCAACGTCTTAAAAAAGTCCTGAATTTTTTATATTTGCTATAACTAGTGTTAATGAGTGTGACAGAAGAACTTGCTATTGCTTCAAGGACTTGGCACAATTAACAATATAATGTAATGGCATGAATCATAATCTAAAATTGAAAGTGAAGGAGAAAAGTTTAATGCATAATTGATAAAATTAAAAATTAAGTTTAAAATTAAAGATAAACTGAAAGTTAATTTTTTTTAATTAACCAAATAAAAGTCTAACCTTATACTTATAGCATTGATATTTTATAACATTAAGGCAACATTTAATAGTTTCCCATTTTTACTCTTTTTTTTTTTTTCATTTTTCCTAATCTATAATCAATATTAGATACAAAGGGTTTATTTAAATTATGATTGATTATTACATATTAACTAGGCCGACACTTAACATACAAAAAATAATTATTTTTTGCTAAATCTATACAAAAGAGCAGGGGTGAAGCCAGAAAAAATATTCAGTGAGGGTGCAACTTACTAAAGAAAAAAATAAGAAACAATATAGTAATATAAATATGCTAAATATTAACATTATTTATTCAATACCTTACAATAGTTCTTTGCGATGTTTCATATTTTGATAATGTTGTACAATAACTTCATTATCAATGTTCGAAAATATCTCCTTCTCAACATAAATAACTAGGCTATCATTCATCCACTGATCTCCCATTCGATTGCGCAGTCTATCCTTCACAATGTTCATTGTAAAAAATACTCTCTCGACTGTAGCAGTAGCAATCGGAAGAACTAGTACCAAAGTCAGAAGTTTGTACACCAACGGATATATTATGTTTTTTTTCGTCATAACCAACTTCTCTGCAAGATCACCAGGGCCTTTTAATCCTTCAAACTCTTTGTTAGAATGCATATTAAAAATAAAAGTTTCTAGTTGATCATCAAGTGTTAGGAGATTTACTGATGAAAAATCTTCTGGATAAAACTCAGCAAGTTGAATCAATCTTTTCTTGTCAAAAGCAGAGAATGAATCTTTTGGACATAGACATGCTACACAAAGAAGCAACTCGGTATTTGCCTCCGAAAAACGATCATTCAACTCTTGAAGTTGCATATCAATGACAACATAGAATAAATCTACACGGAAATGATGCAAATATGTTATTTCTGGAGCTTGACGTTGTGGGCGACCACGAGCTGCACGGCGTATAAACATATTATCCATGTTTGGAACATCAATGTAGTGCACCTGACAAAAAGAATAGACTTGTTGTACAAACAAATCCCACCCATCATTTCTAAAAGACTGGAGTCATTGTTTGCATAGTTTCACCAATTCCATTGCATTTACAATATCTTGATCTTTTCTCTGTAATGCCTTTGATAATTCATTTGTCATCGCCAAAACAGTTCTCATCAAGTGTAGATTAAATGTAAAATCAAATGATAGTATTGACTCCAACAAATTATATGCTTCACTTTTTTTATCAGAATTTGATCCATCAACACTAATCATTTCAAGCACATCAATAACAGCTGAGAACATAGCAAACAAACTGATCAAAGAATTATAATGTGAACCCCAACGCATATCACCAGAACGCTGAAGAGCAGTTTCTTGATTAAGTCCCCTTCCACTTAAAATCTCACCATTCTCCAATACTTTTGCAACAATATCTGCTTGTTTCTCTCGAAGATGATCACAACGTTTAGACGATGCTCCAATAATATTGACCACATCAGCAACCAAACAAAAAAAGTTAGAAACTGGAGTATTCTTCTTTGCCACGGCTACAAGAGCTAGCTGAAGCTGGTGAGCAAAACAATAAATGTAAAAGGCGCAAGGATTCTCTTTTAAAATAAGTGATTTGAGACCATTGAACTCACCCTGCATATTACTTGCCCCATCATAACCTTGTCCTCTCAATCTAGACAAACTTAAGTTATATTTAGAAAATGTCTTGTTTATTGCAGCCTTAAATGAGAGAGCTGTAGTACTAGAAACATGCTCAAGACCAATGAAACGTTCATTTACTTGTCTACTATTGTTCACATAACGTAAAACAATTGACATTTGCTCCTTTGTTGACACATCACGAGATTCATCAACTAGAATAGAGAAAAATGAATCCCCAATATCTTTGATAATAGCATTGATCGTTTCAGCAGCATAAGCACTTACAATATCCTTCTGAACATCTGGTGATGTTAATTTGCAATTTAAAGGAGCTTTGTTCATTGTAATTGCCTTAATCTCATCATTATGATCACTTAGAAACTGTAATAGGACTAAAAAGTTACCTGGATTCTCTGAATTCTCAGATTCATCATGACCCCGAAACGAAAGCCCCTATTGCAACAAAAGTCTAATACAATCAATTGATGCAATAAGACGAATACAATAGTCACTTCGTACTTGTTTTGACTGCTTGAAGAAAGCTGATTAAATGTGTTGCTCTTGATTCATCAAAGCCTCACATTTGATGCGAGCTTTATTGTGCGCACTATCATGATCCCCAACATGAATATTAAGCCTGTCTTTACTTTTCAAATACGAGAATCCTTCACTAACAAAAGCATCGCCTCCTCCTTGTTTACTCATACTTGTTTTAAATAGATAACAATACAAGCAAAAAGCAGCATCTTTTGATACACTATACTCCAACCAACTACCAAACTCTTTAAACCAAGCAGGATTGAATCGTCTAGTTTGTGTCTGTCCAAATGGTCTATATGGAAAGTCATGATCGAGAGGCTGACACGGACCTTTTTGCATATAAGCTCTCCGGACTTGATCTCGAATATTAACATCATAATCCAAAATTGGAATCCTTAGTCCAGGATTGGTGGGAAGTTGTGTAATATCAAAAGTAACACTATTTGATTTTTCCCTATCAACATCTTCTACAACCGACGGAGATTTTCGTTTAAAAAATTTATCCATGACTTTCAAATTCAAGATAACAAATGATAATTAGAGAATGCACAAATTCAAAAATTTATCAAGTGCACATGTGTAAATTATACTTGATCAATATTAAAATTACGTGCACCTGTACAACTGATCTAATAATCAAAATATCAAATTACGTACCCCTGTACAATTGATATCAAATTACGTGCGCCTATGCAATTGATTCAACAATCAAAATATCAAATTACGTGCGCCTGTGCAATTGATCCAACAATCAATTAACCCAACATTAACATCACATTAACAATCAATTAACCCAACATTAACAATAAATTAACATCACATTAACAAATTTATTTTCAAAAACAAAACCCCAACATCAATTAACCTAACATCAGTTAACAAAATTTAAGTTCACCTAATTTTAAAAATGGGATAAAAAATTTTACCTTCTTGGATAAAAATGATCAGCGACAGACGTGGGTCGGGTCGCCGGGTTGGAGCCTGGAGCCGGAGGGGCAAGCCAGCGACGAGGGCGACTGGGCGAGGGCCGAGGCAGAGGCGACGAGCGACAGAGACAGAGGCCCAGGCCCCAGAGAGAGCTTAGAGAGGCTAGCTCAGCCTCAGCGTCGCTGGTCTAGAAGGGCGAGCGAGTCGGCGCGACGGCGACTAACGGACTGAGCGAGGCGAGTAGTGGGCGACCGAGGAGGAGGGTGACTGGGTGAGCGAGGGCGAGGCGAGGCGAGTGAGTCAGCGGCGACCTCAGCGATGGTTCCAGTCGTCCGATCCGACGCAGGCACGGAGGAAGGCCGGAGCAAGTGAGGGCGAACGATAGGAAGTGGAAGCCCGAAGCTAGCAGCACCGAACGAGAGCTGGTGCGAGTCGCGACCATGCGAGAGAGGGAGAAGAACAGAGGGCGTGGGCAGCGGACGAGCGAGAGAGGGTTTGATTGAGGGAGTCAGGTAGGACTTTTCCCAATATTGAATTTCTAGCGGGCCGAGTGCATGCCAAACTCAATGGCAGGCCAAGGCCCAGTGAGAGGCAAGGCCCTCACTGGGCCTACATTGGCTCCGCCCATGCAAAAGAGTACAGAAGATGTGTATTCGAATCCATACCCCGGCAAAGCATAACCTTAATCTAGCGCCTAAAACCAACTCGGTCATCTCAACAAATGACAGCTGGTCCCACAAAAGTAAATAAGATCTAAATTCCATAATTTGTCCATTTGATTTTGACATTTGTCAGCAACGGGCTGTAAAATGGTTTGATGGCTGGTTCTATGCATCCCTCCACTCATATGGCAGCCCAAGACCGCTGTCATCAAAATAGAAATGGTAAGAAATATGTATCGAGTATTCTGCTAGATATCTCTTTTTCTTATACTCGTATTCACACTCATATTCATTTATTAATACATTTAATTTTTTAAAAAACATTACTACAAAAGTTCTTAATTCTGGCAGTGACTTAATAAATATGGGTCTCATCAATTGTCCACAATCAACAACAAAAAGTTACCCCCTCTCTTTATCTATCTTTCTCCTTTTCTATCTTTATTTCTTTGGATTCCAATCAAAACCTAGAGCAATATGGAAAAATCCCATCTCTCTCTCTCTCTCTCTCTCTCTCTCTCTCATTCTAATTATGGTGTATAGAGAGAATAGGGATATTTTTGGAATTTAAAAAAGTTAATATTAGTTAAGTAACAACAAGGAATTTAGTGTTATGTAATATATAAAGTAAAAAGAAGTCAATAATATATTTAAAATGAGAATATTCAATATAATTTAACAAAATCTCATGATGTATTAAATTTACCTTAATAATAATCGTTTCAAATAATTAAATACACTTTATGAATAAATTTATTAGCATCCACAGTTAAATGGGACAAATTTCACATTATCATTTCATTCCTATTTTTATTTACGACTACGGTAGTGATTAATGATAGGTGATAAAGTTAGGATTCAAATTGTAAGAGTATTATTTGTAATGTTTTTTTAATTTAGTTTTTTTTTCATATAATTTATGAAATTAATGATATGAGACCAATCATATATCAAGACTTTAAATAAAAAATTCTACTTAAAAATAATAAATTATTAGATACCATTCATACAAACAAACATGTAAGGATAAACTAGTAATTAAAATAACTACCCTATCAGACAATTCAAAAAATTTCACCCAACAGACTATATATGTTGCTGAGATTACTCCATTTTAATTAAAAAAATAATATTCTATTTTCTTATCACCCTTTCCAGAGTCCAAGAAAGTATTGGAGAATGAGGGGTTTCAATAGAGGCAGGCAATGCTAATTAGGGATGTCCTCTTGGCTAATCAAGGGGAGAGAGAGAGAGAAAGAGGAATTGTTTATTTCTTTAGCTCTCTGTGGATTTCTTCAGCGATGGGTTAGCTCTTAATTTGAAATGGGAAAACTATAGCTTTCATTAAAAATTCTCATCACAAATGATGAGGACTCTCGTCAAGTTAAGTTTTGATTATTATGTTATTATAAGAGTTTTCATGTTACGTATGTGTAAATAAAAAATTTTAAAGAAATTTCATTAAGCGGTGTTTGAGAGTTATAATTTAATTTTTAGACAAAATTTTAAACAAAATAAATCTTAGTAGTGTAATACTAAACTTCTTCATAAATTTATTTTGTAGAGATGTCTTCATTTTAAAACACTGTTAATTTTTGTTTTTTATGGAAAATATATTAAAAGGTAATGCTGCTGACAGATGAGACTTGAAGCAACACTTGCTATTGCTAATTCCTGCAAGCACTGGGTTCTAGTCTTCCATGATAAGTTTTAATGAGCATGTTAATATTTGGATTTTAAAGAATGAAAAATTAAAAGAGAAGTAGATTTAAAAAAGAAGAGAAGAACTAGTAGTCTCTTGATTGGTAATAACTGTTTTCCTCTCTTCCTCTTGGATTGCCATGTTTAGCAATTTAAACCAATCGATGCTGTGCTGCAATTGGATATCAAGATTGGCCATTTATAATGACAGTGAAAGAACAATAAGGCCTGTTTGATTGGGCATTTTTTTTCATAAAAAATAATTAGTTTTTACTCAAATTTTAATTTTTGAGATGTTTGATTGACTAATTTTTGTATGAAAAATATTTTTCAACTTGTGGACATATGATGATATTTTTCCACTTTTGTTGGAATTGGTTTTCTTAGGGGGGGGTTAAAATCAATTTTCCATGAAAATGGAAAACTAATGTTGGGTTGGCCATCCACGGATAAGAGACTTACAGAGCTAGAATCAATAAAGTTTGATGACTTGCAACGGCAGCGACTTGCAACAGTGACTGCCCATCACCAGAGAAGAGACGGATCGGCCAGATCTAACGACTTTTAGCAGTTGTGGCCAATCAAATGTGGCAGTATTTTTGAATATTTTATGTATGTATATTTGATTATTTTATGTAGTTGATTATTGATTTAAGTATTTAATTATTGATTATCTATATGTGTTTACGTGATTATTTTTATAAAAAATAATGACAATCAAACATCAAAAGCGAGAAAAATACAATAATTTCTAAATAAAAAATTAAGTCAATCAAAATACTTTCAATTAATATTTTTTTCTAGAATTTAATTTTTTTCATACAAATTTTATGCTTGCAATCAAACGCACCCTAATATAAAAGATAAAGATACTTTCTTTCACTAATAATTTTAGTTCTTAGGCAATTGGTTACACTAATTTAATAGTTTAGAACAATGAAAGTATTACGTAACTAAGAATATCATTGAGCTATTATGAGGTGCGACCCCCATACCACAAAGGCTACAAGAATTGCATTTACAATTCATTTATCAATGAGGTATAGAAAATGGAACTTAGATGGTGCATTTGATAAATTCTGATTAACAGTGGATTTGTCTGTAATTTGTAAATTTTTTATAACCTGATAAACTGGGCATACCTCACATATCCTTGAGTTTATTTATCTGAACATAGACATAATTGTGGATTGTTGATTGCTTTTGGTTGATTTCTTCTGAGAAGGAATACCATCTGCTCTGTAATTTGGTGTTTCGGTGGCTGTGTGGCTTCAACTGATCAATAAGAATTGATTGTGTCATTGAAAATAAACCATCTGCAGTTGGATCTACTCGTTGCCGAATGCCATCTTCTTCATAGCCCCCATTCTAAAACCACTCTTTCACTCCCTGAAATGATAAAGTGCCAGAGAAATCAATTGTTTATCAAACTCATGGCCACATGGATATTGGCTTTTGATTCAGTTTAGACACTCCTGTTCAACCCAGTTGTAGGTAACTTGCTGAGTATTAGGCTTGAAGTAGGATATGCCTCACTTGTGCTGGAGCTTTGCTTAATTCCAGCCATTGTAAAGCAGCCCTTTACACATGTATGGATGCCTTTTCAAATGTTTGTAAAGCACTTTTCTTCTTGTATCTATTATAAAATAAAAGATTTATCATTTGATTTATATATTGAAAAAAGTCAATAAATGTTATTTTGATCAAAATATTTACATTGTTAGAATTTATTAGTACATTGAAAACATCCTATAATTTTAATTATATTGTGATTTATTATAATGTAATAATTTATGTATTTTTCTTCATCAAGAATAACAATACTACCTAGTTATCAGAACTGTAATATTAAAAAAAATTGTTAATAAGATTGATAGATCACAACTAGAATATTATTAATATTAATGAATTAAAATATTGGTTTAATCACCAGTAATTAAACATTACTATGTTTAAAAAAAATTATGATGAAAATGTATGTATCTGTCTTAACAGAGGAAGTGTAAAATAGGTGACACAATTTTTTCTTAAACCAAACCGAATTAGTCCCTTTCATTTATCCAAATGTTCTATGATTTTGGTTTAAGTTTCATGTTAGGTTTAAATTTAGTTTTACAGATAGTTTTACAGAGACTTGTACCCCTTAAATATACCATTTAACACTTATTAAAAACAACACTATTTCAACAAGCTTGTTGATAATCTTAAACTCCAAACTAATGCGAGGAGTTAATGAAAATAGAGAGAGAGAGAGAATCTCAAATGTTAAATTTAAATCAAAGAGAATTTTTGTTAATGATATTTGTTCTAATGCTAGATTTGGATAATGTTTAGAGAGTTTGTAATTAATATATTTATTGTATTTTTGTATGTGTTAATAAAAAACAAGTCATCATCATTCATAAACTCTCAAGTTTGTTATATGAATGAATCTCTAGATTTCTTGTTTAAAAATCTTATTTTCAAGATATTGAAACTATATGACAGGATTATCTGGTAACAGGGTTTTTTAAATGATTTAAAGTTCTTAAATTATTCAGATGGGAACTCTGATTAGTCAAGTATGGACTAACACAGTATTTACTATCTTATTCAATATGAGATACTGATGAAGGATAGTGTGTCACACTTTACATGGCATTGGTGTAATACCCGAGAAATTTGGGTTAATTAAAAATAAGTAATTTATTAGAGAAATGGGGTTTCAGAGAAAATTGGTATCTGAATAGTCCGAAAAATTGACTAAATGGACTGCCGGGAGTACCCTGGAGTCGAAATGACAAAGGAAAATGATGTAGCATTAACGAGCACCCCAAGATATGATTTATAGCATCGAAATAAATTGGATCGGAAATAGTTTTCGGTACAGCTAAAATACAGCTACTAATTAGGCTGCAATACCGAATCGTCATAGATGACTTCCGAGAAGTCAACAGAAACTTGAGGGGGCTTCAATTTTTCATAAGGAACAACCCTTCAGTGGTTTTAGGAAGAAACGAAGAGGTTTAGGGCCAAAACGGAGATTCGGGCCTAAATGCAATTTTTTGAAATTACTCAAGAGAGGCCGAAACGATATTTTTTCAGAATCCTCAGGGGTCAAATTGATGTTTTAGGACTTTAGGGTCTTGAGAGAAATTATCAAAAGTCAAGGAACTTGGTGAAATGGGTCAAAGTGAGAAAACCAAAGTTTGAGGGGCCAAAGTGCAATTTTAAGAAAATCTCCAAGCAACCATGGCCGACCAACCCATCAAATCACCGAAATTGGCCATAGGGATGGCACGAGGGTTGCTCAAGGAGCATCTTTTGTAAAGGGCTTGACCGACAACAAGCAATGGAATTGCCAGAAATTGAAGAAAAAGTGGCCGAAAGTTTGGCCATTTAGATCGCGAAAATGGAGCTCTTTCGGTGGATTTTGGACTTGTTAAGGGCAATAGGGGACATCATAGGCCTTGATTGAAGCGAGATCCGTCATTTATGGGGCCAAAATCGCCTATAAATAGAGGATATGGTGGTTTAGAGTTTTGCAAGATTTGAGTTTCAAATCGACCTCACTTTTGAACAAATTGAGGCACCAAACCATAGGGCTTTTGTTGCCCATGAGCTGAGGATCATTTCTGGAAAGTTTGAGAAATTTTGGAGTTCATTTGAGGGGTGATCGGAGCTTCGCCGGAAAAATTAGATCTCGCCGGAACCGAACTGAATTTTGTTCGGAAAGAGGTCTTCCAAGTGTTCTTTCAAGCTCAAATTTGGACAGAATGATCAACTCAAGGTAAGCTATCTTATGGTATAGTCAGTTTAATTTTCCGGTGTGCCGGCGCCGGAGAAGATGACTGGAGATAATTTTTAATATTATTTAAATACTGAAATAAAGAAAAATAGAGTAAAAATAGAAATAAAAGAGAGAAAATTCTGGAAAAATATCCAGAAATACAAGAAAAAGGAATAGTTCAGTTTTATAAAATTTTATTTGAGAAATGTTATGATGAAATAATTATTTTGAATTTTTGAAAGGAAACTTAATTAAAGAAAAATAGGAAGAGATTTTGGAAAATTCTCAGAAAACTCATAGAGATTAGAAATGTTATTTTAGGAATTTTCATGAAGAAAAATTAAATAAATTACCTGATTAGATATTTATTTTGAATTTTGGAAAAAATTATGACTATGAAAAATAGAGAAAAAATAGAGAAAATAAGGAAAAAGTATGAAAAAATTAGATTATTAATTTTACTTGGAAATGATTGGCCAGGAAGTGATTTGGCCATGGATCTTGATGGTTTATGTTATTTTCAAGGTTGGCACGCAAAACGAGGTTATACGCGTTTTTCGAGAAAATTTGAGTTTACGTCTAAAGGTAAGTGGTTTTATCCCGAGAACCTATATATGAAACGTTTGCTTCATTATGCATGATATTTATTGAAGTTATGATTATTTCATATTGCATGGAAAGACGTTATTCTTGCATAGCATGATATTATTGGCATATTGATACTTATGCATGGGATGGGGATGTTGCCCTAAGAGTGTAGCCGTAATTCCCAAGGGCAATGATGGAACAACGTTAGGATTATCCTGCAGAGGTTTGGGATTCTGCCTAGGGTTCCGTGCCAGGCTGGTAAGCCAGGGAAGTTACACTAGGGTACATGATTGTTTATGTTATTGCATCATGTATTCATATATCATGTTTTTAAACCCTTACTAGAAGATTCATCTTCTAATGGGTTATGCCCCTGGAACATTCAACGTTCCAGTTTAGACTTGCAGCTTAGGCAAGGATCAGGTTGAGATGAGACGGCACGTGATGGCGTAGCTGATGGATTCAGTAAGCTGACTCGGATATGTTTTGGCTGATGCTTTATTGATGATTAGTCTTGTTAGAACATTATGGAATCTCCATGTATTTATGTATTTCAATATTGAGGATATGATGTTAATGTATGGTACGAATTCTTATACGGTTATAAAGTGAAATTGATTATGTACCATATCAGGTTTCGATTTTAAGCTTCCGCATTTATGATGATTACCTGTCTTAGCTTATTGATTCTTATTTAGTGAGTTGAGAAGGTAAAACGGGATTGTCGGGAGATGGTTTATAAAAAAAAATATTCCCGAAATTCCTAAGTTATTTAACGCTCAGAAAAACGGGGCGTTACAATTGGGATGTCTCTAGTAAACTTGTGGATGGTTGTTGGAGAATAACGCACTAAATGTGACATTGATAATTGACTACATGGCATAGTAGATAATGGTCAAGTCATCTAGTTGCGATAGTGTAGCTGATCTTAGACTTGAACCAGCATGGTTGTTTTATATATTAATTAGTGTGCGAGATTTAGTAATGCATTGAATCATCCAATTAGGAAGTGAAAGTACCGGAACAATTTACCCTGATGGACTTACGCGAACTTTCGAGGGGGTCACCCATCATTGAGCTTCCCCAGCTCAAGCACGTTTAACCCGGGAGTTCTTTGCCTACATTCAGCCCAAAAGGTATCCAGGTGGTGTTGTTTTCTTCCTTACTTATCCTTGATATATATACTACCATTCTCTAGGCTCTTGGGGTATTACATTCTCCCTCCTTGAGCACATGACATCCTCATCATGCTACCTTACAATTGGTCCCAGACCTTTTCCCATTTGGGGCCTTCCATCCTAGAAGTCTGCTAGAAGTCGCTCTCTTCGAGCACTCGTGCCATTCCTTGCCTTTCATTAGATAGCCTTCACCAAGGGTCAGCTCTGATACCACCTGTAATATTTCGCATCGAACGATAGAAATAACTGAAACAACTTACCTTGATGGGCCTACACGAATTTCTTAGGGGGTCACCCATCCTTGAGCTTCCCCAGTTCAAGCACATTTAACCCCAGAGTTCTTTGCCTACATTTAACCCAAAAGGTATCTAGCTGGTGTTGTTTCATTCCTTACTTATTCTCGATATATATTACTTTTCTTTGGGCTCTTGGGATACTACATTCTCCCTATAACACCCTACTCCAACTGAGGGGCATTATAAATGCGAAAACATCATCATGGATTTCGGGGATATATTTTTTTTCATAAATATATAATATAACATTTGTACGTGAATAGTATACTAGGTAAGTTCCCAAGAAAAAGAGGTGGGTCACAAAGGGACACACTTAAATACCAAATCTTTCCTTAGATAAAACTTTCCTAGATATGCATTTCCACTATACAACACTTAAATCCATAACTTCTCCAACAATCCCGATTACCTTCTCAGCACATCAAACTTAAAATCATTAAGCTAAGACATGTAATATTATCATAAAACAAATACGGAACCTAGATCGAAACCTAATATGGTACATAACCGAAATCATCTCATATATAATATCCAAAATCGTACCATTGTCTAACATGACATCATAAAAACAAAAAGCATATAATCCAAAATACATGCTACAATCCACCTATAAGTTGCCGTTAATCCTCGGTAATTCCTTTCCCTTTGCACTGCTGCCTTCATCTGGAACATTGAATATTTCAGGGACAAAGTCCAAATATTAGATGTTAAATCACCTAAGTGAGAATTCAAAAACATTTTCATGAATGTATACAAGACATGAAATAACAGAAAAATCAAGACAAACCCGGCCATAAAGAATCCCACACAACACTTAAACCTAATCGGGGAAAATGCAATCTCTCTAAAGGTAACTCAACCATATTGACACATTAGCATAACATAGTCCTATCTTAAGAGGAAGCAACGTCAATGCATGAACCCGGGAACCACTCCGTCATCATTACGTTCCCACTTGGAAGCTTACGGAGCACATCAACATCAATCCTAGCCAAATGATGATCAACACCATCTTGGGAATCCACGTCCACATCGAAAACAATATTATTGCGCAAGGCATCTGGGGTGGTGTCCACTCGCAGCCCCCTCTTGTTGGTCCAGGATGGTGTACACTCTCAGCCCTGCCACTTGTTGACTCGCAAGGGTGGTGTCCACTCTCAGCCCTGCCACTTGTTGACTCGCAAGGGTGGTGTCCACTCTCAGCCCCGGTCACAAGTGAGTATTTTCCCTTGGCACGCTTCTCTAGTGCTGTTACTTCAAGTGGTACATTATAAGTTGACATCCCATCCCATATGTACAACCCGTCACCCTAGTGTAACTTCTTTCCACCAAGCCCAGCATGGAAACTGAGGCAATCATCCCAGCACACAGCTATAGATACCCTTGTCTGACAAACACACTTGGGGAATTACGGCTACACTATCGGGGCAACATTCTTTGGTTGACATCCCATAAAAACACGCCAATGCATAAAACATAACTCGATGTATCATATGAAACAACATTTCATGTACACAATTTATTGCACAAAATTCAATGTACATGCATAAAATATTTCGAGACAAATCCAATAAAAACAACCATCGCAGGTTAAAACCATTCACATGCAGCAAAACATTTACATGGATCAAATCAAGTTTAAAATGATTAAAACCAAGTACAATGAACAAATTTTGGGGCTAGAACTGCTCATATTTGACAAAAATCAGGGTATCTCGAAAAACGCGCATTGCCTTGATTTACGTCCTCGACCTCGATTTTCGTGCCAACCTCAAAAGTTGAATCAACACTCAACCCTAGGCCTCAAAGCACCCTAATCATTATTTAAATATCAAAAATTTGATTTTTCTCCATTTCCTCTCATTTTCTCTCTAAAAATTCCAAATAAATAGCTATCAAACTATTTTCTCATATATTTCTTCACAACAAATCATAATAACCTATGAACATCAAGAGAAAATTATTGGACTTACCCGGATGCTGCATTTTTATGCAAAATGAGACTCTTTGATACTAAAACCGAGACACTAGAAATGTCCAACTTCAAAACTAATTGCACATACTTCAAGATCTCAAAATTCTAGGAATTTATAAAATTTTCTCACATTTTTCCATGTAATGACCGCGCGTGCTTGCCATGCGCTAGTCGTCTTCTTTAGCGCCAACACATTGGAAAAACTGGCCGACTCCACCATCTAGTTCTCCTCTTCCAGTTAATCACGATGGCATGCCTTGGGGGCTGAAAGAAGCACTAGAGGACGTCCAACCGGGGCCTCGAATGATGGGTCAGGCGATCCGCCTCCCAACTCTGACGAAGCTCGAACAACCTTCAAAATGCCATGAGAATGGCTCTAACTCTCCAGAAACGACCTTCAAGCTATGGGCAACAAAAGCCCTATGCTTTGAATTCCCAATTTGTTCGTTAACCTTCTCGATTTGAAGTTTTAAACTTCTAAATTTTTGGCCACTTCGAGGTCTTATTTATAGACAAATCTGACCTTGAAACGGCCTTGGCCACTCAATCCAAGCCCTTAGGCATTTAGCCCTACCCTAGATCGACCTAAATGCAACCTCACTCGACCAAAAACATGATTTATAGTGCCTTGACAAATCGACCAAACTTTCAGTCGAAAAACTCGATAATCCGGCCATACCAAAGGTTGTTGTCGGCCCAAACTTGATCCCCAAGCTCTCTCGACCAACCCTCATGCGACCCTCATGGCCAAAATGGCCAGTCGACGATCGCTAGTGGCTTAGTTGGTTTCCCATTGCTGCCATTTTTGCTTATTTGCACTTTAGCCCCTCTAGATTTGGTATTCTCACTTTGGCCATTTTTCACATAGCCCCTCAACTTTTGATAACTTCTATTGAGTCCCTTAATATTGATCCTTTCATTTCTCTCTTGAAACTTCTGAAAAAATGTCATTTTGACCCCCCTGGGGCAACTTTGAAAAATTACACTTAGGCCCGAATCCTCGTTTTGGCCTCAAACCCATTTGTTTCTTCCAAAAACTACTGAAGGGTTGCTCTACTTGATGAATCGAAGCTTCCCTAGGCTTCTGTTTCCATTTTGAGAATCTCTTACGATTATTCAGTTTTATAACCTATTCCATAGTTGTATTTTAGCTATATCGAAAACTATTCTCAATCCAAATTCTTTCGATGCCATAAATCATAGCTCGAAATACTCGACACCACCATATCATTTTGTTTAGACATCTTGACTCCAGGGTACTCCCTACAGTCAATTCGGTCAATTTTTCAGACTATTCTGATACCTATTTTCCTCAAATCTCATTTTTCTAATAAAATACTCAATTTTTAATTAACCCAAAATTCTCGGGTATTGCACTCCCCCCCTTGAGTACATGACGTCCATGTCATGTAACCTTACAACTGGTCCCAGATCTTCTCATCCATTTGCATGGCTGATGTAGGATTCGCTTAAGGTGCCTACATGCACCCTCTTTTAGGGACTCAACGTCCTCGCTGAGGTTTGCCCCACCACCGTGTTCAAAGGCTCAGGGTTGGGCTCTGATACAACCTGTAACATCTTGCATCGAGTGATAGGAAAGATCGAAACAATTTAGCCTGATGGACCTACGCGAACTTCCCAAGGGGTCACCCATTTTTTAGCTTCCCCAGATCAAGCACGCTTAACCCACGAGTTTTTTACCTACATTCAACTCAAAAGGTATCAAGCTGGTGTTGTTTTCTTTCTTACTTATCCTCGATATATACTACCATTCTTTAGACTCTTGGGGTATTACAAAATCTATCACTTTCATTGTAATTGATGAGGTGAACATCTTATATGATCTACGATTAGTGTGACGGGATAGTCCCTGGTCAGGGTAGATTGATTATCAAGAAATGTGTTTCATGAGATGTTATCTAGTCACATTAACAAGGCCAGACACATAGTTACTGAGTTTGTGAGTTTATTATTCCATGATTCTCGCTCAGTCGGGACGTTAGATGATAGAAAGATTATAATATAAGTCAATCGTTAAATGTAATAGGTTCACTTGAAGTGAGACTGTACTATCACTTATACTGCTCTGAACTGTTGTTAGATGCTATTCAAGAACACTTAAATCTTTATCGGGATATGGAGAGATTCTAGTAATGGGTCAAGGTGTTGGCCGATGCCAAAATAAATTTTGATGTTATCTGATTATTATTGAATAATTGAGCTAGAAAGTCACGCGGGGAATTGAGGAACAAGTGTCGATGATACGTGATCTTCAATCTAGCACGGGAAGATGTGACCAAAATGTTATCAGACTTCATATTAGGTGTGGACAGATTAGGAATACCATAACGTGATATGAATTCAGTTTCAATATAAAAATAGTTTTTGGACTCAACCTTACATTGAATTGTAGGTATTCATTTACTCTATTCATATGATGAATATACTTGTTGTTTAAATATTCAAACTGTGTATAATGTGTGTTTATAACTTTTGTTGTGTATATCTAATGCACGTAAATTTTTTAATTTTATTCGCTCCATCATACTTATATTACACCAATTTTGATAAAAAGAAAAAAAGTAATATAAATTATAAGAAATTTGAGTAGAATTTATTAAGCTTTTTTTGAATGCATAAATGGAAAGGTAAACATTCACGAGAAGAACAAGAAATACCATCTGCAAACTCCTAGACAAGACATCACTTCCTATGTTGCCTTTATGTCAAAATTCGGTGCCCACATCTAGATGGCATCTTGATGGCATTCGCATATGCCATTGGCAGCTGTCGGCGTTACCAAAGCGAAGATTGTGTTGATAAAAACGAAGTCTTGGTCTTCTGGTCTTTGTAAAAAATTCCGGCAACTTGCTGGAGGGCTTCTTGGAAGTTGTTCTCCTTATTTCTACTACTACACTTTCATTCTTGTTCTGGTCGATTGAAGGTTGTTGCCGCCGGGAAATCTAACATGGCAGAAATGCTTATTTCAGGAGTTGTCCAAAAACTTGCTGATATAGCAAGTAATCTAATAGCAAAAGAAGGCCCTCGTTTGTCTAACTTGAGAGCAAACATTCGTTGGATTGAAGAAGAGATAAGGTCAGTTAAATCTTTCTTGGAAGATGGTGATGCAGAAGAGTCAGAAAGCAGAGGATTGGCTGACGACATCAGGAGCATTTGGGATCTTGCTTATGATTTGGAGGATATCATGGAAGAGTACTTCCCTAAGCTATCACCACTTAGAAGGAATGACTGGAAGGGGCGTCTTGGTTGGTTTTTGAAAGCCAAAACTGTTCGTGACTTTGCGGTGAAGATTGAAGAAATAAAAGAAAGGGCAATGGATATAAAACGCCGGAGAAAGACTTATAAAGTCCCAAATGCAAGTGGCTGTCCTGGAAAACAGGGATGGGATCCAAGAAGAACTTTTCCTCACACTGACGAAGTAAATGTTGTTGGTATGGACGAACACATTAAGGAATTGGAGGCCCAAGTGACGGATCAAGATTCAGTGCATCGTGTGATCTCAATTACAGGCATGCCTGGTCTAGGCAAGACAACACTGGCCAGAAAGGTATATAATTTTGTTCGACAAAGGTTTGAGTGTTCAGCTTGGATTTATGTCTCTCAACGACCAAACCCAAATGAACTTTTACATAATATAGCAAAGCAAGTTGGCTTGACCGACGAGGAGAGCAAACAGGATTTGGAGGGTAATTTGTTTCGCCATTTAAACGTAAGAAGGTATGTGATAGTAATTGATGATATATGGCAGATTGAACCTTGGGATGCTTTAAAAAATGGCATTCCTGTTAATTCCATGAATGGCAGTAGAATAATCATCACTTCCAGATCCAAAGATGTATGTGTACGAATTGGTGGAAATTTTTTTTCACATGAATTGCAACCCTTAGACGAAGAAAAGAGTAGAGAGCTCTTCTTCAAAGTGGTTATGGCTGCCCCACAAGACAATGGTGAAGATGGTGATCCCTCACAATTGGAATACATTGGTGAGAAAATACTAAAGAAATGTGGTGGTGTGCCGCTTGCGATAGTAGTTATAGCAGGCGTGTTATTATCAAGAGAGAGAAGCATACAAGCATGGAAAGGGGTATTAGAGAGAATTGGTAAAGATGAAGACCAATGCAAAAAGATATTTGCTTTGAGTTACAAGGATTTACCATCAATGTTGAAACCATGTTTTTTATACTTCGGTCTATTTCCAGAGGATCACGAAATTTCCACGTTCAGACTAATCAATTTATGGGCAGCTGAAGGATTGATACATGGCAATGGAGTAAGTGCAGTTGAGGATGTGGGGCAAGAGTACCTAAATCAATTAGTTGGTAGAAATCTAATTCAAGTTGTCAAGAGGAGGTTCGACGGGACAGTTAGATGTTGTCGTATTCATGATATCTTGCACGACCTTTCCATTAGCAAGGCTATGGAGATGAACTTTCTTACCACACTCAATAATGTAGCCACTAGTGCAGATTGCATTGCACCACGCAGAGTCACTTCCTCTTTTCATACTATCAACTACTTATCTTCAAATTATCAAATTTCAAAGCTTCGGTCTTTTTTGTGTTTCAATGATTTAGATTGGTCGGGTGTTAAGTGTCTTAGAAACTTCAAATCTCTTCGAGTGCTAATTTTACCTTACATCCTTTGGCTGGGGACTCCTATGAATGAAATTGTAAAGTTAAAACACCTCCATCACCTTGAATTGGGAAGGGGTACCGTGGAGCTTCCTTACGCCATAAGCAATTTGGAAAATTTGCTGACCTTGGATCTACGGGTGTGCGGCTACCTCATCCTCCCTGAGGTCATCTGGAAAATGAAGCAACTAAGACATATTCTATTACCTCCTTGCTGTATTGCTCCTTCAGTCTGTGGGTTCCACTTGGATTGCCATAGGTTCGATCCATTTGAAGTTTCTTTACCAAACCTGCAGACACTCTTTGGATTGCCTGTCGAAGTTTTTGAGGCCAATTGGTTGCACAAACTTGATAGTTTGAGAAGACTATCATCATTTAAAATAACTAAGCATATCATTGAGGTATTGTCAAGTGCAAACTCCCTGTCACAGAAGCTAGAAGAATTGCGTATATCATCGGCAGGCCGTATGGAATCTGCCTTGGATCTGTCTAGATATGTAAGCCTTGGTAAGTTATACATGCGCGGCGGGGGCATAGCAGATTTTGCACGACTTGATAAACTGCCAACATGCCTCACAGAGCTTTTCCTTGAGTACACTATGCTGGAAATGGACCCAATAGTGACTTTGAAGAAACTACCTAGACTTAAGATCCTTATACTTGGATCTCATTCATACTCTGGGAAGAAGATGGTATGCTCTGGAGAAGCTGACAGCTTTCCTCAACTCGAAGTATTGATAATTTTTTTACAGAGTCTAGAGGAGTTTGTAGCTGAGGAAGGAGCAATGCCCAAACTCAAGCACCTTGCCCTCTCTCATTCCATACCGACAGTGAAAGTTCCAGATAGAATCAGAAATATAATCACGATTGACGCAATCATAAGAGGTCAGTAACATTTGTTGTGTTCCATTTGTAATCTTTTGATTATGGATGTGTCTGTCCAATTCATTGGTTCACTGTTTTAATTTGTTTCATGTACTTAGAAATTATGCATTTTTCTCACAAAAATATGGGGCTGGCTTTGTTACATACAGTTAAATTCCATCAGTCAGCCAACAGAGCGTGGGATTCAGATCCGTGACTTCATTTTGGAAGGTTTAAGTCATTACCCAATTCTTTTACTCTTTCAATTATGCTTTCAAGAAAACAACTCAGAATAGATATTCCCCTAACTACATTCATATCATGGATGATAGGCTTCACATGTGGTGATAATGCCATAATTTGATTGAATTTGTGACGTCTCACAGGTGAAAGCTCCATCTAAAGGATGATGAATACATGGACTGTTGATCTTCAGACTGCTCGCTCCTCAATCTATTCTTGCAACATGATGTCTTTCGGCTGATTGCTTCTCATGAGAAGGAATGGTATATGCTTTAAATGTCTGAATTTATCAGTGGGTTTGATTGATATTCAATAAATTTACATATGTTGGTTTCTTCAAACCGTCAATAGTCGTGTATTCATAATTAAAAAAAATACAAAATATTGATTGTAATACTCTCTTCCTCCTGTATCTATAATTAAGAAAAATACAAAATATTAATTATAACACTGTCTTCCACCGGCATTTAAAAAAAGTCTTGAATTTTTCACGAATTTTTGAAATTTGTTATAATTATTGTTAATGAATGTGACAGAAGAATTTGCTATCGTATTAGGACTTGCACAATTAACAGTAAAATGTAGTGGCATAAATCATAATTTAAAATTGAAAGTAAAGGAGGAAAGTTTAATGCATAATTGATAAAATTAAAGATAAACTGAAAGTTATTTTTTTTTAATTAACCAAATAAAAGACTAACCTTATACTTATGCATTGATATTTTATAACTTTAAGCCAACATTTAATATTTTCCCATTTTTACTTTTTGTTTCATTGTCCCTAATCCATAATCAATATTAGATCTAAAGGCTTATCTAAATTAAGATTGATTATTACTTATTAATTAGGCCAACATTTATTCTCGGACATATAAAAAATAATTTATTTTTGGCTAAATCTATGAAAAAGAGAATAGATGATGTGGATTTGACCCTACACCCCATTGCATATCAAAACCTTAATCTAATGCCTTAGGCCAAGCATCTCAACAGATGATAACTGGACTCACAATAATAAATAAAATTTGGAATCCATAATTCGTCCATTTGAGTCTGACATTTGTCAGCAATGTGCTGTAAAATGGTTTGATGTCTGATTCTATGCATCCCTCCACTGATATGGCAGACCAATAATGCTTTCATCAAAATATAAATGACAACAAATATGTAATGAGTATTCTATCAGATATCTCTTTTCGAATACTCACATTCACACTCATATTCATCTATTAATACATTTAATTTTTTTTAAAAAAATATTACTCTAAGCACAAGATCTTAATTTTAACAGTAATTTAATAAATGTGAATTTCAATAAATTATGCCATTTGATACTTGGATGAACTCGAATTAGGTCATAAAATTGCTCAGTATCAAAATCTATTACATCATGATCAAAGTCTTGTCCATTGGAATTAAAATGACTAACAGTTGAATTTTTTGTCACTTGCCTTTTAACTTCAAAAAATCAATGGACCCAAATATGGGGCTTAGAGGTTGGTTGGCCATTTGAATCATCCAATAGATTGCAAGTGGAATCATACTTTAAATTGTAAGTGCAGATATTAATTGGTTAAGACCAATCAACTAACATGTTGTGTATTAGTCATCTAATTTTATTTTCTTTCTTTTTATTTTTTGATCAAATAATAATAGCAAGAGGAAATTTCACACACCATGCTTAAGATTTGATTAAATTATACTGATTATTCATTTTTTTTAAAAATATTATCTTGCCTTCACTTAGCATTAAAAAATATCTAAAGAGACCATTTTACCCTTATGTTTATACTAAGCCAAGCACTCTTTCTCTCCCCCTTTCCCATCATTTCTTAATAATTTGCTCTAAAACCAGCACCAAGCTAATTAGTACTTTCCTTTATACTCAACTTTTGCTTTGACTTTCTCTCTCATGTCCCCCTTATCATCTCTTTCTCTCTTCTCTATTTGATGAAGATTAAAGGCATTGTTGAATAAACATCGTAAAAGTTAAAATTTTTTTTTGATAAAACCATCGACGACAATAATAATAGTGATTTGACAATAACTGTCTTTATATATATATATATATAGATAGATAGATGGATAGATACCCATCTATCTCTCTCTATATTTATCCCTCTTTATATTCCTTTTTTGTGTACATATCTTTCTTTATGGGTTTATGAGTTTCAAATGATGGGTTTCTTTCTCTGTGGTCAATTGTCAATATTTTTTTTCTTTAATGTGTGTAATTATGGAGTACGAAAAGAATAGAGACATTTTTGAAATTTAAAAAGTTAATATAAGTTAAGTGACAAGAAGTGATTTTGTGTTATGCAATATATGAAGTTAAAAGAAATTAATAATATATTTAAAATGAGAATACTCAATACAATTTAACAAAATCTCAAATATTATGCATTAAATTTACCCTAATAATAATCATTTCAAAGAATTAAATACACTTTATGAATAAATTTGTTAGCATTCACGGCTGAACGAGACAAATTTCACATTAATCACCACATTCCTATTTTTACAACTAAAGTAGTGATTAACGACAGGTGATAAAGTTCGAGTTCAAATTGTAAGAGTAATATTTTTAATATTTTTTTAATTTAATTTTTTTCTCAATCATATAATTTATGAATTTAACGACATGAGAACAATCATATATACAAGACTTTAATAAAATTATACTTAAAAATAATAAATTACTAGATGCCATTCATACATACAAACATGTAAGGATACACTAGTAATTAATGTAACTACCCCTTCAGACAATTCAAAAAATTTCACCCAGCAAACTATATACGTTGCTGAAATTTCTCCATTTTAATTAGAAAATAATATTCTATCTAGTTATTTTTTTCTTTTTGCCTTTTCACATTATCAAAACTTTTCTATTTTGTTCTTACACTTTGCACACTCACTTTCCAAAAGTATCGGAGAATGAAAAGTTTCAATACCCAATGCTAATTAGGGATTTTAGAACAGTTAATAACTCTACATATCTTGACGTTTTCGGCTAATCAAGGAAGAATGGGGGGGGGGGGGGGGGCGAGAGGATTGTTTCTTTCTTTCTCTTTGTGGCTTTGTCCAACTATGGGTAGCTCTTTGAACATTTCTATCAATCTTAATTTGAAATGGTGAACTTATAGCTTTCAAGGGTGAGCAATAACTTGAAAAGAGTTATGCAAACAAAAATTAGCATTCATTTTCTTTTTGAAATATATGTGAATGTGTCATAGTTGGTTTAGCACTGACAGTTATGAATTCCTGATTTGTTCTACCATTGCTATAATGTAAACATCTTTAGACATGTGACCTATGGATATGATGTTGCTATGCCATGAAAAGTGAAAATTTGGAGGAAAAAAAAACACATTATATAATGGAAATATTTTCATTTACTATATAGAAATTTAAAAAATTTCGTGTTCTAATTATTCGATATCTAATGCAAAATAACTATACTAGTTTAGCTAGTGAGATACGTAACTTCTTAAGCCTAGCCAGTAACCATCATAGATTTGTGAAGGATTTTTCAAAGATAGCCCTCCCATTGACCCGTTTGACCCAAAAGAATATTAAGTTTGAGTGATCTGATTCGTGTGAGAGAAGTTTTGTAAAACTCAAGGAGAGTGACTATTGACTCCGATGTTAGCCTTACCTTCAAAGGAAAAGTGACTATGTCGTTTTCTGTGATGCTTCTAGAATTGGACTTGGTTGTGTCTCAATGCAACATGGTCGAGTCATTGCCTACGTCTCAAGGCAACTGAAGAGACATGAGCAAAACTACCCCACCCACGATCTCGAGATGACAGCAGTGATGTTTACCCTTAAATTATGGCGAAACTATCTATATGGCGACACCTGCGAAATCTATACCAAACATAAGAGTCTAAAATATATATTCGAGCAAAAGGATTTATATTTAAGGCAAAAGAGGTGGATGGATCTCATCAAGGATTATGACTACACTATATTGTACTACCGGGGCAAGGCTAATGTAGTAGCGAACGCCTTAAGTAGGCAGTAGATGGGCAGTTAAGCCCACATTGTCGAGGTCAGGAGACCTCTAGTACGTGAACTGTATAGTCTGGAAACGAGTGGTATATGTTTCAAGTTAGGCAATAGAGATGTGTTCTTGGCTCATGTCCAATTTCGTCCCACTTTGGTTGAGGAAATTAAGACAGCTCAGCCTAGGGATCCATCACTGACCAAGTTGATGGATGTAGCCCGTAAAGGTAAGGTTAGTGAAGGCAATGCTAAGGAGTTTATAGTGAACTCTGAAGGGGTTTTAAGGTGCGGGCTGCACTTATGCGTCCTTGATGTGGATGACTTAAAGCAGCATGTGTTGACAGAGAAACATCATTCAAAATACACCGTACACCCTGGTGCAAACAAAATGCACAGGGACATAAAGACCTTGTATTGGTGGAATAAGTTGAATGAGGATGTGGCAATGTTTGTAAGTCGGTGCGCAGTGTCAGCAAGTGAAAGCGGAGCATCAAAAGTCGAGTGGAGAGATTCAAAAGATACCAATCCCTGAATGGAAGTGAGAGAGACTCACCATGGATTTCGTCGTAGGATTACCGACATCCAGGAAGGGTAGCAACTCCATATGGATAGTTGTAGATAGATTGACCAAGAGCGCTCTATTCATACCTGTAAACGCCAACTATACAATACTTTAGTATGTTCAAAAATACCTAGATTATGTGGGTAGGTTGCACGGAATTCCACTATCCATTATCTCCGATCGAGGACCTCAGTTTACCGCTCAATTCTGAAGAGAGTTCCAAAAGGCACTAGGGATGGAATTGAACTTTAGCACAACATTCCACCCTCAGACTAATGGGCAATTTGAGCGGACTATACAAACCCTGGATGTTGAGAAATCTCTTGTGAAGTAAATCACACAACCACACAGCCAAGACCAAGAGAAGTACTAAGAAACGAGGCGAAATTGGAAGCCAAAACAGAAACGAAAAATCACAACACAATGCACCCAAGAACAAGAGATATACATGTTTGGATTCGAAAGAATTCTACCCATGATAGGCGTTTCGCCCCTAGTCAATCCACTAGAATATGCACATACATATTTACATAGGATTACAAAAACGAATACAATGAGAGATACAAGAATCACTCACAAGATCTCACGGTAAATCAAGAATGATACATCGATCATAAAACACAAACTAAACAAACACAAATAGCAGAGTACATTGCTCAAAACCCGAGCAATCCCAGCACTCATGACCTCACCAATCTCTCTCCCAACCAAACCAAGTAAACATGTGATTCAACACATACAGGAAAGAGAACGGATTTACCTTTGTGTTTCCTACCTTATCGATCGCTGAGTTCGTCTTCCCATTCTCCGATCTTGTTTCTTCTTCACCGATATGTTCTCTCTTGCTTTTGTTAGATTAGGGTTTCTCGTGTGTGTGTGTGTGAAAGTGCAAGAGAAAAGCTTCTGTTTAATTTCCCCCAATCTCATTGCTTTATATGCGAGCCAAGGGACACGACTGGGATTAATGAGTTTCACAATAAAACATAGGCTTTGGCTTGTTGGGCTGCAGACACCAACGGCCCAACCCAATTATTTATATACAAAAACCCAATGTAATTATTTGACCCAAATAAAAACATATGATAAAATCAACATATATTTTGTTAATATATTTAATATCAAAATATAATACCATATGTCGTATGCTACATACATGAATTAATCAAATAACATATATAATATCAATCTATTTTGAATCACAATATTAACAATGGAAGATATGCTTAGAGCATGGGTCATGAATTTCGGGAGTGACTGCGAGAAGAACCTACCATTAGTCGAATTTCCATATAACAACTATCACTCTAATATCTAGATGGCCCCATATGAGGCACTTTATGGTAGGCGATGTAAGACTCTAGTAAGATGGTTTGAGGTAGGTGAGGTTCAGCTGATTGGGCCAACAAAAGTCCATAAGACTATGGAGCAAGTTCGATTGATTAGAGAAAAGTTGTTGGCAGCCCAAAGTTGACAAAAATCCTATGCGGATCGTCGTAGGCATCTCTTATAGTTTGGAGTCGGAGATAGAGTATATCTTAAGATGTCACTTATGAAAGGGGTGATAAGGTTCAGCAAGAAGGATAAGCTTAGCCCGAGGTACATTGGTCCATTTGAGATTTTGGACCGAGTAGGTGCAGTAACATACTGATTAGATCTCCCTCCCGTTTTTGAGAATATACACCCAATGTTCCACGTGTGAATGTTGAGGAAGCATAAACTCGATCCATTCCAAGTACTCCCCCACCGACCATTGAGATAGAGCAAATAGATAAGGATCTTAGTTATGAGAAGCAGTCAGAGCACATCATTGATAGGCAAGTAAAAAGGCTTCAAAACAAGAATGGATTCTCAGTTTGAGCCTTGCCGCCTGAGCCATTTCTGGTCCGCCGAATCACTACTTCCGATCGCTAGGTTTTGGCGCTTTCAAACGAAATCATTTCGAGAATGGATGAAGAGAAGGACGGGATAATGGACTGACGGCTTTATCGTCAGATTGGTATATAAAGCAAAAAATAAAAAACATATCTAAATAATATGATATATAATAAAAATATATATATTAACACAATATAAAATAATAATATATAAAATAATGATATATCTAAATAATAATATAAAATATATAGCATATATTTAACACAATTATCACAAATAAATATCTAATATAGTATTATATATATTTATATATAGGTTGAAAAGAGTCTAAAAAGTGTATTGATATTGGTGAACAAGAACCATAAAAAACAGAGTTAGAGAGAGAGGTGGACGGGGTGGAGTACAATTTTATTCACTCTTTTTAACGAGGGTAAACATAACCTTTGTTACTACCGTGGTCGTCAATTCCTCCCGATCCTGCGATCGTTGTTGATATCTACCACTGGCAATGTCTCTCTATTCTCGCCCTTCTTTAGGTAAATGTTATTTTAGTTTTTTGTTTGGAAATGCTCCGATGTGTCTCTATTCTCTTTTAACGATTTGCTTGGGTGCATCTTTGAACGAATATTTTTTACATTGTTTCACTTGTTTTTTGTTAGTAAATGGCCGAGATCTATGTTGGGTTTCTTTGATTGTCGATGTTTAGATCATCTCTCCACCGTCACCGTTTCTCTCTCCGCCGCGACTCCTTCATCTTCGTCGACATCTCTCTGTTTTCACCCTTCTTCAGCTGAACTACACTGCTTCTACTTCTTCAGGTAAATGCTCCTTTAGTTTTAGTCGACTTAACGCCACGCTATTGATGTGTTTTACAACTTTAGAATTGAGAAATTTTTAACTGACTGATTTCATTCTTACTATGCAGACAAATGTTCCATTTACAGTCATACCACATTCTAATATTTCAATCAATGGACACCATTGCAAGGAAGATTATAGTTTTAAAGTAGTGGAAAGGTGTATTGTATGTAGTTTTGTGTTTGAATGTACCTTTATGTAACTTTTGTCTATGTAAAAGAGATTATACTTTCTACTGTGAGAAGAATGTAATTATGTTTAATTTAATTTGATTTGAATTATGTTTAATTCAACTTTCCTATATATTTTGATTTTCCATCTCTATAGAGTTTGAATATTGACACTTTATCCGAATGTTTGAAATTTATGTTTGCATATATAGAGTGAAAATGCATAGTTATGAGTTATGACAAAAAATAGATAAATAGATTTCACTGTAGTTCTAAATAGAAATTATGGATTGTTGAATTTGGCTTAATAGAAAATCAGATATGTAATTTGGCTCTTCTTAATTAGCTATAAAAATTTGAAATCCTATTCTAACATTCAAGTTTATAGTTTAGAATATTGATTTAATTGGTTTACCAAGAGAAATATCAGTGAATATTCAGCATTCATGTTTATTGGAATAGTTTCTCGGATATGGAAGTCACTGTCTTTATATGTATAGTTCGGACTGCTAGTTATACTTTTGTCTCCTAAACCTGAACCATTCTTTTTTGTTTGACAAATTTTTTGGTTATTACGATTTTTTACTTTTTCTTGAAATATGATATGTACCCATAAAATTTTCAATTAATATATATTTAAATATTTAATAGCAATAACATAATTTTCAATTAAAATAACATATATATGTATATATATAGCTTACAGCAATAAGTCTGTAACAGGGAATGTGATGTTACAATTAAGACTCCAACCATATAAAATTAAAAAATATAAAGGAAATAGAAGTTTTTGTTTTTGTTTTTTGATAATTATTGAGAGAATAGCTAAGGAGAAAATTGCTAGTTGTTTTCTTGTATTTAGTATTGTCAAAGTAAAGACTCTGTATCAGTATTGTTAGAAAATTGCTTGTTATATTAAATCCATCAGTTTGTTAGATTAGGTTTGTCAATGAGAGAGAGTGAGTGAGTGAGAGGGAGAAATGCGAGTAGAGACCGGTGAAAGTTGAGAGAGAATGAGAGACCCAAATGAAGACTCTACTGGGTGGGGGAAGGGGGTAATATTTGCTGCCCTTTTTTACTATACTCTGTTGGTAAAAATGTGACTTTTAACCTTCAAAACAACAAGAGTTATGTTCACCCCGTTAAAGGGGTAAACAAAATCACACTCGACAGGGTAGGGGTGCATTTACAGAAGGCAAGTCTTCAGTGGGGAGGGAGGAGTGGCTTCGGTTAACGAGCCATGGTCATGCCCTGTCCTGCAACCGAAAAGCAACTCTAACCAAACCCTATCAACAATGCTAAGTGTCATGCCTGAAACCCTATTGTCCTCCTCCACTATTCACTTTGGCATACTCAGTTTACCCTGAAAGAGAGGTGCACGGAGAGCCTGGAGATGATGATTGACGAAGACATCCCACTGTGGCTGATGCACGTATCCAAATGTAGAGTGGTTATATTAGATGTTAGGATATCATGGTTGTATATGTAGAATGTTTTTGATGGAGGAGTTGTAGATTCCGAATAGGGGCTGGATGCAGCAGCCTCTTCCGGGCTTGTCTACAGTACTCCACACTCTCGAACCCTATTAAGGACAACATGCAATGCCACTCATTGTTCATCCGTAAAACTTCTATTAAAGATTTCTTTGACTAAACAACCACTTAATAGCATTACCAAAACAGAGAAGGATTTTTGGGTTTAGTCTACTTCCTTGGTGGTGATCAAAAAGTCTAGTCTATTTTTGTAGAAAGCTGCCTAATATTATATATGCAAAAAGATATAACTAAACTATAATGCTATGCTAGTATAATGAGGTAGTGCACTCAATATTTTCTTACTTGCTTGGCCGATCAGCTTTATTGTCATAAATTGGGTTGCACATGTACACAAAATTCTCTACGTCGCGGCCGCCGCAAGCTCTGTCAATAAAAGAAATAAAAGATTTATCATTTGATTTATATATTGAAAAAAAAAAGTTAATAAATGTCATTTTGATCAAGATATTTACATTTTTAGAGTTTATTATTACATGTCCTATAATTTTATATAGTGATTTATTATAATGTAATAATTCATATATATTTTTTGATCAAGAATAACAATACTAGCTAGTTACCAATATTAAAAAAAAATTGTTAATAAGATTGATAAATCAAAACTAGGATATTATTCATATTAATGAATTAAAAAATTGATTTAATCGGATGCAATTAAATATTAATATGTTAAAAAACTTGTTGTTGAGTCAACTTGCTCATATTAATTAAGTTTTGATGATTAATAAAAATATTTTTATGATATAAATGTATTTCTTTCTCATATAAAAAAAATAAATTTATTTTGAATTAAAAGTGGATACAACAAGTAAATTTATTTTGAATTAAAAGTAGATTGTCTTTAGACATGTTTCTTTCTTTTGATTATTTATGTTTTAAAAGTTTATATTTGAATTTTTATTTATTGATAAATGCTTTTATTACTTATGCAAAAAATATATTTATTTTGAATTAAAGGATAATTACTTTTAAACATGTTTTATCTTTCTCATACAAAAAGTAAATTTATTTTGAATTAAAGAGAATTAATTTAATTTAGACATATTTTCTTTTACTCATGCAAAAAGTAAATTTATTTTGAATTAAAAGAGACTCATTTTAGACTTTTTTTTTTTGTTTTAATCATTCATATCTCAAAAGCTTATATTTAAATTTTTAAATCTTGATTTCTCATGAAAAAAAGTAAATTTATTTTGAATTAAAGGTGATACATGTTTTCTTATTGTTTGAGAAAGTCTAAACATTTTTTGAATTTCAAATTTCATATTAACCATTTCTTTAGGGGTTAAAATACTTATAAATACCCTTCAAACTCATTTTTTAAGTATTTATCGCACATATTACATATCCAAAACTTCCAAAACTTCTCAAACTAATTTTCAAGCATTCCAAGGCTCTCAAAGGTTCATTGTTCATCCACCGAAGAGCCACAAGGCAAGAGAAAAAGAGATCGTAAAACCGAATCATATCTTATCTATTCAAAATGAGGTCACCGTTTATTTATTTATTTAAATATTATTGTCTTGTATAATTTGTACTTAATTGCTTATTTGTGTCCAAGTATGGACAAATTATTTATAATATTTAAATTACTATTGTGGATTGTATAGGTTTTCTAGATTCGTTAAAAGCTAAGTGAATCTAGTTTTCAAGATAAATTAGAGAGAAAACTTTGATGTAGTTGTTACCTAGAACTCATTATAACCTAGGTGTGTATCTAATTTTCAAGGTGAGTTAGTGTGAAAACCTTGGTGATTTTGATTTAGTGGAACCCCAAAGGTAGTTAGACCTTGGAAGAGTGGATTAGGTATATATGAAGACACCGAACCACTATAAATTGTCTTGTGTCTCATTGTATTTATTTTTATTATATTTTGTGGCTTATATTTATTATTAATTTTAAATATAATTTATTATATTTATCAAATATATATTTTTTAATAAAATAATTAATCAAGAATATTTATTAAAATTGAGAAAAATTTTAATCACTCAATTTACCTCCTCTTGAGTGGTCATACCCTAAGGGACCAACATTTGTGATGAAAATATATGTATTTGTCTTAACAGGAAGTGTAAAATAAGTTAAACAATTTTTTCTTGAAAAAATTATAAATAAGGGTGTGTATAATTTAAGTCAAATCCCTTGAACCAAACTGAATTAGTCCCTTTCATTAATTCAAATGTTATGTGATTTTGGTTTAAGTTCCATTTTATATAGGTTTAAATTTAGATTTAAGAAACTCACACTACTTAAATTTGGCATTTAACACTGATAAAAAATAATGTTATTTCAACAAGTTTACTGATAATATTAAACTCCAAACTAATGGAAATGGTTAATTAAAACACACATAGAGAGAATCTCAAATGTTAAATTTAAATCACAGAGACTTTTGATAAAAAGAATTACACAAATAAGAAATTTGAGTAAAATTTACTTGATTTTTTCAATGCATAAATCAAAAGGAAAATATTTTATTTCAAAACAGACACAATAAGAAGAGAAGAAAACAAGGCTGTGTAGACATATGAAAAACCCAGAGTATCCATCTGTCTATGAGTTTGATCAACAGATAGATCATATCAGCAGTTTTTAGAAGTAGCAACGGACAAGATTGCTGTCAGAAGTGATTTTATCCAGTTGCTGCAGATGCAACCCTCTATCCATCACTTGGAAATTGAAGCCACGCATCTAAAAGAAACACTGTAACCAGAACCCCAAATTACAGAGTAGATGATACCCTCTCGCAAGCAACCAAGCACCTGCACTTGTTGCTACAACGATCAGAGGAGAACAGATTGATGAGCAAGCCGTTTCAAGAAAACAATAAGGGGTCCTTGTGCCTTCACCTATCAGATAACACAAATTCAATAAAAACACAACAGTGTCAGTACATGTGAGAGTCTAAATGTAGATGTCACGTATTGAAATGAAATTCCTCTGCTGGTGCTCAATAGGGTGCTCCTAAACCACCTCACTCTATACAAAATTGATTACAAATCCCAAAATTGTTTTCTTCCAAAATGAAGTCATGGATCAGGTTCAATATCGTTAGTGTCATCTAGAACCAAGCAGAGTGTTTCTCTCAACACATCTAAAAGCTAGCCTAGTTAACAAGCATGGAACAAATACAGACAAGACACTAACACGCTTCAAGAAAAAAAGACACCTAGTATGCCAACAAAACAGGTTCAAGCGTTATAACGGTGAGAGTACAGAAGTGCTCTTAAATTGACATAGATGGAAAGAGTCTTGGAGATTGGGCTAAATACTGAATAAACGGGTTCAAGCGTTATAACGGTGAGAGTACAGAGGTGCTCTTGAATTGACAAAGATGGGAAGGGTCTTGGAGACCAGGCTAAATACCGAACAAACAGGTTCAAGCCTCATAACGGTGAGAATACAGAGGTGCTCTTGAATTGACATAGATGGGAAGGGTCTTGCGGGGGCAGATTCAGAAATTTATGTAAGGAGAGGCTAAAATTTTTTTTAACATGTAAAATTATACATCACTAATTTTGGGGTGGGTTGTAATTTTTTTTAAGACTAATTTATTATTAAAATTTTTTATATTAAAAATTATTTTTTTAATATAAAATTAATTTTAATTGTGAGCTGCCTTGGGTTGAAGTCCAAGGTAGCTCAAGTGTAGATCCGTCCTTGGTCTTGGAGACCAGGCTCAATTCTGAATAATAGGCTTATTTGTTGGGTCAGGCCAATGAAATTAGTACGCCTAGTTCCAAAATATTTATGTTTCTAAAAATATCTATTTAACATAACAAAAGCTGAAAAGCCTTATCTCAGAAAATATTCTTAATGTTCCTAAGCAAACAGATCTGGGTCAGGGGCGGATCCAAGAATTTAGGTTAGGTGGGGCTGAAATTTAAAAAATTAATGTAATAAAATTTTTATGTAATCAAAAAGTCAGTACAACATTAAACTTGTGCTCGACAAGGTTTTAAAACAAAAAATTCATTAAACTTATGTTAAATTGATTTTGTTCACTATGAATTGAAATATTTTTACTAGTGTGATCATCTCTCTTTCTGAAAAAAGATAATAATATTTTTTCTTTTTTATTGTTTCATTCTAAATTCTAAGGATACACAAACAAAAAATAACACAATTTAATAATCCAATAATTAAAATATTTAATTCAAAATTTGAGGCAAATGAAAGTTTAATACAACCACTGTATTTCTAGAGTTTAAACAAGAGAAGAAAAAAGTATGGTCGATTCAAATATTCAATAACAGATTCACAATAACAAATTTTAGGCTTCCAATAACAAATTTCAGATTTCCAACCAAGCCAATTTCTAAGTTCCTAACTAAATGCAGTAGTCAAATAGGTAAGCAGACACAAAATTAGCAAAAAATTACTTACTTAAAACTTGAAAAAAGGCAGCGATTTCAACAACAAATCAAGCATAAACAAGAAAAAAAATGGGCGAAAAATAAAAAAACTATCTACATTTAGCTATCAATCGAGAGAATCAAACAACTGAAAAAATAGAAAACATACCTGGGCAGTTGGGCTCGAATGAAGAAAATCTGGAAGCTTAGGGGGGGGAGGGGTAAAATGAAGACTTAAATCAGAGGCAGGGCAGCGAGCAAGAGGGCAAAGCCGACTGGCCGAGCGAGCGTGGGGGCGAGGGTGAGGGCGAGCGAAAGCAAGAGAGAGGCAATCAGGCAGAGAGCGAGGGAGAGAGGCAGTGAGGGCGAGCGAGAGCGAGAGAAAGGCAGCGAGAGTCGGAGGGCGAGCGAGAGCAAAAGAGGCAGAGAACGAGGGCGAGCGACAGCAAGAGAGGCGGAGAGCGAGGGCGAGCGAGAGCAAGAGAAAGGCAGCGAGAGCCGGAGGGCGACCGAGAGCAAAAGAGGCAGAGAGCGAGGGTGAGAGGCAACGAGGGCAAGCGAGAGCAAGAGAGAGGCAGAGAGCGAGGGCAAGCACGAGCGGACGAACAAGAGAAGAAGAGGTAGAGAGCGAGAGGCAGTGAGGGTGAGCCGTGAGCGAGAGCGAGAGCGAGGTTGAGAGAGGAAGGAGAAGAGAGGTCGAGCGAGGCCGTGGCTTGCAGGCAAGTGGGTGGGCTAGGAAAAATTAGGGTGGGTTGGGCTGATTTTGGGCTGGACTAATACTAAATAATTAAAAAAATTACTCTACAAATTTTATTTTGGTTGTGGGCTGCCCTGGGCTTCAACCCAGGGCAGCTCACACATAGATCCGCCCCTGTCTGGGGCAACGCATTTTAATACACTCTAATGTTTATGGACTGGAAATTGTTTACAACCCAGTGGTAGTGGCAGCAGCAATTATGGTTTTGAGCCCTAACACCTTGTGACATGCAATCTAGTGAATTTTTGCAACAGCGTGACAACAGACTTGTATTCTAGTGGTGGGCTGCACCTGAACATCTTTGGATTTGGAATTTTGTGTATGTTTTGGTTTCTTCCATGTATACAACAAGAATTTATGTTATTCAATTTCATGTCTTTGTGGTAAAAATTAAAGTATTTGATAAATATATATTCTGTATTGCTTCAACGTTTTACTCAAGCCTTGGCATAGAAGAAGAGGATATATATATTTGTTTCAGATGGTGCGAAAACTGATATATCTCGCCTTCAAGGTTTATCCTCCCTTAGCTTTATTCTGTTTTTTAGTTTGAGCATATGTTTCTACTCTTATGACAGATTCAACCTATGCTTGATTACATTTTGTATGTGAACTGTAAAGTAGACATCAAATTTCTTGGCTAATTGCTTAGCTTGACAAGTCCTTTTTGGCTCCATTGTTACAATGGCAGGTCAAGAGCCTTCATATCGGTAGATAGTCTACTCTTGCTTTTACTGAAAAGGAAAAATAGGAGTGTTTTTAACTTTTTTTTAGCCACTACCCTATTACAGTAACCTTTATATACCCTCAGTCATTAGTCATTTCCCATTATGTCCAAATTTGCTTATCATTTTTTACTTTCCTTTATGCACAATGCATATTTTACTTATTGCTTATATCTCTGTTTGTATATCAATTTGTAGACTTATTATTTTCACTTTGTAGAATGAATATTTTACTTGTTTGTAATAGTCATCTATCATTTGGCATGGATGATGTCATAAATGCTATTTTTTCTCAATACAAGATTTTAATATATCTTTTAACAAGATTAGAGAGGTATTTTCAACTACTATTTTACAGTCTACTTCAAAGATAACATAGTTGATTAACCAAAATAACATATTGTTATAACTGTGACATAGAATTCAAATTTAACTGAAATTAAAACTTTTAATTTGACATTAATTATAATTTTAAATTTAATTATGATTAAAATATTAAATTTGATTTTAACTTAAATTTATTTCATTTGAAAGAATATGTTCACGAATCATCTTCTGATCATGATAAAAATTTTTGTGTATATTTATAGTTGATTTTATGTCTATAAATAAGTGTCCAATACTTTGAAATTAATTACATTAATATTATTTTTATTATAATAATATTTGTTTAATAGTATTTTATTTTTCTATTTATAATTTTTTTAATTTAAATTTTTTATTTAAAATTTTATATTCATGTACATGATTAATAATTTGTATTCAATCTAATTTAATAACAAACTGATAACAGAATCGTTGAATTAAATTATTAACGTTTGACAAATCTCAGCTGTTGGTTGGAGAAGAGTGCCTAAACTGATCATAACCTAATATTCATTTAGCTATGAGTTTGATCAACAAATAAATCATATTAGCAGTTGATAGAAATAACAACGGATAATATCGGCGTCAGAAGTGATTTTATGCAGCTGCCGCAGATGACACCCAAACACCTCAACTGCAGCAGATATAATTGAGTAATGAATGAAGGTACTGAGGCCTGACCTACTTACGAGTACTCCTAATCGCTTTCCACCACAACTGGAAAAGGCAGACACCGCCTTGGCCACTTACTTTTCTCTGGGCCCACTACCCCTGTTAAGGACACCACCACCTGTCCAGTTCCATGTCACAGTTCTTCTAAGTCCTCCATCTCGTCACCTCTGCTCGCTCTAGAGCAATTATCCCCAGCATCCGCCATATATATTATTGTACTGTGTAAAACACTCTTGATGTTAAAAAGACATTTATTGTAATAGCTGTGATTCAAAATATGAAAATGTTGTAATTTTTTTAACACTTTTAAAAGTAAATTTGGCAATTTGACCATAACTCCAAAACTTTGTGTCTTATTTGGGTTTTCATAATTCATAGATCAAAGTACAATAATTTATTTGACATTTCGATTGCTTTTTCATCTCTTTTCTTTTCTGCTATAAATCTCAATCTCTATTTAGCATTTTCTCGTCTGGCCTATAACATGTTTGATAAAATGCCTCAAAGAACCATCTTGGCTTCCTATTTTCCAAGTTTCCGACGAATAACTTGATAGACATTTCGCTGCATTAGAAAGAATTGCTCATCTAGTCATCTTTTATACTAGATTTAGAACATTTCCGTCAATTTTTTCTTAAAAGACAGGTTACAGATTGACAGTGTGATATTGGTGAAAAGTTATAATAAGCTCAACTTTTATGAATTTGTTATAATTCTACTGGTTATTGATTAAAATCTTCGTCGGATATCTAGAGTTGGTTTAGTTTTTTTAAGTCTAATTCCAACTTTACGACCCGCAAACTCCTGCGTAAGACATCACATGCAATGTTGCCTTCACGGCAAAATTCAGGGTCTACATCTTGATGGCATATGCCATTGGCAGCTGTCGGCGTTGCTAAACCGAAGATTGAGTTGATAAATATGAAGTCCTGGTCTTCTGGTTCCTGAGTTTCTGACATTTTTTATTTTTGTCTTTTGGTTTGATTGGCAGAGGTCACATGTTACAGCTGGTGGAGGATCTTCCTTGGATCCCCTTCCTCCACTATTGTCCTTGAAAACTTTTGGACTGTTGTCTTTATCCTTCCTGTTAATTGCATAATTGTCTTAATTTCAACCAAGCTTTCTTCTATCCTTTGTTGTCTCTCATCAAGCTTGTCAATCCTTGCTATTAGCCGGAGGAAATCATTTATATGAATTCTGATTGGTTGGACAAGCTGCTGAGAAGATGATTCAGGAGATGGATGGCGTATGCCATTAGCAGGTAGCAGCTTCCGGCGTTGCTAAAGCAAAGTTGACTTGACATAAATGAAGTCACATGCTCGATTGCCATTAGATCACGAGTTTCTGCTCTGTCGACAGCAGAGGGTTACAGTGTGGACAAAAACAATCACTACATATGCACTATATATAATGCTATAATATATAAAAGACTGTTGTCATATTTTCAGTGTGGACAATAACCTTTATGTGGAGAGCATAAAGGTTATATCACTTACTAATAAAAATGAACTAGTAAACTAATATCATATTTTATATAATGCTATAATATATAAAAGACTGTTGTCATATTTTATTCTTTTTTCTTAATGGGAATGATTTTGTGTGGAGAGCAAGAAGGACAATAACCTTTATGTGCCCTCATTTCCCTTACGTGTCCCAATTTGCTTATCATTTTTTACTTTTCTTTATGTACAATGCATATTTTACTTATTGCTTATATCTCTGTTTGTATATCAATTTGTAGACTTATTATTTTCACGTTGTACAATGTATATTTTACTTGCTTGTATAGCCATCTATCGTTTGTCATGAATGATATCATAAATGCTATTTTTTGTCAATCACATACCAAACCTTAATCTCAATCTCTATTTAAATCTATATGGAGTATCTAGAGTTGGTTAAATTTTTTAAAGTTTTATTCCAAAAAGAAAAAATGACGTCACTTGCAATGTTGCCTTTACTCCATAACCTTAAATGGGGAAGAATATATTCATGAATTATCTTTTGATCAGAATAAAATTTTTTATATATATTTATAGATGATTTTATGTCTATTTCTAATATTCTAGAATTCATTGCATCAATATTACTTTTGTTATAATAATATGTATTTAATAATAATTTATTCTTTTTATCTATAATTTTTTTAATTTAATTTTTTCATGTAAAATTATGTATTTGTATGTATAATTAATAATTTGATTATGATTTATAATTTTATATTCGATCTAATTTAGTAACAAATTGATAGCAGAGCTGTTGAATTAAATCATCAATGTTTGATAAATTTCAGCCATTGGTTGGAGAAGAAGAGTGTAATACTCGAGAATAAATTAAGAATGAAAACGATATTTGATGAAGGGGATAAATGGAATTTTAGGAAAAATAAGACTATAGGGCACACTAACTCAGCTTTGGACGACTGAATTAGTCAGAAGGAGTACCCCGGACCCTAGATAGCCAAGGAAAGTGGTATAGTAACGACAAGTGATTTAAATTATGATTTTTGGTGATAAAAGAAATAAGATCGAGAATAGTTTTCAGTACAACGAAAATACAGCTGCCAATTAGGTCGTATTACCGAATTGTTATAAACGACGTCCAAAAAGTCAACGGAGAGTGTCAATGACTAGTATTTGATGTATAGAACAACCCTTAAGTGGTTTCAAGTGGAATCGAATGGATTTGAGGTCAAATAAATCAGTCGGGCCTAAGTGTAATTTTTTAAAAATGCCTGAGGGAGGTCAAAAAGGTAAATTTTTGGAGGTTTCAAGGGGGAAACGAGAAGTAATAATATTGAGGGTCTTAGTGAGGGTGTTAGAAAGATCAGGGGCTTGAGGTTAAGGGCCAAAATGCAAAAGAAAAATTTTAATGGACCAAACTGCAATTTTCAGAAAATCAGCACATGCATGGACGATTTGGCCACCGATTTGGCCGGGAAATCTAAAGATTTGGGTAGCAAATCTCGTCAGGGCATGGCCTAGGGTAGTCTAGGAGGCGTGGGGGAGAAGTTTTGGCTGGAAATCAGCCACGTGGGGGTCAGATTTAGCCTATAAATATCAAGGGTTTTCGACCGAAAATGAAGAATCAAATTGCTCAGTTTTGAGGGAAAATCGAGGGAATCCAATAAGGGGCTTTTGATCCTTGAGGGAAGAGGATCATTTTTGGAGATTTTGAGAATTTTTGGAGCGGTATAGGGGTGTTTTTGCATTTGGCCGTGTATATATATATATATATCGAGTGAAGATGAAATCGGGTTGTAGAGTGATCGATCAAGCAATCTAATAAGGGGATTTTGTTCGTAAGGCGATGGGTAATTGATCTGGAAAGTTTCGTGTCAATCGGAATTCGAATCAAAGGTCAATTTGGCTCGCTGGAAAACGCAAAGATTCGTCGGAGTCGGACTGTAAATCGTCAAATCAGGCTACTTTCGGTGAGTTTTTCGGCCATGTGAGGGTGCCATTGTGATCGACTTGAAGAGAGCTTCAAGATGGTGTCATCAGATCAGCCATCGGAGAAGGTCGCCGTCGCCTGAGAAGATGACCGGAGGTATTTTCTGTTTTTTTTAAATGCTGAAAATATAGAAAATTTGATAAAAAATATAATTAAAGAAATTAAAATTCTAGAAAAATATCCAGAAATTCAAGGAAAATGAATAGTTTAATTTGATGAATTTTTATCTTGGAAATGTCTTGACAAAATAATTATTTTTGATTTTTGAAAGGAAATGTAAATGGAAAATAAATATGAAGAATTTTTAGAAAATTATAAAAAAATTTCAGAAGAATAAGGAATTTATTTTATGAGTTTTGGTGATTTTTATTGAAGTATATTCGAAGGAAATCAATGAGAAATGAATTTCTTCAAGGAAAAGTAATTATGGAAATTTGAGAAAATAGGAGAAAAATCTGGAAAATTTCCAAAAAATTCTATAGGCTTATAAATATTGTTTTATGAATTTTTGCGGAGAAAATTTAGAAAAAGTACTTGAAGAGGTATTTATTTAGAATTATCGAGAGAAAATTAGGAAGAAAATTAGAGGAAATTTATGACAAAATTGAGAAAATAGATATTGATTTTTCTTTGAATACATATGATGTCTAGGGTATCGTTGAGGATCGAATTTGAATTATAGAGCACCTGGCGCGAGAATCGAGGCAGGGCACGAGAATCAAGGCAATCCAAATACATTCAAGGTGAGTGGTTCTACCCAAAAAGAATTTAAGTGACATGTTAATGGTTTACTGTGAGTGTTCATCCCTATGGCTTGATTTATTGTGATGGATTGTCCAAACGATTATTTACACATGCATTAAATTTCGTACAGTAAATTGCATACATCGAAATGTTGATTTTAAACTATACATGTTATGATTTTCGACATTGGCTTGTTCTGTGTCGTCCATGTGGGATGTGGGTTGTTAACCTGTGACGTAGCCCAGAGTGACAGCACTCAGGATGCGTACCAAGAATTAATGCTAGGTGACCCACTTGTGACGGGGCTGAGACAGACTTCACCCTATGGGACCCAAGTGGCGGGGCTGAGAGTGGACACCACCCCGGTTGTTGGCTCAAGTGGCGGGGCTGCTAGTGGACACCACCCCAGGTTCCTTTGAGTAATAGCATTAATGCCGAGGTGACGTCGATTCCGAGGATAGTGCTGACGTGACACTCTTGGGGCTAGGGTTGCGTTGGGTTTTGGAATGCTTTTAAGTGGGAGTGTAAAACCTAACGATGACAATGGGGTGATTCTCGGGTTCATATGTCGAGGTTGTCCCTTTTAAGCAGGATCGGATTGCCAATGGGTCAATGTGTCATGTCGCCTTTAGAGAGATTGCATTTTCCCCGATTAGGGTTAAGTGCTACGTGGGATTCTCTTAGGCTGGTGCATGTCGGGATTTGTCGGTTTTATACATGATTTTGCATATATTCATGAAAATGTTTTTGAACTCTCACTTAGATGATTTAGCGTCTAATTTGGACTATGTCCCTAGAATATTCAAACGTTCCAGGTGAAAGTAGTGGCGCCAAGGGAAAGAATGTCATCGAGATGTAGCTATTATGTTCAGTCTTCGTAGGTTTTGTCTATGATTACGATGTTCAGAGATTATGTAATATATTTTCATGTGAAACATTGATCTGGTTATTGTAAAAGGAATTGTCGGTTATATATATATCATTGAGGTTTCGATCTTGTTTCCGCTGATGTGATTGATAATGCTTGTCTTAGTCTATTATTAAATTTTAATATACTTAAAAGGTACGATCGGGATTGTCGGGAGATGATTATGATGAGAGTATGTATAACGAGAGATTTATGTTGTGTTTGATTTAAAAAAAAATAAAATTTCGAAATCTCGAGTTAACGTACGTTTGGGGAAAAGTGAGACGTTACAAAGAGTGCCTAAACTGATCACAACCCAATATCTATTTGGCTATGAGCTTGATCAACATATAGATCATATTAGCAGTTCATAAAAATAACAAGAGACAATCTTGGCGTCAGAAGTGATTTTATGTAGCTGCCGCAGATGCAACCCAAACACCACAATAGTCGCAGATACAATTGAGTGATGAATGAAGGTAGTGAGGCCTGATCTACTTATTAGTACTCGTAATCGCTATCCACCACAACTAGAAAAGGCAAACACCACCTTGGCAGCCACTTACTTTACCTTCCTTATCTCATCTCCTTTTTCTCTTTCTCTAGCCTCGGTTGAGTATACAATATTCTCAATATTAGTCAGTAGCCACAACGTTAGATATTCCCCAAAGCACAATAACCATATTTTAGATATTCTTATTTTTCTCTTTCTTTTTGTAATTAACAAAAGAGGTTTCCTAAAAACAATAGAGAGGTTGCACAAGAATGCTTCCCCAATAGATAGGACATTTGTAAATAATTTGTTTCCTTATTTTATGTATTTGAATTCACTTATGAGTAATTTTGAGTATTGACACAATAAGAAAGATTTGAGAAAAAAAAACCTGATGAGGATCTCCGAAAAATGGTAGCCGAACGCTCCTTTTCTGCCTCCTCGGGAGTACCTGCAATGGAGACGGGGACTTGCTCCCCCGGTCGATCTCCGACGATCAAGTCAGTTCACCCGCTTATTAGGAGTCTAATCGTAATGGAAAAAATCCCCTCATTCTTACCTCGTCCTTTTCTTTTTATCCTTCCCTCTGGATCAGGATCCTAGAGAGATCTTCGAGATCTTCTTGATAAGGATTCCATAGTAGTGCCCGCTCCCGAAATCTTCGGGGTAGATCCTATCCCCGCGACCTTCGGCAAGATGGTCAATCCCTAAGGACTCGGGGTTTCCTTACCGTGTGCCCCGCCACCTATCATGGCGATGCTCTTCTGCCACGCGTCCTTTTGCCTCCAGCGAGATAATCATAAGCGAAGCTTTTTATTAAGAGACACGTGTTCCGCCTGCCTTTGGCTGTTTGTCCAAGGTATCGGCGTAATTTTGGATCCGAGGTCCTTTTCCTCATCACTTGCCCCCCCACTCTTTGAGCTCTTCGGCTCGAAGGACTAAAAGAGTGATAAAGCTCCCGAGGCTCTTCCTCCTGACTCCCTGCTGGTTGTCGTCTTATGTGATCCGAGGAGTTAATCGTATTTTCCCCTTGCGTGTGTCTGGAAGGCACAGGAATCAATTTATTTCTACGGCGATATCCCTTCCCCATACGTTGTCCAAAACCTTTTCGTCTTTCGAGCTACACCAACCTGTGGTAATTAATGCTCATCATTGCTCGTCCCTTGGTCTCTTTTCCCCCGCGGTTTAAATAGGAACTCTCCACTCCTGCAGTCATTTTTTCACCCGATTTTTCTTCAACCTTTAGCTTTTCTTGCGCTGATAAACATCTCACCCTCTTTCCCCATTTCTTTCTTCTACTTTTCTGTCATGGCGATCACTGGTTCTGGGAAGTTTAACTCCAACGGCACAGAGCTCATTGAATGGGAAAACCACCCGGCCGCGTCTATCCCATGCCAATGAATGAGCCAGACGGAGTGTCAACAGTTTAGAGAAAAATACCATGTCCCTGAAAAAAGGGAGGTGGAGTTCAACAGTCACTTGCAAGCGTGCTACCCCATCACTGGTTGTCTCTGTGTCTACAAATGTGCTTTCGATAGGGGCTTTCGGCTCCCCCCCCGAAGAAGAGTGATGTCATTACTTCAGCATCTTACCATCGCCCCTGCCCAACTATCCCCCTTCGGATGGCGATATCTGATGGGCTTTCTCCTCATCTGCCATACTGGTAAGATTGAACCGTCTGGAGATCTCTTCGACTTCTTCTTTACCACTAACCGCGACCTAGGGGGTTGGATCTCCATCTCCCCTCGGATCGTGAAAGATGGCCGCCTCCTCGCCTGCAAAGAGCGCCCTGGACTTGAGATTGGCGCTTCGACTCTCATGCAATCTGGTGGGTCAAAAGATTCTGATGATTGGAAGGAGCGCTTCGTTTTCATCCGCCCGAGGCCCTCCGGCTATTCTCGGGAAGTTTGGTCCGTTTGCAACGAATGGACCTTGGATACGAAGCACAAACGTCTGAGTGTCGAGGCCATCAAAGAGTCCGTCGGTCGACTTATGAAAAACAGCCAGAACTGGGAAGAGGGGTGGCTCTCCAACCCTAACCTTACCAAGGCGAGCTTAGATGGCGAGAACTGTGAGCTCTTCTTCTTTCATCCTTTTCCTTATTCCCCCTTCTTCCTTTCTCTGCGTTTGATTTTTATTGTCTTCTCCTTCTCAATTGAAGATCTTTGGGAGATATCATACTCTCTTATCGCCGAGGGGATGATCTTGGACTTCTCCGGGAGTAAGGGCCCCCGGCCCCTCCCAGCGACCAGAGGGTGTTGGAGAGGGTGACCCCTTCCGAGCGAGCCTCGAGGAGCAGAAAAAATAAGAAAGCTCCAACGTCCTCGAGATCCCGAATAACAGCGGAGGGAGATCCTCGAACCTTCCGAGAGGCTCCTAGAGACGGCGCTGATGGAGGCTCAAAGGCCCCCTCTTCGGAGCCTACCATCTTAAGAGCAGGAGATCCTCCAACATCCCAGCAAAAATCTTCCACCGTGCCTGCCCCTTTGCCGATCCCCTCCGAAGATGACTCGACGACCATTACTCAAGTAGTTGCTGTAGCTTGTACAAAGGCACAGGAGAAACAAACTTCGGCAGGTACGAAGCCCACTGCCACGTCTCCCAGCATTCCTGTCGATTCTATTTTTAAGCGAATATTAACGCCCTTAGCCCCAACGAGGCGCTCAGACCTGACAGGAGAAGCTTCACTGGAAGAAGCTTCTACATTGTCCGCAAAGGAAATACTTGCGCGCCAAAAAAAAACGCTGCAGGATAAAAGCTACCCCTTCGGCGACCACTCCTTCCGAACCCCCAACCTCTGAAGCCACTATCGCCCCCTCGACAGCTCTGGCTCTTCCTGATATTCCTCAAACGCCGAATGAACCAGACTACTGTGCTGAGATCCTGAGGGTATGACCCTAATCTTTCTTCTTTTTGATTTCCTTTATACCAGTAAGTCTTAACCTGTAACACCCCGTCCCATCGAAGGGCATGTCACTATGCTGGAGTCCATCGTATCCATACATAACCTCTTCCCTTATACATTTCTCATACATCAATACCGTATTTCAAAGGGAAACCCCCCAGCAAATCATTAACAATGCGGAAGCAATAATCGAAACCTGATACGGTACATACTTGAATTCACTATATTTAAAACAATATAAGAATCCGTACCATATATTACCATCAAATCCTCAAATACATAAATACATTGAGACACGTCTCCCGAGATAACATCTAACACCCTAGGTGCAATCATACGAAACCTCGAATACATACATCATCATTTCACAATAAATAAAATACTGGAATCTCTTGTTGTATCCATTGGCCACGCCATCACGTGCCGTCATACATCAACCTGCTCCTTGCCCTAACTGCAAGTCTCAACTGGAACATTGAATGTTCCAGGGGCATAACCCATTAGAAGATGAAACTTCTAGTGAGGGTCCAAAAACATATATATGATGCATGATGTTATAACATGAATAAACATATACCCATAATGTAACTTCCCAGGCATCCCCAGCCCGGCTAGGAATCCTAGGCAAATCCCGAACCTCTGCGGGATAGGCCTAATGTTATTCCCTTAATGCCCTAGGGGAATTACGGCTACACTCTGAGGGTATCATCCCAACCCCATGCACAAGTTTCAATATGACAATAATATCGTGCAATGTAAATATCACGACTTTCAATGCAATATGACAAATGAATATTGCAATTCATAATAACATGCATATATAACAAACATATCATGAATATAAGTTCTTATGAGAATGCCACTCACTAATCATAGTTAGGATAGGACGACTCACCTTTTGAGACAAACTTGCATTTTTCTCGAAAAGATTGCATCGTCCCGATATGCGTGCCCCACCTCGATTTTCGTACCAACTCTCAAAAGTTGCACCAACCTCACCATCTCGATCTCTTCAAACATAGAATAATATTTAATCACTAAATATCCTCAATTTATTCCATTTATTTCCTATTTCCTTTCATTTTCCTTCATTTTTCCTTCTAAAAATCCTAATAAATATACCGAGACTATTTCCTCAAATCTATCTTCACAAAAATTCATTATATGCTATGAACTTTTAAGAAAAAATACTGAACTTACCCAGATATTGCGTTTTCACGCAAAACGAGGCTCTTTGGTGTGGAAATCGAGACATCGGGAATTCCAAATCCCAAATATTTTTGCACAAACCTCCATAAAATATTTTTCTCTATTTTCTAACATTTTTTTCAGAATTTTTGGGAAGCCCACGCGCCCGCACGTGCCCACACGTGCTAGGGCGACTGGGCGCGCGTGGAGACCAGCGCGTGACCTGCACGCGCCAGTCGTCTTCTCCGGCGTTCCGGTCACTGGCGATCTGGGATTTTTGCACCACCATCTTCCTCTCTTAAAGTCGATCCCAAAGGTATAACTTAGAGCTCGAAAGAAGGCCGGGAAGGCCTCCGATTTGCCGGCCAAAGGCTCGGCCAGGGCGTCCGCCACCCAACTCTAGCGATGCTCGAATGTCCACCAAACCTTGACGAAAATGCCTCATTTTCTCCAGATCGCTTCTACTCTTCATGGGCTTCAAAAGCCCCTTAAAATGGAGGCTCAATTCATTCGATATCGGGAGTAATTTGAAGCTCCCATTCCTTGAAACCCTCGGCCACCCACTGCTATTTATAGGCAATAACCGAGCCTTGAAGCTTCCTTGGCCGTTCAATCCAACCTCTAAGGAGTCTCTACCTCCCCTACATTAGCCTTGAAAGACCCCTACCCGACCATGCGACCGATTTACAGAGCCTTCGATAACCGACCAACTTTCGGTCAGTTTTCTTCCTTTCCCGGCCAACGCAGTGGCCGTTGTCAGCCCCTGACCAACCCTCAAACATCCTCCAACCATTCCCTTGCCTTTCTCGTGGCCAAAATGGCCGGTCGGAGACCAGCCCGTGGCCTGATCGGCCATGGCAGCCACCATTTTTGCGAAATTACACTTTCGCCCATCAAAATCTGATTTTTACACTTTGGCCCCTTTTGAACTTTCTTTTATTACCATTAGGTCTCTCATGCTTCAAAACTCATACTTTCTATTTTTATGATCCTGAAAAATCGCCGTTACGACCTCCCTCCGGCCGATTCGGTAAATTTCAAGAATTTGCACTTTAGGCCCTTAAACTTTTGGGCTATCTCATTTCGGCCCTTTTGACTTAGCCTCTTAACTTTTGATTATTGCAATTAAGATCCTCAAGTCTTAAAACATCATTTTGACCCTTGATAATTCTGAAACAACTTTGTTTCGGCCTCCCTCTAGCAATTTCTAAAAACTGCACTTAGGCCCGAATCTTCGTTTTGGCCCTAAATCCGTTCGTTTCTTCCTGAAACCTCTGACGGGTTGTTCCTCATGAAAAAACGAAGCTCCCTCAAGCTTCCGTTGACTTCCAAAAAGTCGTCTATGACAATTCAGTATTACAGCCTAATTGACAACTGTCTTTTTAGCTGTACCAAAAACTGTTCCCGTTCCGATCTCTTTAGGCACCATAAATCCTATCTTGGGGTGCTCATTAATGCCACATTAATTTCCTTTGGCATCTCGGCTCCAGGGTACTCCCGGCAGTCGATTCAATCATCTATACGGTAATAAATTACCGTTATACCCTCAATTTATCCTTAAATTCCATTTTTACCCCAAGGTAAATTACTCTTGAGTCCTTTAGAATTTCTCGGGTATTACATAACCCCTGTTCGATTTCTACTTCTCTAGAGCCTTGCAGGGTTCCAAGGTTCAGTATCCTGGTGGGAATCCGAACTGCGCGCCCGGATCACCTCCTTGGAATTCAAAGTCGAAAGGCTCCGAGGGCTTGAGTCCCTTTCTTCCCAGCTGTCGGATCTCGAGCATCGTGTCCATATTTTGACCAAGTCCGTTGAGCTGGCACAAGAAGACGCCCGACTCGCAAATGAAGCCGAAGCTCAAATGCGCGAGGATCTGGAGTTGGTCCAGAAAAACATGCTCGAGGCTAATCAGGCCAATTCTCGGCTTGGGGAGGAACTAGACGCCGCGTAGGATGTCAATAATCAACTTCGGGAAGGCAATAATCAGCTTCAAGAGGACATACGAAAGCTTACTCTAGAGCTGAAGGAGGCCAAGAAGGGACAGATCGAGGCGCTGGAGTCTTATTCCCGATGCAAGGAAGATCTTCACACTACTCATGCCCAGCTCCAATCTGCCCTCAAGGATGCCCAAGTGGCTTTCCAGAATGGTCGTGAAGATTTTCGAGGCTCCGAAGCTTACACCGCGGAGTTGGAAGAAGTTCTTCGGGGCGGTTTTGAGCATATGAAGAAACGTGCTAAAGAGCGCTTCCCCAACCTGCATGTAGACTCCATCCCCTTCAATGTTGTCGCTGCCTTATCTTCTTTAGAGTAGACATCTTTGTATTCAAACTTGTTGCTGTAATAAAAAATTTTGGTTTTTCCACCACTTTTTTTTGCTACCGCTTTTTGTCATTTTCTCTGCATTTTATTAAGATACAGAAAAGACCATCAGGGATCAGGCTTGATCCTTTGTTTTTGCCAAATTTGTCTATATCACGCATATTTTGTGTTCCAAGGATCACGTCTGATCCCTGTCTCTTCTTCGGAGGATTTAGCTTTGGGAGAATCACGTTTGATCCTTTATCGTATGTCAAAATCCGTCGAGGATCATATCTGATAGCTTGTTGCTGCCGAGGGTTTGAGCCCTCTGAGGATCATATTTGATCCTTTGTTTAAACCGGGGGTTCGGGACCCCCGAGGATCATATTTGATCCTTTGTTTAAACCGGGGGTTCGGGACCCCCGAGGATCATATTTGATCCTTGGCTTCGATCGTGGGTTCAGGCCCCCCGAGGATCATATCTAATCCTTTGCTTCGATCGAGGGTTCGGGCCCCCCGAGGATCATATCTGATCCTTTGTTTTAATTGGGGGTTCGGGACCCCCGAGGATCATATTTGATCCTTGGGTTCGATCGTGGGTTCGGGCCCCCCGATGATCATATCTGATCCTTTGCTTCGATCGAGGGTTCGGGCCCCCCGAGGATCATATCTGATCCTTTGTTTTAACCGGGGGTTCGGGACCCCTAAGGATTATATTTGATCCTTGGCTTTGATCGAGGGTTCGGGCCCCCTGAGGATCATATCTGATCCTTTGTTTTTCGTTGAGGAGTTCTTAGAAATGACGAGTTCTTACGCATAGGAGGAAGAGTGGATTTATTCCGGAATTGCATATGAAAGCAACAAAGAGAATACTACTGGCAAGATATGTAATAACGAATTTTGACTAACAGATCCTGTAAAAATAATAAAGAATCGTTACTGATAGAATTTTCTCAAGTCTGCATGTTCCACGGGTTTTTCACTGGTGCCCTTTCGAGGGTCTGCAATTTGTAGGCACCAGGGCTGAGGACTTCTGCCACTTTGTAAGGACCTTCCCAATTTGGTGTCAACTTGTTTGCTTCTCGAGCTCCCTGAACATTTGCTCGCCTGAATACCAAGTCCCCTGGTAGAAAATTTCGTGCCCTCACCCTTCGATTGTAGTACTTCTATATACGTTGGTTGTAGGCAGCCTGTCGAATCTTCACCTGATCACGAAACTCGTCCAGGAGATTGAGGTTGTCCCTCAGATTTTGTTCATTAGTTTCCAGGCTGAAAAGCTCTACTCTCAATGTAGGTACCCCGATCTCAACTGTGATCAATGCTTCCGAACCGTAGCATAAACTGAAAGGGGTCTCTCTCGTGGAAACTTTCGTCGTGGTTCGGTAAAACCACAGGATGCTCGGCAATTCTTCTACCCAGGTACCATTTGCCTTATCCACTCTCGCTTTTAAGCCTCGCAACAAAGTCCTGTTAGCGAGCTCAATTTGACCATTAGCTTGAGGATGGGCTACCAAGGTAAATTACTGCCTAATTCCCAACTCTTGGTACCATTGCAGAACAGATCGATCAGAGAATTGAGTGCTGTTATCGAAGATTAGTACTCGAGGAACCCCAAAGCGACAGACCACATTCTTCCATAAAAACTGTTTTACCTGCCGGGCAGTGATAGAGGCCACTGCCTCAGCTTCGACCCATTTTGTGAAATAATATATAGCAGCCATGATGTATCTAATTTGTCCTGCCGCCGGGGGAAAAGGTCCTAGGATGTCGATACCCCATTGAGCGAAGGGGCAAGGTGTAGCCAGATGGGCTAGCGCGACCGCCAGCACATGGACCAGGTTAGACATTCGCTGGCATCGGTCACAGGTCCTGACCAGCTGTTTCGAATCTTGTACCATTGTTGGCCAATAATACCCCTGTCATAGAGCCTTTTGGCTAAAAGCCCGAGCTCCGATGTGACTTCCACATATACCTTCATGAATTTCACGTAGAACATATTCTGCCTCGCGGGGTCGGATGCACTTGAGCAATGGTTGTGAAAAAAACCTTCTGTACAACTCTCCCTCAACCAGCACGAAACTTCAGGCTCTTTGTTTGACCTCCCGAGCCTCCAAATTGCCTTCGGGGAGTTTCTCCTCTCTCAAGTACAACAGCAACAGATCCATCCAGCTGGGCTCGTCCTCTACACATAACTGATCAGTAACTTTTTCGATACCTTTTTGCGGAAGAGACTCAATCGGAATTTCCCGAGAGCTCGTAGGGAAGGAGGAAGAGGCCATTCGGGACAATAGGTCCGCCTCTATGTTCATTGTTTGAGGGACATACTCAACTTTCACGTGTTGAAAACGCGCCATCAGCTCTCTGACCATGGTCAAGTATCTCTCCATGTGGTTTTCTCGAGCTTCGTACTCTCCATTCACCTGTTGTACCACCAAATTAGAGTCCGAGCTCACCTCAACATTCTGAGCTCTCAACTGTTTAGCTAATCTCAATCCAGCCAGCAGGGCTTCATATTTTGCTTCATTATTAGATACTCAGAATTCAAAGTGTAAAGCATAAGGCCATATCTACCCTTCGGAGCTCTTAATCATCAATCCTGCTCCTCCACCCCCCGAGGTCGAGCTTCCATCTACTGCCACCATCCATGGTCTCTGATCCTCCTTCGCGTCTTCGAGAGCCCCAGTTCCTTCGGCAATAAAGTCTGCCAACGACTGAGCTTTAATAGCCGGCCGCAGCCTATACTCAATGTCGAAAGCAATGAGCTCCACCGCCCACTTCAACATCAGCCCCGAAAGTTCTGGTTTGCTAAGGACCTGCCTCAAAGGCTGATTAGTAAGCACAATAATCGTATGAGTTTGAAAGTAAGGTCGGAGTTTCTTGGCCGATATTATTAAGGCGAAGGCCAATTTTTCCATAGGAGGGTACCGGACCTCGGCTCTTGTCAATCGTTTGCTTGCATAATAAACAGGCCTCTGGATCTTGTCTTCTTCTCGTATCAGTACCGAGCTCACGGCCTCATTGGCTATTGCCAAATATATATATAATGGCTCTCCTGGCTTCGGCTTGGTGAGAACTGGGGGCGTGGCCAAGTGCTCCTTCAGCTTTTCAAAGGCTCTCTGGCATTCAGAATTCCATTCGAAGTTGTTTGCCTTTGACAAGACCTTGTAAAAAGTAAGGCCTTTTTCTGCCAAGTGAGAAAGGAATTTGCCTAAGGTAGTCATTATGCCCGTAAGGCTCTGTACCTTTTTCACACTCCTCGGTACCAACATATCCATAATAGCTTTAACCTTCGCTGGATTCACCTCGATCCCTCGGTGGTGTACTATGTAGCCTAAGAACTTTCCTGCAGAAACGCCAAAAACACATTTGACAGGATTAAACTTTACGTAGAACTTACGAAGGGTTTTGAAGCATTCCTCCAAATCCTTCGAATGACTCTCTGCCTTCAGGCTTTTTACCAACATGTCGTCAACGTATGCCTCCATATTCCTCCCGAGCTGGTGCTGAAAAAGCTTATTCACCAAACGTTGATAAGTAGCTCTTGCATTCTTCAAACCGAAAGACATTACAGTGTAGCAATAGGTTGCTTGGTTGGTAATGAATGCCGTCTTCTACTGGTCTTCCGGGTGTAACAGAATCTGGTGATATCCTTGAAAAGCATCTAAGAAACTCATGAGCGAACAACCAGTCGTCCCGTCAATTAAGGCGTCGATCATCGGGAGTGGATAGCTATCCTTTGGGCAGGCCTTATTAAGATCGGTGAAATCGATGCAAAGTTTCCACTTGCTCTCCCCTTTAGGGACCAACACAACATTTGCCAACCAATCCAGATAATCCACCTCCTGAATGTACTCCGCTTCTATCAATTTCGCAACCTCCTCTTCGATTGCCCGAGCTTTATCCGGGGCAAAACTTCGCTTCTTCTGTTTGACCGGCTGGAAACTCGGCCGGATCCCCAGCCTATGCGTCATGACCACTGGATCCACTCCTGGCATGTCCCAAGCAGTCCATGCGAAGACGTCTGCATATTGCCTAAGGAGTGCTACTATCTGACTACTCAGCGGATCTTTCAATTCCACACTCACTCTTACACAGCAGTCTAGACAATCTTCTTTCAAAGGTACCTTTTCCAATTCGTCCACCGGCTCTGCTATTTTTGGATCTTCGGTTCCTTCTAGTAGGAAGCTGACCTCCTTCGGGGGGTCCACTCGGAGGCCCAGAAGCTCACTTTGCAACCCTGCTCCTTTATCCTTTGCTATGCCTATAGAGGCCATATAACATTCGCGAGCAGAGCGCAAATCTCCCCGCACTTCTCCCGTCCCCCTATCGGTGGGGAACTTCACCATCATGTGATATGTGCTTGGAATGGCCTGAAGGGCATTAAGACCAGATCTTCTAAGAATCATGTTATACGCCGAGGGCACGTCTGCTACCAGGATGTCTAGCATAACTCGAGAAGTCCGAGAACTTCTCCCTACCGTCAGTGGGAACTGAATGATCCATTTTGAATATACGGCTTCCCCATCGAATCCCACCAAAGCGACCCTTGTTAGCCTTAACTGTGTCATTTCGTACCCCATGCCTAGGAAGGCCTGCCGATACAAGATTTTTGAAGAACTCCTTGGATCCACGAGGATCCGCCGAAGCTCCCATTTCCCGAGCTCGGCCGTTATCACCAGCGGATCATTCCGATTCGGGTACCCCGGGAGGTCGCTATCGGAAAAAGAGATTAGTTCCACGCTCCTCGACCTTTTCAGCCGAGTGGGACCACCCCTTCCTCCTTCGTGACTGGGACCTCCCCTGCTGCAAGCGTATGGACTACTGGAGGCTGAGGATGATTCTCTCCTCCCCGGTGCGATCTCTCCCGCCGAGCTTGATCCCGATCGTCCGCACGGTCCCTCTTGGAGGGGCTCCTCGATCGCGACCATTGGTCTTTCGTTCTCTGGGAATCGCCCGCTTTTGCCACATAACCCCTCAGGAAACCCCGATTGATGAGTTCCTGGATCTCCTCTTTTAATTGGTGACACTCCTTCGTATCATGGCCATGATCCCGATGGAAGCGACAATATTTACTCCGGTTCCTTTTGTCAGACGGAGCCTTCATTGGTCGAGGATTCTTCAGATAGTCCTTACCTTCAATAGTAGTAAGGATCTCTGCCCTCGGGGCATTCAGGGGGGTATAACCACCCGAGTCCCACCGAGGACGATGCTTTTTCCTTCGGTCATCCCCCTTCATTTCCTCGGGATGCTTCTTTTTATCTTTCTTCTCCACATGCTCCGCCCTTTTAGCTTGCATGACCGCTTCGGCGTTTATGTACTTCATAGCCTGGCCCAATATGTTTGTGAACGTAATCGGAGGCGTCTTGGCTAATGACTGGGCGAAAGGACCAGGCCTTAGGGCATTCTGGAATGCCACCATGGCCACGCTGTGGTCAAAATTCTCTACGCTCAAGGCCTCTATGTTAAAGCGTGAGACAAAGTCCTTCAAGGGCTCTCCCTGGTTCTGCTTCATACTTACCAAGGCCTTAGTGGACCTTCGATGCCTCCGAAGAGGTGCAAAGTGCGCCAGAAAACTACCTCGAAGCTGTGCAAAACTCACGATGGAATGATGAGCCAAGTTTGAATACCAAGCTCGTGCGTGCCCCTCCAGGGTGGCCAAGAAAACTCTACACCACATTGCGTCCGAAGCGTCCTGCACCATCATATGCGAGGTAAAGAGATCAAGGTGATCCATCGGATCGGAGGTCCCGGCATAAGGCTTAATGGTCGGAATGCAGAGATGTTCCGGTGGTATAGCCGCCATGATCTCCGGGCTAAAAGGCTGATTTATCATTGCCCCCTGGACTTCTCCAGCTTTGGGCTTCAGGGCGGCAATCTCCTCCTCAAGTTGCCGTAACCTTTCTTCCTGCTGCTGTTGCAGAAACGGCCAGTCAGAAGATTCAGCCGCTTCACCATGGCTGTCATCTTGTCCCGGCCTCCGCGAGTTCGCCTCCCGCAAAGAGGACTCCTCCCCCCTCGGGGGTTCTTGCCTTCCCTCCGTCCGAGAGTGCTGGACTTGTTGATGCTGGCGATCCAAGAAACCCGTGAGTAATTCCGTCAATCGTTGCACCTGACCTTCTAGGAACGCTATCCGATCAGGAGGAGGCGGAGGGCCTTCCGGGCTCCGATCCCTCCCCGCCGAACTTCTAGGTGGGTTTTGCTGACTTGGCTCTGGAATAGGGTTGCCCCATACTGCTTGGGATTGTTGTCTTCTGGTTGCCATTCCAAGCAAAGAAAGGATTATCAAAAATCGTCACAATCTGTTGCGCTGGAGAGACAGAAAAAAAGAGTGCCTCGGCCCCACGATGGGCGCCAATTGATGAGGATCTTCGAAAAGTGGTAGCTGAACACTCATTTTCTGCCTCCTCGGGAGTACCTGCAATGGAGACGGGGACTTGCTCCCCCGGTCGATCTCCGACGATCAAGTCAGTTCACCCGCTTATTAGGAGTCTAATCGTAATGGAAAAAATCCCCCCATTCTTAACTCGTCCTCTTCTTTTTATCCTTCCCTCTGGATCAGGATCCTGGAGAGATCTTCGGGATCTTCTTGATAAGGATTCTATAGTAATGCCCGCTCCCGAAATCTTCGGGGTAGATCCTATCCCCGCGACCTTCGGCAAGATGGTCAATCCCTAAGGACTCGGGGTTTTCTTATCGTGTGCCCCGCTACCTATCATGGCGATGCTCTTCTGTCACGCATCCTTTTGTCTCCAACGAGATAATCATAAGCAAAACTTTTTATTAAGAGACACGTGTTCCGCCTACCTTTGGCTATTTATCCAAGGTATCGATGTAATTTTAGATCCGATGTACTTTTCCTCATCAAAACAGAACATTGAAATTTCATTGAATATGCATAATATATTGAAAAGTTTTGATTACATTGATCGGTAAAGGTAAAAATAAAAAATACATGTGAAAAATCTATCCTACAGCTGGTGGAGGATCTTCCTTGGATCCTTCTTCCTCCACTATTATTGTCCTTGAAGACCTGCTGTCTCTATGCGTCATGTTGATTGTTTGGATAAAAATAAAAGCATAATGTTGCCTTTATGCCATTACCAGCTGTTGGCATTGCTAATGCAAGGACTGACTTGATAAAAATGAAATCTTGGTCTTCTGGTCTTTGTTAAAAATTCCGGAAACTTGCTGGTGGGCTTATTGGGCGTCGTTCTCCTTATTTCTACTACCACTTTCATTCTTGTTTTAGCCGATTGAAGGTTGTTGCTGCCGGGAAATCTAACATGGCAGAAATGCTTATTTCAGGAGTTGTCCGAAAACTTGCTGAGATAGCAGGTAATCGATTAGCAAAAGAAGGCTCTCGCTTGTCTGATTTGGAAGAAAACATTAATTGGATTCGAGAAGAGATGAGTTATATTAAAACTTTCTTGGAAAAAGCTGATGCAGTGGAGTCAGAAATCGGAGGATTGGCTGACTTCATCAGGAGCACTTGCGATCTTGCTTATGATTTGGAGGATATCATGGAAGAGTACTTCCCTAAGCTATCACCACCTAGAAGGAATGGCTTGAAGGGGCGTCTTGGTTGGTTTTTGAAAGCCAAAACTGTTCGTGACTTTGCGGTGGAGATTGAAAAACTAAAACGAAGGGCGGTGGATATCAATCGCAGGAGACAGACTTATCAACTCCCAGATGTCCCAGATGCAAGTGGCTGTCCTGGAAAACAGGGATGGGATCCGAGAAGAACTTTTCCTCACACTGACGAAGTAAATATTGTTGGTATGGACGAACACATTAAGGAATTGGAGGCCAAAGTGACGGATCAAGATTCAGTGCATGGTATGATCTCAATTACAGGCATGGCCGGCCTAGGTAAGACAACACTGGCCAGAAAGGTATATAATTCTGTTCGACAAAATTTTGAGTGTTCAGCTTGGATTTATGTCTCTCGACAACCAAACCTACATGAACTTTTACATGATATAGCAAGGCAAGTTGGCTTGACGGAGGAGGAGTGCAAACACAACTTGGTGGTTAATTTGTCCCACTTTTTAAGCCAAAAAAGGTATGTGTTAGTAATTGATGATATATGGCACCCTGAACATTGGGATGCTTTAAAAAATGGAATTCCTGTTAATTCCATGAATGGCAGTAGATTAATCATCACTTCCCGATCCAAAAATATATGTGTACGAATTGGTGGGCAAAACTTTTTACATGAATTGCAACCCTTAGATGAAGAAAAGAGTAGAGAGCTCTTCCTCAAAGTGGTTATGGCTGCCCCACAAGACAATGATGAAGATGGTGATCCCTCACAATTGGAAAACATTGGTGAGAAAATACTAAAGAAATGTGGCGGTGTGCCACTTGCGATAGTACTTATAGCAGGCGTGTTATTATCAAAAGAGAGAAGCATACAAGCATGGAAAGGGGTATTAGAGAGTATAGGTAAAGATGGAGACCAATGCCGAAAGATATTTGCTTTGAGTTACAAGGATTTACCATCAATGTTGAAACCATGTTTTTTATACTTCGGTCTATTTCCAGAGGATCACGAAATTTCCACGTTCAGACTAATCAATTTATGGGCAGCTGAAGGATTTATACATGGCAGTGGAGTAAGGGCAGTTGAGGATGTGGGGCAAGATTACCTAAATCAATTAGTTGGTAGAAATCTAATTCAAGTTGTCAAGAGGAGGTTCGACGGGACAGTTAGATGTTGTCGTACTCATGATATCTTGTACGACCTTTCCATTAGCAAGGCTATGGAGATGAGCTTTCTTACCACACTCGATAATGTAGCCACTAGGGCAGATTGCATTGCACCACGCAGAGTCACTTCCTCTTTTCATACTATCAACTACTTATCTTCAAATTATCAAATTTCAAAGCTTCGGTCTTTTTTATATTTCAATGATTCACCTTGGCCGCGTGTTAAGCTTCGTCTTAGAAACTTCAAATCTCTTCGAGTGCTATTTTTACCTTACATCGTTTCCCCGGGGATTCCTATGAATGAAATTGTGAAGTTAAAACACCTCTATCACCTTGAATTGAGAGGGCATGGGGGGGAGCTTCCTTACGCCATATGCAATTTGGAAAATTTGCTGACCTTGGATCTACGGGAGTGCCACGGCGTCATCCTCCCTGAGGTCATCTGGAAAATGAAGCAACTAAGACATATTCTATTACCTCCTGACTGTAGTGCTCCTTCAGGCTGTGGGTTCCACTTGGATTGCCATAGGTTCGATCCATTTGAAGTTTCTTTACCAAACCTGCAGACACTCTTTGGATTTCCTGTCAAAGTTTTTGAGGCCAATTGGTTGCACAATCTTGATAGTTTGAGAAGACTGCAAGTCTATTTTATAACTAAGCATATCATTGAGGTATTGTCAAGTGCAAACTCCCTGTCACAGAAGCTAGAAGAATTGCGTATATTATCTCGAGACGATATGAAATCTGCCTTGGATCTATCTAGATATGTAAGCCTTCGTAAGTTATACATGGAAGGCAGCGGCATAGTGGATTTTACACGACATGATAAACTGCCAACATGCCTCACAGAGCTTATCCTTAGGTGCACTGGGCTGGAAATGGACCCAATGGTGACTTTGAAGAAACTACCTAGACTTAAGATCCTTATACTTGGATTGGATTCATACCTTGGGGAGAAGATGGTATGCTCTGGAGAAGCTGACAGCTTTCCTCAACTCGAAGTATTGAAAATTGCTGTAAATAGTCTAAAGGAGTTTGTAGCTGAGGAAGGAGCAATGCCCAAACTCAAGGACCTTACCCTCACTGGTTCCATACAGATAATGAGAGTTCCAGATAGAATCAGAAATATAATCATGATTGACCCAAAATACCCAAACATAATAGGTCAGAACATTTGTTGTGTTTCATATTTATTCTTTTGATTATGGATATATCTGTCCAATTTATTGGTTCATCGTTTTAATTTGTTTCATGCACTTGGAAATTATGCATTTTTCACACAAAATATGGGGCTGGCTTTGTTACATGCACATGTAAATTCCATCAGTCTACGACAAGTTGGATGCAGATCCGTAACTTCATTTCCGTGACTTCATTTTGGAAGGTATAAGTCCTTACCCAATTCTTTTACTCTTTTCAATTATGCTTTCAAGAAAACAACTCAGAATAGTCATGGATGATGGGCTTCACATGTGGTGATAATATAATAATTTGATTGAATTTGTGACGTCTCATAGGTGAAAGCACCATCTAAAGGATGATGAATACATGGGCTCTTGATCTTCAGACTGCTTGCTCCTCAATCTATTCTTGCGACATGATGTCTTTCAGCTGATTGCTTCTCCTGAGAAGGAATGGTATATGCTTTGTGATTTGGTATATTTGGTTGTTGTATTACCTTTAGATGTTATCTGAATTTATCAATGACTTTGATGGATGTTTAATAAATTTACATATACTGATTTCTTCGCACTCGTCAATAGTCAATCACTAGATTAGTCTTGTATCCATAATTAAAAAAATACAAAATATCAATTGTAATGCTCTCTTCATTAAAAAAAAAGTCTTAAATTCTTCATGAATTTTTGAAGTTTGAATTCTTCATAAAAAAAAGTGTAACAGAAGAATTTGCTATCTTATTAGGACTCGGCACAATTAATAATAAAATGTAATGGCATAAATCATAATCTAAAATTCAAAGTAAAGGAGAAAAGTTTAATGCATAATTGATAAAATTAAAAATTAAGTTTAAAATTAAAGATAAATAGATTTTTTTTTTTTGTAATTAACCAAATAAAAGTCTAACCTTATACTTATAGCATTGATATTTTATAACTTTAAGCCAACATTTAATAGTTACCTATTTTTACTTTTCTTTTCATTTTCCCTAATCTATAATCAATATTATATTAGATCCAAATGGCTTATCTAAATTAAGATTGATTATTACTTATTAATTAGGCTGACATTTATTCTCGGACTTATAAAAAATAATTTATTTTTGGCTAAATCTATGAAAAAGAGAATAGACGATGTGGATTTTAGAATCTTAACAGATGACAACTGGACTCACAATAATAAATAAAATTTAGAATCCAGAATTCGTCCATTTGAGTTTGACATTTGTCAGCAATGTGCTGTAAAATGGTTTGATGTCTGATTTTATGCATTCTTCCACTAATATGGCAGCCCAATACTGCTTTCATCAAAATAGAAATGGCAACAAATATGTATTGAGTATTCTACCAGATATCTCTTTTCTTATACTCACATTCATCTATTAATACATTTGATTTTTTTAAGAAATATTACTCTAAGCACAAAGATCTTAATTCTAACAATAACTTAATAAATGTGGATCTCAACAAATTATGCCATTTGAAATTTGGATGAACTCGAATTAGGTCATGAAATTGCTTAGTATCAAAATCTTGCCCATTGGAATTAAAATGACTAATAATTGAATTTTTTGTTACTTGCCTTTTAACTTCAAAAATGACCGACACTTGAAGCCCAAAGATCAATGGACCCAAATATAGTGCTTGGAGGTTGGTTGGCCATTTGAATGGTCAAATAGATTGCAAATGGAATCATACTTTAATTTATAAGTGCAGATATTACATTGGATTGCATGGGAAAATGTGATTGAAATGGTATCAAACTGCATATTAGGTGTGAATGGAGTAAGAATACCACAACTTGATGTGAATGCAGTCTCAATATAAAAATAGTTTTTGAAATTAATTTTACATTGGATTGTAGGTATTTATTTATTGTATTCATATGATAAATATATTTATTATTTAAATATTCAAGTTATATATAATGTGTGTTTATAACTTTCGTTACTATATCTAATGCGTATAAAATTTTTAATTTTTTTTGTCTCATATACCTGTATTCTGTCAATTTTGATAAAAAAATAATACAGATTGTAAGAAATTTGAGTAGAATTTATTAGGCTTTTTTGAATGCATAAATGGAAAGATAAACATTTTACGAGAAGAACAATAATACCATCCGCAAACTCCTAGGCAAGACATCACTTGCGATGTTACCTTTATGTCAAAATTCAGGGCCCACATCTAGATGGCATTGGCATATGCCATTCGCAGCTGTCGGCGTTGCTAAAGCGAAGATTGACTTGATAAAAATGAAGTCTTGATCTTTGTGATGATTTTTATTCTGATTTGTTTGGGATTTTTTATATAAAATTTATGTTTAATTATTTTTTTAAATTGTTAATTGTCATTCTAGTTCGGTGTTATTTTTACATTAATAATTTTAAAACATAGTTAATTTTTGTTTTTTTATATAAAATATATTAAAAGGTAATGCCGCTGACAGATAAGACATGAAGCAACACTTGCTATTGCTAATTCCTGCAGTCACAGGGTTTTAGTCTTCCATAATAAGTTTTAATGAGCAAGTTAATATTTGGATTTTAAAGAATGAAAAGTTAATAGAGAAGTAAATTAAAAAAAATAAATAAAGAAGAGAAGAACTAGTCTCTTAGATTGGTAATACTTGTTTTCCTCTCTTCCTCTTGGATTGTCATGTTTAGCAATTTAAATCAATCGATGTTGTGCTGCAATTGCATATTAAGGTTGGCCATTTATAATGACAGTGAAAGAATAATAATATAAAATATAAAGTTACTCTCTTTTCTCCAACAATTTAGTTGTTAGGCAATTGGTTACACCGATTTGATAGTTTAGAAGATTGAAAGTATTATGCAACTAGGGGTGTGCAATCGGTTTTAACCGAATTGAACCGCCCAAAAATTGTGAACCGAACCGAACCGAACCAAATGCAATAACCGAACCGGACCGACCGTCCAACCCCAACAAACCGATCTAACCGAAACCGATCTAACCGAACCCTAAACCATACTAACCGAACCGAAACCGAAAACCGATCTGGAAATAAACTAAGAGACCGGCTTTGCTGTTGCTGCCGGCCACCTAGCCGGCCGGCGATTCCGATGATCGGAACCGATCATCGGATTCCCCCAACCACGGTGACCCACATACCCAAAAACTAAAAGCATCTAACGGTTGGATTTTAGTAGATCTAGGTTTCAAAATTTCAATCTAAAAGAGAAATAGAGTGCAAACTTACCGAAAACCATCGGCGCAATCTTCGTCTTCGTCTTCGGCTTTCGTCTTCTTCTTCGGCATCGACGACTGCTGGTGGAGGGAGAGAGAACAGATGAAGAGCAGGAGCTTCCGTCAAAAAGCCTTCGGCCGAGATGCGAAGAGTCTTCGTCTTCCCCATCGCCTTCGAATCGCCTTCGTCTTCCCTTTCGCCTTCGTCTTCGTATTCGCCATCCAGATCTGTGAACTCGAAATCGAAGAACAGAGAAGAAGACGAAGGCCGAGACGCGAGAGAGAGATAGAGAGAGAGAAGAACGAAGACTCTGAGAAATGAAATGTCGCGCCCGCGTGCGTGACTCGTGAGGGGGGGGAGTTCGGTTCGCGCGAGGGGGGGTTGTGGCCGGTTCGGTTCAAGTGAGTGGCTATATTTTACAACTTCGGTTCGGTTCGGTTTTTTTGGTATTTTTATCAAAATAACCGAACCGAACCGAATAATCGATTTTTAAACAAAAATATAACCGAACCGAACCATTATTTTTGAAGAATCGAACCGAATCGACCGAACTTTTCGATTCGGTTCGGTTAGTTCGGTTTAACTGAACTTTTGCACACCCCTATATGCAACTAAGAATATCATCGAGCTATTGTGAGATGTGACCCATGCCACAAAGGCTACAAGAATTGCTTTATCAATGAGGTATAGAAAATGGAGCTTACATAGTGTATTTAATAAATTATGATCAACAGTGAATTTATACGTAGATTGTGAACTTTTCATAACGTGATAAACTACCCCATACCTCACATATCCTTGACTTTATTTACCTTAACATAGACTTAATTGTGAGGGTTAGAAACTCCCTAGCATTTTTCCTACCTTGGGAGAGATATGGTTTGCTCTAGAGAAACTAATCATTTTTCTCGACTCCAAGTATTCAAATTTAAATTACTTTTTTTAGAAAAGATGTGAGTAGAGTTAGGAGAGTTGTCTAAACTCAAAAACTTTATCCTAGTTCACTACAATCCAGGAATAAGGATTTGGTTTTTTTTTTATGAAAAATTTCATCTAGGAAGAGATGATTTTTATTTTTTATATAAATTGAAAAATACTTTCCTTTCCACCTAAATGCTATCAAACACATTCTTATTGTTTTTGAATGCATAAATCAGAAGATAAACATTTCATTTCAAAACAAACGCGAAAAGAAGAAAAGAAAACAAGGTTGTATAAATATATGAAAAGGCAAAGTTAATTTATCTCAATCATAAATAGATATACAACTTAGTTGGTGAAGAGTGACTAAACTGATCATAACCCAATATTCATTTGTCTATGAATTTGATCAACAAATAAATCATATTAGTAATTCATAGAAATAACAACGGACAATATTAGCGTCGTAAGTATTTTATCTTTCCACCAAGCATGGCCTTGGCAGCCACTTACTTTGCAATAGTTAGAGATGACAAACGGGCTGGGCCGGCCCGGCCTGGCCCGCCACCAAGTGGCTCGCGGGCCGGGCCAAATTGGCCCGCTTAAAAACGGGTCAGCAGATTGCTGGCCCTAGCTTGGCCCTACACGTGTCAAACGGGCCCGCCCAGAAATTTTTTTTTTCTCTTTTTGATACCATTTTTGACCACTTCCGTTTACCTACTTTCTTCTTTAGTTGCAAGCCAATTCCTTTACACCTACCATTCTCAAAAACATTCAACTATCTAACTAGAGAAACAATTAAAATTATTACTACATTAGCATATAAATTCCAGATGAAGAAAAACAACCTGATTAAAGAGCCATTTCTGGAGGTCAAATTACAAATAAGAAGAAAAAAAACAATTAAAAATTATTCCTCTAATCTTCATCATCTTCATCAACAACAACATTTGAGTCTTGTTTAGAAAGTCTTATATCATCAATGCTTGACTCCTCCTCCTCATCATCATCTATAATAAAAAATTACATATGTTAATTATTTATCATATAAGAGAAATGCTTAATGTTATGTTAAATCTTAGATATTAGAAAGTTTAAAAAACATTACCTCCAAAACCATGCAACCAACTTCGTGTGCACAAGAGAGCTTGAACTGTTTCATCATGCAAACGACTTCTATACTTGTTCAAAATACGAGATCCAATGCTAAAAGCGGACTCCGATCCTACGGTTGTTATCGGAATACTCAATATATCACAAGCCATCTTTGCAATAATTTTCCCTCTATTAGCTCGCTCTCTCCAATATGCCAAGACATCAAATGCTCCCGATATTGGAATTCTTGGCTCTTCCAAATAAAGATCAAGTTGGGATTTTTCGGCATCGTTAGAAACTTGACAATCAAATGCTTCAAAATCCTATCAAATAATCAAAAAAATAGTCAACCAAATATTTATATCAATTATATATGAACAAGTTTTTTAAAAAAATATAGACTTACATCATATATATTTTTTTGACTTCTTTGCTTGTTCACCTCCAATGGAAATTTGTGATCCACTAACATTTGAGCAAGGCATTGAACTTGAACTTGAACTTGATAAACCACTGTTAACATATTCACCATAAAGCCTATACAAAGCCGTCTTCACCCTTTCCAACTTCTTTTCATAGTTATAAGGATTGAGTTTTGAATAAGTATACCTCAAAAAGTTAAACTTCTTGGTTGGATCAAGAATCGCCCCAAATGCAAGAACCACTCTATAATCACTCCAATACTTATCAAATTTTTCTTTCATTCTTGCACTCATACTTGCAATCAACTCATCATCATTTTCCAAGTTGGATGTCAAGAGACACTCTATCCTCCAAATTTTTCCAAAATACAAATTAGATGTAAGGTAAGAGGATCCAGAAATCAAATTAGTGATAGTATAAAATGGTTTCAAGAATTCACAAATTATCTCCCATCTTGTCCACTCATCACTTGATGGGCACCACTTATAATTTTTATCACATAAGTTTAAACTATGAAATGCACGACGATACTTGAGTGCACTCTCAAGCATATTATGTAGGTGGAGTTCCATCTAGTGACAACATCCGGTCTCAACCCAATTTCTGTATCAATTCCACCAACTTGCTCAATACATTGATAAAATTGTCTCATCCTAGCTTCTGAACCCCTAACATAATGAACACTTTGTCTTATTTTATGCAATGTCTCACTAGCTACCTTCAAACCATCTTGAACAATAAGGTTCAGTATATGAGCACAACATCTAATGTGAAAGAACTCTCCATTAAGCAACAAAGTATTCGACAAATTTAAATGTTCTTTCAATATATTTTGTATGTTGTCATTTAAAGTGGCATTGTCCAAAGTGAGGGAAAATTTTTTTTTCTCCAATCCCCAATCCTTTAAAAATTCCAACACCTTCAATGATAATTCATGTCCACTATGTGGTGGCTTCATATGAGCAAATGACAATATCTTACTATTCAACTTCCAATTGCCATCAACATAATGAACAGTAACAGAAATAAATCCATGATTAGTGCATGTAGTCCAAACATCAGAAGTCAAACAAACTCTACCAAGAATTTGGGCCAACTGTTGTTTTAACTTCTCTTTCTCTATTTCATATGTTTTCAAGACATCCGCTTTAGCAGTATTTCTACAAATGAACTTACAATGTTCATTCAGAAACTTTTGGTAATTTCTAAATCCCTTCCACTCAACTATATTAAAGGGAGCACCATGTGAAATAATCATCTGAGCAATAAGTTCACGATTTACTTTAGGGTCAAATTTTTTTCTCTTCAACTTCCCTTCATGATCAATAAGCATATCTCCCGCATCATTATACTTAGAAATCATCATCCATTTAGGAATATGACGACTTAAATGAGAGGTTCCTGATTTAGATGGACATGAATATTCTTTACCACACCCCTTGCATTTACACCTTGGTTTGCCATCACTACCAACACCAATTTTCACAAAATAGTTCCACACATCAGAGGTTAAAATCTTAGGCTTTTTTGATTGTGATTGTGATATGGATTCCTCATTAATATTACTAGGGATTCCTCTCGAAATTTGATCATCACCACTATCCATTCTAAGTTTCTAACAGAAGAATCCACACTGTAAATAATTAAAACAATTCATTTTAAATAATTTACACAAAATGAATAATGAATAATTAACTTAGGCTTTAACTAGGCAAATAAATGAATAATTAACCCAAAATAAACTTATCTTTAGGCTTTAACTTTAGGCAGTGAGCAAGAGAGGGCGAGGGCGGCGAGAGGGGAGCGGCCGCGCGGGCGACAGAAGGCGAGTGAGGGCGGGTGAGGGTGAGGGCGAGGGCCGCGAGTAAGGGCGAGAACGAGGGCCGCGAGCAAGGGCGAGAGCTCGAGGGTGACAGAGGGCGAGGGCGAGACGAGGGCGAGAGGGCAAGGGCGAGGGGGGGACTTTAGGGCGAGGGCGAGAGGCGAGGTTGGGGGGGTTGTTTTTGTGGCTGAGCCGCTGGCCAAGCGGGCTAAGAGGGCTAGCCCGGCCCGCCGGGCCAAATTGGCCCGGCCTTAAATGGGCCAGCAAAATGCTGGCCCTAACCTGGTGTCGGGCCGGGCCCATTTTGCTATGTCTAGCAATAGTAGCTACAATGGGCCAACATTTGAAGAACCCGGGAAGAAGTGGGGGCCCAGCCCAAACTCCTACTGCACATTGGGCCACTTACTCTCCTCTAGGCTCACTACCTATTACGGACGCCACCACTTGTCCAGCTCCATGTATCAGTTCTTCAAGGTTCTCCATCACGTCACGTTTGGATAAATTACATGTGTATTTTTTATTTTGCTTATTAAACTTTAATTATTTATAATATGATTACAAGTGTTTGAAATTTTTTATAATGTGATCGCATTAAAAATTTTCTAACCAGTCCCTCGCCAGAATTGATAACGTGACGTTAATGTGGACAAAAATAAAACTCTCATACTAATTGTGTAATAGTTGTCAATGAGATGCTTTCACCTGTCAGTCTGACCCCGTAAAACTTTTTTTTTTCTTCTTCTTTTTCTATCTTTATCTCTATTTGCTCGTCTGCAACTTCTTCCCTCTTTCTGGTCGTCGGAATACAAATTTGCGTTTACTTGACTAAGATTGATTTTTATTTAACTATATAAATTTTGTAATCAATTACATTTACTACTTAATTGAGTACAAATTACATTTTATTCGATTAAATTTTTGTTATAGAGAAATTCAGCATATACTCTGTTAACACACATTTTTGTAACACCCCGCATCGAGCGATAGGAAGGTCCGAAACAACTTACCCTGATTGGCCTACGCGAACTTCCCAGGGGAGTCACCCATCCCTGGATTACCCCAGGTCAAGCACGCTTAACTTGGGAGTTCTCTGCCTACATTCAGCCCAAAAGGTATCCAACTGGTGTTGTTTCCTTCCTTACTTATTCTCGATATATACTACCATTCTCTGGGCTGTTTGGGGTGTTACACACATCGTGTCATCATAGTGGGGTCCACAGCTGTGGGTTAGCTCTCAGCTATCGCCATTCGACGACCAGTAGGCCCACCACACCTATGAGCCCCTCAGTGGTTACCCTCTGGGCAACCGATATGGGACATACCCGGTGCATCCACACCATCCCCCCCGGTAATCCCTCGAAACGGGACACGGCACCAGAAGAACGACTTACTACCAGGCAGTCGGCAAGTCAAGACCCTATGGTGGGGGAATTACTTCTGAGAATTCAGCAACTGGAGGCTAAGCATGGGGCGCACAATCAGAGGGGGAGCTGCGAGGAAAGAACCCCGTTCTCCCGAGAAATCGAGATGGAGCCCCTACCTCGCAGGTTTAAGGTCCCCAGTATTGATTAGGGGTTAATATTTCCTAAATCTTAATGAATTATATCCCTATTTCGACTTTATAATTATGCTTAAAAAAAATAATTATTCGTATTACATATTATTTCAGGATGAAGCAAGGAAGTTGACTTCTACAATTAATTTGGGGCATAATCGAAGACATTGGATTACCCGTTATTATTGATAAAAATCATGGGCCAACTATGGAGTCTAGAGGATGTTTCAAGTGCACTTGGCCCAACAATCAAATGAAATCCAACATAAGAAAGGCCCAAGCCCAAGCTCAAGCCCAACACAAAGAAGGCCCAAGCCCAAAAATATGAAAAGCTCAAGTCTCACAAATGGATGACATCATCGCTTACATCATGATTGAGATGACATCATCGCTTACATCATGGTTGAGATGACATCATTGCTTACATCATGGTTGAGATGACATCATTGCTTACATCATGGTTGAGATGACATCATCGCTTACATCATGGGTTGGAATGACATCATTGCTTATATCATCAATTAGACATTTTGTATTATTAAATTATATAATTAAGTGGTTTCTATTACATCTTTTAGCCTATAAATAGAGCACTTAGGTGCACTTGTAAGGGAGGATTATTCTTGAATGAAATTTTAGTTGTTTCAATTGCTTTTGTTCTCTCTTATTCTCTCTCGCAATCTTACTTCTTTTCTTTCTTCTTTTAAATTCTTATGTCATTTATTATTACTTCATTATCCACCGCCTAAATGGCCGGTTAGTTTATGCCTTTAATTCTTGCAATTTTAATTCTTGTCTTTTAATTATTCACCGCCTAAATTGACGGTTAGTTTATGCCTTTAATTCTTGTCATTTAAATTTTGTTATTTAAATTACGCCATTTAAATTCTTGTTGATTAACTTTTAAATGGAAATGAGTAGCTAAACCTAATCTTGGGTTAAGGCAAGGACGGTGTCCAACGCCAATGATTCCCAAAGGAAGTTGCGCTTTAAATGAGTAACATTAATTTAAATTTCAATATGAGTGAATTTTAATTATTGGAAAATCACTAGGTTTGGATTGGAGCGTAAGCCTAACTTAGAGCTTTCATGTCACGCATGAGAGTTACTAGAATTGGAAATGCTATCATACCCAAACTCGGATGATTAATTTAGTTGTTTTGTATATTAATTGTAATTGGATTTATGGTAGTTGCTTAAATTAGAATCCCACATATCATGTATGGGGATTGCTTAAACTAGAACTATCATCATCTCTAATTGCATTTAGTAACAAACCCTCATATCTGAAATTAAATTAATGTTACTAAACCTTGTTTGCTAAAACTTGGGAATCAATGGGTTGGCACTGAAATTGTCTTAACTCAAGTGCTGTCCAATTTCATATTCTCACAGTCAGTAGTTATTTTAACTTTTGTTTTGCTTTATTTCCTAGAATCTGTTATTTGAAAAATCCATAAAAAAAATCATGTTTCCAATTCATCCAAATGTGTGCGTGTGTTTGTGACATTCTTTTGCTTTTGCCATAAAATAAATCTCTCAGTGGACGACCTGGACTCATCTAGAAAATATAAATTTAAATTTGGACTACAACTGTACTCGTACACTGACGAGTATAAACCTCTCACCTAAATAAAGAAAAAAAATATATAATTTTTATTGTGTTTTGTTTTGTGTTTTCATTGCAGGGTGAGAGTGCAGCCAAATTTTGGCGCCGTTGCCGGGGAGATTGAGGCAAAAACAAAAAAAAAATAATAAGCATCTCCTGATAAATTCGGTAACTCTGTTCCTTCTTTTTACTTTATTTTTGTTTGTATATGGTGTATGATTCTTAGGTCAGGCAGAACTATAAAGTATCAATCAATCATGTCTCAACACAATGAGAACATGCCACTTGCACACAACATGTCTGCACGTGGTAGTGACCACGGTGACCCTGATCCCATTGATCAGGAGATGATCAGATCCCTTAGGAAGTATCTTCATCCTCCTAGGCAGACAACCCCTTCATGCATAATTCTTCCCATCAACCATCATAGGTTTAACTTCAAACCTGGCATAATCCAATTGTTGCCAACTTTCCATGGCATGGATTCTGAAAATCCATATACTCATATGAAAGAATTTAAGGAAGTATGTAGCACTTGCATGGACCATACAGCAAATGAGGATATCATAAGATTAAAACTCTTTCCATTCTCACTGAAAGATAAGGCAAAAATGTGGTTAGGCACTCTCCAACCTAGATCTATAGGAACTTGGAGAGAAATGCAAGCAACTTTCTTAAAAAAATACCTTACCCCCCAACAGAACTGCTACTCTTCAAAGGCAAATCATGAACTTTGCCTGTAAATCAAATGAAAACTTTGCTCAAGCGTGGGAAAGGTTTAAGGACCTTCTTCACACTTGTCCACACCATGCTTTTGAGCAATGGAGAGTGGTCAGTTTCTTTTATGATTCACTCACTCCCCAATTGAAAATGCTAGTCTCTACAATGTGTAATGGAGAATTCTATGAGAAGACTCCAGAAGAAGCTTTTCACTTCTTTGACACAGTGGCTGAGAATACAAGGAATTGGGAAGTTGGTCCAACATCTGCTCTTGATTCAAGAGAAAATCCACAACTTAGAGGGAGATACCAACTGAATGAGAGTGACGATTTAAATGCAAGGCTAACTGCTTTAACCAAGAAAGTTGAAAACATGGAATCCAAAAAGGTGCAGTCCGTTAATCAAGTGGAAGTAAAGTGTGCTGTGTGTGATGCAACAGATCATTCAACTGAAGAATGTCCTACCTTACCTGCTTTCAAGGAGGTATTGTATGGGCAGACTAATAACAACCATTCACATAACTTTGAGGGGAGACAAAATCAAAATCAGAGTGGAGCCTATTATGGGAATAATCAGAACTACAATTCGTACCATCCCAATAATAGAAATCACCCCAATTTTTCTTGGAGAAATGATTCTGGAAATCATTCTCAACCTCCTTTCCCCACACAACAACACTCATTCCAATAAAATCAAGGTTCGACATCCAATACTTACCAACCTCCTCATAAGAGATCTTTGGAAGATACCTTGCATCAGTTCTTCCAAAGTCAAACAGTCATCAACAATCAGGTTGCTCAGCTTATCAAAAATCAAGACCAAACAAATAGAGCTGTAAAAGACATTAGGAGCCAGTTGACCAAATTAACACAAACATTGAGTGTGAGAGAACCCGGAAGGTTTCCATTCCAACCCAATCCTAACCCAATTAGACAAACCAACCAGGTAGAAATCTCAAAAAGTGAAACCAACACTCATGAACAAGTACAAGCAGTGACTGCCCTAAGAAGTGGAAGAATAATTGAAAAACCAACTGATCCTAGGATAAACCAACCTGTTGTTGAAGAAGAAGAACTGAAAGATCATGAATCTACCGTGGAGAAAAATGAAAAAAATGAAAAAAAATGAGAAAAATGAAAAACAAAAAGAAAATGGAAAACAAATTCAATACATGCCCAAACCACCTTTTCCACAAAGATTGAATCACTTAAAAAAGGAGCAACAAAATGCAGATATATATGAAGTGTTTAAACAAGTGAGAATCAACATCCTGCTGTTGGATGCAATCAAACAAACACCTTCATATGCAAAATTCTTGAAAGATTTGTGCACTGTCAAAAGAAGAACAAATGTGCATGAAAAAACCTTCCTGACCGAGCAAGTCAGTGCCATTCTCCAATTGAAAACTCCTCCCAAATACAAAGACCCAGGTTGTCCAACCATTTCATGCATCATAGGAAGTCAAAAGGTTGACCAAGCACTCTTGGATTTAGGAGCTAGTGTCAATTTGTTGCCATACAGTGTGTATCAACAATTGGGATTAGGTGAACTCAAACCCACTAGAGTGACCCTTCAGTTGGCTGATCGATCAGTCAAGGTTCCACGAGGAATCGTGGAGGATGTTCTAGTACAAATCGATAAGTTCTACTTTCCGGTGGACTTCATCGTTTTGGACACCCATCCGCATCAAGGGCCTCAGCCTCCTGTGCTAGTCATCTTAGGCCGACCATTCCTTGCCACATCAAATGCCATCATCAACTGTAGGAATGGAATCCTGAAATTGTCATTTGGAAATATGACTTTGGAAACAAACATCTTTAGGGTTTCCAAACAACCTAATGTGGAGAATGAGACTGAAGAGGCTGATCTGATACAAACATTGAGTGAGGAGTACATTAACTGTGAATATGCTCAGGAAAATGTCGAGTTGGAGGAATTTTTGGAGCAGCAAGACTGCTCTCAAGAGAAAATTGAATCTGTCTTAAGCTGCTCACTTGCACCTGAAAGGAAACCATTGCCAAACAACCTTAAGTATGCATTCCTAGGTGAAGGAGAATCTTTGCCTGTGGTGATCTCATCAAGTTTGAATCCTCAACAGAAGGAACAATTGCTGAATCTGTTAAAGGTACACAAGGAAGTTCTAGGTTGGACTATAGAAGACCTGCATGGCATTAGTCCCTTAATTTGTACCCACAGAATTTTCTTGGAAGAAGATGCAAAGCCGGTTAAACAAATGCAGAGAAGGTTAAACCCAAACATGAAGGAAGTGGTTAGGGGAGAAGTGTTGAAACTCTTAGATGCTGGCATCATCTACCCTATATCTGATTCCAAATGGGTTAGTCCAACTCAAGTTGTACTTAAGAAGTCAGGAGTCACTGTGATAGCAAACGAGAACAATGAGCTCATTCCTACACGCATCCAGACTGGATGGCGGATGTGCATAGATTACAGGAAGCTCAATTCTGTGACTAGTAAGGATCATTTTCTGCTCCCATTTTTGGATAAGGTGTTAGAGAGAATAGCGGGACATGCCTTCTACTGTTTCTTAGATGGGTATTCTGGGTACAATCAGATTGAAATTGCCTTAGAGGATCAAGAGAAAACCACGTTCACATGTCCATTTGGGACATTTGCTTACAAACGAATGCCATTTGGTCTGTGCAATGCCCCCGCAACCTTTCAACGATGCATGATGAGTATTTTCAGTGAACTGGTTGAGAATGTGGTAGAAGTCTTTATGGATGACTTCTCGGTGTACGGGGACAGTTTTGAGAGTTGTCTGAAAAATTTGGAGAAAATTCTGGTCAAATGCAAAGAAACAAATTTAGTGCAAATTGGGAGAAGTGTCATTTCATGGTCACTCAAGGAAGTGTTTTGGGACATATTGTTTCGTCCAAGGGTATTGAGGTTGATCAATCCAAGGTTGAGTCAATTCAAAAATTACCTGCCCCAAGAAACGTAAGAGAGGTTAGGTCTTTTCTTGGCCATGTTGGTTTTTATAGGCGATTTATCGCTTCATTCAGTGCCATAGCCAGACCTTTATGCTGCCTCCTGGCCCTTGACATACCTTTTGAATGGAACGGCTAATGTCAAGTTGCTTTTGAGAAGTTGAAGAAATCACTCATTTCTGCACCTATCATTCAGTCCCCTGATTGGTCCCTCCCATTTGAACTCATGTGCGATGCTAGTGATTACGCAGTAGGAGCAGTATTAGGGCAGAGGAAGGATAGGAAACCTCATGTGATATACTATGCTAGTAAAACTCTGAATGAGGCACAAAAGAATTACACCACTACAGAGAAAGAGTTACTAGCAGTTGTCTTTGCCCTGGACAAGTTCCGATCTTACCTCGTAGGGTCACTAGTGATCATCTTTACTGATCATGCTACTCTAAAGTATCTGTTCACAAAGCAAGATGCAAAACCTTGTCTCCTCCGATGGATCTTACTCTTGCAAGAGTTCAACATTGAAATCAGAGACAAGAAGGGAGTAGAGAATGAGGTGGCTGACCATTTGTCAAGGATTCCAAGTCAAAATCTCATACAATTTGATTAACCAATCCATGACAATTTTCCTGATGAGCACCTATTTGAAGTGAATGTTATTCATGCATCATCTGTTGTCCCTTGGTATGCCGACATTGCAAACTACCTGGCAACTGGTCTGATCCCAGACCATTGGAGCAAGCTAGATAGGCATAAATTCTTCAGAAAAGTCAGAACCTTCTTTTGGGATGAGCCCTACCTCTTCAAGTATTGTCCTGACCAAATTGTCCGCAGATGCATACCCGATCATGAGCAACAAAGTGTCATTAATTTTTGTCATACTCTTGCATGTGGAGGCCATTTTTCTGTCAAGAAAACAGTTGCAAAAATTTTTCAGAGTGGATTTTATTGGCCAACACTATTCAAGGATGTGTACAAGTTCTGTTCAAGTTGCGATCGATGTCAAAGGTTAGGAAGTCTGTCGAGGAGAAATATGATGCCCTTGCAACCCATTCAGGTGTTAGAAATCTTTGATTGTTAGGGAATAGACTTCATGGGACCTTTTGTTAATTCAGGTGGACACGAGTACATCTTGTTAGCTGTTGACTATGTGTCCAAGTGGGTAGAAGCAATCCCAACAAGAACAAACGATCATCGGGTTGTGATGAAGTTTTTGAAAGAAAATATTTTTAGTAGGTTTGGAATGCCTAGGGCCATCATAAGTGATGGAGGTTCTCATTTCTGCAACAAACCAGTGGCTGAGTTAATGAGAAAATATGGAGTAGTCCACAAGGTGGCAACCCCATATCACCCTCAAACCAATGGCCAAACTGAATTGGCTAATAGGGAGATAAAAAGGATTTTAGAGAAAACAGTCAATTCTAACTGTAAGGATTGGTCCTTGAGGTTGATTGATGCACTTTGGGCCTATAGAACTGCATACAAGACCATTCTAGGCATGTCCCCCTATAGGTTGGTTTATGGCAAGCCGTGTCATCTTCCAGTTGAAATAGAGCACAAAGCCTACTGGGCCATTAGGAAGATTAATGACGAATCAACAGAAGTGAGCCTCAATAGGAAATTGCAACTTAATGAACTTGAAGAACTTCGGGATGAGGCATTTGAAAATGCCAAATTATCTAAGTTGCATATGAAAAAGTTGCATGACCAACACATCAACAGAAAAAAATTTCATGTTGGTCAGCAGGTGTTTCTCTACAACTCAAGGCTTCATTTGTTCCCAGGGAAGTTGAGATCAAAATGGACAGGACCCTATACAATCAAGACCATATCAGAATATGGGGCAATAGAAATTGAAATCAAAGAGTCTGGACAATGTTTTAAAGTGAATGGTCAAAGGCTGAAACCATATCTAGGCATAGTTGAGAAAGATCTGGTTGAAGGAAATGAAGAGATGGTGGAGTTGGGTGATCCACCATCAGTGGTGGAGTGACCTTTAGGAACACATTCGTCGGGGAATCTGACGTTAAAAGACCCCCTTTCCGTTTAGGTTAAATGACTGTTTCTAGATTTAACAAAAAAATATATATATATAAAAAAATAAAAAAAAAACACAAAAAAAAACACAAAAAAAAAATAAAAAAAAATAATAATAATAATAAAAAAATTGTTTCTTTTATGCATTCCTTAAATAGTGTTTCTTTGTGTGCAGTTTGAATAAAATTTTTGCATACAAGTTCATGCATTGAAGATTGCCAGGTATGCCTATCTTTTATCCTTTTATTGTCGATTGAGGACAATGCGCAATTTAAGTTGGGGGGTAAGGTGTACTTAAGGTTTATTAGTGTTTGAAATTGATCTGTTGTGCAAAAAAAAAAAAAAAAGTTTATTAGTATTTGAAATTGATCAGTTGTTTAAAAAAAAAATTAAAAAATATATATATATATATATATATAAAAAATAAATAGAAAAAATAATAAAATTAAAAAATATATATTGAGAGAATTGACGCTGGTGGTAGCCATTCTTCTCGAGCAGTGCAATCACACTGCCCTATAAAGAAAGAAGCACACTGCTAAAGGTTGAAAAATAAGACGCTAAACGACACCAAGCTTGACGGTGCAATTATGGTGTACCTCGAACCGAGTGTTGAATAGTGATGCCCATTTCTCTATAAGAGACTCCATACCTGTATGAGGCAAACCACCCTCCTTGAGCTCAATCCTCTCGCCTTTGTGTTATTCTTCGATCAGGTACTCTCATCCCTTTTATAAAGCTTATAGTTCTTTTCTTTCTTCTTATTAGAGTTTTCTTTTTTTTTTAAAAAAAAAAAATAGATCTTAAACTTTCAAAAATTCGCAAGTACTATCCATCTCTCCCAATGAATGATTTGAAAAAAATTTATGCTGGTAGGTGTGAAAGACTTAAAGTTTTGATGCATAATAACATCCCTGAAGATGTTCGTTGGCTAATCGAAGCAAAAGTTCGACTAGCTGGCGAAACTTCATCTAATTTTAAGCACTTTCCGGGCTTAGGGAAGAGTAGTTTTGCGAAAAAACGAAGAGCTAAAAGAGTGAATGGTTGTCACAAATGTGCTCGTTGGACATGTAACACTCGATGCAAATCTGTGGGGTTTACGTCCATAAATCGAGAGGATAAAATTAGTTTCATAAAGGATGGACTGAGTAAGGAGTCTTTGGATGATATCCGATTGACTCTTGAGACGCATCCATGTGGAATAGTGCAAAGAGAACTTCTTGCTTTATGGTCCCAGTTCATAAGTGACTACCAACGCTATAGTCTTGGGAATCTGACTAAAAACGACCCTGTTTGTCAATTTATAAGAAAATTGGATGGGAAGCCTATCCCCACTTCATAGAAAGTGTTTAAGCCGTTTCTGGGCGTAAAACCAGAGGAAGATGTGAGCCACAATCACAACTACTTGTATATATGCATGATTTTTTTTGTTTGTGTCTATTTCTTGTTGAACTTTTGTATAGCTACTTTTGATCGCCAAACCTCTTTCCAGGGCATATAAAAGGAATAAACATGGAAGGCCAGTTAGTTCGTCAAATGAAAACCATATGTGTACTTTGTGGCTCTCAACTTGGGAGTGATATTTGTTACGCACTTGCAGCAAGCGAACTAGGCCAAAAATTAGGAGAGAAAAAGATTAATTTGGTATATGGAGGGGGAAGTCATGGATTGAATGGTTATGTTTCACAAGCTGCACTTTTTGAAAAATCACATGTGATAGGTGTAATGCCAATCCCTTTGGCTGAACCACGTATCTCTGGGATTACACGCGGTCAACTTATAGAAACGACTTCTATGTCTGAGCGCATGGCTTGTAAGATTTATCAGTCAGACGCTTTCATTGCTTTATCAGGAGGTTTTGGAACACTTGAAGAAATCTTTTGTATAATCTCCTGGGCCAAGAGTAATCTCCATACCAAACCCATTGGACTTTTAAATGTTAATCATTTTTTCGATGGGTTGCTATCTTTTATTAATCAGGCTGTGGACCAAAAGTTCATTTCTCCTTCAGCAAGAAAGATTCTTATTTCTGCATCCACCATTGAGAAGCTACTAGAAAAATTACATGCTTATGTTCCACAGCACGATCCTTATGAACCTCGGATAAATTGGTCTAAGGCAATCAGAAACAAGCGGCAAAAAGGTTCGATTAATTTAGATTTATCCCTGTAAGGCAAGTCTATGATAAGATGGCTGAGTAAGGAGTACTTTGTGTACTCTTGAGACGCATCTCCTATGACTTGTACAAAATTTCTTTTCTTGTGTTCTTAAAAAAAAAAAAAAATTGTGGAATGTTGTTGGGCGAGTCTATGATAAGATGGCTGAGTAAGGAGTACTCTTTGTACTCTTGAGACGCATTTTGTTTATCTTATGACTTGCATAAAATTTTTATTTTAGTGTGAAAATATAAATATATATATATATATGATATGCTTATTTGTTTGTTTGAGTTTTAGCAGTTCACAGTAAATCTATGGACTTATGGAGTTACAAGTATGCCTAACAACCCTATTTTATTACTACAATTCAAGTTGGGGGGAGTAAGGTATATTTATGAATTATCTGGTCTATGTTTAACTGTGAATTTACAATTGCATGCTTGTAGTTTTGTGAGAATTAAAAATTAAAAAAAAATATGTGTGTACTTTAAATAATGCTATCCCTAAAGCTTTGGAATTTTACACTAATAGCCAATTGAATTTGCAATATGAATCATGAATGCATTAATTTCTTATTTGAAAACATATATGTATGGATTTAGAACAGATGATTTGCATGCATCGGGTGTTCAATAATTAGAAATTGGTTTATCGGTCATAAAGTCAAAGGCAATGGTAATTAGCTGATTAGCACACTGAATGATTCCTCAACAGAAGTAGAGACTATTACCCGAGTGAGTGTTTGAGCCTAATAATCGTTAATTCTGAGTGAAATAACACTTACTCTAAATGCGCTTTATTGTTTATCTCATCTTTTCAATAGCTTCAAAACATTAATTTGCTTTGAATGTCTAGTATAATAGCGGATGAATTTAACTGATTTCAAATTCCGAATTATATGACTGAGTAACATCGTTTGTAGAAGCATGATAGAGGGATCAATTTTTTTTCATTTTGGGCCTATTAACCTTTTCTTTCTTTATATTAACCACCCTTGCTAGCCTATTGAGCCAATTGTAGTACAACTTCTTTCGTTACTTTCGTTTAATCCATAACCATATGAATTTTGTCCAATCTGGTGTGTTTTGGAGAATTAGTCTGTCTAGCTATTTTCATATTCAAAAAAAAAAAAAGAGAAAAAGAAAAAAAAAAGTGAAAAAAAAAAATTCTCTTAGCTATTTAGTATAAGTGTTTCAAAAAAGAAAAAAAAAAGAAGAAAAAAAAAATTTCAACACACCATTTGCACAATTTACTCTTTTCTTTGACAACCCATATTAACCTCATAGCCCCCATAGCCCCATTACAACCCAGTTTGATCACTCTTGATGCTATAAATCATGTGATCTCAAGATTTGAGTTCGGAGTAGGGAATTATGTTTAAATTCAGAAATTATTTATCTAAGGCATTATTCCAGTCATGAAGCTATGTTAATTTCCCTGTTCTTTCATGAAAATACGTTCCCTGTATTTGGGATGACACCGAGTTTGAACTTGTTTTGCATTTGCTCTTATAACGGTGCAACCCCCTTATGTGTACACCTGAGGAATCATTTTATTAGAGGGAAAATTCACAGTAAGGTTTAAAGTCAAAACTTCGAGGGAGTAAATCTGTGTATTGATCGTCCTGATTGTCATTCCTAAGATTGTATGACCTTTAACCATGAATCTAATTTTGAATGTTCGACTTATTTTGAATGTTCTACTCTATGCATTTTGGTTTCGAATTTGAAATTTTTATATTCATGCAAGTATTGCGATTAGATCATGGCTGGTGTATAATCCGATTGCTAAGGGACTAGCAATATTCAAGTTGGGGGGTATGATTAGGGGTTAATATTTCCTAAATCTTAATGAATTATATCCCTATTTCGACTTTATAATTATGCTTAAAATAAATAATTATTCGTATTACATATTATTTCAGGATGAAGCAAGGAAGTTGACTTCTACAATTAATTTGGGGCATAATCGAAGACATTGGATTACCCGTTATTATTGATAAAAATCATGGGCCAACTATGGAGTCTAGAGGATGTTTCAAGTGCACTTGGCCCAACAATCAAATGAAATCCAACATAAGAAAGGCCCAAGCCCAAGCTCAAGCCCAACACAAAGAAGGCCCAAACCCAAAAATATGAAAAGCCCAAGTCTCACAAATGGATGACATCATCGCTTACATCATGATTGAGATGACATCATCGCTTACATCATGGTTGAGATGACATCATTGCTTACATCATGGTTGAGATGACATCATCGCTTACATCATGGGTTGGAATGACATCATTGCTTATATCATCAATTAGACATTTTGTATTATTAAATTATATAATTAAGTGGTTTTTATTACATCTTTTAGCCTATAAATAGAGCACTTAGGTGCACTTGTAAGGGAGGATTATTCTTGAATGAAATTTTAGTTGTTTCAATTGCTTTTGTTCTCTCTTATTCTCTCTCGCAATCTTACTTCTTTTCTTTCTTCTTTTAAATTCTTATGTCATTTATTATTACTTCATTATCCACCGCCTAAATGGTCGGTTAGTTTATGCCTTTAATTCTTGCAATTTTAATTCTTGTCTTTTAATTATTCACCGCCTAAATTGACGGTTAGTTTATGCCTTTAATTCTTGTCATTTAAATTTTGTTATTTAAATTACGCCATTTAAATTCTTGTTGATTAACTTTTAAATGGAAATGAGTAGCTAAACCTAATCTTGGGTTAAGGCAAGGACGGTGTCCAACGCCAATGATTCCCAAAGGAAGCTGCGCTTTAAATGAGTAACATTAATTTAAATTTCAATATGAGTGAATTTTAATTATTGGAAAATCACTAGGTTTGGATTGGAGCGTAAGCCTAACTTAGAGCTTTCATGTCACGCATGAGAGTTACTAGAATTGGAAATGCTATCATATCCAAACCGGATGATTAATTTAGTTGTTTTGTATATTAATTGTAATTGGATTTATGGTAGTTGCTTAAATTAGAATCCCACATATCATGTATGGGGATTGCTTAAACTAGAACTATCATCATCTCTAATTGCATTTAGTAACAAACCCTCATATCTGAAATTAAATTAATGTTACTAAACCTTGTTTGCTAAAACTTGGGAATCAATGGGTTGGCACTGAAATTGTCTTAACTCAAGTGCTGTCCAATTTCATATTCTCAGAGTCAGTAGTTATTTTAACTTTTGTTTTGCTTTATTTCCTAGAATCTGTTATTTGAAAAATCCATAAAAAAAATCATGTTTCCAATTCATCCAAATGTGTGCGTGTGTTTGTGACATTCTTTTGCTTTTGCCATAAAATAAATCTCTCAGTGGACGACCTGGACTCATCCAGAAAATATAAATTTAAATTTGGACTACAACTGCACTCGTACACTGACGAGTATAAACCTCTCACCTAAATAAAGAAAAAAAAATGTATAATTTTTATTGTGTTTTATTTTGTGTTTTCATTGCAGGGTGAAAGTGCAGCCAAGTATCCCTCAGTATAATGGGGACAGTGACCCTTACGATCATCTGGACTCCTTCAACGTCCAGATGGACCTGCAAACGTCCAGTCCGTTAGTCAAATGCCGAGCTTTTCCCGCGACATTGGGAGACATACCCCGAGCATGGCTACGAAGGCTTCACCCCCGCAGCATTAACAGTTGGGAAGAATGTCAAAGCAAATTTGCGGATCAATATAGGTCACTCCGAAGGCAGCTCGCCCCAACGTGCCACCTCGCTACCATTTTCCAACGATCCAACGAGTCTCTGAAAGATTACATTGAGAGGTTCAGGCGCGAGGTAAATAATGTAGATAACCCATCCGACGAAGGGATATTGACCGCGATCTCCGTCGGGCTCCGCAAAGATGGGAAGCTCTACGAGAGCATCTACAAGTCCCCGGTGAGAGACCTTGGCGAGTTTTTCGAACGAGCTGCAAAGGAGGTCTACGAAGATCTAACCGTTGGATTTCGATGATTTTTGGATATGATGGTCGGTTGGCTTGAGGGTGTTGGATGGCGGTCTTGGATCGCCGGAAATCGCCGGCCACGGTGGCCGGCGACGTTGGCAGTATTTTGTCCCATTTTGGCCGAGAGTTTGACTTTAGATCTACAACGATCTAACCGTCCGATCTCTCCCATTTTCTGATATGTTGTTCTCCTTGGTGCTACGCACCTCGGGGTACCTTCTAATTGTCGGAAAAATGGCCGACGGCCGGCGAACGGCAACGGCCAGATTCGTTCCTATTTTTGGCCGAAAATAAACTCTCAGATCTACTAAGATCTGACCGTCCGATGGGTTCCATTTTAAGTTATGTTATTATACATGGCGAGGGCTTCGCATTGGTATATAGATCGGCCATTTTTGGCTGGTCGGCGGTGGTCGTCGGCGGTGGAAGGCAGGTTGCTGAGAAGAAAGAAAAAGAGAAAAGAAGAAAAGAAAAAAAAAAGAAAAGAAAAGAAAAGAAAAGAAAAAAAATAAATGAATAAAAAGGAAATAGAAAAATAAATAAATAATTAAATAAATAAAAAATGAGGGCTTTTTGGGGTTGGGCATGTCGGGTTAGGAGTTAGCCTAGGATGGCGGGGCCCGATTGGGTTTTAGGATGGCCCAATGTGTTGGGCATGACTGACCTAGTCGTGGCAGCCCTTGGGCTGGCCCACTTGGCTTGTTCTCCCTTGTCGCTTGTCCGTGAACCTAGGATGACTTGGTTAGGTTGATCTTACTCAGGATATCGAGATTAGTCTAATTTGGGTTCTCATTAGGCCTCCTAGAATTGGCGATATGATTGGCGAGTCATTTTGTTGATCGGAGTCCTAAGAAAGAAGCCCTATTAGATGACTCGAGGCCGAGTAAGACTGACCCCGAGTGCGTTCTAGGCTAGCCTATGATGATGACGTGGGATTATTTCGAATCCTGATTTCTGATGGATTCCTTCTATTCTGAGGCTAGAATATTGAAATTATTCATTTTAAATAATTTATTAAATTATTAATTAATTATTAAATTTTTAAGAAAATTTATCAATTTAGTTATAAATATATATATATATATGTATTTTTGATAAAGAAGGAATTTAAATAAAACTTTATTATCTATATTAAATGAAAACTAGTTTATGGGTAAATATATATATATATATTATGAAATTGCAGCCTATAAGTGGGTGTGTAGCTCCACTATACACCTACGCGTAGCATGCAAGGCGGGGCATGATGACGTAGTCGATGGCTTATCTCGACGAATTCCATGACGCCAGATTCGAATATTGCGTGGGCAAAGGTATAAAATAATCTATTCAGAGTGTTAGGTAATGGTTAGGGTTTTCAGTAAATTCATTTCATCGTTACTCTTGTTACCTAAATGTGACCACACCATTCTATTTATTGTAGGATCAGACTCTCAGGATTTTGGTCGATCTTCTCCCCAGACTCGGACTTGAGTCATTGTTTCCCAGGCGAGTAGACAGGATATGTTATGTTTACTTTATATTCTACACATATATATTGTTTCATGCATAAATGTTATAACTTGTACTGATTTTATATGCATAACTTGTATATGATTTTTATATGCAAATCGTAGAAAATACTTTTAAATGCTTCAAACTTGCATGAAATATTTTCATCCTACTGGGAGAGACATAAGCTGAAATATACCCTAATTGGTTTCTTGTTTTGAGAATATGGAATATTGCATGAATGGTGTATTTTAAACACCACATGAAATGATAAATGATTATGATTTGTGCATAAATTAGGGTATCATTTGCATTATTATTAGAGGACTATCTAGTAGATTCCCTGGTGACTCACAGCAGGAAAAGATCATGGTACGTGAGGCTTGGCATGCCAAGGCCATGAGAGACACGGATAGTATGTTTCAGCACTGCTATCACGTGGGCCGTTATGATGATATTGTGTGATGATGATGTATGTGATGATATATATACCTGTGTGCATGTGTATATATAGGCGTTAGGCCAGTTTCTACTAGTGTGTCCTCAAGATCAGTGCATGCATCTCATATAAAAGTATAGGAAACTTAGGTGGTTAGGGAACAGCTTATGGGGGTTGTCTTTAAGCACCTATTTTTCCTACACTATGCTTTTCTTTGAAACCTCAAATTATTTAAACTTATGGTACATATTACTGTTGTTTATATTGTTATTATGTTATTGCATTCATGATGATCATCTTAGCATTTTATTGTATACTCTCCTAGTGGGCATGACATACCTTATACTCGCGAGTCCACAAGACTCACCCATTTTTATTAAAAATATTTTCAGAGAATTCTCCTTTTGATTATTGGTCCAGCAGATCTTCTGGTATGATATCATACCCTCTTTTGATTCCGGATGTAATATAGGATGCTCTGTGGAGACGTACTCGTGTTGTAGAGTCGGATGTTTTGTCTTTTATTTTTGTTGGCACATAATTGTGCTGAGGGCCCGAGGTACGGGAACATATATGTATTTATGACAGCAGTGTGATAGATATTTTGTACAGCTGCTGTTTATGGAATATTGAGATATTATGTTAGAAGGTGAATTAGTATTTTATTCATGTTCTAAATCTTGTCAATAGTATTGTCTTATTCAAATCAAGCTAGAGAAGAGGCTTACTAGTCCATTGTGGGGCCGCTGGGCCTAGGGATTAGTGCCGGTCATGACATATCAGATTTTGGGTCGTGACACTTCACCACAGAGCGTGACAGAGAAGACTTCGGGAAGCCTAATCCTCTGAGGACTCCCGACAAATACAGAACGAAGAGCAAGTTCTGTGCCTATCACAATGAGGTGGGACACACAACATCCGAATGCTGGGCGCTGAAAGACGCGATTGAAGAGTTGATTAGAAGAGGCCGGCTACGCGAGTATGTGGTGCGTCCCGGAGAACAGCAACCCAAGCAGCCAGGCCAACAGAGCCCACCCCGAACTCCCGAGCCGGACCAGGCACCCACAGTAAGGACTATCTTCACCATTCACGGAGGACCTCATATCGCGGGGACCTCTAATAGGTCACATGAACGGTACGTACGAGAGGCCGGACACCTTCTACTCGTAAGGAATAGCGGCCAAGCAGGACCTTCCAAAAAGGCCAGGATCGCTTTGGCTGACATTTCCTTCACCGAGGACGATTCCAAAGAGGTGCACTGCCCGCACAACGACGCCCTCGTAGTCCGAGCTCGCATCGGAAACATGGAAGTGCAGAGAATCATGTTAGATACTGGTAGCTCGGTGAACGTCATGTTCATGTCATGCTTCGACCAGATGGGGCTAAAGATCGACAAGCTGATATCTTCTCCGAAACCATTGTACGGGTTCACTGGTGATGCTGTAACACCCAAAGGACGCCTAAGGCTCCCGTTAACGGTGGGGGAGTCAGACCTCCAGACCACTGTCATGGCAGACTTCCTCATCGTCGATGCCCCATCTGCGTACAATGTCGTCATGGGAAGGCCTGCCATGAACGAATTGGATCTCATTATCTCGACCAAGAGCCTGACGGTTAAATTCCCTACACCAAAGGGCGCTGAATGCATAAAAGGCGAGCAGCAATCAGCAAGGCGCTGCTACGAAGAAGCATTAAAAATAGGGTCCAAAGCGAAGGGGATAAATGTAATCACCAGACGCGAAGTTTCAACCCCCAGTGGCCGAGAAACCGATCACGATCTGGACCCGCGCGATGTGGACTGCGACCGCATCGCTAGCCCGGCCGACGAAGTAGAAGAGATAGAAATCAGTTGTCATGGTATCAAAAGATTCCTCCAAATCGGCAAGGGCCTTTCCCTGGCATAAAGGCCCAGCTGACCGAATTCCTCAAAGCAAACTTGGATGTGTTCGCATGGAATCATGAGGACATGGAAGGAATAGACCCGAAGATAATGCAGCATCGACTCAATGTCAACCCCAACTACAAACCAGTGCGACAGAAGAGGAGGTCAATGACGGCCGAACGATACACAGCGTTGAAAGAAGAGGTGGATAAGCTCATGACCAACGGGCTCATCAGGGAGGCCCAATATCCGACCTGGGTGTCAAACCCGGTCCTTGTACAGAAAAAGAGTGGGAAGTGGAGAACTTGTATCGATTTTACAGATCTAAACAAAGCTTGCCCAAAAGATAGTTTTCCTCTTCCAAGAATTGATCAGCTCGTTGATGCCACCGCTGGCCACCAGCTCTTAAGTTTCATGGATGCTTATTCCAGGTATAACCAGATCCCTATGAACCCTGATGAAGAAGAACACACCTCTTTTATAACAAATCGGGGGCTATACTGCTACAAGATGATGCCTTTCGGATTAAAAAACGCGGGAGCTACATACCAACGGCTCGTCAACATGATATTCGGAGACTTGATTGGAAAAATCATGGAAGTATATGTAGATGACATGCTGGTAAAGTCCAGACGGGCCAATGACCATGTCAGCGACCTCACGGAAGCATTCCAAATTTTGAAGAAATACCGGATGAAGTTAAATCCGCTCAAATGTTCGTTCGGCGTGGCCTCCGGGAAATTCTTGGGATTCATAGTCAATGAGAAAGGAATTGAGGCCAACCCCGAGAAAATCCGAGCTTTACTGGACATGCGGGCACCAACCAAGACCAAGGAAGTCCAGAGCCTTAATGGACAAATCGCAGCCCTTAGACGATTTGTCTCCAAGTCATCCGACAAGTCCATCCCATTCTTTAACATCTTGAAACAGGCGAGAAGCTTCGAATGGACAGAGGAGTGTGAAAACGCTTTCCAGCAGCTAAAAGAATACTTGGGGTGGACTCCCCTAATGTCTAGACCAAAGGACGGAGAAGAACTGATCCTCTATCTGGGAGTATCTGAATACGCAGTCAGGGCCGCACTCATGCGAGAAGAAGACCGGGTGTAATACCCAGTCTATTACGTCAGTCAAGGTACTCCCCTATGGAAAAGCTCGCTCTCTCTCTTGTTGTTGCGTCCAGAAAGCTACGCCCTTATTTCCAAGCCCATCCGATCGGCGTGTTAACCAAACACCCATTGAAACAAATCCTTCAGAAACCCGACTCATCTGGCCGCTTGCTCAAGTGGGCTATTGAGCTCGCCCAATTCAGCATTGAATACAAGCCTAGAACGACCATAAAAGGGCAGGCGCTGGCTGACTTTGTCGCGGAATTCACGGGACCAATCGAAAAACCCCCTCCTTTATCCTCCCCCGTCTGGGAGCTATTTGTCGACGGTTCTTCCAACGAGCACGGATCTGGGGCCGGCACCCTCCTGATAAGCCCGGAAGGACATAAGATACCCTATGCGCTAAGGTTCGGCTTCAAGGCCACCAACAACGAAGCAGAATATGAGGCACTTCTGGCTGGCCTACGCTTAGCAAAAGAGGTCAAGACAAATCGACTAAAAATTTTCAGTGACTCTCAGCTCGTGATTCGCTAGGTACGAGGAGAATATCAGGCAAAGGGTCAAAAGATGTCGGCATACCTCCTCAAAGTCCAAGGACTCCTTCACTCCTTCGAGGAATACGACGTGAATCAAATCCCGCGGGACCAAAACTCACATGCCGATGCGCTCGCTCGTCTGGCGTCAGTTGGTGATGCAAATTCGTTGGAGGCAATCCCCATAGAGTTTCTAGCAGCACCGAGCACGGAGAATAAAAATGAGATTTTACGGATAGAGCTAAAGCCAGACTCATGGATGCAGCCAATCGTGGATTACTTACAAGACGAAAGGTTGCCAACTGATAAACTGGAGGCAAGACGCACTCGAGCTCATGCGGCCCGATACTGCATTGTTGATGATGTGCTGTACAAACGAGGATTTTCGGCCCCATTACTCAGATGTATTGATAAGCCTGATTGCCAGGTGGTCCTCACTGAAATTCATGCGGGACACTGTGGCAATCACACTGGGGGGGTATCCTTAGCTCAGAAGGCATTTCGCCAGGGTTTTTACTGGCACACCATGAAACAAGATGCTACAGACCTGGTAAGAAAATGTGATGCGTGCCAAAAATTTGCCAAGGTACCACGGGTTCCCCCCGCCTACTTACAACAAATGAGTAGTCCTTGGTCGTTCGCCATGTGGGGGATCGACCTAATCGGGCCACTCCCAACAGCTCGCGGCGGCTGCAAGCACGCTATTGTAGCCGTGGATTACTTCACCAAATGGGTAGAAGCGAAGGAGCTCGCACAAATATCCGCGGCAAAGGCAGAAGGTTTCGTATGGAACCACATCATTTGCAGGTTTGGAGTCCCTCAGCAGATCATCACCGATAACGGAACACAATTTACCAGCGAGCAATTTGTCCAATTTTGCGAATCGTTGGGGATCAAGAAAAGCTTCACAGCCGTAGGTCATCCACAAGCTAACGGCCAGGTTGAAGCTGTCAACAAGATAATCAAGCAAATTTTGAAAACCTGGTTGGAGGCCAGAAAAGGAGCCTGGGCAGACGAACTACAGACAGTTCTCTGGGCCTACCGAACCACTGTCCGTTTGACCACATGAGAGACCCCTTTCTCCATGGTCTATGGATCTGAGGCAATGGTCCCCGTGGAAAACGAAGTAATAAGTCAGCGGAGGGCCACTTTCGACCCAGAGAACAATGATCAGCTACTCGCTTCACATCTCGACCTAATCGAAGAAGCAAGAGAGACAGCTCGATTAAGGATCGCGACCTACCAACAACGCGTCGCAAGATACTACAATCGGCGGGTCCGAGTCTGACAGTTCAGTGAAGGAGATCTTGTGCTGCCCCTCGTCCTTCCCGGAGCTCGCAAGAGTAGTGAAGGGACCTTAGGTCCGAATTGGGAGGGCCCTTACACGATAAGGGAAAGCCTCGGCAATGGAGCATATCATCTCGTAGATCAGGACGGAGCAATCCTTCCACGGGCATGGAATGCAGAGCATCTGAGACAATATTTTCGATAAGAAAGCACTTCTCTCTCTCTTGTATTTTGACTTACTGGACGAATGCTTCACTTTTAAGTGCCATTTTATATGAATGTTTCGTTTCGTATATGAGCAATGAACCTTTCATACTTGAATTATATTTCGTGACTGCAAAATAAAAACAAAATAAAAATAAAAAAGGTCTTGCAAGCTGGGGCCCATTCAACTTAGCTTTTATGCTATGGTTTGTGGCTTACCTGAGCAGTCATTTTTATTTTAACAAAAAAGGGCTTGCGAGCTGGGGCCCATTCAACTTAGCTTTTATGCTATGGTTTGTGGCTTACCTGAGCAGTCATTTTTATTTTAACAAAAAAGGGCTTGCGAGCTGGGGCCTATTCAACTTAGCTTTTATGCTATGGTTTGTGGCTTACCTGAGCAGTCATTTTTATTTTAACAAAAAAGGGCTTGCGAGCTGGGGCCCATTCAACTTAGCTTTTATGCTATGGTTTGTGGCTTACCTGAGCATTCATTTTTATTTTAATAAAAGACTTGCGAACTGGGGCCCATTCAACTTAGTTTTTATGCTATGGTTTGTGGCTTACCTGAGCAGTCATTTTTATTTTAGTAAAAGACTTGCGACTTGGGGCCCATTCAACTTAGCTTTTATGCTATGGTTTGTGGCTTACCCGAGATCGTGGTCGACAAACTTAAAATCATTCATCTTGACCCCCAGTGGCATGGAGTGAAAGAGAGCATCCTGTTTGGGGAGTTATCATATTGATCGGATTGGATAGCATCCTTATGTTGGATTCTCAGTCCACAAAAATACAGAAAGACGAGGACTTCAAGCAATAAGGAAACTTTATTATTGAAGGGATCCGAGTACAAAGTTGAAGGAAAAGAGAAACTAAAATCTAAGGGCCTAGAGGGTCTGAGGTCAGGGCCGCAACGTCCTGGTGACTTGGATCGACGGTGTCTTCCGTAGATAAGTCGACCACGACCACGACTTGGATCGACGGTGTCTTCCAGGCTCAGGGGCTCTAGTTTGGGAGGTTGCGGCTTCGGCAGCATATCTCTTCACCGCTGTCATCGCCTCCTCGCCGAAGCAAGAGACGTCAAGATCCGGGTACGCCTTCCATAAAGTAAAGAGGAATGCGCTATAGATGTCGGACTCGACCTCCTTGCGCTCCTTGGAAACCTGAACTTCGACGTCGACCTTCAGCTTCTTGATTTCTTCCTCCGCCGCTTCGGCCCGTCGAAGAGCCTCGTCCAAGTCACCTCGCATCGTGACCAGCTCCACTTCGGCCTTATTCAATTTCGAGGTCACCTGAGAGAAGGTCGATTGATGTATCCTTTTCTCGCGGTCTAGCTCGTCTTCGGCCTCCTTCTTCGCCCTCTCGGCATCTCGTGCCCGGTCCTCCAGGCCCTCGACCTTATTCCGGTATTTTTTGGACTCATTGGTCACAAAAGTCAGGTTTTCTTCCAGTTTCTTCTTCTCCTTCTTCAGCGCCTCCACGGTGATCTCAAGCTTCTCTCTCTCCCTCGAGAAGCGAGCTCTCTCCTTCTTCTGCTTGAAGATGCCCAAAGAAGCCTGCAAAGCTCGGAGATTAAAAAAAAAAAAAGATAAACAATGACGACGACAAAACACAAAGAAGAAAGCAGGTCCCTTACCAAGAGGCAATGGCGTGCGACGTAATCGTCGAGAGTGTTGCCGGACACCTCCCTCCTGTCCAAATTCCTGACATAGTTGCCAAGGACGTTGTTCAAATTGTCCAGTAGGGGAGTAAAGTACGTCCCGCCAGCCGCGACCATGGAGGCGCTCGGCGCAGCAGCGGCGTCCGTTTTCTTTCTTTTATCAGCCCGAGATTGCTGGGCGATCTGCGGGATCGGCGGAGTCTTCCTCTTCCCACTCGGAATCTCCTCGCGGATCACCTGCTTTCCGCAAGTCGCCGTCGCCGAATCAGCCTCAGGCCGCGAGGAGGCGCCAGCAGGAGCCGGTTCCGAGGAGCCCGCCGCTGTCGATATGGGATCGGGGCCTGGCAAGTTTACAGGGCCGCGGCTCGCACCTTCCGTATCATCAGGGGTACCCCCAGCTCGAGCCTTTGCCGGAGAGGAGACCGCGCGAACAGCCTCGGGCATACTCGTGATTGCAGGAGCCCTAAGGCGCTGGAGTTGAAGTTTCATTGCTCCCGATAATGGTGGCGGGGCTGCAACAGTGACTTCTTCGCGAACTCGACTTTCTCCCACCAGATCCACCCCAAAATCAGTAATGTCTAGGGCCGACCTTATTTCCCTCTGACCTCGGATCCCGATGTCTTCTTTCCTAATTTCTTTAAAGTCCAGGAGAGGAGCGAGCTGATAATCCCTAAGCAGGCAGTCTGTAAACTCACAATCGTCTTCGTCAGTCTTTGCCTCGGAAGCACTTGTTAGTCCTGTCGCCTCGGAAGTGGTCAGTTTAGGTTTCCCACTAGCAACACCTGCAAAATCAAGACAGACGAAAATTCGTAAATACAGAGTATACAAACAGTTCACAATCATAGGGACGAGTTGAAAGACCACTCACTCGGCATAAGGACAAAGCTGAAGTTGTTAAGATCGTGAAGGGAGCAACAAGAGATGTAGAACCAATGAGACTTATAGTCCCCTGCGTTGGACCTACCCTCTGCCTTCCCTTGTGGCAAAAGTCTCTTATGGTCGGACGAACGAGCTGCCATATAATACAACCCGTCCTTGGTACCCTTGAAAGAGTAAAGGTACCTAAGAATTTTGGGAGTAGGGAAAGGCAGCTCGTTTTTTCTAAAGAGTAAGGCCAAGGAGGTTATTTGGGCATAGGAGTTTGGGGTCAGCTGAAAGGGAGCAAGCTTTAGATCATTTAGAATGGTGACGAGGTAGGAATGGAGTGGGAACCTAAGGCCAAATTCTAAGTGCTGCGGGCTAACGGCCACGTATCCTGCGGGAGGGAAAGCAGCGTGGTCGCCAAGTGAAGGCACCATCACGCGAGCACCGCAGGGGAGCCTGTACTCTGAGGCGCACGACTTCAGCTCAGCAAACGTCATCTTCGAAGGATAACATTTGAAAACCTCGCGAGCCGCACGCTCCTCGGAAGCTCGCGCAGCCACTGTTGAGGCGGTGCGTTGAGGAATCCTCTCGGCGACCTCAGAGTCAGACGAAACCACACTTCGTGAAGCTCGCGGCAGCACCCTCCCTCCGGCGCTCGACGAGCTGGAAGTGTCGTCGTCTTCCACCTCGATGTTGCGGCGCTTCCGACCTGATGTAAACATCTAAAAGGAAGGGGGAAAAGAAGGTCAAATCAGAGTGGCGAGTCAGAAGTACCTAAGAAACTCTCTAAATATCAGGCCTCGCGCTTCGCAACAGGGCATGACCTAAAAGTGAAACAAAAAAAAAAGGGGGAGATAGGAAGAAAAGGGGAAGACCGGAGCCGAGGTTCCTGAGTTTAACAGGACCCCCTAGGATTCCCAGGAACCATTCCTGTGGAACCGACCACCATCGCCGAACGGCGCAATATGGAGGCCGAATAAAAAAAAAAAAAAAGAGGAGGCAAGGTCGAAAACAAGATATATCAAAGGGGTCCAAGAAACTTACAGTTTTCTGATGAATAGTTGCTGGGTTTGAATGCAAAAAACCGTCAAAGAATGAGGACGAGGGAATCGCAAGATCTGCAACGATGGAACTTTGGGGTCGGGGAGAAAGTGGTTTCAGTAGCCCAAGGAGTTTTCGAAATGATGCAGTAGAAGGAGAGGAGGGTAAGCTTCTATCCTCCCTTTTATAGTTAAGGGTACACCACCGTCGGATGGAAAAACCGACGAGCTTCCCCAGATCCAACGGCGATGCGCAAAGGTGTGGGTCCTACGGACAAGATGATTGAACGGTTATGGGAAACGTGCGCATTAAATGCGTCGCAGACAAGACGTGCTGCATAAAACAGTGTGATATGACGTGATTGGGCGGAAAGTTGAAAAGGCACTTTGGTTACAGGGATAGCCGGAACATATCAGCTCCTAGTTCGAATGTCGCACTACGAGCTGGGGGGCTTGATGTTATGGGTATTTTCCGTCCTACTCTATGAGGGCTGGGCCCAACTTATTGGGCCGGTACAACTGTCAAAGGAGCAGATGGGCCTCAAGCTGAGATCTATCAAAGCGAGCTCGCGCATGGCCGAAGCTCGACTCGGAACAATCTCATCCGGGCGAGCTCACCAGCGACCTCGCTGGTTACCGGCTCAGCTAACCAGCTCGCGAGATAAAAGGCCAAAATCCTGACGAGCTGATGAGGCAACAAGCCGAGGGCCGCCCCAGCCATGCAGCCCAGGCCCATCACTCCCGGCCCCCCTGGCTAGCCCATGTTAGTCCCATCTTGGTCCTTTCGTAACGACATCATTACCACAGAGCTTGGATTTCTGCGCGCCCGCCTCCAATCCCATCTTCATTAAATGACGGGTCCTCTCGCCGTTAATGACTGGTCTCATCCACATTAATGAAGGTTCCATCGGTACCTTCTTACAGCATGGACATCCTTCGCCGGCATTAGGAATTTCGTCCCATCTCCTAGGACAGACATGCTACGCCTGAGGAGAGACATCCCACGATATATATATATAGGCCAACTCTGGTAAGAAGGGGTAAGACTGACTTTTTCCAATTTACACATTCTTTCTCTCTGAACTCCCCACAGACTCGTTTATTAACTTAAGCTTCGGAGTACCTTGCAGGGACGGAGACGAGGCCCAGAAAATCAAATACCAGATATCACAGATACGTTCTTCGGATCCATTGCACCAGGCGGGCCAAAAGAAACATAGTCGACCGATTCTGAACGTCGACATACTCAATTACAAAAGCCTATTTAGTACAAAAGGATCTTTACTCGAATATAAATTTTTATTCTCGATCACACTTTTGATCTAGAGGATTCACAAATCTTTAACTCTTATTTACTCGATTACTAAAGTAATTTACTCAAGTAGAAATTATATATTACTTGATTACAATTTTAAACACTCGAATATAAAAACTATCCAGAGACTAATAAAAAGTTTTGAAGATATATACTCGATTACAAAGAGTGTTCATTCGAGTATAGATAGATCACTAGTCGATTACAAAAATCAATTGCTTGATTATTTTTGACTCGAGAGAAACTTGCATTAGCTACTCGAATACAAACTCATATTAAGTTGAATACATTACATCTTTACTCGATTAAGTTGTTATTTGTAATTGATTACTTTTAAGTCTAATTGAAGTTTACTCTATTACAAAATCTTTCAATCGATTGAACAAGCAACTTAACTTAAAAATATGACTTAGGCTTTTTTTTTTTTATTAGTGAAATACTCGATTATCTATAAAGATTTATTCGATTAACAGAGATTATAACTTAACTTAATTTAAATGATTTACTCGATTAACTTGACTAACTTGTCTTCTTTTCATATCATTCTCAATTGTTTTGGTCATCATTTTTTAACTAAATTTTTTAATTTTCTCATTAAAACAAAATAACAAATTTTTCAATAATTTCCTCTTTTCTATTTATGAGCCCATTTAATGATGAGAAAAGACATTAATACAAGAGACTCCCCCAAGCACAATAACCCTATTTTAGTATTTTTATTCTTTTTCTCTTCTTTTTAATCATTAACAAAAGAAACTCTCCCTACAAACAATAGAGATGTTGCATTAGAATGCTCCCCTGACACGTAGGACATTTGTAAATAACTTGTTTCCCTTATTTTATGTATTTGAATTTACTTATGAGTAATTTTGACTATTGACACAGTAAGAAAGATTTGACAAAAAAAACAGAACATTGAGATATCATTCAACATATTGAAAAGTTTTGATTACATTGATCGATAAAGATAAAAAAAAAAATACATGTGGAAAATCTATCCTACAGTTGGTGGAGGATCTTCCCTGGATCCTTCTTCCTGCTGTCTTGATTTTTTTTTCTATCTTTTGTGAGCAATTCTACATTGTCCGACAAAACTTACCGACAGCCTTATCGAAATCAATTTTGCGTGATATTTTTCAAAATATCACCATCTAAAGCAATTCAGCAACGAGCAGGTTTTATCAAAAGAAACAGAGTCTCCTTCCTCCTTCCTCCTCCTTCCTTTCTCCTTGCTGACAACCTCCTTCATTCTTCCTCCTTGTCGATAGCCTCTCACCGACAGCCTCCTTCCTTCTTCCTTCTCGCCAACAGCCACAACCCGCCACCACCGGTCTGAAATCTCCACCTGCCTACAATTTTTTGTTTGGTTAATCTTCTTTTGTTGGAGTTGAAGGTTATTGAATTTAGTGAATTGCATATTTGTTTTTGGTCTAAATAATTTCTTATGTAGTAACGCTCAACGTTCATGGTAATTAATCTGTTTGTGTAACATGGATAGAACTCCATGGTCATTTCTGCCATTATCTACTACTGCTGTCATGTTTGTTCGTTTCTACTTAGGTTTGTTGTAATACCCCATATTTGTATGAAGTTGCCACGTAATTTAAGCAAGTTTAGAATACCGAAAAATTGGCTTGATAACAGTTATAAGTATCGAATCGACTGTAGAAAATGTATCAGAGTGAAATTTCCTAAGGAAAATGATATAGTCTCAATGAACGTTTTGAGATAGAATTTATGGTATTGAAAGAAATCAAATTGGGAATAGTTTTTGATACAGCTAAAATGCAGCTGCCATTTAGGCTGTAAAACCGAATCGTTGTAGGAAACTTCCGGAAAGTTAATGGAAACTTGAGGGTGCTCCGATTTTTCATAATGAACAACCCTTTAGTGGTTTCGGGATAAAACGATAGCCCAATGAGGACATTGGGGCGAAATCGTCATTATCGAGTAATCTTGGATTATTAATTTTACGTTTTCGGTATCGTAATGTCAATTAATTCAGTATTTGAGAATATTATTGCAATTAGAGAATTATAATAATGAATTTAGGATAAAATTTGAAGTTTAAATGTATAAATTTATTGTTAGTATAGTATAATATATAAAGTTATATATATGTATGTACGTAGCAGTGTGGGCGCCTCTGCAAATTCACTCCATGCCTCTAGAACTTCAAACCCATGCTCTACAAATGTAATGGCTACAATTAGAGAGTTCTTCACGCAACCAAGCATGGAACAAGTAAGGTGGAGTTGATTGTGATTATGTGATGTGATATATACATATACGTTTTGCGTGGATTTCAAGGGCAATGCATTTTAATACACTCTTAATGTTAATGGACTGGAACTTAAAAAAAATAAAAAATGTTTATGGACTGGAAATTGTTTACAACCTAGTGGCAGTGGCAGCAGCAATTATTGTTTTGAGCCCTTAAAACAGCTTGTGACATGCAATCTAGTGAATTTTTGCAATAGCGTGACAGACTTGTATTCTAGTGGTGGGCTGCACCTGAACATAATTGTTTTATCACACAACTGTTGTGGAATTGATTTGTGCAATGAGGGAAATTCTATTTGTTGTCATCTAATTTTCTCTCTATATTCACTTTTAATATATTTGAAATACCTTCAATTGAAAGAAAAATTTTATTTACAACAACGTATTATACTCTCTACAATCACCTTTTATTAAAATTGAATATGACAAAAATAACCTAAAAACAACACTTATTTTTACTCTTCTAAATATACAACTATCTTATATCAAAAATACAAAAAAAATTATTACTTCCCTAACTCCAAAGTATGAGAGAAAGCAAATCTCCCAAACTCTAGAATTCGAGAGTAGTTTTGTTTTCTCTTATCAGAGTTTGAGAGAATCTTTCTCCCGAACTCTAAAGTTCAAGAAAAATACATTCTCTCATCTAAGGTTCAGGAAATAGCATTTTCCCGCACTCCAAAATTTGGGAGAATTGCATTCTCCTGAACTCTAAGATTTGAGAAAAATACGTTCTCCCGAACTCTCGGGAGTTTTTTGTGAGTTTGTGTTTTTTTTTTTTTTGTTTATTATTAATTTTTTTTAATAATATTATAGATTCATGATTTGTCTAAAATAAAATGAAGTTGTGTTTCTTGTAATATATATATATATATATCTTGTAACATTTATTATATATTTATATATATTTTTTATTCTATGTTGATTGGGCAATATTTAATTCTGATGCAATCTAGCAACAATAAATAGTCATATAAGTTTTGTAATCTCTAATGGCTGACACAAGGACTCTCATCCCTCATCTAAGATCCAGGTGAATTTCTTTTAATTCTAGTAAATTAATTCCGATGTGCTTCTATTTTAATTTTAAAAAAATCACAAAAATGATTCTTTCCTTTGAATGTCATTGCTACACTTTGAAATAAAATAAATTGATAGTGAAATATCACATAGTAGGGCATTTTTTAAACAAAAATCCAAAGCAATCGAACCTTAGGGGTTCAGAACTAATGTTCAAACTAGTTTTCTAGTTTTAAGTGGATTACAAGATACTCGAACCCTATGGTTTGAGTGCGTTAAAGGGTTTGAGAGCATTGTTCTCTAATGTGATGGGCAACCGTGTTTGTCGCGACTAGTGGAAGTTCGTTCGAGTCGCTTGCAGTCGCTATGGTGGTGAGCCTTTGTCTTCCTTTCATTGCCATCTTTTCCATGTGGGTCTCGCCATGGCCAGTCGTTCAATTTTTCCTTCTTGTATTTTATTCTTTGATATGTTGTCTTTGGGGAAAAATTTAATTTTGCCTTCTTCCATTGTGTTGTTAGGGTTTGAGAGAAAAAAATATTGTGGGATGTCTGCGTGTGAGATGGTTGTGTGCGAAAGGATATTTTGGAAAAAAAAAAATAATTGCAAAGAGTAATTGAGTGTGCGTGTGAAGAGCAAATGTAGAATGTTGCTGTAGAAAATAAAAAAAGTTATAGAATTTTCCTAACTTTTTTAGCCACCACCCTATTACAATTACCTTTATGTACCCTCATTCATTAGTCATTTCCCTTATGTTCTAATTTGCTTTATCATTTTTTACTTTTCTTTATATACAATGCAATATTTTACTTATTGCTTATATATCTGTTTGTATCCCAATTTGTAGACTTATTATTTTCACTTTGTACAATGCATATTTTACTTGTTTGTATAACCATCTATCATTTGTCATGGATGATGTCATAAATGCTATTTTTTGTCAATAAAATATATTAATATATCTTTTAACAAGATTAGAGAAGTATTTTCAGTTACAATTTTACAATTTACTTCAAAGATAACATACTTGATTAACCAAAATAACGTACTAAATCTTAATCTCAATCTCTAGAGTTGGTTTAGTTTTTTTAAGTTTAATTCCAACTTTACGACCCGCAAACTCCCGCGTAAGACATCACTTGCAATGTTGCCTTATGGCAAAATTCAGGGCCCACATCTAGATGGCATCTTGATAGCATCTTAATGGCATATGCCATTGGCAGCTGTCCGGGATTGACTTGATAAAAATGAAGTCTTGGTCTTCTCTTCTAGTCTTTGTCAATCGAGGTGCAGCGAGCGACGACGATTGACAAGCGACGATAGTGAAGACGAGGCGCAAAGGAGAAGAGAGAGAGAGACAAAAGAGAGGAGAGGAGAGGTGAGAGAAAGACAAAAAAGAGAGAATGTTTTGATTTATTTATCAAAAAAATAATTTAATCATTTCATTATTTCTATAAATCCTTCTATAGACTCCCTTGTCTAGAAATAGCTTTATCCTTAATTCTGCCCCCAGGGCATAGCTCAGTTAGCAGTGGGCGGGCAGAGTTGCTCCCGAGTGGCAAGGATCGAGTCGGGTAAGCCGCAGTGTGAGATTTCCTGCTCCTCAGGGGTCCTTGTGGGCGGCTCGCACTGGTCCTCCCCGTGACCATGGCGGCTGGGTTCCTGATTTACCCCCCTCACGTGGCGTGGGACAGTTCGTGAGGGGCCCTCGAGGAGTGGGTTAACTCCTTTTGCTCCCGAGCTTTATCCTTAATTCCAACTTTACAACCCACACACTCCTATGCAAGGCATCACTTTATGGCAAAATTCAGGGCCCACATCTAGATGGCATATGCCATTGGCGGCTGTCCGGGATTGAGTTGATAAAAATGAAGTCTTGGTCTTCTGGTCTTTGTTAAAAATTCCGGGAACTTGCTGGTGGGCTTCTTGGAAGTTGCTCTCCCTATTTCTACTACACTTTCATTATTCTTCTGGCCGATTGAAAGCTGTTGCTGCCGGAAAATCTAACTTGGGAGAAATGCTTATGTCAGGAGTTGTCCAAAATCTTGCTGATATAACAGGTAATCTAATAGCAAAAGAAGGCTCTCGCTTGTCTAAGCTGGAAGAAAACATTGATTGGATTGGAGATGAGATGAGGTCTATTAAATTTACCCTAATAATAATCGTTTCAAAGAATTAAATACACTTTCTGAATAAATTTATTAGCGTTGATGGCTAAATGGGACAAATTTCACATTATCAGTGCATTCCTATTTTTACAACTAAGGTAGTGATTAATGAAAGTTGATAAAGTTAGGGTTCAAATTGCAAGAGTACTATTTTTAATATTTTTTAATTTAATTTTTTTTTCAATCATATAATTTATGAATGAATTTAACTATATGAGAACAATCATATATACAAGACTTTAAATAAAAAATTATACTTAAAAATAATAAATTATTAGATGTCATTCATACAAACAAACATGTAAGGATACACTAGTAATTAATATAACTACGCTTTCAAGACAATTCAAAAAATTTCACCCAGCAAACTATATATGTTGCTGAAATTTCTCCATTTTAATTAAAAAATAATATTCTATTTTGTTATTTCTTCCTTTTGCCTTTTCATATTATCAAAGCCTTTCAATTTTGTTCATACACTTTGCACACTTACTTTTCGGAGCCCAAGAAAGTATTGGAGAATGAAGGGTTGCAATACCTAGCGCTAATTAGGGATTTTAGTACAGTTACAACTCTACATAGCTTGATGTTCTGGGCAAATCAAGAGGAGAGAGAAGGGGGGGGGGGGGGGGGAGCGATTGATTGTTTCTTTCTTTAACACTTTGTGGTTTTCTCCAATGATGGGTTAGTTCCTTGAACATCTCTATCAATCTTAATCTGAAATGGTGAAGTTGTAGCTTTCAAGTGTGAGCACTAACCAGACAAGAGTTATGCAAACAAAAATTAACCTTCCTTTTCTTTTTGAAATATATGTGAGATTGTGTTACTGTTGGTTTAGTATTGACATTTATGAATTCCTAATTTGTTCTACCATTGCTATTATGCAAACATCTTTAGACATGTGAACTATGGATATGATGTTGCTATGCCATGATAAGTGAAAATTTGGAGGAAAAAAAACACATTATATAATGGAAATATTTTCATTTACTTTATAAAAATTAAAAAAAAAATCTCGTATTCTGAGTATTCGATATCTAATGCAGGATAATTGTACTAGAACGTGGGCAAAATTTCCAGCATGAACTATAGCCCTTAGACCAAGAAAATAGCATAAAACTCTTCTCCAAAATGATTATGAGTGCCCCCACAAAACAATGATGAAGGTAGTGATTCTCCAAAATTAAAAAATAAAGATGAGAAAATACTAGAAAATGTAATGACAATATTATTTTTATATTTTAGATGGATCAATCCGTTTAATTCGTTTAGACATGTAATGACCCGTTTAATTAAATGTGTTAATTGGTTGACCCGAACACATTAACACGATTATATATAAAATGACACATTTAATTAAAAATGTTAGTGGATTGATCTGAACACATTAACACGATTATACATGAAATAACACGTTTAAAACTAAATAATACGTTTAAATTAAATGGGTTAAACAGGTTAACAGGTGACATGACATGCTTAGTTAAACGGATCGTGCCGTGTTACATGTTTAATAAACGTGTCGTGCTCGAGTTTAAGAAATTTGACATAATTATTAAACATGTCGTGTTTGGGTTAGCCTGATACGTATTATACGTGTGTCTTAATACGACACGATTAAAACTCGCCAACCCATATCACCATCTCATAAGTGATTTTAATGATAATGACAAAAGATAGATATGCTCCAGATTTCAAATGTAAATTTTTTAAAGATATTATATAGAGATTAAATCATAATTTACTTAAAAGTGAATTGGGGTGACATCACATTCCTTAAGAATAATGAGACGCAAGTTTTGACACTTAAATTATCAAAAATAAAATAAAAAAAAATTCTGGTTCTGAGATATCTGATCTAGTTGCATGTATGGAATCTTCACAATTCACTGCATATGCAATGCTATAACATATAAAAGACTGCTGTCATATTTTCAACAACAATAACAATAACATATTCAACCGTTATCCTACTATATGGGGTTAGTTACATGAATTTTAGACTTCTATGTGGGTTACATTCCAACAAATAGTTTGTCTAGAATTCAGTGTGAACAAAAATAATTCAGGTTTATTATTTTATTATTCTTTTTTCTTAGGGGGCGTTTGTTAATCAAGATATGAAATGAAAAAGCCAAGATATGGAATGCATTCCAGTCTTCTATAATTTTTAACATGTTTGTTAAATTTATCTAACAATTCTTGGAAACGTCATTAATGACTTCTTATCTTGATTGTTCAAGATAAGCTTATCTCTCCTCTCCCTCAAGATAAGCTTATCTCTCCTCCCCCTCAAGATAAGCATATCTTGGTTTTTATAGATAAGAAAAAAATGACGATTGTGTCTTCTAGTGCATTTTAAAAAATTTAACAAACAGATTGATAAAAATCTTGGAATGCTTCCCAACTTTATCTTGATTATTCTATATCTTGATCTGGAAAGCATTCCGACCTTATCTTGATATTCTCTTATCTTGCTATTTTAACAAACACTACCTTAATAAGAATGATTTTGTGTGAAAAGCTAGAAAAACAATTGATTGGGCATGTATACATTAAGGGCTTTTAGCGAACACACCATTTCAAAATATTTATGTTTCTGGAAATATTTATTTAACGTAACAAAAGTCGAAAAAGGCTTATAAGAGAAAATATTCTTAATGTTTCTAAACAAGTAAGTCTGGGACAATGCATTTTAATACATTAATGTTTATGGACTGGAAATTGTTTACAACCCAGTGGTAGTGGCAGCAGCAGTTATGGCTTTGAGCCCTTAAACACCTTGTGACATGCAATCTAGTGACTTTTTGCAATAGCGTGACATACTTTTATTCTAGTGGTGGGCTGCACCTGAACATAATTCTTTTATAATAATTGTGTTATAACACAACTGGTGTGGAATTGATTTGTGCATAGATTTTCTTACTATCTCATTGAACATTACATTTACTGAAAAGGAAAAATATGAGTGTTAAGACTTTTTTAGCCACCACCCTATCATAATTACCTTTATATACCGCCATTCATTAGTCATTTCTCTTTGTCCCAATTTGCTTTTCATTTTTTACTTTCCTTGATGTGCAATGCATATTTTACTGCTTATATCTCTGTTTGCATCATAATTTGTAGACTTATTATTTTCACTTTGTACAATGCATATTTTACTTGTTTGTATAACCATCTATCATTTGGCATGGATGATGTCATAAATGCTATCTTTTGTCACTAAAAGATAGTAATATATCTTTTAGTAAGACTAGAAAGATATTTTTAATTACAATTCTACAATCTACTTCAAATGTAACATAGTCAATTAGCCAAAATAACATGTTAAACCTTAATCTCAATCTCTATTTAAATCTACGTCGGATGCCTAGAGTTGGTTCAGTTTTCCTAAGTTTAATTCCAATTTTACGACCCGCAAACTCCTACGCAAGACATCACTTGCAATGTTCCCTTTTATGGCAAAACTCAAGGCCCACACCTAGATGGCATATGCCATTGGCAACTGTCGCCGAGTGAAGATTGAGTTAATACATCCAAAAGTCTTTAAACTATTATAAAATATGACATTTAGTTTCTCATCTAAAAAATCTTAAGATTAGGTCTTTAAATAATTAAAAAGTTATTCTTTTAGTTCTTGTCGTCAATACGAGTAAACAGTTTCGTTATATTTATCCTAAATCTATACACACACACATATATATATACACAAATACACAAACATACACAGGTCGCGGCCATGGAACCGCCATGACCGCGGCCATCACCCATCCCCCGAACCATGGTCGCGACTATCCTCCACTAGCCCCACCTGCTCCTCTTTCTTCCGCGACTCCGCCATGACGATCTCTCTTCCACGATCCCCTTCAAATGGAAAGGAAAGCCCGAAATTCTGAAAACGAAAAGAGATAATAATGAAGAGAACGATAATGATTTCGAATTCGAGTTCAGCGGGTCGTTGGAGCGAGGATGGGGGTGGGTCTGTGTAGTATATATATATATATATATATAGAGAGAGAGAGAGAGGGCCACGACCATGGCCGTCAGCTTCCCATTCGGTCGCCACTGCTACAATGGGCTTCACCGTCATCTGCTTCTGTCGGAGTGGGCTTCATCGCAGTGGGCTACTTGTCGTGGCCACCGTCAGCCATGCTGTTTGGTTTTCCTAGCGAAGCTTCGTTGAAGCTTCCTCCGCAGGTATATATGATATACAAAATTGTAACAGCAAATGAATGTAAACGTGTATTTATATATGTGATGTAAACGTATATAAATACAAAATATGATGTAAACGCATAAACGGATGTAGACGTGTATGATATACAAAATTTTGTTATGTCACACACCTTAAATGGTGCGTGATGTCAGGCACAAATGGATGTAAATGGTAAGGATTAAAAAAATATCTTTTTAATTGTTTAAAGACTAAATTTTAAAATTTTTAATTGAAGAACTAAATATCATATTTTGTAATAGTTTAGAGACTTTTGAATGTTTTAAGCATCGATAAAAATGAAGTCTTGGTCTTCCGGACATTGCTAAAAATTCCGGGAACTTGCTGGTGGGCTTCTTGGAAGTTGTTCTCCGTATTTCTGATACTACACTTTCTTTCTTGTTCTGGCCGATTGAAGGTTGTTGCTGCCGGGAAATCTAACATGGCAGAAACGCTTATTTCAGGGGCTCTCCAAGGACTTGCTGAGATAGTAGCTATTCTAACTGCAAAAGAAGGCTCTCGCTTGTCTGAGTTGGAAGAAAACTTTAATTGGATTCTAGATGAGATGAGGTGTATTCAATATTTCTTGGAAGATGCTGATAAAGTAGAGTCAGAAAGCAGAGGATTGGCTGAGTTCATCAGGACCATTTGGGATCTTGCTTATGATTTGGAGTATATCGTGGATGAGTACTTCCCTAAGCTATCACCACTTCTAAGGAATGACTGGAAGGGGCGTCTTGGTTGGTTTTTGAGAGCCAAAACTGTTCGTGACTTTGCGGTGAAGATTGAAAGAATAACACGAAGGGTTGAGCGTATCAGTGGCAGGAGACAGACTTATCAAGTCCCAGATGCAAGTGGCCCTGCTGGAAGAGAGGTATGGGATCTAAGAAGAACTTTTCCTCACACTGAAGAAGTAAATGTTGTTGGTATGGACGAACACATTAAGAAATTCGCGGCCGAAGTGTCGGATGAAGATTCAGAGCATCGTGTGATCTCAATTACAGGCCTGGCCGGTCTAGGCAAGACAACACTGGCTAGAAAGGTATATAATTCTGTTCGACAAAGTTTTAATTGTTTAGCTTGGATTTGTGTCTCTGAAAAACCAAACCTAGATCAGCTTTTACTTGATATAGCAAGGCAAGTTGGCTTGACAGAGAAGGAGTGCAAAGACAGCTTGGTGGTTAATTTGTCCAAACTTTTAAGCCAAAAAAGGTATGTGATAGTAATTGATGATATATGGGACACTAAACATTGGGATGTTTTAAAAAATGGCATTCCTGTTAATTCCGTGAATGGCAGCAGAATAATCATCACTTCCCGATCCAAAGATTTATGTGTGCAAATTGGTGGGCAAAATTTTTTACATGAATTGCAACCGTTAGACGAAAAAAAGAGTAGAGAGCTCTTCTTCAAAGTGGTTAATTTTTTACATGATAAAGATGGTGATCACTCACAATTGAAAAACATTGGTGAGAAAATACTAAAGAAATGTGGCGGTGTGCCGCTTGCGATAGTAGTTATAGCAGGCGTGTTGTTATCAAGAGAGAGAAGCATACAAGCATGGAAAGGGGTGTTAGAGAGTATAGGTAAAGATGAAGACCCATGTTTAAAGATATTTGCTTTGAGCTACAAGGATTTACCTTCAAGGTTGAAACCATGTTTTTTATACTTTGGTCTATTTCCAGAGGATCACGAAATTTTCACATTCAAACTAATCAATTTATGGGCAGCTGAAGGATTTATACATGGCAGTGGAGAAAGGACAGTTGAGGATGTGGGCCAAGATTACCTAAATCAATTAGTTGGTAGAAACCTAATTCAAGTTGTCAAGAGGAGGATCGACGGGACGGTTAGAGTTTGTCGTATTCATGATATCTTGCACGACCTTTGCATTAGCAAGTCTAGGGAGATCAACTTTCTTACCACACTCAATAATGTAGCCACTAGTGCATATTCCCTTGCGCCACGCAGAGTCACTATCTCTTTTCAAAGTGATGCTTGCAACTACGTATCTTCAAATCTTCAAACTCCAAAGCTTCGGGCTTTGTTATGTTTCGATGATTCTGAAATGGAACACTTCCAGAAAGTTAAGCTTCATCTAAGAAACTTCAAATATCTTCGAGTGCTAATTTTAACGTTCAGCGAGGGGCTGAGGGCTCCTATGAATGAAATTGTGAAGTTAAAACACCTCTGTCACCTTGAATTGGAAGGGTATGGTTTTATAGAGCTTCCTTACGCCATAAAGAATTTGAAAAATTTGCTGACGTTGGATCTACGGAAGTGCTACAAAGTCATCCTCCCTGAGGTCATCTGGAAAATGAAGCAACTAAGACATATTCGATTACCTCTTTACTGTAGCGCTCCTTCAGTCCGTGGGTTCCACTTGGATTGCCATAGGTTCCATCCATTTGAAGTTTCTTTACCAAACCTGCAGACCCTCTTTGGATTGCCTGTCAATGTTTTTGAGGCCAATTGGTTGTACGAACTTGATAGTTTGAGAAGACTGGAAATCCGTTTAATAACTAAGCATATCATTGAGGTATTGTCAAGTGTATGCTCCCTGTCACAGAAGCTAGAAGAATTGCGTATATTAACATCATCGCGAGACCGTATAGAATCTGCCTTGGATCTGTCTAGATATGTAAGCCTTCGTAAGTTATACGTGGACGGCAGGGGCATAGTGGATTTTGGACGACATGATAAACTGCCAACATGCCTCACAGAGCTTATCCTTGAAGACACTAAGCTGGAAATGGACTCAATGGTGACTTTGAAGAAACTACCTAGCCTTAAGATCCTTATTCTTGGATATGATTCATACCTTGGGAAGAAGATGGTATGCTCTGGAGAAGCTGACAGCTTTCCTCAACTCGAAGTTTTGAAAATTAATGCAAGGATGCTAGAGGAGTTTGTAGCTGAGGAAGGAGCAATGCCCGAACTCAAGGACCTTACCCTCACTAAGTCCATACCGAGAATGAGAGTTCCAGATAGAATCAGAAATATAATCACGATTGACCCAAACATGGGAGGTTAGTAACATTTGTTGTGTTTCATTTGTATTCTTTTGATTATGGATATGTCTGTCCAATTCATTGGTTCACTGTTTTAATTTGTTTCATGTACTTGGAAATTATGCATTTTTCTCACAAAATATGGGGCTGGCTTTGTTACATACACACATGTAAATTCCATCAGCTGGGGAGAAGTGGACTTCATTTCCGTGACTTCATTTTGGGAGGTATAAGTCCTAACCCAATTCTTTTAGTCTTTCAATTATGCTTTCAAGAAAACAACTTAGAATAGATATTCCCGTAACTATATTTATATCATGGATGATGGGCTTCACATGTGGTGATAATGCCGTAATTTGATTGAATTTGTGACGTCTCATAGGTGAAAGCACCATCTAAAGGATGATGAATGCATGGGCTCTTGATGTTCTGCGCTCCTCAATGTAATCTTGCGACAAGATGTCTTTCGGCTGATTGCTTCTCCTGAGAAAGAATGGTATCTGCTTTGTGATTTGGTATCTTAATTGCTGTATTACCCTTAAATGTTATTTGAATTTATCAGTGTCTTTGATGTATGTATGTTTAATAAATTTACATATACTGATTTTTTCAAACTCGTCCATAGTCAATCTGTTGATTAGTCTTGTATTCATAATTAAAAGAATATATAAAATATTGATTGTAACGCTCACTTTCTTAAAAAAATTCTTGAATTCTTCATGAAATTTTGAAGTTTGTTATAATTACTGTTTATGAATGTGACAGAAGAATTTGCTATCTTATTAGGAGATTTGGCATAATTAATAATAAAATATAATAGCATAAATCATAATTTAAAATTAAAAGAATAGGAGGAAAGTTTAATGCATAATTGATAAAATTAAAAATTAAGTCTAAAATTAAAGATAAATTGAAAGTTAATTTTTTTTGTAATTAACCAAATAATTTTTTTTGTAGTTTTCTAATTTTACTTTTTTTTCTTCCTAATCTATAATCAATATTAGATCCAAAGGGCTTATCTAAATTAAGATTGATTATTACTTATTAATTAGGTTGACATTGATTCTCAGACATATAAAAAAATAATTTATTTTTGACTAAATCTATGAAAAAGAGAATAAATGATGTGGATTGAAACCCACACCCCTTTGCATATCAAAACCTTAATCTAATGCCTTGGACCAAGCATCTCAATAGATGACAACTGGACTCACAATAATAAATAAAATTTGAAATCCATAATTCGCTTATTTGAGTTTGACGTTTGTCAGGAATGTGCTGTAAAATGGTTTGATGTCTGCTTCTATGGACCCAGATCTGCTGTCCCAAATGGTGTTCTAGATGTCCAGAATGCATACTTGAGGAATTTTTATAAATTTTAGGTCGAGAACTTATATTCTTATATTTGGTATAATTTTTTTTATAAAAAAATAAAATTTTTTATAATAATTTTGAAGTAACTTTTTTATAAATTTTTTTTATAGAGGTAGAGAATTTATGTTTTTCATGAACTTAAAAATATTTTTAATAGAGAAAAAGACTGAAACACTTTTTACTTTTTTATAATCCCATAAAACATATTATATATATTTATATATTAAATATAAAAATATATATTATAATATATTTATATTATTTATTATAAAATATTATATATATAAATTATGTATATATATTATATATATACACATGCATATATATAATGTATAAAAAATAATATATTATTTTTAAAATGTTATGAATCCTAATATTTTATATATTAAAAAGAATTTATTATTTTTAAATAAAAAATTAAATAAGAATAATTTTAAAAAAAGAATATAAATTTTTAAAAACATTGTATTTAAACTAAACATAAGAATATAAGATTTTCAAAAAAAAAAATACTCAATATTCTTGAAAATGTTTAAACTTAACCAAACATAAAATTACATGAATTTTAAGAATTAAAAATTTTCAAAAATATTTATAAGAATCACAAATTTTAAGAATTTAAAAATTTATCTCGTACCAAATGCCCTTACAGCAAACTTTTATTTTTTTGCATTTTCAACCCTTCCCCAACTCTCCCGCCCACTGAATTTTCCCTCTCACTCTCTCTCTCTCTCTCTCCCTCCAAGGCCGTCGTCACCCCGCACCGACGCTCCCGCTCTCACAGTCGATCCCCTCGCCCACTGAATTTCCCCTCCCCCCCTCACTCTCCCACCAAGGCCACTGTTGCCCCGCACCGACACTTCCGTTGTCGCCGTCAACCCCCTCGACCAGTGTCAGCCCTACTGTAAGGCCAAATAGGCGGCTCCTTCAGGCCCCCAAATGTGAAAGGCCCCATTTTTTAAATTTTTATGTTTTTTTATTTTTTAATAATAAATATTTTATTAAAAAATTAAATATAAAATATTAATTTAATATTTCCTTCCCATACTCTCTGTCCAATTTTGTTCGGTTGTCTAACCAATTTTATAGTATATTCATAATTCCCAATTCTTAAACCCACCCATTAAACTCATTTTTCACTTCTCTCTTCCTTTTCCCCCCTCTCTCTCTCTCTCAAAATTCCAATTAAATCCATTTTTTCCTATTCTCTCTTTCTGCAATCTAAGTCACTGGCTCACTGCATGTTTTTCTTCTCACTTCTTAGTGTCCCCCCTCTCTCTCTCTCGTGCTTGCTTGCTTGCTTCAGTGTTCAGGCTTCAGACTCAGTTTTCACAAACTTATAATACGATTTGCAGGTCTAATTTATAACTAATAATTGTAATAATTGAATTAATGTAAGTCTACCAATAATATTTTTTTACCTACAGTATGAATTTGATGTTGAATACAAATTTAGTAAAATTAAACAATGTTCTCAATTTTTTATAAAAAAATTAATAAATAAAAATAAAAAATAACATTAATTATGTAAATGATTGAAATAAAAAATTAATAAATTTTGTAGTGGATTGAACTTTAACTTTTTTTTTTAATTTAATGAAATGATGAATTTTTTTAAAAAAATATGTGTTATTTATTTTTTATAAAAAAATTAATACTTTTAAAAAGCCTCAAATTTTTTTTTTTTGCCTAGAGCTCCCAAACTGGTTGGGCCGACTCTGTCTCGCCGCACCCGCCACCGCCCCACCCCTCCCCCTTGTCCTGACCCCTGCCGTCGCCAGCCCTGCCGCACTCACCTGTCGTCACCGCCGCACCCACCCTCTCCTCTCGCCGCCATCGCCGCACCCACCTCCTCGCCCCACCTCCGTCGTTGCAGCTGCTGCCGTTCGCCTCCTACACAGTGGCCGCCGCTGTTATTTGTCTCTGTCTCTGCCTCTGCCTGGGATAAACAGTTGTTTGCAGCCTATACATGCTAAAGTACAAACCAACCTTAACCTCCATAAGGATGGTGCTGTCCACCCACTTGGATCAACACAAGTTCCAAGTTTGCCAATTCCCTGGCTGATTACCATTACATAAAGTATCGTGCTCAGTCATATATTGCCACAGGAAGGAAGCATCAAATCTTTCTCCGGGGTGAGACCATAGGAAGTTGGCCTCTTGTTCTAAAACGTATTGTATCCGACATCCTTGGTTTAGCATATACTCAATGATATGTTGAAGTGGAAAGGTTTCTGTGAATCGGCAACGAAAATCCTAATCTATTCATAAAATTAAATGCTAAATGACATTTTCAATCTCTTCTTTTATCTTGAAATTTTTCTATTGTTTAAGAAGTACAAAATTTTCCTAGTGTTATTGTGCACGAGAGATGGATGAGCAGCAAGCTTTTTAGGCACATACTGGCCGGCACCAGTATCCATAGCCAAATCCACATAATGCCCCGTTTGTTGCAGCTTAATTAAAGAAATTATAGGTTCTAATTTTTTAGATTATAGCTTTTAAAACTTAGAATAAGTTGTGAACCTGTTTGCTACAACTTCTTAGAAGTTGTAGTTAATTAGTTGTGGTGTTTGATACCATAAGCTGTAAAATAACTTATTTTTGTGTAATTGTCCATAATACCCTTAGTAGTTATAGAATGATAATTTAAAAATTAATTAGTGTATATATATAAGTTTCAAGTATTATAAAAAAATTAATTAGAATATAGAGAGAGAGGAAGATGGCGAGAGAGAGGAAGAGATTTGAAAATGGAGATGGCGGTGGAGAAGAAAAAAGCATGATTGTGTAGACAAGAGAGTAATTCTTTGTTAAAAATAAGGGTAAAATTGTCACAGAAATATAATCATTTAAGCAGAAGTTGTAAAAGCTGGGGTATTCTAGCTTTGAAAAAGCCAGCTTCTACCCCTTCTAAAAGCTAGTAAAAGCTATAAGTTAGAATTCTATAAGTTAAAACAAACACTACATCCCAACTTTTTTGAAACTAGAAGCTAAAGGTTGCAACTTTTAAGCTGCAACAAACAGGCCCAATATAGCTCAAGATAAACCCCATCCTTACTCTCCCTACTACTTTTTAAGCCTGACTAAACAGGGTCATGTTCCAAAAGTTTCCTAGTTCTTGCCTCTTGTAATATGGCTGTAGAAGTATTTGACTTGAGAAGCTTAAACAGGTAGATCTGTGATATGGGGAATCACCTATGCTGTACGAAAATAGATGTCTCTTTTGTTAAACATATCAACCGGTCAGCCTAAGTTGTCGTCTTTTCTTGTTCTATTTTTCATCTGCCCAGTCCTTGTTTATCAGCTGTATAGTTGCATTAGGCATGTTGATGATGTAGGTACTAACATGTCCAAAATCTCCAAAGCTAGGAAGGCCGAAGAGCTCCCTAGTTGCAGCAAGCAACCCCTCAGAAGGCAGCGGGGCGTGTCTTAGCCAAAAGGTGAATCAAGAGCAGGGCAAGTCACCTAGAGGTATCCAGGCAAAGTCTGACAGAGGAGTTGCTGCTTCAAAGAAGCCAGCCAACTAGTCCCAATCTAAGCTTCAATCTCGAAAATGAGAGAGAGAGAGAGAGAGAGAGAGAGAGAGAGAGAGAGAGAGAGAGACGGTTGCTGCAACGGCGGAGGTGGGGCGAGGAAGGCGACGACGGGGGTGGGTGCGGCGGGGCTGGCGACGGCAAGGGGTCGGGCGACAAGGGGGAGGGGTGGGGCGGGGGGGCCGACGGCGAGAGCGGGAGCGGCGGTGGGGGGCGACGACGGCCTTGGGGGGGAGGGAGAGAGAGAGAGAGTGAGAGAAAAGAAAGAGAAAGTGAGTGAGAGAGAGAGAGACAGTGGGAGGGAAAATTCAGTGGGCGGGAGAGCGGGGGGGGGGGGGGGTGCTGCAAAAAATAAAGCTTACCTGTAAGAATTTTTCGGTAAATCACCTGATAATTTTTTTTTTATTTGATCACTAAATTTTAATTTTTTATAAAATAATAATAAAATTTTAAAATATTTTATAATGTGATCACTAAAATAATTTTTTAATGGTTCCTAGCCAAAATTAATGACATGACGATGATGTGACGCTGACGTGGCGATGATGTGGCCATTGGCACGTCAATAATTTTAGTGAGAAATTATTCAAAAATTATTTTAGCGATCATATTACAAAATATTTTAAAATTTTATTATTATTTTGTAAAAAATTAAAGTTTAGTGATTAAATTAAAAAAAATGTCAAAATGTTGTAACATTTGATGTGATTTATCCGAATTTTTATAAGGGATTCTGGACATGTAACATTATTCGGTGTTCTCTAACTGTCCACCAATCAATTGTCACATCGTTATATTATCAAAATAATATGTATCATTTAACAGTAATTATTTTAAATTAACAGCAAAAAAATTAATATTTTTTTTAAAAATTCATTCTTTAATTTACAGAAAAAAAATTCAACTCTTCTAGATGAAAGGATGACAAAAATGTTTTCAAATGAAGAGATAAATTTTTTCTTATAAATTATAAAATAAATTTTGAAAGAAAAATATTAAATTTTTTATCATTAATTTAAAATAACCGTTATTTGATGATGTGACAACTTTTGATTGGTTTGGAGATAGCAGATCTGAGCTCACTTTTATCCATCCCTCCACTGATATGGCAGCCCAATACTGTTTTCATCAAAATAGAAATGGCAACAAATATGTATCAAGTATTCTACTAGATATCTCTTTTCTTATACTCACATTCACAGTCATATTCATCTATTAATGTATTTAATTTTTTTAAAAAATATTACTCTAAGCACAAAGATCTTAATTCTAACAGTAACTTAATAAATTGGGTCTCAACAAATTATGTGATTTGATACTTGGATGAACTCAAATTAAGTCATGAAATTGCTCAGTATCGAAATTTGTTATATGATGATCAAAGTCTTGCCTATTGGAATTAAAATGACTAATGGTTGAATTTTTTGTCACTTTTGCCTTTTTAACTTAAAAAATGACCAACACTTGAAGCTCAAAGATCAATGGACCCAAATATAGTGCTTAGAGGTTGGTTGGCCGTTCGAATCATCCAATAGATTGCAAGGGGAATTATACTTTAATTTGTAAGTGCAAATATTAATTGGTTAAGACCAATCAACTTACATATGTATTAGTCATCTAATTTTATTTTATTTTCTTTTTTTTTTGGTCAAATAATAATAGTAAGAGTAAATTTCACACACCATGCTTAAGATTTGATTAAATTATACTGGTTACTCATTTATTTTTTAAAAATGTTATCTTGCCTTCACTTAGAATTAAAAAATATCTAAAGTGACCATTTTACCCTTATGCTGATACTAACCCAAGCACTCATTCTCTCCCCTCCATTTCCCATCCTTTCTTAGGGGGCGTTTGTTAAAATGAGCAAGATAAGGTGATATCAAGATAAGATTGAGATGCTTTCCGGATCAAGATATGGAATGATCAAGATAAGGCCGGGAAGCATTCCAAAATTTTTATCAGATTGTTTGTTAAATTTTTTAAAATCCACTGATAATTGTATTTTTTCTTTCCATGTGTTTGTTAATACATATGATAAGCACCAAGATAAGGGTTTTTTTACCAAAATATCCCTATTATCAAATTTATGATTAAAATAATATTTTATGATTAATATGAATTGTCAAAAAAATTAAGATTAAAATTAAAAATAATATTTTATTTTTCAAATTCATGTCCAAAAATAAATTTAAAAAGAGTTGAAAAGAGTTAAATAAAATATATATAGAGAGAAAAATTTAAATTTTAAAAATCAATGAAATGAATAATGTCATTTAAATTTTAAAAATTGTCGAAACATATAATAATTTAAAAATATATTAAAAAATATTAATTATAAGAGTTAAATAAATAAGGTTTTTTAATAAATTTAAATCTTTAAAATGCACTAAATGGCATTAATTATCTTACAAGGGGCAAATAAGTAATACAGCCTTATCTTGAAAGAGCAAGATAAATTTATCCGAGGGAGGAGGTCAGATAAATTTATCTTGAAAGGGGGAGATAAGAGGTCACGTGAGGCCTTTTTCGGAAATGGTCAGATAAGGTTAACAAACACGTTGGAAATACCAAACATCCGGAATGCTTCTCATATCTAACCTTTTCTCCCTCTTATCTTGGTTAACAAACACCCCCTTAGTAATTTGCTCTGAAACCAATGACAAGCTGACTAGTAATTTCTTGTATACTCTACTTTTGCTTTGATTTTCTTCTCTCATCCCCCCCTCCCCCTCCCCCTCCCCCTCCCCTCATCATTTCTTTCTCTCTTCCCTTGATGACGATGAAAGTCATTATTGAATAAATATTGTAAAAGCCCAAAAAGGTTTTTGGTCAGGCCATCGACAACAATGATAATGCCCTTTCTATTAGTAAGGTTGTCAAAAGGTATCGATCAAGGCGAAACTTGAGTTTGATTTCAGGGGCGCGCGTTAGCACTTTACTAATAAGATAGAAAAGGCTTTTCCTCACTTCGATAAGTTTCAAGGATGAATGCAAATAGCAAGGCGCTATGCTGTGTGAAGTGAGACTGGCTGCCCTAAGTTAAGTCTTTCCTTATTCATTAATGATCTTGCTCAGTAGGAGGGCTTTTCCCCTTCTGTGCAGCCACATTCATGGCTAAGCTTAATGTATGGATGGAGGAGCGAGGGGTTGGAGTTGGGCCAACCCGCGTAAACATCGAGATTTTCTTATTAAAATAGTTGAATTCTAGTCCTTTGATTGCATAATGAATATAGCTCCATGTCTTTCTTGTTTCACTAGATAGGACCAAATTCGCACATGTCCGTTTCGTTATTACAACCTGATTTGATAGTCTCTCTTTATATATAGATAGAGACAGAGAGATAGATAGCCATCTATCTCTCTCTATGTTTGTCTCTCTCTCTCTATTCCTTTTTTGTATACATATATGTCTTTATGGGTTTCAAGAGATGGCGTTTCTTTTTCTTTCGTCAATTGTCAATATTCTTTTTTTTTTTTTAATGTGTATACTTATGGGGTAAGGAGAGAATAGAGACATTTTTAAAATTTAAAAAGTTAATATAAGTTAAGTGAGAAGAAGTGATTTTGTGTCATGTAATATATGAAGTTAAAAGAAGTCAATAATATATTTTGAATGAGAATACTCAAAATGCAATTTAACTAAATCTCATACATGATGCATTAAATTTACTCTAATAATAAACCTTTCAAAGAATTAAATACACTTTATGAATAAATTTATTAGCATCCACAGCTAAACAGGACAAATTTCACATTATCAGCGCATTCCTATTTTTACAACTAAGGTAGTGATTAAAGATAGGTGATAAAGTTAGGGTTCAAATTTTAAGAGTATTATTTTTAATATTTTTTTAATTTAATTTGTTTCTCAATCATATAATTTATGAATTTAACGACATGAGAACAATCATATATACAAGACTTTAAATAAAAATTATACTTAAAAATAATAAATTACTAGATGCCATTCATACAAACCAACATATGTAAGGATACACTAATATAAAAACCAACATATGTTTTCTCTATTTTAATTAAAAAAAAAAGTTACGTTTTCTTTATTGTTTTCAAATTATTTTTAATTTTTTAAAATAATAAAAATACGTTTATTTTGTCTTTTTTAAAAATATAGTTTCAAAAATAAGAAAAAAAATTATAAAAGAAATCCAAAACAACAAAATGGTTGTTTTCAACTAAAATAATCTCTAAGTCCAAATCATGAAAAACACAATCCATTTTTCATGTTTTGACTCTAAAAAAGAAAAAGGGAAAAAAGAAAAGAAGAAATAAAAAGAAAAAAAAAATATTCTTAAATTTTAAAAAAAATTATATATTTATTTAAAATTAAAAAAATATAGTATATCTATATTATAATTAAAAATATAAAATAATATAATATATTACACATTATGTATAATAATATTTAATATAAATTATCACTAGATATCAATAATTTATTAATCAAATTTATTATTTTATTTTAATAGTAAAATTTTATTTAAAAGAATTAATTTATCATTTAATAATCAAATCTATTGAATAAAATATCATAAAATATTGTTTTTTAAATTTTAAAGTAAACATGTTTTTTAATTTTCTGTTTTAAGAAATAATTTTTTAAAATAACAAAAAAACACGTTTTTAATTTTTTAAAAACAAATTATCAAAAAGAAAAATAAAAATAAATTTAAAATTTAAAACTAAAACTAAAAAATGCAAAAGAATGCAATCTAATATTCTATTTTGTTATTTCTCCCTTTTCACATTATCAAAGCCTTCATATTTTGTCCTTACACTTTTTTTTGCACACTCACTTTCCAGAGCCCAAGAAAGTATTGGAGAATGAGGGTTCCAATACCCAATGTTCAAACAGCCCAACGTATCTTGATGTTCTCAACTAATCGCGCCCCCGCGCCGGGGGGGGGGGGGGGGGGGGATTGTTCTCTTTGTGGCAACCATGGGTTAGCTGTTTGAACATCTCTATCAATCTTTATGTGAAATGGTGAACTTATAGCTTTCAAGTGTGAGCACTAACAAGAAAAGAGTTATGCAAACAAAAATTAGCATTCCTTTATTTTTTGAAATATATGTGATGTAATATTTAAGAAATTAGGATTATTTGAAAAATAAGCGTTTTATTAAAAAAAAAAATTTGAAAAAAATTAGTATCTAAATAGCTCAAAAAATTGACTGAATCGACTGCAAGGAGTGCCTTAGAGCCGAGATGCAAAAGAAAAATAATATGGCTGTGATGAGTATTTCGAGACATGATTTATGACATCGAAAGAAATGAGATTGAAAACAGTTTTCAGTACAGTTAAAATGCAGCTGCCAATTAGGCGGCAATACCAAATTATTATAGATGACTTCTGAAAAGTCAACGGAAGCTTGATGGGGGTTTGGTTTTTCATAAGCAATAATCTTTTAGTGATTTCAGGAAGAAACAAAGAGATTTAGGGTCAAAACGAAGATTATGGCCTAAGTGCAATTTTCTGAAATTGCCAGAAGGTCAAAACGATAATTTCTTAGAATCTTCGGGGGTCAAATTGATGTTTTGGGACTTGAGGGTCTTATATGCAATATTGAAAAATTTAGAGGCTAAGTAAAAAGGGTCAAAAAGGTAAAGGCCAAAAGTTAAGGGGCCAAAGTGCAAAAAGCCAAAAGTTTGGCCAATGACTAGCACATGGCCGGTCGACCACGACCGATTTTGGCCACAGCGTTGCACAAGGGATGGTCGGGAAAACATCTTTTGTAAAGGCATGGGCCGACAACGGCCATTGGGTTGGCCAGAAAAACAAAACAAAAGCGACCCAAAGTTGGTCGGATTTTCGCACACTTGCAACTCGTTTTTGTGGTCAAATAAGGGTACCTCGAGGTTGATCCAGGGTAGGGTTATGCTCTAAGGGCCATGGGCTAGCCGAGCAAGGGCTTTTGAAGCATCAGATTGCCTATAAATAGGCGTCCATGGTGCCCAAGATTTTCAGAACTTTAAAGCTCAAATCGAGGGCTGTTTTGAATGAATTGAGAGTCAAAACCATGGGGTTTTTGTTTCCCATGGCTTGAAGATTCTTTCTATGCATTTTGAGATATTTTGGAAGGGGTTTGATGGCAATTCGAGGCTTCGCCGGAGATAGAGGCGGGCGACTGATCTGAGAGTTTGGTCGATAAATCGGAGGTCTTCCCGAACTCCTTTCGAGGCCCAAGTTATGCCATGTTGATCGACTAGAAGAGAGGGATTAAATGGCATCGGTTTCCAATTTTTCCAGTATACCGTGGCAAGGGAAGATGACCAGCGTGTGGCCTGCACGCGCTGGTCATCACACGCAGACCACACGCCAGCGGGTGAGGGCGCGTGGATGCTTGAAAAATTGTGCAAAAATGTCCCAAAAATTGAAAAAAATATTTTATGGAGGTTTGTGCAAAAAGTTTTAGTGTTTACCATCCGATGTCTTGATATTCGTACTGAATAACCTCGTTTTGAGTGAAAACACAGCACTCGGGTAAGTCCAATAATTTTCTCTTGATGTTAATAGGTTATTATGAATTGTTGTGGAAAGAAATTTGAGAAAATAGTCTCGATGATATTTATTAAGATTTTTAGAAGGCAAAATAGAAGAAAATGAAGGAAAATAGGAGGAATTGGAAAATAGAGATATTTAGTGATTATATATGCATTTTTTGATTGAGGTGATCAAGGAAAAGTGATTGGTGTAACTTTTGAGAGTTGACACGGAAATCAAGATCGGACACGCATATCGAGGCAAGTGCACGTTTTCGAGGTATTTTGAATCTCGTGAAATGGTGAGTTGTCCTATCTTATATGATATGATTGTTTATTATGCATAATATTTATGAAAGGTTTCATTGCTTATATATGCATGATATTTATGAAAGATATGATTCATTTTGTCATATTGTATGGAAAAGTCATGATATTTGCATGCCACGATATTATTGTCATATTGATATTTCTGCATGGGAATGGGATGTCACCCTAAGAGTGTAGTTGTAATTCTGCAAGGATAATTGATGGAACAACGTTAGGCTTATCCTACAGAGGTTCAGGATTTTGCCTAGAGTTCCGTGTCGGGATTAGGCCTAGGAAGTTACACTAGAGCAAGTGTTTGTGCATCATGCATTCACGTATCATGTTTTTAAACCCTTACTATAAGTTTCATCTTCTAATGGGTTATGCCCCTGAAACATTCAATGTTCCAGTTAGGATTTGCAGTTATGGCAGAAGAATGATTAATGACATGGCCAATGGGTCTAGCGAATTATTCGGGTATATGCTCATTCGTGAGGATTCAGGACATATTCTTAGAAGATTGTACTACATTGATGATCATATATAACTGTTATGATTTGATGTATTTTTTAGGCATCATTAGTTTTTATCTAAGGTGCTCAGTTGTTATATCTTGATGATAAGTCTCCATGTATTTAAGTATTTGAAGATATAATGGTACAGATTCTTATTTTATGATTAAAGTGGATTTTGATTTTGTACCATATCAGGTTTCGATTTTAACCTTCCGCATTTATGATGATTTCTTATTTTGACTTATTGATTCTTGTTTAGTATTCTTGTTTGTAGGGAAATGATTTATATTGAAAAAAAAAATATTCTCAAAATTTTTTAAGTTATTTAATGTTCGAAAAAGTGAGGCGTTACATGTGAGATGTGTTTCTATTGGTTTAATACTGATATTTATGAATTCATAATTTGTTCTACCGTTGCTATTATGTAAACATCTTTAGACATGTGACCTATAGATATGATGTTGCCATGCCACGAAAAGTGAAAATTTGAAAAAAAAAAAACACATTATTTAATTAAAATATTTTCATTTACTTTATAGAAATTTAAAAAATCTTGTGATCTAATTATTCGATATCAAATGCAGAATAACTGTATTAGAGTGTGGGCAAAATTTCCTACACAAACTATAACCCTTAGACCAAGAAAATAACAGAAAACTCTTCTCCAAAATGATTATAACACCCCCACAAAACAATGATAAAGGTAGTGATTCCTCAAAATTGAAAAATATAGGTGAGAAAATACTAGAAAGATGGTATGTTACAATAGGTCTATTGTTATTAAGAGATAGAACTGAGCATGAATGGCAAGGGGCATTAGAGAATATGGGTCAAGAAGAAGATCAGTGCTCAAAGATCTTCGCTTTGAGCTACAAATATTTACCTTCAAAGTTGAAACTATGTTTTTCATGCTTTGGCCTATTTCTAGAGGAGTATGAGATTTGTGTATTCAAAATAATTAATTTATGGGCAGCTAAGGAATTTCTACGTGGCTGTGGAGTAAGAGCGATTGAGGATGCGGGGGCAAGATTACCTATAGCATGTACTTGATAGAAACCTTATTTAAGTAGTTGGGAGGACGTTTAATGGGACTGTGAGTCAGATCCATATATCTTCCATGAGCTTTGTATTAGGGAGGCTAGGGAGATAAACTCTTTTAACACCATTAGTGAGGTACTTGCTGTCCGCCTTTTTCTTCCCGCAAATGTACGGAATCTGTAACGGCCCGCCTCCCGGAGCCCCCGTGCACCAAGAGGATCCGTGAGAGGGTCATTACTAAAATGATACCGAACAAAACTTTATTAAAATCATATTCTTTTTATCATTTCACATCTCATAATTCTTCTTACAAAATCATTCATCACTTGGCCCCACCTGGGCTTACATAACATACGACGATCTTAAAACGTAAACATTGACTTTGACAAAGGCACAATAATACCCAGGATCTAGTTTCGGGAGAGCTCTGCACTTGCTACCATGACACGTCGAACTGAACCCGACCCTGATGAACGTACCTGGAATGATGTAAAACAACATGAGTCGCGAGACTCAGCAAGCTCATGAAAGAAAGGCTGAAGGTTAAAGGTATGACTCTTCCCTTGACACCCCATGCAACCCATGCCAATGCAATCACGCCATGTCATGAGCTATACGTACTTTACTTCTACATGCATAACATAAAATTAACTGCACATAAGGAGCCAGGGGCCCACATAAGTCACACATTGGCACCCAGGTCCTGCATACAAACCTGTCGTAGCCTAACATAGGCTACCATATCATCATTCTCTTAGACCAGCCTTTTCCTGACACGGTCGGCTTTTCCTGACATTCAACCATTTTCTTTTTCTTGATACTCGTTACATGCTCTTCCTGATACCCATCATACTCTCATACATTCTTCATGTCATACATCACATAATCATATACTTCCGCGATCTTGGTCTTCCCTCGGGCCAACCCCGAGCTAATATCTAAGCCGAGCCGAAGCTCCCTCGGGCCAACCCCGAGCTAATATCTAAGCCGAGCCGAAGCTCACATGAGTCGGTTCTCCCGACACCTGGCACGGTACTCCCGTCCAGAATAACAGTAACATTAGAACCATGCAATGCAACACATAAGAAATGCAAGGGCCTCTGTAGCATAAACATGATGACAAGGCCCCCATAAACCAAGCATCAGGCCCTGCTACGCCCACACATAGGAATTCACACATGCGACATGTTCTAAATGCATATGCTTACCTAGGATACCCAAATTGGCTCTTAGACCAACTGGGTCATGTAAATGCTCATACATCCCATCACACACAAAGCATGTCCTCTCGTGAATGCAACCCAGCCCCCTGTAGCACACACATCATGATATGCACAAGCCAAGGCGGGAATCTGGAGTACCAGCTCTTCTGGCCCGTCTAGCGCTTATCGTAACAGCCGATGACTGGCGCCCATACATCCAGCCATCAACTGCCACGACCCACGGTCGACAGTCAGTGGCTTTGTACCCATACCCTTAGACACACTTACTGACAACATCCAACTTATACACTTCCAACTTAACATTTATTAAACCATTCCCATGACATCTCATGCACTTGTAACATAACCATTAATACATCATGCCTGATTTCATTTCTTCTAATTTTCATAAAACCATCTCAACATGCAAAACAAACTCTTATCATATTTCTATAATCTAAACCATATCATTTTCTAAGAACCTAGCCCCAACGGGTTCGGCATCATTCCCAAGGGAAGCGGAGCGGTACGAAGCTCCGTGATGGACAGAAAGAATGACACCAAATCATCTCTATTTAACTCTTTCCATTAACAATAATCTCATTAAATAAATAAAAGTCGTAGGGTGGTACCACGCGGATTATCATTATTAGTGCGTGGAACCGAATCATGGTGAGGGAGGGAATAGAATATAAGAAACCCCGAAGACTTTCACGGAAAATAAATAACGCGAGGATAGGGTTAGGAGCTTGCCTGTAGATGGTCGATCGTAGCTTCTCTCATACTCCCGTTACGAAGTAAAACCTTTAACATAAAATAATAAGTTTACGACCTATTTTAATCAAATCTAACCGTATAAAATTCATGATTTAAACATATAACACTCATATAAATTTTACCCACTTACCTGACTAATTTAATCACGAAATAATCTCAAGATTCATGAATTTCTTCCCCAAATTTCTCTTTTTCCTCCCTTTTCTCGCGCTGCCCGAGCTCCCTCTTCTCGTCCTTCTTTCGCGGCTGCTTCAATTGAAGCCTTTAATGGCTTCCAACCCAAGATTGCAATATATATATATCAAACTCAAGTGGCTTTTAAGCCACAAAAAGGTAATGGCCAAGACAAGGCCACGTACACACACACACACATATATATATATATTAATTAATTAGTTTAATTTATTTTGATTTAATTCTCTCTTTTATTATTATTATTTTTATTATTTCTATTATTATTATTTTTGCCACTATATGTTATTTTATTGTTTTCATTAATACTTTCAATTAATTTAATTAATCACCTTAATTTCCTATTTCTTTAAAATATCGTAAATGAATACTTCTCAAAAATTTTTAAATATTCTAAAATATCCTCAAACACCCAAATTAATTATTTTTTTTCTTATCTCCAAATTTTTGGGATACTACAGAATCGCAACAAGTAATATAATGATGAATCAAGTATCGTTCCCACGAGGATTAGCTTTTAATCCCTACTTTAACCACTATTAACTTTGATAAGCCACACACAATTAAAAGAATAATCAATAGAAGTTTTATATAAGTTAAAACTAACTCACCAAAAAGAAAACACAAAATGACTCTTTAGGTTTTAAATCTAGAAATCTAATGCGCTAGGGTTCATGAATCCACCGTAGTTCTATATTTGGTTTAATCTTTCAGTGATCGGGTTTCATAATTCTTGCTTTGAGAAGAAAATCAATGATCCTAAGTTAATCAAAAGCCTCTCTCGATGGTCAATCAAATCTATGCTCACATATGAGATTAATTATCTCTAATTAATCTACAAATACACAAACATGCATTTATCCACAATGATCATCAAAATAAGATTTCACAAGGCATAACAGTATCTCTACCTATTATCGAACCCTATGTCATTTATTATCAAGTGCTCATCTATATTGAATCTCTCGAAAGCAATATAAATCACAAATACGTTCTAATGGCAGCCAAGCATCAAAACGGAAGTAGTGCATAATAAACGATCAACTCAAAAGACAAGAATAAAATAAAACCCAAGTACTTTCAATTAAACCATCATTGAACTAGGTTTCATCAATCACCCTAGTCACAAAGTACTTAGCCTAACATAGTTTCAACCAAAGAAAAAGTAATAAAAACGGAGTTCATGATGTTGCAAAGAATAAAGAACAGAAAAATAAAACCAAAATCGAAGATCTTCAAGAGAATCCTCTTTTTGCCTTGACTTGCCGTCTTCTCTTCTTCTCCCCCCAAAAAGACTCCTCAATCTCCCACAAATAAGCCTTTATATAGCCCTCTTTAGGTTATCAAAGTCCTTCACCTTGAAAGAGTCTATTTTCCTTTTATTTGGATTAAAACGGGCTTAAAACGGCATTGTCTCGAAACTTTGAACCCTACCGCGGTCCTACCGCGGTATGCTTGTTGCTACAGACCCGTGAGCTCCAGAAAATAATTCCTAAAGCGGTCTTACAGCGGTATGCATACCGCTATAAGACCGTGAGCTCCAGAAAATAACTCTTTTAGCGGTGCTATAGCGGTATGCATGCCGCTATAAGCCCGCTAGTCTTCTTCTTTGGCCTCTTGCTTTATCATCTTCAACTTCTTTATTCTCGATACTCTTTTGCTTCTTTTCCATTCGAAACCCGACCATGCTTCCAAACTTCATTTCACTCCCATCATGCACCAAAATCACTCTTTTTGCTCTATATTCGCTTTAACACATGCTCCTCACCTACATAGCCATATATAGAACCAAATCAAGTAGAAATCATGCTCATTGAATGTAAAAATGCTAAGTTTATAGACCAAAATAAGTGTATAAAGGACACTTATCACTTGCTTACGCTCATTACCTTTGAGCACATCGAGTCACTATCCATCAAAGTAATCTTGGCAACTATGCCTCCATAAATTATCAAATTTAAGAAAAAACCAGGTTAAAAGTCTTTTTATTAGACACTTAAGGTGTGTTTGATTGCATTATCTAGAATTTAATTCTAGATAATATTGGCTAGAAAATAAAAACCATCTCACCCCCTTGGAAAATGAATTCTATGGAAAAAAGCTTTAAATGCTTGTACCTTACATATTTTTCCATAGAAAAATTAAGAGTGTGTTTGATTGCACATATTTTCTATGAAAAATATGTAATTATTACACATTTTCTATGGAAAACAATCAAACACTCTTTATTTTTCTATGGAAAAATATGCATGGTACAAGCATTTAAAGCTTCTTTCCATGGAATTCATTTTCCAAGGAGGTGAGGTGGTTTTTATTTTCTAGGCAATATTACCTAGAATTAAATTCTAGGTAATGTAATCAAACACACCCTAAGAGTGTTTGATTGTTTTCTATAGAAAATATATAATTATTACATATTTTTTTATAGAAAATATGTGCAATCAAACACCCCCTTAAAATCTCTTCAAGTGCAAAGTGTAATGGTAGACAAGATGCCCAAGTCTTTTCTACATGAAGTTGGCAATTCTAAACACTTGCATTATCTCCCATCTCATGAAGGCAAGATTTTCAAGTCTTAAAATGTCACAAAGTCATCCTTCTTAATTTTGTAGGGGAAATGAAGCTACTATGACATATTCTTTTACCTCTTTTTATTGGGATCCCTCTGTATGTGAGGTCAACTTGAATATGTTTCATCGAATTGAAATTTCTTTACCAAACTTTCAAACCTTTGCCTGCCAAAGTTTATGAGGCCGATTGGTTACACAAACTTGATTGTTTGAGAACATTGACAGTCTTTATACAATTGAGGAGGATATCATTGAGATATTGTTAGGTGCAACTCCCTTCTCACAAAGCCTAGAAGTATTGAACTTATTATCCTTGCATTGCAAAATCAAAATCTTATGCACTTGTGATAGGGTCTATCGAAGTAAGATCAATATTGGATCTGTATCAATATGTAAACCGTCGTAAGCTACTTCTGTGGCTAACCTTGGTCGATTTTCTTTAGCATGATAAACTTCCCCGTTACCTTATAGGGCTTACCCTCTGGAACACAAAACTAGGATTAGACCCAATGATTACTTTGAAGAAATTACCTATACTTAAGATCCTTGCATTAGGCTTGGATTCATACTACGAGAAGGAGTTGATTTGTTCTGGAGAAACTAACAACTTTCCTAAACTAGAAGTATTGAAAATTGAGTTACAATTTCTAAGGGAGTTCTTAGTTGAGGAAGAGGGAAGGCCAAAACTCAAGGGTCTAATCCTCATTAACTGCTATGCGAGTTCAGCTATAAATAGAGTTCTTGCTTCCCTCTTCATTAATTTTTAAGAAATATTATATTAAGCACAAAGATTCTCAATTCTAACAATTAATTAATAAAATGTATGTCTCAGTAATTATGCAATTTGATATATTGTAGAATAGAAATTAGGTCACGAAATTGCTCAGCAACAAAATCTATTACATAAACAAAGTCTTGCGTGTAGGAATTAAAATGAGTAGTAGTTGAAATTTCTGTAATATATTTTTGAACTTCAGAAAAGACTAACAATTGAAATTCATTGTATGAAAATCATCTCTTGAACTTAGTCACCTGCTCAAGCACTTTCCTATTAAGAAAAAGTTAAACCATCAAATTGTATGAATTTTAACCATGTCATGCTACCTTGCTACCATGCCAATCCACCTCATACAACTTTACATTTTGGGCATTCACTACATTTTGGTTACCACAATGAATTAAGGTTGTACATACACTTTTGAGGCTAATAATGGCCTCTAAACTTGGGGGAAAAAATAAGTCGAGCAACTTCTACATTATATTGATTTCATTGTACAATATACATCACAACAAAATCAGATAAAAAAAAAAAAACGAGCCTACACTCATTTTATAACTATAGCCATTCTTATGCATGTATATTTAGATGAATAGAGGGAAGGGCAGTGAAAAAAACTTGCCGCCAAAGATGATGAATGTGGTTATGTCACTGGTCAAGTTGGGTTCTGAGTTTTGAGTTTGGGTTCTTGTTTCTAGATACGACCAAGATTCTCGGTGCAAATCAAGGCCTATTCGGGAAATTGAGTTGGGACTTCAAAGCTTCATCTTATTTGATTTTTACCTGGTAACAACATTTTGCAGTTCTATACACATCTATGGTGAACGCTAAAATCACTCTAGAAAGCATCAATAAAACCTTGATGGTGCTATGACAAGCTTGCTGTCACTGTAGGAAAAATCTTTTTGATTAAACTAGATACTTTTGACAAGTTGTGAAGCTTGATTTAAGCTTATTTTTTGTAAAAGGAGTGAATGAGCTTAATTTAAGCTGCATGTCTGCAGATAGGAGTTGGTAGAGTTGGTAATATGTCTGAAAGTCTTGGATGTAATCTCTATAAGTATGGTTTTGAATCAAATGAAATGAACTCTTCCAGCCTTTGTGTTTTGTTTTTCTCTATGTCAAAACCAACATTTGGTATCAGAGCCCTCTGATCTTAGAGGGGCTGTGAGAGAAAGAGAGAAAACTAGTAAGGTCCTTCATCCTTTAGAAAATCGAAACACAGATCCTCTTTGCAAAAAATTCCAGAAGTGAAACCATGGCAGCCAACAGTCTTTCCATTTCACTACCACCACAATTTGCAGGAGAGAACTACCAAATCTGGAGTGTTAAAATGGCAGCCTATTTAAAGGCATATGACTTGTGGGAAGTGGTCGAGACAGGTAGGGATCCACCGCCATTGCCAGACAATCCAACCATAGCTCAAGTGAAGCATCATAGTGAGCAAGTGGCTAAGAAATTTAAGGCTCTGTCATGCATTCATCAAGCAGTCTCAGAGAGCACGTTCACAAGAATTATGGCTTGTGAAACAGCTAAAGAAGCCTGGGACAAATTGAAAGAGGAGTTCCAAGGAACTGACAAGAATAAGCAGATGTAGCTGCTAAACTTGAGAAGAGAGTTTGAAACTCTCAAAATGAAAGATTCTGAATCTGTAAAGGAATACATGAATAGAGTAGTGAAGGTAGTGAATCAGATTAGGCTGCTTGGAGATGAGTTTCCAGAATCAAGGATAGTGGAGAAGGTTCTTGTCACTCTTCCTGAGAGATTTGAATAAAAAATCTCTTCATTGGAGGATTCCAAAGACCTTTCAAAAATAACTCTCTCAGAGTTAGCTAATGCTCTTCAAGGAGTTGAACAAAGAAGAGCTCTAAGGCAAGAAGAGGCTTCTGAAGGTGCATTTAGGGCTGCTCATAAAGGAGGAATGCAGTCCAATAAAGGGGAGAGGAAGCAAGCCAGTGATAGAAAAGAGAAGAAAGAATCAGAAGGAAGCAAGGGAAAAGGAAGAAGAAAATATCCTCCATGCTCACATTGCAAGGGAACTAGTCATGCTGAGAGATATTGCTGGTACAGACCAGGAATTCAGTGTAGATCTTGCAAACAATTTGGTCACATGGAAAAAGTTTGTAAGAACAAAACTCAGCAGCAGCAACAACAGAGCCAACAAGCTCAAGTAGCTGAAAGCCAACAACAACAAGAAGAAGAGCAACTTTTTGTTGCCTGTTGTAACAACAAATTTAATACAAATGTTTGGTTGGTAGACAGTGGATGCACGCATCATATGAGTTCAAATTCAACAGCATTCAAGGAGTTGGATAGGTCTTACGTGTCCTTTGTTAAAATTGGCAATGGTGAGTTGGTGGATGTTAAAGGCAAAGGAACAGTAGCAGTGGAGACAAAATCAGGTACTAAATTCATTCCTGATGTTCTTTTTGTACCCGAAATATATCAGAGTTTGCTTAGTGTGGGTCAACTGCTGGAAAAAAATTATACTCTATTGTTCAAAGATAAATCATGCACTATCATTGATCCTGTTGGCTGTGAACTTATCACAGTAAAAATGAAAGATAAAAGTTTTCCATTAGATTGGAAAACGACAAAAATGCATGCGTTTACTGGTGTTGTTGATGAATCTGTCCTATGGCATAAAAGATTTGGTCATTTCAATTATGCTTCACTTAAACACATGCATCAAGAAGGTTTAGCTATAAATATGCCTACAATTCATGAATGTGCTGGTGTGTGTGAGGTGTGTCAGTTAGGCAAGCAAAGCAAGTTGCCCTTTTCAATTAATAAAGCCTGGAGAGCAATTGAAAAATTGCAATTGATTCATACTGATGTTTGTGGTCCTATGAGGACACCTTCTCTGAGTGGCAGCAGGTACTTCATTCTTTTCATAGATGACTTTTCAAGGATGTGCTGAGTTTTTTTTCTAAAAGAGAAGTTAGAAGTTGCTGCTGTGTTTGTGAAATTCAAAGCATTAGTGGAGAATCAGAGTGGCAGTAAGATTAAAGTGTTGAGATCGGATAATGGAACCGAATACACCTCCAACAAATTCAATCAATTTTGTGAGGAAGCTGGTATTCATCATCAACTTACAGTTAGCTACTCTCCTCAACAAAATGGTGTGAGTGAGAGAAAGAATAGAACTATTACGGAGATGGCAAGATGCTTGTTGTTTGAAAAAAAACTTCCCAAGGAGTTTTGGGCAGAGACAGTCAACACCTCTGTGTACCTCTTGAACAAGCTTCCAACTAAGGCACTTAAAGGAAAAACTCCATTTGAAGTTTGGAATGGAGTTAAGCCAAATGTGGAGCATCTCAGAATTTTTGGTTGTCTATGGTTATTCTCTTGTTCCAGAGGTAAAGAGGGACAAGTTAGATCAAAAGGCAATTCCTGGTGTCTTCTTGGGATATAGCAGCAATGCCAAGGGTTATAGAATTTATGATGTTCAGACAAGGAAGGTTATCACCAGCAGAAATGTGAAATTTGATGAGTTTGGAGCCTGGAATTGGGATAAAAATGTTGTTGAAACTTCACAGCAGATTCTTTTTGAAGGGAGTTCTCCCAATGAACAAGATGCAACTATAATTCAAGAGGAATTAAGTTCTGATGAAGAGTTTTCAGTGAGAGGAGACAGATCACTTGCTGACATTTATGTGAGATGCAATGTTGCAGAAATTGAACCCAATAGCTTTCATGAAGCAATTAATTCAAGTGAATGAAAGAAGACCATGGAAGAAGAACTGAAGATGATTGAGAAAAATCAAACATGGCAGTTGGTGGAGAGGCCAAAACACAAGAAAGTTATTGGAGTTAAATGAGTGTATAGAACCAAACTGAATTCAGATGGCTCTATTAACAAGCTTAAAGCTAGATTGGTGGTGAAAGGCTACTCTCAACAATTTGGAGTGGATTTCTCAGATACTTTTGCACTAGTGGCAAGGTATGATACTACTAGATTTTTGCTTGCTTTAGCTGCTCAAAGAAACTGGAAAATATTCCAATTAGATGTAAAATCTGCTTTTCTAAATGGCTATTTGGAGGAGGAGATCTTTGTTGAACAACCTGAAGGATTTGTTGTTAAAAGGCAAGAAGATAAAGTATATCTGCTCAAGAAAGCTTTATATGGCTTAAAGCAGGCCCCAAGGGCTTGGTACAGCAGAATCAATGATTACCTCTTGAAGTTGGGGTTCAACAAGAGCAATAGTGAAGCAACTTTGTATGTGAAACAGGAAGATAAAGAAACTTTGATAGTTTCCTTATATGTTGATGATCTCTTGGTGACAGGAAGTTGCATCACTTTAGTACAAAAATTCAAGAAGCAAATGTGTGAGATGTTTGAGATGATTGACTTAGGAGTTATGACTTATTTCCTTGGCATGGAAATTCATCAAAGCCAACAAGGAATTTTCATTTGCCAAAGGAAATATGCTAGAGAAGTTCTTAAGAAGTTTGGAATGTTGAATTGTAAACCTATTAGCACTTCTTTGGCAGTAAATGAAAAATTACTTAAAGAAGATGGAGCTGAAAAAGTTGATGAGGGAATCTATAGGAGTATGATAGGTTGTTTGTTGTATTTAACGGCAACAAGGCCAGATATTATGTTTGCAGCAAGCTTATTATCCAGGTTCATGTCGGCACCAAGTGAGGTGCATTTAAGAGCTGCAAAAGGGCTGTTGAGGTATGTGAAAGCAACTGAAGATCATGGAGTTTGGTTCAGAAAAGCTTTGGAATTAAAATTGGTTGGCTACACTGATAGTGACTGGGCAGGCTCAAATGAAGATATGAAGAGCACTTCTGGTTTCATATTCCTAATTGGTTCGGGTGTGTTCAGTTGGAGCTCAAGGAAGCAAGATACTGTGGCGCAATCCACAGCCGAAGCTGAGTATATTGCAGCTGCAGCAACAGTAAATCAAGCTATTTGGTTAAGAAAGTTATTGATTGACTTAAAGCAAGAACAGAAGAACTCTACTAAGATTTATTGTGATAACAAGTCAGCAGTTGCAATTGCTAAGAATCCAGTCTTTCATGGAAAAACCAAGCATATAAAAATCAAATATCATTTCATAAGAGAGGCAGAGAAGGAGAAAGAAGTTGATCTGATACATTGCAGCTCTGAAGTTCAAATGGCTGATATACTGACCAAGGCACTACCAAGAACCAGATTTGAACAGGTAAGATTGATGCTTGGAGTTAGCAGCAAACTTGCCAAGGAGGAGTGATGGTGCTGTGACAAGCTTGCTGTCACTATAGGAAAAATCTTTTTGATTAAACTAGATACTTTTGACAAGTTGTGAAGCTTGATTTAAGCTTATTTTTTGTAAAAAGAGTGAATGAGCTTAATTTAAGCTGCATGTCTGCAGATAGGAGTTGGTAGAGTTGGTAATATGTCTGAAAGTCTTGGATGTAATCTCTATAAGTATGGTTTTGAATCAAATGAAATGAGCTCTTCCAGCCTTTGTGTTCTGTTTTTCTCTACGTCAAAACCAACAAACCTTCTAAAGGCCTAAGTGGCAATTTGTAAGGATTGCACTACAGTAGCACAAATTTATGACAAGATCATAGGCCAAAGAGGAAGACTAAGGCTAGCATAGGACACTAGTGACATGTGATTTAAACAAAAGTCATAAAATGAAGGCTAACATAGGCACACTACTTTTATATTTTAAACACACCTCACCAATCACTACTATACAAACCTTTGCCAGATCAAGTGAAAAACAAGAAGAAAAATTAACTAACATGTAAAGAAACAAATAATAAGTTTTAAATGATGAAAATAGACCTGAGAGAAAGGGGATAACATTGTAAACAATCGTAACAAGATGAAACTGAAGCATATTTGCATTTAATATTTCGATCAATTCGAACAAATCTATACTGCAATAGCCCCACCATTGCCCTGTAGAGGGTGTACACAATATGCATGACTAGGGAGGCCAAGTTACTAGCATTTCACACATTAGGCCATCTTGAGGGTTTGGTTCACTAAGTAACAACCCAATGCTCGTCAACATAGTCGAAATGTTCAAAGATGGTTGCCATGCACCCTGCTTGGATTGGAATTTGACCGTTGTCATAGATGACCAATGAAAAGGAACAAAAATAATCATATAGTTGCCCATGAAATATATATGTAAGAAAATAACTACCCTGCTGATTGGTTAAATCGTTTTTCCTCTCAAACTCTCGTATTTGGCAGTTTAAACCAAGGGAGGCTGCACAAGAATCACACATGAAGAAGGCTGGCCAGTGGCCACTTGCACCGAGAGTAAAAAATAATAATATAAACAATAAAATTACTTTTTTTTTTCTTAACAATTTGCGTTTTCAGATGAACTGATGGTTAAAAATTTGCAATCTAACTCCCTGATCTCAAATTAGGCAACTTTGGCAATTTCTAGGCAGCAAAGTCAAATGAAGTGTTCAAATTTATATCGGAGAGAAAAGTAAAAAAGTTTTAGGTAGTTGACTATGCTCACAGCTTGGTTCATCTTCAACTGGGTGTATACTCCATGGCATAAGATTTCATTGCCGTTCTATGAATATTTCGATGATGGTTTTGGTGATTCCTTGCTATTTCAGATAGCCCAGCCATGCCAACTTAACTTGCAAAATTTACTAAAGGGATCTCACTTACGCAAAGTTTCATGAACAAAACTCTATTAATCCTCTCTAGGATTGCATGAAACATTAACATGATATTTGTTAAATAAAATGTTCTAAATGCAGTTTCAAAAGGATATGGAGCTAGAAATTGTTAAAAATTGGCACAAATGAACATTGTAGTATGTCATATTAAGGTTAAATTTTAAATGAATGAATGAGAAATTAATTGAAATGTGATGGCCTCTTTTTATATATAATATATGTGATAATATATATTATTTTAAAAATAAAAGAAAAGAAAAGGCAAGTACGCATTATACATATGTGAATCATGAGAGAGCAAGTGTAAGTGTTGGTGGCTGATTGCTCGCACTATACGAGACACATGTGAAATCGAAATGTGAGCAGCTGCTGGATTTCATTATATATATATATATATATATATTATTATAAATAATATATATATATATTTCTTATTTCTTCTTTTTCCTTTCTTTCTTGGCACCAATCTACTGTCCCGCAACCATACGTGCTACGCCTTGGGGGTGTCTTCCTTTCTTTCTCCTCCTATAAATAGTGTTTCCTCCTTTGAAAAATTACAACGCATATCTCACAACTCTCAACACAAAATTTTTCGAAAACTTTCTCATACTCGCCCGCTCTAATAGTGTATGTTCTCAATTTTGGTAGTGTTTAGCTAGTATTGGAGTTGTTACATTTTGAAACTTGTGCTAACTTCACATCCCACCCTGGCCGACTGAAGGGGTAGGGTGGTGAGGCAATTGCCTAGGACCCCAATCCCTTTAATTTAATAAATAATTATTTTAATTTTATAATTAAATTAAAATTAATAAATTTTTAATTTTTCATTAAGGGATTGGACCCTTAAATTAATGATGACTTAGGGTCCCCTAAGCCCTTGAGCCGGTCCTGCATCCCACCGATTGTTATACCTGAGAAATATATAGCAACCAACCTCTAACGCATTTGGTGAGGTGACAAATCTGTTTTAACATAACTATGTGTCACATAGACTTTGATTTTTCCATCTATGTACTGATCTAGTTTACTTTCATATACTGTTGTTCATTTATTTTTCTTTACACGATATTTGTGAATAGTCAAAGCTTTCTTGTCCCAAAAAAAGGTGAAGCGCTCACTTCAGGCGTCCTCACACCTGGCCTGATAGAATGTGAGGGGGTTAATCATGGTGACTCAGCCAGACACAGTAGCTAGACCAGTGCTCACTGCGCACAAGGAGCCCCCCTCATTTTGAGAGATTACTCTCACATTGCCGCTGGCGAGACTCGATCTTTGTTCTTGTCCCAAACTTCACTTGCCTCTAGCTGTGACCAGATGAGCTGCCCATGCGGGTAATCAAAGCTTTCTTTCAATTGGAAGAAGTGGAAGGTGGCCAAACCATGATGCAATATTATATTGAGAAGGCGGGCAGCCAACCTTACTGCTTATGCTTTCTGCCAAACGCGTTTCACGTGTAAGGAAGACTTATAAATTAGTCTCTTCAACTCATTTATTGACCATCTCAAATCATCTCATTTGATCTAAGCTTCTCAACTGTAGAGAGAGAAAAATAAAGAGTTAGAGAAAAATAGTAATTTATTTTATTTTCAAGAGATTATTTTATTGTTATCTTCTTGTGATCTAGAAAAAAAGTTGTAACTCATATTATTTCTCATAGTGAATTCTTCTATCTTTATCCATGATTTTTACTTTAATTTTACTACAAGAAAATCATAATTTAGTGACAGGATTTGTGATGGGGGCCCATCCGTCACTAATTTGTGATAGATTTAGTGACGGAAATCTGTCATAAAAATATTTTAGTGACGACTTACCTGTCATAAAATTTAGTGACGGATTTAGTGACGAAACATTCTGATAGACTGCATCACTGTAGCTGCTTCGTGTTCGCTCATTCGCTATGCAGTTAGCTATACTTATACTCAATACTGGATGTTTTGATCTGATTTACGCACCCAAAAAAAAAAAAAAAATACTGAATCTGCATCGTTACTTGCTTGCCATTTTTGCTATTCATTATGTGAAATTTGCATTAAATAAAAAAAAAAAAGGCAATGGCAGAGATCATCTTTGTTTTTATTTTGGCTAACGAGAGATCATCTCCATTGATTATCTTTATTTTATTTATTAAAAAGTCAACTTGATGTAATTTGATAATTTCAAAATCTTAATTCCCTTTCTCAATTATGTGAGATGTTGATTGAAACGAAAAAGTGATGTAATTATTTTTTAATTGATAGATTGATTTGTTTAATATTAATTTTTCTAATTTCTATAGTAACAATAGAATGAGCTTTTACAAGGATAAAATTTATTAAAATATCACTTTACAATAAAATAGAGAATGACTTTCTAGCAAACTTCATGATTATTTACATTGAGAGAGAAATTATTCTTGATATTGATACAAATGTATTAATTGACAAATTTGATCTTTTGAAAAATTATATGTTATAGATTTAAATAATTTTATAAGGTATTTTTATTACACATTTTTAGTATTTTTTTAACTTAATAAATTATATAAAACATGAATATAAAATTCGTTAAACTCTTGTTTTTATTTTTTTATTTTTTTTATTGATGAAATTCACGGTTGGAAATTTTTTTTAAAGCCGTTCCATGTAAAAAATCCTAAGTGCGGCCCCTGCGTGACACGTGCGGAAACCCAGAGATGGGAGGGTGGATTAGGATCAGTATAGTGATGAGGTGGAAACGCGCGTGACAGTGTGGCTCACGTCAACACATTCGGCTGAGTGTGATTTGGCTGAGGTGCACAAAACCAACGTTGTTTTGGAGGGCAAATACGTCAATTTGCCCTCCAGAGTCTTCTTTTCCGTTGGAAAATTTATATCTGTAGTCAAGTAAATTGCTTTGAATCATATTTGATGTACAATATTTTTATTACATCTAGAACTACATAAGGGAGTATTATGATCAAAATATCCATCATCTTAATGCGTCTCACGCACTTCTATGTACCTCATGGAGGACATTTTTGTCTTTAGTACACCTTTGTGTAGCCTAAAGTATACACAAAGGTGTACCAATAATATTATTCAATTGATTTTCACACCTCACACTCCCCATTAAATCCTATAATACTTTTAAAATACATATTTTATTTCTAACAGCTCACAACCCACTCTTTTTTTCTCTCTCGTACCATATATACACACAAATACATACATATATATATACACGTTATTACTGACGTCATTGCTGGGTCGACCGCCATGGCCGACTCACACACACTCTTTCTTTTTTTCTTTGTGCGATGGTCGCAAGGTAGGTCGATAATGACAATCGACCCACATACTCGCTCTTTATCCCCTGAATACACACACATACATACAAACACACATATAAATATATATATATATATATTTATATTTACAAACACATACCGCATGTTCGTGGCCATGGGTTTGCAGTTAGGGAATGTGTGTTTTTTTTTTTATATATATATTTTAATTAAATTTTTTTATGATAATAAATAAATAATAAAATAAAAAATTAAAAAAATAATGCAAATAAATAAATTTTTTTAAATATCTATATTTTAAGTAATTATAAATTAAGTAATTTTATATAGGTGTGTTTGTGTGTGTATGTAAATTAACTAATTTTATATATATATATAGGTGTGTTTGTGTGAGTATATAATGAATACTAATTTTAAATTTTTATTTGTAAATTAATTAATTTATAATTACTTAAAATGTAGATATTTAAAAAGAATTTATTTATTTATATTATTTTTTAATTTTTTATTTGTATTATTTATTTATTATAATAAAAAAATTAATTTAAAAAAAATAACATCCCCTACTGCCAGCAATTGGGGAACGCCCATGGTTGCGACCATGCGCTGTGTGTAAATATATATATATATATATGTGTGTGTGTGCGTGTGTGTCCATGGCTGCGATCATGCGTTGTGTGTGTGTAAATATATATATATGTGTGTGTGTCTATGGTCGCGATCATGCGTGTGTGTAAATATATATATATATATATGTGTGTGTGTGTTTGTGTGTATTCGGGGGGACACAGAGAGAGAGAGAGAGAGTAGGCTGTCATTGCCAACCACTTCGCAGCCATCGCACAGAGAAAGAAAGAGAGAGTGTGTGGCTCTGCGGCCATGGTTGACCAGTAATGACGTGTGTGTGTATATATGTGTGTGTGGGGGTGGGGGGGGGGGGGATTGTGAGGGGTAAAATAAGCATTTTAAAAGTATTGTAAGATTTGATGGAAGCATGGGCTATGAAGAACAATTTACTGCGCTGCAAATAAAATTTCCCTGTCCGTTAATTTGGAGGGCAAATTGACGCATTTGCCCTTCAAAATCACACTGCATTCGGCTGCCCTCAAAAACATCTTCGCCGCTACAAAAAGTTAAAACCCATTGAGAACAGCTAAACCAATTTTTAAATTGTGGGATTGATTTTTAAGTAATAGTTAATTTTTTAAATTGTGGGATTGATTTTTAAATTGTGGGATTGATTCATTTTCAAAGAGAATGAAGTCTTGGTCTTGTGGCCTTCGTTAAAAATTCCGGGAACTTGCTGGTGGGCTTCTTGGAAGTTGTTCTCCCTATTTCTTCTTCTAGCCGATTGAAGGTTGTTGCTGCCGAGAAATCTAACATGGCAGAAATCCTAATTTCAGGAGTTGTCCAAAAACTTGCTGATATAGCAGGTAATCTAATAGCAAAAGAAGGCTCTCGCTTGTCTGAGTTGAAAGAAAACATTGTTTGGATTGGAGATGAGATGAGGTGTGTTAAATCTTTCTTGGAAGATGTTGATGCAGTAGAGTCAGAAAGCAGAGGATTGGCTGACTTCATCAGGAGCATTTGGGATCTTGCTTATGATTTGGAGGATATCGTGGATGCGTACTTCCCTAAGCTATCACCACTTAGAAGGAATGACTGGAAGGGGCGTCTTGGTTGGTTTTTGAGAGCTAAAACTGTTCGTGACTTTGCGGTGGAGATTGAAGAAATAAGACGAAGGGTTGAGGATATCAATCGCAGGAGACAGACTTATCAAGTCCAAGATGCAATTGGCCTTGCTGGAAGAGAGGTATGGGATCCAAGAAGAACTTTTCCTCACAATGACGAAGTAAATGTTGTTGGTATGGACGAACACATTGAGGAATTGGTGGCCGAAGTGTCGGATGAAGATTTAGAGCATCGTGTGATCTCAATTACAGGTATGGCCGGTCTGGGCAAGACAACACTGGCCAAAAAGGTATATAATTCTGTTCGACAAAGATTTCGGTGTTCAGCTTGGATTTATGTCTCTCAACAACCAAACCCAAATGAACTTTTACATGATATAGCACGACAAATTGGCTTGACTAGAGAGAAGTGCAGGCACAACTTAGTTGGGAACTTATTCGAGATTTTAAGCCAAAAAAGGTTTGTGATAGTAATTGATGATATATGGCAGATTGACCCATGGAATGATTTAAAAAATGGCATTCCTGTTAATTCCATAAATGGAAGTAGAATAATCATCACTTCCCGATACAAATATATAGGTGTACAAATTGGTGGGCAACATTTTTTACATGAATTGCAACCCTTAGACCAAGAAAAGAGTAAAGAGCTCTTCTTCAAAATGGTTACGGCTGCCCCACAAGACGATGATGAAGATGGTGATTCCTCACAATTGAAAAACATTGGTAAAAAAATACTTTAAGAGATGTGGCGGTGTGCCGCTTGCGATAGTTGTCGTAGCAGGTCTATTGTTATCAAGAGAGAGAAACATACACTCTTGGAAAGGGGTATTAAAGAGTATAGGTAAAGATGAAGACCAATGCTCAAAGATCTTTGCTTTGAGTTACAAAGATTTACCTCTAATGTTGAAACAATGTTTTTTATACTTTGGTCTATTCCAGAGGATCACAAAATTTGTACATTCCAACTAATCAATTTATGGGCAGCTGAAGGATTTATACATGGCAGTGGAGGAAGGACAGTTGAGGATGTGGGGCAAGATTACCTAAATCACTTAGTTGGTAGAAATCTAATTCAAGTTGTTGATAGGAGGTTCAACAGGACAATTAGATTTTGTCGTGTTCACGATATCTTGCAAGACCTCTGCATTAGGAAGGCTAGGGAGATGAACTTTTTTAACACTCTCAACGATGTAGCCTCTTGTGCAGATTGCCTTGCACCACGCAGAGTCGCAACCTTTTTTCAAAGTGATGCTGGCAACTATGCATCTCCAAATTATCAAACTCCAAAGCTTCGGGCTTTCTTATGTTTCGATTATTTGACAAGTGATAGTGGGAAGCAGGTTAAGCTTTGTCTTAGAAGTTTCAAATCTCTTCGGGTGCTAATAATATGGCACTACTCTCCGCAGATAGCTCTTATGAATGAAATTGCGAAGTTAATACACCTGTCTCACCTTCTTTTGGGAGGGCATATTGTGGAGCTTCCTTACGGCATAAGCAATTTGAAAAATTTGCTCACCTTGGATCTACGTGGATGCCTCGAAGTCATCATCCCTGATGTCATCTGGAAAATGAAGCAACTTAGACATATTCTATTACCTTTTGAATGTCGGGCTCCTTCAGTTTGTGGGGTCAAGTTGGATGGCCATAGGGGCCATCCGTTTGAAGTTTCTTTACCAAACCTACAGACCTTCTTTGGATTGCCTGTCAAAATTTTCGAGGCCAATTGGTTGAACAAACTTGATAGTTTGAGAAGACTGAAAGCCTATTTTACAACTGAGCATATCATTGAGGTATTGTCAAGTGCGAACTCCCTGTCACAGAGGCTAGAAGAATTGCACTTATCATCGCTATGCCATACAAAATATACTTATATGGCTCAGGGATTATTTACTGAATTTAGATCAACATTGGATCTGTCTAAATATGTAAGCCTTGGTAAGTTACTCGTGTGCCGGAGCCCCATGGTTGATTTTCCACGACATGATAAACTGCCAACATGCCTCACAGAGCTTATCCTTGAGTACACTATGCTGGAAATGGACCCAATGGTGACTTTGAAGAAACTACCTAGACTTAAGATCCTTATACTTGGATTTCAATCATACTTTGGGAAGAAGATGGTATGCTCTGGAGAAGCTGACAGCTTTCCTCAACTCAAAGTATTGAAAATTGATGCATTTAATCTAGAGGAGTTTGTAGCTGAGGAAGGAGCAATGCCCAAACTCAAGAACTTTACCCTCACTCACTGCATACCGAGAATGAGAGTTCCAGATAGAATCAGAAATAAAATCATGATTGCCCCAGTAATAATAGGTAACATTTGTTGTGTTTCGTTTGTGTTCTTTTGATTATGGATATGTTTGTCCAATTCATTAGTTTACTGTTTTAATTTGTTTCATGTACTTGGAAATTATGCATTTTCCTCTAAAATATGGGGCTGGCTTTGTTACATGCACACATGTAAACTCCATCAGAAAACACCTTGGTTGCAGAGGGGGCACCTGGTTATCCATGTGATCCGTGACTTCATTTTGGAAGGTATAAGTCCTTACCCAATTCTTTTACTCTTTCAATTATGCTTTCAAGAAAACAACTTAGAATAGATATTCCCCTAACTACTTTCATATCATGGATGATGGGCTTCATATGTGGTGATAATGCCATAATTTGATTGAATTTGTGACCTCTCACAGGTTAAAGCACCATCTAAAGGATTAATACACGGACTCTTGATCTTCGGATTGCTTGCTCCTCAATCTATTCTTGCGACATGATGTCTTTCGGTTGATTGCTTCCCGTTATTGGTATCTTCAAAGTCATCAATAGTCAATTAGTTGTGTATCCATAATTTAAAATAAAATATAAAATATTGATTGTAACACTCTTCTCCTCCAGCATTTAAAAAAAGTTTTGAATTCTTCATGAATTTTTGAAGTTTGCTATAACTACTGTTAATGAGTATGACAAAAGAACTTGCTATTGCTTCATGGCTTGCACAATTAACAATACAATTTAATAGCATAAATCATAATCTAAAATTAAAGTAAAGGAGGAAAGTTTAATGCATAATCGATAAAATTAAAAATTAAGTTTAAAATTAATGATAAACTGAAAGTCTTGCCTGTTGGAATTAAAATGGCTAATAGTTGAGTTTTTTGTCACTTGCCTTTTAACTTTGGAAATGATTAACACTTGAAGCCCAAAGACCAATGGACCCAAATAGTTTGAATTATGGGAGAAGATTACAAGTGGAGTCATACTTTAATTTTAAGCACAAATATTAATTGGTCAAGACCAAACACCTTAACGTGATGTGTATTAGTCATCTAATTTTATTTTCTTTCTTTTTATTTTTTGGTCAAATAATAATAACAAGAGTAAATTTCGTCATTAAGATTTGATTAAATTATATCAATTATTTATTTATTTTTTAAAAATGCCATCTTGCCTTCCTTTAGTATTTAAAAATATCTAAAGAGACCATTTTACCTTTGTGCTTATACTAACCCAAGCACACTTTCTCTCCCCCATTTCCCATCCATTCTTAGAAATTTGCTCTAAAACTGGCGACAAGCTGATTAGTAGTTTCTTTTGTACTCTACTTTCTCTTTGACTTTCTTTTCTCATCTCTCTCTTATCATCTCTTTCTCACTTTCCTGTTTGATGACGATTAAAGTCATTGTTGAATAGATATCGTGAAAACCCAAAAGAGTTTTTGATAAAGTCATTGACGATGATGATAACGGTGATTTGATAATATATAAGTCTATCTCTTTATATATATATAAATATGTATTTGTCTATTTATCTCTTGTCTCCATCTCTAGGTTTCAATTGAAACTCATATTAAATGGATTCCAATCAGAAGACAATAGGATTTCTTCTTTACTGTTAACGATTGGCAAAGAGGAAGATACCCATCTATCTCTCTCTATGTTTGTCTCACCCTTTATATGTCCTTTTTTATATACATATCTCTCTTTATGAGTTTCAAGAAATGGAATTTCTCTTTGTCATCAATTGTGCACACTCAATAAGAAGAAGAAATCCCCCTTCTTTATCTTTCTCTCTCCTTCTCTATCTTGTTAATTTCTTTCGATTTCAATCAAAATCTAGAGCAATAAGGAGAAACCCCATCTTTTTTTTCTCTCTCTCTCATTTCAACACATACGTGGTTGAGGGAAACAATGGCCACTGACCATCCCAATATTCTTTTTTTTTTAATTTGTGTATAATTATTGTGTATGGAGAGAATAGAGACATTTTTGAAATTTAAAAAAATTAATATTAGTTAAGTAACAACAAGGGATTTAGTGTTATGTAATATATAAAGTTAAAAGAAGTCAATAATATATTTAAAATGAGAATATTCAATACAATTTAACAAAATCTCATACATGATGCATTAAATTTACCCTAATAATAATCGTTTCAAGGAATTACACACACTTTATGAATAAATCTATTAGTGTCCACAGCTAAATGGGACAAATTTCATACTATCACTGCATTCCTATCTTTACAATTAAGGTAGTGATTAATGATAAGTGATAAAATTAGGGTTGGAATTGTAAGAGTACTATTTTTAATATTTTTTTGATTTAATTTGTTTCTCAATCATATAATTTATGAATTTAACTATATGAGACCAATTATATATACAAGACTTTAAATAAAAAATTCTACTTAAAAATAATAAATTATTAGATGCCATTCATACGAACAAACATGTAAGGATACACTAGTAATTAATGTAACTACCCTATCAGACAATTTAAAAAATTTCACCCAGCAAACTATATATATTGCTGAAATTTCTCTATTTTAATTAAAAAATAATATTCTATTTTGTTATTTCTCACTTTTGCCTTTTCACATTATCAAAGCCTTCCTATTTTGTTCATCCACTTTGCACACTCACTTTCCAGAGCCCAAGAAAGTATTGGAAAATGAAGGGTTCCAATACCCAATGCTAATTAGGGATTTTAGTACACTTACAATTCTACATATCTTGATGTCCGCGGCAAATCCCGGCGCGGGGGGTGGGGTGGGGAGTGAGAGAGAGAGAGAGAGAGAAGAATTGTTTCTTTCTTTTTTTCTTTGTGGCCTGCGATGAGTTAGCCCTTTGAACATCTCTATCAATCTTAAGCTGAAATGGTGAAGCTATAGTCTTCAAGTGAGCAATAACAAAAGAGTTATGTAAAAAAAATAATAGCATTCCTTTTCTTTTTGAAATATATGCGAGATATGTTAGGATTGGTTTAGCATTGAGATTTATGAGTTCCTGATTTGTTCTACCATTGCTATTATGCAAACATTTTTAGACATGTGAACTATGGATGTGATGTTGCTACGCCATGGTAAGTGAAAATTTGGAGAAAAAAAACAAGAAAAAGACATTGTGTAATCAAAATATTTTCATTTATTTTATAAAAATTAAAAAAATCTCATATTCTGATTATTCGATACCTAATGCAAAAAAATTGTATTAAAATCGATCGATAGTGATCAGACACCGATCGATAATCTATGACTAGGGATCAATCAGTCGACAACGATCCTCGACTCGGTCGACGATTCGCTCCAAGGTCACATATGGTCAACACGCCACCTCATTGGGTTGAACCCGGGACCTCTGCACCTGCACATGAAAACACAACCACTCGTGCCTACCATCACTTTCAGCATGTGTATCCACCTCATTAAATTTAAAACAATCCCAACACATTTCCAGAAAATTGCATTTAGACCCATAACTTCTAAAAATTATCACACACTTAATAATAACTCTTATAGTCCGAATTTTCAACAATTACTTGTCCATCTCTTTAATACAAAAATAAATTAATATTTCATTTAAATCCATAAATATTCAATAATCACCACCAAATACAATAATTAATAATTATTAATTATTTTTAATTTAAATTAATAATTATTAACTGTTCCCGAATTATCGAAATGTTACAGAAAAAAATCTACCCTTGCACAACATTTTGCAGTTCTATACACATCTATGATTGATGCTAAAATCATTCTAGAAAGCATCAATAAAAGCTTCCAGAGGGGTAAGTGGCAATTTGTAAGAATTACACTACACTATCACAAATTTATGACAAGATAATAGACCAAAGAGGAAAACAAAGGGTAGCATAGGACACTAGTGAAGATAGACCTCGGAGAAGGGGGATAACATTGAAAACAATCATAACAAGATGAATCTGAAGCACATTTGCATTTAATATTTTGATCAATGTGAACAACTATACTGCAATAGCCCCACCATTGCTCTGTAGAGAGTGTACACAATATGCATAACGAGGAAAGCCAAGTTACTAGAATTTCCAGTAATGACATTGCAAAATGCAATACATTTGCAAGCCTAGCTTAAGCTTTTAACCATCTCATTAAACATTTTCTCTATGTTATGTTGGTCAAAAAATCCTACAAAATTTCTTAGTTACAAACCATCCTCAAAGTTAGAGACCACATGAGCATTGACACCTAATTTGGGGATTTTTGACTTTCAAGCTCGAGTTTTCCACTTCCCTACCAAGTGTTTCTGCCCAAGCAATAATTTAGACCTTAAACATCCATCGCTTTCTTCCTTGCTATTCTCACTGTCCAAAACAATCATAGCTTCAGATGATGGTGACCCTACCTCCTGCTCATTGATCACTCCGGCAAATTTCTCTTCATCATATCGCATAAGTTGCTAGTTTGCGTCAATTTTGCAGTCATTGAGTGCAGAAAGAGAATCAGGGTTTGGATAAATAATGCATTTATTGCTCCCTAGCAGATAACCTGAAGAATAGGGTAGAAGCTTGTCTGCAATCCTGCCATTGTTCTTACTAAGAGCATCTCCAATGTATAACATCAAATTAGACACCATTTTAGTGTCAAAAAGGAATTTACACCAAATTTTTCAACACCAAATTTGTTTTCACTCCAATATGCTAAACACCAAATTGGTGCAAAAAACATCTTCAAAGAATATTCAATAAATAATTGTTTAACCAATATATTTTCTATAACTTTTTTTCTATTTTCATCATGTATTTTTAATTTAAGTTAATGGGAATGTTATTTTTTTATTATATTATTGAGTTTTTGCATTAAGAATATTATCTTTCTATCAAGTAATTATTGAAATAATAATTTTTAATATACATAAACAAAGTTAGTTCATTTTATATTAATATGGTATTTATAATATATATTAAAAATTTTAAAATATATTTAATATTATAATCATCTTATAGATCTCAATAAAATATTTCCAACAATATATATTCTCTATAATAATTTAATTTGTATTTTTAATTATTAATTAAAATATACAAATATAATAAAAGTAATAAAGGATATAAAGAGAATAATTTGTTTTGAAGTTATATCAAAAGGGTCAAAATTGAAAATAAAACAAAAAAGTAAATTTGCTGCTGATGAATAATATAACTCATCAACACCAAATTTGATGTTATACTATTCACTCAACTCTAAATTTAGTATTTGAAATTTGTGCCCCAACACCAATATGGTGTATTCATTAGAGCTTGTTTTGACACCATTTTGGTGTATTCAATGCTCTAACCTTCATGCTACAGTCATTTGCCACATCACCATAATATGGTCTCAACAGTAACTTGGTTGATTCTGAAGAAAGTATACTGGGGGTTGGAGACATATTTTCCTTTTTATCATTTTCCTGACCTTGGGAAGCGCCTAAAAGCCCGCAAGACAGCTTCCAAACCTTGCTTCTTGCATTTTGCACCATTGTTGAGCTCAGCTCTGATTCTGCGAGTCCAATCTCTTTTGGGTCATTCTTGAGTGTGGAAGGTCCCATTTGAGATAGTTGCATTGGACTAGGAGGAAATGAATAGTTGAGGCATGGAATGTAGTTTCACTTTAATCAAGGGCGGATCCAGCAACTTGGGGTAGGCTAAGAGTGGGTTGAATTTGATTTAGACTGGATTTTATCTTTAAAATTTTCATTTTGTTGTGGGTTGTCCTGGGCTTAAGTCCAGGGCAACTCATACATGGATTCGTCTCTGACTTTAATATTAACATTTATTTGGGCGAACTTATCAAATTTTAGTGAAAGATTCTAGCCATTCTAGCTTGAAGACGAACTACTATTCACATTATCATTTATTGATTCACTATCACCATCATGACGAGGTTGTTTCTCATTTTGGCAACTATCTGGTGGGACTCTAGAGCACTCTGTAGACATCATGACAATATTTAGGGAGTTAAACAAGGATGTGTGGTGGGTAGGCACCGAATTCTCCTCAGCATCATATCTTGTCTCTGGAAAACCCAAGGATTCAAGTGATAATTTCTGTTTTGTCCACCTTCGATTCTCATGATTCTGAAAGTACTCATCCAAGCTCGATTTGGATTCTGCTTTTGGCCTTTTATCTTCTTTTCGGTTGTGCTTGAGATGATGAATAGGTGTTCCGTTGACTTTTTCTTCTGGTTCCTTCTCACGAAATAACCCAAAAGACTCCAAGGACAACTTTCAGTTGCTCCCATATGGCTTTCTGTAACTTAGAGAACACTCGTCAAGTTCAGTCTTCATGGGATCCAACCCTTTAGCTTCCATCTACAGTTACATACTACCAATTTAAAGTAAAAAGTATCATAAATTAAGTTAGATCCCAACAAATAAGAGCTAATACGTACCATCTTTTCATCTAATCGAGCTTGAAAGCATTCATTGGAACTATCATGCCCACTTACTCCAGCCCTGGCACATTTCTGTGTCATCGATCGTGTCTTCTGATCAAAGGCTTGTCTGTTATATTTGTACTCCCTGATCTGCACATTAATACAAACAAGCACAGAATCAGATAGGTCTTTGATGGGATAGCTAATTGCTCCAACAATGTCATGCTATTTGTACATGGGGGAGTTTCACAGGTGGGATATTATCGCGATAAATTGATGATATTTTGGATCTAAATTAGAGCAATTTCTAGTGCTAAATTGGATCTAAATTGAAATGTGGAGACTGAAGGCGGGAAATGTCGAAAATCGGCCAAACCCCTTATTCTTTGCTCTACTCAAACTTGTTAGAATTGTATAACAATGTCACCGATACCCAAGATGAGGGTGAATTAGGTTATTTAACAATTTGATTGAACTTTGAGAATATTTTTGATAAAAAATAAGATTTTGATGCTTGTAAGAGAATTGCTAGAAGCTATAAGTAAAATAAGAACAAAAACAAGAAAAATACATGCGATATATAGTGGTTCGATTTAAACTATGGTTAATCCACTACTTTAACTCTTCACTAAGGACTTTTCAATCAATCTATTATAATCCTCTTATCTCTCCGAATAAGCTATCTAGCACCAAGGTAGGAATTTACAATCTCTTACTTAAATAAGCAAGTCCTCTAGCAACAACCTAAGTATTATAACCTCTTACTTAAACAAGCAAGTCCTCTAGCAACAAGATAAGAAATACAACCTCCTACAATCAATATAGGGCCTCTAGCAATCTTGCTAGGAAAATCAAGAATGATACAAAAGAGATGATCTAAAAGTATACACCCTTAGTTACAATAGATCTCTCAAAATAAACAAAGGTTTGAACAAAATAATACAAATGATAATCAAAGTCTTTAGAGAAAAAAATGAAGAACAAATGAAACAATTAATCTCTTGAAATAATAAACACTTGAAAGCTTGAAATCAATCCTCATGGTTGTTTTGATTCATCCATTTGCTCTCTTTTTATAGAGCTTCACAAGCTCTTTCAAGAATATAGCCGTTGGTAGAAGGTGGAGCGAATTGGAATAGTGGAGAAACTAGCCGTTAGAGGTACAGAGCTTCAATCTGTCGACATATACAAAAATGCATTTTGTTGATCGCCCGATGGGAAGAAATTTATTGATAGTACTGTAGCAATGTAGAAAAAAACTATAGCAACCAAAAATTATTGTAGCAATCATCAAAAAATTAATTTGAAACTTTTCCTCTACTTCAAAATTTTTAAAAGAATTTTTTATACAATATTTTTAGTCAAATAAAAATATAATATTTCAAATGTCACTAAAACATTTATCACAAGATTTTTTACATTAGAATGTCTGATGAAATTAATTTTAATTTTAGTGTTTAATAGATCATATAAAAGTAATTTAGAGCACCAATATAATAGCTATTGACAAAATAATTTCATCATCAAAATGCAATTGATTTTTATCATTAAAATTATATGAAAGGCAAAATAATCAATATATCAAGGACATACATTTTGTCAGTTGATAGGTTCCTAGAACCGATTGACGAATGGTCTTTTGCCTTGAAAAACTTTAGTTTTATTTTGACCAACAATTCAAAACTAATTTTTAAAAATCATTTAGCAGATTTCATCATAATGCTTATTTGTGCAAATCTCCATGTATAAGAATATAGTTTGATTGATCATGATGAGAAAATACATAAAATCATTTTTTCATTCCATGTTAAATTAATTTTTGTTTGACTTAGAATTCAAAACCAATTGTTGTTTTTCATCATCAAAACTAATCACAAGAGTAAAACATCAAAACCAACCGACCATCAGCGAAGCCACCGTTCTCCACTGGCAACACATAAAGTGGGACAAGAAAGCTGCAAGAGGCGAGGCGGTGGCAAGGGTGGTTGCTGGAGGGGAAAAGGAGAGAAAGGAGAGAAGAGAGGGGAAAGGAGAAGAAATGAGAGAGAGAGAGATTTTAGTCAGCCTACACATGGGCAAAATGGTCATTCACTACTCACTTGTAAATGTCCCCCTATACAAATAGCTTTAGGGAAATTCTATGTAAAACCCGAAAAATTACTCTTCATAACCCACGTCCCATCAAATTTTTTTATAATTTTAGTATACCTGTTTTACCCCCATAACCCATAGCCAACCCTCTCCGATCACCTCTCACCGTCCACCATCACCTCGCATCTCTCTTTCTCTCCCGCACCATATACAGACATACACACACAAACACATACACACACACACACATATATATATATATACAGCAAGACACATACATATAAATATATATACTGAGTCCATACATATAAATATATATATTGGGTCGGCCATGGCCGACCCCTCCCCCCACACACACATATATATACACTCACACACCTATATAAATATATATATATACACACAACATCCAACCCAGCGCGCGCGCACACACACACCTATACACTTACACACCTATATAAACATATATATACACACTTACACACACACACACATATATATATAGACAAGTTCCATGGCAGTCGCGGCCATGGAAACCCCCACACCTCGCGGTGCGGGAGTTTCTACAACCCCCGCACCGCGAGGTGCAGGGGTTTCTGAACTCCCCGCACCTCACGGTGTAGGGATTTCTTAAATCTCCGCACCTCAAGGTGCAGAGAATTAAGCCTTCCCCAACTGCTAGTAGTCGGGGAAGGCTGGTTTAATTTTTTTATTTTAACTAAATTTGTTTTATTATAGAATTTACACCCAAAATGTAGTAGCTACAGGTTCTAAACAATACCAAAAAACACACCCAAAATTGCCTGAAGATGCTTCAATTTTAGCATTTGTAAAACAACGTTGTGCTTTCAGTTGCTTTGTTTTGATGTTTGTTCTTTTCCTCTAAAGAAGTCGATATGTAATGATTCCTAATGCCAGACAGCAACGGTTAAAGACTACCCGGACAAGGTGACGGTAATCTTTTTCCAATGTTTCTTTGGCACAATCCAGTGTGCAATTTTCTCCATCATTGCGGAAAGAAATCCAAGTTCTTGGACACTGTAACCTGGCTTGGAGACGACTGCTGTTGTGTTTGCAGTAAGAAAACCATGAAAAACACCTCCTCCTTAATTGCTTCGAAACAAGTTCCCCGACTACTAGCAGTCAGGGAAAGCTTAATTCTCCGCACCTTGAGGTGCGGAGATTTAAGAAATCCCTGCACCATGAGGTGCGGGGAGTTCAGAAACCCCCGCACCTCGCGGTGCTGGGGTTGTAGAAACTCCCGCACCACAAGGTGCGGGGGTTTCCATGGTCGTGGCCATGGAACTTGTCTATATATATATAAGTGTGTGTAAGTGTGTATATATATGTTTATATAGGTGTATGAGTGTATAGGTGTGTGTGTGTGCTAGGTTGGATGTTGTGTGTGTGTATATATATATTTATATAGGTGTGTGAGTGTATATATAGGTGTGTGAATATATATGTGTGTGTGTGTGGGGAGGGGTCAGCCATGGTCGACCCAGTATATATATTTATTTGTATGGACTCAGTATATATATTTATATGTATGTGTCTTGCTGTATATATATATATATATGTGTGTGTGTGTGTGTGTTTGTGTGTATGTGTGTATACGGTGCGGGAGAAAAAGAGAGATGCGAGGTGATGGCGGACGATGAGAGATGATCGGAGAAGAGGGTTGGCTGTGGGTTATGGGGGTAAAATAGGTATATTAAAATTATAAAAAATTTTGATGAGATGTAGGTTATGAAGAGTAATTTTTCGAGTTCTAAATAGAATTTCCCATAGCTTTATCCTTAATCCATGCAGACTTACTGCTTCACACATTAGGCCATCTTCAGGGTTTGGTTCACTAAGTAACAACCCAATGCTCATCAACACAGTCGAAATGTTCAAAGATGGTTGTTATGCACCCTGCTTGGATTGAAATTTGATCGTTGTCATAGATGACCAATGAAAAGGAACAAAAAAATAATATAGTTGCCCATGAAATATGTAAGAAAATTACAACCCTGGTGATTGGTTAAAACGTTTTTCCGCTCAAACTCTCATATTTAGTAGTCTAAACCAAGGAAGGCTGCACAACAATCACACGTGAAGGCTGGCCAGTGGCCACTTGTACCGAGAGTAAAAAATAATAATATAAATAATAAAATTACTTTTTTTTCTTAGCAATTTGCATTTTCAAATGAACTAATGGTTAAAAATTTGCAATCTGACTCCCTGATTTCAAATAAGGCAACTTTGGCAATTTCTGGGCAGCTAAATCAAATCAAAGTGTTCAAATTTATAAGGGAGAGAAAAGTAAAAAAGTTTTTGGTAGTTGACTATGCTCACAGCTTGGTTCATCTTCAGCTGGGTGTATACTCCGTGGCATAAATTTTCATTGTCATTCTATAAATATTTCAATAATTATTTTGGTGATTTCTTGCTATTTCAAGTAGCTCACTTGTGACGCCCCGGCTCCACCAACGGGTGCCACCATAATCTACATTACATTTTGGGCCCGTACCGAAGGACGATTATGCCTCTGTCAATATAAATCTTTAAAATAATATGGGCGCTCTGGGTAGGGTCCAAGGTTCGTCGCCTTCGATCGGACAAGAGCTTCAGAGTTAATTGCGAGGACAGCGGAAACTCACCCGAGCCTCGTGCCTGATTAGGCCCTTGGAGTATAAATCCAATTTCAAACAAATTATATCAACAAGCCCAATAAATTACTTCAACCACAAAATATAATTAAATATATCTCAGTTTTCGGTCGTAGCCGACAGGTACAAGTTCCCTACCTTATTGGGTTTACTCATAGTGTGAACCTTAACTTGGTTTCGATTTACTTCAGGTTAAGCCATATCCGACACTTATAGTTATCACACAGTAGTTATATTACATTTTTAACATTAGGGGTTAACCCACACCTCACGGTTAACGGTCGCTGTCAACTGGCAGCTCATCTATCAGCACCGTCTTTCCTTTCTCGCATCCCAAGCCACCTGTTGAGTTAGTGAGAAAATACAAAGGTGAGTCTTGGGGATTCAGTAAGGGTAATATGAGTTGTAGTAAATTAAAATGCATAACAATTATAGAATAATGTGAAGTGCATCATGCATGTAGGACTGTCCATCTCACCCTACTTCGAATTTTGGTGGCCTCACTAATTTCACTTAAGAGTCCATCTCGAGACTCAAATGGCCCAAATCTACAACCCCATGCCTAGACACTTCTCCCACAGCCTAATACAAGTCATGCCATAATAAATTTACACACAAAACATATTAAACCTTACCATGCGTTAATCTCGTGCTGCGCGTTGGTTACACGTTCTAATTTCTTATACAATTGTAAAATAAAAATAATTTAATTAAACATGCAATCAATTTTAATTATCGCCGATATACTGCTAATTAATTTAGCTAAACATGCGAATGATTCATAAATAATATTATTAAATAAATTTAAAATATTTTTATACCTCACATATAAATACGGGTAGAATTTCGACGCGTTAAAAATTTCAACGATTAACAGTGAGAACACTATTATTTATAGGCGTAAGGTGAAGAGGAATCGACGAAAGAAAAATTGGCTGCCAAGGAGTCTCCCACATGCTGTCACGTGGCAGCAAGGAAGAAGGGTGGGTGGCGCATGGCCACCCACGTGGTGCGGCCTTGGGCGCACAGCTGGGCCCCTGGCTGCGTGGCCGCGTGCGGCCTTGGGCGCCGCCGACGCCCAGCTGTTACACCAGTTATGCCAACTTAACTTGCAAAATTTACACGGGGGATCTCGCTTATGCAAAGCTTCATGAACAAAACTCTATTAATCCTCACCATTGCATGAAGCATTAGCATGATACTTGTTAAATAGAATGTTCTAAGTGCAATTTCAAAAGGACATGGAAGTAGAAATAAAGTTGTATGAATTTGAAGAGAATAAAAAATTGCCCAAATCCAACGGAAGGAAATGCATTCTTAAAGCTTATGCATGTACTGATGAAATTAAGAAAAAACTAATAATGGCCTGTAAAAATAAGAGAATAGCTTTGGACACCTCAATTATGGAAGGCTTCAATGAACAAAATTTAGAAAATTCTCTCTAAGTCAGCACACTGCCCACACCCCCCGTCGACAGCAGGTGCACAAAATCGCACTCCGCGGGCCCGGGGGCGTGGGGGGGGGGGGGGGGTGTTGCTTTGTAACTACTAAACTATTTGTATTCATATATTATTATAAACAATCCCAAACAAGGAATTCATCATGAATTTGAGAGAAAATCAAGAATATTGTGAACTCAAACAGAAGCGAATATGTTCTTAAAGCTATTGTAAGCTCTAACTTAATAAAAAAAAAAAACTAAGAATAGTAATCAAAATCACAGCATCGAACCCCACATTTCTCAAAAATTCACCTTAGGAGGAAGGTTGAGAATGTCGAGACAAATCCGGCCTCTAGTGTCGATATTCGGGTAATAGATTTGCAAAGGTCACAATTGGAGGCTGAAAGGGGTACCTACAACCACCATCAACCCCAAAGTCCACTTAAATTGTCACCCAAATAAAGCGAAAATCGACTAAACATAAATAATTCTCGAATATAAATCACTTCCAAACCATACCTTTTAAGTATCTGAATCTTAATCTTGAAAATTCCCTTTCCATAAATAGTTCCTGTGGGACTTTCAATCTCTTATTTCATGAAAACAGAACCAAAAGAGAAATAAAAATAAGAAAACGTTGTAATTTTGAACATTGAATGAAAAGGGCAACTTACCGGCATTGATGGAGAAGAAAGATACGGCGAAAGATAGAGAGATTGGAGTCGATAGAGAGAAGCGGAATGGGAGCGCCTGGAGGTGGGTCGGTGAGAAAAAGCTTGAGCTCCTTATGCATTCTTAGAGCATCTCCAAAGGAGAATGCTATTTTGAAGTGCTAAATTACTTATTTATAACTTTAAATAGTGTTATAGTACTTTTAAAAAATAAATCTACTCTAATGGCAGGTGCCAAAATAAGGATATCATTTAATATTTCAATATTTTTTTATCAAATTTTAAATTCAAATAATCAATATTTTATAATAAAAGTTAAAATAAAGCAGTTGAAAATGATGGTTGGAATCTGCATCTCTTCTGTTTTCTCTCCAAGAGTTGTAAAATGGCACCCCAAGAGAGTTGTTGTCATTTTACAACCTCATATACCACCTTCATTGAAGTGGTTGATTTTTAATTTGGAGTGTCATTTTGACAGTTATGGAAATGACACCTCATATGCCACTCCCTATTGAAGATGCTCTTAGGTTGAGTCTCGTCGCCTGAGCCATTTCTAGTTCGTCAAATCAATTGTTTTCGATCGCTAGGTTTTGACGCTTTTAAACGAAATCATTTTGAGAATGGATAAAGAAAAGCGCAGGATAATGGACTGATAACTTATTAGCCGTCCAATATCGTAAGTGAAACATTTGTCGTCAAATTGGTATATAAAGCAAAAAATAAAAACACAAAAATACTATTGAGAGTGGAATTTGAACCCACACCCTTTCCAACCAGAACCTTTATCTGGTGCCTTAGACCAACTCGGACATCCCAACATGCACAAATGTGTTTCATACGTTATATAACACATTTCATATGTTCATGTTAATAATAAGACATGAGTTTCATAGATATGTCATCCATTTACTAGCACTAGGGTTTAAATAGTTTGATGGTTGCTTTTTGGTGCCATGGGCCTAAACACACCCCATTCAGCCCATGACTCAAAAGGGAGCCCAAGGGCGAGCTTCAGCCCTAAAATCCTTCGGCAAATCCTTCTCATATTACAGGTAATGGCCTTCTTGACTGTAAACGCTTTGTATTAATGCATTATACATTTATATTAACATAACATATAATAATGAAACACCATCCGTCCAGTCATTGTCCCATGACAAAGCAGAAGGTGCCAACCACAACAGGCCAATGCTCTTTCTTGGTGCATAAAAACAACTAGCCAAAGACAAAGGCAAGAGCAGTTGTTAAAAAAAGGATTCAAATTCTTGCCATTGAACCAAAATAGTCTTCACGTGTCTTAATCTTTTATTATATTAACAATAATATTTTCTTATTTATTTCTTAATTTCTTTGTGTGAAAATAGGTTTGATTTGTTACATCCCAATATTTGTTCAGCTTACCGGCTACTTAACTTCTAACTTTCTTTCTAATCAAATATTATATTTACTTAGTAAAATTAAATCGTACATATTACACACAAAAAACTTTAACATCTAAAATGATTTGTAAAGTGGGATTGTGCCACATATTACACAAATGTGTTTCAAAAAACTTAACATCATATAACGCTCGCTTACATGTTTACTTCATAATGTTGTTCCAAAATCCGACTTTTGTTAGTAAGAGAGTTGAGCCCTTATTATACAAGTCGTTCATCAAACTTAGACCTTTAAGCAAATATATATATATATATATATAATTAATGAAACAAGACTGCATTTCTCAACAAATTGGGCCAACCAATAACCCAAAGACTAGCTAGCTTCATCATCAATTCCAAATGTTCATATATAAAGGACAAATGAAGGTAGGAGTGAGCAGAAGATTGATTAAATTGAACTTATCGAACCAAATCGATCAGTTTGATTCGATTATATAAGTGTTGATTAATAGTTGGTTATTTCTAACAAAAATTTTGATTAATTTTTATCAATTCAATTTTTGTGATTCAGTTAACCGAACTAGCCGAACCACTTATGTGAGTCGGTAGGCTTTTGACAAAAAGGAAATGGTGTTGAGCATTGAAGAGTAGAGGTGGAGCCCACAAAAAAGGAATAACTTTAATTTTTTGAAAACATCCTCTCCCATCCAACTTTCGACGAAAGAGAAATGGTGTTGACTGTTGAGGCATGGAGCTAGAGCCTAGAAGAAGGGAATAACTTTAATTTTCTAGGGGCATCCCTTCCCTCCCATTCAATTTCTCTTCCAAAAGGGCAAATATAGAGAGAATGGTAGGTTTAGCTTCTACTTTTTTGTCGTCCAACCTAGCCACCACCTACCACCACCTCCGCCCCTTGTTACCACCGTCATCCCTTGGAGATGAAGATGAAGACGGAGACTCAGAGAGGTCGGAGAGTAGGAGACGAAGGGCTGAAACAGAAGGGCTAGCCCTTCGTCTTTGTTTCTAATTCGATTGGCCCTTCGTTTCCCTCTGACGTTAACCCAACATTTCTCTCTCCTTTTGATTTGCACCACCGTGCTCATCCATTGACGCCGGTAAGTTTTCTGGCAACTTTTTTGTTAAGTTTTTCGTTAACGCTAATGCCCTTTCGATAAGTTCAGTTTTTTGTTCGGTTCGATTTTTACAAAATTTTGTCAGTTAGTTCGGTTATTTGGTGTTTATCGGTTGGTTCGGTTTGATTATTATATGCGATTCGGTTTGGTTCTATTCGATTAGTGATTTTGGATGGTTCGATTCGATTATAACTTATTACACACCCCTAAATGAAGGGAAGTTGTAGATCGTTGTTCGTTTACCTTGACAAATCCTTGCAAGACAAAAACAAAGCCAACAACAAGAAGGAAAATACAACGAACAGAACATAAAAGCAGACAAGAACACAAACCAGATCCAACGAAACAACACTAAACAGAAAGGAAATGTAAAAACCAACAAAAATCAAAAGAACACAAGCACACACGCAAAAGCACATAAACTTATGTTCAGATTTGAATTAAATTCTACTCACAACAAGAGTTTAAGCCCCTAGTCAATCCACTATATTGAGCAACCAGAGATACAACGATTACAAAAACTTGCCAAGGAATACAAGCTCTTGAATCCGAAAGTATCAGCCCAATCTCTCAATCCTCACAAATATCTCTCCCACATTACAGTGATTCACACAACAAAGAAAGGAAAAGAAGAGAAAACAGGGTTAGGTTTTCACGATTTCTTGCTCTTGCGATTTCAATCTCTCTGCTAGAAAAATCAATTGATGTTTCTAATTCTTCATAAGATATATATATGCGACCCAAGGGACAAAGCTGAAATTAATAGAAATGACCAAATTAAATGGACTTGGCCTTGGGGTTGTTGGCCTGCAGACACCAACGGCTCATGGCCCAATTTAATTATAAAATATCCAACAGACAAATACTTTGAGTCACACACATTCTTAACAGAAGTTAATTGGCTTGTAATGAACATGATTAATTATATATATATATATCCTATATTTACTAGAAGCCAGTTGCATAGCCAAATAGGCAATTGGATATCCCGCTGTTGCGTTTCATTTGGCATAATTAATTAAAGGGTTTGACGTGTTGTCACAGGACTAGGGTGCATGTTTGGGACCCTTGTTTTATAACCACAAATTTTCAATATATAATAGTGTGCCAGCACCCGCTGATAGTCTGTTATTAATTACTTAGTCAGCTAAGTGTAAATTAATTAATGTTGGGTTGGTGAGTGACCTTGAGTAGATTTTACTTTACGACGAGTTAAAGTATAGAATTTCCAATCACATCATTTTGTTATTTTTTTTATATAAAGAAACAATTTTTCTATATAAAGAAACGATTTTCACAATCAACTATGATTTGTCATGAGTTAAGTTATTACTTGTCATAGGTATTTTTCAGACTATCTTTCTTATGGGTTGTACTCAACCCAACATGTCAGCCCGACCTCCTAAAATCCAATAGGCCAAGGCCGAGGTCGAGGTCATTAGAATAAGGTCACACTTCTCCGAAACCCAAGTTCAGACCACGGAAGTAAACGAGTTCCCAGTGATATTTTTACTTCGTTAGCCAAACCGTTCAACTCGCATGACACAAAGGTTACGAAACAATCGGAGGCAGAGACCCACCTACTTTATTTGAGGCAAATCAGATCCCTGGTAATGCGGAATCCATTCCCGATTTTATGGAATTGATAAGGATACTTTGTCCCCCATGACATTATCCTTCTATTTTATAGATTTTATGTAAATTGTAAACACCCCACACTATAAATAGGGGTCAAAACACTATTGTAAAGAAGATGAATAATAATGATATATTGTTACTCTGTTAGAATAATTAGAGAACAGTCGTAAACTAAGCATCATTCTGGTCGAACTATGTAAAAACTTTCCTGTGTGTGACTTATTATCTATTTTATTTCATTGCCTTTAGGCTCATTCTCTCATTACATGCCTAAGAATCACGGTTAACCAACTTCGAACGTCGATAATACTTAAATTTTAGAAAATAAGTAAGAGATGAGAGTAATAAGCAAATTAAGACCATCTTTTCCTTTACCTCTAGAGAATTTAAGAATGATATGATCAATCGAGATGACTTAACTGTGATTTTCACTTAATCTTTTTTTTGTGATGTGACTTATAAATATGGGACCAAATTTATATTTTTATCTATATATTTTTATATTTTTTTATGTGGTCATTTAAATATTTTAATTTACTTCAATTATATTTCTAGATTTATATTTTTGAGTCAATTTAACCCTTATATTTTAACATTTTATTTATGTAATAATTTAAAATTTTCATTATAAAAATTACATTTATAATTTATTTATCAATGAGGTATAGAAAATGGAGGTTAGATGGTGCATTTGAAAAATTATGATCAACAACGACTTTTTCAGTGAATTGTGAATTTTTCATAACCTGATAAATTACCGCATACCTCATATATCCTTGAGTTTATTTACCCAAATATAGACATAATTGTGAGTCTTAGAAACTCTCTTAACCTTTTTCCTACCTTGGGAGAGAGATCGTTTGCTCTGAGAAATTGGTAGCTTTTCTCGACTCTTAAGTATTTAAATTTGAATTGTTTCCTTTGGGGAAGCTGGCAGTAGAGTCGGAGGGCTGGCAAAACTCAAAGACTTTACCCTAGTTCATTATAATCCAAGAACAAGGGGTTCAGGTAGAATAAGATATTAATTCAACCATGACTAGTGGTGGAGGATGTCAATAAAATTATACCATGTTTCATTGGTATACTTCCATTTTCCCCTCTTTTATTTTGTGGTCATGTTAATTTTTTTAAGTTTATTGGTTTGCTGTTTTAGCTTGTTTACCCATTGTTGTTAATTATGTTGGTTTCTGGATGTGCCAAGAGAAACACATCACTTGGTTCCAGATGACACTAATGATACCAAACCTGATCCATGACTATTTGTAAAGAAAACAATTTAAGGATATGCAATCAATTTTGTATGGGGTGATGTTGTTTGGGACCAGTGCACGGGCACCAGCAAAAGAATTTCGTTTCAGTACATGATACTATATCTATATTCTTGTTGACAAGGAACTTCATATACATATTGTAGCATATATATATATTAACAGTGTTGTGTTTTCATTGAATCTGTAATCTCACAGGTGGAAGCTCTATCTTTTCTCCTCTGATCGTTTTAGTGACGTGATTGCTTTTGGTTGATTTCTTATAAGAAGGCATGCCATCTGCTCTGTAATTTGGTGTTCCGGTGGCTGTGTGGCTTCAACTGATCAATAAGAATTGATTGTGTCATTGAAAATAAACCATCTGCAGCTGGATCAACTCGTTGCCCAATGCCATCTTCTTCATGCATGGCCCCCCATTCTAAAAACACTCTTTAACTCCCTTATATGATCAAATGCCAGAGATATCAATCAGTTTATCAAACTCATGGCCACATGGATGTTGGGTCCCTGTTCAACTAACTTGCAGATAAACTTGCAGAGTATTAGGCTTGAAGTAGGATATGGCTCACTTGTGCTGGAGCTTTGCTTAATTCCAGCCATTGTAAAGCAGCCCTTGCACATCTCTGGTTGTGGCAAAACCAACTGTATGCCTTTTCAAATGTTTGTAAAGCATTCTCTTGTATCAATTATGAAATAAAAGATTTAGTATTTGATTTATATATAAAAAAAATAGTCAATAAATTTCACTTTGATCGAGATATTTACATTTTTAGAATTTATTACTACAATTAGAACGTTCTATAATTTTATATATAGTGATTTATTATAATCTAATAATTCATGTATTTTTCTTTATCCAGAATAACAATACTACCAAGTTACCAAAATTATAATATTAAAAAAAATTATTAATAAGATTGATAAATCACAACTAGGATATTATTCACATTAATGAATTAAAATATTGGTTTAATCAGCAGTAATTAAATATTAATATATTAAAAAAAATTGTGATGAAAATGTATGTATTTGTGTTAATAGGAAGGGTAAAATAAGTGAAACAATTTTTTCTTAATTTAGTCAAATCCGTTGAACCAAACTGAATTAGTCTTCAAATATTATGTAATTTTGGTTTAAGTTTCATTTTATATAGGTTTAAATTTAGCTTTATGAAACCACACTTAAATTTAGTATTTAACACTTACTAATAATAACCCTATTTCAATAAGTTTGTTGATAATATTTTTTTTCATAGGAACCGAGGAAGCCCTGATACGCAATGTCTTCGGCAAGGACTATCACTGATCAAACCGAGCAATCCGTCAGGCCAAGTAAGTCCAGCTTGAAGACCTGTGCCCGTGGTTCCCTTGTAGCAAAGTCAATATCTACCGCGCTGCCCACAATCTAAACGCACAACCTCAATATATTCAACATCTGAATTCAACACGGTCGACCACTTGAACTACGTAAGGGGTTTGTTGATAATGTTAAATTCCAAACTAACGGAAAGGGTTTAATTGAAACACACACAAAAAGAATCTCAAATGTTAAATTTAAATCACAGAGAATTTCGGTAAAAAAAGGACAAACTATAAAAAATTTGAGTAGAATTTACTTGGCTCTTTTCAATGCATAAATCAAAAGGTAAACATTTTATTTCCAAACAGACACGAGAAGAAGAGAAAAAAAACAAGGCTGTATAGACACATGAAAAAGCAGAGTTGATTTTATCACAATCATAGATGGGTATACGACTTAGTTGGAGAAAGAGTGTCTAAACTGATCATAACCCAGTGTCCGCCTGACTATGAGTTTGATCAACAGATAGATCATATCAACAGTTTTTAGAAGTAGCAACGGACAAGATTGCTTTCAGAAGTGATTTTATCCAACTGCTGCAGATGCAACTCTCCATCCATCACTTGGAAATTGAAGCCACACATCTAAAAGAAACACCGCAACCAGAACCCCAAATTACAGGGTTGATGATACCCTCTCGCAAGCAACCAAGCACCTGCAATTGTTGCTACAACGATCAGAGGAGAATAGATAGATGAGCAAGCCGTTTCAAGAAAATAATAAGGGGTCCCTGCGCTTCCACCTGCCACACAACACAAATTCAATAAAACCACAACAGAGTCAGTACATGTGAAGTTCCCTGTCCAAGAGTCTAAATGAAGATGTCACGTATTGAAATGAAATTCCTTTGCTGGTGCTCAATAGGGTGCTTCTAAACCACATCACTCTATACAAAATTGATTACAAATCCCAAAACTGTTTTCTTCCAAAATGAAGTCATGGATCAGGTTCAATATCGTTAGTGTCATCTAGAGCCAAGCCGAGTGTTTCTCTCAACACATCTAATATGCCAACAAAACAGGGTCAAACGTTATTTATCTCTTGCGATACTCATGCTGTGTATCACATTCTCATGATGAAATCCTTGCTCTTGGATTTCAGATAACAAGGATAGAAGTCGAGTTTTGGCAGCATTCCAGAGGCAGTGATTTAAATTTCAAAAGTTGCCAATGAGGAAAGCTGCCAGTTTCTCCAGAGCACACTATCTCCCTTCCAAGGTAGTAAGAAAAAGGGCCTAATCTAAGGACCTTAAGTTTACGGTGATCTTCAGGCTCACCCTTGGGTCTATGTATGTTTGGTAAGTAAACTCAAAGCTAAGCTCTGTGACATGCCAGGCTGTGGAAAATCTACTATCAGTTTATCACCAGTTCTGCATATTGAGACAGATCCACTGTCGATCCAAATTCTTCAAATAGTACCATTGATAATAAATGCAATTCTTGTAGTCTTTGTGGTGTGGGAATCACACCTAACAATATCATAGTGATTAACGCTTAGTTTCATAATAGAGTCTCAATTAAACTATCAAGTTGGTGTAACAAATTCTATAAAGAGTGTTTTCTAGAGAAAAATCGTAACTTCATTTTCTAACTACTATTATTACTTTTACTGTAATTAATAATTATAGATGGCCAACCTTCATATGCAATTGCAACATCCATTGGTTTAAATGGCTAAACATGACAGTTTGAGAGGAAGAGCGGAAAATAGTTGGTTATAAATCAGTAGGCTAATTTACCTGCGCTTCTCACATATTTCTAAGGTTTCTTGAAATCAATTATATCTACTATATCAAACTACAAAATTCTGTTCCATTTGATTCGTCATCTATGAAAAGGGTGAAATTCCAATCTAAGCAGCATGCATGGCAGCCATCTTTTAACATTTCAACCATGCTGATGACACCATTAGATTGTTAATTAGTGAGGCTAACCCTGATGGTGGCTAATGTGTGAAGCGGCATCATCATCTAAATTGTTGAGCCAATTGCTCGTGACACCAAGACCTCTCTGATTGCACACTTATTTTAATGTGCAGAGAAAGGAGTACAAATGTAACAGACAGCCTTTTGATTAGAAGGCACAATCAACGACAGAAATATGCCCGGGATGGAGCTAGCATTGTCTGGGTCCTATTTTAGTTTTATGATTCTGTTTTCCTTACAATAGCTAGTTATTTGCTGCAGATCAGCAGATGGAAACTAAAGCATTTGATGCCTATGAGTCTGAGCTCGAGAAATGCTCACAAGTCATATAAAGCAATATGGGATCAACTGGAAGTTGGCTGGGAGTCTTCTGGGTTATTTCACAAGGAGGAACCTATTACTTGACAATGAGGAACCTAGTGACAGAGTCGATGAGTACCCATTCATCATCTCAGCAACAACAAGATAGAAGTCAAAAGGCTAGAATAAGAATTAAAAGAAAAAGTGGATGAGCATTCCTATAATCATGAGAATCTACGGTGGACAAAACAGAAATTATCCTCAAATCTTGTGTCCGCTGGAGGCTAGATGTGATGCTGATGAGCTCTAAATACCGAGGAGCCTTTCGTGTCATGATAGTCTTGGACAGTAAGGATAGCGAAGAAGAAAGCAGCATATCTTCAAGGTCTAGATTGTTGCTTCAGCGGAAACACTTGCCGGGGTAGTGGAAAGCCAGAGCTTCAAAGTTGAAAAATACCAAATTTAGGTGTCAATGCTCTTTTGACCTCTAACTAGTAGGGTGGATTGTAGCTAGGAACAAACTTGGGATTTCATAATCATCAGAACGTAGAGAAAATATTCGCATGAGAGTTAAAAACATAAGCTAGATTAGCAAATGTCTTGCATTTTGCGCTGTCATTATTGGGAATCCTGGCACCTTGGCGTCCACTATCACATCCTGTGTACTATGTGCACCTCAACAGGGAAACAGTGCGGTTATTGCATGGGGGATTTTTTCTAATTGATAGAAATGTTTAAATATAAATATTCTTCAAATTCGTTTGCTTATGATGGTGTACAATGTACCATCCCCATTACCCCTGGGCCTATTAATTGCAGTCCTTTGGACCTTATTATTCATTTCTTTTTATCTTTAAATTTGTTAAGCATCCATGAAAGTCACTAGTAAATTCAGATGGCACAGAACACCAAAAACAGAGCAGACACCATTCCTTCTCAGAAGCATTCAGCCAAAAGCAAATCATGTCTCACAAAACCAATTGCAAAAGAATAGATTGAGAAGTAAACAATTTCAAGATTCAAGAGCCTAGGTTTGTATCGTTTAATTAGTGCTTCCACCTGTGAGATATCGCATTCAATTAAAACATGGCACTTCTAGTAGATACGGAGTCCATTCTCTGATATAACCTTTTACTGAAATGAAATACTTTTGCGAGTGTTCTGTGTGGTTGTGTTGTGCTAAGCAACATCAAACTATTTGAGAGAATCTATTAGCAAATTTTTTATTTAAAGCATGATTGAAAGAGTGAAAGAATTGGGTAAGGACTTTAACCTTCCAACACGAAGTCATGGATCAGGTACATGGCCAGATATCTCATGTCCAAACCAGTTGTCTGCTTGAAGAAATTCCAGCATTTGCATGTAACAAGGTCAGCTAACATTTGTTCAATAAAATGAATAATTTCCACATGAATGAAGCAAATTAAAAATGGTAAGCCAATAAAATAAGAAATAAAAATACAGACAGAAATTGGACAAACATAGCCATAATCAAAAGAATACCAATGAAACAGGACACATGTTACTGACCTCTTCCCTTGGCAAACAGGATTGTATTTCTCATTCTATCTGGAACTGTTATTCTTGGACTGCACTCAATGAAGGTAAGGTCCTTGAGTTTTGGCATTCCCCCTTCCTCAATAACGATCTCCTTTAGAAATAGTAATTCAATTTTCAATACTTCGAGTTGAGGAAAGCTGCCAGTTCCTCCAGAGCATACCATCTCTTTCCCATAGTATGAATTACTGCCTAACATAAGGATCTTAAGTTTAGGTAGTTTCCTCAAACTCACCATTGGGTCTATTTTTAGTCCAGTGCACCGAAGGCTAAGCTCTGTGATATACATTGGCAGTTTATCAAGTCGCAGAAAATGCCCTATGTCCAGTACCAAATGTAGCTTCCCAAGGTTTACATATTGAGACAGATCCAACGTTGATCTAGATTTGGTATATCCTCCAGCACCTATAGTATGTTTTGTATAACTCAGCGATAATAAATGCAATACTTCTAACCTCTGTGATAGGGGACTTGCACCTGATAATATCTCGATGATACGCTCAGTTGTGTGATTGACTTTCAATGTTCTCAAACTATCAAGTTTGTGTAACCATTCAGCCTCAAAATCCTTGACAGGCAGTCCATAGAGGGTCTGCAAGTTTGGTAAAGAAACTTCAAATGGATGGAACCTATCCAAGTTGAGCCCACAGACTGAGCGAGCACAACATCTAAGAGGTAATAGAATATGCCTTAATTGCTTCATTTTCCAGATAACGTTTGGGAGGATAACGCTATAACATTTACGAAGATCCAAGGTCAGCAAACATTTCAAATTGCTTATCGTGTAAGGAAGTTCTATACCTCCACCTCCCAATTCAAGGTGATGCAAGTGTTTGAAATTGACAATTTCATTTTCAAAAGACCTCGGAATATTTTTGCTCATTAAACTAAGCACTCGAAGAAATTTGAAGCCTCTAATAAGATTCTTAACTTGGTTCCTGCTTAATTTTGTTAAATCACTGAAACACAACAACGCACGAAGCTTCAGAGTTTGATAACCTGAAGACACGGAGTTGCCAACATCACTTTGATGGATAGAGACTCTGTGTGCAGTAAGCCAATCAGCACAAGTGCCTACATCATTGAGAGTGTTAAAGAAGTTGATCTCCCTAGCCTTCCTAATGCAAAGATCATGCAAGATATCATGAATACGAAAAAGCCTAACTGTCCCATTGAACCTCCTCTCAGCAACTTGAATAAGGTTTCTACCAACTAGGTGATCCAGGTAATCCTGCCCTAAATCCTCAACCGCCCTTGGTCCACGGCGGCGTATAAATCCTTCAGCTGCCCATAAATTGATTATTTTGAATGCAGAAATCTCATGATCCTCTGGAAACAGGCCAAAGTATAAAAAGCATGGTTTCAACTCTGAAGGTAAATCCTGGTAACTCAAAGCAAAGATCTTCGAGCATTGGTCTTCATCTTGACCCATACTCTTTAATACCCCTTGCCATGCGTGCTTGGTCTTTTCTCTTGCTGACAACAAGCCTGCTGTAACTACTATTGCAAGTGGCACGCCACCACATCTTTTTAGTATTTTCTCACCAATATTTTCCAATTCTGAGGGATCACTACCTTCGACAGTGTTCAGTAGTGCAGCCATAACCATTTTGAAAAACAGCTTTCTACTGTTTTCCTGGCCTAAGGGTTGTAACTCATGCAGAAAATTTTGCCCACCTATTTGAATGCCTATGTATTTGTACCGAGAAGTGACGATTATTCTACTTCCAATCATGGAACTAAGAGGGATGCCATTTTTCAAAGCATTCCATGGTTCAATCCGCCATATATCATCAAGTACTAGCATATACCTGTTTCGGCTTAAAAAGTGGAATAAATTACCCACCAAGTTGTGTTTGCGCTCCTTCTCCGTCAAGCCAACTTGCCTTGCTATATCTTGCAAAAGCTCATTTACATTTGGCTGTTGAGAAACATAAATCCAAGCTGAACACTGAAATCTTTGTCGAACAGAATTGAAAACCTTTTTAGCCAGTGTTGTCTTGCCCAGACCGGCCATGCCTGTAATTGAGACCACCCGATGCTCTAAATCCTCATCCGACACTTTGGCCACCAATTCCACAATGTGTTCATCCAAACCAACAACATTTACTTCCTCTATGTGAGGAAAAGATCTTCTCGGATCCCATGTATCTCTTTCAGCGCGGCCACTTGTATCTTGGGCTTGGTAAGTTTGTCTCCGACGACTGATCTCCTCGACCCTTCTTATTTCTTCAATCTCCAGGGCAAAGTCATGGGCAGTTTTGGCATTCGAAAACCAACCAAGACACCCCTTCCTGTTATTCCTTCCAAGTGGTGATAACTTAGGACAGTATGCATCCATGATGTCCTCTACATCATAAGCAAGATCCCACATAATTCTGATCAAGTCGGTCAATCCTCTGCTTCCTGGCTGTATTGCATCAGCATCTTCCAAGTAAGATTGAATACACTTCATCTCATCTTCAATCCAAAGAATGTTTTCTTTCAACTTAGACAAGCGAGAGCCTTCTTTAACTATTAGATTACCAGCTACATCGGCAAGTTTTCGGACAACTCCTGAAAGAACCATGTCTGCCATGTTGGATTTCCCGGCAGCAACAATCTTCAATCGGCCAGAAGAAGAATGAGATTGGCAATGCGGTTTGACCGCTTATAAACTATTGATTTAGCGTATAAGCTATAAAGCTTATTTTCTTATATGTTTGGATGTTATTAACAGCTTAAAAGCTATGGAGCGGAAACGCTAACCAGCGTTTTCGGAAAGCCATCGCCCACCCGTTTTTGTAAAAACGCACTCTAGAGCTTTTTGCGTTGACCAGTTCAATAACCATTTCACCCTCCAACAATATCAAAATTTACAACCCCTATCCCTACTTTCATCTTCTCCCTTAGTGCGCTCATTTTCCCTTCTCATCTTCTCCTCCATTACTGCTGGATCTCCTCCATAAACGATCGCCGTCGCCGCCCAGTGCCACCCTGCTAGCAGATCGCCGCCATCGCCGCAAGCTGCCCCGCTACCAGATCGCCGCAAGCCTCCATCGCCGCCCTACTAGCAGATCGTTGCCATCGCCAACGCCCATCACGTCGCCGGCTCGCCCTCATCTCCTCCGCGCTGCTGCTATGGCCGAACTATAACAATTATATATATAACAGTAATATAAACATATATATAATAATAATAATACATAATAATATATATTATTATTATATAACATACATAATACATATAATTTATAATTTATAATCTTAATACATTTTTAATAATTATGTATAATTTATTAACATTTAATAATAAAATTTTACATCATTCAATATGTCTGTTTTCATCTTTTTATTAAATTATAATAATTTATCAACTCTTTCAAATCAAATACATAATTATTAATTTATAATTTAAAAGTATATTTATTCAAATACATTATCAACTTAAATGATATTCAACTTAAAATGCTGTAACTAGTTTAAACACTATCTAACTTAAAACCTTTAAACAAAAACGCATAGCCAAACTAGCCATGCTTAGTTTGGCTATGCGTTTCTTGATAGAGCTTTTAAATTCTTTAGTTTTCAAGTTGTTTAAAATTTTTAAGTTAGATAGTGTTTAAACTGATAAAGTATTTAAATAACATGTTTTTAAGTTATAATTAAAAATTATGTATTTGATTTATAAAAACCGATAAACTCTTAGAAGTTGAAAACATAAAGCAATAGGGAGAACTTTTTTTTTTTTTCTCTTTCTTTCTAATTTTGACATAGAGGTGGTCGTGGGAAACAATGGCCATTGACCATCCCAATATTCTTTTTATTTTTTTAAATTTGTGTAAATTATGGTGTATGTAGAGAATAAGGACATTTTTTAAATTTTAAAAAGTTAATATTTTTTAAGTAATGACAAAGAATTTAGTGTTATACAATATATAAAGTTAAAAAAATGTCAATAATATATTTAAATTGAAAATACTCGGTACAATTTAACAAAATCTCATACATGATGCATTAAATTTACCATAATAACCATTTTAAATAATTAAATACACTTTATAAATAAATTTATTAGCGTCCACGGCTAAACGGGACAAATTTCACATTATCACTGTATTTCTATTTTTAAAACTAAGGTGTTGATTAATGAAGTTAGGGTTCAAATTATAAGAGTATTATTTTTAATATTTTTTAATTTAGTTTGTTTCTCAACCATATAAATTTATGAATTTAACAATATGAGACCAACCACATAGGCAAGACTTTAAATAAAAAATTCTATTTAAAAATAAAAAATTATCAGATGCCATTCATACAAACAAACTATATATATTGCTGAAAATTGTCTGATAGGGTAACTACCCTATCAGACAATTCAAAAAATTTCACCCAGCAAATTATATATGTTGCTGAAATTTCTCCATTTTAATTAAAAAATAATATTCTATTTTGTTATTTCTTCCTTTTGCCTTTTCACATTATGAAAGCCTTTCTATTTTGTTCTTCCAATTTGCATACTCACTTTCTGGAGCCCATGAAAGTATTGGAGAATGAGCGGTTCCAATACCCAATGCTAATTAGGGATGTCCTTGGCTAATCATGGGGAGAGAGAGAGAGAGAGAGAGAGAGAGGAATTATTTCTTTCTTTAGCTCTCTGTGGATTTCTCTACCTATGGGTTAACTCTACATATCTTGATGTCCTGGGGGGGGGGGGGGGGGTTCTCTTTGTGGCTTTCTCCAGTAATGGGTTAGCTCTTTGAACATCTCTATCAATATTGATCTGAAATGGTGAAACTATAGCTTTCAAGTTCGAGTAGTAACCAAACAAGAGTTATGTAAACAAAAAATAGCATTTCTTTTCTTTTTGAAATATATGTGAGATATGTTACTGTTGGTTTAGTTGTGACATTTATGATTTCCTAGTTTGTTCTATCATTGCTATTATGCAAACATCTTTACACATATGAAAAGGGATTACAGGGCCCGAGGCCAAAATGTTGACTCTTGATGGATCAATGCAAGGGTATACTAGTTTTAAAATATTTTCAAAATCAAAACTAATCTACTGCAAAAATGAAAACAAACTTGAATTGGGGATTTTTGACTTTCAAGCTCTAGCTTTCCACTTCCTTGGCAAGTGTTTTCACCCAAGCAACAATTTATACCTTAAACATCAGTTACTTTCTTCCTCGCTATCCTTACCAGTGTTCAAAAAATCAGTCTAGACAGTCACCGAGGTAGTAGGCGGCCGCAAGCCGCCACAATTTTCATCTAGTCGGCCCTCCTAAGCGCCGGTCCACCTAATCGGCCGTCGGCGGCGCCCAGGCGGTGTCTAACCGCCTGGGCCGCCTACTTTTAAATTCTTAGGGTTTTAAAGAAGAGACAAAACAGATTGTATTTCTCCTTCGTCTGCCCCGATTGCTCTCTCCCAACCCGCAACCACCTCTCTCTTCGAAAGCTCAACCTCATCGCCGTCGAAGCCTCTGCCGTCGTAGACGCCTCGTCCACCGTCGCCTATCGTCTCTCTTAGCCGCGATTTTCCAATTTCCCTTGGCCTCCACCAGTCGTCTCTCTCGCTCTCTGACGCTGTTGCCTCTGACCACCTTTCTCTCTCTCGCTGTTCTTCTTGATTTGCAATAGCCTTCTTGCTGTATAATATAAAGTATATATATAATATATATTATTTGTTGTATACTATTAGTATTTGTTGTATAATATATAGTATAACTAAGTATATAACTATATATATAATATATATTATTTGTTGTATACTATATAGTATATAGTGTATATATATAATATATACTATGTATGCTGCAGCAACATACTTGCAAGCAGCATGCTGTTGCTGTTAATAACTTAATATTACTATATGTATTACTATATAGCATATATAGATATAGATTATAGATTTTACGAATGGGACTTAAATTGTTTATGTTGCAGGCTTCTTCGATTAAATTAAAAATGTCGGATGAGACTAAGAGTATGGGAGCATCGTCTGATGCCATCTCAGTTTTTAAAAGGAAGTCAAATGATATCGGATGAGAGTATGGAATGTTAGTTGATCCAAAGAATATGGACAAAGTTAAATGTAAGTTGTGTGGCAAAGTTATGTCTGGAGGAGTTTATAGAGTTAAAGAACACATCGGCCACATTTTCGAAAATGCTTTTGCGTGTTCAAAATCTTTTTCGAATGATAAAGCCAAATGTAAGAATGTTATTATCGAGGCAAAGAGTAAGAAGAAGAATAAGAGGAAAGAGGAAGATTTGATGAAATCCTCTGTTAATATTTCTGAAAGGGAGGAAAATGATGCTAAAAATGAATTGTAAGAGTTAGGGAGCAAAAAAACACCCTGTACACTTGGCCCTCTGGATAAGTTTACAAGCTCCATCACCCCTGAAACAAGTGCAGGAATGACACAAAGGCAACAAAATATCAGTGAAGCACTCTTTAAAGAGAGAACACAATCTGTTCGTCAATATTGTGCTAGATGGGTGTATGAAGCCAACATTCCTTTCAATGCTATTGATAATGATAGCTTTAAATTGTTTGTTGAGGTGGTTGGTCAATTTGGGTCGGGCTTTAAACCTCCCAGTCAATACCAGTTGAGGGAACCATTGTTAAAGGGAGAAGTTGACAGAACTAAAGAGTTATTGAAAAAGCATGAAGAAGAGTGGGCACGAAATGGATGCTCCATTATGACAGATGTTTGGACAGATAGAAAAAGGAGGAGTATCATAAACCTATGTGTTAATTCTAACGCAGGTACTACTTTTCTTTCTTCTACAGAGTCTTCAGATGAAGCATATACTAGTAAACTATTTTTTGAATATATGGACAAGTGCATTGAGCAAGTTGGGCCACAAAATGTCATTCAAGTAGTAACTGACAATGTTGCTAACAATATGGGAGCAACAAACTTATTGAAGTTGAAGAGGCCAAATATATTTTGGACATCATGTGCTACTCACACTATCAATTTGATGTTAGAAAGTATTGAAAAATTACCAAGATATAAGAAAGTTATTAATCAGGCCAAGAATTCGACAATCTTCATTTATGCACACTATAAGATATTGTCCTTAATGAGATCATTTACGAAGAAGAGGGATATTATGAGATCGGGAGTCACTAGATTCGCTTCTTCTTTCCTTACTTTGTAAAGTTTGATGGAGAAAAAAGCCCAATTAAGGACAATGTTTACTATTTCCAAATGGGAAGAGTGCAAATGGTCCAAGATTATTAAAAGGAAAGCAGCTTATGCTACTATGATGAGTATTCTTTTTTGGAATGGTGTGAATTTATGCCTCAAGATTTTTGAACCTTTGGTGAAGGTGCTTCGAATTGTTGATATAGATAGAAAGTCTTCTATGGGTTTTTTATATAGAGAGATTGTGCAGGCAAAGAAAGATATTAAAGAGGCCCTGAATAATCTTGAGAAGAACTATCAGTCTATTATGGAGATTATTGAAGTAAGGGTGAAAGATAGGCTAGATAGTCCACTACATTTTGTTGCTTACCTTTTGAATCCTTACTACTTCTTTAAAGATATGGATATATAGCTTGATCATGAAGTGATGGATGAATTTTTTAACTCTGTGGAGATGTTTTATAAAAATGATGGTGAATTGCAAGGCCATGTTGAAAATGTTGAGTTGCCAAAGTATACTCGTAAAGAAGGAGCTTTTGGAAAATCACGGCAACTCAAGAGTGTGCAAAAAATGATGACAATTATAATCCAGCTATAAGATTAAAGTCATTTTCTTAGTTTCTATTGTGTATTACTATTACAGTATTAATGTATAAATTTGTTTACTTTATACTTGTTTGACCTATATTGTAGTTACATGGTGGACCACATATGGAAATCAAACTCCAAACTTACAACAAATTGCAAGAAAGATCCTCTCATTAACTAGTAGTTCGTCCGGTTGTTAAAGAAACTAGAGCACTTTTGAAGGGGTTAGTATATAATTTATAATGTAAATTTTAAAACGTTTTTAATATTTTAATTTCATTATCCTTATCATTTATATTAATATTATTCTTATTTATTTATGTAGATACATACGAAGAAAAGAAATAGATTGGACGTGAATCGATTGAACAATCTAGTCTATGTCTAATTTAATGCCAAATTAATGAACAAGCAAAAAAAAGAGAAAAAAATAAATGTTGATGTGCTACTTGCTAGTGATGCTAGTTATGCGCAAGGATGGATAGTTGAAGGAGGAGATGATGAAGAAATTGAGTCTAGTACGGGACTTACTTGGGAAGTGGTTGGTGAAGCATCCAGAGCAGACGAGGTGCTTCAACCTCGAAGAAGTTTTAGAATGAGAGAACTTCATGAAGATGATTTTCAATCAGAAGAAGAAGATGAGCAAGAACTCAATGAATTTGATTTTGAGTCTGATGAAGATCTTGTGTTGGAAGAATATGGAGAAGAAGAAGTTCAATTAGATGGCTAGATACTTACTTAGATTCTTCAAGTATTGTTTATGTTGCATTATTGTTGATTTTGCCTTCTTGAACACAGAACTAAACTACAACAGTTTGTTTTCTCATGCTTAATTCCACTATTTCACTTGTCATTCCATTTTTGTTACATTATTGGTTTATGTTGCATTATTGTTAATTTTCTACTTTGATTTACTTAAAAATAACATGATATTACATTAAAAAGTTCAAAAAAATAAAAAATAACAACAACTACCCTAAACCCTAAACCCTTATGCCTCGACTAACACTTAGCGTGTTTTAGAACATTAATCCTCACTGTCCAAAACAATCACAGCTTCAGATAATGGTGACCCTGCCTCCTGTTCTTTGATCACTTTTTCAAATTTCTCATCATCATATCACATAAGCTGCTGGTTTGCATCAATTTTGCAATCATTCATTGCAGGTAAGGAACCAGGGTTCAAAGTGAAGTTATTGCTCCCTAGCAAATAACCTGGAGAATAGAGTGGATGTAATACCCCATCTCGACATAAAATTGTTACATAATTTAATTGAGATTAAAATATTTAAAATTAACTTGAGAGTAAAAAAATAAGTCACTGAATCAATTACAAGAAATACCCTGAAACTTTGATGCCTAAAGATAAGGGTATGATATCGATGAGCATCTCGAGACAAGAATTATGACGTCAAAAGAAATCAAATTAAAGACGACTATGATTCAGTTTAAAAAATCAAATAATCGTAAGAGACTTTTGAGAAGTCAACGGGATCCCGAATAGGTTCATATTTAGCATAAGGAGCAAAACATTCTTCACATGTCTTAATCTTTTATCATATTAATAATAATGTTTTTTTATTTATTTCTTAATTTTTTTTATATAAAAATAGGTTTGACTTACTCAAATAATCTCAATTTTTTGGGTATTACAGAGGACCCCTCTATTTATAATAATGTAAGAGGCTACCAGGTATTGGGTGACTCAATTTTCTTAGAAAGTTACTCGGATGTAGTTTTGACCGAATCTTATATGAGTGATTGCGCATGGGTTGCAGGTGTGGGCATGAAGGTGCGTCTATGACACCCTTGAGTGAGGATTACTTAGGGGTGCAGTGCCCGGGGAATCCTCGTGTGAGGTCACTTGGGGGTGTGAGCATTGGGAACCCCTAGGTGAAGGTCATCCAGGGGTGCAAGCACCAGCGCGTGCGCGTAAATGGCCGCCCGAGGTCGCGTTGGGTCGTGTGGGGCCATGTAAGGCCGAAGAGGGCACCAAGCGCAGGGGTGCCGTAGTGGCTACGTGGTGGGGTCATGGCCATGTGCAGAGAGGTTTCTGCCTAGTCACATGGCGCTATTTTATTTTTTTGATTCTTTTATTTATGTTTGCTAATCTATTTTGTTCATTTATTTTTATAAGGCATATCAAAATTAAATTAAATTGAATAATGTGATTAAAATAATAAAAAATTTAAATAATTTTACTAAATATGAGAGTACGAAAATAAAAATATCAATTTGGTAAAAAAGAAAAGTAGTGTTTTCGGGGCAGGCATGAAGTAAAAGAAAATATCAACAGAGAAAGATGTCTCTCATGGGGCAAGCACCCAAAGGAAAATAGCAAATGAAGAAAGATCATGCTATATGTACATTATTGTGTGTATTTTAAGTTATACAATATATCATGAATGACAAAAATACCCTTTGTGCATCATCACCTTGCCTCACTGCACCTCATCACCTTGGGTGGGGGATATTTTAATAATGTTTCTCACCACCCCACGTCGACTCATCGCCTCACCTTACTACATGAGGGCATTTTAGCATCATTGTATAACATAAAGTATAAATAATGATATACTCATAATATTTTTTAATGAAGAAATAACACTTGTCCGTATGAAGAAGTGTCGTATATGGGAGGGTGGGTGTTGCTTTAAGCGCTAAAGTCGTAGAAAAAGCACCATGTATCTTTGTTGTAAATTGTTGAATAATGATAATAATAATATATTAAAATTTTATTTTATTATTGTACAAAACTAATTACGTAATACAAAGAAAAAGGAAAAATGATGTTTCTTTGAATTGTTATGGAATGACATATTCATGACATGTGGTTCGATTTTGGTTGTCTGTTTAATCGAACCAACCAAAGTGATCGAAATTTCAAAACGATATTGTTTTGGGTGCAATATAAAAGGAAAACAACAAATAGAATGTGGAAGGGCTGAACTGATGCTGGCCTATTATGTTTTTCTTTCTATTTTCCCTTGGATAAAGTCTTTGTTGTCTCATCTCCTTTTTTCTTTGTCATCACCCGTCTTACGAAACCCATTACAACACTCTGTGATGCCGTCGTTGGTGACTGGAGATGAAGACGAAGAGTCGGAGACAAAGATAGAGACTCAGAGATAAAAGGTCGGAGAGTCAAAGACGAAGGGTTGACTGGCCAAGCGAAGGGTTGAAGCTGAAGGGCTGGCCCTTCATCTTCGTCTCCGATTCACTTGGCCTTCATCTTCCTTTGACGCTGACGCCGACCCAATGTCTCTTTCTCCCTCCGATTTGCACCATCGTGCTCGCCCATCGATGCCGATAGCCCCTTCACTAAGTTTTCTGGTAACTTCTTGTAAGTGGGTATTCTACTTTAAAACCTAGATTTACTAAAATCCAACCATTAGATCATTTTGATTTTTGGGTATGTGGGTCACCGAGCCAAGGTAAATTTGATGGTCGGTTTTGATTGTCGGAATCAACCGTGAATGGTGGCCGGGGATGTTTTTTCATAAATGTGTTTTGAGATTTATGATCATAAAATTAATTTTTAGATATACAAAAAATCAATTGTTTGATCAAACTCATTTTTAGATATATGAACCATTGCAATTGAGGGAATCCAATGATCGGTTTCGATCATTGAAATTGCCAGCCGACGACAACAATAAGGCTGAATATTAGTTCGGTTTGTTTGACTATTTTGTGGGTTTGTGCGTTTTTTGTTTTTGTTTGATTTTTACGAATTTTGTTTTGTTAGTTTGATTTTTGAGTTTCTTCAGTCAATTTGATTTGATTTTATGGAACGGTTTAATTTTTTTAATTATTAAATGTTAATTAATTTGATAATGGAATTGACCATGTACACACTCTTTGATACGGAAGATTGGATTAGAATTAGTTTAGTGATGAGGCAGAAACGTGCGTGACACTATCCCTTCGGGTGCCCTCAAAAGGATCTGCGCCACCATATATAAGAAGTTAAAGCCATCCAGAACAGCTAAACCAATTTTTAAAGAGTAATGCTAAGCATCATGACTGATGACAGTCATGACGCTGAGCTGGCAGCACAAGTGAAGCGTCAGCACAAGTGCATGTGCTATTAACACCATGCACATGTGCTTCTGCTACCTAAGCATCATGACTGAGTCATGATGCTTAACATTAATCATTTTTAAATTGTGAGATTGATTTTAAGTAATTGTTAATTAATTAACACCATGCACATGTACTGCCAGCTAAGCGTCATGACTGATGATAGTCATGACGCTTAGCATTACTCATTTTTAAATTGTGGGATTGATTTTACGTAATTATTAATTAAGCGGGAAAAGTAAGCGAATTGGTGATAAAACTCACCCACGAGGGTTTCCAGATTTTGTGAACGCACCATAGCCTACGCTCCTTAAAAAGTCATTGGAAGAGAGAAAAGGTCCTCAAAGTCAAAGAGAATATACTCTTTGCCCGTGCATGGTGGTAGTGGCGCTGCTGCTGGTGGCGGCTCATCTTTTCGCTGTGGCCACAGGGCTCTATTCATTTCATTTCACTTCCATATTCTGCCATGACCACAACATTATTTTTCAATATTTTAATTTCTGTTAAAATAATGTTATAATTTATTCTTAATATCTTACCAATAGTATTAACAAATTAGGTGAATTTTTTATATTACTTCATAATAGGTACACGCACGAGGATAAAGAGAAGAAAATAAGGCTATATATATCTATGTTATTATCCCAACAAATACTATATTTTAGTGTTATGAAGTTTTGTTAATAAAATATATTTTTAAAATACTCTCTCTCTCTATATATATTTTTAAAAAAACAGAAATTAACACTTTTAAAAGTATAAATTGGCAATTTGACCATAATTATGAAACTTTGTGTCTTATTTAGGCTTTCTTGATTCATAGATGAAAGTATAGTTATTTATTTGACATTTCAATTGTTTTTTTTATATCTTTTCTTTTTTACTATAAATTTCAATCTTTATTTAGGATCGTTGTATTTAATGTTTCTTGTATGGCCTATAACATGTTTGATAAAATGCCTCCAAGAAGTATCTTGACTTGCAATTTTCTGAGTTTCTGACAAATAACTTCATAGATTTTTCGTCAATTTTCTCTTTACAAATTGACAGTGTGACATTGGTGAAAAGTCCTAATCACCTCAACTCTTACGGGATTTGTTATAGTTTTACTGATTTTTTAAGTTATCTGCATTAGGAATAACTAAGTTATCGTTCAGTTTTTTTAAGTTTAATTCCAACTTTACGACCCGCAAACTCCTGCGTAAGACATCACTTGCAATGTTGCCTTTATGGCAAAATTTAGGGCCCACATCCTGATGACATCTTGATGGCATATGGCATTGACAGCTGTCGGCGTTGCTAAAGTGAAGATTGACTTGATAAAAATGAAGTCTTGGTCTTCTGGTTCATGAGTTTCGGATATTTTTTTATTTTTGTCTTTTAGTTTGATTCGCGGAGGTCACATGAGTTTCCGTCGACAGTACAGGGTCACATGCTCCGTTGACATTCAAAATATTTATGTTTCTGAGAATATCTATTTAACATAACAAAAGCTGAAACAGCTTTATTAGAGAAAATATTCATAATGTTCCTAAGCAAGAACGGCTGGTGCAATGCATTTTAATACACTCTAATGCTAAAGCGAAGATTGAGTTGATAAAAATGAAGTCTTGATCTTCTGGTCTTTGTTAAAAATTCCGGGAAGTTGCTGGTGGGCTTCTTGGGAGTTGTTCTCCCTATTTCTGATACTACACTTTCTTTCTTGTTCTGACCGATTGAAGGTTGTTGTTGCCGGGAAATCTAACATGGCAGAAGCGCTTATTTTAGGAGTTGTCCGAAATCTTGCTGTGATAGCAGGTAATCTATTAGCAAAAATTTGCTCTCGCTTGTTTGAGTTGGAAGAAAACATTAATTGGATTCGAGAAGAGATGAGTTTTGTTAAAACTTTATTGGAAAAAGCTGATGCAGTAGAGTCAGAAAGCGGAGGATTGGCTGACTATATCAGGAGCATTTGGGATCTTCTTTATGATTTGGAGGATATCATGGAAGAGTACTTCCCTAACCTATTACCACTTTCGAGGAATGACTGGAAGGGTTGGTTTTCGTTTCCGAATGCCAAAACTGCCCATGACTTTGCCGTGAAGGTTGAAGAAATAAAACGGAGGGTGGTGGATATGAAACGCCGGACAGAGACTTATCGAGTCCTAGATGCAAGTGGCTGTCCTGGAAAACAGGGATGGGATCCAAGAAGAACTTTTCCTCACACTGACGAAGTAAATGTTGTTGGTATGGACGAACACATTAAGGAATTGGTGGCCAAAGTGACGGATCAAGATTCAGAGCATCGTGTGATCTCAATTACAGGCATGGCCGGTCTAGGCAAGACAACACTGGCCAGAAAGGTATATAATTCTGCTCGACAAAATTTTGAGTGTTCGGCTTGGATTTATGTCTCTCGACAACCAAACCCAAATGAACTTTTACATAATATAGCAAAGCAAGTTGGCTTGACCAACAAAGAGTGCGAACAGGATTTGGAGGGTAATTTGTTTCGCCGTTTAAGCCTAAAGAGGTATGTGATAGTAATTGATGATATATGGCAGATTGAACCATGGGATGCCTTAAAAAATGGCATTCCTGTTAATTCCATGAATGGCAGTAGAATAGTCATCACTTCCCGATCCAAAGAAATATGTGTACGAATTGGTGGGCAAATTTTTTTACATGAATTGCAACCCTTGGACGAAGAAAAGAGTAGAGAGCTCTTCTTCAAAGTGGTTATGGCTGCCCCACAAGACAATGATGAAGATGGTGATCCCTCACAATTGGAGAACATTGGTGAGAAAATACTAAAGAAATGTGGCGGTGTGCCGCTTGCGATAGTAGTTATAGCAGGCGTGTTGTTATCAAGAGAGAGAAGCATACAAGCATGGAAAGGGGTATTAGAGAGTATAGGTAAAGATGAAGACCAATGTTCAAAGATATTTGCTTTGAGCTACAAGGATTTACCTTCAATGTTGAAACCATGTTTTTTATACTTTGGTCTATTTCCAGAGGATCACGAAATTTCCACATTCAGACTAATCAATTTATGGGCAGCTGAAGGATTTATGCATGGCAGTGGAGTAAGAGCGGTTGAGGATGTGGGGCAAGATTACCTAAATCAATTAATTGGTAGAAACCTAATTCAAGTTCTCAAGAGGAGGGTCGACGGGACAGTTAGACTTTGTCGTATTCATGATATCTTGCACGACCTTTCCATTAGCAAGGGTAAGGAGATGAACTTTCTTACCACACTCAATAATGCAGATTGCATTGCACCACGCAGAGTCACTACCTCTTTTCAAAGTGATGCTAGCAAGTACGTATCTTCAAATTATCAAATTCCAAAGCTTCGGACTTTGTTATGTTTCGATGATTTGACACTGATATTTAGGCCGGATGGTAAGCTTCATCTTAGAAACTTCAAATCTCTTCGAGTGCTAATTTTAACGTTCAGCGGTGGGCTGAGGGCTCCTATGAATGAAATTGTGAAGTTAAAACACCTCTATCACCTTGAATTGGGAGGGGACTATGTTATCGAGATTCCTTACGCCATAAGCAATTTGGAAAATTTGCTGACCTTGGATCTACGGGAATGCGACGAAGTCATCCTCCCTGAGGTCATCTGGAAAATGAAGCAACTAAGACATATTCTATTACCTCATCACTGTAGTGCTCTTTCAGTCTGTGGGTTCCACTTGGATTGCCATAGGTTCGATCCATTTGAAGTTTCTTTACCAAACCTGCAGACACTCTTTGGATTGCCTGTCACAGGTTTTGAGGCCAATTGGATGCACAAACTTGATAGTTTGAGAAGACTGCGAGTCTCTTTTATAACTAAGCATATCATTGAGGTATTGTCAAGTGCAAACTCCCTGTCACAGAAGCTAGAAGAATTACGTATATCATCGGTAGACCGTACGGAATCTGGCTTGGATCTGTCTAGATATGTAAGCCTTCGTAAGTTATACATAAACGGCAGAGGCATAGTGGATTTTACACTACATGATAAACTGCCAACATGCCTCACAGAGCTTATCCTTGAGTTCACTCTGCTGGAAATGGACCCAATGGTGACTTTGAAGAAACTACCTAGACTTAAGATCCTTATAATTGGATGGCATTCATACCGTGGGCAGAAGATGGTATGCTCTGGAAAAGCTGACAGCTTTCCTCAACTCGAAGTATTGAAAATTAATCTAATACAGCTAGAGGAGTTTGTAGTTGAGGAAGGAGCAATGCCCAAACTCAAGGACCTTACCCTCAGAATGGACATACCGAGGGCGAGAGTGAGAGTTCCAGATAGAATCAGAAATATAATCATGTTTGACTCAAAAATAGCAGGTCAGTAACATTTGTTGTGTTTCATTTGTATTCTTTTGATTATGGATATGTCTGTCCAATTCATTGATTCACTGTTTTAATTTGTTTCACGTACTTGGAAATTATGCATTTTTCACACAAAATATGGGGCTGGCTTTGTTACATGCACATGTAAATTCCATCAGTCTACCGCGAGTTGGATGCAGATCCGTAACTTCATTTCCGTGACTTCATTTTGGAAGGTATAAGTCCTTACCAATTCTTTTACTCTTTCAATTATGCTTTCAAGAAAACAACTCAGAATAGTCATGGATGATGGGCTTCACATGTGGTGATAATATAATAATTTGATTGAATTTGTGACGTCTCATAGGTGAAAGCACCATCTAAAGGATGATGAATACATGGGCTCTTGATCTTCAGACTGCTTGCTCCTCAATCTATTCTTGCGACATGATATCTTTCGGCTGATTGCTTCTCATGAGAAGCAATGGTATATGCTTTAGATGTTTGAATTTATCAGTGAATTTGATAGATGTTCAATAAATTTACATATGCTCGTTTCGTCAAACTGTTAATTGTCAATCAGTTGATTAGTGGTGTTACCATAATTAAAAAAAATACAAAATATAGATTATAATGCTCTCTTCTTCCTGTATCCATAATTAAAAAAAATACAAAATATTAATTGTAACACTCTCTTTCTCCTGTATCTATAATTTAAAAAAATATAAAATATTAATTGTAATGCTCTCTTCCTCCAGAGTTTAAAAAAAGTCTTAAATTCTTCATGAATTTTTGAAGTTTGGTATAATTACTGTTAATGAATGTGAGAGAAGAATTTGCTATCATATTAAGAATCGGCACAATTAACAATAAAATGTAATGGCATAAATCATAATCTAAAATTGAAAGTAAAGGAGGAAAGTTTAATGCATAATTGATAAAATTAAAAATTAAGTTTAAAATTAAAGATAAATTGAAAGTTAATTTTTTTTTTTTTTTTGCAATTAACCAAATAAAAGTCTAACCTTATACTTGTAACCTTATACTTGTAGCATTGATATTTTATAACTTTAAGCCAACATTTAATAGTTTCTCATTTTTACTTTTTTTTTCAATTTCCCTAATCTATAATTAATATTAGATCCAAAAGGCTTATCTAAATTAAGATTGATTATTACTTATTAATTAGGCTGACACTTATTCTTGGACATATAAAAAAATAATTTATTTTTTGCTAAATCTATGAAAAAGAGAATATGATGTGGATTTGAACCCACACCCCCTTGCATATCAAAACCTTAATCTAATGCCTTAGACCAAGCATCTCAATAGATGACGTGGATTTGAACTCACAAAAATAAATAAAATTTAAAATCCATAATTCATCCATTTGAGTTTGACATTTGTCAGCAATGGGCTGTAAAATGATTTGATGGCTGCCTCTATGCATCCCTCCACTCATATGGCAGCCCAATACTGCTTTCATCAAAATAGAAATGGCAACAAATATGTATTGGGTATTCTACTAGATATCTCTTTTTCTTAGACTTACATTCACACTCATATTCATCTATTAATACATGTGATTTTTTAAGAAATATTACTCTAAACACAAAATTCTTAATTCTAACAGTAAGTTAATAAATATGGGTCTCAACAAATTATGCCATTTGATATTTGGATGAACTCAGATTATGTCATGGAATTATTCAGTATCAAAATCTATTAAATCATGATCAAAGTCTTGCCTGTTGGAATTAAAATGTCTAGTTGAATTTTTGTGTCACTTGCCTTTTAATTTCAGAAATGATTGGCACTTGAAGCCCAAAGACCAATGAACCCAAGTATAGCGTTAGAGGTTGACTTCTCAAAATAGGGAAGGCTCCAAAAGAATTACTTTCTACATGACTTCCCTAAATAGAAAGACTAGATTACAACTCAAAACTGTGTGAGTGACATTTTAGTAAAATTCAATTAGAAAGGTTGGCAGTGGAGGCTGTGGCTACCTAATTCGAGATTTAAAAGTTTGAGACTCACATTTCATTGGATTCCCACTAAAGGTTCAGTGAAGCTCTGTGGCTACCAGGTTACTCTTGCTCATCAAAAATAACCTGCAGCAATGTTGCTTCACAAATTGATTGAACAGTTACAAACTAGAGAATGGGAGATTTATCATCAAGTGAAGGAAAATGAGAGTATTTTTTTTAACTTCTAGTATTAAAAGGAATACCAATAAAATTCCTTAAAATCTTATTTAGATTGCCCAAGAGAATAAATGATAGATGATTTTATATAGACTAAAATTAGGAAAGAATTGATAGAAAAGAAAAAGAAACATAAAGAACAGCCAAAATTATCAAGCAGTAGACAGGGATCAACTTCCCACCAGCATAGCAGTTATTGCAAATTCAACATGAATAAAAATAATAAACATTTCTTATCATTCAGATGGCACACCTTTCTTAGTTGCATTAAGAGAAGCTTATCAAAGTGCTCGAAACCTGGACATCTCACTTGTCCCTTAAACTTCCTAAAATACACAGACTATCTTTCTCAGATACTTATGAATGATATAACATAAAAAAAAAAAAACTAAAGGCAATACAAACTGCAACCTTGCAATCAAAAAAGCAGTCCTTGAAGGATTAAGCACCCAAAACAGCTTCAGTATAATTTTGGTTAAGATACAACATGAAGAATTACATGAACCAAGTCTCCATTTGAAGAATTACACGAGTTTCTGACATTTTTTATTTTTGTCTTTAGTTTGATTCGCAGAGGTCACATGAGTTTCTGTCGACAGTACAGGGTCACATGCTCCGTTGACATTCAAAATATTTATGTTTCTGAGAATATCTATTTAACATAACAAAAGCTGAAACAGCTTTATTAGAGAAAATATTGATAATGTTCCTAAGCAATCACGGCTGGGGCAATGCATTTTAATACACTCTAATGCTAAAGCGAAGATTGAGTTGATAAAAATGAAGTCTTGGTCTTGTGGACTTTGTTAAAAATTCCGGGAAGTTGCTGGTGGGCTTCTTGGGAGTTGTTCTCCCTATTTCTGATACTACACTTTCTTTCTTGTTCTGGCCGATTGAAGGTTGTTGCTGCCGGGAAATCTAACATGGCAGGAGTGCTTATGTCAGGAGTTGTCCGAAAACTTGCTGAGATAGCAGGTAATCTATTAGCAAAAACTTGCTCTCGCTTGTTTGAGTTGGAAGAAAACATTAATTGGGTTCGAGCTGAGATGAGCAGTATTCGATCTTTCTTGGAAAAAGCTGATGCAGTAGAGTCAGAAAGCGGAGGATTGGCTGACGATGTCAGGAGCATTTGGGATCTTCTTTATGATTTGGAGGATATCATGGAAGAGTACTTCCCTAACCTATCACCACTTACAAGGACTGACTGGAAGGGTTGGTTTTCGATTCCGAATGCCAAAGCTGCCCATGACTTTGCGGTGAAGATTGAAGAAATAAAACGAAGGTCGGTGGATATCAGTCGCAGGAGACAGACTTATCAAGTCCCAGATGCAAGTGGCCCTGCTGGAAGATGTTGAGACTCGACAGAAACCTTAGGGTTTTACTTAATCAATCACAAAATAATATTTTATGTTTTGAATGAAACAAACATTTACAGTGTTGGAATAAAAAAAATATAAACAGAGAGAAGTAAAAAATAAAATCGGAGGCACAAGGGTTTTTACCGTGGTTCACCTCAAACTGAGGCTACATCCACGTTGAGCTCGAGAGAGAAGAGTTCACTGCACTATGAGATGAAAATCGGATTACACACTCATAAACCCTCACAAACAATGTAACACCCGAGAAAATTGTTGAGGATAAAATGATATTCGGTAAAGGGCAAAATTGGAATTTTGAGAAAAATGAGACTTTAGGGCACACTAACCCAGTTTTGGACGACCAAATTAGCCAACGGGAGTACCTCGGACCTTAGATTGCCCCAGAAAATGGTATAGTATCGATAAGCGATTAAAATTAAGATTTTTAGTGGTGAAATAAAGAGGATCGGGAACAGTTTTCAGTACAGCAAAATACAGCTGCCCATTTAGGTCGTATTACCGAATTGCTGTAAACGACGTCCAAAAAGTCAACGGAGAATGTCAGGGAATATTATTCGATGTGTAGAACAACCCTTAAGAGGTTTCGGGTTGAATCGGGTGGATTTGAGGTCAAATAAATCAGTCGGGCCAAAGTGTAATTTTCTAAAAATACCCGAGGGAGGTCTAAATGGCAATTTTTCGGAAGTTTCAAGGGTGAAATGGGAAATACTAAGCTTGAGGGTCTTAGTGAAAGTGTTCGAAAGATCAAGGGCTTGAGAAAAAGGGCCAAAATACAAAAAGAAAACTTCAGGGGGCTAAAGTGCAATTTTTAGAAAATTGCACAGAGAGGCAAATCTGGCCGCACGATTTGGACCAAAAATCCGGCCATTTGGCCGTCAAGTCTTGTCAAGGAGTAGCCTAGGGTGTCCTAGGAGGCGTGGGGAAGAAGCATGGCCGGAAAATCGGCCACGTGGGGTCGTTTTTGGGCTACAAATAGCCGAGGGTTCAGCCGAGGAAGAAGCACCAAATCGAGCTCGATTTTGAATGAATCTTGGAGCTTGGATATAGGGCTTTTGGTCTCCAAGAGGTAAGGATCATTTTGGCACCGGTTTGAGGCGTTTTGGTGAAGGTCTGAGGTTATTTCGAAGGTGGTCGGAAAAGCCCTAGGCGGACCGCGACCGACACCTGCAACTCGATTTTTAATCGACTTTTCGAATTCCTTTCGGCATGAAATCGGTGGGGTTGAGATCGACTTGAAGAGGGCTTTCGAACGGCACCTGATTTGCAGCCATCGGAGCACCCGCCGGCGGCCGGCTAGAGGTTGAAGACGACTGGCGCGTGACTGCACGCGCCAGCCCAAGCCAAGCAACCCACGCGCCGCGCGTGAGGGCGCGTGAGTCATCAGGTATTTTCGTAATTTTTTTTATTATTTCTGGAAAATTATTTTATGTATTATGGTGCAAGAAAATTTAGAAAATTGTTGGAGAAAATGGTCATTTTGTAATTTTCAAAGTGAATAAGGCTTAGGAAAAATAGGAAAAGGAATTAGAAAATCCTTAGAAATTTTTGGGAGATAGGAATTAAATATTTATGAATTGTTATGAAGAGAAATCAAGGAAAAATCTTGAGTAGGTATTTATTAGAATTTTTGAGGAGAAAAATAAAGAAAATTGGAAGAAATTATGGAAAATTGAGAAAATAGATATTGATATGATTTTGAACAAATGTGATGACTAAGGTATCGTTGAGACTCGAGGTTGAAGTACAAGAGCATCAGGTGCGAGAATCAAGGCTGGGCACGCAAATCGAGACAGGCGCGCAAATCGAGGTTGACCACGCTTGACAGTTGGAAAGCCGTCTAAAGGTGAGTGTTCGCTCCTAAAATTTGCTTTACTGTGAGTAGTTCTTCTCTAAAAATTGATTACTGTGAGTTGTTCTGCCCGAAAGATTTTAAATAGCATATGAATGGTTTTACTGTGAGTGTTCTCCCCAAACTCGGTTTTGACTTGTGAGTGGTTTCAAGCGACATGTAAATGGTTTTCATGCTCGGTTTGTGGTGAATTGTCCAAATGATTGTTTACATATGCATTAAACGTTGATTTAAGAATTGATGATGCATGTTATGAGTTTAAGTAATGCATGTTATGATTTTTCGACCATTGGCTGGTTTTGTGTCGTTCATGTGGTATGTGGGTTGTTAACCTATGACGAGGCCTAGAGTGGCAGTACTCGGGGATGCGTACCTAGGATTAATGTTTGGTGATCACTTGGGACGGGGCTGAGACGGACTTCACCCTACGGGACCCAAGTGGCAGGGTTGCGAGTGGACACCACCCCGGTTGATGGCTCAAGTGGCAGGGCTGCGAGTGGACACCACCCCAGGATCCTTTGAGCGGTAGCATTAATGCCTAGGTGACGTCGATTCCAAGGATAGTGCTGTTGTGACACTCTTGGGGCTAGGATTATGTTTTGGAATGCTTTTGAGTGGGAGCATAAAGCCTGACAATGACGATGGGATGATTCCTGGGTTCATGTGTCGAGGTAGTCCCTCTTAAGTAGGATCGGGTTGCCAATGGGTCGATTTGGTTGTGTCGCCTATAGAGAGATTGCGTTTTCCCCGGTTAGGGTTAAATGCTGTGTGGGATTCTCTTTAGGTTGGTGCATGTTGAGATTTATCGATTTTGTGTACATGATTTTTGCATACATTCACGAAAACGTTTTTGAACTCTCACTTAGATGATTCAGCATCTAATTTGGACTATGTCCCTGGAATATTCAAACGTTCCAGGTGAAAGCTGTGACGTCAAAGGAAGAAGGCCATCAGGATGTAGCAGATACAGTTGTTTTTTCGTAGGTTCTGTCTATGATTTCAATGTTCAGAGACTATGTAACATATTTTCATGTGAAACATCGATTGTAAAAGAAATTGTCAGTGATATGTATATATTTGAGGTTACGATCTTGCTTCCGCTGATATGATTGATGATGCCTGTCTTAGTTTATTAAATGTTGTTATACTAAGAAGGTACGATCGAGATTGTAGGGAAAACGGTTTTGATGGCTATCGAGGGATTTATGTGGTGTTTGATTTAAATTTTCTCGAAATCTCGAATTAACGCACGCTTGGGAAAAGTGGGGCGTTACAAACAAAACCCTCAAAATGATCAATGGTTTGAGAATACAAAATTGCCGATCAATCACGTAATACAGATTAAAGGCAAACCTATCGAACCACAAAACTATACAAAAAAGAATTCGGGAACAAATCAGGAAGAACCCTAGCCCAAAAGAGGCGAGAGCCTTCAACCCGCAAAACCAAAACCCGATAGAAACCCCTTTCTGATTTTCCTTCGTCTTTTCAGCCTCTGTTTGTTCACATCTCGAGGCAGCAATTAAAAGCGATCAAGAGCGGCTGGGATTGTGTCTCAATAAAGTGAGGATGAATGGACCCGATCAAATCGTGCGAGCACGATTATAATCCCAACAGAAAACGGCAGAGGAGTAGGAGAGCAGGAGATGATCGGGCAAGGGGTGAGGAGCATAATCAGGCGCCAGCTGAGGGTCAGGTGATGGTTGCCACATGCAGCCATCCAGCGGCTACCAAATGGCAGCACGCGGTTGCTACACGTAGCCTTCCAGTCAGCAAAGTAGAACGGCACCGTTTGGAGCTTCACAATTAACAATCTCCACCTTGAAGCACCAAACAGAAAAATGTAATCCAAAACATCATAACAAAAATGCAGCATGCTACAATTCTCTCTTTCATGGCTCTAGTTGATATGATCAACCAACACCCACATGCAACAAGTCCAAGCAATGCTTGAACTTAGTTGCATTTAGCAACTTTGTACCCATATCAGCAGGGTTATTTTCTGTAGGCACTTTAAGTATAGATATAGTGCCATTAGCAACCAAATCTCTAATATAATGATACCTGACATCCACGTGCTTGGTGCGTTCGTGATAGACTGGATTTTTGGTCAAGTGCATCGCACTTTGACTGTCTGAGTATACCACAGCTTTACCTTGCAGCAGTTGGATTTCCAGGAGGATACCTTGAAGCCACACCGCCTCTTTAACAGCATCAGTTACTGCTACATATTCAGCCTCAGTGGAGGACAGAGCAACCAGAGGCTGCAGCTGTGATTTCTAGCTGATGCAATTTCTACTTAGGGTGAAATATAAAGCAGTAATGGACTTACGAGAGTCTATGTCCCCTGCAAAGTCAGAATCTACATACCCAACAAGATCAAGAGAATTAAATCTTTTCTTGTAACTTAATCCAACATTAACTGATCCATGTATATATCTCAATAAGTATTTAAGAGCATCCCAGTGAGGTTTACCTGGGTTGGACATGAATCGGCTGAGGGTTGAAATAGCATAGGCTAAATCAGGCCTTGTGCTAATCATAGCATACATGATGGTTCCAGTAGCATTAGCATATGGAACACTTTTCATTTTAATGATTTCAGAGTTGGACGAAGGGCATTGAGATTTAGTTAAAACAAAGTGTCCAGCTAATGGGACACTTACTGGCTTGCAATTTTACATGCCAAACCTTTTCACAGATTTCATCAAGTAGTCATTTTGATGAACCTTTAAGCTGAAATTTTTTCTATCCCTTTCTATTGTCATTCCTAGAATTTTCTTAGCTGAACCTAAGTCTTTCCTGTCAAAACTTGTGTTGAGCATCTGTTTTAATTCATTTATCTTTGACTTAGATTTGCTGATTAACAAAATATCATCAACATATAACAATAGATAAATTGGATCATTTGAGAGAATAAAATAGAAACAGTTATCATATTTACTCCTTACAAACCCAATTCCTAAGACAAAATTATCAAACTTTTTATACCATTGTCTTGGGGATTGTTTTAAGCCATAAAGGGATTTCTTTAGTAAACAGACATGCTCAGGTTTGTTTGAGTCAATATATCCAGCAGGTTGTATCATATAAATTTTCTCCTCTAAATCTCCATGTAAAAATGTTGTTTTAACATCTAATTGTTCTAATTCAAGATCAAATTGAACAACCACAGATAGCATCATGCGAATGGTTTTGAATTTTATTACAGGGGAGAAAATTTCAGTGTAGTCTATTCCTTCTCTCTGAGTAAACCCCTTAGCTACTAATCTTGCTTTATACCTAATAGGGTCAGTGAGAGTTATGCCTTCCTTTAACTTATACAACCATTTACACTAGATTAACTTCTGTTTTTGAGGTTTAGGCACTAACTCCCACGTGCCATTAATTTTAAGTGAGGTCATTTCCTCATCCATAGCTTGCTGCCATTTAACACTTTCCTTAGAGCTGACAGCCTCCTCTTATGTAGAAGGCTCACTGCTCCTTAATTCCAGACCTGCCACAAGGGCACAAAACACTAGATCCGAATAGGCATACCTGGCAGGGGGTCTTGAAACCCTCCTACTTCTATCTCGGGCTAGATGATAATCACTGAGATCTTGGGTGGGGCTGTAATGCTCCACCTCAATCTCAGATTCTCTTTCTTGTTCCTCTTGATCATCATCATGATCAGAGGTTTGAATTTCATAAGGGTTTGGAACATCTTCTAGGTTGGATTCAGTTGGAGCAGCTGGAAGGAGACCTTCTGCTTGCTCCACCTCAATTTGGGATCCTCCTAGAATGATAAAATCATCTGGATTACTATTATTGTTGGTTTCTTCAGAATTTGCAATTTTACAAGGGAAAATGGCTTCATTAAATATGACATCTATACTGATAATAATTTTTATCCCACCAGATTGTCTTTCCCATAATCTAAAGCCTTTGGTCCCTTCTTGGTAACCAACAAACACACACTTAATGGACTTAGCATCTAACTTACCTTCTGTTTTGTGAGCATATGCTTCACAACCAAACACCCTTAGGTAATCTAAATTTAATTTTCTATTTGTCCATTTTTCTTCAGGGCATTTTAGATTTAAGGCAGTGGAAGGGCTTCTATTTACCAAATAGGCTGCTGTAGACAAGGCCTCCCCCCAAAAGGACTTTGGCATATTAGATGTGAACAAGAGGCATCTAACTTTTTCAAGAAGAGTTCGGTTCATCCTCTCAGCTACCTCATTTTGTTGGGGTGAATACCTCACAGTCCTATGCCTAAGAATACCTTGGGTATTACAGAATTCATCAAACTCTTTGTTACAGAATTCTAGACCATTGTCTGTCCTTAAGATTTTAATCTTTCTATCTATTTGATTTTCAATTAAGTTCTTCCAAGTCTTAAATTTCTCTAAGGTCTGGTCTTTAGATTTTAAAAGAAAAACCCAAACCTTCCTAGTGAAATCATCAATAATAGAGAGAAAGTATTTGTTACCACCATGAGTAGGGACCTGAGAAGGCCCCCATAAATCAGCATGTATATACTCTAGGCATACCTTCGCCAGGTGGGTTCCCTTATGGAAACCCAGCCTGTGTTGCTTGCCTAGGACACATGGCTCACAAAAGTCGAGGGACCCCACTGACACTGAACCAAGGTAGCCTTGGTTAGACAGTGCCTTAAGACCTTTTAAGCTCATATGGCCAAGTCTCAAGTGTCATAATTCTGTTTTATCAGATTTTACTATGCATGCAGAATTAATAATATCAGAAGGGAAATAACAGCCATCCAGCACATATAATCCATTTTTCTTAGCTCCAGTTAGTATTAGATCATCTCCCTTAAACACATGCATGAATCCATTTTCTGCCTTATGGGAGAACCCTATTTCATCTAATGTGCCAAGAGATATTAGATTCCTTTTTAGATCAGGAACATATCTTACATCAGTTAATGTTCTAATTTTGTTGTCATGCAATCTGAGAGATATGTTTCCTATACCTCTAATTCTACAAGATTGGTTATTACCCATAAACACTGTTCCTGATTCTGTTTTATCAAATTTTTGAAACCAATCAATGTTAGGGCACATATGAAAAGAACACCCGGAATCCATGATCCATTCATTATCAATAGAAACATTTGAAACAGTAAGTACCTCAGCTAAGCAATTTGAATTATTTGGATTAGCATTCATGTTTCCCCCTTGCTTTTGTTTCTTAATAAAGTCATAACAGTATTTGTTGATGTGTCCTTCTTTCCCACAGTAATAGCATTTCTATTTCTGTTTACCCTTTTTATCTTTCTTCTTACCCTTTTTCTCTGACCCAATGGTTTGATCATTGTTATTTGCAAAGTGTTTTTTCTCATTCTTACTCTTTACAAAGAAGTTATTTCCAGATTTCTTAGATGTTCCCAATTCTAGTTCTCTAGCCTTAATGCCTGAAATAACAAGGTCTAATGTAGGTACTATGCCAGTATATCTTAATGCATGTTTAACAACATCATAATCATTAGGCAATGCATTTAATAAAATTATAGCTTCACTCGAGTCTCCTAAAGCTTGATCAGCACCCCTAAGTAGCAATGCAAGTTTAGTGAATTCATCTATATTCTCATCCATTGTCTTAATTAGATGTACTCATTTTATAATTAAAGAACATGCCTTTCAGATATACTAAGTTAGGTGCAGTAATGACAGAAAATAAAGCATCTAATTTATTCCATAGTTCTAAGGGAGCAGTCATACCATCCACTTTGCGGATCACACTGTCTCCTAGATGGAGGAAGATCAGATTAAAGGCTTCCTCCTTGATTTCCTCTGTTCTTGCAAGCTGGTCTGCTGACCATTTGCGATCGTCTGTCTCAAGTGCTATAAGCACTTTATGATGAGAGAGTAATACTCTCATCTTTTTCTTCCAGCTTCCAAAGTCTCATTTTTCATCAAATATACCGATCTCAAATCGGGTAGAGTTCATATTCGTATTGCACGAAGCTAACCTAAAGGGCTCTATTCACTGAAGTAAATCAATACAGCAAACACCCGCTGACACTGACTCTATCAGAGAACCCTAAATTTTGAAGAATGATTTGACCTTACAGAAAACCCTAGAAGCCGAACTTAAAGCGGCTCTGATACAACTGTTGAGACTCGACAGAAACCTTAGGGTTTTACTTAAGCAATCACAAAACAATATTTGATGTTCTGAATGAAACAAACATTCACAGTGCTGGAATCGAAAAAATATAAACAGAGAAAAGTAAAAAATAAAATCGAAGGCACAAGGGTTTTTACCGTGGTTCACCTCAAACTGAGGCTACATCCACGTTGAGCTCGAGAGAGAAGAGCTCACTGCACTATGAAATGAAAATCGGATTACACACTCATAAACCCTCACAAACAAAACCCTCAAAATGATCAATGGTTCGAGAACACAAAACTGCCGATCAATCACTTAATACAGATTAAAGGCAAACCTATCGAACCACAAAACTATACAAACATATATAGAAAAGAATTCGGGAACAAACCAGGAAGAACCCTAGCCCAAAAGAGGCGAGAGCCTTCAACCCGCAAAACCAAAACCCGATAGAAACCCCTTTCTGATTTTCCTTCGTCTTTTCAGACTCTGTTTGTTCACATCTCGAGGCAGCAATTAAAAGCGATCAAGAGCGGCTAAGATTGTGTCTCAATAAAGTAAGGATGAATGGACCAGATCAAATCGTGCGAGCACGATTATAATCCCAACAGAAAACGGCAGAGGAGCAGGAGAGCAGGAGATGATCGAGCAAGGGGTGAGGAGCATAATCAGGCGCCAGCTGAGGGTCAGCTGATGGTTGCCACCTGCAGCCATCTAGCGACTGCCAAATGGCAGCACGCGGTTGCTGTACGTGGCCTTCCAGTCAGCAAAGTAGAACGGCACCGTTTGGAGCTTCACAATTAACAGAAGAGAGGTATGGAATCCAAGAAGAACTTTTCCTCACACTGACGAAGTAAATGTTGTTGGTATGGACGAACACATTAAGGAATTGGTAGCCAAAGTGACGGATCAAGATTCAGAGTATCGTGTGATCTCAATTACAGGCATGGTCGGTCTAGGCAAGACAACACTGGCCAGAAAGATTTATAATTCTGTTCGACAATGTTTTGAATGTTCAGCTTGGATTTATGTCTCTCGACAACCAAACCCAAATGAACTTTTACATGATATAGCAAGGCAAGTTGGCTTGACGGAGGAGCGCAACAACAACTTTGTGAGTAAGTTGTTCCATCTTTTAAGCCAAAAAAGGTATGTGATAGTAATTGATGATATATGGCAGACTGAACCATGGAACGCTTTAAAAAATGGCATTCCTATTAATTCCATGAATGGCAGTAGAATAATCATCACTTTCCGATACAACGAGATAGGTAGACAAATTGGTGGGCAAAAGTCTTTACATGAATTGCAACCATTAGACGAAGAAAAGAGTAGAGAGCTATTCTTCAAATTGGTTATGGCTGCCCCGCAAGACAAATGATGATGATAGTGATCCCTCACAATTGGAAAGCATTGGTGAGAAAATACTACTGAGATGTGGCGGTGTGCCGCTTGCTATAGTAGTTATAGCAGGCCTGTTGTTATCAAGAGAGAGAAACATACATGCATGGGATGGGGTATTAGAGAATATAGGTAGAGATGAAGACCAATGCTCAAAGATCTTTGCCTTGAGCTACAAAGATTTACCTTCGATGTTGAAACCATGTTTTTTATACTTTGGTTTATTTCCAGAGGATCACGAAATTTTAACGTTCAAACTAATCAATTTATGGGCAGCTGAAGGATTCATACATGGCAGTGGAGAAAGGAGGGTTGAGGATGTGGGGCAAGATTACCTAAATCACTTAGTTAGTAGAAACCTAATTCAAGTTATCAAGAGGAAGTTCAACGGGACAGTTGGATGTTGTCGTATTCACGATATCTTGCATGACCTTTGCATTAAGAATGCTAGGGAGATGAACTTTTTTAACACTCTCGATGATGTAGCCACTAGTGTAGATTGCCTTGCACCACGCAGAATCACTGCCTATCAAAGTGGAGTTGGCAACTATGTATCTCCAAATTATCAAACTCCAAAGCTTCGGGCCTTGTTATGTTTCGATGATTTGATAAGGTTTTGGAAGGAGGATAAGCAGGTTAACCTTCGTCTTGAAAACTTCAAATTTCTTCGGGTGCTAATTATAATGTGCTTCCCTTGGCTGGGGGCTCCTATAAATGAAATTGTGAAGTTAAAACACCTGTATCACCTTGAATTGGGAGGGGATAAGGGGATTAAGTAATTATTAATTAAGCGGGAAAAGTAAGCGAATTGGTGATAAAACTCACCCACAAGGGTTTCCAGCTTTTGTGAACGCACTAGCCTACGCTCCCTGAAAAGTCATTGGAAGAGAGAAAATGTCCTCAAAGTCAAAGAGAATCTCCTCTTCGACGGTGCATGGTGGTAGCGGCGCTGCTGCTGGTGGCGGCTCATCTTTTCGCTGTGGCCACAGGGCTCTATTCATTTCATTTCACTTCTATATTATGCCATGACCACAACATTATTTTTCAATATTTTTATTTCTGTTAAAATAATGTTATAATTTATTCTTAATATCTTACCAATAGTATTAACAAATTAGGTGAATTTTTTATATTACTTCATAATAGGTATAAGCACGAGGAGAAAGAGAAGAAAATAAGGCTATATATATATATATATCTATATTATTATCCCAACAAATACTATATTTTAGTGTTATGAAGTTTTGTTAATAAAATATATTTTTAAAATACTCTCTCTATATATTTTTAAAAAAACAGAAATTAACACTTTTAAAAGTATAAATTGGCAATTTGACCATAATTATGAAACTTTGTGTCTTATTTAGGCTTTCTTGATTCATAGATGAAAGTATAGTTATTTATTTGACATTTCAATTGTTTTTTTTTTATCTCTTTTCTTTTTTACTATAAATTTCAATCTTTATTTAGGATCGTTGTATTTAATGTTTCTTGTATGGCCTATAACATGTTTGATAAAATGCCTCCAAGAAGTAGCTTGACTTGCAATTTTCTGAGTTTCTGACAAATAACTTCATAGACTTTTCGTTGCATTAACAAGAATTGTCCATCTTTTATACTAGATTTAAAATATTTTCGTCAATTTTTTCTTAAAAGACTAAGTTACAAATTGACAGTGTGACATTGGTGAAAAGTCCTAATCAGCTCAACTCTTATGGGATTTGTTATAGTTTTACTGATTTTTTAAGTTATCTGCATTAGGAATAACTAAGTTGTGGTTCAGTTTTTTTAAGTTTAATTCCAACTTTACGACCCGCAAACTCCTGCGTAAGACATGCAATGTTGCCTTTATGGCAAAATTCAGGGCCCACATCTTGATGGCATATGCCATCGACAGCTGTCGGCGTTGCTAAAGTGAAGATTGACTTGATAAAAATGAAGTCTTGGTCTTCTGGTACATGAGTTTCTGACATTTTTTATTTTTGTCTTTTAGTTTGATTCGCAGAGGTCACATGAGTTTCTGTCGACAGTACAGGGTCACATGCTCCGTTGACATTCAAAATATTTATGTTTCTGAGAATATCTATTTAACATAACAAAAGCTGAAACAGCTTTATTAGAGAAAATATTCATAATCTTCCTAAGCAAGCACGGCTGGGGCAATGCATTTTAATACACTCTAATGCTAAAGCGAAGATTGAGTTGATAAAAATGAAGTCTTGGACTTCTGGACTTTGTTAAAAATTCCGAGAACTTGCTGGTGGGCTTCTTGGGAGTTGTTCTCCCTATTTCTGATACTACACTTTCTTTCTTGTTCTGGCCGATTGAAGGTTGTTGCTGCCGGGAAATCTAACATGGCAGGAGTGCTGATTTCAGGAGTTGTCCGAAAACTTGCTGAGATAGCAGGTAATCTATTAGCAAAAACTTGCTCTCGCTTGTTTGAGTTGGAAGAAAACATTAATTGGGTTCGAGCTGAGATGAGCAGTATTCGATCTTTCTTGGAAAAAGCTGATGCAGTAGAGTCAGAAAGCGGAGGATTGGCTGACGATATCAGGAGCATTTGGGATCTTCTTTATGATTTGGACGATATCATGGAAGAGTACTTCCCTAACCTATCACCACTTACAAGGACTGACTGGAAGGGTTGGTTTTCGATTCCTAATGCCAAAGCTGCCCATGACTTTGCGGTGAAGATTGAAGAAATAAAACGAAGGTCGGTGGATATCAGTCGCAGGAGACAGACTTATCAAGTCCCAGATGCAAGTGGCCTTGCTGGAAGAGAGGTATGGGATCCAAGAAGAACTTTTCCTCACACTGACGAAGTAAATGTTGTTGTTATGGACGAACACATTAAGGAATTGGTGGCCAAAGTGACGGATCAAGATTTAGAGTATCGTGTGATCTCAATTACAGGCATGGCCGGTCTAGGCAAGACAACACTGGCCAGAAAGGTTTATAATTCTGTTCGACAAAGTTTTGAGTGTTCAGCTTGGATTTATGTCTCTCGACAACCAAACCCAAATGAACTTTTACATGATATAGCAAGGCAAGTTGGCTTGACGGGGCAGCGCAACAACAACTTTGTGGGTAAGTTGTTCCATCTTTTAAGCCAAAATAGGTATGTGATAGTAATTGATGATATATGGCAGATCAAACCATGGAACGCTTTAAAAAATGGCATTCCTATTAATTCCATGAATGGCAGTAGAATAATCATCACTTCCCGATACACCGAGATAGGTAGACAAATTGGTGGGCAAAAGTCTTTACATGAATTGCAACCATTAGACGAAGAAAAGAGTAGAGAGCTATTCTTCAAATTGGTTATGGCTGCCCCGCAAGACAATGATGATGATAGTGATCCCTCACAATTGGAAAGCATTGGTGAGAAAATACTACTGAGATGTGGCGGTGTGCCGCTTGCTATAGTAGTTATAGCAGGCCTGTTGTTGTCAAGAGAGAGAAACATACATGCATGGGATGGGGTATTAGAGAATATAGGTAGAGATGAAGACCAATGCTCAAAGATCTTTGCCTTGAGCTACAAAGATTTACCTTCGATGTTGAAACCATGTTTTTTATACTTTGGTTTATTTCCAGAGGATCACGAAATTTTAACGTTCAAACTAATCAATTTATGGGCAGCTGAAGGATTCATACATGGCAGTGGAGAAAGGGCGGTTGAGGATGTGGGTCAAGATTACCTAAATCACTTAGTTAGTAGAAACCTAATTCAAGTTGTCAAGAGGAAGTTCAACGGGACAGTTGGATGTTGTCGTATTCACGATATCTTGCATGACCTTTGCATTAAGAATGCTAGGGAGATGAACTTTTTTAACACTCTCGATGATGTAGCCACTAGTGTAGATTGCCTTGCACCACGCAGAATCACTGCCTATCAAAGTGGAGTTGGCAACTATGTATCTCCAAATTATCAAACTCCAAAGCTTCGGGCCTTGTTATGTTTCGATGATTTGATAAGGTTTTGGAAGGAGGATAAGCAGGTTAACCTTCGTCTTGAAAACTTCAAATTTCTTCGGGTGCTAATTATAATGTGCTTCCCTTGGCTGGGGGCTCCTATAAATGAAATTGTGAAGTTAAAACACCTGTATCACCTTGAATTGGGAGGGGATAAGGTGGAGCTTCCTTACGCCATAAGCAATTTGGAAAATTTGCTGACCTTGGATCTACATAAATGCCTTCAAGTCGTCCTCCCTGATGTCATCTGGAAAATGAAGCAACTAAGACATATTATATTACCTATTAAATGTTGGGCTCCTTTAGTCCGTGGGGTCAACTTGGATTGCCATAGGTTCCTTCCATCTGAAGTTTCTTTGCCAAACTTGCAGACCCTCTATGGATTGCCTGTCAAACTTTTTGAGGCCAATTGCAATTGGTTGCACAAACTTTATAGTTTGAGAACACTGAAAGTCTCTTTTACAACTGAGGAGCATATCATTGAGGTACTATCAGGTGCAACCCCCCTGTCACAAAGGCTAGAAGAATTGTATTTATTATCGGCAAAATATTCAAAATCTGCTATAACTCGGGGATCATTTACCAAATTTAGGTCAACATTGGATCTGTCTAATTATGAAAAACTTGATAAGTTATGCATGCGACAGGTAAATATGGCGAATTTTCCACAGCCTGATAAACTGCCAACATGCCTCACAGTGCTTATCCTTGAGGACACTGGGATGGAAATGGACCCAATGTTGACTTTGAAGAACCTACCTAAACTTAAGATCCTTATACTTGGATGGAATTCGTACTCTGGGGAGAATATGGTATGCTCCGGAGAAGCTGACAGCTTTCCTCAACTCAAAGTATTGAAAATTTATTCAGAGTGTCTGAAGGAGTTTAAAGTTGAGGAAGAAGCAATGCCCAAACTCAAGGACTTTACCCTCTTCACTCACTACAGGCTGACAATGAATGTTCCAGATAGAATCAAAAATATAATCAAGATTATCGATGACAGAATAGGTCAGTAACATTTGTTGCGTTTCATTTGTATTCTGTTGATTATATATGGATATGTCTGTCCAATTCATTGGTTTACTCTTACTGTTTTAATTTGTTTCATGTACTTGGAAATTATGCATTTTTCCCAAATAAATATGGGGCTGGCTTTGTTACATGCACACATGTAAACTCCATCAGAGGACATATGGTATCCAGATGAGATAATTGATTCTCCACATGGTCTGTGACTTCATCGTGGAAGGTTTAAGTCCTTACCCAATTCTTTTACTCTTTCAATTATGCTTTCAAGAAAACAACTTAGAATAGATATTCCCGTAACTACATTTATATGGATGTGGTGATAATGCCATACTGATTGAATTTGTGATGTCTCACAGGTTAAAGCATGGGCTCTTGATCTTCAGACTGCTTGCTCCTCAATCTATTCTTGCGATATGATGCCTTTCGGTTGATTGATTCTCATGAGATGGAATGGCATCTGCTTTGTGATTTGATATTTTAGTTGCTTAATTACCCTTATCTATTGTCTGAATTTGTCAATGACTTTGATAAATGTTGAATAAATTTACATATACTGATATCTTTGAACTCACCAGTGGTCAATCTATTGATTATTCTGTATCCATAATCAAAAAGTACAAAAAATCCCCCTCCTCTGGCATGTTATTGTTTTGAAAATTAGTGGGTGTAAATGTAATTTTTTTAAAAAAAAATACTGAATTCTCCATGAATTTTCGAGGCTTGCTATAACTGCTGTTAATAAATTTGTAGTGCCACTCCTTCTGGGGGAAAATTTTGTTCACCCAGGTTGACCGGGTAGAATGAATTTTCGCCCAGAGCGAGAAAGAGGCATTTCCTCCGGGTGGAAGGCATTTCCATTTGAGGCAAGGAGAGACGACGTTTCCTCCAGGCGGAACTCAGGCTGAGCCTCGTCGCCTGAGCCATTTCTGGTTCGTCGAATCAACTGCTTCCGTTCGCTAGGTTTTGGCATTTTCAAACGAAATCATTTCGAGAATGGATGAAGAACAACGCGGGATAATGGACTGATGCCTTATTAGCCATCCGATGATCGTAAGTGAAACATTAGCCGCCAGATTGGTACATAAAAGGAAAAAATAAAAACACAAAAGGACTATTGAGAGTGAGTATTTATAAGGGCGGTTCCCGAGGAATTCAAATGTCTACAGGTGTCAGACGAGCACGGGCGGAATCTGCAATCTCTCTTCCGCCGTATCTTTATGTGCCATTGACGCCCGTACCTTTTGATTATTCAATGTTTGGAATTATAACGTTTTCATATTTTTGTTTCCTTCTTGGTTCTGTTTTCGTGAAATCAGAGATCGAAGGTCCCGAAGGAACTGTTTATGCGAAGAGGATTTTCAAGATTAAGATTCAGACACCTGAAAGGTGTGGTTTGAAAGTACATTATATGCGAGAATCGTATATGTTTTGTCGATTTTCGCTTTATTTGGGTGACAAATTAAGTGGACTTCGGGGGTGGTGGTGGTTGTAGGTACCATTTTTAGCCTCCAATTGTGACTGTGACCTTTGCAGCGCCAATCTTTCACTCGAATATTGACACTGGAGGCCGGATTTGTCTCGACATTCTCAACCTTCAACCTTCCTCCTAAGGTGAACTTTTGAGAAATTTTGGGTTTGATGCTGTGGTTTTGATTAGTGTTGTTAGTGTTTTTTATTGGATTAGAGCTTACAGTAGCTTTAGGAATGTCTGATTTCACAATATTCTTGATTTTCTCTTGGATTCATTGTTTGGTATTGTTTATAATAATAATAATAATATATGAATGCAAATATTTTAATTTTTCTTGGTTTCATCAGTACTGACAAAAGTTTTTAAATTGCATTTCCTACCATGGAATTGTGGGCAATTTTTGATTCTCTTCAAATTCATACAACTTTATTTCTAGCTCCGTGTCCTTTCGAATTTGCACTTAGAACATCTTATTTAACAAATATCATATTAACGCTTCATGCAATGCTGGAGAGGATTAATAGAGTTTCGTTCATGAAGTTTTGCGTAAGTGAGATCCCCCGAGTAAATTTTGCAAATTACGTTGGCATGGCTGGGCTATCTAAAATAGCAAGGAATCACCAAAACAATTATTGAAATATTCATAGAATGACAATGAAAACTTGTGCCGTGGAGTATACACCCAGCTGAAGATGAACCAAACTGTGGACATAAGCAACTACCGAAAACATTTTACTTTTCTCTCCGATATAAATTTGAACACTTTGATTTGACTTTGCTGTTCAGAAATTGCCAAAGTTGCCTAATTTGAGATCAGGGAGTTAGATTGCAAATTTTTAACCATCAGTTCATCTGAAAACATAAATTGCTAAGAAAAAAGAGTAATTTTATCGTTTATATTATTATTTTTTACTCTCGGTACAACTGCTAAATATGAGAGGTTGCGAGGAAAAACGTTTTAACCAATCGGCAGGGTAGTTATTTTCTTACATATTTCATGGGCAACTATCAGGGCCGGCCCAAGGCATAGGCCAGTGAGGCCTATGCCTAGGGCCCCCCAAAATTTGGGGCCCCCCAAAACAAACCCCCCCCCCCACAAGCAGAGAACAAAGCACTCTTAATTGAGCCCCCAAAAATTTGAACCCCCCTCCCCCCAAAAAAATTTTGGGGCCCCCCAAACACACACACACAACCCCCCCTCCCCAACAGCAGAGAACACCCAACAGCAGAGAGCACAGAACAACCCTCTCTTTAAAAAAATTTATTTATCGCCTAGGGCCCCACTGGACCTTAGGCCGCCCCTGGCAATTATATTATTTTTCTTGTTCCTTTTCATTGGTCATCTATGGCGACGGTCAAATTCCAATCTAAGCAGGCTGCATGGGAACCATCTTTTAACATTTCGACCGTGTTGACGTGCATTGGGTTGTTACTTAGTGAACCAAACCTTGAAGATGGCCTAATGTGGGAAACAGTAAGTCTGCATGGATTAAATTGTTGGAGCAATTAGCAGTCCCACCAAAGACCTCTCTGATTCCGTGCTTGTTTGTATTAATGTGCAGAGCAGGGAGTACAAATATGACAGACATTCCTTTGATCAGAGGGCATGATTAATGAGAGAGAAATATGCCAGGGCTAGGGTAAGTGGGCATGATAGTACCAGTGAATGCTTTCAAGCTCGGATCTGATGAAAGGATGGTACATTTCGGCTCTTATTTGCTGGGATCTAACTTAATTTATGATACTTTTTACTTTAAATTGGTTGTAATTTACTGTAGATGGAAACTAAAGGGTCGGATCCATGAAGACTGAACTTGATGAACGCTCTCTAAGTCATAGAAAGCTATACGGGATCAACCGAAAGTTGTCCCTGGAGTCTTCTGGGTTATTTTGTGAGAAAGAATTAGAAGAAAGAGTCAGCGGAGCACCTATTCATCATCTCGGGCACAACCAAAAATAAGATAAAAGTCCAGAAGAAGAGTCCAAACCGAGCTTGGATGAGCACTTTCAAAATCATGAGAACCCAAGGTGGACAAAACGGAACTCATCACTTGAATCCTTAGGTCCTCTGGAGACAAGATATGATGCTGAGGAGAATTTGGTGCCCACCCACCACACATCCTTGTTTAACTCCCCGGATATTGTCATGATGTACAGAGTGCTCTAGCATCCCGTCAGATAGGCACCACAATGAGAAACAGCCTCGTCATGATGGTGATAGTAAATCAGTAGATGATAATGTGAATGGTAGTTCGTTTTCAAGCTGGAATGACTAGAATTTTTCACTAAAATCTGGCAAGTTCGTCCAAGTAAGTGATAATATTAAAGTGAAACTGCATTCCATGCTTCAATTGTTCACTTCCCATTCCAGTGCTACCATCTCAAATGGGACCTTTCTACAGCCTACGACTAGCCACACTCAAGAACGACTCAAAAAAGATTGGACTCACAGAACTGGGGCTGAATTCAGCAATAGTGCAAAATGCTAGAAGCAAGGTCTGACAGGCAAGAACCTATCTTGAGGGCTCTTAGGCTCTTCCCAGGGTCAGGAAAATGATAAAAAAGAAAATGTTGCTCCAACCCCTAATAAACTTTCTTCAGAGTCAACCATGTTATTGTTAACACCATAGGTTGGTGAGCATTATGGTGATGTGGCAAATGACCGTAGCACAAAGGTTGGTAAGAATAATGGCAGTATTGCAGAGAAGCTTCCACCCTATTCTCTAGATTATTTGTTAGGGAGCAATAACTGCACTGTTTATCCAAGCCCTGAATCTATGCCTGCATTGAATGACCGCAAAATTGACCGCTGGTTTGAGAAATTTTCCAGAGTGATCGAAGAACAGGAGGCAGGGTCACCATTATCTAAAGGTGTGACTGTTTTGGATAGTGAGAAAGAAAGTGGCGGATGTTTAAGGTCTAGATTGTTGCTTGGGCGAAAACGCTTGCCAAAGAAGTGGAAAGCCAGAGCTTGAAAGTCAAAAATCCCCAATTCAGGTGTCAATTCTGATGTGGTCTCTAACTTTGAGGATGGTTTGTAGCTAGGGATTTTTGTGGGATTTTATGACCAACATAACGTAGAGAAAATGTTTAATGAGATGGTTAAAAGCTTAAGCTAGGCTTGCGAATGTCTTGCATTTTGCAATGTCATTATTGGAAATGCTAGTAACTTGGCTTCCCTCGTCACGCTATGCATACTGTGTACACCCTCTACAGCGCAATGGTGGGGCTATTGTAGTATGGCTTTGTTCGAATTGATTGAAATATTAAATACAAATATGCTTTAGATTTGACTTGTTATGATTGTGTATAATGTTATCCCCGTTCTCCCATGTCTATTTTCATCTTTTAGGACTTATTATTTATTTCTATACATGTTAGTTATATTTTCTTTTTGTTTTTCACTTGGTCTGGCAGAGGTTTGTGTAGTAGTGAGTGGTGGAGGTGTGTTTAAAATATGAAAGTAGTTTGCCTATGTCAGCCTTCATTTGTATAACTTCTTTTTTTTAAATCAAACCATGTCACTAGTGTCCTATGCTGCCCTTAGTCTTCCTCTTTGGTCTATGATCTTGTCATAAATTTGTGCTATTGTAGTGAAATTCTTACAAATTGCCACTTAGGCCTCTGGAAGCTTTTATTGATGTGTATAGAACTACAAAATTTTGTGCACGGGCAAGTTTTTTACTTACCAGATAGAGATCAAATAAGATGAGGCTTTGAAGCCCCAACTCAATTTCCTGAATAGGCTTTGATTCTCACCCATAATCCAGGCCATATCTAGAAACAAAAACCCAAACTCAAAACTCAGAACCCAACCTGACCAGTGACATAGCCACATTCATCTTCTCTGGCAAGTTTTTTCACTGCCCTTCCTTCTGTTCATCTCAATATACATACATAAGAATGGCTATAGCTATAAAATGAGTGTAGACTCATTTGTTTAACTTTCATATGATTTTGTTATGGTGTATATTGTACGATGAAATCAATATGATGTAGAAGTTGCTCGACATTTTTTCCCTAAGTTTAGAGGCTATTATTAGCCTCAAAAGTGTACTTACAACCTCAATTCATTGTGGTAAATGTAGGGTTGTATGAGGTGGATTGGCATGGCATCATGGTAGTATGACATGATTAAAATTCATACAATCTGATGGTAAACTTTTTCTTACTAGGAAACTACTTGAGCGGGTGACTAAATTCAAGATGTGATTTACATATAGTGAATTTCAACTGTCAGTCATTTCTAAAATTCAAAGGTATATTATAGAAATTTCAACTATTACTCATTTTAATTCCAACACGCAAGACTTTGTTCATGCAATAGATTTTGTTATTGAGCAATTTCGTGACCTAATTTGTGTTTTACCATATATCAAATTGCACAATTGCTAAGACATACATTTTATTAAGTTATTGTTAGAATTGAGGATGTTTGTGCTTCGTGTAATGTTTCTTAAAAATTAACGAAGAGGGATGCAAGAACTCTATTTATTAATTTATGGCTGAATGCATTGTAGTTAATGGGGATTTGACCCTTGAGTTTTGGCTTGAAAACCATCCCTTATTCACCGTTTCTTCTTCCTCCTTTCTTACATATGCGTATGAGCATATTTTATCCCAAAAAAAAGTTACATGTCTATAGGTATATTTCACAAGAAAGAAAGATTCTAAAAACAAAAATATAATAGAAATCTCTCGTATTAATTGACTTTTTTATTGGAAAAATTAGGAATCCTATAAATTTAAGGGATGGTCTCCTACTTGAAGGAGTTGGAGCAAGTGTAAGAGACAAGAGAAAATAGGAAATGAAGAAAGAGAGAAAACTTGGTCTTAAAATCATCAATTGTGTTTTTGTTAGATATTCCCTAGAGGGTAGCACCAATAAATTTTTTATTATTAATTACAATTATTTTGATATTAGAAAAAAAATACATTTATTGAGCCTGGTGATGTTGATTTTTATGAGACTATTTTTCTTTTAAAAGAAAAAATAAATATTTTAATGGCCCTTAATTCTAGTTTTTCTATAAATGAAACTTCAAATTCTGAATCTAATAAAAAATAATGATTCTAATTTAAGAAAGAAGAAAAATTGAAAAAAAAATAGAAATTTGGTTTTGAATTAGAAATTTTTTTAGTAAAAAGTGATTCAATTACTTATAATGATGCTATCAAATCAATATATGCTTCTTTCCCAAAAAAAAAACAATAGATACTAAAATGAATTCTTTAATGAGTAATAGTGTAATACTTCAAGAGCCCAGAAAAAGATAATATATATTGAAGATAAGTAAAGAAGGAAATAATATTAGCTGGATACTTTTTGAGCTGAAGTAGGCAAAAAACTCCTGGATTAAGCATGCTTAAGCTGGGAAAGCTCAAGGATGGGTGACCCATTGGGAAATTCACGTAGACCCATCAGGGTAAGTTGTTCCGATTTTTCCTATCGCTTGATGCGGGATGTTACAGATAATATTAGAGCCGATCCTTGGAGAAGGCGGTCTGATGAGGGTAGGGAGTGGCTCTGGGACTCGAGGGCCTGTTCAAGGAGCGACTTTTAACAGACTTCTAGGATGGTAGCCTCCAAATAGGAGAAAATCTGAGACCAGTTGTAAGGTCGCATGAATAAAACGTCATGTGCTCAAGGGGGGAGAATATAATATCACAAGAACCTAGAAAATGGGAGTATATATCGTGGATTAGTAAGAAAGTAAACAATACTAGCTGGATACCTTTTGAGTTGAATGTAAGTTAATAATTCTCGAGTTAAGTGTGCTTAAACTGGGGAAACTCAAGGGTGGGTGACCCCCTGAAAAGTTCGTATAGACCCGTCAAGGTAATTTATTTCGATTCTTCCTATCATTCGATGCGAAATGTTACAAATAGTACATGATTTTAACTGATTTACACACTAGTTGTAAAACCATAAGCTATAAATGGATTTTTAAGAAGAAATTGAGACCAGATGAAACCATTAATAAGTTTAAAGCTAAAATGATTGCTAAAGGATTTAATCAAAAAAAAAATATAGATTTCTTTGGTACATTCTCACCACTAACCTATATAACAATTATAAGAATGTTAATTATAATTGTTTCTATTTATAAGTTAGAAATTCTTTAAATGGATGTAAAAATGACATTTTTGAATGGAGATTTATATGAAGAAATTTATATAAATCAACTTGAAGGATTTATAATTCCTAGCCAAAGAGATAAAGTATGTAAGTTTATAAAATCTCTTTATGGATTAAAATAAACACTCAAAAAATGGCATGAAAAATTCGATAATGTTGTTATTTTTAATGGGCTTTGTATTAATATTAATGATGTAGCTAAATGTGTTTATAGTAAAAAGTTTGATGATGACTATGTGTTCCTTTGTTTGTATGTAGATGATGTTATGATCTTTGAGACTATAATATTAATGTCCCTAATCAAATAAAAAAAAATTCTAATAATTTTGACATGAAAAACTTAGGTCAAGCTGATGTAATTTTAGGAATTAAATTACTGAGAATTGAAAATGGCATAATACTGGCACAATCTTATTATGTTAAAATCTTATTGAAAAAGTTCAATTATTATGATGTAAACCCTGTTTCAGATCCTTATGATCCAAATTTTCATTTGCATAAAAATGTTGGTGATATTGTTTCTCAACATAGATATTCACAAGTAATTGATTCCTTAATGTATTTGTCAAATTATACTAAAACAGATATAGCATATGCTATGAACAGATTAAGTAGGTACACTAGTAATCCTAGGACTAATTTTGAACGGCAAATGGAGCTACTAAAACATATTCACTTACCTCTTTCTATTGGGCTCCCTCTATATTTGGGGTCAACTTGAATAGGTTTCATAGAATTGAAATTTCTTTACCAAACATTCAGATCCTCTCTGGACCATCTGTAAGTTTTTTAGGCTAATTGGTACACAAACTTGATTGTTTGAAAACATTGGAAGTCTTCAATACAACTGAGCAACATATCATTGAGATATTGTCAAGTGCAACTCCCTTCCCACAAAGTCAAGAAGTATTGAACCTATATCATCGTTGCACTGAAAAATAAAAATCTTATGCAACTGTTATAAGGTCTACCAAAGTAAGATCAACATTGGATTCGTCTCAATATGTAAACCTTCATAAGCTACTTCTATGGCTAACCTTGGTTGATTTACCTCAGCATGATAAACTTCCCCCATACCTCACAGAGCTCAGCCTTTGGAACACAAAATTGGATTAGACCCAATGATTACTTTGAAGAAATTACCTAAACTTAAGATCCTTACATTATGCTTGGATTCATACTATGGGGATGAGTTGGTATGTTCTAGAAAAATTAACAGCTTTCCTAAACTAAAGTATTGAAAATTAAGTTACAATTTCTATAGGAGTTCATCGTTGAGGAAGGGGGAAGGCCAAAACTCAAGGGTCTAATCCTCATTAACTGCAATGCGAGTTCAGCCATGAATAAATAGAGTTCTTGCTTCCCTCTTCATTAATTTTTAAGAAACATTACACTAAGCACAAAGATCCTCAATTCTAACAATAACTTAATAAAATATATGTCTCAGCAATTATGCAATTTGATACATGATAGAACACAAATTAGGTCACAAAATTGCTATATAACAAAATCCATTGCATTAACAAAGTCTTACGTGTTGGAATTAAAATTAGTAGTTGAAATTTCTGTTATATATATTTTTTTAAACTTTAGAAATGACTGACAGCTGAAATTCAATATATGGAAATCACCTTTTCATTACAAAAAAAAAAATTGATTTTTTGTAGTTGTTTTAAAAATTTTTGCAAAACATGATATTTTGCGACGGTGATTTTGAAAAATTGTCGCTAAATTTAGAAAATAATTAAATAATTAAAAAATAAAACTGAATTTAGAGACAGTTTTTGAGAAATCGTTGCTAAATTAAAAAATAATTAAATAATTTAAAATTAGAAATAAATTAACATTTATAGTGATTTTTTAAAATCACCACAAAATTCATTAAAAAATTCAATTTAGTGACGGTTGCTTAATTTAAAAATAATTAAATAATTCAAAATTAAATTTAAATTAACATTTGAGGCAGTTTTTGAAAAATCGTCGCTAAATTCAAAAATAACTAAATAATTTAAAATTAAATTAATATTTACGACGATTTTTCAAAACTATATCAAAATTCATTAAAATTTTGAATTTTACTTAAAAAATAATTAAAAAATAAATTAATAAATTTAAAATTTAATTTAATTTAATCACAAAATTAATTAAAATTTTTAATTTTAAAAAATAAAAAGAAAAAGAAATTTAACAAAATTTTAATAATTTTAAAAAATATATAAAATCTTTTTTTATTTTTTAATCAATTAATTTATTTAATTTAATTCAATTAATTTATTTTTATTTTTTTAAAAATTTTTACAACTATTCAAAAATCGTAACTAAATATTTTTAAAATGGTCGCTAAATCACTAATTTTGCAAAAAATATAATTTGCTGCAATTGCTGAAAATCGTGACTAAATTTTTTGCGACGGCTGATAGAGAGCTGATTTTCAAAATTGTCACTAAATATAAAAAAAAATCGTCGCTAAATAATTTTTTTTTTCTTTTGTAGTGATTAAACCCAAACTCCAAAGGGAGCCCAATAGTAGGCTTCAGGCCCTGAAATCTTTCTACATTTTTTCCCATCTTTACAAGTAATGGCCTCCCTGATTGCAAACATTTTGTATTAATATATTATATATTTATATTGACATAATATATAATAATCAAACACCAAATGCTAAACGAAGTCGTAGTGTGGGGGACAATATTAAGCCACCTCCCAATTGAAAGGGCACCTCACCATCCGCCATGTCTTTGTCCCTTGACAAAGAAGAAAATGTCCACCATAATAGGCCAAGGCCTTTCTTGGGACATAAAAATAAGAATAATGTTATTTATACAAATGAAGTTTTTACAAGTAAATTTATAGCGATTTGAATGGGCATTTTGTCTCTTTATTTTCATTTAGGGTCGGTCTTGAGAAATTAAGGGCCCTAAGCAAAATTTTATATGAATCACCTAACATCTCAGGCCGTTAATATTATTTAATATTATATATATATAATATAAAATGGACTCATGACTATAAGATCAGCTGGACCCATGCCAACAAAGTCAAAACTGGCTTTAGTGGGGCCCAAGACACCTGCCTTGATTGACTACCCCGAGAGCCGGCCCTATTTTCACTCAAAATGATTATTTTATCTCTTTCTCTTCTCTTTTCTTTTTCTCCTCTACCTTTTTCAACACAGCCTCTCACCCCTTTTTTTGGCCGCCACCTCCGCCTCCCCGCCCGCTGCCGCCTCACCCTCCCCGCTGCCGCTGCGTATTACACACAAAAACCCGCTGCTGCCCCCTCCGCTGCCGCTGTTTATTACACTCAAAAACTTAATTAACATCTAAAGTGATTTGTAAAGTGGGATTCTGCCACGGTATGACTAAGCCTATGATCACCAGGCTGCGGCCACGTTGACTTAGTTGAGCCACATAGTGTACAAGTACATAATAGCATAACAGATATTAGATAGAAAGCATGAAAGGACTGATCCCTCAAAGCCACTCCAATGGCTTTGCTGCCGCTGATGATGATGATGACGAAGAAAACAACCACAGAGATGTGGGTCTCCTTTGCCCAATGTGTCCTACCAAGTTTTAGGGTCCTTTTTATTATTTACATATTTAAATTTAAATATTTTATATTATGTCATCACTATAAGCATGAAAGTCTTTTCAAATTAAATTACTAATAAAGTTCATCGTTTCTACGATCAATAGAGTAGTTTCAAAACATTGACCTTTTAAGGGTTTTGTTATTTTTTCTTTTTTTTTTCTTCCCTATACATGCATACTCATTAAAAATATCATTCTTGACCCAATCAATAATTAGTTGCATCCCATACAATGTTGCCAATTTTTATTTAATCACGCTCGTTCACATATTAATTTCATAATTCTGTTTCAAAAGGCAATTTTTATCAATAAGAGAGTCAAACCCTTATTATATAAGTCGTTCGTCACATTTAGATCTTTAAATAAATAAATATATATAATTAATGAAATAAGACTACATTTTGTCAGCAACTTGGCCAGCCAATAGCCCAAAGACTGGCTCGCCTCATCATCAATTCCAGATGTTCATAAAGGACAAATGAAGGAAAGTTATAGTAATGAACATGATTATATATATACAGATATATCATATCTGCTAGAAGTCAGTTGCATAGCCAACGGGGAATTGAATATCCCACTGTTGTGTTTCATTTGGCTTAATTAATTAAAGGGTTTCACAGGACTAGGGTGCATGATCGGGACACTTGTTTTATAACCACAAATTTTCAATATATAATAGTGCCTACACCCATTGATGGTACGTCATTAATTACTTAGTCGGTTAAGAGTAAATTAATTAATGTTGGGTTGTTGAGTGACCTTCTACCAAAGCAAGTTTAGAGTAGATTTTACTTTACAACGACTTAATAAGTATAAAATTTCCAATCGCGTCACTTTGTTGTACTTTTTTTTGTATAAAGAAAGGATTTTTCTATATAAAAAAATAATTTTCACAACTAATTATGATTTGTCGTGAATTAAGTTAGTACTTGAATGTTAAAAAATGAGTAAGAGAGGAGATCAGTAACGAGCAAATTAAGATCATCTTCCTCCTTCTCTGTAGAGAATTTAGGAATAATATAATTGGATAAAGTTGATCCAAACATGGGTTCTATTAATTTTTTATTTTTATGTGTCCAACGAATATTTGGCTAAATCTATATTTTTATCCTTATATTTTTATTATTTTTTCGTGTGATCATTTTAATTTTTTATTATTTTAATTATGCATCTGAATTTATATTTTCAAGTTAATTTAATATTTATACTTTGATCTTTTTTTCTTGCAACAATTCAAATGTTTTATTACTTTGATTTCACCCTTAGACATGCATTTTTAAGTCAATTAATCCCTATATTTTGATATGAATAGAATGTGTAATACCTCAAGACCTCATATAAAGATAACATATATTAAGGATAAGTAACAAAAGAAATAAGACCAGCTGAATACATTTTTCGATTGAGTTAGGGACACTTAAGGATGGGTAACTCTTGGGAAGTTCGCATAGGCTCATCAGGATAAATTGTTCTGGTCATTCCTATCGCTTGATGCGGGATGTTACAGGTGGTATCAGAGCCAATTTTTGGAGAAAGCAGTTTGATAATGGCAGGGAATGGAACTAGGGTGCAAGGACCTAAGCAAGAAGCTACTCTTAGCAGATTTCTAGGATTGTAGCCTCCAAATGGGAAAAGATCTAGAACTAACTATAAGGTTGCATGACAAGAACGTCATGTGTTCATTTGGATATCTTTTAGGCTGAATGTAGATAAAAAACTCCTGAATTAAGTGTGCTTGAATTGAGAAAGCTTAAGAATATGTAACTCTTAAGAAATTTGCGTACAAGATAAGTTGTTTCGATCCTTCTTATTGCTCGATGCAGAATGTTACAGAATGTAATGTATATTTTATTATCTTATTTTATTTTTTTTTTACACATGAAAGTACAGAAGTTAAATTAACTTTAAAATACAAGTTCAAGTATATAATCAAAATAACACAAAATTTATATTGCCAATCGAAAAAAGATCAAAGTACATGAGATTAAATTGACTTAAAAATCAAGTTTAATAGTATAATTGAAATAACAAAAAAATTTAAATGTCCATATAAAAATAAACAAAAAAATATATTAGCAAAAATATAAATTTGGCCATGAATATAGTCGTGGAACTTAATACTTTTTAAACCACTAGACCTCATGTCTCCCACCAATTATTAGAGAAAAAAAAAATAGTGGCACATGATAATTTATTAAAAAACACATGTTACCTTAAGACTAAAAACACATGTTATGGCCTTTGACAAATTTAGTCACCATACACCACTAAATTAACCTAATTTTAAAACTCTTATATAAAACCACTATTTCTTGATTGAATTCTCCACCCACAATACCATTGTCTTGTACACTTGTGTTGCGGTATAAAAATAATATGGAAAATATTATATTTACCAACTATAATGGGTAACTTATTATTAATTTTAAATAAAATTATTATAAATTTTATCAATTTGTGAGATTTGATTGTCAAATTTGTTTAGAAACAATGCATTTTCAAAATAATATTGATAAAAGACTAATGTTAAGGTCAATGATTAAACAATAATAAATATATTTTATTTTTAATATTCAAAAAATTATATTAGTTAATTAAATTGTTCAAAACAAAATGTATTTATCATTTTTTAATTATTTAAATAAAATAAATTAAGTGTACATTATTCAAAAAAAATATATATTTGTTATTGTTTCATCGGTTAACATTACTCTTAATAAAATAGTAGTTGATAACTAGTTGTCGTGCATTATTTATTAAGGTTAAAAGTAAGTAATAAATATTTGATTAATATTTTATTAGATAATATATTCAAAAAAACACATCAAAACCAAACAAAGAGTATAAATATATCTATCAATCGGTCGGTTCCAATAATTGGTAGGATAAGAAATTCCAAATAATTTGACTCACACCTCCATTTTATTATCTGCAAAATTCTTGGCATGCATCTACAACAATGATATTATAGTTAATATCATTAGATGCCCTAAAATGCCTTTCGTTAAATAGTAATTATAATGAAAAAATACATCATATTTTAAAACATTTAATTATAGATTAGATTATTTAAATATTTAAAATAAATATATACTTATCGAAAAAGCTAGTGGGTTATAAAACCCAAGTGACATGTCATCAACCATGTTAATTTTAACTAATAAAAAATTTTATGAGCCTATTAAATTTTTTAAATTTTGTCTGTTAAGATTTACATGAGTTGGGTTGTGTTAAGATTTTACCCAAACTAGATATAATAATTGTTTTGCAAACCTTAATCCAAACTAACTCAAAGTAAATATTAGAAACCAACTAAACCGAAACATAAAAAATTCAGTTTGATTAAATTGGTCATCTTTGGAATTCCTCTTTAGTTATTACTTATAATATAATTATCAAATTAAAGAAAAGATGTTGAATATGAAGTTTAAAATATATATTATGAAAAGAATAAAATTGTTCAATTTCTATTAAATAATTAAAATATTAATTATAAAATATAATAAATGTATGTATGATATTTATATTAATGCAAAATCAGGATTCCTAAATTTTGATTGGCCACTGAAGGCCCTCAGGGGTCAGCAATGCAGAAGAAATACCAAAAGGCATGGGTCCATATTAAATATTCATTTGTGATATTATTAATAATATTTATATTAATATGATATAAAATATAACACATTAAAATATTATAAATTTTAGGGTTAGAGAGTGCGGGCAGGTAAGGGCGTATTCAGTATTCTTCTCTTGTGCCGTATTAGATACAGATGCATTGATTATTGTCATCTTCTTTGAAACTTTTGTTGATGTGGGTCTTATGCATATATACTTATTTTTTTATTGCATTTTTGGTGACCCATTACTTCAAGATGTGTTACCGAATGAAATATAGTTTTAAAATAATGTATCTCTTCAAAATAATAATTATAATAATATATAGCTTGTTGCTTGTCCACGTCAAAAGTTTACTGTTTTTTACATCTTGTACAATAATTTGGTTACACATTAATTCAGTGTGTCTAGTGGCTGTTCTCATGTTCGAGCTTTACTTGTCCTGTAAAGATAGGGCTCAATCACCCATGTGTGTGTTAATCTTGATATAATTAAGAGTGACAAGAAAACAATTATATGCAATAAATGGTGTATTTATTTTTTAAGTTGTATAGAAATAGAAAGGAAAACAAATATAGTATAAAATGAAAATGAGGAATTGACATTTTTTAAAAAAGTAAAAAGTAAAAATACAAGAAGAAATTTGTTAATAAAAAATATAGAGGTTTTTTATAAATATAATTTTTCATATAAAAAATAGTAATTCAATTTAAAAATAAATATAAATTTTATAATGTATTCAAACAAATTCTAAAAAAATTAAAAATTTTGTGTTAGAAGCAGAAAAAAAAGTTCCTCTCTAACCTTTTTGTTGATGGAAATGTGTTTTAAATCAAAAACATATTTTAATATTTTTATAATATTACAAAATTATCTTGAAAAAATCTTAAAATTACAAAAATAATCCAAAAATATTTTTTAGAATTTTGAAAACATAAACGTCTCGATAACACCGAAATGACACCCCTCAAAAAATTTCTGTATATCATAGCTTATTTCTTAAATTTCCCTTTTTATATAAGTGCATTATAATGCAAGAAATAACTATAATTGTGTTACCATAGGAATAAATCTAATAATTTGAGTTGAGTCATTTACTTAAGTCCAGATGTAAACTAAATTTAAATATTTGGAAATACGTGTTATTTTTAAAAATATATTTAAAAAATATTTTAATAATTTCTATCGAGTCAAAATTCTTCCTATCACTATCTATATGTTAAAAAAATTAAAAAAATAACAAAAAAAAAAAAGTTCATGTAATTAGTTGGTGACTAGTGACGTAGCACATCCACGTGTTGTGTTTTTACTCTATCATGCATTCACATTCAAAGGTCAACCGTCCAAATAGAAGGGGTAACTAATAATTATAAAATATTTTTATTTTTATATAATTTCTTTATACAAATTTTATATAATATAATAATAATATATCTTATAAAATTGTTAAAATGTTAAAAATAAAATATAAAAAATATATCTTATTAAACAATAATTAACGTTACCTACTTACAATATACAATCCACTGCTAGTGCTAGCTAGCCAGCACTAAAATCAATAAAAGGGAGAGGTACGTGTCACCCCTTATCACCCTCATTACAATTAGAAACACTAATTATATATGGGTGCGCCCAACAATTGTTACTACAGCTGGCACTATGGCACATAATAATATATAAAAGCTCTAAAGCTGCAACATTTACATATAAAAAAATACTAAGGTCCAATGATATATAACACACATGCTTATGTATAAAAGCTCTATTTTAAAATCAAAGTCTCTTCAATCAATCGTTGCCCTTCACCCATGCGAAGAAGGGTGTTGGCTAGAGTTTTTTTGTGGCCTTTAGTCCTCTTCTGAGGACGGCTTAAGGCTCGTGACCCTTGAATTTTTCTCTAGCGAAGTGTTGGCCTTTGTGAGATTGCTGTTAGATTGAGAGAATCCGAAGTCTTGCCATTAGTCGTAAAAAAGAATACATAGAGGTTCGAGGAATTCCCTTCCTCATTGAAGAAACTTCCTTAAGTTTTGGACATTCCAAGTATGCTTCAAGGACTTGCCTTCCATGTCTTTTAGTCGATATGCCTCTCGGACTTAAGGATTCTAACACCCTAGCAATGCGCTGATTACACGCAGCTTTGCGAATTTGCAACAGGTCCCGGAGCTCATCCATCCCCAGCGGGCTGTTTTCCTTCTCTCCGGGACGGTGTCCAACTTCGTTCTCGGAAGCGATCCCGTGTAGGAGACCTTCTCCTATCATCCGACTTGGACTCAACTCTACTCGAACTCATACCTTCTTGGCCAACAAAATCTCGGAGGCAACCCCGGTTGATAAGCTCTTGAATCTCTTCTTTTAACTGGATGCATCCTCTGTAACATGACCATGGTCGCGGTGAAATCAGCAATACTTCATTTTGCTTCGAGTGTTGGGTGGAGACCTCAGCGGTGGAGGACGCCGCAAATAATCCTTATCCTCTAATGCCAGTAGAATCTCGGCTCGACTGGCATTGAGGGGAGTATAACTCATCGGGCTTCCACGTGCACCCCCAAAACCCAGGCGATCTGGAGCTCGGGAGAGGCGATAGTTCGTCTTCTGCTCTGTGACTGGTTTTTTCTTCTCCTTTTCTCTTTCCTTCTTGTCAGGTTGTTCCGCCCGCTTCACCTTCATCACTTCTTCGGCGTTGATGTACTTGTTAGCCCGGGCTAAGGCCTCTGTGAAAGTACGAGGTGGAGTCTTGGCCAAGGACTGAGCAAATGGCCCAGCTCTCAAGCCATTTTGAAGAGCCACCATCGTGATCCGCTGGTCGAACTCATCGATACTCAATGCCTCCTCGTTGAACCTTGCCACAAAATCCCTTAGGGATTCACCCTGGTTTTGCTTGATGTTTACTAGAGCCATGGAAGACTTTCGGTGGCGCTTCAAGGGGGCGTAGTGGGCTAAGAAACAGGTCTTCAGCTCTTCCCAGCGATTGATGGAACGATGAGGAAGGCAGGAGTACCAGGTCCGGGCATGTCCTCCCAAAGTAGCCGAGAATGCCCGGCACCACATCGCGTCTGACCCCGATTCCACCAGCATGTGAGAAGAGAAAAGCTCGACGTGGTCATAGGGATCTGTGCTTCCATCATAGAGCTTGATTGAGGGGATACGAAACCTTTCTGGTGGAACCTCTGCCATGATGCCTCTACTCAAGGGTTGGTTAGAGCCGAGGTGGAGCAGCTCTTCTTTTCCCTTCTTGAGTTCTTGGACTTGTTTCTCTAGGAAACGTAATCGTCTCTCTTGCGAAGTCCCTCTTTCTCGTGAGGGAGCAGAAGTGGATCTTGCCGCCTCAGAGGAGTGGACTTCCTGGCCCGTTTGGCGGGATTGACGAGGCTCCCGAGTAGGAGGAGAAGACTGATGCTCCGCCAGATAAGAGGGCACATGAGAACGATGCTGCTCAGTCTGGTGTAGATAACCAGTCAACAGCTCAGTTAGCTGTCGGACCTGGTTTTCCAACCTGGTAAGTCGGTCCTCCGGCATTGGATTGGCTGGAGGTGGTGGATTCTCTCCTTGTTGCGGGGCTTCTAGATTGGCTCCGACCTGGCTGCGAGCCACGTCTCTTCGGGGAGCCATGTAGTCAGTTACAACAAGGAGCGAAAGTCGTTTGACACTCGTGGAAAGACCGAGGTCCGAAGTGAGGAGTTGAAGTCGGAAACTTGAGGTAAGGAATGAAGAGGCTAGCGAGTCTGGATGTCGGCCCCACGGTGGGCGCCAAATGATGATGGTTTTTGGGACCGACCACCACGTGCCACCTCAGAGGCTGGACCTCGGGAATGGAACCTCGGACTTGGGGATGTCGGACCTCGGGTGTAGGACCTGCAAGACAATGGAGGGCCGGGGCTTGGATCCCCCGGGGTGGACTCCAACGCTCAAATCAGTAGAGTAAATGCAGATAGAAGTAAATGAAATAGCTGTAGAGCTTAGGTAAACCTGGCGAGAGTCCTTGTCTTTTATAGGCGAAACCGTTTTGGGATACCCAAGATAAGTGGGCACGACTCCCGAGAATCCCGGTCAAGTTGGAACGGGTCTTGCGGTTCGGCCCGAATTTCTCGGACTCCGTTTTGGAGTGTTGACTGGCCACGTGTCAGTCTCTCAGGTGATCCACGTGGGAAGTGAGACTATCAGCGCGTAGGGGTATTTTAGTAATTTAAGTTGGTGCCACATCATATATTTTTAAGTCAATTTAACTCTTATACTTTGATTTTTTTTTATGTGACAATTCAAATTTTTTATTATTTCGATTACATCCATAAACATGTATTTTCAAGTCAATTAATTTCTTTACTTTGATATGAATAAAGTGCGACGTATATTTTATTATTTTATTTTATTTTTATTTTTTTTACATATAAAAGTATATGGATTAAATTAACTTGAAATGTAAGTTTAGACATGTAATCAAAATTATAAAAAATTTGAGTAGTCATATGAAAAAAAAATTAAAGTACAATAAGTTAAATTAACTTGAAAATTAAGTTCAATGATGTAATTGAAATAAGGTCTTTGATGACAAATTTAACCACCCTTCAGTCACTAAATTAACCCAATTGTGAGATGGATGGTAACTTTTTATTTGATTAGAGTTTAATATTTTAATTATAAATATCTATATATTAAATAAATTTATTTTCTAGGCACTTAAAAAATAATGTACATGAATTTTTATTAATAAAAAATAAAATTATGGTGATGTTGAAGCCATATATATATATGTATGTATAAATAAATATGAGTATCTTTATTATAAATCAAATATAGACGGCCACCACATACACAAATCACAACGTTGGTAGCATCGTGCTTTCCAGGTGGGGGCAATGTCAAATTAATTTTAGAACTCTTATACAAAACCACTATTTCTTGATTGAATTCTCCACTCACCATGCCATTGTATTGTATTCTCGTGTTGTGGTATAAAAATTGTATGGAAAATTTATATTCACCAAATAAGGATTAACTTATTATCAATTTTAGATAACATTATTATAAATTTTGTTTGTTTATGAGATTTATTTATCAAATTTATTTGTAAACAATGCATTTTCAAAATAATATTGATGAAAGAGTAATGTTAAAATGAATGATTAAGCAGTAATAAATATACTTTATTTTTTATATAAGATGTATTTAATGTTATAAGTCATAATTAATAACAATGTTGTTAGTTATGTGACTCCTCTTCATTAAAGAAGATTAAGGAGATCACGTGTTATTATTTTTTTTGTCTATCATCTCCTTCAATGAGAATGCAACACATGACTGATAACACTATCATTAGTCATGACTCATAACGTTATTGTTATGATATTTTATTTCTAACATTCAAATAATTATATTAATTAATTAAATTATATAAAATAAAATACTTTTTATCATTAACCAACCAAATTGTTTAATTGTTCAAATAAACTACAATAAATACACATAATTTGAAAATAAAATATATTTATTAATGATTCAGCCCACAAGTCAAAAGGGACTCCATTGATCTAGTCTTGTTTCTATTATAAATTTTGCCAGTTTATGAGATTTGTTGTTAAAATTTGTTTATAAACATATCATTTTCAAAATAACATTGATTAAAGGGTATTGTTAAGGGAAGTAATAATAAATATATTTTATTTTTTTACATAACATATATATATGTTTATTATATATTGTTTTTAATATATTTGTTAATTAAATTGTTTGGAACAAAATGCATTTATCATCAACAAATCGAATTATTTAATTATTTAAATAAAATATAATAAATATACATTGTTTGAAAATAAGATATATTTGTTATTTATTCACTAGTTAAAATTACTCTTCATAAAATGGTGGTTGATTACTAGGTGTCGAGCATTGTTAAGTTTAAAAATAAGTAATAAATATCTTAATTATTAATATTTTAATCAGATAATATATTCAAAAAAAACACATCAAAACCAAACAAAGAGTATAAATATATCTCTCAATTGGTTCCAATAATTGGTAGGATAAGAAATTCCAAATAATTTGACTCTTATGCATCTCCACTTTATTATCTGCAAAATTCTTGGCATCTACAACAATGATATTATAGTTCATGTACCATTGAAATAGACTAAATGCCCTAAAATACCTCTCGTTAAACAATGTAACGAAAAAAATATATCATAACATTTAATTATTTGATTAAATTATTCAAATATTTAAAATAATATGTACTTATTGAATTTTTAAAATTTTGTCAATTATGATACACGCAAGTTGGATTTTGTCAAGATTTGACCCAAATTCGATATAATAATTTTTTTATGAGCCTTAATTTAAATCAACTCAAAGTAAATGTTATAGTCCAACTAAATCGAATCATAGAAACTTCGATTGGATAAAGTTGGTCATCTTTTGAAATTCGAGTTATTACTTATAATATAATTATTAGATTAAAGAAAAGATGTTGAATATGAAGTTTAAAATATATTATGAAAAGAATAAATCGTTTGATTTCTATTAAATAATAAAAATATTAATTATAAAATATAATAAATGTATGATATTTATATTAATGCAAAATCAGGAATCCTAAATTTTGATTGGCCAATGAAGGCCCTCAAGGGTCAGCATATTTTCCGGTGCACCCAACGCAGAAGAAATATCAAAAGGCATGGGTCCATATTAAATATTTATTTGTAATATTATTAATAATATTTATATTAATATGATATAAAATATAACATATTAAAATATTATAAATTTTAGGGTTAGAGAGAGTGCGGGCAGGTAAGGGCGTATTCAGTATTCTTCTCTTGTGCCGTATTAGATACTGATGCATTGATTATTGTCATCTTCTTTGAAACTTTTGTTGATGTGGGTCTTATGCATATATACTTATTTTTTTATTGCATTTTTGGTGACCCATTACTTCAAGATGTGTTACCGAATGAAATATAGTTTTAAAATAATGTATCTCTTCAAAAATAATTATAATAAAATATAGCTTGTTGCTTGTCCACGTCAAAAGTTTACTGTTTTTTACATCTTGTACAATAATTTGGTTACACATTAATTCAGTGTGTCTAGTGGTTGTTCTCATATTCGAGCTTTACTTGTCCTGCAAAGATAGGGCTCAATCACCGGTGTATTATTCGACGATCAAATTAATCTTGATATAGGAGTTTTAAGAAGACAATCATATATAATAAATGGTGTATTTATTTTTTAAGTTGTATAGAAGTAGAAAAAAAAATGGTATGAAACTAAAATGAGGAATCGAAATTTTTTAAAAAGTAAAAAGTAAAAATACAAGAAAAAACTTGTTAATAAAAAATATAGAGGTTTTTTTTATAAATATAATTTTTAATGTAAAAATTATAAAAGAATACTTATTTAATCAAAAAAATAAACATAAATTTCATAATATATTTAAACAAATTTTAAAAAAATTAAAAATTTTATGTTAGTAATGAACAAAATTTCCTCTTACCTTTTTGTTGTTGCAAATGTGTTTTCAAATCAAAAACATATTTTTGATATTTTTTTAATATTATGAAACTGTCTTGAAAATTTTTAAAATTATAAAAATAGTTCAAAAATATTTTTTAAAATTTGGAAAACAAAAACGTCTCAATAACACCGAAACAACACTCCGAGAAGTTTTCATATATCATAGCTTATCTCTTGAATTTCCCTTTTTATATAAGTGCATTGTAATGTAAGAAATGACCATAATCGTGTCACATAAATTACTATATCTCATTCCATGGACCAAAATGGACCAGTGGAGATCGAGGATCAGATCAAGGCCATTGAAATAAATCTAATAATTTGAGTTGAGTCATTTATTTAAGTCCAGACCTAGACCAAACCTAAATATTTGGAAACATGTGTCATTTTTTTAAAATTTTTTAAAAAAATATATTTTAATAATTTCCTATCGAGTCAAAATTCTTCCTATCACTATCTATATGTTAAAAAATTCAAAAAATAACAAAAAAATAAGTTCATGTAATGACTAGTGAAGCATATGGGCAAAGTTTAGGCATCAAATAATGCCACTAATTAATGTCATAGATTCAAAGAACATTTTCTATAATCAATTATAATATAATTAAACTAATTTCTTTATATATAAAAAAAGAAAGGTCGAATTTATATTTTTATTCCTATGCTTTTAAATTTTTTGGCATGACTAATTGAATTATTATTTATTTTTATTATATTCTTGAATTTTTATTTTTTACTTAATTTAACTTATGTAATTTAAACATTAATATAAAAATATAAAGATTTAATTAATTTAAAAATAAAAGTTTAATAGTATAATTGAAACAATGAATGAATGATGTAAGTTCATACAAGAAAAAAGAATCAGAATATATGAGTTAAATTAATATAAAAATTAAATTTAATAATATAATTAAAATAATAAAAAATTTAAACAACAATAAAAGAAATGTGAATGTAGGAAAAGAATTCGGTAAAGAAGAAAAGTAGGGTTTAGGGGGCAGCCACAAAGGAAGAGAACTTAGTAAGGGGAGTAACAGAGAAAGATGTCTCCCATGGGGCAAGCACCCAAATGGGGGAAATTGCAAATGAAGAAACAACACGTGTCCGTACGAAGAAGCGCCATATATGGGAGGGCGGGCGTCGCTTTAAGCGCTAAGGTCACGGAAAAAGCGTACCTCATTTTCATTTTTATTTTTATTTTTATTTTTCTATTTTTCATTTGTGCTCTCAAAAGCCTAATAAAAGCCTTAGGCCCCCCTAAGAAACATGAGGCCAAAACCATATCGGATCTAAGCGACCGAATCTAACCCACTGTTTCACCTCCCCTGCCCGGTTCATTTCTCTATTTTCTATTTAATTTAATTTAATTAAAACCAACCGCCTCTTCTATCCCACTCCTGCCCCCTCCCGCGCGTGTCACAATCGCTTGAGTAATTATTAAAAAAGAATAAAATATACTTTTTAATTACGCTTATACACTAATAAACCACATCATTTTCCAAATTTGCCCTCCTTGGTCAATCGAGGAAGGATTTCAAGCCACGCGTTTGGTGCGGCGCGTGGGAGGATGAGACGGGCCCGGAAAATATCAAAGGCGTCGGGACCGTGAGACGGGAAGCAAAAGATGATAAAAGAGGAAACAAGTGTGGCCCACCCCCACGCTATAAAATATCAGAACCCTCCCTCCTATGGACACGTTATCCCACTCTGTTACAATACTCCTTCCCTTTATAAAATACCATGCTCCCTCACCCTTGCATACACTTTGCAACCCCCAAGAATTATCCCAAATTACTGCTTTCTCTTCCTCGCTCTCTCTCTCAGCCTCCGAGAAGGAGAGATACAGATAGATAACAGAGATACAGATAGATAACAGATAGTTTTATATACAGAGAGAGAGAGAGAGAGAGAGAGAGGGGGAGGCGAGAGTTTATGGAATGGAAACTAACAATTCAGTCGCGCCGTTCGTCTTGAAGACTTATCAGATGGTGAGCGATCCGACGACCGACCGGCTCATCTCCTGGGGCAAAGCCAACAACAGCTTCATCGTCGTCGACCCATTGGATTTCTCCCAGCGAATCCTCCCCGCCTACTTCAAACACAACAATTTCTCCAGCTTCGTCCGTCAACTCAACACATATGTAAGTGTTCATGTTATATGTATGATCATTATTGGGCTAAATTTAGATGTATGGGGGGGTTTGTGAATCTGTAAAGGCTTGATTTTTGATCAGGGATTTAGGAAGGTGGATCCAGACAGATGGGAATTCGCTAACGAGTGGTTCCTGCGAGGGCAGACGCATTTTCTGAAGAACATAGTGAGACGGAAGCACCATAGAAATAGCAGTTCGTTGCAGAAGCACGAGGACGAAGAAGACGAGGAGATATTAATGGAGATTGCGAGGTTGAAGCAAGAGCAAAAGACTCTGGAGGAGGAGCTCGATCTCATGAACAAGCGACTCGAGGCCACGGAGAAACGGCCGCAGCAGATGATGGCTTTCCTCTACAAAGTCGTGGAAGACCCAGAGATTATTCCTCGGATGATGCTCGAGAAAGAGCGGACCAAGCGGCTCACCGGAGACAAGAAGAGGCGACTGTTGATCTCTTCGTCTTCCTCGCCTCCGTCGTCGTCGTCCGGGCCGGCGGCCACCAGCTCGACGTCGGTCAAAAGCGAGGAGGGAGAAGAGGGCACCACCCTAGGGGCAGTTTCGTCAATTTCACTCCCCGACATCCCGGCTTTCTGCCGCTCCCCGGCCTCGCCTGAGCCGACGTCCGCGGGGTGGTTAAGCCAAAGACAAGTCACGGGTACACAGCAACAATCTTACGCCTTTGGCACCATTTCTGGCTATCATCACCAGATGCCGCCGGCGGGTTCCGCCGCCGTGGCTGGCGGGTTGTGGGCGGCTGTGAACAGCGGTTCCGGGGATGTGGATTACTTTGGAGGAATAAAAGATGGGGAGGAGGCCAGGCCACCGCCTTATCCATTCTCACTGTTAGGAGGTGGCTTTTAGATGCTACACAAGATTTATTGTGTATTTTCTTTCTTCTGTATTATCCATCTTATTTTCCGGTGAACATATCAGACACAAAAAAAAAAAAGTATTCACTTAATGATGTTGAGAGAATTAATTTCTTTGTATATAAACTCAAAACCATATTTAATTCAAAACAAAAATACTTTTACACCCTTCCAAAACTAGCTAGGGTTTCAAGCCCTATTATTTATGCTGCATATCTAAATTTTCTGAGCATTTCCTCTTGAAATATAAAAAAAAAAAAAAAAAAAGAAACGAGGGTGGTTTTTGATTTCTTTCTGAAAGTATGCTTCTTTCTGATCATCCTCCCAGTGATCTGAAAAGATTAGTGATTAAAAGGAAGAATTCTTTCCTTAATTATCTTTTTTGTCCTAATTGTGATATATCTGAAGTTTAATAATCAAATATCATTTGATTATTTTCTAACATGGATGTAGCGGCAGAAGCATTAACATTTGTTCCATGACAGTTGGAGAGTGTGAAATATTTTTGTGCATTTTAATTTAATTAATCATCAATAAGTCAAAGATGATCAAGTAATTAATTAATACAACCTAATCAAATCATTTACTCCTTTTGTCTACACCAACTTTGAACTTCTTAGATGGACACATTAAGTCTTTAATTTGAATTATTATTGGAATTAATAAATATACCCACCCACCCACCCACACACACAAAACCATTTGACTAAAGAAACAGATTTCTATAAATGAATAATTCATTAACAAAATTGTTTTTTTTTACCCTTATAATTCATGAACAAAATTCATGAATAATTCTATAAAAAAAGAAAAACCATGATTGACACTAACACCCCTCATATTATATCAAAATTCAAGAATTAAATTGATACGCCTGATATATCGTAATTTATTACATTGCCTTCTTCTTTGTATTTTTTTGTGTTATATCATAATTTTTTTATATTGTATTATGCTTATTTTTACATCTTATTCTTTGCTTTTTATACGTTAATATGTTACATTCTATAACACATTAATATAAATATATAGTAACTTAATATATAAATATTATAAAAACATTTTAATTAACTGTACAAAATAACATTTTAACAAGTAATGAGCTGCGGTTGGTTGGCCAAATATAAACCCACCATTAGAAAATTAAATCCGATTTCACAGACTCTCTGCTCTCCGCCTGCACCACAGGATCACGCCCTTTTAAGCGGACACAGGGACAGCTCGGATCCACCCTGCAAGTTGCGCCATTCATTTATGGCTCAGGGCGAAGATCCCCTGCGCTCGTATCTCACCTGAGCGCCATGTGCTACTGCTACCCTTATCCTCACGTGCCCGAGCGCGTGAAGCCGCTGCGCCGGCTTCTGTGGACATAAGGCGCACGTGACGGGCAGCAGTTTTAGTGTATAAAGTGGCAGTTGGTAAGATTTTGGATTAGATTGCGTTTTTGCGCTTCAAGTCAAAGCAAATCCGCTCGTAATCCTATGTGTGCGCGTCTTCACGGTGGGCTGGTGGAGTCCACCGCAACAATTAATTCATTTTTAAATTAGATAAGTTAACAATTTATTTAACATTTATCCCTAACCTGATATCAAAATCTATTTTTATATTATAAAAATGTTAATTATACACTTAATATGAATACCTAAGATAACACTTATACATTAATATATAATATTATATACCATATTAATATAAATATATAATATTTTTTAATTAAATAATTTGCAGGAGAAATTTTAATACGATACCAACTTTCCACCTGGCCTGTACGATGCACGTGATGACGAGGGATAAACCTGAGTTATGATCACGTGGAGCCCGGCCATGGTGCGCAGGTGTAAGTAAATGGCAAGAGCAGATTGATTAGGAACCGTCCGATCAAAATAATTTAGAGAGAGAGAGATTACCCCGGGACCCACTGGTGGCTGGTCAAGGCTGATATTGTAAAATCATGTCGGCTTTCTCGCGCTTTTGTGGACCAATCCGACGCTCGTGTGACGCTGCGGGACCATCAGCTATGATGGACACGTGTCGAGTTATCATTGGGCTACCCGACCTTCAAGCTATACCCCATGGGGAAATCATTCAATTTTTTATCCCATCCCGGGCGGGGCCTACCACGTGTAACGCCCACAACTCGCCAGCTGTGTGTTGGTCCTTAACTCAAGACAAGATGGTGGGCCTCAAAGTCCAGCCTGCCAAGGGGGAAGGGAAGGGCATGTATGTCCCAAAACAGCAAAAATTCGAACCCATAAATTTATTTACAATAAAAATATACATATAGTTTTAAGCCCCTAAACATTTAGTTTCTATTTTTAAAAATTTGACCTAAAATTAAAATTAATTAATTATTCATTTCCGAATTTTAATGAATTGACCAAAATACCCTTAAAACTATTAAAATTCACCCATCAATGTTTGAACTTCTTAAAAATGAATCATATTATCATATAATTTGGAATATTTGAGGTGGGAAAGAGAATATGAGGAAGGGCGACGGGGGGAATATACTCTTGCTTGTTGATTTCTTTTGGACAAAAGCTTGGGAAAGGGAGAAAAAGGGCGAGCGACACGTGTCCCCCTGATCATTCCGAGGAAAGTCACGGTCTAGGAGTGGTTGGGAGAGATATGGAGTGTGTGTACTGTTTAATGCACAGGGATTGTGGGGTATTTATTTTTTTGGAATATAAGTCTTTAAACATTACATGGCTTCATCGGAGTAAAAGGTGTTAACTCACACCTTGAGAGTCCTCACGAACTGTCTCACGTCACGTGAGGGGGGTAAATTAGGAACCCAGCCATCATGATCACGGGAAAGACCAGTGCGAACTGCCCACAAGAACCTCTGAAGAATAAGAAATTTCACACTGCGACTTGTCCGACTCAATCCTTACCTCTCGAGAGCAACATTACATGACTTCATCATGGTCATGGGTGGTGGAGTTTATCCATCCACGTCGGATTTCAAATTACACAACACAACACAGCCAAATTAAAGATTAAAAAAGCGGACAAGCTCTTGGTTACATTCACGCCAAGTGTACATCTTATGTTCTTCTTTTGGATATCGTCATGTATCTTTCATCAATATGTTTTTCACACGTGCACAAAACGTGGGTCGGTTTTGATGGTAAATAGTAATTATTATTTATTTTATAATTTCAAAATGACAAAGTATAAGTTGTGGGTTCCATTTTATTGTTGGTTTAAAGTGGACAAATGTATGAAATTGGAGGCGTCACGCATGCATAGTGGCAGAGCAAGAGTAAAAAATTATGATGACATTATCTTACAAACAATAAATTAATAATAAAAAATTAAGCTTACAATAACATTTTAACCTTACGAATTTGCTATTATAATTGATAAATTTTCAGATTTTGAAAGTGCTATATGTTCACTTCAATATCCATTTTATTTTAGTATATGTTTAAATAATATTTTAATTAGTAATAGGCATTTAACAATATGAATTCAATAAAAGACAAATCATATATAACACTAGAGGAGTGATTCGTACACATGAAAAAATAAAAAATTAGAAAAAAAATTATTAAATGTTGTTTGACAATAATAATTTATTTTTAATTTTCTAGACAAAATTTTACAAAAAAATAATACTTATTGTACTGAGAAAATTATTTCATAAATCAATTATTATTCATAGGTTTTGATTTCAAATCTTGTTAATATAATTAATTTTTATTTTTTAATCAACAGGCATACATTGTATTTTTTTAAGAACACTTTATTAATGAAATTTGATAACACTAATCACCAAAATAGTATCATTTTGACATTTCTAAAATGTTTTCTACCCCAAAACGTTAAGAAAAATCAAAAAAATATTTCCCTAATTCTAGAAATGCGTCGAAGGTATTTTGCAAGATTAAAAAAATATTAAAAATATGTTTCTATTTTATGCTGTATTAGAAACAAAAGCAATTATGCCTTTGTTATCTTTGCAATCGCATTAAAAATAGGAACAATTTATTTTTATATTTGTTTGAATGGATGAATGGAATTTATGTTTATATTTGATTGAATAATTATTTTTTATATTAAAAATTATATTTACAAAAATATCCTAATATTTGTTTATTTATTCATTTATCTTGCATTTTTGTTTTTTAATTTTTAAAAAATATCATTTCTCTCATTTCATTTCATTTTTCTCATTTTCATCTTTGTGAATCCTAAAATACAAAAAAAGGCTTCTAAAGAAGAATTGGGACATTGTGCGTCGTGTGGGAGTACTTAGGAAATAATTGTTTTCAGTATGTTTTTCACTTATCTTTAAATTTGGGCAAAAGTAAAATTATAAATATATATTAAAATAACACTGATACTCCAATTTAATTCTATAAATTAATATGCATATCATTTAACAATTGATTTTTTATTTGTTGAAAGGCTCAAATATCAAATTTCTTTTAATTAGTTTATGTAATTTTTTAGTAAGTTGAGCAAATGATAATTTTTTATTTTTAATGGAATATAACTATAATTAATCTCAAATTTTATTTAATTAATAAAGAAAAATAAAAATTGGGGTCAATCCAGACTCCACTATTCACGCACTTGCCATAATCTATTTATTATCTATACCCTTGGACTAGTGATACCCGAAAAAAATAAAAAAGAATTAGGTCACAAATTATGACATCAATAATAGAATGAGAACTTACTTAAATGATGGAAATAAAGAACTAGCTAAGACCCAGGCCCGGCTCAAACATAAGCTACTGAGGCCCCTGCCTTCAGCCTTAAAAAAAAAGAGTGCCCAAAAATCACTAATTATTTAATTTTTTTTTTGTTGTTCTTTGAGATATAAAATTATTAATTTTATTTCATGATAGTTTTTATTTGAATTCATGTTCTATTTATTTTGTTATTTCATTTAGAGAGGAGACCTTCTAACTCTCTAAGTCCACAAATAATTTTTTAATATTAAACAATAAATAGGAAGAGAATCATTTTTTAATATTAGGTAATGAATAATGAGAGATCATTTAGATGAGGAGGCCCCTAATTTCCTAGGCTCATAAATTATTTTTAATATTAGATAATAAATAGGAAGATGCAAACTAATAACGCAATTGAAAAAAAAAAAGGCAAGAAGTGGGACGTTATTTTAGGAGAATAATTTGATAAAACGATTTTTTAGACAATGAAAATTTTTTCTAGAGAATCCACACTAATCTACGTATTAAAAAAATAAAAGTAAATTAGTGACTTTTTAATTTATAGGACCTAGTTATGAACTCTATATTTTTTATTTATTTAACTCTTACGTTTTTAGATATTTTCTTCATGTCTACATTGTCAATTAAAAAAGATTTATTTTCTAAAGTTGAATACAAAAATTTAATTAGCAATTTTACATCCCAAAAAGCAAGCAAAGTAAATTTTAAATAATTTTTAATATTTATTTGTATTATTAAAGAATCATTAAAGCAAACCTTGACTAAGGTTACAAATATTATTAACCCGGTCCTAGTAAGACATTAGGTTTGTTCAAAAGGATGTGTTTAACTTATTACTGTTTTAAACTTTTTATGATTTAAAGATTGAACCGTCAATATTTGAATCAACAAAGAGTTTTGATGTGGTTGAAATGAACACATCTCTTTATTGGATCTACAAAGTGGAGGTCAGGAGAACTTTCAAATTAGTACCAAAATATGTACAATTGTCACCAAAGTATAAGAAAATAAGAGAAGGGGTAGGAAAAAGAGAGAGAATTGGAGGGAATCAAGAAGTTTGGAGAAAAGATAGAATTGAGTTTGGAGTGAAACCCTTGTATTTATAGGGCTCAGTTTGGTATTTCTTCACGTAAGTTAGTATTTGTTTGGATCCGTTCAATTGGGCTTTATTTGAGCTCTAGCTCCGTGAATTTCGTTATAGTAGCGAAATATCAAGAGATCGACTAAGTTGAAGACTCATTCAGTTTGATTTTTCGGGCCAAATAGCAAAGCTAAGGGGAGAAATCCCATCTAAGCCTCGGCCCATTTATTTGCATATAACAGCGCCTTGGGCCTACACACTCAGACACCGCAGTTCTTGTAATGGCCCATCTACTCTCCTAGTGCCTATTGGGCCTGGCAGCTAGCAGCCATGTTACCAAATCTAACAGCGTTGTCATGGGCCTAACAACTTCCAAAGGAACTTCAACTCCTACAAGCTCTAGTTCTATACATGTAGCAAAAAGTTAATCGTGCTATTATTGTTACAATGAATATTTTTTTTCTCCCCACCATATATTGTAATTTTTTCGCATTATTCTGTTGAAAGAACCAATAAAAATATTGACCTAGTAATAAGAGATCAAGCACAAAGGTGGGTTTGTGATTTTGGAGATTTTTTTTTTATTTATTTATGTATTGGATGAGTGATATTGTGCATTTGGTTAATAATTTATATATTTGATTATTGGTTTTATGTATGTGTGAAGATTATAAGTAATGTAAAATAAATAGAATTAAAATTTATTAATAAATAAATAAAATAGGGAGTGTAGTTAGAGCAATCAAAGCTGTCGAGATAAAATTAAAATAGAGTGAATTATTTATAATATAATAGGATGAATAATAGAGAGCCATGGATGTTATATATTTACTTATTAATTTAATTTGAGTAACGAAGTTCTAGCTTGCGCGATCGAGCTAGCTCCACCGCTGTAGCTAGGCATGTTTAGCTTTTACTGCTAGTGCGCAACTATTTGTCAGTGATCGATCCAAGACGCCGTCTCAGAGTATGACAATTTCATCAATGGAATGATCAAAAAGGCTAGCAAGAATAGCTGAGAAGGGCATCCACTTGATGATACGGTTTACAACTCTCTGGATCAGCTTTCAATGGGGTTGCTTCCATGTTGAAGATTCAAAGTTTCCAACAAAGACAAAATTACGAAAAGGAGAGAGCAACAATCCAATGGAATATCTCAAATATTTGACACCAGGCCACATAAAATTACACAAGGTTATGTACAAAAAAGTTGGCAAGTTTAATTAATCAGGAGTACTCATGGTTGTCAGGCCTTGATGGTCTTTCTCATTGAAGAAAACTTTCTACCATACATATAAAAGTACGATAGAATGGTCCTGGGGCTCGAGCCTTCTCCGCCCTAAAAAATATCCTCGAAAGAGCAGTATATAGTTGACCATAATGTCTCTTCACTATCCATAGAGTTGATTGACTAAGTAGATCATCTACATATACATATCATTCTAGAGTAGATACCCGTCCTTGTAACCAGAATGTTTCACGCACCCTCTCTTTGTCCCCATGCTTGTTTATATATATGTATATTTGGGTGAGTGAAGTAGAGGTTGTTGTTGGTTAAGTGGTAGGTAATGGGTAGTAGTCCTCCAGAGATGCCCCACTTGAATTATGTCCACCACTCAGTCACACACACACACACACACATCTCTTTTTGTATATATTAAACCGTCCTTAATTCCATCGTGATTCACAACTCTTATTCCCTCTTGACCTAGCTAGCTACAGCTCTCTCTCTCCTTTTCCTATCTCCCATTCAAGAAAACAAAGTTTCAAACTCATTCGACCCATTAGTTCAACAAGTCCCTTCCAAATCCAAACCCACCCCAGAAAACCAGGAATATGTATTCCCACAAAATCTTCCTTCTCTAGCTAGCTACTTGATGAAAAGAGCTGCTAGAAAAGTGATGATTTGAAGATATGGGTTATGGGTTTTTGTCTTTCAATCTGCACTAGTTCTATAAAGTCTCCCTTCATATATATAATTAGGTTTCTGGTCATGTGCGTTTAATGGACTGCTTGAAAGAGGTGGAAGGGAAGAGAGTTCATGACCATTTTGAGGACAAGATGAGCAACTCAGTGAAGCTAGTATGGGTGCCGGGACCCGTGATAGTCGGCGCCGGGCCTTCAGGCTTGGCTGCAGCTGCTTGCCTAAAAGAGACGGGTGTCCCAAGCTTAATACTGGAAAGGGAAAATTGCATAGCTTCCTTATGGAAGCTCAAGACCTATGACCGGCTTCACCTTCACCGTCCCAAGCAATTCTGTGAGCTTCCTCTCATGTCTTTCCCCTCAAATTTTCCAACTTACCCTACCAAGCAACAGTTTCTGGCCTACTTTGAGGCTTATGCCCAACATTTCAGCCTGAATCCAGTGTTCAACAAGACAGTGGTGAGTGCCGAATTTGATGAGGTTTGTGGGATCTGGAGGATTAGGAGCTTGGGGATGAAAATGGAGGAGACTCAGTTTGTGTGCCAATGGCTGATTGTGGCCACGGGAGAGAATGCTGAGGAGGTGTTGCCCAAAATTGAGGGCATGACTGAGCTTGCAGGGCCTATTGTTCATACTAGCTTATATAAAAGTGGTGAATCATTTCAGGGAAAGAATGTCTTGGTTGTTGGCTGTGGAAACTCAGGCATGGAGGTTTGCTTGGACCTCTGCAATTATAATGCCCAACCTTCTCTTGTGGTTAGAGATTCAGTAAGCTGTTTTCTCTCTCTCTCTCTAAGCATATATAGCTAGCTAATGTTACCGCAATTTGGCACCACTTGTTTGGATCACTCATATACTAATTGTCATAGTCTCTTTCTACTAATATAGATAACTCTGATATTATCTTTTAGAATCGTTCTAATATCATTTATTAAATTGGAGTAACTTAAGAACGATCCTATATACTATTAATATGATAGGGTAAAAACAAAAACACCATATTTTGGTAACTTCTCAAACTAATAGTAGGGTTTAGTACTTCAAAAAAAAAAAAAAAGGGCTGTCTAGTGCAATTAAAATATTACACAACCACCTCTAACTTTGTTGGAATTTGCTTCCATGTGCAGTGCAGGCCTGCACCCCAAAATCTTTGATTTGCCCTTTATCTGTAAAATTACAGCCTAAAGAACTATGTAAAATTCCACAAATACTAAAAAGGGCCTTAGGATTTAGTTGTATTAAAATTCCACAAATACTAAAAAATTTGTATAATAATAACGGATGATAGCTAATTACAACTTTAGAAAGTGTAAGGAGATCTTTTGATGCAATCAAAAATATAGGAGATAAGTTACACAAAATCCTAAGTATAAGAGATTTCATATAATATACTCTTTTAATAATTTATGTTAAGTACTTTAAAAATTAATATGTAACATAAATTTGTAAAGCTGATGGTACTATACAATGAGTAATACAAATACGGCCATAAAAGAATCCTATTTGTACGTAAATTTATGAGTTATAAAAATAATATCAGCGAAACACATCGGCTACAACTTTAGTAGTTTTTCTCATTAAAATCGTCCAAAGCACAGAGAGGTGAAAGTAATTGTCTAAAGAAAATATGACAAAAATTTCAATCAGGCAAGACCCCAGCCCAAGACTTTTGTAATATATAGAGAAGAAAGATATAGGTCGGACAATGAGATTAGAAGGCGACGACCGACGACGATATATATATATATATGTATGTATATATATATCAAGATGCATGTGATTTGAAGGTGCAACAAAAACCAATAATTTGAAGCCATGCGTGCTGTCTCTTAATGGGATTTCGATCGAAAGGAAAAATAACCAAATGATGTTGACGGGGAAGACTAGTGTCTGAGTGAGTGAGTGAGTAAGATGTCTTTATTCAGAAGCCAAAGATTCGATTTTTATGGCTTCATCTAGCAGCTTCATTCGACCGGAATAAACCCCACACCGAACACCCAACACCTAGCTAGCTACTTTCATGCAGATCTTTCGACCCTAACCATCTACCCCTCCCTGTCCTAAGACTACTATACTGTAAGTTTAATGAACATCTACCCATTTTAATAATGATTTTGTTCGTACATTTTCATGTTTTCACCTAATTAACATGAATGAACTGCATTCTGTACAGAATATATATGTGGAACAGGAACAGGAACACATTGTCTGTTTTGAATAGTTGAATTTTATTCGACGATTGATTAATGACTGTCCTGGCTAGGATGCAGTTCTCTCTGAATCTTTAGGGCTTTTCTTTACAAAGAGAATTTTGGTGGACAGGAACAGGCAGAGATTGGTGGACAGGAACAGGCAGAGAGAGAAGCTCACTGAATCTCTAACCACAAGAGAAGGTTGGGCATTATAATTGCAGAGGTCCAAGCAAACCTCCATGCCTGAGTTTCCACAGCCAACAACCAAGACATTCTGTCCCTGAAATGATTCACCACTTTTATATAAGCTAGTATGAACAATAGGCCCTGCGAACTCATTCATCCCCTCAATTTTGGGCACAACCTCCTCAGCATTCTCTCCCGTGGCCACAATCAGCCATTGGCACACAAACTCAGTCTCCTCCGTTTTCATCCCCAAGCTCCTAACCCTCCAGAACCCACAAACCTCGTCAAATTTGGCACTCACCACTGTCTTGTTGAACACTGGATTCAGGCTGAAATGTTGGGCATAAGCCTCCAAGTAGGCCAGAAACGGTTGCTTGGTAGGGCAAGTTGGAAAATTTGAGGGGAAAGACATGAGAGGAAGCTCACAGAACTGCATGGGAAGATGAAGGTGTTAATTGTGAAGCCCCAAACGGTGCCGTTCCATTTTGCTGACTGGAAGGCCACGTGCAGCAACCGCTAGCTGCCATTTGGCAGCCGCTGGATGGTTGCACGTGGCAACCATCGGCTGTCCCTTAGCTGGCGCCCGATCATGCTCCTTGCTCGATCTGCTCCTCTGCTCTCCTGCTCTCCTGCACCTTCTGCCGCTTTCTGTTGGGATTATAATCGTGCTCGCACGATTTGATCTGATCCCTCCATCCTCACTTTAATGAGACGCAATCTCAGCCGCTCCTCATCACTTTTTATTGTTGCCTCGAGATGTGAACGATGAGAGGCGAAAAAGGAAAAAGTAATCAGAGAGGTTTTCGATCGGGTCATTCTTGGGTTTTGCTGGTTGGAGGCTCTCGCCTCTTACGGGCTAGGGTTCTTCTTGTTCTTCCTGGTTTGTTCCCGATTTCTATTTCTGTACATGTTTGTATAGGTTTATGGTTCGATAGGTTTGCCTTTAATCTGTATTAAGTGATTAATAGGCGGTTTTGTGTTCTTGAACCATTGATTCCTTTTGAGGGTTTTGTTTGTGAGCGTTTATGAGTGTGTAATCCAATTTTCATCTCATAGTGCAGTGAGCTCTCCTCTCTTGAGCTCAACGTGGATGTAGCCTCGATTTGAGGTGAACCACGGTAAAACTCCTTGTGCCTCCATTTCTTTATTTTTGTTTCTCGCAGTTTATGTTTTCTGATTCCAGCACTGTGAATGTTTTCATCAAATATAGCTTTGTGATTGCTTAAGTTTAACCCCAAGGGTTTCTGTCGAGTCTCAACAGTGGTATCAGAGCCGCGTTAAGTTCGGCTTCTAGGGTTTACTGTAAGGTCAAATCATTTTTCGAAACTAGGGTTCTCTGATAGAGTCAGTGTCAGCGGGTGTTTGCTGTATTGATCTTCTTCAGTGAATAGAGCCCTTAGGTTACCTTCGTGCAATACGAAGATGAACTCTACCCGATTTGAGATCGGTATATTTGATGGAAAGGAAGACTTTGGAAGCTGGAAGAAAAAGATGAGAGTATTACTCTCTCATCATAAAGTGCTCATAGCACTTGAGACAGACGATCGCAAATGGTCAGCAGACCAGCTTGCAAGAACAGAGGAAATCAGAGAGGAAGCCTTTAATCTGATCTTCCTCCATCTAGGAGACAGTGTGATCCGCAAAGTGGATGGTATGACTGCTCCCTTAGAACTATGGAATAAATTAGATGCTTTATTTTTTGTCATTACTGCACCTAATTTAGTATATCTGAAAGGCATGTTGTTTAATTATAAGATGAGTACATCTAAGACAATGGATGAGAATATAGATGAATTCACTAAACTTGCATTGCTACTTAGGGGTACTGATCAAGCTTTAGGAGACTCAAGTGAAGCTATGATTTTATTAAATGCACTGCCTGATGATTATGATGTTGTTAAACATGCATTAAGATATACTGGCATAGTACCTACATTAGATCTTGTTATTTCAGACATTAAGGCTAGAGAACTAGAATTGGGAACATCTAAGAAATCTAGAAACAACCTATTTGTAAAGAGTAAGAATGAGAAAAAACACTTTGCAAATAACAATGATCAAACCATTGGGTCAGGGCAAAAGGGTAAGAAGAAAGATAAAAAGGGTAAATAGAAATGGAAATGCTATCACTGTGGGAAAGAATGACACATTAAGAAATACTGTTATGATTTTATTAAAAAACAAAAGCAAGGGGGAAACATGAATGCTAATCCAAATAATTCAAATTGCTTAGCTGAGGTTCTTACTGTTTCAAATGTTTCTATTGATAATGAATGGATCATAGATTCCGGGTGTTCTTTTCATATGTGCCCTAACATTGATTGGTTTCAAAAATTTGAAAAAATAGAATCAGGAACTGTGTTTATGGGTAATGACCAATCTTGTAAAATTAGAGGTATAGGAAACATATCTATCAGATTGCATGACAACAAAATTAGAACATTAACTGATGTAAGATATGTTCCTAATCTAAAAAGAAATTTAATATCTCTTGGCACATTAGATGAACTAGGGTTCTCCTATAAGGCAGAAAATGGATCCATGCATGTGTTTAAGGGAGATGATTTAATACTAACTGGAGCTAAGAAAAATGAATTATATGTGTTGGATGGCTGTTATTTCCCTTCTGATATGATTAATTCTGCATGCATAGTAAAATCTGATAAGACAGAATTATGGCACTTGAGACTTGGCCATATGAGCCTAAAAGGTCTTAAGGCACTGTCAAACCAAGGCTACCTTGGTTCAGTGTTAGTGGGGTCCCTCGACTTTTGTGAGCCATGTGTCCTAGGCAAGCAACACAGGTTGGGTTTCCATAAGGGAACCCACCTGGCGAAGGTATGCCTAGAGTATATACATGCTGATTTATGGGGGCCTTCTCAGGTCTCTACCCATGGTGGTAACAGATACTTTCTCTCTATTATTGATGATTTCACTAGGAAGGTTTGGGTTTTTCTCTTAAAATCTAAAGACCAGACCTTAGAGAAATTTAAGACATGGAAGAACTTAATTGAAAATCAAATAGATAGAAAGATTAAAACCTTAAGGACAGACAATGGACTAGAATTCTGTAACAAAGAGTTTGATGAATTCTGTAATACCCAAGGTATCCTTAGGCATAGGACTGTGAGGTATACACCCCAACAAAATGGGGTAGCTGAGAGGATGAACCGAACTCTTCTAGAAAAAGTTAGATGCCTCTTGTTTACTTCTAATATGCCAAAGTCTTTTTGGGGAGAGGCCTTGTCTACAGCAGCCTATTTGGTAAACAGAAGCCCTTCCACTGCCTTAAATCTAAAATGCCCTGAAGAAAAATGGACAAATAGAAAACTAAATTTAGATTACCTAAGGGTGTTTGGTTGTGAAGCATATGCTCACAAAACAGATGGTAAGTTAGATCCTAGGTCCATTAAGTGTGTGTTTGTTGGTTACCAAGAAGGGACCAAAGGCTTTAGATTATGGGAAAGACAATCTGGTGGGATAAAAATTATTATCAGTACAGATGTCATATTTAATGAAGCCATTTTTCCTTGTAAAACTGAAAATTCTGAAGAAACCAACAATAACAGTAATCCAGATGATTTTGTCATTCTAGGAGGATCCCAAATTGAGGTGGAGCAAGCAGAAGGTTTCCTTCCAGCTGCTCCAAATGAATCCAACCTAGAAGATGTTCCAAATCCTCATGAAATTCAAACCTCTGATCATGATAATGATCAAGAGGAACAAGAAAGAGAATCTGAGATTGAGGTGGAGCATTTCAGCCCCACCCAAGATCTCAGTGATTATCATCAAGCCAGAGATAGAAGTAGGAGGGTTTCAAGACCCCCTGCCAGGTATGCCTATTCGGATCTGGTGTTTTGTGCCTTAGTGGCAAGTCTGGAATTAAGGAGCAGTGAGTCTCCTACTTATGAGGAGGCTGTCAGCTCTAAGGAAAGTGTTAAGTGGAAACAAGCCATGGATGAGGAAATGGCATCACTTAAAATTAATGGCACTTGGGAGTTAGTGCCCAGACCTCAAAAACAGAAGTTAATCCAGTGTAAATGGTTGTATAAGTTAAAAGAAGGCATAACTCTAAATGACCCCATTAGGTATAAAGCAAGATTAGTGGCTAAGGGGTTTACTCAAAGAGAAGGAATAGATTACACTGAAATTTTCTCCCCTGTAGTAAAATTCAAAACCATTCGCATGATGTTATCTGTGGTTGTTCAATTTGATCTTGAATTAGAACAATTAGATGTTAAAACAGCCTTTTTACATGAAGATTTAGAGGAAAAAATTTATATGATACAACCTGCTGGATATATTGACTCAAACAAACCTGAGCATGTCTGTTTACTAAAGAAATCCCTTTATGGCTTAAAACAATTCCCAAGACAATGGTACAAAAAATTCGATAATTTTGTCTTAGGAATTGGGTTTGTAAGGAGTAAATATGATAACTGTTTTTATTTTATCCTCACAAATGATCCCATTTATCTATTGTTGTATGTTGATGACATTTTGTTAACAAGCAAATCTAAGTCAAAGATAAATGAATTAAAACAGATGCTCAACACAAGTTTTGACATGAAAGACTTAGGTTCAGCAAAGAAAATTCTAGGAATGACAATAGAAAGGGATAGGAAAAATTTCAGCCTAAAGGTTCATCAAAATGACTAATTGTTGAAATCTGTGAAAAGGTTTGGCATGCAAAATTGCAAGCCAGTAAGTGTCCCATTGGCTGGACATTTTGTCTTAACTAAATCTCAATGCCCTTCATCCAACTCTGAAATCATTAAAATGGAAAGTGTTCCATATGCTAATGCTATTGGAACCATCATGTATGCCATGATTAGCACAAGGCCTGATTTAGCCTATGCTATCTCAAACCTCATGTCCAACCCGAGTAAACCTCACTGGGAGGCTCTTAAATATTTATTGAGATATATACATGGATCAGTTGATGTTGGTTTATGTTACAAGAAAAGATTTAACTCTCTTGATCTTGTTGGGTATGTAGATTCTGACTTTGCAGGGGATAGAGACTCTCGTAAGTCCACTACTGCTTTATACTTCACCCTAGGTGGGAATTGCATCAGCTGGAAATCACAGCTGCAGCCTCTGGTTGCTCTGTCCTCCACTGAGGCTGAATACGTAGCAGTTACTGATGCTGTAAAAGAGGCAGTGTGGCTTTAAGGTATCCTCCTAGAAATCCAACTGCTGCAAGGTAAGGCTGTGGTATATTCAGACAGTCATAGTGCGATTCACTTGACCAAAAATCCAGTCTATCATGAACGCACCAAGCACGTGGATGTCAGGTATCATTATATTAGAGATTTAGTTGCAAATGGCACTATATCTATACTTAAAGTGCCTACAGAAAATAACCCTGCTGATATGGGTACAAAGTTGCTAAATGCAACTAAGTTCAAGCATTGCTTAGACTTATTGCATGTGGGTATTGGTTGATCATATCAACCAGAGCAATGAAAGAGAGAATTGTAGCATGCTGCATTTTTGTTATGATGTTCTGGATTACATTTTTCTGTTTGGTGCTTCAAGGTGGAGATTGTTAATTGTGAAGCCCCAAACGGTGCCGTTCCATTTTGCTGACTGGAAGGCCACGTGCAGCAACCGCTAGCTGCCATTTGGCAGCCGCTGGATGGTTGCACGTGGCAACCATCGGCTGTCCCTCAGCTGGCGCCCGATCAAGCTCCTTGCTCGATCTGCTCCTCTGCTCTCCTGCTCTCCTGCACCTTCTGCCGCTTTCTGTTGGCATTATAATCGTGCTCGCACGATTTGATCTGATCCCTCCATCCTCACTTTAATGAGACGCAATCTCAGCCGCTCCTCATCACTTTTTATTGCTGCCTCGAGATGTGAACGATGAGAGGCGAAAAAGGAAAAAGTAATCAGAGAGGTTTTCGATCGGGTCATTCTTGGGTTTTGCTGGTTGGAGGCTCTCGCCTCTTACGAGCTAGGGTTCTTCTTGTTCTTCCTGGTTTGTTCCCGATTTCTATTTCTGTACATGTTTGTATAGGTTTATGGTTCGATAGGTTTGCCTTTAATCTATATTAAGTGATTAATAGGCGGTTTTGTGTTCTTGAACCATTGATTCCTTTTGAGGGTTTTGTTTGTGAGCGTTTATGAGTGTGTAATCCAATTTTCATCTCATAGTGCAGTGAGCTCTCCTCTCTTGAGCTCAACGTGGATGTAGCCTCGATTTGAGGTGAACCACGGTAAAACCCCTTGTGCCTCCATTTCTTTATTTTTATTTCTCGCAATTTATGTTTTCTGATTCCAGCACTGTGAATGTTTTCATCAAATATAGCTTTGTGATTGCTTAAGTTTAACCCCAAGGGTTTCTGTCGAGTCTCAACAGAAGGTGAAGCCGGTCATAGGTCTTGAGCTTCCATAAGGAAGCTATGCAATTTTCCCTTTCCAGTATCAAGCTTGGGACACCCTTCTCTTTTAGGCAAGCAGCTGCAGCCAAGCCCGAAGGCCAGCGCCGACTATCACAGGTCCCGGCACCCATACTAGCTTCACCGAGTTGCTCATCTACCTTGTCCTCAAAATGGTCTTGAACTCTCTTCCCTTCCACCTCTTTCAAGCAGTCCATTAAACACACATGAACCAGAAACCTAACTATAAATATGAAGGGAGAGTTTATAGAGCTAGTGCACATTGAAAGAGAAAAACCCATAACCCATATCTTCAAGTCATCACTTTTCTAGCAGTTCTTTTCATCAAGTAGCATTGCTAGAGAAGGAAGATTTTGTGGAATAAATATTCCGGGTTTTATGGGGTGGGTTTGGATTTTGGAAGGGACTTGTTGAACTAATGGGTCGAATGGGAGATAGGAAAAGGAGAGGGAGAGCTGTAGCTAGCTAGGTTGTGAGGGAATAAGAGTTGTGAATCACGATGAAATTAAGGACGGTTCAATATATACACAAGAGGTGTGTGTGTGTGACTGAGTGGTGGACATAATTCAAGTGGGGCATCTCTGGAGGACTACTACCTATTACCTACCACTTAACCAACAACAACCTCTACTTCACTCACCCAAATATACATATATATAAACAGTCATGGGGACAAAGAGAGGGTGCGTGAAACATTCTGGTCAACTATATATTGCTCTTTCAAGGATATTTTTGAGGGCGGAGAAGGCTCGAGCCCCCGGACTGTTCTATCATACTTTTATATGTATGGCAGAAAGTTTTCTTCAATAAGAAGACCATCAAGGCCTGACAACCATGAGTACTCCTGATTAATTAAACTTGCCACTTTTTTGTACATATAACCTTGTGTAATTTTATGTGGCCTGGTGTCAAATATTTGAGATATTCCATTGGATTGTTGCTCTCTCCTTTTTTGTAATTTTGTCTTTGTCGGAAACTTTGAATCTTCAACATGGAAGCAACCCATTGAAAGCTGATCCAGAGAGTTGTTAACCGTATCATCAATTGGATGCCCTTCTCAGCTATTCTTGCTAGCCTTTTTGAACATTCCATTGATGAAATTGTCATACTCTGAGACGGCGTCTTGGATCGATCACTGACAAATAGTTGCGCACTAGCTGTAAAAGCCAAGCATGCCTAGCTACTTCTGTGGAGCTAGCTCGATCGCGAAGCTAGAACTTTGTTGCTCAAATTAAATTAATAATTAAATATACAAATTAATAATCAAATACATAATATTACTCTCGCTCTCTATTATGCTTCATATTATATTATAAATAATTCACTGTCTATTTTGATTTTGTCTCGAAAACTTTGATTGTTCAAATTACACTCTCTATTCTACTCTTTATTTCACTTCATATTTCATTTATTTATTAATAAACTTCAATTCTATTTATTTTATATTACTTATAATCTTCACACATATACAAAATTAATTATCAAATATATAAATTAATAATTAAATACATAATATCACACATCCAATACAAAAATAAATAAAAGAATTCTCCAAAATTACAAACCCACATTTGTGCTTGATTTGATCCTCATCAAAGAAGACGTTGTCGCCATCGCTGCCACTTCAGCTGGTTGTCGTTCGGATCTGCTCGTCACCGTCACCTCCTTCTACTATCTATAAACTGTATTCTCTAAATCTGCTTGTCGTTGTCTTTGCAACTCTAAATTCAATCGACTTCATCTTCCGTCACGTTTGGTCAGGTCTCGTTTGGTGTTGAGATGGACGTGGAGGAGAGATGGCGAGGGTGAATTGGCTGAAATCGCTCGTCAAATCAGATAAAGGGATTCGATTTTGCCAAAATTTTGGCTAATCAAAGGGATTGGATTTTGTCAAAATTTTGGCTAGTCAATTTGGCGATGGCGAGTAGCAATGGAAGTAGATTTTTGCGTTTGGCTGGCTAGATTTGACTTGACAAGCAATTTGACTTTTTTTAAGAGTTGGCCTTACTAACAACAATTTTTATGAGTGAATATACATAGTACTCGTGTCACACTTAATATTATTTGCATAACGCTGGAATGGAGAGAATTGATAGCAAGGTGTTGAACTTGATAAATAAGCAAAAATGAATTAAATTGAGAACTAAAATCAATATTCATGGTCGTAGTAATGGGGCGGATTTAAAAGGAGGCATGGAATTTATGAAGGAGACTCACGTCAAGGATGGTTTAGCTTAATAATTGGTAATGATTGAGCAATTAACCGGCCCCCAATTCTAGTAGCGAGGGACGTCGAAAGTATGCTCCTTGGCTTCTCTTGGCCACTAATTAATTGATCAATTTTGTATCAATCAGTACGTAATTGTGTGTGTGTGTGTACTATCTATTATTATATAACCAGGAGGCCCCTCGGGCTTAGTAATGTTGATACAATGATTAAGAATGTGGGTATATGTGTGTGTGTGTGTTAATAATGTTAGGTAGCCTTTCCATTTGATAGGCGTAGCCTTTTTAAGTCATTAGTGAGTTTGTGTAGCCTTTCCATGTTACTTACGGCTAGTAATTAACTTTCTGATTTAATAGCCATAAGATATCTGATGTTAATTAGTTTAATTTAATGATATGCCTCTGTGCCTGCAAGTTTTCAAGCAGATACATAGTAAATTGCAGTCATTGTTTGAGAGTTTTCTTGTTGAGGAATGTCAATAAAGAAGTCGGTAGTGCTTAGAAGAATCCTATGCTCTTCTTAGCTTCGTTAATATCTCTATTTATATTGATGAAAATGCATCAAGGAGCAACAGCATCAAGCAAGAACGGAAAGTGAGGTTATGAAAAAAGAGATTAGGGTGCGTTTGGTTTGATTGTAAACACAGAATTTACATGAAAAAAAATATTTTCTAAATAATTGAATTAAATTCTAGAGAAAATGTCAATTGAAAGTATTTGATTGACTTGATTTTTTTCTTAAAAATTGTTATACTTTTTTAATTTTTAGTGTTTAATTATTATTATTATTTTTCATAAAAATAGTAATTTTCTCTAACTTTTCGTGCTTGAAATCATGAAAACCCATACCAGATTTGACAATTCTGAAGCAACTAAACAATGTCACAAATATGATCTATCAAATCCCTGCACCTTACACACAAAGCCCTAGTTAGTCCTAATGCATCTTTTCTTCCTACATTTATAATGATGAAATCATTAATGGCGAGAACAAATTCAAGTTATGCCATTCGTACAAATAAAGGCCTCACTGTCCATACAGCCTTCTAAAGAAAACCACTCTATATTCCAACAAATGAATAAATATGCATGGAATCACGTAAAGAAAGAAAAGTGAAACAACGTGACCCGCGATGGGTTGTTTGTGGGTCAAATTGGGTCAGGCCTTAGGGTGGTTGTAGAGTCGAGTATGAGGGAAGGGAATGATGGAGAAGAAATGATTGCTCACCATCGTTCACCCCTTGAAACCCCTCGATAGCTTACTGTCGCTCTCGCTCAATGTCTCTTTCTCGCTCACTTCGTTGTTGCCTCTCGTTCACTCTCTATTCTTTTCTCGTTGCTGATCTACTTTCAAGAGAATGAGAAGTCAGAAATGAAAACATAAGAAGGCCGAAAACGTTACCTTGAATGAAGATGGTGGAGATGGCGACAAACAAAGGGAAGATCCAGTGCCGAATGAGGAAAGAAACTTAAGGATTAAGGAGCGATCGGGAGTGCGTGAATTGCCTAAAAAATGTATTCTTTCTACTGAGAAAAAGGGCATCACGTGATCAAAGTTAGAATTTGTATTACTTAGAAAATAAAGCTAATTAAACACTATAAAAAATATGACTAATCAAATAGACCTTAGCGAAATGTTACATTAAAAAAGAATGGATAAAAGTAGGGTGACATGACAAAGCAAGAGTTTTTGGCTAACAAGCTCATGAAAAAAATAACGTTACCTTACAAGAAATAAATTAATAGTAAAAAATTATGCTTACAATAACATTTTAAGCATTCGTATTTGCTATTATAATTGACAAATTTTCATTTTTTGAAAGTGCTATATATATGGTCACTTCAATATCCATATTATTTTAGTATATGTTTAAATAGTATTTTAATTAGTAATAGGCATTAAACAATATCAATTCAATAAAAATTGAATCATATATAATCCCGAGGGGTGATTCGTGCTATGTATATATAAAAAAGAAAATAAAAATTTATTGAGTGGTGTTTGACAATAATAATTTATTTTTAATTTTATAGACAAAATTTTACAAAAAATAATACTTATCGTAATAATTAAATTATTTCATAAATCAATTATTGTTTAGTGATTTTGAATTCAAATCTTGTTAATATAATTAATTTTTATTTCTTAAACAACATACATAATATAGTATTTTTAAAGAAAACTTTATTAGTGAAATTTTATTTTATTTTTTCTCTCTATCTCCTCTAATAGAATATCACAAAAATACCAAAATAGTATCATTTAGGCATTTCTGAAATATTTTCTACCCCAAAACACTAAAAAACACCAATAAAATATTTTTCTAATTTTGAAAACATTTTGGGATTGTTTCACAAGATTGAAAAATTATTAAAAACATGTTTCTATTTCACGACCATATTAAAAATGGAAGCAATTATGTTGTTGTTATCCTAACAACTACGTTAAAAATAGAAATAACTTGCATTTATATTTGCTTGAATAGATGATGGAATTTATATTTATATTTGATTGAATAATTATATTTTATATTAAAAATTATATTTAAAAAAATATCCTTACATTTTTTTTATTTAGGCATTTGTCTTACATTTTTGCTTTTAATTTTTTAAAAATATATTTTTCTCTTTTTATTTCGTACCATATCCATTTATCATTTTCATCTCTATGAATCTTAGAATATGAAAAGACTTCTAAAGGAAAATTGAGGCATTGTGTGTGGTGTGCGAGTAGTTAAGAAATAATTTTTTTGGATATGTTTTTCACTTATCTTTAAATTTGGGCAAAAGTAAAGTTATAAATATATATATTAAAATAACACTGATGCACCAATTTAATTCTATAAATTAATATGAATATCATTTAACAATTGATTTTTTATTTGTTAAAAGGTTCAAATGCCAAATTTTTTTAATTATTTTATTCAATTTTTTAGTAAGTTGAGCAAATTATAATTTTCTATTTTTAGTGAAATATAACTATATTTAATCTCAAATTTTAGGCATATTTAATTAATAAAGAAAAATAAAAATTGGGGTCAATCCAGACTCCACTATTCACCCACTTGCCATAATCTATTTATTATCTATAGAACCATTCGACTAGTGATACCCTAAAAAAAATAAAGAACTAGCTAAGGCCCAGTCTCAGCTCAAGCATAGGCCACACTAATCTATGCCTAGCCCCCAAAAACTATTGGGGCTAAAAAATTATTAATTATTTAAAAATTATTTTTTTTTTACTTTTTAAGATATAAAATCATTAATTTTGTTTCATGATAATTTTTGTTTGAATTCGTGTTCTATTTTATTTTGTTGTTTCATTTGGAGAGGAGACCCCCCAAGTTCTTAAGTTTATATATCACTTTTTAAAGTTGAACAATGAATAGTAAAATGTAAATCAAACAAAGGCCCCTCAGCTCTTCAACTCCATTGATCAATTTTCATTGTTAGGTAATAAATAATAAGATATAATTTAAATAAGGAGACCCCTCAATTCTTTAACTCCATGGGTTATTTTTTAATATTAGGCAATAAATAGTGAAACGTAAACTAATATGTAATAGTCCACCTTCTCAGGGCGTGTTATGCCTTAAAAAATTCGAGTCTTATTTTTTTTTTTCTAAATTACGATATACTCAAAATTTCCTAAGACCTATCTAGTGCGTAATTTACACACCAGAGATAAATACAATTTATAAAGCGGAAGCTGAACCGAACCTGCTCATGACATTACGTAAATAACTGAACATAGTATTTATTACAAAGTTATTACATAAGCTTTTGAAAATAAAACTCATGTACATAATTCTTAACTATTCATGTTACAACATAACCTGACACATTTCCTCGTTTCCTGACGTCTCGCGTTGCTACACATCTCCAACCTCGGTATCATCACTGCAAGTCCCGACCGGAACGTTGAATGTTCTAGAGGCGAACCCAAGTTAGATGATGAATCATCTAAGTAAGGGTACACAATGCTATGTCCTGTGTGTATGCAATGTCTTTCATCGTAGGTGTCAACTGCACCCCTCATGCTACCTACCATTTTAGCGGCCACCTCTTTCGAAGCTGGGGTGTATGGGTGCACCCTTGGTAAGGCAGCGGTGCCAGTTCGTACTCCCTACGGCCTCATATGTGTGTGATCAATAATCTCAACGTGTAATCATGCATTTCATAGTCATGTATGCATTCTACGTGATGGATACATATTAAGGCATGTCAATATGATGAAAACATTTTCGAGGAAGTACCACTTACCTTCTCAAACTTATCGAGCTACCTCGATATCTGCGTCTCGCCTCGATTTGCATGCCAACCTCAAAATTGCACGAGTCTCTTCAAATTCAACCTTAAAGCATCCTAATCACCATAATTATTTAAATAAACATTAAAATCTATTTTTTTATAATTTCTGGCATTTTTTATAATTTTCTTTCTATTTCTTCCTATTTTCTCAATAATTTAAAATTAAATATTTCTAAAAATATTTTCTCAAATATTTCACTACGACAATTCATAAAATAATATTCTGAAATTTCTGAAATTTTTTAAGAAATTTTACTCACTTTTTACTTAGCATTCTCGATTTCCTCGGCATGCGTGTCGTATTCTTGAAAAACGTGCTCGGGCCGTTTTCTCGCCCAAAATCTCTGGGATATTACCGAAATATAGTTTTCTATCTTTTGAAATTTTCTAGGATTTTTCCCCATCATTTTCCTATTTTTTTCTTCTTTTTCTTTCTTTTCTTTTCTTTTCTCTTTTTTTTTTAAATTTCTTTTTCCTTCTCCCTCCACTTCATCTTCTTCCTTGCGCCTCCCCTGTTCTCGCGCCTGCAACTCCTTCTTTCATTTTTCTTTCTTTCTTCTTCTTCTTTCTTCTTCCCTTCAAGGTTGGCTGCTTCTAGGCAAACCTCCTGGCTGTCTCTGCACCCCTACCTCCTTTATCACTGAGCGGTCATTTAGGGGCCTTAACTGGTGATCCGGGCTGTTTCCCTCTCGACGATGAAGCTTATCCCCTTCTTTCCTTCTTCTCCTTCCTTGTTTTCTTCTTCTTCTTCTTCTTCTTCTTCTTCTTCTCTTCTTCCCCTACAATTTACTCATGCGCCAGCCACTCCCCTGCCTCTTCCCCGCTGCCACCGCCGCTGCCAGCGCCTCCGCCACCGGCTGCCTCGGCCTCCCGAACCCCGATGCCACCCACCGCCGCGAGTTGTTGCTCGCGGCCGCCGCCCGCTGGCTGCCCAGCCGTTGCGAGCTCGCAGCCATGGATGCCGCTGGGAGCTTGCAGCTCTTCCGATCGCCGGCCTTGCTACCGTTTTCCAGCGCCACCCTGCCTCCTTAAACTCGCCGCAGCTCTGCCTTCCATGCTCACCGTGCTTACTGCCCGTGGATAGGCTCGCTGTAATGCGCCGCCATGGCAGCCCCTACTTCAAGCTTGTGGCTGCAACTGGCCACTCCTTGGCCGGTCATTCCCTCTCACGAGCTAACTCTTTCTTTCTCTCAATCCCTCGAGCTCTTCCCACCTGTTTGTTGCCCTCAATCGACCAACTTCTTTGCCTATTTATAGGTAGCCATGGACGATCGTATATATATATATATAATTTATATATCACACATAAACTCAATCTTATCATAATCTTACTGCCATTTTCCTCAAATCTTGCTAATATTTTCACAAATCTCGGATGCTGAATCTTATAGAAAATCCTTGGCCATCACTCCAGCAAATTATTCAACTTGCAGCAAAATAAAGCCTCACAGAAGCTTGCACACACGCGCACGGATCTGTATGTCACGCCTCGCATTTAATTCCTCAAATCTCGCTGGCTTAATCTCCCATTCTTGCGCAAATCTCGGCTGATTTTGCAGAGGCGCAGCTAGTTGCAGAGCATGGCTGGATTTGCAGACCTTCACACGCACACTGATACGCGAGCGCGCACACACACACATATATATAATTATATCTATATAATACACTTTAAATTAAAAGAAATGGCACTTCAATCCCCAAATTTTATCATAATATTACTTTGACAATTTCTCTATTGCAACCACGCCCTCAATCCTCAAATTAATTTACATTTTAATATTAAAAAAATCTATAATTAATAACTCAAAACTTAGCCAAAAAGGACGATTCGCCCTACTGTCCTTTTTGGCTGTCGTTTCATCCCAAAACTATTGAAGGGTTGCTCGTTACGCAAAACCGGAGCCCCCCTAGGGTTCCGTTGATTTTTCGAGAGTCTCCTACAACGATTCGATTCTATAACCTAATTGGCAGCTGTATTTTAGGTGTACCAAAAACTGTTCCCGATTCAATTTTTTTTGATACATAAATCCTATCTCGATACGCTCGTCGAGTCCATATAATTTTCCTTAGATAATTTCACTCTAAGGCATTCCCTACAGTCGATTCGGTACTAATAACTGTTATCAAACCAATTTTTCGGTATTTTAAACTCATCGAAATTGTGTGGCAACTTTATACGAACGTGGGGTATTACATTCTCCCTTCCTTACAAAAATTTCGTCCTCGAAATTTACCACATGTCCTCAATCTCAAAATTAAAACTCTTGGGTTGGCCACACTTATTAATCCCTAGACAAGTACACTTATCAACCATGCATACCTTTGAAATCACAACTGCATAACTCGGTTCTTGGGCCACGAATCTTAACCTGAACTCCTATCCAAGTCGGTACACATATCATCATAATGAGCCTACAACTCCTACGTCCATATCATCAATTTTCAATTTGCTTTCCAATCGATGTTCTTAATCACAACACTTCTTTAATTTCGATTTCCTACGATGTCATCTATCTTGAACTAATCAATCATGTTTCGATAATCTTCCAACCTTAGCACAAAAGTCCCTGATCTCGATGCCTTAAAGAAATATTTTTATGTCATCAAACTATTTCACGAACCCTTGGATCCAAAAACATCACAGTTATACGTCATCACCTATTCTTGAAACTAGCTATGCCTTACCTTAGGTCATATCAAACCTAATCATTGCTTGATCTTTACTCGAGCCAACCTATTCGAGGTTTCTTATAACTATTGTTTCCTCATTCTCGTAGGTATTTATCAATTAATCATCTTTTAATCATGTTGTATAATTATCTCATCAAGAAATCTTTAGAGTTTATAGATTTTATCTATCTCCAAATCTTCTTGTCGTAATCTAACTTTTAATATCAATTGAAATCTAACGTTATCTTTCAATCTAACAATACTAATATCTATTCGTTCTTACTCACAACTCAAATAAGTCCTCATACTTTTCAAAATGATCCTCAAATAACATTTTATATAATCAGATTAATTATTTGATCCTCAAATTTGCTTGAATTAATTCTTGAGTAATAACGTTTCATATCAATTGACTCTAAATATGCTCGATCCTTTTCGAAGCTACTTACTTAGGTTACTGATCTTTGCTCAAACTAATATTTTCCCAAAACTTTCAATTCGTCTCCCGAAATCTTATCAGGACATTTGACTTTTCAGAACTTCATAAACTTACGGTGCTTACGACAATCAACTTTTTTCGTACTAGTCTATTCTTTTAGTCCACACATAGCTCAACATCTATTAACCTCAAGCCATCATTGGTAAATTCAGACTCATCATTTTTTTTTTTTAAACCTGATAATTTACGTCCTCAATCAGGCCACTTATAGCTAAGCATCTAATAATCTTAAGTTATTACTAGCAATTTCATCACTAAGAAATAACCCCGATAAATCTTCTGTGAATGTATCCTAGAATTTTTTAACTTTTCACTGACTGCAAGTGCTTGTACTACGGATCAATAGGTTCCTCAGAATCATAACTGGTTGACATTGCTCAGCTATACATCTCCAATTTGCCTACCAGGGTTATCTAAACTAACCGTCTAACCATACAAGAGTTTCATTCTCCAAATCGAAAAATATCGGATCTCTAATCGATTTGCAGCTTCTCTTAATGTGACCCGTCATCTTGGCACATTTGTCATCACTTGATTCTCTCAATCATGTCTAAAATTCGCATAATCTTCAAGACAACAATCCGTAATTATACTATCAACTAGAGCAAGCAGGTACTTACGTTACTCATGATACTCCAATCCTTAGGGAAATCGATTCATCTTTGAAGATTTCTATTCGGATCACATACCTGGTTTCAATTATTTCCTAAAAACAACCGAACCTCAGACTTCCAAGGACTCTTTACTGAATGATTCTTTAAACCTCAATTAACGATTCAGGTCCACATACCGATACACAAGGCATAACTTATTCACGAGTCTTCTCTTACCAATTTTCGAATCCTCAAGTCCACTCGACATATTGAACCGTAGTCACAACCTCTGTTGACTAGGTTTCTCATCATCCTTCCTTAGGGTCAATACGACCTACAAGCAACTCTTGCCTTTTAAGTACCTGATCTCTTCCTCAAACTGAGATTGTCGTCTCACAACTTTTTGTCAAGGTCTTGTACTAACCATGCTCTACTACCTGAAATCTCATTTACCGAGAGTCAACTGATTCTCGCATTTTGCTATTTAGACCCAACTAACTATCAACAAGCGACCATTCATGATCTCATTGCCATACTAGATATTGAGGTATTCTACTCCTCGAGTCTCATACTGTTTGTCGCGTCACCCTCTCCTAAGATGACCATGAATTTCGATGCAATTCTTTAAATAGGATACTCCGTCCATTACTCAATCTATTTCTTTTCGGGTTGATTCTCCGGCCTCGATTAATCACAGCTAGTGGTTCATCTCGCTCTTAGACCATTGGGACTTAGACCCATACAAGATACAGACCCTACTAGGCTGTCCCAGATTTTCAGCATTTGATTGTCTTCCAGACAGTCTGCTATGATGCTTCGATCGACGGGCTTCCCGTACCTTATCGCAAGATATCCATCAACCATCTGCACGTGGGTCCTTAGACCTAGATCTGTCACTGCGAACGCTGAACCAGTAGTGTCATTATGCTGCTAGGGTTCCTAATCCTGTCTCTACGAGTCACCTTGGTTGCACCACCATTACCTCATCACTTGGCGTAACTCATATGCCATCATTTGGTCATCTTTGACCTCTTGCTGGACCTAATTCGTTGGATCCCTGGTTTTTACATCTCATTTCCAAGATACTGAATGATCCTCGAAATTACTTATCATTTGATCTTAACTTATCACCATGTCACATCAACTAATCATCCATGATTCGATCATTCTTGATAACCATAGTTATCCTATCATATCTTTCATTGTAATGACCTCAAATCGACAATCTCTAAATCTCTCGAATCCATAATCATGATTACCGAGTCAACCTTATACCTGAATCATATCATCGATTTCTAACTTTAATAGCTCGATTATTGTACTAGCTTATATCAGGATTTTACTATTCACCGAGAATAGTAATCGTATACTGAGTAGTACACCAGGTAAGTTCCTAGAAAAGAGAGGTGGGTCACAAATGGATGCACTTAAATACCAAGTCTTTCCTTAGCCAGAACTTGCATAGACATGCACTTCCACTACTCAACACTGAAATCCAGTAACCTCTAAGCCTTCAATCGACAATCCCTGAATCTCCTAAATAGGGATTTCATCTATTTTCCTTAAGCCTCCACTTGGGGTTCTTACTAACTAGTTCCATCAATATCGGATACCCTTAAGTCTCTAAATTGTTATTCCCTAATCTTCAAATAGGATTTAACTCTGATATCGACTACATTCGAGTCACTTAGGGCTTCCAATAATCTTAAGCTCTGATACCAACTGTAACAGCCCACCTTCTCAGGGCGTGTTATGCCTTAGAAAATTTGAGTCTTATTTCTTTTTTTTTTCTAAATTACGATATACCCAAAATTTCCTAAGACCTATCTAGTGCGTAATTTACACACCAGAGATAAATATAATTTACAAAGCAGAAGCTGAACCGAACCTGCTCATGGCATTACGTAAATAACTGAACATAGTATTTATTACAAAGTTGTTACATAAGCTTCTGAAAATAAAACTCATGTATATAATTCTTAACTATTCATGTTACAACATAGCCTGACACATTTCCTCGTTTCCTGACGTCTCGCGTCGCTACACATCTCCAACCTCGGTATCATCACTGCAAGTCCCGACTGGAACGTTGAATGTTCCAGGGGCGAATCCAAGTTAGGTGATGAATCATCTAAGTAAGGGTACACAATGCTATGTCATGTGTGTATGCAATGTCTTTCATCGTAGGTGTCAACTGCACCCCTCATGCTACCTACCATTTTAGCGGCCACCTCTTTCAAAGCCGGGGTGTATGGGTGCACCCTTGGTAAGGCAGCGGTGCTAGTTCGTACTCCCTACGGCCTCATATGCGTGTGATCAATAATCTCAACGTGTAATCATGCATTTCATAGTCATGTATGCATTTTACGTGATGGATACATATCAGGGCATGTCAATATGATGAAAAAATTTTCGAGGAGGTACCACTTACCTTTTCAAGCTTATCGAGTTACCTCGATATCTGTGCCTCGCCTCGATTTACGTGTCAACCTCAAAATTGCACGAGTCTCTTAAAATTCAACCTTAAAGCATCCTAATCACTATAATTATTTAAATAAACATTAAAACCTATTTTTTCATAATTTCTGGCATTTTCTATAATTTTCTCTCTATTTCTTCCTATTTTTCTCAATAATTTAAAATTAAATATTTCTAAAAATATTTTCTCAAATATTTCACTACGAAAATTCATAAAATAATATTATGAAATTTCTTAAATTTTTTAGGAAATTTTACTCACCTTTTACTTAGCATCATCGATTTCCTCGGTATGCGTGTCGTATTCTCAAAAAGCGTGCCCGGGCCGTTTTCTCGTCTAAAATCTCCGGGATATTACCGAATTTATAGTTTCCTATATTTTGAAATTTTCTAGGATTTTTTCCCATCATTTGCCTATTTTTTTCTTCTTTTTCTTTATTTTCTTTTCTTTTCTCTTTTTTTTTTTAATTTCTTTTTCCCTTTCCCTCCACTTCATCTTCTTCCTTGCGCCTCCCCTGTTCCCGCACCTGCAACTCCTTCTTTCATTTTTCTTTCTTTCTTTTTCTTCTTTATTCTTTCCTTCTTCTCATTCCTTGTTTTCTTCTTCTTCTTCTTCTTCTTCTTCTTCTTCTTCTTCTTCTCTTCTTTTCTCTTCTCTTCTTCCCCTACAACTTACTCGAGCGCCAGCCACTCCCCTGCCTCTTCCCCGCTGCCACCGCCACTGCCAGCGCCTCCGTGTGCCTCCGCCACAGCCGCCTCGGCCTCCCGGACCCCGACGCCACGCACCGCCTCGAGCTGGCTACCCAACCGCTGCGAGCTCGCAGCCATGGATGCCGCTGGGAGCTCGCAGCTCTTCCGATCGCCAGCCTTGCTGCCGTTTCCCACACCACCCCGCCTCCTTAAACCCACCGCAGCTCCGCCTTCCATGCTCGCCGTGCTTGCTGCCCGTGGATCGGCTCGCTGCAATGCGCCACCATGGCAGCCCCTGCTTCAAGCTTGTGGCTGCAATTGGCCACTCCTTGGCCGGTCATTCCCTCTCACGAGCTAGCTCTTTCTTTCTCTCAATCCCTCGAGCTCTTCCCACCTGTTTGTTTCCCTCAATCGACCAACTTCTTTACCTATTTATAGGCAGCCATGGACGATCGTATATATATATATAATTTATATATCACACATAAACTCAATCTTATCATAATCTTACTGCCATTTTCCTCAAATCTTGCTGATATTTTCACAAATCTCGGATGCTGAATCTTGCAGAAAATCCTTGGCCATCACTCCAGCAAATGATTCAACTTGCAGCAAAATAAAGCCTCACAGAAGCTTGCACACACGCACACGGATCTGTATGTCACACCTCGCATTTAATTCCTCAAATCTCGCTGGCTTAATCTCCCATTCTTGCGCAAATGTCGGCCGATTTTGCAGAGGCGCAGCTAGTTGCAGAGCATGGCTGGATTTGCAGACCTTCACATGCACACTGATACGCGAGCGCGCACACACACATATATATAATTATATCTATATAATACACTTTAAATTAAAAGGAATGGCACTTTAATCCCCAAATTTTATCATAATATTACTTTGACAATTTCTCTATTACAACCACGCCCTCAATCCTCAAATTAATTTACATTTTAATACTGAAAAATCCATAATTAATAACTCAAAACTTAGCCAAAAAGGACAATTCGCCCTACTGTCCTTTCCGGCTGTCGTTTCCCAAAACCACTGAAGGGTTGCTTGTTACACAAAATCGGAGCCCTCCTAGGATTCTGTTGATTTTTTGAGAGTCTCCTACAACGATTCGGTTCTACAACCTAATTGGCAGCTGTATTTTAGGTGTACCGAGAACTGTTCCCGATTCAATTTCTTTTGATACCATAAATCCTATCTCGATATGCTCGTCGAGTCCATATAATTTTCCTTAGATAATTTCACTCTAAGGCATTCCCTGCAGTCGATTTGGTACTAATAACTGCTATCAAACCAATTTTTCGGTATTTTAAACTCATCGAAATGTTGTGGCAACTTTATACGAACGTGGGGTATTACACAATAACACAATAAAAAAAAAAGGCAAGAAGTGGCATTATTTGATAAAACTATTATTTGGATAGTGAAAATTTCATCTGAAAAATTCACACTGATCTAGACATTAAAGAAAAATAAATAAAAGTAAATCAATGACTTTTTAATTTATAAGATCTACCAATGAACTCTCCACATTTTTTATTTATTCAACTTTTATATTTTTAATTTTTTTTCTTGTTTATATTGTCAATTGAAAAAAAAATCACTTTCTTAACTTAAATATACATATTTAATTAGTAAGTTTATATCTCAACAAGTAACCAAAGTAAATTTTAATATTTATTTATATTATTAGAGAATCATTAAAGTAACTCTTGACTAGAGTTATAAATATTCTTAAGCCGGACTTTGGGTTAGTTCAGGAGGATGTGTTTATCTTTTTCCTTATCTAAATTTTTTATGATATTAGAAATTACACCTTCAATATTTGAATCGATAAAGAATTTTGTAGTGGTTGAAATGAACACCTCTCTTTGTCAGATCTACAAAGTGGAGGATAGGAGAGCGCTCAAATTAGTATCAAAATATGTACAATTGTCACCAAAGTATAAGAAGAGAAGAGAAGAGAAGAGAAGAGAAGAGAAGGGGTAGGAAAAAGAGAGAGAATTGGTGGGAATAAAGAAGTTGGAGAAAAGATAGAATTGAGTTTGGAATGAACCCAACCCCTTGTATTTATAGGGCTCAGTTTGGTATTTCTTCACGCAAGTTGGTTAGTCTTTGTTCGGATCAGTTCAATTGGGCTTTATTTGAGCTCTAGCTCCTTCAATTTCGTTATAGTAGCGAAACATCAAGAGATCGACTAAGTTGAAGACCCCACCATTCAGTTTGATTTTTCGGACCAAATAGCAAAGCTAAGGGGAGAAATCCCATCTAAGCCTCGGCCCCTTTATTTGCATATAACAGCTCCTTGGGCCTACACACTCAGACACCGCAGTTCTTGTAATGGCCCATCTACCCTCCTAGTGCCTATTGGGCCTAGCAGCCATGTTACCGAATCTAATAACATTGTCATGGGCCCAACAACTTCCAATGGAATTTCAACTCCTACAAGCTCTAGTTCTATGTATGTAACAAAAAGTTAATCGTGCTATTATTGTTACAATGAATATTTTTCTTCTCCCCACCATATATTGTAATTTTGTCGCATGTTGAAAGAACCAATAAAAATATTGACCTAATAATAAGAGATTCTATATTTTTTTTTGGGATGATCAACCCACTAACATTCTCCCCCTCAGCCTCTAACTTTTAAACTCACTTTCCATTGTACGATAGAGAGCATCCCCACTTTCAACTTTGAAAAGATTTGGGCATAGGGCAGTGGTGCATCTAGGAACCTCCTTTTTTCCGCTAATGCGCATTTGTCTTGTAATAGGAGCCTCTATAATCTTCATCCACAATCTTTGTCACCTCGCCCGCACATTACCTTTAATTATTTAAGATCAAGTAGTAGGTCTTAAGTTGATTAATTAGTGGTCGCATCTGGCCCCTTTCTTTCCTCTTTCGTACACTTGGACCTAACTTTCACCCTTCTTTTTAACTAACACACACAACATTAATATGGCGATTCAATAAACTAGCAATCATAGTACTTGTATGTGCTCTTCCTTAATTTGTTCTTTAAACAAAGGATTTGTCTCTTCGGGAGTTGGAGGCCCCAGAAATGCTCGCTAGAATTAGGACATTTTTATTGTTACATCATCGATCGATGACATTAGGGACAACAGTTCAATGGCCGGCTTCTTAATAGTTGTTCTTATGAATGTTACTACTTTAATTCCCAAACTTAAATGTTATTTAAGGGGTTATATTCCACAAGTGGAGGACATGGTGCCCTACTGGATTCTCTATTCCCATTACTTGCTTGCTTTTGGCCTGTGGTGTGGGGGATTGGAAATTTAAAGAGTACTGATCCAATGGTTTTGTTTGTTTGTCTCATCAGACAATCATTGGGAGGGTGGTTTCCCTCCCAATTGTACATTGAATCTGTAAACAAAGTCAAATGTCAATGTCTTTAATTAATTAATTATTATGATATACTGAATATGGTCGAAAACATTTATTTGTGGTGATTCTCATTGGTTTATATACAAGAATTTTGTGCAGTTTAAACATTTTAATATGTGTTTATTGAGAAGACTTTGAGATTGTTTTGACGAAATATTAAAGGCTTTAAGTAAAGATGTATGATTCTTATCACTCATTTATAGAATGACGATACCTGAATAAGAGAATGTCTTTATTCCATTGATGTGACAGAATAAATTAATCGTGGGATTATAAATTTTAGAGGTTTTGGACTTAATTTTTACTATATAGAAATGTTTTGTACTTAGAATTGTTCGTTCAACTTATTGTGAGTTTAAATATTATACATCTATTATATCCAACGCTTTAATGATTATATTTGAGTGAGTGGGGAGCAATCATTTTTGTTGGACCCTTGAAAAGCTTGAAAGATTGCGAAAAAAATGATTAAAATATTAAAAAGAAAAACAAAGTAGAATAAGTATAACTTAAAAGCCTTGGAAATTCTTTTTCTTTTTTCCTTTAGATATTTATATATGGATCAGTGGTCACTCAAAGCTTCCTCCTGTCCGCAATGTTTTAGCAACATAATTTAACAATCAAATCAAAGCATAAACAAAGTCAATGCCAATGTCTTTAATTAATCATGATATACTGAATATGGCTGAGCACATTCATGGTGATTCTCATTGGTTTGTAAAAGAATTTGTGCAGTTTAAACATTTTAATGTGTGTGTTTAATGGCAAGAATTTGGCATTGTTTTGAAAAATGAAAGTCCTTAACTAAAGATGTATGGTTCTGGCCGTCCATTTACAAAATGATGATGCATGAATAAGAGAATGTTTTTGTTCCGTTGATGTGATAGAATAAATTAATAATTATATTGGTCGTGCGATTAATTATTATTTCACTAACTTAATTATGGGATTAGGAACTTAGAGATTCTGGACTTAATTTTATTTATATGCAAGTGTTTATTGTTCATTCAACTTATTGTGACTTTAAATATTTTACATCTATTATATCCGGTCCTTTAATGATTATATTTGAGTGAGCGAGGAGAAATCAAATTTCTTGAACCTTTAAAAAGTTTGTAAGATTGCAAAAGAAAAGGATTAAAATATTAAAAAGAAAAACAAAGTAAGATAATTATAACTTAAAAGCCTTGAAAATTCGTTTTCTTTTTTCCTTTAGATATTTATATTATGGGTGCAGCCCCTTCTTGCTGGTTAAAACAACTGCAATTTGAAGATGTTATTGCCAACAACACTGGTCAGTGGTCACTCAAACCTTAAACAATTCACATTTTTTTTGATAATTTTGAGGCAAAAAAGAATGGTATAATGTTGTCCCCGTTATCTTGCATTATCATGTTGTACAAATGGCCTACAAACTCATCTCCGCAGGCTCTTGTGGCTGCTAAACTTTGAAATTATAATATCACAAAATAAACATATTAATGAGTAGAGTTGGCAAACCTAGATGGATTAATTTGCTTGATTATTTGGTTAATTTAGTTCATTTTGATTAATTAAAAGTTTTAAAATGAATATAAATTGATATGATTATAACAATAATTACACGTATTATAATATTTTAAATTCTTGTAAAACTTTCTCAAAGTGGTTATTTTTAATCAAATTTGATTATTTTGATTAATTGGGGCATTTGGATTATTCCAACAAAATCAGATTTTTAAAATTTTATACGTGTCGAAATAAAAGATTTCAAATAATCAAGTCTATCTTTATCCGAAACCAAATCTCTTTTTGTCCAAACTAACTCATGGACTAAAATCTGACCGTTCATAGGATGTGATCATATGGTCTTTTCCAACGTTGCAGGAAACTGATTTGATTGTTAGAGAACATATCGAAAAATTAAACATAATTAATTATGTACACAAAATTTTTAATTGATTACCGTTTGATCTGCAGAAATATTTATATTTATTGTGAAGAATGGGAAATATATTCCTCTCCTTTTAACTTGCTGAGTGCATTGTTTTGACAAATCACTTGCATTTAAAATAATAATATGTTTTTAACTGTTCTTAAGAACACCCTTTTTGTAACATTTACACTTGCAATAAGCATTAATTAATCACTGCATGATTAATAAGATTCTGATACACTGATCAATATATATTAATTAATTTATTACATAACCAATAATAATTAAGAAGCACTTTCAACTTATTCTACCCAGAATAAGACACATTCCTTACCATTTTCGCATCTAAAAGTACATTTTTGATGGAGCATTATGCCATGCCATGCCATGAATTGATTGATTGCTTGCTTTCATTTCAAATCACACTCCATTAACTGTTTTATTAAGCACTAATCTCTTTTTCATATCCCCACTTTCCTTTCTAGCTTAATGTTATTGCTCCTTGATGCATTTACATCAATATAGATAGATATATTAACGAAGCTAAGAAGAGCATACGATTCTGCTAAGCACTATCGACTTCTTTGTTGACATTCCTCAACAAGAAAACTTTCAAACAATGACTGCCATTTACTATGTATCTCCTTGAAAACTTGCTGGCACAGAGGAATCATTAAATTAAACTAATTAACATCAGATATCTTATGGTCATTAAATCAGAAAGTTAATTACCAGCCATAAGTAACATGGAAAGGCTACACAAACTCACTAATGACTTGGAAAGGCTACGCCTATCAAATGGAAAGTGCTACGTCTGCATTAACATTATTAACACACACACACACACACACACCCACATTCTTAATCATTGTATTAACATTACTAAGCCTGAGGGGCCTCCTGGTTATATAATAATAGATAGTACACACACACACACACACATACATGTGCACGTGTGCATTGCAGAATAATGAGCGCATATCATCATAACTTAAAGAATGAATTTTAGTATTGAAAATATAACAAACATTTGGTCTCCCCCCCCCCCCCCCCAACCCCCCCTTTTACTTAGAAAGGAAAAGCTGCTTCTTTTTTATCTTTTTTTTTTTTCTGGGTCATTATGAAGGGCGCCTTACTTAAAGATATTTGTATAGAAAAGGGTCGCTTCCATCATGTCACGGCCTTTTCTTTCTCCCTGGCCATATTCTCCAATTACACACTGATTGATACAAAATTGATCAATTAATTAGCCCAATAATGTGCAAAATTTGGTAGAACGCAAACGCACGTATATCACATCAAGCATTCATTGTTGGGACGTTGACGGGGTGCGACCCGGATCCGAGTTTCTTGAAGCTGAGGAGAAGCCAAGGAGCATCTTTCAACATCCCTCACTACTAGAATTGGGGGCCAGTTAATTGCTCAATCATTACCAATTATTAAGCCAAACCATCCTTGATGTGACTTTCCTTCATAAATTCCATGCCACCTTTTAAATCCGCCCCATTTCGACGACTATGAATATTGATTTTAGTTCTCAATTTAATTCATTTTTGCTTAATTATCAAGTTTTCACACCTTGGTATCAATTCCATTCCAGCCTTATCCAAATAACATCAAGTGTGACATGAGTACTGTATATATATATATATTCATTGATAAAAATTGTTGTTAGTAAGGTGACTCTAACGAGATAGCCAAATCGTTTGTCAAGTCAAAATCTAGCGAGTTAAACGCAAAAAAAATTCACTTCCATCGCTGCTCGTCATCACCAAATTTGCTAGCAAAAATTTTGGTGAAATCCAATTCCTTTATCAGATCTGGCAAGTAATTTCAACTAAGTCACCCTCGCTATCTCTCCTCCACAGCCATCTCAACACCGAAAGAGGCCCACGTAGACGTGACAAAAGACAAACTCGGTCAAATTTGGAGTTACAAACACAACAACAAGTAGATTTGGAGAAGACAAATTGTAGACAACCAGTTGAAGTGAGCAACAACGACGAGCAGATTTGGGTGACGACCACAAAATCCGACAACAACCAGCTGAAGCAACGACATCTTCTTTGATGAGGAGCAAATCGAGCACAAAGATGGGTCTATGATTTTGATTTTTTTTTTTATTTATGTATGTATGAAGATTATAAGTAATGTAAAATAAATAAAATTAAAATTTATTAATAAATAAATAAAATATTGAGTGAAATAGAGAGTAGAATAGAAAGTGTGGTTGGAGCAATTAGAATTTTTAAGACAAAATAAAAATAAGAAATAAATTATTTATAATATAATAGGACTCAGAGTAGAGAGCCATTGGAGTTAGCTTTATGATAAGCAAGAACTAGTTGCCAAAGAGTAAATTTATATAGTTGGGATTTTTAATTTTACCATACATATTTTTCTATACTATTCTTGTTTATATAGTCAAAATTTAATTACTCTAAAAATATAGTTATTTTTACTAAGTTAGAGGTAAGAAGACTAGCTATAGGTATAAGAATTTTACCCAACAATAAAAAGATACCTAGCTATTCGGTTACAAATAATTACGGGGATCGCTAGTTAATAGAATGAATATTGGATTGATTTGGGTTCATTCAAATTTGTTTATTTATTTAAATAAATAAGATTGATTTTTGATTTTTTAAATTCAATTAAACAAGCTAGCTAAACTCGAGTTTGAGAGTGCTTGGCTTGTTTGAGTTCTCAAATAAGCTTGTTTAAGTGCTTGATTGTACAACTGAGACATTTTTATTATAATATTTATATTATTTAAATATATATTAAAATATACTAATTATATATTCCGCCTAATGTATTTTAATCGAGCCTAAGAAAAAAAAAAACCTAAAACTAAGATTTAAATTTGAGACTTATGAACTCTTTTAACATGAGTCCTGCTCGAATCCAAATCTAATATAATCTAAAACAAACAAATTTAAGCAATTTTATAAACTCGATGAGTCTTGGATCCAGCACTCCACTATAGCCATAGAGTGACTCAGAAACTAGCTGGCCTTACGCACATGAGTTTGGAAGGAAAGATTCTCGTCACAAGCAAGAAAGTGTAAGTGATGCTGCCCAGAGATTCCCCAGAATCTTGGGAAAGATTCTGATGAATCGAGATGGAGAGAGGGTAGTTAGTGGGGATGGATATTATTGTACATTGGATGACAAGAAATGCACTTCCAAGCCTTGGATTGGGTCTGTTTGATTCTCATTTTTTGAAGCCCACTCGAATCCCAGACCATTTTGGTCGGATAATTGAGGCACTATAGGATCTTTCTCAAGAGTCCCAGCTCCTCGGAAACCTTGCCATTCTACCTCAAAATAGGCGAAAGTTGAAGAGTCTGCTGGGTTTTCCAGATTTGGGATTATCTGGGTTTAGTGGGAAGAAGGATGGTGGAAAGAGAACAAATTATTTGGCCCCAATTCCGCTTGCTGTATCTGTCACGCGTGCCACTGATATGACAGTGTCAGCAGCTGCCGGACTTTCCGTACGTGAAATTTAATTTGAGTAACAAAGTTCTAGCTTGCGCGATCGAGAGCTAGCTCCACCGCAGTAGTCAGGCATGTTTAGCTTTTACTGCTAGTGCGCAACTATTTGTCAGTGATCGATCCAAGACGCCGTCTCACAGTATGATCATTTCATCAATGGAATGGTCAAAAAGGCTAGCAAGAATAGCTGAGCAGGGCATCCAATTGATGATACGATTAACAACTCTCTGGATCCGCTTTCAATGGGTTTGCTTCCACGTTGAAGATTCAAAGTTTCCAACAAAGACAAAATTACAAAAAGGAGAGAGCAACAATCTAATCGAATATCTCAAATCTTTGACACCAGGCCACGTAAAATTACACTTACACAAGGTTATGTTCAAAAAAGTTGGCAAGTTTAATTAATCAGGGATACTCATGGTTGTCACGCCTTGATGGTCTTTCTCATTGAAGAAAACTTTCTACCATACATATAAAAGTATGATAGCGTAGTCCTGGGGCTCGAGCCTTCTCCGCCCTCAAAAATATCCTTGAAAGAGCAATATATAGTTGACCATCATGTCTTTCACTATCCATAGAGTTGATTGACGAAGTAGATATCATCTACATATGCATATCATTCTAGAGTAGATACCTGTCCTTGTAACCAGAATGTTTCACGCACCCTCTTTTTTTTTTGTCCGCATGATTGTTTATATATAGATCAAATAGATTTTTATATCTTAAATTTAAAATTAATTTTTATTTTTTTAATTTTAACCTTTACTTTAATTTAACCATTGAACTTTTACTTTTTTTTCATTTTTATCTTTGATCCAACAAGTATATGTTTCATCTTACGTAATAACTAATGCGGTTTGCTAACGAGTCTAATAATAGACACATTAACGAAACGACGCCGTTTCTGAGTCATATCACAGAAATCATTTAACTTTTTCTTTGATAATATTCTATAAGGAACTAATAACTTGATTGCCAGATGTGAACAAATTCAACACTTAGTCTAATATAAAAAATAATACTAGAGATAAAAAAAATTGCACGGATATTAATTAGGTTAAAGCAAATTACCTTTTTTTTGTCTTCCTCGTCATTTTCATCGCCATTGTCATTATCATCGTCACCATCTCCCTCATCATCATCGTCGTCGCCATATCGTCATCCTTCTCATCATCCTTGTCGTCATCTAGTGCCTGAACTAAAGAACCACCAGACCCTAGAAACACTTGCCTGACATCGCCATCTCCCTTATCCTTAGAATCATCATCATCGTCAATAGAAGATAAAATTAAAAGAAAAGTGAAAGTTCGAAAATCAAATTGGAGTAAAGGTCAAAATTAAATAAAATTAAAAATTAATCCTAAATACATTCTGGATATATTAGTGTATTCAATCTTTTAAATATATATATATATATATATATATATATATTTGGGTGAGTGAAGTAGAGGTTGTTGTTGGTTAAGTGGTAGTTAATAGGTAGTACTCCTCCATAGATGGCCCACTTGAATTATGTCCACCATGTTTGTGTATATATTGAACCGTCCTTAATTCCATCGTGATTCACAACTCTTATTCCCTCCCGACCTAGCTAGCTACAGCTCTCTCTCTCCTTTTCCTATCTCCCATTCAAGAAAACAAAGTTTCAAACTCATTCGACCCATTAGTTAAACAAGTCCCTTCCAAAATCCAAACCCACCCCATAAAACCAGGAATATTTATTCCCACAAAATCTTCCTTCTCTAGCTAGCTACTTGATGAAAAGAACTGCTAGAAAAGTGATGATTTGAAGATATGGGTTATGGGTTTTTGTCTTTCAATTTGCACTAGCTCTATAAACTCTCCCTTCATATATATAATTAGGTTTCCGGTTCATGTGTGTTTAATGGACTGCTTGAAAGAGGTGGAAGGGAAGAGAGTTCATGACCATTTTGAGGACAAGATGAGCAACTCAGTGAAGCAAGTATGGGTGCCGGGACCCGTGATAGTCGGCGCCGGGCCTTCGGGCTTGGCTGCAGCTGCTTGCCTAAAAGAGAAGGGTGTCCCAAGCTTAATACTGGAAAGGGAAAATTGCATAGCTTCCTTGTGGAAGCTCAAGACCTATGACCGGCTTCACCTTCACCTTCCCAAGCAATTCTGTGAGCTTCCTCTCATGTCTTTCCCCTCAAATTTTCCAACTTACCCTACCAAGCAACAGTTTCTGGCCTACTTGAAGGCTTATGCCCAACATTTCGGCCTGAATCCAGTGTTTAACAAGACAGTGGTGAGTGCCGAATTTGACGAGGTTTGTGGGTTCTGGAGGGTTAGGAGCTTGGGGATGAAAATGGAGGAGACTGAGTTTGTGTGCCAATGGCTGATTGTGGCCACGGGAGAGAATGCTGAGGAGGTTGTGCCCAAAATTGAGGGGATGAATGAGTTTGCAGGGCGTATTCTTCATACTAGCTTATATAAAAGTGGTGAATCATTTCAGGGACAGAATGTCTTGGTTGTTGGCTGTGGAAACTCAGGCATGGAGGTTTGCTTGGACCTCTGCAATTATAATGCCCAACCTTCTCTTGTGGTTAGAGATTCAGTGAGCTTCTCTCTCTCTCTCTCTCTCTCTCTAACCATATATAGCTAGCTAATGTTACCGCAATCTGACACCACTTGTTAGGATCACTCATATACTAATTGTCAGTCTCTTTCTATTAATATAGATAACTTTGATATTATTTTTAGACTCGTTCTGATACCATTTATTAGATTGGAGTAACTTAAGAGCGATCCTATATACTATTAATATGACAGGGTAAAAACAAAAACACCAGATTTTGGTAACTTCTCAAACTAATAGTAGGGTTTAGTACTTAAAAAAAAAGGTTGTCTAGTGCAATTAAAATATAGTAGTTCCTGACTAGAAGGATCTTTTATAAAAATATAACACAACCACCTCTAACTTTGTTGGAATTTGCTTCCATGTGCAGTGCAGGCCTGCACCCCAAAATCTTTGATTTGCACTTTATCTGTAAAATTACAGTCTAAAGAACTATGTAAAATTCTACAAATACTAAAAAGGGAAGGGTAAGCAAATATCACGGCTTGTTCTGCAATCATCTTTACGACTTTGATTTAAAAACGAAAAGGGAGAAGAAGATGAGCTTTTCTAAGAATCTTTAGTTTCGTTTGTTTTTCTAATTTGCGGTACAGGTGCATGTGTTGCCACAAGAGATGCTTGGAAGATCAACTTTTGGAGTGTCCATGTGGTTGCTCAAGTGGTTCCCAATGCGAGTAGTGGATCGATTCTTGCTCCTAATGTCACGGATTATGCTCGGCGACACTGCACAACTCGGCCTCACCAGGCCTAATCTTGGTCCGCTCCAACTCAAGAGTGTTTCAGGCAAGACCCCAGTTTTGGATGTTGGAACCCTTAACAAGATCAAAAAGGGCCACATTAAAGTAAGTTTCTTTTCTAATTTTCCTAAAGAATTTTCTTCTAATCTTGCATGAATTTTCTATGCATAGACTTAAGGCCAAGGAGGCTTAGCTTAATCAGTGATTTGTGTCCATTTTCACTCTTTTGTAGGTTCGCCAAGGAATAAAGAGACTAAGACATCACACGGTGGAGTTTGTAGATGGGAAGATAGAGAATTTTGATGCTATCATCTTAGCTACAGGTTACAAAAGTAATGTACCGACTTGGTTGAAGGTATCTTTTATCTTTTCTTCTTTCGGTTGCTCTGGATATCCAGATCGAAAGATCGATCAATTCATAACAACATTAAACAGGTTTGAATCTTTAATATAATTCAGGAAAACAATTTCTTCTCGGAGAAAGATGGGTTCCCAACAAAGCCATTCCCACACGGATGGAAAGGCGAAAATGGATTGTTCGCGGTGGGATTCACCAAGCGCGGCTTGCTTGGAACATCCGTGGATGCCACAAGGATCGCCGAAGACATTGAAAAGCAGTGGAAGGCTAAGCCACGCAATCTAAGGTCTTCAGAAAAGAAAATAATTGAGTTGAAGCAAATTGATAGACTTCATTTGACATGATGGTGCTCCGAGTACAAATTAGATCGATGAAGCCATAATGGTTTTTTTTTTTTCTCTCTTTTTCGTGGTTTTAAATATGATTATAGCTTTTATATATATATATATGTGTATATATATATATTTTTTCTCTAATTAGTTGTAGTTCTGAGAGGCATAAGTGTTTGTTCTTAGGTTTAGGGTATAATTTATCAATGTGTTGGTGGTGGGTTGCTAGTTCTTGTGTATAGTCTAAATGTTCTTTAGATTTTGCAATGAGATTTCATATATTTGTCTTGATGTGGTTACTTGCCTAACCCAACCTTGACATAGAAGGGACCATTTTTTATCAACTTTTTCCCAAAAAAAATAAAAAGAGAAAGATACAAAAGAAAAAGGAAAGAAAAGAGAAAAAGCTCTTTCAAGCATTGCAAGGTCCCAGGCATATGCAGATAGAAGTGGACCTTAGCTAGCTAGGGCTCTACATATCTCTTCCATGCCCTCAACAAATACCCAATTCACTAATTATATAAGTTTATAACAAAGGTAAGGCTATATATATAAATGAAATTTTTTTATCAAAGAGTTATCATAGTTCTGGACATGATAGTAGCTAGATTATATATATTTTCAAGAATATATGTGTTTACCAATTCTTATATATATGATGATTTTTATTTTTTAAAAAAACTACAAAATAGCATTTTCTAACTAGGACAAACATATCTAAAGTTGAAATTTGCTACCCTCATTTCCTTGTCACTCCTCACTCTCTGTCCTACTAAGTTTCTTGGACCACTCCTGCAATTCGTTTTGATCGCATCCCAATGATTAGATCCGCAGGGAGCTGCCATTTTTGAGACAGCATGACTATTTTAATTATATATAGTTGTAATATTATTAGAGAATTATACTCTGCTAGACATATGAATTCTGATGAAATGGGAGGAAAAAAAAATCTTCTTAACCAAAATTGTTTTCTTTTCTCCATGACCATCGAGTTCTGGTTCTTTTGGGTTAATTATGCCCTTCATTGAGCATATCAAATTAATTGATTTTGTCTTTGTCTTTGAACTACAACCTTTCCTGGTTCTTGCATGCTTCCCCAAACCTTTTGATTTCGGCCTTGGAAGATATTTTTGTTTCTCTTGTTTATAGACCGATCCCATGATTTTTATTTTTATTTTGCTCTTGTTATGGGTAAATTCACTATATAACATTGAAGAGAATAAACCAACATGAGGAGAATATTTTGGTTCAGAAAAAATTATAAAAATATCTTTTCTTGAAGCTCATTAGAGTCAAAATGTGACCCATATATGATATGCACATTTGGGGTCTTAGTATAACTTAACTTGAGCAAAAGAATTGGCCCAAATAATTGAGTCTGCCTCCATCCAAACCTTAATCACTATTTATGTAGACTAACCCATGAGTTAGGATCTAACCATTTATATGGCATGATCACAATCCTTCATCTTACTCAAAGTATACATATATAAAAACACAAATTTTAGGAGATGAGTACGTCATTTATTGTACACCTCATTTTATTTTACCTTTGGTATCAAAATCGACTTGATCGTTAGAGATTTTATGAGAGATCGAAGATTAAGCACGTTTGAGACAAGCTTAAGATCAAGAATAGCTACCAAACACACTGGCCTGACTTAAAACAAACCTAGTAGTGATTGGCTTCAACCATTACCACAAAATAAAACAACACCAAAAAACCAAAAAAAAAAAAAGAAAAAAATAGAAAAGTCAATTACCAATCTCCGCCTGTTCCTGTCCACAAAAATTTTCTTCGTAAAGAAAAGCCCTAGAGACTCAGAGCACTGCATCCTAGCCAGACAGTCATTAATCAATCGTCGAATAAAATTCAACTATTCAAAACAGACAACATGTTCCTGTTCCTGTTCCCGTTCCACATATATATTCTGTACATATTGCAGTTCATTCATGTTGATTATGTGAAAACATAAAAATGCACGAACAAATTCATTATTAAAATGGGTAGATTTTCAATGCCACTGTTGACTATGTAAAAGATACAGCCTTGAATAACCTACAGCATTATTAATGTCTAAGCTCTGCCATTTTTATTGCTTACAAGAAAGGTCAAACAAGGAAAAATCATATATATATATATATATGGTGGGAAACTTACAGTATAGCAGCCTTAGGACAGGGAGGGGTAGATGGTTAGGGTCTAAAGATCTGCATGAAAGTAGCTAGCTAGGTGTTGGGTGTGGGGTTTATTCCGACCGAACGAAGCTGCTAGATGAAGCCATAAAAATCGAATCTTTGGCTTCTGAATAAAGACATCGATCTCACTCACTCACTCACACAGACACACTAGTCTTCCCCATCAACATCATTTGGTTATTTTTTATCCTTCCGATCGAAATCCCATTAAGAGACAGCACCCGTGGCTTGAAATTATTGGTTTTTGCTGCACCCTCAAATCTCATGCATCTTGATATACATATACATAAATATATACATCGTCGTCGCCTTCTAATTTCATTGTCCCACCTACATCTTTCTTCTCTATATATTACAAAAGTCTTGGGCTGGGGTCTTGCCTGATATTGAAATTTTTGTCATATTTTCATTCGCCAATTACTTTCACCTCTCTGTGCTTTGGACGATTTTAATGAGAAAAACTGTTAAATTTGTAGCTCATGTGTTTCGCTGATATTATTTTTATAACCTGTAAAAAATGACAAATTTATGTACAAATAGGGTTTTTTTATGGCCACATTTGTATTACCTATTCTATTCTATAGTGTCATCAGTCTTACAAAATTCATGTTATATATTAAGTTTTAAAGTACGTAATATAAATTATTAAAAAGATAAATTATATGAAATCCTCTTATGATTATGTGCAACTTATCTCTTATTCTTATGATTGCATCAAGACCTTCTTGCACTTTCTAAATATTGCAATCAACTACCATCCGTTATTATTATATAGAATTTTATGTAATTTATTAGTTAAACAATGCAAAATTCTGTATTTCATTGATATATAGAATTCTGAAATTATGTATGTAGAATTCTAAATTTTTTACATAGATTGCTACAAAAAATTTTGTATAATAATAACAAATGGAGGCTGATTGTAACATTTAGAAAGTGTAATAGGTCTTTTTGTGCAATCAAAAATATAGGAGGTAAGTTGCACATGATTCTAAATGCAAGAGAATTTCATATAATTTACCCTTAATAAAATGATATTTTTTTTCAATTTTTAACTTTTTCAATATAGACATCTCTAGCTATTATTTGATTTTAATAATAAATTATCATTTACCCTCTTAATATATAATTCCTGTTAAACGATGATAACGCAAACTCACTTTCTCTCTTGTGCTGTCTTCAGGGTCGACCCTGGGCCAGGGCTACCAGGGCCACAGCCCAGGGCCCACAAGTGAGGGGGCACAATTTTTTTTTAAATTTATGTATGTATGTATGTATATAAAAAATTAAAAAAAAATTAACAAAAGAAGTTGGCACTTGTACTCTATTAAAAACAGATTTCATTGCTATTTTTATTTTGTTGGTACATGTGATGATTGTTTTTACTTTAATTAATTGTGGAGAATAAAAGTAGGGGTGTCAATGGTTCAAATTGGTCTGGTTCTATAAGAATCCAGTAAACGAACCATTTTTAAAGATTTTAAAAAAATAAGAACCGTAACTGAACCGTTACATATATAAAACTAAGCCATGACCAATCCGTCACACCGGACCGATTTTGGTTCTATCCAATTAACATTTAATTTCTAAATATTTTAGCAAAATATAAAATTATAAACAAATTTGTTAATTAAAATAAACCCATAACTTCATTAGTGCTTTAAGTCTTGAAGTAAAAGTAGAACAAAGTAATTCATAAACTATCTCATCAAACGAGATTACATCGACCATTTAGTATAGCAATAGCGCATAAAATGTTAAAAATAAAAGAGTTCATGAATTTTACTAGTTTCCTAAGAAGTGATACTATTTATGCATATGTATATATATATACTCAAAAAATTATAATATACATAAGTATAATATCGGTTCCGATTTAATTCGAACCATGGTTTAAAAAAAAAATCAGTAACCAAATTAAATATATTAGTTCTTAATTTTTTAGAACCAAAACCTAACCATTGAACCATATAACCAATCCAAACGGCATGGTTCGGTCTGGTTTGGTCTAGTTCATTGATTTTTAGATATTTTTTAACAATCCTAGGTGAAAGAAAGATTGATCAAATCAAGAAATGCTTATAGAGATTCAGAAGAAAGTATGTAGACTCAAATATGCTGTTTTCATTTTTTAATACAATATTTACAATACAAGGTACTATTTTTTCTTCATTTGAAGTTTTGTTCCATTAAATTTTTTCCAAATAAGATTTTAATGAGGCCCTAAATTATTTTTTCTTATTTTTTGTAAATTCTTATAATTTTAATAAAATTAATTAATTAATAATTTTTATTTTTTTATTTAATTTATATAAAAGGGCACTTAAAAAAATTTGCCCTGGGCCTCCAAAAACCCAAGACCGGCTCTGGCTGTCTTGTACAAGTTTTGGTTTCCATTTTCCACAAATTTGGAAAATTCGAGCATTTGGAAAATTCTCCAAAATGTTATCAAACATCAAGTGAGGTGGTATTCCTTAAACAGATCGACGTCTATTCAAGTTGGTCACGTCATCGTTTAAAAAAAATATTATGTGTACCTCATATATCCTTCGTGATTGTAACATTATCAATACGTCGTGGGATTTAGGAATTTGGAAATCTTCAAACACCCTTCACTCCTATCAACACGAAGAATATAGGAGAGGTGGCTAAGAGGGAATGGATTTGGGGAAGTGGGTGCAGAGCCGATATGTATGACTATTCTAAACAATTAATATTATTAGCTTCCACACCATAGTCGTCGGCAAACATCCAGCTAGTTGCATGCATTACCTCAGAGAGAGAGAGAGAGAGAGAGAGAGATGTGTATGAAGGAACGAATATTGAAGAATTGAATTAATATTATATGGTCCAGAGGGGCACGTGAAAACCCACAAGGACAATGCATCTAACATTCCCAGAAGCAGCTTTCTGTAACGCGAGGTACAAATGGTGCACATGCTCATGGTGTTCTGGTCCAATCCAATTATGGAATTACGAGCTACTAGCTGCAGCTGCTTTTATATTTCGTGGTCCAATTTTATTTATTATTAGCAGTAACCGTTTCGATTACTATCTGTTCTCTGCTGGACCATTAACAATTATTAGGACGTCCATTTATCTATATATATATATATATATATACGTTGTACATAATACTAAGGTGAAACCCACGTCAAATGTTGTACATTGTTTGAAACTGATATTATTAATATGTGATCATCACAAAATTCATAAATATCAATATCGTTCTCTTTAGCTTTCAGAGAAAATAGAGTCGATGCAACATGGAAAATATTATTATTGCTTGTAATCAAACTCAGCCAAAGTGTCCTCCTCGATCATGTTGTTTTCTCTGTTAATTACTTCACTTGATTATATATAGGCTGGGCCATGTTTGAAATAACAACTATATTGGTGCAGGAGAAATTATATATATACGCAAGGGAAATGAATGACACAAGTTTGGATGTATATAAAGATATTCTTTTAGTTTTCATTTCCATTTCTTTTCTCTTACCAATCCTAGTTCCAAACTTACCATGAAGGGAAATGATACTAAAAATAGCTTTTGAGTCCCAAAAATAAAAGTTAATGATCACTAAAGGTTAATGAACTCTTCACGAGAGCCCATGGCTACAAAGGTACGTAGCCTTGAGCCACAAAGAAGAGATTGGACTTGATACCACAAGGAGTAGAATAGTCATACCTGTTAGGCTAAAAAGTCAATAATCAAGTAATGCATGTCCCCCGTACTAAAACAATTGGCTTGATATCATACTATTGGATAGGTGGTTGTATGGATTTTGGGGGTTGGAAAATCCTAGATCTAAAGATTTTTCTTGAGATCGGCGTGGATGGTGAACCAAGGGAGAACGACCAAAGGTACTCATTGTAACCTTAGTATCCTCTATATATTATTGTTATCTTTAGGTGGATGAAAATGGCCATTTTCCGAGGACTAAAAGGTAACTGACTGAAACCAACACACCCAAATTAAGTAAATAGTCTTCGAAAGGAGGAGAAAGAGTATAAAAATGTTCATATCTCAAATAAGCAAAAGGGAAGATATGCAATTGCTAAGATGATAGCTGTATAAGGGTAATTTGGATAAGGGAAACAAGAGTGGGGCTAAGATGAAAGGGGCGACATCTTAAACCCAAGGCACAAGAGGGAATAGGGGATCAGATCACAATCGAGCATAGATGAAACCTGTTTTAGAGTAGCAATGAGATTCAAAAAAGATGAAAGAAGAAAGGATTCGAAGATTGAGCATGGAGGGGAATTGAAAAAGAGGTGTGATAGGGGGAGATAAGTGAGAGGGATCAACAATGGAGATATAGAAATGGAGGAGTGAATAGAAGAGAAGATATATCGAAGGAGACTTACAAGGTACGTAAGGGGTAGGGAGCCATGGTGACGCCCATTTAAGAGATCAACGACTCTCGAAAAGAAAACTCTAGAGAGATGAGTTGGAATTAATTGAGATGACTTTTTATTTATTTTTATTCATTGCTAATATAATATCAAAAAATAATTATCACAACCTCGTTGAACTAATCTCATATTAAAATAAGATAAAAAAAACAAATTAAGAAAATATTTTACCACTTCAATGACAATATATATGTAGCAAAAGTTCCTAGGTAGGTCCTCTAGTAAATAATTTTATCTTTGAGACTAGTATATTATGAAAGCTTTTTGTGTCAATTATGGCCCAAACAACACCCTAACCTTCAAACCTAAGCCATTTAGGTCCTTCAATGCAAATTAAAATTACTAGAATATATATACCAACAATTGTGATTTTCCTGCTCATCTTTAATCTCGTTTTTAATTGTGGTTCTACTTTCTACCTCCTAGTTTAGGACTAATTGGCAATTCTTCATTAGCCTATATGGTGATAATCCATATAAAGTCGTGTACTAATTATCAATTCCATTATATAAATAAATACTCAATTTTGGTATTTGAAATCATGTTAATAAAGTGATTTTGTAGAAAATATTTATATATTTTGCTTAAAAAAATTAAAAGGCACAACAATAAAAATAACCGTTCCTTAACTTGAATTTATGAAATCTAAATTATAATAAATTTAAAAATAATTTTACCAATATATCAAAACTCATTTTTATTTAAAAATTGTTTAAAAAATAGCTCAATTTTACACATAATATAATAACAAAACTAAGTTGGATGGAAAACAGGCTTCCATCTAGATGAGATTATACTTAACCCTCTCCTTATTTTTTGAGGCTAATTAGCACGCTTTTGAGATTTTGGGTCACTAAAAAAAAGTAAATTTCTCAGCATCTACAATACTCTTGTTAGACTTTAATAACGTTATTAACTCTTTTACCACTTAAATTCAATTAATAATAATAATGAATTACATAAAACTTAAGGAATGCATCTGAAGAGCCTAACTTGAGTTTGAAGTCTCGCTCGTAATATAACAGGCAAGAGGAGACGATCAAAATATTTCTTCAATAAAATGTGGGTATTTATAAACCTAGCCTCAATTATTTAAGTGACACTAGCTGCAAGTGTAGGCTTTGCAAAATAGGAATTCAAGGGATTGGACATCGACATATCCAAGTACAATAATTATAATACAATTAAGTAAAAATGACATATTCTAAGCATAGCAAAATATGTCAACAGTTACACCGACTCCAAGTAAAATTCAACAATTCATCACACCAACAAGCATCCAAAGCATTAGTCATCAGGACATATACGATCATATTTCCAATAGTTCATCCAAAACATAGGGACATATATACGATCCGATCCATTGGCTATCCACATTAGTCATGGACGGAAGTAATCCAAATGGTATGGACTAACATCCATGAAAATGTTATTTAAAATAGTTTTAAAGGCTCACAATAGAAATGAAAATGATTATGTGGAGGTCATTGCATTGCACTCCATGTAATAAGAGGGTAATGTCACAAAGAAAACAATGAAGATCTTTAGGTTCACATAATATGTGTGATTTCACCTTATTCAACTTGTGGTGTATGATCTAAATTATATATCAAAATTAAAAATAAATCTTGTTGTATGTGAAGCTTCAGACGACACCGTTTCTGGTAGGAGATGGAGGGCATTTTCGGCAACTATTGAGCAGCTCAAAACGGCAGCGTTTTGAGCTCTCAATTGGAGGGTCAAAAACGGCAACCTCTCCTGCTGTTTCACTAGGCGTGCTGGTCTTTTGTCCTTATCTCCATCTGCCTCTTCACCTCTCCCGATCGTCGATGCTCTGCAACTCTCTTTATACGACTCAATCTCCACCGCTTGAGTCTACTTTAAATCAGCTACAGTTGCCTCGAGATCAGGTGGAAGACGGCCTCCGATATCGTTGCCGCAAGGGTTTGTTTTGATTACTGCTCTCGTTTTTCCCTTTAATGTTCTGTTTATCCTTTGTGTCGAGTGTAAGCCTCTGACCTTGAGTCTGTGGTTATGGGGCTGAGATAGATCATTGAGAGTTGTTGTTTTCTTTTTGTTTATGTACAAAGAGTATAGAGAGCTGTTCTATTGATTCTTTGTCGGTGTATTTTTCGGTGGCTGTAAAAACGTTATCCCTATAGTGCAGTGATCTCCCTTCGTCGGAGCTCAACGTGGACGTAGCCCGTTTTATGGGTGAACCACGGTAAATCTTCCTGTGTTGATATTGTTTACATTTGATCTGTGTTTATGCTTGTTCTTCGGCTATTTCATTTTAATCCCTGTTAGGTTTCTGTCCTGTCACTCAGTTGTGTTTTATAAAGGCTGGATTCTAGGGTTAAAGCATTAGCTTATCCCAACAGTGGTATCAGAGCCTTTTAAACTCAAGAGTACCCTTAGCAGAGATACGTCTCAGCTAGGGTTTACTGTTGTGGTGTCGCTGTGTTCTATTATTTTTCTGCCTTTGTTTCCTAGGGTTTATTGTAAGCCTCACTTCAGCCTATTTGTTTGCTGAGTGAGTCTAGTCAGTGTCTAGGGTCTTAGGGTATCTTCGTGCAAAGCGAAGATGACATCAAGCCGATTTGAAATTGGAACATTTGATGGTAAGAGTGATTTCGGTAGTTGGAAGAAAAAGATGAGAGTCCTACTCTCTCATCACAAAGTGCTTATTGCACTTGAATCCAACGAAGAAAAATGGACAGCAGATCAGCTCACAAGAGCTGCCGAGGTAAGGGAAGAAGCATTCAATCTTATTTTCTTACATCTTGGTGATAGTGTAATTCGTAAAGTAGATGGCATGAATACTCCTCTTGAACTGTGAAATAAACTTGATTCATTATACTCTGTTTTATCTGCTCCGAATTTAGTTTATCTAAAGGGGATGCTATTTAATTTCAAGATGAATGTTTCTAAATCTATGGATGAAAACATAGATGAGTTTACAAAACTTAGTTTACTTTTAAGAGGAACAGATCAAACCCTTGGTGATACCAGTGAGGCTATGATCCTTTTAAATTCCTTGCCAGATGAATATAATGTAGTTAAACATGCCCTACAATACACTGGTATTGTACCTACATTAGACCTTGTCATCTCAGGGATTAAGGCAAGAGAATTAGAATTAAATTCATCTAAAAAACCAGCTAACAGTTTGTTTGTTAAGGGCAAACCTGATAAAAGAAATGTCATAAGCCATAGTAATCAAACAATAGGTTCAAGGTTTAAGGGCAAAGGTAAAAAGGGTAAGCAAAAGCCCAAATGGAAATGCTACCATTGTGGGAAGGAGGGTCACATAAAGAAGTATTGTTATGATTTGTTAAAGAAACAAAAACAAGGGGGTGAAACATCAGGAGCCGCAAGCAGCTCCAATAACCTAGCTGAAGTACTTACTGTTTCTAGTTCTACTGTGGCTAATGAGTGGATAATGGACTCTGGTTGTTCATTCCACATGTGTCCAAACATTAATTGGTTTCAAAATTTTAGTAACAAAGAAACAGGAACTGTTTATATGGGCAACAACCAAACCTGTTGCGTTCGAGGCATAGGTGACATATCTTTGAAAATGTACAATAACCAGACCAAGATACTAAGAAATGTTAGATATGTGCCTGAATTAAAAAGGAACCTAATATCTCTTGGAACCTTAGACGAATTAGGTTACTCATATAAAGCTGAAAATGGAAATATTCATGTCTTTAAGGATAATCACCTAATTCTTACTGGCACTAAAAAGCATGGTTTATATGTCTTAAATGGTTATTCATTATCCCCTGTCAATGTTTCAACTACATGTGTTGCAAAAGCTGATAAGACAAATATCTGGCACTTGAGACTTGGTCACATGAGCCAGAAAGGTCTGAAAGCTCTCTCAAACCAAGGATATCTTGGTTTAGTACCTTCATACCCTCTGAACTTCTGTGAGTCATGCATTCTAAGCAAGTAACACAGGATGAGCTTCCACAAAAGAACTCACCTGGCGAAGGTATGCTTAGAGTATGTGTATGCAGATTTGTGGGGTCCCTCTCAAAAGCCCACCCTTGGTGGAAACAGATACTTTCTATCCATTGTGGATGATCTTACTAGAAAGGTTTGGGTATTTCCTCTTAGAACTAAGGATCAAACTTTAGAAAAATTTAAAGTGTGGAAGACCATGGTAGAAAATCAATCTGATAAGAAAGTTAAAACTCTAAGAACTGATAATGGCTTAGAATTTTGTAACAAAGACTTTGATGAGTTTTGTGACTCTCATGGTATCGTTAGGCACAGAACTGTAAGAAACACACCCCAACAAAATGGGGTGGCTGAGAGAATGAATAGAACCTTGCTTGAAAAAGTTAGATGTCTTCTGTTCACTACTGGCTTACCTAAAACCTTCTGGGGAGAAGCTCTCTCCACTGCTGCTCACTTAATAAACCGCAACCCTTTCACTGTGTTGAGTCTAAAGTGCCCTGAAGAATTATGGACAGGCAGGAAATTAAATTTTAATTACCTAAAGGTCTTTGGATGTGAGGCTTATGCCCACCAATCAGTAGGAAAACTGGATCCAAGATCCATTAAGTGTATTTTTGTGGGATATCAAGATGGAACTAAATGGTACAGACTGTGGGATAGGAGTTCTCGTGGAGTTAAGATTATAATCAGCAGGGATGTTATATTCAACGAATCTAACTTCCCTTGTAAATCAGAAAACATAGAAAACTATCCCACACCTCACAACTCAGAGGAGTTCCCTATAATTGGTAATACCCAAAATGAGGTGGAGCAACCAGTAGAGGTCCCTAATCTGCCGGCTACTCCTTCCTCAGGTGTGTCAAACCCTGAAAATAATACATCCTCTGATCATGAAAGTGATCATGAGGAGCCATCAATAGATCTTGAAGGTGAGGAAGAGCAATATGTCTCTCCACACCAAAACCTAAGGGACTATCAGTTGGCAAGGGACAGGGGCAGGAGGACTATAAGACCTCCTGCAAGGTACTCTTATCTGGATTTAGTTTACTGTGCCTTGGTGGCAGGTTTGGAGATGAGAGATAGTGAGCCCACATCCTATGAAGAGGCTGTTAGCTCCCATGACAGTTTGAAATGGCAACAAGCCATGGACGAAGAGATGAACTCTTTGATTGCTAACAACACCTGGGAACTGGTCCCAAGACCACAGAAACAGAAGCTGATAAAATGTAAGTGGCTATTCAAAATTAAAGAAGGTATCACACCCTCTGATCCCTTAAGATTCAAAGCTAGACTTGTAGTTAAAGGTTTTACACAAAGAGAAGGGATTGATTATACTGAAATATTTTCTCCTGTTGTCAAATTTAAAACTATTAGAATGATGCTTGCAATAGTTGTTCAGTATAATTTAGAATTAGAACAACTAGATGTTAAAACAGCTTTCTTACATGGGGATTTAGAAGAATTGATTTATATGGATCAACTAGTAGGGTATGTTAATAAAAAAACATCCTGATCATGTTTGTTTATTAAAGAAGTCATTGCATGGGTTAAAACAATCACCACGTCAATGGTATAAAAAGTTTGACAATTTTGCAACTGGGATTGGTTTTAACAGAAGTGAATATGATAACTGTTTCTATTTCATGCTATCTAACATCCCTGTGTATTTGCTTTTGTATGTTGATGACATATTATTAATTAGCAAGTCTAAGTCTAAAATCAGTGAGCTAAAATCTCTTTTAAATCAAAATTTTGATATGAAAGACTTAGGACCTGCTAGAAGAATTTTAGGAATGATCATTGAAAGAGATAGAAACAAGTCTTGTCTAAAAATTCACCAACATGATTATTTATTGAAAGTTATTCAAAAGTTTGGCATGACTGGCTGTAAATCAGTAAATGTTCCCTTAGCTGGTCACTTTACCTTGTCTAAAAATCAGTGTCCTGCATCTGACTCTGAAATTCTTTCAATGAAAAAAATCCCTTATGCAAATGTCATTGGAACCATAATGTACTCAATGATTAGTACCAGGCCTGACTTAGCTTTTTCAATTTCACTACTCAGTAGATTCATGTCTAACCCTGGTAAAATTCATTGGGAAGCTCTAAAATATGTGTTGAGGTACATAAATGGTTCAGCTAATACTGGATTAATCTATAAAATGAGTAATGATGCTTTTGATCTTGTTGGATATGTGGACTCTGACTTTGCTGGTGACAGGGATTCTCGAAAGCCTACCACTTCTTTCTTCTTTACCTTAGGAGGAAACTGCATCAGTTGGAAGTCCCAGTTGCAACCCCTGGTTGCACTGTCTTCCACTGAGGCAGAGTATGTGGCAGTCACTGATGCCTTCAAAGAAGCTATCTGGCTTCAAGGTTTGTTGAAAGAAGTTCATATATTACAAGGTAAGGTTATAGTATTTTCTGATAGTCAGAGTGCCATACATCTATGTAAAAATCCTGTATATCATGAGAGAACTAAACACATAGATGTAAAGTTCCATTTTATAAGGGACCAAGTAGCTAAAGAAAATGTTCTTATCAAAAAGGTCCCAACAGAAAACAACCCCGCTGACATGGGGACAAAAATTGTGACCGCAGCTAAGTTCAAACATTGTTTGGACCTACTGCATGTCACAGCTGGTTGAAAAACCAAACATTTTTGAGTGATGATGACTTAGGTTGTAGCTTACTGCACTATTAGTGGATTGTCCCTTTAAAGATTGAAGCTTCAAGGTGGAGATTGTTGTATGTGAAGCTTCAGACGACACCGTTTCTGGTAGGAGATGGAGGGCATTTTCGGCAACCATTGAGCAGCTAAAAACGGCAACCTCTCCTGCCGTTTCACTAGGCGTGCTGGTCTTTTGTCCTTATCTCCATCTGCCTCTTCACCTCTCCCGATCGTCGATGCTCTGCAACTCTCTTTATACGATTCAATCTCCACCGCTTGAGTCTACTTTAAATCAGCTACAGTTGCCTCGAGATCAGGTGGAAGACGGCCTCCGATATCGTTGCTGCAAAGGGTTTGTTTTGATTACTGCTCTCGTTTTTCCCTTTAATGTTCTGTTTATCCTTTGTGTCGAGTGTAAGCCTCTGACCTTGAGTCTGTGGTTATGGGGCTGAGATAGATCATTGAGGGTTGTTGTTTTCTTTTTGTTTATGTACAAAGAGTATAGAGAGTTGTTCTATTGATTCTTTGTCGGTGTATTTTTCGGTGGCTGTAAAAACGTTATCCCTATAGTGCAGTGATCTCCCTTCGTCGGAGCTCAACGTGGACGTAGCCCGTTTTATGGGTGAACCACGGTAAATCTTCCTGTGTTGATATTGTTTACATTTGATCTGTGTTTATGCTTGTTCTTCGGCTATTTCATTTTAATCCCTGTTAGGTTTCTGTCCTGTCACTCAATTGTGTTTTATAAAGGCTGTATTCTAGGGTTAAAGCATTAGCTTATCCCAACAAATCTAAATTATACCAACCATCACAACCCAAGATAACTATATAGAACAAGTACAGATACAAATCTCAAACGGACTTTGATTGTACGTAGATGACTGCGAAGCCCACTTCAATGGTTTGTTCTACTATTTCCTTATAGACTTAATTCATAAAATATGCTATTAAAAAGACATAGCAGTGATACTTGTATAATTTTGAGCTATTTTGATGAGTATTTTTTGTAAATATTTCAATATATTTTTATTAATAAAGTATCGTACAACTCTAGCCAAAACAAATAAAAAAAAAATTACTAGACAATGAAAATGGCAATGGACTGTATCTGTATGCGGTCCATATGAATCTTATCTCATTTCTGTATCCTCTTTCTAAAACCCGTATTTTATTATATAATATATTTACTTTATTTGTTGGAGTTATTAATATTAACTTTTATTTAACTAATTAGATCCCAGTTCCGAGCTACCCAACAAGCGTAGTAGAGCCTAATAAATAACTAGTAACCAATCTACATTTGGTAAGTTTGATTGAGTCTGGACCTATATGTATGATATAAGATATTATCTTAAACAAAATAAAAATATACATTGGTTAATGAACCTAATTAAGACGCTTATGAACTGTGCTTCGTGTATGTACATGTTTCCCTACCCTCATATCCATGCGGGGATATATTTTTCTCGTCCTCAGTCCTCGCCTGTCTCATTAAACTAAATGTTTGTGTTCTACACCCACACTAAATTACTTAGACCCTATTAAAACACTCATCAATTCAAGTAAAAATTATCACCTCTACCTACCATACAAAATTTATTATATCAGCAAACAATATTACCCAATTGATGATATATAAGCAACAGAATAAAGATCCGAACTATTTGAAGAAGCATGGCGGCCACATCCATTTACCTCCCTCCCTCTCTCTCTCTCTCTCTCTCTCTCTCTCTCTCTCTCTCTCTCTCTCTCTGAGCAATATATGATCGATAGCTTTATTGCGTAGATGAAAAGGGCAAGACATGCAGGCACGCGCAAAGACGTGGGAGAATAAGCAAACAGGATAAAGAGAGAGAGAGAGAGAGAGAGAGAGAGATTTTCTTCTCTGTCTCTATGATTCATCTCCATGGGGACCGAGAGAGAGAGAGATTTTCTTCTCTGTCTCTATGATTCATCTCCATGGGGACCGCCACTGTTAGAGCAACTTGTCCCAACTCTTCTTCTTCCTACTACTAGTGCTACTACTTTCAATCATTTCTCTTATTTGATTCCAAAAGTTGAGATTTCCAGTCAATCACCAGACCCCTTTTTCTTTTTCCCGGTACTTGCGACATATATAAAACCCACCAAACTCAAGTCTTTATATGTAATTTTCCTTTTAGTAAGGAAGCACGTGGGCTTTAATATGTTTACTCATCAAGGAGTTTAGCATTAATTAGCAAACAAAATTATAAAAGTAAAGTTTGTAAAGAAAATTCCTCGCAAAATCCACAAATCACATATTAGATTAGAGGAAAAATGCGAAAAACAATAAGTTAAAAAAACCAAATGAGAAACCAAAAGAACAAAAGCAAAAGAACTCCGTGTTGTCACTGACAATCGAAGAGTTGAAGGTGGGGCTTCAAGGCTCAAATCGAACGGTCCAAAATCCACCAAGATAAAGTCAAGAATCGGTCCCAAGGAAAACCCAAAACCAGCTCTCAGATTGAACCCAAATTTGCCCAAATTGGAAGAAAATACCCCAACCCTAGAATGAACACCAACAACCACTCGATTTTCTCCTCTTCGACTATCTCTCTCACTTTCTCTTTTCTCTTTTCTCTCCCCTGTTTAAAAAATCACCCTCATAAACACAATATATATGTAGATAACCATCAAAGCATCTCACAAAAATAAGCTCCCAAGGTATTCGGAAGAGATGAGATAAGGGTGAGGAAAAGGGGGAGAAAAAATCAATCTGGATTTGAATGGAGACGACCAAGTCTCCAACAACTTCAAATAGGATAAACCAAATAAGTTAAGTAATGGACTAATAGAGATGAGTGATGAGCTAATAGGCTAGATGTTATAATATGTGAAGCTTCAGAGGGCTGGGAGGTCATTTCAGCAACCCTCAGTGCATAACTCAAAACGCTATCGTATTTTCTGTGAGCTGAGTGGAGGGTTGAAACGACCTCCTCCTCTGCCGTTTTGGTCGACGTACTTATTTGTCGCCTTGCCTGGTGGATGCTCGATCATTGATGTTCTACGATGCTTTTTGCTCTCTTGATCTTCACCGTTCGAGCTGCCTTTATAGCCTCCATAGTGGCCTCGAGATCAGCAGCAAGCACGGCTTCCGATTACCCCTTTCACAGCGTCGGTTTAATCTGATTTCCTTTGGTTTTCACTCTGTACATTTTACGTTTGTTTTCTCTCTAGGGTTTTGGCCTCTGATCTGTAATCTTGTGGTTATGGGGCCGATCTTAAGGTGAGTTATGTTTGTTATTGTACAGTGAGGATTGAGAGATTGTTTTGTACTCTGTGATTGTAATCGGTTTTAACACAATAGTGGAGTGAGCTCTCTATGCTCGAGCTCAACGTGGATGTAGCCCTTGTTAACGGGTGAACCACGGTAAATCATTTTTTGTGTTCTTGTGTGTTTGTTCATTTTTGTTTTTCGTATACTTACAGAGTTATATTATTTGCTGTGTTGCTGTGAGTGTTTGAAATCGGCTTAGCTTTTCGTAATAGTGGTATCAGAGCCATTTCTCTGGTATTCACAGTTAGGGTTTTCGGAGCCTGTGCTATTATTTCTATTGCCGAGTTATATTTCAACTTTACCTTTGTTGGTTTAAGGACCTAGGGTTTGCTGTGAGTCTCAGTCGGTCAAGTGTTTACTGTGTGAGTCTCTGTCAGCGTCTAGGGTTTTAGGGATCTTCGCACAAAGCGAAGATGATAACAACCCAATTTGATATCGGTACATTTGATGGGAAAAATGACTTCGGTAGTTGGAAAAAGAAGATGAGAGTCTTGCTCTCTCATCACAAAGTGCTTATTGCACCTGAGCCAGACGACAGAAAATGGTCTCCAGACCAGTTGGCTAGATGTAATGAGGTAAGGGAAGAAGCTTTTAATCTTATCTTCTTACACCTTGGTGATAGTGTAATTCGTAAAGTAGATGGCATGAATTCTCCTATTGATTTGTGGAACAAGCTAGAATCTCTGTATTCAGTATTGTTTGCTCCTAACTTAGTTTACTTAAAAGACATGTTATTCAATTTTAAGATGAATGCTTCAAAATCTATGGAAGAGAACATAGATGAATTTACCAAGCTTGCTTTATTGTTAAGAGGTACGGATCAAGCCCTGGGTGATACCAGTGAGGCTATGATCCTTTTAAATTCATTGCCTGAAGAATATAATGTAGTTAAGCATGCTCTTCAATACACTGGAATTGTACCTAGCTTAGACTTAGTTATATCTGGAATTAAAGCTAGGGAACTTGAGTTGAACACATCCAGAAAAACAGCTAACAACTTGTTTGTAAAGGGCAAATTTGAAAAGAAAAACAACTTAGGCAATGGAGACCAAACTTTGAGTAAGGGTAAAAACAAAGAGAAGAAGGGTAAAAAAAAATCGAAATGGAAATGCTATCATTGTGGGAAAGAGGGGCATATTAAAAAATACAGTTATGATCTTTTAAGAAAACAGAAAAAGGAGGTAATGCAACCATAGCTGCAAGTAATTCGACTACTTTAGCTGAAGTTCTAACTGTATCTGATGAAACTGTAACCAATGAATGGATTATGGACTCAGGATGCTCTTTCCATATGTGTCCCAATATTGCATGGTTTCAAAACTTTAGTGATAAAGAATCAGGTACTGTGTACATGGGCAACAATCAATCATGTAGTATAAAAGGAATAGGAGACATAACCCTTAAAATGCATGATAACAAAGTTAGAATGCTCACTAAAGTAAGATATGTGCTAGGTCTAAAACGAAACTTAATTTCCCTTGGTACCTTGGATGAATTAGGATACTCTTATACTGCTGAAAATGGTTTCATGCATGTGTTTAAAAATGATAACCTAATTTTAACTGGTACCAAAAGGCATGGCTTATATGTGTTAGATGGTTGTTCTTATTGTCTTGTTTCTTCTGCATGTACTGTTAAAACTGATAAGACAGATCTCTGGCACTTGAGACTTGGTCACATAAGCCAGAAAGGTCTGCAGGCACTGTCAACTCAAGGATACCTTGATTCAGTGTTTGCAGAATCCCTAAACTTTTGTGAGCCCTGTACTCTTGGCAAGCAACACAGATTGACCTTCCATCATGGAACTCATTTGGCGAAGGCATGCCTAGAGCACTTGCATGTAGACCTTTGGGGTCCCTCTCAAACACCAACACTCGGTGGCAACAGGTATTTTTTTTCAATTGTTGATGACTTTACTAGAAAAGTGTGGGTCTATCCTCTTAGGACTAAAGACCAAACATTAGAAAAATTTAAGGTATGGAAAGCTTTAGCAGAAAATCAGACATCTAAGAGGGTTAAATTCCTAAGAACAGACAATGGTCTAGAATTTTATAATATAGAATTTGATGAATTTTGTAACTTACAAGGCATCACAAGACACAAGACTGTTAGAAACACACCCCAACAAAATGGGGTGGCTGAAAGAATGAATAGAATACTTCTAGAAAAGGTCAGGTGTCTAATGTTTACAGCAAGAATGCCCAAAACCCTCTGGGGGGAAGCCCTATCCACTACTGCCTACCTTATTAATCGAAGCCCTTCATCTGTGCTAAATTTTAAATGTCCTGAAGAGAAATGGTTAGGCAGAAAACTGAATCTAAATCACTTAAGGGTTTTTGGATGTCAAGCCTATGTTCATCAATCTATAGGAAAATTAGACCCTGGATCCTCAAAGTGTGTTTTTGTATGATATCAAGAAGAAACTAAAGGATATAGGTTGTGGGACAAAAGTTCAGGAGGAGTCAAAATAATTATAAGTAGGAATGCTATTTTCAATGAGAATGTTTTCCCTTGTAAAATAGGAAATACAGAAACAGAACCCAAACCTAATAACTTGGAAGACTTTGTGATAGGGTCTAATACCCACTTTCAGGTGGAGCAGCCATCAAGAATGACTGATGTTCCAGCTTCCACATCTAGTGATCCTTCCTCTGATCATGAAAGTGATCATGAGGAAACAACTGATGCCCCTGAGGCTGAGGTGGAGCATCATGACTCCCCTCAACAAAACTTGGGGGATTATCAGTTGGCTCGAGATAGGAGCAGGAGGTCAGTCAGACCCCCTGCCAGGTATGCCTACTCAGATCTTGTTTATTGTGCCTTGGTGGCAGGCATGGAATTAAGAGGCTGTGAGCCTGCCTCTTTTGAAGAGGCAGTCAGCTCTCGAGATAAGTTTAAGTGGCAGGATGCCATGGATGAAGAAATGGCATCATTGATAACAAACAACACTTGGGACTTGGTCCTAAGACCTAAGAAGCAAAAGTTAGTGAAGTGTAAGTGGCTGTTCAAAATTAAAGAGGGCATTTTGCCCTCTGACCCTCACAGATTTAAAGCAAGATTAGTTGCTAAAGGGTTCACACAGAGAGAAGGCATAGATTATACTGAAATATTCTCACCAGTTGTCAAGTTTAAAACTATCCGTTTAATGCTAGCAATAGTAGTTCAATATGATTTAGAGATAGAAAAACTTGATGTTAAAACTGCCTTCTTACATGAAGATTTAGAAGAAACCATTTATATGGAACAGCCAGTTGGATATGTTAACAAACAACATCCTAACTTTGTTTGCTTGTTGAAAAAATACCTTTATGGTTTAAAACAATCCCCCCGCCAATGGTATAAAAAGTTTGACAATTTTATTAGTGGGATTGGTTTTATGAGAAGTGAATATGATAGTTGTCTTTACTTCATTCTCTCTGATATCCCTATATATTTGTTGTTGTATGTGGGTGACATATTATTAATCAGCAAATCTAAGACTAAGATCAGTGAACTAAAATTAATGTTAAACACTAATTTTGACATGAAGGATTTAGGATCTGCTAGAAAAATCTTAGGGATGGTAATTGAGAGAAATAGGAGTAAAAACTGCCTAAAGGTTCACCAACATGACTACCTATTAAAGGCTGTACAGAAATTTGGGATGGCAGATTGCAAACCAGTAAATACACCTTTAGGAGGTCACTTTATCTTATCAAAAGCCCAATGCCCAACATCTGAGTCTGAAAGATTAAAAATGGAACCCATCCCTTATGCCAATGTAATTGGTACTATCATGTACTCCATGATTAGTACCAGACCAGACCTTGTTTTCTCAATTTCCTTGCTTAGTAGATACATGTCCAACCCTGGGAAGCCCTAAAATATTTACTAAGGTATATTAATGGCTCCTTAAATGTTGGTTTAAATTACATGAAAAGAACTGATACACTTGATTTGGTAGGGTTCGTAGACTCAGATTTTGCAGGTGATCGAGATTCAAGGAAATCAACTACAGCTTACTACTTTACCCTAAGTGGTAATTGTATAAGTTGGAAGTCCCAATTACAGCCACTGGTGGCTCTATCCTCAACAGAGGCCGAATATGTTGCTGTAACTGACGCCTTCAAAGAAGCCATCTGGCTTCAAGGTATCCTTTCAGAAATTAAGCTTTTACAAGGTAAGGTAATAGTTTTCTCTGATAGTCAAAGTGCTATACATTTATGTAAGAATCCTGTTTACCATGAAAGGACAAAACATGTAGATGTAAAATACCATTATGTAAGGGATCAAGTGTCTAAAGCAAAGGTAAGTATACAAAAGGTCCCTACAGAAAATAAATCAGCTGATATGGGTACAAAGATTGTGACTGCAGCCAAGTTTAGACACTGTTTAGACTTGCTGCATGTCACAGATGGTTGAAAGAGCAACCATCATGAGCCATGAAGGCATAGATAGAAGCATGCTCCATTGTTGTGTTAGTGTCCCTATATGTCTGAAGCTTCAAGGTGGAGATTGTTATAATATGTGAAGCTTCAGAGGGCTGGGAGGTCATTTCAGCAACCCTCAGTGCATAACTCAAAACGCTGCCGTATTTTCTGTGAGCTGAGTGGAGGGTTGAAACGACCTCCTCCTCTGCCGTTTTGGTCGACGTACTTATTTTTCGCCTTGCCTGGTGGATGCCCGATCATTGATGTTCTGCGATGCTTTTTGCTCTCTTGATCTTCACCGTTCGAGCTGTCTTTATAGCCTCCATAGTGACCTCGAGATCAGCAGCAAGCACAGCTTCCGATTACCCCTTTCACAGCGTCGGTTTGATCTGATTTCCTTTGGTTTTCACTCTGTACATTTTACGTTTGTTTTCTCTCTAGGGTTTTGGCCTCTGATCTGTAATCTTGTGGTTATGGGGCCGATCTTAAGGTGAGTTATGTTTGTTATTGTACAGTGAGGATTGAGAGATTGTTTTGTACTCTGTGATTGTAATCGGTTTTAACACAATAGTGGAGTGAGCTCTCTATGCTGGAGCTCAACGTGGATGTAGCCCTTGTTAACGGGTGAACCACGGTAAATCGTTTTTTTGTGTTCTTGTGTGTTTGTTCATTTTTGTTTTTCATATACTTATAGAGTTATATTATTTGCTGTGTTGCTGTGAGTGTTTGAAATCGGCTTAGCTTTTCGTAACACTAGACATATATAAGAAGAATAATGAGCTTTCTAATAGGCTTCAGAAATGGCAGCTAGCAAAATGGGTTGAGCTTGGTTCTTGTTTTGAGCAACTAGGTGAACCTCTTTTTCCTCAAAAAACAAGATAAAGTTACTTGAGCCATCTTCTTAATAGACTTCCTATAAGTGGGTTTGGACCTTTAAATCTATCAATCATGGGCCAAATCCTATAATAGTTTTATACTTATCCGATCTTACCATCATCGCCTTGCACTTATTGGGCATCACACCCCAACAAAGCTACATATTCAAGCTTGGAATGCCCCACAATTGGATATGGATCAAATATATATCTTCTTCTAGTCCCCAAGGCATGGCACAAGTGGTAAAGCTCTCAAGTTTTTTTGGCAGTGACAGGGAATCAACTCTTGGTGGAGGCAAAAATGCTCAATTTAATTAGTGAAAACTGATTGTGTGTCCGCTTGGGAGTGTATATATAAGCTTGCGACCGCATTTGATTTACTCGAAAGTCAAACTAAGAGAAAGGTCGCTCTTCTCCAAGACTAAACAGGCAAAGCCAAGACACCTAGGTCATCAAAATGTATATATATATATACATATATATATTTTCTATCTTACTTGTATGCATGCCGTACAATTTAAATTATATGTGTGTGTGTGTCTACAGTTTTGATTTCCTACCCACGTCGGGCATTTCTTATCTTGCCCGACGCGGACGTGTCACCCCTCTGCCCATGTACAGAAACACCCCCCCCCCAAACACACACGCACACACAATTATCTCGCTAGATAATTTAATGATTTTTTTAAATATTATTATAATATCTCTTAATATTATATTTTTATTTATTAAGTAATGTTGTAAATAAATTATAACTTAAGAATATTTTATAAAAGAAAAGTTTGATCTATTACCCGTATTGAGCATTGCTTATATTGCTCGACGTGAATGCAAACATCGATTTAAAACAAACAAACCATCACGGGAAATAATTGTTTTTTTTTTTTTAAGTATCACAAGAAGTAATTGTTGAAATTCATATGAAAAATATTATAGTTGTTAGCGGCAATATTCGTGAACCCATCATTCTGCATTCCATCAAAAGAATACTAAGGATGATATAGGTCATTCAATCCATCCGACTTGAAAAGATTGAAAAAAATGATAATATGAAACCCGCGATATAACTTGTAAAATGAATTAAATCAGTCTGAATAAATAATCTGAAAAATACATTACTTATCACGTAACGTCGAGCAAGTCCTCACACATTACCTATCACGCAACGTTGGCCACGACATTGCGTGATAGGTAATGTATTTTTTGGATTATTTCTTCAAACTGATTTAACTCATTTTACAAGATGTATTGCGAGTCTCATATTATCATTTTTTCTAATCTTTTCAGGTTGGATGAGTTGGATGACCCATATCACCCCCAGTATTCTTTTGATGGAATGCATAATGATGAGTTCAAGAGTATTATCGATAGCAACTATAATGTTTCTCATATTAATTTCAACAATTACTTCCCGTGATGGTACATTTGTTTTAAATTGATATTCGCGTTCGCATTGAGCAACATAAACAATGCCCGATATGGGCAATAGATCAAATTTGTCTTTTATAAAAAAATTCTTAAGTTATAATTTATTTACAACATTGCTTAATAAATAATAATATAATAATATTAAAAAATTATAATTATATTTAAATTATTAAATTATTTAGCGAGATTTTTTTTTTTTTTTTTTGGGGGGGGGGGGGTTCTGTACATGGGGAGGATGATCGGCTTGGGCAAAAAATCAAAACTATATATATATATATATATATATAATCAATTTGTCTCAAACTTAAAGTATACCAGATAACGTGTTTGAGTGACATTCTATAGAAGATACCGCGGTAAGCATATCATTTTGCCATGTAGAGAGATAAGAAGGATGATCGTGGAGGGAGAGGAAAAGGGCAGCATGAGAGAGAGAGAGAGAGAAAGAGAGAGAGAAGTGGCTCTTTATCTTTGCCCTTTTCAGCCAAAGAGAAGAACATGTGGAGAGGAGGTGGAAAATGCACAAGAAACAAAGCCTTGCAGTGCAGCCCACTATATATGTACATATATATATATATATATATACGTATCACTTTTTCTCAGCTACTGGTGGACCTGTCTTCTCGATCCGAATCTAACCAAATACAGATGGAATCTTCCCTCCATCTTCAAATGCGTCCAAACATCAACAGAACCCTTTCTGATTTTTGGATTCTAAGGTCATTGGGCTCTCTCTCTCTCTCTAGTTAGCTAGGGTTTCCAATAGTCATGGGATCCACCAACTTTGAGATTATTTTTGTTGCCGTTAGGTCAAACCCATTTCCACTTTCTTGTACTTGTTTGTCTAGAGGGTCTTCTCCTGGGTCGGTTATCTAGGTTACCAAAATAACAATCCAGAAAGGGATGGCGGCCGACGGCTATATATTGGGCTTCCCAACCAACATTAAAGGTGTCTGTAGAATCATCCTAGGCCGGTGAAGAAGATCAGTCGGCCTTGGATGATGCTAAAAGACAAAGAACTAGTGGAATTGGAGTGTGTTTCAAAACCAGCTCATACATATACATAGGATGTTTTTATGGTGATTTGGTTCAAAATGAGCATGGTGATCAGTGAAGGAAAGTTGGCCCTTTGACCCCCCCTATTAGGCCAAATTAATGCCCTCTTAATTAGTTGCTAAGGAATTGCTTAATTTGGTCGTAGCATTAGAAGTTGGTGGGTTAGGCAATTATTTGCTCTTTGGGAAATAGTTCACACTTCTTTGGATAAAGACTATTACTACCACGAGTTTTTAGAATACTAATATTTGTTTTTTCTAAATGCATTAGAGTGTGTTCAAGTAAAATATCTTTTTGTTCTAGTTTGCTTTTAACTAACTCTTACAAAGGGGAATTTTTCTCATTCACATAATAGGAACAAAACCATTTCCAAATTTTGCCTTGCCTCTAATAAATTTGGTCTAAATTTAATTTCCCAAATCCCTCACACAAGAATTGAAAATTTCACTCGCTAAACCTTTTTTTTTTCTAAATGCATTTATTTGGGGAGGGTTTTTATATCCATAGTATTGTTGTCCCCATAACAAGTTTAACTTTGAAGTTTTGATGCGAGTCAATACATTAGTTATGATATAATTACACTCCACCCAACTCAAAATTTATTTTACAAATAAATATTTTTTATATTTTAATAAATATGTGATATCATGCAAATCTCATTTAATTTTCATATGAATTAAGTTGCATGTTTTCATATAAATATATCAATATATAGTTATGCACAATGCAGGAGTAAATAAAAAAATCAAAGATAAGTCGGGCCGGCAAGTTAGGCCTTGGAAAGTGATTCCAAGCTCGGCCCATTTTATTAAAACTTATGCCCTAACAAGTATGGCCCAGTTTGCTGGGTCTGGGCCTTTGGGCCAGTGTCTTCTGTTAGGAATAGCCGCTACGAATTCTATTACCTAATTGTTCTAAAATCAGCCCGCACAGTGCCAAGTATATGGGCCTAGTTGGGCCTTCAAGTGATTGTCTATACCATTATATAAATAAACATAATATTTTAATATTATAAAATTCGATAATTGATTTCTAAATTAATTTTATCACTACATCAAAATCTGTCGCTAAAAAATAAAAAAAATTAAATAAAAAATTAAAATTTAGCGACAAAAAATAAATGAAATTAAATAAAAGTTATCAAATTTAGCGATAGGGCAAAACCCATCGCTAAAAAATAAAAGAAACTAAATAAAAAATTTAAAATTTAGCAACGGGCAAAACCCGTCGCTAAAAAATAAAAGAAATTAAATAAAAAAATTCAAATATAGCGATGGGGCCAAAACCCGTCTCTAAAAAATAAAAGAAATTAAATAAAAAATTTAAAATATAGTGATAGGGCAAACCCGCCTCTGAAAAACAAAAAAAAACTAAATAAAAAATTTCAAACTTAGCGACGGGGCAAAACCCGTCGCTAAAAAATAAAAGAAATTAAATAAAAAAAATTCAAATTCAGCGAACATAAGATACATAACTCAAATTTAACAACGGAAACAAGCTCGTTGCTAAAACATATAAATAAAATTAAAATTTAACAACCGGGTTAACCCCATCGCTCAAAACTAAAAAAAGTTAAAAATTTAATTCAAACTTTACATTTAAACATAACATAATTTTTCAATGCTAATATAATAATTAATAAAATTTTATTTGAATTAATAATTAAATAAAATTAAAATTAATATTCATTTCCCTTTACTAACATTAATATCAAAATTAATATTATTAAATAAGTTTGAAAATTTTTGGTGTATAAATATAATTCTGAAATATATATGGAAAAGAATACTATAAATATATTTTATATACATCAATAAAAAGAAAGATTTCAAGATTGGTAGCTCGTGTGCAAAACATGGTCATGAGAGGTTGATGGTTTGAATCTAGTAGAAAGTCTGAAATAATAGTTGGGAGAAATATTCCAACGCTGCCACGTGGCGAGCAAATCCGTAAAAAAGAACAAAAAAATAAATTAAAAATAAAAAATTAGCGATGAGAATGCATTCACGAATAAAAAAAAAATACAAATTTAAAATACAAAACTTTAGCGACGGGAACGCATCTGTCGCAAAACTTTGGCAGTTCGATTCCACGGTGTAACACTTTTAACTATTGTTGGGATTAATATCTTAGCGCTACCACGCGACATGCTCATGAGGGGAGGGTAGGACCTAGCGGGCATTAAATTTTGGGGCATGCACTAAATTTAGTGAAGGAATTCGTCGCTAAAAAAATAAAAAAATTAAAAACTTTAGCAATGGAATAAATATGTCCCCACAAAAAACGAAAATAAAATAAAAAACTTGTAATTTCAAAACATAATTGTTACACTTTAAAAAATGTGTAAAAATTTGAAAAAAATTATAAAATGTGAAATTCAAACTTTAATTTCACATTTTAGTAATTAAATTTATATTGTTGATGCAATTTATTTAAATATACATTTTTAATTGTGATAACTGATATATTACGTTATTTTTATTACATCTATTTACTTGTATTTATCTTCTTCTTTTTTTACACATTAAAGTAAAGTGGTTAAATTAAATTAAAAATACATATATAAAAATAAATTTAACTTAAAATATAAATAAATAAATGTAATTAAAAAACAAAAAAATTAAAATGACTATACAAAAAACCGTAATAGTACATAAATAAAAATCAAAATGTGCCCTATATACACATACATTTTTTAAAGATATTGATCTTCATTATTGAGTAATATGTTATCCTTTAGTGAATACCCATTTTTTTAATTGAATAATATGCAGATAAAATAAAAATAATAATCATGATATTTAGAGAATACGTTTCACTTATTTTAAATTTCATCATTAACTATATGATGTCACGCTATATAATTCAGGAATTTAGTAATATTGTTGAAATTAACCTATAACAAAATATTAATAAAAATTTAATGTGAAATTTATAAAATATTTAAATTAAATTTAAAATTTGATTTGAAAATGCAATATTTCTCAATTGAGATAATTAATATGAGAATTAAACTTCTCAGTGACAATATTTCTCAATTGATTAAAGGCTTACAAAATAAATATATAATAATGAATGCAACAATAGCAATTGAAAAATTATGTCAATTTAAAACATTAGAGATAAAATATAAGGACTCGTAAGTTAGAACACTTGTAATGAATGTTCTCTAACCTCATAATTAATTAATGTTGCACTATCCAGGTATTTATAGTTGACAGTTGAACTATTGAAGACGGTGGAGCTGCATTAAATGCACTTGGAATAAATAATTACTCTTTAGTATTTTATTTCTATTATTTTTTTTCTTAGTTCCTTATCTTTTATACTTATTTTTTAATATAATGTGAAGTCGTAAAATCAAATATCTATAAAAGAACTATATTAATTTTTGTCAGGGCCCGCTCCCGGATTTTTTTACTAGCACAGAAAGTCTAAGAGAAGATCCATTAAGAATGGATACAAATATTCAAAATTTTCAAGAATTTCTTTTCCGAATTTGCTCACTAACAATAGAAACCAAAATAAATTACATATCATTCAATACATTATCACAATAAAAGGGCACTAAAGCTTTTTTTTTTTTAAAAAAAATACAATAAGCTCTCTATTTCTTACCTTCTACATACACCCACGAATCTTTGAGGCCAGGACATCTCTGTACACATCTAATTTGAACACGCCCCACAAATATCTATCTTCCATTACCTGAAATAACAAATAAAACAACGTCAGCTACAAGCCTCAGCAAGTATACAGCAAAGGAAATATTTATAGCACGATACATGAAGGAATGAATAACTTAAAGCCAAAGAAAGGCTATTACCCAACATCCAGATACCTATTGAGTTCATGTCTTCTAGACTGGGCAACAACATTCTCAAAGAAATATACTTCTTTTTAGTTCATCAACCCATATTTCAAAGTGAGTCATAAGGCTCAACAAGTAAACATATATAACACCAGAAACACAAATGAAATGATGGATAACAAAATAGAGTACACTCGACTCCTCAATACAATTTAAACCCATTCTTCAATTCTCATTTATAAAACCATTCTATAAGAAACCATATGTTACAACAAATGAGGCAATAGGGTTAGGGCATGGAAAAATTCAAAGTGGAATAGATTCGACTTCCCAAGTACAGGTAGGATTTCCCGTTTGCTCCCATCATTGAAATCATCCCCATGCCATTGCCATTATGCATTTTATGCATCTATTCATTTCTCATGAATATACAATCTTCATACTTCACATTGGCTCTCAAGCCCTTTATTCACATTAGCTCTCAAAGCCATTTGTTCACATGCATGAATGCATACATATATATACAAAATCCATTTGCCACTTATGGGCTCGAGCATCGCCTACCGCGTTTATGGCCACCTCACCCCTGTCAGACGCTCTTTAGGATATCCTTTTCTTTCCCTATGTGCGGGACATAGCCATCGTGGAAAAATAATAGCAATAGGACGCAAATCATAATGCCATGCAATGTTCAAGGAATCTCACATAAGTAAATCATACATGCTCTGTTATAGAAATGTACACATCATGCACATTTAAACATGCCAATAACCACTCATGAGCCCATGCATGCACATATGCATACATATCTTCAATCACCTCCTAGCATTTTGGAGGGTTGAGTGATGTTAGAGAAAGCAATTACAACAACTTAGGTTAACAAATATGCTTAATTAGAATTAAGGAAAGCTTTGACCCACTCAATTTATCACCAAAATATATTATATTATCTATTAAATTAAATCCCTCGAAGTCTAGTTTGTAACGCTTCAAACGGATCACAATTCTGAGTTTTATATCAAAAGTTATGGTCAAAATAGCGTAGCATGCGCAGTGTTGAAAAAAGTTAATTAGTCGATTTTTGGAAGACATTAGTCGACTAAAACGTAGTTGACTTAAGAAAATGCTTAGTCGACTTATGTTAATCAACTCATGAAGGCCCATTAGTCAACTAGGCCAAAGTTGGCACCGAAAACATGCAAAAATAGGCCTCTGATGAGTCGACTAAGCCCCAAAAATAGTCGACTCGTCACCCACTAACACACCAAATGACCCCAAAACAATCCCAAAACAAACCATGGTTAATCCCCTACCCCCAAGTTGTCATTCCATGAAATAAATATTGGAAAAACAAGCCCCAAAGAGATCAAGAACAAGACTCAATGAAGCCATTAAAGGAATACCATATTTTTTGGAAAAGATTTGAAACAACCAACTCAACCTAAGCTTCAAAACAACACTTTTAAGACATGAACATATAATCTTGCAACAAAGATATGAGAAACAAGAAAGATGCTTGCACCAAAATAAAAATATGAGTGCAAGAAGAACTTGCCTTAACAATGGAATCCCAAAAAGAAGAAGAGCACCCAACTTGGACCTCTCCACTTTAAACTTCAATGGGCAACAAAAATAGAGAAGAAGAAAGAAGGAAAAAGGAAGAGAAGGAAAAGGGGAAGCCACGAGAGAAAGAAGAATTGGAAGAAGATGAAATGAATGAAAAATAAACAAGGCATGGAGAGGTGAAGGGAAGGGAATGGCTTGCCAACCACTCTCCCCCTTGCTTTTGCCAAATTACCCTCCACATAAACACACACACACACACACATAAAAATCTCATACCCTTTGAGGACATTTCCCATTTCATTTTCTTTTATTTTCCATTTATTTCCTTTCCACTCACATAAATACATGGGTCAAGCCCAATTTATTGGCCCAATTAAAAATAATGGCCCATTCTCCATCATAAGCCCCAATGGGCTTTACAACTTCACTAAATTAATATACAAAAATTTTACACTTGGGCTTAACCCAATTTCAAAGCCCCCAATTCACTTTAGCTCACCAAGTTGGACTTTTCCAATCATTTTCATTTCCTTTATTTCTCATATTTTCATCAAATATGATAACATTTATAATTTATTCACAAAATTTACTTACATAGATTTGCCTCATGAAAATATTTTTTCACATTTATTGTAGTAAGGAAAAATTTTTAATTCCCATAAATAACATATTTATAACTCCTAGACCCACTTACGGGTCGTTACATTTTTATTAGTTAAAAAAAATATATTAATTTTAAAATTTTATTTCCCAGCAACGAACAATCACCCGACACTAATTCTCTATCTGCGATGGGTGACTGTCTGTCGTAGATGATTGTTGATTTTAGTTTCCTCTCAAAATACTTATCATTTTTAGTTTACAAAATATATGTAATTTTTAATTTAAATTAATTAGTAAAATATTTTATAAAATTATATTTATTTATGACATAAATATTATTAATCATTTAAAAAATAAAAAATACATTTTTATCTCTTCTTCTAGAATTAATAATAAATTTACAAATTCTTAAAAAAATATTTTATTTATTTTTTCGTCATTATTCTTTAAATAATTTTAATTGATTTATTTTTATTAAATTTTTTTAATTTTTCTTATCTCTTGATTGTAAAATATTTTTTTCTTGACTAGTTTAATGTTGTAAAATTAAATAACTATAAATTAAATATATTTTAAAGTATTTAAAAAATATATATTTATTTTTAAAATTATATATTAATTTAAAATAATTTATCAATATATATTTTTATTAATATATATTTATTTAAATAAATATATATATTAGCGCCGGGCAGTGGGGCACCTGCGCCCTATCTGCCCAAGGCACATTGGGTAGAGAGGGCACAGGTGCCACAGAGTCAGCGACGGGCAGTACCCGTTGCTAATTCTGCCGAGCACTGCCCCCACCCCCTTCCCTCTCCTGACAGGTGCCCCTCTTGATTCTTCCCCCCTACTCTTGACACTTCCCCTCTCCCCCTTCGATCCTTTCCATTTCTTCTTCGCAATTTCTTCCAAATGTGATCCTTTCCTCCTAATTTCATTTCTTCTTGCTTTATCTCTTCTCCATTCCTCACTGTCTCACTCTCACTCTCATTGAAATCGCAATAGTGGTTTTAGTTTAGTGTGATTTACATTCGAAGCTCATCAAGATTTGAAAGTAATTTTTATTTTTAGTTGTAAATTATTTAAAATTTAAATTACAATATTGAATATTTCTTACATAATAGATACTATTTAATTAATTGTTACGTTGTAAATAGTTGTTAATGTTAATATTTCTGTTAATGTTGTTAATGTTAACATTTTTGTTAACTGTTAATGTTAATATTTATTATAATATTAATTAACTATTATTTATTAATGTTAATATTTGTTAAGTAATGAATATAATCTGTTTATTTATATTTATTTCTGTTATTTTTGTTAAGTAGTAAATTACAATATTGAATGTTTATTATTGTTCATTTTATATTTATATTGTTATATATTATATATATTATGATATTATTCTGTGTAAATTATTATTATGTATTATGTGATTTAAATAAATAAATTAAATTTAAAATAATATATAGTTAAAAACTTAGTGACTGTGTGGGGGAGAGGGGGGTAGGGGCGGCTGTTAGGCGGGGGTTATGATATATTCTGTATAAATTATTATTATGTATTATGTGATTTAAATAAATTAATTAATTAAATTTAAAATAATATATAGTTAAAAACTTAGTGACAGTGGGGGGGTCAAATTAAAAATAGAGGTTTAATATAAAAAAAATATTATAATAAATAATTAGAGAAATGATTAAAAATAGGAGAAATAAATAAAAATAGGAGTTTTAATACAAGAAATGAAATAATTAGTGAAAGTTTTAACGTATAAATTAGTAAGAGTTTTAACACAGGAAAAATTAGAGTTTCTTCTCTCTGTACATTTTATACGTTAGATTTGAGATTATAAGGAAGATAAGAAATGAATAAAAATCAGTAGATGATATTTTAAATAAATAAAAAAATTGTAAATCAAAAAATATAAGAGTTTTTTGTAATTATTATTTTTAATATCAAAAATAATTATTCAATCTAAAAATAGATATAAATTTTATAATGATTTTAAACAAATTTAAAAAAATAAAAAATTTTGAGTAAAATATCGTCTGGAATTTTTTTTGTTTCTACGTTAAAACAGATTTTTTTTTTATTTTTATTTTTTTGTGGATGAAACTATTTTTAATTTCATTTTTTTGACACATAGGATGAATAATAAAAATAGAAGTTTTAATTTTTAATAATATATGTATATTAGGTTATTTTGTTTAGTTTTTAAGTCGTTAAAAGTTTAATCAATATTATTTGGGCAAATTAGAATGAAAGGGAAATCAAAACATTAAACATTTGAATTAAAATGAAAACATTAAATGAGGTGGATCCTTGAATGTTTTAATTTAAAATTTATTATGTGATTTAATTTGTAGCTGAAAAATGATTTAATTTGTGATGTGATCATTCAGTTCAATGCTCTAGCCACTAGCAAGCACTGGAATCAAACATGGAATATTCTATGTTGATCCCACTATAATTGCAAATTCTTGCACAAAATTTATAAATTAATTTATGTGTGACATTAGATGTGGAGTTACATTTATGTTTGGCATGTTGACTGTGATGGTTGTGAGGTATCAAATTAATTTATCTCATACTCAACATTTTAAAATGCTAATGAATTGCGATGTCGAGAATACATACTTCAGGCTCTTGTGGTCTGTGAACACCTCAAAAGTTTCACCATATAATAATGTCTTCATAGTTTCAGAGCATATATTACAGCAGCCAGTTCCAGATCATGAGTCGGGTAATTTATCTCATGTCTCTTTAACTGTCGTGACCCATACGCGATCACTCGACCGTTTTGCATTAATACGCAACCCAAGCCTATCTTTGAGGCATCCGTGTATACCACGTATCCACCTGGCCCATTAGGCATTGCTAAAATAGGTGCCGAGGTTAGCCTATCTTTGAGTTCCTGGAAGCTTTCCTCGCACTTGGCATTCCATTCGATCTTGACTTCTTTCCGTATGAGTTTTGTCATAGGCGTGGCTATCTTCGAAAACCCCTCTACAAATCTTCGATAATAGTCTGCCAATCCCAAAAAGTTTCGTATCTCGGTTACACATGTTGGTTGCTTCCATCTTTGAACAGCCTCAATCTTGGCTGGATCTACCGAGATTCCCTCGGCCGATATTACATGACCCAAGAATGCAACTTGAGATAGCCAAAACTCGCATTTCGAGAACTTGGCATATAGTTGATGTTTCCTGAGAGTTTCTAGCATTGCTCTCAAGTGCCCCTCGTGCTCATTCTCATTCGAGGAATACACCAATATATCGTCTATAAACACTATTACAAATTTATCTAGGTAGGGTCTGAATACTCTATTCATGAGGTCCATAAATGCTGCCGGAGCATTCGTTAGTCCAAATGGCATCACCAAATACTCAAAATGGTCGTACCTTGTTCGAAATGCTGCCTTCAAGATATCATCCGGCTTGATTCTCAATTGATAGTATCCGGATCTCAAATCAATTTTTGAGAAAACCTTCGCTCCCTGTAGCTAATCAAATAGCTTATCAATCCTCGGGAGTGGATATTTATTCTTGATTGTAGCCTTATTTAATTGACAGTAGTCGATGCACATCCTCATACTACCATCTTTCTTTTTTACAAATAATACTGGTGCGCCCCACGGTGACATGCTTGGCCGGATAAATCCCTTATCGGTTAGTTCTTGAAGTTGACTCTTTAATTCCTTCATTTCTGTCGGAGCCATCCGATATGGTGGGATTGATATCGGTTGGGTTCCTGGTACTAGCTCGATTGAGAACTCAATCTCTCGAGCCGGGGGTAATCCCGGTAGGTCTTCTGGGAACACATCCTCGTACTCTTGCACTACTCGCACCTCGTTGAGTTTTGGTAATTCTCCTTTTTCTAATCGAGCATAGGCTATATACCCATAAGCTCCCTGGCTTATCAATTTTATTGCCTTCATAGTCGAAATCATTTTTCTAGTCTTGGGGTCTCTTTGTCCCCGAAATTTGACCCATTCTCCTTCGGGTTTCTTTATTGTCATTTCTTTTCTCCGAGAATCTATACTGGCATCATATCTGGACAAGAAGTCAATTCCCAAGATTACATCGACATCGTATACTTCTAGCAAAATTAGATCAACTTGGAATCGAGCATTACTTAAACTAATTTTACATCTTTCTATCACCTTTGAGGACCTTGCACTTTTACCCATGGGCATCGAAATAACTATTGGAGATTCCATAGGTTTAGTCTCTACCCCTAAACTCTCAGCTAGTGCATATGACATAAATGAATGCGTTGACCCAGGGTCTATCAATGCATGTACAGGGGTATCCGATATAAAGAGCGTACCTTATACGACTGCCAGATCTGTCCCTACATCTTCTTTGGTGAGGTTATAGACGCGTCCCTGACGAGTCCCATGAGCCTCTCCTGCTTTTTTAGCTGGTCCCTCTACTTGTCCGAGTCTCAGCTTCTTCGGGCAGTTCCTTGAATAGTGCCCTGGTTGATTGCACTGAAAACACACCACCTTCGTTAGGTCTTTCACTGGAGGTGTTTCCTTTCTCTTACGATAGTCTCTACTTATGTGTCCTCGTTCTCCGCACGAGTAACAGCTGGATGTCCCTGCCAAGCATTTTCTCCCCAGATGGTTTTTCTTGCATTTGGGGCATTGCCTACTGTTTTGGGAACTTTTATTTCCCGTTTTCTGTTCTGAGTTCCCTTTCGGTTCACTAGACCTAATGAGCTTCACTTGCAAAAGATTCCTTTCTGTCGTCAAGGCCTTGCTCAAGGCTTCCTCATATGAGTCAATCGTCCAAGTGCTCAAAGCATGCAATAGCTTCACTCGAAGTCCCGACATGAACTTCTGTGCCATTTGTCACTCATCGGCGTCGTACATTGGCACGTACTTAATGAGTTGGCTAAATTTGGTGTCGTATTGTGCCACTGACATTTCCTCAGTCTGCTTCCGGTTTGCAAATTCCCAACTCTTCTCCTGCTTCCAACTCAAAGGAAAATACTTTTTGTTAAAGACTTTCTTAAACGCTTCTCCCTTTAAATGTCGACGGCCGCTGTCGGTGGTACTGTTCCAGCACGTTATCTGGTTGCCTAGTCGATTCTCCCCTGATCACATAGGTCATGAGATTCTCCATGACTCTTTTCATCCGGTCCAATCGCCTTTCGAGGATTACAGACTCTCTTTCTTGGTCTTCACCCCGGATGCCACTGTTACTAACATGGTCGTACTGGCGAATCCCACTATCTTCGACACTCTTGTTCCTCTGATTGGGAGTGACGAGAGCCCGGTTCCTTTGTCGCCTTGTGGATACCATCTGAAAGACAAAACAAAATCTCATTCCACGAGAGTTTCTCCAAAAGGAAATTTCATTTCATAACACGATATATATATAACATCGTTTAAGAAAAGCACACGTCACACATCTGACACACTAATAAGCAGGATAAAATCGTCTATAATTCTTCCTATGGGATGGCTGATTTCCAGACCCAAGCATAGTCGTTTGCTGTGTCGTCGTCAGACTCGGCTACAGGTCCCTCGAGTTTGTCGTGCACAGTTGCTTCTTCTTCGTCGTCATCGTCCAAGTCAAGATAGCCAGCGCCCATCATATTAGCTTCAATTGCCTCGTTCTCATCCCAATCTCCATCTGAGTCTAATATTTCGTCTTCTTCCACTCCAATCCCCTCATACATGTTGGCGACGTGATCACGAAACTGTTGGCAATAAAAGTATAAGGATGCGTAATTGCCTTCGAGGTGAATTCCTTCAGCTAGGTCTCTCCAAACCCCTTCCATGTGATTTATCAAAAAATCCACTTGAGCGAGCATCAAGGTTGGCCGCACGAAACTGTTTGGCGGCACATCTCTCAGTATACCTTCGAGAAGATCGAGGCGACCAAAGACGTCTACCATTATTGTTTCGTTGTCCGCCCATCGGCTGGTCTAGTGGGTCACCCAAAATTGCTCGAGATAATCGTTTTCCATGCTGCCATTTAAAAATCAGTTAACTTTTCTACTATTCACCGAGAACAGTAGCCATTTAGCGTTTTGTACATGAACAGTGCACCAGGTAAGTTCCCAGGTAAGAGAGGTGGGTCACAATGGACACATTTAAGTACCAAATCTTGCCTTAGCCAGAACTTTCCTAGACATGCACAATTCAGTACAACACGCTTGAGTTCGTAACCTTTAAACTTCGATCATCAATCTCCTAATCTGTAGATAAGGATTTCTTAATCTAAGTTTTCTAAACATCGAGTTTATAGATCCCTAAAGATCTATCCTGATTCTCCAAATAGAACTTTGGCTCGGATACCAACTGTAACACTCTCAGCCTCTTCAATGCATTAATATATGCTAGGATTTTTTTTTTTTATACATCAAACTTAAACCAGAGATAAATCCTCAACATATCCTTTGTAAGTAGCAATCCCAAACACAACAAAGGAATGATACACTTTAAACATAAGCGAAAGCAAGATCAGACCTGTAAGGAACCTCGAAAACACATCATATGTGGGTGCATACACATCGTTCACCCGACATAATATTACAAATATTGTTAAAGTCTAAATAATACAACGGAATATAATAGATGGTCCTAGCCCTACATGGGGCCCATAAAATATCAATCAAGCTCATGCCTCGATCACTTCCTTGCCTTTTCGGCCGCTCGTCCCGCCTGGAACGTGGAATATTCCAGGGACATAGTCCAATATTAGAAGATGAAATCTTCGAAGTGAGGGTTATATAAGTATGAATGAATGAATGATGCATGGACATTTATAAACAAATACCCTAGTGTAACTTCCCTGACCCATCGACCCGGCACGGAACCCTAGGAAGAATCTCGAACCTCTGCAGGATAATCCTAACGTTGTTCCATCAATTGCCCTTGGAGAATTACGGCTACACTCTTAGGGTGACTTCCCAATCCCATGTATGAGTTTAATATGACAATAATATTATGTCATGCATATCTCACGACTTCTCATGCAACAGTATATAAAGATGATCATAACATACATAGATTTCATGCATAAAAAGGTATTCATATCGTATATGGGTTATAGGGCCAAAACCACTCACCTTAAACAGAATTTGACTTGCCTCGATTTGCGTGCTATCCTAGAAAATAATGCAAATCATCAACATCCTCGACCAAATCACTTCCTGGCCAGTAATTTCTAAATAAAATCAATAATATAATTTTTCCAGACTTTCTTCTTATTTTTTCTCTATTTTTCCCAATTTTTTCTTTATTTTTCATAATAATAAATTCTTCCAAAATTCCTAATAAAATAATTTATTCAATTATTTCTTCATGAAAATTCCTAAAATAACATTTCTAATCTCCATGGATTTTCTGAGAATTTTTCAAAACCTCTTCCTATTTTTCTCTAATTAAGTTTCCTTTCAAAAATTTAAAATAATTATTTTATCATAAAATTTCTCAAATAAAATTTTATAAACTGAACTATTACTTTTTCTCGTGTTTCTGGGTATTTTTTCAGAATTTTATCTCTCTGATGTCTATTTTTACTCTATTTTTCTTTATTTCAGCATTTAAATAATACTAAAAATTATCTCCGGTCATCTTCTCTGGCGCCGGCACACCATAAAATTAAACTGACTATAACAGAAGATAGCTTACCTTGAGTCGATCCCTCTGGCCAAATTTGAGCTTGAAAGAACACTGGAAGACCTCTCTCCAAGCAAAATTCAGTCCAGTTCTGGCGAGATCCGAATTTTCCGGCGAAACTCCGATCACCCCTCAAATGAACTCCAAAATCTCTCAAAATTTTCAGAAATGATCCTTACCTCATGGGCAACAAAATCCCTATGGTTTGGTGCCTCAATTCGTTAAAAAATGAGGTCGATTTTAAGATCAAATCTTGTAAAACTCTCTACCACTACATCCTCTATTTATAGCCGAATTCGAACCCCAAAACGACGGATCTTGCTTCACCCAAAGCCACTAAGGCCTTCCCGTGCCCTAGATCTGTCCAAAACACACCAAAAGTTTCTCAAAAGCCGATTTACTTAGGGTAAATTATGGTTGCTTTCGGTCGAAAATTTGGCCATTTTCGACCAAATCAAAGCCAATTGTCGGCCACTATTGGTTCCGGGGCCTTGCCCCGACGTTCTTTGCCAATTTTTTGGGTCTTTCGCCACCAAATTCGGTGATAGGAAAGCTGGCCAGAAGCTTGGTCTACCATGGCAGCTTCCAAGTTCTGAAAATTGCACTTTTGCCCATTTATTTTGGTTTCTTTACATTTTGACATTTCCATGAAGCCCCTGAACTTTCTATAACTTCCATTGAGTCCCTCAAGTTTTGAAATCTTCATTTCTTCCTCTAAGATTCCCAAAAAATGTCATTTCGACCTCCCTCGAGCAAATTCAAGAAATTACACTTAGGCCCGAATCTTCATTTTTGTCGTAAATCCTTTTGTTTCTTCTTTAAACCGCTAAAGGGTTATTCTACATGCTAAATATGAACTTTATTGGGGTTCTTTTGACTTCTCAAAAGTCTCCTATGATAATTCGATTTTTCAGCCAGAATCATAGCTATATTTTAGCTGTACCGAAAATCATTCCTGATCCAATTTCTCTCGATGCTAAAAATCATTTCTTAAGATTCTTAGTAGGTATATGCCGATTTCTTTACGTATATGAGCCCCCGGGCATTCCCTCTAGTCGATTCGGACATTTTCTTGAGCTATTCTGATACCGATCTTATTTGAAACCACATTTTTCTTACTCGAAAGTTTTTCGGGTATTACACGTATTCTTGTTGGCCAGTTATTGTGACGTCATATAACTTGCCTCCTAAATTATGTTTGAAAAGAGAATTTCTTTTTCTGACTGCTATTATTCCAAGTCCATCAAATCTGAAAAACAAGATAGATGTGTTCTTACAGTCTTTAATTGATGAACTAAAATTATTGTGGTATGACGGTGTTTTGACTTATGATATATAAATCAAAAATAATTTTTTCATGAAAGCTGCTCTATTGTGGACCGTTAATGATTTTCTTGCTTATGGAATGTTATCTGGTTAGATGACATCGAGTAGATTAGCGTGTCCATATTGTATGGAGAAAACTAAAGCTTTCAACCTTAAGTATGGTGGAAAGACGTCATTTTTTGACTGTCACAGATAATTATTGCCTATGGATCACGCCTTCTAGAGAAATACAAGTGCATTTAGAAAAAAACAGAGTCGATAATTCTTCTCCATCACCACAGTTAACTGGAGATACCGTTTTTCAGAGAATCTGTAATTTTTCTTCTATCCTCTAGTTACAGGACTGTGCGATGCCTGGGTATGGTTTTGAGCACAATTGGACAAAACGTAGCATTTTCTGGGAATTGTCATGTTGGAAAGATAATCTGATCCGACATAACTTAGATGTCATGTATATTGAGAAAAATATTTTTGACAATCTTTTCAACACAATTATGGATTTGAAAGGTAAAACTAAAGATAATACCAAAACTAGAATGGACTTTAAAGAATATTGTAGGCACAAAGAACTTAAACTAATAGACCGTGGTGGGGGCAAATATTGGAAACGTAAGGCCCAATACACGTTCAGAAGGGAACAAAAGTTAAGTGTTTTTACGTGGATAAAAGAACTTAAGCTCCCGGATGGATATGCTTCCAGATTAGGTAAGTGCGTTGATATGAGAAACACAAAGTTATTTGGGTTGAAAAGTCATAATTGCCATGTTCTCATGGAACAATTACTTCCAACGACATTTGCAACATTATTAGATCGAATTTAGAATCCGGTCAATGAGTTATGCCAGTTTTTCAATGACATTTGCTCAACAATATTGAGGATTGAACACCTAGATGTTATGGAACAAAATATACCCATCATTTTATGCAAATTAGAGAGTGTATTTTCTCCTGGTTGGTTTAACCTAATGGAGCATCTCCCAGTGCACTTAGTTTATGAAGCAAAAGTGGGGGGACTAGTACAATACAAATGGATGTATCCATTTGAAAGGTACGTCTGATATAATTTGAATCATTAATTTTTAAAGATAATAAAATTCTTTTATATTGAGGAGATTTTCGAATGATTTACATTTCTCAACACTTTAAAGAATAAGGTCCGTAATAAAGCTCGTGTAGAAAGAACTATATGTGAGGCATATTTAATTAAAGAGACGTCCACATTTTGTTCATTTTATTTTATACCAAATGTTCCATCAAGAAGAACGAGAGTCCCTCGAAATGTCGATGTGGGAGATTCTTCATATACACAAATTTTCGTGTTCAATTATCCAGGCCGTGCTGCAGGAGCAATGAAAATCAGGTGGATGGATGGAAAGAGTTTGAAACTGCCAAATTATATGTCTTGTTGAATACTCTGGAGATTGAATCTTATATCGAGTAAGAATTAAAATTTAAATGAATATATTTACAAGTTTATTCTTAGTTCATATTAAATGATTGATATATCATTTAAATTTTTCAGCATGTACACCAATCTATTGTGTCAGCTATATTCAAATATCACAAACGTATAAATAGACAAAGAAATCAAGAAACATTTTCCTAAGTGATTCCATCATCAAGTATGTTTCTATTCATATTAGATTATTTTCTAATTGAATTTTAAAAATACATTAAGTGATTCAAATATTTTCTCAGGTTAATTCGAATACTCAAGTTGTTACAGATCCATTAATTCAGAATATAGGATGGGGACCAACTCCAAACATGCGGTATTAGCCAATGTATTTTGTTAACGAATATAAATTTCATACCGTTAAATGGAGTACTAGTAGATCTACCGAAAATTTCGGTGTTTGCGTGCCCGAGACAGGGGTTGGATTCTCAAAGACCTATTATTACGGAAAAATTTTAGATATTATTGAATTGGAATATGCAGGCCTACCAATCAAAATGGTAGTTATGTTCAAATGTGAATGGTACGATCCAAGTCCTAGGGGAACCAAAATCCACGAAAAGTATGGTATTATCGAGGTTTGATCTTCAAGAAGGAATAAAAAAATATGATCCTTTCATTTTTGCTCAACAAGCTGAACAAGTGTATTACGTGTCGTACCCCAGCACTTGCCATGATAAACGTGATTAGGTGGTTGTTATTAAAACAAAGACACGACTTACAATAACGGCTCTCGAGGCTAATATGGAAGAACCTTTTTCAAGAGAATGAAATACTAGAACTCCCACAAATTGATCAAAATGATGACCTTAGAGATAGTTTATAAGATTTAGATGGGATGGTCGAGGAAGTAGATGTTTCAAATATTATTCAGGAAGAAGAAAATGATGATGCAGAGGAAGAATTTATATTAGAAGACGACGAAGAAGAGTTATTGTCTGATGACATAGATAGTGATGAATTTGTAAAAGAATATTGATATATTTATGAATACATGTGAATTTAAATAAATATATTATGATATAATATCTTTTATATTTTTTAATATATGTGACTTTGTACGTTTTATCGTGTTTTTATGTTTCATGTAATTTAAAAAACAAATGTCAGGACATTCATCTCCCGAGCCAAGCAGGGGTAGGGGTAGTAGGGGTAGAAGAAGACGTCGATCTTATAGGGAAACACCTTCCCCAGATTCTAGTAGTGTTGGTTCACAGTCTTCTCCTTCTGTCTCCACACATGTTATTCCGTCTACTCCTTTATATCCTCAACCATCGCACCCATATGCTTTCGTTCCCATGCCTCAGTTCCAAAAACCATTCTCCTCTATGTCATATCATATAGGTTATACTATAGTCTCACCCACATCCCACCCACCTGAGACTACACCATATTCCGTCCCTTATCATGGGTCTACTTTTCATCCCATAAGAAATTCATATCCATACTCATTTATGCCGACACCACATGCACATCCTTCGACATCTTTTCCTGCGCAGAATGTTGACCCGACTCCATCTGAGCAAATTATTACCGACCGAGCTGATCACCGAGTAAAGTTATCCTGCAATCAGAACTGTGATCAGTGAGTATCTTATATATATTATTTTTAATTAATTGTTTGTGATTGTTTTACATATAAATGCAATTTCTTACATGATAAATATTAGTTTTACCGTTTTTTCCCTGAGGTTGGCCTACCAGGTGTACAGTCCAAGATTTGGAAAAGACGGTATACTGAAGCTTGGCTTCATTGGGATGACGTGCCTGAATTAACACGACGAATATAGGTAGACGAATTTAGCGTAAATTTAATTGCAATTCTTAATTATAGAAAGTTTCAATTTAAAATTGTATACAAATTTATTCATTTTTAATTTCTTGTAAAAGGAGTTTAAGTGGCAACCCGATGAGAGTGATCGTATATGGATCACTTAGAACATATCTAGTCGGAGAAGTTTTAGAAATAATTTGAACAAAATTAAAGGAGGTGCAGATTAAGGGGAGTGGATGGATCTGATGGTGCAGCAAGCATTACAGGCCAAGTGGGATGAAGATGAATACAAGAAGAGAATAAAACAAAACAAAAAGAATCGCGCATTCGAGACTGGGGGGTTAGTCCACACAGGTGGATCCATTCCTTTCACAGAGAGCCAAAGAAGGATGATAATTAGTTTTTCTACTAATTAAATGTAAATTTTATAATGGTTTATATTATTTTTTATTTATTTCATATATTTGTCATGCAAGCAAAGGAATTAGACTGTGAGCCATTGAATTTGAGATTTTTAGGAGAACCCACACTCGAAAGAATGATCAAGGACAAGAAGTATGAGTTGATAATAGATCAAAGACCGTCGCGATAATTGTATTTTGTACAATTTAATTAACATTACAATTTAATGATTTTTTTTATTAATTGACAACTTCAATATTTTAATTTATATAGGAGACGTTCGAGAGATTAAGTGTAGAGGCATCTTCAGTATCAGCTATCGGTAGTGAGTTGTCCTCTCCACCTACAATCAACGAACGTCAGATTTTTTATCAAGCTGTCTCTGGTAGGAACAAGAAAAGTCGTGTCTACGATCTCGGCTCTCAAGGTAGGCAATCCTTTCTGGTTGGATCCGATAGCAGTTCTAGTGGTTCATATGGTTTGTCATCGGAATTAGAACAAATGAGACTGAGGGTCACCTAGATGAACGAGGAGTTACATTCCACTCAAACCAAGGTCGTCGAGGTGGAAAATCAGCTGCAATCCACCGAGTCTCGGATGAACGCAAAGTTGCATTCTGCTCGGACCGAGATGACAGAGGTGAGAAATGAGAATGTGCAGCTGCGTTAGTGGCAGCAACAGATGATGGCGTGACAAGAGTAGATGAATAGACAAATGATGGCGTTACAACAACCTGGCTCGTCTTATCAGGAACTTCGACCGTCGATTCAACCAGGACTGATTAATCAGTTTTTTGATGATGAGGAACAAAATGATGATGATTGTAATAATGATGATTGTAACTGAATATTTATGAATTAATCAGTTTGACTTACAAATTCAGTTTTGTTATTTTAATTATTAATATGAATTTTGGTTTTTTTAAAATAATATATTTTTAATTTATAATAATTAATTAAAATAAATTTTTAATTATATCATTAATTTAATTTATATAAAAATTTTATTTTAAATAAATATAAAATATAAAAAAATTGAATAATAATTAAATATGAATTTTTTTATAAATAAATTTTTATTTATTGTAAATTTTTATAATTTTATTTTTAATTTACGTTAAAAAAATTATTTTTATTTTATCTTTTAAAATTATTATAGAAAATAATTTAAAACTTTTGTTTTTTTAACATTTTAAAATTTTTTCTTTATATAAATTATTAATAATTTTAAATTTTTATTTACGTTTAATTTTTTTTTTAATTTTATAATTGATCAGCAACGGGTAGCAATTTATTTTTTTTCAAAAAAAAAGCTGATCAACGACAGGAAGAAAGCCCGTTGCTGATCAACGACGGGTGTGAGTCCGTCACTGATCAGTGACGGGTCGGGTCTATTGTTGAACAGCGACGGGTGTGAGGTCGTCACTGAACAGCAACGGGTGTGAGGCCTGTTGCTAATCAGCGAAGGGTACATTACCCGTCACTGAATCCGTCACAAAACGCCCCCTGTCGCTATATTATGTCGCTAAATTTTAGCAACGCCAACTTTAGTGACTGGTAGGCCCCCGTCGCTAAAAAATTTAGCGACGAATTTTAATGTTTTAGCGGCGAAAATTTATGTCGCTAAAACTCTGATTTTTTATAGTGATTCAACTAAATTAATATATGTTCACAATCTAAACTTCTTTTTCTCTTTTCTAGCATCTCGGAGACGTCAAGAGACACTCTCTTACATCTCGATCGAGATATTTTCTCGCATACAAAAATTTATTATTATATCTTGACAATAATAGTGTAAATTTAGCATATAATAATGATGTGTTAAAACTCAACTCCATTATGCAATTTTTATTAGAAAAAATTATTTTTAAAAAAAATTCATGAAATGACTCCTTATTTTTTATACATGTACATATTATCAAAATCATTTCTAAACTCTCTTATGCGTCAGGCTCTTTATTTTTTGTGTTGATCATCATTTGACCTCTTTGTATAATAGTTGTACATCGCTAGTTTTTGAAATTTATTCTTTTTTCAGTGTTTAGTTTTACTTTCGTTGTTTACAAGTTTTGTTTCATTATTTATTTAATTGTGAGAGTCGAGGTCTACTCTGGTAATCTGTAAATTTTTTGCGATATTTGTTTAATGTAATTCTTATTTATAGAAAAAAATTAATTATTTAAGGTGAGAAACTAATAATAAATAATTCAATATATCAAACTAATTTATTATAATTATTAAATTTATAATATAAATATATTTTTAAATAAATAGTAATTTGATGTAATAATCTAAACTATTTTAATACCGCATTTTAGATTATTATTTTATTAATTATCATAATCATAAGTTATTTTAGTAAATTTCAATCAAATAATTAATAATATTATTTTCATAAATAATTTTATTTTTATTTTACAAATAAATATTTTAAATAAAATAAAAAACTCAAAAAATTCCCCCCACCCAAATCCCCAAATTCCCGCGAACTTTCCCAAATCCCCCCTCTTTTCCCTTTGAAAACACACTTATATATACACACAAAAATGCACATGTCACTACAAGAATTTTGACTTTTAGTGAAGGCCAGAACCGTCACTAAAAACATAAAAACTTGTCACTAAAAGTTTTAGTGGCCGCCGAATTGGCCTCCACAAGCTGTCACTAAAAGGACTGTCACAAATAATATTAGTGGCAACTATTGGCTGGCCGTCACTAAAAATACCCTTTAGTGGCCACCGAGTGTGACGGTCATAAAAATTTTTTTAGTGACAACCACAGTCCTCTGCCACTAATGTCATTTTTTGTGACGATCATGGCTGTCACAAGTAATCACTCTTCAATGACGGCCACTAGTGACTGTCACTGTTAATTTTCTTTTGTGAGGGCCACTGCTGTCACAAGTAATGAATTTTTTGTGACAGCTTTACTGGTTGTCACAAATAATAAGATTTTAGTGATAGTTTTGGCCGCTACAAAATGAACATTTAGTGACCACATTATATTGGTTGCGACAAAAAGTGTTTGACGGATACTTTTAGTGAGAGTCATGGCTGCCACAAAAGAAGATATTTTTAGTGACTATTTTTTGTTAACCGCCACAAAAAGTGATTTTTAAAAAATTTTCCTCCAACCAACTGCTTGTTTTTCTATATTTTAAACTATTAATTTAATGCATTGCATCCAAAATAAATATCATTCTAATCAACAAAAAACTTCATAACACTAATTTAAAACTTGATGACAATTAAACCAACTCCAGTCAATTAATAATTAACTAGCACTTTACATTTACATTGTCATAAAAAAAGACATCTAACAATTACATTCACATTGTTATAAAAAAAAGACATCTAGCACTTTACATTTACATTTAAGTATATATCTAGTCAAGCAATTAAGTCTAGTCAATTGTTATTTCTAATTTTTCATACCCTAACATCTTCCATAAAAGCTTCAAAAATTAATTGTCTTTCTTTGACTTGGTCCAATTCTGTCGACAATGCTTCATTTTTCAAACCATTATTATATTGTCGCATTTGTTCTAGTTCTGTAATGAGCTCATGACGAGATGAAATCTTTCCAAGGACAGAAGAATTTCTCGTGTCACCTTGAACATTTCTCAAGCAGACAGTTCGTGTCCTAATATTTCAGCCTGTATTAAATAGACAAGTTAATCAACAAAAAAAAAAAATTGTTATTGAGAAAGATATATAAATGACTTAAATTATACTTGTTCAGCTCTAACTCGAGCAAAACTTCTAGTACCTGTAGTTTTAGTCATTGTTTGCTTTGATATTGGTGACTTTGCCATTTTCTGAATTATACATTTGTGTCACCTATCCATTTAAAGGGAAATGGGTTAAATAACAATATAATTCAAATGGATGGTATTGAACATATAACCACAAAAATATGTATTGTTGCATTGCACACAAGAACATCGAATTTTTCCATCTATGTGTGGGTTTCTGAACGTGAATTCAAAGAAATCATTAACTCCAACCGCACCGGGAGATCAAGGCTGAATATGTTGTGTTTTTTATATTATTGTTGACCCCTACTTCAGAGGCTTGGATTAAACTACAAAGCTAGTGGAATCCAACCCTTTATGCTGGATTTTGTATAAATCAGCAATAAATCTACTATTGTCATTGATTGCTGCACAATGTTTTGGCGTGTTATAGTTCCTTTTTTCAACGATAAATGTGTTATGACTGAATCATTAGAACCAAGCTATTTTCCCAATGTTTCTTTTCAACTTCCTGTGGATGGAAAACCTTCCCTGTTTCAAGCAAACAGAAAAAGACATAAACTGCGGGCTCAGGATTTTGTAATACAAATATAACCCTTAGATTTATTAAGGATTCCAAACCCTGTCATAGCTTAAATAACTACTGGCTTTAGTTTCCACTGGCCATGACAATGATAAATCTGGTTTTGTAGAAAGCCAACCAACCTTAAACATATTGATGGCCTTATTTTTCCCAAGTTAACAAATAGACTGTTTTAGAATTAAGAAAAAAAAGAAGTTAACAGCAGCATAATAATAAATGGAGGTTAATCAAATATAAAATTCAAACAAACATAAAATAGCAAAGAGTAAACCTGCTCTGGTGTACAGTGCCCATCTATCCTTATCCGTCTCTGTATCAGAAGCAGATTCTTTAATTGCTGGTTTCAAATAATTAGATGTATGAACACAGCATTCTCCATAGAATTTGTTTCCTCTTGATGGATTCACTAGAACATGATTAACTATGTTGATATACCAGTGCCAATAAATGAAACTACTCATGCTCATAAATGAACCTATCTTACCATTCACATCTGCTGGGCGGATATTGTGTAAATCACTTAAGGATGGACCATCAATTAGCCCATATGAGCGAGGCCACAAATGTTCCCCTGAACAAAGGAAAAACATGATTACTTCCCGGAGCTGTTACATGGAGGGCACAAGATTATCAGTAATAAATTACAAAATCATATTGAGAGAAATACTGCACAGGTGTCCATTCTCATGGCAGAAAAAAGACACAAGAGAGGCATACAATCATCCTCTGACGGCATGGCAAAGAGAGTAAGTCAATAATAATAATAATTAACTCGTTAAACTAATGTATATGAAGAGAACGGACAGCAAGTAGACAACCATGACAGGAGAATAAATACTGATCGGGGATGTGGAGCCAAAGCATTCAAAAATTAAAGCAATAATATCTTGTCAGATAGTCGGTTTGTATATCCAAATCTCAATGGCATGAAATGATCCCATTTTCTCCACTTCAGTGGCATTTGAATGACACCAGTTTGGACTTGGAAAGCATTTTATTTTCTTGTTAAATGTGCAACCATCATGTTAGGGTGCTTTTCCTTCTCAAGCATCAATGTTTCATATTTGTTCAAGCATCAAGAGATGACACAACATCTCAAAAAAACGATATGAAGCTTCTAACTGAGCAGACGTTGTTTCTTTGTGCTTGAGAAACCACTTTCCCTGTACCTGAAACTTGGATTTATATAAATGGTATTATTGTTTAATTATCACAAGAATCAAATTTAATTTAAACTGGTCGCTGGATTATAAATTTCAACACTATAGATAAGAAAACAGCAAGTCACTAGATTATAAAATTAAGAATATTTGGTTTTGATAATTGACAATAGATTTGGTCAGGCACTCGGAATCATCCTATATATATATATATATATATATATAGGATTATTTGTAGACTTCTCTGATTAGGTCACAGTGCATTAAGTAAATACTAGAACATTGTAGACTTTATTTTTCTATTATTTCCGTCAGGCGGCCATCTTCTGCTCTATCAACACTAAGCGTAGACCAAACCAAAGGCAATTCAAATCAACCATCAGAAGAAGAAGAAAAACCGAATAAAATCCTCACGACCTTGTACATCTCCAAGCCAAAACCTAAAGCAAAATTTATTCTTTAAGCACCAAAAACAAAATCTGTTCTCTACTGTAACAAAATCAGAGATAAACCGCAAGAATCTTACTTAAATTATTTAAAACTCAACAGAACTCCCCAAATTCAAAAGCCAGAAAAACTATGCTGAAACCAGACAAAGCCAAATCCAGGAACCAAAGAAAGTAGAAATTTGAGAATCTTACAACGAATGCGACGGCGGCAGCAACAGTGTTGAGGCAACAAGGAGGCTGCGACGGAGCTGAAGCTGGAGCCGGAGAAGGAGATGGAGGCAAGATGTTGCAGCGAAGGAGACGGAGAAGGAGACAAAGCCGGAGAAAGAGAAAGAGAAGGAGATGCTGCACACGGCAGTCAGGCGGCGGAGGCGATGGGGAATGAGGCGGGAGAGAAGGAGACAGAGGGAGATGAAGGGTAATGGAGGCGGGAGAGATGAGTGAGGGAGATGATGGAATAACAAAAAAGATATTTTGTTTATTTTTAAAGTTTTATAAATAATTTTAAAATTTTATTTTTTAACTTTGTTTATATTTTGAAAAAAAATAAACAAATATCTTTTTCTGTTTTTTGAAAATTTTAGATATTTTTTAAACTTTTGTTTATATTTTAAAGGAAAAATAAATAAATAAAATACTTTTTTTTGTAAATTTTTTAGTAGTAAAAAATATATTTTTAAGAATATTGGAAGAAGAATGAAATAAAAGTATATTGAAATAAAAATATATTTTATTTTTAATTATTAATTATATTTTATATTTTATGTAATATTTTATATTTAAATATTATTGTATTTTTATGTATCAATAATTTATTTTTAGTGACCGTCAAAGTTAGCAGTCACAAATAAATGTATCGAAGGTATACTTTTAGTGACCGCCAACGGTGGCCCTCACCAATAATGCATTTTTAGTGGCCACAAATAGATGTCGCCACAAATAAACCAAATACTCCACCTTTAGTGGCCGCCACTTGTAGCCGTCATTAATAATGCGCTTTTTGTGGCCGCCCAAGTTGGCTGTCACAAATAAGCATAAACATGTTGCATACAAGCGGGCCGCCATGTACTTCACCTTTAGTGGTCACCACGCATACCCGTCACTAATAACGTTCTTTTAGTGGCTGCCCATACCAACCTTCACAAATAAGTTTGTTTGATTATTTTTTACGAATAATCCACTTTTAGTGGCCGCCACAGATGGCCATCACAAATAATGCACTTTTGGTGGCCGCCATTGGTGGCAGTCACAAATAAGCTTGTTTGAACGACTTCCTCCCCAAACTTTTAGTGGCCGCCATAGATGGACGTCACAAATAATGCACCTTTAGTGGCCATCATTGACAGCTATCACAAATAAGCTTGTTTGAGTGACTTCATCCCCAAGCTTTTAGTGGCTGCCATGGTATGTTGTCACAAATACTCTACCTTTAGTGACCGCCACACATGCTCGTCACAAATAATAAACCTTTAGTGACTGCCAATGGCGACCGTCACAAATAAGCTTGTTGGAGTGACTTCTCTCCCCAAGCTTTTAGTGGCCACCATGGTAGGCTGTCACAAATATTTCACCTTTAGTGATCGCCACACATGCCTATCACAAATAATGAACCTTTAGTGGCCGTCATTAACGGCCATCACAAATAAGCGTAACATCCTCCATCTTTTAGTGGCCACCATGCTTGGTTGTCACAAATATTCCACCTTTAGTGGCTGCCACACATTCCCGTCATAAATAATGAACCTTTAGTGACCAGCATTGGCGGTCGTCACTAATAATGAGCTCTTTAGTGGCTAATTTTGTTGGCCGCCACTAAACATGTCTTTTTAGTGACAAAAAGTTTATGGCCGCCACTAATAGTTGTATTTGTGACAAATATCTTTTAGCCGTCACTAAAAATGGCCACTAAAAATTACTTTTCTTGTAGTGTGTATTTGTGTTTGTGTGTATATATATATATATATATCTATGTGTGTGCATGTATTCAAGGGAGAGAAAAAGAGAAAGAGATGGATGCAATGAGAGAGAAAGAGAGATCGAGCAGATGGTGGATGCACTGTGGATGTAGGGAGTAAAAGGGAAGAAATGTGGTTATGAAGGATAAAATAAGATTTTTGAAAGATGTTAGTGAATTTTAACAAGAGTGGTTGTGAAAAACAGTAGTGCAGGCTGTGAATATTTCTTTAGTGACAATGGAAAGTCTTTTAAATATAGAGACATTTTAATTATTTTTTAATATTTAATTAAAGTTAATTAACAATAAAATAAAAATTATAATATGAAGGTAAACCTCAGAGATATTAATTATATTTTCTTAAACGTTGAAAATAATTCTTTCAATAATCTCTTGAAAACTCGAGTCTCAAGACTAACGAGTGAAATATACTCTTTATATAATTATATTCTTTTTTGTTATATTAATGGAGCAATTAATGTCAACGATGGTGCGAATAACAGAATGCTGCAACGCCAACATGATGCTGCCATCTCTTAATTTAATCACCTCCCCTCTTTAAATTAAATACTCTTAAATCCCTCACTCTCTCTCTCACTCACTCAGCTTTACTGTCAATTAATGGTTACAAAGTTTCGAATTTGGGGTGCGCGGGATATCATTGGGATGGTTACCAGTGTTTTTAGTCTTCTTTATTTTTTAAAATATTTTTCTTTTGGTGGACATGAAGACTTATCTTTAAAGCTGATAAAGATATCTTAAGTTAACAACTCATAATATTTAATATTCAAATTTTAATGAATGATTACACGAGACATAATCAAATTTTGATAAAAATTCTAAATTACTTGGGTGCCAAATAATATCCACATGCCATGTTGCTGTTTCGTCTGTATAGTAGCAGTATGTCCTCATTAATTGTAGCATTTTTTGGGTTGTCGAGCCCCTTCTCTCTCTCTCTCTCTCTGAGAGTAACAAATCTACAATGCCAGGTTAGTACTTGTCAAGATCAGACCCACTGGCAAGCATTAAAAGCCCAAGCTTAAACAGAACAAACGCTTTTGGTTCATTCTCTGTAAAACCCTAGCCGGCTAGCCCACCCCACCCTATATTCTCTACTCATCCTTTCCTCGTTCCAATCATCTCTTCCTCTTCTTCATCTCCTTCTTCTTTTTCCTTCTAGACCCGCCCATTCTCGCCCATCCCATGAAACAGACGTTTCACTTTACGTATAAAGTGTTGGCTAAAATGGCATTTCACTTTCAAGGGTTTCCATTATGTAGTGGAAAGCTGTAGGGCTCATCAGAACTGCCCTTTTGCCTCTGCAACAATCTCCTTTGTTACTACGTCCAGATTTAACAAAGTCCCTTTTCTAGTTATGTATCCTTCTTGTCATCTTCTGATGGTTTTTCAAACTGGGCGCTGTAATGCGAACAAAAACGCTGCTAGGGCGATTGTTGGTTTCTCAGCTAGCTGCCTCATTTTCCATGGAATGGAAACAAATGGGTTGGATTAATTAATTGGGGTTTGGTTAATAAGGATCCAAAAATGGATGTACCTAACACTTGATGACATTTGTGTTGTCTATCTTATGTATCATTAATAATTTACATAGCTTCATAACCTGGTCGCTTTTGTCTGCAGCCCTAATGCCAATCATATGTTCTAAACCTTTCACTCATAATATTTATATATAGTTTTATAAATACACGTACAGTTTCTCGTATATACAACTACGTACCACCAAGCATGTATATATAATTTGACTTCATTTTTTCATTTTTTGGGTGCTCTTTTATTCCTCATAGTTGATAATTTCTAAGGAAAAAGCCAATTTTCCAAATATTTTTGGCTTCTGGCCTGTTCAAGAGAGAAGGAAAAAAGAAATGAAATTCCCAGACAGGACGTACAGAGACAAGAAAAGTAATCGGGCAGAGTTAATAATTTAGTGATCTGACTACCAAATACTGTTCTGAAAAAATGTTTTTAAATTAATGAATAAAAAATAATATGGAGTCAGCCCAATGTGGTTCAAAATCATGGAAAGCTCAGTTAGAAAATACAGGAATGTTTAAAAAATAAAAAATAAAACACTTGAGAATGAAGCACATCACATTGAACATTAATGGTTACTTATATAATATATTATTTGCTGTATGGTATTTGCGAGTTAGAGATAAGAGGTAAATTTACACAATACGAGAATTTTGAATTTTAGCAATAAGCTTTTCGGCCATAAAATTTACTAACAAACACTTTAATGATGGATAGGTTCAGTCGCTAAACTAATTTAACGACAAATTTTAAAAATTTAATAAAAAAATATATTCATCGCTAAAACTCAAATTTCTGGACTCCTTGTAAATTAAGACAACAGTGGTCATAAAATAACAAAAAAGAAGGGGACAAGTTTAAGACAAGATAGAATATTTTATACATATATATATTTAGTTTATTCAATAAAAAATGTAACAAAAAATTTCACTATTATTTAAACCCTCTAATTTGTACCTGCAATTGCATATGTAAAATAAAAAATTTAATGTCACAGATGCATATACTCCAAGGCTGTCTCTGGTGTTTATGGAATCAAAGTTGTTACTATTTGTCAACATCTTAGATGATGATCACTTAGAAAGTTTTGCTGGCTTTTTACTTCGTTTCTAAAGGTTGGTGCTCCTGTTTTCTATTCTTTTGGTGTAACGGTGGAGAAGGAAATCCACAAGTTCACCTCAGAAGAAACTGAAGACAACTTTTTACCCAATTTTCTCTCTCTCTTTCTTGGGAAACAAACAAACCATCCTGGTGTATCCACCATGCAAATCAAGCTTGTAAAGCCTTACACCTAACCTAATCTGATGTTTCAAGCTCAGAGAGCCTTCAGGTAATTTGTCTCATTCCACCCCCCAATTATCTCTTCCACATCTCACATCAAATCAGAAAAGCAAATGCTTAAAACCATTCACAGTCTTTGCTCGTCCTCTTCCAAATGGTCTTTTCAAGTCACATTACTTTAATGTTTGAGCCACTTTTCATAACCTTTAAGACTTATGTGATTTATGTCTCGTGGAGTTCCTTCAATGGTCAACAAAGAGTGATTGGGAGATTGAGTTCTTATATTTGAATTCATTTTTGAATATTTACAGTAGATTAGATTTAAATTTATTTTTTTTTGTAAAAAATGTGAAATCAAGCCATAGAGACCCTACAATGAAGGGCATCCCAAGACTTATGTGATTTATCTGTTTTTTTTTTTCAAAAACCCTATTAAGTCAAAAGCCCCCCTCAGTGCTTCTTACTTCTGGTATTTTGAATTTTCATGAGTTATTTTTATTTTAACAAAAATTAAAGTCTCGTTTGAGCTATATATATACTTAAGAAATGGGTTTTTGAAAAATAGCAAATATAGGAACTTCAAACACTAAAAGTCAATGGCAGAAAATTTGTTTAAAAATAACCCCAACCAAGAAAGGGTTTATATGAAAGCAAACTTTATTTTTATATTATAATTAACAGTTGTTTAGAACACACTTTCAACTATTAATTTTGGAAATTTGTTCTCAGCGAGAAAGATTAGAAACTTTTTATATTTTCTGAAGTGTTCGTACTTGATTTTAAAATAAAAAATAAATTTTCAAACTTCTCTCTCTCTCTCTCTCTCTCTCTCTCTCTCTCTCTCTGTGAATCAGTTGGTCTTTGATTAGGAACGAAGAGACGGACAAGAAATAAGACTCATTTTACAGTGGAGATCACATAATCTCGATGATAACAAAGAGAGAATTAAAGAAGCAGGAAAGAGCTAGAGAGAGACTAGTAGCCCATTAACAGTCAATACCAGTTAGTACATTAAACCTAGGTAACTACGTTTTTCCCCAGAAAATACGCAGGAAAAATGAAAAGAAAACAGGGACCAGAGAGAGTTTTCCTTTCAACAGTACAGAGCCTCCCAGATCTCCATGAACACTTCAATGATAACCCTATGATGGTGAAACGAGTTCAGCGACAAAAAAGTCTGCAACAGATTCTCCAAATCTCTGGCCCCGAAAATCTGCTTCTCCACAATCATCTCCACCATCGATGTCCTGAAATCGTTCTTTGGATCGCTCGAACGCTTCACTACCGCGAAGCTTTCCTTTACTTTCCCACCGGTTTCTGTGGCCTCCTTCTTTCTCCGGCGCCGGGGCTTGTGTCGCTTGAAAGAGTCGGATGAGTCGGAGGAGAGAGACCTGGAAGAGAAGAGCGTCGTCTCGTCGTCGTCGTCGCTGTCGAACCAGTCGTAGTAATCGTCGAAAGACTCGAACTTACATCTCTTCATCGTCTTCTTTCTGGCCTTTCTTCGCTCTTTCATCTTCGGCTCCTTCGGGGAAAAGGGTGTCGCCGGAGGGCACTTCCGGCCGTCGCCGTTGAGAAGTGAGCTCCGGTCCGAGACTTTCCTGCGGGGAAATAGCTCCGACTCGGCTGTTTCCCGGAATTTTGGCCGGCAAATGGTTGGAAATGGGCGCGGCTTGGGAGAGAAAAGCTCGATCAGCTGGTAGTGCTGCCGATTATGGGGGGCGAGATCGGGCCTCTCGATTATATCTGACATCTCTCGAGACTTGCAGGAGCGGAAAGATGATCGGAACATTCGAGAGATTCGGAGTTTCAGTCGACTCTGATGATTCTCCATCGCTGAGAGAGGTAGAGAAACTCTCACAGAAAGAGAGAGAAAGGGATTATGTTTGAACCGGAAGGTGGCGGACTGAGAATTACACCTCTATATATATATATATAATTTATTATTGGAATTTAAAATAATCTGAGTTTCTGAATTTCAACTTCCTACCGGTCCCAGTTGGAAAATTTCAACTTCATCTATAAACGCAGTCCACGCGCCACTACTCGTGTGGGACGCACGTTCCATTTCTAATGACTCACCCATGCTAGTACTAGTTAAAATGACCCAATTATGTAATTTTTTTCACCAGTACTATTGATTATTATTTATAGAGCATAAAAATTTATCATCTAAATAGCATTTTTTTTCATGAAAACCACTAGAGCCATATCAACTTGAGTTCTTGAAGCATATCGCTACATCTGATCCAAAATTAATTAAAAAATTTGAAACACAAAAGAGTTAATTATGACATCCACCTTTGATTTAAATGATACATTTGCTTTTTAAAATATTTTCAATTGAAATAGAATCGAGTGCGTGTAGATGCTAATCAAATTAAAACTATGCCCCTAGGTCTAAGTTTTTTTTTTCTTTAGTAGTTATTCATATGTAATTTGATTCTTTCAATTTGATACCGCAAACACCTCGATTTAGATAGTGCATAATAGACATAGTTTGATATCATACACAATTCAATTTGAAATCGAATTAAATTAGAAAACGAGGCAAAATCCAAAGTAACCTTAAAAAGAGAAGAACCCTGAATCTATCTAAATCAGACTTCTTGATTCAGTTTAAGTTCTCAGCTTGCGCCATTATGATCTAAACAAACCCACAAATAACTAACGTTTACCAAGTTAAAGATGACTAAGAAGTTAAAACTCAAACTTTTTGTTTTGACAAGGTGATGAGGCGTAAGTTTTTATATATAAACCCGTTTACTATATTTTGTGTTTGAACTTTTACTTAGATGAGAAAAAAAAAAAAAAAGAAGGGAGAGGAAGACAACAAATGAGGGTGGGTGAGAAGATGCAGGCTTTGGGCAGAAGAGTTGACGTTGGGGGTAAGAAAGGAACGAAATGGATGATGAGATTGAGTTGTCAATTTGCCATTTAGAAATAACGCACTGCCACTCTAGTGTATATATGTTCCACCCAATTCTGACCAACACTTGGGATTTTATCTACACATTCCCATGCATTCATCAAAGGTACGTAGGGACCAGCCCCTGGTGTTACACGTAAACAACCTAGCTAGCTACATATGCCCGTGACATGGCTACCCATTTAAATTCAAACCCTCAAACAATATTTTACTTATATTTATATCTTTAAAAATAAATAAATAAATAAATAAGCTTTAGTGTGCCCTCAAAATTCAAGAAACAAGATTGATGGTGGTTTGAAATTTGGAGTTGATTACCATCAAATTCGTTATGGGTCGAATGTGTTCGATAGTGATTCTCAATCCCAAGAGTGTGACTCAATCTCTGATATAATCTCCGACAATCAAGTTATTAAATTTAGGTGCACGAGATAGAACTTAACAATTAATACATAATGATTCATAATAAATGATATATACATCTCTTGAAATTTATATTTTTATATAGAATTTTAATTTATTAAGCATGTTGTTTAGTTTATACTAAGTAAGGTTGATGTAATAATTCAAATATAATGACTATGCGAGGGCCCACATATTTAATTCTTTCAACACAACAATTTAATAAGATGAATCTCATATTATTATATTTGAGTTACTACATCAATATCATTTAATATAAACTAAATAACGTTATTTAGAAGATTAAAATATTCTTTGTATAAGTGTATTGTGAGATAAATAAAAGTTATGATTGTGCCATACAAATGGTGAAATCGCAACTCACAAACAAAATAAAAATGCACACGAAGAAGGGGTTGCATTGCTCGAAGCAAAAGTGTGGGGGAAATTTGATAGTCTAAAGTAGAAGCCATTAATTTTGAAATGAATATTGCTTGGATTTGCGAATAAGGATTTGAGATGTGGATACAATTTTGGATATAATTAAGACCATATAATAATATAATTAAAGTTACACAGTAATGGGTGGGTTGCATAATTAAAAAAATATTAATAGGTGGTTTAATTTGAATTAAAGTTGGGTTTCCCTTTCACACACACAGTCTAGTCTAGTGCATTTAAATGCGCCCTAATAGTGGGGCTGGCTTTGTTCATGATCTGCTTTCTGCACCAATATTATATGCCCAGGAATATTACCCATTACATGATTTGTGGAATGATGCCCTACAGCTATATATATACGTGGACCATCAACCCTATAGCATCCTAATATGTCATTCATATATATATATATATATGAATTTTGTTGAAGATTAGTGTCTTACTTAAGTCCTAATTAAAACCCTATTTGGGCCTTCAGGTGGAAGGTGGTGGTTGAGCAATCATAATTAAGCCATTGAATGTGTGGTATCTAGAATATATATGAACATAGATAGAAGAGCATTCTCAAAATAGAAACATTAGTCAATTTATTTCCTCATCAGAACATTAACAATTGGAATTGTATTTGGGTATTTTTTAGAAGGCATATGCATATGCATTGATTAGACACAAAACATAATGTAATTGGGAGACTCTAAAAATAAAAATGTGACTTAAGACATATAATTAAATATAAATATATAATACACTAATATAAAAATATCTCACTAAATATTATTCTGAGTATCTAAATGACATTCTCGTTTTTGGGGTTACACTAATATAAAAGGATGAGCTTATTTGATCATCAATGACTACACTTCTTCACTACAACAGCTTTGGGTCTTTCTGCAAAATGATCTCTCTGCTCTTTTTAAGTTAAATTTTTTGCTAAGTCTTATTAATAACTAATTATGCACGAAAGCAAGATCTCAAAATAATTTAGAATTATTAAAATAACATACATTATTTTAATACCACCACCAAGATAGGGTTAGCAGGTACGGACGAAGCAAGCTGTGAATGTGAGCTAGTCATCACCACCACCATAGTGAGCTTGCTTTTCCATGGAGTCACTTCTGCCCATCAATCAAGCATCTCACCATGAGATTCCAATTCAGCACTGAAATTTCCAAAGCTCAGAGAGAGAGAGAGAGAGCTTTGAAAAGTGAGATTCAGACAAAGGCAATATCAGGGTAAATCATACCAAAGGTCACAAAATTTTGGTATCTTTTTCAGTTTGGTCACTAAACTTTAATTCCTTGTAAAATGATCACAAAACTTTAAAATATTTTACAATGTGGTCACTAAAATAATTTTTTGATGGTTCTTAGTCAAAATTACTGACGTGACGCTGACGTGGCGATGATGTGGCAATTGCCACGTCAGCAATTTTGACCAAAAATTGTTCAAAAATCATTTTAGTGATCATATTACAAAATATTTTAAAGTTTTGTGATCACTTTGCAAGGAATTGAAGTTTAGTGATCAAATTGAAAAAGAAGCCAAAATTTTGTGACCTTTAGTGTAATTTACCCGACAATATCATCACCTTCTCCCATGGTTCTTTCTCTCTACCAGATGAGCTCTTGTCAACCCTTCAACAGGATTCATCAATCTCATTAATTACACTTTTGTCAACATTTTCATGTCCTCTTCGAACTTTCTACTGCTTACATGACAAATTGTCCAGCAGCTTAATAATTAAAAACCAATGTACCTCTCTCTCTCTCTCTCTCTCTTTCTACTGCTTACATGACAAATTGTCCAGCAGCTTAATAATTAATTAAAAACCAATGTACCTCTCTCTCTCTCTCTCTCTCTCCCACTTCCCAAAACCACGTAAGTATACAAACATCGAAACAATATTATTTTAACTATTAGATATATGAGCAGTCAGTATGCTTATTTATGTATTAATTTCTTGATGATTGATGAATCATTTCATGGTGTTTCTCCTGTTCAAACAATTTGATTCAAGCATCGAGGAGAGGGGTATCTTAGAACATGTAGAAGGTTCCAAGAAGGTAAGGACACATAAAAAACTGCAGGGCTTGCACTTTACTTGAAATGCCCCCACCAATGGCAAAGAGACAGTTTTGGTTAGATGGGAACTCAGCTTTTTGAAGTCGAAGTTGGCTCAATGACAAGCACAAAACCGTTGCCATGACATAGATTTCCTGGCCATCACTCTGATCATTTGTATATATGGTGACCCAATATGGCTCTGAAAAATTCAAACCCATCTCTCTCTCTCTCTCTCTCTCTCTCTCTCTCTCTCGACTCTCTCACCAAACTTTTCGTGTGTCGTTGTCCTTTGCAGTGGCCGTATGCATTTTTCAGACCTTCCATGAAATTTTGGTTTGAGATTTATTAGCACAACTAGGTTTCTTTCAATTGTCACAAATTAAAAGAATAATGCTTCAAGGAGAAGACAAGGGCATTGAATCGTAAACATACACACACACACACCATAAGCCAAGATCATATGGGGCACTGTTCAGCTAATTGCTTGACTAATTATAATTAATTAGTTTATATATAAGTTTTGATGATTTGAGTACCAAAAACCACATATGATACGGCTTAAGTCTTAACCAGTGTTATGAAACTGGTGTTGGCCATGACTAATTAGTTGGATATGCATGAGTTCAATTTTTTTTTTTAAAAAAAAAAAAAGACTAAAAGACATATGGTTACAAAAGTCACAAAATTGTGAATAATTGTGGCAGGGGTTGACCCAATTTGGGGGATGGTGGGGGCATTCCCCCTGCATGGTCAGAATCACTCACCAATTTGCCCTCTCCTTCCTATAATTATCTGTCATTTTAAATAAATACTGTGGTAAGATCATAAATGGCTTTATTGTTGGAGAATGCCCAATTTAAATCATAATTATTTATGAGAGGCGAATCCGCCACTATAGCTACACTAACATGCATAGAAGATCACCTACGAACTAAAGTACTACCAGGTTAGTGGTTAGATAAATAATTAATTACAAAGTTCTGAAAATGCTTTATGAATTGTAACTTTTAGTTTGCTGTTTATTTAGACACAACTCCTAAGCCTTATTTTGAAATAATTTTAGGCAGCTTTTTATTCTATGTTTCTCTGAATATTATCTATAAATGTTTTCCATGTTTTTCACTTTACTGCTCTACCCAACATGGCTTAAGAGTAAATTCTGTTTTAAACTGATAAAGGGCCGTGATGAAAAGACCTGGAAATGGGTCCAGCCCAACTACCTAATGTTTGGGCTTTTGCTGAAATGAACCATCAAGTAAGGCCCACATCTTTATATGGGCCGAAATGTTTCAAGCTAAGCCCTAGTTGCTAATTTGTATGTATTTAGATATTCTTGGCCCATAACGGAAGGAAGTTTGTTAGCTTAGCTAGAAGAAGGATCATTCCATATGGATGACCCACCAGAATGAGCTTGTACTGATTCATGTGAATAGAAATGCACACCGGATTGTAGCCAAAATTTAAGGCCAGTGCCTATTGAAGAGTTATAAGATAATGCTGATAAATTAAAAACTAGTCCAAAGGTTCAAAAATCAGCAAATACCTTACCTAGCTTCACTTAAGCCTTGGATACCAAAATTACCCGAAAAGGGACTAACTATAGACAATAAAATAAAATTGCATCATATAAAATTAAGAAGAGAAAAACACTAATCTAACAGTTAATAACAATAATGTTCACCTCCCTAATCTCTCCCATCGGCGGCGCCGGCGCCGGCAGCAGCGGCAGCATTGTTACTGTTGGGTTCATCATCATCATCATCATCATCATCATCTCTATCTTTATCTTTATCTTTTTCAAACAGTGAGCCCATTTCTTCCAAACTCCTCCCTTTGGTTTCCGGCACAAAGAAGAAGAAAAATATGAAACCCACAACCATAACTCCCGATAGCACAAAGAACATTCCCCCAAACGAAATCTTTCTCGAAATGCTCAGGAAAGACATTGCCACCGCCCCACTCACCAGCCTGTTCACCGACACCGCCAGGCTAGACCCCTGTGCCCTCAGCCTCATGGGAAAAATCTCCGACGAGTAGACCCACGTGATGGGCCCAAGCCCAATTGAAAAGAACGACACGTCAGCGCACACCGCCACCACGCACAAGATTATGGCCCATAGGGGCTTCGAGTTGGAATGTTCCAGAAACTTCGAGCCAAGGCCCAGCCCAGCTAGAGACACGGCCATTCCTAAGGTGCCCAGTAACAGGAGAGGCCTCCTTCCGAAGTTGTCCAACATCAGTGCCGAGACCAAACAGAAGGCAGTTTTGGCAATGCCCATTATTACTGTGACGCCGACGAGCTGCTTCCGGCTGCGGATTCCGGCGTTCTTGAACACCTCCGGCGTGTAGTAGATCACGGCGTCGTTGCCGGAGGCTTGCATGAAGAAGTTCATCCCGATGGCGGAGAGCAGAATCCGGCGGGTCGCTCGGGTCGGGCGGATGAGTAGCTCCTTCCAGACCCCTTGCCCCTGAAAGTCGCCTGCCGATGAAGCCGCAGTAGCGGCTTTGATGATCTCTTCGAATCTACTAACGGCTTCTTCGTCATTTTCCGAAGTTTTCCTCAGAACCCGCTTGGCCTCGGATAACCGCCCTTTCATGACAAGCCACCGGGGAGACTCCGGCATTACCATGACTCCGGCGGCGACGGCGGCGGCCGGCAGGGCGGCCAGGCCGAGCATTAGCCTCCAGTTGATGTGCGCCGGTAAACCAGAGAGAGCAAAGTTGAAGATGTAACCCAGTAGAATCCCGATGTTGATGAAAACTTCGGGAAGGGCTGTGAGGAAGCCACGCGTCATCTTGGGCGAGACCTCGGCAGTGTAGACCGGGGCTATCATGAGGGAGTAGCCGACGCCGATGCCGGCGATTACCCTTCCGGCCAAGAGGAAAGGGAAGGATGGTGCGAGACCCATCAAGAGTGCGCCTATCAAAAAGGTGGCTGCCGCCAGGACGATGGTGTACCGGCGGCCGATCAAGTCGGAGGTCCTGCCGGAGGCCAAGGATCCGATCAATGAACAGACATTCAGCGATCCCACCAAAATCTCCACCTGGACTGATGTGATTTTCATGGTATCTCTTATGTACAACACTGCTCCACTCATCACCCCAATATCTGTACATAGCAAATTCAGAACCAGATGGTGATTGGATGGAAAGACGATGCAGGAAAAAAAAAAAAAAAATCCGATGCATGCACATCCGGAAATTACTGAAACGGGATTCGGAGATACATAAAAGAGAGTTTAGCTTGAAGGTGAGAACTCAATTTACCATAGCCCAGAAGAATTGAATTGGTGGAGGCCAAGGTTGCACAAGCCAGAGCAAATCTGTTGAGACGTGGTTTTTTGCTTTTGTCAGGAGGGGCAATGTGTTGTTGGGAAACGATTTCCGGGTCCTCCATTGGAGACCAAACAGCAGCAGCAGCAGCAGAAGAAGAAAAAGAAGAGTTTCTCTATGTTTATCTAATTTCCTCCCCCTTTTATGTGTAAGGGCTTAATCCGAATCCGCGTCTGTGGGGTTAAAGAAAGAGTAAATTTTAGGGTTTGAAATGGTATTAGAGTAAGTGGATTTGGCTTGGTTTGCGGAACATAAGGGGACAGAGTAGCTCATTCAGGAGGTTACCATGGATGAAGATAAAAAGCTCCTCAATTTTGTCTTATCCGACTCTGATACGTCTGATATATATGCCTATATATATCCTGATTTGGTATAAATTAATTTTAAAATCGGATAAATTTTCTAATTTAAATTTTTTTCAGCAATACATTTACCCTTTTTAAGTATGATATATATAACTAAAATTTACGTAGATAGCTCCACACAGCGAGATTATGACCCTATTAAGTCTATCTAAAGAGGAAGCAGCAATGACAATCTCTCTTTCTTCACTAATTAAGAGAAAAAGAAGGGAAAATTTGGTAGGATATCAATATATGAATGGAAGGGGAAATTTGGTAGGATATCAATATATGAATGACAATTGCCAAAGTAACAAATTCAAATGTACAGTTTCTTTTTATGGAAAGAAAATCCCACGTTTGTCGTGTCAAGTAGGAATTAATGGTATGTCTTGGCCAATAAAATCAATCAGTTTATTAGATATGGATCAATCAAATCCAATCCAGTGCTTAGAATCAGATAATGATGCGTTAATCATGACGAATAGGAAGGAGAAAAACAAACTTCAAATCCAATTAAGAGTTGAATTGAAAAATCCTGAATAGAGATAAACCGACTTCTACGTTAAATCCAATTCTAATCTTATCTACAGCCAATTTGGAAACCTATAAAATAAAACTGTAGAATTTAGATTTCCAATTTGGAATTCTATTTATTCTTAAACAATGGAATTAGAATTCCAATTTCATAAGAATTGATTCCAAGCAAGATGTTAAAGAACAATACTTTATTACATTTTTAATTAAAAAACACATTAAAATGAGACATTTTTGAACTTATGAATCACTGCTATGAAAAAACATTCTCTTAACAAAATCTTTTTGCGAAGTGTGAAAACTGGGAGTTTTGCCCTTTATGGGGATTATGTGCTGTGCCCACGGAACGGTGGGAAGGCCCTATGAATGGAACACTTTTGTCAAGTATTGCCTAAAGTTGGTGCATTATGCACTGGGTCTTTCACTCCGAAAGATTTCTAAGAAAACCCATTGGCTTAAATGATTGAAACTAGAGGCTGAAGTGTCATATTCAGCCTCCAAATAGGGATATACCATTTGGATGAGAAACCAAACTGTGACAAAGTGATTAAAGCTACCCCCTGAGAGAGAGAATGCAAGTCTGTGGACTCATTGTGACATGAACTACACTGGCCCTAATAGAGGTCCATTCATTTGCTAATTAACCAAAGAAAAAAGGGTTTGGGGCTAAGCTAACGCAATCTTTCTTTGCCCTCTCGTGTTAAAGAACTCTTCCCACGAGAATCCAAACTCAGGAATGGTTGAACTCCCCTTTCCATATCCTTGACAAGCTCAATCAAGCAGATTAGGATATGTTATATTTTCATAAAAAAAACAAATGGACAATCAGTTTGTGAAATATAATACTTCTTTTGAAAAGGAAACATGACTTTAATACTTCTTACAGCAAGTATATATTTTGCGTTAATAATCTCACAGCTATTCGTCTATAACGGCCACTGGCTCAATATTTTAAATCAGATTGCCATCCTACCGGATTGCCTCAAGGGAATTAACTCATTACTCGAGAAGATTATTTGAGCACTAGACCATCCTACAGATGAACTCTTGAACAACAGTGATTTGTGGCGGAGGTAATTTTCGGGACTCATCAATATCAACCATTTATTTTACTAGGCTTTGTAGTTACTCTTTAAGACGCTATTTTCATAACAATATAAGTATATATAGATGTAGATAAATTCACAAACAGAGTAAGGCGTATACAGACCAAGCGACTGGTCACATGATTCAAGTGGGTCGATCAAGAAGACATGCCAAGAAACTATTGAGGGGTTGATTCTGATTTGATCTTCCTGTACTTCTGAATTGAACTCTCAAGTTGTGCTTCCAAGTTCCTGGGTCACGGTGTTAGTTATGGCATAGCCGTGAAGTCTGACTCTGAACCACTAAAAACCCCCCAATTAAACACAAGGAGAAAAATGCAAATTGCAGGAACAGTCCAAATAAATCACAATCAGGAAACGGCAAATTTTGAAGGAAATAAATTTCTATAGCTATAAATGAAATGCCAACTCAATAACAGGACTAATGGAGGAGCTTCCTGTTTCAATGCAACCAGAAAAAAATTGTAAAAGCGTTTTTAGACCAGTCAGAGTCTATTCGGCCTTTCAGCATTAGATGATGATCAGTTTCTCACCCAGCAAAAACTCTGAATAATTTTCTTAAAAGCAGAACCAGATCAGTAGAGACAGAACATAAATTCGGTCAAGAAACTCTTTTTATGTTCAACAGTGTGCTTTCTTGAATAAGCCTATCAATTTCGATTTCGAAAATACTTCCATTGGCAAGAGAGAAATTCCAAACAGGTCACCCTTTTGAATGAAGTGAAATAATAAAGAAACAGGTTAACAAGCTCAAATTGTTTCATTACCTAGTTTCACCTTTTGTTAGTTTTACCAAAGACCCCAGATGAAGATTAATTCAATCAGAATTCCCAGTTCATTATGTGCCTACCAGCATTATCATAACTTCCTCGCAAAATTTGATTCCCATACTATCAATCAGGATTTGTAGAAGTACTCACCTTTGCTCTGCATTCCCAATATTTGAGAAGTTCCGTAAAGAACTTGCTGCCATTCAAATCCAACATGTAGATCAGGCCAATCAACAAAAGATGAGCTGCTGACCTTTTGGTATGAAATAGCCACTCAACACATAGAACCCTTTCTACTTAAAGCATTGTGGCATTGCCGTGGCATTACTAGGAAGGCGGATAGATTATCAGAACAAAGTTAAAAAAGAGAGAAACCAAGATATAGATCTGATCAAGAGGATTTGCCTAATTCAAACTAAAAGCCATTAGATTACATTCACAACTTGAATCCAAGCAAACGAAAGTATGACCAGATCTAATTTACTATATTCATGTTAAGTTAATTTACTATTTACGGACTCAAAATTCAACCCTTTTTAAATTTGAAACCCAGTTTGTCGCTCTAGAGGTGTTTCTACTTCTAAGCACCCGTTGTCAAAAGTAGGGTTTTTCTTTATGAGTACAATGTATATTCCAAGAGTAATCAATTTCAAGAACAAAACGTACAAATTATTGAAATACAATAATACAAAAGGAAAAACATTCAACAATAAGTTGGAGAAAGATTCAAAGAAACCTGCACAAACGAAGAATTGATCCAAGACATGGCCCATTCCAAAAGGGTCTCACAATCGTAGGGTTTTACAGTCAGACAATTACATCAAAGGTCGAATTTAATATATCAGAGGGATTATTGTAGAGATTGCGAAGAGAGAATTGAACAGAAGAGTCGAAAAACAACAAAAAGTTTTGCAAGAACCAGAATGTGAATGAGAATCTTACATACCATCATCAAAATTAGAGTGTCTTCGTCTAGAATGGCGTTCTCTGGATATAGAAGAAGAGCAAAAGCTGAAAAACAAATTTTACCGTCGCCTGAGAGATTCGAACTCTCGCGGGGAAACCCCATGTACTTAGCAGGCACACGCCTTAACCACTCGGCCAAAGCGACTCGTTGGAATAGTTCGGCTATAATATAGAATTTGAATGGGAAATTCGGCAGACGCGAATGGCCGCTTAAAAAGAAAACTACCAGAAAATAGGGTTATAATTGAGTTACGAGCTTTTCGTTATCTTTAGCTCAGTTAATTAAGATTCTGTCAGGTTCGAACTCATTAAGAATTTACAGTTAATTCATTTAATAAGATAAAGGTGATTCTGACAAACCAATCTCAAGCTCAAACTCGTTAGAATTTTTTTATAAATTAAAATCATTAAAACTTATCTTTACCTAACAAGAAATAGAACAAATATAATCATAAATTCTCAAAATAAGTATAATAACATTATTCAAACAAACATATAATTCTTTATCACAAAAATAAGGATAAATATTAAAATAATAATATTTATTTTATAAACCTATTTGTAAACTTATTCGCATAATTTCTTCACAAGTCAGAATGAACTTCGTATTATTTGAATCAAACTCAACTTATTTATAATAAGAGTCAAACACGAACACACTCTTACCTAATAAATTAAATATCGAGTTGCGAACTCATTTACAATCTTATCAAAAAAAATAATGGGTTTATGATAAAAGAACTTGAACGAAATTTTTTTTAATTTCGAATCAAATTGCCAATAATAATAATAATAAATAAGAGACAACCCAAAGTGCAAGGTGCAATTATAATGAAAGCGCAAGCAGGGATGTCAGGAAGCTTGCCTATTTGTACTTGAACAAAAATTACAAATCCCTGTGCACCATTAAAGTACTGGAAAATGTCTGAAGTAACATGGGAGATCCAGTTCACGGTGGTGCCAAAGAAAAGCACCCAAAACCAGAGATCCAAAGCCAGTACGGACGAAAATATTAACAGTGCCATCGTCTGATACCCTATTCAATGGCCACCCTGAAACCTCCGCCATTTTTCTCAAAAATGGAAGGGAATTGCTCGTCAGATTCCGGTTCTTGATGGCCCATGCTGTTATCCACTGCACCCGGGAAGGGACAAAATCGAAGTCCTCCCGGAGCCGCCTTCCCAGGTCCGGCATGTGGCCGCCTCCATAAAGTATGGCGATCTTGTTATGCCCTTGGTCCAGGGCTCGCCGGAGGGCCTCTGCTGCAGTTCGGTTCCTCTCGCCGATGATTTCTCCTCTATATCAGCAGTCACTAGAGTGAACCTTCATGGTGGAAATAGAATTTGGTCACCATGAGTTGAAGGGCAAAACGTTAACAATCCAAAATGATATAAAGCAATTGAAAAGGACAAACTACGAGTCAGCTAGATATTCTAAACAATCTACGAGAAGATAACATGCAGAACAGGGACATGAATAAGTTCCATTGATCTAGATAATTCTTATCCAAGATTTTCTCAGAGAGCTTCGAAAGTGTATTTAGTCTTATCTGTAAGAAAATAACAAATGATTGTGTAGAGGCGGCAGCTTTAAAATTGAGCAAAACCATTGCAAATAAACCTTGAACAAGGAAAAGACTAGAATGATACTTACTCCGATGTAAGTCTCTTTGCAAGGAAGACCTTCATAGCAGCGCCAAAATCTAGCCTGGACAGCTTCTAATTCTGGATATTTCAATGCCTGACTTCCTGCATCGGTGCAGACACTCCCGATTATGACGAGGCCAAGGAGAGGCATAGGTAGCACCCGAGAAGCCCACAAAAGCTTGGATCTCCAAGGACCAAGCTCTTCTGGAATTAGAACAGGCTGCACCACGGCCTTCGTTGATCTAAGAGTCATATCTCTCGCAAAGGTAAGGAAACTCTCACCCTTTTGCAGCTGAAAAAGAGAGAGAAAAGCAGAGGGTCTTTGACTGGAGTGTTCATAAGCCCATAACAACAGAATGATCACACATGCATGCATGTAAAGCAGTTCCCCCCCCCCCCCCCCCCCAAAAAAAAGAAAAAACAAAAACACGCACACAAAAGAACAAACCCAGAAAGAGAGGAGAAAATAAAATAAAGGCACCTTCACATTTCTCCCTATCCAGAGAGTTGTCCTTGAAAAAATAGCAGCATCAAGCAATGGGACAACCGCATATTTTTTAAATGAAGGTAGAACTTTTAAGGCTGCCTTCCTTTGTTGTTTTCACCCTATTTTTAGTTTTTAATTTTTTAAAATAATAAAAATACGTTTACTTTGTTATTTTTAAAAATGCATTTTCAAAAAAAAAAAAATTGTAAAAGAATGTTGTTTTAGTTGTTTTCAGCCAAAATAATCTCTAAGTCCAAAACATGGAAAACACAATCTATTTTCCATGTTTTGACTCTAAAAAAGAAAAGAAAAGAAATAAAAAAAAAGAAAAATTTATTCTTAAATTTTAAAAATAAAATTATATATTTATTTAAATTTTAAAAATGTAGTATATCTATATAATAATTAAAAATATAAGATAACATATAATATATTATTAAGTATATTACACATATTATGTATAATAATATTTAATATAAATTATCACTTAGATGTTAGTAATTTATTAATCAAATTTATAAATTTATTTTAATAGTAAATTTTTTATTAGAAATAGTTAATTTTATCATTTAATAATCAAATTCATTGAATAAAATATCATAAAATAATTTTTTTCAAAATTCTAAAGTAAACGCATTTTCTAATTTTTTGTTTTAAGAAACAGTTTTTTAAAATGATAAAAAGAACACGTTTTCTGTTTTCTGAAAATAGACTACCAAACATAAAAAACTGAAAATAAATTTAAAATTAAAAATTAAAAATATAAAGAGAACGCAGCCTAAGTTTCTTTAATCATGATAACCCAGTACAGAAAACTAAGGCTTTACAGGAACCTATAAGATTAGAGCATACAATCAGCTTTATACACAGAGCCTAGAGTAGAACCTGAAGTAACTTGAAGGTTTCATAGTCCAGATCAGCATGATACCAATTCTCAGCCTGGTAGTCAAGACAATCTAACTGAAAATCAAGCATAAGCAGTCTAGCCATTTGCCGCTGAACGCATCCAAGAATATTAAAGCCCTGTGAGCGTGAACGTCTGAGCTTCTTTGCAGCACTTGGATTTCGTCTTTTCTCCAAACTCTCCCTGCTAGCCACCATCTCGTACAGAACACAGTCATAAGGCTCAAGTTCTTTCTGGAGGGTAGCAAAATATCTACAGTTTGGACACAAGATCAATTTAAATCAGTAAATGCAAAGATGTATCATACAAAACATGTGAATAGGTCTAAAGCTTCCAAATGATCATTTTCTTGACAGAAGAAAATTGATCCATGAAAACCACACAGAACTAGATCTAAGTCACAAAAATCTTTCAACGAATCCAATTCAACTACACGAGAAGTTTCTTTCCCTCTCATTTTTGAATATCCATGTTCTGGTCAGAAATCCAGCTATGGAGTCCCAATCCTAGTCTTATTATTGAAGAATTATAAGCAAAGTAAGTTAGGTTTGAATATAATTCAAATTGTAATAGAATATACAAAAAAGTGCGGTAAGCAAGCTTCCTTTTCTCTAATTTCCTTTGAAGATTATGTAGATTATGTCGACCAAGGCTTTTTTTTCCTAATTTTAAGTTGTTTTAAATTTTTACTTGAGTTCATACACGGCTTGGAATCCCCAGTCTTGGGGATCCAGATCCCATTCCTTGCCATCCAAGGCCACAAAAGAGTGAACCTGGTAATTATGGCCTAAACCTCTGCCCGTGTAAACTGAGTCGTATTGATATTATACCCAAGGCAGACCCCCCTCTCCCCCAAACACACATGCTCTAATTCCAATATACATGTAGATATGCACATACAATTTGAAATTTTGAACTAAGATTAGTCAGGTCGACCACACCTCTGCCTTAATATTTGGCCCAAGCCAGCCAATCCCTCCAAATAACATCTACAATGAATAGAAGTTGAGTTGTGTATTCCTGTTCAACCAACCCAAGCAGCCCATCTTGCCCCAGTAAAATCTATTTCACTTCCCAAGATATTCATGAATACCTGAAACTATCAGATGAATGAAGGGATAAAACAATGGTCTAAACCAAAATGCCTTATCTTGAAAACCCCTGCCCAACCATCTTTTAAACTATGTAAAACCATCACAAGTTCAAAATTGAATTTTTTTTTTTTTTTTTTTTGGTTGAGTAGCATTCAACAAAAGGCAACCAAGCTATCAGCATTAAAAAGGCACCCTCACAAGGCCACCAACTATGAGAGCTTACAAAAGATAGTTCAGGAGAAACATTATCTACAACAAAGCTACTATCAGAAACAATATGGTTACTGTTGTACACAGCATCCAGCTCACAAGTGTCCAAGACTCAACCTGGGGGCTGATGGGAAGAAACTAATGATGAAATTTTTGCCCATACCACTAATTCATGTGCTGTCTGGTTTGAAGGTCTATGGAAAAAGCAAATCTGCCACTGTCTATGCTTAGTAATTAAACTTTCAATATCTTCCACCCAGCACTTCAGATCACCAAGAAGACGAGTTCGCACTGGAATGTAAATAACTAAATGCAACCCTCAAATAAGTTTCTAGGATCAAAGATTGCCACTTGAACTCAGATGCTGTAATGAGAGCTTCATGCATCATGAATACTTAATTCAGCTGCCAGCAGGGAATGGCATTGGAACTCCTTAGAACATGCCCATCCATACCATCATGACTCTAACAACAATACCTCCAAAGCATCATCTGTCAATTTGGGCAGCAGCATCAACATTTATTTTGGGCATTCAAGGTGGGGGACTGTTCCACAAGGCATTACTCACTTGAAGATTTTTTCCACTGGTAGGGCTCTCTCCATCCTCGGTATCCACCTGCAAGGCTCCTCCCAAGCAGATTTGATAGCTTCCAGTACAGTAGGACTCACCACTTCATGAGATCTTCTGGCTTTATTTCCAAAGAACCATATGCCATTAGGATGGCATAAAATAGAAAGAAGCTCTGCTTTGACCAAGAATGAGGAATGGGCTATTACCTGGCCTTAACATGAATGATAACCAACCTTGAAAATCATCGAAAACCCATCTATCTGAGATTCTGGGTAGACTCTCTAAAAGAAGAACCATGCCACAAGGCATAATGGCAATGCAAAAAAAGATGAATGGGCAGTCTCTTTTTATCTCCACATGGACAGCGTGCATCATCAGCACTCCTGACTCTTCCTGAATCTTTCAATTTTTAGCAAGTTTAACACAATATTCTACATTTTGATGCATCAAGTTACTTCTTGATGCTTCTTATTCCCTAGTTCTCAGCCCCTATAAGCTTTATAGAGCTCTAATTCTTATCCTAAGTAGGTATTCATTAGTACAAGTCAGTTCAATCAAAGTGCAAGGGTACTGCCTGTGTGGTCTTCTAATGCGTGCGTTAACCTCTAAAAAAAAGAAAAAATAAACCAGTAAATAACCAATCAATCCCACTAAGGAACTAAATGCTTCTTAGAATGGGAAAATAACAATAAAGCTTTTCCTACTGATTAGACAGTTCAAATCTTCTGTCATAAATAAGAATAAGTTTAAAGCTATAACATTTACATATTATCCATGGGTCAGGGACCCACAATTCTAATTACCAAACAACAAGAGGATAATGTGCCTTTGAAACAAATGTGATAACTCTATTGAGATTATAAGTCCCAAGTAATTAACAAAGCACCTTCAACTAACACACAGTGACAGCAAAAACGTATCCCTCATTGATATATCTAAAGTGTGTAATCTAATAAAAAACCCTCAATGGATGAGCCTGAAGAATTAAAGACAAAACAAAGAAAACCATTTAACTGAACACATAGAATTCAGTTGCTAAAGTGTTGTGCTATCAATATCCCCAAAAAAATGCTGGCATAAAATTATCAGCACTGCAACCCACGTAAAAGCCAAAAGGTAAAGATTACCATATGCATTTTACAACAGCATTATTAACAATCATTCCAAGATGTCCAAGCACAAAAATGTAAGCATTAAAAGTAGAGATTTATAGAATTGTTCTGCTGAAACTAAAAGCCATTAGATTACATTCACAACTTCAATCCAAGCAAACGAAAGTATGGCCAGATCTAATTTACTATATTCATGTTAAGTTAATTTACTATTTACGGACTCAAAATTCAACCCTTTTTAAATTTGAAACCCAGTTTGTCCCTCTAGAGGTGTTTCTACTTCTAAGCACCCATTGTCAAAAGTAGGGTTTTTCTTTATGAGTACAATCAATTTCAAGAATAAAACGTACAAATTATTGAAGTATAATAATACAGAAGGAAAAACATTCAACAATAAGTTGGAGAAAAATTCTAAGAAACCTGCACAAAGGAAGAATTGATCCAAGACATGGCCCATTCCAAAAGGGTCGTACAATTACATCAAAGGTCGAATTTAACATATCAGAGGGAATTATTTATTATTGTACAGATTGGGAAGAGAGAATTGAACAAAAGAGTCAAAAAAACAACAAAAAGTTTTGCAAATGTGAATAAGAATCATACATACCATCATCAAAATTAGAGTGTCTTCGTCTTGAATGGCATTCTCTGGATAGAAGGAGAGCAAAAAGCTGAAAAACTGATGTAACCGTCGCCTGAGAGATTCGAACTCTCGCGGGGAAACCCCATGTACTTAGCAGGCACACGCCTTAACCACTCGGCCAAAGCGACTTGTTGGAAGACTTCGGCTATAATATAGAATTTGAATGGGAAATTTTGCAGACGCGAATAGTTTTTAACTACCAGAAAATAGGGTTATAATTGAGTTTAGGAACTTTTCTTATCTTTAGCTCAGTTCATTAAAATTCTGTTAAGTTTGAGCTCATTAAGAATTTATCGAAATTAAGTTAACTCATTTAATATGATAAACATGATTCTGACCAACCAACCTCGAGCTCAAACTTGTCGGAATTTTTTTATAAATTAAAATCATTAAAATCTATCTTTACCTAATAAAAATTATAACAAATATAATCATAAATTCTTAAAATAAATATAATAATATTATTCAAACAAAGATACAATTCTTTTATCACAAAAACAAGGACGAATATAACAGTAATAATTATTATTATAATTTTACAAATTTATTTGTAAACTTAGATTGCGCCTTATAACTGGTGTCTTCTTGATGCTCCACTATGAGAGAGGAGGTAAATTAGGATTTGATAGTCCCTTGGTTTCAATTCCGTGATTAATGCAAACGTAATGACAACATTCTTAAAAATCATCAAAAATCACCAGACTGAATCTTGAGGGTAATTTATAAACTTATTTATATAATTTTTTTTTGAGTGAATTGGAATGAAGTTAATATTATTTTGATTAAACTCAACTTGTTTACAATAAAAGTAGAACACAAAAATACTCTTATAACTAAATATTGAGTTAACTCATTTACAACCCTACCCAAAAAAACACAATGGGTTTATGACAAAGAACTGGGAGGAAATTTGTGGAACTCTAAGTCAAATTGCCAATAATAATAATAATAATAAATAATAAATAATAGACAAACCAAACCCGACAATTGACGCTCCATTCACCTGCAAGGCTCAATTATAATGAAAGCGCAAGTAAGGATGTCAGAAAGCTTACCTCTTTGTACTTAACAAAAATTACGAAGATCATAGATATCTCTCCACTTGCTTGGAGTAATTAGCATTAATTATACTTTTAATTTTTAAAAAGACTAACAACTAATTTAGAATGAATTGTGATAAATATATATATATATAATGGGTTTATGATAAAAAGAATTTGGAGGAAATTCGTCCATGTTCTTTCAATAGATATCCCATAGACCATAAACTATATATACCTTCCTTGGTGTGGGGACACGTGTAACGATGTTTGATTAAACACATGCAACAAAGTTAACGTCCGACGTCAGCCGTATATATATATATATAGATATATAGCGCTGTAACTAACAAGAAGGAAAAAAGTAGAGAGAGCGAGAGAGAGAGACGGTGATCTTTTCTTGGCTCCGGTTACGTACTGTGATTAGAGTTCTACATGGAACTGATAATCAATGCGATATATGTATGCAAAATATATGGTGGATAATAATATGGCATGCAATTGCAGGGTAAAGGAAAAGGAAGAATTCGGGAAAAGGAGGAATATATAAGACTCACACGACGTGCGTTCGGTGTGGACGCCGCAGCTTCCACCTCCAGAACCACCACTGCGCCTCTTGTGGCTACCCCTCCGCCCGTCTCAGGAAATGTACTCTCTCTCTATCTCGCTCTATGCATGCTTTGCATATATTGTTCTAATAGAAAGGCTTGATCTTAGAGAAATCATTTGATTTCGGGTTAAATGACAGGTTCATGATATGTACAAATAAATGCACGAGTTTGTCTGTCTAGCATCGCTAAATTTTGGAATTTTGTGATATACCCAGAAGGAGTTCATATCACCTGTGCACCATCAAAGTACTGGAAAATCTCTGAAGTAACATGGGAGATCCAGTTCACGGTGGTGCCAAAGAAAAGCTCCCAAAACCAGAGATCCAAAGCCAGTACGGACGAAAATATTAACAGTGCCGTCGTCTGATACCTATTCAGTGGCCACCCTGAAACCTCCGCCATTTTTCTCAAAAATGGAAGGGAATTGCTCGTCAGATTCCGGTTCTTGATGGCCCATGCTGTTATCCACTGCACCCGGGAAGGGACCAAATCGAAGTCCTCCCGGAGCCGCCTTCCCAGGTCCGGCATGTGGCCGCCTCCATAAAGTATGGCGATCTTGTTATGCCCTTGGTCCAGGGCTCGCCGGAGGGCCTCTGCTGCCGCTCGGTTCCTCTCGCCGATGATAACAGATTTCTCCTCTATATCAGCGGTCACTAGAGTAAACCTTCATGGTGGAAATAGAATTTGGTCAACATGAGTTGAAGGACAAAACGTTAACAATCCAAAATGATGTAAAAGCAAATGAAAAGGACAAACTACGAGTCAGATGATCTAGATATTCTGAACAATCCACGAGAAGATAACATGTAGAACGGGGACATGAATAAGTTACATTGATCTAGATAATTCTTATCCAAGATTTTCTCAGAAAGCTTCGAGAGTCTATTTAGTCTTATCTGTAAGAAAATAACAAATGATTGTGCGGAGGCGGCAGCTTTAAAATTGAGCAGAACCATTGCAAATAAACCTTGAACAAGGAACAGACTAGAATGATACTCACTCGGATGTAAGTCTCTTTGCAAGGAAGACCTTCATAGCAGCGCCAAAATCTAGCCTGGACAACGCTTCTAATTCTGGATATTTCAATGCCTGACTTCCTGCATCGGTGCAGACACTCCCGATTATGACGAGGCCAAGGAGGGGCATAGGCAGCACCCGAGAAGCCCACAAAAGCTTAGATCTCCAAGGACCAAGCTCTTCTGGAATTAGAACAGGCTGCACCACGGCCTTTGTTGATCTAAGAGTCATCTCTCTTGCAAAGGTAAAGAAACTCTCACCCTTTTGCAGCTGAAAAAGAGAGAGAGAGAAGCAGAGGGTGACTGGAGTGTTCATAAGCCCATAACAACAGAACGATCACACATGCATGCATGTAAAGCAGTCTCCCCCCCCCCCCCCCAAAAAAAAAAAAAAACAAAAACACACACACAAAAGAACAAACCCCGAAAAGAGAGGAGAAACTAAAATAAAGCCACCTTCACGTTTCTCCCTATCCAGAGTTGTCTTTGAAAGAATAGCAGCATCAAGCAATGGGACAACCACATATTTTTTAAACGAAGCTAGAACTTTTAAGCTTCTTTAATCATGATAGCCCAGTACAGAAAACTAAGGCTTTACAGGATCCTATAAGATTAGAGCATACAATCAGCTTTATACACAGAGCCTAGAGTAGAACCTGAAGTAACTTGAAAGTTTCATAGTCCAGATCAGCATGATACCAATTCTCAGCCTGGTAGTCAAGACAATCTAACTGAAAATCAAGCATAAGCAGTCTAGCCATTTGCCGCTGAATGCATCCAAGAATATTAAAGCCCTGTGAGCGTGAACCTCTGAGCTTCTTTGCAGCACTTGGATTTCGTCTTTTCTCCAAACTCTCCCTGCTAGCCACCATCTCGTACAGAACACAGTCATAAGGCTCAAGTTCTTTCTGGAGGGTAGCAAAATATCTACAGTTTGGACACAAGATCAATTTAAATCAGTAAATGCAAAGATGTATTACATAAAGCATGTGAATAGGTCTAAAGCTTCCAAATGATCATTTTCTTGACAGAAGAAAATTGATCCATGAAAACCACACAGAACTAGATCTAAGTCACAAAAATCTTTCAACGAATCCAATTCAACTACACAAGAAGTTTCTTTCCCTCTCATTTTTGAATATCCATGTTCTGGTCAGAAAGCCAGCTATGGAGTTCCCAAATCCTAGTCATATTGTTGACGAATTATAAGCAAAGTAAGTTAGGTTTGAATATAATTCAAAATGTAATAGAATATACAAAAAAATGCAGTAAGCAAGCTTCCTTTTCTCTAATTTCCTTTGAAGATTATTTTGACCAAGGCTTTTCTTTCCTAATTTTAAGTCGTTTTAAATTTTTACTTGAGTTCATACACAGCTTGGAATCCCCAGTCTTGGGGATCCAGATCTCATTCCTTGCCATCCAAGGCCACAAAAGAGTGAACCTGGTAACTATGGCCTAAACCTCTGCCCATGTAAACTGAGTCGTATTGATATTATACCCAAGGCAGACCCCCCTCTCCCCCAAACACACATGCTCTAATTCCAACATAGATGTATATATGCACATACAATTTGAAATTTTGAACTAAGATTAGTCAGGCCAACCACACCTCCACCTTAATATTTGGCCCAAGCCAGCCAATCCCTCTAAATAACATCTACAATGAATAGAAGTTGAGTAGTGTATTCCTGTTCAACCAACCCAAGCAGCCCTTCTTGCCCCAGTAAAATCCATTTCACTTCCCAAGATATTCATGAATATCTGAAACTATCTGATGAATGAAGGGATGAAACAATGGTCTAAACCAAATTGCCTTACCTTGAAAACCCCTGCCAAACCATCTTTTAAACTATGTAAAACCATCACAAGTTCAATTTTTTTTTTTTTTTTTTTTTGGTTGAGTAGCATTCAACAAAAGGCAACCAAGCTATCAGCATTAAAAAGGCACCCTCACAAGGCCACCAACTATGAGAGCTTACAAAAGATAGTTCAGGATAAACATTATATACAACAAAGCTACTATCAGAAACAATATGGTTACTGCTGTACACACAGCATCCAGCTCACAAGTGTCCAAGACTCAACCTGGGGGCTGATGGGAAGAAACTAATGAAGAAATTTTTGCCCATACCACTAATTCATGTGCTGTCTGGTTTGAAGGTCTATGGAAAAAGCAAATCTGCCACTGTCTATGCTTAGTAATTTAACTTTTAATATCTTCCACCCAGCACTTCAGATCACCAAGAAGACAAGTTCGCACTGGAATGTAAATAACTAACTGAAACCCTCAAATCAGTTTCTAGGATCAAAGATTGCCATTTGAACTCAGCTGCTGTAATGAGAGATTCATGCATCATGAATAATAAATTCAGCTACCAGCAGGGAATGGCATTGGAACTCCTTAGAACATGCCCGTCCATACCATCATGATTCTAACAACAATACTTCCAAAGCATCTGTCAATTTGGGCAGCAACATCAACATTTATTTTGGGCATTCAAGGTGGGGGACTGTTCCACAAGGCATTACTTACTTGAAGATTTTTTCCACTGGAAGGGCTCTCTCCATCCTCGGTATCCACCTGCAAGTGCTCCTCCCAAGCAGATTTGATAGCTTCCAGTACAGTAGGACTCACCACTTCATGAGATCTTCTAGCTTTATTTCCAAAGAACCATATAAAATAGAAAGAAACTCTGCTTTGACCAAGAATGATGAATGTGGCTATTACCTGGTCTTAACATGAATGATAGCCAACCTTGAAAATCATCAAAAACCCATCTATCTTGGATTCTGGGTGGACTCTCTACAAGAAGAACCATGCTGCATGGCATAATGGCAATGCAAAAAAAAAGATGAATGGGCAGTCTCTTTTTATCTCCACATGGACAGCATGCATCATCAGCACTCCTGATTCTTCCTAAATCTTTCAATCTTTAGCAAGTTTAACACAATATTCTACATTTTGATGCATCAAGTTCCTTCTTGATGCTTCTTATTCCCTAGTTCTCAGCCCCTATAAGCTTTATAGAGCTCTAATTTTTATCGTTAGTGGGTATTCATTAGTACAAGTTAGTGCAATCAAAATGCAAGGGTACTGCCTGTGTGGTCTTCTAATGCGTACGTTAACCTCTAAAAAAAAAAGAAAAAAATAAACCAGTAAATAACCAATCAATCCCACTAAGGTACTAAATGCTTCTTAGAATGGGAAAATAACAATAAACCTTTTCCTACTGATTAGACAGTCCAAATCTTTTGTCATAAATAAGAAAAAGTTTAAAGCTATAACATTTACATATTATCCATGGGTCAGGGACCCATAATTCTAATTACCAAACAACAAGAGGATAATGTGCCTTTGAAACAAATGTGATAACTCTATTGAGATTATAAGTCCCAAGTAATTAACAAAGCACCTTCAACTAACACACAGTGGTAGCAAAAACGTATCCCTCATTGATATATCTAAAGTGTGTAATCTAATAAAAAACCCTCAATGGATGAGCCTAAAGAATTAAAGACAAAACAGAGAAAACCATTTAGAAAACCATTTAACTGAACACATAGAATTCACTTGCTATCAATATCCCCAAAAAAATGCTGGCATAAAATTATCAGCACAGCAACCCACGTAAAAGCAAAAAGGTAAAAATTACCATATGCATTTTACAACAGCATTATTAACAATCATTCCAAGATGTCCAAGCACAAAAATGTAAGCATTAAAAGTAGATATTTATAGAATTTGAGCAAGGACACATACTCTCTATCCGCAATGTGTATTGTTGAAACCAAATCAACCTGCATATTAATTAAAGCAAACACAAACAGAATCAGAAGTTATCCCTTCGCTTCTTACTAGTATAAAACTAAACTACCGGTGAAAGTCCATCATTAACTCGCAGACTCACGATATACACTCATTTACACATAAATAGCATTTATACACAAGTAGCAACAAAATTGGAATTCATAGGTCACAGAACCTGAAGAAACGGTTGAAGGAGAGACCAAGGGAACTTCTTGCGGTAGCTAACGACGGCGGTCTGCAACTCAGCGCGGCCGCCCCGGTCGGAGACCCCTCGCTTGAACCTCATTAAGTCGGCGATAGAATTGTTCTGCTGAAACTGCTCCGCCGCCGTTCCATCAACCACCGATTGGCTCGAGCGAACTCCGGCTCTCGAAATTGGAGGAGAAGAGCAGCAGTACAGAGAGAGCGGGCCCAGAACCCTAGGGGTAGCGTTCCGGTTGGGCTTGGCCGGCGAGGCAGAGGTCGAGGGTGTATCGCAAGGAAACGAAGACGGTGTGGAAGAAAGTATCGATAAGGAAGTAGGCACCATGCTTCTCCTCCACCTTCTCTCTCTCTATCTGTATGTAACTGTTGACAGTATATATATATATATATAGCGAGAGAGAGAGAGATAAAGAGAGGGAGAAGAAGAGCGAGAGGGTGTGGTGAATCTGGGTTGGTCTGTCTGTGTTTCTCTGGTTCTGGTTTTTGATGAACTGTTCGATTATTTTATAAAATAAAAATTTTGGTTTTTTTCTTCTTCGACTTCGATTTTTTTTTTTTTTTTTTTGCTTGCACGCAAACGCAGTGCTCTCTTCTTGCTGGGGGCAACAGATGGACAGAGATGGCACATGCCATGGTCCCACCGTCTCCCCAAGTCCCCGTTTCACCTTTTTAACTTCTTTCTTAATGTACATTGGCAGACGCGTATGTATTGACAGATTTCTATCACACAACAAAGATAGAGAACTGTGAATCAATGGGACCTTTAATTAAGAACTGAAGCCAAAGGCAAAGAATTGCTACATTGACAGGAAAACATACACCCCTTACAGGACAAAAAGGAATTACATTCAAGCAAAAGAACTTGTCAAGACCCAGAACCAACCAACCAACCCACAAAAAAAAAAAAAAACAATTCTATCAATAGATATATCCTAACCTGTAATTGCAAAAGGAACAAATTTACAAGGAATCTTCCCAATTCTAAGTTGGTCTCGGCAATTGCTACAATTCCCTGCTGAAGAAGAAAGAATGTAGGAAGTAATGGTATATGGAGGCAAATCAAACCTTCTTAGACCAATAAACAAGGCCTAATGAATGGTTTTCTCTATTTCTTTTATATTTTTTTGTTCCCCTTTCTTGCACAATGGAGGGGATGCTGAAGTCGTTTTGACCCGATCATCTCATTGTGATAACAATCCAAGTCCAACTTCTAAGTCCTCTAGGGTGATAGTGAGCAGTTCATCCACATCTACGCAATCAAATTCGAGCCTCAAATCCAAGTTCTCTCTAGCATTAATTAGCGTTGTTTCCACTAAACCTCCGTTCATCTCCTTGCGCTGCTTCCCACTGGTTTCTCTCTCTATCAGTGTTGCAATGGCAGCCTCGGTACAGGAAGGATGCAACTTAAATCCATACAATAAGCTATCTTCTGCTTGATTGCCCATCTTCAAATGAAGAATCTTCGCTAGATCTATGCAACTAAAGTCATCAAAATGGAAAAACTTGGTTACTCTTCGGCAGAAGCCTTCGTTAGAAGAAATTACACGCTTCATTGGTTCGCTGTAGCCAGCAAATATAACAACAACTTTTCCGCTGTCCATGACAGACATGATCTCCTCCAAGGCTTCCAGCCCGTAGTCCTTATCGTCTGCCTTCTGCATAGGTATTAGTCGATAGGCTTCATCAACAAATAAAATTCCTCCCTCTGCCTCTTTAATCTGCAGATGGATGGCTCATCAAATACAGTTAATAAGCAACAACAACATATTCAAAGTCTTTCTGCTGCAAACAAATGATAAGGACACACGACAGAAGTGCGATGACACACCTTTCTTCTAGTTTTGGGTCCAGTGTGACCAACAAATTCGCCAACCAAATCAGTCCTCTGTACTTCTGTTACCTTGTCAGTTGGTAAAACTCCTACCATATTGAGTAATCGTCCAAGAATGCGAGCTACCATAGTTTTACCTAACAATCATACAAGTACCAAGCATTTTAAGTCAAGCATATCGTTTTGAACTGCTCCATCTATTATTGTATGATATTTAAGCTCGAAAATCATCAATAGAGTCTTGTGAAGGTAAAACAGTGTTCCTAGGTTCCAGTATGTATACAGATATAAGGAAGTTTCTGACAAAATAAAATAGCATAATAAGATTAGCTCCCAAAAATAATAAGGGCATAGTTTGGCAATATTCGAAGAATTTTATCAATATGGATGATAGAGAGAGCATACAAAGAAATATAATCACAATCCACATATAATCTTGATCATCTTACCTGTTCCAGGATTGCCAAGGAAGGCCATATGAGGTAGTCTTCTAGGGCCAACTCTTAGTCCAAGGGCCCTACGCCTCTCATCTAAAAGCATCCCCTTTGCCCATTTCCGAAGCTGTACTTTTAGCTCATGCAGGCCCACAATGTTTGACAATGCATCTTCCAGTTCATCCATCTTAGCTTTTGTTTCACTGCAAGCTTCAATAGCTTTACGTCTCCTCTGCTCCTCAAGGTGCCAATGAAGAAGTTGCCGCAATTTCTCCACCCCTGGGCCTTGGGATAGATGATTTATAGGAGTCATGCCCTCCTGCATATGAAAATTTGACTAATCAGAAACAAATATTAAACACTATATGTGTTAGTACACTAGCACAATTAACAGCAATGAGCAATACATTGTCTTCAGCACTGCAATTAGCATTATACTCCAGTAATGTCTTTACAGTCGAGGAATCTTCATCTCGGAGTGAGTGCCAAACAGCAAGGTGCAATGGTGTCATTCCATTCTACACAAAAATAAAATGCAAAATCTAATAATTGAACATTCTAGATACAAGTTTTGATCAGAAATTCATCTCAAAAAATACAAAGGTCTCCAGAAAACATACATTTGCTTTAGCCTCAACAAAGGCACCATTAGCAAGGAGCAACCTAGCAGCTTCATTGCACCCATTTTTAGCTGCCATGTGCAGTGGAGTTTCTCCATACTGCAAAACAAGATATATTAGCATCAAGAACTAAATGAAATAGAATTTCACTGACCACATGCTTCACTTTTTTTAGGAGTCCACTAGAATTGAGATAATTGAGAAATTTTACCCACCATGTTTCTAGCCTCCAACTCAACTTTCTCTGGTCCTTGCCAATCAAGCAGAAACTTAACTATCTCCACATTGTTGTAACCGGCAGAAACATGAAGTGGTGTCTGAGCCATCTGCAATCAAAACAAAAGAACTGAATGCTTAAAATAGAAAGAAAAAGTTACATCAGTAAAGACATAAAAGTAAAGATTTTATGGATAAGGAGTAAAGCAAATAAGATCGAATTGGCTACAAGGGCATACAGAAGCCAAACATGCAAGTGCAAATAAACAGAAGACTACTTAGAATTAAAGCTCATCCCAGCTGAAAATATTTCTATGGTACACAGTGTAAACAGTTATACCAATTCCTTTTTCTTCATATTTATTTGACATGTTGAGCCATTTTCTTCTTGTGTGCAAGCAACCAAATAATCTGAGATTCAATTACCAGTCACTATCATTTATGCCCTTAGCCTAGCAAAGTTATTAAAAGATAAGTGTATCAAGCACCAAGGTCTCCTAGAACCCAAGCCCAAGCCAAGGGGGGGCAAGGGACTGCATAAGGTACAAGTGTCAACCAAATAACCCATGCCCTTGAAATATTACAGTAAATATACACCTGCCACTTAAAAGATATCTGAAGTATGTTTCACAGACTAGTTCAATATCAGAAAAGGCAAAAACTTTTGGCACATCAACTAAGTAGGTTAGCCAAACAAACATAATAGACCTTTTTATTCAGATATGCATTCGGTATAACTAATATGGAGTTGACTGAATTGTAGTTCTCATACAAAATCAACCATTATGAAAGAAACAAAATTGAACTTTTTTGCATACCAACTAAAAGGCTTAGCTAGTGCAACAGCCTGTTCAATTAGTATATGAATTAACTTAAGACGCTAAAATGTGCAATTACAAAGGATAAGGCCATAAAGTTCTTTTAAGCAGTTTCGAATTATTGATTTCAATTCGTTTCACATTCTGGATAAGCAATGTTAAGTGTATATCATATTCTCACAAACACTTAAATCAAGCACTAGACACAAATCAAGAAGTCCAAAGGATACCAAAGACTCAATATAACAGAGCATTGATATGATACAAAAGACAACAATGACATTAGAAAAGTATGGGAGCCATAAAAAATACGAAAAAATTATAAAAATAAGAACTTATGAACTACACAACCCCACCATATTTAAGTTCAACAAACCCCTGTCACAACTTAGCTAGGACCAGGGTCCTGACAACCCCCTTCAAAATTATCAACTCCCATCCACGCCCATTCAAACACCCAGGCGGGCGGTTCTCGTCTTTACAAGAACAAAGATGGTGCAAACAGTGAAACTAATCGTGACATGTTAAGGTCCAAAACTTTTCAATTATCGTCTAGATAGAAATATCAAAGACAGCCCCATTTTTAAAAACCAATTTCATAGTAACTGGTTAGGTCCTATCAAGTGCAAACCCTTAGGGAAAAGAAACCAGATCTTTAACAGTAAGCACTTGTACGCCAGAATTTTAAGCTCGCCAATGAAACATCAACAACTTGAAAGGGAAATAAGGAATAAATTTGAAGTTTCTTAAGAAAACCACTCATTCGAAGTACAGGGTTAAGAGAGAATAAGGGGGGATATCTTACGACAGGATTTCGGTCATTGAGAAGAGAAGGATTCTCGCGAAGCAACTTCTGGAAGGCGAGGAGGTCGCCGGACTGGGCGAATCCGTGAATGGTGGCTGCCTTGGCAGATCTCGGCCGTTGATCCCTGGTCCTCTGCATCGTTTATGCTCTTTCTCTCTCACCTAAAACAGGAAAATTACAGGGGGAGAGAGAGAGAGAGAGTGGAAATTGCCTGATTGGAACAAGGAAATGGAAACCAAAAATCGAAAGCTGAAGAAATATATCTGTGAAGAATGTATTGATGGCGGAGATCAGAGCGGAGGAAATGGAAACGAAGACACCGGCCCTCCGCCTCTCTCTCTCTCTCTCTCTGCGTTCTCTCTCGCGGTGGCTTCCCAAAAGTGAAATGGTGCCACCGTCGGTAAATTTATCATTTTTCTCCCTTTCTTTTCTTATTTTTTAATCCTTTTTTCAAATGATTAGAGTTGCCAGCCTGGCTTTTCCAAGTTTCGTTTCCATTCTACGTAAAGGTGTAGACCAAATTCCGAATTTTTATGTGTGGTATTTAATTTTTTATTATTTTAATTATATTTTTAAATTTATTTTTTAATTAATTTAATTTTTATATTTTAATATTTTTTCACATAGCCATTTAAACTTTTATTGATTCGATTACACGCTTGAATCTATATTTTCAAGTTAATTTAATTCATATATTTTTATATAAGTATAGTGTGATATATATTTTATTATTTTTTTTATACATAAAAATATAAGAATTAAATTGACTAAAAAATATAAATTTAGAAGTGTAATTAAAATAACAAAAAGTTTAAATTATCACAAGAAAAAAAATCAAAATACAAAGATTAAATTAATTCAAAAATTAGGTTTTGGTGTATAATTGAAATAATAAAAAATTCAAGTGATCACACAAAAAAAAAAAACGTGAAAGTATAAGAATAAAAATATGAATTTAGTTAATTATTTTATAACAAAATTAAATTAAAAAAGCGAGTCAAAACTTGAGCACTGACCTTATTGATATACACAAATTATCAATAACTACACGAAAAAAGATTCGATACCCCCAATCTCGCAAAATCCCAAACTTCTAAACATATGCAGTGGATCATTTGTACTATTTTGAGAGATTATGAAACTCAGGCCCACCTACAAATAACTTTCATTTAACATGATTATCTTCTAATAATTTTTAATCATGCATGCGTTCCACTATAAAATGTATTAAAACTCGACTATGATGCCTTGTCTTGATTGAAAATTATTTCATGTTGAGTGAAATATTCACAAAGTGTTCAAAATTTTTGATAATATTTATACATTAATATGTTATATTTTGTAACATATTAACATAACGTATCGTATACAAATAATATTTTCATAACCTAAATTACTCTTAAAGAACAAAGTGGGCAATAATTCATTCATTGCTTAATGGATGTTACTCATGATTGTGGATGGATGGTCTCACGGGGTACAAACTATAAGGGCATTGTAGCAATACAATAGTGTGCAATTATGCATAATCTACTGTATTTAGCTGGCTTAACTCCAACTGTCACATGCATAAATCACAAGAAAGCCACTTCCTTTGGTTATCCCTTGCAAGTTTATTCTCCATTTTACTTAATAAAATATATAATGTTTTATAATTAATTTAATTAATTACCACAATAAGACTTTTTTGACAAACTTCTCGGGGAGACGATCAAGAAACTCTCGGAGAGCCTAAAAAGTTCCCCCAAAAAGACTTTTCTATGATAGAAATGTCCAAACTCTAATGTCTTATTTGAAAATTGTGTAATACATTGAGATGAATAAAATCCATGTCAACCCTAAATAATCGTGAATTTTTATCATTACTACTTCTATCGTCTATAAATCAAGAATAATTTATTATCTCAAGTAATATATTTTTATTTAAATATTAAAGTATTTATACAAGTAAAGTTTTGTGTCATTTAATCATTATCTGTTTTGCAAAATTTTTAAATCTTAAAGATAAATTATTTGATAAATAAATTTATTATTATGTACAGACAATAACAATTTCATTCTATTTAAATTATAACAAATCAAATATAATAATAAAAAAATAATCATTCCGTTATTGAGAGCGTCCTTTTCCTCTATTTCCAATCAAACAGACCTTGAAATCAAACGAATGTTTGATATTGTTATAGTATGTTGTACCTTTTTATATTTTGTTATAAAAATAATATTGATAAAATAGTATTTGATAATTAGGGAAGAGCAAAAGTTTGATTTACTCAAATTAATCAAATTAAATTAAATTGATTGAACTTGATCAATTTTTTTGTTTGTATCAGTTCGATTCGATTAGTTTTTTCAAAAATTCAATTTTTTAGTTTGAATAATTAAACTAATCAAATCGATCAAAATTTAAAATAATATTATTTTAATATTTATAAAACAACATTATTTTCTTCAATTTTGTATATTTTTATTGGTTATTTCATTTTTTTTATTTTTTTGCACTTATTCTATTTAATCGGTTCGATTCAATTCGGTTTATATGATTTTGGTTTGATTTGTTTAATTATCGATTAGTTCAGTTTTTTGAGTTAATTTGTAATGCCTAGCTTTTCTGAGTGTTAAATAATTTAGAAATTTTATAAATATTTTTTTTCAATATAAATCATTTCCCAACAATCCCGTTCTAGCTTCCGAACATCCTAAACAAGAATTAATAAGCTAAAACAAGGAAATCATAAATACGAAAGTTTAAAATTGAAACCTGATATGGTACATATCTGAATTCACTTAATCGTAACATAAGAATCTGTATCATCATATCATGAAATATTTAAATACATGAAAATTTATCATCAAGAGATGACAACTGAGTACCTTAGATACAATTTGACGATTCCTTAAAAATACATTAAATCGTAGCAATTACACATGATATTCAATATAATATAATCTTCTAAATATGACTAAAAATATATCATAAATCCTCACGAAGGTGCATATATCGGAACAACTCATCGAATCCATTGGCCACATCATCACGTGCCGTTACATCTTAATCATCCATTTACCATAGATACAAATCCTAACTGGAACGTCTGAATGTTCCAGAAGCATTACCCAATTAGAAGATGAATTTTCTAATGAGTGTTTACAAACATGATACATGAATACATGATGTAATAACATAAACAATCATATGCCCTAGTGTAACTTCTCTGACCCACCAACCTAGCACGAAACCCTAGGCAAAATCTCGATCTACTTTCAAGATAATTCTAATGTCGTTCCATCATTTGCCCTTGGGGAATTACGGCTATACTATTAGAACAACATTTCAATCCCATGCACGAGTACTAATATACCAATAATATAGTGTCATCCAAAATCACGATTTTCCATATAATATGACAAAATGATCATAACTTCAATAAATAACATGCATAATAAAGCAAACATGTCATATATAGGTCATCGAGATAAAACAACTCATATTTAGCATGAAGTTCAGAATATCTCGAAAAATGTGGATCGTTTCGATTTGTGTGCTTGACCTTGATTTTGTGCCAAACCTAAGAGTTGTATAAACCATAATTCCTCGAACACAACAATCCTATAATTTATTTTTAATCACAAAATATGTCAATATCTCGATATTTTAATATTTTCTTTCATTTTCACACATTTTTCCTTCTAAAAATTCAAATAAATACCTTCAAGACTATTTTCTTCAATCTTTTTCCACAACAATTCATTACACACTAAGACCTTTAAGAGAAAATTACTAAACTTACATCGTTGCTTTGATTTCACGCAAAATAAGGCTGATCGATGCGAAAATCGAGACATCGAGAAGGCCAACATCAAAACTTTTTGTACAAACCCCCATAACTTATTTTTCAAGATTTTTCTTGATTTTTCCCACCTTCCACGCGCCCACAAGCGCTAGGGCTAGTGGCCACGTGTGAAGACCAGCGCGTGCAGCTACTCCCCGATCGTCTTTTCCGGCAACAGTTAATCGATGATGTTGGCTGACTTCACCCCCTTACTCACCTCATCCAGTCAATCACCATGGGCTCTCTTGTGGCCTGAAAGGAGCATTGGATGACCCTCAACTGGAGGCTTAAAGCCTCAGCCGACGCCACTGCCTCCCAACTCCGTTGACCTTCGAACAACCCTCAAACCTTTTCCAAAACGCCTCATGTAACATCTCGCATCGAGCGATATGAAGGACCAGAACAACTTACCCTGATGAGCTTACTCGAACTTCCCAGGGAGTCACACATCCTTGACATTTCCCAGTTCAAACATGCTTAACTCAGAAGTTCTTTGCCTACATTTAGCCCAAAAGGTATCCAGTTGGTGTTGTTTCATTCCTTACTTATCCTCAATATATACTACCATTCTCTAGGCTCTTGGGGTATTACATTCTCCCCCCTTGAGCACATGACGTCTTCATCATGCGACCTTACAACTAGTCTCAGATCTCCTCTCTTTGCATGGCCAATGTGGGATTCGCCTAAGGTGCCTACATGTACCCCCCTAGGGACTCAGTGTTCTCGTTGAGGTTAACCCCACCACCGCGCTCAGAGGCTCGAGGGTCGGCTCTGATACCACCTGTAACATCTTACATCGAGCGATAAGAAGGACCATAATAAGTTACCCTAATAGGGCCTACGCAAACTTCCCAAGAGGTCATCCATCCTTGAGCTTTCCCAACTCAAGCATGCTTAACTTCGAAGTTCTTTACGTACATTCAGCCCAAAAGGTATCCAGCTAGTGTTGTTTCATTCCTTACTTATCCTCGATATATACTACTATTCTCTAGGCTTTTGGGGTATTACACCTCAAAATCTCCAGATAGCATCCTCACCTCATGGGCAACAAAAGCCCCTTATTCCCCTTGCTTAATTCGTTCAATAATGGCCTCGATTTGAAGCCAAAAATTCTCCACATTCGGTTATCCCTTGAACCCCTATTTATAGTTGTTTTCAAGCTTTCAAAAGCTCGAGCTCGATCAACCCAAGTCCCCTGGAGCCTCTACCTCCCTCAAATCGCCCCAAAACCCACTGAAAGCAACTCCATCTTTGCTATCTCAGTGGCTAAACTTTTCGGCCTAAAGTTGCCTGATTCTGACGCGATTTTTACCGTTTGTTGGCCAAGAAACTTGTCTTGGCCTTGCCACGATACCCCCAGCCACTTCCTCGAGTCTCCCATAGGCGATTTCGACGATTGGATGGGCTGGTCGGCCATGGTTATTTGGAGGTTTTCCTAAAATTATATTTTAGTCCCTCAAACTTTGGTTTTCTCACTTTAACCCATTTTCACAAAAGCTTCTCAACTTTGCATAATTGTATTTAAGACCCTCAAGTCCTAAAACATCCATTTCATTCCCGAAGATTTTTGAAAAATATCATTTCGACCTTCATTTGATAATTTCGAAAAACTGCACTTAGACTCGAATATTCGTTTTGGCTGTAAACCCTTTCGTTTCTTCCTGAAACCGTTGAAGGGTTTTCCTACATACCGAATATAAACCCCCTCAAGGTTCTGTTGACTTCTCGAAAGCCCCCTACGATAATTCGATTTTACAACCTAAATCGTAGTTGCATTTTAGTTGTACTGAAAATCATTTATGATTCGGTTTCTTTCGATGCCATAAGTCATGTCTCGAAATACTCATCACTATCATATCATTTTCCTTTGGTATCTCAGTTCTAGGGCACTCCCTGCAGTTGATTTGGTCATTCATAGAGGTAAGAAATTACCTTTATACCCTCAATTTATCTGTAATTTCACTTTTGTCCCAAGAAAATTTACTCTTGAGCCCTTTTGAAATTCTCGAGTATTACATAATTGGTCGATTTGATTCAATTTTTCTCTCCGGTTCAATTTAATTAGTTAGTGGATTTCGATGGATTCGATAACCGAACCGATCGTTTGCACACCTTGGTAACTGAGTATAGTGCTATGCTACGTTGCACAAAGATAGAAACGAGAAATGTTTCCTATATGAAATGAAAACACAAAAACGACATTTTCTAAAAAATTAAGAAAATGAAAACATGAGATAAACTGTAAATTTTAAAAATATAAGGATATATGTAATAAATAATCAAAACTATAAATGTTATAAAAAAATAAATATGAGTGTGTGTGAAATTAATTTATAATTTATATGATATAAATAGTATTATATGTTGTAAACTCGAGATTGCAAATTTTCAAATGCAGTGAAGTCTGAAGGTTTGATACAGCTAAAAAGAGACCTGGGTGTTTGTTGTTCTCGTCATTGACCTGTCTCGCCTCTCGCCATTTTATCCTCCATCTCTGTTGTCATCGCCATCTTTCTCGTAGTCAACATGTCGTCTCGCTTTTCTAGTTGCTCAAGCTGTCGCCTTGCTTCTCGTTGTCGACCTATTTTATGTCACCCTCGTCGTCGATTGCTACTCCATCTTCCATCTCATTGGGCTTTGATCATGTTGCCTTTAGCCCCCTCATGACTCGTCTCACCTTTCTCGCTATCGTTGTTGCCGAAAATAAGTTTTTGTTTGAAACGCGTTTTTCAACTACTTTCCCCAAAACGTTTCACAATTTATAGAAACAACTCAAAAACTATTTTGAGTGCATTTTTCCATTTTTGAAATGGAAAATGGGGCATTTTCATCGTTTTCGTGCATTTTAAGTGTTATGTTAAAAATAAATAATGAATATTTTATTATTATATATAAATTTGACTAAAGAAGATAAAATAACATTAAATAATTATTTTAAAATGTGACCTAATTACGTAGAAAAATAATAATTATAAAATTAAATAGTATATTAATAACTATTAATTGTTACTTTAAAAAATTATAAAAATAATTATATTTTAAAAAGCACGACAATGTCAGGTAGGGTGAAACTGGGGCAGGCAAGCGGGCCAAACGGGTTAGGCCCGCTGGGCCCGACCGGCCTAATCACACATTCACCCCCGCTTCTACTCCAATAATAAAACACAATTTAAAGATGATGACTGATGATGATGATTGATGAACAGATAAAAATCCGGGAAAATGATTCCGTTAATGGGAAAGTGAAAGAACTGAGAGGAGGAAGACGAACCAGCCAAGCAACTCCACGTAGCAACAGCAGAGAAGAGGCGTGGAGTCCGGAGATTAGGTTGCTTTAACGTGTGGCCATCACGCTCCTCTCTCCAAACTCTCTCTCTCTCGCAGATATTTGATTTTTTGATGTCAATTTCCCCGGATTGTCGGATCCAATAAAGCCGGGAAAATCATCCGTCCGTGAAGCATCAATCCTCAGAAGCGTGAAGCCTCAATCCTCAGAAGCTTCATCGTCTTGAGTTCTAGATGGAGGCCGCACTAAAGTTTCACATATCTTTGCCGCTGGACCGGTGCCGGACCGGGCAGCCACCCCGGGTTCGGCCGGAATTTCGCCGGAGTTTAGTGGCGTTTGATTCGATTTCGGTTATGGTGGAACCGAAACGCCGTAGAAGGTTGTGTACGAGGTCGTTCAGGTCCGACGGGGAAGGAGAGGTGGCCGATAAAGAAGCGGAAAGTGCGGGAAAGAGTGGGGATCTGAAGGAAAGTAATCGGCTGGAGAGTGACGTTGTGGAGCTGGTGAAGTCTTCTGTCTTGCGTCCGGCATCAGAGGATAAGTTTCAGGATGCGTTGGACAAGTTGGAGCAGAGGCTATTTTCAGTAAGTTTACTGCAGTCTTTGTTCTTTTGGTTTTGAAGTTTTAACAATCATTTTGATTGCTGCCAAAATCTTTGGAAACGATTCCAAATGGTTTTTTCTTGGTGAATTTTCTTGGGAAACAAACAGAGTGGAACTGCTTTTTTTCTTCGTGAATTTCCTAGTCTGTAATAGTACCAAACTGGTAACTGCTCTGATAAGCTTATTGTGTTTAATATATGTTATTTGAGTTTGTTCAGTGACATGTTCGTTCAGGCGGCAACTGTAATGTTGGTTGTCTTAGAGATGTTGAAGTGAATTCTAGTTGACGATTTTTTGTATATCTCTCTGACATTTCGATAGATTGCTATGCAAATTGGAAGATACATTGTGACAATGATGAGTACCGGAGTAATACTCTTGATCGGGTTTCAGTTGTCAGGTGAGTCATGAGTGCTCATGCCGTTGCACATTATGGAAATGTATGCATTCTTATTGACTTATGCCTTGAATGGTTGCTTCACAGTCTAGGAACAGCTAAAAAATGCAGTCTTGACTGCATTTTCTATTTTAATACTTCAGCTCCGATGACAATAAGGCTATTTCAAAACCACATCCTTTGTTGCTTCCAGAATCACTTGCCATGGACCTGCAGGGCTTTTAGCCTCTCTCTTATCCATTTGATTACAAGTCTACAACAACATATCAAGACCTTATCTCTCTATTTGGGGTCAGCTACACAAATTCCAGATCTGTTTAACTAGTAACTTGAATCAAATCCCTATTCTTTGCTAAAAATTGATTGGCCAACCTGCACATGGCAAAACCATCTCAATAACTTTTCACCTTCGCATGTTAGATAGATGCAACCCCTTAATTCCTGAAGGTTCATCTCTCTCTCTCTCTCTCTCTCTCTCACACACACACACACACACACACACACACACTCTTCTGACCCATACTTGCATTCATAGCCAATCGAGGGTGGAAAGTCAAATTGTCTGCAATTGTATTTTGTGCAGGTGGAGACAGTCAGATGAATGCTTTGATATGGTATAGCTGGCTTGGAGGTATAATTATTGGAACAATGATAGGAGCTAACATGGTCTTAGAGGATGTCAGTAGAGCTGGACCGCGCAATGTGGTTATAACTGGAAGGTATTGCTTTCTTTGTCTGAAGTTTTACTTAACTCCAAGATGCAAAATTCTCATTGTATTTTCATTTGGCTTACATCTTCGGGCAACCTGTAAACGGTGTTCAAAAGCAGTTAGGTTAAAATCATGGTTTCATGTAACTCGTTTCCCCTTGAGATGATTCCCTTTAAGCATCATCATTAGAAGTCACCGCTCTGCTGGATGTAGCTACTATCTGCTTAGGTGTTTCATTACTAGATTGGTGATTCATACATGCTTTTGTTTTCTGTATTACAGTACTAGGGGACTGGGAAAAGCTCTTGCTCGTGAATTTCTTCTTTCTGGGGATCGAGTAGTTGTTGCTTCTCGAAGGTGGTGCCCATAATTGTGGAAGTTGTTCATATAGTCATATATTGTTTTGTACTTTCTGTCCCTGTGGCTGTGATCTATCTGTCTGCCTACCACAATACCTTATCAATACTTAATCTTGTGAAGGCAGTCCTGAGTCTGTGGATATGACAATCAGAGAGCTTGAGGAGAACCTGAAGGAGGTTATGGTCACTGCAGGTGGCTCATCTGCAACAAATCTGGAACATGCAAAAGTAATAGGCATCGCATGTGATGTTTGTGAACCGAAGGATGTGCAGAAATTGGCAAACTTTGCTGTCAGTGAATTTGGTTCTATTGACATTTGGGTGAGCAATCTAATAAAAGTTCACATTGTTTTCTATGATACAGAGCTGGAGTCATAGTTCACTTGAAGAGTTATGATGTGTGATGGACGGGGCACTGATAAAAAAGCAATGTTGTATTTCAACTCTCTTTTAATGTATGCATGATAAAAGCTGAGGGGATTAGATAATTTCAGTGTTCCGAACTGCCATAATTTCTGGACTGCAAAAAACTTCTCCCATTCTCCCTTTTTCTGAATTTTAGTATTTTAAGTAGTTTCTGGGAAACAAATCATGCAATAGTTAATTTTGCTTTGTCAGTTTGACAATGCTTAAACTGCTACTAAATTCCATAGACGACCAGCCTGTATTGATCCTGGATTAGAACCTAAGGACACTTCTGCTCTACATTGTTTGCTTATCAGAATCATCTCGCTGATTTCTAATGGGTTTAGTTTCAATTCACCCTTATGCAGATTAACAATGCAGGGACCAACAAAGGTTTTAGACCCTTGCTGCAATTTAGTGATGAAGATATTCAACAGGTATGCATCTTAGATTATTATTGTATTATTTTATTTTTCAATATAGTTTATTGTAGAAGGCTGTTTAGAAGTTGTAATATCATAGTATTTTCTCACAAGAGGGTGGCTCTGTGCAGCAGTAACGTTGCTCCATTTTATGACCTCATTGTCATGGTTTAAATAAGAAAAGAGTCTCCTTGTATCCCTTCTTACACCTCTCTATGTTTTTGATAAGTAAATGTCATTAAAAGTGAACCACCAGAAGGGAGGAAACTCTATAAAAACTAATTGCAACGAAGAGAAACTGAAACCTATAAACCTGCCGATCTAGATCCAAGATCAATTCTAAAAGAGGACAGATGAAAAGAAAATCCTCATTCAACCATAAAAAAAAAAAAGAAACGAAAGAAGGAAAGAAAGAAAACAAGGAGTGTTCCCTTGGGAAAATGTCCCAGCTCTGTAAACCTTTAAGAGCCTGTCTATTTTTTTTTTTCGCCAAATGCTTCCACGTCACACCAGAAGATTAATGTTTCAAACAGATCTCATGCAGTTCCTTCGGCAACTCAGCACCAAGAGTGGAAAAGGTGCAAAACAGAACTAGGCATCACCTAAGTAACAGAAAAGACAGCTAAAATGAGATATGACAATTTTCAACCATTGAACAATGTAAGAGAAGGTATCCACTGCTAGCCTGCACTTTCCATGTGTAACACCAGTCAGTCGTAAGGTGTTTTCTCTTCCGCAAGTTATTAATAGTAAGAATAGATCCACATGATGTATTCGAAACGCAGGAAGCCACTCTCAGTCCTGCTGTCTCTCTCCAAATACCCTCCAAGGAAAGCCTGCTTCCCCTCCATCACTAAGTACTAAATAGAAAGAGCAAAAAGTAAAAGTCATGCCTCTAGATGGGCACCATTCCCAATTCTCTTCCCATTCCATGATATTAGATTGATCATAAAGTAAGCCAAGGAAAGCAGATATGGAGTCGATTTCTTAGTTCTGGAGATTGCCCTAAAATATGGTGAATCGACTATAGCCTCCTGGGGTAGGGGAAAAAAATTATTCACAGATACTTCTCTATCTTGTGCCAACTAAAAAGGATCTTTATTCTTTGAGAGACTTACTTATTGAGCCAAAACTCAATTCTAGATCATCAAGCCAAAACTTACCTGTTGATACTTCCCCTACCTAAACAACTAAAAAAAAATATATATATATATATAACCACGAAAAAAATTCTGTACACAAGCAACACCTTTCCACAACACCGCATGAGCTAAATCTTCCAGAAGAGAATAAGAATGGACACTGCAGGCAACAGCAATGAGAATTGCTGCTGAAGAAGGGAATTGCTGCAGGCAGCAGCAAAGAGCATTCATGCAGGAGATGAATAAGAAGAAGCTGGTGAGTGCTTGAATTGGATCAATCATAATTTGCCCTAGAGTAGATATAGAATGAGAAAATTTCCAATTTTCAGCTACAATTTCTTAAATTGGGGTATGGCTACTGGGTCATAGGGCCCAAAATAAAAAAAGTGTCCCTAGTGCAAAACGCTCCCCATTTAATGAGGGTCAAAGGAGGGTCGTATTTGTGAAGCCCAAAATAAAATAAATAAATTAATAACAAACAAAAGGCAAAATTGAGAGGCCTAAAGGGTCCTAACATTAGCTCAAACCCCCTTCATCAATGCCCATCACCACTTTCAAAATAAACCTTTATTGAAGTGATCAAGCCCACCTCTGTAACTATTTGGCCATCCTCTGAGCTTGCAGTGATGGAGCCCCATGCACTGAGCTGTGCTTTAGAGTTTTTTCTTGACAGCTGGTCATGACAAGATGGATGCATGATTTACTGCAGGCAGCAGCCACTTCATACTAAGTGCAGTGGATTGTAAGAGCATCATTTAGGATCATTATTTGTTTGTTCATTTTATTGTTTTTTCGGCACATTGCTTCTTAATTACTAGCACAATCTTCTACTCTACGACTAGCACAAGCTTCTACTCTATGAACTTAGAGTGATACACGAGAGTGAGTAATGAAGATACATAGTCCTAATAATTTAAGATTTTATAGTTCTAGTTATAGAAGGTTTTAATTATTTAGGAGCTTTAAAGAATAAGGAATTTTAATTTTTTGTTCTAGTTCAATTTGACTTGAGTTTGAAATTGGTGTTCCTCTAATTTCTTTCATGAACAGATTGTCTCTACAAACTTGGTTGGGTCTATACTTTGCACTCGTGAGGCAATGCATGTCATGAGAACCCAGGATAAGGGGGGTCACATATTTAACATGGATGGTGCTGGTTCTGGAGGATCTAGTACCCCTTTGACAGCTGTGTAAGTTGTTCAGTTCAGTTGGAAGTTACCTTGTATGTGAAGAGTGAGATTAAATTTTTTTTCCTAGGTCAGTGTTGATATACTTGGTGTTCATGTTTATTCACTATCTCTTGATTGGTTTATCTTCTTTGACCCAGCTATGGCTCAACGAAGTGTGGTCTCAGGCAGCTTCAATCATCACTCTTCAAAGAGTGTAAAAAGACAAAAGTGGGAGTGCATACAGCCTCTCCAGGCATGGTCCTGACTGATTTGCTCTTGAGGTACATCAGTTGCATCCCTGTTTACTTAATGTCCTTGTGTTTCTTTTGAGTTATGTTGATAGAGTCATTAAACTGTTTTATTTCATTTGACTTCCCATATGTTCAATTGATACATTTAAAGCTTCAGTCTACTTTGACAAAGGTTTACTATTGAAATTCTTCGCTTCCCATTGCAGCAGTTTTTAATTGGAGTTACTGTGGCAGTTTCTTGTGTAAGGACTGTGAACTAAAGACTTTATCTGTGGCTTATCTGCAGTGGGTCAACTATTAAAAATAAACAAATGTTCAATATCATCTGCGAGCTCCCTGAAACAGTAGCTAGAACTTTAGTTCCTCGAATGCGAGTTATCAAGGGAAGTGGAAAGGCCATCAATTACCTGACCCCTCCAAGAATCTTACTGGCTTTGGTCACTGCATGGTTGCGTCGAGGTCGTTGGTTTGATGACAAGGTAATCCATTACTTTCGTCAATTTGCCCTATACTTCAGCCTTTAGTTGATAATATGTTGTTGAAGCGGTCAGCTGATAGATTTGTCATCCGGATTGAACTGGCCTTGTCCAGCAACATTTTGTTGGAACAACTACCATATTTACTTGCTGGCTAGTGAATTTATTTTTAGTTGCTGTCAGATGAACTGATAATTTTGATATTCCATCATGCCAGCATTTTACACACTTAAAAATCAATTTTTACCCTAGTATATATAGTTTTAATTCTTATTCGGAGTGAAGTGAGAGCAAATTTAGTCCATGACAAACTTTTGACTACAACTCAAGATATCGACTCAAGACTCTGCTTTGCCTTGGTTTTCCTTGTTCAGCGTTTCAAATTATGAGTCTACCTTGGTGAATTGGGCTTTTGATATTTGAATTTGTGGAATCACTAATATGGTCTTTTCCTGTGAATGGGGTCTCTTTTGATGTGCATCCATGTTTGGCAAAACCTGCATTTCCATCATCTGGACTTTTAAATTCTCACTCCCCCTTGGCGAGATTATTGCATACAGTTGGGCCAAAAATTTATTCCCGCCTCTTCTTTTCAGGGAAGAGCATTGTATGCAGCAGAGGCAGACCGACTTCGTAACTGGGCTGAAAGCCGTACTCGGTTCTCATTCACAGATGCCATGGAGATGTACACCGAGAACACTTGGGTCTCTGTCTTCTCCCTCTCTGTTGTCTGTGCCTTCATAATTCTTTCTAGCACGGGCAACACGTTTCCCGGCACCTGAACACGTCGTTTTCGTCTCGGGATTAATACGAAGATGTAAGGCTCCTGTGTCCTACGTAGGAAGAAAGATGACCGTGTAGCTCAAGTCGCAAATATGCTGAAGAGCTGAACTGCTGCTGATCATACAAGCGGCGCATGGCTTTATCCCTCCGTCTTGTCACCACTTGCTTCAGCTATTTTAGGTGCTGATTTGACCCAAATCACCTCATAGAAACACATTTAGGATTCTATGAGCAGCATCAAGTGCAATTTCTAGATTGAACATGGCATTCTTCAGCGGATGCTTGTATTTAGTAACAATTGCCATTTGTAATATATATATGATCTCGTTTTTTAGTTTAATTCTCTCCCACAAGTATCTATCTGTGCTTGAACAGTGAATAGTGATCACTTTATGCCTTAATGGTTTGGGTTTTGTTTTTTCTTTTTAGTAGCATTTGCAATATAAGATTAAAATATTTTTTAGATCAAGATATAGAATAAAATAAAGATAAAAAGTAATTTAATATTTTTATTAGACTGTTTGTTAATATTTTGAAATACATTGAGAATTGCACTTTTATGACATGAAAGCATATAGATTATTTTTTCTTATACGTAAATTTTTAAATAAATTTATCTCTTTTCTTTTTAAATAAATTTATTTGTAAAATTTAAATAAGAAGTTATGTGATTTCTTTTTAGTGGATTGATAAATAAATTTAATAAATATAATGAAAAGTATTTTTATTTATAATATTTTTTAAATTTTATTTTTTTTAATTTATATCTTGATTAACAAATACTGTTTTAATGTTTTGAACAATAAAAATTATTCACTTAGATAGCATTTGTTAAAATAAACAAGATAAGATTATATTAAGAGAAGTTTGAAATATTTTTCAGATCAATATTTAGAATGGTCACAAGAAAATTAGGAAGTATTTTAAGGTTTTTATCAAATTGTATGTTAAATTTTTTGAAATATATTGGTGATATATATGCTTTTTTTTTTTTTTTTGTATAGTTCAACATAAATTTATCTGAAAAGATGAGAAAAATAAATTTATCTAAATAATTCTAAAAAAAATTATATAACTTTTTTTTAAGAGTTGTCAGATAATATATAACAAATATAATAAGAATCATTTTGTACGAAATATTTTTTATATTACACTTTTTTTTATATATTTTAGTTAAAAAACACTATATATGGATAATGAACAGTAGACTTAGATGAACTTTGCAATTGCCATCATTTTCAGTGGGAATGTAATCTATCCTTCAATTACGCCATTGAAATTGCTGCCAAATATTGAGTTTGATTTACCATCGCCTTTGGAAACTTCCCAAACCAAAGCAATTCAATTGAAATTGCTGCCAAATATTGAGTTTGATTTACCATCGCCTTTGGAAACTTCCCAAACCAAAGCAATTCAAAGTCTGCCAACCCAACGTGGAGATGAAGACATGACGTGCAAGCTCATGTTCCATGCTCAAGTCATTTTTATTCTTTCTGTTGAGATGACTACCAAATTAACCAAAATAAACATTTCTATTTTAATTTATACAACAAGACTTATGTTATAATGATTTGATAAAGTGTCTCTGTTTAACTTTGAATTTTTAAGAAACAAAAATTGATGCAAAAGCAAGTTCTGAAGGACATATAGGAAGGAGAGACTGACCCACTATTCTCCTTGGAGTCTGAACAGCAATTGGTGCCACTAATTATGACTAGAATTAACCCATACAACCCTCCCATTTGCCATATGCCCCCACAACTTTCGACCTTTCCAGCTCCAAAATATTTATATCTTAATTTGATACACATGTTCTTTCTTTGTGTTTTTTAAAATGATCATTTCTATGTAATCTTTAATATTTATGTTCTTAATTACGTCAGAAGAGATAAATCATAAATTAAATCTTTGATCCTTATGTAAAATTAAGATCAAACTTATAGCCCATTGAATTGATATCAATATATTATTTATCTGATCATTCAACTTATATCTTAAAAAATATTCTTTACATTTTTTTGTACTTAATTTAAGCAGACATACATATAAGAGAGGAATTATACTTTTTGAATAGACATAAACTATGATAGTGATATAAAGATAGATTTGATGTATAAATAACTTAAATTACAAATTACTTTAGTGTGATTTACTCAAAAGTCAATTAAAATAATTTTAATATGATAAGAGGGATAAGAAGATGTAATTTTGGCACTAGGAAATGACTTTTTTGACCCTGCGGGATGTGGTGGGCCCAGATACCATCCCAAGCCCAACTAGCGAATAATGCCTGCACTAGCATCGTCCGCCATGGACGTCCTTTTAACGTGTGGGGAAGAACCAAAAGGGAACGAAATCATGGACAAGACGACAGGCGGCGCGTGCGCGTGGTGGCCGGTCAGCCATCTCGTTCCGTCGTACGTTAACGACCGCCCAGGAGGATCGATTCCCTGTACCCGACGTGCGTGAACCCCACAATTGGTATCCGGTCCCCGCCGTCTGATGTATATTTTTTTAATCACCGATGATCAGAGACTTCCAGCCCCAACGGAACTACCATTGACCAACCCATTTGCCAAAGTCCAAATTCCAGACGAGCCTGCCACCTCATACCTTTGACCGTACGCTCCTCACCGGCTCACCGCCGGCTGCCGCCCCTCTCTCCTCCTCTTATTAACAATATGAGGCTAATCATGTTATTACCAAAATTTTATAAGATATCATTAAATTGAAAAGTAACACTAAATTGTTGTTTGCCTATGAAAAATTTTAACATGATTGTTACTCACATTATATCCACCTTACTAGATGGTCTCTTGATATTCTTTTTATATTTTTACGGATTAAAATATAAAATTTTATTAAACATTTGTTTAATATAGTGTAAAGTAAAGTTTAAAATTGTGAATGCCAAGTCTTTTAAGGCACAAATTAAGTGGTTAAATCACAATAAATTAAGATTCGCATTAGTAAGTCGTAGATTCGATTTCTTATCATGCGCAGTGAAATAAAATTCACTTATGATTTACCTCCTCTACTAAAATTGAGAGTACGAGCGATGAGAGAACATGCAAGGACCGTAATTCCAAAATTGTGAATGTCAAATACTATTAGTTAAATATTATAAATGGTTATTTAATTTGGTATTAAAGTATAAAAAGATTATCAAATTTTAATTTAATATATAATTTCATAATTAGCATCAATTGTCATTAAAAAAGTGTAACAAAATATTGATTTTTTTATACTTTAGTGTAAAATTTAGTGATTTTTTTGTACTTTTGACACAAGTCAGTGATATTTTTATATTTTTATGTAAAATTTAATGAGTATTTGTGCTATTTAGTAATTCATGTTATTAATTAAGTTTAGATTCTGCTTTTTTTTAATAATAATTAATGATAATTATAAAATTATATATTAAATTAAATTTTATCGACCTCCTTATAACTTAGTGTAAAATTTAAAGTATGATTAAAAACTTAAAATTGGGTCAACGAAAAACATAACATATTTTATGGATTGGTTTCTGTTTTTAAAAGTAGATAGAGACGGCGTGCATAGTTGGGTGGTGGTTTCCAGCTGGTGTTGCCATTGACTCGAAGAGTAACAGCTGCAACTATATAGAAGAAAACTACCAAAATTAAACATAAATAATTAAAACCAATTTTTTTTTTTTAAATTAGTAACACCTAACCCCCTTGACCATCAGTAATAAACAACTCCCATATACAGTTGTCCCTTTCGGTTTTTGGAAATAATCCCTTTCTCTCATATTACTCTTCTCATTCGTATCGGATTTGGACTAGATTAAATTAAATTAAAATTTAAAATTTTTTTAATTTAAAATTAAAAATTAAATTGTTAGTAGTGAATTAGATTCGACCAGACTAATACTCTTCGGTTCAATTTACTTTGATTTGAATTAATTTAATAAATGAAATTATAAAATCAATACAAATTTAATCTATTGGATTTGAGTTATATTTAATCTAATTTTTAAACCAAACAAGGTTACCCAGCCCTAAAGAGTATTATTATTATTATCTCATCTACGAAGCTCTCGCTGGAAATGATTGGGGAAGTCTCCGACAAGTGAACGGTGGCAATGCATTGCGACGCGTTTGGATTGTAGCGCGGAGCGGTGGCCGGAAGGGAAGGGAAGCGAAAACGGACCGGGTTCGGGTCGGGAGGCAAAATCAGAACGAGTAAATGGCGGAATGCGCGGGCCAGTCGCGTGGGTCCTACTCCCAATTCCGATAGATAATTCGGGAGCAAAAGTGAACGCTGTCTGTCTGCTGACGGAACCAAACACACCCTTCTCTTTTTCTCTCTCTGGCAGTTTTCAGAACAAAACGGCCAAACCTCTCTCCCCAAAGCAAAAATGCATTTGTGCTGAGAGAAAGAGAGAGAGAGAGAAGTGCCGGAGACGCAGCTTCTGGTCATCGGCTCATACATATATATACAGGCATTAGATTAAACTCTCTCTCTCTCTTTCTATATATATAATTATATATATATAGAGTTGATCGGCAATGTCATCGGCGCCTGCTTCATCTCCGCCGTCGACGACTCCCGCGGCGCCGCCACCTGCATCGCCTCCGCCGTCGAACAACTCTACCTCGCCGCCACCTGCATCGCCTCCGCCGTCGAACAACTCTACCTCGCAGCCGCCGTCCAGTCCGCCTCCCCCCGCCAAATCGTCCCCGCCGCCTCCGACAGCGCCGGCGGGGTCTCCACCTCCGCCGCAGTCGGCCAATCCTCCGTCGACCTCTCCCTCGCCTCCGGCTCCGGCCTCCGAGTCTCCGCCATCCGGTTCGACTCCGTCCCCGCCCCCGCCGGCGTCGAAATCGTCTCCCCCGCCTCCGTCTTCTTCTAAGTCTCCGTCTCCGCCGTCGTCCTCGAATTCGCCGACCCCGCCGTCTTCTTCGACTCCGCCGTCGCCTCCGTCGAGCTCATCGGGGATATCGACAGGGCTCGTGGTTGGGATAGCTGTTGGTGGTGTTCTCGTTCTAGCTGTTTTGAGCATTTTGTTCATATGTTGTCGGAGGAAGAAGAGAAGAGAGCCCGAGTACTACGTTCCACCTCATCATGGGCCTAAAGGTGAGACCTTTATTTTCACACTACTTGTTCTCGATCGTTTTTGTCATAGATTCAAATTCATACGACACCAGTTACATTAACCTCTTAATTCTTTTTTTCAGTTTATGCGGTGGTCTCAAGTCTTGTGTTTTTTGAGAAATTCCTGGATTTGAGGTTTAATTTGTTTTTAGAAGTTTAATTAGGGAAGTTTTACTTATGTGTTAGAACTGTATGGTTGTTGTTAGTCTTACATTGCTACATAGATCTGGTAGAAGTTTTGGAAATGACATTACTCTTCAAAAACAACTTGGGATGGCACTTTTCTCCCGTTCATAATTGTTGAGGATGTGCGACCCATGATAAGAAGAACAAGCAATTAATCTTGAATTGCTAATCTGATTGGCTTCAACTTAAAATAATGAAAGAAACAAGTTGCTTCCATTTGACCATATGACTTTTGGTTTATGCTTGAGAAGGATATTATGCCTATTATATTGGATGTAGTCTGGATGGAATATAGTCCTCATGTAATGTAGTGGATAGAATTCAATTATTTGCTACTTCTGTTTCCATTGGCCTTCTGTAATCTTCTTGTCCATTATCCTAGAATATCTGCGCTCATTCTGGTGTTTGTTGATAATCCCAGATGAACCATATGGTCGACCACCTCAACATTGGCAACAAAATGCTCCACCACCTGGTTCTCATGGCATCACAATGCCACCAAAACCCTCTCCTTCACCTCCAGTTACATCGTTCCCTCCAGCTCGTCCTCCTGCACACTCACCTCCTCCAGCTTTCATGAGCAGCAGCGGAGGTTCTGCGTCCAATTCAGGGAGTGAAAAACCACTCCCACCACCTTCTCCTGGCATGGGTTTAGGCTTCTCAAAGAGCACATTCACATTAGAAGAATTGTCAATGGCAACTGATGGATTTTCAAATGCTAACCTTCTTGGACAAGGTGGTTTTGGGTATGTGCATAAAGGGGTCCTTCCGAATGGGAAAGAAGTTGCAATTAAGCAGCTGAAAGCAGGTAGTGGTCAGGGGGAGCGCGAATTCCAAGCTGAAGTTGAGATCATTAGCCGGGTGCATCATAAACATCTTGTTTCATTAGTTGGATACTGCATCACTGGTTCCCAAAGAATGCTTGTCTATGAGTTTGTTCCAAACAACACCCTGGAGTTCCACTTACATGGTTAGCAGTTTCTTCTTCACAATGAGGTTGACTATTGGCATTAATGAATTATAGAGTTACATTTGTATGTATGTGCGCATGTTCAAATGATATCCTTCTCAGAAAAACAGCATATTATTGAGCTTTGCAGACACATTCTGGTAAAGAGTATTCTAATTGAAAGTAAATCTTTCAGGGAAGGGAAGACCTCCCATGGATTGGTCCACAAGACTGAAAATTGGGTTAGGGGCTGCGAAAGGACTGTCATATCTGCATGAGGACTGTAAGTTCTTTTCTTAATGTAGAAGCAGGATACAACTCTTTGTCAATGATACTTGAACATTTCAGACTATAAAATTGAACAATCTCTATTTGCAGGCCATCCTAAAATCATTCATCGGGACATTAAGGCAACTAATATACTGCTAGATTTTAACTTTGAGGCAATGGTAAGATTCTTTGGGACATGGGTCGAGCATTGTTGTTTTGTGTGTGTGTGCATGCGTCTAGATTCCTATCTATAGCTAGTCCCAGGCCTAGATAAAGGAGGCATGTGTTAGGTAGCTGATACCCAGCACACATCCAACAACGTGAATTCTAGACAAATGTTGTTTTGTGTGTGTCTGTGTGCACATGCGTGGATGACTAGAGTTGAGCATGACTTCTTTGAATTATTAAACCTCAGATATAATTGTTGAAGTACATAATAAATCTAAACACAACCCTATGTACCTGATTGTTTTGCCATTTCTTTTGTCGATATGTATATGACTTTACCATATCGTGGACAACTGTTTTGAATCATTAAACTTAAAATGATTATGGTGTGAAAAATTTATTTGAGCATAATTAGGTGCACTAAACTTGAAACTTTCTAAACTTGGTTGATTACTTTCTTTGTGAGTCTGACCTTTTTTTTTTTTTTTTTTGTTTCTTAAAATTGAGGTGTTTCCCATCTTTTTCCAAAAACAAATTTCAAAGCAATTCACCAGACATTTTCTTCCAACTTTATTTGGTTTTGGAAGCATAAAACAAAGGGCCCTTTATTTTTTAAGCGGACTGCCATAAGACAAGTTTTGTTGTATAGCATGAAATCTTGGGCAAAAATATCAATATGTATAAAATATGAGCGTAATTGAAATGTGAACGCTATATTGGATGTGCAGCCATAGAAAAAAAAGGAATCACAAATGAAATTATTCATAATAAATTTAGAGTGCCATTTAGTTAGATCAAGATGTGCAATAGGGGTGTCAAAAAATATCTGAAAACCGGTGAACCGGACCGAATTGAACCGAACCGTACCTTTTGGATTGGTTCTATGGTTCAACGGTTAGGTTCTGGTTCTAAAAAATTAAGAACCGATATATTTGGTTTGGTTACTGGTTTTTATTTTCAAACCGTGGTTCGAACCGAACCAGAATCGATATTATACTTGTATATATATTATAATTTTTTGGGTATACATATATACATACGCATAAATATATTATTACTTGAAATTTTAATCTGTTAGTTTTTATTTTTGTTTTTTTTGTTGTTGTTGGTTATTGTTATTCATGAATTCTTTTATTTCTAGACTTTTATACACTATTGCTATACTAAATGGTTGATGTAATCTCATTTGATGAGGAGGTAGTTTATGAATTATTTTGTTCTATTTTTACTTCAAGATTTGAGCATTAATGAAGTTATAGGTTTATTTTAATTAACAGATTTGTTTGTAATTTTATATTTTACGAAAATGTTTAAAAGTTAAATGTTAATTGGATAGAACCGAAACCGAACTGAAACCGGTCCGATGCGACGGATTGGTCATGGTTTGGTTTTATATATATAATAGTTCGGTTATGGTTCTTATTTTTTGGAATCGTTAAAAATTGTTCGATTACTGGATTCTTATAGAACCGGACCAATCCGAACTGTTTGCACCCCTAATGTGCAAGACTTGAAGAAAATGGTTTGGACATCTAAGAAAAAGATCAATAGAAGCACTTGTGAGGAGAATGGATGGAATATAAGAGGCTTGTAGCAAAATAAGTAGATGAAGACAAAAGAAAATTTGGTAGAAAGCTATTAGACATGAGATATAATGGCCTTATAGCAGATATGGTCATGGATAGAGATTATGTGAGAGCTAGAATTCATTTAGCCAGCCCCAAGTAGCTGTGTTAAGGCTTGTAATAATGATGATGATGAAAAGTAAGCATGAAAATAAAAGGCACCAAGGGGAACCTGATCTTCTTTCTTTATCTTTTGGTTTTCTCCCAGGTTGCCGATTTTGGACTTGCAAAAATTTCATCTGATGTCAACACTCATGTATCCACTCGTGTGATGGGAACTTTTGGGTAAGATTTACTCATTGTTTCTAATTCCCTTTATTTTACAGTTTCGTTGGTGGTCAGTATGGTGTTGGAGAAGATATGCATTTGAACTGGACTTTCTAACACTAGGGAGGGCAATGGTTAAGGAGCATTAACTGCACATCATTTTTAGGCAATGTGTATTTATTATATCTCATTTTATGACTTAAAAATTTTTGTTAGTTAGTGTTAAACAAATGCATTTATTACTATAAAATCAACCAATAGAAAATGTTCGGGCCTAAAAATGAGGTGTAATAAATATAAATTGCCTGACAACTGTGTGTTTAATACTCAATCATTGCCACATTATCCTTCATAACATAATTATTTGGGTCAAATTTTGGTAAAATATGTCCCTCAAATCTTATTCCGCCCTCTGTCAGTTAAGTCTTGTGGACCCTGTTCGTCTTGAGTTTTGAAAGCTGAGCTTTAGTTGCTTTTTTATATAATTAATACTATTGTCTGATTCTTGATGCCATGTTTCATTTCTGCGTTTCATAATGTATCAATTCTGATAATTGCAAATTATCACACCTTTTTTGCTGAGTCCCTCCCTGTTAAAATGTCGTTCACGTTCTAACATACACTTACCACTTTCAGGTATCTGGCTCCGGAATATGCTTCTTCTGGTAAACTTACAGAGAAGTCCGATGTTTTCTCATTTGGAGTCATGCTTCTGGAGTTGATTACTGGACGCCGACCTGTGGACTCATCCCAATCTTTCGTGGAAGATAGCTTGGTAGATTGGGTGAGCAAATTGCTGCATATCTTTCCAAGCAATTTCTATATATATTGACATTTTAGAGCTGAGATTATATGAAAAACCTTTTCATAATGTTCCTTAGTATCCCAGGCTCTGATGAAAGCTTTTTATTTTTGGATAGGTGAAAGCTTTTTATTTCATTATATTTTGTTTTTGTTCTTTTTTTTTTTTTTAATTTCTACTTTCAAGATAACAAAATCACCTTCCTGCAGGCGAGGCCCTTGCTTACACGAGCTTTGGAAGATGGTAACTTTGATACCCTTGTTGACGCACGATTGCAAAGGAATTACAACCACAATGAGATGGCTCGCATGGTTGCTTGTGCTGCTGCTTGCGTGCGTCATTCAGCACGACGTCGGCCACGAATGAGCCAGGTAATTTTTCAATCAAATTGATGGTTTGTCTGCAGAAGCCAAGTTAAACAATTTCAACATCTCATGCACAATGGTTGATCTGAATGGATCCAACACCCCCCGCCCCCACCACCAATATAAACAAAGCAAAGAGAATAATGGTTGCTGATAAGCTCTGAATCGTTGAGGCATTGTCATGATGCCTGTTTTTGCATCGTGAAATGGTTCTTCAGTAGTAGATTTTTCCATCACCTACTACAGAGGTCGCTGCAAGAGACGTTGGACTCGGGGTTTAATGTTTTCTATGTCTTGGCTCAAGCTTTTGAGACCAACAATTGCATTGAGCGATGCTCCATTTCTTTCCCCATTGAGGCCTTTGGCATGGCAGTCCCAACAATTAGCATATCTTGCTCACAGCACTTGAGCACCATTTCATGTTTACGGTCATTTAGCGTCTGAGGCTTTAGGGAAGGTGCTCACTCCTGAATGTGTACCCATCTTTAGGCTAGTTGATAACCATTAACATAAATTGTGCAGGTAGTACGGGCCTTAGAAGGGGATGTATCGTTGGCCGATCTTAATGAAGGAATCACACCTGGACACAGCACAGTCTACAGTTCTTTCGAAAGCTCAGACTATGACACTAACCAATACAAAGAGGATATGAAGAAATTCAGGAAAATGGCCCTTGGCTCCCAGGAGTATGGCAGCAGTGGGCAGAGTGTTCCGACCAGTGAATATGGTTTATACCCATCTGGCTCAAGTAGCGAACACAACACTCGCGAGATGGAGATGAGAAAGATGAAGAAAGACAGTAGTGGGTTCAGTGGAAGCTCATGACAACCTTAAAATTCTCATAATCAATTTGATTGCAGACAGGGCATGTCTGGTATGAGCTAACAACAAACACATTGTTTTTTTTTTTCTTTCTTCATTTTTCATAATTTATATTTTCCCTCCTGTATCTATTGATTAGGCTTATACATCAAAACAATTGAGATATTCCTCTGTTTGGTGGTTGAGTGTTAGCTTTGGTTGGTTGTTCATATCTGTTGTAGGATGCTTTAACTTGTGAATGAAAACCGTGACAGTTGGAGAGTAGATGAGAAAGCTGTGTGGAATTATAATTATATATAGATACACGTGTTCCGAAAGACATTATGAGATTTGGAATTTATCTTTCTTCTGCTAAAATAGAAATAAAAAAAATAAAATTTCACTTGTTCTATAATTTTTCAAAGGCTTAATGGATTGGTTTATCCTAGACTTAAGAGTGATTTTGTAATTTTATAAAGTTTTGACTTTTGATTCAATTTGCTCATCGAATCTATCTCATAAGTGGACGAATTGTGACAAGTAATATAATGATAAGTAGAGAGTTGTATTCACGAGAATTGGCTATTGATTCCTATTTTAACTACACTTAACGTCAACAAGACACACAATTATAGGATAATTAACAGTTGGTTCTATACTAATTATAACTGATTAACGAACTACGGACACACAAAAATAATTCTTCAGATTTCAAACTCAATAATCTATGGCACAAGAGTTCACGAATCCACCATTGTTCTTAATATGATTTAATCCTTCATTATTCGAGTTTGCTACTTCTTGTCCTAAGTTAAAAATCATTGTTGTTATATCAACCGAAAGTCTCTCTCGATGGATTGTGACAAGTAATATAATAATGAGTAGAGGGTTGTATCCACGAGAATTGACTATTGATTCCTATTTTAACTACACTTAACTTTAACAAACACACACAATTATAGGATAATTAACAGTTGGTTCTATATTAACTATAATTGATTAACTAATTACGGACACACAATAATAATTCTTTAGATTTCAAACTTAATAATCTACGGAACAAGAGTTTATCAATAATCATTGTTCTTAATATGATTTAATCATTCATTACTCGAGTTTGCTACTTTTTCTCTCGAGTTAAAAAATCATTGATCTTATATCAATCGAAAGCTTCTCTCGATGGTTATTCAATTCTACGCATATATATGAGATTAATTATCTCTAATTAACTTACGAATATATAAGCATGCATTCACTCTCAATGATCTTACCAATATAATTTCAAAAGGCATAATAATATCTCTATCAATTATAGGACTTTATGTTGATTATTACAATGTGCTAAATTCATATTGAATCCCTTAAAAGTAATATAACAAAAATGAACAATGTCAAACTAAACCAATAAGAAATGAGATTTCACCATTCACCCTAGTTGTAAAACACTTAGCTAGACATAATTTCAACAGATAAAAAAGTAACAAAGATGGAAATCATGATCTGAAATATGAGAAAGAATATAGAAATACAATCCAGCTCTTGAGTTTTCTTCAAAAACATCTTCTTCTTCCTTAAGCTTGATTGTGTCTCATTTCATCTGTGCCCCCCCTCCCCCAATGAGTTGTAAAGAATAGGTCTTTATATAGTGCTTTTTAGGGTTTTAGAGTCGTGCATTAGAAAGACGTCCATCACTGATCAATTTGGAAGAAAATAGGCCTGAAACTCAGTTTCAGACAAAGCTTCATACCCTATCGCGAAATGCATTCAACGACAGGATTATGAGCTCCAGCAAATATTTCCAATCGCGATAAGACTGTGAGCTTCAGTGAAGAACTCCAACCACAATCCTACTGCGGTAAGATCGTGAGCTCCAATAACTTTCTCCCAAAGCGTTCCTACCGTGGCATGCATGGCGTGGTAGACGGCAAGCCATTTTCGCTCGACTCTCAATTCTTCAACTTCTGCGTCTTGCTCTCAATGCTTTTATGAAATCACAAACATTAATGACCACCCCCGAAGGTATCCACCCATGCTTTCAATGTCTGGTTCAGCTCCAATCATGTACTAAAATCACTATCTTTGTTCCAAGTTCATTTAACATGAGATTTGCACATACATAATCAAATATTAAATCAAATTAGGTAGCAATCATGCCCATTAAATGAATAAATGCTAAGTTTGTATGCCTAAATAAGTGTATAAAAGACAACTTTAACTTTGGTTTCAATTTTATCCTCAATTGACCAAGTGTGTGGCCCAACTGACGTGGTAGGATAGGTGGCGTGGTAATGTATCTAATAATTGATATATTAGCAAAATGACGTCGTTTTGTCTTACTCTTGCCGCAAACTATAAGTCAAAACAACGCCATTTTGGTGAAATATCTTGGATCGGGTCGACCCGATCCATATTTGACCTAGTGGGTCAACCCAACACCTAATGGGTCAAAACCCATCTTCTTTCCCAAATCACTTAGGATTTCTACCTTCCACCTTGTGTTGTCGCCTCCGTTATCATTTTTCCTTCACCATTACTGACCGCCTCTTTCTTCCTTACTTTTCTTTGCCAGCGGCTTTAGCCGTCGACTAGATTCCATTAACGATGACCATGGCGTTGAAGCCCATATCCTTTGGTCATGCTAACTATGTCGGGCACCAAGCTCTCGGCCATGGCAGTGACAAAAGGTCGTCAACCATGGTGTCGTTGGCCACGACCACAGCTACGACGAACCCACAAGGAAAAGACAGCCATGGCTACGGCAAACTCATGAAGAGTACGCAGCTATGATCACGATGTGTGCTTCCCACGTCTCATTGGCAATTCGAATGAACCCACTAGCCGGATGTATGCGGTCGTTGGTGACTTGAACGAAAGATCGAGAAGGAATCCCAACTTTCTTAACCATGTGGTGGAATTCTAGCTTTTGTGATTTTGGGTTTGTGATTTTGAATTTGTGCATTTGGTTATTGTTTTTGGGTTTATGCAGGGGCGGAACTAGAAATTTTTACTTGGGGGGCTTCAAATTTTTTTTTCTAATCATGAACTTTATTAATAGAAAAAAACAAAAAGATAAAAAGAAAAAAATCAACAACTTGGAGAAAACCTTCATTTCTCTCAACCCAATTTTTATTATTGCAACTTAATAAATCATACAAATAGTTAAAAAAATAAAATAAAATCTAATCACCCACGATAGCTTTGGATTTCGCCAATGCTCAGTGTTGATGATATTTGCCTAACACAATGAATCCAAGTTCATCGACATTTTCTTCTGGAATAAGATTTGAATTAGTTTCTGTGTGAAACCAATTTTGAACATCTTAGAGTTTGCAAACTCCTTCAATAATGCTAGATAAAATTGTAGATTGTTAAACTAAAAATCATACAATAGCAAATTAAGTCCAGAAACTCAAAGAGATTGAGGATTTAAGGTTTCATCATACCTACTGTTGGAGGGAAAAAATTTTGGATACACAAGAAAAAATGGGATCTTGAATCCTAATTTGAGCTTCATATGAGAGTGTAACGACAGCTGCATAACGATCACTTATCGGAAGCTGGGCCAGGAGGTTAGAGGCATTTATGGCACCAAAACTCGTGTGGATAGCTGCAAAAGAAGTAAGTCCTTGTTTATGGCTGATGTAATACCCCATATCTGTGTAAGGTCGCCACGTAATTTGGATGAGTTTAAAATATCGAAAAATGGGTTTGATAGTAAAATAAGTAGCTAAATTGACTGCATGAAGTGTTTCGAGGTTGAGATTTTAAAGGAAAATGATATGTAATACCCCGTATCGATGTAAGGTGATCGTGTAAATTGGGCGAGTTTAAAATACCGAAAAAGGGGTTAATAGTAAGATAAATATCTGAATCGACTGGAGGGAGTACCCCGAGACTTAGATGTTTAAAGAAAATAGAACATTAGTAACGAGCATCATGAGAAAAGAATTATGGCATCGAAAGAAATGAGATCGAGAACAGTTTTCGGTACAACAAAAATACAATTGCCGATTAGGTTGTAATACCGAATTGTTATAGACGACGTTCGAAAAATCAACGGAGCATGTCAAGGACTACTATTTTATGTATAGAACAAACCTTAAGTGATTTCGGGTTGAATCGAGTGGATTTAAGGTCAAAACGATCAATCAGGCCTAAGTGTAATTTTCTAAAATTGCCTGATGAAGGTCAAAATAGTAATTTTTTGGAAGTTTCAAGGGAGAAATGAGAAGCACAAATCTTGAAGGTCTTAGTGATGGTGCTGGAAAGATCAGGGGCTTGTGGATAAGGGCCAAAATGCAAAAGAAAATTTCAAAGAGAGCCAAACTGTAATTTTCAGAAATCTGCTAAATCATGACAGATCTGGCCACGGATTTGGCCTGAAAATCTGGAGGTTTGGGTAGCAAATCTTGTTAGGGCATGGCCAAGGACGGTCTAGGAGGCGTGTGGGTGAAGTTTTGGCTGAAAATTGGCGACGTGGGGGTCGGTTTTGACCTATAAATAGCCAAGGGTTTTGACCAAATTTAGAGCATCAAATTGCTCGATTTTGAGGGAGAATCGAGGGAAGCCAATAAGGGGCTTTTGATCCTTGAGGCGAGAGGAGCGTTTCTGGAAAGTTTGGTGAATTTTTGAGGTGGTTTGAAGGGGTTTCAAGGGTCGCCGGAAAGTCGCAGGCGGTGGTTGGTCCGAGCTTGATTTTGTGTGTTTTGGAAGCCCTCCGGTAGTTGTTTCGGGCTCCCAAGGGTGTCATCGTGATCGATGTGAAGAAGGCTTTCAGGTGGTGTGATCGGGGAAGAAATCCAGCATTGGCTGGCGAGCAGCTCGCCGGAGAAGAAAAGGCGCGTGCAGTGCACGCGTAGCTGCCACGTGTAGCACTACTCGCCCGGGCGTGAGGGCGCGTGAGGGCTCAGGTATTTTTGGAATTTTTTTATTATTTTAAGAAAAATAAATTAATAATTATGGTGGAAGAAAATTTTGGAAAATCTTGAAAGAAATGGTCATTTTGTAATTTTGAAGGGAAATAAGGGTTATGAAAAATAGGAGGAAGTATGGGAAAATTTTCATAAAATTCAAGAAGTTAGGAAATATTTAGTTATTAATTATTGTGAAGAAAAATCGAAGAAAAACCTTGAGTAGGCATTTATTAGAATTTTGGAGGAGAAATATAGAGGAAATAGGAAGAAAATTATGAAAAAAATTAGAAAAAATAGATATTGATATGATTTTGAACAAACATGATGTCTAGGGTATCGTTGAAGCTCAAGATTGAACTATAGAGCACTTGGCACGAGAACCGAGGTCGGGCACGCAAATCGAGGCATACCGCACATCTTCAAGGAAATCAAGTTGCATCTAAAGGTGAGTAGTTCTACCAAAAAACTTGTTTGTGACATGTGAATGGTTTACTCTGGGTGTTCAACCCTATGGCTGGGTTTATTGCAATGGTTTGTCCAGACGATTATTTACACATGCATTAAATTTCGTACGATAAATTGCATACATTTAGATGTTGATTTTATGCATGTTATGATTTTCGGCATTGGCATGTTATGTGGGTTGTTAACCTGTGACGTAACCCTGAGTAATAGCACTCGGGATGCGTACCAAGGATTAATGCTAGGTGACCCACTTAGGACGAAGTTGAGATGGACTTCACCCTACGGTACCCAAGTGGCGAGGCTGGCGGGGCCGCGAGTGCACACCACCCTAGGTTCCTTTGAGTAATAGTATTAATACCGAGGTGACGTCGATTCCGAGGATAGCGCTGATGTAATACTCTTGAGGCTAGGGTTACATTGGGTTTGGAGTGCTTTTGAGTAAAAGCGTAATGCCTAAGAATGACAATAGGGTGATTCCCGAGTTCATATGTCAAGGTTGTCCCTCTTAAGTAAGATTGTGGTTGCCAATGGGTCGATGTGGTCGTGTCGCCTTTAAAGAGATTTCATTTTCCCCGGTTAGGGCTAAGTGTTTCGTGCGATTCTCTTAGGCTGATGCATGTCAGGATTTGTCAGTTTTATATATGATTTTGCATATATTCATAAAAATATTTTTGAACTCTCACTTAGATGATTCAGCATCTAATTTGGATTTTGTCCCTGGAATATTTAAACGTTCCAGGTGAAAGCAGTGGCACTAAGGGAAAGAATGTCATCAAGATGTAGCTGCTATGTTTAGTTTTCGTAGCGATGTTCAAATGTTATGTAATATTTTGATATTTTCATGTGAAACATCGATTCGGTTATTATCTGTAAAAGGAAATTGTCAGTTATATATCATTGAGGTTTCGATCTTGCTTCCGCTAATGTGTTTAATAATACCTGTCTTAGTCTATTAATTGTTTTAAATTTTGATATGCTGAGAAGGTATAATCGGGATTGTCGAGAAATGAGTATGATGAGGGCTTGTTGTTTGATGTTGAAATTTGTTTTTTCTCGAGTTCACGCACGCTTGGGAAAAGTGGGGCATTACATGATATGTCGTTGTTAAACATTCTAAGATAGGACTTTTAGTATCGAAAGAAATTAGATCGGAGTTAGTTTCCGATATAGCTTCGGTTTGAGTTGAAAACTGAATTGTCGGCAGGGAACACCTCAAAACTTAGATGTTTAAAAGAAAAGATATATTATTGACAAACATCCTGAGAATGTCTAGTATAGGTTATAGTTGTTTTTAAAAAAAGATATTATATTTTATCATGTTAAAAAAAAAAAAAAATAGAATTGTAACATGAGGCATGGCCGTCTGCCACCGTTCCTGTCAAATCAGCAACCAGGGCATGGTTGAGCCTGGCATGGATGTGGGGGTAGTCTTTAGCTCACGTTACCCCTTGTGATTGGTTGAGAGAGGCTCGAATTTGACTATAAATCGCTGAGTTTTGGTTAAGGATTTGTATCAAAGTTCATAGGCTTAGATCGAGAGTTTGGGAAGTAATTAGAGTGTTTTGATAAGGAACTTTTGTTCCCCAAGTTGTGAGAAGCAATTATAGAAATTTTGAGAGTTTTTGAAGTGGTATAGGGGGTGTTTTCACAGATATATATATATATATATATATATTCAGCCGCCTATATATATACATATTGCGTGAGGGTTTAAATCATGTAGTAGAGTGATCGATCGAAGGACCTAATAAGGGGCTTTTGGTCACGAGGTTATGGGCAACTAGTTTGGAAAGTTTCGTGTCAATCGAAGTTCGAATCGAATGTCAATTTGGTTCACTAGAGTTCGATAGCGAGTGGCTTGGGCAGACTGTTTTCGGCCAAATTGGAGGGCTTCTAGTGGTGTTTTTTGACAAAGAAGGGTACCATTGAGATCGACTAAAGGAGAGGAGCAACCCAATGTCATCGGTTTAATTTTTCGGTGTGCTGGCGCCGGAAAAGATAACCAAAGGTAATTTCTGTATTTTTTAAATATTGAAAATATAGTAAATTCAAGAAAAAAATAGAATTAAAGGAAATAAAATTCTGAAAAAATATCCATAAATTCAGGAAAAAGTAATAGTTTGTTTTGATGAATTTTTATCTTGAAAATTTCTTGAGGATATAATTATTTTGGATTTTTTAAAGGAAAGGTAAATGGAAAATAAATATGAGGGATTTTGGTAAAATTATGGGAAAATTCTAGAAGGATAAGGAATTTATTTTATGAATTTTGGTGATTTTCACGGAGGAAATTCGAAGGAAATAAAGGAGAAATAAATTTTCTCAAGAAAAAGTAATTATGGAAATTGGAGAAAATAGGAGAAAAATCTGAAAAATTTGCAGAAAATTTTAGAGGCTTATAAATATTGTTTTATGATTTTTTTTTTGGGAGAAAAAATTGAGAAAAATGCTTGAAGGGGTATTTACTTGAAATTATTGAGAGAAAAATAGGAAGAAATTAGAGAAAAATTATGAAAAAATTGAAAAAATAGATATTGATTTTCCTTTGAATGCATATGATGTCTAAGGTATCATTGAGTCTCAAGGTTGAGCTATAGTGCACTTGGCATGAGAATCGAGGTCGAACGCACATTTCAAGGAATCTTGAATTTAGTCAAAGATGAGTGGTTCGACCCTATACATGATTTTTTTATACAAATGAATTGACCCATGATAGGTTATTTGCATATGGATGGTTCGTCCAAAGTGATTATTTAACATGTGCATCTAATTTTATATTTTAAATTATGTGTATGCAAATGTTAAGTTTATATGATGCATGTTTTGTGTTTGGCATTGGCATATTTATGTATTGTCTATGTGGGATGTGGGTTTTCAACCTATGTATGGCATTTGAGTGATGGCACTCGGGATGCTTGCTAAGGGCTAATGTTATGTGACTCACTTGGGATGGGGTTGAGACGGACTTCACCCTATGGTACTCAAGTGGCCGGATTGAGAGCGGACACCACCCTGGTTGTTGGCTCAAATGGCGGGGCTGAGAGCGGACACCACCCCAGTTGTTGGCTCAAGTGGCGGGGTTGAGAGTGGACGCCACCCCATGTTCCTTTGAGCAAGAGCATTAATACCGAGGTGTTGTTAATTTCGGGGATAGTGCTGATGTGATACTCTCTTGGCTAGGGTTGCGTTGGGTTTTGGAATGCTTTTGAGTAGGAGCGTAATGCCTGACAATGATAGTGGGGTGATACCCGGGTTCATATGTCGAGGTTGTCCCTCTTAAGCAGGATTGTGTTTGCCAATGTGTCGATCTGGTTGTGTTGCCTTTAGAGAGATTGCATTTTTCCCGGTTAGGGTTAAGTGATATGAGGGATTCTCTTAGGCTGGGACATGTCGAAATATGTCGATTTTTTTTCATGGTCTTGCATATATTCATGAAAATATTTTTGAACTCTCACTTAGATGATTCAACACCTAATTTGGACTATGTCTTTGGAATATTCAAACGTTTCAGGTGAAAGCAGCGGCGCTAAAAGAAAAGACGTGATCGAGATATAGCCACTATGTTTAGTTTTCGTAGGTCTTTGTCTATGGTTACGATGTTCAGAGGTTTTGTTATATTTTTGATATTTTCATGTGAAACATCAATTGGTTATTTGGTTGTAAAAGAAATTTGTTGATTATATATTATTAAAATTTCGATTTTACTTCCGCTTATGTGATTAACATTCTTGTCTTAGTCTATTAAATTTGATATGCTGAGAAGGTATAATCGGGATTGTCGAGAAATGAATATGTTGAGGGTATGTATATCGAGAGACTTATGTTGTGTGTATGATATTGAAAAAAAAATATATTCCCGAAATCTCGACTTAATGCATGTTTGAAAAAAATGGGGCGTTACAGTTGGTATCAGAGCAAACTAGCAAAAACCCCAATTGGAGACTCAGGGATATTAGTGGAAATTGAAAACGACTGATGTCATTAATGGTTAGTCTGATGTGACGTAATCTAGCTATCAAGTTAGGTTTGTAATAGGTGATATGAATCATTGAGGTTCGAGTATTAGAATGATTTGGTATCAACAAATGATCCTAGAAAAATGAGAAATCTAAGATGGTTCGATTAGTGTTATTGAGAATAGAGTTTAAGGATTCTGAAAATTGATTCTGATGATAGGTATATCAAAATTGAGGTTACCTCTAAGAAAGTGTTGGTGTTTCCTTTTTAGATGGTGAAAACTCGAAGAATCACGGATCTCAACAAGCGAGATGAGGAAAATGGTAGTAGTAGTCATCAGGTTCGCTTTGTGAGTCACGCCATGAGTAGTTACCGTAGTCGCTCTACGAATTCCACTACGAGTAATCATCGTAGTCGTTCGACGAATAACGCCATGAGCGATGGACGACAAGAAGAGCAATCAGGTCCTAATGAGAATAAACTTAATCGAATAGAGCGGATCTTAAAGGGCATGCTGACACATGTAACGAGGAATGAGCCGCTGAGGCATACTACTCATGTGTTGGATCAATATTACCGGCAAAGACCCCCGATGTTCAAGGGAAAAATTGAAGATGACCCTTGCATGATTGAGTTTTGGATGGAACAAACTGAGAAATTGCTCCAACATTTGCAGTGCAGTGACGAAGAAAAGCTGCTCCAACATTTACAGTGCAGTGACGAAGAGAAGTTGCACCAACATTTGAGTTAATTTAATTCCTATACTTTGATCTTTTTTTTTTGTATGCCAACTTCCACTTTTTATTGTTTTAACTACACTTCTAAACCTGTATGTTTAAGTCAATTTAATTTATGTATTTTGACTTTAATAGAATGTGACATATATTTTGTCATCTCATTTTATTTTATTTTTTTATACATGAAAGTACAAAAGGGTTTAATTAACTTGAAAATTTAAATTTAGAGATATAAACGAAACAATGAAAAATTTAGATTATTGTGTGAAAAAAAAAATCAAAATATAAGAGTTAAATTAATTTAAAAATTAAGTTTAAATATGTAATTAAAATAATAAAAAAATTAAAATCAATAAAAAAATAAGAGACCAAGAATATAAGCTTGGCTAAACAAAAAGAAAAGTCATCTTTCACTTTGTTTTGCGCCCCGTGTGCCGGGGGGGGGGGGGAATTCATAATTAAATTAAAATAAATGTATAAAATTATTTTTAACCATTTTACAAAAAAAAAATATTTTTTTCTCAAGTAAATAATTTGATTACACTCTATAACTATTTTTATGTAAGATACTTAAAATACTCTTAATGATATTTTAAAATAAAAAGCCTATAATGCCTTTAACCTCATTTACGAAAATACCCTTATCTCTTTCTTTATTACCTTTCTTCCAACATTCACGCTCTAACTTTATTCATTGGTGAAACCACCCAAACTCAACCATTCTTCCTACATTCAAAATTTTGTTTATTGGGTCATTGAAACTTCTTCATCAATTGCAACTAGGACCTCATTGAAGTTGTATTCACTAAGTTTTTTTCTCTCCAACAAGTATTCTCAATCAATCTGAAAGTATCGATCACGATTTGTTTTATTTTTTATTTTTTTATTTTTATGTTCAGATTGCTTATTAAACTGTGTAGAATGATTATGATTGTGAGTAGAACACATATTTTGGTTATTTTGCTTAGATATCATTTCATATCTAACTGATTTGCATGAAAAAAAAAAATTGAAGTTGCACATTATAATCAGGTTTTGTGGGGCCAGGAAACACGATCGGGTTTGGTAGGGGCACGAAACCCAATTGAGGTTAGTGGCCCCACTAAACCTAATCGAGTTTAGTGGCTAATTGGGGTTGGTGGCAGCACCTGTATTTATTTCAATACATTAGTCAGACAAAAATCATGAATAAAATAAAATTTAATAATACTTACATAGTCGATCGTTCACCAAGGTAGATTCCCATCAGTGCGCTCGTGGACGAAACTGACCTAATGTTCCGAGATAGTCACCATAAAAGGCACAAAAACCTTCTCGTTGTCCCCTCATATTTTGTTTCCAAAATTCGGCTATAGATGCCTTTAAAATCAAATAAAAACATTAATCGCGACCTAAATTATGATGCAAAAAAAAAAAAAGGGATAATTTAAGATGTGTGCAACACTCATAAATAGCTCGGTTGACATGATAGCGTAGTTTGGGTCGTATAAAGGATAAGACTATATACTCCTTAGGCAACACATGTAACTATCAATGTGATGCCCCTCCAACCATTCTCTCTCATCCTCCATGCATCGGAAGTCAGTTGGAGATAGATGGAGAGGGAAACCGGTGTCACGACTATAATAACAAAGAATTAGAATTTATTGTTAAAGTAAATAGAAAAATAGTACTTGTTACTGATCTGATATCTTCTTTAGAGGTTATGAACTCAGTGTAGCGCTCAGGGGGTAAGATTATCGTTTTCTACTTCCTCGGACACTAATGACACTGTTTCCACGTTTGGCGTTAGGTCTAGTACTACCGGCATTGGGTTCATGTCCGGCCCCTCCACCAAGACATTTGTTTTTCTCTTCTTCGATCGAGTTAGATCAGTGTAAGGTCACCAACGAAATTGCGATGGTACTCTATCTCGCATTTAGGGGGTAAGATCATCGTTCTCCATTTCCTCGGGCACTAATGGCACTGTTTCCACTTCTGGCGCTGGGTCTAGTAGTGCCGGCACTGGGTTCATGTCTGGCCCTTCTACCAAGACATTCATCTTTCTCTTTTTTGATCGGGTTGGATTAGTGTAAGGTGACCGATGAAACTGCAATGATACTCTATCTCACATAGGTTGCCTCCTAACCCTAACCACTTTCTCTTCCTGCAACTGTACAAAAACTAATTGTTACAAAATAGTATTTCAAAATGGTACGTAAAACTTATAAAAGTAAATTTAGAACTTACTCTAGATGTAGGATCTATCTGATTACCACCTCGATGTTGCTTATCGCGATCATCGCTGTGATCTGGGTTACTGTTATCTAAGGACTTGTCAATATACAGAACACACAGATAAGTATACAATGTTGTCTGCCCCCTCTCCAGTGTTGCTTACCTCATTTCCATTACTGCCTGACCCTTCTTTAGTCGTTGCAACTGTGTCCTCATTTGACCCATTTTCCAGTCAAACCATGTCCTCATCTAACTCATTTTCTCATCCATCCTCCACAACATCTCGAACATTAGAGTCAGCATCTCAGTGATATGCAAAAGATCAAAAATTAAATTAAAAATTAAAAATAATTATAAAAAATATAAATTAAAACCATTATTATAATAATAATTGTACCCCAATCTCATACTGTCTATGGTGCAGATTGTCAAGGAGTTTTCCCTCCTGCCTAACTTCTGGCCTCGTTTCTTTATGTATAGGCCCTTTCTCATTCTCATCCTTATTTTCTTGCCATCTCATCCCTAATGTGTCCTCATATATGTAATACCTGGTATTATATGGTGTTGAAAATAAATAATTTTTAATTCTTTAAGGGGGGTGGAATGTAATTATTTTTAATTTTTAATTATTTTTAATTAAGCCAAGAGTTGGTTTCAAGAAATTAATTAATAAAATTGCCAAATTGGTGGCAGGGAGTGCATTGGGACTTAGATGTCCAGCGAAGAGGGCAAGAGATTGGTGAGCGTCTCGAGATGAGAATAATGACGCTGGAAACAATCCGACCTGGAATAATTTTCGAAATAAATTCTGTATAAGTCTAAAAGGGTGTCAGTACCGAATGGCCGCAGGGGACCTCCGGGAAGCTGAGGGGACTCTAGGGGTGGTCCGGTTTTGAGAATAAGGCAACCCTTAATCATTTTCAGGTCGAACAAAGGTCCCGTGCAGGCGTAGGGACGAAATCGAGATACCCATGTAAGTATCAGTTATTAATTTTTGAGAAAATCAATAATCTAAGTGGCGTGTTGATAATTAATTAAAACTTGGAGGGTCCAAGTGTAATTATAAAAAATCGCAAGTGCAATTATTAATTCCTCAAATGAAATTATGAGATATATGGGGGTTTAATATGTAATATATATATATATAGATATTTATATATGCAGGCATGAGGAAGCTTCCTTGAAGCTTCGTTGGTCTCTGTATTTTGAAATGAAATGGCCGAGAAGAAGCAAGCCAGAGAGGGAGGAAGAGTGAGCTCGCGAGAGAGATAGAGTGAGAGCATTGCCGAGAGGAGGAAGATGGCCGATTTAAGGCAGCCCAAAGCAAACAGCCTCGGCCATGGCCGAGCAAATAGCAGCAGCGCGAGCAGTAGCCATGATGGGCATGGCAGATGCACCGAGCGCGGGGCGATCGGCGAGAGCGCGAGGAGGCGCTCGGAAGCAATGGGGATGGCCGGAGGTACTGTTAGATTTGAATAGCAATGGCATCAACACCAAGAGGGGGGTGAATTGGGTTGTTTTAAAAATTTGATTGAAGTTGAAAATCCTTTTGATGAAAAATGAGAATTTAGTGAAAGTGAGTATTAATGAAATGCTTGGAACAATAAATGAAATAAAGAGCACAAGCAAATAAGAGACAACGATATATAGTGGTTCGGCTTAAACCAAGCCTAATTCACTACCTTAGCTCCTTACTAAGGATTTTTCAATCAATCCACTAAAAATCTCATATCTCTCCGGATAGGCCCTCTAGCAACAAGCTAGGCAATTACAACCTCTTGCTTAAACAAGCAAGCCCTTTAGCTATCTTGCTAGGAAATACAACCCCTTGCTTCAACAAGCAAGTCCTTTAGCACTCTTGTTAGGAAAATCAAGAATAATGCAAAAGAAGAGAATCTAAGAGTAGACACTCTTAGTTATAAGATCTCTCAATATAAATACAAGGCTTGAACAAAATAATACAAATGATAATCAAAGTCTTTTAGAGAAAAATGAAGCACAAATGAAACAATTAACCTCTTGAAAGAATGAACACTTGTAAGCTTGAAATCAATCCTCTTGGTTGGTTTGAATCATCCATTTGACTTGTATTTATAGTCTCTTGAAAGTCTATTCACGAATCTTGCCGTTGGTAGTGGAAAAATCACTTTGGGTGAGTGGAAAAACTAGCCGTTGGGGGTTTCTGCGACACAAACGGTCGACAGATGCAAGGCAACGGTCGACAGATTCAAGGCATCGGTCGACAGATTAGCAAATTTTTAAAATACGGTCGACAGATCATCTGAGCCGGTCGACAATTCCTTGTGCACGTATTCTGCCGGTCAACAGATGCTTGAAGCATCACGAAATGATATTCTGTCGGTCGACAGATGCAAGAGCATCGGTCGACAGATGGTCTAAAAATGAAGAATCGGTCGACAGATGGAGAGAAATCTGTTGACAGATAAAGCCATCCTTCAGGACATACATACAGCACAACTTATTTACATTTCTTTAGTTTCTCCATTTACTTTAATACATAAATGTAAATAACGAAGTACCCCCATTTGGATTCAATAAAAATATCTAAAAAATCAAAATCCATAAGAATAAAAAAGTAGAATTTGAGTTTTAGTACAAACTTAGGATTTTGCGATTTTACCACCTTCAAGATATACACTTCCCATTTCTTGAAAAATTCGTTAAAAATCGTTTTAGCACTAATGGATAGAAGATATCAAAATATCGGGAGATAGTTTTTCAAAATGAAATCATTTTCTTATATGTCTCCTTATAAGGTGCTAGTCTTCCAGACTTAGAAAAATTTTGAGACGTTATCAAAACGATTTTCAAAACATGATGCATGAACTAAAGAATTTTTCATACGTTTAAATTTCAAACCAAAACCTTTCATGCACACTTCAAAATATGAAAACTTATTTTGAAATATGAGATTAACATAAATGATTTTTCATACTTAAAGATTGGATTTTCATCAAACACATTTATGTTCAAGTTGGTCTTTTGCCGTAAAACAATTTTAGCTCTATGTTGACCAACAACTTCAAACCTAATTTGAAAAATCATTTTAGGATATTTCATCATAATACATGTTTGAGCCAATCTCCATGTATAAGAATATAAATAATTTGGTTTTCATTTTAACAAAGTATTTGAAATTGATTTTGGTTGAAAACCATAAACTTGACTCATGACTTGGGGATAGAACAAAGTATTGTTTTTCATCATCAAAACTAAACACAAGGGTAGAACATCAGGTACGACCATGGTAGCCGCGAAGCTTTTGTTGCAGCAACCAGGCGCAGCCATGGCAGCACTCGGCGACTACAACGGCAGACCAGCAATGGGGGGCGGCTGGAGGGGTCGCGGTGGGGCCATCTTGGGCTAGCGTCGGCAATCGAAAATGAGCTGGTGGCTCGCGGTTGCTGAAGGCCGAAGCGGTGGATGGCCATGGCAGCGCGTAGGGGAGGTTCGGCCATGGCAGTTTGCACCGATGGCAGCCATGGCCGGGGGTCGCGTGACGAGGAGCGGCCGACGGAGTTGGAGGCAAGCATCGGCGTTGTGCCCCCCAAGGAAGAAGAAGACGCGAAGAAGGAAGAAGAACAGGAGCCATGCGCGCAGGAGAAAGAAAAAAATAAAAGAAAAAGAAAAATAAAAATAAAGAAAATTCTGGAAAATAAGGGAAAAGGGGAGAAAAATGCCGAAAAATTCCAGAAAATGGGGAAAAAGTCTGGAAATTATTTTGGGGCCCAAGGAGCGTGTCAAAAGCTTGAAAATGGAGATTTTGGGAGCAAATGGCAGCTCGGGAGGCAACGTCGGTGTGGGCATTTTTCTAATTTCTCTTCAGATGAGTCGAGATAAATTAATGTTTTCTTCCCAAATTATTTGCATTAATCAAGTTAATGTAGGATAATTGTTTGTTGGATTAAACCCTATGTCAGGGTTGTTTGGAAAGTTGTTTGTTTGAGTTGTTGTCAGGTGGTCTTGCGGTGTAACAAAAAATGAAGGCATTGGTTAATGTTTGATATTGTGGAGTTTTTGTGTGATTGGCATCTAGGTTCGATCGAGGAGCGATAATCCTAGAAGAGCTCGGAGTTCAGGCTAGAGTTCGTGCCGAGGTAGAGATGAGGCTTCGAGCCAGGTAAGAGATGGCCCCATATGGAGGTGGCCTTGTAAGTTGGTAAATATGTTTGATAATATTTTTATGAAACATTTGCATGTAATGGTTAACTTGTGTGATGCAAGACCTAGTGGACCTATGGCCATATGGAGGACTAGTGTTGTGGAGGTTGATAGGTTGATGCCTCAAATCGTGGAGGGTTGTGAGGACGGTTGGGCCTAACCTCATTTGCATGCATTTGGCATACATAATAATGGTTATCTTCATATTTACATCCATTGCACCCTTACTAAGTCTTTATGACTCATGAGGTTTTACCTCATGTTGTAGATGATGCAAGACCAAAAGCAAGCAGGGATGGTGCTAGGAGACTGTTGTGGCAACTAACATCGTTGCCCGAGATGTGTGGATGTGTATTCTCCTATTTTTTTTTATATGTATTCATGTGTATGAATGTAAGCATATTGAGCACTTGAGGTATCTAATTGTTGTAATCATCAGTGTGATAGATGATTGTGAGTCTGCGTGATTTATATGTGACTTGAGTTGTTGAAGCTAAACTTGGACCAAGTAAAGACCAGCGAGGTATGTTCTCATAAATCCCCAACACTCAGTGAAGTGTTTGTTATGCTAGCTTTGTGCCTAGGTCACCTCTGGCTTGTTATGGGGCGAGCTGAAGAGAGATGAAGCTCACTCTGATTTCGAGTCTCGGTCAGCTGAGTTTTTCTTATTTGAGTTGAGACCGATTCCCGAGTGGAGCAAAGGGAAGGACGAAGCCTAGTTCCCATCTAAGGCGTTTCCTGTTGAAACATAGTCAAACCTTTCAGTTGTGGTTCGTCGGGTGAGTAATCCGGTCGATTATTTACCGGTGGTGCCCATAAGTGGGAGCGGGTCTTTACAATATATCCTGCTTGCCTCCTCCTCATCCCCACCATTCTTCTCTTTCTTGTCACCCCCAAATTTGTATACGTCAACTCTAGCTGAGTGATGAGGATTAAAAGACCTTTGAAATTTCGTTTCGAGCTCATCATTGGTGGGCTTTAGAATCGGACTCAATCCTTGTGCCTTCAAAATTCAATTATTTAAATAGATGTAATATAAAAAATTAAACAAAATTTAGGTTAGGGTTGCACACTTACATCATTTGTAAGGCAGTCATAGTAATTTTTTATTTGTAACATTTTCTTAGATAACCATTTTTTGTACCTGGGAATGACTTGGTTGGATATTCCAATGGCCCATTTATTTTGAACCCATAAGAATGCTTCAATTAACCATCACCGTAAAGGGAAACAAATTTTGTAATAAAAAATCACAAAACAAAAACATTTAATTAGTATGGACAAAACATATACATTAATAATGTAATATAATACAATACAGAGAGAAACATATTATTGATTGTACCTGAAATGCCCACACAAAACCATAAATGTTGACTTTCTTCCCAACCTTACCAGTCAGCTTCCCATCACTCGTGACTAGCCAGATGTAATGTTGACTCTTACTATAGACATAAGTCTCCTAAGGCAACACCTCAAATGTGTGTATGTCTTCGGCCATAATGCAAAAGAAATCATCTACTTGTACACACTCATCTTGGCCCAACAATAATAGGTTGACCACATATATGTAACTAGTTTAAGGACATCTTCTGAAACCAAGTCATATCTGGTACTAAGTAGAAACTTCATGTCATCTCCATACTCATGTCTTAAGCGATGGAAACAGTCGCACACATAAATTATTAGGTTCAACAGGTCTCGCTTCAAGACATTCTTTATCAATCACTCCAAACTGGAGTCCATTAATAAGTTCAAACTCCTGTTTCCCATACCTGTATGGCGTGCCACCAATTTCAAACCACATTTTATCGTCATGGGCACCCAAAAATGTTACCTCTCTGATTAGAACATGAGATATCAATTATAGTGCAGTCAAATGGAGGGATAGAGGGATCTCCAAAAAATTTCCCAATAGGCCCTGTATGAATCTATCCAATAACTTATATTGTTCTAGAGCACAATAAATTACATCGAGTTGTTTGATCCCACAATGCATAACGATCAGCGTTCCCAGCAGTATTACCTTGTTTGCATGAACATAAGTAAATTTCCTAATCTGTTGGTCTGTTATCTGTAGAAAAAAGAAAAAAAAAACAATTCATGTTAGGATTCAATTAAGCCATAATATCACTTAAAATTGTTAAAGAAATACTACGCAACAGTGTGCGTATACACTGTGCATAGTGGGATGAAGGGGACGAGGCCCGACCATTGGGTTTCATCCCTAACGGTTGGGCTTCCTCAGGATGTTGGGTTTTGTGGCCCCCACGAAGCCCACTGTCGGGCTTCGTAGCTCAACAAGGCTCGGCGTCAAGCTTCATTGGCGTTGGAAGACGAAGCCCGATCAGGCTTTATCGCCTGACGTCAAGCTTTGTCGCTCGATGGTCCCTTGGTCGGCGGGATGCCCTAATGAAACCCCATCGTCGGGCTTCGTTGGCAACGAAGCTTGATAATCAGGCTTTGTCACCAACAACACAAGCTTTGTCGTTAGCGACCATATCCACCAGCACTAGATTTCATCCAATAAATTTATTTCGAAATCACACACAAAAAAAAAAAAAACTAACCTTTTTCAACGATGATGAGATCGATGTCAGTAGTAATGGTGGCAGTTACAACGACAGTAATGATAACTGTCAGGGCCGCAAGGCCAGTCCTGAGATTTTAGGGGTATTAAGCGAAATTTTTTATGAGGCCCCTTACTACTATATTTAAAAATAAAATTAATACGAATAAAATTTTTTTATTATATAAAATTTACAATATTTCACTTTAAATTTAGTCTTTTAGCATTTTTAGATTAAAAATCAATAATTAAACTATTACAATTAATTTATTTTAACATATGTTTTTCAATAGACACAATCGCCAATTCATTAGTGTAGATTCACTAATAACAGAGAGATCACAAATATTGAAATATATACACAAAATTAATTTATAATTTAAGGGTTAATAAAAAAAAATCAAAAGATATACCTGATAAGTCACACAATGGAATGACGAGGACGAAAATAGAATCGCTGAAGAGAAGACGTAGTTGTAAAATTGGTTGGATTGAGAACCTATGCCTGTGTAGATTGATGGTAGATGCCAGTGGTAATGGATGAATAAAAAATTAAGAAGGAGAGGAACTGAGGAAGACGATGGTGTTGCAACCACTGCCAAATACATAGAAATAGTTGTGATACAATCATACAAATGGGAGATTAAGATTAATTAAAAATACATGGAATAATTGTGAGGGGATGGGTGTCACTGCCAGGCAATGAGAATGTGATTGATTATTAATAAAGGAATGTGATAAATTAAGATTAATTAAAAATTATACTGATGCTCATAAGATTAATTATTGATAAAAGAAAGGTGAGAGATTAAGATTAATTAAAAATTTATAATGATTTGAAATAAGTATGACCTCTTGTGTCTCTTTAATTTTTAAATTTATTATTTTTAATTAATTTTATTTTATAATTAATTTAAAATTTAAGAATTAAAATAGACATGGCTCCCTAAGTGGCTTAAAATGGGCATGGGTCCTAAGCCACCTAGATAGCCTATGCCCAAGGCCAGCCACGATGACGGTTAAGTAGCTATAGTAAGGGAGTTGACACATTTGAGTTTGTGAATGATTTGTGAGGGTTGGGTGAGGGTATTTTAGTATTTGCATAGTTTTGTGGATTTAAAGTGTAAGGATATTATGATATTTAATTTTTTTAATTTTTTAAATAAAATAATTGTCAAATCTGATAAAGTGGGTATATTATGTAATTAGTTTTTTTGAAATGGTAAAAATATATATTTTTTTTCAAAAAAATAGTTAAAAATAAATTTTATATTTAAGAGGTGGTTAGTTTTTACATTTTTCACTTGTTTTGCGTTCATCCACTTTCCAAACGTGGCCTCCAACTTTCGCTTGGTGTGCATACTATTTTCTTATCCCAAAAGGTGAATCGCTCACCCCAGCTGCATACTGTTTTCTTCTACGGCTCCAAATGCTACACTGCTCCAAGGGTGAGCAGATTACACAGCCTCCATATGGCGCCAGGCTTGGTCGTGTCTTCACAGTCCGAAACCGCTTCAAATCTCATACTAACCTCCATTGCTAGGGTTTCTTTACTGCTCCGTTTCGCAAAATCCCTTTCTTGTCAAATCGCCACCGCCGTTTCTCTCCCTTCAATCCTTTTTATTCCATTACTCACTCTCTTAGCAGTTGCTCCAGTCGCGAGGATGATTCTTCGATTGACGTTTCAAAGTATCGAGAAGCTTTTGCCAAGAGGATGGCCATGGCTGGCCTCAAACCTCGTCATCGTATTGGTCAGTTACTCCGCACTCTCTTTTCTATGCATATACATTGCTCAGTTACAGTTGGTTCTTCCAGTGATGTTTTTGTATATTCGTGTAAAATTTAATGATTATTTATATTATTTAATTATTTTAATTACTTTAATTTATTTTAATTATATTTAATAATAATTTAAAATTATATATTAAATTAAAATTTATTATCCTTTACCTAGTGTAAAGTCTAGTAAGTATACATGATATTTAGCTAAAACTCCTTTTAAAGTATGATTAAAAACTTAAAATTGGGCTAGTTTTTTTATATTAATTTAACACAAAATATAAAATATTAATATAAATGTCATAACAAATTTTAAATTTAAGTGTCTAAATAAAACTTTCATTTTAAAAAATTAACGATAACATATCATATATTATGGTTTGAGTGAAGGCACATAAATGCATTTCTGTACTTTAGTAAAAATGACTTGTGGCATCTCAAATTTTTAAAACATTTCATTAGATACAATTATTTTAAAAAAGTAAAATTATTAATTTTTTTAATTTGTATCAAATTAAATGTATCTTGTACTTACTAAAAAAAATCCTGTGACACTAAATTTTTTTTAAAAAAAATTAACAAGTAAAACTATTAAATATTTTTTTTAAATAAGTTTGGATTTTACGAGACGTTTTTGATAAAATATAAAAGTAAATTTAATTTAATATGAATTAAAAAATATTTAATAATTTTATTTTTTGAAGTAGTGATTTTTAACTAGACATTTTAAAAATTTAAAATGTTAGAGATTTTTTTTATTAAAGTATATAATGTATTTATGCCTTCAGCCTTATGGTTTGGTTTGTGTTTTTATAAGTAGAGGGGGACGGCGTGCGTAGTTGGGTGGTGGTTTTCAGCTGGTGTTGCCGTTTACATTTACTTAAAAGAGTAACAGCGACAACTATAGAAGAAAACTACCAAAATTAAACATATACATAATTAAAGCAATTAATTGAATTAGTACCACCTAACCCTTGACCACCAATAATACATATAGTCGTCCTTTTTTTTGTTTTAGGGGGCGTTTGTTAATCAAGATATGGGACCAAAAAATCAAGATATAGGATGCATTCTGCACTTTTATCATTTTCAACGTGTTTGTTAAACTTATCTGACAATTCTTGAAAAAAGCATTAATGACCTCTTATCTTGATTTTTCAAAATATGTTTATCTCTCTCCCCCCCTCAAGATAAGTATATCTTAGTCTTTATAGATAAGAAGAAAAAGACATTTTTGTCATCTAGTATATTTTAAAAACTTTAACAAATAGTTTGATAAAAATCTCGGAATACTTTTCGACCTTATCTTGATCATTTCATATCTTGATTCGGAATACATTCCAATTTTATCTTAATGTCTCTTATCTTACTCATTTTAACAAATGCCTCCTTAGGGGGCGTTTGTTAATCAAGATATGGGATATAAAAGCCAAGATATGAAATGCATCTTGGACTTCTATCATTTCCAACATGTTTGTTAAATTTATCTAACAATTTTTGGAAACATCATTAATGACTTCTTATCTTGATTGTTCAAGAAAAGCTTATCTCTCTCCCTCTCTCAAGATAAGCATATCTTGGTCTTTATAGATAAGAAAAAAATGACGATTGTGTCCTCTAGTGCATTTTAAAAAATTTAACAAACAGGTTGATAAAAATCTTAGAATGCTTCCTAACCTTATCTTGATTAATCTATATCTTGGTCTGAAAAACATTTCGACCTTATCTTATTCATTTTAACAAATGCTACCTTATAAAATAATCACGGTATCTCTCTTACATCACTTTCTTCTCTCATCATATCTATCATATCTCATATTTGTATGAATTTTGGACGAGGTCAAAATAAATTAGAGTTTAAAAAATTTTTAATTTAAAAATTAAAATTTAGATTGTTACTGGGAAATTAGATTCAACCAGATTAATACTCTTTGATTTGACTCAGTCTAATCTAAATTTGTTTAGATAGTATTTGTTATTGAGATATAGATTAAAAAAATAAAATATAAAAGGTCTTTTAGATAAAAATATTTTTCTTGTATCTATTAAATTTATTTTTTGATATTTCAAAAAAATTAAAGTAATTTATTATTTAAATTTTTTAGATAAATTGATTTTTATAGATAAAAAAATCATTTATTATATTTTAAAAAATTAATAAAAATTTTGAAATAATTTTTAACTTGATCTCGACCATTTTATAGTTTGGGTGGGGACGGGACGGAAGCAAAACCAGAACGAGGAAAGGGCGGGTAGCGCGGGCCCCACTCCCAACTCCGATAGTTCTTCCCGCTGTCTGCTGACGGAACCAAACACAGCCTTCTCCTGACAGTATTCAGAACAAAAGGGCCAAACCTCTCCCCAAAGCAAAAGAGCATTTGTGCTGAGAGAAAGAGAGACAGCGAAGTGCCGGAGACGCAGCTTCTGCCCTGGAAAGCCTTCAGCTTTCAGCAGCTCATACATATGTATACACGCATTTGATTAAACCTCTCTATATAATTATTTATATAGAGGTGATTGGCAATATCGTCGCCGCCGGCTCCATCTCCGCCGTCGACGACTCCCACGGCGCCGCCACCTGCATCGCCTCTGCCGTCGAACAACTCTAACTCGCCTCCGACATGGCCGGCGGGGTCTCCGCCTCGGCCGCAGTCGGCCAATCCTCCATCGACCTCTCCCCGGCCTTCGGCTCCGGCCTCCAAGTCTCCGCCGTCCGGTTCGAGTCCGTCCCCGCCGCCGCCTCCGTCGTCTTCTAATTCTCCGTCTCCGCCATCATCCTCGAATTCGCGGGCCATGCCGTCTGCCTGGACTCCGCCGTCTTCCTGGACTTCGCCGTCGCCTCCGTCGAGCTCATCGGGGATATCGACAGGGCTGGTGGTTGGGATAGCTATTGGTGGTGTTCTCGTTCTAGCTGTTTTGAGCATTTTGTTCATATGGTGCCGGAGGAAGAAGAGAAGAGAGCCCGAGTACAACGTTCCAACTCATCATGGGCCTAAAGGTGAGACCTTTATTTTCACACTACTTGCTCTTGATCGTCTTTGTCATAGATTCAAATTCATACGACACCAGTTACATTAACCTCTTAATTCTTTTTTTCAGTTTATGCGGTGGTCTTAAGTCTTGTGGTTTTTGAGAAATTGTTGGATTTGAAGTTTAATTTGTTTTTAGAAGTTTAATTAAGAAGAAGAACAAGCAATTAATCTTGAATTGCAAATCTGGTTGGCTTCAACTTAAAATAATGAAAGAAACAAATTGCTTCCATTTGACCATATGACTTTTGGTTTAAGCTTTAGAAGGATTTTATGCCTATTATATTAGATGTAAGTTTGTTAAAATCGTAAAATCATAAAAAAAATTTTGATATGTAAATCATAAAATTGAGTGCAATTTAATTTCAAAATCGTAAGAGTTTTCAGTATAAAAAATCATAAAATCGTAAAATCGTATCCGTAAAATCTAGAGTTTAACAACCATCATGATTTGATGTAGTCTGGATGGAATATAATCCTCTATTAATGTAGTGGATAGAATTCAGTTTTTAGCTACTTCTGTTTCCAATGCCCTTCTGTAATCTTCTTGTCCATTATCCTAGAATATCTGCACTCATTCTGGTGTTTTTGGATAATCCCAGATGAACCATATGGTCGACCACCACAACATTGGCAACAAAATGCTCGGCCACCTGGTTCTCATGCCATCAAAATGCCACCAAAACCCTCTCCTTCACCTCCAGTTACATCGTTCCCTCCAGCTCGTCCTCCTGCACACTCACCTCCCCCAGCTTTCATGAGCAGTAGCGGAGGTTCTGCATCCAATTCAGGGAGCGAAAAACCACTCCCACCACCTTCTCCTGGCATGGGTTTAGGCTTCTCGAAGAGCACATTTTCATTAGAAGAATTGTCAATGGCAACTGATGGATTTTCAAATGCTAACCTCCTTGGACAAGGTGGTTTTGGGTTCGTGCATAAAGGAGTCCTTCCGAATGGGAAAGAAGTTGCGATTAAGCAGCTGAAAGCAGGTAGTGATCAGGGGGAGCGCGAATTCCAAGCTGAAGTTGAGATCATTAGCCGGGTGCATCATAAACATCTTGTTTCATTAGTTGGATACTGCATCACTGGGTCCCAAAGAATGCTTGTCTATGAGTTTGTTCCAAACAACACCTTGCAGTTCCACTTACATGGTTAGCAGTTACTTCTTCTTCTTCTTCACTGACTTTAATTTTTTATTGGATGGTGGTGAGGTTGACTGTTGGTATTGATGAATTATATAGCTACATTTGTATGTGGGTGCGTATGTTCAAATGATGTCCTTCTCAGAGAAACAGCATATTATTGAGCTTGGCAGACACATTCTGGTAAAGAGTATTCTAATTGAAAGTAAAATCTTTCAGGGAAGGGAAGACCTCCCATGGATTGGTCCACAAGACTGAAAATTGGTGTAGGGTCCGCGAAAGGACTGGCATATCTGCATGAGGACTGTAAGTTCTCTTCTTAATGTTGAAGCAGGATACAACTCTTTTGTCAATGATACTTGAACATTTCTGACAATAAAATTTAACAATCTCTATTTGCAGGCCATCCTAAAATCATTCATCGGGACATTAAGGCAGCTAATATACTACTAGATTTTAACTTTGAGGCAAAGGTAAGATTATTTGGGACATGGGTTGAGCATTGTTGTTTTGTGTCTGTGTACATGCGTCTAGATTCCTATCTATAGCTAGTCCCAGGCCTAGATAAACGAGGCATGTGTTAGGTAGCTGATACCCAGCACACATCCAACAACATGAATTCTAGACAAATGTTGTTTTGTGTGTGTCTGTGTGCACATGTGTGGATGACTAGAGTTGAGCATGACTGCTTTGAATCATTAAACCTCAGATATAATTATTGAAGTACATAATAAATCTAAACACAGCCCTATGTAACTGATTGCTTTTGCCATTTCTTTCATCGATATGTATATGACTTCACCATATCATGGACAACTGTTTTGAATCATTAAGCTTAAAATGATTATGTTGTGAAAGCTTTATATGAGCATAATTAGGTGCACTAAACTTAAAACTTTCAAAACTTGGTTGGTTACCTTCTCTGTGAGTCTGACTTCCCCCCGCCCCCCCCTTAAAATTGAGGTGTTTCCAATCTTTTTCCAAAAACAAATTTGGAAGTAATTCATCAGACATTTTCTTCCAACTTTATTTGGTTTTGGAAGCATAAAACAAAGGGCCCTTTATTTTTTTAAGTGGACTGCCATGAGACAAGTTGTAACACTCCGCTCTATCTGAGAGGCGTTATAAATGCGGAATAAATCATCATGAATTTCGAGAATATATTTTTTTCCATAAATCTGTAATATAAGTATTTGTACATGAATAGTACACCAGATAAGTTCCCTGGAAAGAGAGGTGGGTCACATGGGACACACTTAAATACTAAGTATTTTCTTAGTCAGAACTTTCCTAAAGATGCAGATCCATTACATAACACTTAAATCCGTAATTTCTCCGACAATTCCGATTACCTTCTTAGCACATCAAACTTACAAACATCAAGCTAAGATAGGTAATATCTTTACACAAAACAAATGCGGAAGCTAGATCGAAACGTGATGTGGTACATAATCTGAAATCATCTCATATATAATATCCAAAACTGTACCATTGTCTAACATGACATCACCATAATGGAAAGCATATAATCCAAAATATATGCTACGATCTACTTACAAGTTGTCGTCAATCCTTGGCAATTCATTTTTCTTTTGCACTGTTACCATCATCTGGAACGTTAAATATTTCAGGGACAAAAGTCCAACAATTAGATGCTGAATCATCACCCTAGGCTTCAAAGCACCTTAATCATCATTTAAATATCATAAATCTGATTTTTCCTTAATTTTCTTATTTTCTCCATTTTCTTCCATTTTTCTCTCTAAAAATTCTAAATAAATAGCTATCAAACTATTTTCCCCAATCTTTCTTCACAACAAATCATAATAACCTATGAACATCAAGAGAAAAATACTAGAGTTACTCGGATGCTGCGTTTTCACTCAAAACGAGGCTTTTTGATGCTAACACCGAGAACTCCAAATCCAAATCTAATTGCACAGGCCTTTAGATCTTGAATTTAGAGGAATTTATCAATTTTTTTCACAATTTTTGGAGCTCGGACACACCCGCACTAGCCCAAACAAGTTGGCTCACGCGTGCCCACTCGCGGGGCCCAGCTGGCGCGTGTCCCACACGCACTCGTCGTCTTCTTCCTCAGCTCGCCGGACAGCAACGTGATGCTTTGGTTTAATGGCCATATTTCTTTCATCCGACCTCCGATTGACCCTCCGTTTGAATCTATGGCTTCCTCTTTTCATCCTCTACAAGATAATACCAAAAAATCCCACCAACCGAGGCATTTTCAGACTGCTCAAGCTCGTTTTTTGGCAAAACTCTTTTTCTGACGAGGCTTCAGATCTCACTCATCTCTCAACCAAAATGACTCAAATTGCACAGAAATGAAGCTTAGGACATGGGCAACAAAAGCCCCTTATCCGATTCTCCCAATTTATTCACAAACTTACAGATCTACAAAATTAATTTCTTCAGAGCATTCGGCCATTTCTATTTATAGGCAACCTGAGTTTCCAAATGCTCAAGGCTTGCTAACCCGACCCCTCTGAGGCTTACACCGCCCCTGGATCAACCTATTTGCTACAAAAACTGACCGTGATGATGACTTGCAGAACTTCCAATATCCGACCGAAAGCTTGGTTGAAAATCTTCCAAATCCGACCACCACATGCCCAATTGTCGACCCAAACCCGACCCAAAGGCATCCCCGACCCATTTGGCTCCATTCCCCATGGTCGGTAGGCGCTGGTTGGCGACCAGGAGCTGCTGGTTGTCCATGGCTGTTGTTCCCTCCTCAACTTTGAAATATTACACTTTCACGCCACCTAATTTTGTCTGTTATGCCTTGGCCTATTTTCACAAAGCCCTTGAACTTTCCATAATTTCCAATACATCCCTCAAGTCCTGAAAACTTTCATTCCTTTTCGGAAGATTCCAAAAATTTGTCATCTCGACCTCCCTCCGACGAATTCGGTAAACAGTACTTTGGCCCGAATCTTTGTTTTGGCCTCAAACCCATTCATTTCTTCCAAAAAATATTGAAGGGTTGTTCTACACACCAAATATGAATACTCTCGGGGTTCTGTTGTCTTTCTGGAAGCCCCCTACAATAATTCGATTTTACAGCCTATCCCATAGCTGCATTTTTGTTGTACCGAAAACTATTTTTGATCCATTTTCTTTCGATGCCATAAATCATTTCTTGAAATACTCGACACTATTATATTATTTTCTTTAGGCATCTCGGCTCCAGGATACTCCCTGCAGTCAATTCGGTCAATTTCTCGGACTATTCTGTTTTCCTCAAAATTCGATTTTTCTAATAAAATATTATTTCTTAATTACCCAAAGTTCTCGGGTATTACACAAGTTTTGTTGTTTGGCATGAAATCTTGGGCAAAAATATCAATATGTATAAAATATGAGCATATTTGAAATATGAATGTTATATTGGATATGCAGCCATAGGAAAAAAAGGAATCACAAATGAAATTATTCATAATAAATTTATAGTGGCATTTATTTAGAACAAGATATGCAAGACTCGAAGAAAATTGGATATGTAAGAAAAATATCAATAGAAGCACTTTTGAGGAGAATGGATGGAATAGAAGAGGCTTGTAGCAAAATAAACTCATCAAGACCCAAGAAAATTTGGTGGAAAGTTATTAGACATGAGAGAGCTAAAATCCATTTTGCCAACCCCAAGTAACTGTGTTAAGGCTTGTAATAATGATGATGATAAAAAATAAGCATTTAAATAAAAGGCACCAAAGGGAACCTAATCTTCTTTCTTTATCTTTTTTGTTTTCTCTCAGGTTGCAGATTTTGGACTTGCAAAGTTTTTATCTGATGTCAACACTCATGTATCCACTCGTGTGATGGGAACTTTTGGGTACGATTTACTCATTGTATCTAATTTCCTTTATTTTACAGTTTTGTTGGTGGTCAGTATGGTGTTGGAGAAGATATGCATTTGAACTGGACTTTCTAACACTAGGGAGGGCAATGGTTAAGGAGCATTAATTGCACATCATTTTTAGACAATGTGTATTTATTATATTTCATTCAGGACTTAAAAATTTTTGTTTGGTTAGTGTTAAAACAAATGCATTTATTACTATAGAATCAACCAATAGAAAATATTCCGACCTAAAAATGAGGTGTAATAAATATGCATTGTCTGAAACCTGTGTATTTAATACTCCTTAATGATTGCCACATTATCCTTCATAACATAATTATTTGGGTCAAATTTTGGTAAAATATATCCATCAAATCTTATTCAGCCCCTGTGTCAGTTAAATCTTTTGGACCTTGTTCATCTTGAATTTTGAAAGCTGAGTTCTAGTTGTTTTGTTTATATAATTAATACTTATACTATTGTGTGATTCTTGATGCTGTGTATCATTTCTGCGTTTCATAATGTATCAATTCTGATAATTGCAAATTATCACACCTTTTTTGCTGAGTCCCTCCCTGTTAAGATGTCATTCACGTTTTAACATACACTTACCACTTCCAGGTATCTGGCTCCGGAATATGCTTCTTCTGGTAAACTTACAGAGAAGTCCGATGTTTTCTCATTTGGAGTCATGCTTCTGGAGTTGATTACTGGACGCCGACCTGTGGAAGATAGCTTGGTAGATTGGGTGAGCAAATTGCTGCATATCTTTCCAAGCAATTGAAAATATATTGACATCTTAGAGCTGAGATTATATGAAAAACCTTTTCATAATGTTCCTTAGTATCCCAGGCTCTGATGAAAGCTTTTTATTTTTTTATTTATTTTATTTTTGGATAGGTGAAAGCTTTTTATTTCATTATATTTTGGTTTTGAATTTTTTTTAATTTCCACTTTCAAGATAACAAAATCAACTTTCCTGCAGGCGAGGCCCGCCCTTACACGATCTTTGGAAGACGGTAACTTTGATACCCTTGTTGACGCACGATTGCAAAGGGATTACAACCACAATGAGATGGCTCGCATGGTTGCTTGTGCTGCTGCTTGCGTGCGTCATTCAGCACGACGTCGGCCACGAATGAGCCAGGTAATTTTTCAATCAAATTGATGGTTTGTCTGCAGAAGCCAAGTTAAACAATTTCTGCATCTCATGCACAATGGTTGATCTGAATGGATCCAACACCCCCCGCCCCCACCACCAATATAAACAAAGCAAAGAGAATAATGGCAGCTGATAAGCTCTGAATCGTTGAGGCATTGTCATGATGCCTGTTTTTGCATCGTGAAATGGTTCTTCAGTAGTAGATTTTTCAATCACCTACTACAGAGGTCGCTGCAAGAGACGTTGGACTCGGGGTTTAATGTTTTCTATGTCTTGGCTCAAGCTTTTGAGACCAACAATTGCATTGAGCGATGCTCCATTTCTTTCCCCATTGAGGCCTTTGGCTTGGCAGTCCCAACAATTAGCATATCTTGCTCACAGCACTTGAGCACCATTTCATGTTTACGGTCATTTAGCGTCTGAGGCTTTAGGGAAGGTGCTCACCCCTGAATGTGTACCCATCTTTAGGCTAGTTGATAACCATCAACATATATTGTGCAGGTTGTACGGGCCTTAGAAGGGGATGTATCGTTGGCCGATCTTAATGAAGGAATCACACCTGGACACAACACAGTCTACAGTTCTTTCAAAAGCTCAGACTATGACACTAACCAATACAAAGAGGACATGAAGAAATTCAGGAAAATGGCCTTTGGCTCCCAGGAGTATGGCAGCAGCGGGCAGTGTTCCGACCAGTGAATATGGTTTATACCCATCTGGCTCAAGTAGCGAACACAACACTCGCGAGATGGAGATGAGAAAGATGAAGAAAGACAGTAGTGGGTTCAGTGGAAGCTCATGACAACCTTAAAATTCTCATAATCAATCAATTTGATTGCAGACAAGGCATGTCTGGTATGAGCTAACAACAAACACATTGTTTTTTTTTTTTTCTCTTTCTTTATTTTTCATAATTTATATTTTCCCTCTTGTATCTATTGATTAGGCTTATACATCAAAACAATTGAGATACTGCGCCAATTCTTCTGTCTGGTGCTCGAGTGTTAGCTTGTTCATATCTGTTGAAGGATGCTTTAAATTGTGAATGAAAACTGTGACAGTTGGAGAGAATATGTTGGAGAGTAGATGAGAAAGCTTTATGTGGAATTATAATTATATGTATACACGTGTTCCAAAAAACATTATGAGATTTGAAATTTATCTTACCTCTCCTAAAATAGAAATAAAAAAATAAAATTCCACTTGTTCTATAATTTTTCAAAGACTTAATCGATTGGTTTATTCTCAACTTGAGATCATTTAACAATTTTATTCAATTTTAATTTTTGCTTCAATTTGGTTGTCTGTCGAATCCATCCCACAAGTGTACAGGTCGCAACAAATAATATAATGATGAGTTGAGTATTGTTTTCATGAGAATTGACTATTGATTCTTACTTTAATCACACTTAAGTTCAACAATACTCACATAATTATAGGATAATTAACCTTTGGTTCTATACTAACTAGAATTGATTAATGAACTACGGGTACACAAAAACAATTCTCAGATTTCAAACTCAATGATTTACGGCACTAGAGTTCATGAATCTACCACCGTTCTTAATATGATTTAATTATTCATTACTCGAGTTTGCTATTTCTTACCCTGAGTTGAATATTAATGATCTTATGTCCACCGAAAACCTCTCTTGATGGTCATTCGATTCTATGCATATATATGAGATTAATTATCTCTAATCAATCTACGAATATGTAAGCATGCATTCATTCTCAATGATCATTGCAATATGATTTCACAAAGCATAATAATATCTCTATCTATTATAGGATCTTATGTTGTTTATTATCACGTGCTAAATTCATAATGAATCTCTTGAAAGTAATACAGATCATAAACACGTTTTAATGGTGATCAAACATCAACATAGAGTTAGAGTATAATAAACAATCAATCCAGAAGACAATAATACAGCAAAAAGGAACAATGCCAAATTAAACCAATAAGAAACGAGGTTTCACCATTCACTCTAGTTGCAAAACACTTAGCCAAACATGATTTCAATGGATAAAAGAATAACAAAGTTGGAAATCACAATCTGAAATATGAGAAAGAACAGAGAAATATAGCCCAACTCTTGAGTTTTCTTAAAAAATGTCTCATTTCTTCCGTTTGATTGTGTCTCATTCCATCTGTGCCCCCCGTGAGTTGTGAAGAATGGGTTTTTATACAGTGCTTTTTAGGGGTTTAGAGTCGTGCACCAAAAAGACTTCCATCACCGATCAATTTGGAAGAAAACAGGCCCGAAACTCATTTTCAAACAAAGCTTCGTGCCTCACCGCAAAATGCATTCCATGGTAGAACTGTGAGCTCCAGCAAATATTTCAAACTGCGGTATGCATACATGGTTAAATCATGAGCTTCAAGGAAAAACTTCAACCGTAGTCCTAATGCGAAATGCATACTACGGTAACCTTCTTCCAAAGTGGTCTTACCGCGATATGCAAGCTATGGTAGGCCACGAGCCATTTTTGCTCGACTCTCAATTCTTCAACTTCTACGTTTTGCTTTCAATGCTTTATGAAATCACCAACATTGACCCTCAAAGGTATCCACCCATGCTTTTAATGCATGGTTCAGCTCCAATCATGCACTAAAATCATCTTTGCTCCAAGTTCATTTAACATGAGATTTGCACCTACATAATCAAATATTAAACCAAATTCGGTAGCAATCATGCCCATTAAATGAATAAATGCTAAGTTTATATGCCTAAATAAGTTTATAAAAGGCACTTATCATTGGTCATCGAACTTTAATCTTTGCTTCAATTTTATCCCCAATTAACCAGGTGCGTGGCCCAATTAACATGACAGTTGAGATGGCGTGCTGATGTATCTAATAATTGATATATTAGCATTAGCAAAATGACGTCATTTTGCCTTGCTCTTGTCACAAACCATAAGGCAAAAACGCCATTTTAGTGAAATATCTTGGATTGGGTTGACCCGATTCATATCCGATCCAATGGGTCGACCCAACAACTAATGGGTCAAAACTCATATTCTTCCCCAAATCACCTAGGGTTTCTGCCTTCCACCTTGCGTCGTCGCTGTCACTGCTGCTAGTTGCCTCTTTTTTCCTTACTCTTCATCGCTGACGACTTTGGTTGGTGGCTGGATTCCATTAACCATGGTCATGACATCAAAGCCCATAGCCTTTGGTCACGCTAGCCATGTCGGGCACCAAGCTCTAGGCCATGGTAGTGACAAAAGGTTATCGACCATGACCACAACTACAATGAACCCATGAGGAAAAGGCTACCATGGCTATGGCGAACTCACAAAGAGAATGTAGCTACGGTCATGACGTCTGCTTCTCATCTCTCTTTAGCGATTCAAACAAACCTCCAACTAGCTCGATGTATGCAGTCGTCGGTGATTCAAACGAAAGATGGAGAATGGAATCCCAACTTTTCTTGACCACGTTAATGGAATCCCAACTTTTGTAATTTTGGATTTGTGCATTTGGTTATTGATTTTGGGTTTGTGTATTTGGTTAATAATTGGTGTATTTGATTATTGATTTTGTGTATGTGTATTTGATTATTGATTTTGTGTATGTATGTCTAATTATTTTGTGTATTTGATTATTGAGTTTGGGAATTAAATTATTAATTTCACCCAAACGACGTTGTTTTGCTTTATAGTTTGTGGCAAGAGTAAGGTAAAACGACATTGTTTTGTAGGTATGTCAATTATTAGACACATCAATACCTCAGCTGTCACGTTAGTTGGTTCACACGCCTGATCAATTTAAGATAAAATTGAAACAAAGTTAAAATTCGATGATCAAATTGAAGTAAATGTCAAAATTAGATAAAATTGCAAAATGATAATAAGTTGAGGATAAACTAATTGATTAAGCCCTTTTCAAATCACCTTCTTAAAACAAAACAAAATGGACCAAGTTTATATTTTTTTCTTTGTATTTTTACCTTTTTTTTGTGTGGTTACTCAAATTTTTTGTTGTTTTAATTATATCCCTAGATTTATATTTTTGAGTTAATTTAATAACTCTTATACTTTGATCTTTTGTTTTGTGTGCATTCTTGAACCTGTATGATTGAATCAATTTAATTTTTTTATTTTTGAATTTAATAGAGTGTGACATTTATTTTGTCATCTCACTTTACTTTTTTTTTTTATACATAAAAGTATAAATGATTAAATTAACTCAAAAATTTAAGTTTAGGAATATAAACGAAACAATAAAAAGTTTAAATTGCCGCATGAAAAAAAAATCAAAATATAAGTATTAAATTAACTCAAAAATTAAGTTTAAATATATAATTAAAATAATAAAAAATTTAAATGAATAGAAAAAAAATAAGACCAAGAATATGAGCTTGGCTAAACAAAAAGAAAAGTCTTCTTTCACTTTGTTTTGCATTCATCCACTTTCCAAACGCGGCATCAGGCTTCCGCTCGGGGTGCATACTGTCTCCTTCTACGACTTCGAATGCTGTACTGCGCCAGGGGGCGCAGATTACGCAGCCTCCATATGGCGCCAGGCCTGGTCGTCTCTTCACAGTCCAAAACCACTTCGAATCTCATACTAACCTCCATTGTTAGGGTTTCTTTACCAATCCGTTTCACAAAAATCCCTTTCTAGTCAAATCGCCACTACCTTTTCTCTCCCTTCAATTCTTTTTGTTCTGTTACTCACTCTCTTAGCAGTTGCTCCAGTCACCGAGATGATTCTCCGATTAACATTTCGAAGAATCGAGAAGCTTTCGCCAAGAGGATGGCCATGGCTGGCCTCACACCTCATCATTGTATTGGTCAATTACTCCATGTCTCCACAGTCTCCTTTCTATGCGTATACATTGCTCAGTTACAGTTGGTTTTTCCAGTGATATTTTTGTATATTTGTGCAAAATGTAGTGGCAATTTGTAATGTTTAACTTTTTTTTTTTGGTTGTTGTTAACTAGGTCAACATCTCATTATTATTTTTTAATTATAATTAATGATATTTTTAAAATTATATATTAAATTAAAATTTATTAATTTTTTTATAATTTAGTGTAAAGTTTAGTAATTATCTACCATATTTAACTCAAACTGCTTTTAGGGTATGATTAAAAACTTAAATTGAGCTAAGTTTTTTATATTAATTTACCACAAAGTATAAGATATTAATATAAATGTCATAATAAATTCTAAATTTAAGTGTCTAAATAACACTTCCATTTTAAAAAATTAACGAAAAACATATCATATGTTATCATATGTTATGGTTTGAGTGAAAGCATAAATGTATCTCTGTATTTTAGTAAAAATGTCTTCTGGCACCTCAAATTTTCAAAATGTTCCATTAGACATCTCTATTTTAAAAAAGTAAAAGTATTAAACCCTTGTACTTTATAAAAAAAAAATTCTGTGACACTATAAATTTCTTTTGTAAAAAATTTAATAAGTGAAACTATTAAATATTTTTTTAGCAAGTTGGAGTTTTCCAAAATATTTTTGGTCAAATATAAAAGCAAATTTAATTTAATACAAATTAAAAAGTATTTAATAATTTTATTTTTTAAAATAAAAATGTCTAATGAGAAATTTTGAAAATTTAGAGTAATAAGAGATTTTTTTTTATTAAAATATGAACATTTGGTTGGTTTATCAGTCAATAAGAGTTTTAGTCAGTCATTAATGACTAGGCATGGCTTACTATCACATAATATTTCGTTGTTGGTCGATGACGTGTCTTTAACAGATTCCCGCAACACTTTTCTTTTGGATGAATTCGAATATTTGTATATTAAGTTTAAAGATATTGACAATGGCCAAAATATTGGGATGAGTTGGAATAAGAGCAACAATTGCAAGAAGACCCAAATAATATGTGATCTGAATGCTGTTAAAACGAAAGGGTGCGAGAAGTAATTAAAGTCATTGAAAGAGAAAACAATGACATCCTAATCTAGCAAAACATGCCGTAGTTGTAATGTTAGTAGCCACAACAAGAAGGCTTGTCCGACGTTAAGTAATAGGTAATGTATTTTTCATATTTTTTCTTTGAATTGATTTAACTCATTTTACAAATTGTATTGCGGGTTTCATATTATCATTTTCTTCAATCTTTTCTAGTCAGATGACCCATTTTATCCCCAGTATTCTTTTGATATTATGTAGAATGATGGGTTCATGGGTATTGCCGATAACAGGGGCAGATACACATGTGAGCTGCCCTGGGCTTCAGCCTAGGGCAGCCCACAAAAAAAATTAAAATTCTAATATAAAAATCTACCCTAAATTCATTTCAGCCCAGCCCCAGTCCACCCCTGACCCAGCCCCACTCCACCACAACTTGCTAGATCCGCCCCTCGCCGATAATAACTATGATATTTCTCATATGAATTTTAATAATTACTTCTCGTGATAGTTCGTTTATTTTAAATTGATATCTACATTCACATTGGGCAACATAAGCAATATTTAATACGAGCAATAAATCAAACCCGTTTTTTATAAAATATTCTTAACTTGTAATTTATTTATAATATTACTCAATAAATAAAAATATGATATTAAAAGATATTATAATAATATTTAAAAAGATATTAAATTATCTTATGTATGTATGTAGAGGTGATTGTGTGAGCGGGGGCCGAAATAGGAGGGGTGGTCTGTACATGGGGGGATTGTTGACATGGTGGGTGTGTGTGTTTGGAAGGGAGGTGTTGGTACACGGGGGAGGGGGGTTGGGTTGGGACACCGGGGGGATTGTTGTTTGTACATGGAGAAATTGCTTGACATGTCCATGTCAAGTAAGATAAGAAATATCACTAGGAGAGTGTCCTCATGGCATTGCTCAGTTGGCAGTGTGCGGGTAGAGTTGTTTCCGAGAGACAAGGATCGAGTCGGGCAAGCCGCAGTGTAGGATTTCTTGCTCTTCAGGGGTCCTTGTGGGCGGCTCGCACTAGTCTTCCCTGTGACCATGGCGACTGAGTTCCTGATTTACCCCCCTCACGTGACGTGAGATAGTTCGTGAAAAACCCTCAAAATGTGAGTTAACACCTTTTGCTCTCGAGAAATAACACTAGGAGACCACCAATAATAAACATCTCCCTTAGTATTGGGAAGGGGTGTCTTTACATGGAAAGATTGACACGTCTTCATCGGACAAGATACGAACAAGAGATAGAAGTCTGGACCACCAATAATAAACAACTCCCTTGTACAGTGGTCCCCTTAATTATGGTTTTTGGAAATAATCCCCCCCTCTCTCCCACACATTGGTCACATCTCTCGTAGTCCTATTCACTTGGACCAGATTGAATTAAAGAAGAGTTTGAAAAGTTTTTAATTTAAAAATTAAAAATTAGATTGTTAGTAGTGAATTAGATTATATTAATACTCTTCCCTTCAATTCACTCTTATCTAAATTAGTTTAATAAATTAAATTATTAAATCAACATAACAAATTGTACTAATTAAGGGGCTGCAGATTTGGGCTTTTCATTCAAGTGTTGAGTCTCTCCTAAACATAGGCCCGTTTTTGGAACGCATACATTCATACAAGAAACCGTCGTCTTCTAATTCTCCGTCTCCGCCGTCGTCCTCGAATTCGCCGACCCCGCCGGCTTCTTCGACCCCGCCGTCGCCTCCGTCGAGCTCATCGGGGATATCGACAGGGCTCCTGGTTGGGATAGCTATTGGTGGTGTTCTCGTCCTAGCTGTTTTGGGCATTTTATTCATATGTTGCCGGAGGAAGAAGAGAAGACAGCCCGAGTACTACGTTCCACCTCATCATGGGCCTAAAGGTGAGACCTTTATTTTCACACTACTTGTTCTTGCTCGTCTTTGTCATAGATTCAAATTCATACGACACCAGTTACATTAACCTCTTAATTCTTTTTTTTCAGTTTATGCGGTGGTCTCAAGTCTTGTGGTTTTTGAGAAATTGTTGGATTTGAAGTTTAATTTGTTTTTAGAAGTTTAATTATATGGAAGTTTTACTGTTTATGTGATAGAACTGTATGGTTGTTGTTAGTCTTGCATTGCTCCATATATCTGGTAGAAGTTTTGGAAATGACATTATTCTTCGAAAACAACTTGGGGATGGCACTTTTCTCCCGTTCATAATTGTTGAGGATGTGCGACCCATGATAAGAAGAAGAACAAGCAATTAATCTTGAATTGCTAATCTGATTGGCTTCAACTTAAAATAATGAAAGAAACAAGTTGCTTCCATTTGACCATATGACTTTTGGTTTATGCTTGAGAAGGATATTATGCCTATTATATTTGGTGTAGTCTGGATGGAATATAGAGGGTGTTTGGCTTATCGGTTTGATCGTTTACAAGCTCTATCAACAGTTTATAAGCTATTAAGAAAAAGTTGGTCGTGTAAGCTTTTGCAAAATGTAGGTGGTATAAAAGCTGCGTTGACAGTTGAATTTATCATTTTACCCTCATCATTTTTGCTAATTTTCAGCCTTGCCCTTCTTCTTCAACCTCTGCCTCCTGTAGCCCCAACTCTTCTGTCCACCACCATTGGTCATCCCCATCGCCCCCCACCGACTGCTTCCTGTCGACCATCGCCCCCACCGGTCGCTGCCCCCATTGCCCCATCTGCTTCACCTTCTCCTCTGTCGCCCGCGTCCGTCGCCTCATCGTTAACTGTCTACTACCGTCCCCAACTTCATCTCCTCCATCTTTGCCCCTATTTGCCCACTGCGTGTGTGTATGTATGTATATATATATATATATAATAATATATATTATTGTTATATATAACATATATAATACATATTATAATACTGTATTAATATATTTTTAATAATTATGTATAATTTATTAACATCTAATGGTAAAAATTTACATCATTCAACTTCATTTCTATTTAATTCTTTTTGTTAAATTTTGATAACTTATCACCTCTTTCGAACCAAATACATAACTATTAATTGATAGTTTAAAAGCACATTTATACAAATACATTATCAATTTAAATACTATTCAACTTTTAACTTAAAAGCTAAATAACTTAAAAGTTATGAAAAAACAAAGGTAAGCCAAACACCCCCATAGTCCTCGTGTAATGTAGTGGATAGAATTCAATTATTTGCTACTTCTGTTTCCATTGGCCTTCTGTAATCTTCTTGTCCATTATCCTATAATATCTGCGCTCATTCTGGTGTTTGTTGATAATCACAGATGAACCATATGGTCGACCACCACAACATTGGAAACAAAATGCTCCGCCACCTGGTTCTGATGCCATCACAATGCCACCAAAACCCTCTCCTTCACCTCCAGTTACATCGCTCCCTCTACCTCGTCCTCCTGCACACTCACCTCCTCCAGCTTTCATGAGCAGCAGCGGAGGTTCTGCGTCCAATTCAGGGAGCGAAAAACCACTCCCACCACCTTCTCCTGGCATGGGTTTAGGCTTCTCAAAGAGCACATTCACATTAGAAGAATTGTCACTGGCAACTGATGGATTTTCAAATGCTAACCTCCTTGGTCAAGGTGGTTTTGGGTTTGTGCATAAAGGGGTCCTTCCGAATGGGAAAGAAGTTGCAATTAAGCAGCTGAAAGCAGGTAGTAGTCAGGGGGAGCGCGAATTCCAAGCTGAAGTTGAGATCATTAGCCGGGTGCATCATAAACATCTTGTTTCATTAGTTGGATACTGCATCACTGGTTCCCAAAGAATGCTTGTCTATGAGTTTGTTCCAAACAACACCCTGGCGTTCCACTTACATGGTTAGCAGTTTCTTCTTCTTCTTCTTCACTGTGAGGTTGACTATTGGCATTGATGAATTAATATAGAGCTACATTTGTATGTGCATGCGTATGTTCAAATGATATCCTTCTCAGAAAAACAGCATATTATTGAGCTTTGCAGACACATTCTGGTAAAGAGTATTCTAATTGAATGTAAATCTTTCAGGGAAGGGAAGACCTCCCTTGGATTGGTCCACAAGACTGAAAATTGGTTTAGGGGCTGCGAAAGGACTGTCATATCTGCATGAGGACTGTAAGTTCTTTTCTTAATGTAGAAGCAGGATACAACTCTTTGTCAATGATACTTGAACATTTCAGATAATAAAATTGAACAATCTCTATTTGCAGGCCGTCCTAAAATCATTCATCGGGACATTAAGGCAACTAATATACTGCTAGATTTTAACTTTGAGGCAATGGTAAGATTCTTTGGGACATGGGTTGAGCATTGTTGTTTTGTGTGTGTGCATGTGTCTAGATTCCTATCTATAGCTAGTCCCAGGCCTAGATAAAGGAGGCATGTGTTAGGTAGCTGATACCCAGCACACATCCAACAACATGAATTCTAGACAAATGTTGTTTTGTGTGTGTCTGTGTGCACATGCGTGGATGACTAGAGTTGAGCATGACTGCTTTGAATCATTAAACCTTAGATATAATTGTTGAAGTACATAATAGATCTAAACACCGCCCTATGTAACTTGTTTTTGCCAGTTCTTTTGTTGATATTTATATGACTTTTACCATATCATGGACAACTATTTTGAATCATTAAACTTAAAATGATTATGACGTGAAAAATTTATTTAAGCATAATTAGGTGTACTAAACTTAAAACTTTCTAAACTTGGTTGATTACCTTCTCTGTGAATCTGACCTTTTTTTTTAATTTTTTGTTTCTTAAAATTGAGGTGTTTCCAATCTTTTTGCAAAAACAAATTTGAAAGCAATTCACCAGACATTTTCTTTTCTTCCAACTTTATTTTGTTTTGGAAGCAAAAAAACAAAGGCCCTTTATTTTTTAAGTGGACTGTCGTAAGACAAGTTTTGTTGTATAGCATGGAATCTTGGGAAAAAATATCAATATTTATAAAATATGAACGTAATTGAAATGTGAACGTTATATTGGATATGCAGCTATAGAAAAAAAAGGAATCACAAATGAAATTATTCATAATAAATTTAGAGTGCCATTTATTTAGAGCAAAATGTGCAAGACTTCAAGAAAATGGTTTGGATATCTAAGAAAAAGATCAATAGAAGCGCTTGTGAGGAGAATTAATGGAAGGAATGGAAGAGGCTTGTAGCAAAATAAGTAGATGAAGACAAAAGAAAATTTGATAGAAAGCTATTAGACATGAGATATAATGGCCTTATAGTGGATATGGTCATGGATGGAGATTATGTGAGAGCTAGAATTCATTTAGCCAACCCCAAGTAGCTGTGTTAAGGCTTGTAATAATGATGATGATGAAAAGTAAGCATGTAAATAAAAGGCACCAAGGGGAACCTGATCTTCTTTCTTTATCTTTTTTGTTTTCTCTCAGGTTGCAGATTTTGGACTTGCAAGGTTTTCATCTGATGTCAACACTCATGTATCCACTCGTGTGATGGGAACTTATGGGTAAGATTTACTCATTGTATCTAATTCCCTTTATTTTACAGTTTCGTTGGTCAGTATGGTGTTGGAGAAGATATGCCTTTGAACTGGACTTTCTAACACTAGGGAGGGCAATGGTTAAGTAGCATTAACTGCACATCATTTTTAGACAATGTGTATTTATTATATCTCATTTTATGACTTAAAATTTTTTGTTAGTGTTAAACAAATGCATTTATTACTATAAAATCAACCAATAGAAAATGTTCTCTGGCCTAAAAATGATGAGGTGTGTTGCGGAAAAACTCTTCAAACAGTGGGTTAGAACTCAATCGAAATCAAACCAAAACAACCGAATACAAGAACAAATCAAGGCAGAAAATTAAACTCCCTGTTTAGCAACAATGGCAGTCACGAAGACTGCTCCAAGGCTCAGATCTGGGCTCGTTCAAACACCACTTAGGTAACGCCAACGAATAGGGACACCAAGCCACAAAGGAGCCCAAAAGCCCCAAGAACCGAAGCCCTCAAACCCCCAAATCCCTCGGCCGATCGACACCCCTTCCCCAAGCCACACAAGCTTCCACACACAGTAGGATCCACCAAGGAACAGAGGGAAATCACAAAGATATGGGTTCAACAATGGCCGAAAAACTTACCTCAAAGAGAAGACAACAACTCGGACTAAATAGGCGTTGCAAACGCCATTGATGAACAGCCAGCACGCACAAGGAAAGTGCGGCACACAGCAAAGGAAAGAAGCATCTGATCGAGAAGGAAAGAAACCCCAAGAGGATCGCCATCAATGAAGGGAGAATCGGCCGAGAGAGGGAACAAGAGAGAGCACACAATCGGCTGCCACACCTAGGGCACAAAAAGGGGAAAAGAATCCCTTTTATATTGTGGGCTTAGGGCAAGGGAGTAAATGGGCTTGGGCTTCATGGACTTGGGCTTCATGGGCTTCCTCCCTCCCTTGAGCAAATGGGTCAAGGCCCATTTCTCCTCCAAAGGGAGGGTTAAGGGCTTATGGCCCGACTTCTATAAATGGGCTGCCAATAAGCGGGTTGAACCATTGCTTCAATCCCGGGCCGAAGCCTATGAAGCTAACCCGAATCATCGTCATCGCCTTGGGCTCATTAGGAAACACAAAACCCAACAATCTCCACCTTGATTCCTAATGAGGCCAGCACACACAGGCAACACGAAAAGCAAGCACATGCAACAAATGCAAGGCATACAACAAATGCAAAACATGCAACAAATGCATAGGATAAGCAACAAATGCTTAGATAAGCAACAAAAGCTTAAATATGCAACCAATTCATGAATCTTGCAACAGATGCAAATTATCTACATAGGAAATGCAACAGATGCATATCATCCACACAGGAAAAGCAACAAATGCATATTATCCACAGAAGAAAAGCAACAAATGCATATTATCCACATAGGAAATGCAACAAATGCATATTATCCACATAGGAAATGCAACAAATGCATATTATCCACATAGGAAATGCAACAAATGCATAAACATGTTTTTAAGGCCTTCTTTCATCCTTCCACTTAGGCTAGGATCTCTCTAATCCTCCCACCTTGGTTAGGATCTAACTCTTCCTACCACTTAGGTTAGGATTTCTCTCATCCTCCCACTTAGGCTAGGACTCTCCACCTTGCTTAAGGTGGTGGGAATAAGGATACTCAACCCTTCCCTAAAATGGAACAACGGACACATAGTCCTCGCCCACTAATTTTGCACTAGATTCTAGAAGCATGTATACCTCACTAACCTCACTAGGGTCATAGGGGGTCACTACATTGGCTTCTTCCTTTTGTTTGCCTTTCTTGGCATAACAATCCTTAATGAAGTGTCCGGTTTTCCCACAGCCATAACACTTCTTACCCTTCCCTTGGGTTTTGGACTTTGACCTACTCTTCCCTTTCTTACTACCTTCCTCTAGATTCTTAGTTCTACCCCTCATCATGTGGACCTCACCATATTTTCTCTCACTCCTTAATTCCAATTCCTTACTTCTAAGAGAATCTATGACAATTTCAGGTGTTAGAGTATCCCTACCATACTTAATGGCATTTTTTACCTCTTTAAAGGCATCAGGAATGGCATTCAAAAGAATTATAGCCTTATATTCCTTAGACACTTTTTCACCACAATTCGTGATATCTTGAACCAACTTGTTAAAGACATCTATGTTGTCATCTAGGTCCCTAGAGGGGTCAATCTTAAAACTAAAGAAACTTTCAAGCAAATAAAGCTTATTTGGAGTGGATTTCTTAACATATAATTTTTCCAATTTTTCCCAAAGTTCTTTAGTTGTGTCAAGTCTTCCTACTTTCCTTAACACTGAATCAGAAAGGTGCAAGATTATAGAAGTATAGGCAAGTTCATCTATTTCTAATTTTCGTTCAGCTGTTGTGTTTTCAGGATATTTGCCATCTATGGCTTTTGATACTTTTTGTTGAACTAAAATCCCTTTCATTTTCTGTTGCCAAATAGAAAAATCACCCTTCCCATTGAACATCCCCATTTCAAAATGTGTAGCCATGTTCTCAAAGAATATGCTTAACACACAAATAAGTAGTGCAACCTACAAAACACTAAGTTTTTCACTGTATCCTAAACAATGGGTATGCACGAAACAGATTCAATCAAGGGCAGATTTTTAAAAGAGATTTTCTAGGCACAATTTTAAAGCACTAAGCAGTTAAAATAGCCACAGATAAATCTTAGATAAAAAATCCCAATATGGCAGCAGCAAAATAAACACAGATATGATGCTACCTAAGTGGACATACAAGAAACACAAAGTTTCAATTTAAAACTTAGGCAACAAATTCACTTAGAATCAATTCCAACAAAAATGGTACCAAAATAACTGATTGCACGCAGCAGCAAACCAAGTTAGTTATATTTAAATGCACTTAGCAGTTTAAACAGGCACAGGTAAAACACAAAGGTATCAAACAAAAAATACCAAGCTGAAAACAGGATAAAGATCAGAAACAAATTCTGATACCTGACAGATTTATGAGGCACTAAGCAACAATGCAGACTTCACAGATATCACAAAGATATCGCAGATTTACTAAGCAATAATCAAAGGCACCAAGCAATTGAATAAGCACAAATAAATCACTTAAAGAAATCTGAAACCACAAAGGTTACCACACAAATCTCAGAACTGAGATCTGAAGTTGAAGAGGTTCGGATCTGGTACGGATCTTGGAGCTGAGGAAGGCACCTGCCGACCTCTACACGCTGCCTCACACGTCGCTGCTGCAGCCCCACACGCTGCCGCCGGCTGACGGGTAGGCTGGAATGCACTGGTCAGAGGAAAACCCCCTTGGATGGTCGATTATGGCTATGGGGTTGATTCACCCCAACTCAAGCCCTGCACACAGCAAAAGACCAAGAACAGATTCGATTTTTCAACGTAAAAACCCTTATCGTGAAATCGAACCCAAAAAACCGAAAGGGGATTCTCGATTCAGTCTTGATTTCGAGTAACCCAGGAGCCACACAAGGCTCTGATACCAATTGTTGCGGAAAAACTCTTCAAAACAGTGGGTTAGAACTCAATCGAAATCAAACCAAAACAACCGAATACAAGAACAAATCAAGGCAGAAAATTAAACTCCCTGTTTAGCAACAATGGCAGTCACGAAGATTGCTCCAAGGCTCAGATCTGGGCTCGTTCAAACACCACTTAGGTAACGCCAACGAATAGGGACACCAAGCCACAAAGGAGCCCAAAAGCCCCAAGAACCGAAGCCCTCAAACCCCCAAATCCCTCGGCCGATCGACACCCCTTCCCCAAGCCACACAAGCTTCCACACACAGTAGGATCCACCAAGGAACAGAGGGAAATCACAAAGATATGGGTTCAACAATGGCCGAAAAACTTACCTCAAAGAGAAGACAACAACTCGGACTAAATAGGCGTTGCAAACGCCATTGATGAACAGCCAGCACGCACAAGGAAAGTGCGGCACACAGCAAAGGAAAGAAGCATCTGATCGAGAAGGAAAGAAACCCCAAGAGGATCGCCATCAATGAAGGGAGAATCGGCCGAGAGAGGGAACAAGAGAGAGCACACAATCGGCTGCCACACCTAGGGCACAAAAAGGGGAAAAGAATCCCTTTTATATTGTGGGCTTAGGGCAAGGGAGTAAATGGGCTTGGGCTTCATGGACTTGGGCTTCATGGGCTTCCTCCCTCCCTTGAGCAAATGGGTCAAGGCCCATTTCTCCTCCAAAGGGAGGGTTAAGGGCTTATGGCCCGACTTCTATAAATGGGCTGCCAATAAGCGGGTTGAATCATTGCTTCAATCCCGGGCCGAAGCCTATGAAGCTAACCCGAATCATCGTCATCGCCTTGGGCTCATTAGGAAACACAAAACCCAACAAGGTGTAATAAATATAAATTGTCTGAAAACTGTGTATTTAATACTCAATCATTGCCACATTATCCTTCATAACATAATTATTTGGGTCAAATTTTGGTAAAATAAGTCCACCAAATCTTATCCAGCCATCTGTCAGTTAAATCTTGTGGACCCTGTTCGTCTTGAGTTTTGAAAGCCGAGCTTTAGTTGCTTTTTTATACAATTAATACTATTGTCTGATTCTTGATGCCATGTTTCATTTCTGCGTTTCATAATGTATCAATTCTGATAATTGCAAATTATCACACCGTTTTTGCTGAGTCTCTCCCTGTTAAAATGTCATTCACCTTCTAACATACACTTACCACTGCCAGGTATCTGGCTCCGGAATATGCTTCTTCTGGTAAACTTACAGAGAAGTCCGATGTTTTCTCATTTGGAGTAATGCTTCTGGAGTTGATTACTGGACGCCGACCTGTGGACTCATCCCATTCTTTCGTGGAAGATAGCTTGGTAGATTGGGTGAGCAAATTGCTGCATATCTTTTCAAGCAATTGCTATATATATTGACATTTTAGAGCTGAGATTATATGAAAAACCTTTTCATAATGTTCCTTAGTATCCCAGGCTCTGATGAAAGCTTTTTATTTTTTTTATTTTTGGATAGGTGAAAGCATTTTATTTCATTATATTTTGTTTTTGCCCTTTTTTTTTTTTTTTTAATTTCCACTTTCGAGATAACAAAATCACCTTCCTGCAGGCGAGGCCCTTGCTTACACGAGCTTTGGAAGACGGTAACTTTGATACCCTTGTTGACGCACGATTGCAAAGGAATTACAACCACAATGAGATGACTCGCATGGTTGCTTGTGCTGCTGCTTGCGTGCGTCATTCAGCACGACGTCGACCACGAATGAGCCAGGTAATTTTTCAATCAAATTGATGGTTTGTCTGCACTAGCCAAGTTAAACAATTTCAGCATCTCATGCACAATGGTTGATCTGAATGGATCCAACACCCCCCGCCCCCACCACCAATATAAACAAAGCAAAGAGAATAATGGTAGCCGATAAGCTCTGAATCGTTGAGGCATTGTCATGATGTCTGTTTTTGCATCGTGAAATGGTTCTTCAGTAGTAGATTTTTCCCTACTACAGAGGTCGCTGCAAGAGACGTTGGACTCGGGGTTTAATGTTTTCTCTGTCTTGGCTCAAGCTTTTGAGACCAACAATTGCATTGAGCGATGCTCCATATCTTTCCCCATTGAGGCCTTTGGCATGGCAGTCCCAACAATTAGCATATCTTGCTCACAGCACTTGAGCACCATTTCATGTTTACGGTCATTTAGCGTCTGAGGCTTTAGGGAAGGTGCTCACCCCTGAATGTGTACCCATCTTTAGGCTAGTTGATAACCATTAACATAAATTGTGCAGGTAGTACGGGCCTTAGAAGGGGATGTATCGTTGGCCGATCTTAATGAAGGAATCACACCTGGACACAGCAGAGTCTACAGTTCTTTCGAAAGCTCAGACTATGACACTAACCAATACAAAGAGGACATGAAGAAATTCAGGAAAATGGCCCTTGGCTCCCAGGAGTATGGCAGCAGTGGGCAGAGTGTTCCGACCAGTGAATATGGTTTATACCCATCTGGCTCAAGTAGCGAACACAACACTCGCGAGATGGAGATGAGAAAGATGAAGAAAGACAGTAGTGGGTTCAGTGGAAGCTCATGACAACCTTAAAATTCTCATAATCAATTTGATTGCAGACAGGGCATGTCTGGTATGAGCTAACAACAAACACATTGTTTTTTTTTTTTTTTCTTTCTTCATTTTTCATAATTTATATTTTCCCTCCTGTATCTATTGATTAGGCTTATACATCAAAACAATTGAGATATTCCTCTGTTTGGTGGTTGAGTGTTAGCTTTGGTTGGTTGTTCATATCTGTTGAAGGATGCTTTAACTTGTGAATGAAAACCGTGACAGTTGGAGAGTAGATGAGAAAGCTGTGTGGAATTATAATTATATATAGATACACGTGTTCCGAAAGACATTATGAGATTTGGAATTTATCTTTCTTCTGCAAAAATAGAAATAAAAAAAATAAAATTTCACTTGTTCTATAATTTTTCAAAGGCTTAATGGATTGGTTTATCCTAGACTTAGAGTGATTTTGTAATTTTATCAAGTTTTGACCTTTGATTCAATTTGCTCATCGAATCTATCTCATAAGTGGACGAATTTTGACAAATAATATAATGATAAGTAGAGAGTTGTATTCACGAGAATTGGCTATTGATTCCTATTTTAACTATACTTAACGTCAACAAAACACACAAAAATAATTCTTCAGATTTCAAACTCAATAATCTATGGCACAAGAGTTCACGAGTCCACCATTGTTCTTAATATGATTAATCCTTCATTACTCGAGTTTGCTACTTCTTGTCCTAAGTTAAAAATCATTGTTGTTATGTCAACCGAAAGTCTCTCTCGATGGATTGTGACAAGTAATATAATGATGAGTAGAGGGTCGTATCCACAAGAATTGACTATTGATTCCTATTTTAACTACACTTAACTTTAACAAACACACACAATTATAGGATAATTAACAGTTAGTTCTATATTAACTATAATTGATTAACTAATTACGGACACACAAAAATAATTCTTTAGATTTCAAACTCAATAATCTACGAAACAAGAGTTTATCAATCCACCATTATTCTTAATATGATTTAATCATTCATTACTCGAGTTTGCTACTTTTTGCCCTGAGCTAAAAAATCATTGATCTTATATCAATCAAAAGCCTCTCTCGATGGTCATTTGATTTTACGCATATATATGAGATTAATTATTTCTAATCAACTTACGAATATATAAGCATGCATTCACTCTCAATGATCGTAAACCAATATGATTTCAAAAGGCATAATAATATCTCTATCAATTATAGGACTTTATGTTGATTATTACAATGTGCTAAATTCATATTGAATCTCTCAAAAGTAATATAAATCACAAACATGTTTTAATAGTGATCAAACATCAACATGAAGTTAGAGTATAATAAACAATCAAACTGGAATACAATAATACAACAAAAATGAACAATGTCAAACTAAACCAATAAGAAATGAGATTTCACCATTCACCTTAGTTGTAAAACACTTAGCTAGACATAATTTCAACAGATAAAAAAGTAACAAAGATGGAAATCATGATCTGAAATATGAGAAAGAATATAGAAATACAATCAAACTCTTGAGTTTTCTTCAAGAACATCTTCTTCTTCCTTAAGCTTGATTGTGTCTCATTTCATCTGTGCCCCCCCTCTGAGTTGTAAAGAATGGGTCTTTATATAGTGCTTTTTAGGGTTTTAGAGTCGTGCACTAGAAAGACGTCCATCACTGATCAATTTAGAAGAAAATAGGCCTGAAACTCAGTTTCAGACAAAGCTTCATACCCTATCGTGGAATGCATTCAATGACAGGACTATGAGCTCCAGCAAATATTTCCAACTGCAGGACTATTGCGGTAAGATCGTGAGCTCCAATAACCTTCTCCCACAGCGTTCCTACCGTGGCATGCATGGCATGGTAGACGGCAAGCCATTTTCGCTCGACTCTCAATTCTTCAACTTTTGCGTCTTGCTCTCAATGCTTTTATGAAATCACTAACATTGACCACCCCCGAAGGTATCCACCCATGCTTTCAACGTTTGGTCCAGCTCCAATCATGCACTAAAATCACTATCTTTGTTCCAAGTTCATTTAACATGAGATTTGCACATACATAATCAAATATTAAACCAAATTAGGTAGCAATCATGCCCATTAAATGAATAAATGCTAAGTTTGTATGCCTAAATAAGTGTATAAAAGACAACTTTAACTTTGGTTTCAATTTTATCCTCAATTGACCAAGTGTGTGGCCCAACTGACATGGTAGGATAGGTGGCGTGCTAATGTATCTAATAATTGATATATTAGCAAAACGACGTGGTTTTGTCTTACTCTTCCCGCAAACTATAAGTCAAAACGACGCCATTTTGGTGAAATATCTTGGATCGGGTCAACCCGATCCATATTTGACCTAGTGGGTCAACCCAACACCTAATGGGTTAAAACCCATCTTCTTTCCCAAATCACTTAGGGTTTCTACCTTCCACTTTGTGCTGTCGCCTCTGTTATCGTTTTTCCTTCATCTTTACTGATCGCCTGTTTCTTCCTTACTCTTCTTTGTTAGCGGCTTTAGCCACCGACTAGATTCCATTAACGATGGCCACGGCGTCGAAGCCCATATCCTTTGGTCATGCTAGCTATGTCGGGCACCAAGCTCTCGGCCATGGCAGTGACAAAAGGTCATCAACCATGGTGTCGTTGGCCACGACCACAGCTACGACGAACCCACAAGGAAAAGACAGCCATGGCTACGATGAACTCATGAAGAGTATGCAGCTATGACCACAATGTGTGCTTCCCACGTCTTATTGGCAATTCGAATGAACCCACTAGCCTGATGTATGCGGTCGTTGGTGACTTGAACGAAAGATCGAGAAGGAATCCCAACTTTCTTAACCATATGGTGGAATTCTAGCTTTTGTGATTTTGGGTTTGTGATTTTGAATTTGTGCATTTGGTTATTGATTTTGGGTTTATGCAGGGGTGGAACTAGAAATTTTTACTTGGGGGGCTTCAAATTTTTTTTTCTAATCATGAACTTTATTAATAGAAAAAAACAAAAAGATAAAAAGAAAAAAAATCAGCAACTTGGAAAAAACATTCATTTCTCTCAACCCAATTTTCATTATTGCAACTTAATAAATCATACAAACAGTTAAAAAAAAAAATCTAATTCACCCACGATAGCTTTGGATTTCGCCAATGCTCAGTGTTGATGATGTTTGCCTAACACGATGAATCCAAGTTCATCGACATTTTCTTCTGGAATAAGGTTTAAATTAGTTTCCGTGTGAAACCAATTTTGAACATCTTGAGAGTTTGCAAACTCCTTTAATAATGCTAGATAAACTTGTAGATTATTAAACTAAAATCATACAATAGCAAATTAAGTCCAGAAATTCAAAGAGATTAAGGATTTAAGGTTTCGTCATACCTGCTGTTGGAGGGAAAAAATTTTGGATACACAAGAAAAAATGGGATCTTGAATCCTAGTTTGAGCTTCATATGAGAGTATAACAACAGCTGCATAACGATCACTTATCGGAAGTTGGGTCAGGAGCTTAGAGGCATTTATGGCACCAAAACTCGTGTGGATAGCTGCAAAAGAAGTAAGTCCTTGTTCATGGCTGATGTAATACCCCATATCTGTGTAAGGTCGCCACGTAATTTGGATGAGTTTAAAATACCGAAAAGTGGGTTTGATAGTAAAATAAGTAGCTAAATTGACTGCAGGAAGTGTTTCGAGGCTGAGATTTTAAAGGAAAATGATATGTAATACCCTGTATCGATGTGAGGTGATCGTATAAATTGGGAGAGTTTAAAATACCGAAAAAGGGGTTAATAGTAAGATAAATCATCGAATCGACTGGAGGGAGTACCCCGGGACTTTGATGTTTAAAGAAAATGGCACATTAGTAACAAGCGTCCCAAGAAAAGAATTATGGCATCGAAAGAAATGAGATCGGGAACAGTTTTCGGTACAGCAAAAATACAGTTGCCGATTAGGTTATAATACCGAATTGTTATATACGACATTTAAAAAATCAACAGAGCATGTCAAGGACTAATATTTTATGTATAGAACAACCCTTAAGTGATTTCGGGTTGAATCGAGTGGATTTAAGGTCAAAACGATCAATCGAGCCTAAGTGTAATTTTTTAAAATTACCTGAGGGAGGTCAAAATAGTAATTTTTTTGAAGTTTCAAAGGAGAAATGAGAAGTACAAATCTTGAGGGTCTTAGTGATGGTGCTGGAAAGATCAGGGGCTTGAGGATAAGGGCCAAAATGCAAAAGAAAATTTCAAAGAGGGTCAAACTGTAATTTTTAGAAATCTGCTAAAGCATGGCAGATCTGGCGGTGGTTTTGGCCTGAAAATCTAGAGATTTGGGCAGCAAATCTAGTTAGGGCATGGCCAAGGACGGTCTAGGAGGCGTGTGGGTGAAGTTTTGGCCGGAAATTGGCCACGTGGGGGTCAGTTTTGGCCTATAAATAGCCAAGGATTTTGACTGAATTTGGAGCATCAAACTGCTCGGTTTTGAGGGCGAATCAAGGGAAGCCAATAAGGGGCTTTTGATCCTTGAGGCAAGAGGAGCGTTTCCGAAAAGTTTGGTGAATTTTTGTGGTGGTTTGAAGGGGTTTCGAGGGTCGCTGGAAAGTCGCAGACGGTGGTTGGTCCGAGCCTGATTTTGCGTGATTTGGAGGCCCTCTGGTGGTTGTTTCGGGCTCCCAAGGGTGTCATCGTGATCGACGTGAAGAAGGCTTTTAGGTGGTGTGATCGGGGAAGAAATCCGACGCTGGTTGGCGAGCAGCTCATCGGAGAAGAAAAGGCGCGTGCAGTGCACGCGCGGCTGCGACGCGTAGCACTACTCGCCCGGGCGTGAGGGCACGTGAGGGCTTAGGTATTTTTGGATTTTTTTTATTATTTTAAGAAAAATAAATTAAGAATTATGGTGGAAGAAAATTTTGGAAAATCTTAGAAGAAATGGTCATTTTGTAATTTTGAAGGGAAATAAGGGTTATGAAAAAGAAGAGGAAGTATGGGAAAATTTTCATAAAATTCTAGAAGTTAGGAAATATTTAGTTATGAATTGTTGTGAAGAAAAATCGAGGAAAAACCTTGAGTAGGCATTTATTAGAATTTTGGAGGAGAAATATAGAGGAAATAGGAAGAAAATTACGAAAAAATTAGAAAAAATAGATATTGATATGATTTTGAACAAACATGATGTCTAGGGTATCTTTGAAGCTCAAGATTAAACTATAGAGCACCTGACACGAGAACCGAGGTCGAACACGCAAATTGAGGCATACTGCACTTCTTCGAGGAAATCAAGTTGCGTCTAAAGGTGAGTAGTTCTACCGAAAAACTTGTTTGTGACATGTGAATGGTTTACTCTGGGTGTTCATCCCTATGGCTGGGTTTAGTGCAATGGTTTGTCCAGACGATTATTTACACATGCATTAAATTCCGTACGATAAATTGCATACATTTAGATGTTGATTTTATGCATGTTATGATTTTCGGCATTGGCATGTTATGTGGGTTGTTAACCTGTGACGTAGCCCTGAGTGATAGCACTCGGGATGTGTACCAGGGATTAATGCTAGGTGACCCACTTGGGACGAGGTTGAGACGGACTTCACCTTACAGTACCCAAGTGGCGGGGCTAAGAGTGAACACCACCCTGGTTGTTAGCTCAAGTGGCAGGGTTACGAGTGGACACCACCCCAGGTTCCTTTGAGCAATAACATTAATACCGAGGTGACGCCGATTCCGAGGAAAGCGCTGATGTGATACTCTTGGGGCTAGGGTTACATTGGGTTTGGAGTGCTTTTGAGTAAGAGCGTAATGTCTAAGAATGACAATGGGGTGATTCCCGAGTTCATATGTCAAGATTGTCCCTTTTAAGCAAGATTGTGATTGCCAATGGGTCGATGTGGTCGTGTCGCCTTTAGAGAGATTTCATTTTCCCCGATTAGGGCTAAGTGCTTCGTGGGATTCTCTTAGGCTGGTGCATGTCAGGATTTGTCGGTTTTATATATGATTTTGCATATAATCATGAAAATGTTTTTGAACTCTCATTTAGATGATTCAGCATCTAATTTGGACTTTGTCCCTGGAATATTCAAACATTTCAGGTAAAAGTAGTGGCGCCAAGGGAAAGAATGTCATCGAGATGTAGCTGCTATGTTTAGTTTTCATAGCGATGTTCAAATGTTATGTAATATTTTGATATTTTCATGTGAAACATCGATTCGGTTATTATCTGTAAAAGGAAATTGTCAGTTATATATCATTGAGGTTTCGATCTTACTTCCGCTAATGTGTTTAATAATACATGTCTTAGTCTATTAATTGTTTTAAATTTTGATATGCTGAGAAGGTATAATCAGGATTGTCGAGAAATGAGTATGATGAGGGCTTGTTGTTTGATGTTGAAAACAAAAAAATATTTTCTCGAGTTAACGCACGCTTGGGAAAAGTGGGGCGTTACATGATATGTCGCTGTTAAACATTCCAAGATAGAATTTTTAGTATCGAAAGAAATTGGATCGAAGTTAGTTTTGGATACAGGTTCGGTTCGAGTTGAAAACTGAATTGTCGGTAGGGAGCACCTCGAAACTTAGATGTTTAAAAGAAAAGATATATTATTGACAAACATCCCGAGAATGTCTAGTATAGGTTATGGTTGTTTTTAATAAAAGGTATTATATTTTATCATGTTAAAAAAAAAAAAAAAAAAAAACAGAATTGCAGCATGAGGCATGGCCGTCTGGCACCGTTCCCGTCAAATCAGCAACCAGGGCATGGCCGAGCCTAGCATGGATGTGAGGGTAGTCTTTAGCTCACATTACCCCTTGTGATTGGTTGAGAGAGGCTTGGATTTGACTATAAATAGCCGAGTTTTGATTAAGGATTTCTATCAAAGTTCATAGGCTTAGATCGAGAGTTTGGGAAGTAATTAGAGCGTTTTGATAAGGAACTTTTGTTCTCCAAGTTGTGAGAAGAAATTATGGAAATTTTGAGAGTTTTTGAAGTGGTATAGGGGGTGTTTTCACAGATATATATATTCGACCGCTTATATATATATATATTGTGTGAGTGTTTAAATCAGGTTGTAGAGTGATCGATTGAAAGATCCAATAAGGGGCTTTTGGTCACGAGGTTATGGGCAACTAGTTTGGAAAGTTTCGTGTCAATCGGAGTTCGAATCGGATGTCGATTTGGTTCACTGGAGTTCGGTAACGGGTGGCTTGGGCAGACTGTTTTCGGCCAAATAGGAGGGCTTCCAGTGGTGTTTTCTGACAAATAATGGTACTATTGAGATCAACTAAGGAAGAGGAGCAGCCCGATGTCATCGGTTTAATTTTTCAGTGTGCCGGCACTGGAAAAGATAACTGAAGGTAATTTCTGTATTTTTTAAATACTAAAAATATAGTAAATTCAAGAAAAAATAGAATTAAAGGAAATAAAATTCTGAAAAAATATCCATAAATTCAGGAAAAAGGAATAGTTTGTTTTAATGAATTTTTATCTTGAAAATGTCTTGAGGATATAATTATTTTGGATTTTTTAAAGGAAAGGTAAATGGATAATAAATATGAGGGATTTTGGTAAAATTTTGGGAAAATTCTAGAAGGATAAGGAATTTATTTTTTGAATTTTGGTGATTTTCATGGAGGAAATTCGAAGGAAATAAAGGAGAAATAAATTTTCTCAAGAAAAAGTAATTATGGAAATTGAAGAAAATAGGAGAAAAATCTGGAAAATTTGCAGAAAATTTTAGAGGCTTATAAATATTGTTTTATGATTTTTTTTTTGAGAAAAAATTGGGAAAAATGCTTGAAGGGGTATTTACTTGAAATTATTGAGAGAAAAATAGGAAGAAATTAGAGAAAAATTATGAGAAAATTGAAAAAATAGATATTGATTTTCCTTTGAATGCATATGATGTCTAAGGTATCATTGAATCTCAAGGTTGAGCTATAGTGCACTTGGCACTAGAATCAAGGTCGGACGCCCATTTCAAGGAATCTTGAATTTAGCCAAAGATGAGTGGTTCGACCTTATACATGATTTTTTTATACAAATGAGTTGACCCATGATAGGTTATTTGCATATGGATAGTTCGTCCAAAGTGGCTATTTAACATGTGCATCTAATTTTATATTTTAAATTATGTGTATGTAAATGTTGAGTTTATATGATGCATGTTTTATGTTTGGCATTGGTATATTTATGTATTGTCCATGTGGGATGTGGGTTGTCAACCTATGTATGGCACTTGAGTGATGACACTCGGGATGCTTGCTAAGGGTTAATGTTATGTGACTTACTTGGGATGGGGCTGAGACGGATTTCACCCTATGGTACTTAAGTGGCGGGACTGAGAGCGGACACCACTCCGGTTGTTGGCTCAAATGGCAGGGCTGAGAGCGAACACCACCCCAGTTGTTGGCTCAAATGGCAAGGCTGAGAGCGAACACCACCCTAGTTGTTGGCTCAAGTGGCGGGGTTGAGAGTGGATGCCACCACAGGTTCCTTTGTGCAAAAGCATTAATGCCGAGGTGTTGTTAATTTCGGGGATAGTGCTGATGTGATACTCTCTTGGCTAGGGCTGCGTTGGGTTTTGGAATGCTTTTGAGTGGGAGTGTAATGCCTGATAATGATAGTGGGGTGATACCTGGGTTCATATGTCGAGGTTATCCCTCTTAAGCAGGATTGTGTTTGCCAATGTGTCGATCTGGTTGTGTTGCCTTTAGAGAGATTGCATTTTCCTCAGTTAGGGTTAAGTGCTGTGAGGGATTCTCTTAGGCTGGGACATGTCGAAATATGTCGATTTTTTTTCATGGTCTTGCATATATTCATGAAAATATTTTTGAACTCTCACTTAGATGATTCAACACCTAATTTGGACTATGTCCTTAGAATATTCAAACGTTCTAGATGAAAGCAGTGGCGTTAAAAGAAAAGACGTGATCGAGATATAGCTACTATGTTCAGTTTTCGTAGGTCTTTGTCTATGGTTACGATGTTCAGAGGTTATGTTATATTTTTGATATTTTCATGTGAAACATCAATTTGGTTATTTGGTTATAAAAGAAATTTGTTGGTTATATATCATTGAGGTTTCGATTCAACTTCCGCTGATGTGATTGACATACTTGTCTTAGTCTATTAAATTTGATATGCTGAGAAGGTATAATCGGGATTGTCAGGAAATGAATATGTTGAGGGTATGTATATCGAGAGACTTATGTTGTGTGTATGATATTGAAAAAAAAAATATATTCTCGAAATCTTAAGTTAATGCATGCTTGGAAAAAATGGGGCGTTACAGTTGGTATCAGAGCAAACTAGCAAAAACCCCAATTGGAGACTCAGGGATATTAGTGAAAATTGAAAATGACTGATGTCATTAATGGTTAGTCTGATGTGACGTAATCTAGCTATCAAGTTAGGTTTGTAATAGGTGATATGAATAATTGAGGTTTGAGTATTAGAATGATTTGGTATCAACAAATGATCCTAGAAAAATGAGAAATTTAAGATGGTTCGATTAGTGTTATTAAGAATAGAGTTTAAGGATTCTGAAAATTGATTCTGATGATAGGTATATCAAAATTGAGGTTACCTCTAAGAAAGTGTTGGTGTTTCCTTTTCAGATGGTGAAAATTCGAAAAATCACGGATCTCAATGAGCGAGATAAGGAAAATGGTAGTAGTAGGCATCGAGTTCGCTTTCTGAGTCACGCCATGAGTAGTTGCCGTAGTCGCTCTACGAATTCCACTACGAGTAATCATCGTAGTCGTTCGATGAATTGCGCCGCGAGCGATGGACGACAAGAAGAGCAATTAGGTCCTAATGAGAATAAACTTGATCGAATGGAGCGGATCTTAGAGAGCATGCTGACACATGTAATGAGAAACGAGCCGCTGAGGCATACAACTCATGTGTTGGATCAATATTGCCGGCAAAGACCCTCGGTGTTCAAGGGAAAAACAAAAGATGACCCTTGCATAGTTGAGTTTTGGATGGAACAAACTGAGAAACTGCTCCAACATTTGCAGTGCAGTGACAAAGAGAAGCTGCTCCAACATTTGTAGTGCAGTGACGAAGAGAAGCTGCTCTAACATTTGACTTAATTTAATTCCTATACTTTGATCTTTTTTTTTTTTTTTTCGTGTGCCAACTTACACTTTTTATTGTTTTAACTGCACTTCTAAACCTGTATGTTTAAGTCAATTTAATTTATGTATTTTGACTTTAATAGAATGTGACATATATTTTGTCATCTCATTTTATTTTATTTTTTTATACATGAAAGTACAAAAGGGTTTAATTAACTCGAAAATTTAAATTTAGAGATATAAACGAAACAATGAAAAATTTAGATTATTGTGTGAAAAAAAAAATCAAAATATAAGAGTTAAATTAATTTAAAAATTAAGTTTAAATATATAATTAAAATAATAAAAAATTAAAATGAATAAAAAAATAAGAGACCAAGAATATGAGCTTGGCTAAACAAAAAGAAAAGTCTTCTTTCACTTTGTTTTGTGGGGGGAATTCATAATTAACTTAAAATAAATGTATAAAATTATTTTTAACCATTTTACAAAAAAAAAAAAAATTGTCTCAAGTAAATAAATTGATTATACTCTATAACTATTTTTATGTAAGATACCTAAAATACTCTTAATAAAATACTCTTAATGAGATTTTAAAATAAAAAGCCTATAATGCCTTTAACCTCATTTACGAAAATACCTTTATCTCTTTCTTTATTACATTTCTTCCAACATTCACGCTTTAACTTTATTCATTGCTGAAACCACCCAAACTCAACCATTCTTCCTACATTCAAAATTTTGTTTGTTGGGTCATTGAAACTTCTTCATCAATTGCAACTAGGACCTCATTGAAGTTGTATTCACTAAGTTTTTTTTTTCTCTCCAACAAGTATTCTCAATCAATCTGAAAGTATCGATTATGATTTGTTTTATTTTTTATTTTTTTATTTTTATGTTCAGATTGCTTATTAAACTGTGTAGAATGATTATGATTGTGAGTAGAACACATATTTTGGTTATTTTGCTTAGATATCATTTCAGATCTAACTGATTTGCATGGGAAAAAAAAATTGAAACTGCACATTATAATCGAGTTTTGTGGGGCTAGGAAACCCGAACAGGTTTGGTAGGGGCACGAAACCCGATTGAGGTTGGTGGCCCCATTAAACCTAATCGAGTTTAGTGGCTAATTGGGGTTAGTGGCAACACCTGTATTTATTTCAATACATTAGTCAGACAAAAATCATGAATAAAATAAAATTTAATAATACTTACATAGTCGATTGTTCACCAAGGTAGATTCCTGCCAGTGCGCCTGTGGACGAAACTGACCTAATGTTCCGGGACAGTCAGCATAAAAGGCACAAAAACCTTCTCGTTGTCCCCCCATATTTTTTTTTCCAAAATTCGGCTATAGATGCCTGTAAAATCAAATAAAAACATTAATTGCGACCTAAATTATGATGCAACAAAAAAAAAAAAAAGAAGGAATAATTTAAGATATGTGCAACACTCATAAATAGCTCGGCTGACATGCGTAGTTTGTGTCGTACAAAGGATAAGACTATATACTCCTTAGGCAACACATGTAACTATCAATGTGATTCTCCTCCAACCATTCTCTCTCATCCTCTATGCATCGAAAGTCAGTTGGAGATAGATGGAGAGGGAAACCGGTGTCACGACTACAATAACACAGAATTAGAATTTATTGTTAATGTAAATAGAAAAATAGTACTTGTTACTGACCTAATATCTTCTTTAGAGGTTACGAACTCAGTGTAGCGCTCAGGGGGTAAGATTATCGTTCTCTACTTCCTCGGACACTAATGACACTGTTTCCACGTTTGGCGTTAGGTCTAGTACTACCGGCACTGGGTCCATGTCCGGCCCCTCCACCAAGACATCCGTTTTTCTCTTATTCGATCGGGTTAGATCAGTGTAAGGTGACCAACGAAACTGCGATGGTACTCTATCTCGCATTCAGGGGATAAGATCATCGTTTTCCATTTCCTTGGGCACTAATGGCACTGTTTCTACTTCTGGCGCTTGGTCTAGTAGTGCCGGCAATGGGTTCATGTCCAGCCCTTCTACCAAGACATCCGTCTTTCTCTTCTTCGATCGAGTCGGATTAGTGTAAGGTGACCGATGAAACTGCAATGATACTCTATCTCACATAGGTCGTCTCCTAACCCTAACCACTTTCTCTTCCTGCAACTGTACAAAAACTAATTGTTACAAAATAGTATTTTAAAATGGTATGTAAAACTTATAAAAGTAAATTTAGAACTTACTCTAGATGTATGATCTATTTGATTACCACCTCGATGCTGCTTATCGCGATCATCGCTGTGATCTGGGTTACTGTGATCTAAGGACTCGTCAATATACAGAACACATAGATAAGTATACAATGTTGTCTACCCCATCTCTAGTGTTGCTTACCTCATTTCCATTGCTGCCTGACCCCTCTTTAGTCGTTGCAACTGTGTCCTCATTTGACCTATTTTCCAGTCAAACCATGTTCTCATCTGACTCATTTCCTTATCCATCCTCCGCAGCATCTCAAACATTAGAGTCAGCATCTCAGTGATATGCAAAAGGTCAAAAATTAAATTAAAAATTAAAAATAATTATAAAAAAATATAAATTAAAATTATTATTATAATAATAATTATACCCCAATCTCATACTGTCTATGGTGCAGACTGTCAAGGAGTTTTCCCTCCTGCCTAACTTTTGGCCTCGTTTTTTTATGTATAGGCCCTTCCTTATTCTCATCCTTATTCTCTTGCCATCTCATTCCTAATGTGTCCTCATATATCCTGCTTGCCTCCTCCTCATCCCCACTATTCTTCTCCTTCTTGTCACCCTCAAATTTGTATACGTCAACTCTATCTGAGTGATGAGGATTAAAAGACCTTCGAAATTTTGTTTCCCGCTCAGCATTGGTGGGCTTTAGAATCGGACTTAGTCCTCGTGCCTTCAAAATTCAATTATTTAAATGGATGTTATATAAAAAATTAAACAAAATTTAGGTTAGGGTTGCACACTTACATCATTTGTAAGGCAATCGTAGTAATTTTTTATTTGTAACATTTTCTTAGATAACCATTTTTTGTACCTAGGAATAACTTGGTTGGATATTCCAATGGCCCATTTATTCTAAACCCATAAGAATGCTTCAATCAACCATTACTGTAAAAAGAAACAAATTTTGTAATAAAAAACAACAAAACAAAAACATTTAATTAGTATGGACAAAACATATACATTAATAATGTAATATAATACAATACAGAGAGAAACATATTATTGATTGTACCTGAAATGCCCACACAAAACCATAAATGTTGACTTTCTTCCCAACCTTACCAGTCAGCTTCCCATCACTCGTGGCTAGCCAAATGTAATGTTGACTCTTACTATAGACATAAGTCTCTCAAGGGAACACCTCAAATGTGTGTATGTCTTCGGCCATAATGCAAAAGAAATCATCTACTTATACGCACTTATCTTGGCCCAACAATAATAGGTTGACCACATATATGTAACTAGTTTAAGGACATCCTCTGAAACCAAGTCATTTCTGGTACTAAGTGGAAACTTCATGTCGTCTCCATACACTCATGTCTTAAGCGATGGAAACAGTCGCACACGTAAATTATTAGGTTCAACAGGTCTCGCTTCAAGACATTCTTTATCAATCACTTAAAATTGGAGTCCACTAATAAGTATAAACTCCTGTTTCCCATACCTGTATGGCGTGCCACCAATTTCAAACCACATTTTATCGTCATGGGCACCCAAAAATGTTACCTCTCTGATTAGAACATGAGATATCAATTGTAGTGCAGTCAAATGGAGGAATAGAGGGATCTCCAAAAAATTTTCCAATAGGCCCTGCATGAATCTATCCAATAACTTATATTGTTCTAGAGCATAATGAATTGCATCGAGTTGTTTGATCCCACAATGCATAGCGATCAGCGTTCCCAACAGTATTACCCTGTTTGCATGAACATAAGTAAATTTCCTAATCTGTTGGTCTGTTATCTGTAGAAAAAAGAAAAAAAAATTCATGTTAGGATTCAATTAAGCCATAAGATCACTTAAAATTGTTAAAGAAATACTACGCAACAGTATGCGTATACACTGTGCATAGTGGGATGTAGGGGACGAGGCCGACCATCGAGTTTCATCCCTAACGGTTGGGCTTCGTCAGGATGTTGGGTTTTGTGGCCCCCACGAAGCCCACTGTCAGGCTTCGTAGCTCAATAAGGCTCGGCGTCAAGCTTCGTTGGCATTGGCAGACGAAGCTCGATCAGGCTTTATCGCTTGACGTCAGGCCTTGTCGCTCGATGGTCCCTTGGTCGGCGGGATGCCCTGATGAAACCCCACTGTCGGGCTTCGTTGGCGACGAAGCTCGATAACCAGGCTTTGTCGCCAACGACACAAGCTTTGTCGTTAGCGACCATGTCCACCAGCACTAGATTTCATCCAATAAATTTATTCCGAAATCACACAAAAAAAAAACTAACCTTTTTCAATGATGATGAAATCGACGTCGGTAGTAATGGTGGCAGTTACAATGGCAGTAATGATAACTGTCATGGTCGCAGAGCCAGTCTTAAGATTTTGGGGGTGTTAAGCGAAATTTTTTATGAGGCCCCTTGCTACTATATTTAAAAATAAAATAAATACAAATAAATTTTTTTTATTATATAAAATTTACAATATTTCAATTTAAATTTACTCTTTTAGTATTTTTAAATAAAAAATCAATAATTAAACTATTACAATTAATTTATTTTAACATATGTTTTTCAATAGACACAATCGCCAATTCATTAGTGTAGATTCACTAATAACAGGGAGATCACAAATATTGAAATATATACACAAAATTAATTTATAATTTAAGAGTTAATAAAAAAAATCAAAAAATATACCTGATAAGTCACACAACGGAATGACGAGGACAAAAATGGAATCGCTGAAGAGAATGCGTAGTTGTAAAATTGGTTGGATTGAGAACTTATACCTGTGTAGATTGATGGTAGATGCCAGTGGTAATTGATGGATAAAAAATTAAGAAGGAGAGGAACTGAGGAAGATGATGGTGTCGCAACCACTGCCAAACGTATGGAAATAGTTGTGATACAATCATATAAAGGGGAAATTAAGATTAATTAAAAATACATAGAATAATTGTGAGGGGATGGGTGCTACTGCCAGGCGATGGGAATATGATTGATTATTAATAAAGGAATGCGATAAATTAAGATTAATTAAAAATTATACTAATGCTCATGAGATTAATTATTGATAAAAGAAAGGTGAGAGATTGAGATTAATTAAAAATTTATAATGATTTGAAATAGGTATGACCTCTCACGCCTACTTAATTTGTAAATTTATTATTTTTAATTAATTTTATTTTATAATTAATTTAAAATTTAAAAATTAAAATAGACATGGCCCCCCTAAGTGGCTTAAAATGGACATAGGTCTTAGGCCACCTAGATAGCCTATGCCCAGGGCCAGCCACGGTGACGGTCAAGCAACTATAGTAAGGGAGTTAACACATGTGAGTTTGTGAATGATTTGTGAGGGTTGGGTGAGGGTACTTAAATATTTGCATAGTCTTATGGATTTAAAGTGTGAGGATATTTTGATATTTAATTATTTTTATTTTTTTAAATAAAATAATTGTCAAATCTTTTAAAGTGGGTATATTATGTAATTAGTTTTTTTGAAATGGTAAAAATATATTTGTTTTCAGAAAAATGATTAAAAATGAATTTTATATTTAAGAGGTGGTTAGTTTTTACAATTTTCACTTGTTTTGCGTTCATCCACTTTCCAAACGTGGACTCCAACTTTCGCTCGGTGTTTTCTTCTACGGCTCCGAATGCTACACTGCTCCAAGGATGAGCAGATTACACAGCCTCCATATGCCGCCAGGCTTGGTCGTCTCTTCACAGTCCGAAACCACTTCAAATCTCATACTAACCTCCATTGCTAGGGTTTCTTTACTACTCCGTTTCGCAAAATCCCTTTCTTGTCAAATCGCCACCACCGTTTCTCTCCCTTCAATCCTTTTTATTCCATTACTCACTCTCTTAGCAGTTGCTCCAGTCGCGAGGATGATTCTTCGATTGACATTTCAAAGTATCGAGAAGCTTTTGCCAAGAGGATAGCCATGGCTGGCCTCAAACCTCGTCATCGTATTGGTCAGTTACTCCACTCTCTTTTCTATGCATATACATTGCTCAGTTACAGTTGGTTCTTCCAGTGATGTTTTTGTATATTCGTGTAAAATTTAATGATTATTTAATTATTTAATTATTTTAATTACTTTAATTTATTTTAATTATATTTAATAATAATTTTAAAATTATATATTAAATTAAAATTTATTATCCTTTACCTAGTGTAAAGTCTAGTAAGTATACATGATATTTAGCTAAAACTCTTTTTAAAGTATGATTAAAAACTTAAAATTGGGCTAAGTTTTTTATATTAATTTAACGTAAAATATAAAATATTAATATAAATGTCATAACAAATTTTAAATTTAAGTGTCTAAATAAAACTTTCATTTTAAAAAATTAACGATAACATATCATATATTATGGTTTGAGTGAAGGCACATAAATGCATCTTTGTACTTTAGTAAAAATGTCTCGTGGCATCTCAAATTTTTAAAACATTTCATTAGATATATTTATTTTAAAAAAGTAAAATTATTAATTTTTTTAATTTGTATCAAATTAAATGTATCTTGTACTTACTAAAAAAAATCCTGTGACACTAAATTTTTTTGTAAAAAAAATTAACAAGTAAAACTATTAAATATTTTTTTAAATAAGTTTGGATTTTACGAGACGTTTTTGATAAAATATAAAGGTGAATTTAATTTAATTTAATATGAATTAAAAAGTATTTAATAATTTTACTTTTGGAAGTAGAGGTTTTTAACTAGACATTTTAAAAATTTAAAATGTTAGAGATTTTTTTTATTAAAGTATATAATGTATTTATGCCTTCACCCTTATGGTTTGGTTTGTGTTTTTATAAGTAGAGGGGGACGGCGTGCGTAGTTGGGTGGTGGTTTTCAGCTGGTGTTGCCATTTACATTTACTTAAAAGAGTAACAGCGACAACTATAAAAGAAAACTACCAAAATTAAACATATACATAATTAAAGCAATTTATTGAATTAGTACCACCTAACCCTTGACCACCAATAATACATAAAGTCGTCCCCTTTTTATTTTAGAGGGTGTTTGTTAATCAAGATATGAGGTGATAAAATCAAAATATGGGATGCATCTCGAATTTCTATCATTTTCAACATATTTGTTAAACTTATCTGATAATTCTTGAAAAAAACATTAATGACTTCTTATCTTGATCTTTCAAGATATGCTTATCTCTCTCATCTCTCAAGATAAACATATTTTGGTTTTTATAGATAAGAAAAAAAAGATAATTTTGTCCTCTAATATATTTTAAAAACTTTAATAAATAGTTTGATAAAAATCTTAGAATATTTTTCGACTTTATCTTGATCGTTCCATATCTTGATTCGGAATACATTCTAACTTTATCTTAATATCTCTTATCTTGCTCATTTTAACAAATGACTCCTTAAAAAATAATCACTGTATCTCTCTTACATCACTTTCTTCTCTCATCATATCTATCATATCTCATATTTGTATCAATTTTGGACGTGGTCAAAATAAATTAGAGTTTAAAAAATTTTTAATTTAAAAATTAAAATTTAGATTGTTACTGGGAAATTAGATTCAACCAGATTGATACTCTTTGATTTGACTCAGTCTAATCTAAATTTGTTTAGATAGTATTTGTTATTGAGATATAGATTAAAAAAATAAAATATAAAAGGTCTTTTAGATAAAAATATTTCTCTTGTATCTATTAAATTTATTTTTTGATATTTGAAAAAAATTAACGTAATTTATTATTTAAATTTTTTTAGATAAATTGATTTTTATAGATAAAAAAAATTGACGTATTTATCATTTATTATATTTTAAAAAATTAATAAAAATTTTGAAATAATTTTTAACTTGATCTCGACCATTTTATAGTTTGGGTGGGGACGGGACGGAAGCAAAACCAGAACGAGGAAAGGGCGGGTAGCGCGGGCCCCACTCCCAATTCCGATAGTTCTTCCCGCTGTCTGCTGACGGAACCAAACACAGCCTTCTCCTGACAGTCAGTATTCAGAACAAAACGGCCAAACCTCTCCCCAAAGCAAAAGAGCATTTGTGCTGAGAGAAAGAGAGACAGAGAAGTGCCGGAGACGCAGCTTCTGCCCTGGAAAGCCTTCAGCTTTCAGCAGCTCATACATATGTATACACGCATTTGATTAAACCTCTCTATATAATTATTTATATAGAGGTGATTGGCAATATCGTCGCCGCCGGCTCCATCTCCGCCGTCGACGACTCCCACGGCGCCGCCACCTGCATCGCCTCTGCCGTCGAACAACTCTAACTCACCTCCGCCGTCCAGTCCGCCTCCCCCCGCCGCCTCCGACATGGCCGGCGGGGTCTCCGCCTCGGCCGCAGTCGGCCAATCCTCCATCGACCTCTCCCCGGCCTTCGGCTCCGGCCTCCAAGTCTCCGCCGTCCGGTTCGAGTCCGTCCCTGCCGCCGCCTCCGTCGTCTTCTAATTCTCCGTCTCCGCCATCATCCTCGAATTCGCGGGCCATGCCGTCTGCCTGGACTCCGCCGTCTTCCTGGACTTCGCCGTCGCCTCCGTCGAGCTCATCGGGGATATCGACAGGGCTGGTGGTTGGGATAGCGATTGGTGGTGTTCTCGTTCTAGCTGTTTTGAGCATTTTGTTCATATGGTGCCGGAGGAAGAAGAGAAGAGAGCCCGAGTACAACGTTCCAACTCATCATGGGCCTAAAGGTGAGACCTTTATTTTCACACTACTTGCTCTTGATCGTCTTTGTCATAGATTCAAATTCATACGACACCAGTTACATTAACCTCTTAATTCTTTTTTTCAGTTTATGCGGTGGTCTTAAGTCTTGTGGTTTTTGAGAAATTGTTGGATTTGAAGTTTAATTTGTTTTTAGAAGTTTAATTAAGAAGAAGAACAAGCAATTAATCTTGAATTGCAAATCTGATTGGCTTCAACTTAAAATAATGAAAGAAACAAATTGCTTCCATTTGACCATATGACTTTTGGTTTAAGCTTTAGAAGGATTTTATGCCTATTATATTAGATGTAAGTTTGTTAAAATCGTAAAATCATAAAAAGATTTTTGATATGTAAATCATAAAATTGAGTGCAATTTAATTTCAAAATCGTAAGAGTTTTCAGTATAAAAAATCATAAAATCATAAAATCGTACCTGTAAAATCGTAAAATCGAGAGTTTAACAACCATCATGATTTGATATAATCTGGATGGAATATAATCCTCTATTAATGTAGTGGATAGAATTCAGTTTTTTGCTACTTCTGTTTCCAATGCCCTTCTGTAATCTTCTTGTCCATTATCCTAGAATATCTGCACTCATTCTGGTGTTTTTTGATAATCCCAGATGAACCATATGGTCGACCACCACAACATTGGCAACAAAATGCTCGGCCACCTGGTTCTCATGCCATCAAAATGCCACCAAAACCCTCTCCTTCACCTCCAGTTACATCGTTCCCTCCAGCTCGTCCTCCTGCACACTCACCTCCCCCAGCTTTCATGAGCAGTAGCGGAGGTTCTGCATCCAATTCAGGGAGCGAAAAACCACTCCCACCACCTTCTCCTGGCATGGGTTTAGGCTTCTCGAAGAGCACATTTTCATTAGAAGAATTGTCAATGGCAACTGATGGATTTTCAAATGCTAACCTCCTTGGACAAGGTGGTTTTGGGTTCGTGCATAAAGGAGTCCTTCCGAATGGGAAAGAAGTTGCGATTAAGCAGCTGAAAGCAGGTAGTGATCAGGGGGAGCGCGAGTTCCAAGCTGAAGTTGAGATCATTAGCCGGGTGCATCATAAACATCTTGTTTCATTAGTTGGATACTGCATCACTGGGTCCCAAAGAATGCTTGTCTATGAGTTTGTTCCAAACAACACCTTGCAGTTCCACTTACATGGTTAGCAGTTACTTCTTCTTCTTCTTCACTGACTTTATTTTTTTCTCCAAGTTTTGGAGGGGATTGGATGGTGGTGAGGTTGACTATTGGTATTGATGAATTATATAGCTACATTTGTATGTGGGTGCGTATGTTCAAATGATGTCCTTCTCAGAGAAACAGCATATTATTGAGCTTGGCAGACACATTCTGGTAAAGAGTATTCTAATTGAAAGTAAAATCTTTCAGGGAAGGGAAGATCTCCCATGGATTGGTCCACAAGACTGAAAATTGGTATAGGGTCCGCGAAAGGACTGGCATATCTGCATGAGGACTGTAAGTTCTCTTCTTAATGTTGAAGCAGGATACAACTCTTTTGTCAATGATACTTGAACATTTCTGACAATAAAATTGAACAATCTCTATTTGCAGGCCATCCTAAAATCATTCATCGGGACATTAAGGCAGCTAATATACTACTAGATTTTAACTTTGAGGCAAAGGTAAGATTATTTGGGACATGGGTTGAGCATTGTTGTTTTGTGTCTGTGTACATGCGTCTGGATTCCTATCTATAGCTAGTCCCAGGCCTAGATAAAGGAGGCATGTGTTAGGTAGCTGATACCCAGCACACATCCAACAACATGAATTCTAGACAAATGTTGTTTTGTGTGTGTCTGTGTGCACATGCGTGGATGACTAGAGTTGAGCATGACTGCTTTGAATCATTAAACCTCAGATATAATTATTGAAGTACATAATAAATCTAAACACAGCCCTATGTAACTGATTGCTTTTGCCATTTCTTTCATCGATATGTATATGACTTCACCATATCATGGACAACTGTTTTGAATCATTAAGCTTAAAATGATTATGCTGTGAAAGCTTTATATGAGCATAATTAGGTGCACTAAACTTAAAACTTTCAAAACTTGGTTGGTTACCTTCTTTGTGAGTCTGACCTTTTTTTTTCCTTAAAATTGAGGTGTTTCCAATCTTTTTCCAAAAACAAATTTCGAAGTAATTCATCAGACATTTTCTTCCAACTTTATTTGGTTTTGGAAGCATAAAACAAGGGCCCTTTAATTTTTTAAGTGGACTGCCATGTGACAAGTTGTAACACTCCGCTCCATCCGAGTGGCGTTATAAATGTGGAATAAACCATCATGAATTTCGGGAATATTTTTTTTTCATAAATCTGTAATATAAGCATTTGTATGCAAATAGTACACCAGGTAAGTTCCATGGAAAGAGAGGTGGGTCACATGGGACACTTAAATACTAAGTATTTCCTTAGTCAGAATTTTCCTAGAGATGCACATCTATTACATAACACTTAAATCCGTAATTTCTCCGACAATTCCGATTACCTTCTCAGCACATCAAACTTACAAACATCAAGCTAAGACAGGTAATATTTTTACACAAAACAAATGCTGAAGCTAGATCGAAACCTGATGTGGTACATAATCTGAAATCATTTCATATATAATATCTAAAACTGTACCATCGTCTCACCATAATGGAAAGCATATAATCCAAAATACATGCTACGATCCACCTACAAGTTGTCGTCAATCCTTGACAATTCCTTTCTCTTTTGCACTGTTGCCATCATCTGGAACGTTGAATATTCTAGGGACAAAAGTCCAACAATTAGATGCTGAATCATCTAAGTGAGAGTTCAAAACGTTTTCATAAATGTATACAAGATATGAAACAACATAATATCATGACAAAACCTGACCCAAGATAATCCCACATAGCACTTAACCCTAACAGGAGAAAATGCAATATCTCTAAAGGCAACACACCCACATTCACACATTGGCAAAACATAGTTCTAGATTAAGAGAGAGCAACATCAATGCATGAACCCAGGAACCACCCTGTCATCATTACATTCCCACTCAGAAGCTTACGGAACACTGTCAACATCAATCCTGGCCAAATGATGATCAACACTCTCCACGTCCACCTTGGAAACAATACTACCGCGAAAGACATCTGGGGTGGTGTCCACTCGCAGCCCCCTCTTACCGGTCCGAGGTGATGTACACTCTCAGCCCCGCCACTTGTCAACTCGCAAGAGTGATGTCCACTCTCAGCCCCGCCACTTGTCAACTCGCAAGAGTGGTGTCCACTCTCAGCCCCCGTCACAAGTGAGTATTTTCCCTTGGCACGTTTCCCTAGTGTTACCACTTCAAGTGCCACCTCATAAGTTGACATCCCAACCCAAAAACACGTCAATGATCATATAAAACAACATTTCATGTACATAATTTTATCACAAAATTTAATGCACATGCATAAACCATTTCGGGACAAACCCTTATGAAACCAACCATCATAGGTAAAACCATTCACATGCAACAAAACATTTGTATGGATCAAATCAAGTTTTAAGATGAGAACAACTTGAAATAAACAATTTTAGGGTAGAACAACTCATAAGTCAAAACCAAGTTTTATACAAGTAGGAAAACTCACATTTGACAAAATTCATGATACCTTGAAAAACGCACATCGCCTCGATTTGCGTGCCTGACCTCGTTTTTTATGCCAACCTCAAAAGTTGTACCAACACTCAACCCTAGGCTTCAAAACACCTTAATCATCATTTAAATATCATAAATCTGATTTTTCCTTAATTTTCTTATTTTCTCCATTTTCTTCCATTTTTCTCTCTAAAAATTCTAAATAAATAGCTATCAAACTATTTTCTCCAATCTTTCTTCACAACAAATCATAATAACCAATGAACATCAAGAGAAAAATACTAGAGTTACCCGAATGCTGCATTTTCACTCAAAACGAGGCTCTTTGATGCTAATACCGAGAACTCCAAATCCAAATCTAATTGCACAGCCTTTAGATCTTGAATTTAGAGGAATTTTTCAATTTTTTTTTTCACAATTTTTGGAGCTCGGACGCGCCTGCACTAGCCCAAACAAGTTGGCTCACGCACGCCCACTCGCGGGGCCCAGCTGGCGCGTGTCTCACACGCGCTGGTCGTCTTCTTCCTCAGCTCGCCGGACAGCAACATGATGCTCTAGTTTAATGGTCATATCTCTTTCATCCGACCTTCGATTGACCCCCCGTTTGAATCTATGGCTTATTCTTTTCGTCCTCTACAAGATAATACCAAAAAATCCCACCAATCGAGGCATTTTCAGACTGCTCAAGCTCATTTTTTGGCGAAACTCATTTTTCCGAAGATGCTTCAGATCTCACTCATCTCTCAACCAAAATGGCTCAAATTGCACAGAAATGAAGCTTAGGACATGGGTAACAAAAGCCCCTTATCCGATTCTCCCAATTTATTCACAAACTTACGGATCTACAAAATTAATTTCTTCAAAGCATTTGGTCATTTCTATTTAGAGACAACCCGAGCTTCCAAACGCTCAAAGCTTGCTAACCCGACCCCTCTGAGGCTTACACCGCCCCTGGATCAACCTATTTGCTGCAAAAACCGACTGTGATGATGACTTGCAAAACTTCCAAGATCCGACCGAAAACTTGGTCAGAAATCTTCCAAATCCGACCACCACATGCCCGATTGTCGACCCAAACCTGACCCAAAGGCATCCCCGACCCATTTGGCTCCATTCCCCATGGTCGGTAGGCTCTGGTCGGCGACCAGAAGCTGCTGGTTGTCCATGGCTGCTGCTCCCTCCTCAACTTTGAAATATTACACTTTCGCCCCACCTAATTTTGTCTCTTATGCCTTGGCCTATTTTCACAAAGCCCTTGAACTTTCCATAATTTCCAATACATCCCTCAAGTCCTGGAAACTTTCATTTCTTCTTGGAAGATTCCAAAAATTTGTCATCTCAACCTCCCTCCGGTGAATTCAGTAAATTGTACTTTGGCCCGAATATTTGTTTTGGCCTCAAACCCATTCGTTTCTTTCAAAAACTACTGAAGGGTTGTTCTATACACCAAATATGAATACCCTCAGGGTTCCGTTGTCTTTCCGGAAGCCCCCTACAATAATTCGATTTTACAGCCTATCCCATAGCTGCATTTTTGCTGTATCGAAAACTATTTTTGATCCATTTTCTTTCGATGCCATAAATTATTTCTTGAAATACTCGACACTATTATATTATTTTCTTTAGGCATCTCGGCTACAGGGTACTCCCTGCAGTCAATTCGGTCAATTTCTCGGACTATTCTGTTTTCCTCAAAATTTGATTTTTCTAATAAAATATTATTTCTTAATTACCCAAAGTTCTAGGGTATTACACAAGTTTTGTTGTATGGCATGGAATCTTGGGCAAAAATATCAATATGTATAAAATATGAGCATATTTGAAATGTGAATGTTATATTGGATATGCAGCCATAGGAAAAAAAGGAATCACAAATGAAATTATTCATAATAAATTTATAGTGGCATTTATTTAGAACAAGATATGCAAGACTCGAAGAAAATTGGACATGTAAGAAAAATATCAATAGAAGCACTTTTGAGGAGAATGGATGGAATAGAAGAGGCTTGTAGCAAAATAAATCATCAAGACCCAAGAAAATTTGGTGGAAAGTTATTAGACATGAGAGAGCTAAAATCCATTTTGCCAACCCCAAGTAACTGTGTTAAGGCTTGTAATAATGATGATGATAAAAAATAAGCATGTAAATAAAAGGCACCAAAGGGAACCTAATCTTCTTTCTTTATCTTTTTTGTTTTCTCTCAGGTTGCAGATTTTGGACTTGCAAAGTTTTTATCTGATGTGAACACTCATGTATCCACTCGTGTGATGGGAACTTTTGGGTACGATTTACTCATTGTATCTAATTTCCTTTATTTTACAGTTTTGTTGGTGGTCAGTATGGTGTTGGAGAAGATATGCATTTGAACTGGACTTTCTAACACTAGGGAGGGCAATGGTTAAGGAGCATTAATTGCACATCATTTTTAGACAATGTGTATTTATTATATTTCATTCAGGACTTAAAAATTTTTGTTTGGTTAGTGTTAAAACAAATGCATTTATTACTATAAAATCAACCAATAGAAAATATTCCGACCTAAAAATGAGGTGTAATAAATATGCATTGTCTGAAACCTGTGTATTTAACACTCCTTAATGATTGCCACATTATCCTTCATAACATAATTATTTGGGTCAAATTTTGGTAAAATATATCCATCAAATCTTATTCAGCCCCTGTGTCAGTTAAATCTTTTGGACCTTGTTCATCTTGAGTTTTGAAAGCTGAGTTCTAGTTGTTTTGTTTATATAATTAATACTTATACTATTGTCTGATTCTTGATGCTGTGTATCATTTCTGCCTTTCATAATGTATCAATTCTGATAATTGCAAATTATCACACCTTTTTTGCTGAGTCCCTCCCTGTTAAGATGTCATTCACGTTTTAACATACACTTACCACTTCCAGGTATCTGGCTCCGGAATATGCTTCTTCTGGTAAACTTACAGAGAAGTCCGATGTTTTCTCATTTGGAGTCATGCTTCTGGAGTTGATTACTGGACGCCGACCTGTGGAAGATAGCTTGGTAGATTGGGTGAGCAAATTGCTGCATATCTTTCCAAGCAATTGCAAATATATTGACATCTTAGAGCTGAGATTATATGAAAAACCTTTTCATAATGTTCCTTAGTATCCCAGGCTCTGATGAAAGCTTTTTATTTATTTGTTTATTTTATTTTTGGATAGGTGAAAGCTTTTTATTTCATTATATTTTGGTTTTGAATTTTTTTTAATTTCCACTTTCAAGATAACAAAATCAACTTTCCTGCAGGCGAGGCCCGCCCTTACACGATCTTTGGAAGACGGTAACTTTGATACCCTTGTTGACGCACGATTGCAAAGGGATTACAACCACAATGAGATGGCTCGCATGGTTGCTTGTGCTGCTGCTTGCGTGCGTCATTCAGCACGACGTCGACCACGAATGAGCCAGGTAATTTTTCAATCAAATTGATGGTTTGTCTGCACTAGCCAAGTTAAACAATTTCAGCATCTCATGCACAATGGTTGATCTGAATGGATCCAACACCCCCCGCCCCCACCACCAATATTAAACAAAGCAAAGAGAATAATGGTAGCCGATAAGCTCTGAATCGTTGAGGCATTGTCCTGTTGTCTGTTTTTGCATCGTGAAATGGTTCTTCAGTAGTAGATTTTTCCGTCACCGACTACAGAGGTCGCTGCAAGAGACGTTGGACTCGGGGTTTAATGTTTTCTATGTCTTGGCTCAAGCTTTTGAGACCAACAATTGCATTGAGCGATGCTTCATATCTTTCCCCATTGAGGCCTTTGGCATGGCAGTCCCAACAATTAGCATATCTTGCTCACAGCATTTGAGCACCATTTCATGTTTACGGTCATTTAGCGTCTGAGGCTTCAGGGAAGGTGCTCACCCCTGAATGTGTACCCATCTTTAGGCTAGTTGATAACCATCAACATAAATTGTGCAGGTAGTACGGGCCTTAGAAGGGGATGTATCGTTGGCCGATCTTAATGAAGGAATCACACCTGGACACAGCACAGTCTACAGTTCTTTCGAAAGCTCAGACTATGACACTAACCAATACAAAGAGGACATGAAGAAATTCAGGAAAATGGCCTTTGGCTCCCAGGAGTATGGCAGCAGCGGGCAGTGTTCCGACCAGTGAATATGGTTTATACCCATCCGGCTCAAGTAGCGAACACAACACTCGCGAGATGGAGATGAGAAAGATGAAGAAAGACAGTAGTGGGTTCAGTGGAAGCTCATGACAACCTTAAAATTCTCATAATCAATCAATTTGATTGCAGACAAGGCATGTCTGGTATGAGCTAACAACAAACACATTGTTTTTTTTTTCTCTTTCTTCATTTTTCATAATTTATATTTTCCCTCTTGTATATATGGATTAGGCTTATACATCAAAACAATTGAGATACTGCGCCAATTCTTCTGTCTGGTGCTTGAGTGTTAGCTTGTTCATGTCTGTTGAAGGATGCTTTAAATTGTGAATGAAAACTGTGACAGTTGGAGAGAATATGTTGGAGAGTAGATGAGAAAGTTTTATGTGGAATTATAATTATATGTATACACGTGTTCCGAAAAACATTATGAGATTTGAAATTTATCTTTCCTCTCCTAAAATAGAAGTAAAAAAATAAAATTCCACTTGTTCTATAATTTTTCGAAGACTTAATCGATTGGTTTATTCTCAATTTAAGGTCATTTTACAATTTTATCTAATTTTAATTTTTTTTTTCAATTTGGTTGTCCGTCAAATCTATCTCGCAAGTGAACAGGTCATAACAAATAATATAATAATAAGTTGAGTGTTGTATTCACGAGAATTGACTATTGATTATTACTTTAATCACACTTAAGTTCAACAAGGCACACATAATTATAGGATAATTAACAGTTGGTTCTATATTAACTAGAACTAATTAATGAACTACAGGCACACAAAAATAATTCTTCAGATTTCAAACTCAATGATTTACGACATTAGGGTTCATGAATCTACCATCGTTCTCAATATGATTTAATTATTCATTACTCGAGTTTGCTATTTCTTACCCTGAGTTGAATATTAATGATCCTATGTCCATCGAAAGCCTCTCTCGATGTTCATTCAATTCTATGCATATATATGAGATTAATTATCTCTAATCAACCTATGAATATGTAAGCATGCATTCACTCTCAATGATCATCCTAATATGATTTCACAAGGCATAATAATATCTCTATCTATTATAGGACCTTATGTTGTTTATTACCATGTGCTAAATTCATAATGAATCTCTTGAAAGTAATACAAATTACAAACACGTTTTAATGGTGATTAAACATCAAGACAGAGTTAAGAGTATAATAAACAATCAACTCGGAAGACAATAATATAGCAGAAACGAACAATATCAAACTAAACCAATAAGAAACGAGGTTTCACCATTCACCCTAGTTGCAAAACACTTAGTTAGAGATGATTTCAACAGATAAAAGAATAACAAAGTTGGAAATCATGATCTGGAATATGAGAAAGAATAGATAAATACAACTCAACTTTTGAGTTTTCTTCAAAAATGTCTCATTCTTTCTTCAATTTGATTGTGTATCATTCCATCCGTGCCCCCCATGAGTTGTGAAGAATGGGTTTTTATATAGTACTTTTTAGGGTTTTAGAGTTGTGCACCAGAAAGAGGTCCATCATTGATCAATTTGGAAGAAAATAGGCTCGAAACTCATTTTCAGACAAAGCTCCGTGCCTTACCGCAAAATGCATTCCACGGTAGGACTGTGAGCTTCAGCAAATATTTCAAACCGCGATATGCATACCACGGTTAAATCGTGAGCTTCAGTGAAAAACTCCAACCGTAGTCCTATTGCGAAATGCATACTACGACAAGATCGTGAGCTCCAATAACCTTCTTCCAAAGCAATCTTACCACGGTATGCATGTTGTGGTAGGCCACGAGCCATTTTCGCTCGACTCCCAATTCTTCAACTTCTATATTTTGCTTTCAACGCTTTATGAAATCATTAACATCGACCCCTGAAGGTATCCACCCATGTTTTCAACGCCTGGTTCAACTCCAATCATGCACTAAAATCATCTTTGCTCCAAGTTCATTTAACATGAGATTTGCAGCTACATAATCAAATATTAAACCAAATTAGGTAGCAATCATGCCCATTAAATGAATAAATGCTAAGTTTATATGCCTAAATAAGTTTATAAAAGACACTTATCATTGGTCATTGAACTTTAATCTTTGTTTCAATTTTATCCTCAATTAATCAGGTGTGTGTCCCAACTGACATGACAGTTGAGATGGCATGCTGATGTGTCTAATAACTGATATATTAGCAAAATGATGTCGTTTTGCCTTACTCTTGTCATAAATCATAAGGCAAAAATGGCATTTTGGTGAAATATCTTGGATCGGGTTAACCCGATCTAGATCCGACCCGATCTAGATCCGACCCAATGGGTCGACCCAATACCTAATGGGTCAAAACCCATATTCTTCCTCAAATCACCTAGGGTTTCTACCTTCCACCTTGCGTCATCGCTGGCACTGCCGCTGGCTGCCTCCTTCTTCCTTATTCTTCATCGTCGACCGCTTTTGTCGATGGTTGGATTCCATTAACGATGGCCATGGCATCGAAGCCCATAGCTTTTGGTCACGCTAGCCATGTCGGGCACCAAGCTCTCAGCCATGGTAGGCCATGACCACAACTACGACAAACCCATGAGGAAAAGGCTGCCACAGCTATGGCGAACTCACAAAGAGAATGTAGCTACAGTCATGACGTGTGCTTCTCATCGCTCTTCAGCGATTCAAACAAACCTCCCACTATCGGTATGCAGTTGCCGGTGATTCAAACAAAAGATCGAGAAGGGAATCCCAACTTTTCTTGACCACGTTAATGGAATCCCAGTGTTTGTGATTTTGGATTTGTGCATTTGGTTATTGATTTTGGGTTTGTGTATTTGGTTAATAATTTGTATATTTGATTGCTGATTTTGTGTATGTGTATTTGATTATTGATTTTGTGTATGTGTATCTAGTTATTTTGTATATTTAATTTTTGAGTTTGTGTATTAAATTATTAATTTCACTCAAACGACGTTGTTTTGCTTTATAGTTTGCAGTAAGAGTAAAACAAAACGACATTGTTTTGCAGGTGTATCAATTATTAGACACATCAATACCTCAGCTGTCACATTAGTTGGTTCACATGCCTAGTCAATTGAAGATAAAATTGAAACAAAGTTAAAATTCGATGACCAAATTAAAGTAAATGTTAAAATTAGATAAAATTACAAAATGATCATAAGTTCAGGATAAACTAATTGATTAAGCTTTTTCCAAATCACCTTCTTAAAACAAAACAAAATGTACCAAGTTTATATTTTTTTCTTTGTATTTTTACCTCTTTTTTGTGTGGTTACTCAAATTTTTTGTTGTTTTAATTATATCCCTAGATTTATATTTTTGAGTTAATTTAATAATTCTTATACTTTGATCTTTTGTTTTGTGTGGCAACTTGCACTTTTCATTGTTTTAATTACATTCTTGAACCTATATGTTTGAATCAATTTAATTTTTTTATTTTTGAATTTAATAGAGTGTGATATTTATTTTGTCATCTCACTTTACTCTTTTTTTTTTATACATGAAAGTATAAAGGATTAAATTAACTCAAAAATTTAAGTTTAGGAATATAAACGAAACAATGAAAAGTTTAAATTGCCGCATGAAAAAAAAAATCAAAATATAAGTGTTAAATTAACTCAAAAATTAAGTTTAAATATATAATTAAAATAATAAAAAATTTAAATGAATAGAAAAAAAATAAGACCAAGAATATGAGCTTGGCTAAACAAAAAGAAAAGTCTTCTTTCACTTTGTTTTGCATTCATCCACTTTCCAAATGCGGCATCAGGCTTCCGCTCGGGGTGCATACTGTCTTCTTCTACGACTTTGAATGCTACACTGCGCCAGGGTGCGCAGATTACGCAGCCTCCATATGGCGCCAGGCCTGGTCGTCTCTTCACAGTCCAAAACCACTTCGAATCTCATACTAACCTCCATTGTTAGGGTTTCTTTACCAATCCGTTTCACAAAAATCCCTTTCTAGTCAAATCGCCACCACCTTTTCTCTCCCTTCAATTCTTTTTATTCTGTTACTCACTCTCTTAGCAGTTGCTCCAGTCACCGAGATGATTCTCCGATTGACATTTCGAAGTATCAAGAAGCTTTCGCCAAGAGGATGGCCATGGCTGGCCTCACACCTCGTCATTGTATTGGTCAATTACTCCATGTCTCCACAGTCTCCTTTCTATGCGTAAACATTGCTCAGTTACAGTTGGTTTTTCCAGTGATATTTTTGTATATTTGTGCAAAATTTAGTGGCAATTTGTAATGTTTAACTATTTTTTTTTTTTTGTTAACTATGTCAATATCTCATTATTTTTTTTAATTATAATTAATGATAATTTTAAAATTATATATTAAGTTAAAATTTATTAATTTTTTTTATAATTTAGTGTAAAGTTTAGTAATTATCCACTATATTTAACTCAAACTCCTTTTAGAGTATGATTAAAAACTTAAAATTGGGCTAAATTTTTTATATTAATTTATCACAAAGTATAAGATATTAATATAAATGTCATAATAAATTCTAAATTTACGTGTCTAAATAACACTTACCTTTAAAAAATTAACGAAAAACATATCATATGTTATGGTTTGAGTGAAAGCATAAATATATCTCTGTATTTTAGTAAAAATATCTTCTGGCACCTCAAATTTTCAAAATGTTCCATTAGACATCTCTATTTTAAAAAAGCAAAACTAATAAACCCTTGTACTTTATAAAAAAAAAATCCTGTGACACTATGAATTTCTTTTTTAAAAAATTTAATAAGTGAAACTATTAAATATTTTTTTAGCAAGTTCAAGTTTTCCAAAATATTTTTGGTCAAATATAAAAGAAAATTTAATTTAATACAAATTAAAAAGTATTTAATAATTTTATTTTTTTAAATAAAAATGTCTAATGAGACATTTTGAAAATTTAGAGTAATAAGAGATTTTTTTTTATTAAAATATGAACATTTGGTTGGTTTATCAGTCAATAAGGGTTTTAGTGAGTTATTAATGACTAGGCATGGGTTACTATCACACAATACTTCATTGTTGGTCAATGACGCGTCTTTAATAGATTCTCGCAACACTTTTCTATTGAATGAATTCGAATGTTTGTATATTAGGCTTAAAAATATTGACAATGGCCAAAATATTGGAATGAGTTGGAATAAGAGCAAAAATCGCAAGAAGACCCAAATAATATGTGACCTGAATGCTGTTAAAACGAAAGGGTGCGGGAAACAATTAAAGTCATTGAAAGAGAAAGCAATGACATCCCAATCTAGCAAAACATGTCGCAGTTGTAATGTTAGTGGCCACAACAAGAGGACTTGTGCGACGTTAACTAATAAGTAATGTATTTTTCATATTTTTTCTTCGAATTTATTTAACTCATTTTGCAAATTGTATTGCGCGCTTCATATTACCATTTTTTTCAATCTTTTATAGTCGAATGACTCATATTATCCCTAGTATTCTTTTGATGTTATGCAGAATGATAGGTTCACGAGTATTGCCGATAACAACTATGATATTTCTCATATGAATTTTAATAATTACTTCTCGTGATAGTTCGTTTATTTTAAATTGATGTCTACATTCACATTGGGCAACATAAACAATATTTAATACGAGCAATAAATCAAACCCGTTTTTTATAAAATATTCTTAAGTTGTAATTTATTTACAATATTACTCAATAAATAAAAATATGATATTAAAAGATATTATAATAATATTTAAAAAGATATTAAATTATCTTATGTATGTATGTGGAGGTGATTGTGTGAGCGGGGGCCGAAATAGGAGGGGTGGTCTGTACATGGGGGGATTGTTGACATGGTGGGTGGGTGTGTGTGTTTGGAAGGGGGGTGTTGGTACACGGGGGGAGCGGGGGTTGGGTTGGGACACCGGGGGGATGGCTGTTTGTACATGGAGAAATTGCTTGACATCCATGTCCATGTCAAGTAAGATAAGAAATATCACTAGGAGACCACCAATAATAAACATCTCCCTTAGTATTGGGAAGGGGTGTCTTTACATGAAAAGATTGACATGTCTTCATCGAACAAGATAAAGAATGTCCAGGGTCTTTGTGGGCAGTCAGTTCTGGGCCTCTCATCGACCATGACCGTCGTGTACCTGATTTACTCCTCTCGTTGGGCATGAGGCAGTCTGCGAGAGACCCACGGGATGAGGGATATCACCTTTTTATCCCGAGATAAAGAATGCCCATTACGAACAAGAGATAAAAGTCTGGACCACCAATAATAAACAACTCCCTTGTACAGTGGTCCCCTTAATTATGGTTTTTGGAAATAATCCCCCTCTCTCTCTCTCTCACACATTGGTCACATCTCTCGTAGTCCTATTCACTTGGACCAGATTGAATTAAAGAAGAGTTTGAAAAGTTTTTAATTTAAAAATTAAGAATTAGATTGTTAGTAGTGAATTAGATTATATTAATACTCTTCCCTTCAACTCACTCTTATCTAAATTAGTTTAATAAATTAAATTATTAAATTAACACAAATTCAATCTATTTAATTTAAACAACAATCGAACTGATTAAATTATCACCTTAATTGGAGCCGTACATTTAGTCTAATTTTTGAACCAAACAACGTTACCATCCCGAAAGAGTATTATTATCTCATCTACCAGAGAAGCTGTCGCTGGAAATGATTGGGAAGTCTTTGACACGTGAACAGTGGCAGTGGGTTGCGACGCGTTTGGATTGTGGTGGAGCCGAGGCCGGAAGCGAAGTGAAAACGGACCGGGGTCGGGTCGGAGGAGGGAAAATCAAGACGAGTAAAAGGCGGACTGCTTGGGCAAGTCGCGTGGGTCCCACTCCCGATTCCGATATTATTCTCGCCTATGTGGACGCTGTCTGCTGACGGAACCAAACACACTCTTCTCTTTGTCTGATAGTTTTCAGAACGAAACGGCCAAACCTCCCCGAAGCAAAAATGCATTTGTGCTGAGAGAAAGAGAGAGAGAAGTGCTGGAGACGCAGCTTCTGCCCTAGAAAGCCTTCAGCTTTCAGCAGCTCATACATATATATACAGGCATTAGATTAAACTCTCTCTCTCTGTATATAATTATATATATATATATAGAGGTGATCGGCAATGTCATCGGCGCCGGCTCCATCTCCGCCGTCGACGACTCCCGCGGAGCCGTCGCCTTCATCGCCTCTGCCGTCCAGTCCGCCTGCCCCCGCCACATCGTCCCCGCCGCCTCCGACAGCGCCGACGGGGTCTCCGCCGCAGTCGGCCAATCCTCCGTCGACCAATCCCTCGCCTCCGGCTCCGGCCTCCGAGTCTCCGCCGTCCGGTTCGAGTCCGTCCCCGCCGCCTCCGCCAGAGCCGGCGGGGTCTCCGCCCCCGTCCTCGCCGCCACCTGCATCGCCTCCGCCGTCGAACAACTCTACCTCGCCGCCGCTGTCCAGTCCTCCTCCCCCCGCCACATCGTCCCCGATTCCTCCGACAGCGCCTACTGGGTCTCCGCCTCCGCCGCAGTCGGCCAATCCTCCGTCGACCACTTCCTCGCCTCCGGCTCCGGCCTCCGAGTCTCCGCCGTCCGGTTCGAGTCCGTCCCCGCCCCCGCCGGCGTCGAAATCGTCGCCCCCGCCTCCGTCGTCTTCTAATTCTCCGTCTCCGCCGTCGTCTTCTAATTCGCCGTCTCCGCCGTCGTCTTCTAATTCTCCGTCTCCGCCGTCGTCCTCGAATTCGCCGACCCCGCCGGCTTCTTCGACTCCGCCGTCGCCTCCGTCGAGCTCATCGGGGATATCGACAGGGCTCGTGGTTGGGATAGCTATTGGTGGTGTTCTCGTCCTAGCTGTTTTGGGCATTTTATTCATATGTTGCCGGAGGAAGAAGAGAAGAGAGCCCGAGTACTACGTTCCACCTCATCATGGGCCTAAAGGTGAGACCTTTATTTTCACACTACTTGTTCTTGCTCGTCTTTGTCATAGATTCAAATTCATACGACACCAGTTACATTAACCTCTTAATTCTTTTTTTTCAGTTTATGCGGTGGTCTCAAGTCTTGTGGTTTTTGAGAAATTGTTGGATTTGAAGTTTAATTTGTTTTTAGAAGTTTAATTATATGGAAGTTTTACTGTTTATGTGTTGGAACTGTATGGTTGTTGTTAGTCTTGCATTGCTCCATATATCTGGTAGAAGTTTTGGAAATGACATTATTCTTCGAAAACAACTTGGGGATGGCACTTTTCTCCCGTTCATAATTGTTGAGGATGTGCGACCCATGATAAGAAGAAGAACAAGCGATTAATCTTGAATTGCTAATCTGATTGGCTTCAACTTAAAATAATGAAAGAAACAAGTTGCTTCCATTTGACCATATGACTTTTGGTTTATGCTTGAGAAGGATATTATGCCTATTATATTTGATGTAGTCTGGATGGAATATAGAGGGTGTTTGGCTTATCGGTTTGATCGTTTACAAGCTCTATCAACAGTTTATAAGCTATTAAGAAAAAGTTGGTGGTGTAAGCTTTTGCAAAATGTTGGTGGTATAAAAGCTGCGTTGACAGTTGAATTTATCATTTTACCCTTATCATTTTTGCTAATTTTCAGCCTTGCCCTTCTTCTTCAACCTCTGCCTCCTGTAGCCCCAACTCTTCTGTCCACCACCATTGGTCATCCCCATCGCCCCCCACCGACTGCTTCCTGTCGACCATCGCCCCCACCGGCCGCTGCCCCCATTGCCCCATCTGCTTCAGCTTCTCCTCTGTCACCCGCGTCCGTCGCCTCATCGGTAACTGTCTACTACCGTCCCCAACTTCATCTCCTCCATCTTTGCCCCTATTGCCCACTGCGTGTGTGTATGTATGTATGTATATATATAATAATATATATTATTGTTATATATAACATATATAATACATATTATAATACTGTATTAATATATTTTTAATAATTATGTATAATTTATTAACATCTAATAATAAAAATTTACATCATTCAACTTCATTTCTATTTTAATCTTTTTGTTAAATTTTGATAACTTATCACCTCTTTCGAACCAAACACATAACTATTAATTGATAGTTTAAAAGTACATTTATACAAATATATTATCAATTTAAATACTATTCAACTTTTAACTTAAAAAAGCTAAATAACTTAAAAGTTATGAAAAAACAAAGGTAAGCCAAACACCCCCATAGTCCTCGTGTAATGTAGTGGATAGAATTCAATTATTTGCTACTTCTGTTTCCATTGGCCTTCTGTAATCTTCTTGTCCATTATCCTATAATATCTGCGCTCATTCTGGTGTTTGTTGATAATCACAGATGAACCATATGGTCGACCACCACAACATTGGCAACAAAATGCTCCGCCACCTGGTTCTGATGCAATCACAATGCCACCAAAACCCTCTCCTTCACCTCCAGTTACATCGCTCCCTCTACCTCGTCCTCCTGCACACTCACCTCCTCCAGCTTTCATGAGCAGCAGCGGAGGTTCTGCGTCCAATTCAGGGAGCGAAAAACCACTCCCACCACCTTCTCCTGGCATGGGTTTAGGCTTCTCAAAGAGCACATTCACATTAGAAGAATTGTCACTGGCAACTGATGGATTTTCAAATGCTAATCTCCTTGGTCAAGGTGGTTTTGGGTTTGTGCATAAAGGGGTCCTTCCGAATGGGAAAGAAGTTGCAATTAAGCAGCTGAAAGCAGGTAGTAGTCAGGGGGAGCGCGAATTCCAAGCTGAAGTTGAGATCATTAGCCGGGTGCATCATAAACATCTTGTTTCATTAGTTGGATACTGCATCACTGGTTCCCAAAGAATGCTTGTCTATGAGTTTGTTCCAAACAACACCCTGGCGTTCCACTTACATGGTTAGCAGTTTCTTCTTCTTCTTCTTCACTGTGAGGTTGACTATTGGCATTGATGAATTAATATAGAGCTACATTTGTATGTGCATGCGTATGTTCAAATGATATCCTTCTCAGAAAAACAGCATATTATTGAGCTTTGCAGACACATTCTGGTAAAGAGTATTCTAATTGAATGTAAATCTTTCAGGGAAGGGAAGACCTCCCTTGGATTGGTCCACAAGACTGAAAATTGGTTTAGGGGCTGCGAAAGGACTGTCATATCTGCATGAGGACTGTAAGTTCTTTTCTTAATGTAGAAGCAGGATACAACTCTTTGTCAATGATACTTGAACATTTCAGACAATAAAATTGAACAATCTCTATTTGCAGGCCGTCCTAAAATCATTCATCGGGACATTAAGGCAACTAATATACTACTAGATTTTAACTTTGAGGCAATGGTAAGATTCTTTGGGACATGGGTTGAGCATTGTTGTTTTGTGTGTGTGCATGTGTCTAGATTCCTATCTATAGCTAGTCCCAGGCCTAGATAAAGGAGGCATATGTTAGGTAGCTGATACCCAGCACACATCCAACAACATGAATTCTAGACAAATGTTGTTTTGTGTGTGTCTGTGTGCAAATGCGTGGATGACTAGAGTTGAGCATGACTGCTTTGAATCATTAAACCTTAGATATAATTGTTGAAGTACATAATAGATCTAAACACCGCCCTATGTAACTGATTGTTTTTGCCAGTTCTTTTGTTGATATGTATATGACTTTTACCATATCATGGACAACTATTTTGAATCATTAAACTTAAAATGATTATGACGTGAAAAATTTATTTAAGCATAATTAGGTGTTCTAAACTTAAAACTTTCTAAACTTGGTTGATTACCTTCTCTGTGAGTCTGACCTTTTTTTTTTTTTTGTTTCTTAAAATTGAGGTGTTTCCAATCTTTTTGCAAAAACAAATTTGAAAGCAATTCACCAGACATTTTCTTTTCTTCCAACTTTATTTGGTTTTGGAAGCAAAAAAACAAAGGCCCTTTATTTTTTAAGCGGATTGTCGTAAGACAAGTTTTGTTGTATAGCATGGAATCTTGGGCAAAAATATCAATATTTATAAAATATGTGCGTAATTGAAATGTGAACGTTATATTGGATATGCAGCGATAGAAAAAAAAGGAATCACAAATGAAATTATTCATAATAAATTTAGAGTGCCATTTATTTAGAGCAAAATGTGCAAGACTTCAAGAAAATGGTTTGGATATCTAAGAAAAAGATCAATAGAAGCGCTTGTGAGGAGAATTAATGGATGGAATAGAAGAGGCTTGTAGCAAAATAAGTAGATGAAGACAAAAGAAAATTTGGTAGAAAGCTATTAGACATGAGATATAATGGGCTTATAGTGGATATGGTCATGGATGGAGATTATGTGAGAGCTAGAATTCATTTAGCCAACCCCAAGGAGCTGTGTTAAGGCTTGTAATAATGATGATGATGAAAAGTAAGCATGTAAATAAAAGGCACCAGGGGGAACCTGATCTTCTTTCTTTATCTTTTTTGTTTTCTCTCAGGTTGCAGATTTTGGACTTGCAAAGTTTTCATCTGATGTCAACACTCATGTATCCACTCGTGTGATGGGAACTTATGGGTAAGATTTACTCATTGTATCTAATTCCCTTTATTTTACAGTTTCGTTGGTCAGTATGGTGTTGGAGAAGATATGCCTTTGAACTGGACTTTCTAACACTAGGGAGGGCAATGGTTAAGTAGCATTAACTGCACATCATTTTTAGACAATGTGTATTTATTATATCTCATTTTATGACTTAAAATTTTTTGTTAGTGTTAAACAAATGCATTTATTACTATAAAATCAACCAATAGAAAATGTTCTCTGGCCTAAAAATGATGAGGTGTAATAAATATAAATTGTCTGAAAACTGTGTATTTAATACTCAATCATTGCCACATTATCCTTCATAACATAATTATTTGGGTCAAATTTTGGTAAAATAAGTCCACCAAATCTTATCCAGCCATCTGTCAGTTAAATCTTGTGGACCCTGTTCGTCTTGAGTTTTGAAAGCCGAGCTTTAGTTGCTTTTTTATACAATTAATACTATTGTCTGATTCTTGATGCCATGTTTCATTTCTGCGTTTCATAATGTATCAATTCTGATAATTGCAAATTATCACACCTTTTTTGCTGAGTCTCTCCCTGTTAAAATGTCATTCACCTTCTAACATACACTTACCACTGCCAGGTATCTGGCTCCGGAATATGCTTCTTCTGGTAAACTTACAGAGAAGTCCGATGTTTTCTCATTTGGAGTCATGCTTCTGGAGTTGATTACTGGACGCCGACCTGTGGACTCATCCCATTCTTTCGTGGAAGATAGCTTGGTAGATTGGGTGTGCAAATTGCTGCATATCTTTTCAAGCAATTGCTATATATATTGACATTTTATAGCTGAGATTATATGAAAAACCTTTTCATAATGTTCCTTAGTATCCCAGGCTCTGATGAAAGCTTTTTATTTTTTTATTTTTGGATAGGTGAAAGCTTTTTATTTCATTATATTTTTTCGAGATAACAAATCACCTTCCTGCAGGCGAGGCCCTTGCTTACACGAGCTTTGGAAGACGGTAACTTTGATACCCTTGTTGATGCACGATTGCAAAGGAATTACAACCACAATGAGATGACTCGCATGGTTGCTTGTGCTGCTGCTTGCGTGCGTCATTCAGCACGACGTCGACCACGAATGAGCCAGGTAATTTTTCAATCAAATTGATGGTTTGTCTGCAAAAGCCAAGTTAAAACAATTTCAGCATCTCATGCACAATGATTGATCTGAATGGATCCTACACCCCCCCCCCCCCCCCCACCGCGGCGGCCCTCACCACCAATATAAACAAAGCAAAGAGAATAATGGTAGCCGATAAGCTCTGAATCGTTGAGGCATTGTCATGATGTCTGTTTTTGCATCGTGAAATAGTTCTTCAGTAGTAGATTTTTCCCTACTACAGAGGTCGCTGCAAGAGACGTTGGACTCGGGGTTTAATGTTTTCTATGTCTTGGCTCAAGCTTTTGAGACCAACAATTGCATTGAGCGATGCTCCATATCTTTCCCCATTGAGGCCTTTGGCATGGCAGTCCCAACAGTTAGCATATCTTGCTCACAGCATTTGAGCACCATTTCATGTTTACGGTCATTTAGGGTCTGAGGCTTCAGGGAAGGTGCTCACCCCTGAATGTGTACCCATCTTTAGGCTAGTTGATAACCATCAACATAAATTGTGCAGGTAGTACGGGCCTTAGAAGGGGATGTATCGTTGGCCGATCTTAATGAAGGAATCGCACCTGGACACAGCACAGTCTACAGTTCTTTCGAAAGCTCAGACTATGACACTAACCAATACAAAGAGGACATGAAGAAATTCAGGAAAATGGCCTTTGGCTCCCAGGAGTATGGCAGCAGCGGGCAGTGTTCCGACCAGTGAATATGGTTTATACCCATCTGGCTCAAGTAGCGAACACAACACTCGCGAGATGGAGATGAGAAAGATGAAGAAAGACAGTAGTGGGTTCAGTGGAAGCTCATGACAACCTTAAAATTCTCATAATCAATCAATTTGATTGCAGACAAGGCATGTCTGGTATGAGCTAACAACAAACACATTGTTTTTTTTTTTTTTCTCTTTCTTCATTTTTCATAATTTATATTTTCCCTCTTGTATCTATTGATTAGGCTTATACATCAAAACAATTGAGATACTGCGCCAATTCTTCTGTCTGGTGCTCGAGTGTTAGCTTGTTCATATCTGTTGAAGGATGCTTTAAATTGTGAATGAAAACTGTGACAGTTGGAGAGAATATGTTGGAGAGTAGATGAGAAAGCTTTATGTGGAATTATAATTATATGTATACACGTGTTCCGAAAAACATTATGAGATTTGAAATTTATCTTACCTCTCCTAAAATTGAAATAAAAAAATAAAATTCCACTTGTTCTATAATTTTTCAAAGACTTAATCGATTGGTTTATTCTCAACTTGAGATTATTTAACAATTTTATTCAATTTTAAATTTTGCTTCAATTTGGTTGTCTGTCGAATCCATCCCACAAGTGTATAGGTCGCAACAAATAATATAATGATGAGTTGAGTATTGTATTCATGAGAATTGACTATTGATTCTTACTTTAACCATGCTTAAGTTCAACACGACTCATATAATTATAGGATAATTAATCGTTGGTTCTATACTAACTAAAATTGATTAATGAACTACGGGTACACAAAAACAATTCTCAGATTTCAAACTCAATGATTTACGACACTAGAGTTCATGAATCTACCACCATTCTTAATATGATTTAATTATTCATTACTCGAGTTTGTTATTTCTTACCCTGAGTTGAATATTAATGATCTTATGTCCACCGAAAAGCTCTCTCGATGGTCATTCGATTCTATGCATATATATGAGATTAATTATCTCTAATCAATCTACGAATATGTAAGCATGCATTCATTCTCAATGATCATTGCAATATGATTTCACAAAAGCATAATAATATCTCTATCTATTGTAGGATCTTATGTTGTTTATTACCACGTGCTAAATTCATAATGAATCTCTTGAAAGTAATACAGATCATAAACACGTTTTAATGGTGATCAAACATCAACATAGAGTTAGAGTATAATATACAATCAACCCAGAAGACAATAATACAGCAAAAAGGAACAATGTCAAATTAAACCAACAAGAAACGAGGTTTCACCATTCACCCTAGTTGCAAAACACTTAGCCAAACATGATTTCAATGGATAAAAGAATAACAAAGTTGGAAATCATAATCTGAAATATGAGAAAGAACAGAGAAATATAGCCCAACTCTTGAGTTTTCTTAAAAAATGTCTCATTTCTTCCGTTTGATTGTGTCTCATTCCATCTGTGCCCCCCGTGAGTTGTGAAGAATGGGTTTTTATACAGTGCTTTTTAGGGTTTTAGAGTCGTGCACCAAAAAGACTTCCATCACCGATCAATTTGGAAGAAAACAGGCCCGAAACTCATTTTCAAACAAAGCTTCGTGCCTCACCGCAAAATGCATTCCATGGTAGGACTGTGAGCTCCAGCAAATATTTCAAACTGCGGTATGCATACCATGGTTAAATCGTGAGCTTCAGGGAAAAACTTCAACCGTAGTCCTAATGCGAAATGCATACTACGGTAACCTTCTTCCAAAGCGATCTTACCGCGATATGCAAGCTATGGTAGGCCACGAGCCATTTTCGCTTTACTCTCAATTCTTCAACTTCTACGTTTTGCTTTCAATGCTTTATGAAGTCACCATCATTGACCCTCGAAGGTATCCACCCATGCTTTTAATGCATGGTTCAGCTCCAATCATGCACTAAAATCATCTTTGCTCCAAGTTCATTTAACATGAGATTTGTACCTACATAATCAAATATTAAACCAAATTAGGTAGCAATCATGCCCATTAAATGAATAAATGCTAACTTTATATGCCTAAATAAGTTTATAAAAGGCACTTATCATTGGTCATCGAACTTTAATCTTTGTTTCAATTTTATCCCCAATTAACCAGGTGCGTGGCCCAATTAACATGACAGATGAGATGGCGTGCTGATGTATCTAATAATTGATATATTAGCATTAGCAAAATGACGTCATTTTGCCTTGCTCTTGTCACAAACCATAAGGCAAAAACTCCATTTTAGTGAAATATCTTGGATTGGGTTAACTCGATCCAGATCCGATCCAATGGGTCGACCCAACAACTAATGGGTCAAAACTCATATTTTTCCCCAAATCACCTAGGGTTTCTGCCTTCCACCTTGCGTCGTTGCTGCCACTGCCGCTAGCTGCCTCTTTTTTCCTTACTCTTCATCGCCGACGACTTTGGTTGGTGGCTAGATTCCATTAACGATGGTCATGGCATCGAAGCCCATAGCCTTTGGTCACGCTAGCCATGTCGGGCACCAAGCTCTAGGCCATGGTAGTGACAAAAGGTTATTGACCATGACCACAACTACAATGAACCCATGAGGAAAAGACTACCATGGCTATGGCGAACTCACGAAGAGAATGTAGCTACGGTCATGACGTCTGCTTCTCATCTCTCTTTAGCGATTCAAACAAACCTCCCACTAGCTCGACGTATGCGGTCGTCGGTGATTCAAACGAAAGATGGAGAATGGAATCCCAACTTTTCTTGACCACGTTAATGGAATCCCAACTTTTGTGATTTTGGATTTGTGCATTTGGTTATTGATTTTGGGTTTGTGTATTTGATTAATAATTTGTGTATTTGATTATTGATTTTGTGTATATGTATTTGATTATTGATTTTGTGTATGTATGTCTAATTATTTTGTGTATTTGATTATTGAGTTTGTGTATTAAATTATTAATTTCACCCAAACGACGTTGTTTTGCTTTATAGTTTGTGGCAAGAGTAAGGCAAAACGACATTGTTTTGTAGGTATGTCAATTATTGGACACATCAATACCTCAACTGTCACGTTAGTTGGTTCACACGCCTGATCAATTTAAGATAAAATTGAAACAAAGTTAAAATTCGATGATCAAATTGAAGTAAATGTCAAAATTAGATAAAATTGTAAAATGATCATAAGTTGAGGATAAACTAATTGATTAAGCCCTTTTCAAATCACCTTCTTAAAACAAAACAAAATGGACCAAGTTTATATTTTTTTCTTTGTATTTTTACCTTTTTTTTGTGTAGTTACTCAAATTTTTTGTTGTTTTAATTATATCCCTAGATTTATATTTTTGATTTAATTTAATAACTCTTATACTTTGATCTTTTGTTTTGTGTGCATTCTTGAACCTGTATGATTGAATCAATTTAATTTTTTTATTTTTGAATTTAATAGAGTGTGACATTTATTTTGTCATCTCACTTTACTTTTTTTTTTTATATATAAAAGTATAAAAGATTAAATTAACTCAAAAATTTAAGTTTAGGAATATAAACGAAACAATGAAAAATTTAAATTGTCGCATGAAAAAAAAAATCAAAATATAAGTATTAAATTAACTTAAAAATTAAGTTTAAATATATAATTAAAATAATAAAAAATTTAAATGAATAGAAAAAAAATAAGACCAAGAATATGAGCTTGGCTAAACAAAAAGAAAAGTCTTCTTTCACTTTGTTTTTCATTCATCCACTTTCCAAACGCGGCATCAGGCTTCCGCTCGGGGTGCATACTGTCTCCTTCTACGACTTCGAATGCTACACTGCGCCAGGGTGCGCAGATTACGCAGCCTCCATATGGCGCCAGGCCTGGTCGTCTCTTCACAGTCCAAAACCACTTCGAATCTCATACTAACCTCCATTGTTAGGGTTTCTTTACCAATCTGTTTCACAAAAATCCCTTTCTAGTCAATTCGCCACCACCTTTTCTCCCCCTTCAATTCTTTTTGTTCTGTTACTCACTCTCTTAGCAGTTGCTCCAGTCACCGAGAAGATTCTCCGATTGACATTTCAAAGTATCGAGAAGCTTTCGCCAAGAGGATGGCCATGGCTGGCCTCACACGTCATCATTGTATTGGTCAATTACTCCATGTCTCCACAGTTTCCTTTCTATGCGTAAACATTGCTCAGTTACAGTTGGTTTTTCCAGTGATATTTTTGTATATTTGTGCAAAATTTAGTGGCAATTTGTAATGTTTAACTTTTTTTTTTTTTTTGTTAACTACGTCAACATCTCATTATTTTTAATTATAATTAATAATAATTTTAAAATTATATATTAAATTAAAATTTATTAATTTTTTTATAATTTAGTGTAAAGTTTAGTAATTATCTACTATATTTAACTCAAACTCCTTTTAGAGTATGATTAAAAACTTAAAATTGGGCTAAATTTTTTATATTAATTTATCACAAAGTATAAGATATTAATATAAATGTCATAATAAATTCTAAATTTACGTGTCTAAATAACACTTACCTTTAAAAAATTAACGAAAAACATATCATATGTTATGGTTTGAGTGAAAGCATAAATATATCTCTGTATTTTAGTAAAAATATCTTCTGGCACCTCAAATTTTCAAAATGTTCCATTAGACATCTCTATTTTAAAAAAGCAAAACTAATAAACCCTTGTACTTTATAAAAAAAAAATCCTGTGACACTATGAATTTCTTTTTTAAAAAATTTAATAAGTGAAACTATTAAATATTTTTTTAGCAAGTTCAAGTTTTCCAAAATATTTTTGGTCAAATATAAAAGAAAATTTAATTTAATACAAATTAAAAAGTATTTAATAATTTTATTTTTTTAAATAAAAATGTCTAATGAGACATTTTGAAAATTTAGAGTAATAAGAGATTTTTTTTTATTAAAATATGAACATTTGGTTGGTTTATCAGTCAATAAGGGTTTTAGTGAGTTATTAATGACTAGGCATGGGTTACTATCACACAATACTTCATTGTTGGTCAATGACGCGTCTTTAATAGATTCTCGCAACACTTTTCTATTGAATGAATTCGAATGTTTGTATATTAGGCTTAAAAATATTGACAATGGCCAAAATATTGGAATGAGTTGGAATAAGAGCAAAAATCGCAAGAAGACCCAAATAATATGTGACCTGAATGCTGTTAAAACGAAAGGGTGCGGGAAACAATTAAAGTCATTGAAAGAGAAAGCAATGACATCCCAATCTAGCAAAACATGTCGCAGTTGTAATGTTAGTGGCCACAACAAGAGGACTTGTGCGACGTTAACTAATAAGTAATGTATTTTTCATATTTTTTCTTCGAATTTATTTAACTCATTTTGCAAATTGTATTGCGCGCTTCATATTACCATTTTTTTCAATCTTTTATAGTCGAATGACTCATATTATCCCTAGTATTCTTTTGATGTTATGCAGAATGATAGGTTCACGAGTATTGCCGATAACAACTATGATATTTCTCATATGAATTTTAATAATTACTTCTCGTGATAGTTCGTTTATTTTAAATTGATGTCTACATTCACATTGGGCAACATAAACAATATTTAATACGAGCAATAAATCAAACCCGTTTTTTATAAAATATTCTTAAGTTGTAATTTATTTACAATATTACTCAATAAATAAAAATATGATATTAAAAGATATTATAATAATATTTAAAAAGATATTAAATTATCTTATGTATGTATGTGGAGGTGATTGTGTGAGCGGGGGCCGAAATAGGAGGGGTGGTCTGTACATGGGGGGATTGTTGACATGGTGGGTGGGTGTGTGTGTTTGGAAGGGGGGTGTTGGTACACGGGGGGAGCGGGGGTTGGGTTGGGACACCGGGGGGATGGCTGTTTGTACATGGAGAAATTGCTTGACATCCATGTCCATGTCAAGTAAGATAAGAAATATCACTAGGAGACCACCAATAATAAACATCTCCCTTAGTATTGGGAAGGGGTGTCTTTACATGAAAAGATTGACATGTCTTCATCGAACAAGATAAAGAATGTCCAGGGTCTTTGTGGGCAGTCAGTTCTGGGCCTCTCATCGACCATGACCGTCGTGTACCTGATTTACTCCTCTCGTTGGGCATGAGGCAGTCTGCGAGAGACCCACGGGATGAGGGATATCACCTTTTTATCCCGAGATAAAGAATGCCCATTAGAGATAAAAGTCTGGACCACCAATAATAAACAACTCCCTTGTACAGTGGTCCCCTTAATTTTGGTTTTTGGAAATAATCCCCCTCTCTCCCTCACACATTGGTCACGTCTCTCGTATTCCTATTCACTCGGACCAGATTGAATTAAAGAAGAGTTTGAAAAGTTTTTAATTTAAAAATTAAAAATTAGATTGTTAGTAGTGAATTAGATTATATTAATACTCTTCCCTTCAATTCACTCTTATCTAAATTAGTTTAATAAATTAAATTATTAAATCAACATAAATTCAATCTATTTAATTTAAACAACAATCGAACTGATTAAATTATAACCTTAATTGGAGCCGTACATTTAGACTAATTTTTGAACCAAACAACGTTACCGTCCCTAAAGTGTATTATTATCTCGTCTACCGGAGAAGCTGTCGCTGGAAATGATTGGGAAGTCTTTGACACGTGAACAGTGGCAGTGGGTTGCGACGCGTTTGGATTGTAGTGGAGCCGAGGCCGGAAGCGAAGTGAAAACGGACCGGGGTCAGGTCGGGTCGGGTCGGGTCGGAGGAGGGAAAATCAGGACGAGTAAACGGCGGACTGCTTGGGCAAGTCGCGTGGGTCCCACTCCCAATTCCGATATTATTCTCGCCTATGTGGACGCTGTCAGCTGACGGAACCAAACACACCCTTCTCTTCGTCTCTCTCTGATAGTTTTCAGAACGAAACGGCCAAACCTCCCCGAAGCAAAAATGCATTTGTGCTGAGAGAAAGAGAGAGAGAAGTGCTGGAGACGCAGCTTCTGCCCTAGAAAGCCTTCAGCTTTCAGCAGCTCATACATATATATACAGGCATTAGATTAAACTCTCTCTCTATATATAATTATATATATATAGAGGTGATCGGCAATGTCATCGGCGCCGGCTCCATCTCCGCCATCGACGACTCCCGCGGAGCCGCCGCCTGCATTACCTCCGCCGTCCAGTCCGCCTGCCCCCGCCACATCGTCCCCGCCGCCTCCGACAGCGCCGACGGGGTCTCCGCCGCAGTCGGCCAATCCTCCGTCGACCAATCCCTCGCCTCCGGCTCCGGCCTCCGAGTCTCCGACGTCCGGTTCGAGTCCGTCCCCGCCGCCTCCGCCAGAGCCGGCGGGGTCTCCGCCCCCGTCCTCGCCGCCACCTGCATCGCCTCCGCAGTCGAACAACTCTACCTCGCCGCCGCCGTCCAGTCCTCCTCCCCCCGCCGCATCGTCCCCGGTTCCTCCGACAGCGCCGACTGGGTCTCCGCCTCCGCCGCAGTCGGCCAATCCTCCGTCGACCTCTCCCTCGCCTCCGGCTCCGGCCTCCGAGTCTCCGCCGTCCGGTTCGAGTCCGTCCCCGCCCCCGCCGGCGTCGAAATCGTCGCCCCGGCCTCCGTCGTCTTCTAATTCTCCGTCTCCGCCGTCGTCTTCTAATTCTCCGTCTCCGCCGTCGTCCTCGAATTCGCCGACCCCGCCGGCTTCTTCGACTCCGCCGTCGCCTCCGTCGAGCTCATCGGGGATATCGGCAGGGCTCGTGGTTGGGATAGCTATTGGTGGTGTTCTCGTCCTAGCTGTTTTGAGCATTTTATTCATATGTTGCCGGAGGAAGAAGAGAAGAGAGCCCGAGTACTACGTTCCACCTCATCATGGGCCCAAAGGTGAGACCTTTATTTTCACACTACTTGTTCTTGATCGTCTTTGTCATAGATTCAAATTCATGCGACACCAGTTACATTAACCGCTTAATTCTTTTTTTCAGTTTATGCGGTGGTCTCAAGTCTTGTGGTTTTTGAGAAATTGTTGGATTTGAAGTTTAATTTGTTTTTAGAAGTTTAATTATATGGAAGTTTTACTGTTTATGTGTTAGAACTGTATGGTTGTTGTTAGTCTTGCATTGCTCCATATATCTGGTAGAAGTTTTGGAAATGACATTATTCTTCGAAAACAACTTGGGGATGGCACTTTTCTTCCGTTCATAATTGTTGAGGATGTGCGACCCTTGATAAGAAGAAGAACAAGCGATTAATCTTGAATTGCTAATCTGATTGGCTTCAACTTAAAATAATGAAAGAAACAAGTTGCTTCCATTTGACCATATGACTTTTGGTTTATGCTTGAGAAGGATATTATGCCTATTATATTTGATGTAGTCTGGATGGAATATAGAGGGTGTTTGGCTTATCGGTTTGATCGTTTACAAGCTCTATCAACAGTTTATAAGCTATTAAGAAAAAGTTGGTGGTGTAAGCTTTTGCAAAATGTTGGTGTTATAAAAGCTGCGTTGACAGTTGAATTTATCATTTTACCCTCATCATTTTTGCTAATTTTCAGCCTTGCCCTTCTTCTTCAACCTCTGTCTCCTGTAGCCCCAACTCTTCTGTCCACCACCGTTGGTCATCGCCATCGCCCCCCACCGACTGCTTCCTGTCGACCATCTCCCCCACCGGCCGCTGCCCCCATTGCCCCATCTGCTTCAGCTTCTCCTCTGTCGCCCGCGTCCATTGCCTCATCGGTTACTGTCTACTACCATCCCCAACTTCATCTCCTCCATCTTTGCCCCCATTGCCCACTGCGTGTGTGTATGTATGTATGTATATATATAATAATAATATATATTATTGTTATATATAACATATATAATACATATTATAATATTATATTAATATATTTTAATAATTATGTATAATTTATTAACATTTAATGGTAAAAATTTACATCATTCAACACCATTTCTATTTTAGTCTTTTTGTTAAATTTTGATAACTTATCACCTCTTTCGAACTAAATACATAACTATTAATTGATAGTTTAAAAGCACATTTATACAAATACATTATCAATTTAAATACTATTCAACTTTTAACTTAAAAGCTAAATAGCTTAAAAGTTATGAAAAAAAAAGGTAAGCCAAACACCCCCATAGTCCTCGTGTAATGTAGTGGATAGAATTCAATTATTTGCTACTTCTGTTTCCATTGGCCTTCTGTAATCTTCTTGTCCATTATCCTGTAATATCTGCGCTCATTCTGGTGTTTGTTGATAATCACAGATGAACCATATGGTCGACCACCACAACATTGGCAACAAAATGCTCCGCCACCTGGTTCTGATGCCATCACAATGCCACCAAAATCCTCTCCTTCACCTCCAGTTACATCGCTCCCTCTACCTCGTCCTCCTGCACACTCACCTCCTCCAGCTTTCATGAGCAGCAGCGGAGGTTCTGCGTCCAATTCAGGGAGCGAAAAACCACTCCCACCACCTTCTCCTGGCATGGGTTTAGGCTTCTCAAAGAGCACATTCACATTAGAAGAATTGTCAATGGCAACTGATGGATTTTCAAATGCTAACCTCCTTGGTCAAGGTGGTTTTGGGTTTGTGCATAAAGGGGTCCTTCCGAATGGGAAAGAAGTTGCAATTAAGCAGCTGAAAGCAGGTAGTAGTCAGGGGGAGCGCGAATTCCAAGCTGAACTTGAGATCATTAGCCGGGTGCATCATAAACATCTTGTTTCATTAGTTGGATACTGCGTCACTGGTTCCCAAAGAATGCTTGTCTATGAGTTTGTTCCAAACAACACCCTGGCGTTCCACTTACATGGTTAGCAGTTTCTTCTTCTTCTTCTTCTTCTTCTTCTTCTTCACTGTGAGGTTGACTATTGGCATTGATGAATTAATATAGAGCTACATTTGTATGTGCATGCGTATGTTCAAATGATATCCTTCTCAGAAAAACAGCATATTATTGAGCTTTGCAGACACATTCTGGTAAAGAGTATTCTAATTGAATGTAAATCTTTCAGGGAAGGGAAGACCTCCCTTGGATTGGTCCACAAGACTGAAAATTGGTTTAGGGGCTGCGAAAGGACTGTCATATCTGCATGAGGACTGTAAGTTCTTTTCTTAATGTAGAAGCAGGATACAACTCTTTGTCAATGATACTTGAACATTTCAGACTATAAAATTGAACAATCTCTATTTGCAGGCCATCCTAAAATCATTCATCGGGACATTAAGGCAACTAATATACTGCTAGATTTTAACTTTGAGGCAATGGTAAGATTCTTTGGGACATGGGTTGAGCATTGTTGTTTTGTGTGTGTGTGCATGCGTCTAGATTCCTATCTATAGCTAGTCCCAGGCCTAGAAAAAGGAGGCATGTGTTAGGTAGCTGATACCCAGCACACATCCAACAACGTGAATTCTAGACAAATGTTGTTTTGTGTGTGTCTGTGTGCACATGCGTGGATGACTAGAGTTGAGCATGACTGCTTTGAATCATTAAACCTTAGATATAATTGTTGAAGTACATAATAGATCTAAACACCGCCCTATGTAACTGATTGTTTTTGCCAGTTCTTTTGTTGATATGTATATGACTTTTACCATATCATGGACAACTATTTTGAATCATTAAACTTAAAATGATTATGACGTGAAAAATTTATTTAAGCATAATTAGGTGTTCTAAACTTAAAACTTTCTAAACTTGGTTGATTACCTTCTCTGTGAGTCTGACCTTTTTTTTTTTTTTTTGTTTCTTAAAATTGAGGTGTTTCCAATCTTTTTGCAAAAACAAATTTGAAAGCAATTCACCAGACATTTTCTTTTCTTCCAACTTTATTTGGTTTTGGAAGCAAAAAAACAAAGGCCCTTTATTTTTTAAGCGGATTGTCGTAAGACAAGTTTTGTTGTATGGCATGGAATCTTGGGCAAAAATATCAATATTTATAAAATATGAGCGTAATTGAAATGTGAACGTTATATTGGATATGCAGCTATAGAAAAAAAAGGAATCACAAATGAAATTATTCATAATAAATTTAGAGTGCCATTTATTTAGAGCAAAATGTGCAAGACTTCAAGAAAATGGTTTGGATATCTAAGAAAAAGATCAATAGAAGCGCTTGTGAGGAGAATTAATGGATGGAATAGAAGAGGCTTGTAGCAAAATAAGTAGATGAAGACAAAAGAAAATTTGGTAGAAAGCTATTACACATGAGATATAATGGGCTTATAGTGGATATGGTCATGGATGGAGATTATGTGAGAGCTAGAATTCATTTAGCCAACCCCAAGGAGCTGTGTTGAGGCTTGTAATAATGATGATGATGAAAAGTAAGCATGTAAATAAAAGGCACCAAGGGGAACCTGATCTTCTTTCTTTATCTTTTTTGTTTTCTCTCAGGTTGCAGATTTTGGACTTGCAAAGTTTTCATCTGATGTCAACACTCATGTATCCACTCGTGTGATGGGAACTTATGGGTAAGATTTACTCATTGTATCTAATTCCCTTTATTTTACAGTTTCGTTGGTCAGTATGGTGTTGGAGAAGATATGCCTTTGAACTGGACTTTCTAACACTAGGGAGGGCAATGGTTAAGTAGCATTAACTGCACATCATTTTTAGACAATGTGTATTTATTATATCTCATTTTATGACTTAAAGTTTTTTGTTAGTGTTAAACAAATGCATTTATTACTATAAAATCAACCAATAGAAAATGTTCTCTGGCCTAAAAATGATGAGGTGTAATAAATATAAATTGTCTGAAAACTGTGTATTTAATACTCAATCATTGCCACATTATCCTTCATAACATAATTATTTGGGTCAAATTTTGGTAAAATAAGTCCACCAAATCTTATCCAGCCATCTGTCAGTTAAATCTTGTGGACCCTGTTCGTCTTGAGTTTTGAAAGCCGAGCTTTAGTTGCTTTTTTATACAATTAATACTATTGTCTGATTCTTGATGCCATGTTTCATTTCTGCGTTTCATAATGTATCAATTCTGATAATTGCAAATTATCACACCTTTTTTGCTGTGTCTCTCCCTGTTAAAATGTCATTCACCTTCTAACATACACTTACCACTGCCAGGTATCTGGCTCCGGAATATGCTTCTTCTGGTAAACTTACAGAGAAGTCCGATGTTTTCTCATTTGGAGTCATGCTTCTGGAGTTGATTACTGGACGCCGACCTGTGGACTCATCCCATTCTTTCGTGGAAGATAGCTTGGTAGATTGGGTGAGCAAATTGCTGCATATCTTTTCAAGCAATTGCTATATATATTGACATTTTATAGCTGAGATTATATGAAAAACCTTTTCATAATGTTCCTTAGTATCCCAGGCTCTGATGAAAGCTTTTTATTAATTTTTTGATAGGTGAAAGCTTTTTATTTCGTTATATTTTGTTTTTGTTCTTTTTTTTTTTTTAATTTCTACTTTCAAGATAACAAAATCACCTTCCTGCAGGCGAGGCCCTTGCTTACACGAGCTTTGGAAGATGGTAACTTTGATACCCTTGTTGACGCACGATTGCAAAGGAATTACAACCACAATGAGATGGCTCGCATGGTTGCTTGTGCTGCTGCTTGCGTGCGTCATTCAGCACGACGTCGGCCACGAATGAGCCAGGTAATTTTTCAATCAAATTGATGGTTTGTCTGCAGAAGCCAAGTTAAACAATTTCAGCATCTCATGCACAATGGTTGATCTGAATGGATCCAACACCCCCCGCCCCCACCACCAATATAAACAAAGCAAAGAGAATAATGGTAGCTGATAAGCTCTGAATCGTTGAGGCATTGTCATGATGCCTGTTTTTGCATCGTGAAATGGTTCTTCAGTAGTAGATTTTTCCATCACCTACTACAGAGGTCGCTGCAAGAGACGTTGGACTCGGGGTTTAATGTTTTCTATGTCTTGGCTCAAGCTTTTGAGACCAACAATTGCATTGAGTGATGCTCCATTTCTTTCCCCATTGAGGCCTTTGGCATGGCAGTCCCAACAATTAGCATATCTTGCTCACAGCACTTGAGCACCATTTCATGTTTACGGTCATTTAGCGTCTGAGGCTTCAGGGAAGGTGCTCACCCCTGAATGTGTACCCATCTTTAGGCTAGTTGATAACCATCAACATAAATTGTGCAGGTAGTACGGGCCTTAGAAGGGGATGTATCGTTGGCCGATCTTAATGAAGGAATCACACCTGGACACAGCACAGTCTACAGTTCTTTCGAAAGCTCAGACTATGACACTAACCAATACAAAGAGGATATGAAGAAATTCAGGAAAATGGCCCTTGGCTCGCAGGAGTATGGCAGCAGTGGGCAGAGTGTTCCGACCAGTGAATATGGTTTATACCCATCTGGCTCAAGTAGCGAACACAACACTCGCGAGATGGAGATGAGAAAGATGAAGAAAGACAGTAGTGGGTTCAGTGGAAGCTCATGACAACCTTAAAATTCTCATAATCAATCAATTTGATTGCAGACAAGGCATGTCTGGTATGAGCTAACAACAAACACATTTTTTTTTTTTTTCTATCTCCATTTTTCATAATTTATATTTTCCCTCTTGCATATATTGATTTGGCTTATACATCAAAACAATTGAGATACTGCGCCAATTCTTCTGTCTGGTGCTTGAGTGTTAGCCTTGGTTGGTTGTTCATATCTGTTGAAGGATGCTTTAACTTGTGAATGAAAACTGTGACAGTTGGAGAGTAGATGAGAAAGCTTTATGTGGAATTATAATTGTATGTACACACGTGTGTGTTATGAAAGAGATTATGAGATCTGAAATTTATGTAATTGATTTCGCCTATTGGATGTAATTGATCCGTCTAGTAGAATTAAGGTTAATTGTAATTGTCGTCATTGTATATATATTTTGAATTTTTTTTTTTATCTATATTTGCCTTAAACTGGGTTTTGAATTAATTTTGAAATTTCAAATTAAATCATTCTAACAAATGTGCTTTTATAAATTTGATTTTTATGAGAATAAAAATTAAAAAAAATTAAAATGAGAGGAAAACAAAAAAATGAAAATAAGCTACAATTGAACTTATTTTATAATTTTTCAAATCACTTTTTAGGTCATCTCCAACACATGGTCAAAATTCTCATCAAGTTGAAAAATGAGGAAAGTATTGAAATTCATCTTCAACCCACCTCTTTTATCTGTTTTGTCACTCTCCAAAATTTAGCTGAGCTTTAAATGGCTCAGGAGATGAAATTAGCTCTCTATTGCATTTTGTATATATTTTATATGTATTGAAATATTGGGTGAATTATATTTTAGAAATTTAATTATTAATTTTTTATATCCATGTATTTGATTATTTTGTATATTTAATTATATATTTTGTGTATGTATGTATTTAATTATTTTATATATTTGATTATTCATTTTGTGTGTATTTAATTATTTTATGTATTTAATTGTTGATTAGGTGTATGTGTGTTTCTCATTATTTTAATGTAATATGTATGTGTGTATCTTTTATATGTATATATACGTATTTGATTATTGATTAAGTGTATTTGATTCATTTTGTATATCAGATAATTTTTCTAATGTAATGTTTTAAAGTTAAACCTAAAAATGAATGTCAAAGTTATTCAATTAAATTATTTAATATTGTATTTAAGATAATAATTATTATATCACAAGGAGAATATTTATTTTTGTGATTTTTTATACAATTTGATCAATTAAATTTTGAATTATAAAAATATTTCAAATAATTTTGTTAAATAATTTTTTTAAAAAATTATTAGTAAATTTAATTATAAATATATTAAATATTATAAAAATCTAATATCGTTATATTTATTATTAAATTATCAAATAAATAATAAATTTTTAAATATAATTATTAAATAGAATTAAAATTTATTAATAAATAAGTGAGATAAAGAGTGAAATAAAAAAGAAAATATGAGTGTGGTTGGAATATGTATAATTTTTAGATAAAATTAAAATAAAAATAAATAAAAAAAAAAGGAAATGAGATAGGAAAGATGGTTGGGCATGTCCTTAAAACAAGCAAAACGAAAAGAAAAGGCTTTCTTTCACTTTGTTTTGCGTTCATCCACTTTCCAAACGCGGCGTCAGGCTTCGTCGACGGCTCCGAATGCTACACTGCGCCAGGTGCGCAGATTACGCAGCCTCCATATGGCGCGAGGCCTGGTCGTCTCTTCACAGTCCAAAACCACTTCGAATCTCATACTAACCTCCATTTCTGGGGTTCCTTTACCAATCCGTTTCATAAAAATCCCTTTCTCGTCAAATCGCCGCCGCCGTTTCTCTCCCGTCAATTCTTTTTGTTCCGTTGCTTGCTCTCTTAGCAGTTGCTCCAGTCGACGAGATGATGCGCCAATTGACATTTCGAAGTACCGAGAAGCTTTCGCCAAGAGGATGGCCATGGCTGGCCTCAAACCTCATCATCGTATTGGTCATTTACTGCACACTCTCTTTTCTATGTGTATACATTGCTCAGTTACACTCCGTTCTTTCAGTTGTAGTTTTTGGCTGAACTTTTGAAATTACAATGCTTGGAAAACTGAAAAAGCATTAATATGGTTTTGTTGAGTTTATTTGCTGGCGTTGTTTACTTTACTTTCTTTTTTTTTTTTTAATGGAAAATAGGCTATTGAGCCTATTTGTTATGGTTTTGATAAATTTGAGTTCAAGTTCTGTTTTTCCCTCAAATATTGGACTTGTAAGGATTGAAGAAGTTGAAAGCGCAAATTTGCCCCTTTACTTTGGCTCTCGTTTCAGAACTTAAATGAAAACGATTTTTGGGAATTCTATGAGATGTTTGAAACCGTCCCGATTGGGTTTCACCTCTTATTGTCTCTTCTATGCGCTGCTTTTGGAAATCGGTTTTCTCTTTTCCTTTGGGAGAGGGGGGGCTGGATGAACCAAAGACCTTGAAGGGAAACCAATGAATATACAGTAATGTTAACCAAATATTCAAAACTGTTCTTGTTTGCTTTCCTCTGTTTCATCCATAGTAAGTGAAGGAGAAATAATTTTAAGTTTTTCTTACTTTTCAGCTCTTGGAGTTTCTGGTGGCCCTGATAGCATGGCTCTATGCATATTGGCTACCAGTTGGAAAACCAATGGCCCTCATGCTGCTGGAGGCCAGGGAAGGGGGTTCATTGATGGGCTTTTGGCAATAATAGTTGATCATGGATTGCGCGCTGAAAGTAAAGAAGAGGCCAACACTGTGTGTTGTCGAGTTTTGGATTTGGGTATATAGACTTGCCCTTTTGTTTATGGGTTTGGATATCCACTGGAGCAATAGAAGGTTAATACAGGATTCATGTAGGAATCAGATGTGAGATCGTGCACTGTGAATGGTCCGATGGTAGACCAAAGAAAGGCCACTTGCAAGAAGCAGCTCGTGACAGGAGGTAGTTTCTCAAAATATTAATGTATCTGCTACTGGGGATGTTTTTGTTCCCTTGATGATGTGTTTGTTTTCATTTTTAATGTGTAGATGCTTCAGACTCTTTCTTTTGCTCCAATGATAGCTTTTCCACTGACATGTCATTCTTTTGCCTGACAATAATGTCATTTTTATGGGCCGCTTAAAAAATATGCAGGTATCAAAGTTTTCAAAATGTCTGTATGCAATATCAAATAGGCGTGTTACTAACTGCTCACCATGCAGATGACCAGGTTTGTTACAGCATAATTTTGATGTGTTTGGTGATGTCTTCATTGAAAAAAGAAACAGGTTACACGTTTGTCATGCATGTAGGTAAATTTTGGTAGAAGAATGCACTGCCCTTTCTTTCTTTCACTATTTGGTTATTTTTTATTTGTAATTGATAATGGAAAATAATGCAAAATATCTTGATTGCCTAAAAAAGCATTGAGTTGAAGGCTTCGCAAAGATGATAGATGTATAGTGATTGTAAAGTGCATCTGCAGGCCGAGTTGTTCATTCTTAGACTATCTCGCAACAGTGGTGTGCTTGGACTTGCTGGGATGCCATTTGTCTCTGAATTGTACCCTAGAGATCCAAATTCAAATGATGAAACTCTGAATAATCATGGTATTTTACTAGTGCGACCGCTCCTGGAGTTCTCAAAAGGGGATATGTACAAGGTGTGTCATGTTCAATTGTATGGCTAGTAATATTAGAAATTTCTTTCTAGCATATTATCTCTGAAGTAGTTAGCAAAAGAGAGCTCTGATTTGGATTCCTAGTTTCTTGTAGCAAATGGGGAAAATTAGTCTAACTTTTTTCATTACTCCACTTCCATTGTATGTAAACCTATACGACTGGAATTGGAAATCAAGTCCTGTAAATTACATCTGGAGTTGTTTTTCATTTTCATTGAAAAGTTTAAATTGAGGCAACTTGAAGTGAACTTTTAAATATATATGCTATTTTCCACTTTTATTTTGAGTTGAATGAGTATTTTTACTATTGCAGATTTGTCAAGGGGCTAAGCAAGAATGGGTGGAGGATCCAACAAATCAAAGTCCACTATTTGCTCGAAATAGGATCCGGATGGCACTGAAAAAATTATCATCATGTAAGTGGTGGCAGATATACAGCTTGGACAAATGGACATTTTTTTACTTATATAAACATTGCTGTAGAAATTCAAGTAGTCTGCTTTAAGATATTATGTTTGCATGCAAAATCTTCTTTTCCATGACTTCTTCTGTCAGGGCTCTGGCTGACTTGGCTTTGAGCTAATTATTTCTTATACCAATTTTTGTACCTTTTTTTCTTTTGCTTATGTGGTTGTCCACTGACTTCATATCATCAAGCAGAAGCGTGCAAGTGTCTTTATACATGTCTTTCTTATTTTGCAGCTGCTTTCAATTCTGATTTACAGGCTGTTATTTCTTCATGTCGAAGGACACGCTTGTATGTTGATCATATTTGTTGTAATTTGATAAATCAGTCTGTGACCGTCATGGCTGTAAGTATGTTGTTTTTATTTTTATTTTTGGAATACATTGGCTGACCTATGTGTGGCAATTTACTTCTGATGTTCCTATTACATGGTTCCTACTGTTCATACACTAATTCATTTTAATAATAAAAAATTATTTGAATAGGAAACTTTTAAGCAATTTATTTTATCTTTATCCCTTTTCAAAATCTAACAAAATGGAATAAGAATTTTCTGCAATTAAGCTATGTGCTACCTCAAGAAATGGTGTTATTTTTAACTGAGTGAATATATAAAATCCTTTGTCCTACCAGATAAAAAATATAAGGAAATATGAAAGCTTCCAAAGAAAATTAAGAAATCTGATTCACTGATCTCTTGCTTTCTCTTGGTGGCAGCAAGGATACGCTGTTATTAGCCTGGATAGCCTCAACCCATCAAAGCTTGAGGACATATATCTCTCAAGGTTCATTGCCTTGATACTGCAGGTAGTCAGATTCTTAAATTACTTGATGTTTCTTACAAAATTTAAATAGTCATACCAAAACTAGTAGTCTGAATGAATTTTTTTGAATGCAACTGCCAATGCTATTGTTCATCGTTTCTCGTTTCTCAGTTCATTTCACAAAGGCACAGACCTGTCCGTGGTAGTGCTTTAAAGTTGCTTTTGGATTATTTTTGCAGTTTCCCATGCAAGGTAATTCTGATTCATTACTGGTTTATTAATTCTCTATTTACTTTGTGATCCAAATGTTAAATAGAGCAAACCCTGAAAGTAAGTTGAAACATAGATATTCACTATCTTGCACAAAGTTTGTTAACAAAAAAAATGGTCAACCTGAAAATTTTCTGCATAATTGAGAACCATGCACAAGGACAATCCTCTGTTATAGGTTACAACCATGGACAATGACCGTGCCGAAGTAGTTTTAGTCCTGGTGTTGCATCATTTTGTGTTAGCAGGCTATTCACTGTTAGTATCAACTTGTAGTTAGTTGCATCATTTTGTATTAGTAGGCTATAGTATAAACTTGTAGTTAATATTACATTACATTTTAGTCACATAGGGGTTCTGGAGCAACCTGTTCCTTAAAATTAGTTTGTCTCAATTGTCAAATACCAAAAACTGGCAGAAAGGCAACTTGTTCCTGCTGTTCATGAAGTTTTAGGCAGTAGGATAAAGCAACCTTAGAGAATATACATTAAATGTACTTTTCTGGTGATTTTGAATTGAATATGGAAGCTATTCTGAAGTATAGAACTGAATTATCAGTTTTTTTATGTGGCTGGCATCTTGCTTTTTTTATTTAAGTTTTATGCACAAATTTTACCTTTTACAATATTGATTATTATATATTTTTTTAATTCAAATTTTTTTTCATTCTCATGTTGCAGACTTCTTTTACTGCAGCTGGGTGTTACCTTTGTCCAGCTCCTGGTTCTAAAGGCACAAAGGTCCTGGTTTGTTGTTCTGTTGATTCTTCTTTGCCTTTGAAGATGGAGGTGTTCCACAAACTTTCTTATGAAGGACACGTGCATGATTTTCTGTGTGAGGTATCACAGATAATATCAGATGGAAAATCATCTGTCGATACCTTGATTATAGATGCCTCAGATATCCATTTTTTGGATGTAAGATCTTATGAATCTGTTTTAGTTGAAGCAAGAAGACTCAAAATTCTCAGTGAGTACTCCTTTAGGAACATTCTTTCATTGCAGATAGATGAAACCAAACATTTCAGGTCCAAAACTGAGGAGATGTCTGATTATGAGTTAAAAAATAATGGGGAACTGGCAAGTACTTCGATGAGCAAAGAACTTAAGCCTGGATACATTGGTTATTTTATGAATAGATTCTTGGTTAGTTGGGAACCAATTGAGAGAATTGCCTTGGACAGTTACTCCCTAGATGAGGCTAGTGGAGACCTAGATTTGGGAGGGGGAAGCCAGCATTACTATTGCAGGTCTTGTCTAGTTGGTCACAACAAGGGAGTTAAGGTTCGCCACATGATCGATGCTGATTGGTTGTATCTTGCCAAGTTGTCAGAGTATCATCTAGATGATTCTAAAAAACAGAGAATTCTCTACACTGATAAAAGAGAGCAAATGGTGGAAAAGAAGAAATTATCTCTAGATTATGCACAGTTAAATGCAGTAAGGGCCCTCAAGTTATTGAAGTCTGTATCAGTTGCTGCAAGAAGAGGCCTGCCTGTACTAGTCAATTCTCAAGGACAATTACTAAGTATTCCGGTATGTATACAGTACATGACTTTTCCTGTTTTTCGTTTTGGCAAACTGGTTGTTTCTGCAACCTGGCTATATTGATGGCGTCTGACTTGTCATGTGTCAACCTACTCCCATTACGTGTTCTCATTACATGGCATACATCAAAACCAAAATTCAAAACCTATCTTCTGGGAAGAGAGCTTGACCTAGGAACAAATAGATGCTCCATTGAAGCATTTTGGCTGGGATTTTTTAGCATAGGTGGTACACATGCTATAGAACATGGCATACATCTGTAACCGTCACAAAATAATGAATTTAGCTATCCTAATGTTATTTTCATATTTGTTCTCCTAAGATTGTTATCTTTGAAGGGGAAAAAACTAAATATATTAAACTAAGTTATAGATGGTAAGAGTTTTTATCCTTGACAAATTGTAAAAATTGGTCTTATGTTTTGAGAACTGTGTTTTTATTTTATTAATTTGAAGAAATAATCATTTTGTTAAATATATAATTGTCAATAAGAAAATGGGTTAAGAGGTATCCAGGAAACTCATTATACATGAGTTTACCCAAGTTGTAGATGTGCACCTATATATATGTGTATATTTTTTCTCTAAATTCTTCTTGAATTGCTTTGTGAATGATTCAGAATTATTAAAGTTGTCATTTGAGACTTAATGGGTTTCTCTCTTTTTCCTTTCTCTTCTTCAGAGTGTTGGTTTCAAGCACTGCCCCTGCTTGACAGTATCTGCTACCTTTAAGCCAAGAGTGCCGCTTGGTGGGGGCTATAGTTCCTTTATCTAGCCTAGGGAAGACTGTAGAGGGGGATTTTGACATGTCTTGAGCCACATAAATGGCATGTGGTAGAAGAAACGAATCTTCTAGCACATCCAGAAAGTTATGATAGGTAAATTCCGAAGTATCCATCTTTGTATCCACTTATTTCATGTTTGATGTTCTATTCATCCACGTCTGCATGCTGATCGAGCTGAGCTCTACTGGTTGAAAACAGTTGTGTAATCTTAGGGTCAATAAAATCTAATTTCTTAGGATTCTTCTTGTTAGATATGACCTTTCTTTCAGCTCTAAAAATGCTCTTTCCTTTGTCTCTGTACACTCGCAAGTCTTGAGGAATCCTAGGGTCAAAACGAGAAAACTCATCTTTCAACTCAATTGAAATTTATGGAGTTTGAGTTGCTCTTGTCATATTTCCTTTCTGGGAATTTTGCAAGATTGTTCTGATCCCTGAAGAAGAACAAGAATACAGAAAAACAACTGCAATCTGAAGAAGAATACAGAAAGCAACTGTTATGTGCCCGGGTTTTCTCGTTGCTTCATAGGCATGAGTGTCGCGAACCATTGCTTCCAAGCTGCATCTTTCTGTTGCTCCATCCACGACAAGAAAGCGCTGTCGAGCAAGCAGAAGATGTTGACGTAGAGAAGCTGGTACCTCACAGGAACATACCAGAAGTTGGCAACCTGAGCGATAGGCCACACGCCGCCCTCCAGAACCAGGGCCGGAAGGAGATCCCTCTTCACATCTTCCTTCACTTGACCGGCACTCTTGCCGGCGGCGAATCCCATGTATGTGAAGAACACAAGCAGATTAAAAGGGCCAAAAATAAGGCTATCCATTGCCACTTTGGCTCCTACAAACCGGAGAGACTTTGGCTGGAGTTGAAGCCTTAGCTTAATGAATCTGTCCAAGCCTTCATACCTATGGTGTCCAAACCTTAGCTTAGGGGTTTTGATTTGAACGATAAACACAGTGGAATGAAACAATTGAACCAGTATCTAATAAAAGAGGTAAGAGGAAAACTAGTTCATAGACATGACCAGTGAACTAACCAGAAGTGGCCAGCTGGTCCAATGAAGCCGAACCCGAACATGCTTGTGATGGCTACCCGTTTCCAGTCGATCTTGAACTCTTCATTTTTACACTGGTCCAATGAAGCCAAATTCCGTGAACCCAGAAAAAAGCTTAAAACAAACATTTCAATGTCTCAACCGCAGAAGCAGAATCACACAGCTGAAGCAGAAAGATGCAGAAACTTCCACCAAGACAAAACCCCATCCCAGAAATTAGTGGGTACATTCAAACAGATACCCATGAAAGAACAGCAAAATCCCAAATTAAAAATCGAATTACACACACTAAAACAAAATATGTAGAAAAATAGGTTGGGGAAGCAATAATTTTGGGATATATGAATGGTGCTGGTAGCACTTACAGAGATTTGAAGGTGCTTTCTGGCCGTGGAGTGAGTGATGGATTGGGCAACAATATCGCCGACGCTCCATAGGATGCCGGAGCTGAGGGCCTGGGTTTTGAGTGGGTGAACGGACAAGCAATTCTGATACCAATTCCATAGCTTCAACATCATTTTTCCCACCTCGGAATGACGGCGGCGGCAATGGCTAAGGTGGTAGAATTAGAATGAGATGAGAGGGAGATGGTGTTTGTTAGGACCACCGTGTCAGGTGGCCTGAGGCCATGCATCAATCTATCTATCTATGGGCATAATTTTCAATTTTTGAATGTAAAGAATTTAAATATTACATTGAGATAAAGCTAAGTTAGTTGATGACTCTTCAAATTATTTTATTGTCTCCAAAATGATTTTTTTTAACAAGAAAATTGAGAGATTTCTTTTATATAATAGCTTTTGGTTCAGACCATCTCATCTTCTCTCTATAAATCGTGGTCCATCTATTCGGGCTAACAGACTAAACAAGTAAGTTCAGGTCAAAATTTGGGTCTTGACCCTTTGGATAGAAACAAATAATATATTGTGTGCAATAATTTAGACTCAAATTTATAATTTTACGGTTGCTCAAGTTTTTAAATATATGTGGAGAATTATTTACGCGGGGTTGTCTTCAAAATATTAAGTAATAAATTATAAAGTATATACTAATGTATATATTATAATACACTAAAATATGGACACTGATAGAATAACAAAAACACATAGGGACACATTCTTTTGTTTACATATTTTATAATTTATATAAAAATTTTATTTATATTTAGCATTCCATTCGAGCCCATCTGAGTTTGAGAACTAAATGGGCCTTGGGCCTTGGTGTGAAGCCCAAAGATAACCTGACAATTTGACCCAGCAGGGGATTGCACTAATCAACCACTCATTGATAATTTCAACTTTACTACATTTTGACCCAAAGCAAAAAAATAATTGTAAAATGACAAGTCCATTTACTTTTTTGGGGTCAATTTGTATAATTTAAATACATTTATAATTTAAAATTTTAATATTTTGTATATTTATTTGAATCTGTCATTTAATTACCCCTAATAGAAAAGTATTTTGCATTTGATGATAACTTCAAACAATAAAAAATCAACCAATAAAAGTTTCAGAAATTCGAAATATGAATTTTTTTTGCTTGGAAGTATCCCCAAAAGGTTGTGTGGTAGGGCAAGCCCCGCGTCCACCAAAAGCTTGTGGTACCCAGCATACCCTACAGAAGGTCAAAAAGGTAATTATACGGACGCCCTTGGCCTATGGTTACTTATCATTTGACCCCTCCATGCCACATGTTGTGCCTCTTACACCCTTGGACTGCCAGCAATTTATCCTCAAAAGTTTCACTACTAGTTTTACTTGTACAATATCTCTACCTACAAACTCCTTTTTAGGAATGATACATTAAGAAATTGAGTCGAGTAAGATTTATATTTAGATAGTTTTTATTAATTAAAATATGAAATAAAAAAATAAGATATAAAAAATATTTTAAATAAAAATATTTTTTATTATATTTATTAAATTTATTTGATAATCTTTGAAAAAAAAGTCACGTAATTTTTTATTTAAAATTATTTATATAAATTTTTCTTTCCTCTTGATAAATTTATCTTGAATCTTATAAATAAGAAAAAAATGACCCAAAGTCTCTCAATGCATTCTAAAAAATTTAACAAATAATTTAATAAAAAAAAACTTAAAACATTTTCCAACATTTTCTTGATCATTTCATATCTTAATTTGAAAAATATTTCAATTTTATCTTATTCATTTAATAAATGTTACTTTAAAATCTTTTTAGTAGTATTATAACTTCTTTTCTATTAAACTAGATTTAATATTTACATAACAAACTGAACTATAAAGTGTGATAGAAATATAGTGAAACTATTTTTTGGAATACTTAAGCTTGAAATAGGCATGTCAAGCATGTTAGGTTAGGCGCATTTTGTTAGCCCTTGTTTAATGAGTTAGAATGCTTGATTTGTTGTGGGATGGACTAAGGTTGAGCTCAACCTATTAACTATATCAAAAATTTGACTCACTTTTGTGTAAACTTGTCTAAAACAAGTCAAATTGAGTTTGGACTCAAGAGCAATAGATCCAACTCATTACAACAAAATGTATATCCTCTACATAAAATGTCACGAGCATGGCAAGAGCTAACCCAATTTCAAAGTAGTTTGAAAATAATTTTTAAAAATATAAGTATTTAATTAATATATAAAATATAAAATATTTAAAAAAATATAAATTCTACTTGTAGAATAAAAATTTAGGTCGTAAAAGTAAAAAGTTTAATTTTTAGTTTTAAAAGTAATCTTAAGTTTTATAAATATTTAAATTATAAAAGTTATCTCATATGTTGAATTCAAACTCCAACTATTGTGTATGACATATATGTTTATTTATATATTCATATTTTTAAAGTAATAATGATTTTGTTTTATAAAAGATATACATTTTCTTGTAAAAGAATTATTTGAAATTTGTTAATTGTCATTGTGAATTTATGGCATTATCTATATAATTTTTAAAATATTAAAATTAAATTAAATAGTGAACTAAATCGAGTTGCTACAATAACGAGCTGTCAGACTCATTTGACATCTCTAATTTAAAATATTTTTTAAATATATTAATACTTTTACTATTTAAGCTACTACCATAATAATAGTAAGATGACAATGTAGCGATTTTCTCATGCATCTTTATAATCTGTAAATATGAACAGTTTATTTTTCGTTTTTCTTTTTTGGCTTTTAGGTCTGCTTATAAACTTTATTATGTACAAGTCCATCCCTAATTTCAATTAATTTATGCAGAAAATGAGGGGTGCCGGTGAAGTTTGAGCAATCTACAGGGGGTTAAACCGCAAAAGAAAGAAAGAACATCACCAGGCATGGAGGCAACGTGGCAGAATATGCTCCGGCTAAAATCAACTCAGCTCAATCCCCTCAGCTTGGAGCCTCAGCCAATTGAAATTCTCTCACCCATTCTGATTTCTGATAATATTTGTGGATAAGATTTGCTGATGGATGCCACTACAAAACAACTGTCATTTTATGCACTTCCAACCTGCAACTATGCCACTTCTCTCTTCCTCTCTCCCTGGAAACTACTGAGCTCAAAGAGGTAGAAATTGAGAATTTTTTTTTAAAAAAAGAAATTTTCCTTTCACTAATAGTTCAGTCCAGTTCACGGTTCTATTCAACTGTGAATTTCTTTGGGTCTGGCTTCTCATGTAACTGAATTTTGTTGAATTTTGTGAAATTTGGTGATTGTATATTATGATGGAAAAGTTGGAATACCCTTGTGGGGGTTTGATCTATATTTCCCACATTATGCATGCCCAGTTCCACATTTGTCAGTGTTGGAATTAATTGGCTGTGCCCGCTCTGTGTTTGAAGAATTGCACAGGAGAAGTCTTTTGTGAAGATTATGATCTCTTTTGACTGTTCTTGTTTTCACAAAATCAGTATGCTTCTAGGCGGCTACTTCCTTTCTTCCAGCTCCTATTTATGTAACAGCATATTTGCTTGCTGGATATAACTGAGTAATATGCTAGGGAAGGCACTGCAATCTTCTTTTCCCCTGCTTGCTTCAGAGATGAAACATCCTGGCTCAGATTTTGAGTTTTTAACAAATTGGTCTCTTTTATAAGATTATATGCTGAAAAGAAATTGCATTAAGTTACTAACATCCGATTCATGAGGCTTAGAATATGGTTTCCCCAGCTTGTTTTTCTGGGAATCACCTCCATATTTGTTCAATCCATCAAATGAAGTGTAAATCTCTGTGATCAAGAAGATTGCTATTGGCTATGGCATCAAGCCATCAAAATCTGATGTTTGATCAACTCCTGCTTTATAGGCAGTTCTTCTCACCATTTACAAAAGATCTTCTAGTTCAACTTGTGAATTTCCCCTAAAGGCATGGTTTTCTTGCAAGTGGGTATAATTGAATAGTAGCATCTGCTGGAATTCAATGTTCAGTGTTCACTTCCCACTAGTTCTTGAGCCCTCCTCACTACTAACATAAATTTAGTTGTGGGATAGTGTCACCAAGGCCGATGTTGTCTTCTTTATTTATTTATTTGTTTGGTCCAACTGATTTTGAAAGTTTCTATGGTACCTTCCATCTCAGGTACACATGTCAAACTTTTCTCCCACTATGTGTTAAGGCAGGTGGGGAAAAATGGGAGAGTATGGTAAAGAGATGGCCCGTTCTGTTGCCAGGGGAAAGGGCCAAAATGGAGCAGTTACGAGCAAGAAATGTATCCATGCTTCACCCACCATGGTATCATGACTCTTAACTCAATCAGTTCTTGCAGAGATTTGAAGATCTTAGCTGTATTACTTTGTGTTGCATTTTCTTTGAAACTATACTAAGATCTGTTCAAGTTTATTTTTCTGTTGGCCAAAGTTTTGATAGTATATTTACAGAAAAAAAAAAGTTTTGATAGTTGAATCTGGCAGGAACCTCGACTGCACGAGAAGGACTTGCCACGCCCAGTTCTAACTAATACAAGTTCTTCAAGTCAATCCCGCTGCCTCGTATGTTTGGGAAACAGTACTTGTTCAACAGTTAGATCTAGAACAAAACTGATGAACATTTTGATCGAGAAGGGAAAGCTGCAAGAAGTGAACTCCATTTTCAAAGGCTTAACAGAGGACGGGCACAGGCCAACCCTTGTAACTTACACAACTCTTTTGGCTGCCTTGACCCTCCAGAAGAATTTCAAGGCCATTCCCTCACTCCTCACTAAGGTGGAAGAGAATGGCCTGAAGCCTGACTCAATTTTCTTCAATGCCATGATCAATGCTTTCTCTGAATCCGGGAACATTGAAGAGGCCATGAAAGTGTTCCAGAAAATGAAGGAGAGTGGATGTAGGCCCACAACCAGCACATTTAACACACTGATTAAAGGGTTTGGTATCATTGGAAAACCTCAAGAATCGATGAAATTGTTAGAGCTAATGTCACTCGAAGAAAAGGTGAAACCAAACGACAGGACCTACAATATTCTTGTCCGAGCATGGTGCAACAAGAACAACATTAAGGAGGCCTGGAACGTGGTGTATAGAATGGTTGGATCTGGTTTAAAACCTGATGTTGTCACGTACAACACACTAGCACAGGCTTATGCTCGGAATGGGGAAACAACTAGAGCTGAAGGAATGATATCCGAGATGCAGAACAACGGGGTGTTGCCCAATCAACGAACTTGTGGAATCATCGTAAACGGGTTCTGTAAGGAAGGTAATATGACAGATGCATTGAGATTTGTTTATAGGATGAAGGATCTTGGAGTGCAGCCAAATCTTGTTATTTTCAATTCCCTTATCAAAGGATTTCTTGATATCACAGACCCTGATGGAGTTGATGAGGTGAGTTCTACCTTGTCAAAGGCTTAGGAATTCTGATCGAAACACTGTTTTATTGTCTCAGATGATCAGTTACAATGCCATGTTCATGAAAATTTTCTTGCTGCAAAGTTTCTTATAACTCATTTACTTTTTCTACTATAAAAGAAATCAGAAGTGATTGAGTATCATTGTTTCAGGCACTGACACTGATGGAAGAATTTGGGGTTAAACCGGATGTGATAACGTTTAGCACCATCATGAACGCGTGGAGTTCAGCCGGGCTCATGGACAAATGTCGAGACATATTTGATGACATGGTGAAGGCCAGCATAGAACTGGATATACACGCATTCAGCATTCTAGCGAAAGGATATGTGCGGGCTGGAGACCCGGAGAAGGCTGAGTCAGTGCTGAGAACTATGGAAAAATATGGAGTTCACCCAAATGTTGTAATTTTCACTACAATTATAAGTGGATGGTGCAGCGCAGGCAAGATGGAGAAGGCCCTGAAGGTTTATGAGAACATGTGTGAATTTGGCATCTCCCCCAATTTGAAAACTTTTGACACCATTATATGGGGATATGGAGAAGCAAAACAGCCATGGAAAGGTGAAGAGTTGCTCCAAATTATGGAAGAGAAAGGTGTGCAGCCAGAGGCAAACACTATTCAGCTTGTTGCAGATGCGTGGCGTGCCATTGGATTGGTGCACAAAGCCAAGAGGATTATGCATGAGGAAGAAGGAGATCAGAGTATCACTCATAATACTAACAAGAATGAAATGCCAGCAGAGAGCTCGGAGAGAGTTCATCAGAAAGAAAATCTCGGTGCTGCCTATTCGAACCTCTTGGAAGTACGTGGTGCGCTGATAGCCAATCAAAATGGATCGCCGGCTGGCAAAGCAAGAAGCCGGATGGTGCTAAAATGTTCCAGGTTCCCGTCCAAGAGGCTGAGTACCGGAACTAAATTGACAATTCTCTCAGGTAGATGTGGAGCTGCTGCCAAACCAGTTGCATGGCAAAGATTGTGCAAAGTGCATGTGGGATTTTATGGGCCATATGTAACTTCTTGTCGACTGGTGCTTTGAAACTGGTGGGAGGCACAAATCTGCTGCATTGTGGCTGGGGTTAACCTCTGGTGGAATGCTGCCATTCTGGTTCAGGCCAGAATGAATTTCTGATTGAGGATTTCTTGCCATTCATAGTTGTACATACTAATGGCAGCTTCTCCAACTTCAGGTACTTGAAGCTCTACCATATAATCCTCCATTCTGTTGGCAAAACTCATTTGGCTGTTCTCTTTAGTCAATCTGCCTTAAAATGTACTTACACAGTTGCCAATTCCCGGCAGACAAAGATTCTGCCAAATTCTTTGGTAAAGTAATGAAAATGCAATGCTTCTAATTGGAAAAATGAGGATTTGTGAACCTGATATAATCTAAATAAAAGATTCAAACTGCTGGGCCTGAACTTATAATATGTTTATGGAGGAACAATAGTAATGAATAATGGGTGGTAATCAAATTACATCTTCATCAACCAAAAACAAACCTTCAGAGTCCAATGTCTACAACCTGATACATGGATGAAGTGGAAAGAGAACTAAAGATTCAGGGGAGTGAACTGATAAATTCTTATAATACTTGCAACATTGAAGAAAATCACTTACAGGTAATCATGATCATTTACAAATTATTGTAAGCTCCTGGAGAAAAGAAGCAGAAATGATCAAAATTTATCCCTGAGGAGGAAGAAACAAGAAATCAAAGTAGAGCAACTTGAACTAAGAGAATGCCTGGTGGAAAGCACATTATTTTCTACCTCAATGTTTGAACATGAAGATGGACATTTGTCAGTAAATCCAATACAAATCATAAATATGCACAAGAATTGTCCTTAACGTCAATGGCTTTGGAGAGTCTGGAGTCTGTTACTAGTTTACAAGATATATGCCTTTGATTCTTTGTCTTCACCAACGTCCTCAATAGATTTCTTTGGTATTGGACACCAAATTCTAGCTTCAGTGGAACTCGTCCATTTCTGTCTGACACTGCTAAATTTGGCCCAGCTCCATAAAGAGGAACCCTACTACCTTCAAGGTTCACAGACACAATCCGCCGGCTCTTTCTAGGCTGGTAATATGTCTTCAACTGGAACAACAAATGTTTCATCAAGATACATTTAGCTGCAATCCCTTCTAAGTTCTGATACAAGAGAGTATGAAATATTGTGTGTCTAGTGGAAAAAAGTTTGAATGCAAATTAGTGAATTGCTTTAATTCAACACCTCACATAAGCAGATTTTCAATTTTTAATTAAGGTGTTTAAATGTCCTTTTTCGAGTGTTTCACAATTGATATTGAAAAATTATCATCTGAACTAGGGATGTTAATGTTTACAAACATCTCTACAAAATGATGAGATAGTTCACTTCTTCAACTAAATCGGAAGGCATGTTGAAAATCTCACCTGACCAGTTGCAATTTTGATCTCCGAGTAAAATAGATCAACAGGAGTGAATCTCACATGAATGCCAAAATACGTAGAAGGGTTGTATATCACCATCTTCATGGAACAATTTACTGTCAACAACTTAGTAGGGACTCCTGTGTAGTCCAATCCTTGTCCAAAGTAAAAATTATTTACTGTGAAGGTCTGAAAGAAAAGGTTCTTTAACAGGGGATGAACAAATATTCAGACATACATGAAGAAAAGGAACATTCCAAATGAAGCATTTTAAGAAGAGTAAACTCCACAATAGTGGAGGGACAGGAAAAGAATCGTTACTGTCAGATCTTTCCAACTATAAAAGACACAGTTTAAATGACAAACACAGGTTTCACTTGTAAATTTATAATCATCACGTCGAAGTGTTCACGTGAGAATTTTTTTTTTTTTTTTCTGTAACTCGTTCACATGAGATTATCTGGTACTGAAAATATTGATATGACTATTAGGGCCATAAATAACCCCTTGAAGCAAAAAGTAAGTTAGATTGCTGTCACAGAAAATAATCTTTCCCTTTGCACCAAGTACTGATATAATAATCTTTGATGTTCTCACCCCTAAAACAACCACCAACCAAGTTATTTCTCTGTACAAACATGTGTGCGCGCGCAATGACATGCATGCTTAAAGCTTACAATAGGGAAAGCTTTAGAAAGTTATTATGCAATGCCCTTTAAGATGATGATAAATATGTGAAACCTACTTCAGAGCAAACAAGTTCACAGACGTCAGTGAAGATTTATTACCTAGAGCACATACCTTAACGGCAGCCTGAGGTCTATACGGCCTACTGGCGCCCAAAATGATCAAACACAGCGCAGCAAATAGCAATATGAATCCGAAAAGCCAAATCAAACACTGGCCATGCCTAGTGGTGAGTTCTTCCTTGGTGTAGATATGGTCATTATAGTCTTCCTCCTCCTCCCCCTCGCCCTCCTCTTGAATCACACTGAATTCAGACCAACGCTTCTTGTTCAACTTCCATGACCTGAGCGTACTTGAGACCCTACTTGCGGATGACGAGCACGAACTTGTAGATGAGCTGACCGAATGTGGACTTGCGGATGAAGACACCGTAGAAGGACTTGAAGGGGAGCCCAGGGGACTCTTATCACCGGTTGGGGAAGAATAAGAGAGGGGCCACTGCACTAATGGAAACTTATCACTGTTTTGGTAACAATCAGAGAGGAGGCACTCCTCCAAGGGACTCTCTTCATCACTGACTGGGGAAGAATCAGAGGGGGGGCTCTGCTCTAGGGGATTTTCATCACTGACTGGGGAAGAATCGGAGGGGGGGCTTTGCACAAACGGACTCTTTTCATCACTGACTGGGGAAGAATCGGAGGGGGGGCTTTGCACAAAGGGATTCTTTTCATCACTGGCTGGGGAAGAATCTGAGGGGGGGCTCTGCACAAAGTCTTCTGCCTCTGGGGGAGATGTTGGTGATGATGAGTCTGGGCTTCTCGAATCTGAATCAAACTTTTCGTCATCCATCTTGAAAACCTGTGGTTGTGGATTATAGATACATACAATGTGGATTAGCCATTTTTTGCGTGTCAAGTTCAGTTCACGTTCCCAGCTTTAGAGATTCAATGCCCAAAACTAATTCTGTGCTTGCGTCAATCGTGTACATAGAGATTAGAATGATCAAAATTTGAGGATTTCAAGTTTGTTCGGTTACCTAAAAGTGAAAAATAAGCTCCAATGGATCTCTATTTTTTGTCTAACAAGACCACAAGTCTCCTCTCTGTAACTGTAAGATCGAACTAGTTAGAAAATCTCTCGTCTTTGACAAAATAGGATGTATTTGAAGCATCACTTGATCAACTCAAACATAGGAGGAGGACCTACTTTTATGTCCACATATAGATGAATTAACCATAAGTTACCTAAAATAGATTGATTCAAGCAAGCTTCAATCACTCTGTTTTGCGCCTAGACACTAGAGGCTGATGGCGGTTCTTCTTCTTCCTTCTTAAGATCGTATTACTACAAAATCCTCTCCTCTCCTCTCCTCTCCTCTCCTCTCCTCTCCATCCGTGCCCAACTTTCCGACGAATTGCTCACAAATTCGTGCCTTCCTTGATATTCGAAACATAACTTGATCAGACGGAAGGCAGGACAATGAAAAGCTCACATTTGAGTCTTCGCATTTGAAAAAACAAATACACTTTGACTTTCAGCGTGCGAGTAACCAACGCCTAAGAAGGCAACCCAAACAGAGAGAGCGAGCGAGAGAGAGATTTGCGATTTAACAATTCCAATTTCGAAGCTGATTTTAACGAGGTTGAGAGGCCTCGTTGCTCTCTCTCTCTCTCTCTCTCTCACTCAATGAGAACCGAGAAAGGTGAAAGCAGTTACCGGCGACGGCGACGGGATCGACGGTGAATCCGTTTCGGCGCCAAAACGGCGAGGCAGAAAATGTAGGGGAAGACTGGACTGAGCTCACTTGTCTTGATCACGTGACCGTTTCTTTTTTTCGTTTTTGTTTTTAAATATATTGAAAGTTGAAACGTCTTATTTAATTTCATAATTATTTTATATTATGATAATTATTACACCAAGTGTTAGCAGTTATAACTTACATATAAGTAATTACTAATTAGATTATTTTGTTGTGAACTATGAAAAAACTGACATTTTCATTATTTAATTTCAGTTTTTTTACGGTTAACTATTTTTAATATAATCTCATCAAACTTTATTATTTATTTCAATTATACAATGCTACCATCCTCCATTAAATGCATAAAATAAACAATTAGCAATCTCTTGGATTTGAATTTGCTTTCATGTTATTCGGTTGAGGTATCGTAAGATAGTGGATTCGATTTTGCTTTCATGTTAAGGTAGCATAGGTCACTAAGACTTCTGCTTAGGGGTCTGAAAAAATGAAAATACTAGGAAGAGAGGCAAATTACAAGAGATGTCAGAGAAAGAGAGACACTGGAGAAGTTTCCAAAAAAGACGTTGGAGAGAGAAAGGGGGAGAGAGACGTCGCAAACAAGATAAGAGACCAACCATTACCAGGATGTGTTGACAGCAAAGAAATGAGACGTCGATTGGAGCCAGGAGGAGACCAAGAGACGCCAACCATTAGTCCATTGGAGACTAGGAGACACAATCATCGTTTACACCAGACGGTCACACGATTTGGTCAGTATCTTTAAAGACGATAATGACACCGTAAGAGATTAGGAGTTATGACACTAGTAGAAACCAAGAGTGATGGCATCTTTAAAGACAGTCACAAGTCAAGACAAATGACAAATGTAGTCCTGTCGGCAGTCACGTGAGATGGTGGGAAAGAAAGATGAGTTGTTTTGTCGCCTAGGACCATACCAACTCTTAAGCTGGCATGTTTCATGTATGACTGTACAATCACTTGTATTTATCTAAGGTCTAAGAGATCAGATCTCAGACTTTTAGCTCACGACAAATTTATTCATACACCTAAATTGAGGCTAGACAGGCTGTAGAATAATCTAGGCCAAAGATTGTCTATGTATTAGAGTTCCTTTGAGTATTTCACATTATGGGAAAAAAATTAACAATAATGTAAACTTTTATCATCTACCATGTTATCTGTATTAGAAGAAATATTAAAATTTTAGTAAATCATTTTAATACTTCTTGAAGTCATTTTTTTTTTTTTTTGTTAATCTATACATATTTTTTTTTATTAAAATAATAATATTTTTGTATTAACAATCAATGCATGCCAGTTCAAATGCTAATTATTTAATTCTTGGTAAAATAATTTTGAGAGATTAATTGGTTTTTTTTTTTTTAATGTATGAATCTAGAAGTCCCGCCTAACAATGGCTTTGGTGTGAGCATTACTCTTCTTATAACCTAAGGGCAATTAACTGTGCGGGCAATTGGGCTAAGTAAATCTAAGTCAAAGGCCCATGACCCCTTAGTGCAACGGTACAGTATTGCACTGCTCAGGAATCGAACACACAACTTAGTAGTATCTAACACTCAGATCCCATGTGGACGACTGCTCGAATTATCTTGAGAGGTTAAACTATAATAGCTCAAACCCTTTTAGATGTTGGTTCTTTTATATATATAATTTTTTTATTAAACATAAACATTTTAAGCAATCTTGAAATTCAAAAACAATTTTTACGTACACTTCTAACAAAAAAAAAATATTTAACTGATTGGATGAAAAATTAATAAATTTAATAATTTATTATTAGTAAAATTGATAAATAAAATAACAAAATAATTTTGAGAATACAATTTAAATTTCAAGACTGAAAAACTGTAAACTACCAACATGATTAGAATTTTTTTTAAAAATTTTGTAAACAAATATAAAATACTTATAAAATATATTTTCTTATCTGACCCAAACCATGCATTACTCCTTTATCAAGGGTCTAAAGTGCATCTCTAATGTATAACACCAAACTTTAACACCATTTTGATATCAAAAGGAATCTACGTCAAAATTTTCAATACCAAATTTCTTTTCACTCCAATGTGCTCCAACCAAATTCGGGCAAAAAGCATATTTAAAGAATATTTTATAAATAATTATTTAACTAATATAATTAATTTCTTTTGATATAAAATATTATTATTAAGAATAATTAGTCACATTTAAAAAAATTAATAATTACTCATAATTTTTTAAATTTTTTACAAAATATGTTATTCTAATTAATTTTTCAACTAATTTTTTTCACCCAATTTTAATCAAACTAATGTTTATCCATCTCATTTTTTCAACTAATATTTTTAATCAAACTAACTTTTATCCCATAAATTTTTTTTCACTTAATATTTCAACTAATTTCCTCACTTTCTTTTATCCACATTTTTTTCCAGCTTATTTCACTACTAACTTTACTACCTAACTTTTATCCAATATATGACAACCTACATTTCATTTAATTTTTTTCTATTATAAAAGGTAACATACTATTTCATCATCAACCTTCCATGAAAGTGAAAAGAATCTATTTTACATTTATCTTTAAAATGATTTTCAAAGTCGATCCATTTCATTTGTCCTCTTCTTCTTCATCTTCATCTTCATCCTCAAATCTTGAAGATGAACTTGATCTCATTGCAACAATGGACGCATAAAGCCAAGCATTTAATGTACAACAAACAACATTAATGAATTTGTATACTAACAACAACCTCATCATGACTTATCTCAATTAAAGACAACAATCAAGCAAGTCATGGAGACTCAATTCCTAGTAATAGAGTGATCTATCGTGGGCGAGTAGATGCTAAACATAATATTTGGGTTGACTATTTTTAAGAGAACCCACGGAACAATGAATCAATGTTTCGCAAATGATTTCGAATGGATCAAAGTTTATTCCTTCGTATTGTCAACATCATCGAAAGTCATGATAACTACTTCGTACAATAGCATAATGGATTCAACAAACTCGGATTGTCTAGTTTGCAAAAAATAGCAACTGTGTTCTAAATGCTGGCATACGGTGCATCGACTAATTTTACTGACGAGTACACTAAAATTAGAGAGTATACAACAATTGAAAACATGAAGAAATTTTGTCGAGATATTGTGGAGGTCTTTAAAGGGTGTTACGTAAGATCACTTAATGCTAATGATGTTGCAAGGTTGCTCCAAATAGGTGAGAAACATGGTTTTCTAGAAATGTTAGGTAGTCTAGATTGTATGCATTGGACTTGGCAAAATTGTCCAACAGCTTGGGCAGGACAATACAGTGGACGTAGTAGATCTCCAACTATTATTCTTGAGGCTATAACTGATTATGATATTTAGATATGACATGGATATTTTGGTTTGCTTGGTTCCAATGATAACATTAATGTGTTGAGACATCTCATTTATTCACAAACCTTGTTGAAGGTATAGCTCATTCGGCTTATTATGTCATTCAAGGAAAATAGTACAACATAGGTTATTACTTACCTGATGGTATATACCCTAGACGATCTACTCTTGTACAAACTATTCACTATCCTTAAGGTCCCCCCAAGAAAATTATTTACAATGAAACAGGAAGCATGCAGAATGGATGTAGAACACGTATATGGAGTTCTTTAGTCACAATTTACAATAGTCAAGGGGCCAGCACGTTATTGGAAAAAACATGTATTGCATGATATAATGCATATGTGCATCATAATGCATAATATGATCATTGATGATGAACATGATGTGCATGCAAACATCTCAAATTGGATGGAAGCACCGACCCATAAAGTAGATATAGCAGTAGATGAAATGACTCGATTTCAATAATTTCTTGCTCGGCATAGGCAAATCAAAGATAAAGAAGCTCACATCGCACTCCGTAATGCATTAATTGAATATTTGTGAGAGAGACAGGGTAACGAAGAATGATCATAAATTAGATGATGAAAATGTTTAATAATATTAGTGAATAATTATTATTCACTCATTATCTATGATGTAATGTTTGAGACATCTTATTCACTTTTCTTTATGTAATTTACTTTTCACCAATAAAGTATGTTTATTTTACCAAAAAGAAGATAATAGTTTCATCATAACCGTTAATCTAACATTATCATATCTCTGCAAAATCTATCCAATATATGAGACAAAAATCTAACAAAATCTCATCTTAATCGTTGGATAAAAAGTGTTTTAATCTCAACCGTTAAATGGTATTCATATCTCTATCACACTCTATCCAATGTATGACACAAAAAACTACCAAAATCTTATCTCAATCGTTGGATGAAAAATATTTTAATCTCAACCATTAAATGGTATTCATATCTCTGCCACATTATATTCAAGGTATGACACAAAAATCAACTAAAATCTTATCTCAATCATTGGATGTAAAGTGCTTTAATCTCAACCATTAAATAATAATCTTATCTCTTTCATGCTCTACCCAAAGTATGATACAAAAATCTACAAAAATCTCATCTCAACTATATGATGAAAAGTGTTTTAATGTTAACCGTTAAATGGTATTTTTATCTTTTCTACACTCTATCTAAGGTATGACACAAAAATCTACTAAAATTTCATCTCAACCGTTGGATGACAAATACTTTAATTCTAACCGTTAAATGGTATCCTTATCTTTTCCAAAATTGATCTATAAATAATGATTCATCCTTTATCAAAATATCAAAAAACATCTTTCTCTTTCAATTCCTACCACTAAATATATATTTTCACAAAAATGTCTTCAAGTAATAATTTAAGTGATAAGTCTAAAAACACTCTACGAAGTGCTTCATATTCAAATGAGGAAGACGAACTCCTATATTATGTATATTTTGATGTTTCTCAAAATTTAATTATAGGTGCAAATCAATCTGGTCTTCAATTTTGGTCTCACATAGAGACTGAATATCATAAGACGTTACCAGTGCATATTACTCAGGTTCAATCGAAAAGATTTCTAACATCACGAATGTAGGTAATCAATGCAACAGTTAGCAAGATAAGAGGATAAGTTTGACAAATTGAAAATTTGAATCCAAGTGGCACTTCAAAACAAAATAGCATAAGTATTTTCTAAATTTGAGTTATAAATGTTTTATGAAATTCCTTTTACTGTTATTTCAATCTCATTTTTACAACTTAAATTTTTGGTTGTAATATGCAGTTAAATCAAGTCAAAGCTTTACTAACATAAGATCCAAATTATAGCAAAGAATTCAAATTTGACCACATATGACCCCTTTTTAAAAATACTGAGAAATATTCTAATATATTTAGCACACAAACTCCAAGCCATTGAAAGAGAAATGAAGGTAAAGAGACGTCAAAATAGATTCGATAACATCACATTTTGAAGGAATATTAGGTTGCGTTCTCTTTACTGTTTTCAAGTTATTTTTAGTTTTCAATTTTCTAAAATAATGAAAACGCGTTCTCTTTAATATTTTTGAAAATGCATTTTTGAAAACAAAAAAAAATTTACAAAGAAAACTCAAAACAATAAAAAGTTGTTTTGAGTGTTTTCATCCAAAACAAACTCAAAACTCAAAACATATTTATTTATTTATTTATTTATTCATATTTTATTATTGTAATTGAAAAAAATATTATAAAATTCATTAATTTTAAAATGTATATATTTTTTTAATAATAAATTAACATTAAATATTTATAATTTACTTAATAATCAAATTTATTGAATAAAATATTATTAAAAAAATATTTTCAAAATTTCAAAGAGAACGCGTTTTCTAATTTTCTGTTTTGAAAAATAGTTTTTCAAAATGACAAAGAGAACACGTTTTTAATTTTTTAAAAATAGACTACCAAAATAGAAAACTGAAAATGAATTCAAAATTTAAAACTGAAAATTAAAAAGTAAAGAGAACGCACCCTTATTATTTTGTTTTGATTTAAATGCGGACTTTGAAAGTCAAAAACAAATAATGATATTAATGACAATAATAATTCAATTGAGCAACCTCTTAGGAGAAAGAAAGAAAAAATGAAAAAGAAACAAGGTGACGTTATGATACAATTTTTTAAATCTATGAAACAAAAAAATAAACAAATTACAAGTATGTTTAAAGAAAACTAAGCACTAATGCAAGAGACTCAATCTCTAATGCAAAGGAATTGTGAAATCCAACTGTTATGAGCTTAAAATGAAGCAAAAAAAAAAAAAATAGAGATGTGAAAATGGCGTGAAGAGAACAAAATTTTTACAAAGAGATGTGGATTCCATAAAAGATTCAATACTACGTGATACTCTTCGAAATAAACAAATGAGAATTTATGAAAAAATAACCCATGAATAACAATTTCAAGGAGGAAGTGAATTATCAAATTCATTGATAATTCATTTGACTAGTATTTTGGTTGTTATGAAAAAAGTGTAGATGACTTTTCGAATTTTTAAATAGTAATTTAGAATTAAGTACATCAAGTAATTTATTTTTAAGTCATATTTTTTTCTATTTTCATCATATATTTTTAATTTAAGTTAATGAGAATTTTATTATTTTTTTATTATATTATTGAGTATTTCTTTAAAAATAATATCATTCTATCAAGTAGTTATTGAAATAATAATTTTAAATATACGTAAATAAAATTAGTTCATTTTATATTAACATAATATTTATAATATATATTAAAAAATTTAACATATATTCAATAGTATACTCATTTTATAGATATCAATAAAATATTTCCAATGGTATATATTTTTATAATAATTTAATTTATATTTTTAATTTTTAATCAAAATATACAAATATAATAAAAATAAAAATTTGTCTTGGGACTTATATTAAGAGAAACAAAATAGGAAATAAAAAAAAACAATTTTAGTGTTCGTGAACAATAGTATTATACTATTCACACAATCCCAAATTTTGTGCTGCCATATACCAATTGGTAGGTATCATTGTGAGATTGAAGAATCATTACAATCACACTCAAACTACCAATCAATGCTCAAAACTCAATTACACCTACATACACTCCCATTTGGATCTCTGTTAGAACCTTTCTATTTTAATAAACATTTCCTTTCTTAAAATACAAAGAAAATGAAAACTAGGGAGGAAGAGATATTTTTGGTGTTTTTTGAACTCTAGGAGATGGTGGGAATTTATAGAAACCCAACGACCAACCATGTGATCATTTGAGATGACAAATGGCATAATTTTAGTTACAAATGTAGTTAAAATTGAGCCATACAATTCCAGCAAATTTGGAGCCATACGTTTCAATTCTATCTCAACTGAAATGATGCATAATATTTTGCTTCAGAAACTTCTCGCAAGACCACATCTCGCAAGATAATATATCCAAAAGTTATCTAACAAGATAATATATCCAAAAGTTAGACAAGATAATATATTTATAGAAAAAAAAAAGTAAACAATTTTAACTTAAAACATCTTCCAATTGAACTTGCCACTTTCTAATCAAAATTTTAGTAGAAATCAAAAAATTTAATTCATAAAAAAAATGCCAACAAAAAGTGGAAGAAGGAAAGTAAAGACTACTAAAGAAAGGCTTTGAATTCTTTCACCTTTTTTCAGAAGCCCTCCATTTTCTTCTTTACGAATTAAACTTTGTGATTAATATTAAAATTTTGATTGAAAGTTGACACGCTAAATTTATTTAACTGACGAATTTAATTTCATTTATTATTAAAATTATTATATTATAGTAAATCATTATTATGTCTGGTAAAATCTATTTTTTAAAACAATAATATCACACTCCAAGCTCAATTATTTTTTATCATTGTATTGTTACTTTCCTGTATAGTTCACATTTTTACTCAAAACACATACTAAAATCATTTTCTCCATTAAATTTTTTCACATCAAACTTAACAGTAACCATAACTTTTAATACTAACATATGAATGACTCGTACCATATATTAAAATAGATAATAGTATCATAATTCGTTCTTAAGAAAGAGAAGTGGGTCTCCAAATAGCACAATTAAATATTAAATCTTTCATAATCAAAACATCCCTAAACATGCACCACCACACTACCATAATTCTAACATACACAATCAATCCAACGTACAAGAATAATGTTTTTAGTAAAAAAAAATCAAAAACAACTCCTTTTTTATGTAAAAGATCAAGAAATGTTACAACCACAAAATTCCTAAAATAATTAATATTTTTGCAACTAAAAGCTCTTATACCAATTTGTTGCAACAAAATATTGATGTAAAAAATATATATATATAGTGAAAAAAATAAAACACCAAAATTTATCATGAATAAGAATTTTACCTACATCCATAGTTGGAGAGCAGCGAAAAACATTTTCACTATATGATTGAAGAATCATTACATACACACTCAACACCCAAAACTCAATTACACCCAAATACACTCTCACTACGATATCTCTCAAAATCACTCTTTTAAGAAATATTTCATTTCTTAGAATACAAAAGGAATGAAAAAGTAGAATAAAAGATTTCTCCAGTGTATTGAAAAGGGAAGGGGTATTTATAAAAAACAACTAACTAAACATGAGATAATTAGCATAATTTTAACCACAAAAACTAGGAATGACAGAGATATAGTTCAGAAAAAAAATATCATGCATAATTTTAGCCAAGACTCTGAATTTGCTAAAATTGCATAACTCAAATTCAATCACTGTTGTGACTAAAATTATGGCTCCTATCTTCTCTAATAACCACATGCTTAGTTATTGAATCTTTATAAATACTCCCACTCTTCAGAGCACACAAAAAGAAATCCCTTCCTCCCTGATCTCACATTTCCTTTGTATTCTAAAAGGAATATTTCTTAAAATAGAGAGGTATCCGAGTGTATCTAGATGTAATGAATTTTGAGTATTAAGTGGTGCTGAGTGGACTTGTAATGATTCTTCACTCATAAAATCTCAATAGTGGAAATTTTCTGCTCTCTAACCGTGAACGCAGGCAAAATTACCAAACCACATTAAATCTCAGTGTCTTATTTTCCTGTCTATTATTTTCTCCACATCGGTATTCTGCTGCAACACAGGCCATCATGGCCATTCTCAAAAAATAGCTAAACTCAACCCAGCCCACAAACTCAAGGCCAGACAGGAGACAGCCCAGCCCACCCACCCATTTGACGCCTGAATCTAAAGAACCAAAAGACAGTCTCCCCTGGTGCAAATTTATCAATGAAATAAAAATTTCCGGTAACAAAACAGAGTCATCAGATAGGAGCGAAAGACATTCAAATGTATAATCACTAGTTATCATCTGAACTATGCATAAATTCATCATCTGACCCTGTTTTCCCATCAACATGTTCAATTAAATTAAACACATACAACTGGGGAAGACCCGAAAACAAAAGCAAATGCAAAAATGAACAAAACCCTCAGAAGGAAGGCAGTAGTATGGTTGTAATCATTTGCTTGTCATACATCACACGAAACTAACCTTTCATCATTGGTACTTGCAGAAAAAATCAGATCCAACCATGAAAAAGATCAAAAGAAACGAACAAAACAGAAATCTCGAAGGTGCAGATCGTGATTTGTCATTGTTCAAAAGCCTACCAATGCTTTCATCCTAAAGAAGCCTCAAAAGAGGCAGATCCAAACGGAAATTAAAATCCTAAAATAGCGAACTAAAAAAAAAAAAGAAAAAAAAAAGATCTTGTAGGTTAAGAGTTAGGTTCGGCCTCATAGAGAAGATTAGTGTGTCAACAGAGGTGATTCAGACATATGCTTGTCAAATGAAATTGTTTAATCATCGGCCGACATAAAACTCTTAAGATCAAATAACAGAAACTCATATGATCATGCATAGAAACAAAAATAAAATACACGGAAACCACAGAAGAATTCAGTTTCTACCGCTTTGATGGAGGACTCAGTTTATAGGTGGTGATATATCAGGATGGTCGGCAAGGCATGAATATGCCATTACGACGAACGAGACCAATCACATCAATCATCACAGTCCCTCAGTGATCGTGATCAACCACAACAAAACACACATATAATCAATCTATCCTTTACAGAAACAAAAAAGCGAAATCTAGAAATATAAATCTATAGAGAGAGAGAGAGAGAGAGAGAGAGAGAGAGAGAGAGACCGTGCCATGAGATTAAGCTCGCCTCTAACTGAGGAAATCGGAAGGCATTGCAATTGGGGATTCGTTCGGTTGTATTTATAGAGATAGAGAGGCGTGCGGCGGGCTGGAGCTAGGGTTTCCCGAACTGTGTAGGGTTTTGCTACACTGCGCTCCTGGGGGCGCACTGCGCAGCGTACATACAAATGACATTACTGCTTTCTCCGGTTGTACATTTTAGACATAGCTGCCATTCCGCTTAATAATAATTATTTCGTGACATGTTGTAACACTCTATTAAATTATAATACATATTTTAAAAAACTTAAAAATATAAACCTAAAATTTGGAATTTTTTAAATAACTTTCTGCCTGATTCTTTGTGTTTTTGATCAAATTTTAAATTTTCATAACATTTTAATCAAAACTTTTAAACTTTTTTTTAAAATAATTCAGTCTCTAAAAGTTAAAACCCGTCACACAACTTCTATTTTTAAGCTAATGAGTTTAATAAGGATTATAATTTCAAATTAAAAAAAAATAGTTTCTTTACAATCTATATGACTTATAAAACCACTTTGCTATTTCACTATTTGAGAATCCAAGGTACAAAAAGTACAATTTTAAGGGTGAAACAATAAAAAACCATACAGCCCAACAATGCTTCCAAATTCCAAGCAAGTAACAGCACCTTTCTACAATGAACATGACATAGAGAACATGTATTACACGTGCTATCATAATTTCACACTAAATTCAGATGATTCCTGAGCGGTAATCCCAAGTGACAACCTGAGATTCAAGCCACAACTACACAGCTCTCTCACTACATCTATCGTCTTCGTTCTCATCTCAGCTTCTGTTAGGCCTACTTCGATCCACTTGAATTGTTCCTGGGTCCAGTGTTGACAAGATCTGTGGCATTGACATGCCCCCAGAAACTACAATTTCTGCAGAAACAAAGGATGACAATGAGATATATTTGCATGCAAAGGTAAAGATGTGTATAAGAATGATCCTTCCTCGACCCTCTTGAAGCATAGAGTCTCATGGACCGGGATATTCATATTACAACTAGCGGGGACAATGATTCTTTAGGAAACAGCATCGACTTGTATGTGTGTTTATACTACATGCTGGGCAGGGTTCGGGCTCTCCCTTCTTTTTGTCCTCATATTTCCTCACAAACGATGGTTCTAGAAAAACAAGTAGAGATCCTTACCAATTCCTTCCCGAACGGATAAATTTGGTCTAATTACGTCTTGGGAGTTGATCAAGAATATGTCACCAATATAAAGATGGTTGGTGGGAACATACACGCAGCATAGCTCCTCCTCACCTGAATAATTCTGTAAATCAAATTATGGAAGTTAGAGATTCGAAAGTAGGGAAATTCCATAATCAGACACAATAAACATTAAGCAATTTCTTGGCTGCTTAATTTTCAATTTGCAATTGCATGGAATCAACAGTAAGCTTCAGGTTGGAAAGCAGAAAACCTAAGAAACAGTGCATCAACAATGACAGCAAACATATTGCGTGATGATAAAACTGGACAACACATCCATACAAACACTCAGGAAAAAATGGAATAAATGGAGATTTGAAATCAGTAATGACAATACAGGTGTGCTTGATTGCATTACCTAGAATTTAATTCTAGGTAACGATTGCCTAGAAAACAAAAATCACCCCACCCTCTTGAAAAATGAATTCTATGGAAAGAAGATTTAAATGCTTCTACCATACACATATTTTCCACAGAAAAGTTAGGGTGTTTGACTGTTTCCATAAAAAATATGTGTAATAGTTACAAATGATTAGACATTTTCTATGGCAAATGTGTGCTATCAAACACACCATACCAGATTTGAAAAGTTAGTTGCAAACCTGAAGGACTACAGATGAAGTGATGAATCCAAATGCATATTCACCAATACGTGGATGCCTTATGATAGCCACCTCTTTGAATGCCTGTGTGTTTTGATCTGCAAAAAGAATTAACAACAAAATTAAAACTTTAACCATCCCAAAATATGGAAAGAATAATGAGCAAAAGAATTAATGGAAATCAATACCTGGAGATATGGCAGCACTAATTTGCTTTGAGGCACTGTAAATATGTCGGACAAATGGCATTCGTTTGATGAACCACTCCCCAAGACTCAAAACTGATGCCCCCAACCATGATGACATGAACACTCCAACCAAGAAGATGAATGTGATTGACGTTATAAAACCAAGACCTAACCAAGAATATCAGAAAATACAAAGTCGATTAGACATGGATAAGAATTGTTCACCAAGAAACCTATCGTGTTAACCAATAAAACCACACAAATTATAACCCCACGTGAACTTAAAGAAGAGTTTCAATACCAGTTGTTTGGATATGACTTAACTGCAAAAATTCAAATATAGGCAATAAGGAAACTTCTATTTCAGAAATGCATAATTCTAGCAGTTTGAAACAATTTGAGCTTCTGGTATACCTCCTGTTTCTAAGAAACATGCAGTTTTATTGTATTAAACAGAAGAAACATTCTACTTCAGGGATGTGAAACTCTAGCTCCTTCTAAATCATAATAACAAAAATCATTACAGAATCACTTCTATTATAATGAATATTGCTCAAGCTTCAGCGTAATTAGTGGCTGCAATTTTCAGAACCCATTCTGCAAAGCATGACTAACATACTATGTGGCTGGATCCATACCCAATCAAGCACCCGGAATTAACATGGAGCAAATCGGCTAATTACCAATTTTGCTTGAACTTTAAGAAATTTGTTAGGGATTATATTGTGTTGGCAATTTTGTACCCATATCTAAGTTGTAATTCATTAACACTGAGTTCAGATACACCTTGGTACACACTTCCAAGAATATGGCACCTTTAAACATGCCTTTGCTTCTTAGGCACCTTTAAAAATGTGTTTGCCTCTTAGCACACTGCCGGTGATAAAAGATAGAAGAGCACACTGCCGGTGATAAAAGATAGAAGAGCAGAATTGGGGTTATCTCCCCAACCTTAAGTACATGTGCTGTTAGGACCAACTTCCATCGAATTCATAATTTCATAGTGATTATTTTTAAGGAAATTTGTAAGATCAATGTGAATATGGACATTTAAGAAAGTTCATAGTGGTATTAAGGTTTGTGATTGTTGCAGTGTTATTATCCTTCATAAAAAGTCCAGGACCAATTCATAACTCAATTCTGGGAAATGAACCAAGGGTCTCACAAAGCAAGCTAATGAAGTCACTTTTTACAGAAAGACTTGCCTCAACAACACCACTTCAAAGATGATAATTAGATTTTACAACTTGTACCAGCAAAGATACAAGTGAAAAGGAGATCCATTAAGGGTAGGATGGGATATGCTTACCAAATATATCAATGCCCAGCTGAGCGTAAATTGGAGAGAAAAACCCGTCCACTAAATGAATAAACCACCATGTTATATAAAAAGTGACTGCTATCGGAAATAGGATGACACTGCAAAAAAGCTAAGAGTAAGCAACAATATAACAGTAAGAAACATCCAAAACTCTCCAGAAGTATGAATGGTCAATGTAAATTTTGAAAGATAAGAAAGTAGTTTGTATAGTTTCATAAAAATGCAGGGGTGTTCAATGTAAGTTAAGCTTCTATGTATTATATCAAAGCTTTCCTAGCTCCATACATAACTCTTCACTTAAGTTTGTTGAGTGCATATCCAACTGGACAGAATCAGACACATCCTATATTATATTACAAGTGTCAAACGTATGATACAGTTTTCCCAAATATTTAGAAGAGACCATGTACGGTAGCAAGAGATTGAAGTGCAATCTAATTGAACATTCTAGGAATTAGATCTCTCCTCAGAAATAACTTCCTACATCTTTGCACCATGTTAGCAAAGCAGGTCAAGATTGAAGAATATCATGACAGAAATTGAAAGTTGGGCATGACAGATGAGTAAGATGATAGTCATGCTACATATCATAAAATCCCATGCATAAGAAGATAACAGGACATATTTAGGATTGAAGGGAAATAAAAGAGAGCAGGGAACAAATGAACACACCATCCTGTCATAAACTTTTTTGAGGCCCAGCTCCTAACAACTTTGAAGAACGTCTGCACAGAGACATGTCATCCAGGATTTATCAGACAAATAAGAAACATATAGACAGATAAACACTTAAAAAGGAAAACTTCTGTGTTGAGGTTTCTTTGGGAATTCCATGCAAGATGATTTTAGCTTAAACAGAAGTAAACTGCCTAGTGCAATAATTAACAGAAGGAGCCTAGTGCAATAATTAACAGAAGGAATAATGTCAGCATGTCCTCAAGAAAATATGGTAGTGTGTGTGGATGGTTTGTCATGCTTGCCTTGCTCTACTCACATGTCATGTCTAACTGGAATCAATAAAGTGGCCACATAGTTGTTCAGCATTTAAAATTTAAAACTGTATATTTACTCATGCTAAGAGTTCCTTCAAGTTATTGTAACCCACGTTTCCCCTCCTGTTGGGCTTTGCCAAGGTTGCTGTTGCAGCCCAGAGGGTGCCTTGTCTTAACAAGTAATGGTCCATGGAAACTGGAAAGTAACAAGCAGTTTATTCAAAAAGTTTCATTTTCCTTTTGTTTTCATTTTGAAAAGATTCCAAAAGTTTCAAATTGAGACAAGGTTCCCTCATGTCAGCCAACTTTACAAAATTATACACACCAAAAAACCAAATTTCTAGAAAAAGCTTCCAGTTGAGCAAGCATATATCTTGCAAAAAGTTCTGGATCCAAACAAACTACACGTGCATTGGGAAAATCAACAGAAAATAATGACAACATGATTTGAAATTACCATAGATTGGAAAGATCAATGCCCTCACCATCTATGGTGCATCAACCAAGGCCTAAAAACTGACAGACTAGGAAGCACGTTTGTTGGGAATTGGTTTATACTATCAAATTTAAGAATGGAAATCTCTGGGACTCAAGCTCTATGTTTGTAACTTGCAATGGATACCACTGCTTACAGTCAACAGATAGTAGGTAACTGATTATTCATCAATCCTTTAATGGATCAAAGTACACATTAACTACCAGCATACATAAAGTAAACTAAATTATCACGAAGCATCCCAGAAAGTGACCAAATAAACCGATACACAAAGGATTCATCTACATTTGGAATAAATGATGGAAATGAATAAACACGAGGGAAAATGGCTGTTACTCCTAAAGCCATATGAACAATTTTCGCTCCTTCCACATCAATCACCCCAAGAACCAACCGAACTTTAAGAGGCGGATCGCAAAAAACCCGAATAAGAACAATGGTTTCCCCAATTAAAACTGAATTCAATCACCAAAAACTAGCTCACTGAAAATGAGAGAGAGAGAGAGAGAGAACAAAAAATCAAACGAGTAAACGGTGCGGAGTTCAAATCAACTACAGTAGTTAAAATTGCTTCTAAACCCTAAATCACGTCCAAAATTAGAAAGTAGTCAACAGACAATCAAACGAGAAAACGGTGCAGGGTTCAAATCAACTACAGTAGTTAAAATTGCGTCTAAACCCTAAATCACGTCCAAAATTATAAAGTAGTCAACAGTTACACCACCAATATATGTACATATATTATATATATATAGAGAGAGAGAGAGAGAGAGGGAGAGAGAGAGAGAGAGGAGAAGGCAGGGACCTCGCGGCCGGAGAGATGAGAAGAGGAAGAAGCGGCGGCGGCAGCGGCGGAGGAGGAGGGCTTGGGGGAAGGCGGTCCGGCAGCGACACCATCGTGAGCGACGGGTAAGAGGAGCTCTCGATCTCTACTTTCTCTGTTCGCCATCATCGTCTTCTTATCCATCTTCACCTGCCATCGCTTCTGCTTTCCCTGATTTCTTCACCAGCTTGGCTTTGCTTCGATCGCCCTGCCCTGTCTCTCTCTCTCTCCTCCGTTTTAATTTAAATTTAAATTCTGCGCACAGTGTCGACGCAAGCTAAGAAGCTGACTCTTGCTCCTAATTAATGCTTAGCCATAAGCATTTAGCAAAGCGTTACTATTCGGCACAGCAGATCGGTTGCGGACGTTTTTTTCCTGGGCACCACTTTTACTAAATTATCACTAGAAATTGTGTCATTAGTGTAATAAAAATTCATTTTACAATATAATTTGTAACATAATGTAATAAAAAGAATATAATTTATATACAAAATATTTATATTTACACAAAGAGTTAATCAAGCCTCACAAATTTATTATGTTGTCCGCACCCGACGCAAACTTATGAGAGAGGGGGTGGTGTGTGGGCCCTCCATGGAATCCACACCCCTTCTCAATTTATTCGCGTCAAACAAATATTATGTTATTATGTCAAAGTATTTAAATCCCATCATATTTAGTAACTTATATCAAATATTATTTATAATTCATATGTTTATTTCTATATTTTTACTTTTTTTTCGTATATTCAGTTAAATTTTTTGTTATTTTAATCATACCCTTAAATTTATATTTTTAAGTTAATTTAATTTATATATTTTAACATTTTTTTTGTGTGTCAAATCATACTTTTGTTTATTTTGTTATACTTCTTACCTATATTTTCGAGTCAATTTAACTTTAATACTTGAACGTGTAAAAAAAAAATTAAAATGAGATAATTAACATTCGTTTCTTCATGTTGAAATGATAACAATATATTTGGTAAATAAAGTGAAAGAGAGGGAGAATAAAAAAAAAATTGCAGGCAATGTTTCTAATTTGATAAATTAATCAAAGTTCTCACCTAAAATATTGATTTATCTAATTTTATTTTATTTTTTTATACATTAAAATAAATTGATTAAAAATACAGATATAATAAAATAATTGAAGTAATAAAAAATTAATTATTATATAAAAAATTAAAATATAAAAATTAAATTAACTCAAAAATATAAAAGTAATAGTGTAATTAAAATATCAAAAAATTTAAGTAAACAAAAAAAATATAAAAATAAAAATATAAGACAGTATGATTTTCCCTTTTTTCTATAGTATTAGAGATAATATGATGAATGATGGATATAAGATGAGATTGCGTAGATATTTGTTACGGTGACTCATTGGATTTGCGAATTTGGTGACGTGGGGTTCTCTAATTGGTTAAAGATATATTAAATATTAAAATTTAAGAAAAATTCACTAAATACACGTACCGACAAAATTTTTATGAAACGGAACAGTCAACAGCGTGCCCCCTTTGACTTGAGGCTATGAGCTGTTAGCTTGGGTGCCAATCGTGGCATGCCACCGTTCAATTATATAAAATACCTTATTTGGTAAAATACATATTTTAATTTTTATATTTATATTTTTTATTTAAATTTTTATTATTTTAAAGATATCGTTAAAATTATAATTTCAAGTCAATTATATTTATAAATTTTTATTATTTTAAATTTATTATTCTTAATAAATTTATTAAAATGTATAATTAACTCAATATTATATAATTTAAATGTATAATTAAAATAATAAAAATTTTAAAAATGGAATTGAGTCAAACACTACTTCCTTTTACAAGTGGCTGATTCGGGATTGACTCATAGTGATTGATATATACTTGAGACTAGATAATTTATTTTATATATTTGTGAGAAAGGTTGGGATAAAAAATAATTATAAGTGAATTTAAGTGATAATATGAAAATTAGGGGTTTATTAATTTAACCCGAGTTAAATATGAGTCACGCCCAAATGTATTTCGAGTTTTGATGATGAAATTTGATTTGATTCGACTCTCTTTTATTTAGGACATAGAAAGTATAGAGAGATATTAATTAATCGAAAATCACAAACTAATTAATGATAAATCAGGTGAAAATCATCCACGACGACTTGTCAATGTAACTTTTGAAGGCATGCCTTTTTCAGGCTATTTTTAATGAAATAAAAAAGTTTTTTTAATAATTAGTAAAAAAATAATGAATAATTTCTTACCAAAAGAAGACTTTAATTACTTAAATGGTTATTCATCAGAAGTTAATTCTTAAATTTATTAGGTTCGATAATAATGTTTTAAATACTTGACATATTAGAATTCTTATATTATAAGATTAAAGTGTGAACAAACTTACAAAATGTATCGATATTAGATGTGGGGACCTAATTAGACCCGTTAAACCTTTTAGTTTGAAAAAAAAGGATAAAAAGAAGATGGAGTAATTGGGTGGCTAATTTCAATCTGGTTCAGATTTAGGGGGTCGTTAATTCCGGCCGGTGAAGGACAAGCTTTCTGGGGCCAATATAAAAGGAGTCCTCCTCCGTTGATGGCAGGAAACTGTGAGGAAGGGGAAGCCTCTGGTTCCATTTTCGGTGTATAATTGAAACTTGCTGGTTCCTCTATTAATACAACAAATTCAAGCAGAGAGAGAGGGAGAGAGAGAGAGAGAGATGCTGGAAGGGAAAGGGGTGGTGAAGGAAACAGACATGGAAGAGAAGGTGCAGGTGGAAGCCATGGCAGCTGCTTCTGAAGCTCTTGATCTCTACGATGTCTTTGACTGCATCTCCATTGCAGCCCACATCAAGAAGGTACGTACTGCATGGTCCTCTGTATTGATATCAAACCTAGCTAGCTAGCTAGCCAGTAGCTAGTTACATCTCTCTCTCTCTCTCTCTCTATATATATATATAATTAATCTGCTCTCATAATTTCAAGCATGGAAATTAACAGGAATTTGACAGAAAATATGGGTGCGGGTGGCAATGTGTGGTGGGTTCCAACTTTGGCTGTTTCTTCTCTCATTCACATGGAACTTTCATCTACTTTGCGCTTGAGAACCTCAAATTTCTCATCTTCAAGGCTGCCTCTAGCTAATTCATGAATATCATTCATGATTGTATTCCAGAGAGAGAGAGAGAGAGATTTTGAGGGGCACTGATCTAAAATTGTTCGATTTTCTTTGTGATGGATCTTGCAGTTGGTGAGAGTGATGAATTGTAGACTGTAGCTATAATGTTATTATTTAGGGATATTCACATAAATCTATCTAATATTATTTGTTATAATATTACTTTTTATTAAGCTCACTGTAAGACAATACAAATCTATTGCCAAAGAGAGGGAGGGACAGAGTGTAATTCAAAGTTGAATGACAGCTGAGTTACTGTATAGTCAAAGCAACAAATTGCCAGCTTTTGAAAGCTCATTCATCTTAAATTCAGCCTTGCATTGAAGGAAATCCAACTTGCGAACACAGTTAACCTCTCTGCAATGGATGCATTGTACCGGAGAGAAAAGAAATCCATTCCCAGAGAAATAAGACACATAAACAGGTAATTCAACACTTGATGGTTGATATATAGTTGAGGAAACCCTGGAGATCTAACGCAAACATATATAGTGTCACTCTGCCTTTGCACTAATCACAGTGACCTTATTTACAGAAAATATAGTGTTATGAGCTTCCAAAGCCTATATGTTGAGACATGTATGAAGTGCTAAAGCAGAAAATCTGTAAGCAAATTCTCTATCAGTACATCGAAAACTAGCTTCTCTATGTCACCTACAACTTGCTCGACTTCTTGCACTGTAAATGCATGCCTCCAGCCCCAGTCCCATCCCCCGCTCACCGCCCCCTCCCACTTCAGGTCTTTCTCCAGAACTGCATTAAGATTGTCAGAGGGAAGTTTCTCGGCATCATTCTTACTGTAGCTTCTCAAATTCTCAATTCCATTGTACACTTCATCCACCAGGTGGGAAAGCGACATGGAGATGTTGAAGTTCCTCGCCAGAGCTGTTAAGGATGGACGTCTGGTTTCTGTAAATTGACGCCTTTTACGTTGCAGAAGTTCGTTTGCACAGTCCAACAAGAGTCTGGTATCGTCTACACAATCATATTGACTACTTGTCTGTAAAAGTATGGCCTGGTTAGTATCGACATTAAAGAGCTCCTGTGCAGTACTAAGGAATGATGGACTGCTCAAAAACAGATCTTTTTCGTTGGCTTCAGTTCTGAACCATTTCTCCTTGGTACTATTGTGACTGCTGCAGTAATTAGTTTCTTCAGCCAATTTGACATCGCTTTTGGGCTGCTCAGTCTCTGGTATCACATAGCACATAGCATTCTGGCTGCTATCAAATTGGTCTGCAAATGAAAAGGGAAAAAAAAAAAGATCCATGCAGTCAACCCCATTGCAAATGCAATTAGCTACGCACCATAAAATCCACTATGCAAGCATTAAGATGACAGTTAAACATCAATAAGCCGCTCTACTGTGTACATGTAGTTCTCTGTATGATTCTATGTATTCTTCCACAAGACTGATAATATAATTTCTCTTTATGGTTGTGAAAATGGTAGATAGAATAATGGTTACAGATTTCACGCAACAGGTAATGAGTTGAATCTTCTTTTGATGCTGAACAAGTATGACAGGCATAGTTGGTGTCTAAGTATCTTTTAGGAGTGAAGAACTGTGAACCATAATGGCATAACGGTTCTCTTGCCAGGGGACACTAAGCTGAAGCTACTCTTAGATTAATAAGCACGCTTTCTAAATACTATCACAGAATGCAGTGTCTTCAATATATGGACAGTAGCTCCCTCATTCCCAGTTGTAGCACCACTTAATGATGTTCACTTATTGAAACCCGTGTAACTTGGTATTGAAGAGTGTGTCATACCTTTAATCTGAAGATCAGAAGGATCTGTCCCTTCTTCAGTAAAGAGTTGATCTTGATCTTCAGTTGTGATAGTACTTGTCATATCACATTCCTCTTCACAGCTAAGGTTAAACCCTTCATTACCATGCTTGCCTCCAACATCTTCAACCTGCGTTGGCAATTTAGCGCATAACGTGTCATTCATTGGTGATGATTCTAGGCGCTAACTCTAGTTTATACTTCGCATTAGTGAAATACTCATAGATAGCAGTATCTATAAAAAGCCAGTGGAACAAATAGAAGTGTCTAAAATAAAGATCTCTTAAGATTATAAAGATGGAATTTAGGAGCACTCACAACTAAAGTTACGGCCAAAGGCTCCTTGACTTGTTTCTCAACCTTCACACTCTTTTTCACACCACCAGAGTCATGACATATGGCTGTTGTTTTGTGTTTTGAAATGACACTTGCTGATATAGCTTTTCTTTGGGTTATACGATTCTTTGTGATGTTCAACCCAATCTCAGGTTTTCTTTCTTTTCTGGAGGCCACTTTGGCTTGATCGTGAGATTTAGGAGCAACATTAGATTTCACATTCTCCACTTCTGATGGTTTCTTTCTGTAAGCGGTCTCTTTTTGCGTCCTATCTACTTTCTTCTCAACTGCTTTCTTTCTCTGTTGCTGATTTGCAGGTACACAATCTTTCAACTTACTAGAAGACAGCTTGTCATTTCTCTTGACTAATTCTGCTTTTTCTTCTTCTTTAAGGTTTTTAAACCTTTTCTGGGTAACCCTCTTGATTGGCGTACCTGTCTCTTCTCCTTTGAGTCTTCCAGACATCTCACTTGAATTCAATGCTCCTTCACTCTGGTCTGTGGTCCTGGGTTGGGGTTCTTTTATTTTGAATTTTCTGACTTGAAGAACTCCCGTCTCATGCATAAACTTTTGCAGGTGATTGTCTTCAACTTCAGCTCGTGAAACACGCAGAGGTTTTATAAGTACGATAGGCGGGGAATCTTCAGTGAACTGCTTTCTTGATTTGGAGGCATTAGAATGACGAGAAGCTTCAGGAGAACTGCATTTTAGAAGCCCCTTAAAGTGCATAGTTTCAACTATTTCTTTCAGCTTCCTCTGTTCTGTATACACCTTATAAGAGGCAGAATGAGGCTTCCTTGCCTTGGGCATATCAACTTCAAACATGGGTCTTTTTTGACTTGAAATCTTCTCGCTTTCTAACTGTTTACAGGGGCCAGTCTGCGCTTCTTGCAAGGGAAATTCTTCAAGACCCATAAGCTTGGCAATCAAATTTGAGCCTTTTGACTTGTGTGGAGCCTTTGATGATAGAGAACTGTCAGATGAGAAAAAGCTGTGGAAGTTAACCATCGAGGACTGGCTTGAGCTAGTGGAGGCAATGTCTGAAGCTGAGTCCAGGGTTCTTCTATCGGAATAAGCATTATTTTCAGTGAAATTAGGCGGTAGAAGATTTTGCTTTGCAAGGCCGTCTCTGATTGCTGTCCTAAGCTCCTCAAAGCAATCCCTTGAAGACCCATCAGCAGAGAGTCTTGACTTCTGAAATCCCACTTGGTAATTTTGATCTACGAAGGAACGGGAGTTTGTTCTCTCGATCCCCAACCCATCAATTCTTTCTTGGTTGAATTTCTCCTTCTGTTTTTTCTTCAACTTGATCATATATTGAGAAGCTTTTTGTAGCTTCCCAAGCATGATTAAAGAGTCTTGCAAGTCAAGAGCTCCTTTCAACAAATCTTTCGCTAGTTCTTCAGAATGCCCATCACTCCCCTTTGACCATGAATCTATCATCCGGTTCAGCTTGTGAGCCCCTTTTGATACCTCCATAAGTTGAAAGGAAGATGGGATATGCAAGCCTTCAGAGATGCTCTTAGAGGCCTTCTCCTTTCTTTCTTCCTTGTATTCAGAAGATGACTCAGAATTCTTGGGCATTTTTTGGCTTTCGACTTTATTCTCCAATCTCTTAGGTTTGCTTTTGGATTTTCTGATTGTCCCACATTCAACTACACCTTTCGGATCGTCGCATGTAACAAAGGATCTGTACACAGCTGATCTGCGACTGTCTTGAGGCATATTCTTCGAAAGAAAAATCCATTGAAAAAGTCAGATGCTACTACTGTTGCAGAAGCCAATTCTAAATCCCACACTAAATTTGCATAAAATACTTACATGATTGCATATATTCTAATGAAAAAATTCACAGATTGACTGTTAACAGACAAATACAACTCTTGTTCGGCTGTGCCTCTGAAAGCATAACTAAAGGAAAGAATCAGTTGCCGCCGATAAACAAATCCCTGTGAATGTTGAGATACAAAAAAGATCATTCTCCTGTTGAAAATTCAAACAATCTAAAACTATTTTTTACTAATCTCTGTAAAATTTTCAAGAACTCGACAAAATTGAGACTGGGACTAGAGAGAGAGAGAGAGAACAATGCTGTGATTTTTGGAATTGCTGGATCTAAACAAACTGCAAAACATTCACAAGAAACAGTCGAAATGGATGTAACTCAAGAAATCAACAAAGTCAAATTCCATCACAATTTCAAGCATCTTACCGGAATTCCGGGGCAGTTTTTCTGCTACCAAACGCTCCCTCCACACCGATCACCCCAATTCTCCCTCTTTAGCCTCCGCGGAACCCTAAATCAAAGAAAACAACGGAAAACCAGGAAAAATCAAGGAACCAGATGAGAAACGAAGGCCTAATTAACAAGCTCATAACCAAGAAACAGGGAATTAATTTGACTTGCTGACCGACATGAGAGCTCGGAGGGGGACTCAGATCCAGCGAGAAAAGAGCAAAGAAGCGGCCGGAATCTGAGTTTCCCTTGCAATCTGCATCTACGTCTTCAAGAAGCGAAGAAGATGGGGTGGAAGGCTCATCTGGGGTTCAGTGGGTTGAATAATGGGGACATTGGTGGGGGGTGATTAATGGCGAAGTTGAATCTTGTCGTGCTTGTGTTGCAGAGAAGCAAACATAGAAAATCTACTCAGAAGATTACAAAGGGTGGGAAGGCGGAATGGGATCTCAGTCTGAAAAGGGAATGCTGTGAGCAGCAGTTGTGGTGGAAACTGCCATGAAAAAGCCCATGAAGATAAGTAATTCTTTAATTAAACCAAAATGCTCATTGTTTAATTTGCCTACTTTTTAAACAGAAATGCATGTGATGTGATGTGATGTCCCTTGCGTTACCACCACTACCATTTTTTTTAGTTTTCTACTTTTTAATTTCCTTTTAAGGTTTGATTCTTAAATTTAATTTTTCTTTTATGTTTCATATCGAAAATTTTGCGTTATTCAGATTTGCTTGACATGGACAAATTGAGATGAGAGAGTGGGCCCCATGTGGGTGGGACCCACACACCGCAAATTCATCAAGCTCGCGTTGAGCAACATTTTATTATTTGACGCAGGTAATAAAAGAGCCATGTGTTTCGAATTTATAATGTCAAAATAAGTTATATTGAATTGAGTTAGTGCTTTATAGTGGAATTAAGACGATCAACTCTATTGTTATCTTAATAAAATAATTGAAAGTTGTTTGTTTCAGGGAAGATTAGTAGAACATCAACAAGGCCAAGTAGAAAAATAATATCTATTCAGAAGGGATCACTTAAAAGAGGGTCTTGTAGAAGAGTAGCTTTGGAAGGAAAAGGCTCTCCAAGTATGAGAAGTTGTGGAAGGCTCTAGGAGAAGCTATGTAGAAAGGTCTTTCGAAGAGGTTTTCGAGTCTTCCGATCTGCAAGACAAAAGATAATTAGAAGACATGCAGGAATTTCTCATATGTGGGCTTTTCAATGCCTAAGTTAGACACGACCATGCTACGAAAAGATGCAAATGCAATACAGATGAGTGTTAGATGGTGTTTCTCGAAAAGTTAAAAGTCTTCAAAAGAGTATGTGCTGAACAGTAAGAGAGAGGTCTTTGGATTCAACCGAAGAATATAGAAGACGAGGGGTTAAGAGGTATTTATATCCCTCGAAAGACTAGCACACATACACGAGAGCACGTGGTGTGACCCTTCGTGTAAGGGTGTTGGACTATCCCTAAATTAGACTTCAAAAGGACCTAATGAGTCAAGCCTTCAAAGAAGTTAATTTTTGAAGGGCCTTCAAAAGACTACCTAGGCGCTTTTAGGGAGATTAGTCTCCAAAAAGTGTTTGGAAAGCCACCCATGTATTCGAGGAGCGAGGCATTTGAAAATCTTTTTGGAAAAAGTATTCTCTCAAGGTCGAATTGACTTATCCAAAAAAACGCTCTCGAAGACCTTTCAGAGAAAATCTCAAGAATGGTATGTTACAGTAGACTCGTCTTCTTTAGCATAGTGATGGCTTAGATTAAATATTTCTTTCACTAAAAAAAAGAAAAAAACAAAACTCATGTAGTTCCGTGCATAGAGTTATTATGCTAGCAGCGCCACTTTACTATTTTACAAAGCAAAAATGAAAATTAGTTATTTCACACAATTAGAGGTATAAATCATTAATATTTTTATTTATAATACACACGTGCTAGTAAAAAAATACATTTAATGATTGACGATTGATGTTTGATCTTAAGCAAAATTTAAATCAAAATAAATTTCGATATACTGATAAAATTAATTTCTAATTATTAATTCATATTTAATTTTAAAAAAGTCATGAATTCTAAACTTGTTCTTATAATTTTTATTTTTAAAGTAAAATATAAAAAAATGTATTTTCAAAAATTATTTAATAATAAAATTTAAATAATTTACTTAATAATTTAAATAAATAAACGGGCACCTAATCCATTATGAATTTGGCAGGTTCTGTTTATTTGTTTTTTGAATTATGAGAGGAGGTTGAATTTAATAATAATATTTTAATCATAATATATATATTTTTTTGGGGTGGGCCCCACTTGGAGGACATTTAATATGTTTCCTTCCATGGCACAATCAAAATCGTGTTAGGTGGCCAATTTGATTTAATCTGCCTTTATTGACTTATTGTGGATCCAAACAGTTGAGTTGGATGAGAAATCCCAGAAGAGGGTCACAAGGCTCTCGCTTTTGGCAGCTCAGTTTTCTCTGTTGGTGCTTGCAATAAATGGCAAATGTCACACCCTTCCATTAATAAACTTTAACTCTTTTCCTGATGCTGGTAAACAAATTATTTATTGTTGTCTTCCCAACCCTTCTGATTCTTTCCAAATCCCATCCCCAGGTGGGCTTTCAGGTCCACTCACTGTGGGTTAAACTTCCCTTGTGTTTGTGTTTGTGTTTGGATGATGGGTTTGGTGAGAGCGTTTTAAATTTAATAAATTTCATTAGAGGTATTTTTAATAGACTATCAATGTGACAACTTATAATGAATTGTCACACATGTTCCATGGAAAAAGTACTAAAGTTCCTGTTAGCCAAGTCTAATCAACACCCTCCAAAGTCTAACATCATTAAATAGCTTGAAAATACATTTTTCTTATTAATGAAAATCTGCAATCATAACATAACTGTAATTTAATCCAAAAATTTAAATTTTAAGTGGTACCATCTAACCTCCTTATAAAATTAAATATTTATTTTTTAAATAAAAATATTATTTTGACGTTTATGAGTGACACTTATAACACTTAGGCATTAATGTATTATACAATTATATTGATTAAATATAAGTATAATATATTAATATAAAAGTGTCATATAAAGTGTTTTTTTTCAGTGTTTAAATAATACTTTTACTTTTTTTAAATTTAATATAAAATATGTGACAATAGTAGGGACCTGTATTAAATGTGTGGTGGTACAAGTTATTATTCATTCTATTATTTAAAGAAATAAGTATTTTGGTGATCTCTCGTTTGAGTGTGATTTTGTTCACCCCCTAGGGTGAACGTGATCCCTGGTTAGTATAAGGGTAAAAAAGTCATTTAAGGAGAGGGTGGATCTCTTTCAAACCCACTATCTCCTCTCCACTCTTCTTTTCCTTTTTCATCTCCAACAACCACCTCTTGTCGTTGACTTTTTTGTCATCGCCCCCTCACCTCTCACTACCTTACCACTTGGTGTTTGGTGCCTTGTTTCACCGCTTGATACCTCATCACTTCTTCGTGACGAGGAAGGATGCAACAACGATTAGTGCGCAGAAGACGTGGAGGCAGGCCAGCGAGGCAAGGCAGTTGGTTGCGATGGCGGCAAAAGGCTTGTCGGAGAAGAAGAGTGAAAGGGAGAGAGAGGATAAATGAGAGACAATAAGGAAAAAGTATTCAAAATTGACTAAAGCCCCACAAGACTAGCTGAGGGTCACATTCACCCAAGTTAAAAGGGGTAAACAAAATCACACTAATCTCATTTGAAACCTTTTTAAGTTCTTGAAATTTTAATAATAATCTTTGATATTTCATTTAAAAAATAAAAATTTATCATGTAAACAAGATACTCAATCTCTCAATCTAACATAAAATCAATCAATTATATTAACCCCTTTAGGTAGCGTAGATCATCCACCATATACATTTAAGAGCTTGAGATATCATGAGTTCAAATTTGTCTCCGTTTAATCGCATGTATCTATTCGAGGGGTCAAATTCTCGAGTTTTGATTTACTACGAAATTGTCAATTTACCTAGAACTGTAGAATAGGCAAATCATGAATTTTAAAAAGGGTGAGATGGATTCAAGCCAAAAGGTATCTATGATATAGAGATACCTTAATTTTCCCACATCACAAAGAAAAATAAAATCAATTATATCACTATAGTATAAACAAATTTAAATTGTAATCGTCAAATATAGAACGCGGGCCACACCCATCATAATTAATTATGAGAATATGAGATGGCTTAGTTTGCCTCTCACATCACCGCCCACACCTATCAATACTAAAGACAAGTACCAAACACACCGTATCTCAGGCTTCCTTCAATGGAAAATCAAATTATTAATATCCTTTATTAGCTTATATTATCTTATTCACCCAACCTATTTCCTTAAGTTGTATTGAGTTTATTGGTCCGGGTTTTATATGAATTTAATTTAATTTATTTAATTATTATCGAATTTAAATTTATAATTTTATATTCATATATGATCAGTGATCATAAAAAATAATTTTAATAATAATTATTGAAAAAAATATTGACAAAAGTGTTTATGTATATAACACTAGTCGTTAAAAGTCATTTTTGTAATTGTAAATGTTGGAAAAAGGGTAATTTTGTTTAAAAATAACATTATTTTGGGGCCATGTTTGATTTTGGCTCTAGGTATCAAAGCAAGAAGGAAGAGGAGACAAGACAACAAAGACAAAGGGAAAGTTGGTTAATTGGGGAAGAGAGTTAGTTATTTATAGAGAAAAATAGATAGTTGTGATTGCATGCATTTCCCTGACTTTTTGGCAAAGCATTCAAAAACCCAACCATTCATTCCTTTCTCAAAACAACATCCATTTCCACCCCACATTCCATCCATTTCTTCTCAATCCTCTCAATTTTGGAACAAAAAATTTTCCTTCATTTTCCAGTTTTTTCTCTGTTAGAGACATTTGATTCAGATTTTCTTGTTGCAGAGGCTGCCTATCCTCTCCCTGTTCGGCCGTTTGTTCTTTGATGTCAAAAAGGTAGTTATCAACTACCTTGAGGATTGGCAGGTTTATGATAGTTTCAGAAGATCGTTGCAGTTAGAATTGGACAAGTTTTTCGGTTTACAAGGATGTTTGAGAGTCCAGGAAGACAGGCACAGAGTGTGGTAACCGATGGCCTGAACTCTGGAGAAGCCATCGACGAGAAGCAAGATTGCAATCAAGGTGAGAGGAATGCAGCAGTAGAAGCGGTAGGAACTGCACTGAATGGATCGAGTGATAAATCGCACATCAGCAAGGAGGGGGGCCGGGGAGGAAGCTCTGGCAACAAGGACAGGAATTCAGGTACACACAAACCATATACAGGTTCTTACTATACACATTTTCTCGTTTCATGCAATCTTCTCATATACAGGAAGATGGCGAAGGACTCATCTTCTTGTCCTAACATCTACATATGTATCTTTTGGCAATTTTTTGTTCTCGGCACAGATATGGAGCTAATGAAGGAAAGGTTTTCTAAGTTGCTTTTGGGAGAAGATAATTCAGGAGGTGGGAAGGGTGTTTCATCAGCTTTGGCTCTGTCAAATGCAATCACAAATCTCGCTGGTGAGCCCATTTCACAGCAATGCCAAATGGACCCTAAATCATGTTAGGTCTCATGCATTCTTCCTTGCTTTTCTGATATGTTACAGCTTCTGTATTTGGAGAACAACGAAAGCTAGAGCCTATGGCCGCTGATAGGAAAGCAAGGTGGAAAAAGGAAATAGATTGGCTTTTATCTGTCACAGATTACATTGTTGAACTTGTTCCTTCTCAGCAGAAATCCAAGGATGGAACAAATATGGAGGTGATATCTCTCTATCTCTCTCTCAATTTTAGCTAACATCATTGCAGTGTCATATTCCCTAATACTAGTTCCTGATTCAACAGATTATGACAACACATCAAAGAAAAGATCTGTTCATGAACATCCCAGCTTTACGTAAGCTTGACACTATGCTAATTGTAAGAACATTAACACCTGTTGTTGTATATTTTCGTTTTGAGGGTATTTTGTTCTTCATGAGGTAAACTTTATATATTTCTGATCAAAAGATAATGAACAGGACTGCCTAGATAACTTCAAAGACCAGAATGAATTCTGGTATGTCTCAAGGGATGCTGATGATGAGAAAGGCAGCCAGAGAGATGACAAATGGTGGCTGCCCACTGTTAAAGTTCCCCCAAATGGGCTATCAGATGCATCGCGAAAATGCCTGCAATTTCAGAAGGATTGTGTGAACCAAGTTCTGAAAGCATCAATGGCGATAAATGCCCAGATACTATCAGAAATGGAGATCCCTGAGAACTACATCGAATCCCTCCCAAAGGTATGGGACAAAGCTATCCACTATTTTAGTTGAAGAGACTGCTAAGAAAGTTATAGTTCATTTTCTCAATTTGTTCTATACTTGGCAGAACGGTAGATCAAGCCTTGGTGATTCAATATATAGGAGCATTACAGTTGAATTTTTTGATCCTGAGGAATTCCTTTCGAACATGGATTTGTCTACAGAGCACAAAGTCCTTGACCTAAAGAACAGAATCGAGGCCTCTATTGTGATTTGGAAGAGGAAGATGCACCAAAAGGATGGAAAGTCTTCTTGGGGTTCAGCTATCAGCATGGAGAAAAGGGAGCTCTTCGAAGAGAGAGCGGAGACCATCTTGCTCCTGCTTAAACACCGGTTTCCAGGAATTCCTCAATCCTCACTTGACATAAGTAAAATCCAATACAACCGAGTAAGAAGCATTAGGCTGCAAATTGTCTTGTTATTGTTATTGTTGTTGATGATGTTATTGTGTTTTATGTTCTACATGCATACGTGCACCCAAGCTAAATCAAACTATTGTTGTTGAAATTTTCATTTCATAGGATATTGGACATTCGACTCTAGAAAGCTATTCTAGGGTACTAGAAAGCTTGGCAAGCACAGTTATGGCTCGTATTGAAGATGTCCTTTATGCAGACTCACTCACTCAAGATCCATCACTGTCAGCATGCAAAATGAAGCCCCCAGTGGAGTCCTCGACAATGGCAGAACCCGGGAACAGCCCGAGTCCCGTTGAAGAAACTGCAGAGACACCAACTTCAATGACACTATCTGATTTCATGGGGTGGAGTTTAAATCAAGGCGATACAGAGATGAAAAGGACTCAATCATCAGGCAACTTAGACAGCTTCAATGATGAAAACGAGAAGTTGAGCAAGCATGAGGTGGCACCAAAGAAGCTTTCATACATAGAGAAGCTTGAAGTTCTGGGTGGTCTAAAAAGCCCAATATAGAAGCAGAAATATGAGGAGAAAAGCAAGAGGGGCAGTTAAACAAGTGACCTTTAGCGTTACCTACTGGATGTAGATATCCCTTCTGTTTTCTTTTTCTTTTCCATTTTCTTCCTTTGTTTCAGGATATAGAAGAATCAACAATCACATATAGGGTTTGAAATCAGTTAAAAAGCAGTCCATTTATTGAGCTTTGTTGATTTTTAGCTTATTTAATATGTACATTTTGGCATTTTCTTCTAACTATTCCATGATTCTCTTAGAACCATTTAGCCATTCTGTACCTGGAGAAACAAGTTAAACTCCACCAAAAATGTCTTACTAGGGCTTACATAACTGTGCTGTCAGCAAAGAAATGTGTTTCCTCCAGTGTATAACAGCCATGAAAGCAAGAGCAAATTATTCACCCTTCCGTGCTTCTGATCTGCTAGCCCTCTGATGTTTTTATTCCTGCACAGCAGTCTCCAGATAATCTAAGCAGCCCGCTTGCCTTTTCGAATAAGTGAGAAGAAGTCATTATTATGCACTAGTTTCCAGTTTAGCATGTTGCGTTTGAGCCTTCGAGTTTTCTGCAACAAAGAGGAAAACATCACACGGCGAGAAATCAAAATGGTTCAAAGTATCGAAGAACATGCAGAGATTAAAGGAAGCAAGAGCAAATTATGTCACCTCAAAATGAAAAGAAGGATTCTGCGGTTTAGGCAGTACGGGCAAGGTATGGCGAACAGGCAACACTGAATATGAAAATATCAAAGGAAGAACAGAAAATTAGCGAAACCAATTTTTCTGATTCAGTGCTTAAATAATTCTGTCATAGATCAAGTTACCTGAAACCGGACTGGGTTTATCTGTGTCTACACTTAAATCCTTGGTTAGACTTAGAGATGGCCTGCGGTTGCAGGTAAATAAGAAAAGAGGCACCTCTTCCTCTGTCTCAAGTTCATGCTTGCTGATCTTTTTCAGAGCAACCGGAACCCTGCATTCGTTGCACAGTTTATTGTAACCTTTGATTATTTTAACCACAAAATTGGATGTTTTCAAATGTTATTTATTTAGAAGAGGTATATATTTTTGTTGAATTTTGACTTAGTAGGTGCTGATATGGTTTGAAGAAGTCAAAATAAATTAAGATTATCCATAACTAATAAATTAGCAAATATCCGATATTGTTTGTTAGTTATTTTGACTAGATATTATGCCATATTATTCTCTTTTTTATGCTCATTTCAATTTATTCTTCTCTTTATACTCATTTCAATTTACATTTAAGTTGTATAAATTAAAGTTTACGATTAAATAAAATATACGACTTTCGCTTTGATATTTTTTTCCCTTCCATTTTCTTCTTTCTCCATAAACAATACCAACAATTTCCAAATAGATTAGTCTGTGAACATTTGAATTATGGATTTATGAATATATCAAGAGAAAGAACGACTACCTTGTAATTTCTTTTGATCTCTCAAGATCTGGGATTGCTGATCAAGAAGAAAAAGTACTGTCAAAAGATCCGCAAATTGAGGATTGGATTAAAGTAGTAGGGTGATATGCTTACGTGGAAATATATAGCGGGGGTGATATCTTGGAAAATTTGCTGGCCAGCATAGTCTAGTTAAAGAAAGCTTGTGACTGTATTGTTGGCATGTGACAAGTCTCTATGAAGATTGAGCATAGAAAGAGTGTAACAAGCATCAATCGGTCACAAAGAATAAAAGGATCACAAATATGACAAGCCTTATATGCAATGCTAGGAACTGTATTAAGATCATCGGCAGAAAGTACTAACTTGCTTCAAGGCATTAATCCTAAACTCTGTTTCTGCAACAGAATCGCTCTTAGAGAGACAGTAATCTAGATTAGCCGAGACACTGCCAAGATGATCAACAACTGTAACTGCTGCGCTGCATAAGTACTCTTTTGTGCTTTCCATTACCCTGCACATAAAGAACCAAACTTTAATCAGTTTACACCAACATAACATTAACCAAACCATTAAGGTCCTGGCTAGTTTGGTCCAGACCATTAACCAAACTGGACTAGTAAGTTTAGTTTGGTTTAATTTAAAAAAAATGATTTGGTTTGAAAATTTTGAAAAACAAAAAAGGGTTTAGGTTATAATTGCCATTTTGAGTCACACACGAAAAAAATAAAAACAAACTTAAATCAAACTGCAAACGATTTTGTATATTACATAATATTCATCATACACCATAATACATATAAATGCAATATTTACCTTAAAAATATTTGTACCAAGAAAAATGTTAATGATTAAATTTTTAGCCAATTTTTTTGTTTACAAATTTGTGTAGAAAATTTTATACAAATAATTCTTCATTTTAATTTCCCCTAAAAAGTTTAAATTCTTCTTAACTTTCTTTGTTGATCAATGTGAATCTTATACTGTCTAAACTGTAGTCTGAACCAAATCAAATCATAATTTTATGGTTTAGTTTCACTACTTAAAACGGTTTGGTTTGGTCTGGTTTGAAATATATCAAAACCGTATTTTACAGTTTGATTTCTATATTCTTCCAAACCAATCAGGACCATCCACACCACTTACTTAACTGTCTTCCACCAAGTTTAATTAGTTTTGTGGAGCCATTCGTAACCATACTTTAAAAATCCGTAACCATGCATAATCTGTAACCATGCATACTTTAAAAATCTGTAACCATAGTTTTGTGGAGACAAGTTTAGTTAGTTGTCTTAATCAGTAACCATACTTTAAAAATCTTTGATTCATTCCCTTTTTCCCAAAAATGTAAGGACTCAAGAGGATGAATGTTCTATTATCTCAGCCTGAGCCATTCGTTCATAGATGCCAACTGTTTCAAGAAAAGTTACAGAGCTTTAAGGCATTGTAACACAGGTTATTTGCAGACTGAGGGGACTCACATTTTCTTCTGCTCTTTTTCAGCGTTCAGGAACGATGCTTCACAATGATCAGCAGCATAGTGAAGCTGAGAACACAAATCCTTAAGCTCCTGTAACCAGAAGAAAAAAAAAGAAAACCAACATCCAAGGGAAACATGTATATATATATATACACATATATCACAATGAAAAGAAGAAAGGAAAAGAAAATTTTAAAAGCTTCTAACCAGGAGAGACTTGCTAAAGCGTGTTGAATCATCATTATCAGCATCATCATGTTCTGGTTCGGCTTCTGGGTTCTGATCCACTGGTGATTCTATTTCTGGGTCCGTCATTTTCCGGCTGGAATGGAAAGTAGAATTAATTAAGCACAAAAAATTCTGCAGAGAAATGGTACCCAGAAACGAAGGGGGAAGAAGCCTGGAGTCTGATGAGTGGGAAGAAGCAGCTGGTGGAATGGGAATGGGAGTTGAAAAGGAACCAAACGCTAAGGACAGCCAAATGGCATTAAAGAGAGATTCTCCTCCTCTCGACAAAGCCCATGGCGCATTGGCACGTTCATGAAAAGACAAACTTTGGGAGCCGCCCGTGAGTTTTGGTTCAGTCTCTCTCTCTCTCTCTCACACACACACTTTCCATTTCCCACAAAAGTACTTCGCCTGACTCGAATTTGACACCAACTTTCATGTGATTTGAGGGCTAAATAAATAAAAATACGAAACAACAACAACAACAACAACAACAATATATTAATATATTGTTTTAATATTTGTAATAATATATTAATATATTATATATTTATATTAATATAACATAAAATATAACACATTAAAATATTAAAATATAAATGTCATAAAAAATGTCTTAATTAAATGTTCCTTAGCTATTAACACAAACAAAATCATAAGTCTTTTTTATATATAAGATTAGTTATAAATAAACTAGAAAATATAATGAAAATGTTATTTAGGCATTTTATATTGATATATTATATATTTATATTGATGTAATATAAAATATAATATATTAATATATCAGTGTTATAAACAAGTGTTAAAATAACATTTTTCAAACTAAAAAATTATTAATAGTGAATAATCATCAATCATTGAGCAGTCATAATGGAGTTTTTAATTATCAATATTAAAATACTATATGAAATATTAAAATTTTATATCTAAAAAACATTTTTCATAAATGGTAAAGGATGGTCCCTCAGGTTTTGATGATTAGGCCGCTCTAATGACATTAATTAGGAGTGACAGAAGCTTAAATTATTGGGGAGCCACAAGCTTTAAATTATTAAATGTTAATCTGACAATGACAGTTGCTATGATCTTTATGTCGCCCACTCGTTGTTAGTTTGAATCGTTAAATCAAATTAAATTAATTAACTTGATTTAATTTATAATTTTCAGAAACTAATTTAGTTTGTTAAAGTTAAGGAAAGTAAATGCTAATCGTAAATTAATTAGGTAGCAGAAAATGAAAACAGTTCTGTGCAATCATAGCATAATACTATTATGAGAAAGTAAAGATTTAAAGTCTGAAATTATCAGAATTGATAATTAAGTTGTCAACAGCTACTTTAGTATCAATGAAAATATTCAAATAACATCTCGAATTTCCAGTTTCTGATTCAAAGATCCAAAACCGGCGTCTCTAGTGAACGCTCCTACTCGAACCAAAGATCAAATAGAATAAGAAACATAGAAAGCGACGAAAGTTCCCATCCCTGCCAAAATGCTGATCACATGAATGCTTCCTGAAGAGGAATCTTCTTTTTCTCCCATTAACTTGTTTCAATGGCTAATCATATACAAAATATGCACAGGGATGGTACACTAATACTTCACTTTGAATGAATACAAATGAAATAAAAAACCTTTGAAACCTTAGATGTTGAGAGACACCTAACACCGGGAGTCTGGAGAGGGGGACCTGTTCTGCATCTGAAAACCTGTTGCAACCAGCAAAGTTTCAACTGGGTAATTGGCCTGTAGACACTTCCTGCAGTCGCATGAACCCCCACAAAGATCAAGCATCACTCAAGCTCTTGAATGCTTAATCTTCAGCTTTTATATGTCGAAGTCAATAACACAGCAACCAAGCTTCTCTGCAGCCTCAATGTCCGGAAGTATTGTTGGATAACTTGAGGATGCGGGCGTTGACAGTATATTCTTGAGAGTCCTGCAAATTTCCTGATGCGGTTGCCTAGAGTTGCTGCGACTCATCGGCGTTATCTTTGCCTGACGTTTCGTTTGAGTGTTTGAGCTTGCACACTCTTCCTTGTGAAGTGGAAACTGGGAGTCTGTTTTACGTGAAGGGAACTGGGATATCAGTAGATGGAATTATTCTGGCTATAAGAGATGATCAATGATTAGTGCTAACAGGTTCATAAACTTGCAAGAAAACCAAGCTTGATGCCATGTACATGTATCAGTGTGAAAAGATGAGCCTGTTCAACAAATCTTAAATGAGGGTGTTTTGGATGGCTTCTACTGGATACTTCTAGGACACACAGAATTGTTGGATGATTTAGGCTCTCGTGTTTCCTCAGACAAGGGTGGGGTTTCATGGCTAGTCGCACCCCTAAAGGGACATGACAACCATGTTGTCTATACATGTCATATCGTCTATGTGACCTCCTTTATGTTCCCTTGGCGACCAAATTAGAAGTATTAAAACAGAAAAATATCAAAAGCATCATTAAGGAACAACCTTGCCATTGCTACCAAGACTCACTCTCTTTTGCAACTAGGAGTAAAATATCTCAATTTTCTATGCAGCTATGCTAGGAATGACACCAACCAAGCAACATGGACATACACGGATGAAAGAGGAGAGAAATATCAGATATGCCTTCATACAACAACTAGATTCAATGATATATTGGACATAACTCACTATACAACATTACGGTTTGAGAGTTCCACAATTCACTATCATTTTAACTTTTAGACAAGCAATTTTGCGTGTACGGATTTGTTTCCCCCTTGCAAATTGACACACAGATTACTTGACGTGGGAAGGGGGAAAAAACACACTCTTGGCCAACATGGACATCAACACCATCATAGAAAAATAAGTTTCTTTTCAACAGGCAATGCCCTTTTCCAGCAAGCTTAGAGGAAAGTGAAATCTTTAGAATGGATGATCATGAATGGATACTTCTGGAGATAGGGGCCATCGTAAATAATGCATGCATGCATTGTAAGAAATTGTGCTAGTTGAACATCTAAAACCAGTCCATTCAAGATAGAATCAGCTCATTGCAATCCTCTTATAATAGCAGCATAAACAAAAGATATGAAAATATACGTTGGGAAAAAGATGGCAGTTTTCAAGATAAGGAAAGATTTCACACCCATTAAAGCACTTCCTCGGCAAAATTATGATTTCAGGTTAAACATCCTAACACTAAGGATAAGGTTTGAAAGAAAAGTGAAATGATTACTACCTTTACGCATGGTAGTGGAAACAAGTGTCGCCCCAGGTGAATTAGCACGTGTGACGCATAACCATGTTCTTTCCCCTTCATTGTCTTGCTCTGATACAATTGGAATATGCCAATGGCCTTTCTCTGATTCCTGTAAAACTAGCACATTGCTCTCAGGATTATGCATGTCTGAATCTAGTCACCTCTGAAGGACATAACATAAATGCCTAAGAAGCATGGATATGAAATAGACACAACATAGCATGACATAATATTTTAATTGACAATGTTCAATAAAAAAAAACTAGGAGAGCACACAACAAGATGTCAATAAGTAGATTATGTTCTACAAGCATGACAACAACCATTACTTCATGTCTACATTGGTTCTTCCACTATCTTGTTGCAACAGCAATTTGGTCTGAGATATGGTGTTGGATTGTATATGCTGTTCAAGCCATACTTCATAGTGTTTGTTCATTTAATAAAATGATTCTCTCTTTTACGTTACCCCTTCATGATGCTGAGTTACTATATTCATGAGATCTATCTAGGTTTATGAATTACATTTAAGGTAATTGTGCATTCAAATATCATCTGATGCAAAGAGATGTATTATCAGTTATTTGTAACTGCATGAAAGTGAAAACAACTCACTTGGAAACAATAACACATGCAGTATCTCTATGAAATATAAACTCGAGATCATACTGAACTTATCTATTGTAAGGACATGTTACGCTTAACATAATTCTCATGAAATTTCACATGTCTTCCTAAAAGATAAAAGAACTCAGATCCTCAGTGATTTGACTTACCAGTGATTGATGCTTTATGCAGCCAATATATAGGTATCCTCAGCACTTATTCAGGGGGATCTAGGAACTTCCTATCCCAAAAGTCACAATCTCTCACTATGAGTTCAGGTATTCCCCTTGCCAAAGTGTTTTAAAAAGGAAGGATATTTGAACGCTAATTCTTTGTCATAATAACTTAAGACATGGTAGGTATAAATAAATTGGATTGGCAATAGTAATACCTATTATGTATGTATACAAGTATTAGGGTTCAAATATCCTCATTTGATGACATTGTAGACAACAAAAAGCAATTTAAAATGCAAGAGAATAGGAAATGGACCTGAATTACAACAGAACATGGAGGAGGCATGTGGAACACTGGACCAGTCTCAGAAAAACTGAAACGCACCTTCCATGAGAAAGAAACAGTACCCAATTAGTGAACTGCACAAGTCATATAGGAATGTACAGTATTCTGGTAATGAAAAGCTTCAAAAATATATTTTATTCATTTTGTCTGTGTTTGTCTTTTTTTTTTTTTTTTCTTCCAGTTGAAAGAGATTTGAGGGCACTTGGTGTTTTGGACAAAGCATTAGTCAATAAACATGGTGGACGGCATTAAAGATAATCATTAAATGATAGATCAATAGCTTACTGATTTAAGCATGACACCATAGGTTTTAAAGGATACAGTCATGGATAGATATGACTAGAGTTTTAGAATTCATGTATCGAACTGCAGCTACTGGAATCAAGGCTTGTGATTGTTGTTGTTGCTGTCACCAGAGTTTTAGCTCAAGATTACTTTTGTGCTCCTAAAACCAACATACTCAAGAATCATCAGCAAGCCACCACAGATGTGAATTTTGATTATAAAAAACTCCCTTTATTTAGTCCATAGAAAACTTTGTGTGGGACTCAAAACACGTGACCCACATGACAGATAAATCTTGAGAATATAAATATGACAATGAACCCAAATGAGAACTTCTTCTCCAATCCCTTTATAGGAGTTATCAGATTGACCCTTATGATTCCAAAGCCTTTACTCAATCAACAGATTGGAGAGTACGCGTGTGTAGGGGTGGCCATATGGCTCTTAAGCTGGTGGATTCAGGAGTAGCAAAATGCACTTTGTTTGTTGCACAACACTTGTGAGCTGAAGTGTCATAAATGTGCACTTAGAATGTTCAAGTTTACTGTATGTCTCAACTGAAAAGCTGACAAAAATCATACTCAGTGAAACTGGAATATGACTACAATACTTCTCTTTGCTTATGATTAAATCACTTGAAATTGAAATAACATACTGTCTGTGTGTGTGAATGTGTTAGTGTGAGCGTGTGTTTTGAGAGAGAGAGAGAGTTCAGGAAACAGCCTTCAAAATCCACAAACCCAAATAAATAAATCTTGGAGATAAATCAGTTTTGGTTTTTGAGTGGCACTTCCTTCAAGTTGGATAAAGCAACTTAGTCTACATATATGATCTCATTTTTGAAGAAAATACTCACTTGATGCCTTTCTTTCCATTTGGGGAAGAAATCATTCCCAAGGAGTTGAAATAAATGATCTCTCATCTCATCATTGGTCACAATCAAGCACTTAAACTTTATAGCTGCATACAACCAGTACCTGAAGCACAGTTATCACCCATGGCAATTTAGATGCATATAAATCAAGGATTGAAACAAAAGTAATAAATTAGACTAACAAATGAGAAGAATAACTGTTTTTACCAATCATCATTCGATCCAGTAGGTGTCCCATAGAGCGCATCAGCATTTTTCCACTTCTCAATCAGTGCCTTATTTACTGGTTTATCCATATTGTTGCCACTGATTCGCCTGTTATGCAACACAATCAGTGGCCACTTCTTGGAAGGAAGCAGCTGACGAATTCCGTTGACAACAGCATTTACCTAAAGGCTCTCTTTGTCAGGAAAACAAGACAATTATTTGAAAAGAATAAAAATAGAACTTCCTCATATTCACCCATGTCAACCAAAAGGACTTACCTTAGAGGGTCTGAATTTCCTTTGAGTGAAAAGGCCAACATTTGCTCCATCTACCACTGCTTCATATGGTCCATAATAGTCAAGCCATTTCTGCAAACAAACAGTTCTCAGATTCAGTTCATCTAACAAACCTATAACATTTAGTAAATGAGTGTTATAGGACACAAATCATACTTGAAATTTCTGGAAGCTTGAATTCTTCTCTCTCTTTGCAGCTATAGATGCAACGGATTCAGCAAACTTTTCAGTCTCTTTAGGATCAAGGTCAATTATTGCCAATTTTTCACCACAGCATTTGCACATGCCATCAGAGCCAACAGAAGTGCGTGATAAGATCCATTTCCCTTTACCTAACCAACCTTGCCCATGCCAGCCTCCACCTCTATTTTCAATTGCTTCCCTTATCATTTTTTTATCCCATTTTCTTTTCCCTACTTTCGAAGCCATCTTGCTCTTGAACCATTTCTCCAGTAAATCAGCAGTAGAGAGCGACACCTTCCTAACACTTGTTCTAAGTTTATGTAACAAATAATAAACCTTGTCACTTCTGCCTGCTTCTATACTTACTCTCAAGAGTGCCTCCAGTTCAGGTTCTTCTGGATAGACACCATTCTCCAGCATGTGTTTTTCAACAGCAAATGCTTTCTCGGTATCTCCAGAATTACAATAGACAGACAGGGCTGGACCATATGACCTCAATCTAGGGTTTATCCCCAATGCCTTCATTTGCTTTACCATTTCAAATGCCATGTCACCGCTGCCCATTGCCAGAGCCATCCTAGCCACAGATGTCAAGCTTGCTTCATTCATTGGGACCTTTTCGAAACACATCTTCTCATAAATTTCAAATCCTCTCTGAAGGGCAAACTTCTTGAATTCTTCACTCACCCGAATCTCATACTTTTCTATGTTGTCACCATTTTTAGCATTTTTTGAATCGTAATCACTACTTAAATGAATTGTCCCATCAGTAACTTGTGGATTCAGCTTCATGGCTCCATTGAAGACCTGCACCAACTTCTCTTTTCCATTGACAGTACTGTCTGAATTATTTTCCTCTGCTTCAGTTGGTAACTCACTAGAGTTCAACTCCATTCTATCTGAATTTATACGATGGTTACTGGATCCAACCAGCAACACATTGTTCGGTCTGGGACTCAATTCATCATCATGAAAGTTCTCCTTACTAGTTTCCCCAATTTCAACCAAACCTCCAGAATTCACAGTGGAAGCTTCACTGGTCGACTCTGCAGAACTTAAACTGCGACTGCCACTGCCGCTCTTGGCAGGACGAACAATGCCTGTAGCTGCCGAAGAACACAGATACAAGAGCACAGCATAATGGTACTGTCCCAGCTTGATACCTTCTCTCTGAGCTGAATCATACAATTTAAGTGCACCCATTACATCCCCTTTCTTGGAGCACATGTCCAACCCAACCCTCAACATTACCCCGGGCTCATCAACCCTGCTTTTATTGGCCCCTTTCTCCATCTTCACTCCCACCTGCTCATCAATACCCTTCTTGGCCTTCTTGTTCTCCTCCTCGTTAACTACCATATCACCAATTGTTCCTGCCAATTCTCTCACTAAATTTTCATCTTTAGACCTCTTAGAAGAAAATCTATTACCCATTTCTCCCCTTTTTGTGGCAATCCGTTTAAGATTTCCACTCACCACTGAACTTCCCTTCTTTCTCACAGATTTTCTCTCCACCCTTTCGTCTTCAGTCCTAAAATGCGAAAACCCAGAACCGGTTCGCCTATTCGTGGCATGATTCTTGATATTTGAGAGTTCTTGATCAGTGCTAGACGACTTGGAGACAATATGACTAACATGTGCTTTGACTACAAGTGGTGAAAAACTTGGTTGGACAGAGTGTTTGGATGGTGGGAAAGTGAGGAGATGAAATGAAGAGTGGAATTTGAAAGAATTGAGAGCGGAAAGGAACTTACAGAGAGGGATTGAGTAGAGTTGCTTCGGCTGTGAAGGGGTTGTGGTGAAGGCGGCCATATCTGGCCATTTGGAATAAGCTTTCTATCTTGTCGGAAAATATAAAAGGAGGACGTGTGGCAAGACACATTCACAAAAAGGATCCCCCAATTTTACTATGATTCACAAATGACGATCGAGGGTTATTCCACTGTTCCATCAAGTTCTCGAGGGTTAAGAAATAAATTTAATAAATGCAAAATACCTAATTCATAATTAGAGAGAGGAGAGTATGCAAATAATTCGAGTCATTTGTTCTCATCTGTTATCTTTACAAGCTTTTAAGTAACATAGTTGCCACACATGCCAATCATCGATTTAGATGAATAGTTCATTATATTCGACAAATTCAACACGTTTTCTTTCTAATTATGTCAATCAAATTTGTCTTGCAATTCAACAATCAAATGAATTGCCAAAAATAGGAAAAAAATGAGTTGGTGTTGTCAGAGAAAAAGAACTATTTATCTAAATTGAAGATGGATATGTGCGATAACTATGCTATTTAAAACCTTTTAAAGGTAGCAAAAAATAAACAAATGACTCAAATTATTTATATGCTAACGAAATTCTCAATTGAATGAATTAGGTATTATCTGCATTTAAATTCATTTTGTAACCTAAAAAAACCAAATGGAATAATGGAAGATGATTCATTTTTGAATAGTAGTAAAATTAGTAGATCGACATACATCTAGTATGTTGGAAAACAAATTTGATTTTTGAAAACAAGAATAAATCAAGTGGTGCTATTAGAGATAATGAATTATTCAATTGAATTGATGATCGATATTTGTGGGAATTATATGATCAGGAAGAAAACAGAAAGAAACCCATAGTCTCATCACCATCACCATGGTTGCTAAAGGAAGAGAAAAAATAAAAATAAATCAAGTTGATGTTGTTAGAGATAATAAACTATTTATCAGATTTGATGATCGATATATGTGGAAATTATGATCGAGCAGGAAAATAAAGGAAACCCACCATCCCGACACCATTACCATGGCTGCTAAAGAAGGAGAGAGAGAGAGAGAACAAGAAAAAATTGAGTTGGTGCTACTAAAAATAAATGAATTATTTACCTGATCAAATGATTGATATATGTGAGAATTATGATTGGGGAGAAAAAAGGAAACAAATTCATCATCCCATCACCACAGAGAAAACAAGAAGAAATCGAGTTGTTGCTATTAAAGATCATGAACTATTTACTAGAATTGATGATCAATATGTGTGAGAATTATGATCAGGGAGGAAAAAGAAGGAAATATGTCATCTTGTCGCCACCGCCATGGCTGCCAAAAAAGAGAGAGAATAAGAAGAAATCAAGTTGTTGCTATTAGAGATAATGAACTATTTTTGTGATCTGATGATCGATATATGTGGGAATTACAATCAGGGAGAAAAAAGAAAAAAAATCAGCCATCTAGTCATCACTGCCATGGCTATCAAAAAAGAAGATAAAACAAAAAGAAATTGAGTTAGATATATTAATAATGAATTATTTACATGATTTGATGATCGACATGTGTGAGAACTATGATCGGGAAGAAAAATAAAAGAAACCCATCGTTTTGTCATCACCACCAAAGAAATAAAGAAAACAAGAAGAAGTCGAGTTGGTGCTATTAGAGATCATGAACTAGTTACTAGATCTAATGATCGATATATGTAACGATCAATTTAAGAGAAAGAAAGACTTGGAGATCATGATTTGGGAGAAAGAGGAAGGAAACCCATCCCCCTAGCACCACCGCCTTGGTTGCTAAAGAAAAAGAGAAGTTTCCCAAGAAAATAAAGAAAATGAGAAAGAGATATATAAAATTGAAGAGTACACTTGTCTTTTAAGGTAACATCAAGGGTACCTGAATGTCACTTATTGACATGATTCGATCTTTAGATCAAGTAAAAGTTTTTTTCTGCTCCAACCCTAGTTGAGGTAATCATTAGAGTTAATATAAAAATACTTTTATTATAAATCATTTTTATGAAAACATAATTTAATATTTACTCTACTTATCTCAAAAAAGATTTTAGCGTCGTTGCCTAATAATTTTAAATGTATTTTTCTTGCTAAGTAAAAAAAATATTTTTTAACAATAAAATTAACACAAAAAGTGTTAATAGAAGTATTTAATACTATTAATAAGTTTTATATTTATAATTTTAAATATTAATTAGATATAATTTTATCTAAAAATAATTTTACCTGATGCTTCTATTATTACTTAATAACAAAAGCTTCAAATTTGTATTTACACTTCACAGTAAAAAAATAAAAATAAAAAAAACCCTTTCTAGCTTCCCACCTCATATGCAAACAGATAGTATTTCAAGTCACACCCCATTACTTAAATAATTGGTTTCTTACATTCTAAGCTCATTAAGTACATTAATTTTGGTTTAATGCAGCACAATGATCTCTTAATCATCTGCAGCACAATAACCAAAGGTCCGCAGCACAATGATCTCATAACCTAAGGTCTGCAGCACAATGATCATATGCTGCAGATGATTATGGGGTTTTGTTGACTATTTGTACTGGTTCCAATATTAATAATGAGTTGCTATTTAGCAAAGAAATAAAATAACAAATCTTAGGTTTATTAATGTTTATTCCGATTCCTCCTGACCTTTGCATGGTTTCAATCATGTTCGTGTAGATAAAACAACAATATAAAATGACATAGATATGCATTATTTTCGTGTTGATAAAATGACAATATATAAAGATATAAATATGTATTTTTTTTCATTTACTAATATTTCTTCTTTATTCTATTTTTATTATTATATCTTTTCTTTCTAAGCGTCTCACATATCAAAGGAAGCTCCATAAGTCCAGGCTACATCAATACACAGCTTTATACTGTACTAACTAGACCCTAACTCAAAAGACCATTTCACCCACTAGTTCATACAGTACAAATGCAGCAAACCCTTCTAGGTTAACCAAGTTGCTTTTTTGAACCTGGCTAGATCCATCATTTCCCTATATTAAGTTAGTATACATTCTTGCCCTCAAGGACGTAACACAGTTGATTATGGGATGGTAGAGTTGGTCCTAAGGAGCTAAGTTTGAATCTGACCAGCCGCAGTGTGAGATTTCTGCTCCTCAGAGATGGAATCCTTGTGGGCAGTCAGCACTGGGCCTCCCATTGACTATGACCACTGTGTACCTAATTTACAATCTCTTTCGTAGTGTGAGACAGTCTAGAAGAGGTCCCTAAAGTGAGAAATTTCATCTTTTAATCGCAAGTTAGTACACATCCGAAACCTCGTATTAAGGTAGTGCAAAATCATTCTCCAAAGCCAAAAGGTGAAGCCACAGTAGTATACTGATACACAAACGGAATAGAAAAAGGTAAAAAACAATAAGACAAGAAAGTTTGAAACTCAGCTTTGTGACTCTGTCTCCATGGAGTGTGGATTGTCAATTTAAGTTTTTTTTTTTTTTAACGTAGGAATCGAGGAGCTTCGCCTAGCGATACCTTTGACGCGAGCGTTGCTAACCCTATAACCTACGGGCTAACTAGAATCAGACCATCGAGTCAGACCAAGGTAAGTCCAGATCAAAGACCTGTGCCTGTATAAGGGGAAGACATTTAACGGTTGACGACGAAGGGGACAAAGGGTTAGGGTTTCGAAATGGATCTTTCTCGATCTCTCGAGAGAGAATGGACAAAGAAAGGCCAAATTCACATTCAGAGCGGATCTCAACTTCTGCTGTCTTTCACAGGTCCCGCCTTCTAAAAGCTCAAATTTCAACTCTTTGCTCAAACGCCGTTGCTTACCCGCGTTCCCTTCGAGTTCATGTCAGAAATTCGTGGTTTCTAGCAGCATCAAACAGAAGGAGAATGTTGCAGAAAGGGATCGAGACGCCAGGCCAGTTGTTCCCCGGCTGCGGGTCGGTGAATTGGAGAAATCCGAGGGTCGACTGGGAACTGGAACTAGCTCTGGTGAAGTGGGTTCTAATTGGACTTGGCCCCCATGGAAGAAGCTTCCTGAAAGATAAGAGACTCATTGGCACAACCTTTCTGGCCTTTGTTATTTGCAACATGGATAAGGTAATTCCTTTCATTTCTGTTGGGAATTTCTTCGAACAGTTTGTTGTCTTTAGATACTGTTGGACAATTGGCTTGCGAAAAGTTTCTCTTTCCTCGATTGTTTATATTCCAACCGGTATAACTTTCACTTGTCTATGTTGTTTGCATCATGGATTAGGTGTGTTCATCCAAGTCCAGTGACTTAGCCATGGCTTTCAGGAGCAGCTCGTTCATCTTCGCCAACTTTGCTGTGTATTCATGTAAGATTCCCCTGCATTTTTAACATAATTAAGTCTTTATCCTACAATATGGGGTTGACAACATGAATTCTTGCTCATCAATCATTTCTATCTATGACCATTCATTCCCCTACAATGTTCATTGGAACAAATTACCCAAGGTTTAGTTTTTGCCAATTTGTGTTTCTTCATCATCTTCTTCTTAGGCAGACTAAGTGACAACTAATCAAAGATGGGTATTTGTTGGACACATCAAATGGCATATTAGATTTTATAGATTTATTATGCTTAATCAAACAATGTGATAATTCTAACTGACCTAAAGTTTTCTGGCCACAATATGAGCTCCGGTCTGTCCAATATAGAGTTTGATGATCAGAAAGAACTGAATTATTGCCATATCCTTCCATATCATCTACTTTCTGGAGTACTTTTGTTTCTCTTTGAGTGGAAGTGCAAAGAAGTTTTCGGCAACTTGCCTCCGTTCATTCAGGAATTCATCTTTCGATCCATGATTTATTGCCTGAAATTAATCCCAACACCAACTGACCCGCAGGCACAAGATCCTGATAGATATTCCATCTCCGATTTCTTTCCTTGAGTTTATTTTCTTAATTGTTCTACAGTCAAATTGGCCTTAATGAACTTGGTGCTGTGTTCCATCATCTACTGAAGAAGAAACAACGAAGTGTTCATAGAAGTTGAATAGAAGCATGTTAGATAATCAATTCTAATACCATTTTTTGTGTATCGCTGTGATATTGACTTGTTTGTATCCATTTACCACTTGGATCCAAGATAAAACAAGCATAGAATTAGATCCTAGAGCACAAACATAAGATCAAAATTAGCTGACAGGTTTAACATGATTCGAAATTTCGACAAATTGACAACATTAATAGGCAAAAGAGAAACAAAATTCATTATAAAAGAGATAAAATACAATTTCACTCAACTCCTAAAACCCCATACAACCAAGCTAACAATCTCCCTAAGAGATTCTTCACTCTAATTAATGTCCCCTTGCAATCTGATAATCTGTTGGCTGTATTCACAGAGAGAATATGATAGGTTAGAAATTTCGGATTGAGTATACAAGTGTATATCTATCTATCATACTTTGGGATTAAGTAAACTGAATTTGAATTCAAGGCAGTCAACTCTGTAGGTTGAAAAAATGGGTTCTGTTGATGAATCTGGCCTGAAGGCAGCCGCAAGAGCTGAGAGCAGATCGAAGCTTTCTGAGTTCTTCTTCTCTAGCCACTGATGGAGACAAGAGCAGCCCAGATCAACGACTGGAACTTCCAGGACAGGAAAGCCAGCTCCGCCCCAATATTGGCTCCATTTTCACTTTGTAGATATATCTCTCCGGCAGCTCATGGTTACTGAGAAGCAGCTCATGGACTGGCTTCAACAGTGATTCTGCCATGGCTGCCGGAGAAGAGCTTCTGCTGTTGAAACCTGAAAGTTTTTAGCTGTCAGATATTATATTTGATTTTTCATTTTTGGGATCTCTTTGAAACTTGGTTTGGACTGGTATGCATCTCTCCCTCAAGTCAAAACAGCCTGCTATATGGTATGTATATTACTTCCAGATCCTTTTCCATTTTATGTGTAAAAAATTTTAAGTATCTTGTTCGTATATATGCAATTTCTTCTTCATATCAACTCAAACGAAATATCTCCACTCCCAACAAGATTGGCCCCTTTTCCATCCTCCTTCATTCTTCTTTTCTTGATGCATCTTCTCAGCTATTTAATTCAAAGCCCCATTTCTTAATTGACAAGATGGCCACGAATAACAGTAAATTAAGAGAGGAAGAAAGAGAATAAAAGTAAATTAACAGTAAATACTATATATAATATTTTGTGTTAGTTTTGATAAATGGATAGTGTTATTTTGGGCATATGAATTTGGATACTCATACTTTGATTTGTATCTTATCTCTCCCAAATGATAGATTACTATCATAAGTCTACTAGACATTATTGGATTAGCTATTACATTTTAATTAATAACTAAATTAGTTTGTATTGGGACCCATGATGAGTTTATCTGCTTGCATGTATTCCAAGGTATGAATTAAGTTGTAAAGATTGCTATATTTCCAAGTCTTCCACTGTTTCCAAGTCTTCACCACCATTTCCAAGTCTTTACAAGACCAAGTCAATTTATCTCCACTTGTCTAGTTAGTATTGGGAACCATGATGAGTTTATCTGCACTCCAACGTATAAATTAAGTTGTAAAGACCGCTATATTTCAAAGTCTTCACCACCATTTCCAAGTCTTCTTTTACAAGTCCAAGTCAATTTGTCTCCACTTGTCTCTCTATTATTAGATCAAGGGAAAAGACCACTTCATAATGCTTTAGACTAAAGATATAAAATAGAGCTAGCTTGATTCTTAAAACAAGAAAAAGGAGAGAACAAAAGCAAGTAAGAAGATATATATCTTGGTGAAAAATATGATGAGTACTACACCTTATTCTATTTGGGTGTGGATGATGACGATGGTAATGTCAGTATTGGTGAATGAAATGTGTTGTCGTGGGTGTTGGGAGCAAGAGAGGATAGCTTTGTTGCATCTCAAAGCTTTCATCAACTACCCCAATGTCAACTTTTTGCCTTCTTGGGTGGATAATAAATCATCCAATTGCTGTCAATGGGAATGGGTTCAATGCAACAACACTTCAAGCCGAGTCATTCAACTCTCTCTTATTCGAACAAGAGATTGGGAATTTAGAAAAGATTGGTATTTCAATGCTTCTTTGTTTCTTCCCTTTAAAGAGATCAAGACTCTTGAATTAAGTGACAATTCATTAGTTGGTTGGGTTGAGAATGAAGGTTTGTGGATTGACAAGTCTCTTATATACATACGTATCTCATGATTTTTTCTTTTTAATTTTTCTATCTTGAATTTTAGAAGAAAACATTTATTAATTTTACTTCTTTTGTAGGTTTTGAAAGACTTTCTAAATTGATAAATCTTGAAGTTCTTGATTTGAGTTTAGACAATTCCAATAACAGTATTATTCTATAATTTGTTAGGGATTTGAGAATATTTGAGGTTTTTTTATTTTTTATATAGAACTTTGGTTGAATCCAATCTCATCATATATAAATTTGATTAAGTTGACAAATTAGTTTATAAATGACTGAATTAACTAAAAATGGAGTTGGTGATGCACGCAAGCACTGCCCAAGAGGATTTACATAAAATAAGATGTCAAAAATTCAAAATTGTGTAACGCAAGGCAGCAACTTCTTTGATGTTGCTTTAATTTGTTCAGCTGAGTGCTTTTGTGTGTATATATTTTGTTTTTGATTTTTTGCTTATAGGGGCTGCTGTTTTTGGAAACTAATAATTTCGATACTCTTTTACTCTTTTGAGGAGAGTTGTAGTTAACATTTTTATTCAATAATCTTTTGTATTTTTCATTATTCATTTTCATTTCTTACTCCTTGAAGTTTGGACAAAACTATTTACTAATTCTCTCTTTTATAGGTTTCGATAAACTTTCTATGTTGACCAATCTTGAAGTTCTTGATTTGAGTTATAACAAGATCAATAACTCCAAAATTCTAGAATTTATTGGTGGAATTCCATCTTTAAAGTTTCTAAATCTTAGAGATAATAGCTTGGGAAGCTCGGTTGATTTGACAAGTAAGTTAAATTATATGGTCATATCCTAGTTAAAGTAATTTTTTGCAATATTAAATATTCTTTTAATGAGAAAGAGACTTATGAGCTCTAATGCTTCTTTGTATATTGGTGTTTTAATGCAGGACAACAACTTCTTTGATGTAATTGTTTTAATTTGTTTAGCTGAGTGCTTTCGATCGTGTGTGTATATTTTGTTTTTTATTTTCTACTTGTATGAGGCTGCTGTTACTAAAAACTAATAATTTCTCCATTTTTTTTGCTCTCTTGAGGGGAGTTGTAATTGACATTTGTATTTAATTATCTTTTATATTTTTTATTATTTTTTTCATTTCTTATTCTTTGATGTTTGGATAAGATTATTTACTAATTCTATCTTTTTTACAGGTTTTGAAAAATTTTCTATGTTGACTAATCTTGAAGTTCTTGATTTGAGTTTCAATTGGATTAATAACTCCAAAATTCTAGAATTTATTGGTGGAATTTCATCTTTAAAGTCTTTAAATCTTGGAGGTTATAGCTTGAGAAGCTCGGTTGATTTCACAAGTAAGTTTCCTTCTATGATCATATCCTAGTTAAAGCAATTTTTTTTGCAATATTAGAAATCTATTCAGCGAGAAAGATAGTTGTGAGCTCTGATTTAATTATTAAATTAACCAAAAACTAATTACAGTGATAGAATTTGGGAAACCCATTGACTTTAACAATTAAAAATATCATTTTTACTAGAATTATTAAACATGCCATTACCCTCTACAAACACTCTGTTGTGCTCGTACTAATATTATATGACAACTCTTGGCCTATTGATTGTTAGGAAAAATTTAAAATCCCTACAATACAAACGAAAGTACACAAAAATCAGAAAAATAAAAAATTAAAAAATAAATAATATAAAGATTTTGTTGTGGAAAACTACAAGTTATATGTTAATATCTTCAAATTTCTAGGAAAGATAATTCAGTAATTACCATCCCAATATCCTAATATCGTAATCATACCCTTCTACAAATTATTTTGGTTTCTGAATTGTTCTTAAACAAGTACATTAGTTAGAGACAACTACAAGTTGGAGTCCATTGTCAAATGGTGGGCTGACAACTACAAATTAGGAAAAGATATTCCATGCTAGTTAATCTTAAAGTTCTTGATTTGAGTTAGAATGCCCTCAATAACTCTACTATTCTAAAATATATTGCTAGAATTTCTTCTTTGAAAATTCTATGCCTTCAAGAAAATGACATACAAGGATACTTTGGCTAAACTAGTAAATTCACTTAGTATGTGTGACCAATTTTTTTTTAAATTATAACCAAACAATTCCTATACATTTTTTGTCTTTTTCTAGTGTTTTTAAAAAGTTCATCTCATGTAAAAATATACAAGCGTACAGAGAACATACATTCATTCGTAGCATTGAGTTTTGAGATAAAATATAATTTAGTTTTTAAAATAAATATAAATCTTTTGTAATACATATATAATGGGATAAATATTTTGAGTTATGAATATAAAATGTTGAGTAAAATGTATATAAAATAGCTATTTTTTTACTATATAAACATTCCATTGGGCATATATAACTTTTTCTAGGTATCGTTGTGTATGTATGTGTGTGTACTGTGCAAAAGAGAGATATTTTGTTATATTTAATTAATGTATCATGAAAATATATATCTATTTTTTTGTGAAACGAGGCTTTACAAATTATAATTTGTGTGCATAATAATTTTAAATTTATAAATTGTGCCTGTACAAAATTTCTAAATCTACCACTTTCAATGCCATCATTCAAAAATTTAAAAGAATCCATGCACGAATGTGCTCCTAGGGAAGATATATATGTTTATTGGAAATTGACATTGGTCAAAACTATATTTTCATCTTTCCTCTTAGTTGAAGATTTGAAGGTTAATTATTTTTTGTACTTTAATTTTAAAATTGATAATTAATTGAACAAGTTTGAACCAACAATCAAAATTGATGAATTTAAAAGTTTTTTATTTATCTCATAATATAATAACCAACATCACATGATCTTCTTTAAAATGATTTTCTTAGTTGAAAATATTGAATTTATCTTGGAACTATATGAGTGAAAGCATTTCTACTGAAGGTATGTAACACTTTCTATTAAAATTTAACAATAAAATCATTATCATATATCATGTAGCTAAAATAATGTTAATGCAATTACATTCTCCAATGTGCTGTGCTCCAGATCTAATGTATACTATTCCCAATTTCATTATTAATGAGCTTGTAAAAAAAATACTTTTCAATTCATTTAATTTTCTACTTATATAAGGCTGTTGTTACTGATAATTAATAACTTCAATACTTTTTTGCTCTTTTGAGGGGAGTTGTAGTTAATATTTATATTCAATATTTTTTGTATTTTTCATTATTCGTTTTCATTTCTTACTCCTTGAAGTTGGGACAAAATTAGTTACTAATTCTATCTCTTTTACAGGTTTCGAAAAACTTTCTATATTGACCAATCTAGAAGTTCTTGATTTGAGTTCAAACCAGATCAATAACTCCAAAATTCTAGAATTTATTAGTGGAATTTCATCTTTAAAGTCTCTAAATCTTGGACATAATAGCTTGGGAAGCTCGATTGATTTGACAAGTAAGTTAAATTATGTGATCATATCTTAGTTAAAGTAATTTTTTGCAATATTAAATATTCTTTCAATGAGAAAGAGAGTTGTGAGCTCTAATGCTTCTTTGTTCTAATGCTTCTTTGTATATTGGTATTTTAATTGTTCTTTGTTTATTCTCCTGCACGAGACTTTTTGACATTAATTATAACTCACAAGTGGGTCGAGTTAAGAATAGAAGTTTCATGATTAATATGTTTATTATCTTTCTTTTATGCTTAATTATTGAGATTTTGATAAGAATAATCACTTAATTTTTTTTTCAGGTTGGAAAATATATTCCATGCTATTCAATCTTAGAATTCTTGATTTGAGTTGGAATGCCTTCAATAACTCTATTATTCTAAAATTTATTGTGGAATTACATCTTTGAAGATTTTATGCCTTGGAGAAAATGATGTACAAGATCCTTTGACTAGACCATAAATTCACTTATATATGCAATTAAGTGTTTGCCAAACCAAATTTTTAAATTACAACCAAGCAATTCCTGTACCTTTTTTTTTTTTTTGTGTTTTTAAAAGTCCAAGCATATAGAAAACATACATTGGTCTGTAGCATTAAGTTTTGAGATAAAATATAATTTAATTTTAAAATAAATGTAAATGTTTGTAATACATATATAATAAGATAAATATTCTGAGTTATGGATATAAAATGTTGACAAGTTAGTTTATTTATAACAAACTGAATTCACTACCCAAGAGGATTTATATAAAATAAGATATCAAAAATTTAAAATTATGTAACGCAGGCAGTAGCTTCTTTGATGTTGCTCTAATTTGTTTAGCTGTCTACTTATATTTTGTCTTTGATTTTTTGCTTGCATGAGGTTGCTGTGTTACTGGAAACTAATAATTTTGATACTCTTTTGCTCTTTTGAGAGGAGTTGCAGTTAACATTTGTATTCAATAATCTTTTGTATTTTTCATTATTTATTTTCATTTCTTACTTCTTAAAGTTGGGACAAAACTATTCACTAATTCTATCTCTTTTACAGGTTTCGAAAAACTTTCTATGTTGATCAATCTTGAAATTCTTGATTTGAGTGATAACATCATCAATAACTCCAAAATTCTAGAATTTATTGGTGGAATTTTATCTTTAAAGTCTCTAAATCTTAGACATAATAGCTTGGGAAGCTCGGTTGATTTGACAAGTAAGTTAAATTATATGATCATATCCTGGTTAAAGTAATTTTTTTCAATATTAAATATTTTTTCAATGAGAAAGAGACTTATGAGCTCTAATGCTTCTATGTTTTAATGCTTCTTTGTATATTGGTATTTTAATTGTTATTTGTTTCTTCTCTTGCACAAGACTTTTCGACGTCAATTATAACTTATAAGTGGGTTGAGTTAAGAATAGAAGCTACATGATTAATATGTTTATTATCTTTCTTTTATGCTTAATTATTGAGATTTTGATAAGAATAATCACTTAATTTTTTTTTTCAGATTGAAAAATATATTCCATGCTATTCAATCTTAGAATTCTTGATTTGAGTTGGAATGCCTTCAATAACTCTATTATTCTAAAATTTATTGCTGGAATTACATCTTTGAAGATTTTATGCCTTGGAGAAAATGATGTACAAGATCCTTTGACTGGACTAGTAAATTCACTTATATATGCAATTAAGTGTTTGCCAAACCAATTTTTTTAAATTATAACCAAGCAATTCCTGTACATTTTTTATTTTTTTCTTGTGCTTTTAAAAAGTCCAAGCATATAGAGAACATACATTGGTCTGTGGCATTAAGTTTTGAGGTAAAATATAATTTAATTTTAAAGTAAATGTAAATGTTTGTAATACATATATAATAAGATAAATATTTTGAGTTATGGATATAAAATGTTGACAAGTTAGTTTATTTATAACAAACTGAATTCACTGCCCAAGAGGATTTACATAAAATAAGATATTGAAAATTTAAAATTGTGTAATGTAGGGCAACAACTTCTTTGATGTTGCTTTAATTTGCTTAGTTGGCTGCTTATATTTTGTCTTGATTTTCTGCTTGTATGAGATTGCTGTTACTGAAACTAATAACTTTTGCTCTTTGGAGGCGAGTTGTAGTTAACGTTTGTATTCAATAATTTTTTGTATTTTTCATTATTCATTTTCATTTTTTACTCCTTGAAGTTTAGATCAAACTATTTACTAATTCTATCTCTTTTACAGGTTTTGAAAAACTTTCTATGTTGACCAATTTTAAAGTTCTTGATTTGGGAGAAAATAACATCAATAACTCCAAAATTGTAGAATTTATTGGTGGAATTTCATCTTTAAAGTCTCTAAATCTTAGAGGCAATAGCTTGAGAAGCTCAGTTGATTTGACAAGTAAGTTAAAATATTTTTTTGCAATATTAAATATTCCTTCAATGAGAAAGAGAGTTATGAGCTCTAATGCTTCTTTGTTTCTTCTCTTGCACGATACTTTTCGATGTTAATTATAATTCACAAGTGGGTTGAGTTAAGAATATAAGTTTCATGATTAATATGTTTATTATCTTTTTTCTATGCTTAATTATTGAGATTTTGAAGTTTCATCTGTAGCCTTGAGTTTTGAGATAAAATATAATTTAATTTTAAAATAAATGTAAATGTTTGTAATACATATATAGTAGGATATAAATATTATGAGTTATAAATATAAAATGTCAAGTAAAATGTATATAAAACAACTATTTTTTCACTATATAACCACTCCGTTGGGCATATAAACCTTTTTCTAGGTATTACTATGCATATATATGTCTGTACTGTACATAGAGAGGTATTTTGTTATATTTTATTAATATATCATGAATATATATATATACACTGTGAAATGAGGCTTTACAAATTATAATTTTTGTGCATAATTAGTTTAAATTTATAAATTGTTCTGAATCTGCCACTTTCAATACCATCATTCAAAAACATAAAAGAATCCATGTACGCACGTGCACCTAGGGAACATATATATGTTTATTTGAAATTGGTATTGTTCAAAACTATATTTTCATCTTTCCTCTTAGTTGAAGATTTTAAGGTTATTTTCATACTTTAATTTCACAATTGATCATTAATTGAACAGGTCGGAACCAGGAATCAAAATTGACGAATCTAGAAGTTCTGGATTTATCTTATAATTTCATAACCAATATCATATGGTCTTCTTTAAAAGGATTTTCTTCATTGAAGATATTGGATTTGTCTCGGAACTACATGAATGAGAGTATTTCTACTCAAGGTATGTAACACTTTCTATCAGAATTTAGCAATAAAATTATTATCATTGTATATCATGTGGCTAAAATAATGAAAATGCAATTACATTCATCAATGTGCTATGCTCCAAACCTAATGTATACTATTCCCAATTTCATTATTTAATGAGCTTGTAATAAAAAATACTTTCCGACTCATATCTTGAGTTAAACTATCCTTTAACAATTGTTTGGCACAATTAGAGGGATAAATACAAATGACCATGCATTTGATATATTAATAAAATAATCAAAAAATTTAATTACTAGAAATTTTGAATAGTGTTTTCCTCATTTTTAGATATTTAGCTAAAACATAAATCTTTCTTATCACGCATTTGTTCAATGTTTTTCTTATTGTATAGACTTAGAAAACGTGAGCCACTTGGAAGAATTGTACTTGGAGGGTGCTAGCCTACCTAATGATTTTCTTTCAAATATTGGTGCCTTGACATCACTTCAAGTTTTGTCATTGACTTGGTCAGGACTTATTGGGACCCTGCCCTCTCATCAAGGTAAAGAAAACAAAAGATAATTTTTTTTTTATTTAACAAATTAGTAATCTAACATAAATAGAGAGAGATGTTTACATGTTCTTGATAAGTGTCTAACTCACTTTTCTTTTTCTCAAGGTTTGTGTGAATTGAAGACTCTTCGAGAGATTGACTTGAGCTCTAATGGACTAGGGGGTCAGTTGCCTTGGTGCTTGGGAAACTTGACATCTCTTAGGTTTCTAGATATCTCTCACAACCAATTTAAGGGGAACATTGCATTGTCTCCTCTTACCAATATCATATCCTTAGAATATCTTAGGCTTTCAAATAACAAATTTCTAGTCCCAATCTCATTCAAGTCATATTACAACCTCTCCAAACTTATGGTCTTGAAATGTGTCAACAACATACTTTTGGAAGAGGAGGACATTCTTGGCTCAACCCCAAGTTTCCAATTGCTTCAAATCCATCTTTCTAGTTCTAAATATGGGAGAAATACTCCAATTTCTCTACCCAAATTTTTCTACTATCAAAATCAACTCAAAATGATTGAGCTCTCTGGATTTGATTTTGGAGGAATATTCCCAAGGTGGTTGTTGGAGAATAATACTGGACTACTAACACTTACCTTGACAAAGAATTCAATTTCTGAACCTTTTCAATTGCCCTCGTCTCCAATGACAGAACTTGTAACATTAGATATCTCCAACAATAATTTCTATGGTGCCATCCCATATAAGATTGGAAGTTCTTTCCCCAAGTTAAAATTGCTAAACATGTCTAGAAATAACTTTGAAGGCGTGATTCCATCTTCATTAGGTGACATGACCTCTCTATATATTCTAGACTTGTCAAATAACCAATTATCCAGTAAAATTCCTGTACACTTGGCAATGGGTTGTAGCTTCTTGGAAGTGTTGAAACTATCAGGCAACACCTTGACAGGCCCTATGCTACCCCCTCAAAATAACTTGCCAAACTTATTGCTGTTGCATTTGGATGATAATAAGTTCACAGAAATCCCACACTCCTTATCCAACAGTAGTGGCTTGAAAATGTTGAATCTTAGTCATAATCATCTTGAAGGTGTGTTTCCTGTTGAGTTTTGTCAATTTGATGGACTACAACTATTGGATCTTTCTGACAACAATTTCACTGGGATAATACCGTCTTGCTTCAATGTGAAAGACCTAAAGCAAATTCAACTGTCTAATAATAGTCTAAATGGACCATTTCCGGAGGTGTTCCATCAATTAATGAACAACATAAAAATGATAGAACTTTCAAATAACCATTTTAATGGCAGCATTCCAAATTGGATCGACAGTCTTTCCTCGTTAAGCATTCTTATCTTGAAAAATAATCACTTTGAAAGTAATATCCCATATCAGATTTGCCACTTGTCTAGATTAACCTTGATTGATCTTTCTTCCAATAAGTTTTCGAGCAACATTCCTAGTTGCTTGAATAATATCCCATTTGATAAAGAAAAGGAATTAGAACCGTTGATTCCTTCAATTGGTCTAATTGTGAAAGCACCCTGGAAGCTTAACGTAAAGGTTTATAGGCGTTATGATTACTTAATGATTGGTACCAGCATATATGACATCTTGCCTACAAATCAAACAGTTTTCTCATCACAAGTGGAGTTCACAACCAAAGGAATGACCTTGCCCTTCACAGGAGAGCCTCTGTTACTTTTTTCAGCAATTGATCTCTCCAACAACAAATTAGTTGGCCACATACCACCTGAAATTGGAAACCTTAGCAAAATCAAAGCACTGAACCTCTCCCACAACAACTTGATTGGAGGAATCCCAACAACATTTTCCAAGTTACAGAATATAGAGAGCTTGGATCTTTCTCACAACAACTTGAATGGGAATATCCCTTCTCAGCTTACTGATCTATACTCATTGGGGACGTTCAATGTGTCTTACAACAACTTCAGTGGAAGGATACCTCAGGCAACAAACCAATTTGGAACTTTTGACTCAAGTAGCTATATTGAGAATCCATTTCTTTGTGAAAAACCATTACCAAATAATTGCACAGATTCACCTCCATCAGTTCCATCAGCTCCATCAGCTAATAATAATGCAAGTGTGGTATCCAACTTTATCGATGTTGACACATTTTATATGAGCTTTGCAGGGTCTTACATAGCTATTTTACTAGCTATTGCGGGAATTTTGTATATAAATCCACATTGGAGACGAGCATGGTTCCATGTTGTTGAGGTTTTCATCACCTCCATCTGCGACTTTGTTGTGGATAATATGTGGAGAATCAAAGTTGGTTTCCTTCGTAGATATTGATAATCACCCCAGTGAAGTAATAGTGTTGTTGTATGTATATCTTACTAAACTTCTTTCTTAAGTAGTTTGTTGTTATGATAATGTTATCAATGCACTTGTTGTTAGTATGAAATAGGCCCTCATAAATTATCAAAATTAAAGAAGTCTTGGTTTGTTGTTGCCATACTATTACACGTTTAGGATATACAGGGTGATTGCTGATGACAAAGAACAATATTGGAGCCAAAATTTGGAGCTTCAAAATCAAAGAATTCCCAGATTTTCTTATAGTGCCTGCTCTTGTCCTGCTTGATTTCCATTCATATTCGAATTTAATCTACACATACTTTTAAAAAAAAAAAATTACTTCTTTTTATAATAAATATTATTTTGTCAAAATTTTTATGAAGAAAATATGATAAAAATGATGAAGTAATTAGAGTTTTTATTAGAATATCAAATGCTTGATGGGTTGATATTCATTTTGCACCCAGTACTTGTACAGCCTTCAATTTCATTAACCAAAATATCAAAGTTGTAAATAAAAATTGATAAAAAATTATATAATCCTTGGTTGTTGAGAGCAACTTTCAAATTACTTCAAATACCAATACTATATGCCTTAAGTGGATGAAGTCAACACAAGGGTAGGGTATATAAAATTTTAATCCATCTTAAGATATTTTTACAGCTTGAATTTGTCACTAATCATCAGATAATTAATAATTATAAAATTATCATAACCATCTTAATTTATTGATTTTTTCTCTGATCAACAAGTCTTAATTTAGTTGTGGATTTAACCACATTCCAACCACCTAAATATAGTAAAAACTCTTCACAACGTACACATTCTATGATTCTAAGCTCCTCTCCTCTTAAACGCCACGAAGCCAACACTGCATCAAAATATCCTTTACCCACTTGTTCTCTTAATTATCTTGAAACCAAACCAACAACATATCAGCAAGCATGTCCTTATAAGGAATGGCAGCATGCCGTGCGTGATGAAATTCATGACTTGCATGTCAATCAAACATGGTCCCTTGTCCCTCTGCCAACTAAATGCAATCTTGCTGGAAATAAATGGGTATATCGTCTTCTTGCTAAAGGTTACAGTCAAAAGGCTAGGATGGACTTTTACAAAACTTTCAGTCCTGTTATTAAAAGTACAACAATTCGCTCTATACTTGTCTTGCCTGTGCATTATCAGTGGAGGCTTAAGTAAATTAAAACATTCTTTATATGGCCTTAAGTAAGCACCAAACCAGAAAAGGGATGTAGAAAGGTAATATAAACTAGACATCCGAAAAAAAAGATCTAAGGGATGTAACAAATCATAACTATTTGTTATACATCATATTTTCATCTACCAATAACAAAAAAAGGAAAAAAAGAACTTGAAAAACTAGAGGATGTGTTTTTAGACGATGTATTTGTTATACATCATAGTTATTGTACGTATCTCTTTCTGAGGCAATAATTCTTCTGGAACTTAGCATTAAAGTAACCCTTGCAACCAAATGAAACTGTGTGATCATCTGCGCACAATCTAATAGTCTTCTCATACAAAAACAACAATAATGACGGGAGGCTACCAAACAATCCACATATTGACAAAGTTAGATTGGGTCTTTTTTTCTTTCCATTGTTTGTCTCTAAGATCTTTACTTTTGTATATAAAAAATTCATCTAAGGGGATGTTTGGTACGGGAGAAATTTTTAAATTCTTGGGATTCATGATCTTGAGAATGCTCTTGAAAATCTTTAATTCCCAAAATTTATGCAATTCTATGTTTGGATAGACTTAAACATTCTCAAGAATGTTGAGTATTCTTTTCTGAGAATCTTACATTCCTATGTTTGGTTTAAATGTAACATTCTTGGGAATTCATGTTCTTTTTTCAAAATTACCCTTATTTAATTTTTTATGTAAAAATGTTAAATTTCTTCTACTATATAAAATATTGGAACCCACAATATCTTTAGAAAATAAAAGAATATTATTTTTTTACACATTATGTGTATATATGCATGTGTATATATAATATATATATGTTTGTATGAATATCTACTTTAATATATATATTATTTTATAATAAATAATATAAATATATTATAATATATTTTTATATTTAATATAAATATATTACATATATATAATATGTTTGTATGGGGTTATAAAATGGTAAGGGGTGTTTTAGCCTTTTTATTTGTTAAAAACATTCCAAGTCCATGGAAAACTTGGATTCCCAACCCTCCCATGAAAATCTTTTTGTGGGAAAGTTGCTTAAAAATCATTCCCGATAATCATATTTCTCAAGATTCTTTTTATAAAAAAGTTGTACCAAACATAGGAATACAGATTCACAACCTAACATTCCCCAGAAATCTTAAAATTTCTCCCGTACCAAACGCCCCCTAATAGTAAAATACAATTCTCACATAAAAACCCCCCAATTGAAGAGGAGAGAAGACAGATCAAAAAATACAACTTCTACACAAAGACCCAATCGAATACATCAAGAAGAAGATAAATTAAGGAGACAAGATAAAAGAAGACAAAACTTATCGACGATACTAACAAAAAGAGAGGCCAATACTGAGAAGAGATAAACACGACAAAGATGAGAAGAATTTGCAAAGGCTTTCTATGGAGAAGATGAAGACGAGAAATCGAAAATTACTTTTGCATAGGTTTGAACATGAGAGGCTGCTAGAGAATGCATAGTACCATATTTATCAGTGAAAAACCAGAAAAATTTTATAAAGAGAGAGATCGATCATTGGAAAGACCTATATGTAGGGGGGTGCAAAAGTTCGGTTAAACCGAACTAATTGAACCGAACCGACCAAATTAGTCAGTTCGGTTCGATTTTTTTAATGAAATAATTTAATTCGGTTATTTCGGTTCGGTTTGTTTTATAAAACGGTTCGGTTCGGTTAATAATATTTCTAATTTTTGGTTATTCGGTTAACTGAATTAACCGGTTCAGCCCCCCTAACTGAGATAACCGGTTCAACCCCCCCCAAAAGACGGATCCACCCGACCTGCTCCCCGCCCCCTTCTCAGTTCTCTCTCTCTCCCCCTACTCGAGAGCTACGAACCGAGAGCTGCGACTTCTGCCTCCTCTTCTCTCTCTCTCTCTCTCCCCACCCTCCCACTCGCAGGCGAGACTGCGAGATCGATTCCGGCGGCCCCAAAACACGGAACCCACACCCGACCGAATCAAACCCTAACCCTCACCCCACCATCTCTCGCCTTTGTTCCTTCTTTTCATTGTGCTTGGACGATCGACGAGGGCTATTACAAGATCTAGGCTATGGCGGCGGCTGCCGAAGTGGAGGAGGGGCAATCGGCGACGACGTGGGCGTCGAAGCTCATCGACCAGACCGATGCCTTTCCCTTCGCCGATCGTCGTCCCCTTCGTCTCCTTGTTTCTTCCTTCCCTTGTGCTTGGACGATCGACCCCATACGACCATACCAACGATGATCGGCCATCAGACAGGTTAGTATTGATGTTAGGTTAGGGTTTTAATTTTTCAATTTTTTTGACTTTCAGTGATGATCGGCCGTCCCCTTCATTTCCTTGTTATGGATTAGTTTCTTGATATTTCAGTGACATTAGTTAGTTTCAGTGAGATATTTCTTGATATTTCTACCTTTCATTTGTATTTCCTTCTTTTGCAAAAATTAATTTGTTTTCTCTCAATTTCTAAATGGTTTTGTTGCTTTTGCATATGCTGTTCTTGTATTTCATTTCTACAAATTGGTAGAATTGTTTGTTTTTATACTGATTTTACATATTCGGTTATCGGTTCGGTTAATTCAGTTTAATTTTCAGTTTGTTCAGTTTCGGTTAGTTCGGTTAGTAGGGTTGGTCGGGTCGGTTCGGTTATCATATGTTAGTCGGTTCGGTTCGGTTCGTATTTTTTGGTCGGTTCGGTTCGGTTATAACCGATTGCACACCCCTACCTATATGTATAGATATTGGATCAGTCTTGTTAAGCATATATGTAAAAAGTCTTCAATTTATCTTTTAACTCAACAAATCATTGAACATTATTTTCTTTATTCTGAGTTTTGACTACTAAATTTTAAAATTTATGATTATTGATCTAATATTGTTTCTATCTAAAAATATTGTTTACAAGTATAACTTGTTAAAGAATTATTTTTCTAGTTTATAATTAAATAAGATTAAGAAACTATCACTTAATTATTTATATAATCCTTATAGTTAGTATTAAAATTATAATTAGTTAAATTATTTTATCATAAAAAATTTAATTTGATATAATAAAAAAATTACCAATATAAAAAATTAAAAATAAAATTTATTAATTTTACCTCGTAAAAATAAACTTGTAGTAAAATTAAAATTTAAAATTAAAACTAGTGAAAATAAACTTGTAGTAAACTTGTTGATTCAATACATCTAAACTATGTGTGCAAATTAAAACGTTCTTTATGTAGCTTTAAGTAAGCATAAAAGATGCATTAACGGGCCATAGAAGACCCAACGACAGAGTCATCAGAACAACTTCAAGAAAATTAGGATAACAGAAAAATTAATCATTTTTAAGTTCGTCAAAACGTCCACTGACCTCTCTTCATAACTCTGTCTTTGTCAATTGAAAGTACAAAGCGAATACCACAAGATTGCCATTTATGATCATCAGTAACATTCTATAATAGTCTATTTGGCTAATTCAAAACTCAACTAATCTTTTCTTTAACATATATAAGCGTATCTCTTATAGTTGAGAATAGATAACATCGTATAATTGTATTTTTTATTTTTGACATGCACCCAAGTAACCATAACTTACAGTATTTCAGTGATTAAATTTTGGCTGCATCAAGAGCCACCAGGCCTTTTTGGAAGCATTCATAATTAAAATTAGCATAATTCTTGACTGATTTGTATAATCTTGGTCTTTTCTCATCCACCAAACTTTCAACACGTCCAATCTCATTTTCTTGCTCTGACTCATTGAAAATAACAACTGTTATCTTCCAGCTTTCAGGGTTTGTCACCACCCTGTGCATTGGGCTCTTGAATATTCCATTACTCATTATCTGCATACATTCAAAAAACAATTTTAATAGTAAAAATGCATTCTTAACCAACAAATGCAACATCTTGTTTTGTTCAAATTGAAAGAGATCTTAATGATCCCTAAACATGGGTTATTGAAATGCATTTCCCCTTTCTTGTCAGTGGCATATTATACCACCATAGTTTTTACCCAAAAATATTATTGTTGGTAAATATTAGACTCATAGGATCAAATAACATACTCAAGGCATGCCCTGTAGACTATCCATATGGAATTTGGTCGTGACAAACTCCCATTTTCATAATTCATGGTGTCCTTTTAGTAGACTAGGTTAGCTCTGATATTACTTATAATACCTTGTTTAATATCTAAGTGTGTGTTGAAGGCAAATTATGGATTCATGGAAAATAATGTCCTAAGATTTTTAGAATAGATTACTAATGTGGAATTGAGTAGTAGCAATCTCTTTCATTTAAATTCCACCAACATCCATGTTAGGCTATAAATCTATATCTCAATGCAACCCAAATCAGTTTTAAACACAATTTCATGGCTCACACTTGGTAGCAATCCTGGGGAACTCTATACCACTTATAACATGATGAATACTCACCCAAAAGAACTAAGCTATAGTTAACTATTTGGGGTTCATGGATCAATTCATATAACTAACACCTCTCCTCTAGACTACCCATAAGGGATTGGCTCATAACAATTTCACATTCTGATTGATAATTCTGCAGAACAGAGAAAAGCACTTGGAAACACAAAAATCTTCACCAAACAGAGGGCAAGAGAGTACCTACATTTGATCACCAAGGTTGATGAAAAGGGCATAAGGAATTATGGGGACAGTGAGCCATTTATCATCTTTCAGAACTCGTAGGCCTTGAACTTGCCTGTCTTGCAACAGAATGGTCATCCCTGATATGTCCGAATGAGCTTTAAGCCCAAATACTTGGTCCGGTGTTAGACATGGTGGGTAGAGGATAAACCTTCCTTGCATGATTGCTCTTTCCCCAAACTGCTTTGAAAAGCTATCCACCTCCAATTTCAGTGACCTTGCCATGGCTTTGAATATAATACCCATTACAGACTTGATATTTGCTGCGAATTCCACAATTTTCTCTCTGCAAAATAGTAAAACCCGCTAAATTTGTACTTTCATGGAGAAACTACAAAGACTCCCACAACACAGTTGTTCTAGGCACAAAAATTTGAAATTATCCATCACTTCACTACTTTAGATGACTGATTATACATACATCTGATCTAGGACTTGGATCGCACACATCAGACGAAAGAGAAACTAACACAACTCCGTATAACCGGCCCACGCTTCTAAGACTGTTATGTAGCTGTCAAAAACACATTCTTGACCTTCATACGAAAGAGACATCAAATGCAATTAAAGATAGAAGTACCTAAAATCTTCTGGTTTTTCCGGCCAAAGCTTTGGTTTCCTCTGATCTTCCGAATAGATCCCGAGGGATAACCGGTCACACCAGTCGAGAACTTGCTTCTCCGAGACGACTTTGTCCTGTCCATAGCCTTTAGACTCACCAGCGGCCCGAGAGTACTTGCTCTTCTCTTCCCCTGGCAGTTTGAAGAATTCTCGGATGACTTCCCTCACCTCGTCCAGAAATTGTGAAGGCATGCCGTGGCCCGCCGCCTGTGATTTAAAGCAATTGTAAACCCTAGCTAATGAGAAAAAAAGGAAAAGAAGTACCGAAGACCAGATGAAGAAAGCAATTAATCAATCATCCGAACCTAGAAGCAGCCCCAAGAGCTCAGAGCCGACCTCAGCTTTTCCAACTCACCTTCTTCTTCCCCTCCAGATGAGAAGAGACTGAGATCAATCACAGGAATTGGGGCCAAAGGCGGGGAAGTGTCCAATTGGCCAAACTTGTTGTCTCTAACAATGTATTCCCTGGGCGATTCAACCCCGGTTGCGGACATCTCTTGAACACTCTTCGGAGGGGCAGGCTTCGTCGCCGAATTGTCGCTGGGAACTCCATTGCCGTCCATCCTGCTGCTTGTCACTTGAAAGAAGGCGATGCACAATTTTGTTTTTTCAATCTGTTTTAGCTGCTTTGCAGCTTTGGCCTTAAGTAGCATCGAATTTCTTAGAAGAAATCGATCTGGAGCGTTGAATTGGGCAATGATTCTTGATATGTGTGAACATTTTCCTTTTCCTTGTAGAACTTATTGCTTGTCGTTGGGGTTAATGGCACGAGTTTAAGGGCGTGGTGTCGATGAGTTGCCATTACAGTAGTCAATATGCTATCGTCTTGGTCGGGAGCTGCCGTAGGTAATGCCAACATATACCAAAATTAAATATGTTTTATATCTTTTATATCGTCTTGGTCGGGATCTGGACCATTCGTTCGATCGGATGGTGGGAAAGTGAGGAGATGAAATGAAGAGTGGAATTTGAAAGAATTGAGAGCGGAAAGGAACTTACAGAGAGGGATTGAGTAGAGTTGCTTCAGCTGTGAAGGGGCTGTGATGAAGGCGGCCATATCTGGCCATTTGGAGTAAGCTTTCTCTCTTGTTGGAGAATATGAAAGATGAACGTGTGGCAAGAAACGTTTACAAAAATGATCCACATATTTTACTATGATTCACAAATGAATCTTATTATTCTATAGATCCATCAAATTTTTGAGGGTTAAGAAATAAATTTAAATAAAAAATACCTAATTCATAACTGGAGAGAGAACTTGATTAATGAGTGCGAATAATTCGAGTCATTTGTTCCCATTTGTTATCTTTACAAGCTTTTAAGTAACATAGTTCCCACACATGTCATCATCGTCTTAGATGAATAGTTCATTATATTCTACAAACCCAACACGTTTTCTTTCTAGTTCTGGCAATCAAATTTGTTTTGCAATCCAGCAATCAAATGGATTGCCAGAAATAGAAAGAAATCAAGTTGGTGTTATCGGAGATAATGAACTATTTACCTAAATCGAAGATGGACATGTGTGGTAACTATGTTATTTAGAATATTTTAAAGGTACCAAATGATGAACAAATGACTCAAATTATTTACACGCTGACCAAATTTTCAATTGAATGAACTAGGTATTATCTACATTTAAATTCATTTTGTAACCTAGAAAAATCTAATGGATTAGTGGAAGAAAATTCATTTGTGAATGATAGTAAAATTAGTAGATCGACATACATGAGGTATGTTGGAAAACAAATTTGATTTTTGAAAACAAGAAGAAATCAAGTGGTGCTATTTGAGATAATGAATTATTCATCTGAATGCATGATCGATATTTGTGGGAATTATATGATCAGGAAGAAAATGGCAAGAAACCCATAGTCCCATCACCATAGCCATGGTTGCTAAAGGAAGAGAAAAAACAAGAAGAAATCAAGTTGGTGTTGTTAGAGATAATAAACTATTTACAAGATCTGATGATCGATGTGCGGAAATTATGGTCAGACAGTAAAATGAAGGAAACCCACCATCCCAACGCCACCACCATGGCTGCTAAAGAAAAAGAAAGAGAGATCAAGAAGAAATTGAGTTAATGCTACTAGAGATAGTGAATTATTTACAAACCCACCATCCCAACGCCACCACCATGGCTGCCAAAGAAAAAGAAAGAGAGATCAAGAAGAAATCGAGTTAATGCTACTAGAGATAATGAATTATTTACATGATCAAATTATTGATATATGTGAAAATTATGATTGGGGAGAAAAAGAAAAGAAATTCACCGTCACATCGCTACTGCCATGGCCGCCAAAGAAGAAGAGAAAACAAGAAGGAATTGAGTTGGTGCTATTAGATATCATGAACTATTTACCAGATCTAATGATTAATATTTGTGGAAATTATGATCGAGGAGGAAAAATAAAGAAATCTATCGTCTTGTCGCCACCGCCATGGCTGCCAAAAAAGAAGAGAGAACAAGATGAAATCAAGTTGCTACTATTAGAGATAATTAACTATTTATCTAATTTGATGATCGATATATGTGAGAATTACAATTTGAGAGAAAAAAGAAAAAAAATCAACCATCTGGTCACTACCGCAATGGCTGTCAAAGAAGAAGATAAAACAAGAAGAAATCGAGTTAGATCTATTAGACATAATGAATTATTTACCTGATCTGATGAGCGATGTGTGTGGGAACTATGATCGGGAAGAAAACGGAAGGAAACCCATAGTTTTGTCATCACCGTCATAGAAAGAGAGAAAACAAGAAGAAGTCGAGTTGGTGCTATTAAAGATCGTGAACTAGTTATGAGATCTAATGATCGATATTCATAAAGATCATGATTTGGGACAAAAATGGGCTTTGAGATCATGATTTGGGAAGAAGAGGAAGGAAACCCACCGCCTTGGTGATAAAGAAAGAGAGACGTTTCGTGAGGAAAGAAAGAAAATGAGAAAGAGGTATAAAATTGAAGAGTACCGCTTATCTTTTAAACTAACCTTAAGGGTACCCGAGCGTTACTTATTGACACGGTTCAAACCTTGGATCAAGTAAAAGTTTTTTTTCCACTCCAACCCTTGTTAAACTACCCATTAGGGTTAATATAAAAATAATTTTATTATAAAATCAATTTTATGAAAAAATAATAATTTAATATTTACTCTGATCATCTCAAAAAAGCTTTGAAATACATAAATTAAAATTAAGTACGTAAATTTTATATAATTGGTTTAATCAAGTACATAAATTTTGGTTTGTTACACCCCATTATTTAAATAATTGGTTTTTTACGTTCCAAGCTCATTAAGTACATAAATTTTAGTTTAATTAGATTTAAATCACCTTATGAAAAAAGTTATAAATTAAAATTATAAAAATAGTCTCTTCACAACATAACATAAGAGTAAATGCTACAAAACAATCCTCTTGTAACTCTCATAAAACAAAGGGTTTTATACATTAAAACATGCCATACGTTCACATGGTAAAGTAGATTCATTTTGATGAAAAGAACTGAAGGCATCCTCCATCAACCATCTAAATCGGATGGATTGAGGTGTAAATTGCCAATTACAATGGTTTAAAACCCGAAGAGTAAATGGAGCCAAGTGTTTGATATAATCATCGAGCTTAACCACTTGAGCTTCTCAAGCAACTAACCATTAGGAGGATTGATCTATTATATCACTATGAGTTATGGTCCTTTTTGAAGCTTGCATATTTACTTTTTCTTTTTTATTTTGCAACTTGCTTAATTATATTATCAATCTCATCTTAATTATATTAATTGCATAAAATGGAAAAATAGGGGTTCATATCTTATTATTATATGTGTTAAGCTCAAAGGTAAAATGATATGATTTTGATGATAATAAAAATTATTTTATTAAAATAAAAATAAAGAATTTCAATCATCTTAATGTGAAGAAGAAATGAAAATCATGGCTGAATAACTTAAGTCAACTGATATTTAACTTTAAATCAACTAAAGTAAGGTAGTAAGTAGGTATTTGATCTTGCATTAAGTCGATTGAAGTTAACCAAAATTTTGGTCTATGATCTTAAGTTGACTAAGATTCAACATAAGTTGTGCAGCGCAATTACTGTTGACTACATCAATTGTCGTTTCCGATCATCGCCACTATTCCCACACATTTTTCGATTATCGCGATCGATTGTTGGTCTTTTCTTATCAACGACACTTCTTGCATCATCTTCTCCGATAATAGTCTTCCCAATCGGTGGTCTCTTTGATCATCCGTCTTTTTTTTCAGTCGCAACAATTGATCGTTTGTTTGACTAATTCATCTTCCTCGACCAATGGCTCCTTCGCCTTTTTGTCTTCCACCACTGTCGACGATGGCCTCTACACCTTTTGCCACCATCGACGCCTTTTTACCATCAATGCTGTCTGCCATAGCCACTGACTAGTTCATTTTTGTTGTTTTTTTTTATTATTTATGTGTATATATAAGTCCCACATATATTATTATTTTATAACAGATGACATGCCAAGTCAACTTGAATACACTCTTTCTAAATCGAATTTACATTATACCTAATTGAGTCAATTTGAACATAATTGCCAAGATTAAAAAAAAATTGAATCAAATTACAAATTCGTAAAAAAAATTAGATTATTTTCATAATTTACCCTATTTCTAACGAATTTTTTCAATATTTTATTGTCATCATCTCGTAAAAGACTCAATTTTTATCACTCCTCTCTGCTCGTTGCTTCTTCATCTCTTCTCTCGCACGGAAACTGCCGAAACCAAACACAAACACGGCCGCAATTGATCACTGACAGTTTTCTCGTTTCTCTTCTTCAACTCAACAATTGCGCAAACTAGTGCAAGAATAGAATGGCCAAATTCACATTCCGAGCTGATCTCAACTTCTACTGTCTTTCACAGGACCCGCCTTCTAAAAGCTCAAATTTCAACACTTTGCTCAAACGCCGTTGCTTACCCGCGTTCCCTTCGAGTTCACGTCTGAAATTCGTGGTTTCTAGCAGCATCAAACAGAAGGAGAATGTTGCAGAAAGGGATCGAGATGCCAGGCCAGTTGTTCCCCGGCTGCGGGTCGGTGGATTGGAGAAATCCGAGGGTCGACTGGGAATTGGAACTACGTCTGGTGGAGTGGGTTCTAATTGGACTTGGCCCCCATGGAAGAATCTTCCTGAAAGATAACACCCATTGGCACTGTTGGAATGTGATACCCAACGAGTTCAAGGTGATGATGGTAAGATCGAGCAAGTATAAAACTATTATAGGTTTAGGCCCGAGATTGATAGATTTAAAGGTTCAAACCCACTTATAGGAAACCCGATAAGAAAATGGCTCAAGTAAATTTATCTGATTTTTTTAGAAAAGCGAGCTTGGCTCAATTGCTCAAAATAAGAACCAAACCCAACCCATTTTACTTGCTGCCCTATCTGAAGCCCATTAGACAACCCATTATTCTCCTTACACATGTCTAACCCATTAGAAAGCCCATCTCTCATCTCTGTAAGTCCATTACTCATTTGATTCAGTTGTTTTGATGCTGCTGGAGACTTGGTCGTTGCATTACTCTTTTGAAACTTGGTTGGGACTGGTATGCATCTCTCCCTCAAGTCAAAACAGCCTGCCATACAGTATGTATATACAGTACATATATTACTTCCAGATCCTTGATACAATTAATTGTATTAAATAATGATATCTTTATACAATTTTTATGAAAATGGTTTCATATTAACAGTTTAGAAAATTATTGGGTTATTTTAGTTAGCATTCTCCTCCCCCTTAATTAGGCTTATTAATTTCTTCCCATAAATTAGGCTTATTTGGTATGGAAGCAATTGCTACTTAAAAAAATACAAAAAAAAAAAAAAAAGAATTCTATCAATATAGATGTTCGAGTTAGCCTAATTCTAATATATATCTAACAGTGAAATTGGGAACATATAAAAGAGAAATTAGGAATATTAATTAGTCATATTTGACACTCCCTATTAGCACATTAGTATAAAAATCTTTGGCCGGCAAGCATGGTATCACTATTAGTATATTAGTAATTTGTTAAGGATGGTTTAGATGTATCACTTAATTTCATGAATTTAAAAATCAATCAATTTTAAATTAGTGTATATTCTTAAGTTTTAAATTAGTTTCATGAGCAATAGTATTAAAATTGATCTAAGGACTTTTCTTCTGAGCACAAGCGAGAAATTGGCCCATCCTAAGTTAAAATTATGTGGAGGTAAAGATTTTTTGTATTGTCATAATGTTAAAACTTAATAAGAGTTTATCAGTTGCATTTAATTCCATCCATCCATCAATTTTATGTGTCAAAGATTTTAAATATATTATTCGTATATATGATGCAATTTTTTCTTTATATCAACTCAAAGGAAATATCTCCACTCCCAACAAGAGTAGCCCCTTCTCCATCCTACTTCATTCTTCTTTTCTTGATGCATCTTCTCAGACATTTAATTCAAAGCCCCATTTCCTAATTGACAAGATGGTCCATGAATAACATCAAATTAAGAGAGGAAAAAGAGAAAAGAAATTTAGGTATAATGACTAGTATTTAGGTATAATCAAATGATTAATTCAAACATAAACACCCACTTAAATGCACGTCTTTATTTTGGACCAAATTAAATAGGTGTAAAATTGTATGTGAATAGCAATAACAATCATTGGGTCACAACAATGAAAAATACTATAATATTCCGTGTTAGTTTTGATAAATGGATGGTGTTATTTTGGACCTATGAATTTGGATACTCATACTTTGATTTGTATCTTATCTCTCCCAAATGATAGATTATTATCATAAGTCTACTAGACATTATTAGATTAGCTATTACATATTAATCAATAACTAAATTAGTTTGTATTGGGACCCATGATGAGTTTATCTGCTTGCATGTACTCTAACGTATGAATTAAGTTGTAAAGATTTCTATATTTCCAAGTCTTCACCACCATTTCCAAGTCTTTTCCTACAAGACCAAGTCAATTTGTCTCCACTTGTCTAGTTTATATTAGGATCCATGATGAGTTTATCCCCTTGCATGTACTCCAACGTATGAATTAAGTTGTAAAGACTGCTATATTTTCGAGTCTTCACCATCATTTCCAAGTCTTCTCTTACAAGTCAAAGTCAATTTGTCTCCACTTGTCTTTCTATAATTAGATCAAGGGAAAAGACCACTTCATAATGCTTTAGAGTAGAGATATATAAATAGAGGTAGCGTGATTCTTAAAACAAGGAAAAAAAAGAGAACAAAAGCAAGCAAAGAGATATATATCTTGGTGAAAAATATGATAAGTACTACACCTCATTCTTTTTGGGTGTGGATGATGACAATGGTAATGTCAGTGTTGATGAATGAAATGTGTTGTCATGGGTGTTGGGAGCAAGAGAGGATAGCTCTGCTGCATCTCAAAGCTTCCATCAACTACCCCAATGGCAACTCTTTGCCTTCTTGGGTGGAGAATAAATCATCCAATTGTTGTCAATGGGAAATGGCTGAATGTAGCAACACTTCAAGCCGAGTCATTCAACTCTCTCTTAATCGAACAAGAGATTGGGAATCTAGAAAAGATTGGTATTTCAATGCTTCTTTGTTTCTTCCCTTTAAAGAGATCAAGACTCTGGAATTAAGTGAAAATGCATTAGTTGATTGGGCTGAGAATGAAGGTTTGTGGATTCACAAGTCTCTCTAAAATGTATCTCATGATTTTTTCTTTTTAATTTTTCTATCTTGAATTTTAGAAGAAAGTATTTATTAATTTTACTTCTTTTATAAGTTTTGGAAGACTTTTTGAATTGATAAATCTTGAAGTTCTTGATTTGAGTTTGAGCAATTCCAATAATACTATTATTCTATAATTTGTTAGGGATTTGAGAATATTTGTGGTTTTTTTATTTTTATTAGTATGGTTGTTATAAGAGATGGTGTATAAAGATCTAATTTGATATGTATAAATTGATTTGAAGTATTAGAAAAGTTTAGTTTTACTTGCCACCATTAATTAAGGCATTAACTTTCAGTTAACTGAAGAACTTTAAGATGTCAAAAAAGCTTAGGTGGATTATTAAATGGATGTTTTATATAGAACTTTGGTTGAATCCAATCTTATTAGGTATAAATGTGATTAAGTTGACAAATTAGTTTATAAAGGACTGAATCAACTAAAAAGGGAGCTGGTGATGCATGCTTTCTGCCCAAGAGGACCTACATAAAATAAGATATCGAAAATTCAAAATTGTATAACGCAAGACAACAACTTCTTTGATGTTGCTTGAATTTGTTCAGCTGACTGCTTATATTTTGTCTTTGATTTTCTGTTTGTATGAGACTCCTCTTGTTAAAAACTAATAACTTCGGTATTCTTTTACTTTTTTGAGAGGAGTTGTAATTAACATTTATATTCAATAATCTTTTTTATTTTTCATATTTTTTCGATTCTTATTTTTTGAAGTTTACACAATATTATTTGCTAATTCTATCTTTTTTTACAGGTTTTGAGAAACTTTATACGTTGACTAATCTTGAAGTTCTTGATTTAAGTTCAAATTGGATCAATAATTCTAAAATTCTAGAATTTATTGGTGAAATTCCATCTTTAAAGTCTCTAAATCTTGGACATAATAGCTTGAAAAGCTGGGTTGATTTGACAAGTAAGTTAAATTATATGATCATATCCTAGTTAAAGTAATTTTTTTACAATATTAAATATTCCTTAAATGAGAAAGAGAGTTATGAGCTCTAATGCTTCTTCGTATATTGGTATTTTAATACTTCTATGTTCAAATTGCATGTTAGTTAAACAACAAAAAAAAGGTTATCATTTTTGTTAAAAGAGTACTACTAGTCATCCATTATGGGCCTGTATGTTCAAAAGAGCAAGACGAAAATGCAGAAACTTTAGAAAAGGCCGATAGAGTCATATATATAATGATTCAAGTTCGCCCATTGCTTAGCTAGCTTTCTCTCATATTGTATTCAAATTTATGAACACTGTTTGAAAAAAATTGCTGCCAAAATTACGTGAAATGTTCCCTTCATATATCCGTTCTCATAATTAAAATTCATCTCTAAATCTTGGGTCCAACGACTTGGGTTGGATGACTGATTTCAATGGTATATAAGCTCACTTTACAATCACATGCCAAGCCTATTGGATATATTGATATAAATTGAAAGAACTTCTATTTTTTGTTAATTAGTCTAAAATTGTAAATAATAAAAATAACAAAAATATAAAATCAAAAAATTTAGAAATAATAAATGAAGAAATTTATTAACCTTATTAGACAGGTTTAGTTTTACTTGTTACCATTAATTGAATCATTAATTTTCAATTAACGACTTAAGGTGACAAAAAAACAAATTAAATGAATGAGCTAATATATATATATATATATATATATATGTTAAAATTTTAGGTGAGGGATTAAAAACCACATATCTTAATAATCCAAAACCCCCCTTATATATTAAGCCCCTAAAATTGGCTATCTATTCTCCTTCCCCATCACATGCTTTGTAACAAGCGTGAAATTCACGCGCTTTAATGGAAACTAATGCCAAGAACTTAAGCTGACCAAAAAAAAAATGATTGAGGGCGAAAATATGTCAAAATTTTAGTTGAATGATCAAAAGTCACATTTTTTAAGCCTTTCTTCATAAGTTGTTGAATATTAATACTTCTTAGGTGAACTAAAAATTTTATATAGACTCTACTTAAAGTTTAGACTGATGGAATCAAAAGTCCCCTTGTTAACTCCTTTTACCCATATGCTGAAAAAATAAATAATAAGAGAAATAAACAAATTTGATTATATTGGTGTTTTTTAATAGAAAACTGAAGTGGATTATTAAATGGATGTTTTATACCTTTGATTCAATCCATTAAGTTGACAAATTAGCTTATAACGGATTGAATTAACAAAAAAATGAGCTTGTAATGCACGCTACTGTACACACAAGCACTGCCCAAGAGAATTTACATAAAATAGGATATTGAACATTTAAAATTGTGTAAAGCAAGACAACAACTTCTTTGATGTAATTGCTTTAATTTGTTTAGCTGAGTGCTTTCGATCGCATGTATATATTTTGTTTATGATTTTCTACTTGTATGAGGTTATTGTTACTGAAAATTAATAACTACCCTACTCTTTTGCTTTCTTGAGGGGAGTTGTAATTGACATTTGTATTTAATTATCTTTTGTATTTTTTATTATTATTTTTATTTCTTATTCTTTGATATCTAGTCAAGATTATTTACTAATTCTATCTCTTTTACAGGTTTCGAAAAGTTTTCTACGTTGACCAATCTTGAAGTTCTTGATTTGAGTTTCAATTGGATTGATAATTCCAAAATTCTAGAATTTATTTGTAGAATTTCTTCTTTAAAGTCTCTAGATCTTGGAGGTTGCTTAAGCTTGGTTAATTTCACAAGTAAGTTTTCTTTTATGATCACATCTTAGTTAAAGTAATTTTTTGCAATATTAGATATCCTTTTAATGAGAAGGAGAGCTGTCAGCTCTGATTTAATTATTAAATTAACCAAAAACTAATTGCAGTGATAGAATTTAGGGAACTCGTTAACTTTAATAATAACATAAAAACATCATTTGTACTAAAAATTTAAACATGCCATTACCCTTTATAAGCACTCCACTGTCCTCGTACTAATATTATACTACAATTCTTGGCCTATTGATTGTTAGGAAAAAATTTAAATCCCTACAATACAAACAAAAGTAAACAAAAATCAGACTAATAAAAAATTAAAAAATAAATAATATAAAGATTTTGTTGTGGAAAACTACAAGTTATTATATGTTAATATCTTCAAATTTATAAGACAAACAATTCAATAATCACCATCCTAATATTTTAATATCTTAGTCATACCCTTCCACAAATTCTTTTGGTTGTTGAATTGTCCTTAAACAAGTACATTAATTGGAGACAACTACGAGTTGGACTCCATTGCCAAATGGTGGGCCTGACAACCATAAATTAGAAAAAGATAATCCAACTAGTATATCTTAAATTTCTTGATTTGAGTTACAATACTGTCAATAACTTACTATTCTAAAATATATTGCTAGAATTTCATCTTTGAAAATTCTATGCCTTCAAGAAAATGACATACAAGGATACTTTGACTGGACTAGTAAATTCACTTAGCATGCACGGCCATTTTTTTTTTTAAATTAAAACCAAACAATTCCTATACATTTTTTTGTCTTTTTCTAGTGTTTTTAAAAAGTTCATCTCGTGCAAAAATGTACAGGAGTATAGAGAACATACGGTTGATCCGTAGCATTGAGTTTTGAGATAAAATATAATTTAGTTTTTGAAATAAATATAAATATTTTGTAATACATATATAATGGGATAAATATTTTGAGTTATGAATATAAAATGATGAGTAATATGTATATAAAATAGCTATTTTTTTACTATATAACCATTCCATTGGGCATATATACCTTTTTCTAGGTATTGTTGTGTGTAAATGTGTGTAGTGTGCCAAAGAGAGATATTTTGTTGTATTTAATTAATATATCATGAATATATATATATATATATATTGGTGAAATGAGACTTTATAAATTATAATTTTTATGCATAATAATTTTAAATTTATAAATTGTGCCTGTACAAAATTTCTAAATCCATCGCTTTCAATGCCATCATTCAAAAATATAAATAAAATCCATGCACATATGTGCACTTAGGGAAGATATATATGTTTATTTGAAATTGGCATCTGTTAAAACTATATTTTCATCTTTCCTCCTAATTGAAGATTTAAAGGTTAATTATTTTTCGTACTTTAATTTCAAAATTAATAATTAACTGAACAAGTTTGAACCAACAATCAAATTTGACGAATCTAGAAGTTCTAGATTTATCTCATAATATGATAACCAACATCACAGGGTCTTTTTTAAAAGAATTTTTTCCATTGAAAATATTGAATTTGTCTTGAAACTACATGAGTGAAAGTATTTCTACTCAAGGTACGTAATATTTTCCATTAGAATTTAACAATAAAATCTGTATCATTGTATATCATGTGGCTAAAATAATAATAATGCAATTACATTCTCCAATGTGCTATGCTCCAAACCTAATATATACTATTCCCAATTTCATTATTAATGAGCATGTAAAAAAAATATTTTTCAATGAATTTTATTTTCTACTTATATAAGGCCGTTGTTACTAAAAACTAATAATTTCAATACTTTTTTGCTTTGTTGAGGGGAGTTGTAGTTAACATTTATATTCAATAATCTTTTGTATTTTTTATTATTCATTTTCATTTCTTACTTCTTGAAGTTTAGACAAAACTATTGACTAATTCTATCTCTTTTAAAAGTTTCGAAAAACTTTCTATGTTGATCAATCTTGAAGTTCTTGATTTGAGTTTTAACAACATCAATAACACCAAAATTCTAGAATTTATTGATGGAATTTCATCTTTAAAGTCTCTAAATCTTAGAGATAATAGCTTGGGAAGCTCAGTTGATTTGACAAGTAAGTTAAAGTAATTTTTTGCAATATTAAATATTCCTTCAATGAGAAAAAGAGTTATGAGCTCTAATGTTTCTTTGTTCTAATACTTCTTTGTATATTTGTATTTTAATGTTTCTTTGTTTTTTCTCTTGCACGAGACTTTTCGACATTAATTATAACTCACAAGTGAGTTGAGTTAAGAATAAAAGTTTCATGATTAATATGTTTATTATTTTTCTTTAATGCTTAATTATTGAGATTTTGAAGTTTCATCGTAACATTGAGTTTTGAGATAAAATATAATTTAATTTTACAATAAATGTAAATGTTTGTAATACATATATAGTAGGATAAATATTCTGAGTTATAAATATAAAATATTGAGTAAAATGTATATAAAACAACTATTTTTTCACTATATAACCACTCCTGGGCATATAGACCTTTTTTTAAGGTATCACTGTGCATATGTGTGTGCTTTACAAAGAGAGATATTTTGTTGTATTTAATTATTATATCATGAAAATATATATATATTTTTATGAAATGAGGCTTTACAAATTATAATTTTTGTGCATAATAATTTTAAATTTATAAATTATGCCTCCACTGTACAAAATTTTGAATCTACCACTTTCAATGCCATCATTCAAAAATATAAAAGAATCCATGTACGAACATGCACGTGCACCTAGGGAACATATATATGTTTATTTGAAATTGGTATTGTTCAAAGCTATATTTTCATCTTTCTTTTAATTGAAGATTTGAAGGTTATTTTCATACTTTAATTTCAAATTTGATTATTAATTAAACAGGTCAGAACCAAGAATCAAAATTAACGAATCTAGAAGTTCTGAATTTATCTGGTAATTTCATAACTAACATCATATGGTCTTCTTTAAAAGGATTTTCTTCGTTGAAAGTATTGGATTTGTCTTGGAACTACATGAATGAGAGTATTTCTACTCAAGGTATGTAACACTTTCTATTAAAATTTAGCAATAAAATCATTATCATTATATATCATGTAGCTAAAATAATGATGATGCAATTACATTTTCCAATATGCTATGCTCCAAACTTAATGTATATTATTCCCAATTTCATTATTTAATGAGCTTGTAATAAAAATACTTTCCGATTCATCTCTTGAGTTAAACTATCCTTTAACAACTGCTTGGCACAATTACAGGGATCAATACAAATGAGCATGCATTTGATATATTAATAAAAATAATCAAAAATTTTAATTAGTAGAAATTTTGAATAGTGTTTTTCTCATGTTTTAGATCTTTAGCTAAAACATAAATCTTTCTTATGGCGCATTTGTTCAATGTTTTTCTTATTGTATAGACTTAGAAAACGTGAGCCACTTGGAAGAATTGTACTTGGGCGATGCTATCCTACCTAATGATTTTCTTTCAAACATTGGTGCCATGACATCACTTCAAGTTTTGTCATTGACTTTTTCAGGACTTATTGGGACCCTCCCCTCTCATCAAGGTAAAGAAAACAAAAGATATATATATATATATATATATTTTTACTTAGCAAATCAATAATCTCACATAAATATATAGTTTTTTATTTTCATTCAAAAATAGAGAGGGATGTTTATATATTGTTTTTGATAACTGTCTAACTCACTTTTCTTTTTTCCAAGGTTTGTGTGAATTGAAGACTCTTCAAGAGATTGACTTGAGATCTAATGGACTAGTGGGTCAATTGCCTTCGTGCTTGAGAAACTTGACATCTCTTAGATTTCTAGATATCTCTAACAACCAGTTTACTGGGAACATTGCGATGTCTCCTCTTACCAGTATCATATCCTTAGAATATCTTATACTTTCAAATAACAAATTTCTAGTCCCAATCTCATTCAAGTCATATTACAACCTCTCCAAACTTATGGTCCTAGAAAGTGTCAACAACATTCTTTTGAAAGAAGAGGACATTCTTGGCTCAACCCCAAGTTTCCAATTGTTTCGAATCCATCTTTTTAGTTCTGAACATGGGAGAAACACTTCGATGTCTCTGCCCAAATTTTTCTACTATCAAAATCAACTCAAAATGGTTAACCTCTCTGGATTTGATTTTGGAGGAACATTCCCAAAGTGGTTGTTGGAGAACAATACTAGACTACTAACACTTATCCTAACAAAGAATTTAATTTCTAAACCTTTCCAATTGCCCTCATCTCCAATGACAGAACTCGTAACATTAGATATCTCCAACAATAATTTTTGTGGTGCCATCCCATACAAGATTGGTAGTTCTTTCCCCAAGTTAAAATTGCTAAACATGTCTAGAAATAACTTTGAAGGCACGATTCCATCTTCAGTAGGTGACATGACCTCTTTATGTGTTCTAGACTTGTCAAATAACCAATTATCCAGTAAAATTCCTGTACATTTAGCAATAGGTTGTAGCTCCTTGAAATTGCTGAAACTATCAGACAACAACTTGATAGGCCCTATACTACCCCTTCAAAATAACTTGCCAAACTTACGGGTGTTGCTTTTGGATGATAATAAGTTCACTGAAATCCCACACTACTTATCCAATAGTAGTGGGTTGCAAATGTTGAATCGTAGGCATAATCATCTTGAAGGTGTGTTTCCTGTTGAGTTTTGTCAATTTGTTGGACTATAACTATTGGATCTTTCTGACAACAATTTCATTGGGACAATACCATCTTGCTTCAATGTGGAAGACCTAGAGCAAATTCAACTGTCCAATAATAGGTTAAATGGACCATTTTTGGAGGTGTTTCATCAATTAATGAACAACATAAAAATGATAGAACTTTCAAATAACCATTTTAATGGCAGCATCCCAAATTGGATCGACAATCTTTCCTGGTTAAGCATTCTTATCTTGAAAAATAACCACTTTGAAAGTAATATCCCAGATCAGATTTGTCATTTGTCTAGATTAACCTTGATTGATCTTTCTTCTAATAAGTTTTCAGGCAACATTCCTAGATGCTTGAATAATATCTCATCATTTGATATAGAAAAGGAATTAGAACCGCCGATATCTTTAACCAGTCAAATTATGGAAGAACCCTTGACGCCTAACCTAAAGACTTACAGTCATTATGGTTACTCAATTTTTGTTATCAAGATAAATAGCATCATGTTCGCAAATCGACCACTTTTCTTATCGCAAGTGGAGCTCACAACCAAAGGAATGACCTTGAATTTCACAGGAAAGCCTCTATCCCTTTTTTCAGCGATTGATCTCTCCAAAAACAAATTAGTTGGTCATATACCACCTGAAATTGGCAGCCTTAGCAAAATCAAAGCATTGAACCTTTCCCATAACAACTTGATTGGAGGAATCCCAACAACATTTTCCAAGTTACAAAATATAGAGAGCTTGGATCTTTCTCACAACAAGTTGGATGGGAATATCCCTTCTCAGCTTACTAGTCTATACTTACTGGGGACGTTCAATGTGTCTTACAACAACTTCAGTGGAAGGATACCTCAGGCAACAAACCAATTTGGAACTTTCGACTCAAGTAGCTATATTGAGAATCCATTTCTTTGTGGAAAACCATTACCAAATAATTGCATAGATTCACCTCCATCAGTTCCATCAGCTAATAATAATGTAAGTGCGGTATCCAACTTTATCGATATGGACACATTTTATATGAGCTTTGCAGGGTCTTACATAGCTATTTTACTAGCTATTGCGGGAATTTTGTATATAAATCCACATTGGAGACGAGCATGGTTCCATGTTGTTGAGGTTTTCATCACCTCTATCTACTACTTTGTTGTGGATAATATGTGGAGAATCAAAGTTGGTTTCCTACGTAGATATTGATAATCACCCCGGTGAAGTAATAGTGTTGTATGTATATCCTACTAAACTTCTTTCTTAAGTATTTTGTTGTTATAATAATGTTATCAATGCACTTGTTGTTAGTATGAAATAGGCCCTCATAAATTATCAAAATTAAAGAAGTCTTGGTTTGTTGTTGCCATACTATTACACGTTTAGGATATACAGGGGGATTGCTGATGACAAAGAACAATATTGGAGCCAAAATTTGGAGCTTCAAAATCAAAGAATTCCCAGATTTTCTTATAGTGCCTGCTCTTGTCCTGCTCCATTTCCATTCATATTCGAATTTAATCTACACATACTTTTAAAAAGAAAAAAATTACTTCTTTTTATAATAAATATTATTTTGTCAAAATTTTTATGAAGAAAATATGATAAAAATGATGAAGTAATTAGAGTTTTTATTAGAATATCAAATGCTTGATGGGTTGATATTCATTTTGCACCCAGTACTTGTACAGCCTTCAATTTCATTAACCAAAATATCAAAGTTGTAAATAAAAATTGATAAAAAATTATATAATCCTTGGTTGAGAGCAACTTTCAAATTACTTCAAATACCAATACTATATGCCTTAAGTGGATGAAGTCAATACCAGGGTAGGGTATATAAAATTTTAATCCATCTTAATATATTTTTACAGCTTGAATTTGTCACTAATCATAAGGTAATTAAGAATTGTAAATTATCATAACCATCTTAATTTATCGATATTTTCTCTAATCAACCAAGTCTTAATTTAGTTGTGGATTTAACCACATTCCAACCACCTACATATAGTAAAAACTCTTCACAACGTACGCATTCTATGATTCTAAGCTCCTCTACTCTTAAACGCCACGAAGCCAACACTGCATCAAAATATCCTTTACCTACTTGTTCTCTTAATTATCTTGAAACCAAACCAACAACATATCAGCAAGCATGTCCTTATAAGGAATGGCAGGATGCCATGCGAGATGAAATTCATGCCTTGCATATCAATCAAACATGGTCCCTTGTCCCTCTGCCAACTAAATGCAATCTTGTTGGACATAAATGGGTATATCGTCTTCTTGCTAAAGGTTACAGTCAAAAGGCTAGGATGGACTTTTATAAAACTTTCAGTCCTGTTATTAAAAGTACAACAATTCGCTCTATACTTGTCTTGCCTGTGCATTATCAATGGAGGCTTAAGTAAATTAAAACATTCTTTATATGGCCTTAAGTAAGCACCAAACCAGAAAAGGGATGTAGAAAGGTAATATAAACTAGACATCCGAAAAAAAAGATCTAAGGGATGTAACAAATCATAATTATTTGTTATACATCATATTTTCATCTACCAATAACAAAAAAAGGGAAAAAAGAACTTGAAAAACTGGAGGATGTGTTTTTGGACGATGTAGAAAAGTTATTGTACGTATCTCTTTCTGAGGCAATAATTCTTCTGGAACTTAGCATTAAAATAACCCTTGCAACCAAATGAAACTGTGTGATCATCTGCGCACAATCTAATAGCCTTCTCATACAAAATCAACAATAATGACGGGAGGCTACCAAACAATCCACAGATCGACAAAGTTAGGTTGGGTCTTATTTTATTTCCATTGTTTGTCTCTAAAATCTTTACTTTTGTACATACAAAATTCATCTAAAAATAAAATATAATTCAAACCCCCAATTGAAGAGGAGATAAGATAGATGAAAAAATACTTCTACACAAAGATGCCCAATCGAATACATCAAGAAGAAGATAAATAGACAAGATAAGAGAAGACAAAACTTATCGACGATACTGAGAAAAGGAGAGGCCAATACCGAGAAGAGATAAACACGACAAAGATGAGAAGAATCTGCAAAGGCTTTCTACGAAGGAGATGAAGACGAGAAATCGAAAATTACTTTTGCCTAAGGTTGAACATGCGAGGCTACTGGAGAATGTGTAGTAGCATATTTACCAATGAAAAACCAAAAAAATTTTATAAAGAGAGAGAGAGATCCATCAATCGAAAGATCTATATGTATAGATATTTGATCAGTCTTGTTAAGCATATGTGTAAAAGGTCTTAAATTTATCTTTTAACTCAACAAATCATTGAACATTATTTTCTTTATTTTGAGTTTTCACTACTAAATTTTAAAATTTATGATTATTGATCTAATATTGTTTCTATCTAAAAATCTTGTTCACAAATATAACTTGTTAAAGAATTATTTTTTTAGTTTATAATTAAATAAGATTAAGAAACTATCACTTAATTATTTATATAATCCTTATAGTTAGTATTAAAATTATAATTAGTTAAATTATTTTATCATAAAAAATTTAATTTGATATAATAAAAAAATTAACAATATAAAAAATTAAAAATAAAATTTATTAATTTTAGCTCGTAAAAATAAACTTGTAGTAAAATTAAAACTAGTAAAAATAAACTTGTAGTAAACTTGTTGATTCAATACATCTAAACTATGTGTGCAAATTAAAACTTCTTTATGTAGCTTTAAGTAAGCATAAAAGATGCATTAACGGCCCTTAGAAGACCCAACAACAGAGTCATCAGAACAACTTCAAGAAAATTAGGATAACAGAAAAATGAATCATTTTTAAGTTCGTCAAAACGTCAATTGACCTCTCATCATAACTCTGTCTTTGTCAATTGAAAGTACAAAGCGAATACCACAAGACTGCCATTTATGATCATCAGTAACATTCTACAATAGTCTATTTGGCTAATTCAAAACTCAACTAATTTTTTTTTTAACATATATAAGTTACAGTATAATTTTTTTTTAACATATATAGTTCTTATAGTTGAGAATAGATAACATCGTATAATTGCATTTTTTATTTTTGACATGCACCCAAGTAACCATAACTTACAGTATTTCAATGATTAAATTTTCGCCGCATCAAGGGCTACCCGGCCTTTTTGGAAGCATTCATAATTAAAATTAGCATAATTCTTAACTGATTTGTATAATCTTGGTCTTTTCTCATCCACCAAACTTTCAACAGGTCCAATCTCATTTTCTGACTCTGGCTCATTAAAAATAGCAACTGTTATCTTCCCCCTTTCAGGGTTTGTCACCACCCTGTGCATTGGGCTCTTGAATATTCCATTACTCATTATCTGCATACATTCAACAAACAATTTTAATAGTAAAAATGCATTCTTAACCAACAAAAGCAACATCTTGTTTTGTTCAAATTGAAAGAGATCTTAATGATCCCTAAACATGGGTTATTGAAATGCATTTCCCCTTTCTTGTCAGTGGCATATTATACCACCATAGTTTTTACCCAAAAATATTATTGTTGGTAAATATTAGACTCATAGGATCAAATAACATACTCAAGGCATGCCCTCTAGACTATCCATATAGAATTTGGTCGTAACAAACTCCCCTTTTCATAATTCATGGTGTCCTTTTAGTAGACTAGGTTAGCTCTGATGTTACTTATAATACCTTGTTTAATATCTAAGTGTGTGTTGAAGGCAAATTATGGATTCATGGAAAATAATGTCCTAAGATTTTTAAAATAGATTACTAATGTGGGATTGAGTAGTAGCAATCTCTTTCATTTAAATTCCACCAACATCCATGTTAGGTTATAAATCTATATCTCAATGCAACCCAAATCAGTTTTAAACACAATTTCATGGCTCACACTTGGTAGCAATCCAGGGGAACTCTAATACCACTTATAACATGATGAATACTCACCCAAAAGAACTAAGCTATAGTTAACTATTTGGGGTTCATGGATCAATTCATATAACTAACACCTCTCTTCTAGACTACCCACAAGGGATTGGCTCATAACAATTTCACATTCTGATTGATAATTCTGCAGAATAGAGAAAAGCACTTGGAAACACAAAAATCTTCACCAAACAGAGGGCAAGAGAGTACCTGCATTTGATCACCAAGGTTGATGAAAAGGGCATAAGGAATTATGGAGACAGTGAGCCATTTATCATCTTTCAGAACTTGTAGGCCTTGAACTTGCCTGTCTTGCAACAGAATGGTCATCCCTGATATGTCCGAATGAGCTTTAAGCCCAAATACTTGGTCCGGTGTTGGACATAGCGGGTAGAGGATAAACCTTCCTTGCATGATTTCTCTTTCCCAAACTGCTTTGAGAAGCTATCCACCAACAATTTCAGTGACCTTGCCATGGCTTTGAATATAATACCCATTACAGACTTGATATTTGTTGTGAATTCCACAATTTTCTCTCTGCAAAATAGTAAAACCCGCTAAATTTGTACTTTCATGGAGAAACTACAAAGACTCCCACAACACAGTTGTTCCAGGCACAAAAATTTGAAATTATCCATCACTTCACTACTTTAGATGACTGATTATACATACATCTGATCTGGGACTTGGATCGCACACATAAGACGAAAGAGAAACTAACACAACTCCGTATAACCGGCCCACGCTTCTAAGACTGTTATGTGGCTGTCAAAAACACATTCTTGACCTTCATACGAAAGCGACATCAAATGCGACTAAAGATAGAAGTACCTAAAATCTTCTGGTTTTTCCGGCCAGAGCTTTGGTTTCCTCTGATCTTCCGGATAGATCCTGAGGGATAACTGGTCACACCAGTCGAGAACCTGCTTCTCCGAGACGACTTTGTCCTGTCCATAGCCTTCAGACTCGCCGGCGGCCCGAGAGTACTTGCTCTTCTCTTCCCCTGGCAGCTTGAAGAATTCTCGGATGACTTCCCTCACCTCGTCCAGAAATTGTGAAGAAATGTCGTGGCTCGCCGCCTGTGATTCAAAGTAATTGTAAACCCTAGCTAATGAGAAAAAAAGGAAAAGAAGAACCGAAGACCAGATGAAGAAAGCAATTAATCAATCATCCGAACCTAGAAGCAGCCCCAAGAGCTCAGAGCCGACCTCAGCTTTTCCAACTCACCTTCTTCTTCCCCTCCAGATGAGAAGAGACTGAGATCAATCACAGGAATTGGGGCCAAAGGCGGGGAAGTGTCCAATTGGCCAAATTTGTTGTCTCTAACAATGTATTCCTTGGGCGGTTCAACCCTAGTTGCGGACATCTCTTGAACACTCTTCGGAGGGGCAGGCTCCGTCGCCGGATTGTCACTGGGAACTCCATTGCCGTCCATCCTGCTGCTCGTCACTTGAAAGAAGGCGATGCACAATTTTGTTTTTTCAATCTGTTTTAGCTGCTTTCCAGCTTTGGCCTTAAGTAGCATCGAATTTCATAGAAGAAATCGATCTGGAGCGTTGAATTGGGCAATGATTCTTGATATGTGTGAACATTTTCCTTTTCCTTGTAGAACCTATTGCTTGTCGTTGGGGTTAATGGCACGAGTTTAAGGTCGTAGTGTCGATGAGTTGTCATTACAGTAGTCGATATGCTATCGTCTTGGTCAGGAGCTGCCGTAGGTAATGCCAACATATACCAAAATTAAATATGTTTTATATCTTTTATATCGTCTTAGTCGGGATCTGGACCATTCGTTCAATCAGATGGTGGGAAAGTGAGGAGATGAAATGAAGAGTGGAATTTGAAAGAATTGAGAGCAGAAAGGAACTTACAGAGAGGGATTGAGTAGAGTTGCTTCGGCTGTGAAGGGGCTGTGGTGAAGGCGACCATATCTGGCCATTTGGAGTAAGCTTTCTCTCTTGTCGGAGAATATGAAAGATGAACGTGTGGTGAGAAACGTTGACAAAATGATCCACCAATTTTACTATGATTCACAAATGAATCTTATTATTCTACAGATCCATCAAATTTTTTAGGGTTAAGAAATAAATTTAAATAAAAAATACCTAATTCATAACTGGAGAGAGAACTTGATTAATGAGTGCGAATAATTTGAGTCATTTGTTCTCTTTACAAGCTTTTAAATAACATAGTTGCCACACATGCCATCATCATCTTAGATGAATAGTTCATTATATTCTATAAACCCAACACGTTTTCTTTCTAGTTCTGGCAATCAAATTTGTTTTGCAATCCAGCAATCAAATGGATTGCCAGAAATAGAAAGAAATCAAGTTGGTGTTATCGGAGATAATGAACCATTTACCTAAATTGAAGATGGACATGTGTGGTAACTATGTTATTTAGAATCTTTTAAAGGTAGCAAATGATGAACAAATGACTCAAATTATTTACACGCTGACCAAATTTTCAATTGAATGAACTAGGTATTATCTACATTTAAATTCATTTTGTAACCTAGAAAAATCTAATGGATTAGTGGAAGAAAATTCATTTGTGAATGATAGTAAAATTAGTAGATCGACATACATGAGGTATGTTGGAAAACAAATTTGATTTTTGAAAACAAGAAGAAATCAAGTGGTGCTATTTGAGATAATGAATTATTCATCTGAATGCATGATCGATATTTGTGGGAATTATATGATCAGGAAGAAAATGGCAAGAAACCCATAGTCCCATCACTATAGCCATGGTTGCTAAAGGAAGAGAAAAAACAAAAAGAAATCAAGTTGGTGTTGTTAGAGATAATAAACTATTTACAAGATCCGATGATCGATGTGCAGAAATTATGGTCGGACAGTAAAATGAAGGAAACCCACCATCCCAACGCCACCACCATGGATGCCAAAGAAAAAGAAAGAGAGATCAAGAAGAAATCGAGTTAATGCTACTAGAGATAATGAATTATTTACACGATCAAATTATTGATATATGTGAAAATTATGATTGGGGAGAAAAAGGAAAGAAATTCACCGTCACATCGCTACTGCCATGGCCGCCAAAGAAGAAGAGAAAACAAGAAGGAATTGAGTTGGTGCTATTAGATATCATGAAATATTTACCAGATCTAATGATTAATATTTGTGGAAATTATGATCGAGGAGGAAAAATAAAGAAATCTATCGTCTTGTCGCCACCGCCATGGCTGCCAAAAAAGAAAAGAGAACAAGATGAAATCAAGTTGCTACTACTAGAGATAATGAACTATTTATCTAATTTGATGATCGATATATGTGAGAATTACAATTTGAGAGAAAAAAGAAAAAAAATCAACCATCTGGTCACTACCGCAATGGCTGTCAAAGAAGAAGATAAAACAAGAAGAAATCGAGTTAGATCTATTAGACATAATGAATTATTTACCTGATCTGATGAGCGATGTGTGTGGGAACTATGATCGGGAAGAAAACGGAAGGAAAACCCATAGTTTTGTCATCACCGTCAAAGAAAGAGAGAAAACAAGAAGAAGTCGAGTTGGTGCTATTAAAGATCGTGAACTATGAGATCTAATGATCGATATACATAAAGATCATGATTTGGGACAAAAATGGGCTTTGAGATCATGATTTGGGAAGAAGAAGAAGGAAACCCACCGCCTTGGTTGCCAAAGAAAGAGAGACGTTTCGTGAGGAAAGAAAGGAAATGAGAAAGAGATATATAAAATTAAAGAGTATTGCTTATCTTTTAAGCTAACCTCAAGAGTACCCGAGCGTTACTTATTGACATGGTTCAAACCTTGGATCAAGTAAAAGTTTTTTTTCCACTCCAACCCTTGTTAAACTACCCATTAGGGTTAATATAAAAACAATTTTATTATAAAATCAATTTTATGAAAAAATAATAATTTAATATTTACTCTGATCATCTCAAAAAAGCTTTGAAATACATAAATTAAAATTAAGTACATAAATTTTATATAATTGGTTTAATCAAGTACATAAATTTTGGTTTGTTACACCCCATTATTTAAATAATTGGTTTTTTACGTTCCAAGCTCATTAAGTACATAAATTTTGGTTTAATTAGATTTAAATCACCTTATGAAAAAAGTTATAAATTAAAATTATAAAAATAGTCTCTTCACAACATAACATAAGAGTAAATGCTACAAAACAATCCTCTTATAACTCTCATAAAACAAAAGGTTTTGTACATTAAAACATACCGTATACGTTCACATGGTAAAGTAGATTCATTTGGTGAAAAGAATTGAAGGCATCAGCCATCAACCATCTAAACCAGATAGATTAAGGTGTAAATTGCCAATTACCATGGTTTAAAACCCGAAGAGTAAATGGAGCCAGGTGTTTGATATAATCATCGAGCTTAACCACTTGAGCTTCTCAAGCAACCAACCATTAGGAGGATTGATCTATTATATCACTATGAGTTATGGTCCTTTTTGAAGCTTGCATTTATTTTTTCTTTTTTATTTTGAAACTTGCTTATATTGTCAATCTCATCTTAATTATATTAGTTGCATTAAATGGAAAGTTGCATAAAATGGAAAAATAAGGGTTCATATCTTATTATTATATGTGTTAAGCTCAAATTAAAGTAGAATGATATGATTTTGATGATAACAAAAATTATTTTATTGAGATAAAAATAAAAATAAAGAATTCCAATTAGCTTAATGTAAAGAAGAAATGAAAATTATACCTAAGTAACTTAAGTCAACTGATAGTTAACTTTAAATCGACTAAAGTAAGACAATAAATAGGTATTTGATTTTGCATTAAGTCAATTGAAATTAACCAAAATTTTGGCCTATGATCTTAGGTCGATCGAGATTCAACATAAGTTGTGTTGACTACATCAATTGTCATTTTCAATTATCGCCACTATTCCCATGCCTTTTTTGATCATCGTGATCAACTATCGGTCTTCTCCTATCAACGACATTTCTTGCTTCATCTTCTCCCGTAATAGTCTTCCTAGTCGGTGGTTCTTCTGACCATCTGTCTTTTTCTTTAGTCGCAACAATTGATCGTTTGTTAGACTAATTTATCTTTCCCGACCGATGGCTCCTTCGCCTTTTCGCCTTCCACCATTGTCGACAATGGCCTCTACATCTTTCGCCATCGTTGACGCCTTTTTACCATTAATGTTGTCTGCCATAGCCACCGTCTAGTTCATTTTTGTCATTTTTTATTTTATTTATGTGTATATATAAGTCCCACATATATTATTATTTTATAACACATGACATGCAAGTCAACTTGAATACACTCTCTCTAAATCAAATTTACATTACACCTAATTGAGTCAATTTGAACATAATTGCCGAGATTAAAAAAAATTGAATCAAATTACAAATTTGTAAAAAAATTTAGATTATTTTCATAATTTACCTTATTTCTAACGAATTTTTGCAATATTTTATCGTCATTATCTCGTAAAAGACTCAATTTTTTTCACTCGTCTTTGCTCGTTGCTTCTTCATCTCTTCTCTCGCAAGGAAACTGCCGAAACCAAACACAAACACGGCCGCAATTGATCACTGATAATTTTCTCGTTTCTCTTCTTCAACCCAACAATTGAGCAAACCAGTGCAAGAATAGAATGGCCAAATTCACATTCAGAGCTTATCTCAACTTCTACTGTCTGTCACACGACCCGCCTTCTAAAAGCTCAAATTTCAACTCTTTGCTCAAACGTAGTTGCTTACTCGCGTTCCCTTCGAGTTCACGTCTGAAATTCGTGGTTTCTAACAGCATCAAACAGAAGGAGAATGTTGCAGAAAGGGATCGAGACGCCAGGCCAGGTGTTCCCGGCTGCAGGTCGGTGAATTGGAGAAATCCGAGAGTGGACTGGGAACTGGAACTAGCTATGGTGAAGTGGGTTCTAATTGGACCTGGCCCCCATGGAAGAATCTTTCTGAAAGATAAACACCCACGGGCACTGTTGGGATGTGATACCCAACAAGTATAGGGCGTTGATAATATGATCAGATAAGTATAAAATTATTATAGATTTTAACTTGAAATTGGTAGATTTAGAGGTTGAAACTCACTTATAAAAAATCCAATAAGGTGGCTTAAATAAATTTATTTTATTATTTTAAAAAAATAAATTTGGCCCAGTTTCTCAAAACAAGGACAAAACCCTATTTTGCTAGCTATACTATGTAAAGCCCATTAGACAGCCTATTATTCTCCTATGTCAAGCACATTAGAAGGCTCATCTCTCATCTCTGCGAGTAGGGCTGGTAATGAGTCGAGCTACTCGTGAGCTGGCTCAAGACTCGAGTAAAAAATTGGTTCAATAAGCTAGCTCATGATACAAATGAGACAAGGTTGAACTCAAATATTTGGGTCATTTAGTAAATGAGTCGAAGTTGAGCTTCCATTAGCTCGACTCATTTGGCTCACGAACCAGCTCGATATACTTATATATATTAATTTTATAAATTTATTTAATAAAAAAATATTTATTATTTAATACTCAATAATATAAATATATACTTAATAATTTTATAAATATATTATTTAAATATAAATAAATATATATTATATATCACATATATTATTTAAATATTTATATATAAATAAAAGTAAGGTGATAATCAATTTCAAGCCAAGCTGAATCAAACCGAACCGAACCAACTCATAATCATCATCGAGCCGAGCTCAAGCTAAAAAAATAAGCTCATATCAAATTCAAGCCAAGCTATGAGTTAAGTTAAAATCAATCGAGCTGAGTTCAAGCTAGGCCTAACTTGGCTCAGCTCGACTTATTACCAGCCCTATCTGCAAGTCCAAGTCCAAGTCCATTACTCATTTGATCCAGTTGTTTTGATGCTGCTGGAGACTTGGTCGTTGCCATTCAAACCAGGTTTGTTTCTCCCCCTTTGTCCTCACTCTCATCTCTTTCGAAATCCTAGGGAGCCTATCTCTGTGAGATGCTTCGATGGTTATCAAGATATATATCATGTTTATGGGGTGGTTTTTTGAGCGGGCGAGAGAAAGAAAATAGAGAGAGTGAGAGAGTGACCGAAGAGGAGGAAAAAAACGAGTGATGTTCGTATTCATTTGGGTTGGGGTATTTTCTTCTGATTTGGGCAGATTTGGGATCGATCTGAGGGTTGGTCTTGGGTTTTCCTTGGGACCGATTCTTGGCTTACCTTAGTGGGTCTTGGACCGATCGATCTGAGCCTTGAAGCCCCACCTTCAACTCCTCCATCGCCGGCGACAACAGGGAGTTCTTTTGCTTTTGTGCTTTTGGTTTCTTGTTTGGTTGTTTTTAACTTACTGTTTTTCGTATTTTTTTCTAATCTAATCTGTGGTTTGTGGATTTTGCGAGGAATTTTATGTACAGGCACAACCTCTTTGGCCTTTGTTATTTGCAACAAGGATAAGGTAATTCCTTTCATTTCTGTTGGGAAATTCTTCGAACAGTTTGTTGTCTTTAGATACTGTTGGACAATTGGCTTGCGAAATGTTTCTCTTTCCTCGATTGTTTATATCCCAACTGGTATAACTTTCACTTGTTTATGTTGTTTGCATTATGGATTAGGTGTGCTCATCCAAGTCCAGCGACTTAGCCATGGCTTTCAGGAGCAGCCCGTTCATCTCTGCCAACTTTGCTGTGTATTCATGTAAGATTCCCCCTGCATTTTTGACATAATTAAGTCTTTATCCTACAATATGGAGTTGACAACATGAATTCTATCTCACCAATCATTTCTAGGCAGACTAAGTGACAATTAATCAAATTACCCAAGGTGTAGTTTTTGCCTATTTGTGTTTCCTCATCATCTTCTTCTTAGGCAGACTAAGTGACAACAAATCAAAGATGGGTATTTGTTGGACACATCAAATGGCATATTAGATTTTAGAGATTTATTATGCTTAATCAAACAATGTGATAATTCAACTGACCTAAAGTTTTCTGGCCACAATCTGAGCTTTATTTGCTCTTCTGGGCTTACAACTAGATACAGCCGGTCCTTTCAATTGAGAGTTTGATGATCAGAAAGAACTGAATCATTGCCATATCCTTCCATATCATCTACTTTTCTGGAGTACTTCTGTTTCTCTTCAAGTGGAAGTGCAAAGAAGTTTTCTGCATCTTCCCTTGGTTCATCCAAGAATTAATCTTTCAATCCATGATTTATTGCCTGAAATTAATCCCAATTCCAATTGATCAGTAGGCACAAGATCTTGATTGATATTCCATCTCCGATTTCTTTCCTTGAGCTTATTTTCTTAATTGTTCTACAGTCAAATTGGCCTTAATGAACCTGGTGTTATGTTCCATCATCTACTGAAGAAGAAACAACAAAGTGTTCATGGAAGTTGATTAGAAGCATGTTAGATAATCAATTCTAATACCATTTTTTGTGTATCGCTGTGATATTGACTTGTTAGTATCCATTTTGCCACTTGGATCCGAGATAAAACAAGCATAGAATTAGATCCTATAGCGCAAACACAATGTAAGGCCCAGCTTTGGGCCTTAATTTGAGAAAGCCAAGAGAAGAACTTAAGCCCACAAGGCCATATAAAAGCCTTAGGGCTCTATCCTCCCTCCCCTTTTCTCCTTCTTCTTTTCCAGCCGTTCCAGCAATCTCTCTCTCTCTCTCTTTCTCTCTCATTTTCTCTTTCAAGCGATTTTGCAAAATCTAACCGTTGGATCTTGAATCCAACCACACTTTCACCGTGAAATCAACCCCGATCTACAACAAGGTAAGCTTTTTATTTTCTTTACGCTTACTTTTAAGCATAAATTCGTGAGAGGTGTATGTATATACATTTGGGTGTGTTAGCCGAAACTTTGAACTTAGATCTACAAAGATCTAGCTGTTAGATCTTGCTAGATTTTGGATATGTTAGTAAATGGGGTTAGGGGTGTTGAATGGCTGCCTCGGATCGCCGGAAAACGTCGTCCGACGGCGGCAATAGCATGTTTTGTAAACTGGCCAAAAATTAAAAGTTAGATCTACGAAGATCTAACCGTTAGATCTTGATGATTTTTGGTTATGTTGGTCTATAAGGGCAAGGGAGTTGACTGGTGGTCTCGGATCGCCGAAAAATGTGGTTGGCGATGCCAAATAGCTTATTTTTAAATCTGGCCAGAATGTTAAAAACCATATCTACGGAAATCCAGCCGTTAGATCTGGCTCATTTTTGTATATATTGACCTCTATTGTTAGGCGTTGCTAATGGTAGGTTTTGATCGTCGAGATTTTCGGCCAATGGTGGCCGTTGAAAATGTGGCTGGCCTAGGTTGTTTTATTTTGGGGCGTTGGGCCGTTGGATTTGGGTCTATCCAAATCCTAGAGGATTTAAATTTTGTATTTAATTAAATCTTATGTAATTTGATAATTTTGTTAGGTGATTTTGAGGCGGCCCAGCCAAGAGGCGTTTGAGGGGATCCTGAATCTTCTATAATACTGTGAGTGAGTGAATTGTATTATGGTGGTAATTGTTGCATTCATTTCTTTCATTAATCTATATACTATGCATGATTTCATTCTTGAATTGCATTTGGGAAGGTAGAATCCATATTGTTTGTTGTGCGCATATTGACACTTGCGATATATTGTATATGGCATTTGATGATATTAAACGATGGTATGAAAAATTTGTTAAATGAAGTAACAACTAGAACCCTGTATGCTAACTATAGTAAATGTTAGCCGTCGGTGCACCACGTATACGTATATGTATTAGGGTGAGAGTGGGTCCGCCCTTACTTGGCGAGAGTGGTTCCGCCATGATGCTTTGTAGGCGAGAGTGGTTTCGCCGAAGCAAATCTTGTGGGTGAGAGTCGTTCCGCCCCAAGAGAATGGAATATGTGAACTTCGATTCTAGATGGTTAACTCATGTACGTGCAAATTTATTTGTCATCTCTTATATTGATGTAAGTACTATTGGCATAACACGTTTTGATGATCATTTTTGGATGCATTGATTCTATTTTCCCCCATTATAATGCTCTTTACTCCTCACTAAGCCAATGTCAGGCTTACCCCTCAATACTTCAGATTTTGTAGGTTGACATCATTTTGATAGTAGGAGTCGTGGTAAACGATTCTTCTTTATTACTCTAGACACGCTCCGGTTACAGCACATGCATTCTTTCTCACGGGTTGAGTATAGGGAAGTTAATATTCCTTTCGTATGTAATGTGAGAAATTTTGAATATTGTAAGCATGTAATGGATTTATAGCCCGGTGGGTAATTTAATATCAGTTAATGGAAATGCATTTATTTTGTAATGCTTATGAGATTGTTAAATGTTTGAAGGATTGTGTATTAGAAGGCTTACTATTCTCTACTAGAGTTTGTGACTTCTAGGGGGAATGGTGCCGGTCACGGTCCCGGATTTTGGGTCGTGACACACAAGATCAAAATTAGCTGACAGGTTTAACGTGATTCGACAAATTGACAACATTAATTGGCAAAAGAGAAACAAAATGCATTATAAAAGAGATAAAATACAATTTCACTCAACTCCTAAAACCACAAGCAACCAAGCTAACAATCTCCCTAAGAGATTCTTCACTCTAATTAATGTCCCCTTGCAATCTGATAATCAGTCAGCTGTATTCACAGAGAGAATAAGATAGGTTAGAAGTTTCGGATTGAGTATTCAAGTGTATATCTATCTATCATACTTTGGGATTAAGTGAACTGAATTTGAATTCAAGGCAGTCAACCCTGTAGATTGAAAAAATGGGTTCTGTTGATGAATCTGAACCGAAAGCAACCGCATGAGCTGAGAGTAGATCGAAGCCTTCTGAGTTCTTCTTCTCTAGTCACTGATGGAGACGAGAGCAGGCCGAGATCAACGACTGGAACTTCCAGGGCAGGAAAGGCAGCTCCGCTGCCAATATTGGCTCCATCTTCACCTTTGTAGATGTATCTCTCTGGCAGCTCATGGTTACTGAGAAGCAGCTCATGGACTGGCTTAAACAGTGATTCTACCATGGCCGCCTGAGAAGAGCTTCTGCTGTTGAAACCTGAAAGTTTTTAGCTGTTAGATACTATAATTGATTTTTCATTTTTGGGATCTGTTTGAAACTTGGTTTGGACTGGTATGCGTCTCTCCCTCAAGTCAAAACAGCCTGCTATATAGTATGTATATACATATACATATATATATTACTGCCAGATCCTTGATACGATTAATTGTATTAAATAATGATATCGTTATACAATTTTTATTAAAATGGTTTAATATTAACAGTTTAGAAAATTATTGGGTCATTTTAGTTAGCATTCTCCTCCCCCTTAATTAGGCTTATTAATTTCTTCTCATAAATTAGGCTTCTTTGGTATCGAATCAATTGCTACTTTAAAAAATAAAAAAGAAAAAGAAAAAGAATTCTATCAATATAGATGTTCAAGCAAGCCTAATTCTAATATATATCTGACAGTGAAATTGGGAACATATAACAGAGAGATTAGGAATATTAATTAGACATGTTTGAAGCTCCCTATTAGCATATTAGTATAAAAAACCTTGGCAAGCAAGCACAGTATCACTATTAGTATATTAGTAAGTCGTTGGTTTAGATGTATCACTTAATTTCATGAATTTAAAAATTGATCAATTTTAAATTAGTGTATATTCTTAAGTTGAGGCTTGTAGTTTCATAAGCAGCAGTATTAAAATTGATACAAGGACTTTTCTTTTGAGTACAAGCTGAGAAATTAGCCTATCCTAAGTTCAAATTGTGTGGAGGTAAAGATTTTTTGTATTGCCAGGATGTTAGAACTTTATAAGAGTGTATCAGTTGCATTTAATTCCATCCATCCATCCATTTTATGTGTCAAAGATTTTAAGTATTTTGTTCGTACATATGATGCAATTTCTTCTTCATATCAACTCAAAGGAAATATCTCCACTCCCAACAAGACTGACCCCTTCTCCATCCTCCTTCATTCTTCTTTTCTTGATGCATCTTCTCAGCCATTTAATTCAAAAGCCCCATTTCTTAATTGACAAGATGGTCCATGAATAACAACAAATTAATAGAGGAAGAAAGAGAAAAGAAATTTAGGTATAACGACTAGTATTTAGATATAATCAAATGATTAATTCAAACACAAACACCCACTTAAATGCACCTCCTTAATTTGGATAAAATTAAACAGGTGTAGAACTATATGTGAATAGCAATAGCAGTCATTTGGTCACAATAATGAAAAATACTAAAATATTCCGTGTTAGTTTTGATAAATAGATGGTGTTATTTTGGGTGTATGAATTTGGATACTCATACTTTGATTTGTATCTTATCTCTCCCAAATGATAGATTACTATCATAAGTCTATTAGACATTATTGTATTAGCTATTACATATTAATCAATAACTAAATTAGTTTGTATTGGGACCCATGATGAGTTTATTTGCTTGCATGTACTCCAACGTATGAATTAAGTTGTAAAGACTGCTATATTTCCAAGTCTTCCACTGTTTTCAAGTCTTCTCTTACAAGACCAAGTCAATTTGTCTCCACTTGTCTAGTTTGTATTGGGACCCATGATGAGTTTATTTGCTTGCATGTACTCCAACGTATGAACTAAGTTGTAAAGACTACTATATTTCCAAGTCTTCACCACCATTTCCAAGTCTTCTCTTACAAGTCCAAGTCAAAGTCAATTTGTCTCCACTTGTCTCTCTATAATTAGATCAAGGTAAAAGACCACTTCATAATGCTTTAAAGTAGAGATATAAAATAGAGCTAGCTTGATTCTTAAAATAAGAAAAAAGAGAGAACAAAAGCAAGTAAGGAGATATATATCTCGGTAAAAAATATGATAAGTACTACACCTCATTCTTTTTGGGTGTGGATGAAAGACTGCTATATATCTGGGTTTCTATTAGGATCCATGATGAGTTTATCTGCTTGCTTGTACTCCAACGTATGAATTAAGTTGTAAAGATTGCTATATTTCCAAGTCTTCCACTGTTTCCAAGTCTTCACCACCATTTCCAAGTCTTCTCTTACAAGACCAAGTCAATTTGTCTCCACTTGTCTAGTTTGTATTAGGATCCATGATGAGTTTATCTGCTTTCACGTACTCCAACGTATGAATTAAGTTGTAAAGACTGCTATATTTCCAAGTCTTCCACTGTTTCCAAGTCTTCACCACCATTTCCAAGTCTTCTCTTACAAGACCAAGTCAATTTGTCTCCACTTGTCTAGTTTGTATTAGGATCCATGATGAGTTTTTCTGCTTGCATGTATTCCAACGTATGAACTAAGTTGTAAAGACTGCTATATTTCCAAGTTTTCACCACCATTTCCAAGTCTTCTCTTACAAGTCCAAGTCAAAGTCAATTTGTCTCCACTTGTCTCTCTATAATTAGATCAAGGGAAAAGACCACTTCATAATGCTTTAAAGTAGAGATATAAAATAGAGCTAGCTTGATTCTTAAAACAAGAAAAAAGAGAGAATAAAAGCAAGTAAGGAGATATATATCTTGGTGAAAAATATGATAAGTACTACACCTCATTCTTTTTGGGTGTGGATGATGACGATGGTAATGTTAGTGTTGGTAAATGAAATGTGTTGTCGTGGGTGTTGGGAGCAAGAGAGGATGGCTCTGCTGCATCTCAAAGCTTCCATCAACTACCCCAATGGCAACTCTTTGCCTTCTTGGGTGGATAATAAATCATCCAATTGCTGTCAATGGGAAAGGGTTGAATGCAGCAACACTTCAAGCCGAGTCATTCAACTCTCTCTTAATCGAACAAGAGATTGGGAATCTAGAAAAGATTGGTATTTCAATGCTTCTTTGTTTCTTCCCTTTAAAGAGATCAAGACTCTTGAATTAAGCGACAATGCATTAGTTGGTTGGGCTGAGAATGAAGGTTTGTGGATTCACAAGACTCTTATATACGTATCTTATGATTTTTTCTTTTTAATTTTTCTATCTTGAATTTAAGAAGAAAACATTTATTAATTTTACCTCTTGTGTAGGTTTTGAAAGACTTTCTGAATTGATAAATCTTGAAATTCTTGATTTGAGTTCTAACAATTCCAATAATAGTATTATTCTATAATTTGTTGGGGATTTGAGAATATTTGAGGTTTTTTTTTTTTTTTTTTTTATGGTTGTTATAAGAGATGGTGTGTAAAGATCTAGTTTGATATGTATAAATTAATCTAAAGTATTAGAAAAGTTTAGTTTTACTTGCCACCATTAATTGAGCCATTAAGTTTCAGTTAACCGAAGAACTTAAAGATGTCAAAAAAGTTGAGGTGGATTATTAAATGGATGTTTTATATAGAACTTTGGTTGAATCCAATCTTATTATATGTAAATTTGATTAAGTTGACAAATTAGTTTATAAAGGATTGAATTAACTAAAAAACGGAGCTGGTGATGCATGCTTACTGTACACGCAAGCACTGCCCAAGAGAATTTACATAAAATATGATATCGACAATTCAAAATTGTGTAACGCAGGGCAGCAACTTCTTTGATGTTGCTTTAATTTGTTCAGCTGACTGCTTATATTTTGTCTTTGATTTTCTGCTTGTATGAGGCTGTTGTTGTTGGAAACTAATAACTTCGGTACTCTTTTGCTTTTTTGAGAGTTATAATTAACATTTGTATTCAATAATCTCTTTTATTATTCAGTTCTTATTTTTTGAAGTTTACACAAGACTATTTGCTAATTCTATCTCTTTTACAGGTTTTGAAAAACTTTCTACGTTGACCAATCTTGAAGTTCTTAATTTGAGTTCAAACAAGATCAATAATTCCAGAATTCTAGAATTTATTGGTGGAATTCCATCTTTAAAGTCTCTATATCTTGGATATAATAGATTGGGAAGCTTGGTTCATTTGACGAGTAAGTTTATTTCTATGATCAAATCCTACTTAAAGCAAATTTTTTGCAATATTAGATATCCTTTCAACAAAAAATAGAGTCATGAGCTCTAATTTAGTTATTACACAAAATACTAATTGCAGCCACAGAATTTAGGGAACCTATTGACTTTAACAATAATATAGAAACATCATTTTTACTAGAAACATCAAACATGCCATTACTCTCTACAAGTACTCCACCAATTCCCGATGGATTCGTACTAAGATAACAATCCTTGACCTATTGATTGTTAGGAAAAAATTTAAAATCCCTATAATACTTGTTGAAATTTAACGAGATATAAACAAAAGTAAACAAAGATTAGACTTATAAAAAAAATTAAAAAATATATAATATATGATTTTGTTGTTGACAACTACGTACAAGTTAAATGGATGTTTTAGAACTTTGGTTGAGTTCAGTCTTATTACATATAAATTTGATTAAGTTGACAAATTAGTTTATAACGGACTGAATTAACTGAAAAACAGAGCTGGTGATGCACGCAAGCACTGCCCAAGAGGATTTACATAAAATAAGATGTCAAAAATTCAAAATTGTGTAACGCAGGGCAGCGGCTTCTTTGATGTTGCTTTAATTTGTTCAGCTGAGTGCTTTCGTGTGTATATATTTTGCCTTTGATTTTCCACTTATATGAGGTTGCTATTACTGGAAATTAATAATTTCGATGCTCTTTTGCTCTTTTGAGGAGAGTTGTAGTTAACATTTGTATTCAATAATCTTTTGTATTTTTCATTATTCGTTTCCATTTCTTACTCCTTGAAGTTTGGACAAAAATATTTACTAATTCTATCTCTTTTACAAGTTTCAAAAAACTTTCTATATTGACCAATCTTGAAGTTCTTGATTTGAGTTATAACAGGATCAATAACTCCAAAATTCTAGAATTTATTGGTCGAATTTCACCTTTAAAGTCTCTAAATCTTAGATATAATAGATTGAGCAGATCGGTTGATTTGACAAGTAAGTTAAATTCTATGATCATATCCTAGTTAAATTAATTTTTTGCAATATTAAATATTCCTTTAATGAAAAAGAGAGTTATAAGCTTTAATGCTTCTTTGTATGTTGGTATTTTAATGCTTCTTTGTTTTTTCTCTTACACGAGACTTTTCGATGTTAATTATAACTCACAAGTGGGTTGAGTTAAGAATAAAAGTTTTATGATTAATATGTTTATTATCTTTCTTTTATGCTTAATTATTGAGATTTTGAAGTTTCATCCATAGCATTGAGTTTTGACTTTTGAGATAAAATATAATTTAATTTTGAAATCAATATAAGTGTTTGTAATACATATATAGTAAGATAAATATTTTGAGTAATAAATATAAAATGTTGAGTAAAATGTATATAAAACAGTTCTTTTTTCACTATATAACCATTCCGTAAGGCATATAGATCTTTTTCTAGATATCACTATGCATATATATGTGTGTGTACTGTGCAGAGAGAGATATTTTGTTATATTTAATTAATATATCATGAAAATATATTTATTTTTTTGTGAAATGAGGCTTTACAAATTTTAATTTTTGTGCATAATAATTTTAAATTTATAAATTATGCCTCCATTGTACAAAATTTCTGAGTGTACCATTTTCAATGCCATCATTTAAAAATATAAAAGAATCCACGTACGCACGTGCACCTAGAGAACACATATATGTTTATTTGAAATTAGTATTGCTTAAAGCTATATTTTCATCTTTCGTCTTAGTTGAAGATTTTAAGGTTATTTTTATATTTTAATTTCAAAATTGATAATTAATTAAACAGGTCAGAACCAAGAATCAAAATTGACGAATCTAGAAGTTCTTGATTTATCTTATAATTTCGTAACCAACATCATATGGTCTTCTTTAAAAGGATTTTCTTCGTTGAAAATATTGGATTTATCTTGGAACTACATGAATGAGAATATTTCTACTCCAGGTACGTAACACTTTCTATTAGAATTTAGCAATAAAATCATAATCATTGTATATCATGTGGCTAAAATAATGAAAATGCAATTACATTCTCCAATGTGCTATGCTCCAAACCTAATGTATACTATTCCCAATTTCATTATTTAATGAGCTTATAATAAAAATAATTTCGAATTCATCTCTTGAGTTAAACTATCCCTTAACAATTGCTTGGCACAATTACAAGGATCAATACAAATGAGCATGCATTTGATATATTAATAAAAATAATCAAAAATTTTAATTACTAAAAATTTTGAATAGTGTTTTCCTCATTTTTAGATCTTTAGCTAAAACATAAATCTTTCTTATCACATTCTCATCACACATTTGTTCAATGTTTTCCTCATTGTACAGACTTAAAAAACATGAGCCACTTGGAAGAATTGTACTTGGATGGTTCTGCCCTACCTAATGATTTTCTTTCAAATATTGGTGCCCTGAAATCACTTCAAGTTTTGTCATTGACTTGGTCAGGACTTATTGGGACCTTGCCCTCTCATCAAGGTAAAGAAAACAAAAGATAATTTTTTTTTTATTTAACAAATTAGTAATTTGACATAAATAGAGAGAGATGTTTACATGTTCTTGATAACTGTCTAACTTACTTTCTTTTTCCCAAGGTTTGTGTGAATTGAAGACCCTTCAAGAGATTGAGTTGAGCTCTAATGGACTAGGGGGTCAGTTGCCTTGGTGCTTGGGAAACTTGACATCTCTTAGGTTTCTAGATATCTCTGGCAACCAATTTAGGGGGAACATTGCATTGTCTCCTCTTGCCAATATCATATCCTTAGAATATCTTAGGCTTTCAAATAACAATTTTCTAGTCCCAATTTCATTCAAGTCATATTACAACCTCTCCAAACTTATAGTCCTGGAAAGTGTCAACAACATACTTTTGGAAGAAGAGGACATTCTTGGCTCAACCCCAAGTTTCCAATTGCTTCAAATCCATCTTTCTAGTTCTGAATATTGGAGTAACACTCCCATTTCTCTACCCAAATTTTTCTACTATCAAAATCAACTGGAAATGGTTGAGCTCTCTGGATTTGATTTTGGAGGAATATTCCCAAAGTGGTTGTTGGAGAATAATACTAGACTACTAACACTTACCTTGACAAAGAATTCAATTTCTAAACCTTTTCAATTGCCCTTGTCTCCAATGACAGAACTTGTAACATTAGATATCTCCAACAATAATTTCTATGGTGTCATCCCATACAAGATTAGTAGTTTTTTCCCCAAGTTAAAATTGCTAAACATGTCCAGAAATAACTTTGAAGGCGTGATTCCATCTTCATTAGGTGACATGACCTCTCTATATATTCTAGACTTGTCAAATAACCAATTATCCAGTAAAATTCCTGTACACTTGGCAATGGGTTGTAGCTTCTTGGAAGTGCTGAAACTATCAAGCAACAACTTGAGAGGCCCTATACTACCCCCTCAAAATAACTTACCAAACTTATGGCTGTTGTATTTGGATGATAATAAGTTCACAGAAATCCCACACTACTTATCCAACAGTAGTGGCTTGAAAATGTTGAATCTTAGTCATAATCATCTTGAAGGTGTGTTTCCTGTTGAGTTTTGTCAATTTGATGGACTACAACTATTGGATCTTTCTGACAACAATTTCACTGGGACAATACCATCTTGCTTCAATGTGGAAGACCTAAAGCAAATTCAACTATCCAATAATAGGCTAAATGGACCATTTTCAGAGGTGTTCCATCAATTAATGAACAACATAAAAATGATAGAACTTTCAAATAACCATTTTAATGGCAGCATTCCAAATTGGATTGATAGTCTTTCCTGGTTAAGCATTCTTATCTTGAAAAATAACCACTTTGAAAGTAATCTCCCATATCAGATTTGCCACTTGTCTAGATTAATCTTGATTGATCTTTCTTCCAATAAGTTTTCAGGCAACATTCCTAGTTGCTTGAATAATATCCCATTTGATATAGAAAAGGAATTAGAACCATTGATATCTTTAACCAGTCAAATTATGGAAGCACCCTTGATGCCTAACCTAAAGATTTATAGTCATCGTGGTTACTCAATGCTTGCTATCAGCATAGATGACATCTTGTCCGCAAATCAAGCTTTTTTCTTATCACAAGTGGAGTTCACAACCAAAGGAATGGACTTGCCCTTCACAAGAGAGCCTCTGTCCTTTTTTCCAGCAATTGATCTCTCCAAAAACAAATTAGTTGGCCACATACCACCTGAAATTGGCAGCCTTCGCAAAATCAAAGCACTGAACCTGTCCCACAACAACTTGATTGGAGGAATCCCAACAACATTTTCCAGGTTACAGAATATAAAGAGCTTGGATCTTTCTCACAACAACTTGGATGGGAATATCCCTTCTCAGCTTACTAGTCTATACTTACTGGTGACGTTCAATGTGTCTTACAACAATTTCAGTGGAAGGATACCTCAAGCAACAAACCAATTTGGAACTTTCGACTCAAGTAGCTATATTGAGAATCCATTTCTTTGTGGAGAACTATTACCAAATAATTGCATAGATTCGCGTCCATCAGTTCCATCAGCCAATAATAATGCAAGTGTGATATCTAACTTTATCTATGAGGACACTTATTATATGAGCTTTGCAGGGTCTTACGTAGTTATTTTACTAGCTACTGTGGGAATTTTGTATATAAATCCACATTGGAGACAGGCATGGTTCCATGTTGTTGAGGTTTTCATCACCTCTATCTACTATTTTGTTGTGGATAATATGTGGAGAATCAAAGTTGGTTTCCTTCGTAGATATTAATAATCACCCCAGTGAAGTAATAGTGTTGTTGTATGTATATCCTACTAAACTTCTTTCTTAGCTAGTTTGTTGTTATAATAATTTTATTAATGTACTTGTTGTTAGTATGAAATAGGCCCTCATAAATTATCAAAATTAAAGAAGTTTCGGTTTGTTGTTGCCATACTATAACACGTTTAGGATGTAAGTGTGATTGTTGATGACAAAGAACAATATTGGAGACAAATTTGGAGCTTCAAAATCAAAGAAGTCCCAGATTTTCTTGTAGTGCTTGCTCTTGTCTTGCTCGATTTCCATTGATATTCGAATTTAATCTACACATACTTTTAAAAAAAAAATTACTTCTTTTTATAATAAATATTATTTTGTCAAAATTATTATGAAGAAAATATGATAAAAATTATGAAGTAATTAGAGTTTTTATTAGAATATCAAATGCTTGATGGGTTATTCATTTTGCACCCAGTTTTTGTACAGCCTTCAATTTCATAAGCCAAAATATTAAAGTTAAAAATAAAAATTGATAAAAAATTATATAATCCTTGGTTGAGGGCAACGGTCAAATTACTTCAAATACCAATACTATATTCTGGTCAAGAGTACTGTTATGCGCAAAGTGGATGAAGTCAACATAAGGGTAGTAGGGTATATAAAATTTTAATCCATCTTAAGATATTTTTACAGCTTGAATTTGTCACTAATCATAAGGCAATTAAGAATTATAAAATTATCATAACTATCTTAATTTATCGATATTTTCTCCAATCAACCAAATCTTAATTTAGTTGTGGATTTAACCACTTTCCAACCACCTATATATAGTAAAAACTCTTCACAACGTACACATCCTATGATTCTAAGCTCCTCTACTCTTAAATGCCACGAAGCCAACACTGCATCAAAATATCCTTTACCTACTTGTTCTCTTAATTATCTTGAAACCAAACCAACAACGTATCAGAAGTATGTCCTTATGAGGAATGGCAGCATGCCATGCGTGATGAAATTCATGCCTTGCATATGAATCAAACATGGTCCCTTGTCTTGTCCCTCTGTCAAATGGGTATATCATATTAAATTTTAAGATTCGTCTTGCTACTAAAGGTTACCGTCAAAAGGCTAAGATTGACTTTTATGAAACTTTCAGTCCTCTTATTAAAAGTACAACAATTCGCTCTATACTTGTGTTGCCTGCGTGCATTATCAGTGGAGCCTTAATTAAATTAAAACATTCTTTATGTGGCCTCAAGCAAGCACCAAAAAGAATTCATAATTAAATTTTGGCCACATCAAGGTCTACCAGGCCTTTCTGGAAGCATTCATAATTAAAATTAGCATAATTCTTGATTGATTTGAATAATTTTGGCCTTTTCTCATCCATCAAACTTTTAACGGGTCCAATCTCATTTTCTGGCTCTGGTTCATTGAAAATAGCAACTGTTATCTTCCCCTTTTCAGGGTTTGTCACCACCCTGTGCGTTGGGCTCTTGAATATTCCATTACTCATTATCTGCATACATTCAACAAACAATTTTAATAGTAAAATTCATTCTTAACCACCAAATGCAACATCTTGTTTTGTTCGAATTGAAAGAGATCTTAATGATCCCTAAACATGGGTTATTGAAATGCATTTCCCCTGTCTTGTCAGTGGCATATTATACCACCATAGTTTTTACCCAAAAATATTATTGTTGGTAACTATTAGATTCATAGGATCAAATAATATACTCAAGGCACGCCCTCTAGATTATCCATATAGAATTTGGTCATGGCAAACTCCCCTTTTCATAATTCACGGCATCCTTTTAGTAGACTAGGTTAGCTCTGATATTACATATAATGCCTTGTTTGATATCTAAGTGTGTGTTGAAGGCAAATTATGGTTTCATGGAAAAATAATATGTCCTAAGATTTTTAGAATAGATTACTAATGTGGGATTGAGTAGTAGCAAATTCTTTCATTTAAATTCCACCAACATCCATGTTAGGCTATAACTCTATATCTCAATGCAACCCAAATCAGTTTTAAACACAATTTCACGGATCACACTTGGTGGCAATCCGGGGGAACTCTAATGCCACTTATAAGTTATACCATGATGAATGCCCAAAAGAACTACGTTATAGTTAACTATATCGGGTTCATAGATCAAATCATATAAGTAACACCTCTCCTCTAGACTACCCACAAGGGATTGGCTCATAACAATTTCACATTCTGATTGATAATTCTGCAGAACAGAGAAAGGCACTGAAAACACAAAAATCTTCGCCAAATAGAGGGCAAGAGAGTACCTGCATTTGATCACCAAGGTTGACAAATAGGGCATAAGGAATTATGGGGACAGTGAGCCAGTTATCATCTTTCAGAACTTGTAGGCCTCGAACTTCCCTGTCTTGCAACAGAATGGTCATCCCTGATCTGTCCGAATGAGCTTTAAGCCCAAATACTTGGTCCGGTGTTGGACATGATGGGTAGAGGATAAACCTTCCTTGCATGATTGCTCTTTCCCCAAACTGCTTTGAGAAGCTATCCACCTCCAATTTCAGTGACCTTGCCATGGCTTTGAATATAATACCCATTGCAGACTTGATATTTGCTGCGAATTCCACAATTTTCTCTCTACAAAACAGTAAAACCCGCTAAATTTGTACTTTCATGGAGAAACTACGAAAGACTCCCACAACACAGTTGTTCCAGGCACAAAAATTTGAAATTATCCATCACTTCACCACTTTAGATGACTGATTATACATGCATCTGATCTGGGACTTGGATCGCACACATCAAACGAAAGAGAAACTAACACTACTCCGTATAACCGGCCCGCGCTTCTAAGACTGTTATGTGGCTGTCAAAAACACATTCTTGACCTTCATAAGAAAGAGAAATCAAATGCGATTGAAGATAGAAGTACCTAAAATCTTCGGGTTTTTCGGCCAGAGCTTTGGTTTCCTCTGATCTTCCAGATAGATCCTGAGGGATAACCGGTCACACCAGTCGAGAACCTGCTTCTCCGAGATGACTTTGTCCTGTCCACAGCCTTCAGACTCGCCAGCAGCCGAGAGTACTTGCTCTTCTCTTCCCCTGGCAGCTTGAAGAATTCTTGGATGGCTTCCCTCACCTCGTCCAGAAATTGTGAAGGCATGCCGTGGCCCGCCGCCTGTAATTCAAAGCAATTGTAAACCCTAGCTAATGAGAAAAAAAGGAAAAGAAGTACCGAAGACCAGATGAAGAAAGCAATTAATCAATTATCCGAACCTGGACGTTGCCCCAAGATCTCAGAGCCGATCTCAGCTTTTCCAACTCACCTTCTTCTTCTCCTCCAGATGAGAAGAGACTGAGATCAATCACAGGAATTGGGGCCAAAGGCGGGGAAGTGTCCAATTGGCCAAACTTGTTGTCTCTAACAATGTATTCCTTGGGCGGTTCAACCCCGGCTGCGGACATCTCTTGAACACTCTTCGGAGGGGAGGGCTCCATCTCCCGATTGTCGCCGGGAACTCCATTGCCGTCCATGCTGCTGCTCGTCACTTGAAAGAAGATGACGCACAATTTTGGCCTTAAGTAGCATTGAATTTCTCAGAAGAAATCGATCTGGAGCGTTGAATTGGGCAATGATTCTTGATACGTGTGAACATTTTCCTTTTCCTTGTAGAACCTATTGCTTGTCGTTGGGCTTAATGGCACGGATTTAGGGCGCAGTGTCGATGAGCTGCCATTACAGTAGTCGACATGCTATCATCTTGGTTGGGAACTGCCGTAGGTAATGCCAACATACCAAAATTAAATATGTTTTATATCGTCTTGGTCGGGATCTAGACCGTTCGTTCGATCGGATGGTGGGAAAGTGAGGAGATGAAATGAATAATGGAATTTGAAAGAATTGAGAACGGAAAGAAATTTACAGAAAGGGATTGAGTAGAGTTGCTTCGGCTGTGAAGAGGTTGTGGTGAAGGCGGCCATATCTGGCCATTTGGAGTAAGCTTTCTCTCTTGTCAGAGAATATAAAAGATGAACGTGTGGCAAGACACATTCACAAAAATGATCCACCAATTTTACTATGATTCGCAAATGAATCTTATTATTCCACAGTTCCATCAAGTTTTTGAGGGTTAAGAAATAAATTTAAATACGAAATACTTAATTCATAATTGGAAAGAGAACTTGGTTGGTGAGTGTGTGAATAATTCGAGTCATTTGTTCTCATTTGTTACCTTTACAAGCTTCTAAATAACATAGTTGCCACACATGCCAATCATCGATTTAGATGAATAGTTCATTATATTCTACAAACCCAACTCATTTTCTTCCTAGTTCTAGCAATCAAATTTGTCTTGCAATCCAGCAATCAAATGGATTGTCAGAAATAGGAAGAAATCAAGTTGGTGTTGTTGGAGATAGTGAACCATTTACCTAAATCGAAGATGGACATGTATGGTAACTATGTTATTTAGAACCTTTTAAAGGTAGCAAATGATGAAGAAATTACTCAAATTATTTACAAGCTGACCAAATTCCCAATTGAATGAACTAGGTATTATTTACATTTAAATTCTTTTTGTAACCTAGAAAAACCTAATGGATTAGTGGAAGAAAATTCATTTGTGAACGATAGTAAAATTTGTGGATCGACATACGTGAGGTATGTTGGAAAACAAATTTGATCTTTGAAAACAAAAAGAAATCAAGTGGTGCTATTTGAGATAATGAATTATTCATCTGAATGGATGATTGATATTTGTGGGAATTATATGATCAGGAAGAAAATGGCAAGAAACCCATAGTCCCATCACCACAGCCATGGTTGCTAAAGGAAGAGAAAAAACAAGAAGAAATTAAGTTGGTGTTGTTAGAGATAATAAACTATTTACAGGATCCGATGATTGATGTGTGGAAATTATGGTCGGATAAGAAAATGAAGGAAACCCACCATCTCAATGCTACAGCCATGCCTGCCAAAGAAGAAGAAAGAGAGATCAAGAAGAAATCAAGTTGGTGCTACTAGAGATAATGAATTATTTACTTAATCAAATTATTGATATATGTGAAAATTATGATCGGGGAGAAAAAGGAAAGAAATTCACCGTCACATCGCCACTACCATGGTTGCCTAAGAAGAAGAGAAAACAAGAAAGAATTGAGTTGGTGCTATTAGAGATCATGAACTACTTACCAAATCTGATGATTAATATTTGTGGAAATTATGATCGAGGAGGAAAAAGAAAGAAATCCATCGTCTTGTCGCCACCGCCATGGCTGCCAAAAAAGGAGAGAGAACAAGATGAAATCAAGTTGCTACTATTAGAGATAATGAACTATTTATCTAATTTGATGATCAATATATATGAGAATTACAATCTGAGAGAAAAAAAATCAACCATCCGGTCACCACCGCAATGGCTGTCAAAGAAAAAGAGAAAACAAGACAAAATTGAGTTAGATCTATTAAACATAATGAATTATTTACCTGATCTGATGATCGATGTGTGTGGGAACTATGATCCTGAAGAAAGAGGAAGGAAACCCATAGTTTTGTCATCACCATCAAAGAAAGAGAGAAAACAAGAAAAAGTCGAGTTGGCGCTATTAGAGATCATGAACTAGTTATGAGATCTAATGATCGATATACATAAAGATCATGATTTGGGACAAAAGGGGGCTTTGAGATCATGATTTGGGAGGAAGAGGAAGGAAACCCACCGTCTCAACACCACCACCTTGGTTGCCAAAGAAGGAGAGATGTTTCGTGAGGAAAGAAAGGCAATGAGAAAGAGATCATATATTAAATTGAAGAGTACCATTTGTCTTTTTAGCCAACCTCAAGGGTACCCGAGTGTTACTTATTGACATGGTTCAAACCTTAGATCAAGTAAAAGTATTTTTTTTTCTGCTCCAACCCTAGTTGAACTACCCATTAGGGTTAATATAAAAATACTTCTATTATAAATCAATTTTTTGAAAAAAATTAATATTTACTCTGATCATCTCAAAAAAGCTTTTAAATACATAAATTAAAATTAAGTACAAAAATTTTAAATAATTGGTTTAATCAAGTACATAAATTTTGGTTTGTTACACCCCATTATTTAAATAATTGGTTTGTTACATTCCAAGCTCATTAAGTACATAAATTTTGGTTTAATTAGATTTAAATCATCTTATGAAAAAAATTATAAATTAAAATTATAAAAATAGTCTCTTCACAACATGACATAAAAGTAAATGCTACAAAACAATCTTCTGATAACTCTCATAAAACAAAGGGTATTGTACATTAAAACATGCCGTACGTTCACATGGTAAGTAGATTCATTTTGATGAAAAGAACTAAAGGCATCCTCCATCAACCATCTAAACCGGATAGATTGAGGTGTAAATTGCCAATTACAATGGTTTAAAACCCGAAGAGTAAATGGAGCCAGGTGTTTGATATAATCATCGAGCTTAACCACTTGTGCTTCTCAAGCAACTAACCATTAGGAGGATTGATCTATTATATCACTATGAGTTATGGTCCTTTTTGAAGCTTGCATATTTACTTTTTCTTTTTTATTTTGCAACTTGCTTAATTATATTATCAATCTCATCTTAATTATATTAATTGCATAAAATGGAAAAATAGGGGTTCATATCTTATTATTATATGTGTTAAGCTCAAAGGTAAAATGATATGATTTTGATGATAATAAAAATTATTTTATTAAAATAAAAATAAAGAATTTCAATCATATTAATGTGAAGAAGAAATGAAAATCATGACTGAATAACTTAAGTCAACTGATATTTAACTTTAAATCAACTAAAGTAAGACAGTAAGTAGGTATTTGATCTTGCATTAAGTCGATTGAAGTTAACCAAAATTTTGGTCTATGATCTTAAGTTGACCAAGATTCAACATAAGTTGTGCAGCGCAATTACTGTTGACTACATCAATTGTCGTTTCCGATCATCGCCACTATTCCCACACATTTTTCAATTATCGCGATCGATTGTCGGTCTTTTCTTATCGACGACACTTCTTGCATCCTCTTCTCCGATAATAGTCTTCCCAATCGGTGGTCTCTTTGATCATCCGTCTTTTTTTTTAGTCGCAACAATTGATCGTTTGTTTGACTAATTCATCTTCCTCGACCAACGGCTCCTTCGCCTTTTTGTCTTCCACCACTATTGATGATGGCCTCTACAGCTTTTGCCACCATCGACGCCTTTTTACCATCAATGTTGTCTGCCATAGTCACTGACTAGTTCATTTTTGTCGTTTTTTTTATTAATATTTATGTGTATATATAAGTCTCACATATATTATTATTTTATAACAGATGACATGCCAAGTCAACTTGAATACACTCTTTCTAAATCGAATTTACATTATACCTAATTGAGTCAATTTGAACATAATTGCCAAGATTAAAAAAAAATTGAATCAAATTACAAATTGGTAAAAAAAATTAGATTATTTTCATAATTTACCCTATTTCTAACGAATTTTTTTAATATTTTATTGTCATCATCTCGTAAAAGACTCAATTTTTATCACTCGTCTCTGCTCGTTGCTTCTTCATCTCTTCTCTCGCACGGAAACTGCCGAAACCAAACACAAACACGGCCGCAATTGATCACTGACAGTTTTCTCGTTTCTCTTCAACTCAACAATTGCGCAAACTAGTGCAAGAATAGAATGGCCAAATTCACATTCCGAGCTGATCTCAACTTCTACTGTCTTTCACAGGACCCGCCTTCTAAAAGCTCAAATTTCAACACTTTGCTCAAACGCCGTTGCTTACCCGCGTTCCCTTCGAGCTCACGTCTGAAATTCGTGGTTTCTAGCAGCATCAAACAGAAGGAGAATGTTGCAGAAAGGGATCGAGATGCCAGGCCAGTTGTTCCCCGGCTGCGGGTCGGTGAATTGGAGAAATTCGAGGGTCGACTGGGAATTAGAACTACGTCTGGTGAAGTGGGTTCTAATTGGACTTGGCCCCCATGGAAGAATCTTCCTGAAAGATAACACCCATTGGCACTGTTGGAATGTGATACCCAATGAGTTCAAGGCGATGATGGTAAGATCGAGTAAATATAAAATTATTATAGGTTTAACCCCAAGATTGATAGATTTAAAGGTTCAAACCCACTTATAGAAAGCCTGATAAGAAGATGGCTCAAGTAAATTTATCTGATTTTTTTAGAAAAACGAGCTTGACTCAATTGCTCAAAACAAAAACCAAACTCAACCCATTTTACTTGCTGCCCTATCTGAAGCCCATTTGACAACCCATTATTCTCCTTACATATGTCTAACCCATTAGAAAGCCCATCTCTCATCTCTGTAAGTCCATTACTCATTTGATTCAGTTGTTTTGATGCTGCTGGAGACTTGGTCATTGCATTACTCATTTGAAACTTGGTTTGGACTGGTATGCATCTCTCCCTCAAGTCAAAACAGCCTTCCATACAGTATGTATATACAGTATATATATTACTTCCAGATCCTTGATACGATTAATTGTATTAAATAATGATATCTTTATACAATTTTTATGAAAATGGTTTCATATTAACAGTTTAGAAAATTATTGGTGTTGGGTGTGCAAACTTAGTCCCACATCGGCTAGATAAGGGGAAGATCATGGGCATATAAAGTGTAGACAATATCTCCATTGGTATGAGGCCTTTTGGGTAATATCCAAAAGCAAATCCATGAGGGCTTAGGCCCAAAGTGGACAATATCATACCAATGTGGAGATTTAGGAGGTCTACAATCGCAACAATTGGTATCAGAGCCTTGTGTGGCTCTTGGGTTAGTCGAAATCAAGACCGAATCGAGAATCCCCTTTCGATTTTTGGGTTCGATTTCACGGTAAGGGTTTTTTACGTTGAAAAAATCGAATCTGTTCTTGGTCTTTTGCTGTGTGCAGGGCTTGAGTTGGGGTGAATCAACCCCATAGCCATAATCGACCATCCAAGGGGGTTTTCCTCTGACCAGTGCATTCCAGCCTACCCGTCAGCCGGCGGCAGCGTGTGGGGCTGCAGCAGCGACGTGTGAGGCAGCGTTTAGAGGTCGGCAGGTGCCTTCCTCAGCTCCAAGATCCGTACCAGATCCGAACCTCTTCAACTTCAGATCTCAGTTCTGAGATCTGTGTGGTAACCTTTGTGGTTTCAGATTTCTTTAAGTGATTTATTTGTGCTTATTCAATTGCTTGGTGCCTTTGATTATTGCTTAGTAAATCTGCGATATCTTTGTGATATCTGTGAAGTCTGCATTGTTGCTTAGTGCCTCATAAATCTGTCAGGTATCAGAATTTGTTTCTGATCTTTATCCTGTTTTCAGCTTGGTAGTTTTTGATTGATACCTTTGTGTTTTACCTGTGCCTGTTTAAACTGCTAAGTGCATTTAAATATAGCTAACTTGGTTTGCTGCTACGTGCAATCAGTTATTTTGGTACCATTTTTTGTTGGAATTGATTCTAAGTGAATCTGTTGCCTAAGTTTTAAATTGAAACTTTGTGTTTTTTTGTATGTCCACTTAGGTAGCATCATATCTGTGTTTATTTTGCTGCTGCCATATTGGAATTTTTTATTTAAGATTTATCTGTGGCTATTTTAACTGCTTAGTGCTTTAAAATTGTGCCTAGAAAATCAGTACTATCCCTTTTAAAAATCTGCCCTTGATTGAATCTGTTTCGTGCATACCCATTGTTTAGGATACAGTGAAAAACTTAGTGTTTTGTAGGTTGCACTACTTATTTGTGTGTTAAGCATATTCTTTGAGAACATGGCTACACATTTTGAAATGGGGATGTTCAATGGGAAGGGTGATTTTTCTATTTGGCAACAGAAAATGAAAGGGATTTTAGTTCAACAAAAAGTATCAAAAGCCATAGATGGCAAATATCCTGAAAACACAACAGCTGAACGAAAATTAGAAATAGATGAACTTGCCTATACTTCTATAATCTTGCATCTTTCTGATTCAGTGTTAAGGAAAGTAGGAAAACTTGACACAACTAAAGAACTTTGGGAAAAATTGGAAAAATTATATGTTAAGAAATCCACTCCTAATAAGCTTTATTTGCTTGAAAGTTTCTTTAGTTTTAAGATTGACCCCTCTAGGGACCTAGATGACAACATAGATGTCTTTAACAAGTTGGTTCAAGATATCACGAATTGTGGTGAAAAAGTGTCTGAGGAATATAAGGCTATAATTCTTTTGAATGCCATTCCTGATGCCTTTAAGGAGGTAAAAAATGCCATTAAGTATGGTAGGGATACTCTAACACCTGAAATTGTCATAGATTCTCTTAGAAGTAAGGAATTGGAATTAAGGAGTGAGAGAAAATATGGTGAGGTCCACATGATGAGGGGTAGAACTAAGAATCTAGAGGAAGGTAGTAAGAAAGGGAAGAGTAGGTCAAAGTCCAAAACCCAAGGGAAGGGTAAGAAGTGTTATGGCTGTGGGAAAATCAGACACTTCATTAAGGATTGTTATGCCAAGAAAGGCAAACAAAAGGAAGAAGCCAATGTAGTGACCCCCTATGACCCTAGTGAGGTTAGTGAGGTATACATGCTTTTAGAATCTAGTGCAAAATTAGTGGGCGAGGACTATGTGTCCGTTGTTCCATTTTAGGGAAGGGTTGAGTATCCTTATTCCCACCACCTTAAGTAAGGTGGAGAGTCCTAGCCTAAGTGGGAGGATGAGAGAAATCCTAACCTAAGTGGTAGGAAGAGTTAGATCCTAACCTAGGTGGGAGGATTAGAGAGATCCTAGCCTAAGTGGAAGGATGAGAGAAGGCCTTTAAAAACATGTTTATGCATTTGTTGCATTTCCTATGTGGATAATATGCATTTGTTGCTTTTCCTATGTGGATAATATGCATTTGTTGCTTTTCCTATGTGGATAATATGCATTTGTTGCATTTCCTATGTGGATAATATGCATTTGTTGTTTTTTCTTGTGTGGATGATATGCATCTGTTGCATTTCTTATGTAGATAATTTGCATTTGTTGCAAGACTCATGCATTGGTTGCATATTTAAGCATTTGTTGCTTGTCTAAGCATTTGTTGCCTATCCTATGCATTTGTTGCATGTTTTGCATTTGTTGCATGTGCTTGCTTTTCGTGTTGCCTGTGTGTGCTGGCCTCATTAGGAATCAAGGTGGAGATTGTTGGGTTTTGTGTTTCCTAATGAGCCCAAGGCGATGACGATGATTCAGGTTAGCTTCATAGGCTTCGGCTCGGGATTGAAGCAATGGTTCAACCCACTTATTGGCAGCCCATTTATAGAAGTCGGGCCATAAGCCCTTAACCCTCCCTTTGGAGGAGAAATGGGCCTTGACCCATTTGCTCAAGGGAGGGAGGAAGCCCATGAAGCCCAAGTCCATGAAGCCCAAGCCCATTTACTCCCTTGCCCTAAACCCACAATATAAAAGGGATTTTTCCCCTTTTTGTGCCCTAGGTGTGGCAGCCGATTGTGTGCTCTCTCTTGTTCTCTCTCTCGGTCGAATCTCCTTTCATTGATGGCGATCCTCTTGGGGTTTCTTTCCTTCTCGGTCAGATGCTTCTTTCCTTTGCTGTGTGCCGCACTTTCCTTGTGCGTGGTGGCTGTTCATCAATGGCGTTTGCAACGCCTATTTAGTCCGAGTTGTTGTCTTCTCTTTGAGGTAAGTTTTTCGGCCATTGTTAAACCCATATCTTTGTGATTTGCCTCTGTTCCTTGGTGGATCCTACTGTGTGTGGAAGCTTGTGTGGCTTGGAAAGGGGTGTCGATCGGCCGAGGGATTTGGGGGTTTGAGGGCTTCGGTTCTTGGGGCTTTTGGGCTCCTTTGTGGCTTGGTGTCCCTATTTGTTGGCGTTACCTAAGTGGTGTTTGAACGAGCCCAGATCTGAGCCTTGGAGCAGTCTTCGTGACTGCCATTGTTGCTAAACAGGGAGTTTAATTTTCTGCCTTGATTTGTTCTTGTATTCGGTTGTTTTGGTTTGATTTCGATTGAGTTCTAACCCACTGTTTTGAAGAGTTTTTTCCGCAACAATTGGGTCATTTTAGTTAGCATTCTCCTCCCCCTTAATTAGGCTTATTAATTTCTTCCCATAAATTAGGCTTATTTGGTATGGAATCAATTGCTACTTTAAAAAATACAAAAAAAAGAATTCTATCAATATAGATGTTCAAGTTAGCCTAATTCTAATATATATCTAACAGTGAAATTGGGAACATATAAAAGAGAAATTAGGAATATTAATTAGAAATCTTTGACACTCCCTATTAGCACATTAGTATAAAAATCTTTGGCCGGCAAGCATGGCATCACTATTAGTATATTAGTAATTTGTTAAGGATGGTTTAGATGTATCACTTAATTTCATGAATTTAAAAATCAATCAATTTTAAATTAGTGTATATTCTTAAGTTTTAAATTAGTTTCATGAGCAATAGTATTAAAATTGATCTAAGGACTTTTCTTCTGAGCACAAGTGAGAAATTGGCCCATCCTAAGTTAAAATTATGTGGAGATAAAGATTTTTTGTATTGTCAGAATGTTAAAACTTAATAAGAGTTTATCAGTTGCATTTAATTCCATCCATTCATCCATTTTATGTGTCAAAGATTTTAAATATATTATTCGTATATATGATGCAATTTTTTCTTTATATCAACTCAAAGGAAATATCTCCACTCCCAACAAGAGTAGCCCCTTCTCCATCCTACTTCATTCTTCTTTTCTTGATGCATCTTCTCAGACATTTAATTCAAAGCCCCATTTCTTAATTGACAAGATGGTCCATGAATAACATCAAATTAAGAGAGGAAAAAGAGAAAAGAAATTTAGGTATAATGACTAGTATTTAGGTATAATCAAATGATTAATTCAAACATAAACACCCACTTAAATGCATGTCTTTAATTTGGACCAAATTAAATAGGTGTAAAATTGTATGTGAATAGCAATAACAGTCATTTGGTCACAACAATGAAAAATACTATAATATTCCGTGTTAGTTTTGATAAATGGATGGTATTATTTTGGACCTATGAATTTGGATACTCATACTTTGATTTGTATCTTATCTCTCCCAAATGATAGATTATTATCATAAGTCTACTAGACATTATTGGATTAGCTATTACATATTAATCAATAACTAAATTAGTTTGTATTGGGACCCATGATGAATTTATCTGCTTGCATGTACTCTAACGTATGAATTAAGTTGTAAAGATTTCTATATTTCCAAGTCTTCTAGTGTTTCCAAGTCTTCACCACCATTTCCAAGTCTTTTCCTACAAGACCAAGTCAATTTGTCTCCACTTGTCTAGTTTATATTAGGATCCATGATGAGTTTATCTACTTGCATGTACTCCAACGTGTGAATTAAGTTGTAAAGACTGCTATATTTCCAAGTCTTCACCATCATTTCCAAGTCTTCTCTTACAAGTCAAAGTCAATTTGTCTCCACTTGTCTCTCTATAATTAGATCAAGGGAAAAGACCACTTCAGAATGCTTAAGAGTAGAGATATATAAATAGAGGTAGTGTGATTCTTAAAACAAGGAAAAAAAAGAGAACAAAAGCAAGCAAGGAGATATTTATCTTGGTGAAAAATATGATAAGTACTACACCTCATTCTTTTTGGGTGTGGATGATGATGATGGTAATGTCAGTGTTGATGAATGAAATGTGTTGTCATGGGTGTTGGGAGCAAGAGAGGATAGCTCTGCTGCATCTCAAAGCTTCCATCAACTACCCCAATGGCAACTCTTTGCCTTCTTGGGTGGAGAATAAATCATCCAATTGTTGTCAATGGGAAAGGGTTGAATGCAGCAACACTTCAAGCCGAGTCATTCAACTCTCTCTTAATCGAACAAGAGATTGGGAATCTAGAAAAGATTGGTATTTCAATGCTTCTTTGTTTCTTTCCTTTAAAGAGATCAAGACTCTGGAATTAAGTGAAAATGCATTAGTTGATTGGGTTGAGAATGAAGGTTTGTAGATTCACAAGTCTCTCTAAAATGTATCTCATGATTTTTTCTTTTTAATTTTTCTATCTTGAATTTTAGAAGAAAGTATTTATTAATTTTACTTCTTTTATAAGTTTTGGAAGACTTTTTAAATTGATAAATCTTGAAGTTCTTGATTTGAGTTTGAGCAATTCCAATAATACTATTATTCTATAATTTGTTAGGGATTTGAGAATATTTGTGGTTTTTTATTTTTATTAGTATGGTTGTTATAAGAGATGGTGTATAAAGATCTAGTTTGATATGTATAAATTGATTTGAAGTATTAGAAAAGTTTAGTTTTACTTGCCACCATTAATTAAGGCATTAACTTTCAGTTAACCGAAGAACTTTAAGATGTCAAAAAAGCTTAGGTGGATTATTAAATGGATGTTTTATATAGAACTTTGGTTGAATCCAATCTTATTAGGTAAAAATGTGATTAAGTTGACAAATTAGTTTATAAAGGACTGAATTAACTAAAAAAGGGAGCTGGTGATGCATGCTTACTGCCCAAGAGGATCTACATAAAATAAGATATCGAAAATTCAAAATTGTGTAACGCAAGACAACAACTTCTTTGATGTTGCTTGAATTTGTTCAGCTGACTACTTATATTTTGTCTTTGATTTTCTGTTTGTATGAGACTGCTCTTGTTAAAAACTAATAACTTCGGTATTCTTTTACTTTTTTGAGAGGAGTTGTAATTAACATTTGTATTCAATAATCTCTTTTATTTTTCATGTTTTTTCAGTTCTTATTTTTTGAAGTTTATACAAGACTATTTGCTAATTCTATCTTTTTTACAGGTTTTGAGAAACTTTCTACGTTGACCAATCTTGAAGTTCTTGATTTGAGTTATAACTTGATCAATAATTCTAAAATTCTAGAATTTATTGGTAGAATTTCATCTTTAAAATCTCTAAATCTTGGACATAATAGCTTGGAAAGCTGGGTTGATTTGACAAGTAAGTTAAATTATATGATCATATCCTAGTTAAAGAAATTTTTTTACAATATTAAATATTCCTTCAATGAGAAAGAGAGTTATGAGCTCTAATACTTCTTCGTATATTGGTATTTTAATGCTTCTTTGTTCTAATTGCATGTTAGTTAAACAACAAAAAAAAAGTTATCATTTTTGTTAAAAGAGTACTACTAGTCATCCATTATGGGCCTGTATGTTCAAAAGAGCGACACGAAAATGCAAAAACTGTAGAAAAGGCCGATAGAGTCATATATATATAATGATTCAAGTTCGCCCATTGGTTAGCTAGCTTTCTCTCATATTGTATTCAAATTTGTGAACACTGTTTGAAAAAAATTGCTGCCAAAATTACGTGAAATGTTCCCTTCATATATTCGTTCTCATAATTAAAATTCATCTCTAAATCTTGGGTCCAACGACTTGGGTTGGATGGCTGACTTCAATGGTAAGCTCACTTTACAATCACATGCCAATCCTAATGGATATATTGATATAAATTGAAAGAACTTCTATTTTCTGTTAATTAGTCTAAAATTGTAAATAATAAAAATAACAAAAATATGAAATCAAAAAATTTAGAAATAATAAATGAAGAAATTTATTAACCTTATTAGATAGGTTTAGTTTTACTTGTTACCATTAATTGAATCATTAATTTTCAATTAACGACTTAAGGTGACAAAAAAACAAATTAAATGAATGAGCTAATATATATGTTAAAATTTTAGGTGAGGGATTAAAAACCACATATCTTAATAATCCAAAACCCCCCTTATATATTAAGCCCCTAAAATTGGCTTCTCTATCTATTCTCCTTCCCCATCACATGCTTTGTAACAAGCGTGAAATTCACGCTTTAATGGAAACTAATGCCAAGAACTTAAGCTGACCACAACAAAAAAAAAAAAATGATTGAGGGCGAAAATATGTCAAAATTTTAGTTGAATGATCAAAAGTCACATTTTTTAAGCCTTTCTTCATAAGTTGTTGAATATTAATACTTCTTAGGTGAACTAAAAATTTTATATAGACTCTACTTAAAGTTTAGACTGATGGAATCAAAAGTCCCCTTGTTAACTCCTTTTACCCATATGCTGTAAAAAATAAATAATAAGAGAAATAAGTCCCCTTGATTATATTGGTGTTTTTTAATAGAAAACTGAAGTGGATTATTAAATGGATGTTTTATAGCTTTGATTCAATCCATTAAGTTGACAAATTAGCTTATAACGGATTGAATTAACAAAAAAATGAGCTGGTGATGCACACTACTGTACACACAAACACTGCCCAAGAGAATTTACATAAAATAGGATATTGAAAATTTAAAACTGTGTAAAGCAAGACAACAACTTCTTTGATGTAATTGCTTTAATTTGTTTAGTTGAGTGCTTTCGATCGTATGTATATATTTTGCTTTTGATTTTCTACTTGTATGAGGTTGTTGTTACTGAAAACTAAAAACTACCCTACTCTTTTGCTCTCTTGAGGGGAGTTGTAATTGACATTTGTATTTAATTATCTTTTGTATTTTTTATTATTACTTTTATTTCTTATTCTTTGATATCTAGACAAGATTATTTACTAATTCTATCTCTTTTACAGGTTTCGAAAAATTTTCTACGTTGACCAATCTTGAAGTTCTCGATTTGAGTTTCAATTGGATTGATAATTCCGAAATTCTAGAATTTATTGGTAGAATTTCATCTTTAAAGTCTCTAAATCTTGGAGGTTGCTTAAGCTCAGTTAATTTCACAAGTAAGTTTCCTTTTATGATCACATCTTAGTTAAAGTAATTTTTTACAATATTAGATATCCTTTCAATGAGAAGGAGAGCTGTGAGCTCTGATTTAATTATTAAATTAATCAAAAACTAATTGCAGTGATAGAATTTAGGAAAAATTCTAAAAATATTAAACATGCCGTTACCCTTTATAAGCACTCCACTATCCTCGTACTAATATTATACTACAATTCTTGGCCTATTGATTGTTAGGAAAAATTTTAAATCCCTACAATACAAATAAAAGTAAACAAAAATCAGACTAATAAAAAATTAAAAAATAAATAATATAAAGATTTTGTTGTGGAAAACTGCAAGTTATTATATGTTAATATCTTCAAATTTATAAGACAAACAATTCAATATATAATCACCATCCTAATATTTTAATATCCTAGTCATACCCTTCCACAAATTATTTTGGTTGTTGAATTGTTCTTAAACAAGTACATTAATGGGAGACAACTACATTGCCAAATGGTGGGCCTGACAATTATAAATTAGGAAAAGATAATCTATGTTAGTTAATTTTAAAGTTCTTGATTTGAGTTACAATATCCTCAATAACTCTACTATGCTAAAATATATTGCTAGAATTTCATCTTTGAAAATTCCATGCCTTCAAGAAAATGACATACAAGGATACTTTGACTGGACTAGTAAATTCACTTGGTATGCTCGATCCATCCATCCATTTTATGTGTCAAAGATTTAAGTATCTTGTTCATATATATGATGCAATTTCTTCTTCATATCAACTCAAAGGAAATATCTTTGCTCCCAACAAGACTGCCCCTCCTCCATCCTCCTCCATTCTTCTTTCCTTGATGCATCTTCTTAGCCATTTAATTCAAAGCCCCATTTCTTAATTGACAATATGGTCCACGAATAACAGCAAATTAAGAGAGGAAGAAAGAGAAAAAAAAAGTTTAGGTATAATGACTAGTATTTAGATATAATCAAATAATTAATTCAAACACAAACACCCATTTAAATGCACCTCCTTAATTTGGACTAAATTAAACAAGTGTAAAACTATATGTGAATAGCAATAGCAATCATTTGGTCACAACAATGAAAAATACTATAATATTCTATATTAGTTTTGATAAATGGATGGTGTTATTTTGGGCATTTGAATTTGGATTCTCATACTTTGATTTGTATCTTCTCTCTCCCAAATGATAGATTACTATCATAAGTCTACTAGACATTATTGGATTAGCTATTACATATTAATCAACAATTAAATTAGTTTATATTGGGACCCATGATGAGTTTATCTACTTGCATGTACTCCAACGTATGAATTAAGTTGTAAAGATTTCTATATTTCTAAGTCTTCCATTGTTTCCAAGTCTTCACACCACCATTTCCAAGTCTTTTCCTACAAGACCAAGTCAATTTGTCTCCACTTGTCTAGTTTGTATTAGGATCCATGACGAGTTTATCTACTTGCATGTTCTCCAACGTATGAATTAAGTTGTAAAGACTGTTATATTTTCAAGTCTTCACCACCATTTCTGAGTCTTCTCTTACAAGTCCAACTCAATTTGTCTCCACTTGTCTCTCTATAATTAGATCAATGGAAAAGACCACTTCATAATACTTTAGAGTAGAGATATATAAATAGAGGTAGCATGATTCTTAAAACAAGAAAAAAAAAAAAAGAACAAAAGCAAGTAAGGAGATATATATCTTGGTGAAAAATATGATAAGTACTACACCTCATTCTATTTGGGTGTGGATGATGATGATGGTAATGTCAGTGTTGATGAATGAAATGTGTTGTCGTGGGTGTTGGGAGCAAGAGAGGATAGCTTTGTTGCATCTCAAAGCTTCCATCAACTACCCCAATGGCAACTCTTTGCCTTCTTGGGTGGATAATAAATCATCCAATTGCTGTCAATGGGAAAGGGTTGAATGCAGCAACACTTCAAGCCGAGTCATTCGACTCTCTCTTAATCAAACAAGAGATTGGAAATCTAGAAAAGATTGGTATTTCAATGTTTCTCTGTTTCTTCCCTTTAAAAAGATCAAGACTCTTGAATTAAGTGACAATACATTAGTCGATTGGGTTGAGAATGAAGGTTTGTGGATTCACAAGTCTCTCATATACGTATCTCATGATTTTTCTTTTTAATTTTTCTATCTTTAATTTTAGAAGAAAGCATTTATTAATTTTACTTCTTTTATAGGTTTTGAAAGACTTTCTGAATTGCTAAATCTTGAAGTTCTTGATTTGAATTCGAGCAATTCCAATAATACTATTATTCTATAATTTGTTAGGGATTTGAGAATATTTGAGGTTTTTATTTTTATTTGTATGGTTGTTATAAGAGATGGTGTGTAAAGATCTAATTTGATATGTATAAATTGATCTGAAGTATTAGAAAAGTTTAATTTTATTTGCCACTATTAATTAAGCCATTAACTTTCAGTTAACCGGAGAACTTTAAGATGTCAAAAAAGTTGAGGTGGATTATTAAATGGGTGTTTTATATAGAACTTTGGTTGAATCCAATCTTATTAGGTATAAATGTGATTAAGTTGACAAATTAGTTTATAAATGACTGAATTAACTAAAAAGGGGAGCTAGTGATGCATGCTTATTGTACATGCAAGCACTGCCAAGAGGATCTATATAAAATAAGATATCGAAAATTCAAAATTGTATAACGCAAAGTAGCAACATCTTTGATGTTGCTTGAATTTGTTCAGCTGAGTGCTTATATTTTGTCTTTGATTTTCTGTTTGTATGAGATTGCTCTTGTTAAAAACTAATAACTTCGGCATTCTTTTACTTTTTTGAGAGGAGTTATAATTAACATTTGTATTCAATAATCTCTTTTATTTTTCATGTTTTTTCAGTTCTTATTTTTTGAAGTTTATACAAGACTATTTGCTAATTCTATCTTTTTTACAGGTTTTGAAACACTTTCTACGTTGACCAATCTTGAAGTTCTTGATTTGAGTTATAACTGGATCGATAATTCTAAAATTCTAGAATTTATTGGTGGAATTCCATCTTTAAAGTCTCTAAATCTTAAATATAATAGCTTGGGAAGCTCGGTTGATTTGACAAGTAAGTTAAATTATATGATCATATCCCAGTTAAAGTAATTTTTTTACAATATTAAATATTCCTTCAATGAGAAAGAGAGTTATGAGCTCTAATGCTTCTTTGTATATGGGTATTTTAATGCTTCTTTATTCTAGGTGCATGTTAGTTAGACAACAAAAAAAGTTATTATTTTTGCTAAAAGAGTACTACTAGTCATCTATTATGGGCCTATATGTTCAAAAGAGCAAGACGAAAACGCAGAAACTTTAGAAAAGGCCGATAGAGTCATATATATATATAATGATTCAAGTTCGCCCATTGCTTAGCTAGCTTTCTCTCATATTGTTCTCAAATTTATGAATATTGTTTGAAAAGAATTGCTGCCAAAATTACGTGAAATGTTCCCTTCATATATCCGTTCTCATAATTAAAATTTATCTCTAAATCTTGGGTCCAACGACTTGGGTTGGATGACTCATTTGAATGGTAAGCTCACTTTACAATCACATGCCAAGCCTATTGGATATCTTGATATAAATTGAGGGAACTTCTATTTTCTGTTAATTAGTCTAAAATTGCAAGTAAAAAAAAATAACAAAAATATGAAAGCAAAAAATTTAGAAATAATAAATGAAAAAATTTATTAACCTTATTAGACAGGTTTAGTTTTGCTTGTATGAGGTTGTTGTTGTTGAAAACTATTAACTTCGGTACTCTTTTGTTTTTTTGAGAAGAGTTATAATTAACATTTGTATTCAATAATATCTTTTATTTTTTTCCATGTTTTTTCAGTTCTTATTTTTTGAAGTTTACACAAGATTATTTGCTAATTCTATCTTTTTTACAGGTTTTGAAAAATTTTCTACGTTGACCAATCTTGAAATTCTTGATTGGAGTTCTAATTGGATCAATAACTCCAAAATTCTAGAATTTATTAGTAGAATTCCATCTTTAAAGTCTCTAAATCTTGGATATAATAACTTGGGAATCTCGGTTGATTTGACAAGTAAGTTAAATTATATGATCATATCCTAGTTAAAGTAATTTTTTTACAATATTAAATATTCCTTCAATGAGAAAGAGAGTTATGAGCTCTAATGCTTCTTTGTATATTGGTATTTTAATGCTTTTTTGTTCTAGGTGCACGTTAGTTAAACAAAAAAAAAAAAGTTATCATTTTTTTTAGAAGAGTACTACTAGTCATTCATTATGGGCCTGTTTGTTTAAAAGAGCAAGATGAAAATGCAAAAACTTTAGAAAAAGCAGACAGAGTCATGTATAATAATTCAAGTTCGCCCATTGCTTAGCTAGCTTTCTCTCATATTGTACTCAAATTTATGAACACTGTTTGAAAAGAATTGCTGCCAAAATTACGTGAAATTTTCCCTTCATAAATCCGTTCTCATAATTAAAATTCATCTCTAAATCCTGGGTCCAACGACTTGGGTTGGATGGCTGATTTCAATGGTAAGCTCACTTTACAATCACATGCCAAGCCTAATGGATATATTGATATAAATTGAAAGAACTTCTATTTTCTGTTAATTAGTCTAAAATTGTAAATAATAAAAATAACAAAAAATATGAAAGCAAAAAATTTAGAAATAATAAATGAAGAAATTTATTAACCTTATTAGAAAGGTTTAGTTTTACTTGTTACCATTAATTGAATCATTAGTTTTCAGTTAACGACTTAAGGTGACAAAAAAATAAATAAATAAATGAATGAGCTAATATATATGTTAAAATTTTAGGTGAGGGGTTAAAGACCATATATCTTAATAATCCAAAAACCCCCTTATATATTAAGCCCCTAAAATTTGCTTCTCTATCTATTCTCCTTCCCCATCACATTCTTTGTAACAAGCGTGAAATTCACGCTTTAATGGATACGATTTGAGGGAGAAAATATATCAAAATTTTAGTTGAATGATCAAAAGTCACAATTTTTTAAGCCTTTCCTCATAAGTTGTTGAATATTAATACTTCTTAGGTGAACTAAAAATTTTATATAGACTCTACTTAAAGTTTAGACTGATGGAATAAAAAGTCTCCTTGTTAACTCCATTTACCCATATTATATGACAATTCTTGGCCTATTGACTGTTAGAAAAAATTTTAAATCCCTACAATACAAACAAAAGTAAACAAAAATCAGACTAATAAAAAATTAAAAAATAAATAATATAAAGATTTTGTTGTGGAAAACTACAAGTTATTATATGTTAATACTTAATACGTAATACGTAATACGTAATACTTAATATAAAGATTCTTGGCCTATTCAAGATACGTAATACTTTCTATTAGAGATTAACAATAAAATCGTAATCATTGTATATTATGTGGTTAAAATAATGATAATGCAATTACATTCTCCAATGTGCTATGTTCCAGACCTAATGTATACTATTCCCAATTTCATTATTAAAGAGCATGTAAGAAAAATATTTTTCAATTAATTTGATTTTCTACTTATATAAGGTTGTTGTTACTGGAAATTAATAACTTTGATACTCTTTTGCTCGTTTGAGCGGAGTTATAGTTAATATTTATATTGAATAATCTTTTTTATTTTTCATTTCTTACTCCTTGAAGTTTGGACAAAACTATTAAATAATTCTATATTTTTTACAGGTTTCAAAAAAATTTCTATGTTGACCAATCTTGAAGTTCTTGATTTGAGTTCTAACAGCATTAATAACTCCAAAATTCTAAAATTTATTGGTGGAATTTCATCTTTAAAGTCTCTAAATCTTCAAGATAATAGCTTGGGAAGCTTGGTTGATTTGACAAGTAAGTTAAATTATATGATCATATCTTAGTTAAAATAATTTTTTGCAATATTAAATATTCTTTCAATGCTTCTTTTTATATTGGTATTTTTATTATTCTTTGTTTCTTCAATTGCACGAGACTTTTCAACGTTAATTATAACTTACAAGTGGGTTGAGTTAAGAATAGAAGCTTCATGATAAATATATGTATTATCTTTCTTTTATGCTTAATTATTGAGATTTTGATAAGAATAATCACTTAATTTTTTTTTTTTAGGTTGGAAAAGATATTTCGCTATTCAAGTTTAAAGTTCTTGATTTGAGTTGGAATGCCATCAATAACTCTATTATTCTAAAATTAATTGCTGGAATTTCATCTTTGAAGATTTTATACCTTGAAGAAAATGATGTACAAGATCCTTTGACTAGACTAGTAAATTCACTTATATATGCAATTAAGTGTTTGTCAAACCAATTTTTTTAAATTATAACCAAGCAATTCCTTTACATTTTTTATTTTTATTTTTCTTGTGTTTTTAAAAAGTCCAAGCATATAAAGAACATACATTATAGGATTAAGTTTTGAGATAAAATATAATTAAATTTTAAAATAAATATAAATATTTGTAATACATATATAATAGAATAAATATTTTGAGTTATGGATATAAAATGTTGACAAGTTAGTTTATTTATAACACACTAAATTTACTACCCAAGAGGATTTACATAAAATAAGATATCAAAAATTTAAAATTGTGTAACGCAGGGCAGGGCAGCAGCTTCTTTGATGTTGCTTTAATTTGTTTGGCTAGCTGCTTATATTTTGTCCTTGATTTTTTGCTTGTATGAGGTTGTTGTTGCTAGAAACTAATAATTTTGATACTCTTTTGCTCTTTTGAGGCGAGTTTTAGTTAACATTTGCATTCAATAATCTTTTGTATTTTTCATTAATCATTTTCATTTCTTACTCCTTGAAGTGTGGACAAAACTATTTACTAATTCTATATCTTTTACATGTTTCGAAAAACTTTTTATCTTGATAAATCTTAAAGTTCTTGATTTGAGTTATAACAACATCAATAACTTCAAAATTCTAGAATTTATTAGTGAAATTTCATCTTTAAAATTTCTAAATCTTGGAGATAATAGCTTGGGAAGCTCGGTTGATTTGACAAGTAAGTTAAAGTAATATTTTACGATATTAAATATTCCTTTAATAAGAAAGAGAGTTATGAACTCTAATATTTCTTTGTCCTAATGCTTTTTTATATATTTGTATTTTAATGTTTCTTTGTTTTTTCTCTTGCACTAGACTTTTCAACGTTAATTATAACTCACAAGTGGGTTGAGTTAAGAATAAAAATTTTATGATTAATATGCTTATTATCTTTCTTTTATGCTTAATTATTGAGATTTTAAAGTTTCATCTGTAGCATTGAGTTTTGAGATAAAAAATAATTTAATTTTAAAATAAATGTAAATGTTTGTAATACATATATAGCAGGATAAATATTATGAGTTATAAATACAAAATGTTGAGTAAAATGTATATAAACCATCTTTTTTTTCACTATATAACCACTCCTGGGCATATAGAACTTTTTCTTAGGTATCACTGTACATATATGTGTACTGTACAAAGGGAGATATTTTGTTGTATTTAATTAATATATCATGAAAATATATATATATATATTTTTGTGAAATGGGGCTTTACAAATTATAATTTTTGTGCATAATAATTTTAAATTTATAAATTATGCCTCCACTGTACAAAATTTCTGAATCTACCACTTTCAATGCCATCATTCAAAAATATAAAAGAATCCATGTACGCACATGCACGTGCACCTAGGGAACATATATGTGTTTATTTGAAATTGGTATTGTTGAAAGTTATATTTTCATCTTTCTCTTAATTGAAGGTTTGAAGATTATTTCTGTACTTTAATTTCAAAATTGATTATTAATTGAATAGGTCAGAACAAGGAATCAAAATTGACGAATCTAGAAGTTCTTGATTTGTCTTTGAACTACATGAATGAGAGTATTTCTACTCAAGGTATGTAATACTTTCCAATTCATCTCTTTAGTTAAACTATCCTTTAACAATTGCCTAGCACAAGTACGGGATCAATACAAATGAGCATGCATTTGATATAATAATAAAGTTAATCAAAAATTTTAATTACTAGAAATTTTAAATAGTGTTTTCCTCCTGTTTTATTTCTTTAGCTAAAATATAAATATTTCTTATCATATTCTTATCATGCATTTGTTCAATGTTTTCCTCATTGTACAGACTTGGAAAACTTGAGCCATTTGAAAGAATTGTACTTGGAGTTTGCTACCCTACCTAATGATTTTCTTTCAAACATTGGTGCCATGACATCACTTCAAGTTTTGTCGTTGACTAGATCAAGCCTTATTGGGACCCTCCCCTCCCATCAAGGTAAAGAAAACAAAAGATAATTTTTTTTTTTACCTAACAAATCAATAGTCTGACATAAATATATAGTTTTATATTTCCATTCAAAAATAAAGAGGGATGTTTATATATTCTTTTTGATAACTGTCTAACTCACTTTTCTTTTTCCCAAGGTTTGTGTGAATTGAAGACTCTTCAAGAGATTGACTTGAGCTTTAATGGACTAGTTGGTCAGTTGCCTTGGTGCTTGGGAAACTTGACATCTCTTAGGTTTCTAGATATTTCTGGCAACCAATTTACTGGGAACATTACATTGTCTCCTCTTGCCAATATCATATCCTTAGAATATCTTATGCTTTCAAATAACAAATTTCTAGTTCCATCCTCATTCAAGTCATATTACAACCACTCCAAACTTATGGTCCTAGAAAGTGTCAACAACATACTTTTGGAAGAAGAGGACATTCTTGGCTCAACCCCAAGTTTCCAATTGCTTCGAATCTATCTTTCTAGTTCTGAACATGGGAGAAACACTCCTATGTCTCTACCCAAATTTTTCTACTATCAAAATCAACTCAAAATGGTTGAGCTCTCTGGATTTGATTTTGGAGGAATATTCCCAAAGTGGTTGTTGGACAACAATACTGGACTACTAACACTTACCTTGACAAAGAATTCAATTTCTAAACCTTTCCAATTGCCCTCATCTCCAATGACAAAACTTGTAACATTAGATATCTCCAACAATAATTTCTATGGTGCCATCCCATATAAGATTGGTAGTTTTTTTCCCAAGTTAAAATCGTTAAACATGTCTAGAAATAACTTTGAAGGCGTGATTCCATCTTCATTAGGTGACATGACCTCTCTATATATTCTAGACTTGTCAAATAACCAATTATCCAGTAAAATTCCCGTACATTTGGCGATGGGTTGTAGCTTCTTGGAAGTGCTAAAACTATCAAGCAACACCTTGACAGGCCCTATACTACCCCCTCAAAATAATTTGCCAAACTTACTGTTGTTGCTTTTGGATGATAATAAGTTCACAAAAATCCCACACTACTTATCCAACAGTAGTGGCTTGCAAATGTTGAATCTTAGCCATAATCATCTTGAAGGTGTGTTTCCTGTTGAGTTTTGTCAATTTGTTGGACTACAAATATTGGATCTTTCTGACAACAATTTCAATGGGACAATACCATCTTGTTTAAATGTGAAAGACCTAAGACAAATTCAATTGTCCAATAATAGGCTAAATGGACCATTTCCGAAGGTGTTCCATCAATCAATGAACAACATAAAAATGATAGAACTTTCAAATAACCATTTTAATGGCAGCATTCCAAATTGGATCGATAGTCTTTCAAGGTTAAACATTCTTATTTTGAAAAATAACCACTTTGAAAGTAATATCCCATATCAGATTTGTCATTTGTCTAGATTAACCTTGATTGATCTTTCTTCCAATAAGTTTTCGAGCAACATTCCTAGTTGCTTGAATAATATCTCATTTGATATAGAAAAGGAATTAGAACCATTGATATTTTTAACCAATCAAATTATAGAAGAACTCTTGACGCCTAACCTAAAGATTTATAGTCATTATGGTTACTCAATGTTTGTCATTAGCATATATGACATCTTGCCTACAAATCAAGCACTTTTCTCATCACAAGTGGAGTTCACAACCAAAGGAATGACCTTGCCCTTCACAGGAGAGCCTCTGTTACTTTTTTCAGCAATTGATCTCTCCAACAACAAATTAGTTGGCCACATACCACTTGAAATTGGAAACCTTAGCAAAATCAAAGCACTGAACCTCTCCCACAACAACTTGATTGGAGGAATCCCAACAACATTTTCCAAGTTACAAAATGTAGAGAGCTTGGATCTTTCTCACAACAATTTGAATGGGAATATCCCTTCTCAGCTTACTGATCTATATTCATTGGGGACGTTCAATGTGTCTTACAACAACTTCAGTGGAAGGATACCTCAGGCAACAAACCAATTTGGAACTTTTGACTCAAGTAGCTATATTGAGAATCCATTTCTTTGTGGAAAACCATTACCAAATAATTGCATAGATTCACCTCCATCAGTTCCATCAGCCAATAATAATGCAAGTGTGGTATCCAACTTTATCGATGTGGACACATTTTATATGAGCTTTGCAGGGTCTTACATTGCTATTTTACTAGCTATTGCAGGAATTTTGTATATAAATCCACATTGGAGACGAGCATGGTTCCATGTTGTTGAGGTTTTCATCACCTCTATCTGCAACTTTGTTGTGGATAATATGTGGAGAATCAAAGTTGGTTTCTTTCGTAGATATTGATAATCACCCCAGTGAAGTAATAGTGTTGTTGTATGTATATCCTACTAAACTTCTTTCTTAAGTAGTTTGTTGTTATAATAATGTTATCAATGCACTTGTTGTTAGCATGAAATAGGCCCTCATAAATTATCAAAATTAAAGAAGTCTTGGTTTGTTGTTGCCATACTATTACACGTTTAGGATATACAGGGTGATTGCTGATGACAAAGAACAATATTGGAGCCAAAATTTGGAGCTTCAAAATCAAAGAATTCCCAGATTTTCTTATTGTGCCTGCTCTTGTCCTGCTCGATTTCCATTCATATTCGAATTTAATCTACACATACTTTTTAAAAAAAAAATTACTTCTTTTTATAATAAATATTATTTTGTCAAAATTTTTATGAAGAAAATATGATAAAAATGATGAAGTAATTAGAGTTTTTATTAGAATATCAGACGCTTGATGGGTTGATATTCATTTTGCACCCAGTACTAGTACAGCCTTCAATTTCATTAACCAAAATATCAAAGTTGTAAATAAAAATTGATAAAAAATTATATAATCCTTGGTTGAGAGCAACTTTCAAATTACTTCAAATACCAATACTATATGCCTTAAGTGGATGAAGTCAACACAAGGGTAGGGTATATAAAATTTTAATCCATCTAAAGATATTTTTACAGCTTGAATTTGTCACTAATCATAAGGTAATTAAGAATTGTAAAATTATCATAACCATCTTAATTTATCGATATTTTCTCTAATCAACCAAGTCTTAATTTAGTTGTGGATTTAACCACTTTCCAACCACCTAAATATGGTAAAAACTCTTCACAACGTACACATTCTATGATTCTAAGCTCCTCTACTCTTAAACGCCACGAAGCCAACACTGCATCAAAATATCCTTTACCCACTTGTTCTCTTAATTATCTTGAAACCAAACCAACAACATATCAGCAAGCATGTCCTTATAAGGAATGCAAGGATGCCATGCGTGATGAAATTCATGCCTTGCATATCAATCAAGCATGGTCCCTCGTCCCTCTGCCAACTAAATGCAATCTTGCTAGAAATAAATGGGTATATCGTCTTCTTGCTAAAGGATGGACTTTTATAAAACTTTCAGTCCTGTTATTAAAAGTACAACAATTCGCTCTGTACAACAATTCGCTCTGTGCATTATCAGTGAAGGCTTAAGTAAATTAAAACATTCTTTATATGGCCTTAAGTAAGCACCAAAAAGAACCAGAAAAAGGATGTAGAAAGGTAATATAAACTAGGCATCCGAAAAAAAAAGATCTAAGGGATGTAACAAATCATAATTATTTGTTATACATCATATTTTCATCTACCAATAACAAAAAAATGGAAAAAAGAACTTGAAAACTGGAGGATGTATTTTTAGACGATGTAGAAAAGTTATTGTACGTATCTCTTTCTGAGGCAATAATTCTTCTGAAACTTAGCATTAAAATAACCCTTGCAACCAAATGAAACTGTGTGATCATCTGTGTACAATCTAACAGCCTTCTCATACAAAATCAGCAATAATGACGGGAGGCTACCAAACAATCCACATATCGGCAAAGTTAGATTGGGTTTTATTTTCTTTCCATTGTTTGTCTCTAAGATCTTTACTTTTGTATATAAAAAATTCATCTAACAGTAAAATACAATTCTCACATAAAAACCCCCCAATTGAAGAGGAGAGAAGACGGATCAAAAAATACAACTTCTACACAAAGACACCCAATCGAATACATCAAGAAGAAAATAAATTAAGGAGACAAGATAAGAGAAGACAGAACTTATCGACGATACTGACAAAAAGATAGGCCAATACTGAGAAGAGATAAACACGACGAAGATGAGAAGAATCTGCAAAGGCTTTCTACGGAGAAGATGAAGACGAGAAATCGAAAATTACTTTTGCATAGGTTTGAACATGAGAGGCTGCTGGAGAATGCATAGTACCATATTTATCAGTGAAAAACCAAAAAAATATTATAAAGAGAGAGAGATCGATCATTCGAAAGACCTATATGTATAGATATTGGATCAGTCTTGTTAAGCATATATGTAAAAAGTCTTCAATTTATCTTTTAACTCAACAAATCATTGAACATTATTTTCTTTATTTTGAGTTTTGACTACTAAATTTTAAAATTTATGATTATTGATCTAATATTGTTTCTATCTAAAAATATTGTTCACAAGTATAACTTGTTAAAGAATTATTTTTTTAGTTTATAATTAAATAAGATTAAGAAACTATCACTTAATTATTTATATAATCCTTATAGTTAGTATTAAAATTATAATTAGTTAAATTATTTTATCATAAAAAATTTAATTTGATATAAAAAAAATTAACAATATAAAAAATTAAAAATAAAATTCATTAATTTTACCTCGTAAAAATAAACTTGTAGTAAAATTAAAATTTAAAATTAAAACTAGTAAAAATAAACTTGTAGTAAACTTGTTGATTCAATACATCTAAACTATGTGTGCAAATTAAAACTTCTTTATGTAGCTTTGAGTAGGCATAAAAGATGCATTAACGGGCCATAGAAGACCCAACAACAGAGTTATCAAAACAACTTCAACAAAATTAGGATAACAGAAAAATGAATCATTTTTAAGTTCGTCAAAACGTCCAGTCACCTCTCTTCATAACTCTGTCTTTGTCAATTGAAAGTACAAAGCGAATACCACAAGACTGCCATTTATGATCATCAGTAACATTCTACAATAGTCTATTTGGCTAATTCAAAACTCAACTAATCTTTTTTTTAACATATATAAGCGTAGCTCTTATAGTTGAGAATAGATAACATCGTATAATTGTATTTTTTATTTTTGACATGCACCCAAATAACCATAACTCACAGTGTTTCAGTGATTAAATTTTGGCCGCATTAAGAGCTACCAGGCCTTTTTGGAAGCATTCATAATTAAAATTAGCATAATTCTTGACTGATTTGTATAATCTTGGTCTTTTCTCATCCACCAAACTTTCAACACGTCCAATCTCATTTTCTTGCTCTGACTCATTGAAAATAACAACTGTTATCTTCCAGCTTTCAGGGTTTGTCACCACCCTGTGCATTGGGCTCTTGAATATTCCATTACTCATTATCTGCATACATTCAACAAACAATTTTAATAGTAAAAATGCATTCTTAACCAACAAATGCAACATCTTGTTTTGTTCAAATTGAAAGAGATCTTAATGATCCCTAAACATGGGTTATTGAAATGCATTTCCCCTTTCTTGTCAGTGGCATATTATACCACCATAGTTTTTACCCAAAAATATTATTGTTGGTAAATATTAGACTCATAGGATCAAATAACATACTCAAGGCATGCCCTCTAGACTATCCATATGGAATTTGGTCGTGACAAACTCCCATTTTCATAATTCATGGTGTCCTTTTAGTAGACTAGGTTAGCTCTGATATTACTTATAATACCTTGTTTAATATCTAAGTGTGTGTTGAAGGCAAATTATGGATTCATGGAAAATAATGTCCTAAGATTTTTAGAATAGATTATTAATGTGGAATTGAGTAGTAGCAATCTCTTTCATTTAAATTCCACCAACATCCATGTTAGGCTATAAATCTATATCTCAATGCAACCCAAATCAGTTTTAAACACAATTTCATGGCTCACACTAGGTAGCAATCCTGGGGAACTCTATACCACTTATAACATGATGAATACTCACCCAAAAGAACTAAGCTATAGTTAACTATTTGGGGTTCATGGATCAATTCATATAACTAACACCTCTCCTCTAGACTACCCATAAGGGATTGGCTCATAACAATTTCACATTCTGATTGATAATTCTGCAGAACAGAGAAAAGCACTTGGAAACACAAAAATCTTCACCAAACAGAGGGCAAGAGAGTACCTGCATTTGATCACCAAGGTTGATGAAAAGGGCATAAGGAATTATGGGGACAGTGAGCCATTTATCATCTTTCAGAACTCGTAGGCCTTGAACTTGCCTATCTTGCAACAGAATGGTCATCCCTGATATGTCCGAATGAGCTTTAAGCCCAAATACTTGGTCCGGTGTTAGACATGGTGGGTAGAGGATAAACCTTCCTTGCATGATTGCTCTTTCCCCAAACTGCTTTGAGAAGCTATCCACCTCCAATTTCAGTGACCTTGCCATGGCTTTGAATATAATACCCATTACAGACTTGATATTTGCTGCGAATTCCACAATTTTCTCTCTGCAAAATAGTAAAACCCGCTAAATTTGTACTTTCATGGAGAAACTACAAAGACTCCCACAACACAGTTGTTCTAGGCACAAAAAATTGAAATTATCCATCACTTCACTACTTTAGATGACTGATTATACATACATCTGATCTAGGACTTGGATCGCACACATCAGACGAAAGAGAAACTAACACAACTCCGTATAACCGGCCCACGCTTCTAAGACTGTTATGTAGCTGTCAAAAACACATTCTTGACCTTCATACAAAAGAGACATCAAATGCGATTAAAGATAGAAGTACCTAAAATCTTCTGGTTTTTCCGGCCAAAGCTTTGGTTTCCTCTGATCTTCCGAATAGATCCCTAGGGATAACCGGTCACACCAGTCGAGAACTTGCTTCTCCGAGACGATTTTGTCCTGTCCATAGCCTTCAGACTCACCAGCGGCCCGAGAGTACTTACTCTTCTCTTCCCCTGGCAGCTTGAAGAATTCTCGGATGACTTCCCTCACCTCGTCCAGAAATTGTGAAGGCATGCCGTGGCCCGCCGCCTGTGATTTAAAGCAATTGTAAACCCTAGCTAATGAGAAAAAAAGGAAAAGAAGTACCGAAGACCAGATGAAGAAAGCAATTAATCAATCATCCGAACCTAGAAGCAGCCCTAAGAGCTCAAAGCCGACCTCATCTTTTCCAACTCACCTTCTTCTTCCCCTCCAGATGAGAAGAGACTGAGATCAATCACAGGAATTGGGGCCAAAGGCGGGGAAGTGTCCAATTGGCCAAACTTGTTGTCTCTAACAATGTATTCCCTGGGCGATTCAACCTCGGTTGCGGACATCTCTTGAACACTCTTCGGAGGGGCAAGCTTAGTCGCTGAATTGTCGCTGGGAACTCCATTGCCGTCCATCTTGCTGCTTGTCACTTGAAAGAAGGCGATGCACAATTTTGTTTTTTCAATCTGTTTTAGCTGCTTTGCAGCTTTGGCCTTAAGTAGCATCGAATTTCTTAGAAGAAATCAATCTGGAGCGTTGAATTGGGTAATGATTCTTGATATGTGTGAACATTTTCCTTTTCCTTGTAGAACTTAATGCTTGTCGTTGGGGTTAATGGCACGAGTTTAAGGGCGTGGTGTCGATGAGTTGCCATTACAGTAGTCAATATGCTATCGTCTTGGTCGGGAGCTGCCGTAGGTAATGCCAACATATACCAAAATTAAATATGTTTTATATCTTTTATATCGTCTTGGTCGGGATCTAGACCATTCGTTCGATCGGATGGTGGGAAAGTGAGGAGATCAAATGAAGAGTGGAATTTGAAAGAATTGAGAGCGGAAAGGAACTTACAGAGAGGGATTGAGTAGAGTTGCTTCGGCAGTGAAGGGGCTGTGATGAAGGCGGCCATATCTGGCCATTTGGAGTAAGCTTTCTCTCTTGTTGGAGAATATGAAAGATGAACGTGTGGCAAGAAACGTTTACAAAAATGATCCACCAATTTTACTATGATTCACAAATGAATCTTATTATTCTAGAGATCCATCAAATTTTTGAGGGTTAAGAAATGAATTTAAATAAAAAATACCTAATTCATAACTGAAGAGAGAACTTGATTAATGAGTGCGAATAATTCAAGTCATTTGTTCTCATTAGTTATCTTTAAAAGCTTTTAAATAACATAGTTGCCACACATGCCATCATCGTCTTAGATGAATAGTTCATTATATTCTACAAACCCAACACGTTTTCTTTCTAGTTCTGGCAATCAAATTTGTTTTGCAATCCAGCAATCAAATGGATTGCCAGAAATAGAAAGAAATCAAGTTGGTGTTATCGGAGATAATGAACCATTTACCTAAATCGAAGATGGACATGTGTGGTAACTATGTTATTTAGAATCTTTTAAAGGTACCAAATGATGAACAAATGACTCAAATTATTTACACGCTGACCAAATTTTTAATTGAATGAACTAGGTATTATCTACATTTAAATTCATTTTGTAACCTAGAAAAACCTAATGGATTAGTGGAAGAAAATTCATTTGTGAATGATAGTAAAATTAGTAGATTGACATACATGAGGTATGTTGGAAAACAAATTTGATTTTTGAAAACAAGAAGAAATCAAGTGGTGCTATTTGAGATAATGAATTATTCATCTGAATGCATGATCGATATTTGTGGGAATTATATGATGAAGAAGAAAATGGCAAGAAACTCATAGTCCCATCACCATAGCCATGGTTGCTAAAGGAAGAGAAAAAACAAGAAGAAATCAAGTTGGTGTTGTTAGAGATAATAAACTATTTACAAGATCCGATGATCGATGTGCGGAAATTATGGTCGGACAATAAAATGAAGGAAATCCACCATCCCAACGCCACCACCATGGCTGCCAAAGAAAAAGAAAGAGAGATCAAGAAGAAATCGAGTTAATGTTACTAGAGATAATGAATTATTTACATGATCAAATTATTGATATATGTGAAAATTATGATTGGGGAGAAAAAGGAAAGAAATTCACCGTCACATCGCTACTACCATGGCCGCCAAAGAAGAAGAGAAAACAAGAAGGAATTGAGTTGGTGCTATCAGATATCATGAACTATTTACCAGATCTAATGATTAATATTTGTGGAAATTATGATCGAGGAGGAAAAATAAAGAAATCTATCGTCTTGTCGCCACCGCCATGGCTGCCAAAAAAGAAGAGAGAACAAGATGAAATCAAGTTGCTACTACTAGAGATAATGAACTATTTATCTAATTTGATGATTGATATATGTGAGAATTACAATTTGAGAGAAAAAAGAAAAAAAATCAACCATCTGGTCATTACCGCAATGGCTGTCAAAGAAGAAGATAAAACAAGAAGAACTCGAGTTAGATCTATTAGACATAATGAATTATTTACCTGATCTGATGAGCGATGTGTGTGGGAACTGTGATTGGGAAGAAAACGGAAGGAAACCCATAGTTTTGTCATCACCGTCAAAGAAAGAGAGAAAACAAGAAGAAGTCGAGTTGGTGCTATTAAAGATCGTGAACTAGTTATGAGATCTAATGATCGATGTACATAAAGATCATGATTTGGGAAGAAGAGGAAGGAAACCCACCGCCTTGGTTGCCAAAGAAAGAGAGACGTTTCGTGAGGAAATAAAGGAAATGAGAAAGAGATATATAAAATTGAAGAGTATCGCTTATCTTTTAAGCTAACCTCAAGGGTACCCGAGTGTTACTTATTGACATGGTTCAAACCTTGGATCAAGTAAAAGTTTTTTTTCCACTCCAACCCTTGTTAAACTACCCATTAGGGTTAATATAAAAATAATTTTATTATAAAATCAATTTTATGAAAAAAAATAATTTAATATTTACTCTGATCATCTCAAAAAAGCTTTTAAATACATAAATTAAAATTAAGTACATAAATTTTATATAATTGGGTTTAATCAAGTACATAAATTTTGGTTTGTTACACCCCATTATTTAAATAATTGGTTTTTTACGTTCCAAGCTCATTAAGTACATAAATTTTGGTTTAATTAGATTTAAATCACCTTATGAAAATAGTTATAAATTAAAATTATAAAAATAATCTCTTCACAACATAACATAAGAGTAAATGCTACAAAACAATCCTCTTGTAACTCTCATAAAACAAAGGGTTTTATACATTAAAACATGCCGTACGTTCACATGGTAAAGTAGATTCATTTTGATGAAAAGAACTAAAGGCATCCTCCATCAACCATCTAAACCGGATAGATTGAGGTGTAAATTGCCAATTACAATGGTTTAAAACCTGAAGAGTAAATGGAGCCAGGTGTTTGATATAATCATCGAGCTTAACCACTTGTGCTTCTCAAGCAACTAACCATTAGGAGGATTGATCTATTATATCACTATGAGTTATGGTCCTTTTTGAAGCTTGCATATTTACTTTTTCTTTTTTATTTTGCAACTTGCTTAATTATATTATCAATCTCATCTTAATTATATTAATTGCATAAAATGGAAAAATAGGGGTTCATATCTTATTATTATATGTGTTAAGCTCAAAGGTAAAATGATATGATTTTGATGATAATAAAAATTATTTTATTAAAATAAAAATAAAGAATTTCAATCATCTTAATGTGAAGAAGAAATGAAAATCATGGCTGAATAACTTAAGTCAACTGATATTTAACTTTAAATCAACTAAAGTAAGGCAGTAAGTAGGTATTTGATCTTGCATTAAGTCGATTGAAGTTAACCAAAATTTTGGTCTATGATCTTAAGTTGACCAAGATTCAACATAAGTTGTGCAGCGCAATTACTGTTGACTACATCAATTGTCGTTTCTGATCATCGCCACTATTCCCACACATTTTTCGATTATCGCGATCGATTGTTGGTCTTTTCTTATCGACGACACTTCTTGCATCATCTTCTCCGATAATAGTCTTCCCAATCGGTGGTCTCTTTGATCATCCGTCTTTTTTTCAGTCGCAACAATTGATCGTTTGTTTGACTAATTCATCTTCCTCGACCTACGGCTCCTTCGCCTTTTTGTCTTCCACCATTGTCGACGATGGCCTCTACACCTTTTGCCACCATCGACGCCTTTTTACCATCAATGCTGTCTGCCATAGCCACTGACTAGTTCATTTTTGTCGTTTTTTTTTATTATTTATGTGTATATATAAGTCCCACATATATTATTATTTTATAACAGATGACATGCCAAGTCAACTTGAATACACTCTTTCTAAATCGAATTTACATTATACCTAATTGAGTCAATTTGAACATAATTGCCAAGATTAAAAAAAAATTGAATCAAATTACAAATTGGTAAAAAAAATTAGATTATTTTCATAATTTACCCTATTTCTAACGAATTTTTTAATATTTTATTGTCATCATCTCGTAAAAGACTCAATTTTTATCACTCCTCTCTGCTCGTTGCTTCTTCATCTCTTCTCTCGCATGGAAATTGCCGAAACCAAACACAAAGACGGCCACAATTGATCACTGACAGTTTTCTCGTTTCTCTTCTTCAACCCAACAATTGCGCAAACCAGTGCAAGAATAGAATGGCCAAATTCACATTCCGAGCTGATCTCAACTTCTACTTCTTTCACAGGACCCACCTTCTAAAAGCTCAAATTTCAACTCTTTGCTCAAACGCTGTTGCTTACCCGCGTTCCCTTCGAGTTCACGTCTGAAATTCGTGGTTTCTAGCAGCATCAAACAGAAGGAGAATGTTGCAGAAAGGGATCGAGACGCCAGGCCAGTTGTTCCCCGGCTACTGGTCGGTGAATTGGAGAAATCCGAGGGTCGACTGGGAATTGGAACTAACTCTGGTGAATGGGTTCTAATTGGACTTGGCCCCCATGGAAGAATCTTCCTGAAAGATAACACCCAGTGGCACGGTTGGAATGTGATACCCAACGAGTTTAAGGCGATGATGGTAAGTCGGGTAAGTATAAAATTATTATACGTTTAGGCCCGAGATTGATAGATTTAAAGGTTCAAACTCACTTATAGGAAGCCCGATAAGAAGATGGCTCAAGTAAATTTTATCTGATTTTTTTAGAAAAGCGAGCTTGGCTCAATTGCTCAAAATAAGAACCAAACCCAACACATTTTACTTGCTGCCCTATCTGAAGCCCATTAGACAACCCATTATTCTCCTTACATATGTCTAACCCATTAGAAAGTCCATCTCTCATCTCTGTAAGTCCATTACTCATTTGATTCAGTTGTTTTGATGCTGCTGGAGACTTGGTCGTTGCATTACTCATTTGAAACTTGGTTTGGACTGGTATGCATCTCTCCCTCAAGTCAAAACAACCTGCCATACAGTATGTATATACAGTATATATATTACTTCCAGATCCTTGATACAATTAATTGTATTAAATAATGATATCTTTATACAATTTTTATGAAAATGGTTTCATATTAACAGTTTAGAAAATTATTGGGTCATTTTAGTTAGCATTCTCCTCCCCCTTAGTTGAGGCCCTTAGTTTCACGAGCAATAGTATTAAAATTGATCTAAGGACTTTTCTTTTGAGCACAAGCAGAAATTGGCCCATCTTAAGTTAAAATTATGTGGAGATAGATTTTTTGAACTGTCAGAATGTTAAAAGTTAATAAGAGTTTATCAGTTGCATTTAATTCCATCCATCCATCCATTTTATGTGTCAAAGATTTTAAGTATCTTATTCGTATATATGATGTAATTTTTTCTTTATATCAACTCAAAGGAAATATCTCCACTCCCAACAAGAGTGGCCCCTTCTCCATCCTACTTCATTCTTTTTTTCTTGATGCATCTTCTCGGACATTTAATTCAAAGCCCCATTTCTTAGTTGACAAGATGGTCCATGAATAACATCAAATTAAGAGAGGAAAAAGAGAAAAGAAATTTAGGTATAATGACTAGTATTTAGGTATAATCAAATGATTAATTCAAACACAAACACCCACTTAAATGCACGTCTTTAATTTGGACCAAATTAAACAGGTGTAAAATTGTATGTGAATAGCAATAACAGTCATTTGGTCACAACAATGAAAAATACTATAATATTCCGTGTTAGTTTTGATAAATGGATGGTGTTATTTTGGACCTATGAATTTGGATACTCATACTTTGATTTGTATCTTATCTCTCCCAAATGATAGATTACTATCATAAGTCTACTAAACATTATTGGATTAGCTATTACATATTAATCAATAACTAAATTAGTTTGTATTGGGACCCATGATGAGTTTATTTGTTTGCATATACTCCAATGTATGAATTAAGTTGTAAAGATTGCTATATTTCCAAGTCTTCACCACCATTTCCAAGTCTTCTCTTACAAGACCAAGTCAATTTGTCTCCACTTGTCTAGTTTGTATTGGGATCTATGACAAGTTTATCTGCTTGCATGTACTCCAACGTATGAATTAAGTTGTAAAAACTGCTATATTTCCAAGTCTTCACCACCATTTCCAACTCTTCTCTTACAAGTCCAAGTCAAAGTCAATTTGCCTCCACTTGTCTCTCTATAATTAGATCAAGGGAAAATAACACTTCATAATGCTTTAGAGTAGAGATATAAAATAGAGTTAGCTTGATTCTTAAAACAAGAAAAAAGAGAGAACAAAAACAAGTAAGGAGATGTATATCTTGGTAAGAAATATGATAAGTACTACACCTCATTCTATTTGGGTGTGGATGATGATGATGGTAATGTCAGTGTTGGTGAATGAAATGTGTTGTCATGGGTGTTGGGAGCAAGAGAAGATTGCTCTGCTGCATCTCAAAGCTTCCATCAACTACCCCAATGACAACTCTTTGCCTTCTTGGGTGGATAATTGTAACGCCCCGCTTTTCCGGGCGCGTTATAACTTGGGACAATTCTAGGACAATAAATTTTTTCTTTTAAACACTAAAGCTAAACCACATCATACCTCGAATCGGTCCCAAAACTTCCAATTATTTTTCTCGAAAGAGAATCATTATACATATCAAATGCAGAAGTAAAGATCGAAACCTAATATCTTAGCATTAATCATAAATAAATTCTTACATCTTCAACATTTCTCAAAATGTTCGGAATCTAAAGTAGCAGAACTTAAATACAGGGGTTACGTTACATACATTTCATTTCTCATGCACTCTGCGAAGTGCCATTTCATGCCTCATTTATCCTCGTATCTGCTACAATCTCCACCTGGAACGTTTGAATATTTCAAGGGCAAAGCCCAAGTTAAATGATGAATCATCTAAGTAAGGGTACACAATGCTATGTCATGTGTGTATGCAATGTCTTTCATCGTAGGTGTTAACTGCACCCCTCATGCTACCTACCATTTTAGCGGCCACCTCTTTCGAAGCCGGGGTGTATAGGTGTACCCTTGGTAAGGCAGCAGTGCCAGTTCGTACTCCCTACGGCCTCATATGCGTGTGATCAATGATATCAATGTGTATTCATGCATTTCATAGTCATGTATGCATTTTATGTGATGGATACATATCAGGGCATGTCAATATGATGAAAACATTTTCGAGGAAGTACCACTTACCTTCTAGAGCTTATCAGGTTACCTCGATATCTGCGTCTTGCCTCTTGCATCGCCTCGATTTGCGTGTCATCCTCAAAATTTGCACGAGTCTCTTCAAATTCAACCTTAAAGCATCCTAATCCCATAATTATTTAAATAAACATTAAAACCTATTTTTTCATAATTTATGGGATTTTCTATAATTCTCTCTCTATTTCTTCCTATTTTTCCTCAATAATTTCAAATTAAATATTTCTAAAAATGTTTTCTCAAATATTTCACTACGAAAATTTATAAAATAATATTTTGAAATTTCTGAAATTGTTTAGGAAATTTTACTCACTTTAACTTAGCATCCTCGGTTTTCTCGGTATGCGTGTCGTATTCTCGAAAAACGTACCCGAACCATTTTTCGTGCCCAAAATCTCCAAAATATTAGTAAATATCTAAATCCTATTTTTTGGGATTTTTTCAAAAAAATTTCGACATTTTTCTTCATTTTTCCTAAATTTCCTTTTTTTTTTTCTTTCTTCCTTCACTATTCATCTTCTTCCTCATTTCTTTCTTTCTACCACTCCAGTGTCTTGCTTCTTCTCTTTCCTTTTCTTCTCTTTCTTTCTTTTCTTCTTCCTTCTCTTCTTCTTTTTCTTCTTCCTTTTCTTCTCTTCTCCTGTCTCTCATTTCTTCTTTCTTCTTCCTCTACATCTTGCGCCTGCAACCAGCACCTGCGCCCGCCGCTACCCACGAGCCATCGTCGCCTCTACCGACTGATGGTGCCTCCCGATGGCCGAGCACCGGTCTCTGGCCTTGCTGGAAGCTGCTCGCGCAGCACCTCGGTCCCGCGCCCAGCTGCTGCTCGCGACCCCGCTTGCTGCCTCGCACCCAGCTTGGTGAGCTCGCGGTTGCTCTCTCTCCTTCTCTGCAACTCTCTGTAACTTCCTCTAATTGCTTGCCCCTCGGCTTCCATTCTTCATCCCTATTTATAGGCATCACACGCCTGCCTCACCCATTCCTCTATTGCGTGCAAATCGCCCCATTGCCAACCATCACGTTGCAGGACATGGCTTGGCGTTGCAGAGGCATGGCCTCCTTGCACACACGTACATATATAAATATATATACTTCACATCACAATTAAAACCCCACCTTACCTGTCCATATTGCTAGCGTGAAGATTACTCAATTCCTAGACATGATTTGCAGAAGGGATATATTAAAGATGCAGGGACTGGCCATGCATACGCCTACGTTTATATATATTTATATATATATATATTATATCACATTAATATATAAAAATTACATAATTAAATTTTAATTTTCTCATAATATTACTTGGGCACTTCCTTATAGCAATTATGTCCTCAAACACTGAATTAATTAGCATTATGATACCGAAAACACAAAATTAATAACTTGAAGCTTAGTTAAAAATGACGATTTTGTCCCAATATCCTCACCGGGCTGACGATTCATCTCGAAACCACTAAAGGGTTGATCCTTATGTAAAACCGGAGCCCCCCTAGGGTTCCGTTGATTTTTTGAGAGTCCCCTACGACAATTCGATTTTTCAGTCTAATTAGCAACTGTATTTTAGCTGTATCAAAAACTGTTCCCAATTCGATTTCTTTAGATACCATAAATCCTATCTCAAAACGCTCGTCAAGATCATATAATTTTCTTTAGACAATTTCACTCCAAGGCATTCCCTGTAATTGATTTCGGTACTTATAACTGCTATTAAGTCAATTTTTCGGTGTTCTAAACTCATTAAAATTACATGGCAATCTTATCTAAACATGGGGTATTACAATAATAAATCATCCAATTGTTGTCAATGGAAAAGGGTTGAATGTAGCAACACTTCAAGTCGAATCATTCAACTCTCTCTTAATCAAACAAAAGATTGGGAATCTAGAAAAGATTGGTATTTCAACGCATCTTTGTTTCTTCCCTTTAAAGAGATCAAGATTCTTGAATTAAGTGACAATGCATTAGTGGGTTGGGTTGAGAATGAAGGTTAGTGGATTCACAAGTCTCTCATATATATATCTCATGATGTTTCTTTTTAATTTTTCTATTTTGAATTTTAGAAGAAAGTATTTATTAATTTTACTTCTTTTGTAAGTTTTGAAAGACTTTTTGAATTGATAAATTTTGAAGTTCTTGATTTGAGTCTGGACAATTCCAATAATAGGATTATTTTATAATTTGTAGGGATTTGAGAATATTTGAGGTTTTTTATTTTTTTAATTTTTATGGTTGTTATAAGAGATGGTGTGTAAAGATCTAGTTTGATATGTATAAATTAATCAAAGTATTAGAAAAGTTTAGTTTTACTTGCCACCATTAATTGAGCCATTAACTTATAGTTAATCAAAGATGTCAAAAAAGTTGAGGTGGATTATTAAATGGATGTTTTATATAGAACTTTGGTTGAATCCAATCTCATTATATATAAATTTGATTAAGTTGACAAATTAGTTTCTAAAAGATTGAATTAACTAAAAAATGGAGCTAGTGATGCACGCAAGCACTGCCCAAGAGAATTTACATAAAATAAGATGTTGAAAATTCAAAATTGTGTAACATAGGGCAGCAACTTCTTTGATGTTGCTTTAATTTGTTCAGCTGAGTGCTTTCGTGTGTATATATTTTGTTTTTGATTTTCTATTTATACGAGACTACTGTTATTGGAAATTAATAACTTCGATACTCTTTTGCTCTTTTGAGGGGAGTTGTAGTTAATATTTTTATTCAATAATCTTTTATATTTTTCATGATTTGCTTTCATTTCTTACTCCTTGAAGTTTGGACAAAACTATTTACTAATTCTATCTCTTTTACAGGTTTCGAAAAACTTTCTATGTTGACCAATCTTGAAGTTCTTGATTTGAGTTATAACAAGATCAATAACTCTAAAATTCTAGAATTTATCGGTGAAATTCCATCTTTGAAGTCACTAAATCTTAGAGATAATAGATTGGGAAGCTCGGTTGATTTGACAAGTAAGTTAAATTATATGGTCATATCCTAGTTAAAGTAATTTTTTTGCAATATTAAATATTCCTTCAATGAGAAAGTTATGAGCTCTAATACTTCCTTGTATATTGGTATTTTAATGCTTCTTTGTTCTAGGTGCACGTTACTTAAACATAAAAATAAAGTTATCATTCTTTCTAGAAGAGTACTACTAGTCATCCATTATGAGCTTGTATGATCAAAAGAGCGAAATGAAAATGCAAATACTTTTGAAAAGGCCGATAGAGTCATATATAATAATTGAAGTTCGTCCATTGCTTAGCTAACTTTCTCTCATATTGTACTCAAATTTATGAACACTGTTTGAAAAGAATTGTTGCCAAAATTACGTGAAATGTTCCCTTCATATATCCGTTCTCATAATTAAAATTCATCTCTAAATCTTGGGTCTAACGATTTGGGTTGGATGGCTGATTTCAATGGTAAGCTCACTTCACAATCACATGCCAAGCCTATTGGATATATTGATATAAATTGAAGGAACTTCTATTTTCTGTTAATTAGTCTAAAATTGTAAATAATAAAAATAAAAAAAATATGAAAGCAAAAAACTTAGAAATAATAAATGAAGAAATTTATTAACCTTATTAGACAGGTTTAGTTTTACTTGTTACCATTAAGTGAATCATTAATTTTCAGTTAATGACTTAAGGTGACAAAAAAAAAAAAAATTGAATGAGCTAATATATATATGTTAAAATTTTAGGTGAGGGGTTAAAGACCACATATCTTAATAATCCAAAAAACCCCTTATATATTAAGCCCCTAAAATTTACTTCTCTGTCTATTCTCCTACCCCATCACATGTTTTGTAACAAGCGTGAAATTCACGCTTTAATGGAAACTAATGCAAAGAACTTAAGGTGATGATGAAAAAAAAAAATGATTTGAGGGAGAAAATATGTCAAAAATTTAGTTGAATGGTCAAAAGTCACATTTTTTGAAGCCTTTCTTCATAAGTTGTTGAATATTACTACTTCTTAGGTCAACTAAAAATTTTATATAGACTACTTAAAGTTTAGACTGATGGAATAAAAAGTCTCCTTGTTAACTCCATTAACCCATGTGCTGTAAAAAATAAATAATATGAGAAATAAAAAAAATTGATTATATTGGTGTTTTTTAATAGAAAGCTAAAGTGGATTATTAAATGGATGTTTTAGAGCTTTGGTTCAATCCATTAAGTTGACAAATTAGCTTATAACGGATTGAATTAACAAAAAAATGAGCTGGTGATGCACGCTACTGTACACACAAGCACTGCTCAAGAGAATTTACAAAAAATAGGATATTGAAAATTTAAAATTGTGTAAAGCAGGGCAGCAACTTCTTTGATGTAATTGCTATTTTGTTTTTTATTTTCTACTTGTATGACGCTGCTGTTATTGAAAATTAATAACTTCCCTACTCTTTTGCTCTCTTGAGATGAGTTGTAATTGACATTTGTATTTAATTATCTTTTGTACTTTTTATTATTTTTTTCATTTCTTATTCTTTGATGTTTGGACAAGATTATTTATTAATTTTTTCTCTTTTACAGGTTTTGAAAAATTTTCTACGTTGACCAATCTTAAAGTTCTCGATTTGAGTTTTAATTGGATTGATAATTCTGAAATTCTAGAATTTATTGGTGGAATTTCGTCTTTAAAGTCTCTAAATCTTGGAGGTTATAGCTTAAGCTCGGTTAATTTTACAAGTAAGTTTCCTTCTATGATCACATCCTAGTTAAAGCAATTTTTTGCAGTATTAGATATCCCTTCAACGAGAAGGAGAGTTATGAGCTCTGATTTAATTATTAAATTAACCAAAAACTAATTGCAGTGATAGAATTTAGGGAACCCATTGACTTTAATAATAACATAAAAACATCATTTTTACTAAAAATATTAAACATGCCATTACCCTCTATAAGCACTCCACTGTCCTCGTACTAATATTATACTACAATTCTTGGTCTATTGATTGTTAGAAAAAATTTTAAATCCCTAAAATACAAACAAAAGTAAACAAAAATCAGACTAATAAAAAATTAAAAATTAAATAATATAAAGATTTTGTTGTGGAAAATTCAAGTTATTATATGTTAATATCTTCAAATTTATAAGAAAGATAATTCAATAATCACCATCCTAATATTTTAATATCCTAGTCATACCCTTCCACAAATTATTTTGGTTGTTGAATTGTTCTTAAACAAGTACATTAATTGGAGACAACTACAAGTTGGACTCCATTGCCAAATGGTGGGCTTGACAACTATAAATTAGGAAAAGATAATCCATACTAGTTAATCTTAAAGTTCTTGATTTGAGTTAGAATGTTGTCAATAACTCTACTATTCTAAAATATATTGCTAGAATTTCATCTTTGAAAATTCTATGCCTTCAAGAAAATGACATACAAGGATACTTTGACTGGACTGGTAAATTCACTTAGTATGCGAGACCAATTTTTTCTTAAATTATAACCAAACAATTCCTATACATTTTTTGTCTTCTTCTAGTGTTTTTAAAAAGTTCATCTCGTGCAAAAATATACAAGAGTATAGAGAACATACGTTCATCCGTAGCATTGAGTTTTGAGATAAAATATAATTCATTTTTTGATATAAATATAAATCTTTTGTAATACATATATAATGGGATAAATATTTTAAGTTATGAATATAAAACGTTGAGTACAATGTATATAAAATAGCTATTTTCTTACTATATAACCATTCCATTGGGCACATATACTGTTTTCTAGGTATTGTTGTGTGTATGTGTGTGTACTGTGCCAAGAGAGATATTTTGTTGTATTTAATTAATGTATCATGAAAATATATATATACATATATATTGTGAAATGAGGCTTTACAAATTATAATTTTTGTGCATAATAATTTTAAATTCATAAATTGTGCCTGTACAAAATTTCTAAATCCGTCGCTTTCAATGTCATCATTCAAAAATATAAAAGAATCCATGCACATATATATGTTTATTTGAAATTGGCATTGGTCAAAACTATATTTTCTTATTTCCTCATAATTGAAGATTTAAAGGTTAATTATTTTTCATACTTTAATTTCAAAATTAATAATTAACTGAATAAGTTTGAACTAGTAATCAAATTTGACGAATCTAGAAGTTTTTGATTTATCTCATAATATGATAACCAACATTACATGGTCTTTTTTAAAAGGATTCTCTTCGTTGTAAATATTGAATGTCTTGGAACTACATGAGTCAAAATATTTCTACTCAAGGTACGTAGTACATTCTATTAGAATTTAACAATAAAATCGTTATCATTGTATATCATGTGGCTAAAATAATGATAATGCAATTACATTCTCTAATGTGCTATTCTCCAGACCTAATGTATACTATTCCCAATTTTATTATTAATGAGCGTGTAAAAAAAATACTTTTCAATTAATTTGATTTTCTACTTATATAAGGTTGTTGTTACTGAAAATTAATAACTTCTATACTCTTTTGCTCTTTTGAGGGGAGTAGTAGTTAATATTTATATTCAATAATCTTTTATATTTTTCATTATTTGTTTTCATTTCTTACTCCTTGAAGTTTGGACAAAACTATTGACTAATTCTATCTCTTTTACAGGTTTCAAAAAACTTTCTATGTTGACCGATCTTGAAATTCTTGATTTGAGTTATAACATGATCAATAACTCCAAAATTCTAGAATTTATTGGTAAAATTCCATCTTTAAAGTCTCTAAATCTTGGAGAAAATAGCTTGGGAAACTCAATTGACTTGACAAGTAAGTTAAATTATATGATCATATCCTAGTTAAAGTAATTTTTTGCAATATTAAATATTCTTTCAATGAGAAAGAGAGTTGTGAGCTCTAATGCTTCTTTGTATATTTGTATTTTAATTGTTCTTTGTTTCTTCTTTTGCACAAGACTTTTCGACGTTAATTATAACTCACAAGTAGGTTGAGTTAAGATTAGAAACTTCATGATTAATATGTTTATTATCTTTATTTTATGCTTAATTATTGGGATTTTGATAGGAATAATCACTTAATTTTTTTTCCAGGTTGGAAAAGATATTCCAAAGCTATTCAATTTTAAAGTTCTTGATTTGAGTTTGAATGCCTTCAATAACTCTATTATTCTAAAATTTATTGCTAGAATTACATCTTTGGAGATTTTATGCCTTGAAGAAAATGATGTACAAGATCCTTTAATTGGACTAGTAAATTCACTTATATATGCAATTAAGTGTTTGTCAAACCATTTTTTTTAAATTATAACCAAGCAATTCCTTACATTTTTTTTCTTGTGTTTTTAAAAAGTTCAAGCATATAGAGAACATACATTGGTTTGTAGTATTAAGTTTTGAGATAAAATATAATTTAATTTTAAAATAAATGTAAATGTTTGTAATACATATGTAATAGGATAAATATTCTGAGTTATGGATATAAAATGTTTACAAGTTAGTTTATTTATAACAAACTGAATTCACTATCCAAGAGGATTTATATAAAATAAAATATCAAAAATTTAAAATTGTGTAACGCAGGGCAATATCTTCTTTGATGTTGCTTTAATTTGTTTAGCTGTCTGCTTATATTTTGTCTTTGATTTTTTGCTTGCATGAGGTTGCTGTTACTAGAAACTAATAATTTTGATACTCTTTTGCTCTCTTGCGAGGAGTTGTAGTTAATATTTGTATTCAATAATCTTTTGTATTTTTCATTATTTGTTTTCATTTCTTACTCCTTGAAGTTTGGACAAAATTATTTGTTAATTCTATCCTTTCACAGGTTTCAAAAAACATTCTATATTAATCAATCTTAAAGATCTTGATTTGAGTTTTAACAACCTCAATAACTCTAAAATTCTAGAATTTATTGGTGGAATTTTATTTTAAAGTCTCTAAATCTTGGACATAATAGCTTGGAAAGTTCGGTTAATTTGACAAGTAAGTTAAATTATATGATCATATCCTAGTTAAGGTAATTTTTTGCAATATTAAATACTTTTTCAATGGGAAAGAGAACTATGAGCTCTAATGCTTCTATGTTTTAATGTTTCTTTGTATATTGGTATTTTAATTGTTCTTTGTTTCTTCTCTTGCACAAGACTTTTCGATGTTAATTATCACTCATAAGTGGGTTGAGTTAAGAATAGAAGCTTCACGATTAATATGTTTATTATCTTTCTTTTATATTTAATTATTGAGATTTTTATAAGAATAATCACTTTTTTTTCAGGTTGGAAACTATATTCCATGCTATTCAATCTTAGAATTCTTGATTTTTTTTCAGGTTGGAAACTATATTCCATGCTAAAATTTATTGCTAAAATTTCATCTTTGAAGATTTTATGCCTTGGAGAAAATTATGTACAAGATCCTTTGACTGGACTAGTAAATTAACTTATATATGCAATTAAGTGTTTGCCAAACCAATTTTTTTAAATTATAACCAAGCAATTCTTGTACATTTTTATTTTTTTTCTTGTGTTTTTAAAAATCCAAGCATATAGAGAACATACATTGGTCTGTAGCATTAAGTTTTGAGATAAAATATAATTTAATTTTAAAATAAATGTAAATGTTTATAATACATATATAATAGGATAAATATTTTGAGTTACGGATATAAAATGTTGACAAGTTAATTTATTTATAACAAACTAAATTCACTACCCAAGAAGATTTAGATAAAATATAATATTGAAAATTTAAAATTGTGTAACGAAAGGCAACAACTTTTTTGATGTTGCTTTAATTTGTTTACTTGGCTGCTTATATTTTGTCTTTGATTGTCTGCTTGTATGAGGTTGTTGTTACTAGAAACTAATAATTTCGATACTCTTTTGCTCTTTTGAGGGGAGTTGTAGTTAACATTTGTATTCAATAATCTTTTGTATTTTTCATTATTCATTTTCATTTCTTACTCCTTGAAGTTTAGACAAAACTATTTACTAATTCTATCTCTTTTACAGGTTTCAAAAAACTTTCTATGTTGACCAATCTTGAAGTTCTTGATTTGAGTTATAACTGGATCAATAACTCCAAAATTCTAGAATTTATTGGTAAAATTCGATCTTTAAAGTCTCTAAATCTTGGAGAAAATAGCTTGGGAAACTCAATTGACTTGACAAGTAAGTTAAATTATATGATCATATCCTAGTTAAAGTAATTTTTTGCAATATTAAATATTATTTCGATGAGAATGAGTTATGAGCTCTAATCCTTCTTTGTTTTAATCCTTCTTTGTATATTGGTATTTTAATTGTTCTTTGTTTCTTCTCTTGCACGAGACTTTTCAACGTTAATTATAACTCACAAGTGAGTTGAGTTAAGAATAGAAGTTTCATGATTAATATGTTTATTATCTCTCTTTTATGCTTAATTATATATTGAGATTTTGAAGTTTCATCCATAGCATTGAGTTCTAAGATAAAATATAATTTAATTTTGAAATAAAAAATATAAAATGTTGAGTAAAATGTATATAAAACAACTATTTTTTCACTATATAACCACTCTGTTAGGATATGTGTGTATTGTACATAGAGAGATATTTTGTTATATTTAATTAATATATCATGAAAATATATATATATATTTTTGTGAAATGAGCTTTACAAATTATAATTTTTGTGCATAATAATTTTAAATTTATAAATTATTCTGAATGTGCCACTTTCAATACTATCATTCAAACTATAAAAGAATCCATATACGCACGTGCACCTAGGGAACATATATATATATATGTTTATTTGAAATTGGTATTGTTCAAAGCTATATTTTCATCTTTCCTCTTAGTTGAAGATTTCAAGGTTATTTGCGTACTTTAATTCCAAAATTGATCATTAATTGGACAGGTCGAAACCAGGAATCAAAATCGACGAATCTAGAAGTTCTTGATTTATCTTATAATTTTATAACCAACATCATATGGTCTTCTTTAAAAGGATTTTCTTTGTTGAAAATATTGGATTTGTCTTGGAGCTACATGAATGAGAGTATTTCTATTCAAGGTATGTAACATTTTCTATTGGAATTTAGCAATAAAATCATTATCATTGTATATCATTTGGCTAAAATAATGAAAATGTAATTACATTCTCCAATGTGCTATGCTCCAAACCTAATGTATACTATTCCCAATTTCATTATTTAATGAGCTTGTAATAAAAATACTTTCCAATTCAACTCTTGAGTTAAACTATCCCTTAATAATTGCTTGGCACAATTATAGGGATCAATACAAATGAGCATGCATTTGATATATTAATAAAAATAATCATAAATTTTAATTACCAGATATTTTGAATAATGTTTTCCTCATGTTTTAGATCTTTAGCTAAAACATAAATATTTCTTCTCACATTCTAATCACGCATTTGTTCAATGTTTTCCTCATTGTACAGACTTAGAAAACGTAAGCCACTTGGAAGAATTGTACTTGAACGATGCTACCCTACCCAATGATTTTCTTTCATACATTGGTGCCATGACATCACTTCAAGTTTTGTTGTTGACTAGATCAGGACTCATTGGGATCCTGCCTTCTCATCAAGGTAAAGAAAACAAAAGATAATTTTTTTTTACCTAACAAGTCAATAGTCTGACATAAATATATAGTTTTATATTTTCATTCAAAAATAGAGAGAAATATTTATATGTTGTTCTTGATAATTATCTAACTCACTTTTCTTTTTCCCAAGGTTTGTGTGAATTGAAGACTCTTCAAGAGATTGACTTGAGCTCTAATGGACTAGTGGGTCAATTGCCTTGGTGCTTGGGAAACTTGACATCTCTTAGGTTTCTGGATATCTCTGGCAACCAGTTTACTGGGAACATTGCGATGTCTCCTCTTGCCAGTATCATATCCTTAGAATATCTTATGCTTTCAAATAACAAATTTCTAGTCCCAATCTCATTCAAGTCATATTACAACCTCTCTAGACTTACCATCCTGGAAAGTGTCAACAATATACTTTTGGAAGAAGAGGACATTCTTGGCTCAGCCCCAAGTTTCCAATTGCTTCGAATCCATCTTTCTAGTTCTGAACATGGGAGAAACACTCCCATGTCTTTACCCAAATTTTTCTACTATCAAAATCAACTCAAAATGGTTGAGCTCTCTGGATTTGATTTTGGAGGAACATTCCCAAAGTGGTTGTTGGAGAACAATACTGGACTACTAACACTTACCCTGACAAAGAATTCAATTTCTAAACCTTTTCAATTGCCCTCGTCTCTAATGACAAAACTTGTAACATTAGATATCTCCAACAATAATTTCTATGGTGTCATCCCATACAAGATTGGTAGTTCTTTCCCCAAGTTAAAATTGCTAAACATGTCTAGAAATAACTTTGAAGGCGTGATTCCATCTTCATTAGGTGACATGACCTCTCTATCTATTTCAGACTTGTCAAATAACCAATTATCCGGTAAAATTCCTGTACATTTGGCAATGGGTTGTAGCTTCTTGAAAGTGCTGAAACTATCGAACAACAACTTGACAGGCCCTATACTACCCCCTCAAAATAACTTGCCAAACTTAAGGTTGTTGCTTTTGGATGATAATAAGTTCACAAAAATCCCACACTACTTATCCAATAGTAGTAGCTTGCGAATGTTGAATCTTAGCCATAATCATCTTGAAGGTGTGTTTCCTATTGAGTTTTGTCAATTTGATGGACTACGAGTATTGGATCTTTTTGACAACAATTTCACTGGAACAATATCGTCTTGCTTCAATGTGGAACACCTAGAGGAAATTCAGCTATCCAATAATAGGCTAAATGGACCATTTCCAGAGGTGTTCCATCGATTAATAAACAACATAAAAATAATAGAACTTTCAAATAACCATTTTAATGGTAGCATTCCAAATTGGATCGATAGTTTTTCCTGGTTAAGCTTTCTTATCTTGAAAAATAACCACTTTGAAAGTAATATCCCAGATCAGATTTGCAACTTGTCTAGATTAACCTTGATTGATCTTTCTTCCAATAAGTTTTCGGGCAACATTCCTAGTTGCTTGAATAATATCCCATTTGATAAAGAAAAGGTATTCGTACCGTTGATTCCTTTAAGTAGTCTAATTGTGGAAGCACCCTTGAAGCTTAACCTAAAGATTTATAGGCATTATGATTACTCAATGCTTGGTACCAAAATATATGACATCTTGCTTACACATGAAGCATTTTTCTCATCACAAGTTGAGTTCACAACCAAAGGAATGACCTTGCCCTTCAGAGGAAAGCCTCTATTCCTTTTTTCAGCAATTGATCTCTCCAACAACAAATTAGCTAGCCACATACCACTTGAAATTGGTAACCTTAACAAAATCAGAGCACTGAACCTCTCCCACAACAACTTGATTGGAGGAATCCCAACAACATTTTCCAAGTTACAGAATATAGAGAGTTCGGATCTTTCTCACAACAACTTGAATGGGAATATCCCTTCTCAACTTACTGATCTATATTCATTGGGGACATTCAATGTGTCTTACAACAACTTCAGTGGAAGGATACCTCAGGCAACAAACCAATTTGGAACTTTCGACTCAAGTAGCTATATTGAGAATCCATTTCTTTGTGGAGAACCATTACCAAATAATTGCATAGATTCGCCTCCATCAGTTCCATCAGCCAATAATAATGCAAGTGTGATATCTAACTTTATTGATGTGGACACTTTTTATATGAGCTTTGCAGGATCTTACATAACTATTTTACTAGCTATTGCGGGAATTTTGTATATAAATCCACATTGGAGACGGGCTTGGTTTCATGTTGTTGAGGTTTTCATCACCTCTATCTACTACTTTGTTGTGGATAGTATGTGGAGAATCAAAGTTGGTTTCCTTCGTAGATATTGATAATCACCTTGGTGAAGTAATAACAGTGTTGTATGCATATCCTACTAAACTTCTTTCTTAAGTAGTTTGTTGTTATAATAATGTTATCAATGCACTTGTTGTTAGTATGAAATAGGCCCTCATAAATTATCAAAATTAAGGAAGTCTTGGTTTGTTGTTGCCATACTATTACACGCTTAGGATATATAGGGTGATTGCTGATGACAAAGAACAATATTGGAGCAAAATTTGGAGCTTCAAAATCAAAGAATTCCCAGATTTATCGATATTTTCTCTAATCAACCAGGTCTTAATTTAGTTGTGAATTTAACCACTTTCTAACCACCTAAATATAGTAAAAACTCTTCACAACGTACACATCTTATGATTCTAAGCTCCTCTATTCTTAAACGCCACAAAGCCAACACTGCATCAAAATATCCTTTACCTACTTGTTCTCTTAATTATCTTGAAACCAAACCAACAACATATCAGCAAGCATGTCCTTATGAGGAATGGCAGCATGCCATGTGTGATGAAATTCATGCCTTGCATATCAATCAAACATGGTCCCTTGTCCTTCTGCCAACTAAATGCAATCTTGCTGGAAATAAATGGGTATATCGTCTTCTTGCTAAAGGTTATAGTCAAAAGGCTAGGATGGACTTTTATAAAACTTTCAGTCCTGTTATTAAAAGTACAACAATTCGCTCTATACTTGTCTTGCCTGTGCATTATCAGTGGAGGCTTAAGTAAATTAAAACATTCTTTATATGGCCTTAAGTAAGCACCAAAAAGAACTAGAAAAGGGATGTAGAAAGGTAATATAAACTAGACATCCGAAAAAAAAGATCTAAGGGATGTAACAAATCATAATTATTTGTTATACATCATATTTTCATCTACCAATAACAAAAAAAGGGAAAAAAGAACTTGAAAAACTGGAGGATGTGTTTTTAGACGATGTAGAAAAGTTATTGTACGTATCCCTTTCTAAGGCAATAATTCTTCTGGAACTTAGCATTAAAATAACCCTTGCAACCAAATGAAACTGTGTGATCATCTGTGCACAATCTAATAGCATTCTCATACAAAATTAGCAATAATGACGGGAGGCTATCGAACAATCCACATATCGACAAAGTTAGATTGGGTCTTATTTTCTTTCCATTGTTTGTCTCTAAGATCTTTACTTTTGTATATAAAAAATTCATCTAACAGTAAAATACAATTCTCACATAAAAACCCCCAATTGAAGAGGAGAGAAGACAGGTCAAAAAATACAACTTCTACACAAAGACACCCAATCGAATACATCAAGAAGAAAATAAATTAAGGAGACAAGATAAGAGAAGACAAAACTTATCGACGATACTGACAAAAAGAGAGGCCAATACTGAGAAGAGATAAACACGATGAAGATGAGAAGAATCTGCAAAGGCTTTCTACGAAGAAGATGAAGACGAGACATCGAAAACTACTTTTGCATAGGTTTGAACATGAGAGGCTGCTGGAGAATGCATAGTACCATATTTATCAGTGAAAAACCAGAAAAACTTTATAAAGAGAGAGAGATCGATCATTGGAAAGACCTATATGTATAGATATTGGATCAGTCTTGTTAAGCATATATGTAAAAAGTCTTCAATTTATCTTTTAACTCAACAAGTCATTGAACATTATTTTCTTTATTTTGTTTTTTGACTACTAAATTTTAAAATTTATGATTGTTGATCTAATATTGTTTCTATCTAAAAATATTGTTCACAAGTATAACTTGTTAAAGAATTATTTTTTTAGTTTATAATCAAATAAGATTAAGAAACTATCACTTAATTATTTATATAATCCTTATAGTTAGTATTAAAATTATAATTAGTTAAATTATTTTATCATAAAAAATTTAATTTGATATAATAAAAAAATTAACAATATAAAAAATTAAAACTAGTAAAAATAAACTTGTAGTAAACTTGTTGATTCAATACATCTAAACTATGTGTGCAAATTAAAACATTCTTTATGTAGCTTTAAGTAAGCATAAAAGATGCATTAACGGGCCGTAGAAGACCCAACGACTTCAACAAAATTAGGATAACAGAAAAATGAATCATTTTTAAGTTCGTCAAAACGTCCATTGACCTCTCTTCATAACTCTGTCTTTGTCAATTGAAAGTACAAAGCGAATACCACAAGACTGCCATTTATGATCATCAATAACATTCTACAATAGTCTATTTGGCTAATTCAAAACTCAACTAATCTTTCTTTTAACGTATATAAGCGTAGCTCTTATAGTTGAGAATAGATAACATATCGTATAATTGCATTTTTTATTTTTGACATGCACCCAAGTAACCATAACTTACAGTATTTCAGTGATTAAATTTTGGCCGCATCAAGAGCTACCAGGCCTTTTTGGAAGCATTCATAATTAAAATTAGCATAATTCTTGACTAGTGATGGGAAATGGGCGGGCCGGCCCGGCCCGGCCCGCATCCCGCTTGGCCCACCCATTTGGTGGGCCGGGCCGAATTTGGCCCACGAAAGAAACAGGCCGGGCCAAGAAAATGCAAACTTAGGCCCGGCACGGCCCTATGGCCCTTAATAAGTGGGCCAAAGTGGGCCAGGCCAGGCCATGGGCCCGCTGGGCCGGCCCGTGGGCCTGTTGGGCAGGGCCGGCCCGTGGGCTTGGTTATTTGGGCCGGCCCATGAATAATTTATTTTTAATTTTTTTATATATAATTTTTTAAATATATTTTTTTTATTTTTTTCCAAATGTAACTAATTTTTTTAAAATATGTTTAATCAACATATTAATGTTTAAAATATGTTTAGTAAACATTAATAAACATTGTTTACTTATATTAATAAACATATTATGTTTACTTACATTAATAAATATATTAATGTAACTAATATTAATGTTTACTTATAATTTTGATGTTTGTAAAATTATGATATTTATAGTAAACATTATGTTTACAAAAATAACACTAAAACTTTTTTTACAAACATAATAAACATTATGTTTACAAACATAATTATGTTTAAAAACATTACAATAAAATTATATTTACAAGAAACATAATTTTTTAAATATTTTTTTAATTTTTAGTGAACCGGGCCGCGGGCCACGTATTGCTGGCCCGGCACGGCCCTTATTTTTTTAAGTGGGCCGGCCCGGCCCGTTACTGTAGCAAACGGGCCGGGCCGGGCCGGGCTATGAGGCGGGCCGGCCGGGCCGGCCCAGTTCCCATCTCTATTCTTGACTGATTTGTATAATCTTGGTCTTTTCTCATCCACCAAACTTTCAACTTGTCCAATCCCATTTTCTGGCTCTGGCTCATTGAAAATAACAACTGTTATCTTCCCCCTTTCAGGGTTTGTCACCACCCTGTGCATTGGGCTCTTGAATATTCGATTACTCATTATCTGTATACATTCATCAAACAATTTTAATAGTAAAAATGAATTCTTAACCAACAAATGCAACATCTTGTTTTGTTCAAATTGAAAGAGATCTTAATGATCCCTAAACATGGGTTATTGAAATGCATTTCCCCTTTCTTGTCAATGGCATATTATACCACCATAGTTTTTACCCAAAAATATTATTGTTGGTAAATATTAGACTCATAGGATCAAATAACATACTCAAGGCATGCCCTCTAGACTATCCATATAGAATTTGGTCGTGACAAACTCCCATTTTCATAATTCATGGTGTCCTTTTAGTAGACTAGGTTAGCTCTGCTATTACTTATAATACCTTGTTTAATATCCAAGTGTGTGTTGAAGGCAAATTATGGATTCATGGAAAATAATGTCCTAAGATTTTTAGAATAGATTACTAATGTGGGATTGAGTAGTAGCAATCTCTTTCATTTAAATTCCACCAACATGCATGTTAGCCTATAAATCTATACCTCAATGCAACCCAGATCAGTTTTAAACACAATTTCATGGCTCACACTTGGTAGCAATCCTGGGGAACTCTAATTCCACTTATAACATGATGAATACTCACCCAAAAGAACTAATCTATAGTTAACTATTTGGGGTTCATGGATCAATTCATATAACTAACACCTCTCCTCCAGACTACCCCACAAGGGATTGGCTCATGACAATTTCACATTCTAATTGATAATTCTGCAGAACAGAGAAAAGCGCTTTGAAACACAAAAATCTTCACCAAACAGAAGGCAAGAGAGTACTTGCATTTGATCACCAAGTTTGATGAAAAGGGCATAAGGAATTATGGGGACAGTGAGCCATTTATCATCTTTCAGAACTTGTAGGCCTTGAACTTGCCTGTCTTGCAACAGAATGGTCATCCCTGATATGTTCGAATGAACTTTAAGCCCAAATACTTGGTCCGGTGTTGGACATGGTGGGTAGAGGATAAACCTTCCTTGCATGATTGCTCTTTCCCCAAACTGCTTTGAGAAGCTATCCACCTCCAATTTTAGTGACCTTGCCATGGCTTTGAATATAATACCCATTACAGACTTGATATTTGCTGCAAATTCCACAATTTTCTCTCTGCAAAATAGTAAAACCCGCTAAATTTGTACTTTCATGGAGAAACTACAAAGACTCCCACAACACAGTTGTTCCAGGCACAAAAATTTAAAATTATCCATCACTTCACTACTTTAGATGACTGATTATACATACATCTGATCTGGGACTTGGATCGCACACATCAGATGAAAGAGAAACTAACACAACTCCGTATAACCGGCCCACGCTTATAAGACTATTATTTGGCTGTCAAAAACACATACTTGACCTTCATACGAAAGAGACATCAAATGCGATTAAACATTGAAGTACCTAAAATCTTCTGGTTTTTCTGGCCAGAGCTTTGGTTTCCTCTGATCTTCCGGATAGATCCTGAGGGATAACCGGTCACACCAGTCGAGAACCTGCTTCTCCGAGATGACTTTGTCCTGTCCATAGCATTCAGACTCGCCAGCGGCCCAAGAGTACTTGCTCTTCTCTTCCCCTGGCAGCTTGAAGAATTCTCGGATGACTTCCCTCACCTCGTCTAAAAATTGTGAAGGCATGCCGTAGCCTGCCGCCTGTGATTCAAAGCAATTGTAAACCCTAGCTAATGAGAAAAAAAAAGGAAAAGAAGAACCGAAGACCAGATGAAGAAAGCAATTAATCAATCATCCGAACCTAGAAGCAGCCCCAAGAGCTCAGAGCCGACCTTAGCTTTTCCAACTCACCTTCTTCTTCCCCTCCAGATGAGAAGAGACTGAGATCAATCACAGGAATTGGGGCCAAAGGCGGGGAAGTGTCCAATTGGCCAAACTTGTTGTCTCTAACAATGTATTCCATGGGCGGTTCAACCCCGGTTGCAGACATCTCTTGAACACTCTTCGGAGGGGCAGGCTCCATCGCCGGATTGTCGCTGGGAACTCCATTGCCGTCCATCCTGCTGCTCGTCACTTGAAAGAAGGCGATGCACAATTTTGTTTTTTCAATCTATTTTAGCTGCTTTGCAGCTTTGGCCTTAAGTAGCATCGAATTTCTTAGAAGAAATCGATCTGGAGCGTTGAATTGGGCAATGATTCTTGATATGTGTGAACATTTTCCTTTTCCTTGTAGAACCTATTGCTTGTCATTGGGGTTAATGGCACGAGTTTAAGGGTGTGGTGTCGATGAGCTGCCATTACAGTAGTCGATATGCTATCGTCTTGGTTGGGAGCTGCTGTAGGTAATGCCAACATATACCAAAATTAAATATGTTTTATATCTTTTATATCATCTTGGTCGGGATCTGGACCATTCGTTCGATCGGATCGTGGGAAAGTGAGGAGATGAAATGAAAAGTGGAATTTGAAAGAATTGAGAGCGGAAAGGAACTTACACAGAGGGATTGAGTAGAGTTGCTTCGGTTGTGAAGAAGCTGTGGTGAAGGCGGCCATATCTGGCCATTTGGAGTAAGCTTTTTCTCTTGGCGGAGAATATGAAAGATGAATGTGTGGCAAGAAACATTTACAAAATGATCCACCAATTTTACTATGATTCACAAATGAATCTTATTATTCTACAGATCCATCAAATTTTTGAGGGTTAAGAAATAAATTTAAATAAAAAATACCTAATTCATAACTGGAGAGAGAACTTGATTAATGAGTGCGAATAATTCGAGTCATTTGTTCTCATTTGTTATCTTTACAAGCTTTTAAATAACATAGTTGCCACACATGCCATCATCGTCTTAGATGAATAGTTCATTATATTCTACAAACCCAACACGTTTTCTTTCTAGTTCTGGCAATCAAATTTGTTTTGCAATCCAACAATCAAATGGATTGCCAGAAATAGAAAGAAATCAAGTTGGTGTTATCGGAGATAATGAACCATTTACCTAAATCGAAGATGGACATGTGTGGTAACTATGTTATTTAAAATCTTTTAAAGGTAGCAAATGATGAACAAATGACTCAAATTATTTACACGCTGACCAAATTTTCAATTGAATGAACTAGGTATTATCTACATTTAAATTCATTTTGTAACCTAGAAAAAGCTAATGGATTAGTGGAAGAAAATTCATTTGTGAATGATAGTAAAATTAGTAGATCGACAAACATGAGGTATGTTGGAAAACAAATTTGATTTTTGAAAACAAGAAGAAATCAAGTGGTGCTATTTGAGATAATGAATTATTCATCTGAATGCATGATCGATATTTGTGGGAATTATATGATCAGAAAGAAAATGGCAAGAAACCCATAGTCCCATCACCATAGCCATGGTTGCTAAAGGAAGAGAAAAAAAAGAAGAAATCAAGTTGGTGTTGTTAGAGATAATAAACTATTTACAAGATCTGATGATCGATGTGCGAAAATTATGGTCGGATAGTAAAATGAAGGAAACCCACCATCCCAACACCACCACCATGGCTGCCAAAGAAAAAGAAAGAGAGATCAAGAAGAAATCGAGTTAATGCTACTAGAGATAATGAATTATTTACATGATCAAATTATTGATATATGTGAAAATTATGATTGGGGAGAAAAAGGAAAGAAATTCACCGTCACATCGCTACTGCCATGGCCGCCAAAGAAGAAGAGAAAACAAGAAGGAATTGAGGTGGTGATATTAGATATCATGAACTATTTACCAGATCTAATGATTAATATTTGTGGAATTTATGATCGAGGAGGAAAAATAAAGAAATCTATCGTCTTGTCACCACCGCCATGGCTGCCAAAAAAGAAGAGAGAACAAGATGAAATCAAGTTGCTACTACTAGAGATAATGAACTATTTATCTAATTTGATGATCGATATATGTGAAAATTACAATTTGAGAGAAAAAAGAAAAAAAATCAACCATCTGGTCACTACCGCAATGGCTGTCAAAGAAGAAGATAAAACAAGAAGAAATCGAGTTAGATCTATCAGTCATAATGAATTATTTACCTAATCTGATGAGCGATGTGTGTGGGAACTATGATCGGGAAGAAAACGGAAGGAAACCCAAAGTTTTGTCATCACCGTCAAAGAAAGAGAGAAAACAAGAAGAAGTCGAGTTGGTGCTATTAAAGATCGTGAACTAGTTATGAGATCTAATGATCGATATACATAAAGATCATGATTTGGGACAAAAATGGGCTTTGAGATCATGATTTGGGAAGAAGAGGAAGGAAACCCACCGCCTTGGTTGCCAAAGAAAGAGAGACGTTTCGTGGGGAAATAAAGGAAATGAGAAAGAGATATATAAAATTGAAGAGTACCGCTTATCTTTTAAGCTAACCTCAAGGGTACCCGAGCGTTACTTATTGACATGGTTCAAACTTTGGATTAAGTAAAAGTTTTTTTTCCACTCCAACCCTTGTTAAACTACCCATTAGGGTTAATATAAAAATAATTTTATTATAAAATCAATTTTATGAAAAAATAATAATTTAATATTTACTCTGATCATCTCAAAAAAGCTTTGAAATACATAAATTAAAATTAAGTACATAAATTTTATATAATTGGTTTAATCAAGTACATAAATTTTGGTTTGTTACACCCCATTAAATAATTGGTTTTTTATGTTCCAAGCTCATTAAGTACATAAATTTTGGTTTAATTAGATTTAAATCACCTTATGAAAAAAGTTATAAATTAAAATTATAAAAATAGTCTCTTCACAACATAATATAAGAGTAAATGCTACAAAAACAATCCTCTTGTAACTCTCATAAAACAAAGGGTTTTATACATTAAAACATGCCGTACATTCACATGGTAAAGTAGATTCATTTGGTGAAAAAAACTGAAGGTATCAGCCATCAGCCATGTAAACCAGATAGATTAAGGTGTAAATTGCCAATTACCATGGTTTAAAACCCGAAGAGTAAATGGAGCCAAGTGTTTGATATAATCATGGAGCTTAACCACTTGAGCTTCTCAAGCAACTAACCATTAAGAGGATTGATCTATTATATCACTATGAGTTATGGTCTTTTTTTAAGCTTGCATTTACTTTTTCTTTTTTATTTTGCAACTTGCTTATATTGTCAATCTCATCTTAATTATATTAGTTGCATAAAATGGAAAAATAAGGGTTCATATCTTATTATTATATGTGTTAAGCTCAAATGAAGGTAAAATGAAATGATTTTGATGATAATAAAAATTATTTTATTAAGATAAATATAAAAATAAAGAATTTCAATCAACTTAATGTGAAGAAGAAATGAAAATAATGCCTAAGTAACTTAAGTCAACTGATAGTTAACTTTAAATTTACTAAAGTAAGGCAGTAAGTAGGTATTTAATCTTAGATTAAGTCAACTGAAATTAATCAGAATTTTGGCCTATGATCTTAGGTCGACCGAGATTCAACATAAGTTGTGCAGCGCAGTTACTGTTGACTGCATCAATTGTCGTTTTTTATCATCGCCACTATTCTCATGCCTTTTTCGAACATCGTGATCGACTGTCGATCTTCTCTTGTCGACGACACTTCTTGCCTCATCTTTTCTGGTAATAGTCTTCCCAGTCGGTGTTCCCTCTGACCATCCGTCTTCCTTTTCAGTCGCAACAACTGACCATTTGTTAGACTGATTCATCTTCCCCGACCGACGCCTTCTTTGTCTTTTTACTTTCCACCATCGTTGATGATGGCCTCTACACTTTCTGCCATCGTTGATGTCTTTTTACCATCAATTCTATCTACCATAGCCACCTTCAATGACAACCAGTTCATTTTTTTTTATTTTTTTTTTAAAGTTCAAACTCATTTATAGAAAATTCAATAAAAAGATAGCTCAAGTAAATTTATTTTATTTAAAAAAAAAAGTGAATTTCGTCCAGTTACTCGAACACAAGAACAAAAACCGCATTTTGCTAGCTGTACTATCTGAAGCCCATTAGACAGCCTATTATTCTCCTATGTCTAGCACATTAGAAAGCCCATCTCTCGTCTCTGTAATTCCAAGTCCATTACTCATTTCATCCAGTTGTTTTGATTCTGCTGGAGACTTGGTCGTTGCCATTCAAACCAGGTTTGTTTCTCCCCCTTTATCCTCACTCTCATTTCATCTCTTTCGAAATCCTGGGAGCCTATCTCTGTGCGATGCTTCGATGGTTATCAAGATATATATCGTGTTTATGGGGGTGGTTTTTTGAACGGGCGAGAGAAAGAAAATAGAGAGAGTGAGAGAGTGACCGAAGAGGAGGAAAAAAATGAGTGATGTTCGTATTCATTTGGGTTGGGGTATTTTCTTCTGATTTGGGCAGATTTGGGATCGATCTGAGGGTTGGTTTTTGGTTTTCCTTGGGACCGATTCTTGGCTTACCTTAGTGGATCTTGGACCGATCGATCTGAGCCTTGAAGCCCCACTTTCAACTCCTCCATCGCCGGCGACAACAGGGAGTTCTTTTGCTTTTGTGCTTTTGGTTTCTTGTTTGGTTGTTTTTAACTTACTGTTTCTCGTATTTTTTTCTAATCTATTCTGTGGTTTGTGGATTTTGCGAGGAATTTTCTTTACAGGCACAACCTCTCTGGCCTTTGTTATTTGCAACATGGATAAGGTAATTCCTTTCATTTCTGTTGGGAATTTCTTCGAACAGTTTGTTGTCTTTAGATACTGTTCGACAATTGGCGAGCGAAATGTTTCTCTTTCCTTGATTTTTTATATTCCAACTGGTATAACTTTCACTTGTCTATGTTGTTTGCATCATGGATTAGGTGTGTTCATCCAAGTCCAGTGACTTAGCCATGGCTTTCAGGAGTAGCTCGTTCATCTCTGCTAACTTTGCTGTGTATTCATGTAAGATTCCCCTACATTTTTAACATAATTAAGTCTTCATCCTACAATATGGGGTTGACAACATGAATTCTAGCTCACCAATCATTTCTGTCTATGACCATTCATTCCCCTACAATGTTCATTGGAACAAATTACCCAAGGTGCAGTTTTTGCCGATTTGTGTTTCCTCATCATCTTCTTCTTAGGCAGACTAAGTGACAACTAATCAAAGATGGGTATTTGTTGGACACATCAAATGGCATATTAGATTTTAGAGATTTATTATGCTTAATCAAATAATGTGATAATTCAACTGACCTAAAGTTTTCTAGCCACAATCTGAGCTTTCTTTGCTCTTTTGGGCTTACAACTAGATAAAGCCGGTCCGTCCAATCGAGAATTTGATGATCAGAAAGAACTGAATCATTGTCATATCCTTTCATATTATCTACTTTTCTGGAGTACTTCTGTTTCTCTTCAACTGGAAGTGCAAAGAAGTTTTCGGCAACTTCCCTCGGTTCATCCAAGAATTCATCTTTCAATCCATGATTTATTGCCTGAAATTAATCCCAACACCAACTGATCAGTAGGCACAAGATCTTGATTGATATTCCATCTCCGATTTCTTTCCTTGAGTTTATTTTCTAAATTTTCTACAGTCAAATTGGCCTTGATGAACTTGGTGCTGTGTTCCATCATCTACTGAAGAAGAAACAACGAAGTGTTCATGGAAGTTGATTAGAAGCATGTTAGATAATCAATTATAATACCATTTTTTGTGTATCGCTGTGATATTGACTTGTTAGTATCCATTTTATCACTTGAATCCGAGATAAAACAAGCATAGAATTAGATCCTATCGCACAAACACAAGATCAAAATTAGCTGACAGGTTTAACGTGATTCGACAAATTGACAACATTAATAGGCGAAAGAGAAACAAAATTCATTATAAAAGAGATAAAATACAATTTCACTCAACTCCTAAAACCACATACAACCAAGCTAACAATCTCCCTAAGAGATTCTTCACTCTAATTAATGTCCCCTTGCAATCTGATAATCAGTCAGCTGTATTCACAGAGAGAATAAGATAGGTTAGAAGTTTCGGATTGATAATCAGTCAGCTGTATATCTATCTATCATACTTTGGGATTAAGTGAACTGAATTTGAATTCAAGGCAGTCAACCCTATAGATTGAAAAAATGGGTTCTGTTGATGAATCTGAACCGAAAGCAACCGCAAGAGCTGAGAGCAGATCGAAGCCTTCTGAGTTCTTCTTCTCTAGCCACTGATGGAGACGAGAGCAGGCCCAGATCAACGACTGGAACTTCCAGGGCAGGAAAGGCAGCTCCGCCGCCAATATTGTTTCCATCTGATCACCTTTGTAGATATATCTCTCCGGCAGCTCATGGTTACTGAGAAGCAGCTCATGGACTGGCTTCAACAGTGATTCTGCCATGGCCGCCGGAGAAGAGCTCCTGCTGTTGAAACCAGAAAGTTTTTAGCTGTCAGATATTATATTTGATTTTTCATTTTTGGGATCTCTTTGAAACTTGGTTTGGACTGGTATGCATCTCTCCCTCAAGTCAAAACAGCCTGCTATATAGTATGTTTATACATACATATATATATATATATTACTTCCAGATCCTTGATACGATTAATTGTATTAAATAATGATATCTTTATACAATTTTTATTAAATGGTTTAATATTAACAGTTTAGAAAATTATTGGGTCATTTTAGTTAGCATTCTCCTCCCCCTTAATTAGGCTTATTAATTTCTTCCCATAAATTAGGCTTCTTTGGTATTGAATCAATTGCTACTTTAAAAAATAAAAAAAAAGAAAAAGAATTCTATCAATATAGGTGTTTAAGCAAGCCTAATTCTAATATATATCTGACAGTGAAATTGGGAACATATAAAAGAGAGATTAGGAATATTAATTAGACATATTTGAAGCTCCCTATTAGCATGTTAGTATAAAAATCCTTGGCAAGCAAGGATAGTATCACTATTAGTATATTAGTAAGTTGTTGGTTTAGATGTATCACTTAATTTCGTGAATTTAAAAATTCATCAATTTTAAATTAATTTATATTCTTAAGTTGAGGCTTGTAGTTTTATAAGTAGCAGTATTAAAATTGATTCAAGGACTTTTCTTTTGAGTACAAGTCGAGAAATTAGCCTATCCTAAGTTCAAATTGTGGAGATAAAGATTTTTTGTATTGCCAGGATGTTAGAACTTAAAAAGAGTGTATCAGTTGCATTTAATTCCATCCATCCATCCATTTTGTTTGTCAAAGATTTTAAGTATTTTGTTCGTATATATGATGTAATTTCTTCATATCAACTCAAATGAAATATCTCCACTCCCAACAAGACTCGCCCTTCTCCGTCCTCCTTCATTCTTCTTTTCTTGAAGCATCTTCTCAGCCATTTAATTCAAAAGCCCCATTTCTTAATTGACAAGATGGTCCATGAATAACAACAAATTAAGAGAGGAAGAAAGAGAAAAAAAAATTTAGGTATAATGACTAGTATTTAGGTATAATCAAATGATTAATTCAAACACGAACACCCACTTAAATGCACTTCCTTAATTTGGACTAAATTAAACAGGTGTAGAACTATATGTGAATAGCAATAGCAGTCATTTGGTCACAACAATGAAAAACACTATAATATTCTATGTTAGTTTTGATAAATAGATGGTGTTATTTTGGGTGTATGAATTTAGATACTCATCCTTTGATTTGCATCTTTTATCTCTCCCAAATCATAGAATACTATCATAAGTCTATTAGACATTATTGTATTAGCTGTTACATATTAATCAATAACTAAATTAGTTTGTATTGGGACCCATGGTGAGTTTATTTGCTTGCATGTACTCCAACGTATGAATTAAGTTGTAAAGATTGCTATATTTCCAAGTCTTCCACTGTTTCCAAGTCTTCACCAACTTTTCCAAGTCTTCTCTTACAATACCAAGTCAATTTGTCTCCACTTGTCTAGTTTGTATTGGGATCCATGATGAGTTTATCTACTTGCATGTACTCCAACGTATGAATTAAGTTATAGAGACTGCTATATTTCCAAGTCTTCACCACCATTTCTAAGTCTTCTCTTACAAGTCCAAGTCAAAGTCAAATTGTCTCCACTTCTCTCTATAATTAGATCAAGGGAAAAGCCCACTTCATAATGCTTTAAAGTAGAGATATAAAATAGAGCTAGCTTGATTCTTAAAACAAGAAAAAAGAGAGAACAAAAGCAAGTAAGGAGATATATATCTTGGTGAAAAATATGATAAGTACTATACCTTATTCTTTTTGGGTGTGGATGATGACGATGGTAATGCCAGTGTTGGTGAATGAAATGTGTTGTCGTGGGTGTTGGGAGCAAGAGAGGATGGCTCTACTAGATCTTAAAGCTTCCATCAACTACCCAAATGGCAACTCTTTGCCTTCTTAGGTGGATAATAAATCATCCAATTGCTGTCAATGGGAAAGGGTTGAATGCAGCAACACTTCAAGCCGAGTCATTCAACACTCTCTTAATCGAACAAGAGATTGGGAATTTAGAAAATATTGGTATTTCAATGCTTCTTTGTTTCTTCCCTTTAAAGAGATCAAGACTCTTGAATTAAGTGACAATGCATTAGTTGGTTGGGCTAAGAATGAAGGTTTGTGGATTCACAAGTCTCTTATATACGTATCTTATGATTTTTTCTTTTTAAATTTTTCTATTTTGAATTTTAGAAGAAAGCATTTATTAATTTTACTTCTTTTGTAGGTTTTGAAAGACTTTCTGAATTGATAAATCTTGAAATTCTTGATTTGTGTTCAGATAATTCCAATAACAGTATTATTCTATAATTTGTTAGGGGTTTGAGAATATTTGAGGTTTTTGTTTTTATTTTTATTTTTATGGTTGTTATAAGAGATAATGTGTAAAGATCTAGTTTGATATGTGTATAAATTATTTTGAAGTATTAGAAAATTTTAGTTTTTCTTGCCATCTTTAATTGAGCCATTAACTTTCTTGTTAACCGAAGAACTTAAAGATGTCAAAAAAGCTGAGGTGGAATATTAAATGGATGTTTTATATAGAAGTTTTGTTGAATCCAATCTTATTATATATAAATTTGATTAAGTTGACAAATTAATTCATAAAGGACTGAATTAATAAAAAATCGAAGCTGGTGATGCATGCTTACTGTACGGGTAAGCACTGTCCAAGAGGATTTACATAAAATAAGATATCAAAAATTCAAAATTGTGTAACGTAGGGCAACGACTTCTTTGATGTTGTTTTAATTTGTTCAACTGGCTGCTTATATTTTCTCTTTGATTTTCTGCTTGTATGAGACTGCTGTTGTTGAAAACTGATAACTTCGATACTCTTTTGATTTTTTGAGAGGAGTTATAATTAACATTTGTATTCAATAATCTCTTTTATTTTTCATGTTTTTTCAAATCTTATTTTTTGAAGTTTACACAAGACTATTTGTTAATTCTATCTTTTTTACAGGTTTTGAAAAATTTTCTACGTTGACCAATCTTGAAATTCTTGATTTGAGTTATAATTGGATCAATAACTCTAAAATTCTAGAATTTATTGGTAGAATTTCATCTTTAAAGTTTCTAAATCTTAGAGATAATAACTTGGGAAGCTCGGTTGATTTGACGAGTAAGTTAAATTATATGATCCTATCTTAGTTAAAGTAATTTTTTGCAATATTAAATATTCCTTGAGTGAGAAAGAGAGTTATGAGCTGTAATGCTTCTTTATTCTCATGCTTCTTTGAATATTGGTATTTTAATGCTTCTTTGTTCTAGGTGCACGTTAGTTAAACAACAAAAAAAAAGTTATCATTTTTTCTAGAAGAGTACTACTAGTCATCCATTATGGACCTGTATGTTCAAAAGAGCAAGACGAAAATGCAAAAACTTTAGAAAAGGCCGATAGAGTCATATATAATGATTCAAGTTCATCCATTGCTTAGCTAGCTTTCTCTCATATTGTACTCAAATTTATGAACACTGTTTGAAAAGAATTTTTGCCAAAATTACATGAAATGTTCCCTTCATATATCCGTTCTCATAATTAAAATTCATCTCTAAATCTTGGGTCCAACGACTGGGGTTGGATGGCTGATTTGAATGGTAAGCTCACTTCACAATCACATGCCAAGCCTATTGGATATATTGATATAAATTGAAGGAACTTCTATTTTCTGTTAATTAGTCTAAAATTGTAAATAATAAAAATAACAAAAATATGAAAGCAAAAAATTTAGAAATAATAAATGAAGAAATTTATTAACCTTATTAGACAGGTTTAGTTTTACTTGTTACCATTAATTGAATCATTAATTTTCAGTTAAGGATTTAAGCTGACCAAAAAAAAAAAAAAATGAATGTGCTAATATATATGTTAAAATTTTAGGTGAGGGGTTAAAGACCACATATCTTAATAATCCAAAACCCGCCTTACATATTAAGCCTCTAAAATTTGCTTCTCTATCTATTCTCCTTCCCCATCACATGCTTTGTAACAAGCATGAAATTCACGCTTTAATGGAAACTAATGCCAAGAACTAAATGTGACAAAAAAAAAAAAAAAATGATTGAGGGAGAAAATATATCAAAATTTTAGTTGAATGATCAAAAGTCACATTTTTTAAGCCTTTCTTCATAAGTTGTTGAATATTAATACTTCAATTAGGTGAACTAAAAATTTTATATAGACTCTACTTAAAGTTTAGACTGATGGAATCAAAAGTCTCCTTGTTAACCCCATTTACCCATATCCTGTAAAAAATAAATAATATGAGAAATAAACAAATTTGATTATATTGGTGTTTTGTAATAGAAAGCTGAAGTGGATTATTAAATGGATGTTTTAGAGCTTTGGTTCAATCCATTAAGTTGACAAATTAGCTTATAACGGCTTGAATTAACAAAAAAATGAGCTAGTGATACACGCTACTGTACACACAAGCCCTGCTCAAGAGAATTTACATAAAATAGGATATTCAAAATTTAAAATTATGTAAAGCAGGGCAGCAGCTTCTTTGATATAATTGCTTTAATTTGTTTAGTTGAGTGCTTTTGATTGTGTGTATATATTTTGTGTTTGATTTTCTACTTGTATGAGGCTGCTGTTACTGAAAACTAATTACTTCCCTACTCTTTTGCTCTCTTAAGGGAAGTTGTAATTGACATTTGTATTTAATTATTTTTTGTATTTTGTATTTTTTTTTTCATTTCTTATTCTTTGATGTTTGGACAAGATTATTTACTAATTCTATCTCTTTTACAGGTTTCGAAAAATTTTCTACATTAACCAATCTTGAAGTTTTTGATTTGAGTTTCAATTGGATTGATAACTCCAAAATTTTAGAATTTATTGGTGGAATTTCATCTTTAAAGTCTCTAAATCTTGGAGGTTATAGCTTAAGCTCGTTTAATTTCACAAGTAAGTTTCCTTCTATGATCACATCCTAGTTAAAAGCAATTTTTTGCAATATTAGATATCCCTTCAAAGAGAAGGAGAGTTGTGAGCTCTGATTTAATTATTAAATTAACCAAAAACCAATTGCAGTGATAGAATTTAGGGAACCCATTGACTTTAACTAACATAAAAATGTCATTTTTACTAGAAATATAAACATGCCATTATCCTCTACAAGCACTCCACTGTCCTTGTACTAATATTATATGACAATTCTTGGCCTATTGACTGTTAGGAAAAATTTAAAATCTCTACAATACAAACAAAAGTAAACAAAAATCAGACTAATAAAAAATTAACAAATAAATAATATAAAGATTTTGTTGTGGAAAACTAGAAGTTATAATGTTAATATCTTCAAATTTCTAAGAAAGATAATTCAGTAATCACCATCCCAATATCCTAATATCCTAGTCATACCCTTCCACAAATTATTTTGGTTGTTGAATTGTTCTTAAACAAGTACATTTATTGGAGACAACTACAAGTTGGACTCCATTGCCAAATGGTGGGCCGACAACCATAAATTAGGAAAAGATAATCCATGCTAGTTGATCTAAAAGTTCTTGACTTGAGTTAGAATGCTGTCAATAACTCTACTATTCTAAAATATATTGCTAGAATTTCATCTTTGAAAAGTCTATGCCTTCAAGAAAATGACATACAAGGATACTTTGATTGGACTAGTAAATTCACTTAGTATGCGTAACCAATTTTTTTTAAATTAAAACCAAACAATTCCTATACAATTTTTGTCTTTTTCTAGTTTTTTTAAAAAGTTCATCTCGTGCAAAAATATACAAGCGTATAGAGAACATACGTTCATCTGTTGCATTGAGTTTTGAGATAAAATATAATTTAGTTTTTGAAATAAATATAAATCTTTTGTAATACATATATAATGGGATAAATATTTTGAGTTATGAATATAAAATGTTGAGTAAAATGTATATAAAATAGCTATTCTTTTTACTATATAACCATTTCGTTGGGCATATATATCTTTTTCTAGGTATCGTCTGTATATATGTGTGTACTGTGCCGAGAGAGAAATTTTGTTGTATTTAATTAATATATCATAAAAATATATATATATTTTTATAAAACAAGGCTTTACAAATTATAATTTTTGTGCATAATAATTTTAAATTTATAAATTGTGCCTAGTTCAAAATTTATAAATTCGTCACTTTCAATGCCATCATTAAAAAATATAAAAGAATCCATGGGATGATATATGTTTATTTGAAATTGGCATTGGTCAAAGCTATATTTTCATCTTTCCTCTTAGTTAAAGATTTAAAGGTTAATTATTTTTTGTACTTTAATTTCAAAATTAATAATTAATTGAACAAGTTTAAACAAGCAATCAAAATTGACAAATCTAGAAGTTCTTGATTTATCTCATAATATGATAACCAAAATCACATGGTTTTCTTTAAAAGAATTTTTCTCGTTGAAAATATTGAATTTGTCTTGAAACTACATCAGTGAAAGTATTTCTACTCAAGGTACGTAATACTTTCTATTAGAATTTAACAATAAAATCATTATCATTGTATATCATGTGGCTAAAATAATGATAATGCAATTACATTCTCCAATGTGTTTTGCTCCAGACCTAATGTATGTTATTCCCAATTTCATTATTAATGAGCATGCAAAAAAATTACCTTTCAATTCATTTAATTTTCTACTTATATATGGCTGTTGTTACTGGAAATTAATAACTTTGATACTATTTTGCTCTTTTGAGGGGAGTTGTAGTTAATATTTATATTCAATAATCTTTTGTATTTTTTATTATTCGTTTTCATTTCTTACTCCTTGAAGTTGGGACAAAACTATTTACTAATTCTATCTCTTTTTACAGGTTTCGAAAAATTTTCTATGTTGACCAATCTTGAGGTTCTTGATTTGAGTTCAAACCAGATTAATAGCTCTAAAATTCTAGAATTTATTGGTGGAATTTCATTTTTAAAGTCTCTAAATCTTGGAGATAATAGCTTGGGAAGCTCCGTTGATTTGACAAGTAAGTTAAATTATATGATCATATCCAATTTAAAGTAATTTTTTGCAATATTAAATATTCTTTGAATGAGAATGAGAGTTGTGAGCTCTAATGCTTCTTTGTTTTAATGCTTCTTTGTGTATTGGTATTTTAATTGTTCTTTGTTTCTTCTCTTGCACGAGACTTTTCGACATTAATTATCACTCATAAGTTGATTGAGTTAAGAATAGAAGCTTCATGATTTATATGTTTATTATCTTTCTTTTATGCTTAATTATTGAGATTTTTGTAAGAATAATCACTTAATTTTTTTTTCCAGGTTGAAAAAGATATTCTATGCTATTCAATCTTAAAGTTCTTGATTTGAGTTGGAATGCCTTCAATAACTCTATTATTCTAAAATCTATTGCTGGAATTACATTTTTGAAGATTTTATGCCTTGGAGAAAATGATGTACAAGATCCTTTGACTGGATTAGTAAATTCACTTATATATGCAATTAAGATTTTTGCCAAACCAATTTTTTCAAATTATAACCAAGCAATTCCTGTACATTTTTTTTTCTTGTGTTTTTAAAAAGTCCAAGCATATAGAGAACATACATTGGTATGTAGCATTAAGTTTTGAGATAAAATATAATTTAACTTTAAAATAAATATAAATGTTTGTAATACATAAATAATAGGATAAATATTCTTAATTATGGATATAAAATGTTGAGAAGTTAGTTTATTTATAACAAACTGAATTCACTACCCAAGAGGATTTATATAAAATAAGATATCAAAAATTTAAAATTGAGTAATGCAGGGCATTAGCTTGTTTGATGTTGCTTTAGTTTATTTAGCTGTCTGCTTATATTTTGTCTTTGATTTTCTGCTTGCATGAGGTTGCTGTTACTAGAAACTAATGATTTCAATACTCTTTTGCTTTTTTGCTGAATACTCTTTTGCATTCAATAATCTTTTGTATTTTTCATTATTCGTTTTCATTTCTTACTCCTTGAAGTTTCGACAAAATTATTTACTAATTTTATCTCTTTTACAGGTTTCAAAAAACATTCTATATTGACCAATCTTGAAGTTCTTGATTTGAGTTTTAACAGCATCAATAACTCCAAAATTCTAGAACTTATTGGTAGAATTTCATCTTTAAAGTCTCTAAATCTTGGACATAATAGTTTGGGAAGCTCGGTTGATTTGACAAGTAAGTTAAATTATATGATCATATCCTAGTTAAAGTAATTTTTTGCAATATTAAATATTTTTTCAATGAGAAAGAGAATTATGAGCTCTAATGCTTCTATGTTTTAATGCTTCTTTGTATATTGGTATTTTAATTGTTCTTTGTTTCTTCTCTTGCACGAGACTTTTCGACGTTAGTTATAACTCATAAGTGGGTTGAGTTAAGAATAGAAGCTTTATGATTAATATGTTTATTATCTTTCTTTTATGCTTAATTATTGAGATTTTTATAAGAATAATCACTTTTTTTTTTCCAGGTTGGAAATGATATTCCATGCTATTCAATCTTAAAGTTCTTGATTTGAGTTGGAATGGCTTCAATGATTCTATTATTCTAAAATTTATTGTTGAAATTTCATCTTTGAAGATTTTATGCCTTGGAGAAAATTATGTACAAGATCTTTTGACTAGACTAGTATCTTCACTTATATATGCAATTAAGTGTTTGCCAAACCAATTTTTTTAAATTATAACCAAGCAGTTCCTGTACATTTTTTACTTTTTTTTCTTGTGTTTTTAAAAAGTCCAAACATACATTGACCTGTAGCATTAAGTTTTGAGGTAAAATAAAATTTAATTTTAAAATAAATACAAATGTTTATAATACATATATAATAGGATAAATATTCTGACTTATGGATATAAAATGTTGACAAGTTAGTTTATTTATAACAGACTGAATTCACTGCCTAAGAGGATTTACATAAAATAAGATATCAAAAATTTAAAATTGTGTAACGTAGGGCAACAACTTCTTTGATGTTGTTTGAATTTGTTTAGCTGCCTGCTTATATTTTGCCTTTGATTTTCTGCTTGTATGAGGTTGCTATTATTGTACACAGGAACTGATCGAGCGAAAAATAGAGTGGGGATTATTATGGATAAAAGCTTAATAGATGAGGTAGTGGATGTAAAGAGAATAAGGGATAGGATTATTATGGTGAAGATTAGTCTAGGAAGAATAACTATGAATATCTTTAGTACATATGCACCACAAGCGGGGTTAGGTGATGAGATAAAAGCAAAATTCTGGGAGGACCTAGAGGGACTCATACAAATGATACCAAGAGGAGAGAAAGTGATTATAGGAGGTGACTTAAATGGGCACGTGGGTAGAGACGGAAACAGATATAGAGAGGTACATGGAGGGTATAGATTCAGGGAAATTAATAATGAGGGTAAATCTATTCTCGATTTTGCTATGGCATATGGGCTCATTATAACCAATACGAGGTTCAAAAAACGGGACGAACACTTAATCACATATAAAAATATCACCTCAAGCACCCAAATAGATTACTTCCTCATAAGACAAGATGATCGGTTATGTTGTAAGGATTGTAAGGTAATACCGGGAGAGTGTTTGACTACTCAACATAGACTTCTAGTGCTTGACGTCCAAGTAAGAAATTGGAAGAGAAAAAATCACATAAAACAAAATCCAAGAATCAGGTGGTGGAATTTAAAAGGGGAGAAACAACTAATCTTCAAAGAAAAATTAAAGGGTAGAAGGGAATGGAATGGAGAAAGACAGACAAACCAAATGTAGAAAGAAATGGCTAATGCTCTGAGAAGCACGGCAGAGATAGTCCTTGGAGAGACAAATGGTAGAGCCCCTAACCTTAAGGAGTCTTGGTGGTGGAATGAAGATGTACAATTGAAAATTAAAAATAAGAAAACTTGCTATAAGGCGGTATATCAATGCAACAATGAAGAAAATCAAAAAAATTATAAATAAGCAAAAAAGGTAGCAAAAAAAGCTGTTAGTGAAGCAAGGTCAAAAGCATATGAGAATCTATATAAACGACTTGATACAAAAGATGGAGAAAGAGATATATATAAATTAGCTAAAGCAAGAGAAAGAAAAACACGAGATTTAAATCAAGTGAAATGTATAAAAGATGACAATCAAAATGTTTTAGTAAATGAGGGAGCGATTAAGGAGAGATGGAAGGAGTATTTCACAAAATTATTCAATGATGGTGGTGACACAAGAGTTAGGTTGGGACATCTTAGTAACTCCGAAGAGAATGTGAGCTACACATTCTATCGACGCATAAGTTCAAATGAAATAAGGCAAGCTTTAAAAAAGATGAAAAATCATAAGGCAGTGGGACCAGATGATATACCAATAGAAGTATGGAAATGCATGGGAGAAGAGGGCATCTCCTGGCTAACGCAACTATTTAACGCGATCCTTAAATCAAAAAAGATGCCAGATGAGTGGAGGAAGAGTACTTTGGTTCCTATATACAAGAACAAAGGAGATGTTCAAAACTGTGAAAATTATAAAGGAATTAAGTTAATGAGTCATACCATGAAACTCTGGGAGAGAGTAATAGAGCAGAGGCTTAGAAAAGAAACAAATGTGTCAGAAAATTAGTTTGGTTTCATGCCTGGCAGGTCAACAATGGAAGCTATATACTTACTGAGGCGTCTAATGGAAAGGTATCGGGATCATCAGAAGGACCTACATATGGTGTTTATAGATCTAGAAAAGGCTTATGATAGGGTCCCTAGAGAAGTATTATGGAGGGTTTTAGAGAAGAAAGGAGTCAAAGTAGCCTATATACAAGCCCTTAAGGACATGTATCATGGTGAAGAGACAAGGGTCAGAACATGCGGAGGGGATACTGAACCATTTACAACTACAATAGGACTGCATCAAGGTTCTGCACTAAGTCCATACTTATTTGCCTTAGTAATGGATGAACTCACTAAAGATATTCAGACAGATGTGCCATGGTGTATGCTATTTGCAGACGACATAGTGTTGGTGGATGAAACAAAAGAAGGAGTGAACACTAAGCTTGAGTTGTAGAGAAACAATTTAGAATCTAAGGGATTTAAATTAAGTAGAAAGAAAACAGAATATATGGAATGCAAATTTAGTAAAAATGCAAGAGTGGATGATGTTATAATAAAATTAGAAGATCAAATCTTACAAAGAAAAGACTATTTTCGATATTGGGATCAGTGATTCAAAAAGATGGAGAAATTCACGAGGATGTCGCACATAGAATTAAGGCAGGTTGGCTAAAATAGAGAAATGTATCGGGAGTGTTATGTGATACTAAAATCCCATTAAAATTGAAAGAAAAATTTTATAAGAGAGCTATAAGACTAGTCTTGCTGTATGGCTCAGAATGTTGGGCAGTCAAATACTAGCATGAGCAAAAGACGAGTGTAGCGGAGATGAGGATGTTAAGATGGATGTGCGGACATACAAGAAAGGATAAAATTAGAAATGAAGTTATTCGTAATAAGGTAGGAGTAGTACCAATCGAGGAGAAGATGAGAGAGACTAGACTAAGATGGTTTGGTCATGTGAGAAGGAGACTAAGAGACGCTCCTGTGAGGAAAGTTGATGAAATGGAACAATTAGTCACAAAAAGAGGTAGAGGCAGACCCAAAAAGACTTTGAGAGAGACATTAAAGTTCGATATGAAGTATATGGATCTAAATGAAGATATGACAAACGATAGAAATACATGGAAGTCTAGAATTCATGTAGCAGACCCCACATAGTGGGATAATGGCTGGATATGTTGTTGTTGTTTATGAGGTTGCTATTATTGGAAACTAATAATTTCAATACTCTTTTTACTCTTTTAAGGGGGAATTGTAGTTAACATTTGTATTTAATAATCTTTTATATTTTTCATTATTCATTTTCATTTCTTACTCCTTGACGTTTGGGCAAAACTATTTACTAATTCTATCTCTTTTACAGGTTTCAAAAAACTTTCTATATTAACCAATCTTGAAGTTCTTGATTTGAGTTATAATAGCATCAATAACTCCAAAATTCTAGAATTTATTGGTGGAATTTCATCTTTAAAGTTTCTAAATCTTAGAGATAATAGCTTGGGAAGCTCGGTTGATTTGACAAGTAAGTTTAATTATATGATCATATCCTAGTTAAAGTAATTTTTTGCAATGTTAAATATTCCTTTAATGAGAAAGAGTTATGAGCTCTAATGCTTCTTTATATATTTGTATTTTAATGCTTGTTTGTTTTTTCTTTTGCACGAGACTTTTAGACGTTAATTATAACTCACAAATGGGTTGAGTTAAGAATAGAAGTTTCATGATTAATATGTTTATTATTTTTCTTTTATGCTTAATTATTGAGATTTTGAAGTTTCATCCGTAGCATTGAGTTCTGAGAAAAAATATAATTTAATTTTGAAATAAATGTAAATGTTTGTCATATACATACATAGTAGGATAAATATTATGAGTTATAAATATAAAATGTTGAGTAATTAAATGTATATAAAACAACTATTTTTTCACTACATAACCACTTTGTTGGGCATATAGACATTTTTCTAGATATTACTATGCATATATGTGTGCGTACTGTATATAGAGAGATATTTTGTTATATTTAATTAATATATCATGAAAATATATATATGTTTTTTGTGAAATGAGGCTTTACAAATTATAATTTTTGTGCATAATAATTTTAAATTTATAAATTATTCTGAATGTGCCACTTTCAATACCATCATTCAAAATATAAAAGAATCCATATACTTACGTGCACCTAGGGAACATATATATGTTTATTTGAAATTGTTATTGTTCAAAGCTATATTTTTATCTTTCCTCTTAGTTGAAAATTTCAAGGTTATTTTCGTACTTTAATTTCAAAATTGATCATTAATTGAACAGGTTGGAACCAGGAATCAAAATTGACGAATCTAGAAGTTCTTGATTTATCTTATAATTTCATAACCAACATCATATGGTCTTCTTTAAAAGGATTTTCTTCGTTGAAAATATTAGATTTATCTTGGAACTACATGAATAAGAGTATTTCTTCTCAAGGTATGTAACACTTTCTAGTAGAATTTAGCAATAAAATCATTATCATTGTACATCATTTGGCTAAAATAATGAAAATGCAATTACATTCTCCAATGTGCTATGCTCCAAACCTAATGTATACTATTCCTAATTTCATTATTTAATGAGCTTTTAATAAAAATACTTTCTAATTCTTCTCTTAAGTTAAACTATCATTTAACAATTGCTTGACACAATTATAGGGATCAATACAAATGAGCATGCATTTGATATATTAATAAAAATAATCAAAAATTTTAATTACTAGATATTTTGAATAGTGTTTTCCTTATGTTTTAGATCTTTAGCTAAAACATAAATATTTCTTATCACATTCTAATCACACATTTGTTCAATGTTTTCCTCATTGTACAGACTTAGAAAACGTGAGCCACTTGGAAGAATTGTACTTGAACGATGCTACCCTACCCAATGATTTTCTTTCATACATTGGTGCCATGACATCACTTCAACTTTTGTCATTGACTAGATCTGGACTCATTGGGACCTTGCCTTCTCATCAAGGTAAAGAAAACAAAAGGATATATTTTTTTTACCTAACAAATAAATAATCTGACATAAATATATAGCTTTATATTTCCATTCAAAGATAGAGAGAGAGATGTTTATATGTTGTTCTTGATAATTGTCTAACTCACTTTTCTTTTTCCCAAGGTTTGTGTGAATTGAGGACTCTTCAAGAGATTGACTTGAGCTCTAATGGACTAGTGGGTCAGTTGCCTTGGTGCTTGAGAAACTTGACATCTCTTAGGTTTTTGGATATCTCTAGCAACCAGTTTACTAGGAACATTGCAATGTCTCCTCTTGCTAGTATCATATCCTTAGAATATCTTATGCTTTCAAATAACAAATTTCTAGTCCCAATCTCATTCAAGTCATATTACAACCTCTCCAGACTTACCATCTTGAAAAGTGTTGACAACATACTTTTGGAAGAAGAGGACATTCTTGGCTCAGCCCCAAGTTTTCAATTGCTTCAAATCCATCTTTCTAGTTCTGAACATGGGAGAAACACTTTGATGTCTTTGCCCAACTTTTTCTACTATCAAAATCAACTCAAAATGATTAAGCTCTCTGGATTTGATTTTGGAGGAACATACCCATGGTGGTTGTTGGAGAACAATACTGGACTATTAACACTTACCCTGACAAAGAATTCATTTTCTGAACTTTTCCAATTGTCCTTATCTCCAATGCCAAAACTTGTAGCATTAGATATCTCCAACAATAATTTAAGTGGTGCCATCCCATACAAGATTGGTAGTTCTTTCCCCAACTTAAAATTGCTAAACATGTCTAGAAATAACTTTGAAGGCGTGATTCCATCTTCAATAGGTGACATAACCTCTTTATGTGTTCTAGATTTGTCAAATAACCAATTATCCAGTAAAATTCCTATACATTTGGCAATAGGTTGTAGCTTCTTGGAAGTACTGAAACTATCAAGCAACAACTTGACAGGCCCTATGCTACCCTTTCAAAATAACTTGCCAAACCTAAGGTTGTTGCATTTGGATGATAATAAGTTCACAGAAATCCCACATTACTTATCAAATAGTAGTGACTTGACACTGTTGAATCTTAGCCATAATCATCTTGAAGGTGAGTTTCCTGTTGAGTTTTGTCAATTTGATGGACTAAGACTATTAGATATTTCTGACAATAATTTCACTGGGACAATACCGTCTTGCTTCAATGTGAAAAACCTAGAGCAAATTCAGTTATCCAATAATAGGCTAAATGGACCATTTCCAAAGGTGTTCCATCGATTAATGAACCAGATAAGCATGATAGATATTTCAAATAACCATTTTAATGGCAGCATTCCAAATTGGATCGACAGTCTTTCTTGGTTAAGCATTCTTATCTTGAAAAATAACCATTTTGAAAGTAATATCCCAGTTCAAATGTGCCACTTGTTTAGATTAACCTTGATTGATCTTTCTTTCAATAAGTTGTCGGGCAGCATTCCTCATTGCCTGAATAACATCACATTTGAGCTAGGAAATGAAATAGTATTGTTTTCTAGTTTAGATTGTATTGATGTACCCTTGAAGCCTAACCTAAAGATTTATAGTCATTATGGTTACTCAATGCCTTGTATCAACAAAATTGTCACCTGGTTCACACGCAAAAGACTTTTCTCATCACAATTAATGGAGTTCACAACCAAATGAATGACCTTACCCTACACAGGAGAGCCTTTGTTCCTTTTTTCTACAATTGATCTCTCCAACAACAAATTAGTTGGCCACATACCATCTGAAATTGGAAACCTTAGCAAACTCAAAGCATTGAACCTCTCCCACAACAACCTGATTGGAGGAATCCCAACAACATTTTCCAAGTTACAGAATATAGAGAGCTTGGATCTTTCTCACAATAACTTGAATGGGAATATCCCTTCTCAGCTTACTGATCTATACTCATTGGAGACGTTCAATGTGTCTTACAACAACTTCAGTGGAAGGACACCTCAGGTAACAAACCAATTTGGAACTTTTGACTCAAGTAGCTATATTGAGAATCCATTTCTTTGTGGAAAACCATTACCAAATAATTGCATAGATTCACCTCCATCAGTTCCACCAGCCAATAATAATGCAAGTGTGGTATCCAACTTTATCGATATGGACACATTTTATATGAGCTTTGCAGGGTCTTATATAGCTATTTTACTAGCTATTGCGGGAATTTTGTATATAAATCCACATTGGAGACGAGCATGGTTCCATGTTGTTGAGGTTTTCATCATCTCTATCTACTACTTTGTTGTGGATAATATGTGGAGAATCAAAGTTGGTTTCCTACGTTGATATTGATAATCACCCCGGTGAAGTAATAGTGTTATATGTATATCCTACTAAACTTCTTTCTTAAGTATTTTGTTGTTATAATAATGTTATCAATGCACTTGTTGTTAGTATGAAATAGGCCCTCATAAATTATCAAAATTAAAGAAGTCTTGGTTTGTTGTTGCCATACTATTACACGTTTAGGATATACAGGGTGATTGTTGATGACAAAGAACAATATTGGAGCCAAAATTTGGAGCTTCAAAATCAAAGAATTCTCAGATTTTCTTATAGTGCCTGCTCTTGTCCTGCTCGATTTCCATTCATATTCGAATTTAATCTACACATACTTTTAAAAAAAAATTACTTCTGTTTATAATAAATATTATTTTGTCAAAATTTTTATGAAGAAAATATGATAAAAATGATGAAGTAATTAGAGTTTTTATTAGAATATCAAATGCTTGATGGGTTGATATTCATTTTGCACCCAGTACTTGTACAGCCTTCAATTTCATTAACCAAAATATCAAAGTTGTAAATAAAAATTGATAAAAAATTATATAATCCTTGGTTGAGAACAACTTTCAAATTACTTCAAATACCAATACTATATGCCTTAAGTGGATGAAGTCAACACCAAGTTTGGGTATATAAAATTTTAATCCATCTTAAGATATTTTAGCAGCTTGAATTTGTCACTAATCATAAGGTAATTAAGAATTGTAAAATTATCATAACCATCTTAATTTATCGATATTTTCTCTAATCAACCAAGTCTTAATTTAGTTGTCGATTTAACCACATTTCAACCACCTAAATATAGTAAAAACTCTTCACAACGTACACATTCTATGATTCTAAGCTCCTCTACTCTTAAACGCCACGAAGCCAACACTGCATCAAAATATCCTTTACTCACTTGTTCTCTTAATTATCTTGAAACCAAACCAACAACATATCAGCAAGCATGTCCTTATAAGGAATGGCAGGATGCCATGCGAGATGAAATTCATGCCTTGCATATCAATCAAACATGGTCCCTTGTCCCTCTGCCAACTAAATGCAATCTTGCTGGAAATAAATGGGTATACCGTCTTGTTGCTAAAAGTTACAGTCAAAAGGCTAGGATTGACTTTTATAAAACTTTCAGTCCTGTTAAGTACAACAATTTGCTCTATATATACTTGTCTTGCCAGTGGATTATCAGTGTAGCCTTAAGTAAATTAAGACATTCTTTATGTGGCCTTAAGTAAGCACCAAAAAGAATCAGAAAAGGAATGTAGAAAGATAAAATAAACTAGACATCCAAAAAAATAAGATCTAAGGGATATAACAAATCATAATTATTTGTTATACATCATATTTCCATCTATTAATAACTAGAAAAGTGGAAAAAAGAACTTGAAAAACTAGTGGATGTGTATTTAGACGATGTAGAAAAGTTATTGTACGTATCTCTTTTTGAGTTAATAATTCCTCTGGAACTTGGCATTAAAATAACCCTTGCAACCAGATGAAACTGTGTGATCATCTGCACACAATCTAATACCTTTCTCATACAAAATCAGCAATAATGAAGGGAGGCTACCAAACAATCCACATATCGACAAAGTTAGATTGGGTCCTAATTACTTTCCATTGTTTATCTCTAAGATCTTTACTTTTGTATATAAAAAATTCATCTAACAGTAAAATACAATTCTTAAATAAAAAAACCCCAATCGAAGAGGAGAGAAGACAAATTAAAAAATACAACTCCTACATAAAGATGCCTAATCGAATACACCAAGAAAAAGATAAATCAAGGAGACAAGATAAGAGAAGACAAAACTTAATTACCGACAATACCAAGAAGAGGAGAGGCCAACACCGAAAAGAGATAAACACGACCAAGATGAGATGAATCTGCAGCTTTCTGCCAAGCAGATGAAGACAAAAAATTGAAAATTACTTTTGCATAGGTTTGAACCTGCGAAGAAGCTGGAGAATGCATGGGAGTGTGTTTTCCAGTGAAAGACATGAAAAAATTTATAAAGACAGATTGTCCATTGACCTCTCTTCTTAACTCTTGTCTTTGTCAATTGAAAGTACAAAGCGAATACCACAAGACCATTTATGATCATCAGTAACATTCTACAATTGTCCATTTGGCTAATTCAAAACTCAACTACATTTTTTTTTTTTTTAACATATACAAGCATAGTTCTTATAGTTGAGAATAGATAATACCGTATAATTGCAATTTTTTATTTTTGACATTAACCCAAGTAAACATAATTTACAGTATTTAAGTGATTAAACTTTGGCAGCATCAAGAGCTACCAGGCCTTTCTGGAAGCATTCATAATTAAAATTAGCATAATTCTTGACTGATTTGTATAATCTTGGCCTTTTCTCATCCACCAAACTTTCAACAGGTCCAATCTCATTTTCTGGCTCTGGCTCATTGAAAATAGCAATTGTTATCTTACCCCTTTCAGGGTTTGTCACCACCCTGTGCATTGGGCTCTTGAATATTCCATTACTCATTATCTGCATACATTTAGCAAACAATTTTAATAGTAAAAATGCATTCTTAACCACCAAATGCAACATCTTGTTTTGTTCAAATTGAAAGAGATCTTAATGATCCCTAAACATGGTTTATTGAAATGCATTTCCTCTTTCTTATCAGCGGTATATTATACCACTATTGTTTTTACCCAAAAATATTATTGTTGGTAACTATTAGATTCATAGAATAAAATAATATACTTAAGGCATGCCCTCTAGACTATTCATATAGAATTTGGTCATGACAAACTCCTTTTTTCATAATTTATTGTGTCCTTTTAGTAGACTAGGTTAGTTCTGATATTACTATAATACCTTGTTTAATATCCTAAGTGTTAGTTGAAGGCAAATTATGGATTCATGGAAAAATAATGTGTCCTAAGATTTTTAGAATAGATTACTAGTGTGGGATTGGATAGTAGCAAACTCTTTCATTTAAATTCCACCAACACCCACGTTAAGCTAGAAATCTATATCTCAATGCAACCCAAATCAGTTTTAAACACAATTTCATGGCTCATACTTGGTAGCAATCCTAGGGAACTCTAATACCACTTATAACATGATGAATACTCACCCAAAAGAACTAGTTATAGTTAACCATATCGGGTTCATAGATCAATTCATATAACTAACACCTCTCCTCTAGACTACCCACGAGGAATTGGGTCATAACAATTTCACATTCTAATTGATAATTTTGCAGAACAGAGAAAGGCACTTGAAAACACAAAAATCTTCACCAAACAGAGGGCAAGAGAGTACCTGCATTTGATCACCAAGGTTGACGAAAAGGGCACAAGGAATTATGGAAACAGTGAGCCATTTATCATCTTTCAGAACTTGTAGGCCTTGAACTTCCCTGTCTTGCAACAGAATGGTCATCCCTGATCTGTCCGAATGAGCTTTAAGACCAAATACTTGGTCCGGTGTTGGACATGGTGGGTAGAGGTTAAACCTCCCTTGCATGATTGCTCTTTCCCCAAACTGCTTTGAGAAGCTATCCACCTCCAATTTCAATGACCTTGCCATGGCTTTGAATATAATACCCAGTACAGACTTGATATTTGCTGCAAATTCCACAATTTTCTCTCTGCAAAACAGTAAAACCCGTTAAATTTGTACTTTCGTGGAGAAACTACAAAAGACTCCCACAACACAGTTGTTCCAGGCACAAAAATTTGAAATTATCCATCACTTCACTACTTTAAATGACTGATTATACATACATCTGATCTGGGACTTGGATCGCACACATCAGACGAAAGAGAAACTAACACTACTCCCTATAACTGGCCCACGTTTCTAAGGTTGTTATGTGGTTGTCAAAAACACATTCTTGGCCTTTAAACGAAAGAGAAATCAAATGCGATTGAAGATAGAAGTACCTAAAATCCTCTGGTTTTTCTGACCAGAGCTTTGGTTTCCTCTGATCTTCCGGATAAATTGGTTTCCTCTGATCTTCCGGATAAATTGGTTTCCTCTGATCTTCCGGATAAATCCTGAGGGATAAGCGGTCACACCAGTCGAGAACCTGCTTCTCTGAGACGACTTTGTCCTGTCCATAGCCTTCAGACTCGCTGGCGGCCCGAGAGTACTTGCTCTTCTCTTTCCCTGGCAACTTGAAGAATTCTTGGATGACTTCCCTCACCTCGTCTAGAAATTGTGAAAGCACGTCGTGGCTCGCCACCTGTGATTCAAAGTAATTGTAAACCCTAGCTAATGAAAAAAAAATAAATGGAAAAGAAGTATCGAAGACAAGATGAAAGCAATTAATCAATCATCCGAACCTGGAAGCAGCCCCAAGAGCTCAGAGTCGACCTCAGCTTTTCCAACTCACCTTCTTCTTCCCCTCCAGATGAGAAGAGACTAAGATTAATCACGGGAATTGGGGCCAAAGGCGGGGAAGTGTCCAATTGGCCAAACTTGTTGTCTCTACAAATGTATTCCTTGGGCGGTTCAACGCCAGCTGCGGACATCTCTTGAACACTGTTCGGAAGGGAGGGCCCCGTCGCCTGATTGTCGCTGGGAACTCCATGGCCGTCCATGCTGCTGCTCGTCACTCGAAAGAAGACGATGCACAATTTTTTTTTAAAAATCTATTTTGGCTGCTTTGCAGCTTTGGCCTTAAATGGCATCGAATTTCTTAGAAGAAATCGATCTGGAGCATTGAATTGGGTAATGATTCTTGATATGTCTAAACATTTGCCTTTTCCTAGTCGAACCTATTGCTTGTCGTTGGGGTTAATGGCATGGGTTTAAGGGCGCAATACCGATGGACTACCATTACAGTGGTCGACATACTATCATCTTGGTCGGGAGCTGCTGTAGGTAATGCCAGCATATACCAAAATTAAATATGTTTTACATCTTTGATATCATCTTGGTCGGGATCTGGACCATCCGTCCAATCAGATGGTGGGAAAGTGAGGAGATGAAATGAAGAGTGGAATTTGAAAGAATTGAGAGCGGAAAGGAACTTACAGAGAGGGATTGAGTAGAGTTGCTTTGGCTGTGAAAGGGCTGTGGTGAAAGCGGCCATATCTGGCCATTTGGAGTAAGCTTTACATCTGGTCAGAGAATATAAAAGATGAACGTGTGGCAAGACACATTCACAAAAATGATCGACCAATTTTACTATGATTCACAAATGAGTCCTATTATTCCACTGTTCCATCAAGATTTTGGGGTTAAGAAATAAATTTAAATAGAAAATACCTAATTCATAATTGGAGAGAGAACTCGGTTGGCGAGTCGGTGAATAATTCGAGTTATTTGTTCTCATTTGTTACCTTTACAAGCTTCTAAATAACATAGTTGCCACACATGCCAATCATCGATTTAGATGAATAGTTCATTATATTCGACAAACCCAACACGTTTTCTTCTTAGTTCTGGTAATCAAATTTGTCTTGCAATCCAGCAATCAAATGGATTGCCAAAAATATGAAGAAATCGAGTTGGTGTTGTTGGAGATAATGAACCATTTACCTAAATCGAAGATGGACATGTGTGGTAACTATGTTATTTAAAACCTTTTAAAGGTAGCAAATGATGAACAAATGACTCAAATTATTTACACGTTGACCAAATTCCCAATTGAATGAACTAGGTATAACTTCATTTAAATTCATTTTGTAATCTAGAAAAACCTAATGGATTAGTGGAAGAAAATTCATTTGTGAACGATAGTAAAATTTGTAGATCGACATACATGAGGTATGTTGGAAAACAAATTTGATTTTTGAAAACAAATCAAGTGGTGTTATTTGAGATAATGAATAATTCACCTAAATTAATGATCGATATTTATTGGAATTATATGATCAAGAAGAAAATAGAAAGAAACCCATAGTCCCATCACCACCGCTATGGTTGTTAAAGGAGGAGAAAAAACAAGAAGAAATGAAGTTGATGCTGTTAGAGATAATAAACTATTTACCAGATCTGATGATCGATATGTGTGGAAATTATGATCGGGTACGAAAATGAAGGAAACCCACCATCCCGACACCATTACCATGGCTGCCAAAGAAGAAGAGAAAATAAGAAGAAATCGAATTGATGTTACTAGAGATCATGAACTATTTACAAGATTTGATGATCAATATGTGTAGGAATTACGATCGAGGAGGAAAAAGAAGAAAATCCACCATCTTGTCACCACCGCCATGGCTACCAAAAAATGAGAGAGAACAAGAAGAAATCAAGTTGTTGCTACTAGAGATAATCAACTATTTATCTGATCTAGTGATTGATATATGTAGGAATTACAATTAGGGAGAAAAAAGAAAGAAATCAACCATCTGGTCCCCCACCGCCATAGTTGTCAAAGGAGAAAAGGAAATAAGAAGAAATCGAGTTGGTGCTGTTAAAGATAATGAATTATTTACCTGATTTGATGATCGATGTGTGCGAGAACTATGATCGGGAAGAAAAAGGAAGGAAACCCACCGTTTTGTCATCATCGCCAAAGAAAGAGAGAAAACAAGAAGAAATCGAGTTGGTGTTATTAGAGATAATGAACTAGTTACAAAATCTGATGATCGATATACGTAAAGATCATGAAGTGGGAAAAATTAGAGCTTTGAGATCATGATTTGGGAGAAAGAGGAAGGAAACCCACCGCCCCAGCACCACCGCCTTAGTTGCCAAAGAAGGAAAGAAGTTTCGTGAAGAAAGAAAAGAAATGAGAAAGAGATATAAAATAGAAAAGTATTGCTTATCTTTTAAGCTAACCACATGGGTACCCAAACGTAATTTACCATAAAAACAAAGTATTCATTTAATGATGGATGAATTTTTTTATGTTTTTATTCAACTAGTTCCTTTTACTCAAAGGATCATTATATAATTCTAAGAAATAGCCTTCACTTATTGCCATGGTTCGAACCTTAGATCAAGTAAATGACTTTTAGTCCTATGTCGTTGCCTAATAATTTTAAAAGTATTTTTCTTGCTAAGGAAAAAAATATTTTTTAACAACAAAATTAACATGAAATGTGTTAATAGAAGTATTTAATACTATTAATAACTGTAATATTTATAATTTTAAATATTAATTAGATATATTTTATCTAAAAATAATTTTTTTTGATGCTTTTATTATTACTTAATAACAAAGCCTCAAATTTTTATTTACACTTCAAAGTAGGAAAAAAAAAAAAAAAAAACCTTTCTAGCTTCTCACCTCATATGCAAAGAGATTCTATGTTTCAAGTCACACCCCATTAATTAATTGGTTTGTTACATTCCAAACTCATTAAGTACATAAACTTTGGTTTCATTAGATGTAAATCACCTTATAAAAAAGCTATAAATTAAAATTATAAAAATAGTCTCTTCACAACATAACATAAGAGTAAATCGTACAAAACAATCCTCTGATAACTCTCATAAAACATTAAAACATGCCATTCACATGGTAAAGTAGATTCATTTGGTGAACAGAACTGAAGGCATCAGCCATCTAAACCAGATTAAGGTGTAAATTGTCAATTACCATCGTTTAACCACTGGCTGAGGCATAAACAAGAATCTAACACTGTCAAAACATTGTATTGGCTCGATCCTAGTTTTCCACTAACAGCTTGCCGATATGAAGAGCAAAATCTGGGAATGCAATGAACTTGCATAACAATGTTTGAAACTGGAATACATGAAATTCTGGATGAAAAAAGCAAAGAGCAAACAAGAATTAGCCAAATAATCCATCTCCCATGGCAGATTGTGGATCAAACTTTTCAAGAGCAAAAGATAACTAATTAACACCGACACACATCTTTGTTCCTTCACGGTGCCATGGACATAGTAGGCCCTAGTGACAACTTGCTAGAATTTGGCTGTCATAAAGGCATTGAGATCCCTGTAACATGAAGAAGAGGAATTATTAGAAAGAAGTATTATGCAACGAAGAGAAAGATAATGAGTTCGGGTGTTTATCCTCCATTCCATCCCCACCCCTCCACTTTTAGGGCGTGGCAATATAACTAGACCAATTGTTTACTTAAACATAAATTCCAAAGGACAAGAAAATTTTATAAGACATTGATAAAGCCAATGTTGTTGTATTGTATGGCATAGAATGCTGAGTGATAAAACACCAATATATGCAAAATATATTGAAATTTGACTATGATTTAGACTTCATTTACAATTGAAGATTATGTTGAGACTCATCAAGATTTCTTTTCTTCGTTGCTCATCTTCTGATTAGATTATAGTTTTGTTTAATTTTTTTTTATATACATATTGATAGATTTATAATTAGGTGCTCAATATTTTGTAATTAATAACAATAATATCACTATTATAACAGCTATATCCCTATTGCAATATCAATATCATCTTGGTAATAATTTGTTCTTTTTACTCGTGATTTTTTTTTTATTTACGTTTTTCACATAAATCTTTTATGATTGTTTATGTGTTTGGTAGTTTGATTGGTTTGCAATCCTAAATCCTAACAAATTATAAGGATACCTTATTTGAATTTCTTGGAGCCATCTGATCAAATAAAAGATAGAATGAGTAAGTTAATTGGGAGCTATAAAAGATAGAAGTACCTAAAATCTTCTGGTTAAACCGATCACACCAGTCGAGAACCTGCTTCTCCGAGACGACTTTGTCTTATCCATAACCTTCAGACTCGTCGGTGGCCCGAGAGTACTTGCTCTTCTCTTCCCCTGACAGCTTGAAGAATTCTTGGATGACTTCCCTCACCTCGTCCAGAAATTGTGAAGGCATGCCGTGGCCCCCCGCCTGTGATTCAAAACAATTGTAAACCTTAGCTAATGAAAAAAAAAGAAAAGAAATACCAAAGACCAGATGAAGAAAGCAATTAATCAATCATCCGGACCTGGAAGCAGCCCCAAGAGCTCAGAGCCGACCTCAGCTTTTCCAACTCACCTTCTTCCACTCCAGATGAGAAGAGACTGAGATCAATCACAGGAATTAGGGCCAAAGGCGAGGTAGTGTCCAATTGGCCTAATTTGTTGTCTCTAACAATGTATTCCTTGGGCGGTTCAACCCCAACTGCGGACATCTCTTGAACACTCTTCGGAGGGGCAGGCTTCATCGCATGATTGTCACTGGGAACTCCATTGCGGTCCATGCTGTTGCTCGTCACTTGAAAGAAAACGATACACAATTTTGTTTTTTCAATCTATTTTAGCTACTTTGTAGCTTTGGCCTTAAGTAGCATCGAATTTCTTAGAAGAAATCGATCTAGAGCTTTGAATTGGGCAATGATTCTTGATATGTGTGAACATTTTCCTTTTCCTTGTCGAATCTATTGCTTGTCGTTGGGGTTTATGGCACGGGTTTAAGGGTATAGTGTCAATAAGTTGCCATTACAGTTGTCGACATGCTATCGTCTTGGTCGGGAGCTGCCGTAGGTAATGCCAACATATACTAAAATTAAGTATGTTTTATATCTTTGATATGTTTTTGGTCGAGATCTAGACCGTCCGTCCGATCGGATGGTGGGAAAGTGAGGAGATGAAATGAAGAGTGGAATTTGAAAGAATTGAAAGCGGAAAGGAACTAACAGAGAGGGATTGAGTAGAGTTGCTTCGGCTGTGAAGGGGTCGTGGTGAAGGTGGCCATATCTGGCCATTTGGAGTAAGCTTTCTCTCTTGTCAAAAAATATGAAAGATGAACGTGTGGCAAGACACATTCACAAAAATGATCCACCAATTTTACTATGATTCACAAATGAATCCTATTATTCCAATGTTCCATCAAGATTTTGAGGGTTAAGAAATAAATTTAAATTCATAATACCTAATTCATAATTGGAGAGTAAACTCGGTTGGTGAGTGTGCGAATAATTCAAGTCATTTGTTCTCATCTATCACCTTTACAAGCTTTTAAATAACATAGTTGCCACACATGCCAATCATCAATTTAGATGAATAGTTCATTATTTTTGACAAATCCAACACGTTTTCTTTCTAGTTCTGGCAATCAAATTTATCTTGCAATCCAGCAATCAAATGGATTGCCAAAAATAGAAAGAAATAGAGTTGGTGTTGTCGAAGATAATGAACAATTTACCCAAATTGAAGATGGACATGTGCGGTAACTATGTTATTTAGAACCTTTTAAAGGTAGCAAATGATGAACAAATGACTCAAATTATTTACATGCTGACCAAATTCCCAATTGAATGAACTAGGTATAACTACATTTAAATTCATTTCGTAACCTAGAAAAACCTAATGGATTAGTGGAAGAAAATTCATTTGTAAATGATAGTAAAATTTGTAGATTGACATACATGAGGTATGTTGGAAAACAAATTTGATTTTTGAAAACAAATCAAGTGGTGTTATTTGAGATAATGAATAATTCACCTAAATTAATGATCGATATTTGTTGGAATTATATGATCAGGAAGAAAATAGAAAGAAACCCATAGTCCCATCACCACCGCTATGGTTGTTAATGGAGGAGAAAAAACAAGAAGAAATGAAGTTGGTATTCTTAGAGATAATAAACTATTTACCAGATCTAATGATCGATATATATGTGTGAAAATTATGATCGGGTATGAAAATGAAAGAAACCCACCATCCCGACACCATTACCATGGCTGCCAAAGAAAAAAAGAAAACAAGAAGAAATCAAATTGATGCTATTAGAGATCATGAACTATTTACAAGATTTGATGATCAATATGTGTAGGAATTACGATCGAGGAGGAAAAAGAAGAAAATCTACCATCTTGTCACAACCGCCATGGCTACCAAAAAATGAGAGAGAACAAGAAGAAATCAAGTTGTTGCTACTAGAGATAATCAACTATTTATCTGATCTCGTGATTGATATATGCAGGAATAACAATTAGGGAGAAAAAAGAAAGAAATCAACCATTTGGTCCCCCACTGCCATGGTTGTCAAAAGAGAAAAGGAAATAAGAAGAAATCAAGTTGGTGTTGTTAGAGATAATGAATTACTTACCTGATCTGATGATCGATGTGTGTGAGAACTATGATCGGGAAGAAAAAGGAAGGAACCCCACCGTTTTGTCATCATCGCCAAAGAAAAAGAGAAAACAAGAAGAAATCGAGTTGGTGTTATTAGAGATAATGAACTAGTTACAAAATCTGATGATCGATATACGTAAAGATCATGAAGTGGGAAAAATTGGGGCTTTGAGATCATGATTTGGGAGAAAGAGGAAGGAAACCCACCGCCCCAGCACCACCGCCTTAGTTGCCAAAGAAGGAAAGAAGTTTCGTGAGGAAAGAAAAGAAATGAGAAAGAGATATAAAATAGAAAAGTATTGCTTATCTTTTAAGCTAACCTCATTGGTACCCAAACGTAATTTACCATAAAAACAAAGTGTTCATTTAATGATGGATGAATTTTTTTATATTTTTATTCAACTAGTTCCTTGTACTCAAAGGATCGTTATATAGTTCTAAGAAATAGCTTTTAGTCCTATGTTGTTGCCTAATAATTTTAGTCCTACCCATTAGGGTTAACATAAAAATACTTTTATTATGAATCATTTTTATGAACAAAATAATTTAATAATTACTTTGATTAACTCCAAAAAGCTTTTAGTCCTATGTAGTTGCCTAATAATTTTAAAAGTATTTTTTCTTGCTAAGGAAAAAAATATTTTTTAACAATAAAATTAACATGAAAGGTGTTAATAGAAGTATTTAATACTATTAATAAGTGTAATATTTATAATTTTAAATATTAATTAGATATATTTTATCTAAAAATAATTTTATTTGATGCTTTTATTATTACTTAATAACAAACCTCAAATTTGTATTTACACTTCAAAGTAGGAAAAAAAAAAAAAAACCTTTCTAGCTTCTCACCTCATATGCAAACAGATTCTATGTTTCAAGTCACACCCCATTAATTAATTGGTTTGTTACATTCCAAGCTCATTAAGTACATAAACTTTGGTTTCATTAGATGTAAATCACCTTATAAAAAAGCTATAAATTAAATTTATAAAAATAGTCTCTTCATATCATAACATAAGAGTAAATGGTACAAAACAATCCTCTAATAACTCTCATAAAACATTAAAACATGCCGTTCACATGGTAAAGTAGATTCATTTGGTGAACAAAATTGAAGGCATTAGCCATCTAAACCAGATTAACGTGTAAATTGCCAATTACCATTGTTTAACCACTAGGTGAACAGGCATAAATAAGAATCTAACACTATGAAAACATTGTATTGGCTCAATCCTAGTTTTCCACTAACAGCTTGCTGAGATGAAGAGCAAAATCTGGGAATGCAATGAACTTGCATAACAATGTTTGAAACTGGAATACATGAAATTCTGGATGAAATAAGCAAAGAGCAAACAAGAATTAGCCAAATAATCCATCTCCCATGGCAGATTGTGGATCGAACTTTTCAAGAGCAAAAGATAACTAATTAACATCGACACACATCTTTGTTCCTTCACGGTGCCATGGACATATATAGTAGGCCCTAGTGACAACTTGCTAGAATTTGGCTGTCATAAAGACATTGAGATTCCTGTAACATGAAGAAGAGGAATTATTAGAAAGAAGTATTATGCAACGAAGAGACAGATAATGAGTTCGGGTGTTTATCCTCCATTCCATCCCCACCCCTCCAGTTTTAGGGAGTGGCAATATAATAAGACCAATTGTTTACTTAAACATAAATTCTCAAGCACAGGAAAATTTTATAAGACATTGATAAAGCGAATGTTGTTGTATTGTATGGCATAGAATGCTGAGTGATAAAACACCAATATATGTAAAATATATTGAAATTTGACTATGATTTAGACTTCATTTACAATTAAAGATTATGTTGAGACTCATTAAGATTTATTTTCTTCGTTGCTCATTTTCTGATTAGATTATAGTTTTGTTTAATTTCTTTTTATATACATAGTGATGGATTTATAATTAAGTGCTCAATATTTTGGAATTAAAAACAGTAATATTGCTATTATAACAGCTATATCCCTATTGCAGTATCAATATCATTCTGGTAATATTTTGTTTTTTTTACTTGTGATTTTTTTTCTAATCTAAGTTTTTCACATAAATCTTTTATGATTGTTTGTGTGTTTGATTGGTTTGCAATCCTAAATCCTAACAAATTATAAGGATACCTTATTTGAATTTCTTGGAGCTATTTGATCAATAAAAGATAGAAGAAAAATGCTATTGGTACACCTTTGTGTATACCTTGAGCTACATAATGATGTACCAATGACAAAAAAATCCCTTATGAGGCACATAAAAGCGCGTGAGATGCATGTGAGATAAGGGGTATTTTGATCATAATACCCCTTTATATAGCTTAAGATGTACAAAAGTGATTACATCTAGCAGCATGATTCTAGATAGAATGAGTAAGTTAATTGGGAGCTATAAAAGATAGAAGTACCTAAAATCTTCTGGTTTTTCTGGCCAGAGCTTTGGTTTCCTCTGATCTTCTGGATAGATCCTGAGGGATAACCGGTCACATTAGTCGAGAACCTATTTCTCCGAGATGACTTTGTCCTGTCCATAGCCTTCAGACTCGCCGGCGGCCCGAGAGTACTTGCTCTTCTCTTCCCCTTGCAGCTTGAAGAATTCTTGGATGACTTCCCTCACCTTGTCCAGAAATTGGGAAGGCATGTCGTGGCCCGCCGCCTGTGATTCAAAGCAATTGTAAACCCTAGCTAATGAGAAAAAAAAAGGAAAAGAAGTACCGGAGACCAGATGAAGAAAGCAATTAATCAATCATCCGAACCTGGAAGCAGCCCCAAGAGCTCAGAGCTGACCTTAGCTTTTCCAACTCACCTTCTTCTTCCCCTCCAGATGAGAAGAGATTGAGATCAATCACAAGAATTGGGGCCAAAGGCGAGGAAGTGTCCAATTATCCAAACTTCTTGTCTCTAACAATGTATTCCTTGGGCGGTTCAACCTCAACTGCGGACATCTCTTGAACACTCTTCGGAGGGGCGAGCTCCGTCGCCGGATTGTCGCTGGGAACTCCATTGCTGTCCATGCTGCTGCTCGTCACTTGAAAGAAGACGATGCACAATTTTGTTTTTTCAATCTGTTTTAGTTACTTTGCAGCTTTGGCCTTAAGTAGCATCGAATTTCTTAGAAGAAATCAATCTGGAGCGTTGAATTGGGCAATGATTCTTGATATGTGTGGACATTTTCCTTTTCCTTGTCGAATCTATTGCTTGTTGTTGGGGTTAATGGCACGAGTTTAAGGGCATAGTGTCAATAAGCTGCCATTACAATTGTCGACATGCTATAGTCTTGGTCGGGAGCTACCGTAGGTAATGCCAACATATACTAAAATTAAACATGTTTTATATCTTTGATATGTTTTTGGTCGGGATCTGGACCGTCCGTCTGATCGGATGGTGGGAAAGTGAGGAGATGAAATAAAGAGTGGAATTTGAAAGAATTGAAAGCCGAAAAAAACTTATAGAGAGGGATTGAGTAAAGTTGCTTCGGCCATGAAAGGGTCATGGTGAAGGTGGCCATATCTGGCCATTTAGAGTAAGCTTTCTCTCTTGTCGAAAAATATGAAAGATGAACGTGTGGCAAGACACATTCACAAAAATGATCCACCAATTTTACTATGATTCACAAATGAATCTTATTATTCCACTGTTCCATCAAGATTTTGAGGGTTAAGAAATAAATTTAAATTCAAAATACCTAATTCATGATTAGAGAGTGAACTCGGTTGGTGAGTGTGCGAATAATTCAAGTCATTTGTTCTCATCTGTCACCTTGACAAGCTTCTAAATAACATAGTTGCCACACATGACAATCATCGATTTAGATAAATAGTTCGTTATATTTGACAAACCCAACACGTTTTCTTTCTAGTTCTGGCAATCAAATTTCTTTTGCAATCCAGCAATCAAATGGATTGCCAAAAATAGAAAGAAATCGAGTTGGTGTTGTTGGAGATAATGAATTATTTACCTAAATCGAAGATGGACCTGTGTGGTAACTATGTTATTTAGAACCTTTTAAAGGTAGCAAATGATAAACAAATGACTCAAATTATTTACATGCTGACCAAATTCCCAATTGAATGAACTAGGTATTACCTACATTTAAATTCATTTTGTTACCTAGAAAAACCTAATGGATTATTGGAAGAAAATTCATTTGTGAACGATAGTAAAATTTGTAGATCGACATATATGAGGTATGTTGGAAAGCAAATTTGATTTTTGAAAACAAGAAGAAATCAAGTGGTGCTATTTGAGATAATGAATAATTCACCTGAATTGATGATCGATATCTGTTGGAATTATATTACCAAGAAAAAATTCATCATTGTCAAAGAAAGAAAGAAAACAAGAAGAAGTCGAGTTGGTGCTATTAGAGATCAAGAACTAGTTATTAAATTTGACGATCGATATACGTAGAGATCATGATTTAGGAGAAAAAGGGCTTTGAGATCATGATTTTGGGAGAAAAATGAAGGAAACCCACCACCCCAGCACCATTGCTTTAGTTGCGAAAGAAAGAGAGAAGTTTTGCGAGAAAGGAAAGAAAATGAGAAAAAGATATATAAAATTGAAATATACGTCTATCTTTAAGCTAATATCAAGGCTACCCGAACGTCACTCATTGACATAATTCGAACCTTGGATCAAGTAAAAAACATCTTTCCGCTCCAACCCTAGTTGAGGTACCCATTAGGGTTAATATAAAATAATTTAATATTTACTCTAATCATCTCAAAAAAGCTCCTAGCATTATCTTATGTCATTGCCTAATAATTTTAAAAGTATTTTTCTTCCTAAGTAAAAAAATATTTTTTTAACAATTAAATTAACACTAAAAGTGTTAATAGAAGTATTTAATACTATTAATAAGTGTAATATTTATAATTTTAAATTTTAATTGGATATAATTTTATCTAAAAATAATTTTACTTGATGCTTCTATTATTACTTAATAACAAAAGCTTCAAACTTGTATTTACACTACACAGTAGGGAAAAAAAAAAGCCTTTCTAGCTTCTCACCTCATATGCAAACAGCCTCTGTATTTCAAGTCACACACCATTACTTAAATAATTGGTTTGTTACATTCTAAGCTCATTAAGTACATTAATTTTGGTTTAATTAGATTTAAATCACCTTATAAAAAAGTTACAAATTAAAAGAATGGCCAAATTCACATTCAGAGCGGATCTCAACTTCTGCTGTCTTTCACAGGACTCGCCGCCTTCTAAAAGCTCAAATTTCAACTCTTTGCTCAAACGCCGTTGCTTACCCGCGTTCCCTTCGAGTTCACGTCTGAAATTCGTGGTTTCTAGCAGCATCAAACAGAAGGAGAATGTTGCAGAAAGGGATCGAGACGCCAGGCCAGTTGTTTCCCGGCTGCGGGTCGGTGAATTGCAGAAATCCGAGTCGACTGGGAACTGGAACTAGCTCTGGTGAAGTGGGTTCTAATTGGACTTAGCCCCCATGGAAGAAGCTTCCTGAAAGATAAGAGACTCATTGGCACAACATCTCTGGCCTTTGTTATTTGCAACATGGATAAGGTAATTCCTTTCATTTCTGTTGGGAATTTCTTCGAACAGTTTGTTGTCTTTAGATACTGTTGGACAATTGGCTTGCGAAAAGTTTCTCTTTCCTCGATTGTTTATATGCCAACTTGTATAACTTTCACTTGTCTATGTTGTTTGCATCATGGATTAGGTGTGTTCATCCAAGTCCAGTGACTTAGCCTGTTAGCTATCGCTTTCAGGAGCAGCTCGTTCATCTCTGCCAACTTTGCTGTGCATTCATGTAAGATTCCCCTGCATTTTTAACATAATTAAGTCTTTATCCTACAATATGGGGTTGACAACATGAATTCTAGCTCACCAATCATTTCTATCTATGACCATTCATTCCCCCACAATGTTCATTGGAACAAATTACCCAAGGTGCAGTTTTTACCGATTTGTGTTTCCTCGTCATCTTCTTCCTAGGCAGACTAAGTGACAACTAATCAAAGATGGGTATTTGTTGGACACATCAAATGGCATATTAGATTTTAGAGATTTAGTATGCTTAATCAAACAATGTGATAATTCTAACTGACCTAAAGTTTTCTGGCCACAATCTGAGCTTTCTTTGCTCTTCTGAGCTTACAACTAAATACAACCGGTCTGTCCAATCGAGAGTTTGATGATCAGTAAGAACTGAATTATTGTCATATCCTTCCATATCATCTACTTTCTGGAGTACTTTTATTTCTCTTCAAGTGGAAGTGCAAGAATTCATCTTTCAGTCCATGATTTTCTGCCTGAAATTAATCCCAAAACCAACTGATTAGAAGGCACAAGATCCTAATTGATATTCCATCTCCGATTTCCTTCCTTGAGTTTATTTTCTTAATTGTTCTACAGTTAAATTGGCCCTAATGAACTTGGTGCTGTGGTGCTGTGTTCCATCATCTACTGAAGAAGAAACAACGAAGTGTTCATGGAAGTTGAATAGAAGCATGTTAGATAATCAATTCTAATACCATTTTTTGTGTATCACTGTGATATTGACTTGTTAGTGTCCATTTTACCACTTGGATCGAGATAAAACAAGCATAGAATTTGACAAATTGACAACATTAATAGGCGAAACAGAAACAAAATTCATTATAAAAGAGATAAAATACAATTTCACTCAACTCCTAAGACACAATCTCCCTAAGAGATTCTTCACTCTAATTAATGTCCCATTAATAGGTGAAACAGAAACAAAATTCATTATAAAAGAGATAAAATACAATTTCACTCAACTCCTAAAACACAATCTCCCTAAGAGATTCTTCACTCTAATTAATGTCCCCTTGCAATCTGATAATCAGTCAGCTGTATACACAGAGAATAAGATAGGTTAGAAGTTTCCAACTGAGTATACAAGTCTATATCTATCTATCATACTTTGGGATTAAGTGGGCGGCCCAAGGCCCAGCGGGGCTCTAGACGATAATAAATTTTTTTGGAGAGAGGGTGGGGTGCTGTATTTTTTGGAGGTCTCCAATTTTTTTTAATTTTTTTAGGGGGCTCAATTTTTTTTTTTTTGGGGGGGGGGGGGTGTGATTTGTTCTCTCAGATGGCTGCCGTGGGGGAGGGGGGTTGTATTTTTTTGGGGGCCCCCAATTTTTGGGGCCCTAGGCGTAGGCCGCTGAGAGCAGATCGAAGCTTTCTTAGTTCTTCTTCTCTAGCCACTGATGGAGACGAGAGCAGGCCCAGAGCAACGACTGGAACTTCCAGGACAGGAAAGGCAGCTCCGCCGCCAATATTGGCTCCATCTTCACTTTGTAGATATATCTCTCCGGCAGCTCATGGTTACTGAGAAGCAGCTCATGGACTGGCTTCAACAGTGATTCTGCCATGGCCGCCGGAGAAGAGCTTCTGCGGTTGAAACCTGAAAGTTTTTAGCTGTCAGATATTATATTTGATTTTTCATTTTTGGGATATGTCTTTGAAACTTGGTTTGGACTCGTATGCATCTCTCCCTCAAGTCAAAAGAGCCTGCCATATAGTATGCATATACATATATATATATATATATATTACTTCCAGATCCTTGATACGAATAATTGTATTAAATAATGATATCTTTATACAATTTTTATTAAAATGGTTTAATATTAACAGTTTAGAACATTATTGGGTCATTTTAGTTAGCATTCTCCTCCCCCTTAATTAGGCTTATTTGGTATGGAATCAATTGTTACTTTAAAAAATAAAAAAAATTCTATTAATATGGATGTTCAAGCTAGTCTAATTCTAATATCGAGAGTAAAATTGGGAATGTATAAAAGAGAGATTAGAAATATTAATTAGATATGTTTGACGCTCCCTATTAGCATATTAGTATAAAAATTCTTGGCCAGCAAGCATAGTATCACTATAGTATATTAGTAAGTTGTTAACGATGGTTTACATGTATCACTTAATTTTATGAATTTAAAAATTATTCAATTTTAAATTAGTGTATATTCTTAAGTTGAGGCTTGTAGTTTCATAAGCAGCGGTATTAAAATTGATCCAAAGACTTTTCTTTTGAGTACAAGCCGAGAAATTGGCCTATCCTAACTTCAAATTGTGTGGAGATAAAGATGTTAAAACTTAATAAGAGTGTATTAGTTGCATTTAATTCCATCCATCCATTTTATGTGTCAAAGATTTTAAGTATCTTGTTCATATATATGATGCAATTTCTTCTTCGTATCAACTCAAAGGAAATATCTTTGCTCCCAACAAGACTGCCCCTCCTCCATCCCCCTCCATTCTTCTTTCCTTGATGCATCTTCTCAGCCATTTAATTCAAAGCCCCATTTCTTAATTGACAATATGGTCCACGAATAACAACAGCAAATTAAGAGAGGAAGAAAGAGAAAAAAAAAGTTTAGGTATAATGACTAGTATTTAGATATAATCAAATAATTAATTCAAACACAAACACCCATTTAAATGCCCCTCCTTAATTTGGACTAAATTAAACGAGTGTAAAACTATATGTGAATAGCAATAGCAATCATTTGGTCACAACAATGAAAAATACTATAATATTCTATATTGGTTTTGATAAATGGATAGTGTTATTTTGGGCGTATGAATTTGGATTCTCATACTTTGATTTGTATCTTCTCTCTTCCAAATGATAGATTACTATCATAAGTCTACTAGACATTATTGGATTAGCTATTACATATTAATCAACAATTAAATTAGTTTGTATGAATTAAGTTGTAAAGATTTCTATATTTCTAAGTCTTCCATTGTTTCCAAGTCTTCACACCACCATTTCCAAGTCTTTTCCTACAAGATCAATAAGTCAATTTGTCTCCAGTTGTCTAGTTTGTATTAGGATCCATGATAAGTTTATCTGCTTGCATGTACTCCGACGTATGAATTAAGTTGTAAAGATTTTTATATTTCTAAGTCTTCCATTATTTCCAAGTCTTCACACCACCATTTCCAAGTCTTTTCCTACAAGACCAAGTCAATTTGTCTCCAGTTGTCTAGTTTGTATTTGGATCCATGATGAGTTTATCTACTTGCATGTTCTCCAACGTATGAATTAAGTTGTAAAGACTATTATATTTCCAAGTCTTCACCACCATTTCCAAGTCTTCTCTTACAAGTCCAAGTCAATTTGTCTTCACTTGTCTCTCTATAATTAGATCAAGGGAAAGGACCACTTCATAATGCTTTAGAGTAGAGATATATAAATAGAGATAGCGTGATTCTTAAAACAAGAAAAAAAAGAGAACAAAAGCAAGTAAGGAGATATATATCTTTGTGAAAAATATGATAAGTACTACACCTCATTCTATTTGGGTGTGGATGATGATGATGGTAATGTCAGTGTTGATGAATGAAATGTGTTGTCGTGGGTGTTGGGAGCAAGAGAGGATAGCTTTGTTGCATCTCAAAGCTTCCATCAACTACCCTAATGGCAACTCTTTGCCTTCTTGGGTGGATAATAAATCATCCAATTGTTGTCAATGGGAAAGGGTTGAATGCAGCAACACTTCAAGCCGAGTCATTCAACTCTCTCTTAATCGAACAAGAGATTGGGAATCTAGAAAAGATTGGTATTTCAATGCTTCTTTGTTTCTTCCCTTTAAAGAGATCAAAACTCTTGCATTAAGTGACAATGCATTAATCGATTGGGCTGAGAATGAAGGTTTGTGGATTCACAAGTCTCTCATATACATATCTCATGATTTTTTCTTTTTAATTTTTCTATCTTGAATTTTAGAAGAAAGCATTTCTTAATTTTACTTCTTTTATAGGTTTTGAAAGACTTTTTGAATTGATAAATCTTGAAGTTCTTGATTTGAATTCGAGCAATTCCAATAATACTATTATTCTATAATTTGTTAGGGATTTGATAATATTTGAGGTTTTTTATTTTTATTTGTATGGTTGTTATAAGAGATGGTGTGTAAAGATCTAATTTGATATGTATAAATTGATCTGAATTATTAGAAAAGTTTAATTTTACTTGCCACCATTAATTAAGCCATTAACTTTCAGTTAACCGAAGAACTTTAAGATGTCAAAAAAATTGAGGTGGATTATTAAATAGATGTTTTATATAGAACTTTGGTTGAATCCAATCTTATTAGGTATAAATGTGATTAAGTTGACAAATTAGTTTCTAAAAGACTGAATTAACTAAAAAGGGGAGTTAGTGATGCATGCTTACTGTACATGCAAGCACTGTCAAGAGGATCTATATAAAATAAGATATTGAAAATTCAAAATTGTATAACGCAAAGTAGCAACTTCTTTGATGTTGCTTGAATTTGTTTAGCTGAGTGCTTATATTTTGTCTTTGATTTTCTATTTGTATGAGACTGTTCTTGTTAAAAACTAATAACTTCAGCATTCTTTTACTTTTTTGAGAGGAGTTATAATTAACATTTATATTCAATAATCTCTTTTATTTTTCAAGTTTTTTCAGTTCTTATTTTTTGAAGTTTATACAAGACTATTTGCTAATTCTATCTTTTTTACAGGTTTTGAGAAACTTTCTACGTTGATCAATCTTAAAATTCTTGATTTGAGTTATAACTTGATCAATAATTCTAAAATTCTAGAATTTATTGGTGGAATTTCATCTTTAAAGTCTCTAAATCTTAAATATAATAGCTTGGGAAGCTCGGTTGATTTGACAAGTAAGTTAAATTATATGATCATATCCAAGTTAAAGTAATTTTTTTACAATATTAAATATTCCTTCAATGAGAAAGAGAGTTATGAGCTCTAATGCTTCTTTGTATATTGGTATTTTAATGCTTCTTTGTTCTAATTGCATGTTAGTTAAACAAAAAAAAAAAAGTTATCATTTTTGTTAAAGGAGTACTATTAGTCATCCATTATGGGCCTGTATGTTCAAAAGAGCGAGACGAAAATGCAAAAACTTTAGAAAATGCCGATAGAATCATATATAATAATTCAAGTTGGTCATTGCTTAGCTAGCTTTTCCTCATATTGTACTCAAATTTATGAACACTGTTTGAAAAGAATTGCTGCCAAAATTACGTGAAATGTTCCCTTCATATATCCATTCTCATAATTAAAATTCATCTCTAAATCTTGGGTCCAAACTTGGGTTGGATGGCTGATTTGAATGGTAAGCTTATTTTACAATCACATGCCAAGAACTTAAGGTGATGAAAAAAAAAATGATTGAGGGAGAAAATATATCAAAATTTTAGTTGAATGATCAAAAGTCACAATTTTTTAAGCCTTTCTTCATAAGTTGTTGAATATTAATACTTCTTAGGTGAATTAAAAATTTTATATAGACTCTACTTAAAGTTTAGACTGATGGAATAAAAAGTCTCCTTGTTAACTCCATTTACCCATATTATATGACAATTCTTGGCCTATTGACTGTTAGGAAAAATTTTAAATCCCTACAATACAAACAAAAGTAAACAAAATCAGACTAATAAAAAATTAAAAAATAAATAATATAAAGATTTTGTTGTGGAAAACTACAAGTTATTATATGTTAATATCTTCAAATTTATAAGACAAACAATTCAATAATCACCATCCTAATATTTTAATATCTTAGTCATACCCTTCCACAAATTTTTTTGGTTGTTGAATTGTTCTTAAACAAGTACATTAATTGGAGACAACTACGAGTTGGACTCCATTGCCAAATGGTGGGCCTGACAACCATAAATTAGAAAAAGATAATCCAACTAGTATATCTTAAATTTCTTGATTTGAGTTACAATACTGTCAATAACTTACTATTCTAAAATATATTGCTAGAATTTCATCTTTGAAAATTCTATGTCTTCAAGAAAATGACATACAAGGATACTTTGACTAGACTAGTAAATTCACTTAGCATGCACGGCTAATTTTTTTTTAAATTCAAACCAAACAATTCCTATACATTTTTTTGTCTTTTTCTAGTGTTTTTAAAAAGTTCATCTCGTGCAAAAATGTACAAGAGTATAGAGAACATACGTTCATCCGTAGCATTGAGTTTTGAGATAAAATATAATTTAGTTTCTTTTGTAATACATATATAATGAGATAAATATTTTGAGTTATGAATATAAAATGATGAGTAATATGTATATAAAATAGCTATTTTTTTACTATATAACCATTTCGTTGGGCATATATACCTTTTTCTAGGTATTGTTGTGTGTAAATGTGTGTGTACTGTGCCAAGAGAGATATTTTGTTGTATTTAATTAATATATCATGAATATATATATATTGGTGAAATGAGACTTTACAAATTATAATTTTTATGCATAATAATTTTAAATTTATAAATTGTGCCTGTACAAAATTTCTAAATCCATCCCTTTCAATGCCATCATTCAAAAATATAAATAAAATCCATGCACATATGTGCACTTAGGAAAGATATATATGTTTATTTGAAATTGGCATATGTCAAAACTATATTTTCATCTTTCCTCTTAGTTGAAGACTTAAAGGTTAATTATTTTTCGTACTTTAATTTCAAAATTGATAATTAACAGAACAAGTTTGAACCAATAATCAAATTTGACGAATCTAGAAATTCTTGATTTATCTCATAATATGATAACCAACATCACATGGTCTTCTTTAAAAGGATTTTCTTCATTAAAAATATTGAATTTTTCTTAGAACTATATGAGTGAAAGTATTTCTACTCAAGGTACGTAATACTTTCTATTAGAATTTAATAAATAAAATCGTTATCATTGTATATCATGTGGCTAAAATAATGATAATGCAATTATATTCTTCAATGTGCTATGCTCCGGACCTAATGTATACTATTCATCTTTAAAGTCTCTAAATCTTGGATATAATAGCTTGGGAAGTTCGGTTGATTTGACAAGTAAGTTAAATTATATGATCATATCCTAGTTAAAGTAATTTTTTGCAATATTAAATATTCTTTCAATGAGAAAGAGAGTTATGAGCGCTAATGCTTCTTTTTATATTGGTATTTTAATTGTTCTTTGTTTCTTCTCTTGCACTAGTCTTTTTGATGATAATTATAACTCACAAGTGGGTTGAGTTAAGAATAGAAACTTCATGATTAATATATTTATTATTTTTCTTTTATCCTTAATTATTGAGATTTTGATAAGAATAATCACTTAATTTTTTTTTCTTGAAAAAGATATTCCATGCTATTCAATCTTAAAGTTCTTGATTTGAATTGGAATCCCTTCAATAACTCTATTATTCTAAAATTTATTGCTGGAATTTCATCTTTGAAGATTTTATGTCTTGGAGAAAATGATCTACAAGATACTTTGACTGGACTAGTAAATTCACTTATGTATGCCATTAAGTGTTTGCCAAACCAATTTTTTTAAATTATAACCAAGCAATTCCTGTACATTTTTTATTTTTTTCTTGTGTTTTTAAAAAGTCCAAGCATATAGAGAGCATACAATAATCTGTAGCATTAAGTTTTGAGATAAAATGTAATTTAATTTTAAAATAAATATAAATGTTTGTAATACATATATAATAGGATAAATATTCTGAGTTATAGATATAAAATGTTATCAAGTTAGTTTATTTATAACAGACTGAATTCACTGTTCAAGAGAATTTACATAAAATAAGATATTAAAAATTAAAATTGTGTAACGCATGGCAGCAACATTTTTGATGTTGCTTTAATTTGTTTAGTTGGCTGCTTATATTTTGTCTTTGATTTTCTGCTTGTGTGAGGTTGCTGTTACTGGAAACTAATAATTTCAATACTATTTTGAAGGGGAGTTGTAGTTAACATTTATATTCAATAATCTTTTGTATTTTTCATTATTCATTTTCATTTCTTACTCTTGAAGTTTAGACAAAACTATTTACTAATTCTATCTGTTTTACAGGTTTCGAAAAATTTTCTATATTGATCAATCTTGAAGTTCTTGATTTGAGTTTTAACAATATCAATAATTCCAAAATTCTAGAATTTATTGGTGGAATTTCATCTTTAAAGTCTCTAAATCTTAGACTTAATAGCTTGGGAAGCTCAACTGATTTGACAAGTTAAAGTAATTTTTTACAATATTAAATATTCCTTCAATGAGAAAAAGAGCTATGAATTCTAATGTTTCTTCGTTCTAATGCTTCTTTGTATATTTGTATTTTAATGTTTCTTTGTTATTTTCTCTTACACAAGACTTTTCGACATTAATTATAACTCACGAGTGAGTTTAGTTAAGAATAAAATTTTCATGATTAATATGTTTATTAGTTTTCTTTAATGCTTAATTATTGAGATTTTGAAGTTTCATTTGTAGCATTGAGTTTTGAGATAAAATATAATTTAATTTTAAAATAAATATAAATGTTTGTAATACACATATAGTAGGATAAATATTCTGAGTTATAAATATAAAATATTGAGTAAAATGTGTATATAACAACTATTTTTTCACTATATATAACCTCTCCTGGGCATATAGAACTTTTTTTTAGGTATCACTGTGCATATGTGTGTACTGTACAAAGAGAGATATTTTGTTGTATTTAATTAATATATCTTGAAAAAATATATATTTAATTTTTGTACATAATAATTTTAAATTTATAAATTATGCCTCCACTGTACAAAATTTCTGAATCTACCACTTTTAATGTCATCATTCAAAAATATAAAAGAATTCATGTGCGCACGTGCACTTAGGAACATATATATATTTATTTGAAATTAGTATTGTTCAAAGCTATATTTTCATCCTTTCTATTAATTGAAGGTTTCAAGGTTATTTTCGTACTTTAATTTCAAATTTGATTATTAATTGAACAGGTCGAAACCAGGAATCAAAATTGACGAATCTAGAAGTTCTTGATTTATCTGATAATTTCATAACCAACATCATATGGTCTTCTTTAAAAGGATTTTCTTCGTTGAAAGTATTAGATTTGTCTTGGAACTACATGAATGAGAGTATTTCTACTCAAGGTATGTAACACTTTCTATTAGAATTTAGCAATAAAATTATTATCATTGTATATCATGTGGCTAAAATAATGAAAATACAATTACATTATCCAATGTGCTATGCTCTGAACCTAAAGTATACTATTCCTAATTTCATTATTTAATGAGCTTGTAATAAAAATACTTTCCAATTCATCTCTTGAGTTAAACTATCCTTTAACAATTACTTGGCACAATTACAGGGATCAATACAAATGAGAATGCATTTGATAATTAGTAAAAATAATCGAAAAATTTAATTACTATAAATTTTGAATAGTGTTTTTCTCATGTTTTAGATCTTTAGCTTATTAATTTTAGGCTTATTTGGTATGGAATCAATTGCTACTTTAAAAAATGAAACAAAAAGAAAAAAAATTCTAGGTATTTTGTTCGTATATATGATGAATTTCTTCTTCATATCAACTCAAAGGAAATATCTCTGCTCCCAACAAGACTGCCCCTTCTCCATCCTCCATTCGTCTTTCCTTGATGCATCTTCGCAGCCATTTAATTCAAAGCTCCATTTCTCAATTGACAATATGATCCCCGAATAACAGCAAATTAAGAGAGGAAGAAAGAGAAAAGAAGTTTAGGTATAATGACTAGTATTTAGATATAATCAAATGATTAATTCAAACACAAACACCCATTTAAATGCACCTCTTTAATTTGGACTAAATTAAACAAGTGTAGAACTATATGTGAATAGCAATAGCAATCATTTGGTCACAACAATGAAAAATATCATAATATTTTGTGTTAGTTTTGATAAATGAATGGTGTTATTTTGGACGTATGAATTTGGTTTCTCATACTTTCATTTGTATCTTATCTCTCTCAAATGATAGATTGCTATCATAAGTCTACTTGACATTATTGGATTAGCTATTACATATTAATCAACAATTAAATTAGTTTGTATTGGGACCCATGATGAGCTTATTTGCTTGCATGTACTTCAACGTATGAATTAAGTTGTAAAAATTTCTATATTTCCAAGTCTTCCATTGTTTCCAAGTCTTCACACCACCATTTCCAAGTCTTTTCCTACAAGACCAAGTCAATTTGTCTCCACTTGTCTAGTTTGTATTAGGATCTATCATGAGTTTATCTACTTGCATGTACTCCAACGTATGAATTAAGTTGTAAAGACTGTTATATTTCCAAGTCTTCACCATCATTTCCAAGTCGTCTCTTACAAGTCCAAGTCAATTTGTCTCCACTTGTCTAGTTTGTATTAAGATCTATGATGAGTTTATCTACTTGCATGTACTCCAACGTATGAATTAAGTTGTAAAGACTGCTATATTTCCAAGTCTTCACCACCATTTCCAAGTCGTCTCTTACTAGTCCAAGTCAATTTGTCTCCACTTGTCTAGTTTGTATTAGGATCTATGATGAGTTTATCTACTTGCATGTACTCCAACGTATGAATTAAATTGTAAAGACTGCTATATTTCCAAGTCTTCACCACCATTTCCAAGTCGTCTCTTACAAGTCCAAGTCAATTTGTCTCCACTTGTCTAGTTTGTATTAGGATCTATAATGAGTTTATCTACTTGCATGTACTCCAACGTATGAATTAAGTTGTAAAGACTACTATATTTCCAAGTCTTCACCACCATTTCCAAGTCGTCTCTTACAAGTCCAAGTCAATTTATCTCCACTTGTCTCTCTTTAATTAGATCAAGGGAAAAGACCACTTCATAATGCTTTAGAGTAGAGATATATAAATAGAGGTAGTGTGATTCTTAATACAAGAAAATAAAGAGAACAAAAGCAAGTAAGGAGAAATATATTTTGGTGAAAAATATGATAAGTGCTACACCTCATTCTATTTGGGTGTGGATGATGACGATGGTAATGTTAGTGTTGATGAATAAAATGTATTGTCGTGGGTGTTGGGAGCAAGAGAGGATCGCTCTGCTGCATCTCAAAGCTTCCATCAACTACCCCAATGGCAACGCTTTGTCTTCTTGGGTGGATAATAAATCATCAAATTGCTGTCAATGGGAAAGGGTTGAATGCAGCAACACTTCAAGCCGAGTCATTCAACTCTCTCTTAATCGAACAAGAGATTGGGAATCTAGAAAATATTGGTATTTCAATACTTCTTTGTTTCTTCCCTTTAAAGAGATCAAGACTCTTGAATTAAGTGGCAATGCATTAGTCAATTGGGCTTGGGCTGAGAATGAAGGTTTGTGGATTCACAAGTCTCTCGTATACGTATCTCATAATTTTTTCTTTTTAATTTTTCTATCTTGAACTTTAGAAGAAAGCATTTATTAATTTTACTTCTTTTGTAGGTTTTAAAAGACTTTCTAAATTCATAAATCTTGAATTTCTTGATTTGAGTTCGATCAATTCTAATAATAGTATTATTCTATAATTTGTTAGGGATTTGAGAATATTTGAGGTTTTTTATTTTTATTTGTATAGTTGTTCTAAGAGATGGTGTGTAAAGATCTAATTTGATATGTATAAATTGATCTGAAGTATTAGAAAAATTTAGTTTTACTTGCCACCATTAATTAAGCCATTAACTTTCAGTTAACCGAAGAACTTTAAGATGTCAAAAAATTCATAAGTATTTAATTTGATATTAAATGGATGTTCTTTAGTTAACTGAAGAATATTAAATGGATGTTCTATATAGAACTTTGGTTGAATCCAATCTTATTAGGTATAAATGTGATTAAGTTGACAAATTAGTTTATAAAAGACTGAATTAACTAAAAAAGGGAGCTAGTGATGCATGCTTACTGCCCAAGAGGATCTACATAAAATAAGATATCAAAAATTCAAAATTGTGTAATGTAGGGCAACAACTTCTTTGATGTTGCTTGAATTTGTTCAACTGATGGCTTATATTTTGTCTTTGATTTTCTGTTTGTATGAGACTGCTCTTGTTAAAAACTAATAACTTCAGTATTCTTTTACTTTTTTGAGAGGAGTTATAATTAACATTTATTTTCTATAATCTCTTTTATTTTTCATATTTTTTCAGTTTTTTTTTTTTTGAAGTTTACACAAGACTATTTGCTAATTCTATCTTTTTTACAGGTTTTGAAGAACTTTCTACATTGACTAATCTTGAAATTCTTGATTTAAGTTTAAATTGGATCAATAATTCCAAAATTATAGAATTTATTGGTGGAATTCCATCTTTAAAGTCTCTAAATCTTGAAGATAATGGCTTGGGAAGCTCGATTGATTTGACAAGTAAGTTAAATTAGATGATCATATCCTAGTTAAAATAATTTTTTTACAATATTAGATATTCATTCAATGAAGAAGAGAGTCATGAGCTCTAATGCTTCTTTGTATATTGATATTTTAATGCTTTTTTGTTCTAGGTGCATGTTAGTTAGACAACAAAGAAAAAGTTATTATTTTTGCTAAAAGAGTACTATTAATCATCATTATGGGCCCTGTATGTTCAAAAGAGCAAAACAAAATTGCAAAAACTTTAGAAAAGGCCGATAGAGTCCTATATATAATGATTCAAGTTCGCCCATTGCTTAGCTAGCTTTCTCTCATATTGTACTCAAATTTATGAACACTGTTTGAAAAGAATTGCTGCCAAAATTACGTGGAATGTTCCCTTCACATATCCGTTCTAATAATTAAAATTCATCTCTAAATCTTGGGTCCAACGACTTGGGTTGGATGGCTGATTTCAATAGTAAGCTCACTTCACAATCACATGCCAAGCCTATTGGATATATTGGTATAAATTGAAGGAGCTTTTATTTTCTGTTAATTAGTCTAAAATTGTAAATAATAAAAATAACAAAAATATGAAAGCAAAAAATTTAGAAATAATAAATGAAGAAATTTATTAACCTTATTAGACAGGTTTAGTTTTGCTTGTATGAGGTTGTTGTTGTTGAAAACTAATAATTTCGGCACCCTTTTGCTTTTTTGAGGGGAGTTATAATTAACATTTGTATTCAATAATATCTTTTATTTTTCATGTTTTTTCAATTCTTATTTTTTGAAGTTTACACAAGACTATTTGCTAATTCCATTTTTTTTATAGGTTTTGAAAAACTTTCTACATTGACCAATCTTGAAGTTCTTGATTTGAGTAAGAACAATATCAATAACTCCAAAATTCTAGAATTTATTGGTGGAATTCCATCTTTAAAGTCTCTAAATCTTGGAGGAAATAGTTTGGGAAGCTCGGTTGATTTGACAAGTAAGTTAAATTATATGATCAAATCCTAATTAAAGTAATTTTTTGACAATATAAAATATTCATTCAATGAGAAAGAGAGTTATGAGCTCGGATGCTTCTTTGTTCTCATGCTTATTTGAATATTGGTATTTTAATGCTTCTTTGTTCTAAGTGCACGTTAGTTAAACATATATATATATATATATGTAGTATGTATATATATATATATATATATTACTTCCAGATCCTTGATACGAATAATTGTATTAAATAATGATATCTTTATACAATTTTTATTAAAATGGTTTGATATTAACAGTTTAGAAAATTATTGGGTCATTTTAGTTAGCATTCTCCTCCCCCTTAATTAGGCTTATTAATTTCTTCCCATAAATTAGGCTTATTTGGTATGGAATCAATTGTTACTTTAAAAATAAAAAATAAAATTCTATCATTATGGATGTTCAAGCTAGCCTAATTCTAATATAGAGAGTGAAATTGGGAACGTATAAAAGTGAGATTAGGAATATTAATTAGATATGTTTGATGCTCCCTATTAGCATATTAGTATAAAAATTCTTGGCCAGCAAGCATAGTATCACTATTAGTATATTAGTAAGTTGTTAACGATGGTTTACATGTATCACTTAATTTTATGAATTTAAAAATCATTCAATTTTAAATTAGTGTATATTCTTAAGTTGAGGCTTGTAGTTTCATAAGCATCGGTATTAAAATTGATCCAAAGACTTTTCTTTTGGGTACAAGCCGAGAAATTGGCCTATCTTAAGTTCAAATTGTGTGGAGATAAAGATATTAAAACTTAATAAGAGTGCCCCTTCTCCATCCTCCTCCATTCTTCTTTCCTTGATGCATCTTCTCAGCCATTTAATTCAAAGCCCCATTTCTTAATTGACAATATGGTCCACGAATAACAGCAAATTAAGAGAGGAAGAAAGAGAAAAAAAAAGTTTAGGTATAATGACTAGTATTTAGATATAATCAAATGATTAATTCAAACACAAACACTCATTTAAATGCACCTCCTTAATTTGGACTAAATTAAACAAGTGTAAAACTATATGTGAATAACAATAGCAATCATTTGGCCACAACAATGAAAATACTATAATATTCTGTGTTAGTTTTGATAAATGGATGGTATTATTTTGGGCATATGAATTTGGATTCTCATACTTTGATTTGTATCTTCTCCCTCCCAAATGATAGATTACTATCATAAGTCTACTAGACATTATTGGATTAGCTATTACATATTAATCAACAATTAAATTAGTTTGTATTGGGACCCATGATGAGTTTATCTACTTGCATGTTCTTCAACGTATGAATTAAGTTGTAAAGATTGCTATATTTCCAAGTCTTTACCACCATTTCCAAGTCTTCTTTTACAAGTCCAAGTCAATTTGTCTCCACTTGTCTCTCTTTAATTAGATCAAGGGAAAATACCATTTCATAATGCTTTAGAGTAGAGATATATAAATAGAGGTAGCGTGATTCTTAAAACAAGAAAAAAAATAGAACAAAAGCAAGTAAGGAGATATATATCTTGGTGAAAAATATGATAAGTACTACACCTCATTCTATTTGGGTGTGGATGATGACGATGGTAATGTCAGTGTTGATGAATGAAATGTGTTGTCGTGGGTGTTGGGAGCAAGAGATGATAGCTCTGCTGCATCTCAAAGCTTCCATCAACTACCCCAATGGCAACTCTTTGCCTTGTTGGGTGGATAATAAATCATCCAATTACTGTCAATGGGAAAGGGTTGAATGCAGCAACACTTCAAGTCGAGTCATTCAACTCTCTCTTAATCGAACAAGAGATTGGGAATCTAGAAAAGATTAGTATTTTAATGTTTCTCTGTTTCTTCTTTTTAAAGAGATCAAGACTCTTGAATTAAGTGACAATACATTAGTCGATTGGGTTGAGAATGAAGGTTTGTGGATTCACAAGTCTCTCATATACGTATCTCATGATTTTTTCTTTTTAATTTTTCTATCTTGAATTTTAGAAAAAAGTATTTATTAATTTTACTTATTTTATAGGCTTTGAAAGACTTTCTGAATTGATAAATCTTGAAGTTTTTTATTTGAATTCGAGTAATTCCAATAATACTATTATTCTATAATTTGTTAGGGATTTGAGAATATTTGAGGTTTTTTATTTTTATTTGTATGGTTGTTATAAGAGATGGTGTGAAAAGATCTAATTTGATATGTATAAATTGATCTGAAGTATTAGAAAAGTTTAGTTTTACTTGCCACCATTAATTAAGCCATTAACTTTCAGTTAATCGAAGAACTTTAAGATGTCAAAAAAGTTAAGGTGGATTATTAAATGGATGTTTTATATAGAACTTTGGTTGAATCCAATCTTATTAGGTATAAATGTGATTAAGTTGACAAATTAGTTTATAAAGGACTGAATTAACTAAAAAGGGGAGCTAGTGATGCATGCTTACTGTACATGCAAGCACTCCCAAGAGGATCTACATAAAATAAGATATTGAAAATTCAAAATTGTATAACGCAAAGCAGCACCTTCTTTGATGTTGCTTGAATTTGTTCAGCTAAGTGCTTATATTTTGTCTTTGATTTTTTGTTTGTATGAGACTGCTTTTGTTAAAAACAAATAACTTCGACATTCTTTTACTTTTTTTAGAGGAGTTATAATTAACATTTGTATTCAATAATCTCTTTTATTTTTCATGTTTTTTCAGTTCTTATTTTTTGAAGTTTACACAAGACTATTTGCTAATTCCATCTTTTTTATAGGTTTTGAGAAACTTTCTACGTTGACCAATCTTGAAGTTCTTGATTTAAGTGTAAACTGGATCAATAATTCCAAAATTCTAGAATTTATTGGGGGAATTCCATCTTTAAAGTCTCTAAATCTTGGAGATACTAGCTTGGGAAGCTCGGTTGATTTGACAAGTAAGTTAAATTATATGATCATATCCTAGTTAAAGTAATTTTTTTACAATATTAAATATTCCTTCAATGAGAAAGAAAGTTATGAACTCTAATGCTTCTTTGTAAATTGGTATTTTAATGCTTCTTTGTTCTAGGTGCACGTTAGTTAAACAACAAAAAAAAATTATCATTTTTTCTAGAAGAGTACTACTAGTCATCCATTATGGGCCTGTATGTTCAAAAGAGCGAGATGAAAATGCAAAAACTTTAGAAAAGGCCGATAGAGTCATATATAATAATTCAAGTTCGTCCATTGCTTAGCTAGCTTTCTCTCATATTGTACTCAAATTTATGAACACTGTTTGAAAAGAATTGCTGCCTAAATTACGTGAAATGTTCCCTTCATATATTCGTTCTCATAATTAAATTCCATCTCTAAATCTTGGGTCCAACGACTTGGGTTGGATGGCTGATTTGAATGGTAAGCTCACTTTACAATCACATGCCAAGCCTATTGGATATATTGATATAAATTGAAAGAACTTCCATTTTCTGTTAAGTAGTCTAAAATTGTAAATAATAAAAATAACAAAAATATGAAAGCAAAAAATTTAGAAATAATAAATGAAGAAATTTATTAACCTTATTAGACAGGTTTAGTTTTACTTGCATGACGTTGTTATTGTTGAAAACTAATAACTTCAGTACTCTTTTGTTTTTTTTAGAGGAGTTATAATTAACATTTATATTCAATAATATCTTTTATTTTTCATGTTTTTTCAGTTCTTATCTTTTGAAGTTTACACAAGACTATTTGCTAATTCCATCTTTTTTATAGGTTTTGAAAAATTTTCTACATTGATCAATCTTGAAATTCTTGATTTGAGTGCTAATTGGATCAATAACTCCAAAATTCTAGAATTTATTGGTGGAATTCCATCTTTAAAGTCTTTAAATCTTGGAGGAAATAGATTGGGAAGCTCAGTTGATTTGACAAGTAAGTTAAATTATATAATCATATCTTAATTAAAGTAATTTTTTGGCAATATTAAATATTGCTTCAATGAGAAAGAGAGTTATGAGCTCTAATGCTTATTTGTTCTAATGTTTTTTTGTATATTGGTATTTTAATGCTTCTTTGTTCTAGGTGCACCTTAGTTAAACAATAAAACAAAGATATCATTTTTTTCTAAAAGAGTACTACTAGTCATCCATTATGGGCCTGTATGTTCAAAAGAGCGAGACAAAAATGCAAAAACTTTAGAAAATGCCGATAGAATCATATATAATAATTCAAGTTGGTCATTGCTTAGCTAGCTTTTCCTCATATTGTACTCAAATTTATGAACACTGTTTGAAAAGAATTGCTGCCAAAATTACGTGAAATGTTCCCTTCATATATCCATTCTCATAATTAAAATTCATCTCTAAATCTTGGGTCCAAACTTGGGTTGGATGGCTGATTTGAATGGTAAGCTTATTTTACAATCACATGCCAAGAACTTAAGGTGATGAAAAAAAAAAATGATTGAGGGAGAAAATATATCAAAATTTTAGTTGAATGATCAAAAGTCACAATTTTTTAAGCCTTTCTTCATAAGTTGTTGAATATTAATACTTCTTAGGTGAACTAAAAATTTTATATAGACTCTACTTAAAGTTTAGACTGATGGAATAAAAAGTCTCCTTGTTAACTCCATTTACCCATATTATATGACAATTCTTGGCCTATTGACTGTTAGGAAAAATTTTAAATCCCTACAATACAAACAAAAGTAAACAAAATCAGACTAATAAAAAATTAAAAAATAAATAATATAAAGATTTTGTTGTGGAAAACTACAAGTTATTATATGTTAATATCTTCAAATTTATAAGACAAACAATTCAATAATCACCATCCTAATATTTTAATATCTTAGTCATACCCTTCCACAAATTTTTTTGGTTGTTGAATTGTTCTTAAACAAGTACATTAATTGGAGACAACTACGAGTTGGACTCCATTGCCAAATGGTGGGCCTGACAACCATAAATTAGAAAAAGATAATCCAACTAGTATATCTTAAATTTCTTGATTTGAGTTACAATACTGTCAATAACTTACTATTCTAAAATATATTGCTAGAATTTCATCTTTGAAAATTCTATGTCTTCAAGAAAATGACATACAAGGATACTTTGACTAGACTAGTAAATTCACTTAGCATGCACGGCTAATTTTTTTTTAAATTCAAACCAAACAATTCCTATACATTTTTTTGTCTTTTTCTAGTGTTTTTAAAAAGTTCATCTCGTGCAAAAATGTACAAGAGTATAGAGAACATACGTTCACCCGTAACATTGAGTTTTGAGATAAAATATAATTTAGTTTCTTTTGTAATACATATATAATGGGATAAATATTTTGAGTTATGAATATAAAATGATGAGTAATATGTATATAAAATAGCTATTTTTTTACTATATAACCATTTCGTTGGGCATATATACCTTTTTCTAGGTATTGTTGTGTGTAAATGTGTGTGTACTGTGCCAAGAGAGATATTTTGTTGTATTTAATTAATATATCATGAATATATATATATATATATATATTGGTGAAATGAGACTTTACAAATTATAATTTTTATGCATAATAATTTTAAATTTATAAATTGTGCCTGTACAAAATTTCTAAATCCATCCCTTTCAATGCCATCATTCAAAAATATAAATAAAATCCATGCACATATGTGCACTTAGGGAAGATATATATGTTTATTTGAAATTGGCATATGTCAAAACTATATTTTCATCTTTCCTCTTAGTTGAAGACTTAAAGGTTAATTATTTTTCGTACTTTAATTTCAAAATTGATAATTAACTGAACAAGTTTGAACCAATAATCAAATTTGACGAATCTAGAAATTCTTGATTTATCTCATAATATGATAACCAACATCACATGGTCTTCTTTAAAAGGATTTTTTTCGTTAAAAATATTGAATTTTTCTTAGAACTATATGAGTGAAAGTATTTCTACTCAAGGTACGTAATACTTTCTATTAGAATTTAACAAATAAAATTGTTATCATTGTATATCATGTGGCTAAAATAATGATAATGCAATTATATTCTTCAATGTGCTATGCTCCGGACCTAATGTATACTATTCATCTTTAAAGTCTCTAAATCTTGGATATAATAACTTGGGAAGTTCGGTTGATTTGACAAGTAAGTTAAATTATATGATCATATCCTAGTTAAAGTAATTTTTTACAATATTAAATATTCTTTCAATGAGAAAGAGAGTTATGAGCGCTAATGCTTCTTTTTATATTGGTATTTTAATTGTTCTTTGTTTCTTCTCTTGCACTAGTCTTTTTGATGATAATTATAACTCACAAGTGGGTTGAGTTAAGAATAGAAACTTCATGATTAATATATTTATTATTTTTCTTTTATCCTTAATTATTTAGATTTTGATAAGAATAATCACTTAATTTTTTTTTCTTGAAAAAGATATTCCATGCTATTCAATCTTAAAGTTCTTGATTTGAATTGGAATCCCTTCAATAACTCTATTATTCTAAAATTTATTGCTGGAATTTCATCTTTGAAGATTTTATGTCTTGGAGAAAATGATCTACAAGATACGTTGACTGGACTAGTAAATTCACTTATGTATTCCATTAAGTGTTTGCCAAACCAATTTTTTTAAATTATAACCAAGCAATTCCTGTACATTTTTTATTTTTTTCTTGTGTTTTTAAAAAGTCCAAGCATATAGAGAGCATACAATAATCTGTAGCATTAAGTTTTGAGATAAAATGTAATTTAATTTTAAAATAAATATAAATGTTTGTAATACATATATAATAGGATAAATATTCTGAGTTATAGATATAAAATGTTATCAAGTTAGTTTATTTATAACAGACTGAATTCACTGTTCAAGAGAATTTACATAAAATAAGATATTAAAAATTAAAATTGTGTAATGCATGGCAGCAACATTTTTGATGTTGCTTTAATTTGTTTAGTTGGCTGGTTATATTTTGTCTTTGATTTTCTGCTTGTGTGAGGTTACTGTTACTGGAAACTAATAATTTCAATACTATTTTGAAGGGGAGTTGTAGTTAACATTTATATTCAATAATCTTTTGTATTTTTCATTATTCATTTTCATTTCTTACTCTTGAAGTTTAGACAAAACTATTTACTAATTCTATCTGTTTTACAGGTTTCGAAAAATTTTCTATATTGACCAATCTTGAAGTTCTTGATTTGAGTTTTAACAATATCAATAATTCCAAAATTCTAGAATTTATTGATGAAATTTCATCTTTAAAGTCTCTAAATCTTAGACTTAATAGCTTGGGAAGCTCAACTGATTTGACAAGTTAAAGTAATTTTTTACAATATTAAATATTCCTTCAATGAGAAAAAGAGCTATGAATTCTAATGTTTCTTCGTTCTAATGCTTCTTTGTATATTTGTATTTTAATGTTTCTTTGTTTTTTTCTCTTACACAAGACTTTTCGACATTAATTATAACTCACGAGTGGGTTTAGTTAAGAATAAAATTTTCATGATTAATATGTTTATTAGTTTTCTTTAATGCTTAATTATTGAGATTTTGAAGTTTCATTTGTAGCATTGAGTTTTGAGATAAAATATAATTTAATTTTAAAATAAATATAAATGTTTGTAATACACATATAGTAGGATAAATATTCTGAGTTATAAATATAAAATATTGAGTAAAATGTGTATATAACAACTATTTTTTCACTATATATAACCTCTCCTGGGCATATAGAACTTTTTTTTAGGTATCACTGTGCATATGTGTGTACTGTACAAAGAGAGATATTTTGTTGTATTTAATTAATATATCTTGAAAAAATATATATTTAATTTTTGTACATAATAATTTTAAATTTATAAATAATGCCTCCACTGTACAAAATTTCTGAATCTACCACTTTTAATGTCATCATTCAAAAATATAAAAGAATTCATGTGCGCACGTGCACTTAGGAACATATATATATTTATTTGAAATTAGTATTGTTCAAAGCTATATTTTCATCCTTTCTATTAATCGAAGGTTTCAAGGTTATTTTCGTACTTTAATTTCAAATTTGATTATTAATTGAACAGGTCGGAACCAAGAATCAAAATTGACGAATCTAGAAGTTCTTGATTTATCTGATAATTTCATAACCAACATCATATGGTCTTCTTTAAAAGGATTTTCTTCGTTGAAAGTATTGGATTTGTCTTAGAACTACATGAATGAGAGTATTTCTACTCAAGGTATGTAACACTTTCTATTAGAATTTAGCAATAAAATTATTATCATTGTATATCATTTGGCTAAAATAATGAAAATACAATTACATTATCCAATGTGCTATGCTCTGAACCTAAAGTATACTATTCCTAATTTCATTATTTAATGAGCTTGTAATAAAAATACTTTCCAATTCATCTCTTGAGTTAAACTATCCTTTAACAATTACTTGGCACAATTACAGGGATCAATACAAATGAGAATGCATTTGATAATTAGTAAAAATAATCGAAAAATTCAATTACTATAAATTTTGAATAGTGTTTTTCTCATGTTTTAGATCTTTAGCTAAAACATAAATCTTTCTTATTGCGCATTTGTTCAATGTTTTTCTTATTGTATAGACTTAGAAAACGTGAGCCACTTGGAAGAATTGTACTTGGACAGTGCTACCCTACCTAATGATTTTCTTTCAAACATTGGTGCCATGACTTCACTTCAAGTTTTGTCATTGACTTCATCAGGACTCATTGGGACCCTCCCCTCTCATCAAGGTAAAGAAAATAAAAGATAATTTTTTTTTTTACTTAACAAATCAGTAATTTGACACAAATATATAATTTTATATTTTCGTTCAAAAATAGAGAGAGATGTTTATATATTGTTTTTGATAACCGTCTAACTCACATTTCTTTTTTCCAAGGTTTGTGTGAATTGAAGATTCTTCAAGAGATTGACTTGAGCTTTAATGGACTAGTAGGTCAGTTGCCTTGGTGCTTGGGAAACTTGACATCTCTTAAATTTCTAGATATTTCTGACAACCAATTTACTGGGAACATTGCATTGTCTCCTCTGGCCAATATCATATCCTTGGAATATCTTAAGCTTTCAAATAACAAATTTCTAGTCCCAATCTCATTCAAGTCATATTACAACCTCTCCAAACTTACGATCCTAGAAAGTGTCAACAACATGCTTTTGGAAGAAGATGACATTCTTGGCTCAACCCCAAGTTTTCAATTACTTCAAATCCGTCTTTCTAGTTCTGAACATGGGAGAAACACTCCCATGTCTCTACCCAAATTTTTCTACTATCAAAATCAACTCAAAATGGTTGAGCTCTCTGGATTTGATTTTGGAGGAATACTCCCAAAGTGGTTGTTGGAAAATAATACTGGACTACTAACACTTACCTTGACAAAGAATTCAATTTCTGAACCTTTTCAATTGCCCTTGTCTCCAATGACAGAACTTGTAACATTAGATATCTCCAACAATAATTTCTATGGTGTCATCCCATACAAGATTGGTAGTTTTTTCCCCAAGTTAAAATTGCTAAACATGTCTAGAAATAACTTTGAAGGCGTGATTCCATCTTCATTAGGTGACATGACCTCTCTATATATTCTAGACTTGTCAAATAACCAATTATCTAGTAAAATACCTGTACACTTGGCAATGGGTTGTAGTTTCTTGGAAGTGCTGAAACTATCAAGCAACAACTTGAGAGGCCCTATACTACCCCCTCAAAATAACTTACCAAACTTATGGCTGTTGTATTTGGATGATAATAAGTTCACAGAAATCCCACACTACTTATCCAACAGTAGTGGCTTGAAAATGTTGAATCTTAGTCATAATCATCTTGAAGGTGTGTTTCCTGTTGAGTTTTGTCAATTTGATGGACTACAACTATTGGATCTTTCTGACAACAATTTCACTGGGACAATACCATCTTGCTTCAATGTGGAAGACCTAAAGCAAATTCAACTATCCAATAATAGGCTAAATGGACCATTTCCGGAGGTGTTCCATCAATTAATGAACAACATAAAAATGATAGAACTTTCAAATAACCATTTTAATGGCAGCATTCCAAATTGGATCGACAGTCTTTCCTGGTTAAACATTCTTATCTTGAAAAATAACCACTTTGAAAGTAATCTCCCATATCAGATTTGCCACTTGTCTAGATTAATCTTGATTGATCTTTCTTCCAATAAGTTTTCAGGCAACATTCCTGGTTGCTTGAATAATATCCCATTTGATATAGAAAAGGAATTAGAACCATTGATATCTTTAACCAGTCAAATTATGGAAGCACCTTTGATGCCTAACCTAAAGATTTATAGTCATCGTGGTTACTCTGTCACGACCCGAAATCTGGTATGTCATGACCGGCACTAATCCCTAGGCCCAGCGGCCCCACAATGGACTAGTAAGCCTCTTCTCTAGCTCGATTTGAATAAGACAGTACTACTGACAAGATATAATTCATGAATAAAATACCAATTCACCTTCTAACATAATATCTCAATATTTCATATACAGCAGCTGTACAAAATATCTATCACACTGCTGTCATAAATACATATCTGTTCCCGTACCTCGGGCCCTTGGCACAATTATGTGCCAACAAAAATAAAAGTCAAAACATCCGACTCTACAACACGAGTACGTCTCCACAGAGCATCCTATATTACATCCGGAATCAAAGGAGAATTCCCTGAAAATATTTTTAATAAAAAGGGGTGAGTCTTGTGGACTCGCGAGTATAAGGTATGTCATGCCCACTAGGAGAGTATACAATAAAATGCTAAGATGCTCATCATGAATGCAATAACATAATAACAATATAAACAACAGTAATATGTACCATAAGTTTAAATAATTTGAGGTTTCAAAGAAAACACAGTGTAGGAAAAATAGGTGCTTAAAGACAACCCCCATAAGCTGTTCCCTAACCACCTAAGTCTCCTATACTTTTATATGAGATACATGCACTGATCTTGAGGACACACTAGTAGAAACTTGGCCTAACGCCTATATACACATGCACACAAGTATATATATCATCACATACATCATCATCACACAATATCATCATAATGGCCCACGTGATAGCAGTGCTGAAACATACTATCCGTGTCTCTCATGGCCTTGGCATGCCAAGCCTCACAGTACCATGATCTTTTCCTGCTGTGAGTCACCAGGGAATCTACTAGATAGTCCTCTAATAATAATGCAAATGATACCCTAATTTATGCACAAATCATAATCATTTATCATTTCATGTGGTGTTCAAAATACACCATTCATGCAATATTCCATATTCTCAAAACAAGAAACCAATTAGGGTATATTTCAGCTTATGTCTCTCCCAGTAGGATGAAAATATTTCATGCAAGTTCGAAGCATTTAAAAGTATTTTCTACGATTTGCATATAAAAATCATATACAAGTTATGCATATAAAATCAGTACAAGTTATAACATTTATGCATGAAACAATATATATGTGTAGAATATAAAGTAAACATAACATATCCTGTCTACTCGCCTGGGGAAAGATGACTCAAGTCCGAGTCTGGGGAGAAGATCGAACAAAATCCTGAGAGTCTGATCCTACAATAAATAGAATGGGGTGGTCACATTTAGGTAGCAAGAGTAACGATGGAATGAAATTACTGAAAACCCTAACCATTACCTAACACTCTGAATAGATTATTTTATACCTTTGCCCGCGCAATATTCAAATCTGGCGTCATGGAATTCGTCGAGATAAGCCATCGACTACGTCATCATGCCTCGCCTTGCATGCTACGCGTAGGTGTATAGTGGAGTTACACACCCACTTATAGGCTGCAATTTCATAATATATATATATATTTACCCATAAACTAGTTTTCTTTTAATATAGATAATATAGTTTTATTTAAATTCCTTCTTTATCAAAAATACATATATATTTATATTTATAACTACATTGATAAATTTTCTTAAAAATTTAATAATTAATTAATAATTTAATAAATTATTTAAAAGGAATAATTTCAATATTCTAGCCTCAGAATAGAAGGAATCCATCAGAAATCAGGATTCGAAATAAACCCACGTCATCATCATAGGCTAGCCTAGAACGCACTCGGGGTCAGTCTTACTCGGCCTCGAGTCATCTAATAGGGCTTCGTCCTTAGGACTCCGATCAACAAAATGACTCGCCAATCATATCGCCAATTCTAGGAGCCTAATGAGAACCCAAATTAGACTAATCTCGATATCCTAAGTAAGATCAACCTAACCAAGTCATCCTAGGTCCACGGACAAGCGACAAGGGAGAACAAGCCGAGTGGGCCAGCCCAAGGGCTGCCACGACTAGGTCAGTCATGCCCAACACATTGGGCCATCCTAAAACCCAATCGGGCCCCGCCATCCTAGGCTAACACCTAACCCGACATGCCCAACCCCAAAAGCCCTCATTTCCTTTTTTTACTTATATTTTATTTATTTTTATTTTATTTCCTTTTTATTCTTTTTCTTTTCTTTTCTTTTCTTTTCTTTTCTTTTTCTTTTCTTCTTTTCTTTTTCTTTTCTTTCTTCTTTTTCTTTTCTTTTCCTTTTTCCTTTCTTTTTCTTCTTTCCCAGCAACTCGCCTGCCACCGCCGACGACCACCGCCGGCCGGCCAAAAATGGCCGATCTATATACCATTGCGAAGCCCTCGCCATGCTTAATAACATACCTTAAAATAGAACCCATTGGACGGTCAGATCTTAGTAGATCTGAGAGTTTATTTTCGGCCAAAAATAGGGACGAATCTGGCCGTTGCCGTTCGCCGGCCGTCGGCCATTTTTCCGACAATCAGAAGGTATCTCGAGGTGTGTAGCACCAAGGAAAGCAACATATCAGAAAATGGGAGAGATCGGACGGTTAGATCGTTGTAGATCTAAAGTCAAACTCTCGGCCAAAATGGGACAAAACACTGCCAACGTCGCCGGCCACCGTGGCCGGCGATTTCCGGCGATCCAAGACCGCCATCCAACACCCTCAAGCCAACCGACCATCATATCCAAAAATCATCGAAATCCAACGGTTGGATCTTCGTAGATCTAACCTCAAACGTTCGGCCAAAAAGACCCCATCGCGCTCAAGCCATACTTCACGAAAACCAGAAGAAAAACAGAGAAAATGGAGCCGAAGTACTTACCTCTTGGTAGATCGGGGCGCTTTAACGGTGAAATCGAAGTCGGATTGAAGATCGGACGGTCGGATTTCTCAAAATCGTCAAAAAATCGAGAGGGGAAATGAGAGAAATAAGAGAGAGAGAGAGAGATTTTAGGTTCTGTTGGGGGGGGCTGCCGAGCGCCTCCCCCTTTTCTTTTTATATTTTTTTTCGTTTTTTTTTATTATTAATAATTCTTTTAATTAATTTTAATTAATTAATTTTTTTTTTTTTTTTTTGGAAATCTTTACATTCTCCCCCCCTTATAAAAATTCGTCCTCGAATTTCACGGAAACAAATAAGGGTATTTCTCTTTCATGGCATCTTCCATCTCCCAAGTGGCCTCACCCTCACTATGGTTGCTCCACTGGACTTTAACGGAAACTATTTCTTTAGATCTAAGCTTTCTGACCTGCCTATCTAAGATTTTAACAGGTCGCTCTTCATATTGCAAGCTTGGTTGAATCATAGTGGGTGCTGTCGGAGGCAAAACATGAGAGGGGTCTCCAATAACCCCGCGTAACATCGACACATGAAATACGGGGTGCACTCCAACCATCGACGATGGTAGTGCCAACTCATAAGCTACCTTCCCAATCCGCCTAAGGACTCGAAAAGGTCCAACATACCGGGGACTGAGTTTACCTCTCCTCCCAAACCTCACTACCCCCTTCATAGGCGATACTTTAAGATATACCAAATCATCAACTACAAACTCTAAGGGTCGGCGTCTACGATCTGCATACGACTTCTGACGACTCTGAGCTGTCAAAAGCCTATCACGAACTACCTGGACGATCTCCATGCTTTGGCCAACCAGATCTGGGCCAATAAGTCGTCTCTCACCAACCTCAAACCAACCTAAGGGTGACCTACATCGTCGACCATATAGCGCCTCGTAAGGTGCCATTTGAATGCTGGATTGATAGCTATTGTTATATGCAAATTCGACATACGGCAAATTCTTCTCCCAACTACCCTTGAAGTCAAGGGCACATGCTCTAAGCATGTCCTCAAGTATCTGGATAGTCCTCTCCGACTGGCCATCCGTCTGGGGGTGAAATGCAGTACTCAATGCTAACTGCGTACCCGAAGCCTCATGAAACGAGCCCCAATACCGAGAGGTAAATATGGACCCTCGATCAGATATGATAGAAATGGGTACTCCATGATACCGTACAATCTCGTGAATAAACTTCTGAGCTAACTGAGAAGCAGTAAATGACGTACGTACAGCAATAAAACGAGCTGTCTTCGTTAGGCGATCTACCACTACCCATACTGAATCATGTCCTGTAGGTGACCTCGGCAATCCTGTAACCATATCCATGGTAATATGCTCCCATTTCCATTCTGGGATTGGGATACTCTCCAACAAACCTCCTGGCCTCTTATGCTCGGCCTTCACTTGCTGACAGACTTGGCAAGTTAGACACGTGCGAGCAACATCTTCCTTAAGGCGCGGCCACCAAAACAACTGTTTTAGGTCCTGGTACATCTTAGTAGTCCCTGGGTGAATGGCAAATCGAGAGTGATGAGCTTCCGCAAGGATCCTACTCCTCAACTCGTCCACCTCAGGAACACAAAGCCGAGCCCTAAATCTCAACACTCCAGAAGAGTCAATAGAAAAATCCAATGCCTTACCTTCCCCGACTTCTTTAATGATCTTGGCTAGACTAGGGTCCTTAGCTTGAGCCACCTTAATCTCCTCCATCAAAGCAGACCTGAGTTCGATGTGCGCTAAAAATCCCTGAGATTCAGATATCTCTAAACGTGCACCACTCTGCTCTAAACTATGTAACTGCTCTACTAACGGCCTTCTCCAACTAGAAATATGAGCAAGGCTACCCATGGACTTCCTACTCAAGGCATCTGCTACTACGTTAGCTTTTCCTGGGTGATACAAAATGTGGATATCATAGTCCTTAAGGAGTTCCATCCACCTACGTTGTCTCAAATTCAGGTCCCGCTGGTCAAAAATGTACTTGAGGCTCTTATGATCCGTGAACACCTCGCAGGTCTCGCCGTACAAGTAATGCCGCCATATCTTGAGAGCAAATACTACGGCAGCCATCTCGAGGTCATGAGTAGGATAGTTCTGCTCATGTTTCTTCAACTGCCTAGAAGCATACGCAATAACTCTCCCACGCTGCATCAACACACATCCTAATCCAACCCTCGACGCATCACAATACACGGCATAACCCCCACTCCCTGATGGTAGGGTCAACACTGGTGCTGTAGTCAAACGCCGCTTCAACTCATTGAAGCTTTGCTCACATGCATCTGACCACTCAAACTTTACATTCTTTTGGGTGAGACGCGTCATCGGCGCTGCAATCTTAGAAAAATCCTTCACAAAGCGACGGTAGTATCCTGCTAGACCTAGGAAACTACGTATCTCGGTGACTGTAGTGGGTCTAGGCCACTGAGCCACAGCCTCTATCTTCTTTTGGTCCACCAGGATCCCTTGACTAGACACCACATGCCCCAAAAAGCCAACACTGTCCAGCCAAAACTCACACTTTGAGAACTTGGCATATAGCTCGTGCTCACGAAGGGCTTGCAAAACCGTCCTAAGATGGTGCTCATGCTCAACGTCACTCCTTGAGTACACCAATATGTCGTCTATGAACACAATGACGAATCTATCCAAGAAGGGTCGAAATACCCTGTTCATCAAGTCCATGAATGCTGCCGGGGCATTCGTTAACCCAAATGACATAACCAAAAACTCGTAGTGCCCATATCTAGTGCGAAAGACAGTCTTGGGAATATCCTAATTCCTGATCCTCAATTGGTGGTATCCTGATCTCAAATCAATCTTAGAAAATCGTCTCGCGCCTTGCAACTGATCAAATAGGTCATCAATGCGTGGCAACGGATATTGGTTACGAATGGTAACTTTGTTTAGTTGACGGTAGTCGATGCAAAGTCTCAGACTCCCATCCTTCTTCTTCACAAATAGCACCGGCGCACCCCATGGCGACGTGCTAGGCCTAATAAAACCCTTATCTAAGAGTTCTTGTAATTGATCCTTCAACTCCTTCAATTCTGCTGGGGCCATTCTATACGGGGGTATCGAAATAGGTCGAGCCTCCGGCACTAAGTCGATACAAAACTCAATCTCTCGATCGGGTGGTAATCCCAGAAGCTCCTCGGGAAAAATGTCCGAAAACTCACACACTACCGGGACTCCACTAACCTCTCCAACTGATCGGTCACACTCTCTCATGACTGCCAAGAACCCCTCGCAACCTCTGCCCAACATACGTTGCGCCTTTATAGCTGATATCAACATGCTAGCCCCTCGAGTCCTATCCCCCTGAATATAAAATAAATCCTCACCAGGAAGGTCAAAGTAAACGCGTTTATGACGACAGTCTAAGCTAGCGTGGCACGAAGCTAACCAATCCATACCTAGAATGGCGTCAAACTCCATATGACCAAGTAAAATAAGATCTGCTAGCGTATCCCTACCCACGAGAGAAATAACGCAAGCCCGATACTCTCGCTCTACCTGTAGGGCATCACCTACAGGAGTCCCCACTAACATGGGCTCGACCAGAGGGGTGGCACTTACTCCCAGACAGGAAGCGAACTGCCGCGATACAAACGAATGCGTCGCCCCGGGATCAAATAGCACGTGTGCACTGTGACCACAAATATAAACCGTACCTGTCACCACCTGATTGGATGCCTGGGCATCCTGAGTCGTCATATGATAGACCCTCGGCTGACTCTGCGGGCCATGTCCTCCTCGAGACTGGGGGGCGCTGCTCTGAGCTCTAGATGCCGGCTGCTGGGCTGGAGCCTGTCGTCCTGGAGGGCCTCGCCCTGGCTGTGAGCAATCCCTCTGTATGTGACCCGGCTGGCCACACCTAAAGCATGTAATCGGGGCTTTTGCGTACCTGCACACCCCTAAGTGCCTCTTCTTACATGTCGGACATAGAGGCCTCTCTTCCTGTCTCTGCTGCCACTGCCGCTGCTGTTGCTGTCTCTGGGAAGGGGGCGCAGGCAATGAAGGAAATGGTGGCGCTACTGCCAACGGTTGCAAACTCGTCGGGCCCTTCCCCTTCTTCCCAGAAGAGAAAGAAATACCACCGTCGCCCCTAGCCCTCTTCAAGTCTCTAGCCGCCCTCTCCTCTGCTGCACGTGCCTCAAGGGCCAAGGCGCTATCAACTGCCTCCTCATAAGTGCTAAAACGGGTGGCGTGCAAACTCCTGAACCACGGCTCGATCAAACGAGATACAAAGCGAGTGATCCTGTCCTGCTCCGTAGGAACCAAAGCAGGTGCAAACTGTGACAGCTCGGTGAATAATGCATCATAACGCTTGACGCTCACGTCTGGGGTCTGTCTTAGGGCCTCAAACTGCTGGGCCCTCTGGAATCTCATAGTGCTAGAGACGTATTTTGCCAAAAATAGTCTCTTGAACTCGGCCCATCCCAATGGGGCATCACCTCGCCGTCTCCTCAATACATCGTACCAAGCGCTCGCCTCACCATGAAGACAAAAAGAGGTGAGCTCCACCATCCGGTAGCCATGTATGCGAGAACCTCTCTTCAGTTTGTCCAACTGATCCAAAAACTCTTCAGCCTTATCTCTCGCACCTCTAAACTGGGGCGGCTTCAGACCCATGAACCGCTCAAACTCATAGTCTATCCCAACAGTCTCAGGGTCCACTGGAGGCTGTCCCCTAATCCCGCCTGCATCGCCAGTGCCGACAGCAACACCTGCAGCACCACCGCTAACGGCGCCCCTGGCGCCACCAGCCACAGCACCGTCGCCAGTGCCGCCACCGGTGCCACCTCTAGTGCCGTCCTCGGTGCCATCTACCGTATCGCCACCAACCCTAGCATCAGGGCTCACACCCCCTGGCGTCTCCGGCTGTCTCTGAGAATTAACTATATTTGTCAACAGCACCGTGATGTTTGCCAAGGAGTCAATAATCAGCTGGTCCCTATCCCTCGCCGGAGTACTACCATCAAAGTCAACTCCAATGCGACCCGAACCACGGCCCCGGCCTCTACCTCGGCCTCGGCCACGTCGTTCGCCACGACCTCGTCCACGGCCTCTGACCGTGTTACCGCTGGTAGGTGAGGGCTGAGGAGCCTGATCACCCCCTAAAGAATCTGTCTGTCTGGATGCTGTCCGAGAACGAGGAGGCATCGTCCCTGTCATCGAACTGATAGGTCAATAAGAGTAGCAATAGAATCTGAAAGCAAAAGATCAAATGATACTAGACTCTAACACCCTTAGCAGAAGCTAGATCAATAATGTGCCATGGCTCACACCACGATCTAAAACCCAGCTAAGAATGGCTCTGTGGGACTCAAGGAGACAAGACCTTAGACAAGGCTAGAGAATTGAATAGAATCAAAAGACACAAGCCTAACTCAAGAGTAACCTAGGCTCTGATACCAATCTGTCACGACCCGAAATCTGGTATGTCATGACCGGCACTAATCCCTAGGCCCAGCGGCCCCACAATGGACTAGTAAGCCTCTTCTCTAGCTCGATTTGAATAAGACAGTACTACTGACAAGATATAATTCATGAATAAAATACCAATTCACCTTCTAACATAATATCTCAATATTTCATATACAGCAGCTGTACAAAATATCTATCACACTGCTGTCATAAATACATATCTGTTCCCGTACCTCGGGCCCTTGGCACAATTATGTGCCAACAAAAATAAAAGTCAAAACATCCGACTCTACAACACGAGTACGTCTCCACAGAGCATCCTATATTACATCCGGAATCAAAGGAGAATTCCCTGAAAATATTTTTAATAAAAAGGGGTGAGTCTTGTGGACTCGCGAGTATAAGGTATGTCATGCCCACTAGGAGAGTATACAATAAAATGCTAAGATGCTCATCATGAATGCAATAACATAATAACAATATAAACAACAGTAATATGTACCATAAGTTTAAATAATTTGAGGTTTCAAAGAAAACACAGTGTAGGAAAAATAGGTGCTTAAAGACAACCCCCATAAGCTGTTCCCTAACCACCTAAGTCTCCTATACTTTTATATGAGATGCATGCACTGATCTTGAGGACACACTAGTAGAAACTTGGCCTAACGCCTATATACACATGCACACAAGTATATATATCATCACATACATCATCATCACACAATATCATCATAATGGCCCACGTGATAGCAGTGCTGAAACATACTATCCGTGTCTCTCATGGCCTTGGCATGCCAAGCCTCACAGTACCATGATCTTTTCCTGCTGTGAGTCACCAGGGAATCTACTAGATAGTCCTCTAATAATAATGCAAATGATACCCTAATTTATGCACAAATCATAATCATTTATCATTTCATGTGGTGTTCAAAATACACCATTCATGCAATATTCCATATTCTCAAAACAAGAAACCAATTAGGGTATATTTCAGCTTATGTCTCTCCCAGTAGGATGAAAATATTTCATGCAAGTTCGAAGCATTTAAAAGTATTTTCTACGATTTGCATATAAAAATCATATACAAGTTATGCATATAAAATCAGTACAAGTTATAACATTTATGCATGAAACAATATATATGTGTAGAATATAAAGTAAACATAACATATCCTGTCTACTCGCTTGGGGAAAGATGACTCAAGTCCGAGTCTGGGGAGAAGATCGAACAAAATCCTGAGAGTCTGATCCTACAATAAATAGAATGGGGTGGTCACATTTAGGTAGCAAGAGTAACGATGGAATGAAATTACTGAAAACCCTAACCATTACCTAACACTCTGAATAGATTATTTTATACCTTTGCCCGCGCAATATTCAAATCTGGCGTCATGGAATTCGTCGAGATAAGCCATCGACTACGTCATCATGCCTCGCCTTGCATGCTACGCGTAGGTGTATAGTGGAGCTACACACCCACTTATAGGCTGCAATTTCATAATATATATATATATATATATTTACCCATAAACTAGTTTTCTTTTAATATAGATAATATAGTTTTATTTAAATTCCTTCTTTATCAAAAATACATATATATTTATATTTATAACTACATTGATAAATTTTCTTAAAAATTTAATAATTAATTAATAATTTAATAAATTATTTAAAAGGAATAATTTCAATATTCTAGCCTCAGAATAGAAGGAATCCATCAGAAATCAGGATTCGAAATAAACCCACGTCATCATCATAGGCTAGCCTAGAACGCACTCGGGGTCAGTCTTACTCGGCCTCGAGTCATCTAATAGGGCTTCGTCCTTAGGACTCCGATCAACAAAATGACTCGCCAATCATATCGCCAATTCTAGGAGCCTAATGAGAACCCAAATTAGACTAATCTCGATATCCTAAGTAAGATCAACCTAACCAAGTCATCCTAGGTCCACGGACAAGCGACAAGGGAGAACAAGCCGAGTGGGCCAGCCCAAGGGCTGCCACGACTAGGTCAGTCATGCCCAACACATTGGGCCATCCTAAAACCCAATCGGGCTCCGCCATCCTAGGCTAACACCTAACCCGACATGCCCAACCCCAAAAGCCCTCATTTCCTTTTTTTACTTATATTTTATTTATTTTTATTTTATTTCCTTTTTATTCTTTTTCTTTTCTTTTCTTTTCTTTTCTTTTCTTTTTCTTTTCTTCTTTTCTTTTTCTTTTCTTTCTTCTTTTTCTTTTCTTTTCCTTTTTCCTTTCTTTTTCTTCTTTCCCAGCAACTCGCCTGCCACCGCCGACGACCACCGCCGGCCGGCCAAAAATGGCCGATCTATATACCATTGCGAAGCCCTCGCCATGCTTAATAACATACCTTAAAATAGAACCCATTGGACGGTCAGATCTTAGTAGATCTGAGAGTTTATTTTCGGCCAAAAATAGGGACGAATCTGGCCGTTGCCGTTCGCCGGCCGTCGGCCATTTTTCCGACAATCAGAAGGTATCTCGAGGTGCGTAGCACCAAGGAAAGCAACATATCAGAAAATGGGAGAGATCGGACGGTTAGATCGTTGTAGATCTAAAGTCAAACTCTCGGCCAAAATGGGACAAAACACTGCCAACGTCGCCGGCCACCGTGGCCGGCGATTTCCGGCGATCCAAGACCGCCATCCAACACCCTCAAGCCAACCGACCATCATATCCAAAAATCATCGAAATCCAACGGTTGGATCTTCGTAGATCTAACCTCAAACGTTCGGCCAAAAAGACCCCATCGCGCTCAAGCCATACTTCACGAAAACCAGAAGAAAAACAGAGAAAATGGAGCCGAAGTACTTACCTCTTGGTAGATCGGGGCGCTTTAACGGTGAAATCGAAGTCGGATTGAAGATCGGACGGTCGGATTTCTCAAAATCGTCAAAAAATCGAGAGGGGAAATGAGAGAAATAAGAGAGAGAGAGAGAGATTTTAGGTTCTGTTGGGGGGGGGGCTGCCGAGCGCCTCCCCCTTTTCTTTTTATATTTTTTTTCGTTTTTTTTTTATTATTAATAATTCTTTTAATTAATTTTAATTAATTAATTTTTTTTTTTTTTTTTTGGAAATCTTTACATTGTTACTCAATGCTTGCTATCAGCATAGATGACATCTTGTCCACAAATCAAGCATTTTTCTTATCACAAGTGGAGTTCACAACCAAAGGAATGGACTTGCCCTTCACAAGAGAGCCTCTGTCCATTTTTCCAGCAATTGATCTCTCAAAAAACAAATTAGTTGGCCACATACCACTTGAAATTGGCAGCCTTAGCAAAATCAAAGCACTGAACCTGTCCCACAACAACTTGATTGGAGGAATCCCAACAACATTTTCCAGGTTACAGAATATAAAGAGCTTGGATCTTTCTCACAACAACTTGGATGGGAATATCCCTTCTCAGCTTACTAGTCTATACTCACTGGTGACGTTCAATGTGTCTTACAACAATTTCAGTGGAAGGATACCTCAAGCAACAAACCAATTTGGAACTTTCGACTCAAGTAGCTATATTGAGAATCCATTTCTTTGTGGAGAACTATTACCAAATAATTGCATAGATTCGCCTCCATCAGTTCCATCAGCTCCATCAGCCCCATTAGCCCCATCAGCCAATAATAATGCAAGTGTGATATCTAACTTTATCGATGAGGACACTTATTATATGAGCTTTGCAGGGTCTTACATAGTTATTTTACTAGCTACTGTGAGAATTTTGTATATAAATCCACATTGGAGACAGGCATGGTTCCATGTTGTTGAGGTTTTCATCACCTCTATCTACTATTTTGTTGTGGATAATATGTGGAGAATCAAAGTTGGTTTCTTTCGTAGATATTAATAATCATCTCAGTGAAGTAATAGTGTTGTTGTATGTATATCCTACTAAACTTCTTTCTTAGGTAGTTTGTTGTTATAATAATTTTATTAATGCACTTGTTGTTAGTATGAAATAGGCCCTCATAAATTATCAAAATTAAAGAAGTCTCGGTTTGTTGTTGCCATACTATAACACGTTTAGGATGTAAGTGTGATTGTTGATGACAAAGAACAATATTGGAGACAAATTTGGAGCTTCAAAATCAAAGAAGTCCCAGATTTTCTTGTAGTGCTTGCTCTTGTCTTGCTCGATTTCCATTGATATTCGAATTTAATCTACACATACTTTTAAAAAAAAAAGTACTTTTTATAATAAATATTATTTTGTCAAAATTATTATGAAGAAAATATGATAAAAATTATGAAGTAATTAGAGTTTTTATTAGAATATCAAATGCTTGATGGGTTATTCATTTTGCACCCAGTTTTTGTACAGCCTTCAATTTCATAAGCCAAAATATTAAAGTTAAAAATAAAAATTGATAAAAAATTATATAATCCTTGGTTGAGGGCAACGGTCAAATTACTTCAAATACCAATACTATATTCTGGTCAAGAGTACTGTTATGCGCAAAGTGGATGAAGTCAACATAAGGGTAGTAGGGTATATAAAATTTTAATCCATCTTAAGATATTTTTACAGCTTGAATTTGTCACTAATCATAAGGCAATTAAGAATTATAAAATTATCATAACCATCTTAATTTATCGATATTTTCTCCAATCAACCAAATCTTAATTTAGTTGTGGATTTAACCACTTTCCAACCACCTAAATATAGTAAAAACTCTTCACAACGTACACATCCTATGATTCTAAGCTCCTCTACTCTTAAACGCCACGAAGCCAACACTGCATCAAAATATCCTTTACCTACTTGTTATCTTAATTATCTTGAAACCAAACCAGCAACATATCAGCAAGAATGTATCTTATGAGGAATGGCAGGATGCCATGCGTGATGAAATTCATGACTTGCGTATCAATCAGACATGGTCCCTTGTCCCTCTGCCAACTAAAACTAAAGGCAATCTTGTTGGAAATAAATGGCCATATCGTCCTGTTGCTAAAGGTTACAGTCAAAAGGCTAGGATTGACTTTTATAAAACTTTCAGTCCTGTGAAGTACAACAATTCGCTCTATATATACTTGTCTTGCCAGTGGATTATCAGTGTAGCCTTAAGTAAATTAAGACATTCTTTATGTGGCCTTAAGTAAGCACCAAAAAGAATCAGAAAAGGAATGTAGAAAGATAATATAAACTAGACATCTAAAAAAAATAAGATCTAAGGGATGTAACAAATCATAATTATTTGTTATTCATCATATTTCCATCTACCAATAACCAGAAAAGGGAAAAAAAAGAACTTGAAAAACTGGATGTTGCTTTAATTTGTTTGGCTAGTTGCTTATATTTTGTCTTTGATTTTCTGTTTGTATGAGGTTGCTGTTATTGGAAACTAATAATTTCGATACTCTTTTGCTCTTTTGAGGGGAGTTGTAGTTAACATTTGTATTCAATAATATTTTATATTTTTTATTATTCATTTTCATTTCTTACTCCTTAACGTCAGGACAAAACTATTTACTAATACCTCCTCTCAACTTATTGATCTATACTCACTAGTGACATTCAATGTGTCTTACAACAACTTTAGTGGAAGGATACCTCAAGCAACAAACCAATTTGGAACTTTCGACTCAAGTAGTTATATTGAGAATCTGTTTCTTTGCGAAGAACCATTACCAAATAATTGCATAGATTCACCTCCATCAATTCCATCAACCAATAATAATGCAAGTGTGGTATCCAACTTTATCGATTTGGACATTTTTTATACGAGCTTTGTAGGGTCTTACATAACTATTTTACTAGTTATTACGGGAATTTTGTATATAAATAAACATTGGAGACAGGCATGGTTCCATGTTATTGAGGTTTTCATCACCTCTAGCTGCTACTATGTTGTGGATAACATGTAGAGAATCAAAGTTGATTTCTTTCGTAGATATTGATAATCACCCCGGTCAAGTAATAATGTTGTTGTATGTATATTCTACTAAACTTCTTTCTTAAGTAGTTTGTTTTTATAATAATGTTATCAATCTACTTAATTGTTTTGCATTAGTATGAAATAGGCCCTAATAAAATTATTATCAAAATTAAAGAAGTCTTGGTTTGTTGTTGCCATACTATTATACGTTTAGGATGTATAGTGTGATTGCTGATGACAAAGAACAATATGGAGCCAAATTTGGAGCTTCAAAATCAAAGAAGTCCTAGATTTTCTTGTAGTGCTTGCTCTTGTCCTACTCGATTTCCATTCATATTCAAATTTAATCTACACATACTCTTTAAAAAAAAATTTACTTCTTTTTGTAATAAATATTATTTTGTCAAAATTTTTACGAAGAAAATATGATAAAAATGATGATGTAATTAGAGTTTTTATTAGAATATCAAATACTTGATGGGTTGATATTCATTTTGCACCCACTACTTGTACAGCCTTCAATTTCATTAACCAAAATATTAAAGTTAAAAATAAAAATTGATAAAAAAAATTATATAATCCTTTGTTGAGAGCAACTTTCAAATTACTTCAAATACTATATTCTGGTCAAGAGTACTGTTATGCCCTAAGGGGATGAAGTCAACACAAGGGTAGGGTATATAAAATTTTAATCCATCTTAAGATATTTTTACAGCTTGAATTTGTCACTAAGGGTAGGGTAATTAAGAATTATAAAATTATCATAACCATATTAATTTATTGATATTTTCTCTGATCAACCAAGTCTTAATTTAGTTGTGGATTTAACCACTTTCCAACCACCTAAATATAGTAAAAACTCTTCAGAATGAACACATCCTATGATTCTAAGCTCCTCTACTCTTAAACGCCACGAAGCCAACACTGCATCAAAATATCCTTTACCTACTTGTTCTCTTAATTATCTTGAAACCAAACCAACAACATATCAGCAAGCATGTCCTTATAATATAAACTAGACATCCAAAAAAAAAAAAGATCTAAGGGATGTAACAAATCATAATTATTTGTTATACATCATATTTTCATCTACCAAGAACTAGAAAAGAGGGAAAAAGAACTTGAAAAACTGAAGAATGTGTTTTAGCCGATGTAAAAAAATTATTGCATCTCTTTTTGAGGTAATAATCCCTCTGAAACTTAGCATTAAAATAACCCTTGCAACCAAATGAAACTGCGTGATCATTTGCACCCAATCTAATAGCCTTCTCATATAAAATCAGCAATAATGACGGGAGGCTACCAAACAATCCACGGATGGACAATGTTAGTTGGGTCTTATTTTCTTTCAATTGTTTGTCTCTAAGATCTTTTTTTTTTTACATAAAAAAATTCATCTACTAGTAAAAACCCCCCAATCAAATAGGAGAAAAGACAAATCAAAAAATATAATTCCCACATAAAGACGCCTAATCGAATACACCAAGAAAAAGATAAATCAAGACGACAAGATAAGAGAAAACAAAACTTATTGACGATACTGAGAAGATGAGAGACCAACACTGAAAAGAGATGAACACGACGAAAGATGAGATGAATCTATGAAGGAGATAAAAACGAGAAATCGAAAATTAATTTTGCATAGATTTGAACATGCGAAGGTGTTGGAAAATGCGTAGTAGCATGTTTTTCAGTGAAAAATATGAAAAATTTTATAAAGACAGAGAGTTCATTCGAAAGACCTATATGTATAGGTATTGGATCAATCTTATTAAGCATATATGTAAAAAGTATCTTAAATTTATCTTTTAACTCAACAAATTATTGAATATTATTTTCTTTATTTTGAATTTTGACTCCTAAATTTTAAAATTTCTGATTATTGATCTAATATTGTTTCTATCTTAAAATCTTGTTCACAAATATAACTTGTTAAAGAGTTTTTTAGTTTATAATTAAATAAAATTAAGACTATCAGTTAATTATTTCTATAATCCATATAGTTTGTATTAAAATTATAATTAGTTAAATTATTTTATCATAAAAAATTTAATTTGATATAATAAAAAAATTAACAATATAAAAAATAAGAAATAAAATTTATTAATTTTACCGCGTAAAAATAAACTTGTAGTAAAATTTTGATAAAATTAAAACTAGTGCATTAACGGGCCATAGACCCAACAACAGAGTCATCAGAACAACTTCAAGAAAATTAAGATAACAAAAAAATGAATATTTTTATGTTTGTCAAAACGTCCATTGACCTCTCTTCTTGACTCTGTCTCTGTCAATTGAAAGTGCAAAGCGAATACCACAAGATTGCCATTTATGATCATCAGTAACATTCTATAATAGTCTATTTGGCTAATTCAAAACTCAACTACATTTTTTTTTAACATATATAAGCATAGTTCTTGTAGTTGAGAATAGATAATACTGTATAATTGCATTTTTTATTTTTGACATTCACCCGAGTAACCATAACTTACAGTATTTCAGTAATTAAAGTTTGGCCGCATCAAGAGCTACCAGGCCTTTCTGGAAGCATTCATAATTAAAATTAGCATAATTCTTGACTGATTTGTATAATCTTGGCATTTTCTCATCTACCAAACTTTCAACAGGTCCAATATCATTTTCTGGCTCTAGCTCATTGAAAATAGCAAATGCCAACTGTTATCCTCCCATTTTCAGGGTTTGTCACCACCCTGTGCATTGGGCTCTTGAATATTCCATTACTCATTATCTGGATACATTCAACAAACAATTTTAATAGTAAAAATGCATTCTTAACCACCAAATGCAACATCTTGCTTTGTTCAAATTCAAAGAGATCTTAATAATCCCTAAACATGGGTTATTGAATTGCATTTCCCCTTTCTTGTCAGTGGCATATTATACCACCATAGTTTTTACTCAAAAATATTATTGTTGGTAACTATTAGATTCCTAGGATCAAATAATATACTCAAGGGATGCCCTCTAGACTATCCATATAGAATTTGGTCATGACAAACTCCTATTTTCATAATTCATGGTGTCCTTTTAGTAGACTAGAATAGCTCTTATATTCCTTATAATACCTTATTTAATATCTAAGTGTGTGTTGAAGGCAAATTATGGATTCATGGAAAAATAATATGTCCTAAGATTTTTAGAATAGATTACTAATGTGGGATTGGGTAGTAGCAAACTTTTTCATTTAAATTCCACCAACATCCATGTTAGGCTATAAATCTATATCTCAATGCAACCCAAATCAGTTTTAAACACAATTTCATGGCTCACACTTGGTAGCAATCCTGGGGAACTCTAATACCACTTATAACATGATGAATACTCACCCAAAAGAACTAAGTTATAGTTAACTATATCGGGTTCATAGATCAATTCATATAACTAACACCTCTCCTCCAGACTACCACGAGGTATTGGCTCATAACAATTTCGCATTCTGATTGATAATTCTGCAGAATAGAGAAAGGCACTTGAAAACACAAAAATCTTCACCAAACAGAGGGCAACAGAGTACCTGCATTTGATCACCAAGGTTAACAAAAAGGGCATAATGAATAATGGGGACAGTGACCCATTTATCATCTTTCAGAACTTGTAGGCCTTGAACTTCCCTGTCTTGCAACAGAATGGTCATCCCTGATCTGTCCGAATGAGCTTTAAGCCCAAATACTTGGTCCGGTGTTGGACATGGTGGGTAAAGGATAAACCTTCCTTGCATGATTGCTCTTTCCCCAAACTGCTTTGAGAAGCTATCCACCTCCAATTTCAGTGACCTTGCCATGGCTTTGAATATAATACCCATTACAGACTTGATATTTGCTACGAATTCCACAATTTTCTCTCTACAAAACAGTAAAACCCGCTAAATTTGTACTTTCATGAAGAAACTACAAAAGACTCCCACAGCACAGTTGTTCCAGGCACAAACATTTGAATTCATCCATCACTTCACTATTATAGATGACTGATTATACATACATCTGATCTGGGACTTGGATTGCATACATCAGACGAAAGAGAAACTAACACTACTCCGTATAACGGACCCACATTTCTAACTTCTAAGACTCTTATGTGACTGTCAAAAACACATTCTTGACCTTTATACGAAAGAGAAATCAAATGCGATTAAAGACAGAAGTACCTAAAATCTTCTGGTTTTTCCGGCCAGAGCTTTGGTTTCCTCTGATCTTCCAGATAGATCCTGAGAGATAACCGGTCACACCAGTCGAGAACCTGCTTCTGCTAGACGACTTTGTCCTGTCCATAGCCTTCAGACTCGCCGGCGACTCGAGAGTACTTGCTCTTCTCTTCCCCTGGCAGCTTGAAGAATTCTTGCATGAGTTCCCTCACCTTGTCCAAAAATTGTGAAGTCATGCCATGGCCCGCCGCCTGTGATTCAAAGCAATTGTAAACCCTAGCTAATGAGAAAAAAGGAAAAGAAGTACCAAAGACCAGATGAAGAAAGCAATTAATCAATCATCCGAACCTGGAAGCAGCCCCAAGAGCTCAGAGCTGACCTCAACTTTTCCAACTCACCTTCTTCTTCCCCTCCATATAAGAAGAGACTGAGATCAATCACAGGAATTGGGGCCAAAGGCGGGGAAGTTTCCAATCGGCCAAACTTCTTGTCTCTAACAATGTATTCCTTGGATAGTTCAGCACCGGCTACGGACATCTCTTGAACACTCTTCGGAGGGGCGGGCTCCGTGGCTGGATTGTCGCCGGGAACTCCATTATCGTCCATGCTGCTACTCATCACTCGAAAGAAGATGATGCATAATTTTCTTTTTACAAAATTTGATTGAAGGTGTCAATTTTCAATCCGTAGAAGAAATCGAATTGGGCAATGATTCTTGATATGTGTGAACATTTTCCTTTTCCTTGTCGAACCTATTGCTTGTCGTTGGGATTAGTGGCACAGGTTTAAGGGTGCGCTGTCGATGGGCTGCCATTATAGTAGTCGACATGCTATCGCCTTGGTCGGGAGTTGTCGTAGGTAATGCCAACATATACCAAAATTAAATATGGTTTATATCTTTTATATCGTCTTGGTCGGGATTTGGACCGTTCGTTCGATCGGATGGTGGGAAGGTGAGGAGATGAAATGAAGAGTGGAATTTAAAAGAATTGAGAGCAAAAAGGAATTACAGAGAGGGATTGAATAGAGTTGCTTTGGCTATGAAAGGGTCGTGGTGAAGGCGGCCGTATCTGACCATTTGGAGTAAGCTTTCTCTCTCGTCGAAAAATATGAAAGATGAACGTGTGGCAAGACACATTCACAAAAATGATCCACCAATTTTACTATGATTCACAAATGAATCTTATTATTCCATTGTTCCATCAAGTTTTTGAGGGTTAAGAAAAAAATTTAAATACAAAATACCTACTTCATAATTGGAGAGAGAACTCGGTTGGTGAGTGTGCAAATAATTCGAGTCATTTGTTCTCATCTGTTACCTTTACAAGCTTCTAAATAGTATAGTTGCCACACATGCCAATCTTCGATTTAGATGAATAATTCATTATATTCGACAAACCCAACACGTTTTCTTTCTAGTTCTGGTAATCAAATTTGTCTTGCAATCTAGCAATCAAATGGATTGCCAAAAATAGGAAGAAATCGAGTTGGTGTTGTCAGAGATAATGAACCATTTATCTAAATCGAAGATGGACATGTGTGGTAAATATGTTATTTAGAACCTTTTAAAGGTAGCAGATGATGAACAAATGACTCAAATTATTTACACGCTAACCAAATTCTCAATTGAATGAACTAGGTATTATCTACATTTAAATTCATTTTGTAACCTAGAAAAACCTAATGGACTAGTGGAAGAAAGTTCATTTGTGAACGATAGTAAAATTAGTAGATCGACATACATGAGGTATGTTGGAAAACAAATTTGATTTTTGAAAATGAGAAGAAATCAAGTGGTGCTATTTGAGATAATGAATAATTCACCTGAATTGATGATCTATATTTGTGGGAATTATATGATTAGGAAGAAAACAGAAAGAAACCCATAGTCCCATCACCACCGCCATGGTTGTTAAACGAGGAGAAAAAATAAGAAGAAATCAAGTTGGTGCTACTAGAGATAATAAACTATTTACAAGATTCGATGATCGATATGTATGGAAATTACGATCAGACAAGAAAATGAAAGAAACCCACCATCTTGACACCACCACTGTGGCTGCCAAAGAAGAAGAGAGAGAGAGAGAGAGAGAGAGAGAGATCAAGAAGAAATCGAGTTGGTGTTACTATTTACCTGATCAAATGTTTGATATATGTGAAAATTATGATCTGGGAGAAAAAGGAAAGAAATTCACCGTCCCATCACCACTGCCATGGTCACTAAAGAAGAAGAGAAAACAGGAAGAAATTGAGTTGGTGCTATTAGAGACATGAACTATATACCAGATCTAATGATCAATATTTGTGAAAATTATGATCGGGGAGGGAAATGAAGGAAATCCACAGTTTTATCACCACCGCCATAGCTGCCAAAAAAAGAGAGAGAACAAGACGAAATCAAGTTGCTGCTACTAGAGATAAAAACTATTTGTCTAATTTGATGATCGATATATGTGAGAATTACAATCGGGGAGAAAAAAGAAAAAGTGTCAACTATTTGGTCACCATCGCCATGGCTATCAAAGAAGAAGAGAAAACAAGAAGAAATCGAGTTGGATCTATTAGACATAATGAATTATTTACCTGATTTGATGATCGATGTGTGGGAACTATGATTGGGAAGAAAAAATAAGAAAACCCATACTTTTTCCATCACCGTCAAAGAAAGAGAGAAAATAAAAAGAAGTTGAGTTGGTGCTATTAGAGATCATGAACTAGTTGTGAGATCTAATGATCGATATACATAAAGATCATGATTTGGGACAAAAAGGGACTTTGAGATCATGATTTGGGAGGAAGAGGAAGGAAACCCACTGCCCTAGCACCATCGCCTTGGTTGCTAAAGAAGGAGAGAAGTTTCGTGAGGAAAGAAAGGAAATGAGAAAGAGATATATAAAATTGAAGAGTACCGCTTTTCTTTTAAGCTAATCTCAAGGGTACCCGAACGTTACTTATTGAGATGGTTCAAACCTTGGATCAAGTAAAAGTTTTTTTTTTCTGCTCCAACCCTAGTTGAACTACCCATTAGGGTTAATATAAAAATACTTTTATTTTAAATCAATTTTATGAAAAAAATAATTTAATATTTACTTTGATCATCTCAAAAAAGCTTTTAAATACATGAATTAAAATTAAGTACATAAATTTTAAATAATTGGTTTAATCAAGTACATAAATTTTGTTTTGTTACACCCCATTATTTAAATAATTGGTTTGTTACATTCCAAGCTCATTAAGTACATAAATCTTGGTTTAATTAGATTTAAATCACCTTATGAAAAAGTTATAAATTAAAATTATAAAAATAGTCTCTTCACAACATAACATAAGAGTAAATGCTACAAAACAATCCTCTTATAACTCTCATAAAACAAAAGGTTTTGTACATTAAAACATACCGTATACGTTCACATGGTAAAGTAGATTCATTTGGTGAAAAGAATTGAAGGCATCAGCCATCAACCATCTAAACCAGATAGATTAAGGTGTAAATTGTCAATTACCATGGTTTAAAACCCGAAAAGTAAATGGAGCCAGGTGTTTGATATAATCATCGAGCTTAACCACTTGAGCTTCTCAAGCAACTAACCATTAGGAGGATTGATCTATTATATCACTATGAGTTATGGTCCTTTTTGAAGCTTGCATTTACTTTTTCTTTTTTATTTTGAAACTTGCTTATATTGTCAATCTCATCTTAATTATATTAGTTGCATAAAATGGATAGTTGCATAAAATGGAAAAATAAGGGTTCATATCTTATTATTATATGTGTTAAGCTCAAATTAAAGTAGAATGATATGATTTTGATGATAACAAAAATTATTTTATTGAGACAAAAATAAAAATAAAGAATTCCAATTAGCTTAATGTGAAGAAGAAATGAAAATTATACCTAAGGAACTTAAGTCAACTGATAGTTAACTTTAAATCGACTAAAGTAAGACAATAAATAGGTATTTGATTTTGCATTAAGTCAACTAAAATTAACCAAAATTTTGGCCTATGATCTTAGGTCGATCGAGATTCAACATAAGTTGTGTTGATTGCATCAATTGTCGTTTTCAATTATCGCCACTATTCCCATGCCTTTTTTGATCATCGCGATCAAGTATCGGTCTTCTCCTATTAACGACATTTCTTGCTTCATCTTCTCCCGTAATAGTCTTCCCAGTCAGTGGTTCCTCTAACCATCCGTCTTCTTCTTCAGTTACAACAATTGATCGTTTGTTAGACTAATTCATCTTTCTCAACCGACAGCTCCTTCGCCTTTTTGCCTTCCACCATTGTTGACGATGGCCTCTACATCTTTCACCATCGTTGACACCTTTTTACCATTAATGTTGTCTGCCATAGACACCATCTAGTTCGTTTTTGTCATTTTTCATTTTATTTATGTGTATATATAAGTCCCACATATATTATTATTTTATAACACATGACATGCAAGTCAACTTGAATACACTCTCTCTAAATCAAATTTACATTACACCTAATTGAGTCAATTTGAACATAATTGCCAAGATTAAAAAAAATTGAATCAAATTACAAATTCGTAAAAAAAATTAGATTATTTTCATAATTTACCCTATTTCTAACGAATTTTTTCAATATTTTATTGTCATTATCTCGTAAAAGACTCAATTTTTTTCACTCGTCTTTGCTCGTTGCTTCTTCATCTCTTCTCTCGCAAGGAAACTGCCGAAACCAAACACAAACACGGCCGCAATTGATCACTGACAATTTTCTCGTTTCTCTTCTTCAACCCAACAATTGAGCAAACCAGTGCAAGAATAGAATGGCCAAATTCACATTCAGAGCTGATCCCAACTTCTACTGTTTGTCACAGGACCCGCCTTCTAAAAGCTCAAATTTCAACTCTTTGCTCAAACGCAATTGCTGCTCAAACGCAATTGCTTACTCGCGTTCCCTTTGAGTTCACGTCTGAAATTTGTGGTTTCTAACAACATCAAACAGAAGGAGAATGTTGCAGAAAGGGATCGAGACGCCAGGCCAGGTGTTCCTCGACTGCAAGTCGGTGAATTGGAGAAATCCGAGCGTGGACTGGGAACTGGAACTAGCTATGGTGAAGTGGGTTCTAATTGGACTTGGCCCCCATGGAAGAATCTTCCTGAAAGATGAACACCTACGGGCACTGTTGGGATGTGATACCAACAAGTCTAGGGCGATGATAATAAGATCGGGTAAGTATAATGTTGGACTGAGCGGAAGACTCAACAAGTCAGAATTTCATACACATATTCGGTAGAACAGAAAAACAAAAATCATAAAACAGCCAACATATAAACCCTAGACAGAAATGAAAGAGCTGCAAAAACCAAAACGAGGACACAAGGGATTTACCGTGGTTCACCCAAAATGGGCTACGTCCACGTTGAGCTCAGTAAGGAAGAGCTCACTGCACTATATCGAGTAGGGTTACAAGAATACGAACAAGTAAACTGTACATCAATGGTTCTACTAACAAAACAACCTCATAATCATCAAATACAGATCAGAAGTAAAACCTAGAACCAGAGATTACAATAAGAAGAGTAGTCTATACAGATAAATAGAGCTTACTCAAAGCGACAAACCCTAACCCAAAATCCCCTTCTTTCTCTTCTCTTTTCTTTTGATCTTTCTGTGTCTTTGACCATCCCGAGACACTGTATCATTTATATGAGATTTGAGCGGCTGGGATTGAGGATGATAAAGGCAGCATCGATGGTTCTTGGTTAATCGCAGAGCACGATTAACAGCAATGGCAGAGAGGACAATAGAGAGAGATATCGGGCAAAGTAAGGACGATCAAGGGGCATCGAGAATCAGAGGCACCTTTAGGTTGCATTTTTGGCCGTCCATCAGCCGTCCACGTGGACTGCTGAGGTTGCCTAAAATGCCCTCCTAAGACGACAGCGTTTTGATGCTTCACCCACAACAATCTCCACCTTGAAGCATCAAGGGAAGAGAGAACCCAAATACTCAGAACATAGTGCAGCATGCTTCCATTCCTTACCATCATCGCTCTGGTCAGTTGAAGGATCAACCGACATCAATGTGCAGCAAGTTCAAGCAAAGCTTAAACTTGGTAGCAATCAGAATCTTGGTTCCCACATCAGCTGGATTTTTCTCAGTAGATACCTTTTTAATCATCACAGTGCCATTTGCAATGAGTTCCCGGACAAAATAAAATTTTACCTCAATGTGCTTTGACCTCTCATGATAAACCGGATTCTTACTGAGATGGATAGCACTCTGACTGTCCGAGAACACCACCACCTTACTTTGAAGGAGGTTGATTTCCTTCAGGAGGCCTTGAAGCCATGTGGCTTCTTTAAAGGCGTCTGTGATTGCCACGTACTCTGCTTCAGTGGAAGACAATGCAACCAAGGGCTGCAATTATGACTTTCAGCTGATGCAGTTACCTCCTATTGTAAAGAAGTAGGCTGTAGTGGATTTTCTGGAATCTTTGTCACCTGCAAAATCTGAGTCTACATACCCCACCAGATCAAGATTATCATATCTTCTTTTATAACACAAACCAATCTCAACATAACCATTTATATATCTAAACAGATATTTCAAGGCGTCCCAATGAGGTTTCCCAGGGTTTGACATGTATCTACTTAATAAGGAAATTGAATAAGCAAGGTCAGGCCTGGTACTAATCATAGAATACATAATGGTTCCTATGGCATTTGCATAGGGTATATTTTCCATTTTGATGATTTCAGAATTTGTGGTGGGACACTGAGCTTTAGAGAGTAAAAAATGGCCAGCTAAGGGAACTGAAACAGCTTTACAATTATTCATTCCAAATCGTTTCACAGCTTTTAACAAATAATCCTGCTACTGAATTTTTAAGCTGAAGTTGCTTCTATTCCTTTCTATTTTCATTCCTAGAATTTTCTTAGCATGCCCCAAGTCTTTCATGTCAAATTTCATATTTAACATACACTTTAATTCACTGATTTTTGACTTGGATTTGCTAATTAACAATATGTCATCTACATATAGAAGCAAATAAATAGGAATTTCAGAAATGGTGAAATAGAAGCAATTATCATATTGGCTTCTAACAAAGCCAATTTCAGACACAAATTGGTCAAATTTCTTATACCATTGTCTAGGTGACTGCTTTAGGCCATACAAAGATTTCTTTAATAGACAAACATGCTGAGGTTTAGTGGGGTCAATGTACCCTACTGGCTGGACCATATAGATCTGTTCTTCCAAGTCACCATGCAGAAAGGCAGTTTTGACATCTAGTTGCTCGAGTTCTAAGTCAAATTGGACAGTAACAGTTAGCATTAAGCGAATAGTTTTGAACTTGACAACTGGAGAGAATATTTCATTATAATCTATTCCCTCTCTCTGGGTAAAACCCTTTGCAACTAACCTTTCCTTGTATTTGATTGATTCAGAGGGTGACATACCCTCTTTAAGTTTGTATAGCCACTTACATTGTATTAATTTTTGGTCCTTTGGTCTGGGAACAAGTTCCCAAGTTCTATTTGCAGCAAGGGATGACATTTCTTCATCCATAGCTTGCTGCCATTTAACACTGTCTTGAGAGTTGATAGCCTCCTCAAACGTAGAAGGCTCACTATCTCTCAACTCATACCTAGCAACTAGGGCACAGTAAACTAAATCTGAATATGCATATCTTGAGGGTGGTCTTATTTCCCTTCTGCTCCTATCTCTTGCTAATTGATATTCACTTAGATTCTGTTGAGGAACACTAGTTTGTTCCTCCTCAACCTCAGGGTTTTCAGTTTGTTCCTCTTGATCAGAATTTAGATCAGAGGTGTGATCAGTGGGAGAAGGCTCATTTCCCATATCTGATTCTCCTGTGGTTAGAGTACCAGCTGTGTTATTTCCCACAGCTGGTTGCTCCACCTAAATCTGAGTTTCTCTTATAATGGAGTGATCATCTAGATTTCTGTTATCAACAGACATTTCTGTGTTTGTTATCTTATAAGGGAATTTGGACTTGTTGAATATGACATCTCTGCTAACAATAATCCTAACTCCACCTGAATATCTATCCCACAGTCTATATCCCTTAGTGCCTTCCTGATATCCTACAAACACACATTTTTTAGATCTGGGTTCTAACTTTCCTTCAAATTGGTGAGCATATGCCTTACATCCAAAAACTCTTAAGTATTCAAAGTTTACTCTCTTACCAAACCATAGTTCTTCAGGGTATTTGAATTTTAGGACTGTTCAAGGGCTCCTATTAATTAAATGTGATGCAGTTGACAGGGCTTCAGCCCAAAAAGTTTTAGGCATTCCTGAGGTAAAGAGAAGACACCTTACCTTTTCAAGTAAGGTCCTATTCATCCTTTCTGCCACCCCATTTTGTTGGGGTGTATCCCTAACAGTCTTATGCCTAAGTATGCCTTGTGAATTATAGTATGCATCAAATTCTCTATTACAGAATTCCAATCCATTGTCAGTTCTTAACACTTTAATTCTTTTATCAGTTTGGTTTTCCACTAAAGTTTTCCATGTTTTGAATTTTTCTAGTGTCTGATCTTTGGTCTTTAGAAGAAAAACCCAAACCTTTCTTGTGTAATCATCTACAATAGAAAGAAAGTACTTGTTACCACCATGAGAGGGAACCTGGTATGGTCCCCACAAATCAGCATGCAGGTATTCTAGGCATACCTTCGCCAGGTGAGTCCCTTGATGGAAACTCAACCTGTGTTGCTTGCCCAGAATACATGGTTCACAGAAAATCCAAAGATCCAGCAGACACTGATCCAAGGTAACCTTGGTTTTTCAGTGCCTGTAGGCCTTTCAGGCTCATGTGACCAAGTCTCAAGTGCCACATATCTGTCTCATCAGTTTTTATAATGCAAGCAGAATGTATATTAGCAGAGGGATGATAACAACCATTTAAAATATATAAACCATGTTTCTTAGAGCCGGACATGATTAGATTATCATCTTTAAGAACATGCATAAATCCATTTTCTGCTTTATATAGAAAACCTAACTCATCCAGTGTGCCTAATGAAATTAAGTTTCTTTTCAAGTCTGGTACATACCTCACATCAGTTAGGATTCTCATTTTGTTATCATGCAGTTTTAAAGGTATATTACCTATTCTTTGTATACTACATGATTCATTATTTCCCATATAGACTGTACTAGTTTCTCTTTGATTAAAGTTTTGAAACCATTCCCTATTAGGGCACATGTGAAAGGAACATCCGGAATCCATTACCCATTCATTTTCAATAGATGAGCTAGAGACAGTAAGGACTTCAGCTAGACAGTTTGCACTACCTGCATTTACATTAATGTTACCCCCTTGTTTTTGTTTTCTAATAAAGTCATAGCAATACTTTTTAATGTGTCCCTCTTTACCACAGTGGTAGCATTTCTATTTTGATTGTTTCTGTTTTCCCTTCTTATCCTTTTTCTTTCCTTTAAACCCTGTACCACTAGATTGATCACTATTTCCTATGTAATTCTTTTTATCATTTTTAGCCTTTACAAATAAATTATTTCCAGATTTCTTTGTTGTGTTTAGTTCAAGCTCTCTTGCTTTAACACCCGAGATTACAAGATCTAAGCTAGGAACTATTCCAGTATAACGTAATGCATGTTTAACAACATCATATTCATCAGGTAAAGAGTTTAATAAAATCATAGCCTCACTAGTGTCTCCTAGTGCTTGGTCAGTACCTCTTAACAGTAAAGCTAATCTAGTGAATTCATCAATATTTTCATCTATTGATTTAGAGGTATCCATTTTGAAGTTAAACAACATGCCTTTTAAATATACAAGATTAGGAGCAGTCATCACAGAAAACAAAGAATCAAGTTTATTCCAGAGATCTATAGGGTTAGATATACCATCTACCTTCCTTATAACGTTGTCACCGAGGTGAAGAAAAGTGAGGTTGTATGCTTCCTCCCTGATCTCCACAGTGCGAGCAATCTGGTCTATAGACCATTTTCGATCATCTGGTTCCAGTGCAATGAGCACTTTGTGGTGTGAGAGTAGAACCCTCATCTTCTTTTTCCAACTACTGAAGTCTCCTTTCCCGTCAAATATACCGATTTCAAATCGGGTGGATGACATCTTCGCTTTGCATGAAGGTAACCTAGACCTCTAATTTATGATTCTCTCAGCACACACCCACTGACCAAGAATCGAATAAACCCTAGAGTCTCGGTTTACTTTACAGAACGAAAGTCACAGACACCCAAACAGAGAAACCCTAAAAAATGAGTTCTGACTCAACCTTAGAGCACGATTTATGAAACCGAGCTCCGATACCACTGTTGGACCGAGCGGAAGACTCAACAAGTCAGAATCTCATACACATATTCGGTAGAACAGAAAAACAGAAATCATAAAACAGTCAACATATAAACCCTAGACAGAAATGAAAGAGCTGCAAAAACCAAAACGAGGACACAAGCAATTTACCGTGGTTCACCCAAAATGGGCTACGTCCACGTTGAGCTCAGTAAGGAAGAGCTCACTGCACTATATCGAGTAGGGTTACAAGAATACGAACAAGTAAACTGTACATCAATGGTTCTACTAACAAAACAACCTCATAATCATCAAATACAGATCAGAAGCAAAACCTAGAACCAGAGATTACAATAAGAAGAGTAGTCTATACAGATAAACAGAGCTTACTCAAAGCGACAAACCTTAACCCGAAATCCCCTTCTTTCTCTTCTCTTTTCTTTTGATCTTTCTGTGTCTTTTACCATCCCAAGGCACTGTATCATTTATATGAGATTTGAGCGGCTGGGATTGAGGATGATAAAGGAAACATCGATGGTTCTTGGTTAATCGCAGAGCACGATTAACAGCAATGGCAGAGAGGACAATAGAGAGAGACATCGGGCAGAGCAAGGACGATCAAGGGGCGTCGAGAATCAGAGGCGCCTTTAGGTTGCATTTTTGGCCGTCCATCAGCCGTCCACGTGGACTGCTGAGGTTGCCTAAAATGCCCTCCTAAGACGACAGCGTTTTGATGCTTCACCCACAACATATAAAATTATTATAGATTTTAATTTGAAATTGGTAGATTTAAAGGTTGAAACTCACTTATAAAAAATCCAATAAGATGGCTTAAATAAATTTATTTTATTATTTTAAAAAAATAAATTTGGCCTAATTTCTCAAAACAAGAACAAAACCCCATTTTGCTAGCTATACTATCTGAAGCCCATTAGACAGCCTATTATTCTCCTATGTCAAGCACATTAGAAAGCCCATCTCTCATCTCTGCAAGTAGGGTTGGCAATGAGCCGAACTACTCATGAGCTGTCTCAAGACTCGACTCAAAAATTGATTCAATAAGCTAGCTCATGATACAAATGAGTCAAACTTGAGCTCAAATATTTGGCTTATTTAGTAAATGAGTCGAGCTTGAGCTTTCATTAGCTCGACTTATTTGGCTCACAAGCCAGCTCGATATATTTATATATATATATATATTAATTTTATAAATTTATTAAATAAAAAATATTTATTACTTAATACTCAATAATATAAATATATACTTAATAATTTTATAAATATATTATTTAAATATAAATAAATATATATAATATATATCACATATATTATTTAAATATTTATATATAAATAAAAGTAAAGTGATAGTCAATTTCAAGCCGAGCCGAACCGAGCCAGGTCGTAATCATCATCGAGCTGAGTTCGAGCTAAAAAAATCAGCTCGTATCGATCTTAACCCAAACTATGAGTCAAGCTAAAATCAATAAAGTTGAGTTCGAGCTAGGCCTAGCTTGGCCCAACTCGACTTATTGCCAGCCCTATCTGGTCCAAGTCCATTACTCATTTGATCCAGTTGTTTTGATGCTGCTGGAGACTTGGTCGTTGCCATTCAAACCAGGTTTGTTTCTCCCCCTTTGTCCTCACTCTCATCTCATCTCATCTCATCTCTTTCGAAATCCTAGGGAGCCTATCTCTGTGAGATGCTTCGACGGTTATCAAGATATATATCGTGTTTATGGGGGTGGTTTTTTGAGCGGGCGAGAGAAAGAAAATAGAGAGAGTGAGAGAGTGACCGAAGAGGAGGAAAAAAATGAGTGATGTTCGTATTCATTTGGGTTGGGGTATTTTCTTCTGATTTGGGCAGATTTGGGATCGATCTGAGGGCTGGTTTTGGGTTTTCCTTGGGACCGATTCTTGGCTTACCTTAGTGGGTCTTGGACCGATCGATTTGAGCCTTGAAGCCCCACCTTCAACTCCTCCATCGCCGGCAACAACAGGGAGTTCTTTTGCTTTTGTGCTTTTGGTTTCTTGTTTGGTTGTTTTTAACTTATTGTTTTTCGTATTTTTTTCTAATCTAATCTGTGGTTTGTGGATTTTGTGAGGAATTTTCTTTACAGTCACAACCTCTCTGGCCTTTGTTATTTGCAACATGGATAAGGTAATTCCTTTCATTTCTGTTGGGAATTTCTTCAAACAGTTTGTTGTCTTTAGATACTGTTGGACAATTGGCTTGCGAAATGTTTCTCTTTCCTCGATTGTTTATATCCCAACTGGTATAACTTTCACTTGTTTATGTTGTTTGCATTATGGATTAGGTGTGCTCATCCAAGTCCAGTGACTTAGCCATGGCTTTCAGGAGCAGCCCGTTCATCTCTGCCAACTTTGCTGTGTATTCATGTAAGATTCCCCCTGCATTTTTGACATAATTAAGTCTTTATCCTACAATATGGAGTTGACAACATGAATTCTATCTCACCAATCATTTCTAGGCAGACTAAGTGACAACTAATCAAATTACCCAAGGTGCAGTTTTTGCCTATTTGTGTTTCCTCATCATCTTCTTCTTAGGCAGACTAAGTGACAACAAATCAAAGATGGGTATTTGTTGGACACATCAAATGGCATATTAGATTTTAGAGATTTATTATGCTTAATCAAACAATGTGATAATTCAACTGACCTAAAGTTTTCTGGCCACAATCTGAGCTTTATTTGCTCTTCTGGGCTTACAACTAGATACAGCCGGTCCTTTCAATTGAGAGTTTGATGATCAGAAAGAACTGAATCATTGCCATATCCTTCCATATCATCTACTTTTCTGGAGTACTTCTGTTTCTCTTCAAGTGGAAGTGCAAAGAAGTTTTCAGCAACTTCCCTCAGTTCATCCAAGAATTAATCTTTCAATCCATGATTTATTGCCTGAAATTAATCCCAACTCCAATTGATCAGTAGGCACAAGATCTTGATTGATATTCCATCTCCGATTTCTTTCCTTGAGCTTATTTTCTTAATTGTTCTACAGTCAAATTGGCCTTAATGAACCTGGTGTTGTGTTCCATCATCTACTGAAGAAGAAACAACAAAATGTTCATGGAAGTTGATTAGAAGCATGTTAGATAATCAATTCTAATACCATTTTTTGTGTATCGCTGTGATATTGACTTGTTAGTATCCATTTTGCCACTTGGATCCGAGATAAAACAAGCATAGAATTAGATCCTATAGCACAAACACAAGATCAAAATTAGCTGACAGGTTTAACGTGATTTGACAAATTGACAACATTAATTGGCGAAAGAGAAACAAAATGCATTATAAAAGAGATAAAATACAATTTCACTCAACTCCTAAAACCACAAGCAACCAAGCTAACAATCTCCCTAAGAGATTCTTCACTCTAATTAATGTCCCCTTGCAATCTGATAATCAGTCAGCTGTATTCACAGAGAGAATAAGATAGGTTAGAAGTTTCGGATTGAGTATTCAAGTGTATATCTATCTACCATACTTTGGGATTAAGTGAACTGAATTTGAATTCAAGGCAGTCAACCCTGTAGATTGAAAAAATGGGTTCTGTTGATGAATCTGAACCGAAAGCAACCGCATGAGCTGAGAGCAGATCGAAGCCTTCTGAGTTCTTCTTCTCTAGTCACTGATGGAGACGAGAGCAGGCCGAGATCAACGACTGGAACTTCCAGGGCAGGAAAGGCAGCTCCGCTGCCAATATTGGCTCCATCTTCACCTTTGTAGATATATCTCTCTGGCAGCTCATGGTTACTGAGAAGCAGCTCATGGCTTAAACAGTGATTCTGCCATGTCCGCCTGAGAAGAGCTTCTGCTGTTGAAACCTGAAAGTTTTTAGCTGTTAGATACTATAATTGATTTTTCATTTTTGGGATCTGTTTGAAACTTGGTTTGGACTGGTATGCGTCTCTCCCTCAAGTCAAAACAGCCTGCTATATAGTATGTATATACATATACATATATATATATATTACTGCCAGATCCTTGATACGATTAATTGTATTAAATAATGATATCGTTATACAATTTTTTTTAAAATGGTTTAATATTAACAGTTTAGAAAATTATTGGGTCATTTTAGTTAGCATTCTCCTCCCCCTTAATTAGGCTTATTAATTTCTTCTCATAAATTAGGCTTCTTTGGTATCGAATCAATTGCTACTTTAAAAAATAAAAAATAAAAAGAAAAAGAATTCTATCAATATAGATGTTCAAGCAAGCCTAATTCTAATATATATCTGACAGTGAAATTGGGAACATATAAAAGAGAGATTAGGAATATTAATTAGACATGTTTGAAGCTCCCTATTAGCATATTAGTATAAAAAACCTTGGCAAGCAAGCACGGTATATTAGTAAGTCGTTGGTTTAGATGTATCACTTAATTTCATGAATTTAAAAATTGATCAATTTTAAATTAGTGTATATTCTTAAGTTGAGGCTTGTAGTTTCATAAGCAGCAGTATTAAAATTGATACAAGGACTTTTCTTTTGAGTACAAGCTTAGAAATTAGCCTATCCTAATTTCAAATTGTGTGGAGGTAAAGATTTTTTGTATTGCCAGGATGTTAGAACTTTATAAGAGTGTATCAGTTGCATTTAATTCCATCCATCCATCAATTTTATGTGTCAAAGATTTTAAGTATTTTGTTTGTACATATGATGCAATTTCTTCTTCATATCAACTCAAAGGAAATATCTCCACTCCCAACAAGACTGGCCCTTTCTCCATCCTCCTTCATTCTTTTCTTAATGCATCTTCTCAGCCATTTAATTCAAAAGCCCCATTTCTTAATTGACAAGATGGTCCATGAATAACAACAAATTAATAGAGGAAGAAAGAGAAAAGAAATTTAGGTATAACGACTAGTATTTAGATATAATCAAATGATTAATTCAAACACAAACACCCACTTAAATGCACCTCCTTAATTTGGATAAAATTAAACAGGTGTAGAACTATATCTGAATAGCAATAGCAGTCATTTGGTCACAATAATGAAAAATACTAAAATATTTCGTGTTAGTTTTGATAAATAGATGGTGTTATTTTGGGTGTATGAATTTGGATACTCATACTTTGATTTGTATCTTATCTCTCCCAAATGATAGATTATTATCATAAGTCTATTAGACATTATTGTATTAGCTATTACATATTAATCAATAACTAAATTACTTTGTATTGGGACCCATGATGAGTTTATTTGCTTGTCTGTACTCCAACGTATGAATTAAGTTGTAAAGACTGCTATATTTCCAAGTCTTCCACTGTTTTCAAGTCTTCTCTTACAAGACCAAGTCAATTTGTCTCCACTTGTCTAGTTTGTATTAGGATCCATGATGAGTTTTTCTGCTTGCACGTACTCCAACGTATGAACTAAGTTGTAAAGACTGCTATATTTCCAAGTCTTCACCACCATTTCCAAGTCTTCTCTTACAAGTCCAAGTCAAAGTCAATTTGTCTCCACTTGTCTCTCTATAATTAGATCAAGGGAAAAGACCACTTCATAATGCTTTAAAGTAGAGATATAAAATAGAGCTAGCTTGATTCTTAAAATAAGAAAAAAGAGAGAACAAAAGCAAGTAAGGAGATATATATCTCGGTGAAAAATATGATAAGTACTACACCTCATTCTTTTTGGGTGTGGATGAAAGACTGCTATATATCTGGGTTTGTATTAGGATCCATGATGAGTTTATCTGCTTGCTTGTACTCCAACGTATGAATTAAGTTGTAAAGATTGCTATATTTCCAAGTCTTCCACTGTTTCCAAGTCTTCACCACCATTTTTAAGTCTTCTCTTACAAGACCAAGTCAATTTGTCTCCACTTGTCTAGTTTGTATTGGGATCCATGATGAGTTTATCTGCTTTCACGTACTCCAACATATGAATTAAGTTGTAAAGACTGCTATATTTCCAAGTCTTCCACTGTTTCCAAGTCTTCACCACCATTTCCAAGTCTTCTCTTACAAGACCAAGTCAATTTGTCTCCACTTATCTAGTTTGTATTAGGATCCATGATGAGTTTTTCTGCTTGCACGTATTCCAACGTATGAACTAAGTTGTAAAGACTGCTATATTTCTAAGTCTTCACCACCATTTCCAAGTCTTCTCTTACAAGTCCAAGTCAAAGTCAATTTGTCTCCACTTGTCTCTCTATAATTAGATCAAGGGAAAAGACCACTTCATAATGCTTTAAAGTAGAGATATAAAATAGAGCTAGCTTGATTCTTAAAACAAGAAAAAAGAGAGAATAAAAGCAAGTAAGGAGATATATATCTCGGTGAAAAATATGATAAGTACTACACCTCATTCTTTTTGGGTGTGGATGATGACGATGGTAATGTTAGTGTTGGTGAATGAAATGTGTTGTCGTGGGTGTTGGGAGCAAGAGAGGATGGCTCTGCTGCATCTCAAAGCTTCCATCAACTACCCCAATGGCAACTCTTTGCCTTCTTGGGTGGATAATAAATCATCCAATTGCTGTCAATGGGAAAGGGTTGAATGCAGCAACACTTCAAGCCGAGTCATTCAACTCTCTCTTAATCGAACAAGAGATTGGGAATCTAGAAAAGATTGGTATTTCAATGCTTCTTTGTTTCTTCCCTTTAAAGAGATCAAGACTCTTGAATTAAGCGACAATGCATTAGTTGGTTGGGCTGAGAATGAAGGTTTGCGGATTCACAAGTCTCTTATATACGTATCTTATGATTTTTTCTTTTTAATTTTTCTATCTTGAATTTAAGAAGAAAACATTTATTAATTTTACCTCTTGTGTAGGTTTTGAAAGACTTTCTGAATTGATAAATCTTGAAATTCTTGATTTGAGTTCTAACAATTCCAATAATAGTATTATTCTATAATTTGTTGGGGATTTGAGAATATTTGAGGTTTTTTTTTTTTTTTTTTTTATGGTTGTTATAAGAGATGGTGTGTAAAGATCTAGTTTGATATGTATAAATTAATCTAAAGTATTAGAAAAGTTTAGTTTTACTTGCCACCATTAATTGAGCCATTAAGTTTCAGTTAACCGAAGAACTTAAAGATGTCAAAAAAGTTGAGGTGGATTATTAAATGGATGTTTTATATAGAACTTTGGTTGAATCCAATCTTATTATATGTAAATTTGATTAAGTTGACAAATTAGTTTATAAAGGATTGAATTAACTAAAAAACGGAGCTGGTGATGCATGCTTACTGTACACGCAAGCACTGCCCAAGAGAATTTACATAAAATATGATATCGACAATTCAAAATTGTGTAACGCAGGGCAGCAACTTCTTTGATGTTGCTTTAATTTGTTCAGCTGACTGCTTATATTTTGTCTTTGATTTTCTGCTTGTATGAGGCTGTTGTTGTTGGAAACTAATAACTTCGGTACTCTTTTGCTTTTTTGAGAGTTATAATTAACATTTGTATTCAATAATCTCTTTTATTATTCAGTTCTTATTTTTTGAAGTTTACACAAGACTATTTGCTAATTCTATCTCTTTTACAGGTTTTGAAAAACTTTCTACGTTGACCAATCTTGAAGTTCTTAATTTGAGTTCAAACAAGATCAATAATTCCAGAATTCTAGAATTTATTGGTGGAATTCCATCTTTAAAGTCTCTATATCTTGGATATAATAGATTGGGAAGCTTGGTTCATTTGACGAGTAAGTTTATTTCTATGATCAAATCCTACTTAAAGCAAATTTTTTGCAATATTAGATATCCTTTCAACAAAAAATAGAGTCATGAGCTCTAATTTAGTTATTACACAAAATACTAATTGCAGCCACAGAATTTAGGGAACCTATTGACTTTAACAATAATATAGAAACATCATTTTTACTAGAAACATCAAACATGCCATTACTCTCTACAAGTACTCCACCAATTCCCGATGGATTCGTACTAAGATAACAATCCTTGACCTATTGATTGTTAGGAAAAAATTTAAAATCCCTATAATACTTGTTGAAATTTAACGAGATATAAACAAAAGTAAACAAAGATTAGACTTATAAAAAAAATTAAAAAATATATAATATATGATTTTGTTGTTGACAACTACGTACAAGTTAAATGGATGTTTTAGAACTTTGGTTGAGTTCAGTCTTATTACATATAAATTTGATTAAGTTGACAAATTAGTTTATAACGGACTGAATTAACTGAAAAACAGAGCTGGTGATGCACGCAAGCACTGCCCAAGAGGATTTACATAAAATAAGATGTCAAAAATTCAAAATTGTGTAACGCAGGGCAGCGGCTTCTTTGATGTTGCTTTAATTTGTTCAGCTGAGTGCTTTCGTGTGTATATATTTTGCCTTTGATTTTCCACTTATATGAGGCTGCTATTACTGGAAATTAATAATTTCGATGCTCTTTTGCTCTTTTGAGGAGAGTTGTAGTTAACATTTGTATTCAATAATCTTTTGTATTTTTCATTATTCGTTTCCATTTCTTACTCCTTGAAGTTTGGACAAAAATATTTACTAATTCTATCTCTTTTACAAGTTTCAAAAAACTTTCTATATTGACCAATCTTGAAGTTCTTGATTTGAGTTATAACAGGATCAATAACTCCAAAATTCTAGAATTTATTGGTCGAATTTCATCTTTAAAGTCTCTAAATCTTAGATATAATAGATTGAGCAGATCGGTTGATTTGACAAGTAAGTTAAATTCTATGATCATATCCTAGTTAAATTAATTTTTTGCAATATTAAATATTCCTTCAATGAAAAAGAGAGTTATAAGCTTTAATGCTTCTTTGTATGTTGGTATTTTAATGCTTCTTTGTTTTTTCTCTTACACGAGACTTTTCGATGTTAATTATAACTCACAAGTGGGTTGAGTTAAGAATAAAAGTTTTATGATTAATATGTTTATTATCTTTCTTTTATGCTTAATTATTGAGATTTTGAAGTTTCATCCATAGCATTGAGTTTTGACTTTTGAGATAAAATATAATTTAATTTTGAAATCAATATAAGTGTTTGTAATACATATATAGTAAGATAAATATTTTGAGTAATAAATATAAAATGTTGAGTAAAATGTATATAAAACAGTTCTTTTTTCACTATATAACCATTCCGTAAGGCATATAGATCTTTTTCTAGATATCACTATGCATATATATGTGTGTGTACTGTGCAGAGAGAGATATTTTGTTATATTTAATTAATATATCATGAAAATATATTTATTTTTTTGTGAAATGAGGCTTTACAAATTTTAATTTTTGTGCATAATAATTTTAAATTTATAAATTATGCCTCCATTGTACAAAATTTCTGAGTGTACCATTTTCAATGCCATCATTTAAAAATATAAAAGAATCCACGTACGCACGTGCACCTAGAGAACACATATATGTTTATTTGAAATTAGTATTGCTTAAAGCTATATTTTCATCTTTCGTCTTAGTTGAAGATTTTAAGGTTATTTTTATATTTTAATTTCAAAATTGATAATTAATTAAACAGGTCAGAACCAAGAATCAAAATTGACGAATCTAGAAGTTCTTGATTTATCTTATAATTTCGTAACCAACATCATATGGTCTTCTTTAAAAGGATTTTCTTCGTTGAAAATATTGGATTTATCTTGGAACTACATGAATGAGAATATTTCTACTCCAGGTACGTAACACTTTCTATTAGAATTTAGCAATAAAATCATAATCATTGTATATCATGTGGCTAAAATAATGAAAATGCAATTACATTCTCCAATGTGCTATGCTCCAAACCTAATGTATACTATTCCCAATTTCATTATTTAATGAGCTTATAATAAAAATAATTTCGAATTCATCTCTTGAGTTAAACTATCCCTTAACAATTGCTTGGCACAATTACAAGGATCAATACAAATGAGCATGCATTTGATATATTAATAAAAATAATCAAAAATTTTAATTACTAAAAATTTTGAATAGTGTTTTCCTCATTTTTAGATCTTTAGCTAAAACATAAATCTTTCTTATCACATTCTCATCACACATTTGTTCAATGTTTTCCTCATTGTACAGACTTAAAAAACATGAGCCACTTGGAAGAATTGTACTTGGATGGTTCTGCCCTACCTAATGATTTTCTTTCAAATATTGGTGCCCTGAAATCACTTCAAGTTTTGTCATTGACTTGGTCAGGACTTATTGGGACCTTGCCCTCTCATCAAGGTAAAGAAAACAAAAGATAATTTTTTTTTTTATTTAACAAATTAGTAATTTGACATAAATAGAGAGAGATGTTTACATGTTCTTGATAACTGTCTAACTTACTTTCTTTTTCCCAAGGTTTGTGTGAATTGAAGACCCTTCAAGAGATTGAGTTGAGCTCTAATGGACTAGGGGGTCAGTTGCCTTGGTGCTTGGGAAACTTGTCATCTCTTAGGTTTCTAGATATCTCTGGCAACCAATTTAGGGGGAACATTGCATTGTCTGCTCTTGCCAATATCATATCCTTAGAATATCTTAGGCTTTCAAATAACAATTTTCTAGTCCCAATTTCATTCAAGTCATATTACAACCTCTCCAAACTTATAGTCCTGGAAAGTGTCAACAACATACTTTTGGAAGAAGAGGACATTCTTGGCTCAACCCCAAGTTTCCAATTGCTTCAAATCCATCTTTCTAATTCTGAATATTGGAGTAACACTCCCATTTCTCTACCCAAATTTTTCTACTATCAAAATCAACTCGAAATGGTTGAGCTCTCTGGATTTGATTTTGGAGGAATATTCCCAAAGTGGTTGTTGGAGAATAATACTAGACTACTAACACTTACCTTGACAAAGAATTCAATTTCTAAACCTTTTCAATTGCCCTCGTCTCCAATGACAGAACTTGTAACATTAGATATCTCCAACAATAATTTCTATGGTGTCATCCCATACAAGATTAGTAGTTTTTTCCCCAAGTTAAAATTGCTAAACATGTCCAGAAATAACTTTGAAGGCGTGATTCCATCTTCATTAGGTGACATGACCTCTCTATATATTCTAGACTTGTCAAATAACCAATTATCCAGTAAAATTCCTGTACACTTGGCAATGGGTTGTAGCTTCTTGGAAGTGCTGAAACTATCAAGCAACAACTTGAGAGGCCCTATACTACCCCCTCAAAATAACTTACCAAACTTATGGCTATTGTATTTGGATGATAATAAGTTCACAAAAATCCCACACTACTTATCCAACAGTAGTGGCTTGAAAATGTTGAATCTTAGTCATAATCATCTTGAAGGTGTGTTTCCTGTTGAGTTTTGTCAATTTGATGGACTACAACTATTGGATCTTTCTGACAACAATTTCATTGGGACAATACCATCTTGCTTCAATGTGGAAGACCTAAAGCAAATTCAACTATCCAATAATAGGCTAAATGGACCATTTCCGGAGGTGTTCCATCAATTAATGAACAACATAAAAATGATAGAACTTTCAAATAACCATTTTAATGGCAGCATTCCAAATTGGATCGATAGTCTTTCCTGGTTAAGCATTCTTATCTTGAAAAATAACCACTTTGAAAGTAATCTCCCATATCAGATTTGCCACTTGTCTAGATTAATCTTGATTGATCTTTCTTCCAATAAGTTTTCAGGCAACATTCCTAGTTGCTTGAATAATATCCCATTTGATATAGAAAAGGAATTAGAACCATTGATATCTTTAACCAGTCAAATTATGGAAGCACCCTTGATGCCTAACCTAAAGATTTATAGTCATCGTGGTTACTCAATGCTTGCTATCAGCATAGATGACATCTTGTACGCAAATCAAGCTTTTTTCTTATCACAAGTGGAGTTCACAACCAAAGGAATGGACTTGCCCTTCACAAGAGAGCCTCTGTCCTTTTTACCAGCAATTGATCTCTCCAAAAACAAATTAGTTGGCCACATACCACCTGAAATTGGCAGCCTTCGCAAAATCAAAGCACTGAACCTGTCCCACAACAACTTGATTGGAGGAATCCCAACAACATTTTCCAGGTTACAGAATATAAAGAGCTTGGATCTTTCTCACAACAACTTGGATGGGAATATCCCTTCTCAGCTTACTTGTCTATACTCACTGGTGACGTTCAATGTGTCTTACAACAATTTCAGTGGAAGGATACCTCAAGCAACAAACCAATTTGGAACTTTCGACTCAAGTAGCTATATTGAGAATCCATTTCTTTGTGGAGAACTATTACCAAATAATTGCATAGATTCGCCTCCATCAGTTCCATCAGCTCCATCAGCCAATAATAATGCAAGTGTGATATCTAACTTTATCGATGAGGACACTTATTATATGAGCTTTGCAGGGTCTTACGTAGTTATTTTACTAGCTACTGTGGGAATTTTGTATATAAATCCACATTGGAGACAGGCATGGTTCCATGTTGTTGAGGTTTTCATCACCTCTATCTACTATTTTGTTGTGGATAATATGTGGAGAATCAAAGTTGGTTTCCTTCGTAGATATTAATAATCACCCCAGTGAAGTAATAGTGTTGTTGTATGTATATCCTACTAAACTTCTTTCTTAAGTAGTTTGTTGTTATAATAATTTTATTAATGCACTTGTTGTTAGTATGAAATAGGCCCTCATAAATTATCAAAATTAAAGAAGTTTTGGTTTGTTGTTGCCATACTATAACACGTTTAGGATGTAAGTGTGATTGTTGATGACAAAGAACAATATTGGAGACAAATTTGGAGCTTCAAAATCAAAGAAGTCCCAGATTTTCTTGTAGTGCTTGCTCTTGTCTTGCTCGATTTCCATTGATATTCGAATTTAATCTACACATACTTTTAAAAAAAAAATTACTTCTTTTTATAATAAATATTATTTTGTCAAAATTATTATGAAGAAAATATGATAAAAATTATGAAGTAATTAGAGTTTTTATTAGAATATCAAATGCTTGATGGGTTATTCATTTTGCACCCAGTTTTTGTACAGCCTTCAATTTCATAAGCCAAAATATTAAAGTTAAAAATAAAAATTGATAAAAAATTATATAATCCTTGGTTGAGGGCAACGGTCAAATTACTTCAAATACCAATACTATATTCTGGTCAAGAGTACTGTTATGCGCAAAGTGGATGAAGTCAACATAAGGGTAGTAGGGTATATAAAATTTTAATCCATCTTAAGATATTTTTACAGCTTGAATTTGTCACTAATCATAAGGCAATTAAGAATTATAAAATTATCATAACTATCTTAATTTATCGATATTTTCTCCAATCAACCAAATCTTAATTTAGTTGTGGATTTAACCACTTTCCAACCACCTATATATAGTAAAAACTCTTCACAACGTACACATCCTATGATTCTAAGCTCCTCTACTCTTAAATGCCACGAAGCCAACAGTGCATCAAAATATCCTTTACCTACTTGTTCTCTTAATTATCTTGAAACCAAACCAACAACGTATCAGAAGTATGTCCTTATGAGGAATGGCAGCATGCCATGCGTGATGAAATTCATGCCTTGCATATGAATCAAACATGGTCCCTTGTCTTGTCCCTCTGTCAAATGCAATCTTTTTGGAAATAAATGGGTATATCGTATTAAATTTTAAGATTCGTCTTGCTACTAAAGGTTACCGTCAAAAGGCTAAGATTGACTTTTATGAAACTTTCAGTCCTCTTATTAAAAGTACAACAATTCGCTCTATACTTGTGTTGCCTGCGTTCATTATCAGTGGAGCCTTAATTAAATTAAAACATTCTTTATGTGGCCTCAAGCAAGCACCAAAAAGAATTCATAATTAAATTTTGGCCGCATCAAGATCTACCAGGCCTTTCTGGAAGCATTCATAATTAAAATTAGCATAATTCTTGATTGATTTGTATAATTTTGGCCTTTTCTCATCCATCAAACTTTTAACGGGTCCAATCTCATTTTCTGGCTCTGGTTCATTGAAAATAGCAACTGTTATCTTCCCCTTTTCAGGGTTTGTCACCACCCTGTGCATTGGGCTCTTGAATATTCCATTACTCATTATCTGCATACATTCAACAAACAATTTTAATAGTAAAATTCATTCTTAACCACCAAATGCAACATCTTGTTTTGTTCGAATTGAAAGAGATCTTAATGATCCCTAAACATGGGTTATTGAAATGCATTTCCCCTGTCTTGTCAGTGGCATATTATACCACCATAGTTTTTACCCAAAAATATTATTGTTGGTAACTATTAGATTCATAGGATCAAATAATATACTCAAGGCACGCCCTCTAGATTATCCATATAGAATTTGGTCATGGCAAACTCCCCTTTTCATAATTCACGGTACCCTTTTAGTAGACTAGGTTAGCTCTGATATTACATATAATGCCTTGTTTGATATCTAAGTGTGTGTTGAAGGCAAATTATGGTTTCATGGAAAAACAATATGTCTTAAGATTTTTAGAATAGATTACTAATGTGGGATTGAGTAGTAGCAAATTCTTTCATTTAAATTCCACCAACATCCATGTTAGGCTATAAATCTATATCTCAATGCAACCCAAATCAGTTTTAAACACAATTTCGTGGCTCACACTTGGTGGCAATCCGGGGGAACTCTAATGCCACTTATAAGTTATACCATGATGAATGCCCAAAAGAACTACGTTATAGTTAACTATATCGGGTTCATAGATCAAATCATATAAGTAACACCTCTCCTCTAGACTACCCACAAGGGATTGGCTCATAACAATTTCACATTCTGATTGATAATTCTGCAGAACAGAGAAAGGCACTGAAAACACAAAAATCTTCGCCAAATAGAGGGCAAGAGAGTACCTGCATTTGATCACCAAGGTTGACAAATAGGGCATAAGGAATTATGGGGACAGTGAGCCAGTTATCATCTTTCAGAACTTGTAGGCCTCGAACTTCCCTGTCTTGCAACAGAATGGTCATCCCTGATCTGTCCGAATGAGCTTTAAGCCCAAATACTTGGTCCGGTGTTGGACATGATGGGTAGAGGATAAACCTTCCTTGCATGATTGCTCTTTCCCCAAACTGCTTTAAGAAGCTATCCACCTCCAATTTCAGTGACCTTGCCATGGCTTTGAATATAATACCCATTGCAGACTTGATATTTGCTGCGAATTCCACAATTTTCTCTCTACAAAACAGTAAAACCCGCTAAATTTGTACTTTCATGGAGAAACTACGAAAGACTCCCACAACACAGTTGTTCCAGGCACAAAAATTTGAAATTATCCATCACTTCACCACTTTAGATGACTGATTATACATGCATCTGATCTGGGACTTGGATCGCACACATCAAACGAAAGAGAAACTAACACTACTCCGTATAATCGGCCCGCGCTTCTAAGACTGTTATGTGGCTGTCAAAAACACATTGTTGACCTTCATAAGAAAGAGAAATCAAATACGATTGAAGATAGAAGTACCTAAAATCTTCGGGTTTTTCGGCCAGAGCTTTGGTTTCCTCTGATCTTCCAGATAGATCCTGAGGGATAACCGGTCACACCAGTCGAGAACCTGCTTCTCTGAGATGACTTTGTCTTGTCCACAGCCTTCAGACTCGCCAGCAGCCGAGAGTACTTGCTCTTCTCTTCCCCTGGCAGCTTGAAGAATTCTTGGATGGCTTCCCTCACCTCGTCCAGAAATTGTGAAGGCATGCCGTGGCCCGCCGCCTGTAATTCAAAGCAATTGTAAACCCTAGCTAATGAGAAAAAAAGGAAAAGAAGTACCGAAGACCAGATGAAGAAAGCAATTAATCAATTATCCGAACCTGGACGTTGCCCCAAGATCTCAGAGCCGATCTCAGCTTTTCCAACTCACCTTCTTCTTCTCCTCCAGATGAGAAGAGACTGAGATCAATCACAGGAATTGGGGCCAAAGGCGGGGAAGTGTCCAATTGGCCAAACTTGTTGTCTCTAACAATGTATTCCTTGGGCGGTTCAACCCCGGCTGCGGACATCTCTTGAACACTCTTCGGAGGGGAGGGCTCCGTCTCCTGATTGTCGCCGGGAACTCCATTGCCGTCCATGCTGCTTCTCGTCACTTGAAAGAAGATGACGCACAATTTTGGCCTTAAGTAGCATTGAATTTCTCAGAAGAAATCGATCTGGAGCGTTGAATTGGGCAATGATTCTTGATACGTGTGAACATTTTCCTTTTCCTTGTAGAACCTATTGCTTGTCGTTGGGCTTAATGGCACGGATTTAGGGCGCGGTGTCGATGAGCTGCCATTACAGTAGTCGACATGCTATCGTCTTGGTCGGGAGCTGCCGTAGGTAATGCCAACATATACCAAAATTAAATATGTTTTATATCGTCTTGGTCGGGATCTAGACCGTTCGTTCGATCGGATGGTGGGAAAGTGAGGAGATGAAATGAATAATGGAATTTGAAAGAATTGAGAACGGAAAGGAATTTACAGAAAGGGATTGAGTATAGTTGCTTCGGCTGTGAAGAGGTTGTGGTGAAGGCGGCCATATCTGGCCATTTGGAGTAAGCTTTCTCTCTTGTCAGAGAATATAAAAGATGAACGTGTGGCAAGACACGTTCACAAAAATGATCCACCAATTTTACTATGATTCGCAAATGAATCTTATTATTCCACAGTTCCATCAAGTTTTTGAGGGTTAAGAAATAAATTTAAATACGAAATACTTAATTCATAATTGGAAAGAGAACTCGGTTGGTGAGTGTGTGAATAATTCGAGTCATTTGTTCTCATTTGTTACCTTTACAAGCTTCTAAATAACATAGTTGCCACACATGCCAATCATCGATTTAGATGAATAGTTCATTATATTCGACAAACCCAACTCGTTTTCTTCCTAGTTCTGGCAATCAAATTTGTCTTGCAATCCAGCAATCAAATGGATTGCCAGAAATAGGAAGAAATCAAGTTGGTGTTGTTGGAGATAGTGAACCATTTACCTAAATCGAAGATGGACATGTACGGTAACTATGTTATTTAGAACCTTTTAAAGGTAGCAAATGATGAAGAAATTACTCAAATTATTTACAAGCTGACCAAATTCCCAATTGAATGAACTAGGTATTATTTACATTTAAATTCTTTTTGTAACCTAGAAAAACCTAATGGATTAGTGGAAGAAAATTCATTTGTGAACGATAGTAAAATTTGTGGATCGACATACGTGAGGTATGTTGGAAAACAAATTTGATCTTTGAAAACAAAAAGAAATCAAGTGGTGCTATTTGAGATAATGAATTATTCACCTGAATGGATGATTGATATTTGTGGGAATTATATGATCAGGAAGAAAATGGCAAGAAACCCATAGTCCCATCACCACAGCCATGGTTGCTAAAGGAAAAGAAAAAACAAGAAGAAATTAAGTTGGTGTTGTTAGAGATAATAAACTATTTACAGGATCCGATGATTGATGTGTGGAAATTATGGTCGGACAAGAAAATGAAGGAAACCCACCATCTCAATGCTACCGCCATGCCTGCCAAAGAAGAAGAAAGAGAGATCAAGAAGAAATCAAGTTGGTGCTACTAGAGATAATGAATTATTTACTTGATCAAATTATTGATATATGTGAAAATTATGATCGGGGAGAAAAAGGAAAGAAATTCACCGTCACATCGCCACTACCATGGTTGCCTAAGAAGAAGAGAAAACAAGAAAGAATTGAGTTGGTGCTATTAGAGATCATGAACTATTTACCAAATCTGATGATTAATATTTGTGGAAATTATGATCGAGGAGGAAAAAGAAAGAAATCCATCGTCTTGTCGCCACTGCCATGGCTGCCAAAAAAGGAGAGAGAACAAGATGAAATCAAGTTGCTACTATTAGAGATAATGAACTATTTATCTAATTTGATGATCAATATATATGAGAATTACAATCTGAGAGAAAAAAAATCAACCATCCGGTCACCACCACAATGGTTGTCAAAGAAGAAGAGAAAACAAGACAAAATCGAGTTAGATCTATTAGACATAATGAATTATTTACCTGATCTGATGATCGATGTGTGTGGTAACTATGATCCGGAAGAAAGAGGAAGGAAACCCATAGTTTTGTCATCACCATCAAAGAAAGAGAGAAAACAAGAAAAAGTCGAGTTGGCGCTATTAGAGATCATGAACTAGTTATGAGATCTAATGATCGATATACATAAAGATCATGATTTGGGACAAAAAGGGGCTTTGAGATCATGATTTGGGAGGAAGAGGAAGGAAACCCACCGTCTCAACACCACCACCTTGGTTGCCAAAGAAGGAGAGATGTTTCGTGAGGAAAGAAAGGCAATGAGAAAGAGATCATATATTAAATTGAAGAGTACCATTTGTCTTTTTAGCCAACCTCAAGGGTACCCGAGTGTTACTTATTGACATGGTTCAAACCTTGGATCAAGTAAAAGTTTTTTTTTTTTCTGCTCCAACCCTAGTTGAACTACCCATTAGGGTTAATATAAAAATACTTCTATTATAAATCAATTTTTTGAAAAAAATTAATATTTACTTTGATCATCTCAAAAAAGCTTTTAAATACATAAATTAAAATTAAGTACAAAAATTTTAAATAATTGGTTTAATCAAGTACATAAATTTTGGTTTGTTACATTCCAAGCTCATTAAGTACATAAATTTTGGTTTAATTAGATTTAAATCATCTTATGAAAAAATTTATAAATTAAAATTATAAAAATAGTCTCTTCACAACATGACATAAAAGTAAATGCTACAAAACAATCTTCTGATAACTCTCATAAAACAAAGGGTATTGTACATTAAAACATGCCGTACGTTCACATGGTAAGTAGATTCATTTTGATGAAAAGAACTAAAGGCATCCTCCATCAACCATCTAAACCGGATAGATTGAGGTGTAAATTGCCAATTACAATGGTTTAAAACCCGAAGAGTAAATGGAGCCAGGTGTTTGATATAATCATCGAGCTTAACCACTTGTGCTTCTCAAGCAACTAACCATTAGGAGGATTGATCTATTATATCACTATGAGTTATGGTCCTTTTTGAAGCTTGCATATTTACTTTTTCTTTTTATTTTGCAACTTGCTTAATTATATTATCAATCTCATCTTAATTATATTAATTGCATAAAATGGAAAAATAGGGGTTCATATCTTATTATTATATGTGTTAAGCTCAAAGGTAAAATGATATGATTTTGATGATAATAAAAATTATTTTATTAAAATAAAAATAAAGAATTTCAATCATCTTAATGTGAAGAAGAAATGAAAATCATGGCTGAATAACTTAAGTCAACTGATATTTAACTTTAAATCAACTAAAGTAAAGCAGTAAGTAGGTATTTGATATTGCATTAAGTCGATTGAAGTTAACCAAAATTTTGGTCTATGATCTTAAGTTGACCAAGATTCAACATAAGTTGTGCAGCGCAATTACTGTTGACTACATCAATTGTCGTTTCCGATCATCGCCACTATTCCCACACATTTTTCAATTATCGCGATCAATTGTCGGTCTTTTCTTATCGACGACACTTCTTGCATCATCTTCTCCGATAATAGTCTTCCCAATCGGTGGTCTCTTTGATCATCCGTCTTTTTTTTTAGTCGCAACAATTGATCGTTTGTTTGACTAATTCATCTTCCTCGACCAACGGCTCCTTCGCCTTTTTGTCTTCCACCACTATTGACGATGGCCTCTACAGCTTTTGCCACCATCGACGCCTTTTTACCATCAATGCTGTCTGCCATAGCCACTGACTAGTTCATTTTTGTCGTTTTTTTTTTATTATTTATGTGTATATATAAGTCTCACATATATTATTATTTTATAACAGATGACATGCCAAGTCAACTTGAATACACTCTTTCTAAATCGAATTTACATTATACCTAATTGAGTCAATTTGAACATAATTGCCAAGATTAAAAAAAAATTGAATCAAATTACAAATTCGTAAAAAAAATTAGATTATTTTCATAATTTACCCTATTTCTAACGAATTTTTTCAATATTTTATTGTCATCATCTCGTAAAAGACTCAATTTTTATCACTTGTCTCTGCTCGTTGCTTCTTCATCTCTTCTCTCGCACGGAAACTGCCGAAACCAAACACAAACACGGCCGCAATTGATCACTGACAGTTTTCTCGTTTCTCTTCTTCAACCCAACAATTGCGCAAACTAGTGCGAGAATAGAATGGCCAAATTCACATTCCGAGCTGATCTCAACTTCTACTGTCTTTCACAGGACCCGCCTTCTAAAAGCTCAAATTTCAACACTTTGCTCAAACGCCGTTGCTTACCCGTGTTCCCTTCGAGTTCACGTCTGAAATTCGTGGTTTCTAGCAGCATCAAACAGAAGGAGAATGTTGCAGAAAGGGATCGAGACGCCAGGCCAGTTGTTCCCCGGCTGCGGGTCGGTGAATTAGAGAAATCCGAGGGTCGACTGAGAATTGGAACTACGTCTGGTGAAGTGGGTTCTAATTGGACTTGGCCCCCATGGAAGAATCTTCCTGAAAGATAACACCCATTGGCACTGTTGGAATGTGATACCCAATAAGTTCAAGGCGATAATGGTAAGATCGAGCAAGTATAAAATTATTATAGGTTTAAGCCTAGGATTGATAGATTTAAAGGTTCAAACCCACTTATAGAAAGCCCGATAAGAAGATGGCTCAAGTAAGTTTATTTGATTTTTTTAGAAAAACGAGCTTGACTCAATTGCTCAAAACAAAAACCAAACTCAACCCATTTTAGTTGCTGCCCTATCTGAAGCCCATTAGACAACCCATTATTCTCCTTACATATGTCTAACCCATTAGAAAGCCCATCTCTCATCTCTGCAAGTCCATTACTCATTTGATTCAGTTGTTTTGATGCTGCTGGAGACTTGGTCATTGCATTACTCATTTGAAACTTGGTTTGGACTGGTATGCATCTCTCCCTCAAGTCAAAACAGTCTGCCATACAGTATATATATTACTTCCAGATCCTTGATACGATTAATTGTATTAAATAATGATATCTTTATACAATTTTTATGAAAATGGTTTCATATTAACAGTTTGGAAAATTATTGGGTCATTTTAGTTAGCATTCTCCTCCCCCTTAATTAGGCTTATTAATTTCTTCCCATAAATTAGGCTTATTTGGTATGGAAGCAATTGCTACTTTAAAAAATACAAAAAAAAAAAAAAAAGAATTCTATCAATATAGATGTTCGAGTTAGCCTAATTCTAATATATATCTAACAGTGAAATTGGGAACATATAAAAGAGAAATTAGGAATATTAATTAGTCATATTTGACACTCCCTGTTAGCACATTAGTATAAAAATCTTTGGCCGGCAAGCATGGTATCACTATTAGTATATTAGTAATTTGTTAAGGATGGTTTAGATGTATCACTTAATTTCATGAATTTAAAAATCAATCAATTTTAAATTAGTGTATATTCTTAAGTTTTAAATTAGTTTCATGAGCAATAGTATTAAAATTGATCTAAGGACTTTTCTTCTAAGCACAAGCGAGAAATTGGCCCATCCTAAGTTAAAATTATGTGGAGATAAAGATTTTTTGTATTGTCAGCATGTTAAAACTTAATAAGTGTTTATCAGTTGCATTTAATTCCATCCATCCATCCATTTTATGTGTCAAAGATTTTAAATATATTATTCGTATATATGATGCAATTTTTTCTTTATATCAACTCAAAGGAAATATCTCCACTCCCAACAAGAGTAGCCCCTTCTCCATCCTACTTCATTCTTCTTTTCTTGATGCATCTTCTCAGACATTTAATTCAAAGCCCCATTTCTTAATTGACAAGATGGTCCATGAATAACATCAAATTAAGAGAGGAAAAAGAGAAAAGAAATTTAGGTATAGTGACTAGTATTTAGGTATAATCAAATGATTAATTCAAACATAAACACCCACTTAAATGCACGTCTTTAATTTGGACCAAATTAAATAGGTGTAAAATTGTATGTGAATAGCAATAACAATCATTTGGTCACAACAATGAAAAATACTATAATATTCCATGTTAGTTTTGATAAATGGATGGTGTTATTTTGGACCTATGAATTTGGATACTCATACTTTGATTTGTATCTTATCTCTCCCAAATGATAGATTATTATCATAAGTCTACTAGACATTATTAGATTAGCTATTACATATTAATCAATAACTAAATTAGTTTGTATTGGGACCCATGATGAGTTTATCTGCTTGCATGTACTCTAACGTATGAATTAAGTTGTAAAGATTTCTATATTTCCAAGTCTTCTAGTGTTTCCAAGTCTTCACCACCATTTCCAAGTCTTTTCCTATAAGACCAAGTCAATTTGTCTCCACTTGTCTAGTTTATATTAGGATCCATGATGAGTTTATCCCCTTGCATGTACTCCAACGTATGAATTAAGTTGTAAAGTGTAACAACCCGCTTTCTTGGGGCGTGTTATGCCTTATGAAATTTCGTCTATATTTTTTTGTCATTACATTATCCTGAAATTCCCTAAGACCTTATCTAGTGCGAGATATCTACACTAGAATACAAAGCGGAAGCTGAATCGAACCTGCTCATAGCAATATATACATGAATAACTAGACAAGTACTTATTACAAACGTTGTTACATAACCTTCGAAAAGTAAAACAAATGTACATAATCCTTAACTATTCATATCACAACATAACATGGCACATTTCCTCGTTTCCTGACGTCTCGCATCACCACACATCATCAATCTCGAGATCATCTCTGCAAGTCCCAATTGGAACGTTGAATGTTCCAGGGGCGAACCCAAATTAGATGATGAACCATCTAAGTAAGGGTACGTAATGCTATGTCATGAGTGTATGCAATGTCTTTCCTCGTAGGTGTCAACTGCACCCCTCATGCTACCTACCATTTTAGCGGCCACCTCTTTCGAAGCCGGGGTGTATGGGTGCACCTTTGGTAAGGCAGCGGTACCAGTTCGTACTCCCTACGGCCTCATATGCGTGTGATCAATGACATCAACGTGTAATCATGCATTTCATAATCATGTATGCATTCTACGTGATAGATACATATCAGAGCATGTCAATATGATGAAAACATTTTCGAAGAAGTACCACTTACTTTTTAGAGCTTATCGGGCTACCTCGTGATCCGTGCCTTGCCTCGATTTGTGTGCCAACCTCAAAATTCATGCCAAACACCTCAAATTTGACCTCAAAGCATCCTAATCATCATAGGTATTTAAATAAACATTAAAACCTATTTTTCCATAATTTATGGCATTTTCTATAATTTTTCCTCTATTTCTTCCTATTTTTCCTCAATAATTCACAAATTAAATATTTCTAGAAATATTTCACTACGAAAAATCATAAAATAATATTTTAGAATTTCTGAAATTTTCTAGAGAATTTTACTCACTTTGACTTAGCATCTCCGATTTCCTCGATTTGCGTGCAATATTCCCGAAAAGCGTACCTGGACTGTTTTTCTCACCAAAATCTCCAGGATATCACCAAAACATAATTCCCTATTTTCTAGAATTTTTCTAACATTTTCTCTATTCTTTTCTTCTTCTTTTTTTCTTTCTTTTCTTTCTTTTCTTTTCTTTTCCTTTTCTTTTTCTTTTTTTTCTTTTTTTCTTTTGTCCTCTTCTACTGTTCATCATCTCCTTCCTCTGTCGCGCGCAAACCAGCCTTTTTTTTTTCTTCATTCTTCTTCTTCTTCTCTTTCCCTTCTTTCTTTCTTCCTTCCTTCCTTCCTTCCTTCTTCTTCTTCTTCTTCTTCTTCTTCTTCTTCTTCTTCTTCTTCTCCACGGCCTGCGCCCCTGCTCCTTCTTCCTTGCGGCTGCCTGCAACTTCCGCAATGACCGCTGCCCGTGCGCTGCCGCCTCCTTCATCGGCCGCTTCATCTCGCGTCGCCGCTGCAACGGCCGGCCCTTGCTCCATCGTGCACGACCGCAGCCACTCCCCCTGCTTGCTTTCAATCGAGCGGCCATGGCCGCTCGAGCTTGCTGGAAGCTCGCGGCCATGGCTGCCGCGAGCTTTTGCGCTTGCTCCAGTTGCTTCGGCTCTCCCTTTCAATCTCCCGATCTTGTTCTCACTCTCTCTCGCGATTTATCCCTCTTCCTCTCTCAATCTCACTGCCTCTCTCTCTCGGCCGAAGTTTTGAGGCTCACTGCCATTTGCTTCCAACTTCTTCTCTATTTATAAGCCCATGCTTCCTTGGCCGCTACTCATTAAATGCACATTAATTGCTCCAAATTTTATACGCCACCTATCCATAATTCACGTGGCCAATATCTTTCATTTGCAGCCCCAAATCTCGCGGCCATAAAAAGCTTCTCAGAAGCTTTCCACGCATACAGGCGCACATGCATACTTATATATATATAATTATTTTATTACACCTTAAATTAAATAAATTTACTTATTAAATCTTAAATTTTATTCCTATTACACTTGTGCAATTCTCTAATTGCAACTAGGCCCTTAAACCCTAAATTAATTTACATTTTAATACCAAAATTCCATAATTAATAACTTAAATTTTTACTTGATATAGGCGATTTTGCCCCAGTGTCCTTACCGAACTATTGTTTCATCCCGTAACCACTGAAGGGTTGCTCGTTAAGTAAAACCGGAGACCCCCTAGGGTTCCATTGATTTTTCGGGAGTCTCCTACGACAATTCGGTTTTACGGCCTAAATGATCGTTGTATTTTAGCTGTACCGAAAACTATTCCGAATTTGATTTTTTTCGATACCATAAATCCTATTTCGATACGCTCGTCGAGGCCATATAATTTTCTCTAGATAATTTCACTCCGAGGCATTCCCCACAATTGATTTGGTACCTGAAATTGCTATAAAAATCAATTTTTCGGTATTTTAAACTCATCGAAATTACGTGGTGACTTCATATGAACATGGGATATTACATAAAGACTGCTATATTTCCAAGTCTTCACCATCATTTCCAAGTCTTCTCTTACAAGTCAAAGTCAATTTGTCTCCACTTGTCTCTCTATAATTAGATCAAGGGAAAAGACCACTTCATAACGCTTTAGAGTGGAGATATATAAATAGAGGTAGCATGATTCTTAAAACAAGGAAAAAAAAGAGAACAAAAGCAAGCAAGGAGATATATATCTTGGTGAAAAATATGATAAGTACTACACCTCATTCTTTTTGGGTGTGGATGATAACGATGGTAATGTCAATGTTGATGAATGAAATGTGTTGTCATGGGTGTTGGGAGCAAGAGAGGATAGCTCTGCTGCATCTCAAAGCTTTCATCAACTACCCCAATGGCAACTCTTTGCCTTCTTGGGTGGAGAATAAATCATCGAATTGTTGTCAATGGGAAAGGGTTGAATGTAGCAACACTTTAAGCCGAGTCATTCAACTCTCTCTTAATCGAACAAGAGATTGGGAATCTAGAAAAGATTGGTATTTCAATGCTTCTTTGTTTCTTCCCTTTAAAGAGATAAAGACTCTGGAATTAAGTGAAAATGCATTAGTTGATTGGGCTGAGAATGAAGGTTTGTGGATTCACAGGTCTCTCTAAAATGTATCTCATGATTTTTTCTTTTTAATTTTTCTATCTTGAATTTTAGAAGAAAGTATTTATTAATTTTACTTCTTTTATAAGTTTTGGAAGACTTTTTGAATTGATAAATCTTGAAGTTCTTGATTTGAGTTTGAGCAATTCCAATAATACTATTATTCTATAATTTGTTAGGGATTTGAGAATATTTGTGGTTTTTTTATTTTTATTAGTATGGTTGTTATAAGAGATGGTGTATAAAGATCTAATTTGATATGTATAAATTGATTTGAAGTATTAGAAAAGTTTAGTTTTACTTGCCACCATTAATTAAGGTATTAACTTTCAGTTAACCGAAGAACTTTAAGATGTCAAAAAAGCTTAGGTGGATTATTAAATGGATGTTTTATATAGAACTTTGGTTGAATCCAATCTTATTAGGTATAAATGTGATTAAGTTGACAAATTAGTTTATAAAGGACTGAATCAACTAAAAAAGGGAGCTGGTGATGCATGCTTACTGCCCAAGAGGACCTACATAAAATAAGATATCGAAAATTCAAAATTGTATAACGCAAGACAACAACTTCTTTGATGTTGCTTGAATTTGTTCAGCTGACTGCTTATATTTTGTCTTTGATTTTCTGTTTGTATGAGACTACTCTTGTTAAAAACTAATAACTTCAGTATTCTTTTACTTTTTTGAGAGGAGTTGTAATTAACATTTGTATTCAATAATCTTTTTTATTTTTCATATTTTTTTGGTTCTTATTTTTTGAAGTTTACACAATATTATTTGCTAATTCTATCTTTTTTACAGGTTTTGAGAAACTTTATACGTTGACTAATCTTGAAGTTCTTGATTTAAGTTCAAATTGGATCAATAATTCTAAAATTCTAGAATTTATTGGTGAAATTCCATCTTTAAAGTCTCTAAATCTTGGATATAATAGCTTGGGAAGCTCGGTTGATTTGACAAGTAAGTTAAATTATATGATCATATCATAGTTAAAGTAATTTTTTGGCAATATTAAATATTCCTTCAATGAGAAAGAGAGTTATGAGCTCTAATGCTTCTTTGTTCTAATGCTTCTTTGTATATTGGTATTTTAATGGTTCTTTGTTCTAATTGCACGTTAGTTAAACAACAAAAAAAAGTTATCATTTTTTCTAGAAGAGTTCTACTAGTCATCCATTATGGACCTGCATGTTCAAAAGAGTGAGACGAAAATGCAAAACTTTAGAAAAGGCTGATAAAGTCATATATAATGATTCAAGTTCTCCAATTGCTTAGCTAGCATTCTCTCATATTGTACTCAAATTTATGAACACTATTTGAAAAGAATTGTTGCCAAAATTACATGAAATGTTCCCTTCATATATTCATTCTCATAATTAAAATTCATCTCTAAATCTTGGGTCCAACGACTTGGGTTGGATGGCGGATTTCAATGGTAAGCTCACTTTACAATCACATGCCAAGCCTATTGGATATATTGATATAAATTGAAAGAACTTCTATTTTCTGTTAATTAGTCTAAAATTGTAAATAATAAAAATAACAAAAAATATGAAAGCAAAAAATTTAGAAATAATAAATGAAGAAATTTATTAACCTTATTAGAAAGGTTTAGTTTTACTTGTTACCATTAATTGAATCATTAATTTTCAATTAACGACTTAAGGTGACAAAAAAAAAATAAAAATAAATGAATGAGCTAATATATATATGTTAAAATTTTAGGTGAAGGGTTAAAGACCATATATCTTAATAATCCAAAAACCCCCTTATATATTAAGCCCCTAAAATTTGCTTCTCTATCTATTCTCCTTCCCCATCACATGCTTTGTAACAAGCGTGAAATTCACGCTTTAATGGAAACTAATGCCAAGAACTTAAGGTGATGAAAAAAAAAATGATTTGAGGGAGAAAATATATCAAAATTTTAGTTGAATGATCGAAAGTCACAATTTTTTAAGCCTTTCCTCATAAGTTGTTGAATATTAATACTTCTTAGGTGAACTAGAATTTTTATATAGACTCTACTTAAAGTTTAGACTGATGGAATAAAAAGTCTCCTTGTTAACTCCATTTACCCATATTATATGACAATTCTTGGCCTATTGACTGTTAGAAAAAATTTTAAATCCCTACAATACAAACAAAAGTAAACAAAAATCAGACTAATAAAAAATTAAAAAATAAATAAAATAAAGATTTTGTTGTGGAAAACTACAAGTTATTATATGTTAATATCTTCAAATTTATAAGAAAGATAATTCAGTAATCACCATCCTAATATTTTAATATCCTAGTCATACCCTTCCACAAATTATTTTGGTTGTTGAATTGTTCTTAAACAAGTACATTAATGGGAGACAACTACAAGTTGGACTCCATTGCCAATGGATGGGCCTGACAATTATAAATTAGGAAAAGATAATTTATGCTAGTTAATTTTAAAGTTCTTGATTTGAGTTATAATGTTATCAATAACTCTACTATTCTAAAATATATTGCTAGAATTTTATCTTTGAAAATTCTATGCCTTCAAGAAAATGACATACAAGGATACTTTGACTGGACTAGTAAATTCACTTAGTATGTGCGACCAATGTTTTTTAAATTATAACCAAACAATTCCTATACATTTTTTGTCTTTTTCTAGTGTTTTTAAAAAGTTCATCTCGTGCAAAAATATACAAGAGTATAGAGAACATATATTCATCTATAGCATTGAGTTTTGAGATAAAATATAATTTAGTTTTTTGAGATAAATATAAATGTTTTGTAATACATATATAATGGGATAAATATTTTGAGTTATGAATATAAAATGATGAGTAAAATGTATATAAAATAGCTATTTTTTTACTATATAACCATTCCGTTGGGCATATATACCTTTTTCTAGGTATTGTTGCATATATATGTGTGTACTCTGCCAAGAGAGATATTTTGTTGTATTTAATTAATATATCATGAAAATATATATATATATATTTGTGAAATGAGGCTTTACAAATTATAATTTTTGTGCATAATAATTTTAAATTTATTAATTGTCCCTATACAAAATTTCTAAATCCATCACTTTCAAGGCCATCATTCAAAAATATAAAAAAATCTGTGCTCGTATGTGCACCTAGGAAAGATATATATGTTTATTTGAAATTGGCATCGGTCAAAACTATATTTTTATCTTTTCTCTTAATTGAAGATTTAAAGGTTAATTATTTTTTGTACTTTAATTTCAAAATTGATAATTAACTATACAAGTTTGAACCAGTAATCAAAATTAACGAATCTAGAAGTTCTTGATTTATCTCATAATATGATAACCAACATCACATGGTCTTCTTTAAAAGATTTTTTTCATTAAAAATATTGAATTTGTCTTAGAACTACATGAATGAAAGTATTTCTATTCAAGGTACGTAATACTTTCTATTAGAGATTAACAATAAAATCGTTATCATTGTATATTATGTGATTAAAATAATGATAATGCAATTACATTCTCCAATGTGCTATGCTCCAGACCTAATGTATACTATTCCCAATTTCATTATTAAAGAGCATGTAAGAAAAATATTTTTCAATTAATTTGATTTTCTACTTATATAAGGTTGTTGTTACTGGAAATTAATAATTTCGATACTCTTTTGCTCTTTTGAGGGGAGTTGTACTTAATATTTATATTCAATAATCTTTTATATTTTTCATTTCTTACTCCTTGAAGTTTGGACAAAACTATTAACTAATTCTATATTTTTTACAAGTTTCAAAAAAATTTCTATGTTGACCAATCTTGAAATTCTTGATTTGAGTTCTAACAGCATCAATAACTCCAAAATTCTAAAATTTATTGGTGGAATTTCATCTTTAAAGTCTCTAAATCTTCAAGATAATAGCTTGAGAAGCTTGGTTGATTTGACAAGTAAGTTAAATTATATGATCATATCTTAGTTAAAATAATTTTTTGCAATATTAAATATTCTTTCAATGCTTCTTTTTATATTGGTATTTTTATTATTCTTTGTTTCTTCTCTTGCACGAGACTTTTCGACGTTAATTATAACTTACAAGTGGGTTGAGTTAAGAATAGAAGCTTCATGATAAATATATGTATTATCTTTCTTTTATGCTTAATTATTGAGATTTTGATAAGAATAATCACTTAATTTTTTTTTTCAGGTTGGAAAAGATATTCCATGCTATTCAATTTTAAAGTTCTTGATTTGAGTTGGAATGCCATCAATAACTCTATTATTCTAAAATTTATTGCTGGAATTTCATCTTTGAAGATTTTATGCCTTGGAGAAAATGATGTACAAGATCCTTTGACTAGACTAGTAAATTCACTTATATATGCAATTAAGTGTTTGTCAAACCAATTTTTTTAAATAATAACCAAGCAATTCCTTTACATTTTTTATTTTTATTTTTCTTGTGTTTTTAAAAAGTCCAAGCATATAGAGAACATACATTATAGGATTAAGTTTTGAGATAAAATATAATTAAATTTTAAAATAAATATAAATATTTGTAATACATATATAATAGAATAAATATTCTGAGTTATGGATATAAAATGTTGACAATTTAGTTTATTTATAACTGTTGTATGTGAAGCTTCAAACGTCACCGTTTCAGGCAGGAGGTGGAGGGTAATTTTGGGCTCTTAATGGAGGGCCAAAACGGAAACCTCTCCTGCCGTTTTATGTGGCGTGCTGATGGTTGTCCTTTTGTCTACCTCTTCATCTCTCCCGATCGTCGATGCTCTGTGCTCTCCTTTATACGACTCGATCTCCACCGCTTGAGTCTGCTTTATATCAGCTACAGTCGCCTCGGGATGTAAAAAGGGAGACAGCCTCTGATTATCCGCTGCTGTTAGGGTTTGTTCTGATCATTTTTCTTTAGTTCTCATTCTCTCTTCGATGTTCTATTTTTTGTCTTTTTGGTGTAAGCCTCTGACCTTGAGTTTGTGGTTATGGGGCGGAGTTAGATCATTGAGGGTTTTTTGATTTATGTACAGTGAGAACAGAGAGTTGATTTTGATTCTTTGATTTGTAATTGGTGGTTGTAAGACTTTTATCCCTATAGTGCAGTGATCTCCCTTAGTCGAAGCTCAACGTGGACGTAACCCCCTATACAGGTGAACCACGATAAATCTCCCTGTGTTGATATTGTTTCTTCTTGTTTTATGTTTGTGTATGTTTTCTGTACATTTGATTTCTGTTAAGATTTGGTCAGTCACTTGTTCGAATTTATCAGGGTTGATTTAGGGTTAAGCTTTGGCTCATCCCAACAGTGGTATCAGAGCCTTTTAAACTCGTAGTACCCCTAACTGAGACTTGTCTCAGCTAGGGGTTACTGTCGTGGTGTCGTTTTGCCTCTGATTCTTAGGGTTTACTGTAAGTCTCTCGTTGGCCTATTTTTGCTGAGTGAGTCTGGTCAGTGTTTAGGGTCTTTAGGGTATCTTTGTGAAAAGCGAAGATGACATCAACCCGATTTGAAATTGGAACATTCGATGGTAAAAGTGATTTCGGTAGTTGGAAGAAAAAAATGAGAGTTCTGCTCTCTCATCATAAAGTGCTTATTGCACTTGAATCCAACGAAGAGAAATGGACAGCAGAACAGCTCACAAGAGCTGCTGAGGTAAGGGAAGAAGCATTCAATCTTATTTTTCTGCATCTTGGTGATAATGTAATACGTAAAGTAGATGGCATGAATACTCCCCTTGAACTGTGGAACAAACTTGATTCATTATACTCTGTTTTATCTGCTCCGAATTTAGTTTATTTAAAGGGTATGCTATTTAATTTTAAGATGAATGTTTTGTTGGGTCCTAATGATGGTAAATATATCCCAAGAGGGGGGGTGAATTGGGATTATGTAGATTTTCGATAATTTAAAAACTTTGATTGTTGGAAGAATACAAGGTTTCGAAATATAGAGCATATGTTTCGAAATATAGCTTTCTGTTAAGTAGGTTTCGAAACCTACTATATATGTTTCGAAATATAGCTTACTGTTTTACAAGTTTCGAAATATGAAATGTATGTTTCGAAATCTACTTCACTGTTTTGCTTAGTTTGAAATCTTTTGACTTGTTTTTCAAACTAATGATCTTTGGTAAAGATGATATACATAAATAAGATTATACCAAAGATATTTGTATATCAAAGATATGTTTTCTATGTATGTGTATAAGCTTATGCTCAAGAAAACTATTTTAGCCTTTGATAGCAAAACTTATGAAAACATGTGCAATAGGCAATAATGATACATGAAAGCTAAATAACACTTGCACACAAGATTTATATTGGTTCGGCTCTCGCCTACTCCACTACCTTCAAGCTTACCCACTTGAAGGATTTTGCAATCCCAATCACTTTTACTTAGTGATCGCACAATAAGGGTTTTACAACGATTCACCCAAAAACTTTACAAAGTGAGTTTTTACGGGCTCAACTCAAACCTAGCACCAAGTGAGTTTTAAGCTCAACTCAAACCACAATGAGTTTTTAGGCTCAACTCAAACCTTTACACCAAATGAGTTTTAGGCTCAACTCAAACCTTTACAACATTTACAAGATAATCAAATTTATTTTTACAACCCAAAGAGCAATAAATGCCTTACCATATGGTTGTACAAACCTCTTAACTTGAGGTGAGGAGAGCTAGAGGATGAGACTCGTTGTTTGCACTTGCTTCTCCTTTTTCACATCACAATGCACATCTTGGAATGGATCTTCTTGATAGCTTGTCAAACGAATTTAGATCATTTGTGCTTGTGTGTGTGTCTCTTGTGTGTGCTCACTTGTTCTTGCTTGTTTACTCTCTATCGATCTCTATCAATCTCTTCTTGTCTTCAAATACCTGCTATTTATACCAAAATAAAGAAATCTGGCCGTTTATAGCCGTTAGAGACAAGAAAGCAGAGTAGGTTTCGAAACATGCAAAGTAGGTTTCGAAACATCATCAAAAGGCACTAAAGTTTCGAAACATAGACAAGAGGTTTCGAAACTTGTAAGCTTCCAGCTTGGATGAGCACTCAGAGACAGCAGACAAGTGGGAGACAGATTCTAAGGAATCTTATGGGCATTAAGAATAAACAATGGTCTCCACTTACACATTCAAATTTGAATCTCCTCATCATGGAGAATGCATTAAACAATGATAGAGAAGCATTTTAATAAATACAAAGTTGCAAAACAAATGCATCTCGGTTTTCAAATAATCGTCTGACAGAATGTCAGAAGTTTCGAAACATGACATGATAAGTTTCGAAACATGCCTCACTGGAGAAGAAGTTTCGAAACATGATGCATATAAGTTTCGAAACATGCCTCTCTGGCAATGAGGTTTCGAAACATGATATGGAGGTTTCGAAACATAGTCCGAAAACCTGTTTTGAAAACTTATGCAATGCATAGATGTTTCGAAATAGCATACATGAAAACATTGAAAACCATTTCAAAGGAGTTTCGAAACATGCATAGAAGGTTTCGAAACATGCATAGAAACATTTGAAAGCACAAAGCACAGCAAGTAAATGTCCACATTTTAATTTATTTATATTTTACCTCCATTTACTTTAATACATAAATGTAAATAACGAAGTACCCCCTATTTGGATTCAATAAAAATACTTAGAAAATCAAAATCCAAATATATAAGAAAGTAGATTTTGGGTTTTAGTACAAACTCAAGTTTTAGCAATAAACTCACCTCCAAAATATATACTTTCTATTTAATGAAAAATTCATTAAAAATTGTTTTAGCTCTAATAAATGATAGATATCAAATTACCGGGAGTTTGTTTTCTAAAAAGAAAACTATTTCTTATACTTCTCCTTATAAGGTGCTAATCTCCCAGACTTAGCCAAAAACAGGGTTTTCAGTTTCAGACAATGAAACATGATATTGAAATTGATATATGTTGAAAACCACATACTTGACTCATGACTTAGGGATTAAACCAATATATGTTTTTCATCATTAAAACTATTGTACAAAAAGTACAACAACATGTTTCTAAATCTATGGATGAAAACATAGATGAGTTTACAAAACTTAGCTTACTGTTAAGGGGGACTGATCAAGCCCTTGGTGATACCAATGAGGCTATGATCCTTTTGAATTCTCTGCCTGATGAATATAATGTGGTTAAACATGCCTTACAATACACTGGCATTGTACCTAGTCTAGACCTTGTCATCTCAGGGATTAAGGCAAGACAATTAGAATTAAATTCATCTAAGAAACCAGCTAACAATCTGTTTGTTAAGGGTAAGCCTGATAAGAGAAATATTATAGGGAATAGTAATCAAACAATAGGATCAGGATTTAAGGGTAAGGGCAAAAAGGGTAAGCAAAAACCCAAATGGAAATGTTACCATTGTGGGAAGGAGGGCCACATAAAGAAGTATTGTTATGACTTGCTAAAGAAACAAAAACAAGGGGGGAAGCATCGGTAGCTGCAAGCAGCTCCAACAACCTAGCTGAAGTACTCACTATTTCTAGTTCAACTGTTGCTAATGAATGGATAATGGACTTTGGTTGTTCATTCCACATGTGTCCAAACATTGAATGGTTTCAAAATTTTAGTAACAAAGAAACAGGAACTGTTTATATGGCAACAATCAAACTTGTTGTGTTCGACGCATAGGTAACATATCTTTGAAAATGCATGATAACCAGACTAAGATTCTCAAAAATGTCAGATATGTGCCTGAATTAAAGAGAAACCTAATATCTCTTAGAACCTTAGACGAATTAGGTTATTCTTATAAAGTTGAGAAAGGAAATATTTATGTCTTTAAGGATAAACACCTAATTCTTACTGGTACTAAAAAACATTGTCTATATGTTTTAAATGGTTACTCATTATCCCCTGTTAATGTTTCAACTACATGCATGGCCAAAGCTGATAAGACAGATATCTGGCACTTGAGACTTGGTCACATGAGCCAGAAAGGTCTGAAGGCTCTATCAAACCAAGGTTACCTTGGTTTAGTGCCTACAGACCCTCTGAACTTCTGTGAATCATGCATCCTAAGCAAGCAACACAGGATGAGTTTCCACAAGGGGACTCACCTGGCGAAGGTATGCTTAGAGTATGTGAATGCTGATTTGTGGGGTCCCTCTCAAAAGCCTACTCTTGGTGGGAACAAATATTTTCTATCTATTGTGGATGACTTTACAAGGAAGGTTTGGGTCTTTCCTCTTAGAAGTAAGGATCAGACTTTAGATAAATTTAAAATTTGAAAAGCCTTAGTAAAGAACCAATCTGACAAGAAGGTTAAAACTCTAAGAACTGATAATGGTTTAGAATTCTGTAATAGAGAGTTTGATGAGTTTTGTGACTCTTATGGCATTGTTAGGCATAAAACCGTGAGAAACACACCCCAACAAAATGGGGTGGCTGAGAGGATGAACAGGACCTTGCTAGAAAAGGTTAGATGCCTTCTGTTTACTGTTGGCCTGCCTAAAACCTTCTGGGGAGAGGCCCTCTCCACTGCAACTCACTTAATAAATCGTAGCCCTTCCACTGTGTTGAATCTAAAGTGTCCTGAAGAAATATGGACAGGTAGGAAATTAAACTTTAATTACCTTAAAGTTTTTGGCTGTGAGGAATATGCCCACCAATCAGTGGGAAAATTGGATCCCAGATCCATTAAGTGTGTTTTTGTGGGGTACCAAGATGGAACTAAATGATACAGACTGTGGGATAGGAGTTCAGGTGGAGTTAAGATAATAATTAGTAGAGATGTTATATTCAATGAATCTAACTTCCCCTGTAAATCAAAAAATTTAGAAAATCATCCTACACCTTATAACCTAGATGTGTTCCCTATAATTGGTAATACCGAAAATGAGGTGGAGCAACCAGCAGAAGTTTCTGATCTGCCAGCCACTTCCTCCTCAGGTGTGTCAAACCCTGAAAATGAACTACCCTCTGATCATGAAAGTGATCATGAGGAGCCATCTGTAGATCCTGAAGGTGAGGAAGAGCAACATGACTCTCCATACCAAAACCTAAGGGACAACCAGCTGGCAAGGGACAGAGGCAGAAGGACTATAAGGCCTCCTGCAAGGTACTCTTATTTGGATCTGGTTTACTATGCCTTAGTGGCAGGTTTTGAGATAAGGGGAAATGAGCCTACATCCTATGAAGAGGCTGTCAGCTCCCATGATTGTTTAAAATGGCAGCAAGCCATGGACGAGGAGATGAACTCTTTGATGACAAACAACACTTGGGAACTGGTCCCAAGACCTCAGAAGCAGAAGCTGATAAAATGTAAGTGGTTGTTCAAAATTAAAGAAGGTATGTTACCCTCTGATCCCTTAAGGTTTAAAGCTAGACTAGTAGCTAAAGGTTTTACCCAAAGGGAAGGAATTGATTATACTGAAATATTTTCTCCTGTTGTTAAATTTAAAACTATTCGAATGATACTTGCAATAGTTGCTCAGTATAATTTAGAATTAGAACAGCTGGATGTTAAAACTACTTTCTTACATGGGGACTTAGAAGAATTAATCTATATGGATCAGCCAATAGGCTATGTTAATAAAAAACACCCTTATCATGTTTGCTTATTAAAGAAATCTTTGTATGGGTTAAAACAATCCCCACGTCAATGGTATAAAAAGTTTGACAATTTTACAACTGGGATTGGTTTTAACAGAAGTGAATATGACAATTGTTTCTATTTTATGTTATCTAACACTCCTGTTTACCTACTGTTGTATGTTGATGACATTTTATTAATTAGCAAGTCTAAGTCCAAAATTAGTGAGCTGAAATCTCTGTTAAATACTAACTTCGATATGAAAGACTTAGAACCTGCTAGAAGAATCTTAGGAATGATTATTGAAAGAGATAGGAACAAGTCTTGTTTGAAAATTCACCAACATGATTATTTGTTAAAAGTTGTCCAAAAGTTTGGCATGACTGGTTGTAAATCAGTAAATGTTCTCTTAGCTGGTCACTTTATCTTGTCTAAAAAACAGTGTCCAACATCTGATTCTGAAATGCTTAAAATGGAAAGAACCCCATATGCAAATGTCATTGGAACCATAATGTACTCAATGATTAGTACTAGGCCAAATTTAGCTTTTTCAATTTCTCTACTTAGTAGATTCATGTCCAACCCTGATAAAATTCATTGGGAAACACTAAAATATGTGTTACGGTACATTAATGGCTCTGCTAATATTGGGTTAATTTATAAAATGAGTAATGATGCTTTTGATCTTGTTGGATCTGTGGACTCTGATTTTGCTGGTGACAGGGATTCTCGAAAATCTACAACTTCATTCTTCTTTACATTAGGAGGAAACTGCATCAGCTGGAAGTCTCAGTTGCAGCCTTTGGTTGCACTATCTTCCACTGAGGCAGAATATGTGGCAGTCACGGATGCCTTCAAAGAAGCCATCTGGCTCCAAGGTTTGTTAAAGGAAATTCACATGTTACAAGGTAGGGTTGTAGTATTTTCTGATAGTCAGAGTGCCATACATCTATGTAAGAACCCTGTATATCATGAGAGAACCAAACACATAGATGTAAAGTTCCATTTTGTAAGGGACCAAGTAGCTAAAGAAAATGTTCTTATCCAAAAGGTCTCAACAGAGGACAACCCCGCTGATATGGGGACAAAAATTGTGACTGCAGCCAAGTTCAAACACTGTTTGGACTTGCTACATGTCACAGTTGGTTGAAAGACCAAACATTTTGAGTGATGATGACTTAGGTTGTAGCTTTCTGCACTGTTAGTGGATTGTCCCTTAAAGATTGAAGCTTCAAGGTAGAGATTGTTGTATGTGAAGCTTCAAACGTCACCGTTTCAGGCAGGAGGTGGAGGGTAATTTTGGCAACCATATGGCGGCCCAAAACAACAGCGTTTTGGGCTCTTAATGGAGGGCCAAAACGGCAACCTCTCATGCCGTTTTGTGTGGCGTGCTGATGGTTGTCCTTTTGTCTGCCTCTTCATCTCTCTCGATCGTCGATGCTCTGCACTCTCCTTTATACGACTCGATCTCCACCGCTTGAGTCTGCTTTATATCAGCTACAGTCGCCTCGGGATGTAAAAAGAGAGACCGCCTCCGATTATCCGCTGCTGTTAGGGTTTGTTCTGATAATTTTTCTTTAGTTCTCATTCTCTCTTCGATGTTCTGTTTTTTGTCTTTTTGGTGTAAGCCTCTGACCTTGAGTTTGTGGTTATGGGGCGGAGTTAGATCATTGAGGGTTTTTTGATTTATGTATAGTGAGAACAGAGAGTTGATTTTGATTCTTTGATTTGTAATCGGTGGTTGTAAGACTTTTATCCCTATAGTGCAGTGATCTCCTTTAGTCGGAGCTCAACGTGGACGTAGCCCCCTTTACGGGTGAACCACGATAAATCTCCCTGTGTTGATATTGTTTATTCTTGTTTTATGTTTGTGTATGTTTTCTATCCATTTGATTTCTGTTAAGATTTGGTCAGTCACTTGTTCGAATTTATAAGAGTTGATTTAGGGTTAAGCTTCGGCTCATCCCAACAATAACACACTAAATTTACTACCCAAGAGGATTTACATAAAATAAGATATCAAAAATTTAAAATTGTGTAACGCAGGGCAGCAGCTTCTTTGATGTTGCTTTAATTTGTTTGGCTGGTTGCTTATATTTTGTCCTTGATTTTCTATTTGTATGAGGTTGTTGTTGCTAGAAACTAATAATTTTGATACTCTTTTGCTCTTTTGAAGCGAGTTTTAGTTAACATTTGCATTCAATAATCTTTTGTATTTTTCATTAATCATTTTCATTTCTTACTCCTTGAACTGTGGACAAAACTATTTACTAATTCTATATCTTTTACATGTTTCGAAAAACTTTCTATGTTGATCAATCTTAAAGTTCTTGATTTGAGTTATAACAGCATCAATAACTCCAAAATTATAGAATTTATTGGTGGAATTTCTTCTTTAAAATTTCTAAATCTTGGAGATAATAGCTTGGGAAGCTCGGTTGATTTGAAAAGTAAGTTAAAGTAATATTTTACAATATTAAATATTCCTTCAATAAGAAAGAGAGTTATGAGCTCTAATGTTTCTTTGTCCTAATAATTTTTTATATATTTGTATTTTAATGTTTCTTTTTTTTTTTCTCTTGCACTAGACTTTTCAACGTTAATTATAACTCACAAGTGGGTTGAGTTAAGAATAAAAATTTCATGATTAATATGCTTATTATCTTTCTTTTATGCTTAATTATTGAGATTTTGAAGTTTCATCTATAGCATTGAGTTTTGAGAAAAAAAATAATTTAATTTTAAAATAAATGTAAATGTTTGTAATACATATATAGCAGGATAAATATTATGAGTTATAAATACAAAATGTTGAGTAAAATGTATATAAAACATCTATTTTTTCACTATATAACCACTCCTGGGCATATAGAACTTTTTCTTAGGTATCACTGTACATATATGTCACTACAAGAGGTTTGACTTTTTCTGGCGGTTAAGAAACCGCCGGAAAAAGTAAAAAAACCGCCGGTAAAAATTTTACTGGCGGTTTTCTTTTCTGTCGGAAATACCTCCGTCGGAAATATTACCGGCTGTTAAAAACCGCCGGAAAAAAAATTTATCGGCGGTTTTGATTTACCGCCGATAAAAATAAGAATTACCGGCGGTTTTAATACACCACCGGTAAAAATAAGAATTACTAGCGGTTTTTATATACCGCCGGTAATAAAATTACCGGCGGTTTAAAAATCGCCTGTAATATATTTTTCCCAGCGATTTTAAAACCGCTGGGAACCTAGGATTACCGGCGGTTTAGAACCGCCGGTAATGGTATATATTATTCCCAGTGGTTTTGAAACCGCTGGGAACCTAGGATTACCGGCGGTTCTAAACCGCCGGTAATATACCATTACCGGCGGTTTAAAATCGCCGGAAAATGAAAAACTTTGCCGGCGGTTAAAACCGCCGGCAAAGGTGTTCCTGCCACCAACAACAAAACCTGCAATACTAAAAAAAAAATTTTACAACCCGTAAAATTTTAAAAAATTCTAAAACCTGTATAACAATTGTATAATAATTGCATTATAAAAATTCTAATGCAATCAAAACCTGTATAACAAAAAACTACCAACAATTTTAAAAAATTCACCCACTACACAATAAGTACAACAATTGTATATAATAGATCTATTTAAATACCATTACAATTTTAAAAGATCTATAAGTATGTACATTAACTATAAAATTGCATAATTATATACAAAAACACTTACATCTGAAACCCTCCATGGTATCGTAGTTTTACTGTTATTAGCATCCCTCAAGACACACATCCCAGAAAATTGTCGAGGCAATGGATATAAAGGCTTCAGGACTTTCTGAATACTAATTTCAACAAATTCATTACCTAGCTCTACTCCCTCTACAGACTTGGTCGGATCAATGGACACAATGATTGCCTCAGCAATAATGTGGCGAGGTATTCGTCCATTCATCAAGTGAACAAATTCATTAATCTGTCATATCAGATAGCAGGCTCAATTTTTAATTTTCTAACTGAAAATAAAAACTAAGTACTAACACAAAATTCTAAAAATAGCAACATAAAATTCTAAAAACATCCAATCTGTCATGCTAAGCTTGGATGTGAAAGTAAAATTGATTAGGTGATAGTTGGTCACTTACCTGAACAACAACATAAGCCTTGGGGGACCCACAAATATAAAAATGTGCTATTTACATTAGGAAAGGATGCGACAAATATAAAAATATGGATAATTGCGAAGGTATATCTTTACAAAACATGAGAGCATAGACTGAGGAAAGAGGTAAAACTGATTGGTATCAATGCAAAAGGTGACATGACGGCGAGAGATGAATATTTTATTGTGGCCTTAAACAAATAATTATCTGCCCCACAAAGTGTTGATAACAAATGTTGATTAAGGCAGCTGGGGGCAGTGGGCATCATAATGGTCCCATGCAATTTAATGTGGCCTTTTAATTAATTTCTGATTCCACCCGATAAGCCAACAATTAACACAGCTATGTAATGGTTGCCCCACAAAACGTTTGAGTTTCATTCGAGTTGATATCACTAATTCACTTATGCTTGAAACTATTACTCGTTGGCAAAGACATCATCAAATATCAAATATCAAATATCAATGCACCAAGCATAGACATGTCTGTTCCAACGGTGCATGCATTATGATTTTTGATGTTCATCCATTTATTTCTGAACTATCATATGGCTTGTGGATAATGAATTCTCAATAGTTATATTGTAGTTATTCCCCGTGACAACTCATGCTTTCTGCCCTTCTGTGACAATGCCTTCCTTACTGTTGTGTTGTGTATAGGTATCCACTGGAGCTACGGAAGTAGAAGTCAACAAAAGTTAAGGGGGTGGCTACCACGTCTGATGGAAAGTGTCCCAGATCTAGTTCAACAGATCCTTTGTGGATCTAAGCCTGTTTCTAATCATGAACATTTACAAAAAGTATTTTGTTTAAATTTTAAGCATATCATGTCAAGTTTACATGCTTGAAGTCAGTAGATGTGGATCTAAGCCTGTTTCTAATCAGATCCTACAAACAGCTACTAATGTTGTCAAGATAAAACACGTGATGATTCTCAAGATTCATTTGGATTATTACATGTTTATCTACTATGTGGTATGCTCGGAAAGAGAAACAAAAGAACACCGTAAGTTTTCTATTATATTCACTTGCACAAAAATATACAATTACTTGTCTTAAACAGTTAAACACCCCCCTCCCCCCAACAAAACAAAAGTACATTCACAAAAGTTGTAGCGAATTACCTCTAAATGATGATCACATTCCGGTATCGTTAATCCAGCGCATTCAGCTTCGGGTGATGGTGTGCTTGCATGTGTGGCAGAAGCACTAGCATATGAGGATGGCTATATTTCAAAATAGTTTAGTTAATATATATAGTAAACATGTAATTTTAAATCACGAAATGCACTAATGAACAACATACCTGTCTCGATTGTGGTGTATTGTCTGGAGCTGGTGGTACATGTCCCATTGCCTCAAGTATTACACGAACTTGCATTTGAACTTGATTTTGGATTTGAACTTGAAATTTTTCTTCTAGCTCGACAGTAATTTGCGCACGCATTTGGTTATACTGCTCTTGAGGCACCTGATACTGTTGTCTCTGTTTAACCTTATTTGGGCATGTTCCAAGTCCTCCCATCCTTACCCTGCCATGCCCATCTTTGCCTAGTATTTGAGTGAAGACATTCTCTAGCGAATCTGTGGTTTGTTCATCTGTGGGTATTTGGGACAACCTTTCATCCATTTGTTCCTTAAGAAACATTTCACAAGTTAGTTACATAAGTCAACAAGTAAAAGAAACAAAATATATCAACAACTTTCAAATTAAAGAAATACATACGATTATATATGAAGATGTAGAGTCTACTATCTCTCCGCTCTTTTTGGTGTGTGTCTTTTTAAAAAGCTTGATTCTATCTGGCTCTTCTCCACTTTCAATAGTCATTTAAAAACATATATAAGATATGAAATATATTAAATGTTTAAAGTTTAGGCATTACTAATTAAATTATCAATAAATATATATAACTAATATCCATTCTACTCTTACCTGGTGTCTAACTTGAGGATGTGATCGCCTACCGCTGGTGTGACCCATCTTTTGCTTATCTCGATTGGCACGATTTGTCACACTACGTTCCTACTTGTAATATGATATTAGAACTAGGCATAGATAATCCATCTAATATATCTACCCATACATAAATCATACATACCTGTGCTTGCTCACATCCCCAATACTCTACAAGAACCTTCCACTGTTCTGGGTCCACCCCAGAAGGTATTTTTGACAGATGAGCCGCATCTGTCTCATGGCAATCATAATGCCTCTTCAAGGTGGCTTTGTATTCTCTCCACTTCTTGGAAGCATGCTGCATACAAATTGATCTCCATGTTGTAGGTACATCAGTGTTATCCTGCAATGATATCCTTATTAGAGTATAAAAGTTTAGAGTTAGATAATTAAGAATCAGAGACGTTATTTACTCACCAAGACCTCTTGCCAGATGCGCTCCTTGTATTGTTCCATCCCCGGTGATCTCCAATCAGTAAATGTAAGGGGAGCAATACTCCTTACCATCACACCTAGTTGGGTTTCCAACTTAGTTGCCATCTCCCCAACTGGTTGTCCTTCAACATCAAATTCAATATGAATCTTTTCCTTTCCCCACTTTGAAATTTGTCTTGATATTCCTCTTCCTTTCTTGGCAGTAGATGACATGGAGCTTGTACCTGCTAAAACATAATAACACAACAAATTCAGATTGAATTAGGAAAGAATAATAATTTATTATTGTTCATATAAATTTTTGATATTTACCTTGCTGACTATATGAGTTTTGAGGGTTGGATTGTGAGTGGATCAAATCATCTTCAGGATGATGGAGATGTGGCGGGACTGGGTTTGGGGTTGGATGATGGGATGGAACTGATTGTGATTTATTGTGGTGTGAATCTGTATTATGTGACATGGATCTAATTGGCCAACGAGTCTGCCTCTTAGGTGCCATCAGTGTAATTGCCTATCAATGTAAAAAATAATCTGTTAGCATATCAATTTAGGTTAAACAAAAATAACAAATCAAAACATAAAAAGCTAAAAACATAAACATATATACATACCACATCATTAAATATTATGCAAGGAAGACATATACATACCACTTCAATATTAGAAATCATTATCATCACTATGTGCAGTATAATGAATGGAATTGTCGTCGTCATCTGATATATCAACTAGCATACCATCCTCATCAGATTCTCCAGAATAGTAGTCTTCATCAGATTCTCCTAAATTTGTATGTAAGGATTGATCATTATTGATTTCAACATGATTACTAATTAAAGTATCTTCCTCGTCACAGCTCCCTGCCACATTTCTTTTACCCATGTTATACAAATCTCTAGGTGTCATCTTCATGACAACGTGCCATTCTTCATCAAGAGGATCAGCCACATACCACACTTGTAATGCTTGAGTTGCAAGTATAAAAGGTTCGTCTGTTGGTTTATTCTCTTGATACATTAAACAATTAAAATTTACAGTTATGAAATTCAAACTGTCAACCTTCATCCCTCTATTATTGTCAACCCAATCACACTTAAACAAAACAAATTTGAATTCATTAGAGTATCGTATCTCAACAACATCTGTTAGGACTCCATAAAAGGTAACATCACCACTGACAGGACGTTTATCTTTTGAACTAGCATAACTTTCAGTATTTGCAGTTAGTAATACTCCACTGTTTTGAGTCATTCTTCTCCTTTCTCGACGCCTCGTGTGGAATTTGAATCCATTTACGATGTACCCAGAATACTTCCATGCCCATGAGTGAGGCCCAGCAGCTAATGTTTTCACTTCATTGGGTACATTGTGACCACTTACTTGCAATTCATAAACCTGTTTTGTAACATGTTTATAATTCGTTACGCAAATAAATATATGCAAATTCTAAAATGATTAGATATGGATGTTTAGGGTGTGGTGGCAGTATGTTAAGACATCACTTACATGCTTTTGAAACCATGATGGAAAGTTTTCATGGTGTTTTTGTGTAATTTCACGATTGCTAGCACCTCTTCTTTCCAACCTAATGGATTGTAAGTGTGTCCTGCACTGTATCCAAATGATAGGAATTATGAAATTAAAGTACAATTTTTTTTTTATTATGAAACAGAATTGATCAACCAGATTAAGTTATAATAATCTTACTCTCGATAAGACGAAATTGTACTACAATTTGCTAGCACATAACGATGGGCTTGTTGCAATGAAATCTCATCCAATGTGACTAATTTCCCTTTTTTTGGGATAGGTTGACCATGTGCACCCTCATAATTTCGAACCGGCCTATTAAACTTTGTTTCCACATCATCCAAGTACCTTGCACAAAAAGTCAAACACTCTTCTGCCAAGTAACCTTCAGCAATAGATCTTTATGGATGACTTCTAGTCCTTACATACTTTTTTAATGTCAATAAGAACCTACATGATAAGTTACATTGTCAAGTAAATTCACAATATTTACTTAAAAATGAACAAATAAATTTACAAATAAAAAAAATCATGACTTAATATACCTCTCGACTGGATACATCCACCGGAACATTACCGGTCCTGCAATTTGGACTTCGTCAGAAAGGTGAACAACTAAATGCTCCATTATATTGAAGAAGCTCGGTAGAAATATTTTCTCGAGATGACAGAGCACCAATATAATGCGTGACCTCAATTGGTTACACTCGTCTACTGTAATGTTTTTAGAACACAACTGTTTGAAGTAATTGCATAATTCAATCAAAGTTTTACTGACATTCTTCCTCTTGAACACCCTCCTAATTGCCAATGGAAGCAAATGTTGCATCAAAACATGATTGTCATGGCTCTTAAGTCCACTCATTGTGTGTTCTTTGAGTTGGACACGACGTGATATGTTTGATGAGAATCCATCGGGTGATTTTATACTTTTCAATACTTTTAAAAATATATGTTTTTGTTCTCGATTCAACGTGAAAGATGTAGGAGGTAAATACTTCTTCCCTCCTAAACGATCTTCAGGATGCAACTTTTTTCTTATCCCTAGTTCTTTCAAATCAAGACGGGCTTTCAAATTGTCCTTTGTTTTACCTGAAACATTTAATAACGTCCAAATTATGTTGTCACAAACATTTTTCTCAATGTGCATGACGTCGAGATTATGTCAGATCAAATTGTCTTGCCAATATGGAAGCTCAAAGAATATACTATGTTTTTTCCAACCACCCATTCCTCTCCCAACACTAGGGCCAGAATTCTCACGGTTTCCATACATCTTCTTAACAAATTCAACATCTTTGAATACATCGTGGCCAGATAACTGAGGAGGAGCAACACGGTTCTCATTGGTTCCATCAAAATTCTTCTTGTCTAACCGAAAATGATGACTCATGTCCTCCAAGAATCTACAGTGACCCATATAACAAAACTTACCACCATGTTTTAACCATTTGGACTCTGTCTCTTTCATGCAACAAGGACAAGCAACTCTTCCTCGAGTACTCCATCCAGATAAATTAGCATACGCAGGAAAATCATTAATCGTCCACAACAATGCTGCATGCATGCAAAACATTTCTTTTCTTGAAGCATCATAAGTTTCTATCCCCTCGCTCCATAATTCTTGTAACTCTTGAATCAACGGTTGCAGAAACACATCAATATTGTCTCCTGGTGCACGAGGTCCATCAATCAATAAAGACAAGATGAAGTAAGGTTGTTTCATACACAACCAAGGCGGTAGATTATATGGCATTAACACAACTGGCCAAATGCTATAGCTAATGGTCATTGTTCGAAATGGATTAAATCAATTCCTAAAATTCATAATTTCTGAACAGAAATGTTATTGCATGCATCACAACATGTAAATAAGCAGTTTGTTAGCCTTTTCTATCACTGGGTTATTGAAGCATTAAAATGTTGCTCCATTCTTTTATGTGCATGATTATGTCTTCTCTGTGGACCACCAGCTAAACATATAAAGTAATAAATGATTCAAATTGGTTTTCATGAAAGTAATGCTGTTTTCAAATATTTCTGCAATCTTGAGATGTTTGACTCCAGTTTGATTGACTAAAATATTTCTTTCTTGCCTCAACTGCAGGTAATATTTGACTTTCGCTTTTTGGCACTTTTTGCAGTTGGGGGTTCATTGGCTGGTTCTTTGCTGTGCTTTCTAAATGTAATGTCTATTTGACCTGCTCTTCAGTGATATGTATTTCTTGTTTGAATATCAGATGTCTGCTTTCTTTTTCTTGTTCTTTTTCCTTATTCTTCTGAATCTTTTGCAAACATATATGCAGTTCAACTTTTCTAATATGATCATTGTGGTTAGGTTCCAATGAAAGTAGATTTTGTAGCTTCCTCAATGAATACAGGGTCTTACCTTTGGCCACCTTCTGCTTGAAAATCCACGATCAATCTACAGACCTAAATCCAATCTTAAAAAAAAGTCTACAGACCTAATGCAGTGTTAGATGTTATGGTAATAGTAGGCAGCTTCCACTATCCATTGCTGTTTGTTCTATACACTTAAATTACACGTAGTTTCTTTTATTTCCTGTTTGTTATTTTAGTACATGTTATGGTAATAGTAGATTTTGTTGTTTGTTTTATTTTAATTCTAGGAAATAAAAAAAATCAAAAGAAACTAGGAAACAAATTAAAATAAATAAACTAATAAAACAATATTAATTTCTATTTTTACCCCTAAAATATTGTTTCCCAATATATTTGTTTATATGATCATTATTACGCTGCTTAGAAATCCTGTTAGTCTCAATATTAAGTAGGCTACAATAGTTTCAACATTTTAAAGGATATTTTGATCTTCTACAATCTTACTGCTCTCATGGCTGCATGCCGCATTTAGTTTTCATAAGGTTTAATGCTGAAGCCATCTAAAGCGGCACTTTTTAAAACCCCAGTGCATTTATATATTATGATGGTGACAAGTTGAGAGGGAGGTTAGATATCCCTCTTGATCTTGTGGAAAATCCTGATTTCCACTCTCATAAGTTCCCTGGACTGGACTTGTTGCTGTAGGTTGTTTGGTCATTGATATATAAGTTAGGAAAGTTCAATTTTTTGTTTGTCAAGTTTCGTACTCAGAAAGTTGTTATTCTGGTTTCCTAGTTACCACAAGGAGTATTAAAGAATCTTATTATTAAATAGTCTAAGCTGTCAGGATAAGCATATTGATTTCTTTCTGGAACTTACTCTTTTACTGTGTCTTTTATCTAAAAATTGTCTGGATTTTGTAAAACTGACCGCTTCTGCTTCCAAAGGGTTGTGTATACATTGTCGATGCTTATAAAGCTTATTGGGCTTGCTGTCTCAAAGGAGTACACACAGGACAGATGGTGCTACGACTAGTAGAAGCCATTGGTAATATTCTGAAAAGCAATTGCTGTCTTGCCAGTAGAATATAATTTACTGTAATCTATCTCATGCATAAACAAGTTGCCTGAGTGATGGAAAGGATTTGCTACCCATTTCAGCTAGAGGTTCTCGGCTTCCTTTCAAGAGAAGTTTATGATCAACAGTTGTACCATGACATTACTCCTTAAACAAAAAAATAATTTCTGATTGAAATTTTATGTTCAGTGTTATCAATCAACCCATCGTCAAATGGTACAAACACTTCACATGAATCAAGGCACATGATTTTCTACGTAAAATATTCTTGCATGCCTGGACCATGATATCCTGTCCAGTTCCAGCCACTAAATTCTCCAAGGTCAACTATACGGCCCAACCTGGATTCATCTAACCCTCAGACAATGAATCAGTGAACTGTGTCTCTGCTCTCCTCGTATAGCTGAGAACTACAACTCACAGTATTGTTTTCAGTGGAAGATTGAGTAGTGAGATATCCCATCAGAATCCACTTTTCACGGAACTAAGCATTTTGTATTATTTTTTCAACCACTGATCTCCTTCTGTTTATTGGAGCATCAGAGAATGATCTCCATCTAGCCTCTCAAAGTTTTTCTAGTCTCCATAGTTGTTATTACACTAAAAAATATTTACTAAAAGATTGTGGAGGTTATTGCTGTTGTTCAATATATAACCACAAATGTTGCTACATTCTGGCACGGAATATATACTTTCTTAACTCCATACTTTGGTTTAACAAGTAATAACTCCTAGGCTGATCACTCATCCTTCAGTAATAAATTTCTATCTCCAAGTTAATCATTGTACCTGCATTGCTTTCAATTGCTGACGCAATCTTGAATTCTCTCGTGATGCAGATGTGTATCTTGCTGGGACTGTCATGTTAATTTTTGGGATGGGCTTATATGGTCTTTTTATCAGCAATGTGCCTCCTGATGCGCCTCCTTCTGCAGATCGTGCCCTCAAGGGCTCTTCTTTATTTGGGATGTTTGCTTTGAAGGTAGTAATATCTGTTTGAAGCAGTTTTAAGTTTCTCTCCTCTCCCTTGGGCAGTTCTTTGTGAAAATTAGATATGATTATCCTTTTTGTAAAGAAAGAAGTTGGAAAATCTAGGTTGGAAAATCTAGAGAAAATCAAAGAAAATTGGAATCAAATAATTGAGTTCTGGATCAGAAAGATTAACAGTTCTCTTAATTCAAAATTTGACATGTATCCCGTCCTATTCACTCCCACGCATCCTACTATGGAGAGAATAATCAAAAATGATGCATAAAAGTCTTACAAAATAAACCTATAATGAACTCAATAAATTAAACTAGCAATGATTAGTAACCCTCATATCAATTACAAAGTTGGGGTATACGTCCAATCATAGAGAATAAGCATTCAATTGGTGCATGCATACAAGAAGATATGCCACCTTTAAATTCCAGTGTGTATCCTGATTTCTCACAATAGAGGTAGACCAATTTCAATCTCACATATTATGAATGATTGTGAATTGTATCTTTTCACCCAATGATGTTTCAGAGTTAAAAAGGAGCCAACATTTCAAGTGAATACAGGTTGATGGTGAGATATTTAGTTATTCATATGACATTTGATTATTGAGATTAAATCTCATACGGTACCTAAATTCCAACACATAAATTGTCTCTGTTGCAAATAAATCTCAGTAGAAATCACTTAATGCATCTTATACTGGCTGTAGGAGAGGCCTAAATGGATGAAAATCTGCTCAATTGACGAATTAAAGACGAAGGTGGGACACGTTATTGTCATGATTCTTCTAGTAAAGATGTTTGAGAGGAGCAAGATGGTGACCATAACCACCGGTGTGGATCTGCTGAGCTATTCAGTGTGTATTTTCTTATCTGCTGCTTCTTTATACATTCTTAATAATCTGCACAAGTCGGAAAAAAGTTGTCCTTGAATACAACCTGGGGTAATAATATGTAAAAGCTGTAAATTGTTATTACCAATATATAGTGATAAAAGCTTGCTGCTTCTTGGAGTTAATGTTATATGCCTGGAGGCTGGAGGATTTACCTTTTTGTTGTATTTAATTAATATATCATGAATATATATATATATATTTTTGTGAAATGAGGCTTTACAAATTATAATTTTTGTGCATAATAATTTTAAATTTATAAATTATGCCTCCACTGTACAAAATTTCTGAATCTACCACTTTCAATGCCATCATTCAAAAATATAAAAGAGTCCATGTACGCACATGCACGTGCACCTAGGGAACATATATATGTTTATTTGAAATTGGTATTGTTGAAAGCTATATTTTCATCTTTCTCTTAATTGAAGGTTTGGAGATTATTTTCATACTTTAATTTCAAAATTGATTATTAATTGAATAGGTTAGAATCAGGAATCGAAATTGACGAATCTAGAAGTTCTTGATTTGTCTTTGAATTACATGAATAAAAGTATTTCTATTCAAGGTATGTAATACTTTCCCATTCATCTCTTTAGTTAAACTATCCTTTAACAATTGCCTAGCACAATTACGGGATCAATACAAATGAGCATGCATTTGATATAATAATAAAGTTAATAAAAAATTTTAATTACTAGAAATTTTTAATAGTGTTTTCCTCATATTTTATTTCTTTAGCTAAAATATAAATATTTCTTATCATATTCTTATCACGCATTTGTTCAATGTTTTCCTCATTGTACAGACTTGGAAAACTTGAGCCATTTGAAAGAATTGTACTTGGAGTTTGCTACCCTACCTAATGATTTTCTTTCAAACATTGGTGCCATGACATCACTTCAAGTTTTGTCGTTGACTAGATCAAGCCTTATTGGGACCCTCCCCTCTCATCAAGGTAAAGAAAACAAAAGCTAATTTTTTTTTTTACCTAACAAATCAATAGTCTGACATAAATATATAGTTTTATATTTCCATTCAAAAATAAAGAGGGATGTTTATATATTCTTTTTGATAACTGTCTAACTCACTTTTCTTTTTTCCAAGATTTGTGTGAATTGAAGACTCTTCAAGAGATTGACTTGAGCTTTAATGGACTAGTTGGTCAGTTGCCTTGGTGCTTGGGAAACTTGACATCTCTTAGGTTTCTAGATATTGTGCTTGGGAAACTTGACATCTCTTAGGTTTCTAGATATTTCTGGTAACCAATTTACTAGGAACATTGCATTGTCTCCTCTTGTCAATATCATATCCTTAGAATATCTTATGCTTTCAAATAACAAATTTCTAGTTCCATTCTCATTCAACTCATATTACAACCACTCCAAACTTATGGTCCTAGAAAGTGTCAACAACATACTTTTGGAAGAAGAGGACATTCTTGGCTCAGCCCCAAGTTTCCAATTGCTTCGAATCTATCTTTCTAGTTCTAAACATGGGAAAAACACTCCCATGTCTCTACCCAAATTTTTCTACTATCAAAATCAACTCAAAATGGTTGAGCTCTCTGGATTTGATTTTGGAGGAATATTCCCAAAGTGGTTGTTGGACAACAATACTGGACTACTAATACTTACCTTGACAAAGAATTCAATTTCTGAACCTTTCCAATTGCCCTCATCTCCAATGACAAAACTTGTAACATTAGATATCTCCAACAATAATTTCTATGGTGCCATCCCATATAAGATTGGTAGTTTTTTTCCCAAGTTAAAATTGTTAAACATGTCTAGAAATAACTTTGAAGGCGTGATTCCATCTTCATTAGGTGACATGATGTAATACCCGGTAATAAATAATAAGAGAATTTCCGAAGATATGGGTCAAAACGATATTTAGCAAAGTTTCGGGTCAAAATGCAATATTCAAAACCTAAGCGAAGGACGAATGACCAAGCTAAGATAAGCCAATTGAGGAAAAATGGCACAACTAGATGATATTTGATAAAATTAGGGATTTTCATAGGTTTGAGGTCAAAAGCACGCAATTAAGAGAGTTCGGGCAAAAGTGCAGTTTTTGCAAAATGTTAGTGGGAGGTCGAATCAACGAGTTTTTCAGAAATTCCAAAAGGAAATGGAAAATATAGAACTTGAGGGTCATTGTGGTATATTTAGAAAGATCAGGGACTCAAAGGAAAGGACCAAAAATGTCAAATTAAGAAAATAGGGGCAAAAATGCAATTTTTGAAAATTGCATTGTGTGAAACCAACCGGCCGCACATGGCCGCCGGCAGCCGCCTCTGGAGGCGTCGGGAAGGTCGCCTGGAGGTGGCTAGAGTAGCTTCAGGTGATGATGAAGCTGTTAAGGCTTGCTATTGGCCGAAAATAGCTTCGAAACGATCGGATTTAATGGCGGAAGTGACCGTCGATTCGGCCGAAACTTTTAAGGATCAAATCTCATGATTTAGTGCAATTTGATCTATTTAGAGGCTAGATTTGGGCTAAAGGGATGAGGACGAGCAAGATCGGGTGAATAATTGAGCAAAAATCGACTATAAAAGGGGGTGTTCGGCCGAGGGTTCAAAATCAAAAATCGTTCAAAATTGTCGAGTTTTTGCTTGAATCGAGCTTGAGGGATAAGGGGCTTTTGTTCTTGGTGTCCTAGGGATCATTTCTGGAGCATTTGGGGTCAGTTGGTATAGAAATAGTGAGGTTTTCGAAGTTGGCCGGAAAACCGAGGGTTCCGACGCCGCGACCTGCAACTCGCTTTTAATCCCACTTCCGGCCACTGTTTCCGACGAAAAAAGGCACCATTGAGGTCGCCTTGAAGAGATCTACAAGCTCCCATAGGAATTTAGGGCATTGGACGTCGCCGGAATCGGAGAAGACAACCGGAGAAGAAGACTGTGCGGCGGCGCGTGAATCCCACTCGCAGGGCATAGGGGTGGCGCGTGAGGGCGCGTGAGGTAGGGTTTTTGAGTGTTTTTAATTTCAGAATTTTTGTTGAATTATTTTAGGAATTATCATGGAAGAAAATTTTGAAAAAAAAGATGTTTGGTATTTTTTATGAATTTCCGAAGGTATAGATGTTTAAAAATTAAATAAAAATAGAGAAAATTATGGAAAAAATAGAATGTTGATTCCAAAGGTGTTAAATGATGAAATAGGAGTCATTTGGGTCATTGGAAGAGGATTTACACAATTTTCGAGGTGTGGCACGTTTTTCGAGGCGAAATCTGGACTTTTCCGAATTGAGGTGAGTGGCTTGATTCTAGCTTATCCTTGTCTTGAAAGTGTTTTTAAAATGCTTGGGTGAGTTCTAGTGAGTAATTTTACCCTTCTAGACTTAGTTTAGTTACAAGGTCTTTACTTACGTTCGTTGTAGCGATTTTCACTACATTGCATTAACTATTTATTTTTAAAATGTTGGTGCATGGCGTGTAAATTTTCATATCATGAGGAGTCATGTTTAATCGCATCATTGGGTCTGTGTGGGGCGATGTGGGGTCTACTTGAGATTGGGATAATGCTAATCCAGGTGAACGGGTGTCACACTGGGGTACTCGAGGGAATAATGTTAAACCAGGTGAACGGGTGTCACGACGGTGCACCCGAGGGATTAACATTGGACCAGGTGAACGTGTGCCACAGTGAGGCATTCGAGGGATTAAGCATGTCAAGGTGATATCTCGAGTTAGACGTGTCTTGCATTTGTCGTATAGTATGCCATGCTCGTATGTCTTTCATGCATTGTATAACTGTTTCTTACCTTCACTTAGATGGTTTATCATCTAACATGGGTTATGCCCTTGGAACATTCAACGTTCCAGTCAGGGATAGCAGCGAGGTCGAGGACACGACTGAGGAACCAGTGGTGTATGTTTGATAGTTGTTGGTGTTATGTTATTTTGGAAACATTATTGTTATATATATAATCCGCTTGATGATATTGTAATAATTAGTATTGGTATTGTATTCATATGGTGGTGTGGGAACAACTCGAGTGTAACACGTGGTAGGCCACGACATTTTGATTAATTAAGTATTCCGCTGTGTTTATATTGTCTCGTTTGGTTGAGATTATGTTATTTTTAACTTAACGAGCAAGACTGGAACTCTCGGGGTTTTCATCTGCATGTGAAGATTGTGCTCACAAGCGCCACGAGTATCAGACTTGGTGAGAAAAAAAAAAAGAATCCCCTGAAATTTCCTTATAGTAACACGCCTGTATAGGGCGGGGTGTTACAATTGGTATCAGAGCCCTAGGTTAAAACCCTAGGATGGTTAGGCTAGGTTATTGAACTTAGCATGGTTAGATTTGTTAACTTGGAATAGGAATAAGGATTTTAGGTAACATATGAAAACTTTAGGAAACACTTGTTTGAGGATTTTTGAGAAAATCTTTGTGTAATATTAGTAGAAAATGGTGGACCAAGTACTGCTGTCACACTGGGCAAATAGGATTGAAGCTCGAGGAAACCCGCAGGATGAGGACATGAATGTGTTTCTGCTTGCAATGGAAGAAATCATAGATGATGTGCCCCCCAGCTATCGACAGTTGATAGATTTATCAGAGTTTCAGATTGGCTTCCTTATTGATCAGTTTGAGGGAGAATGGAAAACTTTTGCACAGTGGTTGTGGCAAGACTGGGAGGATGACACTCTACGTGAATTTTGTGCAAGAATGAGGAACGAGCATCAAGACCTACTTGGAGACGTTATGGATGAGGAGGAACAAGCAGAGATTGCTGCAAACCTCGCAAATGAGGTCATAGATATTAGCTCTGACGAGGAATCAGATGAAGAGACTCAGGAAGTCCAAGATGACGACGAAGGACCCTCGGTGGCATCCGACAGTGATGGGGACCACAAAGAGTCCTGGATCTGGAGGCCAAAGAACTACTGAGCAAGGCCGACGAAGTGACTGAAGAAAGAAGGGATATGTAGATATAAAATATAATAAGATGTTATGTCTATTTCTTTTTCAGTAGTACTAAGTTGTTCTGTTTATGGGATAATATAAAGAAATAAAACTGTCCCTTTGTATAGAAACAATTTTGTCTTGTGCATAATTTATTTCCGTGATTCACTTCAGATGGTGAATACACGAAGACTTCGAAATGCAGCCCATGTTGAAAGCGGGAGAAGAGAAGAAAATAATCCTGAAGATATGGGTGATCACAGAAATCACTCAGGAGGAAATCGAAGGTATGTTGGAGAATCAAGCTCCAGTGAAGACCGGTTTGAGCGAATGGAGCGATTTTTGGAAAATATGCTGACTTACGTGAGTCGAGAGGAGCCTACTCGGCACACGACCACGGCTTTGGAGCGATACCGACATTTGAGACCCCCTGTGTTCAAAGGAAGGACTGGCGATGATCCTAGCGCAGCCGAGTACTGGCTAGAGCAGACCGAGAAACTACTTCAGCATCTCCAATGTAGTGAAGAGGAAAAAGTGAAGTGTGCAACCTACACGCTGGAGGAAGAAGCAGGCCGGTGGTGGCAGTCTACCGAGCGTTCATTAACAAGGTCTCAACAGGAACGTGAAGCTGAGAACGAGGATGCACCAATGTATACTTGGGCGGTATTCAAGGAAGAGTTTAACGCCAAGTACTTTTCTAAGAGTTGGAAGGAAGAAAGAATCTGGGAATTTATGAGGCTTAAGCAGACGGGTGAGATGACTGTGAATCAATATGATAATCGGTTCATTCAACTGATTAAGTACGTGCCCATGTACGAGATTGACGAGAGTCAGAAGGCACAAAAGTTTGTTTCAGGATTACAAGAACATCTCCAGCAACTTCTGAGTGGATGGGACATTGAAACTTACAAAGAAGCATTACACCGAGCTTTGACCATTGAGAGAAATCTGACACGAGCCAAGATCATCAAGATAGAGGAAGGAAGTAAAAGTGGAAAAACAGGCAGTCCGACGACTCAGTCAAGGGATGACGGGAAATGCCCTCGATGTAAGAGAAAACACCCTGGGAAGAGGTGTGTCTTGAGGTGCTATGGATGCGGCGAAGAAGGTCACATCGGGAGAAACTGCCCAAAGATCAAAGCAACACCCCAGGTTGGGTATCAGGGAAAGGTGGTGTGCTATAGTTGTGGTCAACCAGGGCATATCTCACGCGATTGCTCAAAAAGGCAGAAGATGGAACCACCGAGTGGAAGTACACAAAATGTTCGTCCAGGTCGAGTGTACAACCTGACTTATGAGGACGCTGAGGCCGATCCTGCAGTTATTGAAGGTACACTGTTTTTCTCGAATATTCCAGTTCATGCTTTAATAGATCCAGGTGCTACGCATTCATTCGTGTCGCATGCGTCAGTAGAAAGTTTACAATTAGAACCTAGGGAATTGGGATATCAAATGGTAATAGCCACTCCTATGGGTTCAACTTTAAGAACTGCGGTAGGGTGCCGCGAGTGTATTTTTAGTATGGGATCAGAAGACTTCAAGATTGATTTAGTGGTGTTAGACATTCAAGATTTCGACATAATTATCGGAATGGATTTCCTATCACTTCATGAGGCTAAAATAGATTGTAAGAGTAAGACTGTAAGCATACCCAAGCCTAACGGAGAGTGGACTGTGTTCCAAGGTCAAAGTAGGAAGATTAAGAGAGAAAATGGCATTACTTTGCATACGCTACAGTCAGCCAAACCCGAATCAGGAAAGAAAAGTCTCGAATTGGAGTCAGTGAGGGTTGTGAATGAGTATCCTGAGGTGTTTCCCGAGGAATTACCAGGATTACCTCCTCTAAGAGAAATCGAATTTTCGATAGATCTTGTACCAAATACACAGCCAATATCCATACCTCCGTACAAGATGGCCCCTGCTGAGATGAGGGAATTGAAGGAGTAATTACAAGACTTGACCGACAAAGGATTTATCAGACCAAGTGTGTCGCCCTGGGGAGCTCCGATATTGTTCGTGAAAAAGAAAGATGGTACCTTACGTATGTGTACTGACTACCGACAGTTAAACAAGGTAACCATAAAGAATAAGTACCCTTTGCCTAGGATTGAGGAATTGTTTGACCAACTTCAAGGAGCTAGAGTATTTTCTAAGATAGATCTTCGGTCAGGGTACTATCAAATGAAGATCAAACCAGAAGATGTACCCAAGACTGCATTTCGGTCACGGTATGGTCATTATGAGTATCTAGTGATGCCGTTTGGATTGACCAATGCACCTACTGCATTTATGGATTTAATGAACCGAACTTTTAGGCCTTACCTGGACAAGTTCGTGATAGTGTTCATAGATGACATTTTGATTTACTCTACAAGTGAGATTGATCATGAAGAACATTTAAGGATAGTCTTGCAGACTTTAAAGGACCATAAGTTGTACGCCAAATTCTCGAAGTGCGAATTTTGGCTTACTCAAGTGGCATTTCTTGGACATATAATTTCCGCAGAAGGTATAGCTGTCGATCCAGCAAAGATAGAAGCAGTTCAAAACTGGCAAGCACCTAAGACCATTGGGGAAATCCGAAGTTTTCTTGGACTAGCAGGGTACTACAGAAGATTTGTAGAAGGATTTTCAAAGATATCTGCTCCACTTACTCGATTGACACAGAAAGAAGTGAAATTTGAATGGAGTGATAAATGTGAGCAAAGTTTTCAGGAACTTAAGGCACGATTGACTACGGCACCGATTTTAGCAATGCCGACTGAGTCAGGAAAGTTTGTGGTGTATAGTGATGCTTCTGGGATAGGGTTGGGGTGTGTCTTAATGCAAGATGAGAAAGTAGTTGCTTACGGATCTCGGCAGTTGAAGAGACATGAGCAAAACTACCCAACTCACGACTTGGAATTAGCAGCCATAATTTACGCTTTGAAATTGTGGAGGCATTACCTTTATGGAGTACAATTTGAAATTTTTACGGATCATAAGAGTTTGAAGTACATATTTTCTCAGAAGGAATTAAACATGAGACAAAGAAGATGGATGGAGTACTTAAAAGACTACGATTGTACCATTTCCTATCATCCAGGGAAGGCTAACATAGTTGCAGACGCTCTTAGCCGAAGAAGCTCTAAGATTGTGGCTAACATGATGATCGAGGAATTTAGTCACCTGACAGTAGGTGTTAAGCCTAAACCAATCAAGGGATATTTGACAAATTTGACAATTCAACCTGATGTGGTAAATCAAATCAGATTAGCTCTTCAAACAGACACAAGAAGAAGTCAGTGGATAGACGAGAACGATCAAGTTAAGGCACCTGAATTTAGTTACCGTGATGATATACTTCGATTTCAGGGAAGAACCTACGTACCAAGGGATCAAGATCTAAGACAAGTTATCTTGGGAGAAGCTCATCGGGCAAGATACACAGTACATCCAGGATCCACAAAAATGTATAAGGATCTTAGGGAAATTTATTGGTGGCCAGGAATGAAAAAGGACGTGGCATGGTACGTGGCACAATGCGATACCTGTCAACGTATCAAAATTGAGCATCAGCGACCGGGAGGAAAATTACAACCATTGGACATTCCCGAGTGGAAATGGGATCACGTCACTATGGATTTTGTGACCAGTTTACCTCGAAGTCCCAAAGGAAACGATGCTATTTGGGTAATAGTGGATCGACTGACCAAGTCGGCACATTTCTTGCCTATTAAGATAGGACAACCGACTCACACTCTGGCTCAGCTGTACATTGAGGAAATAGTACGATTACATGGAATACCCGCAAGTATAGTGTCAGATTGGGACCCACGATTTACATCACGATTTTGGGAAAGTTTCCACAAGTGTATGGGAACACAGTTAAAGCTCAGTATAGCTTATCACCCTCAGACTGACGGACAGTCCGAGCGGACAATTCAAACACTCGAGGACATGTTGAGGGCATGTATTTTGGAATTATCAGGAAGTTGGGAGAAACATCTACCGTTGGTAGAATTTGCCTACAACAACGGGCACCACAGCAGCATTGGAATGGCTCCTTACGAGGCATTATATGGACGAAGATGCAGAACACCGCTCTGTTGGGTAGAAACTGGAGAGGTAGGATTAATTGGACCTGAGATTGTTCAGACTACTACTGAGAAAATTAAGCAAATACAGGAGAAAATGAGGACAAGTCAAAGTCGTCAGAAATCGTACGCTGATCGGCGAAGGCGAAACCTGGAATTTCTGGTCGGTGACAAGGTATACTTGAAAGTCTCTCCATTTAAATCCGTGATTCGAGGAAAAAGAAAAGGGAAATTAAGCCCAAGATACATAGGACCCTATGAAATTTTGGAGAAAATTGGACTAGTGGCTTACAGATTAGCTTTGCCTGTGGTATTGTCAAACATCCACAACGTGTTTCATGTGTCTCAACTACGGAAACATGAGCCAGACCCTACGCAGATACTTCGGAATGAGACCATTGAGATACGAAATGATCTAACGTACCCTGAGGAACCAGTTCGAATCCTAGATCATAGGGATCAAGTCTTAAGGAATAAAATTATCCCCTTAGTAAAGGTACTATGGGGCAATCATGACGAAGAAGAGGCAACTTGTGAACGCGAAGAAGAGATGAAGATTTCTTATCCGCACTTATTTTGATATTGTAAGTTAGTAATTTCGAGGACGAAATTTCTTTTTAGAGGAGGAGGATGTAATACCCGGTAATAAATAATAAGAGAATTTCTGAAGATATGGGTCAAAACGATATTTAGCAAAGTTTCGGGTCAAAATGCAATATTCAAAACCTAAGCGAAGGACGAATGACCAAGCTAAGATAAGCCAATTGAGGAAAAATGGCACAACTAGATGATATTTGATAAAATTAGGGATTTTCATAGGTTTGAGGTCAAAAGCACGCAATTAAGAGAGTTCAGGCAAAAGTGCAGTTTTTGCAAAATGTTAGTGGGAGGTCGAATCAACGAGTTTTTCAGAAATTCCAAAAGGAAATGGAAAATATAGAACTTGAGGGTCATTGTGGTATATTTAGAAAGATCAGGGACTCAAAGGAAAGGACCAAAAATGTCAAATTAAGAAAATAGGGGCAAAAATGCAATTTTTGAAAATTGCATTGTGTGAAACCGATCGGCCGCACATGGCCGCCGGCAGCCGCCTCTGGAGGCGTCGGGAAGGTCGCCTGGAGGTGGCTAGAGTAGCTTCAGGTGATGATGAAGCTGTTAAGGCTTGCTATTGGCCGGAAATAGCTTCGAAACGATCGGATTTAATGGCGGAAGTGACCGCCGATTCGGCCGAAACTTTTAAGGATCAAATCTCATGATTTAGTGCTATTTGATCTATTTAGAGGCTAGATTTGGGCTAAAGGGATGAGGACGAGCAAGATCGGGTGAATAATTGAGCAAAAATTGACTATAAAAGGGGGTGTTCGGCCGAGGGTTCAAAATCAAAAATCGTTCAAAATTGTCGAGTTTTTGCTTGAATCGAGCTTGAGGGATAAGGGGCTTTTGTTCTTGGTGTCCTAGGGATCATTTCTGGAGCATTTGGGGTCAGTTGGTATAGAAATAGTGAGGTTTTCGAAGTTGGCCGGAAAACCGAGGGTTCCGACGCCGCGACCTGCAACTCGCTTTTAATCCCACTTCCGGCCACTGTTTTCGACAAAAAAAGGCACCATTGAGGTCGCCTTGAAGAGATCTACAAGCCCCCATAGGAATTTAGGGCATTGGACGTCGCCGGAATCGGAGAAGACAACCGGAGAAGAAGACTGTGCGGCGGCGCGTGAATCCCACTCACAGGGCATAGGGGTGGCGCGTGAGGGCGCGTGAGGTAGGGTTTTTGAGTGTTTTTAATTTCAGAATTTTTGTTGAATTATTTTAGGAATTATCATGGAAGAAAATTTTGAAAAAAAAGATGTTTGGTATTTTTTATGAATTTTTGAAGATATAGATGTTTAAAAATTAAATAAAAATAGAGAAAATTATGGAAAAAATAGAATGTTGATTCCAAAGGTGTTAAATGATGAAATAGGAGTCATTTGGGTCATTGGAAGAGGATTTACACAATTTTCGAGGTGTGGCACGTTTTTCGAGGTGAAATCTGGACTTTTCCGAATTGAGGTGAGTGGCTTGATTCTAGCTTATCCTTGTCTTGAAAGTGTTTTTAAAATGCTTGGGTGAGTTCTAGTGAGTAATTTTACCCTTCTAGACTTAGTTTAGTTACAAGGTCTTTACTTACGTTCGTTGTAGCGATTTTCACTACATTGCATTAACTATTTATTTTTAAAATGTTGGTGCATGGCGTGTAAATTTTCATATCATGAGGAGTCATGTTTAATCGCATCATTGGGTCTGTGTGGGGCGATGTGGGGTCTACTTGAGATTGGGATAATGCTAATCCAGGTGAACGGGTGTCACACTGGGGTACTCGAGGGAATAATGTTAAACCAGGTGAACGGGTGTCACGACGGTGCACCCGAGGGATTAACATTGGACCAGGTGAACGTGTGCCACAGTGAGGCATTCGAGGGATTAAGCATGTCAAGGTGATATCTCGAGTTAGACGTGTCTTGCATTTATCGTATAGTATGCCATGCTCGTATGTCTTTCATGCATTGTATAACTGTTTCTTACCTTCACTTAGATGGTTTATCATCTAACATGGGTTATGCCCCTGGAACATTCAACGTTCCAGTCAGGGATAGCAGCGAGGTCGAGGACACGACTGAGGAACCAGTGGTGTATGTTTGATAGTTGTTGGTGTTATGTTATTTTGGAAACATTATTGTTATATATATAATCCGCTTGATGATATTGTAATAATTAGTATTGGTATTGTATTCATATGGTGGTGTGGGAACAACTCGAGTGTAACACGTGGTAGGCCACGACATTTTGATTAATTAAGTATTCCGCTGTGTTTATATTGTCTCGTTTGGTTGAGATTATGTTATTTTTAACTTAACGAGCAAGACTGGAACTCTCGGGGTTTTCATCTGCATGTGAAGATTGTGCTCACAGGCGCCACGAGTATCAGACTTGGTGAGAAAAAAAAAAAAGAATCCCCGGGAATTTCCTTATCGTAACACGCCTGTATAGGGCGGGGTGTTACACATGACCTCTCTATATATTCTAGACTTGTCAAATAACCAATTATCCAGTAAAATTCCTGTACATTTGGCGATGGATTGTACCTTCTTGGAAGTGCTAAAACTATCAAGCAACACCTTGACAGGCCCTATACTACCCCCTCAAAATAACTTGCCAAACTTACAGTTGTTGCTTTTGGATGATAATAAGTTCACAGAAATCCCACACTACTTATCCAACAGTAGTGGCTTGCAAATGTTGAATCTTAACCATAATCATCTTGAATGTGTGTTTCCTGTTGAGTTTTGTCAATTTGTTGGACTACAACTATTGGATCTTTCTAACAACAATTTCAATGGGACAATACCGTCTTGTTTAAATGTGAAAGACCTAAAACAAATTCAATTGTCCAATAATAGGCTAAATGGACCATTTCCGAAGGTGTTCCATCAATCAATGAACAACATAAAAATGATAGAACTTTCAAATAACCATTTTAATGGCAGCATTCCAAATTGGATCGACAGTCTTTCCTGGTTAAGCATTCTTATTTTGAAAAATAACCACTTTGAAAGTAATATCCCATATCAGATTTGTCATTTGTCTAGATTAACCTTGATTGATCTTTCTTCCAATAAGTTTTCAAGCAACATTCCTAGTTGCTTGAATAATATCTCATTTGATATAGAAAAGGAATTAGAACCATTGATATTTTTAACCAATCAAATTATAGAAGAACTCTTGACGCCTAACCTAAAGATTTATAGTCATTATGGTTACTCAATGTTTGTCATCAGCATATATGACATCTTGCCTACAAATCGAGCACTTTTCTCATCGCAAGTGGAGTTCACAACCAAAGGAATGACCTTGCCCTTCACAGGAGAGCCTCTGTTACTTTTTTTCAGCAATTGATCTCTCTAACAACAAATTAGTTGGCCACATACCACCTGAAATTGGAAACCTTAGCAAAATCAAAGCACTGAACCTCTCCCACAACAACTTGATTGGAGGAATCCCAACAACATTTTCCAAGTTACAGAATGTAGAGAGCTTGGATCTTTCTCACAACAATTTGAATGGGAATATCCCTTCTCAGCTTACTGATCTATATTCATTGGGGACGTTCAATGTGTCTTACAACAACTTCAGTGGAAGGATACCTCAGGCAACAAACCAATTTGGAACTTTTGACTCAAGTAGCTATATTGAGAATCCATTTCTTTGTGGAAAACCATTACCAAATAATTGCATAGATTCACCTCCATCAGTTCCATCAGCCAATAATAATGCAAGTGTGGTATCCAACTTTATCGATATGGACACATTTTATATGAGCTTTGCAGGGTCTTACATAGCTATTTTACTAGCTATTGCGGGAATTTTGTATATAAATCCACATTGGAGACGAGCATGGTTTCATGTTGTTGAGGTTTTCATCACCTCTATCTACTACTTTGTTGTGGATAATATGTGGAGAATCAAAGTTGGTTTCCTAGGTAGATATTGATAATCACCCCGGTGAAGTAATAGTGTTGTATGTATATCCTACTAAACTTCTTTCTTAAGTATTTTGTTGTTATAATAATGTTGTCAATGCACTTGTAGTTAGTATGAAATAGGCCCTCATAAATTATCAAAATTAAAGAAGTCTTGGTTTGTTGTTGCCATACTATTACACGTTTAGGATATACAGGGGGATTGCTGATGACAAAGAACAATATTGGAGCCAAAATTTGGAGCTTCAAAATCAAAGAATTCCCAGATTTTCTTATAGTGCCTGCTCTTGTCCTGCTCGATTTCCATTCATATTCGAATTTAATCTACACATACTTTTAAAAAAAAAAATTACTTCTTTTTATAATAAATATTATTTTGTCAAATTTTTTATGAAGAAAATATGATAAAAATGATGAAGTAATTAGAGTTTTTATTAGAATATCAAATGCTTGATGGGTTGATATTCATTTTGCACCCAGTACTTGTACAGCCTTCAATTTCATTAACCAAAATATCAAAGTTGTAAATAAAAATTGATAAAAAATTATATAATCCTTGGTTGAGAGCAACTTTCAAATTACTTCAAATACCAATACTATATGCCTTAAGTGGATGAAGTCAACACAAGGGTAGGGTATATAAAATTTTAATCCATCTTAAGATATTTTTACAGCTTGAATTTGTCACTAATCATAAGGTAATTAAGAATTGTAAAATTATCATAACCATCTTAATTTATCGATATTTTCTCTAATCAACCAAGTCTTAATTTAGTTGTGGATTTAACCACATTCCAACCACCTAAATATAGTAAAAACTCTTCACAACGTACACATTCTATGATTCTAAGCTCCTCTACTCTTAAACGCCACGAAGCCAACACTGCATCAAAATATCCTTTACCCACTTGTTCTCTTAATTATCTTGAAACCAAACCAACAACATATCAGCAAGCATGTCCTTATAAGGAATGGCAGGATGCCATGCGAGATGAAATTCATGCCTTGCATATCAATCAAACATGGTCCCTTGTCCCTCTGCCAACTAAATGCAATCTTGCTGGAAATAAATGGGCATATCGCCTTCTTGCTAAAGGTTATAGTCAAAAGGCTAGGATGGACTTTTATAAAACTTTCAGTCCTGTTATTAAGAGTACAACAATTCGCTCTATACTTGTCTTGCCTGTGCATTATCAGTGGAGCCTTAAGTAAATTAAAACATTCTTTATGTGGCCTTAAGTAAGCACCAAAAAGAATCAGAAAAGGGATGTAGAAAAATAATATAAACTAGACATCTAAAAAAAATAAGATCTAAGGGATGTAACAAATCATAATTATTTGTTATACATCATATTTTCATCTACCAATAACAAAAAAATGGAAAAAAGAACTTGAAAACTGGAGGATGTGTTTTTAGACGATGTAGAAAAGTTATTGTACGTATCTCTTTCTGAGGCAATAATTCTTCTGAAACTTAGCATTAAAATAACCCTTGCAACCAAATGAAACTGTGTGATCATCTGTGTACAATCTAATAGCCTTCTCATACAAAATCAGCAATAATGACGGGAGGCTACCAAACAATCCACATATCGGCAAAGTTAGATTGGGTTTTATTTTCTTTCCATTGTTTGTCTCTAAGATCTTTACTTTTGTATATAAAAAATTCATCTAACAGTAAAATACAATTCTCACATAAAAACCCCCCAATTGAAGAGGAGAGAAGACAGATCACAAAATACAACTTCTACACAAAGACACCCAATCGAATACATCAAGAAGAAAATAAATTAAGGAGACAAGATAAGAGAAGACAGAACTTATCGACGATACTGACAAAAAGAGAGGCCAATACTGAGAAGAGATAAACACGACGAAGATGAGAAGAATCTGCAAAGGCTTTCTACGGAGAAGATGAAGACAAGAAATCGAAAATTACTTTTGCATAGGTTTGAACATGAGAGGCTGCTGGAGAATGCATAGTACCATATTTATCAGTGAAAAACCAAAAAAATATTATAAAGAGAGAGAGATCGATCATTCGAAAGACCTATATGTATAGATATTAGATCAGTCTTATTAAGCATATATGTAAAAAGTCTTCAATTTATCTTTTAACTCAACAAATCATTGAACATTATTTTCTTTATTTTGAGTTTTGAGTACTAAATTTTAAAATTTATGATTATTGATCTAATATTGTTTCTATCTAAAAATATTGTTCACAAGTATAACTTGTTAAAGAATTATTTTTTTAGTTTATAATTAAATAAGATTAAGAAACTATCACTTAATTATTTATATAATCCTTATAGTTAGTATTAAAATTATAATTAGTTAAATTATTTTATCATAAAAAATTTAATTTGATATAAAAAAAATTAACAATATAAAAAATTAAAAATAAAATTCATTAATTTTACCTCGTAAAAATAAACTTGTAGTAAAATTAAAATTTAAAATTAAAACTAGTAAAAATAAACTTGTAGTAAACTTGTTGATTCAATACATCTAAACTATGTGTGCAAATTGAAACTTCTTTATGTAGCTTTGAGTAAGCATAAAAGATGCATTAACGGGCCATAGAAGACCCAACAACAGAGTTATCAAAACAACTTCAACAAAATTAGGATAACAGAAAAATGAATCATTTTTAAGTTTGTCAAAACGTCCAGTGACCTCTCTTCATAACTCTGTCTTTGTCAATTGAAAGTACAAAGCGAATACCACAAGACTGCCATTTATGATCATCAGTAACATTCTACAATAGTCTATTTGGCTAATTCAAAACTCAACTAATCTTTTTTTTAACATATATAAGCGTAGCTCTTATAGTTGAGAATAGATAATATCGTATAATTGTATTTTTTATTTTTGACATGCACCCAAATAACCATAACTCACAGTATTTCAGTGATTAAATTTTGGCCGCATCAAGAGCTACCAGGCCTTTTTGGAAGCATTCATAATTAAAATTAGCATAATTCTTGACTGATTTGTATAATCTTGGTCTTTTCTCATCCACCAAACTTTCAACACGTCCAATCTCATTTTCTTGCTCTGACTCATTGAAAATAACAAATGTTATCTTCCAGCTTTCAGGGTTTGTCACCACCCTGTGCATTGGGCTCTTGAATATTCCATTACTCATTATCTGCATACATTCAACAAACAATTTTAATAGTAAAAATGCATTCTTAACCAACAAATGCAACATCTTGTTTTGTTCAAATTGAAAGAGATCTTAATGATCCCTAAACATGGGTTATTGAAATGCATTTCCCCTTTCTTGTCAGTGGCATATTATACCACCATAGTTTTTACCCAAAAATATTATTGTTGGTAAATATTAGACTCATAGGATCAAATAACATACTCAAGGCATGCCCTCTAGACTATCCATATGGAATTTGGTCGTGACAAACTCCCCTTTTCATAATTCATGGTGTCCTTTTAGTAGACTAGGTTAGCTCTGATATTACTTATAATACCTTGTTTAATATCTAAGTGTGTGTTGAAGGCAAATTATGGATTCATGGAAAATAATGTCCTAAGATTTTTAGAATAGATTACTAATGTGGAATTGAGTAGTAGCAATCTCTTTCATTTAAATTCCACCAACATCCATGTTAGGCTATAAATCTATATCTCAATGCAACCCAAATCAGTTTTAAACACAATTTCATGGCTCACACTTGGTAGCAATCCTGGGGAACTCTATACCACTTATAACATGATGAATACTCACCCAAAAGAACTAAGCTATAGTTAACTATTTGGGGTTCATGGATCAATTCATATAACTAACACCTCTCCTCTAGACTACCCATAAGGGATTGGCTCATAACAATTTCACATTCTGATTGATAATTCTGCAGAACAGAGAAAAGCACTTGGAAACACAAAAATCTTCACCAAACAGAGGGCAAGAGAGTACCTGCATTTGATCACCAAGGTTGATGAAAAGGGCATAAGGAATTATGGGGACAGTGAGCCATTTATCATCTTTCAAAACTCGTAGGCCTTGAACTTGCCTGTCTTGCAACAGAATGGTCATCCCTGATATGTCCGAATGAGCTTTAAGCCCAAATACTTGATCCGGTGTTAGACATGGTGGGTAGAGGATAAACCTTCCTTGCATGATTGCTCTTTCCCCAAACTGCTTTAAGAAGCTATCCACCTCCAATTTCAGTGACCTTGCCATGGCTTTGAATATAATACCCATTACAGACTTGATATTTGTTGCGAATTCCACAATTTTCTCTCTGCAAAATAGTAAAACCAGCTAAATTTGTACTTTCATGGAGAAACTACAAAGACTCCCACAACACAGTTGTTCTAGGCACAAAAATTTGAAATTATCCATCGCTTCACTACTTTAGATGACTGATTATACATACATCTGATCTAGGACTTGGATCGCACACATCAGACGAAAGAGAAACTAACACAACTCTGTATAATCGGCCCACGCTTCTAAGACTGTTATGTAGCTGTCAAAAACACATTCTTGACCTTCATACGAAAGAGACATCAAATGCGATTAAAGATAGAAGTACCTAAAATCTTCTGGTTTTTCCGGCCAAAGCTTTGGTTTCCTCTGATCTTCCGAATAGATCCCGAGGGATAACCGGTCACACCAGTCGAGAAATTGCTTCTCCGAGACGATTTTGTCCTGTCCATAGCCTTCAGACTCACCAGCGGCCCGAGAGTACTTGCTCTTCTCTTCCCCTGGCAGCTTGAAGAATTCTCGGATGACTTCCCTCACCTCGTCCAGAAATTGTGAAGGCATGTCGTGGCCCGCCGCCTGTGATTTAAAGCAATTGTAAACCCTAGCTAATGAGAAAAAAAGGAAAAGAAGTACCGAAGACCAGATGAAGAAAGCAATTAATCAATCATCCGAACCTAGAAGCAGCCCCAAGAGCTCAGAGCCGACCTCAGCTTTTCCAACTCACCTTCTTCTTCCCCTCCAGATGAGAAGAGACTGAGATCAATCACAGGAATTGGGGCCAAAGGCGGGGAAGTGTCCAATTGGCCAAACTTGTTGTCTCTAACAATGTATTCCCTGGGCGATTCAACCCCGGTTGCGGACATCTCTTGAACACTCTTCGGAGGGGCAGGCTTCGTCGCCGAATTGTCGCTGGGAACTCCATTGCCGTCCATCCTGCTGCTTGTCACTTGAAAGAAGGCAATGCACAATTTTGTTTTTTCAATCTGTTTTAGCTTCTTTGCAGCTTTGGCCTTAAGTAGCATCGAATTTCTTAGAAGAAATCGATCTGGAGCGTTGAATTGGGCAATGGTTCTTGATATGTGTGAACATTTTCCTTTTCCTTGTAGAACTTATTGCTTGTCGTTGGGGTTAATGGCACGAGTTTAAGGGCGTGGTGTCGATGAGTTGCCATTACAGTAGTCAATATGCTATCGTCTTGGTCGGGAGCTGCCGTAGGTAATGCCAACATATACGAAAATTAAATATGTTTTATATCTTTTATATCGTCTTGGTCGGGATCTAGACCATTCGTTCGATCGGATGGTGGGAAAGTGAGGAGATGAAATGAAGAGTGGAATTTGAAAGAATTGAGAGCGGAAAGGAACTTACAGAGAGGGATTGAGTAGAGTTGCTTCGGCTGTGAAGGGGCTGTGATGAAGGCGGCCATATCTGGCCATTTGGAGTAAGCTTTCTCTCTTGTTGGAGAATATGAAAGATGAACGTGCGACAAGAAACGTTTACAAAAATGATCCACCAATTTTACTATGATTCACAAATGAATCTTATTATTCTACAGATCCATCAAATTTTTTAGGGTTAAGAAATAAATTTAAATAAAAAATACCTAATTCATAACTGAAGAGAGAACTTGATTAATGAGTGCGAATAATTCGAGTCATTTGTTCTCATTTGTTATCTTTACAAGCTTTTAAATAACATAGTTGCCACACATGCCATCATCGTCTTAGATGAATAGTTCATTATATTCTACAAACCCAACACGTTTTCTTTCTGGTTCTGGCAATCAAATTTGTTTTGCAATCCAGCAATCAAATGGATTGCCAGAAATAGAAAGAAATCAAGTTGGTGTTATCGGAGATAATGAACCATTTACCTAAATCGAAGATGGACATGTGTGGTAACTATGTTATTTAGAATCTTTTAAAGGTATCAAATGATGAACAAATGACTCAAATTATTTACACGCTGACCAAATTTTTAATTGAATGAACTAGGTATTATCTACATTTAAATTCATTTTGTAACCTAGAAAAACCTAATGGATTAGTGGAAGAAAATTCATTTGTGAATGATAGTAAAATTAGTAGATTGACATACATGAGGTATGTTGGAAAACAAATTTGATTTTTGAAAACAAGAAGAAATCAAGTGGTGCTATTTGAGATAATGAATTATTCATCTGAATGCATGATCGATATTTGTGGGAATTATATGATGAAGAAGAAAATGGCAAGAAACTCATAGTCCCATCACCATAGCCATGGTTGCTAAAGGAAGAGAAAAAACAAGAAGAAATCAAGTTGGTGTTGTTAGAGATAATAAACTATTTACAAGATCCGATGATCGATGTGCGGAAATTATGGTCGGACAGTAAAATGAAGGAAATCCACCATCCCAACGCCACCACCATGGCTGCCAAAGAAAAAGAAAGAGAGATCAAGAAGAAATCGAGTTAATGTTACTAGAGATAATGAATTATTTACATGATCAAATTATTGATATATGTGAAAATTATGATTGGGGAGAAAAAGGAAAGAAATTCACCGTCACATCGCTACTGCCATGGCCGCCAAAGAAGAAGAGAAAACAAGAAGGAATTGAGTTGGTGCTATCAGATATCATGAACTATTTACCAGATCTAATGATTAATATTTGTGGAAATTATGATCGAGGAGGAAAAATAAAGAAATCTATCGTCTTGTCGCCACCGCCATGGCTGCCAAAAAAGAAGAGAGAACAAGATGAAATCAAGTTGCTACTACCAGAGATAATGAACTATTTATCTAATTTGATGATCGATATATGTGAGAATTACAATTTGAGAGAAAAAAGAAAAAAAATCAACCATCTGGTCATTACCGCAATGGCTGTCAAAGAAGAAGATAAAACAAGAAGAAATCGAGTTAGATCTATTAGACATAATGAATTATTTACCTGATCTGATGAGCGATGTGTGTGGGAACTATGATCGGGAAGAAAACGGAAGGAAACCCATAGTTTTGTCATCACCGTCAAAGAAAGAGAGAAAACAAGAAGAAGTCGAGTTGGTGCTATTAAAGATCGTGAACTAGTTATGAGATCTAATGATCGATATACATAAAGATCATGATTTGGGACAAAAAGGGGCTTTGAGATCATGATTTGGGAAGAAGAGGAAGGAAACCCACCGCCTTGGTTGCCAAAGAAAGAGAGACGTTTCGTGAGGAAAGAAAGGAAATGAGAAAGAGATATATAAAATTGAAGAGTACCGCTTATCTTTTAAGCTAACCTCAAGGGTACCCGAGCGTTACTTATTGACATGGTTCAAACTTTGGATCAAGTAAAAGTTTTTTTTTCCACTCCAACCCTTGTTAAACTACCCATTAGGGTTAATATAAAAATAATTTTATTATAAAATCAATTTTATGAAAAAAAAATAATTTAATATTTACTCTGATCATCTCAAAAAAGCTTTTAAATACATAAATTAAAATTAAGTACATAAATTTTATATAATTAGGTTTAATCAAGTACATAAATTTTGGTTTGTTACACCCCATTATTTAAATAATTGGTTTTTTATGTTCCAAGCTCATTAAGTACATAAATTTTGGTTTAATTAGATTTAAATCACCTTATGAAAAAAGTTATAAATTAAAATTATAAAAATAATCTCTTCACAACATAACATAAGAGTAAATGCTACAAAACTCTCATAAAACAAAGGGTTTTATACATTAAAACATGCCGTACGTTCACATGGTAAAGTAGATTCATTTTGATGAAAAGAACTAAAGGCATCCTCCATCAACCATCTAAACCGGATAGATTGAGGTGTAAATTGCCAATTACAATGGTTTAAAACCCGAAGAGTAAATGGAGCCAGGTGTTTGATATAATCATCGAGCTTAACCACTTGTGCTTCTCAAGCAACTAACCATTAGGAGGATTGATCTATTATATCACTATGAGTTATGGTCCTTTTTGAAGCTTGCATATTTACTTTTTCTTTTTTATTTTGCAACTTGCTTAATTATATTATCAATCTCATCTTAATTATATTAATTGCATAAAATGGAAAAATAGGGGTTCATATCTTATTATTATATGTGTTAAGCTCAAAGGTAAAATGATATGATTTTGATGATAATAAAAATTATTTTATTAAAATAAAAATAAAGAATTTCAATCATCTTAATGTGAAGAAGAAATGAAAATCATGGCTGAATAACTTAAGTCAACTGATATTTAACTTTAAATCAACTAAAGTAAGGCAGTAAGTAGGTATTTGATCTTGCATTAAGTCGATTGAAGTTAACCAAAATTTTGGTCTATGATCTTAACTTGACCAAGATTCAACATAAGTTGTGCAGCGCAATTACTGTTGACTACATCAATTCTCGTTTCTGATCATCGCCACTATTCCCACACATTTTTCGATTATCGCGATCGATTGTTGGTCTTTTCTTATCGACGACACTTCTTGCATCATCTTCTCCGATAATAGTCTTCCCAATCGGTGGTCTCTTTGATCATCTATCTTTTTTTTCAGTCGCAACAATTGATCGTTTGTTTGACTAATTCATCTTCCTCGACCAACGGCTCCTTCGCCTTTTTGTCTTCCACCATTGTCGACGATGGCCTCTACACCTTTTGCCACCATCGACGCCTTTTTACCATCAATGATGTCTGCCATAGCCATTGACTAGTTCATTTTTGTCGTTTTTTTTTTATTATTTGTGTATATATAAGTCCCACATATATTATTATTTTATAACAGATGACATGCCAAGTCAACTTGAATATACTCTTTCTAAATCGAATTTACATTATACCTAATTGAGTCAACTTGAACATAATTGCCAAGATTAAAAAAAAATTGAATCAAATTACAAATTCGTAAAAAAGATTAGATTATTTTCATAATTTACCCTATTTCTAACGAATTTTTTCAATATTTTATTGTCATCATCTCGTAAAAGACTCAATTTTTATACTCCTCTTTGCTCGTTGCTTCTTCATCTCTTCTCTCGCATGGAAATTGCCGAAACCAAACACAAAGACGGCCACAATTGATCACTGACAGTTTTCTCGTTTCTCTTCTTCAACCCAACAATTGCGCAAACTAGTGCAAGAATAGAATGGCCAAATTCACATTCCGAGCTGATCTCAACTTCTACTGTCTTTCACAGGACCCGCCTTCTAAAAGCTCAAATTTCAACACTTTGCTCAAACGCCGTTGCTTACCCGCGTTCCCTTCGAGTTCACGTCTGAAATTCGTGGTTTCTAGCAGCATCAAACAGAAGGAGAATGTTGCAGAAAGGGATCGAGACGCCAGGCCAGTTGTTCCCCGGCTGCGGGTCGGTGAATTGGAGAAATCCGAGGGTCGACTGGGAATTGGAACTACGTCTGGTGAAGTGGGTTCTAATTGGACTTGGCCCCCATGGAAGAATCTTCCTGAAGGATAACACCCATTGGCACTGTTGGAATGTGATACCCAACGAGTTCAAGGTGATGATGGTAACATCGAGCAAGTATAAAACTATTATAGGTTTAGGCCCGAGATTGATAGATTTAAAGGTTCAAACCCACTTATAGGAAGCCCGATAAGAAGATGACTCAAGTAAATTTATCTGATTTTTTTAGAAAAGCGAGCTTGGCTCAATTGCTCAAAATAAGAACCAAACCCAACCCATTTTACTTGCTGCCCTATCTGAAGCCCATTAGACAACCCATTATTCTCCTTACATATGTCTAACCCATTCAGTTGTTTTGATGCTGCTGGGGACTTGGTCGTTGCATTACTCATTTGAAACTTGGTTTGGACTGGTATGCATCTTTCCCTCAAGTCAAAACAGCCTGCCATACAGTATGTATATACAGTATATATATTACTTCCAGATCCTTGATACGATTAATTGTATTAAATAATGATATCTTTATACAATTTTTATGAAAATGGTTTCATATTAACAGTTTAGAAAATTATTGGGTTATTTTAGTTAGCATTCTCCTCCCCCTTAATTAGGCTTATTAATTTCTTCCCATAAATTAGGCTTATTTGGTATGGAAGCAATTGCTACTTTAAAAAATACAAAAAAAAAAAAAAAAGAATTCTATCAATATAGATGTTCGAGTTAGCCTAATTCTAATATATATCTAACAGTGAAATTGGGAACATATAAAAGAGAAATTAGGAATATTAATTAGTCATATTTGACACTCCCTATTAGCACATTAGTATAAAAATCTTTGGCCGGCAAGCAGGGTATCACTATTAGTATATTAGTAATTTGTTAAGGATGGTTTAGATGTATCACTTAATTTCTTGAATTTAAAAATCAATCAATTTTAAATTAGTGTATATTCTTAAGTTTTAAATTAGTTTCATGAGCAATAGTTTAAAATTGATCTAAGGACTTTTCTTCTGAGCACAAGCGAGAAATTGGCCCATCCTAAGTTAAAATTATGTGGAGGTAAAGATTTTTTGTATTGTCAGAATGTTAAAACTTAATAAGAGTTTATCAGTTGCATTTAATTCATCCATCCATTTTATGTGTCAAAGATTTTAAATATATTATTTGTATATATTATGCAATTTTTTCTTTATATCAACTCAAAGGAAATATCTCCACTCCCAACAAGAGTAGCCCCTTCTCCATCCTACTTCATTCTTCTTTTCTTGATGCATCTTCTCAGACATTTAATTCAAAGCCCCATTTCCTAATTGACAAGATGGTCCATGAATAACATCAAATTAAGAGAGGAAAAAGAGAAAAGAAATTTAGGTATAATGACTAGTATTTAGGTATAATCAAATGATTAATTCAAACATAAGCACCCACTTAAATGCACGTCTTTAATTTGGACCAAATTAAATAGGTGTAAAATTGTATGTGAATAGCAATAACAATCATTTGGTCACAACAATGAAAAATACTATAATATTCCGTGTTAGTTTTGATAAATGGATGGTGTTATTTTGAACCTATGAATTTGGATACTCATACTTTGATTTGTATCTTATCTCTCCCAAATGATAGATTATTATCATAAGTCTACTAGACATTATTAGATTAGCTATTACATATTAATCAATAACTAAATTAGTTTGTATTGGGACCCATGATGAGTTTATCTGCTTGCATGTACTCTAACGTATGAATTAAGTTGTAAAGATTTCTATATTTCCAAGTCTTCTAGTGTTTCCAAGTCTTCACCACCATTTCTAAGTCTTTTCCTACAAGGCCAAGTCAATTTGTCTCCACTTGTCTAGTTTATATTAGGATCCATGATGAGTTTATCCCCTTGCATGTACTCCAACGTATGAATTAAGTTGTAAAGACTGCTATATTTCTAAGTCTTCACCATCATTTCCAAGTCTTCTCTTACAAGTCAAAGTCAATTTGTCTCCACTTGTCTCTCTATAATTAGATCAAGGGAAAAGACCACTTCATAATGCTTTAGAGTAGAGATATATAAATAGAGGTAGCGTGATTCTTAAAACAAGGAAAAAAAAGAGAACAAAAGCAAGCAAAGAGATATATATCTTGGTGAAAAATATGATAAGTACTACACCTCATTCTTTTTGGGTGTGGATGATGACGATGGTAATGTCAGTGTTGATGAATGAAATGTGTTGTCATGGGTGTTGGGAGCAAGAGAGGATAGCTCTGCTGCATCTCAAAGCTTCCATCAACTACCCCAATGGCAACTCTTTGCCTTCTTGGGTGGAGAATAAATCATCCAATTGTTGTCAATGGGAAAGGGTTGAATGTAGCAACACTTCAAGCCGAGTCATTCAACTCTCTCTTAATCGAACAAGAGATTGGGAATCTAGAAAAGATTGGTATTTCAATGCTTCTTTGTTTCTTCCCTTTAAAGAGATCAAGACTCTGGAATTAAGTGAAAATGCATTAGTTGATTGGGCTGAGAATGAAGGTTTGTTGATTCACAAGTCTCTCTAAAATGTATCTCATGATTTTTTCTTTTTAATTTTTCTATCTTGAATTTTAGAAGAAAGTATTTATTAATTTTACTTCTTTTATAAGTTTTGGAAGACTTTTTGAATTGATAAATCTTGAAGTTCTTGATTTGAGTTTGAGCAATTCCAATAATACTATTATTCTATAATTTGTTAGGGATTTGAGAATATTTGTGGTTTTTTTATTTTTATTAGTATGGTTGTTATAAGAGATGGTGTATAAAGATCTAATTTGATATGTATAAATTGATTTGAAGTATTAGAAAAGTTTAGTTTTACTTGCCAGCATTAATTAAGGCATTAACTTTCAGTTAACCGAAGAACTTTAAGATGTCAAAAAAGCTTAGGTGGATTATTAAATGGATGTTTTATATAGAACTTTAGTTGAATCCAATCTTATTAGGTATAAATGTGATTAAGTTGACAAATTAGTTTATAAAGGACTGAATCAACTAAAAAAGGGAGCTGGTGATGCATGCTTATTGCCCAAGAGGACCTACATAAAATAAGATATCGAAAATTCAAAATTGTATAACACAAGACAACAACTTCTTTGATGTTGCTTGAATTTGTTCAGCTGACTGCTTATATTTTGTCTTTGATTTTCTGTTTGTATGAGACTGCTCTTGTTAAAAACTAATAACTTCGGTATTCTTTTACTTTTTTGAGAGGAGTTGTAATTAACATTTGTATTCAATAATCTTTTTTATTTTTCTTATTTTTTCGGTTCTTATTTTTTGAAGTTTACACAATATTATTTGCTAATTCTATCTTTTTTACAGGTTTTGAGAAACTTTATACGTTGACTAATCTTGAAGTTCTTGATTTAAGTTCAAATTGGATCAATAATTCTAAAATTCTAGAATTTATTGGTGAAATTCCATCTTTAAAGTCTCTAAATCTTGGATATAATAGCTTGAGAAGCTCAGTTGATTTGACAAGTAAGTTAAATTATATGATCATATCCTAGTTAAAGTAATTTTTTTACAATATTAAATATTCCTTCAATGAGAAAGAGAGTTATGAGCTCTAATGCTTCTTCGTATATTGGTATTTTAATGCTTCTTTGTTCTAATTGCATGTTAGTTAAACAACAAAAAAAAAAAGTTATCATTTTTGTTAAAAGAGTACTACTAGTCATCCATTATGGGCATGTATGTTCAAAATAGCGAGACGAAAATGCAGAAACTTTAGAAAAGGCCGATAGAGTCGAGTGTGATTTTGTTCACCCCCTTTAACGGGGGTGAAGATAACCCCCAGTCCTTTGGGGGTTATCTTTCACAGAGGGCGGCCCCTCTGTGAAAGATAACCCCCAAAGGACTGGGGGTTATCTTCACCCCCGTTAAAGGGGGTGAACAAAATCACACTCGATAGAGTCATATATATAATGATTCAAGTTCGCCCATTACTTAGCTAGCTTTCTCTCATATTGTATTCAAATTTATGAACACTGTTTGAAAAAAATTGCTGCCAAAATTACGTGAAATGTTCCCTTCATATATCCGTTCTCATAATTAAAATTCATCTCTAAATATTGGGTCCAACGACTTGGGTTGGATGGTTGACTTCAATGGTAAGCTCCCTTTACAATCACATGCCAATCCTAATGGATATATTGATATAAATTGAAAGAACTTCTATTTTCTGTTAATTAGTCTAAAATTGTAAATAATAAAAATAACAAAAATATGAAATCAAAAAATTTAGAAATAATAAATGAAGAAATTTATTAACCTTAATAGACAGGTTTAGTTTTACTTGTTACCATTAATTGAATCATTAATTTTCAATCAATTAACGACTTAAGGTGACAAAAAAACAAATTAAATGAATGAGCTAATATATATGTTAAAATTTTAGGTGAGGGATTAAAAACCACATATCTTAATAATCCAAAAACCCCCCTCAATATTTATATATTAAGCCCCTAAAATTGGCTTCTCTATCTATTCTCCTGTCACAATCCTAGGGTTTGGCTAGAGTTGTGATAGGAATTAGAAGAGATTTAGGGAAGAGAAGGCAGCAAGGAGGGAGGTTTAGAACTGAATTAGAAAGAGAGATGGGAAAGGAAGAGAAGAAAAAGTAGACGTGAGAGAGAGAGAGAGAGAAAATTAAGAGAGGAAATGAGTATATTCAATATCAAAATCTGGATACCTCCATCTGATTACAATAGCCCCTTATATAGGCATAACAAGTTGCATAACCACCCCCCATGCTTCTAACTAATTGCTACAATATCACCTAATAAGCCTATTACTACATTACCCCTTTATTTTATTCTTATTACATCATTGATCCTCCTATACTCCAAGGTACATGACAATTCCCCCCGCCTAAAAATGTTTCTTGTCCCCAAGAAACTTATTATCGTTGAGCCATTTCTCTATCTTCATCCAATTCCCACCTTCATTTTCTGTTCAATGTCTTTTTTCCTCTTTATTCTTCTAGGCTTCTTCTTCTTTGTTCTTAGGATTCCAAGACCCAACCCAAACACAATATGGCTTAGAGCTGCAATAAAAGCAACCCGATTGGCCTCAATGATTTCAAGTTCAAAGCTGTGAGTACTTGATGAATTAGGAGACTCAAGCTTATAGTCCTCAACATGGTTGTCTATGTGTCTTATGAATGGAGTTCGAGCTGGTTGTTCCCCATGAAGACGTTCTCCATAAATCAAACTAATAAATCCTCCAAAATGACAATAAGGAAAGATATCCTTTCTCAAGTCCAATTCTCCAACACTGCCAAAGAAATCCAAATCTTTAGTATCATCTCCAGCCTTGGGTTGGGGCACATAATCAACCCCATCAGTCACCCCCAACAGTGAGTCATCGCAATTAGGGGAAAGTTTTCCAATAGTTTGGGCCTCAATGTCCTCAAGGGATTCAAGAGATTCCTCAGCAATTAAACCAACTGCCCCTGTCTGAAATTCTGCCACATCTTCATCCCGTTCATTGGAATTTTTTTGAAGTTCACTCTCAACATCTTTCTCCTCCACATCAACAGCCCCTCCTTCCTTGTGTTTGCTGGAATTTTCCTCTAAATGAACTTTTCTTTCAACCATTTCAGATTGTTCCTTTGCCCTTGCTGCCCTATTAATCTCTTCATCACAGATTCCCTTTGGATAATGCCATTCACCACCAATATCATCACCAATGGTGCATTCCTCCTTGATAATTCTGTTAGAATCTGTACACTTCTTCCACTCCTCTCCAAGGAACTCCTCCTTGTTAAAATTCTCATGATAATCCTCAAAGAATTCTGCTAGGAAATTATAATGATACTTCTTAGTAAGTATCATTGCAAACTCTTGCAATTGTTCATGTAGCATCCGGCCGAATTCTTGGCTCGATTCATGTACCATACTTCTTGTTCCTTTGTCCAATTGGCTGCTCCCCTCCGCCAACTTCTTTTCCCCTGTTTGCTGCTTCTGGACAACTGAGAATGCAGCCTTCTTTGGCTGCCATAGAGGCTCCATTCCCACTGAAAATGAAGTATTCATCTGCAGCAATTGCGGCTCCAGTGGTCTCCTACGTGTACTGCTTCCCAAGGTTTCACGAACAGGACATTTCATTGAAAATGCAGCATCCTTCGGCTGCAATTGAGGCTGCTCTCTTGCATGAAAATTCCCCACTGAAAATGCAGCATCATTCGGCTGCAATTGAGATGCTCTCGGCTTCATCCGGGTGTCATCCTCCATCCGAATTCAAATAGTTGGTGGAATCGCTTGGGCTGCTCGCCTCCTTTGATTAATTTGGAGACAGCCAACGGAATTCTCAGGAATTGAGAATCGCTGGTTGCAATAAACTATGAATTGGTTTCCAATTCCGCCGAATCTGCTTTGGCTTGCTGCCAGCCTTGGAAATAGCCACAATACAGTGCAGGAAGTCACAGCCTAGAATCGCCCATCCAAATGCGCCTTCCCAATCCACTTCCAGCTCCTCCAAATCTCACGTTTTCTGCTGTGCAATTACTTCCGAAACTCGATTGAATCGGCAGCCTTCCGATTTGCCTCACAAAACCCCTGGAATTTGGATCTATGTTGCCTCCAAATCCGATTCAATTTCTTCCACTTCGGCTAAGAGTTACTGCAATTCGCTGCCAAGCATCACCTCTTGCATCGCCTCACCGCCTCGATCAACTACCATAATTCGGAAATCAGCAACAAATCACCCTCCGATGGACTGCAGCTTCTCACAAAGGCGTCCGTCGCGTCACTCACCGTTCGCATCTCACAGCGACTGCTGTCCGCTCTTGCTGTGCCACTCTAATCTGGCTTCAATTTTGGAATCGCAACTACGGTGACTCGAGCAAGTAGCAGCGAATCAACCTGCTGTCGATTCGACAATCGCTTTCCTCGTCTCCTCCTTCTCGCCCAATCACCGACCACGGTTCGCAACCACTGGCTCGGTTTCGTAATTAATCGGAATTGCTTCGCCTACTTGCCAACGACGATCCTTTGAAGATCGATAGCAAGTAGGATCCTCGCTCCGTCAACTCTTTGTTATTTCTGGAATCGCTTAGCTCAGCCTCAACTTGGCTTCCAAGTCTGTTGAAGCTGCGTCCCCTTCCACTTCGAGCAGGACTCACTGAAATTCGTGGCCAAGCGTCAGTGGTCAGCTTCGTCTTCCAGACTCGAACACTCTTTCGGAGTTCTCAAGCCGAGACGCCAATCCTCCTGCTCCGTGTTCTAGGAGAGTCGATCTCCTAGTTTAATCACTTCATCGAAATCATTGAATTTCAATCACTGGCCGTCTTCGTCTTCAAAAGTCGAACAGAAATGCGCCAAAATTTCCAGGCAACAATCGCCTCTAACCAGCCTAGGGGAATCGCGCACTCAGTCACCGACCGAGGACGACTGCTTTGCTTCAATTCTCCTGAAATGCGATACCTCTGGCCTGCAATCGAATTGCCTTCCAGAGCCTACACTCGCGCATTCTTCTCAAATTTCCTCGCCTGGCCTGCTCGTTTGTTAACTTGGATTACTGACATGGCTCTAGGAGTTGTCGGAAGCACCGTCGGAACAGCTTTCTTCAATTCGAATTGAATCACAGCCAAGGATTGTTGGCTCTGATACCAATTGTCACAATCCTAGGGTTTGGCTAGAGTTGTGATAGGAATTAGAAGAGATTTAGGGAAGAGAAGGCAGCAAGGAGGGAGGTTTAGAACTGAATTAGAAAGAGAGATGGGAAAGGAAGAGAAGAAAAAGTAGACGTGAGAGAGAGAGAGAGAGAGAAAATTAAGAGAGGAAATGAGTATATTCAATATCAAAATCTGGATACCTCCATCTGATTACAATAGCCCCTTATATAGGCATAACAAATTGCATAACCACCCCCCATGCTTTTAACTAATTGCTACAATATCACCTAATAAGCCTATTACTACATTACCCCTTTATTTTATTCTTATTACATCATTGATCCTCCTATACTCCTAGGTACATGACATCTCCTTACCCATCACATGCTTTGTAACAAGCGTGAAATTCACGCTTTAATGGAAACTAATGCCAAGAACTTAAGCTGACCAAAAAAACAAAAAAAAAAAGAAATGATTGAGGGCGAAAATATGTCAAAATTTTAGTTGAATGATCAAAAGTCACATTTTTTAAGCCTTTCTTCATAAGTTGTTGAATATTAATACTTCTTAGGTGAACTAAAAATTTTATATAGACTCTACTTAAAGTTTAGACTGTTGGAATCAAAAGTCTCCTTGTTAACTCCATTTACCCATATGCTGTAAAAAATAAATAATATGAAAAATAAAAAAAATTGATTATATTGGTGTTTTTTAATAGAAAACTGAAATGGATTATTAAATAGATGTTTTAGAGCTTTGGTTCAATCCATTAAGTTGACAAATCAGCTTAAAATGGATTGAATTAACAAAAAAATGAGCTGGTGATGCATACTACTGTACACACAAGCACTGTCCAAGAGAATTTACATAAAATAAGATATTGAAAATTTAAAATTGTGTAAAGCAGGGCAGCAACTTCTTTGATGTAATTGCTTTAATTTGTTTTAAAATTGTGTATATATTTTGTTTTTGATTTTCTACTTGTATGAGGTTGTTGTTACTGAAAACTAATAACTACCCTACTCTTTTGCTCTCTTGAGGGGAGTCGTAATTGACATTTGTATTTAATTATCTTTTGTATTTTTTATTATTATTTTATTTCTTATTGCTTGATGTCTGGACAAGATTATTTACTAATTCTATCTCTTTTACAGGTTTTAAAAAATTTTCTACGTTGACCAATCTTGAAGTTCTCGATTTGAGTTTCAATTGGATTGATAATTCCGAAATTCTAGAATTTATTAGTAGAATTTCCTCTTTAAAGTCTCTAAATCTTGGAGGTTACTTAAGCTCGGTTAATTTCACAAGTAAGTTTCCTTTTATGATCACATCCTAGTTAAAGCAATTGTTTGCAATATTAGATATCCTTTCAACGAGAATGAGAGTTGTGAGCTCTGATTTAATCATTAAATTAACCAAAAACTAATTGTAGTGATAGAATTTAGGGAACCCATTAACTTTAATAATAACATAAAAACATCATTTTTACTAAAAATATTAAACATGCCATTACCCTTTATAAGCACTCCACTGTCCTCGTACTAATATTATACTACAATTTTTGGCCTATTAACTGTTAGGAAAAATTTTAAATCCCTACAATACAAACAAAAGTAAACAAAAATCAGACTAATAAAAAATTAAAAAATAAATAATATAAAGATTTTGTTGTGGAAAACTACAAGTTATTATAAGTTAATATCTTCAAATTTATAAGACAAACAATTCAATAATCACCATCCTAATATTTTAATATCCTAGTCATACCTTTCCACAAATTATTTTGGTTGTTGAATTGTTCTTAAACAAGTACATTAATTGGAGACAACTTCAAGTTGGACTCCATTGCCAAATTGCGGGCCTGACAACTATAAATTAGGAAAAGATAATCCAACTAATATATCTTAAAGTTCGTGATTTGAGTTACAATACCGTCAATAACTCTACTATTCTAAAATATATTGCTAGAATTTCATCTTTTTTGAAAATTCTATGCCTTCAAGAAAATGACATACAAGGATACTTTGACTGGACTAGTAAATTCACGTAGTATGCGTGACTAATTTTTTTTAAATTATAACCAAACAATTCCTATACATTTTTTGTCTTTTTCTAATGTCTTTAAAATGTTCATCTCGTGCAAAAATATACAAGAGTATAGAGAACATACGTTCATCCATAGCATTGAGTTTTGAGATAAAATATAATTTAGTTTTTGAAATAAATATAAATGTTTTGTAATACATATATAATGGGATAAATATTTTGAGTTATGAATATAAAATGTTGAGTAAAATGTATATAAAATAGCTATTTTTTTACTATATAACCATTCCGTTGGGCATATATACCTTTTTCTAGGTATTGTTGCATATATATGTGTGTGTACTGTGCGAAGAGAGATATTTTGTTGTATTTAATTAATATATCATGAATATATATATATATTTTTGTGAAATGAGGCTTTACAAATTATAATTTTTGTGTATAATAATTTTAAATTTATTAATTGTGCCTGTACAAAATTTCTAAATCCGTCACTTTCAAGGCCATCATTCAAAAATATAAAAGAATCTGTGCACGTATGTGCACCTAGGGAAGATATATATGTTTATTTGAAATTGACATCGGTCAAAACTATATTTTCATCTTTCCTCTAAGCTGAAGATTTAAAGGTTAATTATTTTTTGTACTTTAATTTCAAAATTGATAATTAACTGTACAAGTTTGAACCAATAATCAAAATTGACGAATCTAGAAGTTCTTGATTTATTTCATAATATGATAACCAACATCATATGGTCTTCTTTAAAATATTTTCTTCATTAAAAATATTAAATTTGTCTTAGAACTACATGAATGAAAGTATTTCTATTCAAGGTACATAATACTTTCTATTAGAGATTAATAATAAAATCGTTATCATTGTATATTATGTGGCTAAAATAATGATAATGCAATTACATTCTCCAATGTGCTATACTCCAGACCTAATGTATACTATTCCCAATTTCATTATTAAAGAGCATGTAAAAAAAATATTTTTCAATTAATTTGATTTTCTACTTATATAAGGTTGTTGTTATTGGAAATTAATAACTTCGACACTCTTTTGCTCTTTTGAGGGGAGTTGTAGTTAATATTTATATTTAATAATCTTTGTTCATTTCTTACCCCTTGAAGTTTGGACAAAACTATTAACTAATTCTATCTTTTTTACAGGTTTCAAAAAATTTTCTATGTTAGCCAATCTTGAAGTTCTTGATTTGAGTTCTAACAGTATCAATAACTCCAAAATTTTAGAATTTATTGGTAGAATTTCATCTTTAAAGTCTCTAAATCTTCAAGATAATAGTTTGGGAAGCTTGGTTGATTTGACAAGTAAGTTAAATTATATGATCATATCTTAGTTAAAGTAATTTTTTGCACTATTAAATATTCTTTCAATGCTTCTTTTTATATTGGTATTTTTATTATTCTTTGTTTCTTCTCTTGCACGAGACTTTTCGACGTTAATTATAACTCACAAGTGGTTGAGTTAAGAATAGAAGCTTCATGATTAATATATGTATTATCTTTCTTTTATGCTTAATTATTGAGATTTTCATGAGAATAATCACTTAATTTTTTTTTTCAGGTTGGAAAAGATATTCCATACTATTCAATTTTAAAGTTCTTGATTTGAGTTGGAATGCCATCAATAACTCTATTATTCTAAAATTTATTGTTGGAATTTCATCTTTGAAGATTTTATGCCTTGGAGAAATGATGTACAAGATCCTTTGACTAGACTAGTAAATTCACTTATATATTCAATTAAGTGTTTGCAAACCAATTTTTTTAAATTATAACCAAGCAATTCCTTTACATTTTTTATTTTTTTTCTTGTGTTTTTAAAAAGTCCAAGCATATAGAGAACATACATTGGTCTATAGGATTAAGTTTTGAGATAAAATATAATTTAATTTAAATTGAATATAAATATTTGTAATACATATATAATAGAATAAATATTCTGAGTTATGGATATAAAATGTTGACAAGTTAGTTTATTTATAACACACTAAATTTACTACCCAAGAGGATTTACATAAAATAAGATATCAAAAATTTAAAATTGTGTAACACATGACAGCAGCTTCTTTGATGTTGCTTTAATTTGTTTGGCTAACTGCTTATATTTTGTCTTTGATTTTCTGCTTGCATGAGGTTGTTGTTGCTAGAAACAAATAATTTCAATACTCTTTTACTCTTTTGAGGCGAGTTTTAGTTAACATTTGTATTCAATAATCTTCTGTAGTTTTCATTAATCATTTTCATTTCTTAAATCATTTTTATTTCTTACTCCTTGAAGTTTGAACAAAACTATTTACTAATTCTATATCTTTTACAGGTTTCGAAAAGCTTTCTATGTTGATCAATCTTGAAGTTCTTAATTTGAGTTATAACAGCATCAATAACTCCAAAATTCTAGAATTTATTGGTGGAGTTTCATCTTTAAAGTTTCTAAATCTTGGAGATAATAGCTTGGGAAGCTCGGTTGATTTGACAAGTAAGTTAAAGTAATATTTTACAATATTAAATATTCCTTCAATGAGAAAGAGAGTTATGAGCTCTAATGTTTCTTTGTCCTAATGCTTCTTTGTATATTTGTATTTTAATGCTTCTTTGTTTTTTCTCTTGCACGAGACTTTTCAATGTTAATTATAACTCACAAGTGGGTTGAGTTAAGAATAAAAATTTCATGATTAATATGCTTATTATCTTTCTTTTATGCTTAATTATTGAGATTTTGAAGTTTCATCCGTAGCATTGAGTTTTGAGATAAAATATAATTTAATTTTAAAATAAATGTAAATGTTTGTAATACATATATAGTAGGATAAATATTCTGAGTTATAAATACAAAATGTTGAGTAAAATGTATATAAAACAACTATTTTTTCACTATATAACCACTCCTGGGCATATAGACCTTTTTCTTAGGTATCACTGTGCATATATGTGTACTGTACAAAGAGAGATATTTTGTTGTATTTAATTAATATATCATGAAAATATATATATATATATATATATATATTTTGTGAAATGAGGCTTTACAAATTATAATTTTTGTGCATAATAATTTTAAATTTATAAATTATACCTCCACTGTACAAAATTTTTTAATCTACCACTTTCAATGCCATCATTCAGAAATATAAAAGAATCCATGTATGCACGTGCACCTTGGGAACATATATATATTTATTTGAAATTGGTATTGCTAAAAACTATATTTTCATCTTTCCTCTTAATTGAAGATTTCAAGGTTCTTTTTGTACTTTAATTTCTAAATTGATCATTAATTGAACAGGTCGGAACCAGCAATCAAAATTGACGAATCTAGAAGTTCTTGATTTATCTAATAATTTCATAACCAACATTCTATGGTCTTCTTTAAAAGGATTTTCTTCGTTGAAAATATTGGATTTGTCTTGGAACTACATGAACGAAAGTATTTCTATTCAAGGTATGTAACACTTTCTATTAAAATTTAGCAATAAAATCATTATCATTGTATATCATGTGGCTAAAATAATGAAAATGCAATTACATTCTCCAATGTGCTAATGTCCAAACCTAATGTATACTATTCCCAAATTCATTATTTAATGAGCTTGTAATAAAAAATACTTTCCAATTCATCTCTTGAGTTAAACTATCCTTTAACAATTACTTGGCACAATTACAGGGATCAATACAAATGAGAATGCATTTGATATATTAGTAAAAATAATCAAAAATTTTAATTACTATAAATTTTGAATAGTGTTTTTCTCATGTTTTAGATCTTTAGCTAAAACATAAATCTTTCTTATCGTGCATTTGTTCAATGTTTTTCTCATTGTATAGACTTAGAAAACGTGAGCCACTTGGAAGAATTGTACTTGGACGATGCTACCCTGCCTAATGATTTTCTTTCAAACATTGGTGTCATGACATCACTTCAAGTTTTGTCACTGACTTTGTCAGGACTCATTGGGACCCTCCCCTCTCATCAAGGTAAAGAAAACAAAAGATAATTTTTTTTTTACATAACAAATCAATAATCTGACAAAAATATATAATTTTATATTTTCTTTCAAAGATTGAGAGAGATGTTTATATGTTGTTCTTTATAACTGTCTAACTCACTTTTTTTTTTTCAAGGTTTGTGTGAATTGAAGACTCTTCAAGAGATTGACTTGAGCTCTAATGGATTAAGGGGTCAGTTGCCTTGGTGCTTGGGAAACTTGACATCTCCTAGGTTTCTAGATATCTCTGGCAACCAATTTATTGGGAACATTGCATTGTCTCCTCTTGCCAATATCATATCCTTAGAATATCTTAAGCTTTCAAATAACAAATTTCTAGTCCCAATCTCATTCAAGTCATATTACAACCTCTCCAAACTTATGGTCCTGGAAAGTGTCAACAACATACTTTTGAAAGAAGAGGACATTCTTAGTTCAACCCCAAGTTTCCAATTGATTCGAATCCATCTTTCTAGTTCTGAACATGGAAAAAACACTTTGATGTCTCTGCCCAAATTTTTCTACTATCAAAATCAACTCAAAATGGTTAAGCTCTCTGGATTTGATTTTGGAGGAACATTCCCAAGGTGGTTGTTTGAGAACAATACTAGACTACTAACACTTACCCTGACAAAGAATTTAATTTCTAAACCTTTCCAATTGCCCTCATCTCCAATGACAGAACTTGTAACATTAGATATCTCCAACAATAATTTCTATGGTGCCATCCCATACAAGATTGGTAGTTCTTTCCCCAAGTTAAAATTGCTAAACATGTCTAGAAATAACTTTGAAGGCGTGATTCCATCTTCATTAGGTGACATAACCTCTCTATCTATTCTAGACTTGTCAAATAACCAATTATTCAATAAAATTCCTGTACATTTGGTAATGGGTTGTAGCTTCTTGGAAGTGCTAAAACTATCAAGCAACAACTTGACAGGCCCTATACTACCCCCTCAAAATAACTTGCCAAACTTATGGCTGTTGCTTTTGGATGATAATAAGTTCACAGAAATCCCACACTACTTATCCAATAGTAGTGGCTTGAAAATGTTGAATCTTAGCCATAATCATCTTGGAGGTGTGTTTCCTATTGAGTTTTGTCAATTTGATGGACTACAACTATTGGATCTTTCTGACAATAATTTCACTGGGGCAATACCGTCTTGCTTCAATGTGGAAAACCTAGAGCAAATTCATCTATCCAATAATATGCTAAATGGACCATTTCCTAAGGTGTTTCATCGATTAATGAATAGCTTAAAAATAATAGAACCTTCAAATAACCATTTTAATGGCAGCATTCCAAATTGGATCGACAATCTTTCATGGTTAAGCATTCTTATCTTGAAAAATAACCACTTTGAAAGTAATATCCCATATCAAATTTGCAACTTGTCTAGATTAACCTTGATTGATCTTTCTTCCAATAAGTTTTCGGGCAACATTCCTAGTTGCTTGAATAATATCCAATTTCGTATAGAAAAAGAATTAGAAGTGTTGACTCCTTCAATTATTCTAATTGTGGAAGCACCCTTGAAGTCTAACCTAAAGATTTATAGTCATCATGGTTACTCAATGCTTGGTATCATAAACGACATCTTTCCCGCAAATCAAACATTTTTCTCATAAGAAGTGGAGTTCACAACCAAAGGAATGGCTTTGCTCTTCACAGGAGAGCCTTTGTTACTTTTTTCAGCAATTGATCTATCCAACAACAAATTAGTTGGCCACATACCACTTGAAATTGGCAACCTTGGCAAAATCAAAGCACTAAACCTTTCCCACAACAACCTGATTGGAGGAATCCCCACAACATTTTCCAAGTTACAGGATATAGAGAGTTTGGATCTTTCTCACAACAACTTAAATGGGAATATCCCCTCTCAGCTTACTGATCTATACTCACTGGTGACGTTCAATGTGTCTTACAACAACTTTAGTGGAAGGATACCTCAAGCAACAAACCAATTTGGAACTTTCGACTCAAGTAGCTATATTGAGAATCCATTTCTTTGTGGAGAACCATTACCAAATAATTGCATTGATTCACCTCCATTAGTTCCATCAGCCAATAATAATGCAAGTCATGTGGTATCAAACTTTATCGATATGAACACTTTTTATACAAGCTTTGCAGGGTCTTACATAGCTATTTTACTAGCTATTGTAGTAATTTTGTATATAAATCCACATTGGAGACGGGCATGGTTCCATATTATTGAGATTTTCATCACCTCTAGCTACTACTTTGTTGTGGATCATATGTAGAGAATCAAAGTTGGTTTCCTTCATAGATATTGATAATCACCCCGGTCAAGTAATAATGTTGTTGTATGTATATCCTACTGAACTTCTTTGTTAAGTAGTTTGTTGTTATAATAATGTTATCAATGCACTTAATTGTTTTGCATTAGTATGAAATAGGCCCTAATAAAATTATCAAAATTAAAGAAGTATTGGTTTGTTGTTGCCATACTACTACATGTTTAGGATGTACAATGTGATTGTTGATGACAAAGAATAATATTGGAGCCAAATTTGGAGCTTCAAAATCAAAGAAGTCCCAGATTTTCTTGTAGTGCTTGTTCTTGTCCTGCTCGATTTCCATTCATATTCAAATTTAATCTACACATACTTTAAAAAAAAATTACTTCTTTTTATAATAAATATTATTTTGTCAAAATTTTTATGAAGAAAATATGATAAAAATGATGAAGTAATTAGAGTTTTTATTAGAATATCAAATGCTTGATGGGTTGATATTCATTTTGCACCCAGTACTTGTACAGCCTTCAATTTCATTAACCAAAATATTAAAGTTGAAAATAAAAATTGATAAAAAATGATATAATCCTTGGTTGAGAGCAACTTTCAAATTACTTCAAATACCAATACTACATTCTGGTCAAGAGTACTATTATGCCCTAAGTGGATGAAGTCAACACAAAGGTAGGGTATATGAGGTTGCGTTTTCTTTGTTTTTTAATTTTTAATTTTGAGTTTTTAATTTATTTTTAATTTTTTGTTTTAATAGTCTGTTTTTAAAAAAATAAAAACGTGTTCTCTTTATCATTTTGAAAAACTATTTCTCAAAACAAAAAATTAGCTCTTTGAAATTTTGAAATTAAATTTTTAATGATATTTTATTCAATAAATTTGATTATTCAGTAAATTAGAAATATTTAATGTTAATATATTATTTAAAAAATATATACATTTTAAAATTAATGAATTTTGTACATTTTTTCTTATTACAATAATTAAATATGAATAAATAAATAAATAAATGTGTTTTGAGTTTAGAGTTTGTTTTGGATGAAAACACTCAAAATAACTTTTTGTTGTTTTGAATTTTCTTTACAAATTCTTTTTTGTTTTCAAAAATACATTTTTAAAAATAGTAAAGAGAACGCATTTTCATTATTTTAGAAAATCAGAAACTAAAAATGAATTGAAAACAGTAAAGAGAATGCAACCTAAAATTTTGATCCATCTTAATTTATCGATATTTTCTCTGATCAACCAAGTTTTAATTTAGTTATGGATTTAACTAGTTTCCAACCACCTAAATATAGTAAAAACTCTTCACAACGTACACATCCTAAGATTTTAAGCTCCTCTATTCTTAAACGCCACGAAGCCAACACTGCATCAAAATATCTTGAAACCAAACCAGCAACATATCAGCAAGAATGTCCTTATGAGGAATGGCAGGATGCCATGCGTGATGAAATTCATGCCTTGCGTATCAATCAAACAGGGTCCCTTGTCCCTCTGCCAACTAAAACTAAAGGCAATCTTGTTGGAAATAAATGGGCATATCGTCTTGTTGCTAAAGGTTACAGTCAAAAGGCTAGGATTGACTTTTATAAAACTTTCAGTCCTATTTTTAAAAGTACAACAATTCGCTCTATATATACTTGTCTTGCCAGTGGATTATCAGTGTAGCCTTAAGTAAATTAAGACATTCTTTATGTGGCCTTAAGTAAGCACCAAAAAGAATCAAAAAAGGAATGTAGAAAGATAATATAAACTAGACATCCAAAAAAATAAGATCTAAGGGATGTAACAAATCATACTTATTTGTTATACATCATATTTCCATCTGTTAATAATTAGAAAAGTGGAAAAAAGAACTTGAAAAACTAGAGGATGTGTATTTAGATGATGTAGAAAAGTTATTGTACGTATCTCTTTCTGAGTTAATAATTCCTCTGGAACTTGGCATTAAAATAACCCTTGCAACCAAATGAAACTGCGTGATCATCTGCACACAATCTAATAGCCTTCTCATACAAAATCAGCAATAATGACGGGAGGCTACCAAACAATCCACAGATCGACAAAGTTAGATTGGGTCTTATTTTCTTTCCATTGTCTCTAAAATCTTTACTTTTGTACATACAAAATTCATCTAACAATAAAATACAATTCTCAAATAAAAAACCCCCCAATCGAAAAGGAGAGAAGACAAATTAAAAAATACAACTCCTACATAAAGATGCCTAATCGAATACACCAAGAAGAAGATAAATCAGGGAGACAAAATAAGAGAAGACAAAACTTAATTACCGACAATACCAAGAAAAGGAGAGGCCAACACCGAAAAGAGATAAACACGACTAAGATGAGATGAATCTGCAGCTTTCTGCCAAGCAGATGAAGACAAAAAATTGAAAATTACTTTTACATAGGTTTGAACCTGCGAAGAAGCTGGAGAATGCGTGGGAGTGTGTTTTCCAGTGAAAGACATGAAAAAATTTAAAAAGACGGATCGTCCATTGACCTCTCTTCTTAACTCTTGTCTTTGTCAATTGAAAGTACAAAGCGAATACCACAAGACCATTTATGATCATCAGTAACATTCTACAATTGTCCATTTGGCTAATTCAGAACTCAACTACATTTTTTTTTAACATATATAAGCATAGTTCTTATAGTTGAGAATAGATAATACCGTATAATTGCAGTTTTTTATTTTTGACATTAACCCAAGTAAACATAATTTACAGTATTTCGGCGATTAAACTTTCACAACATCAAGAGCTACCAGGCCTTTCTGGAAGCATTCATAATTTTTAGCATAATTCTTGACTGATTTGTATAATCTTGGCCTTTTCTCATCTACCAAACTTTCAACAGGTCCAATCTCATTTTCTGGCTCTGGCTCATTGAAAATAGCAACTGTTATCTTCCCCCTTTCAGGGTTTGTCACCACCCTGTGCATTGGGCTCTTGAATATTCCATTACTCATTAACTGCATACACTCAGCAAACAATTTTAATAGTAAAAATGCATTCTTAACCACCAAATGCAACATCTTGTTTTGTTCAAATTGAAAGAGATCTTAATGATCCCTAAACATGGTTTATTGAAATGCATTTCCTCTTTCTTGTCAACGGTATATTATACCACTATTGTTTTTACCCAAAAATATTATTGTTGGTAACTATTAGATTCATAGAATAAAATAATATACTTAAGGCATGCCCTCTAGACTATTCATATAGAATTTGGTCATGACAAACACCCTTTTTCATAATTTATTGTGTCCTTTTAGTAGACTAGGTTAGTTCTGATATTACTATAATTCCTTGTTTAATATCCTAAGTGTTAGTTGAAGGCAAATTATGGATTCATGGAAAAATAATATGTCCTAAGATGTTTAGAATAGATTACTAGTGTGGGATTGGATAGTAGCAAACTCTTTCATTTAAATTCCTCCACCACCCACGTTAAGCTAGAAATATATATCTCAATGCAACCCAAATCAGTTTTAAACACAATTTCATGGCTCATACTTGGTAGCAATCCTGGGGAACTCTAATACCACTTATAACATGATGAATACTCACCCAAAAGAACTAGCTATAGTTAACCATATCGGGTTTATAGATCAATTGATATAACTAACACCTCTCCTCTAGACTACCCACGAGGGATTGGGTCATAACAATTTCACATTCTGATTGATAATTCTGCAGAACAGAGAAAGGCACTTGAAAACACAAAAATCTTCACCAAACAGAGGGCAAGAGAGTACCTGCATTTTATCACCAAGGTTGACGAAAAGGGCACAAGGAATTATGGGAACAGTGAGCCATTTATCATCTTCCAGAACTTGTAGGCCTTGAACTTCCTTGTCTTGCAACAGAATGGTCATCCCTGATCTGTCCGAATGAGCTTTAAGCCCAAATACTTGGTCTGGTGTTGGACATGGTAGCTAGAGGATAAACCTCCCTTACATGATTGCTCTTTCCCCAAACTACTTTGAGAAGCTATACACCTCCAATTTCAGTGACCTTGCCATGGCTTTGAATATAATACCCATTACAGACTTGATATTTGCTACGAATTCCACAATTTTCTCTCTGCAAAACAGTAAAACCAGCTAAATTTGTTCTTTCGTGGAGAAAATACAAAAGACTCCCACAACACAGTTGTTCCAAGCACAAAAATTTGAAATTATCCATCACTTCACTACTTTAAATGACTGATTATACATACATCTGATCTAGGACTTGGATCGCACACATTAGACAAAAGAGAAACTAACACTACTCCATATAACTAGCCCACGTTTCTAAGGTTGTTATGTGGCTGTCAAAAACACATTCTTGGCCTTTATACGAAAGAGAAATCAAATGTGATTGAAGATAGAAGTACCTAAAATCCTATGGTTTTTCTGGCCAGAGCTTTGGTTTTCCTCTGATCTTCCAGATAAATCCTGAGGGATAAGCGGTCACACCAGTCGAGAACCTGCTTCTCCGAGACGACTTTGTCCTGTCCATAGCCTTCAGACTCGCCGGCGGCCCGAGAGTACTTGCTCTTCTCTTCCCCTAGCAACTTGAAAAATTCTTGGATGACTTCCCTCACCTCGTCCAAAAATTGTGAAGGCATGTCGTGGCCCTCCACCTGTGATTCAAAGTAATTGTAAACCCTAGCTAATGAAAAAAAAAAATAAAAGGAAAAGAAGTACCGAAGACAAGATGAAAGCAATTAATCAATCATCTGAACTTGGAAGCAACCCCAAGAGCTCAGAGTTGACCTCAGCTTTTCCAACTCACCTTCTTCTTCCCCTCCAGATGAGAAGAGATTGAGATCAATCACGGGAATTGGGGCCAAAGGCGGGGAAGTGTCCAATTGGCCAAACTTGTTGTCTCTACAAATGTATTCCTTGGGCGGTTCAACGCCGGCTGTGGACGTCTCTTGAACACTCTTCAGAGGGGAGGGCTCCATCGCCTAATTGTTGCTGGGACCTCCATGGCCGTCCATACTGCTGCTCGTCACTTGAAAGAAGACGATGCACAATTTTGTTTTTAAAATCTGTTTTGGCTGCTTTGCAGCTTTGGCCTTAAGTGGCATCGAATTTCTTAGAAGAAATCGATCTGAAGCGTTGAATTGGGCAATGATTCTTGATATGTCTGAACATTTCCCTTTTCCTTGTCGAACCTATTGCTTGTCGTTAGGGTTAATGGCACGGGTTTAAGGGCGTGGTGCCAATGGGCTGCCATTACAGTAGTCAACATACTATCATCTTGGTCGGGAGCTGCTGTAGGTAATGCCAACAAATACCAAAATTAAATATGTTTTACATCTTTGATATCATCTTGGTCGGGATCTGGACAGTCCGTCCGATCGGATGGTGGGAAAGTGAGGAGATGAGATGAAGAGTGGAATTTGAAAGAATTGAGAGCGGAAAGGAACTTACAGAGAGGGATTGAGTAGAGTTGCTTCGGCTGTGAAGGGGCTGTGGTGAAAGCGGCCATATCTGGCCATTTGGAGTAAGCTTTACATCTGGTCGGAGAATATAAAAGATGAATGTGTGACAAGACACATTCACAAAAATGATCCACCAATTTTACTATGATTCACAAATGAATCCTATTATTCCACTATTCCATCAAGATTTTGGGGGTTAAGAAATAAATTTAAATACAAAATACCTAATTCATAATTGGAAAGAGAACTCGGTTGGCGAGTCAGTGAATAATTCGATTATTTGTTCTCATTTGTTACCTTTACAAGCTTCTAAATAACATAGTTGCCACACATGCCAATCATCGATTTAGATGAATAGTTCATTATATTCGACAAACCCAACACGCTTTCTTCTTAGTTCTGGCAATCAAATTTGTCTTGCAATCCAGCAATCAAATGGATTGCCAGAAATAGGAAGAAATCGAGTTGGTGTTGTCGGAGATAATGAACCATTTACCTAAATCGAAGATGGACATGTGCGGTAACTATGTTATTTAAAACCTTTTAAAGGTAGCAAATGATGAACAAATGACTCAAATTATTTACACGTTGACCAAATTCCCAATTAAATGAACTAGGTATAACTACATTTAAATTCATTTTGTAAGCTAGAAAAACCTAATGGATTAGTGGAAGAAAATTCATTTGTGAACGATAGTAAAATTTGTAGATCGACATACATGAGGTATGTTGGAAAACAAATTTGATTTTTGAAAACAAATCAAGTGGTGTTATTTGAGATAATGAATAATTCACCTAAATTAATGATCGATATTTATTGGAATTATATGATCAAGAAGAAAATAGAAAGAAACCCATAGTCCCATCACCACCGCTATGGTTGTTAAAGGAGGAGAAAAAACAAGAAGAAATGAAGTTGGTGCTGTTAGAGATAATAAACTATTTACCAGATCTGATGATCGATATGTGTGGAAATTATGATTGGGTATGAAAATGAAGGAAACCCACCATCCCGACACCATTACCATGGCTGCAAAAGAAGAAATGAAAACAAGAAGAAATCGAATTGATGCTATTAGAGATCATGAACTATTTACAAGATTTGATGATCAATATGTGTAAGAATTATGATCGAGGAGGAAACAAAAGAAAATCCACCATCTTGTCACCACCATGGCTGCCAAAAAATGAGAGAGAACAAGAAAAAATCAAGTTGTTGCTACTAGAGATAATCAACTATTTATCTAATCTAGTGATTGATATATGCAAGAATTACAATTAGGGAGAAAAAAGAAAGAAATCAACCATCTGGTCCCCCACCGCCATAGTTGTCAAAGGAGAAAAGGAAGTAAGAAGAAATCGAGTTGGTGCTATTAGAGATAATGAATTATTTACCTGATTTGATGATCGATGTGTGTGAGAACTATGATCGGGAAGAAAAAGGAAGGAAACCCACCGTTTTGTCATCATCGCCAAAGAAAGAGAGAAAACAAGAAGAAATCGAGTTGGTGTTATTAGAGATGATGAACTAGTTACAAAATTTGATGATCGATATACGTAAAGATCATGAAGTGAGAAAAATTAGGGCTTTGAGATCATGATTTGGGAGAAAGAGGAAGGAAACCCACCGCCCCAGCACCACCACCTTAGTTTCCAAAGAAGGAAAGAAGTTTCGTGAAGAAAGAAAAGAAATGAGAAAGAGATATAAAATAGAAAAGTATCGCTTATCTTTTAAGCTAACCACATGGGTACCCAAACGTAATATACCATAAAAACAAAGTGTTCATTTAATGATGGATGAATTTTTTTATGTTTTTATTCAACTAGTTCCTTCTACTCAAAGTATCATTATATAATTCTAAGAAATAGCCTTCACTTATTGCCATGGTTCAAACCTTAGATCAAGTAAATGACTTTTAGTCCTATGTCGTTGCCTAATAATTTTAGTCCTACCCATTAGGGTTAACATAAAAATACTTTTATTATGAATCATTTTTATGAACAAAATAATTTAATAATTACTTTGATCAACTCCAAAAAGCTTTTAGTCCTATGTCGTTGCCTAATAATTTTAAAGTATTTTTCTTGCTAAGGAAAAAAATATTTTTTAACAATAAAATTAACATGAAATGTGTTAATAGAAGTATTTAGTACTATTAATAAGTGTAATATTTATAATTTTAAATATTAATTAGATATATTTTATCTAAAAATAAATTTATTTGATGCTTTTATTATTACTTAATAACAAAGCCTCAAATTTGTATTTACACTTCAAAGTAGGAAAAAAAAAACCTTTCTAGCTTCTCACCTCATATGCAAACAGATTCTATGTTTCAAGTCACACCCCATTAATTAATTGGTTTGTTACATTCCAAGCTCATTAAGTACATAAACTTTGGTTTCATTAGATGTAAATCACCTTATAAAAAAGCTATAAATTAAAATTATAAAAATAGTCTCTTAACATCATAACATAAAGAGTAAATCATACAAAACAATCCTCTGATAACTCTCATAAAACATTAAAACATGTCGTTCACATGGTAAAGTAGATTCATTTGGTGAACAGAACTGAAGGCATCAGCCATCTAAACCAGATTAAGGTGTAAATTGCCAATTACCATCGTTTAACCACTGGTTGAACAAGCATAAACAAGAATCTAACACTGTCAACACATTGTATTGGCCTACCGAGATGAAGAGGAAAATCTGGGAATGCAATGAACTTGCATAACAATGTTTGAAACTGGAATACATGAAATTCTAGATGAAAAAAGCAAAGAGCAAACAAGAATTAGCCAAATAATCCATCTCCCATGGCAGATTTTGGATAAAACTTTTCAAGAGCAAAAGATAGCTAATTAACGCCGACACACATCTTTGTTCCTTCACGGTGCCATGGACATAGTAGGCCCTAGTGACAACTTGCTAGAATTTGGCTATCATAAAGGCATTGAGATCCCTGTAACATGAAGAAGAGGAATTATTAGAAAGAAGTATTATGCAACGAAGAGACAAATAATGAGTTCAGGGTGTTTATCCTCCCATTCCATCCCCACCCCTCCACTTTTAGGGGGTGGCAATATAACAAGACCAATTGTTTACTTAAACATAAATTCTCAAGGACAGGAAAATTTTATAAGACATTGATAAAGCCAATGTTGTTGTATTGTATGGCATAGAATACTGAGTGATAAAACACCAATATATGCAAAATATATTGAAATTTGACTATGATTTAGACTTCATTTACAATTGAAGATTATGTTGAGACTCATCAAGATTTATTTTCTTCGTTGCTCATCTTCTTATTAGATTATAGTTTTGTTTATTTTTTTTTTATATACATAGTGATAGATTTGTAATTAAGTGCTCAATATTTTGTAATTAATAACAATAATATCACTATTATAACAGCTATATCCCTATTGCAGTATCAATATCATCTTGGTAATATTTTGTTCTTTTTACTCGTGATTTTTTTTTATTTACGTTTTTCACATAAATCTTTTATGATTGTTTGTGTGTTTGGTAGTTTGATTGGTTTGCAATCATAAATCCTAACAAATTATAAGGATACCTTATTTGAATTTCTTGGAGCCATCTGATCAATAAAAGATAGAATGAGTAAGTTAATTGAGAGCTATAAAAAATTGAAGTACCTAAAATCTTCTGGTTTTTCCGGCCAGAGCTTTGGTTTCCTCTGATCTTCTGAATAGATCCTGAGGGGTAACCGGTCACACCAGTCGAGAACCTGTTTCTCTGAGATGACTTTTTCCTGTCCATAGCCTTCAAATTCGTCGGCGGCCTGAGAGTACTTGCTCTTCTCTTCCCCTGACAGCTTGAAGAATTCTTAGATGACTTCCCTCACCTCATCCAGAAATTGTGAAGGCATGCCGTGGCCCGCCGCCTGTGATTCAAAGCAATTGTAAACCCAAGCTAATGAAAAAAAAAGGAAAAGAAGTACCGAAGACCAGATGAAGAAAGCAATTAATCAATCATCCGAATCTGGAAGTAGTCCCAAGAGCTCAGAGTCGACCTCAGCTTTTCGAACTCACCTTCTTCTTTCCCTCTAGATGAGAAGAGACTAAGATCAATCACAGGAATTGGGGCCAAAGGCGGGGAAGTGTCCAATTGGCCTAACTTGTTGTCTCTAACAAGGTATTCCTTGGGCGGTTCAACCCTGACTGCGGACATCTCTTGAACACTCTTCGGAGGGGCGGGCTCCGTCGCCTGATTGTCACTGGGAACTCCATTGGGGTCCATGCTATTGCTTGTCACTTGAAAGAAGACGATGCACAATTTTGTTTTTTCAATCTGTTTTAGCTACTTTGCAGTTTTGGCCTTAAGTAGCATCGAATTTCTTAGAAGAAATCGATCTGGAGCGTTGAATTAGGCAATGATTCTTGATATGTGTGAACATTTTCCTTTTCCTTGTCGAATCTATTACTTGTCGTTGGGGTTTATGGCATGGGTTTAAAGGCGCGGTGTCAATAAGCTGCCATTACAGTTGTTGACATGCTATTGTGACAGCCCGCCACCCGAAGCCTCGGCTAGCATAGAAGATCCGTGAGGAGGTTATCAATAGAATGATATAGAAATAACTCAATTAAAAATGTTCAACCCAACCACTACAAGAGAGGGATAACATTGAAACATCCATAAACATTCCTTGTATTAACACATATGCACATCCATTCATGACATAATTACACAAGTTCTAACCTTTCATTAGATACAAAACCCCCAGCCATGACCACAACAACATATACATAGGCCTTCAAAATATAAGAGAGTGACAAGTTCTCTATAACACAAAAAAAGACTTCTAATAACCTTGTCTTTAAGTAATCTCTGTACACAGCTAAGTCCCTGGAGATCCACCTTTGCTAGACTCCCCTTCAGCCTTACCTTTACCTTTTCCTGGAATGGTGTAAGAAGCAAAAGAATGAGCCACAAGGCCCAGCAAGCATAACAATGAATGATAATGAAAATTAGATTACAACAAGAGTAATTCGCCATAAGGGAAAGGAATAAGCCCAATAAGTCACACACACCGGCCCCACAAACCAAAGAAAATATATGCACACATATAACTCTCATTAACTTGTACAATTAGCAATGGACGCTTGGGGACAGACAGCTCAACTCCCAGGGCAGTGCTCGTGAGCACAGTTAACCCTCGAGGACAATCAGCTCCCACCCAAGGTCACAACCACTTCAAATGTCAGAAGGTCATCGGGTCTGGATAGCTCCACTCCAAGGGCGGTGCTCGCGACCACACACGACCCCTGAGGCCAATCAGCTCCACCCAATACCTAGGCTAACACACCCATATATATATATATATCATAACATGACAATGCATGAAACACACCCCCAAATATGCATCTCAACCATCTCTCATAATATTTATTCATAAGACCCTAAGACTCAAACCAAGAAATGTCATGGATCACGGATTGGCTCCCAACCCTAGTTAGTATGACTTTAAACCCTAGGGATCCCTTTCAAATATTGTCCAAATAATACCCATAATACATCAAATTGAAGGCTAACGAATCTAGTTTATAACGCTTCAAACGGTTCATCAATCGGATATCTATACAAAAAGTTATAGATAAACTAGTAGAGGGTGCGCAGTATAGTCTATTGCGAGAGTTGACTTTTGACACCCTAGGAGCCGACTTTCGAGGCACAGTCGACTACATCCCTAGAGGAGACCTAACCGAAAACTCTTTTATGCAAAGTTGACTCTTAACACCCCAAAATCGACTCTTAAACCTCTAGAACTCAAAAATGACGAGCAACACACCCCCAAACTCCTCCAACTCTCCCAAAACTCAAATCTAAAGCCAAAATACACCATTCCCAAACAAATATAGGGTGGAACAAACCCTATTGAAGTCTCAAAATAATTCCAACCATCACATTCAAGAATTTAGGGAGATTTACAAAGATATTTACATAGATCTCAACCAAAAGTATGAAACACAAATAACCCTCAAAACATCAAGACTTAAAGATTTAGAAGATGAGCAGAGGAGTAGAACTTGCCTTTGCCAAACCTCTTGAAAACCTTGCTTGGAGAAACCACCACAACCTCCACACCTCCATAGCCAAGAAACTAAGACAAAAGAAGGAGGAAAAGAAGATGAAACTACTCCTAACTTGCTCAAACTTTCCTTGAAGTATCAAAAGCAAAGAAAAATGGAGAGGAAATTAAACCCTAGCCTCCCCTCCTTGCTCTCTCGATCGTTTCCTCTATTCTCTCCCATTTTTTGCCTTCTAATTTCTTCTTCTAACATATATATATATATCCATACACTCCCACAATTACCAAAATGCCCTTATTGCAAAATAACATAAATGGAAATTATTTACTTTCAAATAAAAGTTAAAACATAAATCAAACTCCACAATTTTTATAAAATGTTTATTTACATTCTTTGCAAAGTTGTGGGTCCCACTTCCATTAAACTCAAACCTTTGATTTTTCACATCCCCTCTATTTTTGTCACATTACCTAAAAATAACACATATAATGTCTCAAAGTCATGATCCCCTTAATTAAATATTCCTTTCCCATATTAATATAATCAGACCGAATAACGGTCGTTACAATTTCTCCCCCCGTTAAAAAGAATTTGGTCCCCCAAATTCATATATAGTTATTCAAACAATTGGGGAAGAGTTTGACTCACATCATCTTCAAGTTCCCATGTGGCCTCTACTGGCCCGTGCCGTTGCCATTGCACATTTACATAAGGAATTGTTCGATTACTCAACACCTTTTCTTTCCAGTCCAGAATGACTATAGGAAGCTCTTCATACGACACGTCTTCCTGGAGCTTAAGGGTATGGTAATCAATAATATGCTGAGGGCCTTGCACGTACTTCCCCAACATCGACACATGGAAACCATTGTGCACACCAACCAACTGCGATGGTAAGGCTAAGCGATAGGCTAAAGACCCTACCTATTCCAAAATCTCAAAAGGTTTGACATATCGCGGATTAAGTTCCCTTAGAACTCCAAATCTCCACACACCTTTTGTAGGTATAATTTAAAGGCACGGTGTAGTCTACCAGCATAACTCTTTTAAGGGTCTCAAGTCACTTTCATCTAAGCCCTAATAAGACAAATCTTTCCTGTTGTCTATTCAATCACCTCAATCCCCAACCTAACTCTCAATATATCCTCTAGGGTTTGTATAGCCCACTTAGTCCAACCATCTGTCTTGTAGGTGGAACATGGTACTGAATCTCACCCGGGGCACCAATACCTCATACAAGGCTCCTCAGAGATGAGAGGTGAAGCTACTATCTTGATCTGACACAACACTAACTAGGACCCCATGTAACCTCACAATCTCCTTAAACCAACCATTTATCAGTGGTTAAAAATAGTATAATGGGGGGAAAAATATAGAATCAGTGCAACGAATATAGATCATCATGCCATGACTTTTCAAGTAACACATAATATCGAATGGGAGATGATGAATAACTATGCACATTGGGAGTAAACAATTTAAAACCAAAATTCACATATTTCATTCCCCTGGTGTAGTCTATCTCTACACCACCAAGATCCACTTCGGCGGACTATCTCACGCCAGATATAAACGTGGATGGCGGACTATCTCACGCCCATCCAGGGTGGACTATCTCACACCCTAACGTACACGTGGTGCACCTATGGTTAACTCTTACTATGGTTAGCGATACAGGGTTCTAACTGTTCCTCCATTTAATACACGTTTCATACCAACATTAGTATTGTCAATGCCACATGTAATATATTCCATACAAGTATCACCATCCATAATCCACATTAACATAAATACATTCAATCACATGTGTCAATATACGCTAAACAAGCAATGCGGATTCCAATTTCCCTGTATGCAATTTACGAACGAAATCATGAATAGTATATATAGTATACTAAAATAACAAGAGATATGAATGCAACAAATACCACCATAACACGATTTAGTTAGACGATCCACTATCACCCACATTGCATCATATCCCTCTCGAGTTCTAGGTAAGCCCATCATAAAATTCCATAGAGATGTGATTCCATTTCCATTTCGGAACTCGTAATGATTGTAATAATCTAGCAGGCTTCTGATGTTCTGCTTTTATTTGTTGGCACTCAACACATTGGGACACAAATTTAGCCACCTCTCTTTTTAGTTTGACCCACCAACACTAGCACCACAAATTTTAGTACATTTAGTCATGCCTAGGCGGATAGTATAGCAATTCTTATGAGCTTTTGTCAAAATTTCCTCTTATCCCTTCATTCTCAGGCACACAAATTCGGTCTTGGTATAGTAACAACTCGTTGTCCCTTTGACTAAATCCCAAGACACCAAATTTCTCCATATCAGATAAAATTATAACTAATTTTTGAACAGTAGGCTAGGACACCCAAATTTGCTCAATCAAATCTAACTGCATCCTTATTTGACCACATAGCACAATAGGTCTCCTTCCGAGCGAAGAGACAGACAAATACTCAGTTGCTCCAACAATAACCACCCATATACTATTATGTCTATAATGTACACCACTCACTAACTTAAGGCACCAACTACTACATAGTAAATTTCTATCTACTTCTAGAAATAGCTAACCCTAGAGTGGTAGTTAGTTTCAATTTCCCTTCTTAGAAACATTTCTCACAAACCTTGTTCCATTCAATTTTTTTTTTTTTTTGCCCCTTTCCACGTCAATTTCATCAATGGAAAAGATAGACAAACAAACTCCTTAATGAAATGTCAGTAGTATCCAACCAACCCAAAGAAACTGTGAATCTCAGTCACTGTCGTGGGTAGCCACTACCTTAATCCTCTCCGGATCAACAAAAATACCATCCCCTATGACCACACACTCTCAAACTCCACCTGTAACTACTAGAATCACACTCATTGAGTTTGGCATATAACAGTCATTCCCTAAGTCTCTGCGATATAGTACCCAAATACATCTCACGTCCCTCTCTATTAGTGATGAACTAAAATGTCATCAAAATACTCAGTGAGTTTGCATATGATTATAAATGTGCCACATACCCGCAGGCAACAATTTTGTATTTCAGCCACATATCGTTCAATATAATACTTCTATGCCATGCCATTGTGTAATATGTTTCCTCGTCCTACTTTTTCATAAAAACGGTACTCATCATAGAATGCACATTTTCGTAAAACTAGAACCACAGTCATCTACACTACAACAGTACCAAAGAGCACATATAGATCGTAGTGGGACTCAAACCCACAATTTCCAACATCATGTCATTGTGAAAACTCAAAGTAAATTACCTTTGACAACCTTCTCTAGCATAATGGTGGAACAACCAATCCATACCGAGGATAAGATCAAGTCAAGTTCTTTAATATCAATATAGATAAATCACCCATGCTCTGGTATTAAACCAAATGAACATTAGAAATCATAAGATCAAATTAAAAAAAAAAACAAAAAGGTAACAAATAAGAACTACCGACAACATTTACGTAACTTATTACCATATCCTACATAATCTATTCCCCATGCCATCATGAGGACCCATGACCTCCCTCAAAATACTTATACATGTATAACAAATTTATCTAAACATTAACGCCACATTAACATTGGGACCAATGTCCCACCATGCCTCAGATTCTTACCAGGCGAGCGTCTAAAGTTAAAGCTCCCCATGCACTAGCTTCAACTAGGAAAATATCATGTGTCATAATTCCACATGATCTAGAATTCTCTAGGTAAGCACCACAGGCCAACATTCCACATACACCAGATTACACTAGAAAGGCATCACCACATGCATTAGACATCACTAGGCAAGCAACTTGGTCGAGTTGGCTGAATTTAAAAGTGTCCTGCGGATCTAGTTGCAATATCCCAAAAAAGTATCCATTTCCATGACATAACACCATCTGAGACATTCATGCCCTCAAACACCCATCAACCCTTTAAATTTAATACTCAACATAATTAGAAATATATTTAAATTCCTCGTCCTTCAAGGACGAGCACACTCAACGCATCTATAAACTACATGACACCACAGGTAACACCCTGCACAACTCGTGTGCCACCATCTCACTACCTTGCACCCGTTCAACAAATTCATAAACCTCCTATACTTCCACCCATGTGGGTTTCTTGCTAGTATACCGCTCCCTGACAATTTCCCACCATTGCTCCATGTTACCCCTCAACAAGAGTGAAGGAAACCATAGCACTTAATTATCATCATAACCCATTAAACGTAGATGCTTCTCCCCATATAGTATCCAATTATCTATCGTGAAAATATCAACGCCTCCATAGATCTCGGGGGTTGGAGTGCCATAATATTCTTAAAGAACTGGCAGCCAGCACGACTACTAGTGTCCTGCCTCACAGGGTCAGTAGTCGTGTCCACAATGATGCCCACCAAGTGCCCTACAACCTCGTGAGGCACTTGATCCCCCTGCCTCGCACAGACAACAATAAGTACCTCAATTGCCCTCTATATCCTTGCCATAGCCCTCGCAATTTCATTACTTCCTAGCGCTAATCTCTAATAAACCCTTCTGGAGATTCGGACGCAACTAAATGTGCGGGCACAAACCGACCACTACCTCAACTATGAGTAGGTGGCCTCCCTTGGTGTGTACTCATCCTCCATGAACAACCAACACATTTAAAGCTTAAATCTACATTATAAACCCATATCTGACCATAAATCATATCCTCAACCAAGCTCACATTGAACCAGGGTGTAACAACCCACTTCTTCAGGGCGTGTTATGCCTTAGGAAATTTAGTCTATTTTTTTCTTTTCATTACATTATCCCGAAATTCCCTAAGACCTTATCTAATGCAAGATATCTACACTAGAAAATAAATACAAAGCGGAAGCTGAATCGAACCTGCTCACGGTAATGCATATAATAATAACTGGACATGACATTCATTACAAAGTTAATTCATAAGCGTCTGACGATAAATACAATGTACATGATTCTTAAACTACTCATATTACAACATCACATGGTACAATTACTCGTTTCTTGACGTCTCGCGTCACCACACATCACCAATCTCGAAATCATCTCTGCAAGCCCCGAATGGAACGTTGAATGTTCCAGGGGCGAACCCAAGTTAGATGATGAACCATCTAAGTAAGGGTACATAATGCTATGTCATGAGTGTATGCAATGTCTTTCATCGTAGGTGTCAACTGCACCCCTCATGCTACCTACCATTTTAGCGGCCACATCTTTCGAAGCCGAGGTGTATGGGTGCACCCTTGGTAAGGCAGCGGTGCTAGTTCGTACTCCCTACGGCCTCATATGCGTGTGATCAATGATATCAACGTGTAATCATGCATTTCATAATCATGTATGCATTCTACGTGATAGATACATATCAGGGCATGTCAATATGAAGAAAACATTTTCGAGGAAGTACCACTTACCTTCTAGAGCTTATCAAGCTACCTCAATATTCGTGTCTTGCCTCGATTTGCGTGCCAACCTCAAAATTTGCACGAGTCTCCTCAACTTCAGTCTCAAAGTATCCTAATCACCATAATTATTTAAATAAACATTAAAACCTATTTTTCCATAATTTCTAGCATTTTCTATAATTCTCTCTCTATTTCTTCCTATTTTTCCTCAATAAATCCAAATTAAATATTTCTAAAAATATTTTCTCAAATATTTCACTACGAAAATTCATAAAATAATATTTTTGAATTTCTAAAATTTTCTGAGAAATTTTACTTACCTTAGCTCAGGATCTCCGATTTTTCTCGATATACGTGCTATATTCCCAAAACGCGTGCCCGGACAATTTTTCTCTGCCAAATCTCCAAAATAATAATAAATCACCAAATTCTATTTTTCAAAATTTTTCGAGAATTTTTCTTTTTTTTTTCTTCTTTTTCTTTATTTTCTTTTCTTTTCCTTTTTTTCTTCTTTTTTTCTTTTTTTCCCTCTCCCTCCACTTCTTCTTCTTCCTCGCGCCTCCCCTGTTTCCGCGCCTGCAACTCTTTCTTTCCTTTTTCTTTCTTTCTTCTTCTTCTTTCTTCTTTCCTTCTTCTCCTTCCTTGTTTTCTTCTTCTTCTTCTCTTCTCTTCTCTTCTTCCCCTGCAACTTACTCGCGCGCCAGCCATGAATGCCCACGGCCGAGCTTCGCCGGCCATCGTAGCTGTCTTCGTCGTGCATCGCGGCTGCTACCACCGGCTTTTCGCATCGCCGCACCTCACACTGCCGCGAGCTGCTATTCGCGGTCGTCGCTGGTTCGCTGGCCAGCCGCTGTAACGCAGCTTCGCGGCTGCCATGGCCACGGGCTGCTCGCCTTAGCCATCGTCGGCCTTTCCGGCCATCGCCATAGCCACCATCGCATTCCAAAACAGGTGCCTGCTGGGTCAACTTCGCCTGATTCTGCCATGGCCGCAACTTGCGGCCATGGTTGCTATGCGCCCGCTGCAAGCTCGCGGCCTACTTTGGCCGCCTCTAGTCACCCCTCCGACCCACTCTCTCTCTCGGATCGCTCAGCCCGAGCTCGAGCTCGATCTCTCCCTCTCTCTCGCATTGCTTGGCCACTGCTATGCAACTCTCTCCCTACTTCTTCCCATTTGCTTCCATTAATCTCTATTTATAGCCCATGCCCTGCCTTGGCCGCTACTCTACATTAATTACGCATTAATCAGTTCATACCTCTGATAAATTCTTTCCTCACTTCACGCTGCCAAAATCTTTCATTTTACAGCCCAAATTTCAGTCATTTAAAGCTTCATAGAAGCTTCGCGGCGCACAGCACGTTTGATACATATATATATAACTACATTAATATATATTAATTTAAAAATTATACATTAAACCCTAATTTTCATCGTTATTACACTAGTGCATATCTCTAATTGAAGCTTTGACCTTGAACCTCAAATTAATTTACATTATAATACTGAAATTCCATAATTAATAATCCAAATCTTAGTTGAAAATGACAATTTCGCCCCAGAGTCCTCATCGGGCTATCGTTTAATCCTGAAACCACTGAAGGGTTGCTCATTACGTAAAACCGGAGCCCCCTTAGGGTTCTGTTGATTTTTCGGGAGCCTCCTACAACGATTCGGTTTTACAGTCTAAACGATAGCTGTATTTTTGCTGTACCGAAAACTGTTCTGAATTCGATTTCTTTCGATACCATAAATCCTATCTCGATACATTCGTTGAGACCATATAATTTTCCTTGGACAATTTCACTCTGAGGCATTCCCTTCAGTTGATTCGGTACCTGTAATTGCTAAAAAATCAATTTTTCGGTGTTCTAAACTCATCGGAATTACGTGGCAACGTTATACGAACATGGGGTATTACACAGGGGACATATCCCTGACTACCCCCAAAATACCTATGTGTACAGAGACTCATCCTAGCCCTTCAACCGTTGCTCTGATATATCAAACTGTGACGGCTCGCCACCCAGATCCTCGACTAGCATAGAGGATCCGTGAGGAGGTCATCAATAGAATGATATAGAAATAACTCAATTAAAAATGTTCAACCCAACCACTACAAGAGAGGGATAACATTGAAACATCCATAAACACTCCTTGTATTAACACATATGCACATCCATTCAGATATAATTACACAAGTTCTAACCTTTCATTAGATACAAAACCCCAAGCCATGACCACAACAACATATACATAGGCCTTCAAAATATAAGAGAGTGACAAGTTCTCTATAACACAACAAAAGACTTCTAATAATCTTGTCTTTAAGTAATCTCTGTACACAGCTAAGTCTCTGGAGATCTACCTTTGCTAGACTTGCCTTCAGCCTTACCTTTACCTTTTCTTGGAATGGTGTAAGAAGCAAAAGAATGAGCTACAAGGCCCAACAAGCATAACAATGAATGATAATGAAAATTAGATTACAACAAGAGTAATTCGCCATAAGGGAAAGGAATAAGCCCAATAAGTCACACACACCGGCCCCACAAACCAAAGAAAATATATGCACACATATAACTCTCATTAACTTGTACAATTAGCAATGGACGCTTGGGGACAGACAACTCAACTCCCAGGGCAGTGCTCGTGAGCACAGTTAACCCTCGAGGACAATCAGCTCCCACCCAAGGTCACAACCACTTCAAATGCTAGAAGGTCATTGGGTCCGGATAGCTCCACTCCAAGAGCGGTGCTTGCAACCACACACGACCCCTGAGGCCAATCAGCTCCACCTAATACCTAGGCTAACACACCCATATATATCATAACATGACAATGCATGAAACACACCCCCAAATATGCATCTCAACCATCTCTCATAATATTTATTCATAAGACCCTAAGACTCAAACCAAGAAATGTCATGGATCGTAGATTGACTCCCAACCCTAGTTAGTATGAATTTAAACCCTAGGGAGCCCTTTCAAATATTGTCCAAATAATACCCATAATATATCAAATTTAAGGCTAACGAATCTAGTTTATAACGCTTTAAACGGTTCATCAATCGGATATCTATACAAAAAGTTATAGATAAAATAGTAGAGGGTGCACAGTACAGTCTATTGCGAGAGTCGACTTTTGACACCCTAGAAGTCGACTTTCGAGGCACAGTCGACTCCTACATCCCTAGAGGCGACCTAGCCGAGAACTCTTTTATTCAGAGTCGACTCTTAACACCCCAGAGTCGACTCTTGAACCTCCAGAACTCAAAAATGACGAGCAACACACCCCCAAACTCCTCCAACTCTCCCAAAACTCAAATCTAAAGCCAAAATACACAATTCCCAAACAAATATAGGGTGGAACAAACCCTATTGAAGTCTCAAAATAATTCCAACCATCACATTCAAGAATTTAGGGAGATTTACAAAGATCTTTACATAGATCTCAACCAAAAATATGAAACACAAATAACCCTCAAAACATCAAGACTTAAAGATTTAGAAGATGAGTAGAGGAGTAGAACTTGCCTTTGCCAAACCTCTTGAAAACCTTACTTGGAGAAACCACCACAACCTCCACACCTCCATAGACAAGAAACTAAGACAAAAGAAGGAGGAAAAGAAGATGAAGCTACTCCTAACTTGCTCAAACCTTCCTTGAAGCATCAAAAGCAAAGAAAAATGGAGAGGAAATTAAACCCTAGCCTCCCCTCCTTGCTCTCTCGATCGTTTCCTCTCTTCTCTCCCATTTTTTGCCTTCTAATTTCTTCTTCTAACATATATATATATATATCCATACACTCCCATAATTACCAAAATACCCTTATTGCAAAATAACATAAATGGAAATTATTTACTTTCAAATAAAAGTTAAAACCTAAATCAAACTCCATAATTTTTATAAAATGTTTATTTACATTCTTTGCAAAGTTGTGGGTCCCACTTCCATTAAACTCAAACCTTTGATTTTTCACATCCCCTCTATTTTTGTCACATTACCTAAAAATAACACATAATGTCTCAAAGTCATGATCCCCTTAATTAAATATTCCTTTCCCATATTAATATAATCAGACCAAATAACGGTCGTTACAGCTATCATCTTGGTCGGGAGCTGCCGTAGGTAATGCCAACATATACTAAAATTAAACATGTTTTATATCTTTGATATGTTTTTGGTTGGGATCTGGACCGTCCGTTCGATCGGATTGTGGGAAAGTGAGGAGATGAAATGAAGAGTGGAATTTGAAAGAATTGAAAGTAGAAAGGAACTTACAGAGAGGGATTGAGTAAAGTTGCTTCGGCTGTGAAGGGGTCGTGGTGAAGGTGGCCATATCTGGCCATTTGGAGTAAGCTTTGTCTCTTGTCGGAAAATATGAAAGATGAACGTGTGGCAAGACACATTGACTGCACTCTCACTCTGCAATTAAAACACAAAACAAAACACAATAAAAATTTTATATTTTTTTTCCTTTATATTGGTGAGAGGTTTATACTCATCAGTGTACGAGTGCAGTTGTAATCCAAATTTAAATTTATATCTTCTGGATGAGTCCAAGTCGTCCACTGAGAGAGTTTTTTGTGGCAAAATAAAAAGAATGTCACACACAAATACACGCATTTGGATGAATTGGAAACAAGATTTTTTATGGATTTTCAAATAGCAGATGCTAGGAAATAAAGTAAGATAAAAGTTAAAATAAACACTGAATGTAAAAATATAGAATTAGATAAGTCTTGAGTTAAGGCAATTTTAGCACCAACCCATTGATTCCCAATTTTTAGTAGAAAAGATTAGTAACATTAATTTAATTTCAGATATGAGGGTTTGTTATTAAATGCAATTAGAGATGATGATAGTTCTAATTTAAGCAATCCCCATACATGATATATGAGATTCTAGTTTAAGCAACTACCATAAATTCAATTACAATTAATACACAAAACAACTAAATTAATCATCCGGATTTGAGTATGATAGCGTTTACAGTTCTAGTAACTCTCATACGTGGCATAAAAGCTATAAGTTAGGCTTACGCTCCAATCCAAATCTAGTGATTTCTTAATTTAAAAATACACACTCATATTAAAATTTAAATTAATATCACTCATTTAAAGCGTATCTTTCTTTGGGAATCATTGGCGTTGGACACTTTCCTTGCCTTAACCCAAGATTGGGTTTAGCTACTCATCTTTATTTGTAAATTAATTAACAGGAATTTAAATGGCGTAATTTAAATGACAAGAATTAAAATTACAGAAATTTAAAGGTATAAACTAACCGGCCATTTAGGCGGTAGATAATTAAGTAACAATAAATGACATAAGAATTCAAGAGAAGAAAGAAAAAAAGTAAGATCACGTGAGAAAACAATAGAGAAAAGAAAAGAGAACAAAAACAATTCTCAAAGAGAAAATATAAGAAAACAACTAAGATTTGATTCAAGAATAATAATCACACTTACAAATGCAATCAAGTGAGCTATTTATAGCTCACAAGATGCAATACAAACCACACAATTTCAATTATTCAACTAGACATAATTATATCTAATGGGCACTCACACACTTAAAGTTAAATGGATTTTAGCTATAATACACACTTAATAGTTAAATGGATTTTAGCTAAAAAACATACCTAATAATAAAGCACTCATAAAATAAATATTTAAAAATAAAAAATAATAAATCTCTACAATTGGGTTTTCTATCTTCATTAGGATTAAAAATAATCCTTGGGCCTTTTCCAAATTATGTTTTCCATGGGTTACTCAAATTGAGTCTTAATTCTTCATGGGCTTTAATTTTTCATGAGTTTTAATTCTTCATGAGTTTTGATTCTTCATGGATTTTAATTCTTCATGGGCTTTAATTCTTCATGGGCTTTAATCCAATTTGAGTCTCCAAGCCTACCATCTTCATACCTACAAATAAGCAATTAAGTGTTATTAATAAATCATCTATTACATATTATATATATTTATATGACATATTATATACTTATATATTATATAGATAATCCATGCATGCATTCCATTAAGTATATATATATATATGTATTATATTTACATGTTTATTATAATATATTATATATTATATATATAGATATATATTACACATAACTATTCAATTAAACCAATTTAAAATCAAAACGAGGGTTATAATTATAACAAAAATTTTACAAAATTAACCACTAATCACACATTCACAAAAATGATCCACCAATTTTACTATGATTCACAAATGAATCTTATTATTCCACTGTTCCATCAAGATTTTGAGGGTTAAGAAATAAATTTAAATTCATAATACCTAATTCATAATTGGAGAGTGAACTCGGTTGGTGAGTGTGCGAATAATTCAAGTCATTTGTTCTCATCTGTCACCTTTACAAGCTTCTAAATAACATAGTTGCCACACATGCCAATCATCAATTTAGATGAATAGTTCATTATATTCGACAAATCCAACACCTTTTCTTTCTAGTTATGGCAATCAAATTTATCTTGCAATCCAGCAATCAAATGGATTGCCAAAAATAGGAAGAAATTGAGTTGGTGTTGTCGGAGATAATGAACCATTTACCTAAATCGAAGATGGACATGTGTGGTAACTATGTTATTTAGAACCTTTTAAAGGTAGTAAATGATGAACAAATGACTCAAATTATTTACACGCTGACCAAATTCTCAATTGAATGAACTAGGTATAACTACATTTAAATTCATTTTGTAACCTAGAAAAACCTAATGGATTAGTAGAATAAAATTCATTTGTAAATGATAGTAAAATTTGTAGATTGACATACATGAGGTATGTTGGAAAACAAATTTGATTTTTGAAAACAAATCAAGTGGTGTTATTTGAGATAATAAATAATTCACCTAAATTAATGATCGATATTTGTTGGAATTATATGATCAGGAAGAAAATAGAAAGAAACCCATAGTCCCATCACCACCACTATGGTTGTTAATGGAGGAGAAAAAACAAGAAGAAATGAAGTTGGTGTTCTCAGAGAATGATCGATATGTGTGAAAATTATGATCGGGTACGAAAATGAAGGAAACCCACCATCTTGACACCATTACCATGGCTACCAAAGAAGAAAATAAAACAAGAAGAAATCGAATTGATGCTATTAGAGATCATGAACTATTTACAAGATTTGATGATCAATATGTGTAGGAATTACAATCGAGGAGGAAAAAGAAGAAAATCCACCATCTTGTCACCGCTGCCATGGCTACCAAAAAATAAGAGAGAACAAGAAGAAATCAAGTTGTTGCTACTAGAGATAATGAACTATTTATCTGATCTCGTGATTGATATATGTAGGAATTACAATTAGGGAGAAAAAAGAAAGAAATCAACCATTTGGTCCCCCACCGCCATGGCTGTCACAGGAGAAAAGGAAATAAGAAGAAATCGAGTTGGTGCTGTTAGAGATAATGAATTACTTACCTGATCTGATGATCGATGTGTGTGAGAACTATGATCGGGAAGAAAAAGGAAGGAACCCCATCATTTTGTCATCATTGCCAAAGAAAGAGAGAAAACAAGAAGAAATCGAGTTGGTGTTATTAGAGATAATTGTAACGCCCCGTTTTCTCGGGTGTGTTATAAATTGGGATAATTCCAGGACAATAATTTTTTTTCTTTTCAAACTTAATTCTAAATCACATCATACCTCGGATTCGTCCCAGAATTCTCAATCATTTTTCTCGAAAAGAATCACTATACACATCAAATGCGGAAGCAAAAATCGAAACCTAATATCTTAACATTGATCATAAATCAATTCTTACATCTTTATTAACCATAAGGATATACATCAACATTCCTCAAAACATTTAGAATTCAAAGTAGCAGAACTTAAATGCATGGGCTACACAACATACATTTCACTCTTCATGCACTCTGCTAAGTGCTATTTCATGCCTCATTTATCCTTGTATCTGCTACAATCTCCACCTGAAACGTTTGAATATTCCAGGGGCAAAGCCCAAGTTAGATGATGAATCATCTAAGTAAGGGTACACAATGTTATGTCATGTGTGTATGCAATGTCTTTCATCGTAGGTGTCAACTGCACCCCTCATGCTACCTACCATTTTAGTGGCCACCTCTTTCGAAGCGGGGGTGTATGGGTGCACCCTTGGTAAGGCAGCGGTGCCAGTTCGTACTCCCTACGGCCTTATATGCATGTGATCAATGATATCAACGTGTATTCATGCATTTCATAGTCATGTATGCATTCTACGTGATAGATACATATCAGGGCATGTCAATATGATAAAAACATTTTCGAGGAAGTACCACTTACCTTCTAGAGTTTATCGGGCTACCTCGATATCCGTGCCTTGCTTCGTGCATCGCCCCGATTTGCGTGCCAATCTCAAAATTTGACAAGTCACTTCAACGTATTCCTCAAAGCATCCTAATCTCCATAATTATTTAAATAAATATTAAAACCTATTTTTTCATAATTTTTGGCATTTTCTTTAATTTTCTTTCTATTTCTTCCTAATTTTTCTCAATAAATCCAAACTAAATATTTCTAAAATATTTTTTCAAATATTCTTTTACGAAAATTCATAAAATAATATTCTTGAATTTTTGAAATTTTCTAGGGAATTTTACTCACCTTAACTCAGCATCTCCAATTTTCTCGATATGCGTGTCATATCCTTAAAACGCGTGTCTGGGCCATTTATCTTGCCAAAATATCCGAGATATTACTGAAATATAATTTCCTATTTTTCAGGATTTTTCCCTATTTTTATTTTTTTTCTTTCTTTTCTTTTTTTCTTTTTCTTTTTCTTTTATTTTTCTCCCCCACTTCATCTTCCTCCTCCCGCCTGCCCTGCTTCTTCTTCCTCCGCCATGGACGTACGGCAACCTCGCCAGGCCGCCGCATTGCCTCGATGCCGTCGTCCTCACCGCTGGCTTCCCTGACCACCGCACCGCGACTAGAGCTGCTCGCAGCCGCCGTTAGCCGCGGTTGGTGCGGCCTTGTTGTAGCTGCGCTCGAGCTGCCATGGCTGCTCGCTTCGTCGGCCATGGTTGCTGCCTCGGCCTCAGCCGCTGCCGCTGCAACGGCTTCCATTTCGGCCTTCACCGAGCTGCCTCAGCAACTCCTGCTTTGGGTCGACCTTCCTTACGCCTCGACTGCTCGTGCTTGCTGGAGCTTGCGGCCATGGCTGCCTCAAGTTGTTGCCTCTTATCCCTCTCTCTCGATCTCTCTCTATAATACCCTAAGTTTTTTTAAATAAATTATGATTTATTAGGTATGTAATTAATTTAGTGTGCTTATAAAAATAAATATATAAATTTGATTTAGGATTAAAATAATTAAATGAAATTATAATGTTAATATGTATGTATGTTGTGTAAATGCTAAACGTGTGTATATATATAATACTAAATGTGTATATATTAAAAAAAAAAAATCTGGAAATCCAGATTTTGCAGAAGCAGCACGCGGCCAGAGCATGGCCGCGCCTGCAAATCTTTGCTTAAGGGCTAAGGAAGGCTTTTAATGGTCGAAATGACCGGAGTACGGCTCCCAGGACGCGTGGCCGACGTTGGTAAGGCAAGGCACGTCGGAAATGGGCTATAAATAGCCCAATTAGCGCAAGGCATTCCATCCGAAAATTTTAAAGCTTAGACCGGTCATTTGAGAGTGATTTTGTGAGAATAGTGAGTGGGGTTCTAGTTTTCAAGTTGTGGGCGTCATTTCTGGAGAATTTGGAGGCCAACGGAGCAGTGGAGAAGAAGACCCAAGCATCGCCGAAAAATCGCGCCTTCACCGGAGCCGCGACTTCAAACAACGAATCGAGGTATTTTCTTATATTTTTTCTCAAAATTGATGCTTTTATTGTGTTCGGAAGGATCAAAAGTAGGAAAAAGAAGCTTCGTTCGAAGCTTTTAGAGGCGAAGGCATCACCGGCGGCGTGTCCAGCCACCGGAGAAGAAGGAGAAGACGGACGTGTGCAGCCACGCGCCCGCGAGTAGGAAGAAGGCGCGTGGCTGCCACGCGCCCGACTGGAAAAAAATTAAAAAAAAAAAGAGTAAAAATTTTGAAAAAAAATTATTTAATTTGAAATGTTGTTTATGGTATATTGGTAAAGCAATTTTCTAAAAATGTCAAAATTATTAAATATTAAGTAAATTTTTCTATTATGGAAATAAAGAAAAAAATAGGAATTTAATTCTGAAAATTCCAAAGAAAATTTTAGAATGTTAGAAGTATTATTTAAGAATTATTAGTGAAGAGAAATGGAATAAAATGAAATATTAGGTAATTATTATATAATTTAAGTAGATTTTTCTATTATGAAAATAAAGAAAAAAATAGGATTTTAATTCTGAACACTTCAAGAAAATTTCAGAATGTTGTAATTGTTATTTAAAAAATATTAGTGAAGATAAATTTAATAAATTGAAAATTTAGGTAATTATTATGTAATAATTACATATTTAGCTATTATGAAATAAGGGAAATTAGGAGTTTAAGGTTATAAAATTACAAGAAAAATTCCAGAATGCTAAAATGTTATTTAAGGAATGTTGGTAAAAAGAAAGTAAATTTTCATGAAGCCTATATAATTAATATATAATTTTTGAAGAAATAAAGCTTAGAAATAAAAGAAAATGGAAGAAATTATGAAAAAAACTAACAATTAGTATTCTAAAAATAAAATTATGTTGTAGGGGTCTTTGTGAGCAAGGAAACTAAGGGATAGCCACTTGACACGTAGTTCGAGACGAATTAATTGTTAGTATGCCGCCTAAATTTAATACAGTTGTGAATGTAAATGCTTTTATCATATTGGCATACTATGATATGAATCATCACGTAGATTGCATCAATGACATGACTATGAAATGCATACATGCACGATGATACTATTGATCACACGCATATGAGGTCGTAGGGAGTACGAACTGGCACCGCTGGCATATCAAGGGTGCACCCATACACCCCGGCTTCGAAAGAGGTGACCGCTAAAATGATAGGCAGCATGAGGGGTGCAGTTGACACCTACGAGGAAAGACATTGCATACACTCATGACATTGCATTGGTATTCTTACTTAGATGATTCATCATCTAATATGGGTTCGCCCCTGGAACATTCAGCGTTCCAGCCGGGACTTGCAGAGATGGTTCAGAGATGGGTGATGTGTAGTAGCACGGGACATCAAGATGCAAGTAAATGTACCATGTTATAATATGATTAGTTAAGATTTGTGAATATTGTTCTGTAATCAAACGCTTTATGTATTAGTACTTGATGCCATGTACAGATATTAAATTATGCATTTCCATGAGCAGGTTTGATTCAGCTTCCACTTTACATTTATTTTTAGTCTAGATATTTTATCTGACACTAGATACGGTCTTAGGGAATTTTAAAATAATGTTTAAAAAAAAAAATTGACCAAATTTCCTAAGGTATAACACGCCCTGAAGAAGTGGGCTGTTACACTCTCTCTTTCCCAGCCCAAGCCCGAACTCCCTCTCTCTCTCTCTCTCTCGCATTTCTCGGCCTTCCTCAAGCTCCCTTCCCTTGCTCTCTCTCTCGGCCATTCCTCTTCGAACTCTCTGCTCTCCGTTTCTTGCTTTTGGCCTCTTCAATTCTCATCCTATTTATAGGCAAGCCAGCACCCCAAACCTACCATATCGTCCTTAAATCCAGCTGCTCAAATCCTGTTGCCATTCCTCAAATCTCGCTGGCACAATCTCTCCAATTGCAGCAAAAAATCGCAGCCATTAAAGCTTCTCAGAAGCTGGCCACGCACACACACGCACATACATACATATACATATATATATATATAATTATTTATTACACTTTAAATTTAAAAAATTTACATATTAAACCCTAAATTTCATTCCTATTATACTTGTGCAATTCTCTAATTGCAACTAGGCCCTTAAACCCTAAATTAATTTGCATTTTAATACCAAAATCCATAATTAATAAGTTAAATTTTACTCGATATAGACGATTTCATCCCAGTATCCTTACCGGGCTATCGTTTCATCCTGAAACCACTGAAGGGTTGCTCATTATGCAAAATCGGAGCCACCCTAGGGTTCCATTGATTTTTTAGGAGCCTCCTACAATGATTCGGTTTTTCAGCCTAAATGGCAGTTGTATTTTTGTTATACGAAAATTGTTCCCGATCCGATATCTTTCGCCACCATAAATCCTAACTTGGAACGCATATCGAGACCATATCATTTTTCTTAGATAATTTCACTCCGACGCATTCCCTACAGTCGATTTGGTACTAATAATTGCTATCAAACTAATTTTTTAATATTTTAAACTCATTGAAATTACGTGGCGGCCTCGTACGAACATTAGGTATTACAATAATGAACTAGTTACAAAATCTGATGATCGATATACGTAAAGATCATGAAGTGAGAAAAATTGGGGCTTTGAGATCATGATTTGGGAGAAAGAGAAAGGAAACCCACCGCCCAAGCACCACTGCCTTAGTTGCCAAAGAAGGAGAGAAGTTTCATGAGGAAAGAAAAGAAATGAGAAAGAGATACAAAATAGAAAAGTATCGCTTATCTTTTAAGCTAACCTCATGGATACCCAAACGTAATTTACCATAAAAACAAAGTGTTCATTTAATGATGGATGAATTTTTTTATGTTTTTATTCGACTAGTTCCTTCTACTCAAAGGATCATTATATAGTTCTAAGAAATAGCTTTTAGTCCTATGTTGTTGCCTAATAATTTTAGTCCTACCCATTAGGGTTAACATAAAAATACTTTTATTATGAATCATTTTTATGAACAAAATAATTTAATAATTACTTTGATCAACTCCAAAAAGCTTTTAGTCCTATGTAGTTGCCTAATAATTTTAAAAGTATTTTTCTTGCTAAGGAAAAAAATATTTTTTAACAATAAAATTAACATGAAAGGTGTTAATAGAAGTATTTAGTACTATTAATAAGTGCAATATTTATAATTTTAAATATTAATTAGATATATTTTATCTAAAAATAATTTTATTTGATGCTTTTATTATTACTTAATAACAAAGCCTCAAATTTGTATTTACACTTCAAAGTAGGGGAAAAAAAAACCTTTCTAGCTTCTCACCTCATATGCAAACAGATTCTATGTTTCAAGTCACACCCCATTAATTAATTGGTTTGTTACATTCCAAGCTCATTAAGTACATAAACTTTGGTTTCATTAGATGTAAATCACCTTATAAAAAAGCTATAAATTAAAATTATAAAAATAGTCTCTTAACATCATAACATAAAGAGTAAATCATACAAAACAATCCTCTGATAACTCTCATAAAACATTAAAACATGCCGTTCACATGGTAAAGTAGATTCATTTGGTGAACAGAACTGAAGGCATCAGCCATCTAAACCAGATTAAGGTGTAAATTGCCAATTACCATCGTTTAACCACTGGATGAACAGGGATAAACAAGAATCTAACACTGTCAAAACATTGTATTGGCTCAATCCTAGTTTTCCCCTAACAGCCTGCTGAGATGAAGAGCAAAATCTGGGAGTGCAATGAACTTGCATAACAACGTTTGAAACTGGAATACATGAAATTCTGGATGAAATAAGCAAAGAGCAAACAAGAATTAGCCAAATAATCCATCTCCCATGGCAGATTGTGGATCGAACTTTTCAAGAGCAAAAGATAACTAATTAACACCGGCACACATCTTTGTTCCTTCACGGTGCCATGGACATATATAGTAGGCCCTAGTGACAACTTGCTAGAATTTGGCTGTCATAAAGGCATTGAGATCCCTGTAACATGAAGAAAAGGAATTATTAGAAAGAAGTATTATGCAACGAAGAGACAGATAATGAGTTCGGGTGTTTATCCTCCATTCCATCCCCACCCCTCCACTTTTAGGGAGTGGCAATATAATAAGACCAATTGTTTACTTAAACATAAATTCTCAAGCACAGGAAAATTTTATAAGACATTGATAAAGCCAATGTTGTTGTATTGTATGGCATAGAATACTGAGTGATAAAACACCAATATATGCAAAATATATTGAAATTTGACTATGATTTAGACTTCATTTACAATTGAAGATTATGTTGAGACTCATCAAGATTTATTTTCTTTGTTGCTCATCTTCTGATTAGATTATAGTTTTGTTTAATTTTTTTTTTATATACATAGTGATAGATTTATAATTAAGTGCTCAATATTTTGTAATTAATAACAATAATATCACTATTATAACAACTATATCCCTATTGCAGTATCAATATCATCTTGATAATATTTTGTTCTTTTACACGTGATTTTTTTTTTATTTACGTTTTTCACATAAATCTTTTATGATTGTTTGTGTGTTTGGTAGTTTGATTGGTTTGCAATCCTAAATCCTAACAAATTATAAGGATACCTTATTTGAATTTCTTGGAGCCATCTGATCAATAAAAGATAGAATGAGTAATTAATTGGGAGCTATAAAAGATAGAAGTACCTAAAATCTTCTGGTTAAACCGATCACACCAGTCGAGAACCTGCTTCTCCGAGACGACTTTGTCCTATCCATAGCCTTCAGACTCGTCGGTGGCCCGAGAATACTTGCTCTTCTCTTCCCCTGACAGCTTGAAGAATTCTTGGATGACTTCCCTCACCTCGTCCAGAAATTGTGAAGGCATGCCGTGGCCCCCCGCCTGTGATTCAAAGCAATTGTAAACCTTAGCTAATGAAAAAAAAGGAAAAGAAGTACCAAAGACCAGATGAAGAAAGCAATTATCCGAACCTGGAAGCAGCCCCAAGAGCTCAGAGCCGACCTCAGCTTTTCCAACTCACCTTCTTCTTCCCCTCCAGATGAGAAGAAACTGAGATCAATCACAAGAATTGGGGCCAAAGGCGGGGAAGTGTCCAATTGGCCTAACTTGTTGTCTCTAACAATGTATTCCTTGGGCGGTTCAACCCCAACTGCAGACATCTCTTGAACACTCTTCGGAGGGGCGGGCTCCATCGCCTGATTGTTACTGGGAACTCCATTGCGGTCCATGTTGTTGCTCATCACTTGAAAGAAAACGATGCACAATTTTGTTTTTTCAATCTGTGTTAGCTACTTTGCAGCTTTGGCCTTAAGTAGTATCGAATTTCTTAGAAGAAATCGATCTGGAGCGTTGAATTGGGCAATGATACTTGATATGTCTGAACATTTTCCTTTTCCTTGTCAAATCTATTGCTTGTCATTGGGGTTTATGGCACGGGTTTAAGGGCGCAGTGTCAATAAGCTGCCATTACAATTGTCGACATGCTATCGTCTTGGTTGGGAGCTGCCGTAGGTAATGCCAACATATACTAAAATAAAGTATGTTTTATATCTTTGATATGTTTTTGGTCAAGATCTGGACCGTCTGTCCGATTGGATGGTGGGAAAGTGAGGAGATGAAATGAAGAGTGGAATTTGAAAAAATTGAAAGCCGAAAGGAACTAACAGAGAGGGATTGAGTAGAGTTGCTTCAACTGTGAAGGGGTCGTGGTGAAGGCGGCCATATCTGGCCATTTGGAGTAAGCTTTCTCTCTTGTCGAAAAATATGAAAGATGAATGTGTGGCAAGACACATTCACAAAAATGATCCACCAATTTTACTATGATTCACAAATGAATCTTATTATTCCACTGTTCCATCAAGATTTTGAGGGTTAAGAAATAAATTTAAATTCATAATACCTAATTCATAATTGGAGAGTGAACTCGGTTGGTGAGTGTGCGAATAATTCAAGTCATTTGTTCTCATCTATCACCTTTACAAGCTTCTAAATAACATAGTTGCCACACATGCCAATCATCAATTTAGATGAATAGTTCATTATTTTTGACAAATCCAACACGTTTTCTTTCTAGTTCTGGCAATCAAATTTATCTTGCAATCTAGCAATCAAATGGATTGCCAGAAATAGAAAGAAATCGAGTTGGTGTTGTCGGAGATAATGAACCATTTACCTAAATCGAAGATGGACATGTGTGGTAACTATGATATTTAGAACCTTTTAAAGGTAGCAAATGATGAACAAATGACTCAAATTATTTACACACTGACCAAATTCCCAATTGAATGAACTAGGTATAACTACATTTAAATTCATTTTGTAACCTAGAAAAACCTAATGGATTAGTGGAAGAAAATTCATTTGTAAATGATAGTAAAATTTGTAGATTGACATACATGAGGTATGTTGGAAAACAAATTTGATTTTTGAAAAAAAATCAAGTGGTGTTATTTGAGATAATGAATAATTCACCTAAATTAATGATCCATATTTGTTGGAATTATATGATCAGGAAGAAAATAGAAAGAAACCCATAGTCCCATCACCATCGCTATGGTTGTTAAAGGAGGAGAAAAAACAAGAAGAAATGAAGTTGGTGTTCTTAGAGATAATAAACTATTTACCAGATCTAATGATTGATATATATGTGTGAAAATTATGATCGGGTACGAAAATGAAAGAAACCCACCATCCCAACACCATTACCATGGTTGCCAAAGAAGAAAAGAAAACAAGAAGAAATCGAATTGATGCTATTAGAGATCATGAACTATTTACAAGATTTGATGATCAATATGTGTAGGAATTACGATCGAGGAGGAAAAAGAAGAAAATCCACCATCTTGTCACCACCGCCATGGCTACCAAAAAATGAGAGAGAACAAGAAGAAATCAAGTTGTTGCTACTAGAGATAATGAACTATTTATCTGATCTCGTGATTGATATATGTAGGAATTACAATTAGGGAGAAAAAAGAAAGAAATCAACCATTTGGTCCCCCACTGCCATGGTTGTCAAATGAGAAAAGGAAATAAGAAGAAATCAAGTTGGTGTTGTTAGAGATAATGAATTACTTACTTGATCTGATGATCGATGTGTGTGGGAACTATGATCGGGAAGAAAAAGGAAGGAACCCCACCGTTTTGTCATCATCGCCAAAGAAAAAGAGAAAACAAGAAGAAATTGAGTTGATGTTATTAGAGATAATGAACTAGTTACAAAATCTAATGATCTATATACGTAAAGATCATGAAGTGGGAAAAATTGGGGCTTTGAGATCATGTTTTGGGAGAAAGAGGAAGGAAACCCACCGCCCAAGCACCACCGCCTTAGTTGCCAAAGAAGGAGAGAAGTTTCGTGAGGAAAGAAAAGAAATGAGAGAGATATAAAATAGAAAAGTATCGCTTATCTTTTAAACTAACCTCATGGGTACCCAAACGTAATTTACCATAAAAATAAAGTGTTCATTTAATGATGGATGAATTTTTTTATGTTTTTATTCGACTAGTTCCTTCTACTCAAAGGATCATTATATAGTTCTAAGAAATAGCTTTTAGTCCTATGTTGTTGCCTAATAATTTTAGTCCTACCCATTAGGGTTAACATAAAAATACTTTTATTATGAATCATTTTTATGAACAAAATAATTTAATAATTACTTTGATTAACTCCAAAAAGCTTTTAGTCCTACGTAGTTGCCTAATAATTTTAAAAGTATTTTTCTTGCTAAGGAAAAAAATATTTTTTAACAATAAAATTAACATGAAATGTGTTAATAGAAGTATTTAATACTATTAATAAGTGTAATATTTATAATTTTAAATATTAATTAGATATATTTTATCTAAAAATAATTTTATTTGATACTTTTATTATTACTTAATAACAAAGCATCAAATTTGTATTTACACTTCAAAGTAGGAAAAAAAAAAATAAACCTTTCTAGCTTCTCACCTCATATGTAAACAGATTCTATGTTTCAAGTCACACCCCATTAATTAATTGGTTTGTCAAATTCCAAGCTCATTAAGTACATAAACTTGGTTTCATTAGATGTAAATCACCTTATAAAAAAGCTATAAATTAAAATTATAAAAATAGTCTCTTCACAACATAACATAAGAGTAAATCGTACAAAACAATCCTCTGATAACTCTCATAAAACATTAAAACATGCCATTCACATGGTAAAGTAGATTCATTTGGTGAACAGAACTGAAGGCATCAGCCATCTAAACCAGATTAAGGTGTAAATTGTCAATTACCATCGTTTAACCACTGGCTGAACAGGCATAAACAAGAATCTAACACTGTCAACACATTGTATTGGCCTGCCGTGATGAAGAGCAAAATCTGGGAATGCAATAAACTTGCATAACAATGTTTGAAACTAGAATACATGAAATTCTGGATGAAATAAGCAAAGAGCAAACAAGAATTAGCCAAATAATCCATCTCCCATGGCAGATTGTGGATCGAACTTTTCAAGAGCAAAAGATAACTAATTAACACCGACACACATCTTTGTTCCTTCACGGTGCCGTGGACATATATAGTAGGCCCTAGTGACAACTTGCTAGAATTTTGCTGTCATAAAGGCATTGAGATCCCTGTAACATGAAGAAGAGGAATTATTAGAAAGAAGTATTATGCAACGAAGAGACAGATAATGAGTTCGGGTGTTTATCCTCCATTCCATCCCCACCCCTCCACTTTTAGGGGGTGGCAATATAACAAGACCAATTGTTTACTTAAACATAAATTCTCAAGCACAGGAAAATTTTATAAGACATTGATAAAGCCAATATTGTTGTATTGTATGGCATAGAATTAAATGCTGAGTGATAAAACACCAATATATGCAAAATATATTGAAATTTGACTATCATTTAGACTTCATTTACAATTGAAGATTATCTTGAGACTCGTCAAGATTTATTTTCTTCGTTGCTCATCTTCTGATTAGATTATAGTTTTGTTTAATTTTTTTTTTATATACATAGTGATAGATTTATAATTAAGTGCTCAATATTTTGTAATTAATAACAATAATATCACTATTATAACAGCTATATCCCTATTGTAGTATCAATATCATCTTGGTAATATTTTGTTCTTTTTACTCGTGATTTTTTTTTTATTTAAGTTTTTCACATAAATCTTTTATGATTGTTTGTGTGTTTGATGGTTTGATTGGTTTGCAATCCTAAATCCTAACAAATTATAAGGATACCTTATTTGAATTTCTTGGAGCCATCTGATCAATAAAAGATAGAAGAAAAATGCTATTGGTACACCTTTGTGTACACCTTGAGCTACATAATGGTGTACCAATGACAAAAAAGTCCCTCATGAGGCGCATAGAAGCGCGTGAAATGCATGTGAGGTGAAGGGTATTTTGATCATAATACCCCTTTATATAGCTTAAGATGTACAAAAGTGATTACATCTAGCAGCATGATTCTAGATAGAATAAGTAAGTTAATTGGGAGCTATAAAAGATAGAAGTATCTAAAATCTTCTGGTTTTTCTAGCCAGAGCTTTGGTTTCCTCTGATCTTCCGGATAGATCCTGAGGGATAACTGGTCACACCAGTCGAGAACCTGCTTCTCCGAGACGACTTTGTCCTATCCATAGCCTTCAGACTCGTCGGTGGCCCGAGAGTACTTGCTCTTCTCTTTCCCTTGCAGCTTGAAGAATTCTTGGATGACTTCCCTCACCTCGTCCAGAAATTGGGAAGGCATGTCGTGGCCTGCCGCCTGTGATTCAAAGCAATTGTAAACCCTAGCTAATGAGAAAAAAAAGGAAAAGAAGTACCGAAGACCAAATGAAGAAAGCAATTAATCAATCATCTGAACCTGGAAGTAGCCCCAAGAGCTCAGAGCTGACCTCAGCTTTTCCAACTCACCTTCTTCTTCCCCTCCAGATGAGAAGAGATTGAGATCAATCACAGGAATTGGGGCCAAAGGCGGGGAAGTGTCCAATTATCCAAACTTGTTGTCTCTAACAATGTATTCCTTGGGCGGTTTAACCTCGACTGCAGACATCTCTTGAACACTCTTCAGAGGGGCGAGCTCCATCGCCAGATTGTCGCTGGGAACTCCATTGCCATCCATGCTGCTGCTCGTCACTTGAAAGAAGACGATGCACAATTTTGTTTTTTCAATCTGTTTTAGCTACTTTGCAGCTTTGGCCTTAAGTAGCATCGAATTTCTTAGAAGAAATCGATTTGGAGCGTTGAATTGGGCAATGATTCTTGATATGTGTGGACATTTTCCTTTTCCTTATCGAATCTATTGCTTGTCGTTGGGGTTAATGGCACGGGTTTAAGGGCGCGGTGTCAATAAGCTGCCATTACAGTTGTCGACATGCTATCGTCTTGGTCGGGAGCTGTCGTAGGTAATGCCAACATATACTAAAATTAAACATGTTTTATATCTTTGATATGTTTTTGGTCGGGATCTGGACCGTTCATCCGATCGGATGGTGGGAAAGTGAGGAGATGAAATGAAGAGTGGAATTTGAAAGAATTGAAAGCCGAAAGAAACTTACAGAGAGGGATTGAGTAGAGTTGCTTCGACTGTGAAGGGGTCATGGTGAAGGCGGCCATATCTGGCCATTTGGAGTAAGCTTTCTCTCTTGTCGGAAAATATGAAAGATGAACGTGTGGCAAGACACATTCACAAAAATGATCCACCAATTTTACTATGATTCACAAATGAATCTTATTATTCCACTGTTCCATCAAGATTTTGAGGGTTAAGAAATAAATTTAAATTCAAAATACCTAATTCATAATTGGAGAGTGAACTCGGTTGGTGAGTGTGCGAATAATTCAAGTCATTTGTTCTCATCTGTCACCTTTACAAGCTTCTAAATAACATAGTTGCCACACATGCCAATCATCGATTTAGATAAATATTTCATTATATTCGACAAACCCAACACGTTTTCTTTCTAGTTCTGGCAATCAAATTTCTCTTGCAATCCAGTAATCAAATGGATTGCCAAAAATAGGAAGAAATCGAGTTGGTGTTGTTGGAGATAATGAATTATTTACCTAAATCGAAGATGGACCTGTGTGGTAACTATGTTATTTAGAACCTTTTAAAGGTAGCAAATGATGAACAAATTACTCAAATTATTTACACGCTGACCAAATTCCCAATTGAATGAACTAGGTATTACCTACATTTAAATTCATTTTGTAACCTAGAAAAACCTAATGGATTATTGGAAGAAAATTCATTTGTGAACGATAGTAAAATTTGTAGATCGACATACATGAGGTATGTTGGAAAACAAATTTGATTTTTGAAAACAAGAAGAAATCAAGTGGTGCTATTTGAGATAATGAATAATTCACTTGAATTGATGATCGATATCTGTTGGAATTATATGACCAAGAAAAAAAATAGAAAAAGACCCATAGTCTCATCACCACCGCCATGGTTGTTAAAGGAAGAGAAAAAATAAGAAGAAATCAAGTTGGTATTGTTAGAGATAATAAACTATTTACCAGATCTGATGATTGATATGTGTGAAAATTATGATGGGGCACGAAAACGAAGGAAACACACCATCCCGACACCACTACCATGGTTGCCAAAGAAGGGGAGAGAGAGAGCAAAAAGAAATCGAGTTGGTGTACTAAAGATAATGAATTATGCACCTGATCAAATGATTGATATATGTGGGAATTATGATTGGGGAGAAAAAAGAAAGAAATTCACCATCCCATCACCACTCCATGCCCACCAAAGAAGAAAAGAAAACAAGAAGAAATTGAGTTGGTGCTATTAAAGATCACAAACTATTTACTAGATTTGATTATTTATATGTGTGGGAATTATGATCGGAGAGGAAAAAGAAGGAAATCCATCGTCTTGTAGCCATCGCCATTGTTGCCAAAAGAAAAAAAAAAAAAGAGAGAGAGAGAGAACAAGAAGAAATCAAGTTACTGCTACTAGAGGTAATGAATTATTTATGTGATTTGATGATCGATATATGTGAGAATTACAATTAGGGAGAAAAAAGAAAAAATTCAACAGATGGTCACCACTATCATGGCTATCAAAGAGGAAGAGAAAACAAAAAGAAATTGAGTTAGATCTATTAGAGATAATGAATTATTTACTTGATTTGATGATTGATATGTGTGGAAACTACGATCGAGAAGAAAAATGGAGGAAACCACTGTTTTGTCATCATTGTCAAAGAAAGAAAGAAAACAAGAAGAAGTCTGAGTTGGTGCTATTAGAGATCAAGAACTAGTTATTAAATTTGACAATCGATATACGAAGAGATCATGATTTAGGAGAAAAAGGGCTTTGAGATCATGATTTTGGGAGAAAAAGGAAGGAAATCCACCACCCCAACACCACCGCCTTAGTTGCGAAAGAAGGAGAGAAGTTTTGCAAGAAAGGAAAGGAAATAACAAAGAGATATATAAAATTGAAATGTACGTCTATCTTTAAGCTAATATCAAGGGTACCCAAACGTCACTCATTGACATGATTCAAACCTTGGATCAAGTAAAAAAAATCTTTCGGCTCCAACCCTAGTTGAGGTACCCATTAGGGTTAATATAAAATAATTTAATATTTACTCTAATCATCTCAAAAAAGCTCCTAGCATTATCTTATGTCATTGCCTAATAATTTTAAAAGTATTTTTCTTCCTAAGTAAAAAAAATATTTTTTTAACAATTAAATTAACACTAAAAGTGCTAATAGAAGTATTTAATACTATTAATAAGTGTAATATTTATAATTTTAAATATTAATTGGATATAATTTTCTCTAAAAATAATTTTACTTGATGCTTCTATTATTACTTAATAACAAAAGGTTCAAACTTGTATTTACACTACACAGTAGGGAAAAAAAAACCCTTTCTAGCTTCTCACCTCATATGCAAACAGATTGTATTTCAAGTCACACCCCATTACTTAAATAATTGGTTTGTTACATTCTAAGCTCATTAAGTACATTAATTTTGGTTTAATTAGATTTAAATCACCTTATAAAAAAGTTACAAATTAAAAGAATGGCCAAATTCACATTCAGAGCGGATCTCAACTTCTGCTGTCTTTCACAGGACTCGCCGCCTTCTAAAAGCTCAAATTTCAACTCTTTGCTCAAACGCCGTTGCTTACCCGCGTTCCCTTCGAGTTCACGTCTGAAATTCGTGGTTTCTAGCAGCATCAAACAGAAGGAGAATGTTGCAGAAAGGGATCGAGACGCCAGGCCAGTTGTTTCCCGGCTGCGGGTCGGTGAATTGCAGAAATCCGAGTCGACTGGGAACTGGAACTAGCTCTGGTGAAGTGGGTTCTAATTGGACTTGGCCCCATGGAAGAAGCTTCCTGAAAGATAAGAGACTCATTGGCACAACATCTCTGGCCTTTGTTATTTGCAACATGGATAAGGTAATTCCTTTCATTTCTGTTGGGAATTTCTTGGAACAGTTTGTTGTCTTTAGATACTGTTGGACAATTGGCTTGCGAAAAGTTTCTCTTTCCTCGATTGTTTATATGCCAACTTGTATAACTTTCACTTGTCTATGTTGTTTGCATCATGGATTAGGTGTGTTCATCCAAGTCCAGTGACTTAGCCTGTTAGCTATCGCTTTCAGGAGCAGCTCGTTCATCTCTGCCAACTTTGCTGTGTATTCTTGTAAGATTCCCCTGCATTTTTAACATAATTAAGTCTTTATCCTACAATATGGGGTTGACAATATGAATTCTAGCTCACCAATCATTTCTATCTATGACCATTCATTCCCCCACAATGTTCATTGGAACAAATTACCCAAGGTGCAGTTTTTACCGATTTGTGTTTCCTCGTCATCTTCTTCCTAGGCAGACTAAGTGACAACTAATCAAAGATGGGTATTTGTTGGACACATCAAATGGCATATTAGATTTTAGAGATTTAGTATGCTTAATCAAACAATGTGATAATTCTAACTGACCTAAAGTTTTCTGGCCACAATCTGAGCTTTCTTTGCTCTTCTGAGCTTACAACTAAATACAACCGGTCTGTCCAATCGAGAGTTTGATGATCAGTAAGAACTGAATTATTGCCATATCCTTCCATATCATCTCCTTTCGGGAGTACTTTTGTTTCTCTTCAAGTGGAAGTGCAAGAATTCATCTTTCAATCCATGATTTTCTGCCTGAAATTAATCTCAAAACCAACTGATTAGAAGGCACAAGATCCGAATTGATATTCCATCTCCGATTTCCTTCCTTGAGTTTATTTTCTTAATTGTTCTACAGTTAAATTGGCCCTAATGAACTTGGTGCTGTGGTGCTGTGTTCCATCATCTACTGAAGAAGAAACAACGAAGTGTTCATGGAAGTTGAATAGAAGCATGTTAGATAATCAATTCTAGTACCATTTTTTGTGTATCACTGTGATATTGACTTGTTAGTGTCCATTTTACCACTTGGATCGAGATAAAACAAGCATAGAATTTGACAAATTGACAACATTAATAGGCGAAACAGAAACAAAATTCATTATAAAAGAGATAAAATACAATTTCACTCAACTCCTAAAACACAATCTCCCTAAGAGATTCTTCACTCTAATTAATGTCCCATTAATAGGTGAAACAGAAACAAAATTCATTATAAAAGAGATAAAATACAATTTCACTCAACTCCTAAAACACAATCTCCCTAAGAGATTCTTCACTCTAATTAATGTCCCCTTGCAATCTGATAATCAGTCAGCTGTATTCACAGAGAATAAGATAGGTTAGAAGTTTCCGATTGAGTATACAAGTCTATATCTATCTATCATACTTTGGGATTAAGTGGGCGGCCCAAGGCCCAGTGGAGCTCTAGACGATAATAAATTTTTTTGGAGAGAGGGTGGGGTGTTGTATTTTTTGGAGGCCTCCAATTGTTTTTATTTTTTTGGGGGGGCCCAATTTTTTTTTTTTTAGGGGGGGGGGAGAGGGTGTGGTTTGTTCTCTCAGGTGGCTGCTGTGGGGGAGGGGGTTGTATTTTTTGGGGGCCCAATTTTTGGGGCCCTAGGCATAGGCCGCTGAGAGCAGATCGAAGCTTTCTGAGTTCTTCTTCTCTAGCCACTGATGGAGACGAGAGCAGGCCCAGATCAACGACTGGAACTTCCAGGACAGCAAAGGCAGCTCCGCCGCCAATATTGGCTCCATCTTCACTTTGTAGATATATCTCTCCGGCAGCTCATGGTTACTGAGAAGCAGCTCATGGACTGGCTTCAACAGTGATTCTGCCATGGCCGCCGGAGAAGAGCTTCTGCTGTTGAAACCTGAAAGTTTTTAGCTGTCAGATATTATATTTGATTTTTCATTTTTGGGATATGTCTTTGAAACTTGGTTTGGACTCGTATGCATCTCTCCCTCAAGTCAAAAGAGCCTGCCATATAGTATGCATATATATATATATATATATATATATATATATATTACTTCCAGATCCTTGATACGAATAATTGTATTAAATAATGATATCTTTATACATTTTTTATTAAAATGGTTTAATATTAACAGTTTAGAACATTATTGGGTCATTTTAGTTAGCATTCTCCTCCCCCTTAATTAGGCTTATTAATTTCTTCCCATAAATTAGGCTTATTTGGTATGGAATCAATTGTTACTTTAAAAAATAAAAAAAGAAAAAAAATTCTATTAATATGGATGTTCAAGCTAGTCTAATTCTAATATCGAGAGTAAAATTGGGAATGTATAAAAGAGAGATTAGGAATATTAATTAGATATGTTTGATGCCCCCTATTAGCATATTAGTATAAAAATTCTTGGCCAGCAAGCATAGTATCACTATTAGTATATTAGTAAGTTGTTAACGATGGTTTACATGTATCACTTAATTTTATGAATTTAAAAATCATTCAATTTTAAATTAGTGTATCTTCTTAAGTTGAGACTTGTAGTTTCATAAGCAACGGTATTAAAATTGATCCAAAGACTTTTCTTTTGAGTACAAGCCGAGAAATTGGCCTATCCTAACTTCAAATTGTGTGGAGATAAAGATGTTAAAACTTATTAAGAGTGTATTAGTTGCATTTAATTCCATCCATCCATTTTATGTGTCAAAGATTTTAAGTATCTTGTTCATATATATGATGCAATTTCTTCTTCGTATCAACTCAAAGGAAATATCTTTGCTCCCAACAAGACGCCCCTCCTCCATCCTCATCCATTCTTCTTTCCTTGATGCATTTTCTCAGCCATTTAATTCAAAGCCCCATTTCTTAATTGACAATATGGTCCACGAATAACAACAAATTAAGAGAGGAAGAAAGGGAAAAAAAAAGTTTAGGTATAATGACTAGTATTTAGATATAATCAAATAATTAATTCAAACACAAACACCATTTAAATGCACCTCCTTAATTTGGACTAAATTAAACAAGTGTAAAACTATATGTGAATAGCAATAGCAATCATTTGGTCACAACAATGAAAAATACTATAATATTCTATATTAGTTTTGATAAATGGATGGTGTTATTTTGGGCATATGAATTTGGATTCTCATACTTTGATTTGTATATTCTCTCTCCCAAATGATAGATTACTATCATAAGTCTACTAGACATTATTGGATTAGCTATTACATATTAATCAACAATTAAATTAGTTTGTATGAATTAAGTTATAAAGATTTCTATATTTCTAAGTCTTCCATTGTTTCCAAGTCTTCACACCACCATTTCCAAGTCTTTTCCTACAAGACCAATAAGTCAATTTGTCTCCTGTTGTCTAGTTTGTATTAGGATCCATGATAAGTTTATCTGCTTGCATGTACTCCAACGTATGAATTAAGTTGTAAAGATTTCTATATTTCTAAGTCTTCCATTGTTTCCAAGTCTTCACACCACCATTTCCAAGTCTTTTCCTACAAGACCAAGTCAATTTGTCTCCAGTTGTCTAGTTTGTATTAGGATCCATGATGAGTTTATCTACTTGCATGTTCTCCAACGTATGAATTAAGTTGTAAAGACTGTTATATTTCCAAGTCTTCACCACTATTTCCAAGTCTTCTCTTACAAGTCCAAGTCAATTTGTCTTCACTTGTCTCTCTATAATTAGATCAAGGGAAAAGACCACTTCATAATGCTTTAGAGTAGAGATATATAAATAGAGGTAGCGTGATTCTTAAAACAAGAAAAAAAAAGAGAACAAAAGCAAGTAAGGAGATATATATCTTGGTGAAAAATATGATAAGTACTACATCTCATTCTATTTGGGTGTCGATGATGATGATGGTAATGTCAGTGTTGATAAATGAAATGTGTTGTCGTGGGTGTTGGGAGCAAGAGAGGATAGCTTTGTTGCATCTCAAAGCTTCCATCAACTACCCCAATGGCAACTCTTTGCTTTCTTGGGTGGATAATAAATCATCCAATTGCTGTCAATGGGAAAGGGTTGAATGCAGCAACACTTCAAGCCGAGTCATTCAACTCTCTCTTAATCAAACAAGAGATTGGGAATCTAGAAAAGATTGGTATTTCAATGCTTCTCTGTTTCTTCCCTTTAAAGAGATCAAGACTCTTGCATTAAGTGACAATACATTAATCGATTGGGCTGAGAATGAAGGTTTGTGGATTCACAAGTCTCTTATATACGTATCTCATGATTTTTTCTTTTTAATTTTTCTATCTTGAATTTTAGAAGAAAGCATTTATTAATTTTACTTCTTTTATAGGTTTTGAAAGACTTTTTGAATTGATAAATCTTGAAATTCTTGATTTGAATTCGAGCAATTCCAATAATACTATTATTCGATAATTTGTTAGGGATTTGACAATATTTGAGGTTTTTTATTTTTATTTGTATGTTGTTATAAGATATGGTGTGTAAAGATCTAATTTGATATGTATAAATTGATCTGAAGTATTAGAAAAGTTTAATTTTACTTGCCACCATTAATTAAGCCATTAACTTTCAATTAACCGAAGAACTTTAAGATGTCAAAAAAGTTGAGGTGGATTATTAAATGGATGTTTTATATAGAACTTTGGTTGAATCCAATCTTATTAGGTATAAATGTGATTAAGTTGACAAATTAGTTTCTAAAGGACTGAATTAACTAAAAAGGGGAGTTAGTGATGCATGCTTACTGTACATGCAAGCACTGTCAAGAGGATCTATATAAAATAAGATATTGAAAATTCAAAATTGTATAACGCAAAGTAGCAACTTCTTTGATCTTGCTTGAATTTGTTTAGCTGAGTGCTTATATTTTGTCTTTGATTTTCTATTTGTATGAGACTGCTCTTGTTAAAAACTAATAACTTCGGCATTCTTTTACTTTTTTGAGAGGAGTTATAATTAACATTTGTATTCAATAATCTCTTTTATTTTTCATGTTTTTTCAGTTCTTATTTTTTGAAGTTTATACAAGACTATTTGCTAATTCTATCTTTTTTACAGGTTTTGAGAAACTTTCTACGTTGACCAATCTTGAAGTTCTTGATTTGAGTTATAACTGGATCAATAATTCTAAAATTCTAGAATTTATTGGTAGAATTCCATCTTTAAAATCTCTAAATCTTGGACATAATAGCTTGGAAAGCTGGGTTGATTTGACAAGTAAGTTAAATTATATGATCATATCCTAGTTAAAGTAATTTTTTTACAATATTAAATATTCCTTCAATAAGAAAGAGAGTTATGAGCTCTAATGCTTCTTCGTATATTGGTATTTTAATGCTTCTTTGTTCTAATTGCATGTTAGTTAAACAACAAAAAAAAAGTTATCATTTTTGTTAAAAGAGTACTACTAGTCATCCATTATGGGCCTGTATGTTCAAAAGAGCAAGACGAAAATGCAAAAACTTTAGAAAAGGCCGATAGAGTCATATATATAATGATTCAAGTTCGTCCATTGCTTAGCTAGCTTTCTCTCATATTGTATTCAAATTTATGAACACTGTTTGAAAAAAATTGCTACCAAAATTACGTGAAATGTTCTCTTCATATATCCGTTCTCATAATTAAAATTCATCTCTAAATCTTGGGTCCAACAACTTGGGTTGGATGGCTGACTTCAATGGTAAGCTCACTTTACAATCACATGCCAAGCCTAATGGATATATTGATATAAATTGAAAGAACTTCTATTTTCTGTTAATTAGTCTAAAATTGTAAATAATAAAAATAACAAAAATATGAAAGCAAAAAATTTAGAAATAATAAATGAAGAAATTTATTAACCTTATTAGACAGGTTTAGTTTTACTTGTTACCATTAATTGAATCATTAATTTTCAGTTAACGACTTAAGGTGACAAAAAAATAAATAAATGAATGAGCTAATATATATATGTTAAAATTTTAGGTGAGGGATTAAAAACCACATATCATAATAATCCAAAAACCCCCTTATAATTAAGCCCCTAAAATTGGCTTCTCTATCTATTCTCCTTCCCCATCACATGCTTTGTAACAAGCGTGAAATTCACGCTTTAATGGAAATTAATGCCAACTTAAGGTGACAAAAAAAAAAAATGATTGAGGGAGAAAATATGTCAAAATTTTAGTTGAATGATCAAAAATCACATTTTTTAAGCCTTTCTTCATAAGTTGTTGAATATTAATACTTCTTAGGTGAACTAAAAATTTTATATAGACTCTACTTAAAGTTTAGACTGATGGAATCAAAAGTCCCCTTGTTAACTCCTTTTACCCATATGCTGTAAAAAATAAATAATAAGAGAAATAAACAAATTTGATTATACTGATGTTTTTTAATAGAAAACTGAAGTGGATTATTAAATGGATGTTTTATACCTTTGATTCAATCCATTAAGTTGACAAATTAGCTTATAACGGATTGAATTAACAAAAAAATGAGCTTGTAATGCATGCTACTGTACACACAAGCACTGCCCAAGAGAATTTACATAAAATAGGATATTGAACATTTAAAATTGTGTAAAGCAAGACAACAACTTCTTTGATGTAATTGCTTTAATTTGTTTAATTACATATATATTTTGTTTTTGATTTTCTACTTGTACTATATTTTTCATTTAATTTGTTTAGTTATTAGTTACTGAAAACTAATAACTACCCTACTCTTTTGCTCTCTTGAGGGGAGTTGTAATTGACATTTGTATTTAATTATCTTTTGTATTTTTTATTATTATTTTTATTTCTTATTCTTTGATATCTGGACAAGATTATTTACTAATTCTATCTCTTTTACAGGTTTCGAAAAGTTTTCTACGTTGACCAATCTTGAAGTTCTCGATTTGAATTTCAATTGGATTGATAATTCCGAAATTCTAGAATTTATTGGTAGAATTTCATCTTTAAAATCTCTAAATCTTGGAGGTTGCTTAAGCTCGGTTAATTTCACAAGTAAGTTTCTTTTTAAGATCACATCTTAGTTAAAGTAATTTTTTGCAATATTAGATATCCTTTCAATGAGAAGGAGAGCTGTGAGCTCTGATTTAATTATTAAATTAATCAAAAACTAATTGCAGTGATAGAATTTAGGAAAAATTCTAAAAATATTAAACATGCCGTTACCCTTTATAAGCACTCCACTATCCTCGTACTAATATTATACTACAATTCTTGGCCTATTGATTGTTAGGAAAAATTTTAAATCCCTACAATACAAATAAAAGTAAACAAAAATCAGACTAATAAAAAATAAAAAAATAAATAATATAAAGATTTTGTTGTGGAAAACTGCAAGTTATTATATGTTAATATCCTCAAATTTATAAGACAAACAATTCAATATATAATCACCATCCTAATATTTTAATATCCTAGTCATACCCTTCCACAAATTATTTTGGTTGTTGAATTGTTCTTAAACAAGTACATTAATGGAAGACAACTACATTGCCAAATGGTGGGCCTGACAATTATAAATTAGGAAAAGATAATCTATGTTAGTTAATTTTAAAGTTCTTGATTTGAGTTACAATGTCCTCAATAACTCTACTATGCTAAAATATATTGCTAGAATTTCATCTTTGAAAATTCTATGCCTTCAAGAAAATGACATACAAGGATACTTTGACTGGACTAGTAAATTCACTTAGTATGCTCGACCAATTTTTTTAAAATTATAATCAAACAATTCCTATACATTTTTTGTCTTTTTCTAATGTTTTTAAAAAGTTCATCTCGTGCAAAAATATACAAGAGTATAGAGAACATACATTCATCTATAGCATTGAGTTTTGAGATAAAATATAATTTAGTTTTTGAAATAAATATTAATGTTTTGTAATACATATATAATGGGATAAATATTTTGAGTTATGAATATAAAATGATGAGTAAAATGTATATAAAATAGCTGTTTTTTTTACTATATAACCATTCCGTTGGGCATATATACCTTTTTCTAGGTGTTGTTGCATATATATGTTTGTACTGTGCCAAGAGAGATATTTTGTTGTATTTAATTAATATATCATGAAAATATATATATATATATATATATTTGTGAAATGAGGCTTTACAAATTATAATTTTTGTGCATAATAATTTTAAATTTATTAATTGTGGTTGTACGAATTTCTAAATCCGTCACTTTCAAGGCCATCATTCAAAAATATAAAAGAATATATGTTTATATATGTTTATTTGAAATTGGCATCGGTCAAAACTATATTTTCATCTTTTCTCTTAGTTGAAGATTTAAAGGTTAATTATTTTTTATACTTTAATTTCAAAATTGATAATTAACTGTACAAATTTGAACCAATAATCAAAATTGACGAATCTAAAAGTTCTTGATTTATCTCATAATATGATAACCAACATCACATGGTATTCTTTAAAAAGATTTTCTTCATTGAAAATATTGAATTTGTCTTAAAACTACATGAATGAAAGTATTTCTATTCAAGGTACGTAATATTTTCTATTAGAGATTAACAATAAAATCGTTATCATTGTATATTATGTGGCTAAAATAATGATAATGCAATTACATTCTTCAATGTGCTATGCTCCAGACCTAATGTATACTATTCCCGATTTCATTATTAAAGAACATGTAAAAAAAATATTTTTCAATTAATTTGATTTTCTACTTATATAAAGTTGTTACTAGAAATTAATAACTTCGGTACTCTTTTGCTCTTTTGAGGGGAGTTGTAGTTAATATTTATATTCAATAATCTTTTATATTTTTCATTTCTTACTCCTTGAAGTTTGGACAAAATTATTAACTAATTCTATCTTTTTGACAGGTTTCAAAAAATTTTCTATGTTGACCAATCTTGAAGTTCTTGATTTGAGTTCTAACAGTATCAATAACTCCAAAATTTTAGAATTTATTGGTGAAATTTCATCTTTAAAGTCTCTAAATCTTCAAGATAATAGCTTGGGAAGCTTGGTTGATTTGACAAGTAAGTTAAATTATATGATCATATCTTAGTTAAAGTAATTTTTTACAATATTAAATATTCTTTCAATGCTTCTTTTTATATTGGTATTTTTATTATTCTTTGTTTCTTCTCTTGCATGAGACTTTTCGACATTAATTATAACTCACGAGTGGGTTGAGTTAAGAATAGAAGCTTCATGATTAATATATGTATTATCTTTCTTTTATGCTTAATTATTGAGATTTTGATAAGAATAACCACTTAATTTTTTTTTTTAGGTTGGAAAAGATAATCCATGCTATTCAATTTTAAAGTTCTTGATTTGAGTTGGAACGTCATCAATAACTCTATTATTCTAAAATTTATTGCTAGAATTTCATCTTTGAAGATTTTATGCCTCGGAGAAAATGACGTACAAGATCCTTTGACTAGACTAGTAAATTCACTTATATATGCAATTAAGTGTTTGCCAAACCAATTTTTTTAAATTATAACCAAGCAATTCCTTTACATTTTTTTTTTCTTGTGTTTTTAAAAAGTCCAAGCATATAGAGAACAGAACATACATGGGTCTATAGGATTGAGTTTTGAGATAAAATATCATTTAATTTTAAAATAAATATAAATATTTGTAATACATATATAATAGAATAAATATTCTAAGTTATGGATATAAAATGTTGACAAGTTAGTTTATTTATAACACACTAAATTTACTACCCAAGAGGATTTACATAAAATAAGATATCAAAAATTTAAAATTGTGTAACGCAGGGCAGCAGCTTCTTTGATGTTGCTTTAATTTGTTTGGTTGGCTGCTTATATTTTGTCCTTGATTTTCTTCTTGTATGAGGTTGTTGTTGCTAGAAACTAATAATTTTGATGCTCTTTTGCTTTTTTAAGGCGAGTTTTAGTTAACATTTGTATTCAATAATCTTTTGTATTTTTCATTAATCATTTTCATTTCTTACTCCTTGAAGTTTGGACAAAACTATTTACTAATTCTATATCTTTTATAGGTTTCGAAAAACTTCCTATATTGATCAATCTTAAAGTTCTTGATTTGAATTATAAGAGCATCAATAACTCCAAAATTCTAAAATTTATTGGTGAAATTTTATCTTTAAAGTTTCTAAATCTTGAAGATAATAGGTTGGGAAGCTCGATTGATTTGACAAGTAAGTTAAAGTAATATTTTACAATATTAAATATTCTTTCAATGAGAAAGAGAGTTATGAACTCTAATGTTTCTTTGTCCTAATGCTTCTTTGTATATTTGTATTTTAATGCTTCTTTGTTTTTTCTCTTACACGAGACTTTTCAACGTTAATTATAACTCACAAGTGGGTTGAGTTAAGAATAAAAATTCCATGATTAATATGTTTATTATCTTTCTTTTATGCTTAATTATATTGAGATTTTGAAGTTTCATTCGTAGCATTGAGTTTTGAGATAAAATATAATTTAATTTTAAAATAAATGTAAATGTTTGTAATACATATATAGTAGGATAAATATTCTGAGTTATAAATGCAAAATGTTGAGTAAAATGTATATAAAACAACTATTTTTTCACTATATAACCACTCCTGGGCATATAGACCTTTTTCTTAGGTATCACTATGCATATGTGTACTGTACAAAGAGAGATATTTTGTTGTATTTAATTAATATATCATGAAAATATATATATATATATATTTTGTGTGAAATGAGGCTTTACAAATTATAATTTTTGTGCATAATAATTTTAAATTTATAAATTATACCCGCACCGTACAAAATTTTTTAATCTACCACTTTCAATGCCATCATTCAGAAATATAAAAGAATTCATGTACGCACGTGCACCTTAAGAACATATATATGTTTATTTGAAATTGGTATTGCTCAAAACTATATTCTCATCTTTCCTCTTAATTGAAGATTTCAAGGTTATTTTCATATTTTAATTTCTAAATTGATCATTAATTGAACAGGTCGGAACCAGCAATCAAAATTGACGAATCTAGAAGTTCTTGATTTATCTAATAATTTCATAACCAACATCCTATGGTCTTCTTTAAAAAGATTTTCTTCGTTGAAAATATTGGATTTGTCTTGGAACTATATGAACGAAAGTATTTCTATTCAAGGTATGTAACACTTTCTATTAGAATTTAGTAATAAAATCATTATCATTGTATATCATGTGGCTAAAATAATGAAAATACAATTACATTCTCCAATGTGCTATGCTCCAAACCTAATGTATACTATTCCCAATTTCATTATTTAATGAGCTTGTAATAAAAAATACTTTCCAATTCATCTCTTGAGTTAAACTATCCTTTAACAATTTCTTGGCACTATTACAGGGATCAATACAAATGAGAATGCATTTGATATATTAGTAAAAATAATCAAAAAATTTAATTACTATAAATTTTGAATAGTGTTTTTCTCATGTTTTAGATCTTTAGCTAAAACATAAATCTTTCTTATCGCGCATTTGTTCAATGTTTTTTTCATTGTATAGACTTAGAAAACGTGAGCCACTTGGAAGAATTGTACTTGGACGATGCTACCCTGCCTAATGATTTTCTTTCAAACATTGGTGTCATGACATCACTTCAAGTTTTGTCATTGACTTTGTCAGGACTCATTGGGACCCTCCCCTCTCATCAAGGTAAAGAAAACAAAAGATAATTTTTTTTTTACTTAACAAATCAATAATCTGACATAAATATATAATTTTATATTTTCTTTTAAAGATTGAGAGAGATGTTTATATATTGTTCTTTATAACTGTCTAACTCACTTTTCTTTTTCTCAAGGTTTGTGTGAATTGAAGACTCTTCAAGAGATTGACTTGAGCTCTAATGGATTAAGGGGTCAGTTGCCTTGGTGCTTGGGAAACTTGACATCTCTTAGGTTTCTAGATATCTCTGGCAACCAATTTACTGGGAACATTGCATTGTCTCCTCTTGCCAATATCATATCCTTAGAATGTCTTATACTTTCAAATAACAAATTTCTAGTCCCAATCTCATTCAAGTCATATTACAACCTCTCCAAACTTATGGTCCTGGAAAGTGTCAACAACATACTTTTGAAAGAAGAGGACATTCTTAACTCAACCCCAAGTTTCCAATTGTTTCGAATCCATCTTTCTAGTTCTGAACATGGAAGAAACACTTTGATGTCTCTTCCCAAATTTTTCTACTATCAAAATCAACTCAAAATGGTTAAGCTCTCTGGATTTGATTTTGGAGAAACATTCCCAAGGTGGTTGTTGGAGAACAATACTAGACTACTAACACTTACCCTGACAAAGAATTTAATTTCTAAACCTTTCCAATTGCCCTCATCTCCAATGACAGAACTTGTAACATTAGATATGTCCAACAATAATTTTTATGGTGCCATCCCATACAAGATTGGTAGTTCTTTCCCCAAGTTAAAATTGTTAAACATGTCTAGAAATAACTTTGAAGGCGTGATTCCATCTTCATTAGGTGACATAACCTCTCTATCTATTCTAGACTTGTCAAATAACCAATTATTCAATAAAATTCCTGTACATTTGGTAATGGGTTGTAGCTTCTTGGAAGTGCTGAAACTATCAAACAACAACTTGACAGGCCCTATACTACCCCCTCAAAATAACTTGCCAAACTTACGGCTGTTGCTTTTGAATGATAATAAGTTCACAGAAATCCCACACTACTTATCCAATAGTAGTGGCTTGCAAATGTTGAATCTTAGCCATAATCATCTTGGAGGTGTGTTTCCTATTGAGTTTTGTCAATTTGATGGACTACACCTATTGGATCTTTCTGACAATAATTTCACTGGAACAATACCATCTTGCTTCAATGTGGAAAATCTAGAGCAAATTCATCTATCCAATAATATGCTAAATGGACCATTTCCTAAGGTGTTTCATCGATTAATGAATAACTTAAAAATAATAGAACTTTCAAATAACCATTTTAATGGCAGCATTCCAAATTGGATCGACAGTCTTTCATGGTTAAGCATTCTTATCTTGAAAAATAACCACTTTGAAAGTAATATCCCATATCAAATTTGCCACTTGTCTAGATTAACCTTGATTGATCTTTCTTCCAATAAGTTTTCGGGCAACATTCCTAGTTGCTTGAATAATATCCCATTTGATATAGAAAAGGAATTAGAAGTGTTGACTCCTTCAATTATTCTAATTGTGGAAGCACCCTTGAAGTCTAACCTAAAGATTTATAGTCATCATGGTTACTCAATGCTTGGTATCATAGACGACATCTTTTCCCCAAATCAAACATTTTTCTCATTACAAGTGGAGTTCACAACCAAAGGAATGGCCTTGCTTTTCACAGGAGAGCCTTTGTTACTTTTTTCAGCAATTGATCTATCCAACAACAAATTAGCTGGCCACATACCACTTGAAATAGGCAACCTTGGCAAAATCAAAGCACTAAACCTTTCCCACAACAACCTGATTGGAGGAATCCCCACAACATTTTCCAAGTTACTGAATATAGAGAGTTTGGATCTTTCTCACAACAACTTAAATGGGAATATCCCCTCTCAGCTTACTGATCTATACTCACTGGTGATGTTCAATGTGTCTTACAACAACTTTAGTGGAAGGATACCTCAAGCAACAAACCAATTTGAAACTTTCGACTCAAGTAGCTATATTGAGAATCCATTTCTTTGTGGAGAACCATTACCAAATAATTGCATTGATTCACCTCCATTAGTTCCATCAGCCAATAATAATGCAAGTCACGTGGTATCAAACTTTATCGATATGAACACTTTTTATACAAGCTTTGTAGGGTCTTACATAGCTATTTTACTAGCTATTGCAGTAATTTTGTATATAAATCCACATTGGAGACGGGCATGGTTCCATGTTATTGAGGTTTTCATCACCTCTAGCTACTACTTTGTTGTGGATCATATGTAGAGAATCAAAGTTGGTTTCCTTCGTAGATATTGATAATCACCTTGTTCAAGTAATAATGTTGTATGTATATCCTATTGAACTTCTTTGTTAAGTAGTTTGTTGTTATAATAATGTTATCAATGCACTTAATTGTTTTGCATTAGTATGAAATAGGCCCTAATAAAATTATCAAAATCAAAGAAGTATTGGTTTGTTGTTGCCATACTATTACATGTTTAGGATGTACAATGTGATTGTTGATGACAAAGAATAATATTGGAGCCAAATTTGGAGCTTCAAAATCAAAGAAGTCCCAGATTTTCTTGTAGTGCTTGCTCTTGCCCTGCTCGATTTCCATTCATATTCAAATTTAATCTACACATACTTTTAAAAAAATTACTTCTTTTTATAATATATATTATTTTGTCAAAATTTTTATGAAGAAAATATGATAAAAATGATGAAGTAATTAGAGTTTTTATTAGAATATCAAATGCTTGATGGGTTGATATTCATTTTGCACCCAGTACTTGTACAGCCTTCAATTTCATTAACCAAAATATTAAAGGTGTAAATAAAAATTGATAAAAAAATTATATAATCCTTGGTTGAGAGCAACTTTCAAATTACTTCAAATACCAATACTACATTCAGGTCAAGAGTACTATTATGCCCTAAGTTGATGAAGTCAACACGAGGTTAGGGTACATAAAGCTGCGTTCTCTTTGTTTTTTAATTTTTAATTTTGAGTTTTGATTTCATTTTCAGTTTTTTATTTTAATAGTCTGTTTTTAGAAAATTAAAAACGTGTTCTTTTTATCATTTTGAAAAACTATTTCTCAAAACAAAAAATTAGAAATCCGTTCTCTTTGAAATTTTGAAAATAAATTTTTAATGATATTTTATTCAATAAATTTGATTATTCAGTAAATTAGAAATATTTAATGTTAATATATTATTAAAAAAATATATACATTTTAAAATTAATGAATTTTGTAATATTTTTTCTCATTACAATAATTAAATATAAATAAATAAATGTATTTTGAGTTTAGAGTTTGTTTTGAATGAGAACACTCAAAATAATTTTTTATTGTTTTGAGTTTTCTTTATAAATTCTTTTTTATTTTTAAAAGTGTATTTTTAAAAACAGTAAAGAGAACGCGTTTTCATTATTTTAGAAAATCAAAAACTAAAAATAACTTGAAAACAGTAAAGAAAACGCAACCTAAAATTTTAATCCATCTTAATTTATCGATATTTTCTCTGATCAACCAAGTTTTAATTTAGTTGTGGATTTAACCAGTTTCCAACCACCTAAATATAGTAAAAACTCCTCACAACGTACACATCCTATGATTTTAAGCTCCTCTATTCTTAAACGCCACGAAGCCAACACTGCATCAAAATATCCTTTACCTACTTGTTATCTTAATTATCTTGAAACCAAACCAGCAACATATCAGCAAGAATGTATCTTATGAGGAATGGCAGGATGCCATGCGTGATGAAATTCATGACTTGCGTATCAATCAGACGTGGTCCCTTGTCCCTCTGCCAACTAAAACTAAAGGCAATCTTGTTGGAAATAAATGGGCATATCGTCTTGTTGCTAAAGGTTACAGTCAAAAGGCTAGGATTGACTTTTATAAAACTTTCAGTCCTGTTAAGTACAACAATTCGCTCTATATATACTTGTCTTGCCAGTGGATTATCAGTGTAGCCTTAAGTAAATTAACACATTCTTTTTGTGGCCTTAAGTAAGCGCCAAAAAGAATCAGAAAAGGAATGTAGAAAGATAATATAAACTAGACATCTAAAAAAAATAACATCTAAGGGATGTAACAAATCATAATTATTTGTTATACATCTTATTTCCATCCATCAATAACTAGAAAAGTGGAAAAAAGAACTTGAAAAACTAGAGGATGTGTATTTAGACGATGTAGAAAAGTTATTGTACGTATCTCTTTCTGAGTTAATAATTCCTCTGGAACTTGGCATTAAAATAACCCTTGCAACCAAATGAAACTGTGTGATCATCTGCACACAATCTAATAGCTTTCTCATACAAAATCAGCAATAATGACGGGAGGCTACCAAACAATCCACATATCGACAAAGTTAGATTGGGTCCAATTTTCTTTCCATTGTTTGTCTCTAAGATCTTTACTTTTGTATATAAAAAATTCATCTAACAGTAAAATACAATTCTCAAATAAAAACCCCCCCAATCGAAGAGGAGAGAAGACAAATTAAAAAATACAACTCCTACATAAAGATGCCTAATCGAATACACCAAGAAGAAGATAAATCAAGGAGACAAGATAAGAGAAGACAAAACTTAATTACCGACAATACCAAGAAGAGGAGAGGCCAACACCAAAAAGAGATAAACACGACCAAGATGAGATGAATCTGCAGCTTTCTGCCAAGGAGATGAAGACAAAAAATTGAAAATTACTTTTGCATAGGTTTGAACCTGCGAAGAAGCTGGAGAATGCGTGGGAGTGTGTTTTCCAGTGAAAGACATGAAAAAATTTATAAAGACAGATCGTCCATTGACCTCTCTTCTTAACTCTTGTCTTTGTCAATTGAAAGTACAAAGCGAATATCACAAGACCATTTATGATCATCAGTAACATTCTACAATTGTCCATTTGGCTAATTCAAAACTCAACTACATTTTTTTTTTTTTTAACATATATAAGCATAGTTCTTATAGTTGACAATAGATAATACCGTATAATTGCAGTTTTTTATTTTTGACATTAACCCAAGTAAACATAATTTACAGTATTTCAGTGATTAAACTTTGGCAGCATCAAGAGCTACCATGCCCTTCTGGAAGCATTCATAATTAAAATTAGCATAATTCTTGACTGATTTGTATAATCTTGGCCTTTTCTCATCCACCAAACTTTCAACAGGTCCAATCTCATTTTCTGGCTCTGGCTCATTGAAAATAGCAACTGTTATCTTCCCCCTTTCAGGGTTTGTCACCACCCTGTGCATTGGGCTCTTGAATATTCCATTACTCATTATCTGCATACATTCAGCAAACAATTTTAATAGTAAAAATGCATTCTTAACCACCAAATGCAACATCTTGTTTTGTTCAAATTGAAAGAGATCTTAATGATCCCTAAACATGGTTTATTGAAATGCATTTCCTCTTTCTTGTTAGCGTTATATTATACCACTATTGTTTTTACCAAAAAATATTATTGTTGGTAACTATTAGATTCATAGAATCAAATAATATACTTAAGGCATGCCCTCTAGACTATTCATATAGAATTTGGTCATGACAAACTCCCTTTTTCATAATTTATTGTGTCCTTTTAGTAGACTAGATTAGTTCTGATATTACTATAATACCTTGTTTAATATCCTAAGGGTTAGTTGAAGGGAAATTATGGATTCATGGAAAAATAATATGTCCTAAGATTTTTAGAATAGATTACTAGTGTGGGATTGGATAGTAGCAAACTCTTTCATTTAAATTCCACCAACACCCACGTTAGGCTAGAAATCTATATCTCAATGCAACCCAAATCAGTTTTAAACACAATTTCATGGCTCACACTTGGTAGCAATCCTGGGGAACTCTAATACCACTTATAACACGATGAATACTCACCCAAAAGAACTAAGCTATAGTTAACTATATCGGGTTCATAGATCAATTCATATAACTAACACCTTTCCTCTAGACTACCCACGAGGGATTGGGCCATAACAATTTCACATTCTGATTGATAATTCTGCAGAATAGAGAAAGGCACTTCAAAACACAAAAATCTTCACCAAACAGAGGGCAAGAGAGTACCTGCATTTGATCACCAAGGTTAACGAAAAGGGCACAAGGAATCATGGGGACAGTGATCCATTTATCATCTTTCAGAACTTGCAGGCCTTGAACTTCCTTGTCTTGCAACAGAATGGTCATCCCTGATCTGTCCGAATGAGCTTTAAGCCCAAATACTTGGTCCGGTGTTGGACATGGTGGGTAGAGGATAAACCTCCCTTGCATGATTGCTCTTTCCCCAAACTGCTTTGAGAAGCTATCCACCTCCACTTTCAGTGACCTTGCCATGGCTTTGAATATTATACCCATTACAGACTTGATATTTGCTACGAATTCCACAATTTTCTCTCTGCAAAACAGTAAAACCCGCTAAATTTGTACTTTCGTGGAGATACTACAAAAGACTCCCACAACACAGTTGTTCCAGGCACAAAAATTTGAAATTATCCATCACTTCACTACTTTAAATGACTGAATATATATACATCTGATCTGGGACTTGGATCGCACGCATCAGACGAAAGAGAAACTAACACTACTCCGTATAAATGGCCCACACTTCTAAGGCTGTCATGTGGCTGTCAAAAACACATTCTTGGCCTTTATACGAAAGAGAAATCAAATGCAATTGAAGATAGAAGTACCTAAAATCCTCTGGTTTTTCCGGCCAGAGCTTTGGTTTCCTCTGATCTTCCGGATAAATCCTGAGGGATAAGCGGTCACACCAGTCGAGAACCTGTTTTTCCGAGACGACTTTGTCCTGTCCATAGCCTTCAAACTCGCCGGCGGCCCGAGAGTATTTGCTCTTCTCTTCACCTGGCAACTTGAAGAATTCTTGGATGACTTCTCTCACCTCGTCCAGAAATTGTGAAGGCATGCCGTGGCCCGCCACCTGTGATTCAAAGTTATTGTAAACCCTAGCTAATGAAAAAATAAAAGGAAAAGAAGTACCATAAACAAGATGAAAGCAATTAATCAATCATCCGAACCCGGAAGCAGCCCCAAGAGCTCAGAGTCGACCTCAGCTTTTCCAACTCACCTTCTTCTTCCCCTCCAGATGAGAAGAGACTGAGATCAATCATGGGAATTGGGGCCAAAGGCGGGGAAGTGTCCAATTAGCCAAACTTGTCTCTACAAATGTATTCCTTGGGCAGTTCAACGCCGGCTGCGGACATCTCTTAAACACTCTTCAGAGGGGCGGGCTCCGTCGCCTGATTGTCGCTGGGAACTCCATTGCCGTCCATGTTGCTGCTCGTCACTTGAAAGAAGACGATGCACAATTTTGTTTTTAAAATCTGTTTTGGCTGCTTTGCAGCTTTGGCCTTAAGTAGCATCGAATTTCTTAGAAGAAATCGATCTGGAGCGTTGAATTGGGCAATGATTCTTGATATGTCTGAACATTTCCCTTTTCCTTGTCGAACTTATTGCTTGTCGTTGGGGTTAATGGCACAGGTTTAAGGGCGCGGTGTCGATGGGCTGCTATTACAGTAGTCCACACGCTATCGTCTTGATCGGGAGCTGCCGTAGGTAATGCCAACATGTACCGAAATTAAATATGTTTTGTATCTTTGATATTGTCTTGGTCGGGATCTGGACCGTCCGTCCGATCGGATGGTGGGAAAGTGAGGAGATAAAATGAAGAGTGGAATTTGAAAGAATTGAGAGCGGAAAGGAACTTACAGAGAGGGATTGAGAAGAGTTGTTTCCGCTGTGAAGGGCTCGTGGTGAAGGCGGCCATATCTGGCCATTTGGAGTAAGCTTTCTCTCTCGTCGGAGAATATGAAAGATGAATGTGTGGCAAGACACATTCACAAAAATGATCCACCAATTTCACTATGATTCACAAATGAATCTTATTATTCCACAGTTCCATCAAGTTTTTGAGGGTTAAGAAATAAATTTAAATTCATAATACCTAATTCATAATTGGAGAGTGAACTCGGTTGGTGAGTGTGCGAATAATTCAAGTCATTTGTTCTCATCTATCACCTTTACAAGCTTCTAAATAACATAGTTGCCACACATGCCAATCATCAATTTAGATGAATAGTTCATTATTTTTGACAAATCCAACACGTTTTCTTTCTAGTTCTGGCAATCAAATTTATCTTGCAATCTAGCAATCAAATGGATTGCCAGAAATAGAAAGAAATCGAGTTGGTGTTGTCGGAGATAATAAACCATTTACCTAAATCGAAGATGGACATGTGTGGTAACTATGTTATTTAGAACCTTTTAAAGGTAGCAAATGATGAACAAATGACTCAAATTATTTACACGCTGACCAAATTCCCAATTGAATGAACTAGGTATAACTACATTTAAATTCATTTTGTAACCTAGAAAAACCTAATGGATTAGTGGAAGAAAATTCATTTGTAAATGATAGTAAAATTTGTAGATTGACATACATGAGGTATGTTGGAAAACAAATTTGATTTTTGAAAACAAATCGAGTGGTGTTATTTGAGATAATGAATAATTCACCTAAATTAATGATCAATATTTGTTGGAATTATATGATCAGGAAGAAAATAGAAAGAAACCCATAGTCCCATCACCACTGCTATGGTTGTTAAATGAGGGAGAAAAAACAAGAAGAAATCAAGTTGGTGCTATTAGAGATAATAAACTATTTACCAGATCTGATGATCGATATGTGTGAAAATTATGATCGGGTACGAAAATGAAAGAAACCCACCATCCTGACACCATTACCATGGTTGCCAAAGAAGAAAAGAAAACAAGAAGAAATCAAATTGATGCTATTAGAGATCATGAACTATTTACAAGATTTGATGATCAATATGTGTAGGAATTACGATCGAGGAGGAAAAAGAAGAAAATCCACCATCTTGTCACCACTGCCATGGCTACCAAAAAATGAGAGAGAACAAGAAGAAATCAAGTTGTTGCTACTAGAGATAATCAACTATTTATCTGATCTCGTGATTGATATATGCAGGAATTACAATTAGGGAGAAAAAAGAAAGAAATCAACCATTTGGTCCCCCACCGCCATGGTTGTCAAAGGAGAAAAGGAAATAAGAAGAAATCAAGTTGGTGTTGTTAGAGATAATGAATTACTTACTTGATCTGATGATCGATGTGTGTGGGAACTATGATCGGGAAGAAAAAGGAAGGAACCCCACCGTTTTGTCATCATCGCCAAAGAAAAAGAGAAAACAAGAAGAAATCGAGTTGGTGTTATTAGAGATAATAAACTAGTTACAAAATCTAATGATCGATATACGTAAAGATCATGAAGTGGGAAAAATTGGGGCTTTGAGATCATGTTTTGGGAGAAAGAGGAAGGAAATCCACTGCCCAAGCACCACCGCCTTAGTTGCCAAAGAATGAGAGAAGTTTCGTGAGAAAAGAAAAGAAATGAGAAAGAGATATAAAATAGAAAAGTATCACTTATCTTTTAAGCTAACCTCATGGGTACCCAAACGTAATTTACCATAAAAACAAAATGTTCATTTAATGATGGATGAATTTTTTTATGTTTTTATTCAACTAGTTCCTTCTACTCAAAGGATCATTATATAGTTCTAAGAAATAGCTTTTAGTCCTATGTTGTTGCCTAATAATTTTAGTCCTACCCATTAGGGTTAACATAAAAATACTTTTATTATGAATCATTTTTATGAACAAAATAATTTAATAATTACTTTGATTAACTCCAAAAAGCTTTTAGTCTTACGTAGTTGCCTAATAATTTTAAAAGTATTTTTCTTGCTAAGGAAAAAAATATTTTTTAACAATAAAATTAACATGAAAGGTGTTAATAGAAGTATTTAATACTATTAAGTGTAATATTTATAATTTTAAATATTAATTAGATATATTTTATCTAAAAATAATTTTATTTGATGCTTTCATTATTACTTAATAACAAAGCGTCAAATTTGTATTTACAATTCAAAGTAGGAAAAAAAAAACCTTTCTAGCTTCTCATTTCATATGCAAAAAGATTCTATGTTTCAAGTCACACCCCATTAATTAATTGGTTTGTTACATTCCAAGCTCATTAAGTACATAAACTTTGGTTTCATTAGATGTAAATCACCTTATAAAAAAGCTATAAATTAAAATTATAAAAACAGTCTCTTCACATCATAACATAAAGAGTAAATCGTACAAAACAATCCTCTAATAACTCTCATAAAACATTAAAACATGTCATTCACACGGTAAAGTAGATTCATTTGGTGAACAGAACTGAAGGCATCAGCCATCTAAACCAGATTAAGGTGTAAATTGCCAATTACCATCATTTAACCACTGGATGAACAGGGATAAACAAGAATCTAACACTGTCAAAACATTGTATTGGCTCAATCCTAGTTTTCCACTAACAGCCTGCTGAGATGAAGAGCAAAATCTGGGAATGCAATGAACTTGCATAACAATGTTTGAAACTATAATACATGAAATTCTGGATGAAATAAGCAAAGAGCAAATAAGAATTAGCCAAATAATCCATCTCCCATGGCAGATTGTGGATCAAACTTTTCAAGAGCAAAAGATAACTAATTAACACCGACACACATCTTTGTTCCTTCACGGTGCCATGGACATAGTAGGCCCTAGTGACAACTTGCTAGAATTTGGCTGTCATAAAGGCATCGAGATCCCTGTAACATGAAGAAGAGGAATTATTAGAAAGAAGTATTATGCAACGAAGAGACAGATAATGAGTTTGGGTGTTTATCCTCCATTCCATCCCCACCCCTCCACTTTTAGGGGGTGGCAATATAACAAGACCAATTGTTTACTTAAACATAAATTCTCAAGCACAGGAAAATTTTATAAGACATTGATAAAAGCCAATGTTGTTGTATTGTATGGCATAGAATGCTGAGTGATAAAACACCAATATATGCAAAATATGAGTATGATGGAGATTCGGATGTTAAAAAGGTGCATCTATATAAGAAAAGATAAAAATAAAAATAAAATCAGTGGCTTTTATTGAGAATAAGATGTGAACGATGCAATTAAGATGGTTTAATCATGTGAGAAAAATATCAATAGAAGTTCTTGTGAGGAGACAGAATGAAATGAAACAAGTATTTAGCAAAAGAGATAGATGAAGACCACCCCCACCCTCCCCCCCCAAAAAAAAAGCACAGTGGAACAGTCTTACGCATAATACAAGTAATAAAGGCCTCAAAAAAGATACAGATATAAATGATTGGCAAGCTAGAACTCATGTGAAGCCCTAACCTAGTAGGATTATGGCTTGATGTGTTGTTGCATATAAGTAAGTGGATTGACTACATTTTGTACAAACTTTTGGCACAGTTGTTTTTTACAACCCAATAGCAACAAAAAAACACAATCTTCCTTCACAAAAATAATAAAAAAAAAAAAAGAGGAAGAGGCTGTAAAAGGAAGGAGTGTGTTTTGAGAAATGGATAACCACAAAGTAAAATCGTGGTCCACCTACAAGTAATTAATCATTAGGATGAAAACAATGACAAGTCAAGATAACGAGGAAAGACATCATGTCCGCCAAACAGAGATTGTGAAAACATTTCTTGCTAGCTTCTGATCCAACACTGGCGAGAAAGCAGGATTTACTGAGCCAAGATCTCTGAGGACCCAATAGTCGAATCCTTTATGAGTAGAACTATTAGCCAATTACATGGCACGCTAAGATTAATCATTCAATGTACCAGTACATTATTGATAAACTGAAGAACAGGTCATCTTCAAAAACTCTCATCTGTGCTCCTGCGGTAAGGTGACATTGGTTCAATTTGCTTCTTCCAACATCCCCACGCACACATAGACTGCACAGATGGTGAATATCCTTTTGCGGTGCTGGAGGTAGAGAGAAACATAATTGGAAATTCTAGTAGAGATTAAGAGAACATTGCAACAGAACTAACCACATGGGCAGCAATTCTGTATGTTGTTCCAAAAAGAATAATGGTGTATGCCTTCATCACCTGAAGCAGGTCAACAATGGCAAAAACTGCAAGGTACCTTCTACACAACCCACTTTTTTGCAACGTCTTGCTCTCCATAACATTTATTTAACTCCTCAGGCCTTGTCGAGGTCTCCAAATGGAAATACATCAAATACCCGAATGAGTTTGGCAAAGGTATGGATTCTCCAAACTGGTGTCAGTTGGTCTGGGGGAAATTGGAGTTTTATTGGATTTTGGCTAGACATTCAGGCATGTATAAGCCTCTTTTAAGATTGGAAAGTGCTCATATTTAAATTCTTTTACTACTGCTCTATAAGAACCCATGGCAAGAAAAGGAGAAACACTCAGATTGTTGAGGATCATGGTATTATTAGAAATTAAATAGAAGAAAATGGGAATTTCAAAATAGCAGGACAAGGATTATATTAGAAAGATTATGTTAACAACCATGTGTAACCACTTGCCTCATTACATCCTTATAAAAATCCAGGCTTAATCAGAAACATGGATGATGTGATCATTATGTGAAACAAGGACATGAACACACAAGGATATCATTTGTTTTGCATTTGGGTGGTTGGAAAAATAAGCAAATGTAAGATAATAAATAAAATTCATCAAATACACTGGGATTAGACACTCCATAAGCAGGGGCACAGCAAAAGAAATGTATGATAATTGAAATCCTCAGTGCTTATTAAATGAGATCAAAAGAAAAAAATCTTTAAAAAAACTTATTTTCAGCACCAATAATATCTGGGGATGGAAATGCAGCTACCTGCCCGTGCGGCATGCTTGGCAAGACAATGGCAACTTTCCCTTGTGTAAGCATGGGAGAAGATCTAGTGGCAAATGATTGATTATGAAAACCCACTAATATACATGCATGGAGCACCAATCATCTCATCCTAAATGCATCATCATTACAATGCAATGCAACGCCAAATACAAGCATAAGAGATTGTTCTAACTCTAGACCAAAGTTTCATCATCTTCCTATATGATTTCGAAATTCAAGCCTCATTTACTCCATGCATAGGAGCACATGCAGTAAAATAGATCCCAACAGGTAGCCATGAAATATCAGGATATTTCTATATTACATCTAAATTTAAAAATAAGCCCAATAAGTTCAGCACAAACAAACTGAAACCTTAAAAAAAGAATGAAATAGTTTGTGCAAATCATGAGCATCTCCATCCACTCAAAAGAAACCAAAATTGGAAAAAAGAAACAATAGGAAAGCTTCAATTCCATTCATGCATGGGCGCCAACAAGATAATAAAGGATGTCTCTAATACATGAGGCGCCATGTTCTGCAAAGGTCAGGAAAGGGTCATTTTTGTAGGTAGTTTTACCCTTACTTTGTTAAGAGGTTGTTCCTACAACTCAAAACACATGACCATCCATTCACATGGGGGCAATAAGTTAACGCAGTGGAGAAAAGAAAGAGAACCAAAACTAGGGTGAATAAAAGAACTTATATGGTCTCCTATGCGGCTGGATTATTTTTAGTTTCAACATCCTGCAGTTATTCTATGATCTCCTATGTAGCCGCACTAAGTCATGTCAAAGCAGTCTTAATCACGCCAAACTGATAATCACCTCACTGATCTCTTTCCTTGTCGCATAATATGCATTCACAACGTTTTAGGTGTCACAACCCTAGGGTTAGTTAGAGTTGTGATAGGAATTGGGGGAAGATGAAGGAAGGGGGAAATCAGTAGAAAGAGGGAGAGATATTGAGAGAAAGGGGGGGGAGAAACAAGAGGAACGTGAGGGAGGTTGGAGAGAGTCTTGGAGAGAAATGAGAATTAAGAATTCATTCAAATCAAGCATAAAATTCTCTCCTCTTACAATTGGTCTTTTTATAGGCATAGCTAGATGCTTAACTAATTTCTAACAATATCCTAACAGCACCCATGTGCTTCTAACAACTTGTAAAATATCAGCACCCATGTGCTTCTAACAACTTGTAAAGAGGCTGTTTGGCTTACCGTTTTTTAGTAGAGCTTTTAAGTGGGGTAGTTGTTAGTATAGAAGTTGTGTAGTGTTTAAGTTAATAATGTGTTTGGAAAAATATGTTTTTAAGCTATTAGTTAATAGTTATGTGTTTGGTTTGTAAAAGCTGATAAGTTGTTAAAATTTGACAAAAAGACTAAAATAGACATGATCCTAAATAATACAAATAAAATTTATAAAAATTTGATTTTTTATAAAAAAATTTATAAATTAATTTCTACACTCACCAGTTGCAGTATATATGTATATATAATATATAAATTTTCCTGTATTTCTAAATTAATTTCTAACTGTTAGATAAATTATTCATATAAATTTAGGAATATATATATATACAATATATATGTATATATGATATATATACACTAACCAATTGCAGGATGGAGGTCGACGGCGCTGGACGACTGCGGGCGACGGATTAGCTAGGCAACTGCGGGCGACGGATCAGCTGGGCGACTGTGGGCGACGGTGGCCAACGGATCAGCTGGGCGACGGCGGCAGTGGCGAATCTGCTGCAGAAGATGATGGGAACTTGAAGAAGATGATGGGAGAAGAGAGTTTCTGAGGGTAGAATGGTAGTTTTCTTGGTCAACTTAGCAGCTTTTTTTGCCAAAGCTGGGGGGTACCAGCTTCTCCAAAACGCTGTTATATCAGCGTTTCAGCCATATAGCGTTTAAGCAATTTTTTCGAGCCAAACGTGTAACCATCAGAAGCTGCATCGCTTATACACTGTTATACAGCGTATAAGCGGTCAAACCGCTCAGCCAAACAGCCTCAAAATATCCCTAACTAACTATTATACCCTATTACAACAATGCCCCTTTATTGCTCCTAAGATCATGACAATTCCCCCCAGCTTAAAAGGTTTCTTGCCCCCAAGAAACTTATTACAATCGAACTATTGTTTCTTCATCCAATGCCCGCTTTCTCTACAACAACAACAACATATCCAGCCGTTATCCCACTATGTGGGGTTGGCTACATGAATTCTAGACTTCTATGTGGGTTACATCCCAACAGATAGTTTATCTAGAATTCATATTTGGATCCGACTAGGTTTTACGCTGGCTGTCGGCTACCTAACGCAACCCTCCTCCTTTATCCGGGCTTGGGACCGGCAGTGGATAATATCCCCTGGCGGAGTAATGATGAAATGAAGTTTGAACACCATCTTCATATGGAGAAATTTCATGAGATGGTGGTGAATGAAGATAATTGATATAGTTGTGTTCCATAACTTAGTTGACATGATGAAACCAACAAGTACAATATGGATAATTCTTCTTAATTCTTCTTTCTTTCTTTCTCCTTTTAGGCTTCTTCTTTTCTGTTCTTAGGTTTACAAGATCAATTCCAAGTATAAATTGGCCCAGAATTTCAGTAGGGAAAACTTCATCAAGTTTAAGCCCAATACAACCACCCCTAGTAATAGATATTCAATCAAGCTTGGTCTCCAATCTATGGACATGATCAGCCACTTCAGGATTGACATAGCTAGTAGCTGAACCTTGGAGTCCAATGGAAGGACTATCCATGTTCGCGACTTCTGTTAGTACTTCATTACCGTCCAATACAAGCAAAGAGGGCATATCTACAGCCATAGTTGTTATTACTATATCGCCATTCAATCCACAGCCATGTTCTGCTGCAAAAATATCAACAGCAGCCTCAAAATACAACAATAGAGGTCTGTAATATTTCCTTGAATACTCATACCAAGGCTGTTTGTGAGTATTAACATTAGGAACTGCTGCAACTTCAATTCCAGCCAACGATTTCTCAATGACTAATACCTGGTTTCCATCTCGACCTTCTTCCCTAACATGACTTACATCTAGATTAGGTTGAGCATCACCAAGATCAGCTTCTTGCTCTTGTAGTGTGTGGTCTACCCCAATCTCCTCATCCAATCTTCTTTCATCTTTGGAATCCTGAGTTTCCATTGACTTGTTCGCTTCATTTACAACGCCAACTTCCTTAACATTAGCTGAAGTTTCAGTCGGAATCTCCTGATTACATGAAAATAATTCAGCAACTTCTTCTTCCTTGTGTTTGCTGGAATTTCCCTCTATGTGAACCTCTCTTTCAAAAATTTCAGATTGTCCCTTTGCCTTTGCTGCCCCATGAATCTGTTAATCATAGATTTCTTTTGAGCAATGCCATTCACCACCAATTTCATCATTGATGTTGCATTCCTCCTTAATAGTTCTGCTGAAACCAGTATCCTTCTTCCACTCCACGTTGGAGGTAAGCACTGATCCGCTCTTTCATAATCTTGACTTCTGCTTCGACTGCTCCATTTTAAGAAAGTCCTCCTTATTAAAACTTCTGCGATAATCCTCAAAGAATTTCGCGAGAAAGCTACAATGATACTTTTAGTATCATCGCAAACTCCTGCAGTTGCTCATGTAACATTTGGCCGAATTCCTTATGTTTTCTATTGTTCCCAGTTGAAAATGCATCCTTCTTTTGCTGCCCTTGAGACTCCATTTGTCTCATGCATAAACTGCTCCCCATGATTGACTTCTCACCAACAAAACACTGCAAAGACCAAGGAGCAGGAGTTCTGTACATTTTTTTCTGTTCCGCCCGTTGTAACAGTTCCTTTACTTGCCTCAAATGCAATTCAATAACCAAAGAACACCCGCTCTACTTCGCCTCCCTTCTTCAAACAAAGTTAAGCAAATTTCAAAATCGAAATTACCCTTTGTTTACCTTACTAGCAACCTAGAATCTGATTGGAATTACCGCCCATGGGATTTTCTTCACTGATTTGCTTATATTCGTTGCCGGACTTCTAAGCATAATCTCCCAAATCACCGCTCACACTGTTCCAATAATTGTTGAGGTCGCCTTACTCACAGCTTCCAAGTCGCTAGAGCTTTGACACTAAAATTGGTTCTATAAACATCTACCACAATCGCGATCAATCTTTGCTTTTCCTCCACAATTTGAACTGAGGTCCATGATTCACGGTCGAGCGTCAATCTCCTACTCTCCTCCAAAAATTAAATAATACTTCTAGATCACAAGTTGAGGGTCGCCTATAGCTCAGCTTACCCAATCGCTTCTTGCGACTCGATCGGCTGCGAGAACCAATTATCGACCAACGTCGTCACCCACCGTGGACCAGTTTCTGTCGCGACTAAGGAATTTCGCTGTAAATCAGTTGGAACCGGCCAAGATCCACTCCTTCTACTTCTCCTTCAGATCCAGGTCAACACTCACCTCCTCTTAGGTCAAAATCAACTCCGAGATTCAACCGGAAATTTTCTGGTTGCTTCTTTGTCTAGAACGCCAAATTCATCGTAACAGTCAGAATTGCACTCGAAGAAGAAACCGAAGGCTAAGGTTCAGCTCTAAGAGTCGCCTCTGCCCCGTCTTCTCGTCTGCGCCACTTTGATTATCACCTAAACTTCTAATCCGCTAAACTGATTGCAGACGATTGCACTTGTTGGTTCAGCGATCGCTCTAGATCCTCTTCACTAACTTGTCGGAATTCTGCCAAATCGTCGGAATTTCAGCATTGGAATGGCTTGGGCTGCTCACCTTCCTTGAGCGATTGTGATGCAACCTACAGAATTCTTCAGAATTGGGAATCGTTAGTTGTTGTAGTCTCTGAATTGGCTTCCAAACCCCAAATCTGCTTCGCCCTTCCACTTCGAGCAATACTTACAGAAAGTCGCGGCCAACGTCAACCTCTAGCTCTCTTTCGAAATACCATCTGGGAGATGATCGTCCATTCTGAATTCTACTACTGGATCTGCTTCGCCTATCACCAAACATTTCCTCGCTTGGACCACAAGAATTGGATTTGTTGGATTTACTTCTATCGCCTTCCCGAACCACAACTGTCACCACTAAAGTCCACGGATTTTGTGGCGGTTAAGAAAGTTCACCAGAATCCACGAATCACTGCTCAATCAATTCCAACGAGAGTCGACGGAATCAATTTATCAAAATTGCATGAACCCCGACCGAATAGCGACTGCCATTTATGATCATTAGTAACATTCTACAATAGTCTATTAGGCTAATTCAAAACTCAACTAATTTCTTTTTTTTAACATATATAAGCATAGATCTTACAGTTGAGAATAGATAACATCATAAAATTGCATTTTTAATTTTTGACATTCACCCAAGCAACCATAACTTACGGTATTTCAGTGATTAAACTTTGGCAGCATCAAGAGCTACCAGGCCCTTCTGGAAGCATTCATAATTAAAATTAGCATAATTCTTGACTGATTTGTATAATCTTGGCCTTTTCTCATCCACCAAACTTTTAACAGGTCCAATCTCATTTTCTGGCTCTGGTTCATTGAAAATAGCAACTGTTATCTTCCCCCTTTCAGGGTTTGTCACCACCCTGTGCATTGGGCTCTTGAATATTCCATTACTCATTATCTGCATACATTCAGCAAACAATTTTAATAGTAAAAATGCATTCTTAACCACCAAATGCAACATCTTGTTTTGTTCAAATTGAAAGAGATCTCAATGATCCCTAAACATGATTTATTGAAATGTATTTCCTCTTTCTTGTCAGCGGCATGTTAAACCACTATAGTTTTTACCCAAAAATATTATTGTTGGTAACCTATTAGATTCAGAGGATCAAATAATATACTTAAGCCATGCCCTCTAGACGATTCATATAAAATTTGGTCATGACAAACTCCCCTTTTCATAATTTATTGTGTCCTTTAGTAGCCTAGGTTAGCTCTGATATTACTTATAATACCTTGTTTAATATCCTAAGTGTTAGTTGAAGGCAAATTATGGATTCATGGAAAAATAATATGTCCTAAGATTTTTAGAATAGATTACTAATGTGGGATTGGGCAGTAGCAAACTCTTTCATTTAAATTCCACCAACATCCATGTTAGGCTATAAATCTATATCTCAATGCAACCCAAATCAGTTTTAAACACAATTTCATGGCTCACACTTGGTAGCAATCCTGGGGAACTCTAATACCACTTATAACATGATGAATACTCACCCAAAAAAACTAAGCTATAGTTAACTATATCGGGTTCATAGATCAATTCATATAACTAACACCTCGCCTCTAGACTACCCACGAGGGATTGGGTCATAACAATTTCACATTCTGATTGATAATTCTGCAGAACAGAGAAAGGCACTGAAAACACAAAGATCTTCACCAAACAGAGGGCAAGAGAGTACCTGCATTTGATCACCAAGGTTGACGAAAAGGGCATAAGGAATTATGGGGACAGTGAGCCATTTATCATCTTTCAGAACTTGTAGGCCTTGAACTTCCCTGTCTTGCAACAGAATGGTCATCCCTGATCTGTCCGAATGAGCTTTAAGCCCAAATATTTGGTCCGGTGTTGGACATGGCGGGTAGAGGATAAACCTCCCTTGCATGATTGCTCTTTCCCCAAACTGCTTTGAGAAGCTATCCACCTCCAATTTCAGTGACCTTGCCATGGCTTTGAATATAATACCCATTACAGACTTGATATTTGCTGCGAATTCCACAATTTTCTCTCTACAAAACAGTAAAACCCACTAAATTAGTACTTTCATGGAGAAACTACAAAAGACTCCCACAACACAGTTGTTCCAGCCACAAAAATTTGAAATTATCCATCACTTCACTCCTTTAGATGACTGATTATACATACATCTGATCTGGGACTTGGATCGCACACATCAGACGAAAGAGAAACTAACACTACTCCGTATAACCGGCCCACGCTTCTAAGACTGTTATGTGGCTGTCAAAAACACATTCTTGACCTTTATACGAAAGAGAAATCAAATGCGATTCAAGATAGACGTACCTAAAATCTTCTGGTTTTTCCGGCCAGAGCTTTGGTTTCCTCTGATCTTCCGGATAGATCCTGAGGGATAACCGGTCACACCAGTCGAGAACCTGCTTCTCCGAGACGACTTTGTCCTGTCCATAGCCTTCAGACTCGCCGGCGGCCCGAGAGTACTTGCTCTTCTCTTCCCCTGGCAGCTTGAAGAATTCTTGGATGACTTCCCTCACCTCGTCCAGAAATTGTGAAGGCATGCCGTGGCCCGCCGCCTGTGATTCAAAGCAATTGTAAACCCTAGCTAATGAGAAAAAAAGGAAAAGAAGTACCGAAGACCAGATGAAGAAAGCAATAAATCAATCATCCGAACCTGGAAGCAGCCCCAAGAGCTCAGAGACGACCTCAGCTTTTCCAACTCACCTTCTTCTTCCCCTCCAGATGAGAAGAGACTGAGATCAATCACAGGAATTGGGGCCAAAGGCGGGGAAGTGTCCAATCGGCCAAACTTGTTGTCTCTACAAATGTATTCCTTGGGCGGTTCAACACCGGCTGCGGACATCTCTTGAACACTCTTCGGAGGGGCGGGCTCCGTCGCCGGATTGTCGCCGGGAACTCCATTGCCGTCCATGCTGCCGCTCGTCACTCGGAAGAAGACGATGGCTTGAGACCAACGAGTTACTTTCGTCCAACTTTATACACATCAAATTAATTGAATTAAGTATAATTTACCTAATATATAAAATCGATAATAGTCTTCTCAGTCAATATCTCTGACCGTCCATTTTCTTCTTTAGTCACAGCAACAGATCGTTCGTTCCATCAGATTGTGGGAGAGTGAGGAGATGAAATGAAGAGTGGGATTTGAAAGAATCGAAAATTTTCTAAGGCCTACATCAGTCAACATCACAGCCTTGGAAGAATTGAGAGTGGAAAGGAACTTACACAGAGAGGGATTGAGTAGAGTTCCTTCGACTATGAAAGGGTTGTGGTGAAGGCGGCCATATCTGGCCACTTGGAGTATGCTTTCTTTCTTGTCGGAGAATATAAAAGATAAACGTGTGGCAAGACACATTCACAAAAATGATCCACCAATTTTACTATGATTCACAAATGAATCTTATTATTCCACTGTTCCATCAATTTTTGAGGGTTAAGAAATAAATTTAAATACAAAATACCTAATTTATAATAAGAGAGAGAACTTGATTAGTGAGTGTACGAATAATTCGAGTTATTTGTTCTCATCTGTCATCTTTACAAGCTTCTAAATAACATAGTTGCCACACATACCGATCATCGATTTAGATGAATAGTTCATTATATTCGATAAATCCAACTCGTTTGCTTCCTAGTTCTGGCAATCAAATTTGTCTTGCAATTCAGCAATCAAATGGATTGCCAGAAATAAGAAAAAATCGAGTTGGTGTTGTCGGAGATAATGAACCATTTACCTAAATCGAAGATGGATATGTGTGGTAACTATGTTATTTAAAACCTTTTAAATATAGCAAATGATGAACAAATGACTCAAATTATTTACACGCTGACCAAATTCCCAATTGAATGAACTAGGTGTTATCTACATTTAAATTCATTTTGTAACCTAGAAAAACCTAATGGATTAGTGGAAGAAAATTCATTTGTGAACTATAGTAAAATTTGTAGATCGACATACCTAAGATATCTTGGAAAACAAATTTGATTTTTAAAAACAAGAATAAATCAAGTGGTGCTATTTGAAATAATGAATAATTCACCTGAATTAATGATCGATATTTGCTAGAATTATATGATTAGGAAGAAAACAGAAATAAACCCATAGTTCCATCACCACCGCTATGGTTGTTAAAGGAGGGGGAAAAAACAAGAAGAAATCAAGTTGGTGTTATTAGAGATAATAAACTATTTACCAAATCTGATGATCGATATGTGTGAAAATTATGATTGGGTACGAAAACGAAGGAAACCCACCATCCCAACACCATTACCATGGCTGCCAAAGAATAAGAGAAAACAAGAAGAAATCGAGTTGATGCTATTAGAGATCATGAACTATTTACAAGATTTGATGATCAATATGTGTAGCAATTACAATCGAGGAGGGAAAAGAAGGAAATCCACCATCTTGTCACAATTGCCATGGCTGTCAAAAAAAGAGAGAGAACAAAAAGAAATCAAGTTGTTGCTACTAGAGATAATGAACTATTTATTTGATCTAGTGATTGATATATGCAAGAATTACAATTAGGGAGAAAAAAAGAAAGAAATCAACCATCTGGTCCCCACCGCCATGGCTATCAAATGAGAAAAAGAAATAAGAAGAAATCAAGTTGGTGTTGTTAGAGATAATAAATTATTTACCTGATTTGATGATCGATGTGTGTGAGAACTATGATCGGGAAGAAAAATGAAGGAAACCCACCGTTTTGTCATCATCCCCAAAGAAAGAGAGAAAACAAGAAGAAATCAAGTTGGTGTTATTAGAGATAATGAACTAATTACAAAATTTAATAATCGATATACGTAAAGATTATGAAGTGGGAAAACTTGGGGCTTTGAGATCATGATTGGGGAGAAAGAGGAAGGAAACCCACCGCCCCAGCACCATCGCCTTAGTTGCCAAAGAATGAGAGAAGTTTCGTGAGGAAAGAAAAGAAATGAGAAAGAGATATAAAATTGAAAAGTATCGCTTATCTTTTAAGCTAATCTCATGGATACCCAAACGTAATTAACCATAAAAACAAAGTGTTCATTTAATGATGGATGATATTTTTTTTATGTTTTTACTCAACTTGTTCCGCAAAGGATCATTATATAATTTTAGGAAATAGCCTTCACTTATTGCGATAATTTGAACCTTAGATCAAGTAAAGTAAACGATTATTTTTCACTCCAACCCTAGTTGAGCTGCACATTAGGGTTGACATAAAAATTCTTTTATTATAAATCATTTTTATAAACAAAATAATTTAATAATTACTTTGATTAACTCCAAAAAACTTCTAGTCTGATGTCGTTGCCTAATAATTTTAAAAGTATTTTTCTAGCTAAGGAAAAAAATATTTTTTAACAATAAAATTAACATGAAAGGTGTTAATAGAAGTAATTAATACCATTATTAAGTGTAATATTTATAATTTTAAATATTAATTAGATATATTTTATCTGAAAATAATTTTATTTGATGCTTTTATTATTACTTAATAACAAAAGCGTCAAATTTGTATTTACACTTCAAAGTAGGGAAAAAAAAACCTTTCTAGCTTCTCACCTCATATGCAAACAGATTCTATATTTTAAGTACATAAACTTTGGTTTCATTAGATTTAAATCACCTTATAAAAAAGCTATAAATTAAAATTATAAAAATAATCTCTTCACAACATAACATAAGAGTAAATCGTACAAAACAATCCTCTGATAACTCTCATAAAACATTAAAACATGCCGTTCACATGATAAAGTAGATTCATTTGGTGAACAAAACTGAAGGCATCAGTCATCTAAACCAGATTAAGGTGTAAATTGTCAATTATCATCTAACCACTGGATGAACAGGCATAAACAAGAATCTAACACTGTCAAAACATTGTATTGGCTGGATCCTAGTTTTCCACTAACAGCCTGCCGAGATGAAGAGCAAAATCTGGGAATGCAATGAACTTGCATAACAATGTTTGAAACTGGAATACATGAAATTCTGGATGAAATAAGCAAAGAGCAAACAAGAATGAGCCAAATAATCCATCTCCCATGGCAGATTGTGGATCAAACTTTTCAAGAGCAAAAGATAACTAATTAACATCGACACACATCTTTGTTCCTTCACGGTGCCATGGACATAGTAGGCCCTAGTGACAACTTGCTAGAATTTGGCTGTCATAAAGGCATTGAGATCCCTGTAACATGAAAAAGAGGAATTATTAGAAAGAAGTATTATGCAACGAAGAGACAGATAATGAGTTCGGGTGTTTATCCTCCATTCCATCCCCACCCTCCACTTTTAGGGGGTGGCAATATAACAAGACCAATTGTTTACTTAAACATAAATTCTCAAGCACAGGAAAATTTTATAAGACATTGATAAAAGCCAATGTTGTTGTATTGTATGGCATAGAATGCTGAGTGATAAAACACCAATATATGCAAAATATGAGTATGATGGAGATTCGGATGTTAAACAGGTGCATCTATACAAGAAAAGATAAAAATAAAAATAAAATCAGTGGGTTCTATTGAGAATAAGATGTGAAAGATGCAATTAAGATGGTTTAATCATGTGAGAAAAATATCAATAGAAGTTCTTGTGAGGAGAGAGAATGAAATGAAACAAGTATTTAGCAAAAGAGATAGATGAAGACCACCCCCCCACCCCCACCCAAAAGGAAAAAAAAAGCACAGTGGAACAGTCTTAGGCATAATACAAGTAATAAAGGCCTCAAAAAAGATACAGATAGAAATGATTGGCAAGCTAGAACTCATGTGAAGCCCTAACCTAGTAGGATTATGGTTTATGGCTTAATGTGCTGTTGCATATAAGTAAGTGGATTGACTACATTTCGTACAAACTTTTGGCACAGTTGTTTTTACAGCCCAATAGCAACAAAAAAACACAATCTTCCTTCACACAAATAATAAAAAAAAAAAGGAAGAGGCTGTAAAAGGAAGGAGTGTGTTTAGAGAAAAGGATAACCACAAAGTAAAATTGTGGTCCACCTACAAGTAATTAAACATTAGGATGAAAACAATGACAAGTCAAGATAACGAGGAAAGACATCATGTCCGCCAAACAGAGATTGTGAAAACATTTCTTGCTAGCTTCTGATCCAACACTGGCGAGAAAGCAGGATTTACTGAGCCAAGATCTCTGAGGACCCAATAGTTGAATCCTTTATGAGTAGAACTATTAGCCAATTACATGGCACGCTAAGATTAATCATTCAATGTACCAGTACATTATTGATAAACTGAAGAACAGGTCATCTTCAAAAACTCTCATCTGTCCTCCTCCAGTAGGGTGACATTGGTTCAATTTGCTTCTTCCAACATCCCCACGTACACATAGACTACACAGATAGTGAATATCCTTTTGCAGTGCTTGAGGTAGAGAGAGACATAATTGGAAATTCTAGTAGAGATTAAGAGAACATTGCAACAGAACTAACCACATGGGCAACAATTCTGTATGTTGTTCCAAAAAAAATAATGGTGTATGCCTTCATCACCTGAAGCAGGTCAACAATGGCAAAAACTGCAAGGTACCTTCTACACAACCCACTTTTTTGCAACGTCTTGCTCTCCATAACATTTATTTAACCTCCTCAGGCCTTGTCGAGGTCTCCAAATGGAAATACATCAAATACGCGAATGAGTTTGGCAAAGGTATGGATTCTCCAAACTGGTCAGTTGGTCTGGGGGAAATTGGAGTTTTATTGGATTTTGGCTAGACATTCAGGCATTTATGAGCCTCTTTTAAGATTGGAAAGTGCTCATATTTAAATTCTTTTACTACTGCTCTATAAGAACCCATGGCAAGAAAAGGAGAAACACTCAGATTGTTGAGGATCATGGTATTGTTAGAGATTAAATGGAAGAAAATGGGAATTTCAAAATAGCAGGACAAGGATTATATTAGAAAGATTATGTTAACAACAATGTGTAACCACTTGCCTCATTACATCCTTATAAAAATCCAGGCTTAATCAGAAACATGGATGATGTGATCATTATGTGAAATAAGGACATGAACACACAAGGAAATCATTTGTTTTGCATTTGGGTGGTTGGAAAAATAAGCAAATGTACGATAAAAAATAAAATTCATCAAATACACTGAGATTAGACACTCCATAAGCAGGGGCACAGCAAAAAAAAATGTATGATAATTGAAATCCTCAGTGACTATTAAATGAGATCAAAAGAAAAAAATCTTTAAAAACATTTATTTTCAGCAGCAATAATATCTGGGGATGGAAATGCAGCTACCTGCTCATGTGGCATGCTTGGCAAGACAATGGCAACTTTCCCTTGTGTAAGCATGGGAGAAGATCTAGTGGCAAATGATTGATTATGAAAACCCACTAATATACATGCATGGAGCACCAATCATCTCATCCTAAGTGCATCATCATTACAATGCAATGCAACGCCAAATACAAGCATAAGAGATTGTTCTAACTCTAGACCAAAGTTTCATCATCTTCCTATATGATTTCGAAATTCAAGCCTCATTTACTCCATGCATAGGAGCAAATGCACTAAAATAGATCCCAACAGGTAGCCATGAAATATCAGGATATTTCTATATTAAATCTAAATTTAAAAATAAGCCCAATAAATTCAGCACAAACAAACTGAAACCTTCAAAAAAGAATGAAATAGTTTGTGCAAATCATGAGCATCTCCATCCACTCAAAAGAAACCAAAATTGGAAAAAAGAAACAATAGGAAAGCTTCAATTCCATTCATGCATGGGCGCCAACAAGATAATAAAGGATGTCTCTAATACATGAGGCTCCATGTTCTGCAAAGGTCAGGAAAGGGTCATTTTTGTAGGTAGTTTTACCCTTACTTTGTTAAGAGGTTGTTCCTACAACTCAAAACACGTGACCATCCATTCACATGGGGGCAATAAGTTAACGCAGTGGAGAAAAGAAAGAGAACCAAAACTAGGGTGAATAAAAGAACTTATATGGTCTCCTATGCGGCTGGATTATTTTTAATTTCAACATCCTGCAGTTATTCTATGATCTCCTATGTAGCCGCACTAAGTCATGTCAAAGCAGTCTTAATCATGCCAAACTGATAATCACCTCTCACTGATCTCTTTCCTTGTTGCGTAATATGCATCACAATGTTTTAGGTGTCACAGCCCTAGGGTTAGTTAGGGTTTTGATAGGAATTGGGGGAAGATGAAGGAAGGGGGAAATCAGTAGAAAGAGGGAGAGATACTGAGAGAAAGGGGGGAGAAACAAGAGGAACGTGAGGGAGATTGGAGAGAGTCTTAGAGAGAAATGAGAATTAAGAATTCATTCAAATCAAGCATAAAATTCTCTCCTCTTACAATTGGCCTTTTTATAGGCATAGCTAGATGCTTAACTAATTTCTAACAATATCCTAACAGCACCCATGTGCTTCTAACAACTTGTAAAATATCCCTAACTAACTATTATACCCTATTACAATAATGCCCCTTAATTGCTCCTAAAGTCATGACATTAGGCAGGATATGTTGTTGTTGTACAATGTTTTGGGCAGGATCTAATCTACTACCTCTAGTTTAGCAGGATCCTCTCCTCATAAACAAAACACAACCTTTCCAACTTATCCCTCTGTGGCAACCTTCAGATTTAGAGAAAAAATCTTGTTATATAACCAACTAGTCTGTCTTACAGCTCATCCAACTGTTCCTAAGGAAAAGTCTCCCACAAGAGAACTTAAAATTCTCACACGGATAGAACTAGCCAATTCCAAAACAATAGAAACACCCTTTACTCTAACTCGATGCAGTCCAAACTTAATCAATTAAAAAGATTTTAGAACGAAAGAGCACCTTGAGGAACTAATCCCCAACACTTGGTCTCTATGGACAAGCTGGACCTCAATCGAGCCGAAGCTATTGCACTGTGCAGCGGCATCATCGACTCCAAGCAGCTCAGCTCCACCGGTAACCTAACTCCCCACCAAATACATAAAAAAAAATTCTCTTAGATAAATACGACAAGGCGGAGATTGGAAATTGATTTAGAATTCGTGACATGAGAATACTACCTCGAGGACCGAGAAATGCGAGCAGCGGAAGGACGAGTCTGGGGATGAGGACTCGATTTCGGGAGTGAAGCTTTGTTGATTTTGAGGGCTACAGGTCGCAGGCGAGACGATATCCTACACAGCACCGTCGAAGTCGCCATTGAAGCTTGCTTCGCCCAAGTCTCGGGGTCTCAAGGGTTTATCGATGTACCAGCTGGTTCAAACGATGTCGTTTTTATCCCTTTCATCCAGTTGTTAACCAACGTCGTCTGTTGGATGCTCATGCTGCTATTTCATCATCACTTACTAATTTAATTTTGGCCAAAATCATATTTTTGAGTTTTAAGTTTTTTCTTTATAAAATTCTAAAGTTTTTATGGTTCTAAATATGTTTTTGAATTACGTAAAATTACTCATTTAAATACTTATCCAACAAATGATAACACACGCACTAACATGGTAATTTTTCAGCGCTTACTTAATACCCTTTCTTTTCTTTTTTTTACGACTTCTCAACTCTCTTTTTCTCTCCGACATTGTTTCCTTAGCGTTCTCTGCCTCTTTAGCTTCTCCTCAACTTTCTATCTCTCTCGCTATATTTCATCTCTTTTCTATATCTTTTATGTCTGTTCTCATTACATCTCTTTCAACGTTTTCTCCCTTTCTTCAATGTTTCATTTTTTTCTGCTAGTATCATCACAGATCCAACGAATTTTCTAACTCTTTATCTGACTATATTTATTCAGCTCTCTCTCCCCTTCTCTCTCATGAATATAATTAAGTTTTCACACTATAATTAATTGAATCATTAATACATAATTCATTAAAATACAATAATTACAAAAAAAAAAAAAAGGAACAACAACTAAAAGAAAAATCTAATATTCGCTTGAATTCAACCTATAACTAAAAAAAAAAATCATTATTTCAAAGAAACAGGAGCAAGTGAAAATGCAGTGGAACTTATCCACGTTGCCGAACCATATTTTCCCGGAAAGTTCAAATGCTACACTTTCCCATTCAACAATATTTTCCCGGAAAAACAACACCCTAACTACCATACCAAATGAACTAAAACGCATTTTGTGCTTTGCCCACAAAGTCATTGACACGTCAACGTCAATGGAAGGGATAGGGATTGAGAAATTCAACGGATTCTTAAATTCAATAAATTGGTTAAATATTAAATTTAAATATAAATTAATGTTACGAGTCATAATTTTTGACGATATCATTAGTCATGTGTCGTATTTGAGGAGATATTAAACAGAAAAAATAATAGCACATAATTTTTTTAACCTCTTAAAAAAATATTACATAACTGATAACATTATTATTAATCATAATTTATAATATTATTTTTAAATTTAAGTAATTAAATATTAATATATTAAGTAAGACGATTTTACTTACGTTCTCAGAATATAAGTCAAGTAACGGATAAGTGATACGTTGAGTTAATAGATCACGAGTTAAATACTTAACTTAAGTAAGGCCTAAAGACTTGGGCTGTGATTTATTTTTTTTATCAAAATTAATGACACAAATAATAAAAGATTATGCAAAGACAAGTACGATAATCCTAAAATAGCCTTCCTTATGTTTTTGGGTTAGACAATTAAATATTAAATATAAAATTTATTTATAAGAAGTAAAATCACAAGTGTAGTGCAGACACGTGAGGTTTATTACTATGCTGACCCTAATCTCAGCTTTGCCTTAAGAAGGAAAGGGGGATAAAAACGTGTCGTGACAACTCGCAGCCAACGACCGCACTCACTGAGTTACCGGATACGTTGAATCTGCAGTCAATTTCACACTTCACATCTCGCGCTATATATAGAATCTGCTTCTCTCCTCCACCCCTCTCTCTCTCTCTCTCTCTCTCTCTCTCGCGGTCTGTGTCTCCGGAGATAATCCGTTCTTCTTCTTGTATCAATCGATCGAAGCTCGATGGCCGGGCTGGTTCAGGTGACGATGGAGGTCGGAAGCGATGGCGTCGCCGTCATCACCATCTGTAATCCCCCTGTCAATGCTTTGGCCATCCCGAGTAAGGCCGTCCATGGATCAAACATCTCCGCTCTAGGTTTTACTTTTACTGCATGTGCGTGATGGTGATTTTGCTAATCGAGTTCCGGTTGTTTCGTTTTGTGTTCAGTTATTGCAGGCTTGCAGAAGAAATTCAGCGAGGCGATGAGGAGGAGCGATGTTAAAGCTGTTGTTGTGACCGGTGAGTCTCGTGATTGAACTAGCAAGTTATGGTGTTGGATGTGTCATGTGTGTGGTTGGAAGTTTAACCAATTAATTATATGAAGTTTGCTTTATCGTGGTGAGAAAAGCTGAATTTGGCACAACACCTTCTCCAGTCAATTGGGCACTTGTACTGATTTTCTTGCCAGTCCCTGAGTTTAGTTTTTCTTGCAATTCCTGGATTAACTGAAAAGATACGATCTACTCACTTGGAGGAAATGAGATTCCAATTGTTTTTGTCTATGCGATCAATTAGAGATCAAGTGACATTCCTGCCACTTAAAAAAAGTAAAGAATGTTATTATGATAATTAATTGAGAAACTGAGCCGAAAAAATAAAAGAAAAAATTGGCCAGCTAGGTGATTAGTATATTTGGTGGAAACTTGAAGTGGAGAAATTTTGCTGAACCCCGTGGGAAAAGTCTTACAAAATTATGCTACTTTGAATCTGTATGCACATGGCTAGCACATACACATTAACTGTACTTCATTTAGCCAGTGATACAAGTGTGCCGTGTGCATGTATATATATTTATATATACATTTTTTTTTTCTTTGAGTTGGGGGGGGGGGGGGGGTGAGGGGGGAGATTACAAATCATTAGGTTTTCCCATGGGGCTTTACGTGGTTTTATAAATTTTGGTTACATGGTGTGGTCAAGGTTTGTAGGCACCTTTTTGGGTCCATTGGATAAGTATGTTTGATACTCAGCAGTTGATCAGACTTAATGACGAGCATAAAGTAACGCAGAGACTTTTATTAGTTTCTTACTTAACCTTATCATCTGTTGCTATATTTGATAGAAGGAGGAGGAGGAGATACACAATTTAGACTATCTATGGAAAGATCAGGTTCTATGATTATGGTAGTTGATTTTGCTTGTAGGTTATTCATGGAAGAAGGTTTGTTGTTGGAGAGATTCGGTATTGATCCAAGATTGATGGAAGGTGATGGGTGATAGGGACCAGGCTGGACCAGATATTGGTCCGAAATTGGGGGTGAGGGCTGCTCTATGGAGGTTGGCTGGCAGAGGCAGTGGCATGCTGGTTGGTCAGCAGCAGCCATGGTACGGTGTCATGCTAGTTGGCCTACAATGGTGGAGGGTGTTTTTTGCTGTCAGCTGTCAGTGATGCAGGGAGGGCCATATTCTGGATTTGGATTTGGATTTCTGTACTGCTTATTGATGATGAGGCAAGTGGCATATTGTAATTGGCTAGGAGATGACAATGATGTGTAGTGATGAAGGGGCATATTCCCTGTTGCATATTTTGATTGGTAATAGAAAGAAAGGGTGCAACAGCCTTTAAAATAACATGGTCAACTCTGTTAAAAGATAAACTCTGACAAGGCATACAGTTTAATTTTCCACTATCTAAAGGTACTTAAGAATAGAGGATCATATGAAGAGAGTGAATGAGATGGAATAAGTATTTAGCAAAAGAGTTAAGAGGAACACCAAGAAAAACTTGGTGGTAGACACTTAGGTATAATATTAATTTATGGGCTTTACAAAAGATAAGGCCGTAGATAAAAATTAACTGAAAGCTAGAATTCATGTAGCCAACTCAACATAATAAGATAAAGGCTTGGTATGTTGTTGTATCTAAAAAGCTTCTTTTTTTTTTCGCTAAATTGCCAAAGGTGATAGGTGTAATTTACTCCAAGAAAATCTTAAGTGGTGACCATAATGTGCGAAAATTCTCTTGGATGCTAAACATGACATGGTCATTGTTTCAGTCAACTTTTCAAAAGGAAAAATCCCAAGTGTTGATGATATTTGGTTTCTCACTGCTGTCATATGATTATCTGGATATACCTGTTACTTGGATTTGAATGTTTAAAGAGTGTGAATTTTGGATGTTGCTAGTACTCATTGCTTCTTGATTTGAATCTCAAGGCAAAGGCGGGAAATTTTGTGCTGGTTTTGACATCAATGTTTTTCAAAGCATCCATAAGACCGGTATGGTTTAATTGACCTCACTTTGTGCGGAGCTGAGCTGGCAGAAGTTTTTAATCTGGTCCCAATAACTGATAATGAACTACTTTGTTTGTCGTGACAGGGGATATTTCTGTTCTACCAGATGTATCTGTTGATCTTGTCGTGAACACAATTGAAGGTCCTTACTGCATCTCCTAGTAGTATATTTTGAAGCTTGAATTCAATACCTTTTAACATTTTTCTTTTTTCTCTCTCCTTCTCATTTTGTGCACCTACTGCTCTTTTTATATTTTTTTATCACCAATTTTATTTTGAACTCCATTCACATTATCATCTTTTCCTTAGATGCCAAGAAGCCTGTGGTTGCTGCTGTAGAAGGACTTGCACTTGGGGGTGGCCTAGAGTTAGCAATGGTTTGTAGTTTCTTCCAAGCTATAGCAGTTTTTTGAACGCCATTTCCCTCAAGTTTCTTTGTTTTATATTTCATCTGACGAATTTATGCAGGGATGCCATGCACGTATTGCTGCACCGAGAACTCAACTTGGCTTGCCAGAGTTGAGCCTTGGTGTTATTCCTGGGTTTGGAGGTATTTCTACTCTTTGATGTGCATTACATGAATTCCACATTTAATTGGATACAGATGATAAGATTGAGTTATTAATTATATAATAATTGAGTTATTAACTATATGATGACTGCTTTATAAGGAACGCAGCGTCTTCCAAGGCTTGTTGGTTTGTCAAAAGCAGTTGAAATGATGCTGGTAAGTGTTCCATCTTGCTACCGGCTAAGTTAAAAGTCCTATAAATGGTTTGATGGTACTCACATATTCAATTAGGCATGCATTCTCTTCCATGAAGATTGGCTTTGCAATTCTTCTTTTCATTATTCAGAATGACCTTGTTAAACATCATGCATCCTTGATGCATGCATTCCTTTTTTTTTTTTTTGACAAGTATATTATGCACGCACTCTATTCCAAGAAAGTTAACATATGGTTTGAATAATTAGAAATAAATCAGTGGAAACGATGGGTGCCAATATTTTGGTGAGTTATATATTGTTCTATGCACTCCCAAGAACACATAAAATTTGTACATGTTTCATGATAATTGCAAGGTCAATTGTCATATGACATGAAGTTGTATAATCTCCACTCCAGTTGAGTTAATCCAGCAGATCACATGCACAATTTGCCTCATATATTACCCATGTATCTGTTGCACCATTCTTGTTTTCCTAATCTTGAAACTTTTTCTCATGTGGGTTCAACGTTGACCCAGACAGTTGATTTCCTGTGCTGCAGCCTTTTCTTTCCCTTGCAGGAAAATTCATTTGAATGTATTTCCTCTGTTGTTTGTTATACAAATTTGAAAAGTTTGTTTATAAGAGAAGAGCTTGTAACTAAACATCTTATGCTTGTACAGATACTTGTAGAGTAGAACATGTCTATGTGGATGCTTCATGGAGTAGTACATGCTTAACTGTTCTGAAGGTTTTGTGTGATTGTACAAATTTAAAAAGGAACAAGCATTTTTTAAATTGCAGTTGGAAGTCGTTTATGTTTTTTAAATTTGGAATGGGTGGGCTCAATATCACACCTGGTATTAAATTAGACCTCTGCTGGATTATCCACTATGAGATTCCCTTATGCTTCAAATCTTAAAAAGAACCAATCTTTCAGGACAACAGCCTGACATCCTAACTTACAATATATGTTGTTGGAAACTTGTTTCATATTTACCTTTTTAGTATGTATATTTGCTCATGATGTATTTATTTGATATATATGACCCTTAACTTGTTTCATATTTCCCCTCTATCAGCTTCTATATATAAATGAACAATTTTGTTCAGGACTAATGCCAATCTACCATTGCAAATAATGTCTACAGTTATCTAAACCTATCATGTCTGAAGAAGGAAAGAAGCTAGGTCTTATTGATGCTTTGGTGTCTTCTGATGAGTTGTTGAGTGTTTCTCGGCTGTGGGCTCTAGAGATTGCAGATAGACAGAAACCTTGGATCCGTTCCCTTCACAGGACAGACAAGCTTGGCTCCTTGTCTGAAGCATGTGAGATATTGAAAGTATCAAGACAGCAGGCCAAACAAAGTGCTCCAAATATGCCTCAGCATCTGGCATGCCTAAATGTGATAGAGGAAGGCATTGTTCGTGGAGGGTATAATGGGGTTTTGGAGGTAACCTTGCTGTTAGATGAGTGAACTGTTTCCTTGTAGAAGGAATGTTAATGTTGTTTTATCTCTGGCCTAGTGCTTGTGATTTTCTTTATCTTGCAATTCTTTGTCAATTCCTTGCTGTAAAGTATTTAGCAATTGTTGTTACTGATTTTTTGGCACCAAAATGGAAAGCAGCTTGGTTTAACAACATTAGCCTATTGTTTCTCCTCAACTTGCGAGCTAATAAGCTACAGTTTGCTCTTTGCAGGAGGCCAGAGTTTTTAAAGAGCTAGTCTTAGGTGACACTTCAAAGGGTCTCGTTCATGTTTTTTTTGCCCAACGTGCAACATCTAAGGTAAAATAGTTGATGTAACGGTGTTCTAACTATTTCTGGGTGCCTTTTTTCTGTTCCTACTCTTTTCTGTCTTCTGTTTATAGAAATTCATTTGATTTTGCCTTAGTCTTACTGCATATACACATGCATGTTGTCCTGACCTCACTTCCTCACTCCACTGTGGTACAGTGTTCTTGATGCAAAGATGTTAAGAGTACATCGTGTCTTATTCTTTTAGTGAATTTTTCTTCTCACGCCTTGCTGAACCCAAATGTTGGTAAATTAAAGTGTTATCAACTCAGCTTCAAATCTCTAAGTAAGAGATATTCAAAGTTGTATGATGACATATCTCACATCTCATCATCACCACCATTGTCTTGTCAATGACCTGGATCTTGATTTTTGAGCTTTTTTCTTAAAACATTCACTGAAGTAACATTAGTTGTTATCTGTTGATGTGCAGTACCTCCTTCATCTTATTCTTAAACGATTATCTATGAAACTCTGCCAGGTACCTAGTGTTACTGATATTGGGCTCAAACCAAGGCCTATAAAGAAAGTTGCTGTAATTGGTGGTGGTTTAATGGGCTCTGGTATTGCCACAGCTCTAATCCTGGGCAACATATATGTTGTGCTGAAGGAGGTTAATTCCGAATATCTTCTGAGAGGAATAAGAATGATAGAAGGTTGTGACTCTCTCTCTCTCTCTCCCTCTCTCCAACAACCCCACCCCCAGTGCGCGCACGAATGGCATATTTCTTCAGTAGCATCCTTGGCATTCTGCTAGAAAAACTTTTGGTTGAAAAATATTTTACTTTGATATAAGATATAGAGAATACCTCTGGGATTGTGCTAAATTATTATGTCTATTGTGTTTTATCTCTCTTACAGTTGTATGTATTACCTAGCATGTATTTTATTCTGAGAGTTATGTTTCTTATAAACCAAATCACCTTTTATACCAAAATGTAATACACAGCTTTTAGTTATGGCTGCTGAAAAGGATTCCATGAATAAATCATTACTCTCTCAATCCCATTTTATGAATTTTGCTTGCCTTCTTTGGAAGTCCTATTTTTTTATGTTAATGTCATAATTCATCACTTTTTCCAAATTCCTCTTCTTTAAGATTGTCTCTAATTTGCGAAAAGTAATTGAAATGAGGAGAAAGACATTTTTGATGATCTATTTCAAATATGCTTCCTTCAACTTTGTGCATGTTAATAATTCACCCAAATCAGGAAGGAGGAAGTATATCTACATTTGTTTTCTCATTGTTGGTTGAAAAAGGTAGTGATGTGTATTGTGATGGATTCAAATACAGTCGTGGTAGGTTAGATGGCATTGGTTCATATTTAAGTTTTCCTACATATCAACATTAAATGTTTTCATATGAGAAAGTAATGACTTGTGCAAATTATGTTACAGCAAATGTTCGGGGCTTAGTAGCAAGAAAGAAGTTGGCACAGGATAAAGCAGATAAAGCCCTTTCAATGCTGAAAGGTGTATTGGACTATACAGAATTTAGAGATGTGGATATGGTTATAGAGGTTTGGCCTTTTATGTTTCAAATTCTTTGTGAGGAGTTACCTCGAAAGTTCTATTAATTCTACCATCTCATGAAGTTTTACAACTTTGCAATGCACAATTTTCGTTTTTGATCTTTAGCTCTCACTATTATTCTGGGAAATGACCATTTTATCTGATATGCTGAAATCAATAATGTCCTTATTGCAGGCTGTCATTGAAAAAGTTCCACTGAAGCAAGCAATTTTCAGTGAAATTGAGAAGGCTTGCCCCCCACATTGCATTTTGGCCACAAATACATCTACTATTGACCTCAATATAGTAGGAGGAAGGACCACCTCCCAAGATCGCATTGTTGGAGCACATTTTTTCAGGTTTTATGCTTCATACTGCCTCACCTTCAAAACATATTTAAGAACTGTAAAGGTTTTTCTTTTTCTTCAGTGTTAAAGGATTTAAGGAAAAACTGATAATCAAAATAAAAAGGATGTAAGTAAATTTTAATTATTTTGGCCTACTAAAATTTGCTGCAGTATGACCCTTGAGGATCAGTGGTTAAAATCAGGTGGCCCATCTGGTCTATCTAGTAATGTAGTCAATAATCGATGTCTGAACTGAATTTGAATTTGTAATCATGGAAATGACATTTGAAATAGGAGTAAAAAAATGAAATTAGGATTATCTCCCCTAGGTGGGAAGGAATTAGTTTGCTGGTGGCAAAAGACTTACAATTGAAACTCCAAATTCCAAGACCTTTTCCTTTTCACCTGTAGAAAGTTGTTATTATTCTTTTTGTTATTCCCACCACCTTCACCTCCTCCCCATAGACTGAAAAGGGTTACAAAAATCAGTTTATGTGCAATTTTTATTTTTGTGAAATCAAATAGCATGTATACTACTAAAAAGAATGGATAGGATTTTTTCCTTTTATTTCTAACTTGTATATATATTTTCTGTAACAGCCCTGCTCATGTGATGCCTCTCCTGGAGATTGTGAGGACAGAGAAGACCTCTGCCCAAGTAATTCTTGACCTCATGACGGTTGGCAAAATCATAAAGAAAGTCCCTGTTGTGGTGGGAAATTGTACGGGCTTTGCTGTCAACCGGACCTTCTTCCCTTATACACATGGTGCACATATCCTGGTCAACCTAGGCGTGGATGTTTTCAGAATTGACAGGCTCATCTGCAGTTTTGGGTTGCCTATGGGCCCATTCCAGTAATCTTCTTCTCTTGTCATTGTGTGTCCATGGAAATGACTTGATGTCTTAGAGTTTATTGCAAAGCATGTGCAACTGTGCCAGGATTAATGATTTTTACATAATTCTGTGACATTGGCACCAAGAAGTGCGGAGATTAGGTTATCTCAGACTAGTTTCAATAGTAGCAGATTTTGAAGAAAAGAATAGGATACAAATAATCAGAAGCTTCATGAAAAGAAGTTTCAGTTGAGCCTCAATATCTAGCTCAGTTGCATGTCAAATTAATTAGTTTAGGTTTGAGGAGCATGTTAATGGGTGATTCAAATGTCTGGGTGTCAAGACCAAGTTGTTGACTTCCCTTATGCCCTTGCCGTCATTTATATGTTTTGAAAGGAAGCTAAAGAGCTTATAGAATGATGATCCCTCTGTCAGAGCTCAATACATCAATTTGATTCTTTTAGAGCATACATGCATGATTGAATGTTGGAGAAGGTTCTGTGTAAATGACTTAGAAATCTTTCAGTGCGATGTTTTTACAATTCTGGATTAGCTGGTTGTGGATGCTCGAAGCCCATCTCTATCCTTAATCCCACTAGGTGGGGTTGGCCCCAAACTCCTTTAGATGATTATGACTGTAATCATATCCAAGTCTTCAATATCCTTGTCAATGAATTCTTGCCTGTATACTATATCTAGGATTCTAGGCAGTTAATGCTAAAATATTTTCTTTTGAATTGTGTTTACAGGCTTCAGGACTTAGCTGGATATGGTGTGGCCCTTGCTGTTGGTAAAGAATTTTCTAGTGCATTTCCTGATCGTACATTCAAGTCTCCTTTAGTTGAGCTTCTAGTGAAAAATGGACGAAATGGTAAGAGGATGGTTGTGTTCCTACTTGTCTTTTAGGTTGTTGCTTCAAGCATCATATGGCACTTCATTTTTCATATGACACTTGTTTTCCAGGTAAAAACAATGGAAAGGGATACTACATTTATGAAAAGGGAAGCAAGCCAAAACCAGATCCGTCAGTGCTTCCAATTATTGAGGAGTGTAGAAGGATTACCAATATTTTGCCTGGTGGAAAGGTGCCTCTACTTTTAATGAAGAATAAATTTTTCTAGTGTTTGTTTGTAATGATCTTTGATACTTTCCTCAACTCTCTCTAAATCATCCTGTGGCTTTGCTCAAAATGAAACAAACATGTACTTGTACTTGTACTTGTACATGTACATTAGATTCAAGGGTATCTGAGACATCGTGAAATTTGACTGACAGCCTATATCTGTTACTGACCAAGAAATCGTGGAGATGGTACTCTTTCCAGTGGTTAACGAGGCCTGTCGTGTCCTGGATGATGAAGTAGTAGTTCGAGCATCAGACCTTGACATTGCATCTGTTCTTGGAATGAGTTTCCCTTCCTACCGGTCAGTGCTTTTAGACAATTATATGTGATTTGTTGACTAATTAGGAATTTGCAAGTTTACTGAAAATAAAAGTAGAAATGCCTACAGATGAGCAAATGTGAGAGGGCGAAGTAGACCTTAGTATTGCATCCATGGTCATGGTGTCATAATGTAGTCCTGGCCCATATTCTGTACTTGTTCTTCTTCTGTTGCCACACACACAGCATGATATTCACAAAACATTAACTGGCATTGCCAGCTTTGATTGTTCTGGCATTTTTTAACCTAATTGATGAGTAAGGTAACATGGCGACTTAAATTGATCGTTTTATTGAGTTCAGAAAATTGACAGCTCATGCTTATCTCAAGTTAAGAGTTCTTAATCAAAAACAACAATCACAAGCCTTAATCCTACCAGGTGGGATTGGCTTATAAATTCTGAATGTAGGAGAAAAGTCATATAAATATAAACAAGTTCAGCTCTTACCTAATACCCTCATGCACGGCAATTCTGTTGTAGGCCGTTAATATTACTGTTTACATCATGCTGATTGCCATATATGTCTCATGAACCAATTGTTTGTTTTTTCTTGCCTGCATGTTCATATTAAATAAGTGCTCTTTCGTTGGCAGAGGTGGTATTGTGTTTTGGGCTGATACAGTCGGGGCTAAACATATATATACAAGTCTCAAAAAGTGGTCCCAACTATATGGCAACTTCTACAGACCTTCAAGGTATTTGGAAGAAAGAGCAACAAAAGGCATTCCTCTGGTGAGATCCCTATTTCATTCATATCTTACAACCTCGACTCTTTTTGTTTGGCTCAAACGCATCACGACTTTAGTGCATACATGCAGTAAAGTGGTAACCCCAAATTTTCCCGAGCTTCTTTATAGTTCTTACTTTTATCCCTTCGAAGAAAGCTAGTTCATCAAATGTGTATTTACAGCCAAGGAACCCTCCTTTTGACTCTGGCTCTATCCTCTCTCTCCCTGCCTCTCTCCGCGACCACATTAAGAGCGCGCCTGCTGTGTGCTCCGGGTTCTGACATTATTTCCTTTTTATGCAGAGCGCGCCTGCTTCGCCGGCTGCAGCTTCAAGGTCGCGACTTTAGGCAGTAGTAATCCTGCGTTGGTTTTGGGTGAAAATAAAGCTTGTCCCCATTTTGATAGTTGGAATTCGATTAACTTACAGATGCAGTTTGTGTAAGGTAAAGGTAACTTTTTCAAGTCCAGGTTGTTTTTGAGTTCAATGCAGGGTAGATGAGAATGGTTTTTGACTTTATGGAATATAAATAGATGGTACATTTCTCGTATCCGTGAAAATCATCAGTGTTATGTTCACAAATTCAATTCTTGTCTTTTGCATTTGGGCTTTTAGAGTTTTGGATTTTGGATTCACTTGCACTTCGTGGGATGAGTTTGGGCTTATGCTTAAATTTGTGTGTCCTTCGGTTTGCCTGTTAAATTTAGGTTTTCATAATTAGGTTCAAACAAAGTTGTCAGGCATTTTAATATTTTTGTTGACTGTATTGTAGTGACAAATTGAAAGCTTTGGATGAGTATTTAGCAATTAATAGAGAAGTTGCATTGTTAATAACTATTCTATATTTTGGGTTTTGAAATAGACAATTTGATGTTATATCATTTATGTGATGGTGGAAGAAAACCATATTTCTCAAGCTATTGCCCTATTAGTGTTAATATAAATAAATCAAACTAATAAATTTAAAAAAATTTATATGTGATAATTAGCGTTGTCTTAAGGCATAAGCCACTCAAACTATGCCTAGGGCTCTCAAAAGGAAAAGTTTCAAAAAAATGGCATACTTAAAGAAGGACAAGAGATGTCTTAGGAAACGTTGGAGAAAGGAGACACTGGACGCTAATGGGAGTTAGGAGACTAGGAGATGTAGTCATTGACAAGAGGAAGGAGACCAAGAGCAAGAGATAGCAAACGCACAATCGTTGATTAGGCGACGATGACGTTGCTCAATGCTCGCGTAGGATGGTGGGAGAGAGAGGGGGCTATGCTTGGCTTTGCCGTTCTCACTTGTCGTTCAGAAATTCACCAACTCTTAAACAATCTTGGTGATGACATTTGTTAAATGTTAATTTTTGAAAAGAAAAAAAAAAGTAAAAATGAATGTTATGTTAGCCTAATCCACCGCCCCTTGCCCCGCACCACTGCTTTGAATATGTTTTAAAAAATAAACAAATATTTTATAATATAATAAAAATGTTTTTTTCTGAAAAATCATTGTACAATCTTTTTCTGATAGCAAAATCATATATAAGATTACATAATACAATTTTACATTAACTAATATATCAAATTATTGAAATAATCAAAAAAATGAAAAGTTGCAAAGTACACATAAACTTATAATTTATAAAATATAATGTAAAAAAATTCAAATAATATGGTAACATAATGTACATGCATATAAAACCTAAAAATTTATCTTATTGCCACTGGATTTTAGCCTTAGAAAGACCTAACCTAAAGAAAACCAAAAAGAAGAAATAGGATTGCTTGATTTGTTAATAACCTTTCCAACTTAACCATCCACCAAAATTACTCATAATTGCATAAACGTCACTGTTACATCATTCTCATATCATTTTCTTTGTTTAAAAACTTTAAAATTATTATTTTTCAAATATTCATCAAATGTTGTGATAATTTTAGTTAGTTAGATATATAATTTAGTTCTTGTGCTTGTACATTTTTTTCATTTAAACACTTAAAATTTTTATTATTTTAAAAATATCATAAAATTATATAATTTTCAATTAATTGTACATCTGAACTTTTTTTTTTCCAATTATATTTCTAAACTATGCAATTTCAAGTTAATTACACAATGAATTCAATGGTATAATTAAAATAACAAAAAGTTTCAAGAGTATAATTAACTTAAAATTGCATAGTTTAAGAATTTTTTTAAAATAATAAAAAATTTAAATATCTAAATAAAAAAATTGTACAAGTACATGTATTAAAATATATATTTTATCAATTTTAATGAGAGAAAACCCAAGTCAGGCAGGCCCAGTAACCAATGCAAAATCCATGATAAAACTTAAATCTGACTCATGGAAGAGAGCCCATTAGTTACGTAAGTTGGAGCCTATGAATACTTCAGATTTTTTCTCTAATCCTAAACTCTGTTCTCTACTTCTCTTCTATGGCAGCCTTTACTGCGCCCTTCACTGTACTGATTTAAAACATTAAAAAATCCTTTCAATTACAATCTCGGACAGTCATAACAAATTAATTTTGCCCTTCACTAAATTTTGAGTAGTATAATCTTACATATATATATATATATATATAGAGAGAGAGAGAGAGAGAGAGAGAGTACAAACTCAACTTGATACTAGAGAAAGAACAAGGGCATCAGAACTTACAGGTTTGGAAGAGAACATATAAATGACAAGAACATTCTGAAACGTAACCACCAGAGATTGAGAAATACTGAAGACAAAAGAGAGGAATTAGGCGAAGAAGAGAAGCAGCTTATGAAAGAGAGAGAGAGAAAACGAGGGAGAGAAAATAAAGAATCTTCAGGGAGAAAAAAAAAAATCAACAAATTCTTCATTCAATATTATCAAAAGGTAAATTTCTAATTACATCATAAGCCTATTCATAGGCTGGAATCCTGAAAACCTGACTAAAAAGATAATTAACCAAACTATAATTTATCTTCCTAAAGTAAACAAAAATAAATTCTAAAATCCAAAATAAAATAAGATAAAAATAACTAACTCCTCCTATCAAACTTACCCTAACTATAATTATCTGAACAAAGCAATAAAACTCATAAAAATCTAAATTTAAATAACACCTAAATCCTAATATCAAACACCAAAATTTAATGATTCGAATTTCTTATCACATTCTCCTGCATCCAATTGCAGAAGTGGAGATGAGCATATTTTATGCTGCTTACAGAGTGCAGATGAGCACCCAGAGGTAAGACACAAAAATTTGTCTTCTGGGGTGTAAATGTCATCAGGATCCAATGTACAACAGGACAACAAATCTTATGAGAAATTCTTAAGTTATAAAATGATCAAAACAAAGACACTGTTCTTTGTTTATCAGTAATGGTTGGAAATGAGTTATTGGCACCCTAGGAATTCGTTAGTACAAGCTGAGATGGTCATTGGCATCCAGCAATATCTTGAGCAGTACATGATCAATGGTGCATTCAAGACATAACTGTTAAAGAGCTGTTTCATAATTGTTCAGTCTGTCAGCGATGTGAGTGGATTAATGATAGCCCTAGAATCTGGAAGTACAAGTTAAAATGGTTATTGGCATCTAAATATGCCTTGAGGATTTATCTAACTCTACATTACTACCCGAACTGTTAAAGAACTGTACGTTGAGGCTGAAAAAGTGAAATAGAATAGGTGTTAATGAATAGCGTAAGAAATGATTAGACAATGGCTGGTTCTAATGAGAGGGATAAATATGATCCTGCTGCTGCATCAAAGACAAGCCAATAATGGCTTAATGTTACAGAGATGCAGTACAGTACCTGTTGGTGAACCTTATTGCTAATTCCTTTACATCTATTTCTCAGTCTTGGACTTTGCATCCCCATTCTCTGCAGGGGATGGAATCTTGGAGAGCAGATGTTTACTTGAAGCAGTGGTTGCAGCAGTAACCATTTGAGGTGTCGCAGGTGGAGCAGTAGATTTTGCAATACCATTCCCATATGGTTCCTGTTGATGCCTTGTTCCGGTCCTGGTATTTTCAACATCATTGCTTTCGGGGTCTGTTAGACCTCCCGACTCTACCATTGATGAACACTTTGTTTCTGTAATGTCCATGGGAAGCTAATTAGTTCTAGGAATACAAAACAGAAACAATAATGCAAGTAACTGGTTTTATAGGAAAGTCTAAAACAACCTACATCGCGGAAGAAAGCATGCCAATTACATTACATATATCACTTTGAATATCACAAGCAAAATTTTAGTGCCGTTCTCCCCACAAAACCATGACATTCTCCTGCCAATGCCAAATTTTCTTGGATGTAAACATTTTAGAGCACTGGAAATCAGCTCGCCTCCAAAAACGTTCCCTTGTGGCAGAGGAGGCTACTATAGGCTATAGCCCTTGCCACAAAGCCAACCCTGGGGGTTTCATGAATGTGCTTTATTTAGAAAACATCATATGCTGGAGATATTTCTAAGATTTCAAAACATCTTGAACCACGATATTCCTTTTAGTTGATGCATGATCCATGTGTATCTAATTTAGATGTCTTTCATATGGATGTGCCTGGTATATGATTAACAAAATAGCATTTCTGATATACATAATGATGTTAAATTTTGAATAGGATAGTATCTTCATATCAAATAAATATTTCTATTTTTTTAATATTTTGGATTGTCTTTGCCTATCATAACTAATTATGGATAAGATATATGCCATAATTTTTATCACATCTCTGCTGTCTCAATTTTATCATATCAGCATATCCCATGTCTGTATTTGTGTTTGTGCCCATATTTCTAAGGCCCAACATATCTGAGCTCAGCCCTATCTTCCTGTTTTAACAACCAAAAATGTATAATGATCATGGGCACAAAAGAAAATTAAACTGTTAAGACAGATATTATCAGCTTTGCAGAGTGTCATTAAGAGAAAATTTCCATATAATTCTTGCTCACAACAAATAGATTTTATAACCAAAGGAAGCTATGTAACTTTGCATTCTCTTGTTGCAGAAATAGCATTTTAAATTTAGAATGGGGATGACAGAGTAAAGCTAGACAATTACCTTTTATTTCTCCTAAGGTGATAAGCCTGTTGAGACAATCTCGAAACTTTGTCAATACAATCCTTTCTTGCTCTGCATAAACCTCTGTCATGCCTTGCCCAGAAGGCAACTGTGTAGATGGGTTACTACCATGGCCTAGTAAAACTTTAGGAGAAGCAGCAGCCATGAACATTGTATCCTGTTCATCACACATCAATGCCAGAGTTCCAGGAGACATTGGCCGGCCTTTTGATGTATCCGTGCCATCTGAACTTGATTCATCAGGGCTGATTTTCTCAGCCTGGTTTGCGCTTGAGCAATCATTAACTACAGTTTTCTCAATATCAGATTCCTTCTGGCTCTGTACCTGAGCTTCAGCTCCACCAAGGGAACTTTCCATCCGATCATCTGCCTGAATCTCCATTGCTTTTTTTTGGTCTGAAGATGTCAGAATACAGCACTAAGAAACATTCAGGTACAAGGATGCATTTTTCATTGAAACAAGTGCAGAGGTACGGTTAACCCCTCCCCCCTCTTTCCTAAAAGAAAAAATAAGTTAAAATATCTAGTAACAGTAACAACCTTCCCTGTAGGGCTCTACGGCTGCTTTTTGGATGACTCGGGAGAGGTGAGGTGCAGTGACAAGAATGTCTCCACAGGTCGGGGGGGGAGAACTTCAGCAATTATTATGTGGGATAAAGATGTATATATTAGTCAAGATATTATAAATGAAGTTTTTAGCTTTAGGCCAATAACCTACTTAGAAAGAAAATCATCAGCTAGACAAGTCTGCATGCCCACACTGCTCATACTCAAGTTCATATCTCTACACGAGGTTTATCCTCATGTTGCACTTTAAAATAAAAGAAAACATAGGCTTTAGCAAAAAGAAAAAGAAAAAGATTTAGGCCGATGAGCAAAATAAGACAGATAACATGTGTCCAGAAAAATATCTCCAAAACTAGGATGTGTAGAAGGAAAGGAAAATGAATATTCTTATGCAACTGTAAAATGAAAAATGTCATTTTCTTTTCATTTTCCTTTCCATTGAAAAATTCTTGTTCCAAACATTAGCCTCCTTGTAATTTAACTGAAAGCTTGAACAAACCAAATTCAATGCAGTCTATTGCTTTCTATATTTTCCGTTTGGATCACAAAACTAGTATTATTAAAGCTTTAGCTTTATTAAAGTCGTGCAATGTGATTAATGAAGAGTTCATATTCCATAACTATGAATGTAATGTAAAAAATAAGATTGCATTCTCTTTGTTGTTTTCAAATCATTTTTAGTTTTCAATTTTCTAAAATAATGAAAACGCGTTCTTTTTACTGTTTTTAGAAATGCATTTTTGAAAACAAAAAAAAAAAATATTGTAAAGAAAACTCAAAACAACAAAAAGTTATTTTGAGTGTTTTCATCCAAAACAAACTCTAAAGTCAAAACACATTTATTTATGTATTTATTCATATTTTACTATTGTAATGGAAAAAAATATTACAAAATTCATTAACTTTAAAATGTATATATTTTTTTAATAATATATTAACATTAAATATTTCTAATTTACTGAATAATTAAATTTTTTTATATAAAATATTATTAAAATTTTATTTTCAAAATTTCAAAAAGAACGCGATTTCTAATTTTCTGTTTTCAGAAATAGTTTTTCAAAATAACAAAGAGAACGTGTTTTCAATTTTCTAAAAACAGATAACCAAAACAAAAAATTCGAAATGAATTCAAAACTCAAAACTAAAAATTGAAAATCAAAGAGAACGCAGTCTAATATTTTAGTCTCTGCAGTTATGGTTGTTACAGAAAAGATGAAAGGCTTCTACAAATGATATTGAGTAAAAATTATCTGAGTTATTTGTCTATGAAAAGTCGAGATGTGTCTTCAAGTTAGGTAAGTAAAATTTTCCATTTGAAGTGCCACTTTTCTTCTCTTTTTAGTATATCACAATTTTTTTGGGGATGTAGGTAGGATTCAGTGTCCCTGAGATGTTCTAGTAAGGCCTCTAAAAGAATATTGTGAAGAGGGTAATGTTAACTGAAGTAAAAAACAAGAACCTTCAAAGGCTAAGTAATAAATACTTCATCACAGATCATTCATAGGAAAATGGGAAGTATAGCTTGGAGAAACCGCTTGAGGAAGTTATTTCATAGAATGATTTAGAGGAAGAGGCCACATTACAAATATATACACAATTATTCACGTGCATGCTTATTAGAATGAAACCCTTGAAGGATAACACCTCCAAGAGGATTCAGTCAGTGTTCTGTTAGGAAAGGGGGTACCAGGTAATGCTTATTGTATGTTACTTTCAAAACCATTAAAAGATCTATAAAACAAATAAAATACTCTAAAACAATAGTTGCATACATACAGAAATAAATATTGAACAATCAGGTAATATGAATTCCTACTACAGATTCCACTTGTACCTGCAAGAGTCTTAGCAGCTTCAGCTGAAAACACGACCAAAACTGAGCAGAGCTCCTTCAAGTCCTGATGTTGAATGATGTCTGCTAAGAGTGACCTTCAATCATCTTACACCAATTAGTTCAGGAAGCAGTAACTTGATTGAAATTTACATGAAGACTATAACATATACCTGTATGTAAGTTTTGATAGGCCCAGTGTTGCATTGTTGCTGACCCGTGGAACAGGAATGGAGGTCATGGAAGGACAGTGAGCAGAAGCTTTTATGTGGTTAGTCTGTTGAACATAAAAAGATACAGCTAAATGATCATATTATGATGGCTTGGATGCATAATGTAATGGTCCACAAAAACATGTAACAATACAAGGCCCATTTAAACAGAAAAACATTCCCCACACTGACTAAACACAGTTCTTCCCAGTAAAATAAATCAATAGTAATATGTGAAAACATATAAACAGCTGATCTCAGCAGATTAATGTGAAAGGGAAATCAAATAACAATTATCATTAATCAGCCTCTCATTGGCTAACCAATGCAGAGATAGCCTCAATGGAGGATGCAACCATTAATTGTACCTGCTGGTATTGTGCAAGCCTGTGAACAGATGGATCTCTGGCAGTTGGTGGAAAAAAGAGCTCTTGACCTTTTCTTTTCTTGGACAATGGGGGAGAACCATAGCCTGAAGAACCAATAGCACCAGTGATGGCAGCATTTGCTGCCTGTTGGATATATGCCATGTTATTGGCATGGTCTCCATGGAAAAGAGCTTGCCTCTCTTCACTACCTTCATAATTTTTACAGTCCATGCATTTACAATTTTCAGAGCAGAGAATATTAGCCTGGAAGCATTCACAGTACTTTTTCAGGCAGCCTGATTTCTTGCAATGACATCCCTTGTTGTGCTTCCCCAATACCAGGACTTCCCCAGCTTCCTCCTACATAAATTTTTAAGTCAGTTCGAATACTTGTCAACAATAGTCCAAGGAGCAAACCATCTCTAGCTATTCATTAACAGCGATAATTACATATATGATGAAACTTGTTCTAATAGCTTATTAATTTATATTTCTATTCCATTATTTTATGCATGAAGCACTCATTAACAAGAAAAGATTATAAAAGCAATCTTAAAGAGAAAAAAAAAAGGTGAATAGCTAACATTACACTTTATCATCTTTCTCAAATATCTTACTTGATGAGAAGCATATTTTATTCTGAAACAGTAGCAATCTTACATAATAATTAGTCTGTAAGTTGGAGACAAGCAACCGGTGTTGATCGGTATGCCTTTGCTCATCTTTTCAATCAGTCAGCTAATCCAAGACTTAAACAGGCTGGAACTTCACAAGAGATGAGCTTCTAAATCTGATAATCAGTTTCAGCCCACAATCCATTATAATAAGTGAAGACACCATGAGTGTCAATGTAAACTATTACATTTTCCCTTTTCTCAGAGTTTTTACATCGGAAACATACCAAAATTAAAGGGCACATATGGTTCATGGGATAAGGATGGGACAAACTGAGAGATACCATTTCTACACTCTCACACTGTGGGAATCCCAGTCAAGCCTCAGATTCCCTAGAAAATACAGAGGAGCCTAAGAGGGGGTGGTGAGATAAAAAACAGTGGATGTGTTAGGCATGCAATAAAAATGGAAACAAACCAACTTGCCCTCAAATAGTGACACAGACTCACTTCATCTAGTATATTTTCCTATATTACAGATTTAATCATCCATGATAATTCTATTTCATATGCCAATTTATCTAAACTAACAGTGTAACTATTTATTTCATTGGCCATCCATATACATAAACATCTATATATTTTAAATCCATGATCTTATACAAAATAATTTTTAAAATGGTGCTATACATATGTTGTACATATATAACAATTACATAACTGAAGTGAATACGAATCTTAGTTTTATAAAAATGTAACAGAAATTATTTATGACATGGTACATTAATCAGAATACAGTTACATATATATACACATATTCTTCATATAAATTAGAGGATCAACTACATGAATTTTAACTCACTAATCATCTCTATCTATGAACATATCTTTTGTAACACCATTATTTCCCATGTCATGCCTAAGAGTTTCTCATCAAATTTCCTTTTAAGCTTCTTCTACCTCACTTGCTACAAACTTCTCCCCTTCCATCCACTCTCCTCACAGGTTGTCATTATCTTGTTAATTTTTATTATTTCCTACTCACATTACAGGCCACAGAATGGCTTATCATTATCTTGTTACTCTGTTATTGTAAAAACCAATGGATACATGTGCTGATATTCCTGTTTTACTACTCAAAAAAAGTAATGGAAAATTTTATCTTTTATTTATGTGTAATTACCCCCCAAAAAAGAGTTGAGTTTTCAATTTTAGACCTAACTTTAATTTTTTCAATAGTAGCATCTTACTTTTATTTAGTTTCAATTATGGACCACTATCCTCCCCTTATGGATTACTAACAGCATTGACAGTGAAAGTAGCTCAATGACTAATATTTAATTGCGTCAAATCCATGTCATATGCAAGCACAAGGTGATCTATGTATTTATACCTAAAAAAATTCATAAATAAATTTTCATGTAATCCAAATAAATAACATATATGCATACCCTATTATCCCTGCTTCCATGTGGACTGCTAGCAATTTTTGGCCTGAAGGCATTTGGATTACGCTCCAGGGTAGCTTCAACTGCCTCTCGCCTGGCAGTGTCATTTTCAACATTGTTGTGACAATTTACACAGTTGCAGCCATCACAATATACTCCAGATGCAAAGCACTCACAGTACCTGACCACAGTATAGCCAGATTTTGAAATCATGCTGCAGACACTTAATAAAATTTAAAGAAAGACAAACGAGCAAGAGAAGAATTCCAAATCATTTATGTTTTCTAATTACTCAAGAGCATAAGCCTAGCCCTCTTGATTCCCTAATGGACTACCTTAGCACCTAATATTTCAATAATGCACAAATTATTCATGGCGTATCTAATAGTGTTAATTGCCATGTTAGTAACTTTTCATGATAACAAAAATAATTGTTCCTACACACATAAGTATTTAGTCTGGAAAAATTACTTGTGCAAACAAGACACCAATGCATAAATTAATCAAGCATAAAGAGATTAAAGCTTAGTAGATGCAACATATACACAAGTTCATAAAAATGAGCCTGTCAAGATTCATAAAGTGACTAAAATCTGGGTGAGGCATGTAATATTATGGTTCAGTGAGTAAACAAAATGGAAAGAAGGACATGCCATACAAGTATGCAATCATCTCTATATTTCAAAGGCATTTCAACATAAACAGCAGGTTGACTCTATAATCAAGGTAAACCGTAATGGTCATTAAAATATCAGAAAGCAAACTTCATATGAACACCTATGCAAAAAAATGGGTAGGGGATCAGGACTATTTTGCTTATTCTAGATTTTTTGCTGAAAAGAGCTCCAACCATCACATTATTCAAACCCTTTCTGTGCCTTTTCAAATCCAAGAGTAGTAGTAAGCCATAAAATAATTCTAGTTCCCACCAATCACCTGGTCATGCATGCAAAATTTGCTTATGCAGGTCAGAACATGGAGGAATGGACTAATCCATGCAAACCTAGTACTAAATCACCAATTTCTGAAAATATCAATTGTTCCCAGGAACTTTGCTGAGTATGATTTGGATATCATAGAATGATGGAACTAAATATGACAATTAACCATATAGGAATTGAATTTGTGAGAAACCAAATCCATGGAGAAACATTCACTACCAGTGTTGTTAAAGTAAGTTTAGGCAACAATAAAGTGCAAAGTGCAGTTCTAGGGCTTTTTCTTGTCAAAGCAAAGCACAAATGAGAAAGCCCAGCTTAAGCGCTAAAAGCGCGTGCTTTTTTGTTAAGTGCAAGGCACACTTAAGCATGCCTATTTACAGTTCTACAGTTTAAAAAAATAATAATAATAAGAGTTGTTACTGTGTACCCTAATACACAAAAATCCACCCATCTATTATATAAATTTCTTCCAGAGCGGTAGAATAGAATGATTCAGCCAGCTTCAACTTCTAGTTAGCTGCCAGATGGCACTGATGAAGAAGATGATGAGAACTATAACTCCAATGATAAAGATGACTTTCTTAATCTAGACAAAATCATTGAAAATGAATTAAAAGACCTTCTCTTTTTTTTCCTCTTTTAGCTTGAACTTTTGTCTTGACAGTATTATCTAGTAATTTAGTTACAAATATTATATTTTCTTATTACTTTTTCTAACATTTGCGCTTTGTTTTGATTGAGCGTGGGCTTGCGCTTAAGCTCTAGAAGGCTGTTGCACTTGAGTGCACTTAGAGCCTTTAAAAACACTGCTGAAGACTACATAAACTGGAATAGAGGAAAATAAGGCAAAAATTTTAGAAGGTGGGCTGTTGGATACAAAAATTTTAGAAGGTAACATTTGTTATGGTTTGTTACTAGGAGGGTGCAAATTGAGATGGATAACCATATCATAGATTCCCATAACTAGTTCTTATGGTCCCATACATATATGAATAGAAACATTAACCTAACCATATCATCAACCAAAAACACTAAAGTTTTTAGTTCTAGTGGGAAGTTTTATGCATTTGGAACACCCTCTAGAATTCATTACCTACATTTTTACTAAAAAGTTATACTAAAAACATGAAAGGTTAACCTTAAATCAATTAAACTTTTCTCCAACTACTTGAGATTATGATTCCTCTTTCCCCATTCAGCTTTAGAGAAGGCCATAACTTCACTTCAACAACGATGTGCCATCGTTTTCTTTTATAGTTGAGAGTAAAAATAATAACATAAAAGATAACCCTCTATCTAACAACTTAAGTTTTTAGATGAGATAGCAGTTAACAAATTAACATGATATCAAAACAAACAAAAAGTCATGAGTTCAAACCTCACTTCCACCCAATATTTAAATAGTCGCACGTGCTTGGACTAGTTACACAGTGAAGTCTACTCACACATGAGGAGACGTGTTGAGAGTGAAAAATAACAATATGAAAGATAAAATTAACTCTCGTTTAACAGTTTAAGCTTTTAGATGAGCTGGTGGTTAACAATTATCTCCTCCCAAGTTTATTCTTGTCATCCTCATTGCGCTGCAGTATGTAAATGTAGCTGGTATGATTATTATTTTTTCATAACCATGAGTTCTATTAGTCTCCATTCTCCTAGCCCCAACAATCTTGACTATTTTTCTCTCATTTTATCTTCAAGAGGCGCTACCCCTATTTCTCATGGATTTGTTCATTCCTAATCCTATCTCTCAAAGTTTTACCACACATCTACCTCAGGTCCTCATCTATGAATTTGAATATGTTATTTACCACTGGCAGACTGCAAGTTATTTATATGTCTTATGTTTGCAAGTTTTTCCTGTTACCTCTCAAGAGGCAATTTTTCATGTTTACTTAGCAACTTTAAACATTCTCCAGCAGGTTTCACAAAGGGTATTGAACAAACAGAGAAATAAGCTGAACAGAACCCTCACTCAAGTAACTTAGAAACAGTTTACTTGATTAAGGGGACGCTTACTTGATTGACAGGAAGCTTGTTCACTTATTGATCTCACGAATGGGGAATTTATACAAGAAATATCCTAAAACATCTCCTCAAAAATAGGAAAGAATTTAAAAACCATTAGAAGATAAAGTACATCAGTTAAAGCAGGTCTTATCCCTTGAAAATACCTGCCTCCTTTTTCTTCAGACTTCTTATCTCTTGATTCTAATCTCCAACCAACCTTATACCTAGTCTTGGCCACAAGAGAAGTGATCAGAATTTAGATTTTGAACCCTTATCTCTTTATTCTCGATATTCCAATTAATTTGAATTCTTCAACAGTTATGAATAAGCACTATTATCAGAAAAATCTAAAAGTGCATTTATTTTTTGCCCATCGAAACTAGTTGTTACATGCTTGACTAGGCAGAAAGGACATGTGCTTGGTTAAGCTTCACGATTCAACCACTTCATTTGACTTTCTCAGTTACCAAGCCTACCCCAAGTAACCAACTTCCTTATTTAGTTGCTGGTCAACAATTTGTTCAATAAAGAAATATGTCTCGACAGGGAATGGAACACACAAACACATAGATGAGAATAAGAGAAAAGACTGGATCGCCATATTTGGATACTGTAAGTACCGTACTTCCAAAGTGTTAAAACCGTCACCAAAGTGTCTTAACTTCTGGCTCAAATTATTTGCTAATTCAAGCCAGCAATATAAAAAAACTTGTCACTCCTTATTTTAGAAGGAAAAAGCCATAGATGTATGCAATGAATTTTCATCAAAATAACAGATATATGGAAAATAATAACAGCAGCTCCAAGTTTAAGTTGAAGAAAGAAGAATGTCAACTTTAACCCCATGTAAACAGCTATGTGAGACCAGAAATGCACAATTATTACAGAATAAGAGAGAAAATATTAGATCTTTGATGGACTCTTTCACCATATTAAAAAGATTATAAAAAGGAGTAGCATGTACTTACAACTTCAAGCATCGTGAGTGTTTACAGTTGCACTGTTTTTGCTTCTTTGGAGTATTATCTTTTACTTCAACATTTGTTCTTGCCCGAACTCTAGGGGATTCTGACTTTCTGAAGAAAGAAACAACATATAGTTAGTAAAATTTATATGTTAAGCAATATCAAGGGCACAAATTACATTCCTTGATCTACATATGTACGAGCACTTATATATCAAGTTTCTCCCAAAGTATCTTAATGCATTAAGAAACAAAGACAAAATTCATATCAAAACCCATAGGATATCAGTTGCATGAATATTGTAATTCTCTTCTTGTTTCAGATTTTCTTGAAAGGAACATAAATATATGGTTGAAAAACCCAGTGCTGAGTCATAATGCTATTAGACAAAGAGACGGCTAAAAGAATTCCTAGAAAGAATTCCTAGCCAGTGACAAGTGTTCTTTGTTTAGGAAGACGAGGCTTGCAGAGCAGGTTATATACAGTGGACAGAGTCTAGAGTGCTTGTGTGCAACTAAATTACGTCAAAACAAATAAGGAAATTTCCAGATGTAAAGAATCTCACTATGGCAGCTGAGGATGACTTAATAAGTGTCACCCTCCATCATTGCTAAGGCTTGTTCTTCCATGCAGAAAAAATTCAAAGTGGTGTCAAAAATCAATACTTCCATCCAAAGTGGAACAAGTGGCACCGAAAAGCCAAATACAAAAATGGAACCTAGAAAATAAAATGCATCCCTATATACCAATGTCTGTAAAATTTCTCCAAGTTTCCAAACAAAAAATGATTTTCTGGTTTAACCATATTATAAGATATTGAACAAATTTGGTTAGCAGAAAGCCAACTCCACATTGATTTCACACCCTCCCTCTACCCAAAGAAACCAATAAAGCAACCAACTTCAGCTTCATAATAAGAAACCTCCTAGTCTAAACATAAAAGGCATACAATTCGTTCAGATAAATTTAACGGTTCATTTTTGAAAGGCCATTTCATATGAACAAAATTAATAAGAAGGTTGACAGGAAGAGTGTACTAAGCATCGCATGATTGTGCCATTCATTGAGAAAACGAATAAAGATATTTATTCTAAACCTCTCTGAGCATCTTAAAACTGGATCATTCATATAACAAAATGAAACCAAATTTTCCATGGAGGGAAATAGATCATCAAAACCCTCGAAACAAATTCAAAAGCATCAATTTCCAAGTCGAAAATTTTCATATAAAAAAAGAGATATTTTATTTTGAACCTCTATGAGAATCTAAAAACCGGATTATTCATATGACAAAATAATAACGACTAACCAAATTTTCCAGGGAGGGAAATGGAACATCAAAACCCTTGAAACAAACTCAAAAGCATCAATTTCCAAATCGAAACTTTTCAAGCAAATTTTGAATCCCATCAATAAAAGAGTAACAGAATGGAAAATTGCAGACTTACACGGGCCGTATTGAGGGAATAGGCGACTGAGATTGTTTAGGCACCAACAGTGGCTGTTGCTGCGACTGTGGTTGTGGCGGGGGCTGCATCTGCGTAACCGTCTGGACCTGCGAACGCGGCAGTAACATCGGGCGAGCCGCCGGCTGCTGAGGGTGCTCCGGCAAAACCACGGCCGAAGCACCGCCTAATCCCGTGAAATCCAGCTGCCTCGCTAGCTTCTTCGCGGGGAAATCCGACGCCGAGACCGGCGTATCTGATTGAGCCTTGTTCGGAGGGACTCCCCCTCCTTCTACTTTCTCCATAAACTTTCAAATTCACACCCAAAAAAATCAGAACAATCAGTCCCAAATTTCGCTCAAATTCACTGATTCCTCTCCAAAACCGCACCAATTCCACGCATCCCCTCCAATTCAACACCTTTCGAATCGAGTATCGCTTGAAACACAATAAGAAATCGGAACCTCTGCCAATTCGCAGCTGAGATTTATCTCGGATTCAGACTAAAAATTGACTAATGTTGGCCCAGAACAGACGCGAATTCAGCAGAATCAACGAAACCTCAATCCTCACCCGCATATACTTATGCGTATCTGTTGCAGAGAGAGAAAGAGAGAGAGGGAAGAGAGGGAGAAAGCGTTTGGTCAGATGTAGTGAGAGAAATCGAGAGGAAGGGTACGAGAGAAAGAAAGAGAGGAAGAAATAGGCTTCTCTTTGCTCCTCCCTCTCGAGCTTTTGAAATTCAATTTTGTAAATATTGGACGCTCATGATCGCGTGGTGGCATCATCGTGCGGTTCCTGTTGAAATCTACTATCAACGGCTGCAATTCATAGAAGGCTCGAACCTCATCGATCAGCCGTCCGATGTGAAGACTTCTCTATCTTCCGGGAAATCCATACTGCGGTGCATCGTCGTCACATGTTATCCGAACCATTAAGCGCCATCTACACCACGCATAAAAAAGTGCCACGTCGATGAAACTCACATGTCTCCCACGTGGCGTCACCACAGAGGATTAAAAAATTAAGTTACGGTGGACTTTAGAGCACCGTGTAAAATCTCGGGACGAGGGCGTTTTCATAAGATTCTTCTGCGTTAAAAGAAAATTACTAAAATCGCATTCGCGCTAATGAGCCTACCGAGTTGTTGACTTGAGAGGAAAAAGCAGGTTGTTGGATGAACGGCCCAGATTTTGAATTGTGTACTCGAGGGAATGAATGAACGGACAGGATTCGGTCTGGAGGATATAACGTTGTCGAAGGAACGTAGGCTAGAATTATTAAATTTATATTAATCAGCGCTCATGCATTCACACGGCCGTGCGTTTGTCCCAAACAATACACGTAAATGAAATAAACTATGCTTTTCAATATATTAGGAATTTTTTTCTTAACTTCCCTTCGAAATTATAAAATAAATTATTTATTTAAATTTTAAATAAACTATCAAGTCTGTACCAAAACTATCACAATTTCTATTAACAAATTATTCACAACTAGTTTTATATAATTTAAAATACCCAACTATTAAAAAATTAAAATAAGTGATAATATGAGATTTGAGAATAACAAAGTGCTCAAGTTTTCTGATTTCAGAACATATCATTTCATTGTGTTTACGAGGTTTACATAGTTATTTTATCTCACAAGACTTAATTTATTCTCTATACAATTTTATTTTCAATTTTGTTGTTAAATTTTAGAGAGATTTACATAGTTGAAAGTTGCATCTCTCGTCAATTTAATCTTGCAACTTGTAATTTCCCTAGCGAGGCTAACATGGATTACTTGTAGTTATATTATTTTAAATATTTTTTAATAACTTTATAAATATTTGATGATAAGTTAGACTAAGGGTGTGTTTAATTGCACATATTTTCTATGAAAAAAAATAAAACACTCTTAATTTTTCTATAGAAAAATATGTAAGGTACAAGCATTTAAAACTTTTTTCCATAGAATTTATTTTCCTAGGGGTTGAGATGGTTTTTATTTTCTAGCTAATATTACCTAGAATTAAATTATAGGTAATGCAATCAAACACACCCTAATAGATATAGGTTGTGGATAGTTGAACTAATATAAAATCTTATTATCTTTTGTTGTTGTATGTATTTCTCGCGTCGCTTTTTTTCGACTAGACTCAGTTCAATAGGCCAGCCCAAACACCTAAAGGCCAAAAGGCCTAAGTAAGCTCAACATTTTTGAGCTCATAAGTTGTTGAAATCCAAGCTCTGATTGCAGACTCAAGCGAGCTCCAAGTAAACTCCGAGAAGGTTTCTAGTGAGCTTCGTACGATATACCCAATGAACTTCCAACGATACACCTAGTTTGCTAGTCTAACTATTCAGTTTGCTAGTTCAAAATCCTTTAGCTTGCATAGACAACAAAGTTGGTGAACAGCTAGAGACAGGGACCCACTTACTTTATTTAAGGCAAACCATGCCCCTCGTAATGAGGATCTCACTCCCGATTTTATGCAGATGATAAGGACTGTTTGTCCCCCATTATATCATCTTTTTATTTTTATATCATATGCAAATTGTAAACGTCCTTAATTATAAATAAGAGTAAGAAATATCATTAAAAGAGAGGACAACAACAAGAATAATCAAACACTGTTACTCTGAAAGAATAATCAGACGACAGCCGTGGAATAGGCATCGTTCTGACCGAATCATGTAAAAATTATTTGTGTTATTCCTATTTTTGTTTTTCCTCCTTGTATTTTGAACTTACTCACTCACTGCGGCCTTAACAAATCACGGTCGGCTAAAATTAAACATCAACACTTGTGTTTTTATTTTTTCTCAAAATTTTTTATTACATTTGAATCGATCTACAGGTTGAATCGAATTAAATCAAACTAAATTAAAAAAATAATTTTAATTAATTCAATTTAATTATTTCAGTTTAACTAAAATGTTACTAACCAATATCTATATTTGCATTAAGAGAATATTAATTATCATTTATTGTACAATAATTTTAGTCTTATCAGTTTTCATTAAATGTAGGAAATAAATAATAAATATAAAACACTATAAATTATAAGTAAAAAATTAAAAGATTTTAAGTGAAAATATACTTTTTAAATAGTAGTATTTAATAATTACAATTTAATTTTTATTTTTATAAATAAATATTAAATAAGGATAAAATCTTGATAAATTGTTTCCCACATAAGTAGTTTTTGAAATAATTCCTGGAGAGAAGTAGATTTAGCAAAAACTCAATAAAAAGGGCAATTCAGTGTAATTCAGAAACCAAAGGGACGTCATTGTAGTTTAAGAATAGTTAAAGGGTACCGAGGGTAATTTACGGTGTCTACGATTCATTTATTTATAAGAAGCGGCGATCCATCGGCGGTCGGTAGAATTTCATTTGATTTGGTGTTGGTCCGAGGACACGAATCTAAGCGCAAGATTTTGCTCGAATTTCTGTTGTCTTGGCGATCTCTCTTCGTTGATCTTTTGGTGCTAAAGGTAATGAGCTTCGTGTAATCGCATTCAAGTTCGATCGACGCTAATGGCTATGAGCTTCGTTGATCCTTGGATCGAACTGTTATTATCCATGTTAGTCGTGTTTCAAATTTGTTTTGTTATGCTGCAAAAGATCTCTGAGATTGCTCTATCAGAGATCTGCCATTCAACCCGTCCAATTGTCCCCCAAAGATATTGTCGTGATCTCCTGAGACGAGATGTTGTAGCGGCGAATGCCATGCAGCGTTGCATCGGCCTTGTTCTCGTCGAAGAAACAAATATCACTGAAACAACAAATACGGGCGTATGCTATACATCGAATAAACAATTTCCGTACAGTTGCATAAAAAAAGTACCCGGACCATCTCCTTATAGATGTACGGATCAGCAGCGGCTTGACTAGTAGATCATTTTCTACATCTCATTCTTTTTGTGCGCACGATTTTTGCAGGATATTTTGTTCTGCAATCAACTTTCAAATACATGTAGAATACTCGATTGTCAAATAAGTGAAGACGATCCTTCCCTTTTTTTTTTTTTTTTGGCTCGGCGAACCGTGACATATAAGTTTAATGCTTTTGAAGTCCTAATATATATACATATATATTACCAGAAAGCTTGGTTTTTTAGACAACATTGCTGTTGTTGAGGGGTGAGGCCAACAAAGTGATTTAAGATTCTGTAGATCCAAGACATAGAAATAGAGGGAAAGGGATTTGTAATTGCTGGAGGACGGTTAAGTATCAGAGGAGAGAATAAGCTAATTGTCAACCATGCTACATCAAGTAATGTTTAAGCTCTCGATGGTGTTGTTTGTGTAGACAGTTCACAGTTGATATAAATGTAAGTGGAATATCATCTACAATTATCTTTCAAGCTATTTAGAAATTTTAGTGTTGCTGCATAGATTTAGAGAGCTAATTCCTTGGGTTCTTCTAGGTCATTTTTCCACAGCGCCATTTACTTGCCCTCTCTCCTTGTCTTAGACTCTATATTATCCACTATCACTTTATTGTTTTTCCTCTCATATTTGTGGTTTCCCAGGTAATAGGTGTGATTTCGGAAGCCAGAAAGAATAAAAACTCAAATCAACGGGAGTAAAAATTTACCTTGTAAGTATATTTATACATTTATCAGTAAGCTGATTGCAAAATTTATGCTCTACATTTCCTTGCAGGTATATAGAATCATGTGTATGCATAGAGAACCAAAGGTAGAAAAGAATGTAGGAAATCACTATCTTATTACTCCTTTCTTAATGATACACAAAGCTATAGTGCTCTGTCTCTCTATATGCAAAGAGATGTGAGTTAAAATACCTTCGTCCTTGTTGGTAGATAGACTTGTAAAGGTATCTTGATCTCATGGTTGTTATTTCTTCCTTCAATGTGTAGACACTTTATAAAAACATGGAGGAGAAGCATACAGATGTGATAGGCATGTATTTATACTTGTAAACTCTTCTTCTTACAATTATGATAAAAATTTTTGGAGATGATTGGATGTACATATTTGTGTATGATTGAGTCTGATCTCCCTTGTTATACCACATTGCATGTATTTGTAATGGTGTTTCGTTTATAAGATCTAAAATTTTCCTTCTAGAGCTAATTTTTGCTTTCCTTGGGCATCAACTAACCTATTAGATTAAATTGTTTGGTTGCTGAGAGAAGCAGAGACAAGACAAATTAAGGGTAAGTGGAAACTTTCATGATTGCTCCCAAATTTCCCATAAAATGAACACTGAAAACCTTTACTCAACTAAAAAGTTGTTGCTTAGAAGATTCACGTGTTTTAACATTACATAATCATTTTGGTTGTTATGCTTTCTCTTTCTCTTGTTCCAACCCATGCCCTCCTTCCTTTCCCCTTTCCTTTTCAGATGGAACATGAGTGGCAGCAATGAACCAATGCTTCATTCTGCTTTAGAACAACAAAAATTGCACGGCAAGCCTTAGTCCTACTAGTTGGGTTGGCTACATGAATTCTAGGTTGTTGAAGACCCATATAACTTATATACTAGTTAAAAGTCTCTGCCAAATTTTCTTAGCCTTCCTCTACCTCTTTTATTAAAGACTTATTCAATTCCATTCTCATATGTCTCTATTAATCTTATTCTTTCATAATCAAACAATGTTAATTGACTTTCAGGCATCTCATCTCCAATAAAAGCCATTCCAAACTTATTATGAATAAACTTATTTCTAAATTTTTCTTTTTTTTTTCTTGTATAGCTACGCATCCATGTTAACATTTTCATACCTATTATGCTCATTTATTGCACATGTAAGTGTTTTACTACCCAACATTTTATGTTACACAACAAAGTTGGTCTTATATCCATTCTATAAAATTTTCCTTTTACCTTTAACAGAATTTTATCATCACATAGAACACCAAACACACTTTTTCATTTTAACCAACATGCTTTAAGTCTATTGGTAACATCCTTTATTAATCTCTTAATTTTTTGGATTGATCCAAGATATCTGAATTGTACTTTTCTTGGAATGACTTAATTTTCAAGTTGTACGACAACATCATCCACACTTATATATTCGGTTTTCAATATGCTTTACTTAAATGCTTTGAAGTATTCCACCACAACTCAATCTTAATATTCACTCCTCATTTTCTCTTATCCACCAATACGATGCCATCAACAAATAGCATATACCAAGGCACCTTTCCATGAATATGTTTTGTGAGTTCATAAATTACTAGGGCCAAGAGATGAGGGCTTAATGCTGACCCTTGATGTAAAAAGCAATATCTTCTTCACATATTCTGACACTTGTTTCTGTTCCATGATTAATTTCTTTATAATTTGTATATAAGCAATTTAGACTTCTTTTTTCTCTAAGACCCTCCATAAACCTTCTATAGGGACATTTTTTATAAATCCAACATATAAATCCTTTTATTTATCTCTATACTTTCCATTAGGCATCTTAGTAACTATATACCTTCCGTTGTTAACCTACCAGGCATGAAACCGAATTGAAAGTTTATTTTCTTAACTTTTGCTTGACCACTCTCTCCCAAAGTTTCTTAGTGTGGCTAATTGGCTTGATTTCTCTATGATTTTCACAATTTGACAACCTCCTTTATTCTTATAAATAGGCACTAAAGTGCTCTTCCTCCACTCCTCTGACATCCTTTTTGATTTAAGGATCGCATTAATTAAAATGCCCTCTTCTCTCATGCTTCCGCATAGATATTATTTGGTCCAACCAATGTACTAGTCTTTATCTTTTTCAATGCATGCTTTTTTTTTGTTTGGACATATACATGTAAGTCCAACTGATGTACTATTTTTTACCTATAGAACATGTAAGTCCTATATTTTTTGAAGTTACTAAGATGCGCCAACACAACACTAGTTTCTCTACCTTCATTGAATGAATTTGACAAATACTCCCATCTCTCCTTGATCGCGTCTCAATCACTAGTATTTTTTGGTTGATTGTCCATATCAATGTTGATCAAGTAATCCTTCCAATGCAATGCTTCTCTTTGTTTTATTTCCTAAAATTTTGTTTTGACCCACGTGGTTAATTGTCCATGTCAATTTTTGGCAAACACAATACTATCTAAATTTTGTGAACCAAGCTCACTTCTATGGAATTTAATCTTTTGCACATCTTACGTGTCCTGGGTGTACAGATAATTAAGTTGTGGCATGTGGGGCCATCTACGTGATGCTTACACCGTCTACAAGCGTGTGCCATCCAGGGAGCATGCTTACTTTATAGACGAGGAAGAAAATTCAGGTAATGTGTTCATTTCTGAGGTAATTGAATGTGCTTAGGTACCATTTATGTTCTTGTAGGCCCTATGGGCTCAATTGTTGAGCTGAGAGGTTTAGTCAATTTCCTTTACATGGATTTGCATGTCCAATAATTTCTTCTAATTGGAAAAATAGAAAGGTCTATTGCACAAAATGTACTTCTAAGTAATTGCACCATAGATCCTATATCTATCTATATGAATAAGAAATCATGTAAAGAAAGGGATTCTTATTTGTACAAATGGTACCTCAAACTTGGATATTTCAAAGTTTCCACTATAGTAATGGAGTTCAACTAAAATTTGCAATTATAATTTATATTGTTACAGGTCTGCAAGTCAATAAACGGATATTGTTAATCTCTGTGGTCTCCTTACAAGATATGACTCTCATAGTGTTGAAAAGAGATACATTTACAGTCACAAGACATGTTTTGGATAAACATAAATATTATTGACACGTGGACTGTTAAATTGGACTACAGACTTCCTGATAGTGTCTATTTTGATGGAATGAATGCTCTCTCTCTCTCTCTCTCTCTCTCTCTCTCTCTGTCTAATTTTAATATTGATTCCAAGCTGTTGGTCTGAATTCTTGTCTGTGTTTTAGCTCATTTACAGAGTGGTATGGGGCAAGAGACCGTGAATCCTTCTTGGAAGCCTTCTTTCCCACACGTAATTGTGGCAACTATAGTTTCATTCTTATTTGGCTACCATCTTGGGTTAGTCTTTGATATGAACTTTCTCTATCCTGCAGTTTCTTCTTGTCCTTATCTTTTGTATCTTTTCTCCCTGCCATATCAGTTTTTATTATTTCTTGTTAAAAAGGAATAAGCAATAGCTAAAATTTCTGAAATGCCATGTTTGTTCTTTTGTCTACACAGAGTAGTTAATGAGCCACTTGAAAGCATTTCCAATGATCTTGGTTTCACTGGGAATACCTTGGCAGAAGGTAGCACACAAGCTAGATATTTCATTTTTTTCTCTTTTCACTTGAACTATTTGTCTTCTGTTATTTGTCTCTGTAATCCACAGTAAGAAAAATGAAAGGTTCTTATTTTATTTCATTATATTTTTTGTTCCCTTGACATGGGTTCTATTTTAATTGCCAATTTATGTCACTGAAGGTCTCGTAGTCAGTACATGTCTGGCTGGTGCCTTTATTGGATCTCTACTCAGTGGTTGGGTTGCTGATGAGTTTGGGCGCCGTAAAGCTTTTCAGTTGTGTGCTTTGCCTATGATTGTTGGTGCTTCTATCAGGTAATATGCCCCTACCATATAGTTAATACCATCCTAGTGTTGCCTCTTTATTGACTGAATCTATAGATTCTATACTTGATAATGATGTAATATTCTATGCCTGTTCTTGAGTGGGCATCATCCATGTATTTGATGATGATGAGGATAATGTCCATTATCTTCCTATCCTTGTACTTGTGGAGTGGACATGTATTTTCTCTCTAATTGGAGGATATTAATAGTACAAAAGCTCCACATAGTCTATCTTCTTGGTACCAATACCTGGGAAAATCTTCACATTTTACCTATGAAAAAGAGATTTTTTTACCCCCTCAGTGTTATAGCTTAGAAGTCAGCCGTGGGTATTACATTCTAAAAACTTTTTGGATGTTTGTTTGTGTGCCTTTCTTATCCTCTTCTAGTTAAGAAAATAATAATACATTCTCTTCCAGTGCAATGACCAACAATTTGGAAGGTATGCTTTTTGGGAGGTTTTTGGTTGGGACTGGACTGGGTGTGGGGCCCCCTGTTGCATCTCTATATGTCACAGAGGTAAGAACTACTTTCATGTTTCTAAGTATTTATTTACCTTTTGGTAATCTATATTGGTTGCTATAGCAGTTGATGTTTCTTATTATGTTTGCTTATTTGTTCAAGCAGGTTTCTCCTTCTTTTGTTAGGGGTACCTATGGAAGCCTTATTCAAATTGCAACGTGTCTTGGACTAATGGCGGCTTTGTTCATTGGGATTCCTGCGAAGAGCATAGATGGCTGGTAAGTAATAGAAGGAATGTATTGTTGAATGCCTTTGAATTTCACTGTATTTATTTCTTTCTGTCAACACAGTTATGGCTTAAGAATTTCAATTTACTTTTTGGTCAGGTGGCGTGTATGTTTTTTTCTATCTGCAGTTCCAGCTGCAATACTTGCTCTTGCCATGGCATTCTGTGCTGAGAGTCCACATTGGCTGTACAAGGTTTGCTGTCTTGTGCATGTATCCTTGTTCTGCAATTGTCTTTTGTATGGTGATCAATGGCCATTGTTTTGAATGGATGAGCTGCCAATGATGGTGATGTCTCTTGATGTATGAAACAAAGAATTGAAATGCTTTGATGGAAGTACTATTAATAGTGAATATTCCTGAAGTTGAGATAACATCCTCTCTTCCTATCTTGGGTTGGAATCACTCTGTTATTTCATCACAATTGCACAGAAACTTATCTTGATCAGCATTAGATTTTATTTTGTCGATTACTTTAATTTTCATTGGATTTTTCATCCATTAAAATTACCTTATTACTTATTTTTTCTTCCTGGATATTTAATATGAAGTGATTTCAAATTTTGAACAAATAGATAAACTATACCAATTGCTGTTTGTTGAATTATGTAAATATGCTATGTGGAAAGTGCTAAAAGGGTATCATTGGTGAAATAGCAAGGACGAAGTGCTGAAGCTGAAGCTGAATATGCAAGGCTTTTAGGAGGGCTGCATATCAAATCTGCAATGTCAGAATTGTCTAGGATGGACAGAGGAGATGAGACAGATGGCGTAAAATTTTCAGAATTATTTCATGGTCGTCATTTCAGAGGTAGCCTGACACTTCTCTGACATTTCTTTTTTGGGAATGCTGAGTTATTTCATTAGTCCCTTCTGTGTACTATTGAGGGTCACATGACAATGCAAATACTGGCTTATATGTCTTGTTCCCTCTCTCTTTTCTATCTCTCTCTCTCCAAAATGCTTTTGTATTCACTCCTTCCTTTTGCAGTTGTTTTTATTGGGTCAACCCTATTTGCTTTACAACAGCTATCTGGAATAAATGCTGTATTTTATTTCTCTTCAACTGTATTTAGAAGTGCTGGAGTCCCATCAAACCTTGCAAACATATTCATAGGAGTTGCAAATATATTAGGTATATTTTTGTTCCTCAATAGCTCCCCCCCCCGCCCCCTTCGGCTCTGCAAGAACTTTATTGACACTTTCTTTTAACAACTATAATTTTCTTCAGGATCTATTATCGCGATGATTTTGATGGATAAACTGGGGAGAAGGGCTCTTCTTATATGGAGCTTCTTTGGCATGGTAAAGTTTCCTACTTTTAGTTTATGAGAAAACTTGCTTATTATTATGCTTTGTATTACATGCTTCAAAGTTCAACTTTTAATGCTACTACCAATCAAACAGACCTGTGAATCTTGCAAAAAAGTTTATAGAGGTGAAATTATCTGAAGTGAGTAAAAATTACTAGTTTTTATTGGGATTGATTTTGTGGAGTCTGTCAGCCTTATGTTTTAAACTGTCTTGGGATATAGGATGTGTGCATGTGACGTCTCCTGCAATAAGAGTGGCCAATGATACCAAAACCAATGTAGCTATAGCTGGACTCTTTAGGGTTCACTACAAAATTTTGGCTTTCTGGCTTTCTAAGGGTTATAGGTATCAGGTTGCTGTGTAATACTGGAGAATGGAAACTTCCCATTCGCTTATTCTTCCATTGTGAATTGCCCCTTGACCTATGAAGAGTTAAGGGGTAAGTAAAGGTCTGGGGGTTTTACAGGCTAAAAATTGCACAATAAGACAGGAAAAGAACCAAGATGAAGGTGAAGAAAATTTAGGCACCATCACTAAATTTCCTTACACCGAGCTCAAGAGGCACATCGCACTCTCTAAAATGTATATGGCTGAATCACATTGTGCTTAAAATCTCTATGCATGCTAGATTTCTTACAACCCTTAACATATAAATTATTGAATCTGCACTTGTAAGGAATGGGCACTGCCTTTTTATTAGCCAATTTTTTACTTTTGAAATTGAAATTTTACCCATGTGATTTGTTTCTCCACGGGATCATGTAGTGGATTCAGATTAAAAGACAGGAAAAAGTTGGTGTATGATGCCATAATATTTTCAACACAAACACATAATGTTCTTGTGGCTGATATGCCTTTCTTTTTTAGCATGAAGCATTTAAAAGGTGTAAAAATGGACAAAAGTTATACAAAATAAGCCCAAGAATCAGATGGTGGAATTCAAAAGATGAAAAACGAGCTATTTTCAAGGAAAAAAGCATGTGGTGGAACATATTGGGCTGTAAAAGGAGAGACTAATCAAATGTGGATCGATATGACTATTGCTATTCAAAATACAGTAAAAATGGTTCTACAAGAGTTAAAGAGAAAAGTCTCAATCAAGAAGACTCGTGGTGGTAGAATGAAGAGGTACAAGGAAAAAAAATCAAAACTAAAAGAGCTTGCTATAGGACTTTACATGAATACCATGATGAAAGAAACCTAAGAAGGTATGTTTTGGCTGAAAAAGAGCCAAAGGAAGCAGTTAGTGAAGCAAAATCAAAAGCTTATGAAATTTTAACTCAACACAAAAGATAGGGAAAGAAATATATATATATATATATATACACACACACAAACTAAGGCAAGAGAAAGAAAAACAAGGGATTTGAGCCAAGTGAAGTGCATTAAAGACAAACCAAAAGTACTAGGAAGTGAAGGGCCTTAGAGTTATGTAGCCAACCCCACATTGTGCGATTAAGGCTTTGTTATTTTGTTGTTGGAGCACACGGACATTGAAACTGACAGATTCTGTTCACTTTGCACTTTAATTCAAATTATGTAATGATTATGCGTGATTATGCGTGATTTTTAGATGTTAAGATGCATATGAACTTGTGTAGTTTTCATGCTAACTATAGGAGCTAAAATATGTATTATTTGTGTACACTTTTTAATTTAGATGTTATGATGTCTTATGGCTTGCTTCCATTACATGTTACATCATTTGTGTTACAAGCTTTTCAGAATTGTTACTGGTACCTCATTTTCTCATTCATATTATTTTTCAAGAAAATTAATTGATTCCTCAAACCTAGGATTTTTATATTTTTTCAGGCAACATCGATGGCCCTGCAAGTGACTGCAGCCGGCCTCTCTGCATCAGGCTCAGTAACTTTATACATGTCTGTTGGCGGCATGCTCCTGTGAGTATCATTTTGGCAAGCATTTCATATAACGAGATGCATGTGTTTCCATCTAGTGGATAAAGATATATGTAAATTAGGCTCCGAGAAGCATCATCTTGTAAAGTTCTGGTAACGCCCAGAACAGGCGTCCCTACCCCGGCGGCCCCACACCATGGGAGGGGGGTAAATCAGGACTCGAGCTCCCTCGGTTTTGAACCCGGGAGCATCCGCACTTGCGGTACCTCCACGAGAGCGCCAGAGCAACTCGGGCTGAGCCCGGGACGCAATCATCTTGTAAAGTTAACCATATGGCAATGCAGTCACTTCCTTCTAACGTACCTTCAGGGAAAGGATTAAATCTGCAAGATTATGATGATTATTATCCTTTTATTTTAAATCTGTTTTTAGGTATAATCTGAAACTAGAATAAAAGGTATAATCTGAAACTAGAATAAAAGTACTACCCATAATTTAAAATTTGAGACCTCGAAAATGATTTAAAATCTTTATGGTTTTTGTACTCTAACCTGGCCTATTTGATTAAATAGCCTTTCATCTGACTGAAGTGGATATGTTTTAGTAAATCTCCAGGTATTGGCAAAGAAAAATTAAAAGAACCTAATAATGGGCAAAAAGAAAGAAACAAAGACCGAGTTGTATTCCTGTACTTCTGTCAAAAATTGTGGGTAAAAATCCAACAGTTAAAAGTAGCCATTCCTTATTGAAACCTGGTAATTGTTCCTATACCATGTCTGCTGCATCTATGATTAGCAAATAGCAGGAAAGGTTGAAAGAATGCTTGTACACTGATTGGATGGAGTATATTGAACTTCTACTTGCAGGTTTGTCTTCACATTTGCCACTGGAGCTGGTCCAGTACCTGGTCTCCTCCTATCAGAGATTTTCCCCGGCCGGATTAGGGCCAAGGCTATGGCGGTTTGTTTGTCTGTCCATTGGGTAAGACACTTCAGTTTATTTTTCTTTTTCAGTTGTTCGTTCCCTGTCACAAGTGTTAGATTCCTCTTGTAGCAACGTGCTGGACTTGCGATCTGCAAATTATCCAACAGAAAAAGAAGGAAACTTAGAAACTTTTAGATGTTTGGGACCTCTGTTTTTCCCTAGTTATGAATTCACTCAGGAACAAATTGCAAAATTAGGTGTGGACTTGGGGCTCTTTTGCTTCTTTTGACTGTTGGAGCTTTGCATTTTCCTTCAGGTGTTTAATTTCTTGGTGGGCTTGCTGTTCTTGCCTTTGCTTAAGCAACTCGGGCAGCAGCTCTTGTACTCTATTTTCACCACTTTCTGCTTGATCGCACTGGTTTTCGTGAAGAGGAACGTGATGGAAACCAAAGGAAAGTCCCTCCAGGAAATTGAGATAGCTCTTCTTCCACAAGATTGAAAGTTGTGCAGGTTTGCGTTTCTAGCTGATGTCCCCAAATGTGCTGCTGCAACCATCCCAACACGGATCATAAAAGAACAAGTTTAGAAGACCGAAGCATTGGGTGTCTCCTGATTTGGCAGCCATATCTTCATTTGCCACGGGCCCCCTAACTCCGTTGCAAGCGTTAAGCTTTTTGGGGTCCCGTTCCGACATATAGAGGTTTAATACGGTTCGTGTTCTTATGGTGCTGTTATCTCTTGTATTAGTAGATCTAAGTGCTTCCAACTGGGCAGGAGAATGGATTGAGGTTCATCCTTTTTGCAACTGTTGATGGATTTAAGACCTTTCGTCTGTAGTTTTGGCCACTCCAATGCATATTATCTAAAGAAAAGAACACAATGCTGCTGTTTCCAGTCATAAGTCACAAGTTGTATCTGGTTTTCTTCTTGTTCTCTCTTCCTGCAATTTCACCTTCAAAATCTCAATTTAGCCCCAGTCTTAGAAAACAAAATTATAGCTACCTCTTCCAACCCTAATCTCTCATGCTTTGCTTGGGAGACAGTTATAAATATATATATATATATATATGTATATATATTATAAAATAATTTATCTTTATTTGGGAGATCAATGCACTTATACAATGTAATTGGGAGAGGTGATAAGTGGAAATGAGTGGTAGGGGATTTTCTCCTTTCGAGTATAGAAAATAATATTAAATATGTTTTATTTATTTCCTTTCAAATCTTTATTTTTTGTCTCCTTAAATTGAGGGAGGATGGATGGAGTAAAAATGGTCTAAAAAAATTATTTTTGTTTATTAGTAACATTAATGTTAAAAATTTTATAAAAAATTCAAAATTTTCCCTACTTTATCTAAATCTTATTTATTTTAAATATTACTAAAAGTCGTTCAAAGTTGATAATTCTAATAATATTAAAACTATTTTATAATTTACTTAGGAAGTATATAAACTAAAATTGACTTGTTGGAAGTCTAAAGTGACTCTAAACTATTCTTGAAAATTTTTAAAAAATTTAATCATCAATATCTACATAATTTAAAAAAAAAATCATTTAGATCTGGATCAAGAGTGAGCAAAAATTTTAATTATAGAGAAATAATCAAATTGAACCGACCAACTTGTAAATCAATTTAGTTTGATTTTTAAATTTTAGTTTTTTAATTATTTCAATTCAATTCAATTTTCTTATTGAAAAAATTAAAATAACTAAATCAATTGAAATATCAAAAACGACATCATTTTTTACCAAAATTGATCATTCGATTTAGTTATTTTAATTTAATCAAAATTTTGCTCATCTCTAATTACTCCTACATGTTTGCACTTTGCTATTTTTTTTATTTTTTCAATTTGACCAACTATTTGATCTATTCAGATTAATTTTTAAAGAATGCTTAGATCTATTCAATTTGAACAAATCAAACCGACCAAATTATTCACCCTTAATTTTGATAGTCAAAAAAAGCAAAATCAAGCACAAAAATTAGAAAATCTAATTTGTTGAAGTGACTATCTTTTATCGATCATTTTTAGAAATGCCAGAGTTTTTTTAATATATAAAAAATAATTATAAATATTTATATCAAAAGACCCAAAAAATTCAAATCCCTAAATCATAAAAAGCTATTTAAAACTAAGAATTGGGTACAACTCTAAAAGGTTGCACCAAAATGATCCCAGGATTGAGGATTTTTCAGAGTGAGGTCTTCTCATGCTGCCTACCCAACAAGTGCATTTGGGGCTCCCATACCAAACTGATGTTTCCAATTTTTTTTTTTTTCTTTCTTCTTCTAAATTAGCAAGGGACAAAGTGACATTTCAGCACTATATAATATAAATCATCCAACAATCATACTTTATTTCAATTAACTTACCAAGAAAGATTTCATAATCCAATATGAGCAAAATTAACTATAAAAACCCGGCTTAAACCGGGGGGTTTACAAATCAAACAGGGGTTCTTGCGTGCAAAACTTCACCATTACCATACAAGAAAATGACTGAAGCCTACCCAGAAACAGGCCAGCCAGGCAAAACTGAGCAACTGAACATTCAAGGGAACCGGATTGAGAAGCCAGAATCAGTAGCTGTAACATTCACAGAGCCAAAATCCTCAAAATCAGAATCTGAATCCATGTCCCTGTAATCACACCACTCACCTGGCGAATCCTCATCGTCTCGAGCTGTGCGCGAAGAAGGAACTCGTAGCTCGGATACTGGGACCGGTAGAGGTGGTTCGGTTAGATACTTGTCCTGGAGCAGTTCCATTGCAGTAGCTCTGCCTGCTGGGTCGAAACAGAGAAGTTTCTTGACTAGGTTGATCTCATCAGGGGACCGGTTGGGAAGGCATGCTTCTAAGCCAAGTGGATTTTCTACTTTGGAAAATGAAATTATTTTGTAGTCAGGAAGTTCCACACAACCAGGCCAGATCTCCTCTGACAAGGTGCCCAAGACGCTGAAAATCCTGCTCAGCTGATCGATATCTGAAGTGCCTGGGAAAAGCGGTTCTAAACTGAAAAGTTCGGCGAAAATGCAGCCCAATGACCATAGATCAATCTCAGCCCCATATTTTGTGGATCCATAGAGTAACTCTGGCGCCCTGAACCACCGAGTCCCAACACAGGACGTCAGTGGACCATCCCTGCCATCTCCGCCCTCCTGAGCCTCGTATGAATAAGAACCATGGAAAGGATCGTCTTCTCTGTCACTCGTCGTGCATGTAGCAAGACAGGATGTATCTCCATCATGAGTTTCATAATCAATTTCACTCATGGCATCTTTAGTCTTGAGCTCATCCAACTGCTCAAAACACCCATCTTTTCCAGAAGATCCATGTTCCTCATTCCCATAAGCAACATTGCATGGAACCTCTCTTTCTGGAACACCATGCAGTGGTTGAACAACATTTGGATCCGGATCATTCTGCTCATGCGGCTGTAGGTTTTCCTCAAAGCTAACAAAACCAGGCTCCAGAAGTATCCTAGCCTGAGAGAACCATCAATGCCAATGGATCAGAATTTCAGACCATATAGTTTATACATTTGTTTGATGTAAAATAATAACGAAATGCTGTACTTCATAGTGCTTAGAAAATATTGCCTAGGCCAGCAGAAAACAAATATCAGCAAGCTTAGGAAGAGTTCTCGTTTTGTTTTAGAAAAGAATAGCATTGCCATTTCCAAATGGTTGAAGAAAGGATTTTGTCCACTTGAACTTAATCCAAGTCAAGATGAATAGGCATCCAAAAATATTGCAAACATTTTTACCCCATCGGCTTGTTAAACTCCCTACACAAGCCAGCAAGTGGAAATATAACAAGTGAAAACAGTAACATGCCATTAATTTTCACAATCAAACTAAAGATCTAAGCTTAAATTTTTAAATGGTTTAGGCGTGTCATCATCGTTGTTGTATAGTAATGGCTTAAGGCACTGATAACAAAGGAGGATGCCTTCAAAAGTTCATACAACTAAGCAATGTCTTAATGATGAAGCTTACCAACAGCAAACAACAAATGCTTTGAAGCCAAAGCCAACTATGATGAAGCATCTAACATCCATATAAATCTTTCAGTAACTGCATCCAAGAATAATATCATAAATCAATTAAGTTATTGATTTAAAATTTAGGATCAGAAATTTTAACGGGCAGCTTCCTCCTATGAGAATCTAGAACCAACAACATATCAAGCATTAATCCCACTATGCAGGGTTTGCCGTATGAGAATCTAAACCATAGAAGAAAATTTGACTCTCCTTAACACAACTAATACGCATTGCCGTCAGACACTAGTTATCTATTTCTATTCAGCTCGAGGAAACTACATTTGAGTCAAATGTTAATTGATTAAAAAAGGAGCCCGACCAATTTCAACAGGTGACCAGAAACATCTCTACTGCCATTGCTGAGAGACACATTTCATCAGCAGAGAAGCCCATAGAGCAAACATATTGAAAATGCATTCTTCAAGAAACTAGTGTTGATTTCTAGATACAAAATATATGTACACTATCCTATGTACGATAACTAGTTATATAAACGCAGATTCAGAAGCCCTGTTCTTTCCTTATTCTTCTACCCTGTAGTTCACACTGATAGAAACGATATGGAGGATTGCAGCTTCCTATTGCTCAGATCAAATCAATCAGCAGCAAACAAATAACATATTTCCATGCAACTCCCTATCAATCCGAGAAAAATACAACACTCATTATCATTTAGACATATATGAGTGAATGCACATGATCTTTATACACAGACACGTGAATGTAGCAATGCCAAGACTGAGAGAACTGGGACAGTGAGGGCACCTGACCGAAATCGGCGAGCTTGAGAACACCATCGGCGGAGATGAGCAAATTGGAGGGCTTCAAATCGCGATGGACGATGGAATTGCGATGGCAGGCGTCGACTCCGGAGAGAATCTGGATGATCCACCGCTTGATCTCGCCGGCGGCGATGCCGCCGTCCTTCTTGGCCTCGCTGACAACGGAGGCGAGGTCGGTGGGGAGGAACTCGAGCACCAGCACGGCGTCCTCGTCCTCCCGCCAGAAGTACTCGTGCAGGACGATGACGTTGGGGGAGTTTTTGAGGGCTTGGAGGGCGTCGATCTCGCGGAATGCCGATTGGTAGTCGTGGACCTCCTTGAGGGCGACGATCACCGAATTGGATCGCCGGCGGGCTCTGTAAACGTCGGAGTAAGCGCCGGAGCCCACTCGCTCGAGGATCTCGTAATTGGTGATGATCTCCTTCCGCGTGTGGATGCTCCAGCTCTTCGGCGGCGTCGGCGATTGTGGTTCCATGGCGATTGCTTTGGGTGGGCTAGGGTTTTCTGGTTCGGGGGATTGCTTTTGGAGTTCTTTGTGAAGAAGATGATGGACAACCCCACGTGTCAACCAGAAAAATTGTCGGATATTTCAAAAACATTAAATATTATTAAGCTATTTTTTAAAGCATATTAATATCGTATTTTATAATACTTAATTAATTAATAAAAATAGTTTATAATAAAAAACAATAAATATACATTATTTAAAAATAAAATAAAAATTATTTTTTAATATTTAGTAAGTTTATATTTTTCTTGGAAATGTTATTTTTAATATTAAACTTTAATATAACAATAATAATAATAATAATAAAATTACATATGAGACACTAAAATAAAGGGCTTTATGAATTAAAAGCACCTTTTTAATCCTCAATCTATAAAAGTGTTAATAAAGTATGTTAAGAACAAAGTATTTTTTTAATTCTTCAAAATTTTTAGGTTAAATTTATATATTTATTTATGTATTTTAATATTTTTTTATGTGATTATTCTAATTTTCATTATTTTGATTAAAATTTTATATTTAATTTTTAAGTTAATTTAATCTTTATACTTTAATATTTTTTATAATAATTTAATTTTTTTATTATTTTAATTACATTCTTAAATTTTTATTTTTAAATCAATTTAATTTATGTTTAAATTGACTAAAAAATATAAAATTAAAAGTGTAATTAGAATAATAAAATAATTCAAATCGTCACAAAAAAAATCAAAATATAAAAATTAAATTAATTTTAAAATATAAATTTAAAAATGTAATCAAAATAAAAAAATTCAAATCATCGCACAAAAATAAATTAAAAATACAAAAATAAAAATATAAGTTTGGATAGGTCCAATTGCAATTCATTTCTAATCATTAATAGCAAGCAGCAACATGAAAAAGACCCACATAAATTCATCAACATCACTTGTCCAACACCCGTTTATATGTTTCGTGTCAAATCGGCAACATATGAGATAAAAACTTGATGTTATTGATGTCGTGCTAACTCAATTCTACTGTTTTGCATCATCTCCCAGATGAGAAGAGTGAGCATGGAAGAACTGAATCAGTGACTAAGAAATGGCAAAATCATGGCACAAAATTTATGTAACAGGAAGAGGAATTCAGTAATAATCTATTATGTTAACATATACCAAAACAGGTGAACATTCTACGACATATGTCATCCACACTGCATGAGAGAATGAACAATTCCCTCTGCTTGCCTTCTGCTCAGTTTGCAGCCTAACACAACCATTTCCTTCTACTAACCACACAATGTCACAGCAGCACCTAAGATACACTACTGGCTATATATCGGGCATCCGGCATCTTTAGACAGCAAAAGAAGCAAAAAAAAAAAACCAACATTTCCACATCAAGGGAGAATCATTCTGGCTGCTGCCCATGGCTCGAACGAGTCCTAAGCAACGCAGCCCCCACAAACCATACCCCGCCTGTTGAAAACCATAGTTAGTACAGGGCTTGAAATTGTTAAATTGGTTTGGAAGAGAATAACAATGCGTAGACAGTATAGTTCGTAATAAAGCTTCTTTCTATGTACATCATATGAGCAAATAGACAAGTGTCTGCTGATGTATTTAACAGCCAAGAGAGTTTTAAGCAAACTTCAGCTAGTTTAGGCTCAGGAAATGATACAAAGTTGGAGAGACTTGGATCCTTTGCCTTGAATTTCCAGGTTTCCTCCTTTTGCCTTGAATTTCAATGGTGGCCTCCATTTTCATCTTAAGTCCATTGGGATTTGGTGAAAATGATGCATAAATGTGGGATGATTTATTTCTATTCAGGCTTATCTAGGCTGACCCGATTCGTGTACAATATAATTCAAAGACTGAATTTGGGGACAAAATACTAATTAATTTTATGTTTTTCCTCACAAGGGGAGTTATTACTTCTAGTATGGTTGGGCATCCCACATGGAGTAGGTAAAAAAGGGTGTTGGCGCATGAGGACTCCCCACTTGCAAGGGTAGGGGGAGTGGGCCGTTTCTGTCACAGACTTACCCTTATTTTGTAAAGAGGATGTTTCCACAACTCAAAGCCATGACCCTCTTCCCTACAGGGAGGGAGTTGGTCATTGAAACCAAGACATTTGACTCTGATTGAGTGCCATTCAGGTTAGTGTTCTAGGGCATCTTCAAAATATTACCGACAAATAAGCCATGTGTACAATCACAGTATCAAGGCTGGAATTTGGGTTTGAATTTCACTCTAGCGCATCTTCAAATAAAGCTTTCAATTAGACAACTACTTGACTGTGATGCAAGCTATCAATTTACTATTGACGTATAAGCCGTCCAGTTCAGAGGTCAAGCACTCACATAATCGAGCAGCCAGAGCTTCTTCGCCTTTTCTTCCTTGCTACTTCCTTCCTCCTGGGTGGTTGAAGCACAACCTTGATTGCAGTATCAAAAACAGCTTTCACATTCTATTGAACAAACAAGAAGTCTCATTAGAATTCTGTTGATAGTAACTATTCTCAATTAAAACTATTTGTATCACAATTCACAAAGATTATGGAGTCAGGTAGACATCCTCAAAATCACAGTCTCATAACTCAACCTGTTGAGTCTTGGAGCTGCATTCTATATAAGCTGCTGCACCAATTTGTTTCCTCAGTTCCTCCCCCTAAAATATTTGATCTCACTTGAGCAATTTTTACAACATACAAAATGGTTTGGTTCCTTTCATAAAAAGTAAGAAAACAAAACACATAAATCATCAACCAATACATACTTGTGCAGATGTTATAATATTAGATCCCATATGATCAGCCAGATACCCTCTATCTTCACGGAGATCTGGAAACAGAATGCACAACTAATCAGACGCTACTTATCATCAAACTCCATGAGCCCAATTCTCTGAAGTTCTTGACACATTGCTATGCAGAATGAAATAGTAAATGGATCATCTTTTTGCATACCTAACTTTGTTCCAACAAGAACAATTGGAACATTGGGTGCAAACCGCCGAAGTTCTGGCATCCACTGCATAAGAATTCGAAAGGAAAAACTCAGTACATCCAACCATACTAACAAATAAAATCTCTCTAATTGGTGTTAGTGACCCATTCTTTTGAAATTCTTTTCTTTCTGCTAGTAATTTTTGAAATCCCATAAACCATAAAGTTGAAGATCAAAGAGGAAATATATATATATATATAAATGTTAGGGTAAATCACACCAAAAGTCATAAAACTTTGGCGTTCTTTTTAATTTGGTCACTAAACTTCAATTCCTTACAAAGTGATAACAAAACTTTAAAATGTTTTGTAATGTGGTCACTAAAGTGATTTTTTAATGGTTCCTAGCCGAAATTGCTGACATGGCGATGATGTGACCATTGCCACGTCAGTAATTTTGGCGAGAAATTGTCCAAAAATTACTTTAGTGACTATATTGTAAAACATTTTAAAATTTTGTTATCACTTTGCAAGAAATTGAAGTTTAGTGACCAAATTGAAAAAGATGCCAAAGTTTTGTGACCTTTGGTGTGATTTACCCTATATGTTATCTAGTAAAATGCACAGAAAAGCAAAGGACAGTAAAGAAATTGGCACTAGGAGGAGTACCTTCTTGAGGACATTTTCATAGCTGGCTCTGCTGATTAAAGAGAAGGCTAAAACAAATATATCAGCACCTCTATAGCTCAGAGGCCTCAGCCTGCTGTAATCTTCCTGACCTGTGAATTAGAATCATAAAGAATTGAAACCCTAGAACAAACCCTAAATCCCAACCCAGTAATAAACAGACATTAAGCCAAAAATAGCACTTGAAGGAAGTTAAAGAGCTTAATACACAGTTAGAAGAAGATACCCGCAGTGTCCCATAATCCCAAGTTCACAATACTACCATCCACAGCCACATTAGCACTGAAATTGTCAAATACTGTTGGAATGTAATCCTGAGAGAGAGAGAGAGAGAGAGATCTTGTTACCAGTGCCACACAACAGATTCATAGACAAAAAAGAAGACAAAACAGTACACCCACGAGCCCAAAACCCAAATAATAGACTCACAGATAAAATGAAGAGAAAATGGTCCTTAAGCACAAGATTTATCTAAAAGAGGGACACCCTGGAACAGGGAAAGTGTCAGTCCAAATCCAACCCACAACAGTTGTTACCTGTTAAAGACCTAGCCCTTTTGGTTTACAGAAACCAATCAACAAACCACAAGACAAATCCAGATACATATATCAATAGCATGTAAAAGCCCAAAAACAGAAAAAAAAAAAAAACAAACAAACAAACAAAGGGCAACCATAGCGGAACAAATTAAGGGGTTTTCCATGAGCTTAAATGGTTTTTATTTTCATTTTTGGGAGGAATAATTACTCACAGTGGGAAACTTGTTGCTAGTGTAGCAAATGAGCATGCAGGTCTTGCCAACAGCTCCATCGCCAACTGTGACACATTTGATGAACTTTGAAGCACTCATCTTCTTCTTCCACACTAAAGCTCCTCAGCTACAGGACTAGCTACTCTCCTCTCTCTCTCTCTCTCTTTCTCTCTCTCTCTATATATATATATATCAAAAGCCCCAATTTTTTTTTTAGTTAAGCTTAAAACAGAAAGGAGGCTTCCACAAGAAGAGAAGCTGAAAAGATGAAGAGCAAGAAGACGCAGCACAGTACTGGAAATGTTTGATGAGACGAGGACAAATAGCCGGTGCAAATATAATAGAGCCCCAGCTTGGACTCTCAAGGAAAACCATTAAAATAGTAGAGAGAGAGAGAGAGTCTAAAAAGGTCGAACTTTCTTTCACTTTCATCCCTCTCCGTAAATTTCAAATCCAACAGAAATTTTTTTGAAATGCGAGGGCTAGATGGGGCCCTCTTCACAAACGGCCCCTTGCCCGCCGGCAGCTGCTGCCATTAGTATCAGTATATTTTAAGCTTCCCGACTTTGATAGCTGGGATCCATCTCCTGTACTGTTACATCAACTCCTTTTCCTCCTAAATTTCACTTGCCCCCCACCACGCCCTGTATTTATATCCCTACTCCACTTCCCTTTCCTTTATTCCTTCCTATATATCATCACTCATTAGCCATCCATGATTGATTAGCTCATATATTTTGTACCTTAAATAAAAATAAAAATTCTATATCCAACTCTTTTTGGTTCTTGCTCATGATCCAACTCCAATTTCAATAAAATAGAAATAGATTAATTAATTTTCAGCGCACACATCATATGATTAAATCACGATGAATTAAAATTCACATTAGTATGTTATAGGTTCGATTTATTGTCATGTGTAATAAGAAAAAGTCTCCACCTATAATTTATCTTCTTTACTAAAATCGAGACCATGAAGGGTGGGAGACAACATAAAGACGATAATCTTAAAAAATAAATTAGATTAATATAAAAGTAAGTTAATAATTTTAATGTCCCATAAATTATATAACTCAAGGTTGATAAGGATACAAAATGTATGTCTAACTTTGTTATTTCATTTCATAAATTATCCTCTAAAAAAATTTGAATCTTACTAAAAACTTGAATCTTAGTACATTAAAGGCCAGCTAGATAAATCTTGATTAACATTAGGTCAAATAAATATTTTTATTTTTATTTTTTATAGTTTTTTATTTAGGAACATAAATTTTTTATTATTTTAATAATATTTTTAATTCAATTACACACATCAATTATGCAACACACACACAAGCGTTGAGATGTTCAAATCATTTCTTATGTAATCATCATTTCTGTTATAATTTTTTTCTTTAGCAGTCGACGATCAGATAACTGCACGCTGATGACTATGTTAAAGGATGCAAAGGGCGTCGTCGGTCAGAAAAAATGGAAGACGAAGCATCGCCGGTGGCAGATGGTGAAGATGGAAAGGCGCCGACTATAAGACACGCGTTACACAAAGCTCCATAAAGATTTCGTTAATGGGTATGAGATATGCAGCCGACTGTTGGTTGGATGTCATTGGATTCAGTTAATGCTTCCAACTTTGACCTAAAAATTGAAAGTTTCAAATGCTACCGTTGGATTTTATTTGTCCAATAATGTCCTCGTCCCATCCCATCCCCCTCAATACATACGGACACGTGGACCTCTGTAATTCATTTCGTCGTTTATGCATACAAACGCGAGGAAGCTAAGGTTAAATCAACTTCATTAAATAGCTACTTTGATGCATTTGATTGGATCCATTTATTTAAATCACCACGGCTTAATGAGACAAATAAATAAACAATTTAATTTAATTTGATTTGAGCGCTCCCAAAGTGCTTATGTTTGTTTAAATCAAATTGAAAGTTTCAAGATTGCACAGACAAAGGCATCTAAGGTGGTTAATTATGTCCTTCCCATGTGCCTGAGTTAATTAGTTACTAAATAACATAATTTTATTTTTTTCGAGTTAATTAAATGGTATGAGAGAATTTTAGATACGAATTACTATGATATTACAAAAATATAAATATAGATAAAAATAATTATTGAGATATAATTTATGTACGCAATCGATTTCAATTGTTTTATTAAGGAATTCAAGCATATCGAGGACAAACATGACTTGTTAGTCTATTAAATACAAGATATATTTTTAAAAAGGCTTAATGCATATAGCATGTAATATTTCAAATTTTTTAAAAGGCTCGAGATATTTTAAATTGGGTCATAAGTAAAATTATCAAAAGATTTTAGATTTAAGTATAATTCTTACAGTTATCAGTATTGAATCGACTGTAGGGAATGTCTTAGAGTGTAAATATCTATGAAAAATGATATGATTTCGATGAGTAGTTTGAGATAAGATTTATGGTATTAAAAAAAATCAGAATTGAAATGGTTTTCGGTACAACTATGATTTAGGCTAAAAAACTGAATGATTGTAAAGGACTTCTGGGAAATCAACGGGACCCTAAGAAGGTTTCGGTTTTCTGTAACGATCAACCCTGAGATGATTTCGGGATGAATCAATTGCTCGGTTAGGACACTGGGGTGAAATCATCCTTATTGAGTAAGTTTTAAGTTATTAATTTTACATTTTCAATATCGTAATGTAAATTAATTGAACGTTAGAGGGTATATTTGCAATTTAAGAAATTCTCAAGGGTAATAAAAATGTAATATGGGGATTAAATCTGTGAGATATATATAATGTATATATGTATGTGTGAGACATGAGGGACAAATTTGCATCATTTAATGGACAAATTTGCACCATTTAAAGGCATTGAAATGAGAGATTGCAGAGGGTTTGAGAGAAATATATCAAGAGAGAGAGGGGGTGATGACCAACTTTAAATGGTGCAAGTGGATGGAAGAAGTGATGGCTGGCTCTTAAGTTTTCTCGGTATATAAATATATTTAAGAAGTAAAAAATGGGAAGGAGAATGGAAGCCCATGGAGCAAGCATGACCACAAGCAATGACCGAGAGCATCTGAGAGTGAGAGATCGAAAAAAAGAGAGAGAAAGATTGCCGAATTTGGCCATGATAGCAAGTGAGCGAATCAGGGCCGACGAAGTGAAAAAGCGCGGTGGTGTGGAGGTGGCCAGTGGTGGTCGTGGCAACCAATGGCGTCGAGGTAGCCGGCAATAGCTCAGGCAAGCAGCTGCATGCGTCGACCATGGAAGCGGCTGATCGCTCGCAGATGAGTCCAACAGTAGCTCACGGTAGTGGAGGCTGTTGGCGGGGGGCGCGAGGCGGCCGGCGGAGGCAAGCTAACAGGCGATGGGTGGCCAACAACAACGTGCGCAGGCAACGTGCAGGAAGAGAAATGAGGAGGAAGAAGAAAAAAAAAAAGAGAAAGAAAATAGAGAAAAATAGAGAAAAATGCTAAAATAATTTTATGAATTAACTTGGGGCTAGAAAAGTATTCCGGATCCAGAAAATTGATCAGGCACGTGTTTTGAGATTAGGACACCTATACCGAGGAAGCCTAAGAAGCTAAGTTAAGATGAGTAAAATTTTCTAAAAAATTTTAGAAAAATCAAGAAAATTATTTTATGAATTGTTATAGAGAATATTTGAGAAAATGTTTTAAAAATATTTAGTTTGGAATTATTGAGGAAAATAGGAAGATATAGAGGAAAATTATGAGAAATTAGGAAAAATAGAATATTGATATTCTATAAATAAATATGATGACCAGTGTATGTTGAGGTTTCAAATTGAAATCGTTAGAAACCTGACATGAGAATCGAGATATTTTGGGATATGCTTGAGGTAAGTAGTTCAACTCAAAACCCAATTTTATGTAAATAATTTTATCATGTTGTCATGTCTTAATGTGAATATGTTATGTAGATTGTATTTACATATTATGATGAAATGTGTATACATTCACGATGATATTATTAGTTATATATTACATAGGGTTTGAGATTATAAACTGACACTACTACTCTATTAAGGGTGCACCTATACATCTCACATTGGTAAGAAAACTGTAAAAATGATGAGCAACAGTTTGGTGCGATCGACTCAAATTAAATAAATAATGACATTTTACATTTTGCATCCATACGCAAAATATGTTTATTGTTTCATTACTTGAATGATTCATCATCTAATTTAGCCTTTACCCCTGCAATATTCAAACGTTTCATATGGAGAATGTAGCAGAAACGATGATGAATGATGCATGAAATGGCACTTAGCAAAGTGCATGATGAATTGAATGTATGTTATGTAACCCATGTATTTAAGTTCTGCTATTTTGAATTTTGAATATTTTAAGAAATGATGATGTATAATCTTATTTATGGTTAATGTTAAAATTAAAATTCGATTTTAACTTTCACATTTGATATTTATGATAATTCTCTTTCGAGATAAATGTATGAAAATTTTGGCATTGATATGAGGAATGATATGATTTATTACTAGTTTTGAAATAAAAAAATTATTATTTCAAAATTGTTCCAAGACATAACACGTCCGAAAAAGTGGAGTGTTACATAGCATTTGCTTCATAATTAAAAAATATAGTGTTTAGTCCTTGATGTGCAAAATGTCAAAATTTTTGTAACGCCCTACTTTTCCCCCAGCGTGCGTTAACTCGAGATTTCGAGAATTTTTTTTTTTTTTTCAAAATCAAACACAACATAAATCTCTCGATATACATACTCTCATCATAATCATTTCTCTCGACAATCTCGATTGTACCTTCTCAGTATATTAAAATTTAATAATTAATAGCCTAAGACAAGTATTATCAATCACATCGACGGAAGCAAGATCGAAACCTCAATGACATATATATAACCGACAATTCCTTTTACAATAACCAGATCGATGTTTCACATGAAAATATTTACATAAACTCTGAACATCGTAATCATAGACAAAAACCTACGAAGACTAAACATAACAGCTACATCTCGATGACATTCTTTCCCTTGGCGCCACTGCTTTTACCTAGAACGTTTGAATATTCTAGGGACATAGTCCAAATTAGATGCTGAATCATCTAAGTAAGAGGTCAAAAATATTTTCATGAATATATGCAAAATCATGTATAAAACCGACAAATCCCGACATGCACCAGCCTAAGAGAATCCCACGTAGCACTTAGCCCTAATCGGAAAAAATGCAATCTCTCTAAAGACGATACGACCACATCAACCCATTAACAAACCGATCCTACTTAAGAGGAACAACCTCGACATATGAACCCGGGAATCACCCTATTGTCATTGTTAGGTTTTACGCTCCGACTCAAAAGCGTTCCAAAACCCAATGCAACCCTAGTCCCAAGAGTGTCACATCAGCACTATCATCGGAATCGACGTCACCTCAGCATTAATGCTATTGCTCAAAGGAACCTGAGGTGGTGTCTACTCACAGCCCCGCCACTTGAGCCAACAACCGGGGTGGTGTCCACTCTCAGCCTCTCCACTTGGGTCCCGTAGGGTGAAGTCCGTCTCAGCCTCATCCCAAGTGGGTCACCTAGCATTAATCTTTGGTACACGTCCCGAGTGCTGTCACTCTGGGCTACGTCACAGGTTAACAACCCACGTCCCACATGGATGACACAAAACAAGTCAATGTCGAAAATCACAACATGCATAACTTAAAATCAACATTTCGATGTATGCAATTTACCGTACGAAATTTAATACACGTGTAAATAACCGTTTGGATAATCCATCACAATAAATCAAGCCATAGGAATGAACACTCACAGTAAATCATTTACATGCTACTATAAGTCTTTTGGGTAGAACCACTCACCTTACAACTCAACTTTTCTTGAAGAGCGCGGGATGCCTCGATTTGCGTGTTTGCCCTCGATTCTCGTGCTAGATGCTCTATAGTTCAACCTCGAGCTTCAACGATACCCTAGACATCATGTTTGTTCAAAATCATATCAATATCTATTTTCTCAATTTTTTGTAATTTTCTTCCTATTTCTTCTATATTTCTCTTCAAAAATTCTAATAAATGCCTACTTAAGATTTTTTCTTGATTTTTATTCACAACAATTCATAAATAAATATTTCCTAACTTATAGAATTTTCTAAAAATTTTTCAATACCTCCTCTTATTTTTCATAAGCCTTATTTACCTTGAAAATTACAAAATGACAATTTTCTCCAACATTTTTCAAAATTTTCTTTCACTATAATTCCTAATTTATTTTTCTTAAAATAATAAAAAAAATTCCAAAAATACCTAATCTCTCACGCGTCTTCACGCGCGGGTGAGTGGGTGCAAGCAAAGGCTGGCGCGTGCAGCTTACGCGTTACTATCTTCAACCTCGAGCCGGCCGCCGGGGGTTGCTATGATAATCTCGAAACCAGTACCCCCCGAAAGCCCACAAGGAATCGATCCCAACCCCACCAGTTTCTGGCCGAAAGGCCACCGAAAAGCCTTCCAAACGGGCGGTTGCAGGCGGCGGTAGGCGGACCGCCTAGCTTTTCTGGCCACCCTCGAAATACCCTCAAAACACCTCAAAAACTCACCAAAATTTCCAGAAATCCTCCCCTCGCCTCAAGGATCAAAAGCCCCTTATTGGTTTCCCTCGATTCACCCTCAAAATTGAGCGATTTGATGATTCAAATTTGGCCGAAACCCTTGGCTATTTATAGGCCAAATCCGACTCCCACGTGGCCGATTTCGGGCCAAAACTTCTCCTACACGCCACTAGGACCGTCCTTGGCCATGCTTTGACGAGATTTGGCTGCCAAATGGCCAGATTTTCTGGCCACAAATCGCGGTCAAATCTGCCATTTCTGAGCATTTTTTTAGAAATTACAATTTAGCCCCCTAAAATTTTCTTTTACATTTTGGCCCTTATCCTCAAGCCCATGATCTTTCTAGCACCATCACTAAGACCCTCAAGATTAGTATTTCTCGTTTTTTCCTTGAAAATTTCAAAAATTTACCGTTTTAACCTCCCTCGGGCATTTTTAGAAAATTACACTTAGGCCCGATTGATCGTTTTGACCTCAAATCTACTTGATTCAATTTGAAACCACTTAAGAGTTGTTCTATACATCAAATACTAGTCCTTGACACTCTTTGTTGACTTTTTGGACGTCGTTTATAACAATTCGGTAATACGAGCTAATTGGCAGCTATATTTTTGCTGTACCGAAAACTGTTGCTGATCTCATTTCTTTTAACACTAAAAATCATAATTTAAATCACTTGTCATTACTACACTATTTTCCTTGGCTATCTAGGGTCTGGGGTACTCCCTCTGACTAATTCGGTTGTCCAAAGTTGTGTTAGTGTGCCCTATAGTCTTATTTTTTCTAAAATTCCATTTATGCCTTTTATCAAATACCATTTTTATCCTTAAATTATTTCTGGGTATTACAATTTTGATATCTCAATTATTAAAAATTATTATTTTAAATTCTTACTGTAATAAAATGTTAGAGTGTATATGAACACAACTCATTTTCGCAAATGGAGTGACACGTTATGTGAATAATCAGTTTGGAATAAATATTTGAATAGATTAACTAATTTGTTGTACTTTCTCAATAATTAAAAAATATAGTGTCTGATCCTTAATGTATAAAAACATCAATATTTCATATTTCAATTATTGAATTGTTTAACTATTTTTAAAATAATTACCAAACAAATAAGTTTATCACCCATATTATTCCATGAATTTTTTTTTTTGCCTTTTAAACTATAATTAAGACAACTAATCAGAATTTTGCATGGAACACAATTTAGATCGTATTTAATTGACATGTAATAACTAAAATAAAATTATTACACGTTCAAGTTGGGTCTAGTCAATTGTGCTCAGTTTACTTTGTTGACCTTTTTGAATATGTCGAATTAATTGATAACTACTTATTGATACAATTTTCGTGCACATGATTAACTACATGATACATGTATACTGTCGATATCTAATTATGACAAATGTTGTGATATTTACCTTTTATTGCTTATTAAGAGAACATACGTCATTTGGTTTGGAGAGAAATGATAATCATCTTTTTCATAACAATGTATTCCTTTATTTATTTGTCAAGTCATAATAGTCAATGATATGACCATATATGCATGATTGTAAAAAAACAAAAAGTTTTAATACAATAAACATAAACTTCATATTGCATAAATTTGAAGGATGTAGTGTAATTATGCCAATTAAGTAGTCTCATGCATAATAAAGCATAAATTTCAAGGTGCTGGTTCAATTTGAGCAAAATTAAAGGACATATGTATAATAGACTAAAAATAACAAGCCTATGTGCAATAATTCAAAACTTTAGGGGTAAAAGTGTTAAGTAACAAAGTTTAAACTTTTCTACTAATTTCACATAAGACCAATTCTTGAAATTCATATTTGGTTCTCACAAATTCCTATTGTGACCAGATAATTTTCTAAATTATTGCTAGATTCTTTTTCTAGTCTAATTTTAATTAGTTCAAAAATAATTTATTTAAATATCTAAGGTTGCGTTCTCTTTACTGTTTTCAAGTCATTTTTAGTTTTCAATTTTCTAAAATAATGAAAACGCGTTCTCTTTACTGTTTTTGAAAATGCATTTTTGAAAACAAAAAAAAAATTTACAAAGAAAACTCAAAACAATAAAAAGTTGTTTTGAGTGTTTTCATCCAAAACAAACTCAAAACTCAAAATATATTTATTTATTTATTTATTTATTTATTTATTCATATTTTATTATTATAATTAAAAGAAATATTATAAAATTCATTAACTTTAAAATGTATATATTTTTTTAATAATATATTAACATTAGATATTTATAATTTACTTAATAATCAAATTTATTGAATAAAATATTATTAAAAATATATTTTTAAAATTTCAAAGAGAACGAGTTTTCTAATTTTCTGTTTTGAAAAATAGTTTTTCAAAATGACAAAGAGAACACGTTTTCAATTTTCTAAAAACAAGCTACCAAAATAGAAAACTGAAAATGAATTCAAAACTCAAATCTGAAAATTAAAAAGCAAAGAAAACGCACTCTAAATTTTTTAAAAATTTTAGGACGTAACGAATTCAGAAGAGTTGTACGTTACAAATTTTCCCATTCAAAAGATATAAAATTTTTCTCAACTTAAATAATATTTTAAAAAGATATTATCTCAAATTCTTCAATGAGTTAATCTTTATTTTTAAAGTAAAGAAGAAAGATATTATATTGGTTTAAGAAATTTATTTTTTAAAAAATATATATCAATTTAAGATTATTATATAAAAATTAAATATTTTTATATAGATTTTAATGCTTAAATATATAATATTTAATTATAAAATTAGTGTTTAAATAATTTTTTCCTTTTAAAAAAATATTAGCAAAAATTTTGGGCCAGAAAGAATATAAGTAAAGGTATGATATTGATTTAAAAAATTATTTATTTTACTAGTTAAAAGATTTTATTAAATAAAGATGAACTTATGAAGAAATTAAATTATAACAAGAATAAAAGTTTAGTGGTTGGTATAAAATAAATTAAAGGACAAGGACAAATTTGGTACAAAGTTTAAAGCTTAAGGCTCAACAATGTTGTTTACCCAAATTTAAAATAAAGATAATCTTTCAATTAAGAAAGATAAATCCTAAAATAAAAAAAAATATATATATATATATATGATATCTTTTATTTTAATTTTTTTTAAAATTCCATTCTAAGTTAAATTTTATTTCTTATGATAAATTCCTTCCAAAATTAAGTTTTATTTTTAGATTAAAGATAAATATTGGTTTTAGAATTTTAGGAATAAAATTCTGGTTGTTTGTTATTTAATGTATTATTGGTAATTAAAAAAGGAAAAATTGTATAATTAGTAAAAATTAAAAAGAAATGCAAACTTTTATGGGTCCAAGAGCCCTATTCACTAAAAAATGTAATCGTCATCTAAGTTTCATCAAATTTAGAACAAACATGAAAAGAGATTTATCATTGTCGTTACTATTATCGTTGTTGTCACTGTTGCTATCGTCACTCTAGGCCAAGAAAGAGAAAAACAAAAGAGAAAAAAGTTATAATGATAAATGAGAAAATAATATCTAAATATAAGGGTATTTTAGTTAATTTTAAATGTTTAAGATTAAGTAATTCAAAATTTACAATATAATATTAAACGTAAAGAGTACCTCTCATATTTTTCTAAACAACAAGAATAGTTATTGTAATTACTTTAAATTATGGAGTAACACTGGTAATTACCCTAAAACTCAAAAATAGACTTCGAATTCATTCAGAATTCTTCTCGAATTTGGCCTAATCTCAGGCTTTGAGCAACTCTTCTGGTTGTTTATGAGACGCTTAAACCTTCTCAAGGACACACTTTTTGTGCGAAGCAAACTGATTGATTCAGGCAAACTCCAATTTCATCCAAATTAATCAGAAAGAAGACCCCTTCTGATCACCACCATCATCATGATCATGCATCTTGCTCGCCTTCTTCACTAATTTTATCATCGACCCAAGCCCTTTGATCCTCAGAGCCATAAAGCCAGCAACAGAAGAAAAAGTAGAAGAGATTGGCGACGCTCAGAGTGGCCAGAACCCAGTAGTAGTAGTCATAGTGGCCCACGTTGATGTTGCTGGAAACCCAACTGACGGCGCCATTGCGTTTGGAAGCGCGGTCGACGACGGTGAGGATGAGGCTTCCGACCAAGTTTCCGGCGCCCAGTCCGAGCGAGAAGAGGGCCACTCCGACGCTGGCCATCTTCTTGGGGAACTGGGAATAGTAGAACTCTATCTGCCCGATGATGTTGAAGGCCTCCGCCAGCCCGCCCACGCAGTACTGCGGCACTAACCACATCGCCGACATGTTCACCACTGCCAACGGCTGCGCCGCCAGGCCCTCGCTGATCGCCCGACCTCTCCGGATCCTCTCCACCTTGTAGTAACAAAATGTACAAAAAAATATACATATTTACCAACCCATCAAACATCATAAACAAATAAATATTGCTACTGCAGATTGAAATGACAAAACTGGGCGGGTAAATCTAATCAATTAGGGTACGTAATAACGATTCATTTGATAGATTAATACTAATTAATTTGGATTAATTATCTTCAAGATACGTAATTACCTCGGCGGACAGTGCCATGGCTATGCAGGAGAAGAAGAGGCCGATGCCCATGCGCTGTTTGAGGCTGAGGCCCCTGGGCCTCTTGGTGTACCCGGAGATCCATGGGACGATGAGGGTGTCGTAGATAGCGACCCAGATGGTGAGAGTGAGGAGGCTGAAGACGGCGAAGGAACCCGGCGGGATCTTGAAGTTCTTGATGAAGCGGCGGTCCATGCTGAGGGCCTGGAGCACCGGGAAGGACTGCTGGCTGATGGTGACGGCGTTCATGATTCCGGAGGACCATATGGGCACCACTCTGATCAATGCTTTCAGCTCTTCGACTTGCTCTACTGTGCAGAGGCTCCATGGATCCATGGCTCTGCCGTTTGGTTTTAGGTCTTTCTCTGGGCTCACGATCATGCAAGCTTTGTTCAAACATCTGATCATCATCAAAGCCAAAGGTTTCCTTAGAGACTTTCATTAGACCCTTCTAATCAAAAGCACGGGCTTCATCCTTGAAGACTTTCATTTGTCTTTCTTTTCATAGTCGAAGTACAGAAAGTTATTGTCTCTGATTATTAACCTTGATTTATTTCCTTTCTTAATTAGGAATGTTTAATATTATATTACTACTCTACCTCAGTTTTTCCGACGGCTCGACAAGCTTGGACCCCTTCTCGTGATGATACCTTCCATCGGAAACCTTTTCCGGCAAGGCCTGCCGTCTCTTCTTCACAGCCGCACATGCAGCTTGAGCCAATCCAGTGACCAGGCTCTTCTTGGCCTTGATCTTAATGTAAAGTGGAGATCCCAAGAAGAACATAGCCGTGGAGAAGAGCATGAGCCCCACCGGAACGCCGAAACCGACCACCCAGCCGAAGTGGTTCTGGATGTAGATGATGACTGTGATCGAGATCATCACCGAGATCCCCACCGAAGCGTAGTACCAGTTGAAGAAGCTCTGCAACACCCTCTCGTTCTTGGGGTTTTCCGGCCGGTCGAACTGGTCTGCGCCGAAGGCCAGAGAGCACGGCCTTATGCCGCCAGCTCCGATGGACATGAGCACGAATGCAGAGAAGAGGAAGGCGAGATGGCTGGAATTTGCGACCACGCATTTGTCCAGGAATATGTTGTCGCAGTGCGGAGGCCTTGCCGACTTCAGGATGGCCGTCAGGAACAACACGATCAATCCCTGCAGTTCAGGCCACACCAGTAATCCATATATATAGCGTACGTGTGCCAGACATGATAACTAGCACTCACTGAGAGAGAGAGAGAGAGAGAGTAATCCATATAGCAGGGTTTCAATTTTGTATCATCATCTTTGATAATTAACATGGTATAGTTGAGAGCGAATCGCATTAAAATCAGACGAGGGGTTGTGAGTTCTTACGAGCAGAGTGATAATGGTTCCGATCCCGATCACCTTAAACCGACCCAAGTAGGAATCAGAAAAGAAAGCCCCAAAGATTGGGAGGAAACTCGAGACAGCATTCCAGACGAACAAAATGTTGATGGATGTTACGGTGCTCAAGTGATACTCATTTCTCAGGTACAAAATCATGTTTGCAAAGAGCCCCACAGCAGCGACCTTCTCCAATGCCTCGTTTGCTGCTCAAAGTTAATTAATTATTTAGAAAGCAGACCAAAAACTGATCAGAAACGGCAGTTGCATGAACGAAACCGTTACCATTCCAACTTTTAAAACTTTGGAAAGGCCGAAAGGTAACCAAACATGGCATGAATATCGGTGTGTATGTGTGTGTGTATATGATCTCACCTATGACAAAAGGCAGAGTCCTTAGGCCTCCTTTTGTTTTTGGGACCTCTTCTTCTGTTGTCTTCTTCACTGCATCTGAAGAAACCTCCATTATCGCCTAACACAGAGAGAGAGAGAGAGAGAGAGAGAGAGAGAGAGAGAGAGTTGTAAGCTCAATGTTTCAACTTTAATCAAGGCATGAATGTGGGTTGGGTTCGGTCTCTAGGTTGCCAAACAGCTCATTTTATACGGCTTTCCTGATGCATATTTGTTGTGGCTTTTTTCAGTAATTATATCGGCAAAAAGTGTCACTTCTCAGCAGGCCAAGTATATTCCCCGGAAAATATAAAAATCACCATCACCAATACTTGCAAAAAGCTTCAAAACTAGGATCAATATGAGGCTTCAACAACTAGTATGCATATACTTGGATCTTTCACTCACCCTGGGAATTTCAGGCTCCCTTTGTCTTATATTCTACTAAATTCTGGTGTTTGTACCCATACCTCCAATCAGCATCTTGTATGGCTCAAAAGGTGACTTTATTAGTGTAGGTATATGGCTAAAAATGTATATACTAACTATCATAAATCATGCGTATATGTTAAGTTTACTAAGAATTTTAAGGAAATAAATATGTTGAATAAGCAAAAGCCCAATTTTGCCCTTGTTTTTGCAAGGCTGAGACCCACTTAAAACTTTTGTTAAAGCAAGGATAAAATTAAAGTGGGCTTTTGCCGGATGGATCTCTAACCCTCATCTTTGGATACAAAGATTATTATAGACCATATATTTTATAAGATGAGTGGAAGACAATTAATAGGAAAACATATGCTTAGATGGAATTTGGCCTTGTACTTTATTTTTTCGTGTGATTTTTTTTTGTTATTCTAATTATATTATTATATTTATATTTTTATTTAATTTAATATTTATATTTTGATCTTTTTTCGTGTGCTAACTTGAATTTTTTATTATTTTGATTATACCTTTATTTCTATATTTTCAAGTTAATTTAGCTCTTACACTTTACCTGCATTTAGGATTTAGAATGAGATTAAGTGTTCTTGCATTTTTGTTGTTTTGAGATAATTTAATTTATAGGTTAAATTGACCTGAAAATATAAATATAATCAAAATAACAAAAAGTTTAATTTATCAAATAAAAAAAATATCAAAGTACATAAATTAAATTGACTCAAAAATATAAATATAAGAGTGTAATCTAAACAATAAAAAATTTAAATAATCATACAAAAAAAATATAATTTTCTTAGTGACACCCCTTTATATATAATGGGTTTGTCACGTATGTGTATCAGAGTTGCACTATTAGGTATCATGTATCATGACATATTGCAGCAACATCAAATTGAAAATTGTTATTCTCCCACAACTTTATGCATGCAATTTCTGAACAAAAGGGTAATTAATTAATGTGTAATTAATCACATTATAATTAAGTGCATACCATTAGAGGATTTTATTTTATTTTATTTTATTTTTTTTATTCTAAAGTGACAATCGCATAACAGTTGTATCATTATTGCACAATCGCTATTATTATTATTATTATTATATAAAAAAGAGAACATCAATTTGGCTTGGCTTTTCTTTTAGTTGTTCCATTAGATTGAAGAAAGAAAGGATAAGAAAAAGAAAAAAAAAAAGAAAAAGGAAAGTCACTACCCCAAATATGGAGTTTAGCGATGGAAAAATATTGAAAATTCATTGGTGATGGCGTTTAGCGACGGGCAAAGTTCCGTTGCCGATGTCACCTAATTAATTAAGATCCCTAAAGCTAAGGAGCAAGCTAATGATGGAAAAACATCATTTTATGCCTTCTAATTATTTGTCTTGTAACATGGCTTCTTCTATTTTGAGATTATCGTTCTTGTGCAGTCCCTCATTACTTGTGCTTTCGATGAGATAAATTACAAGTGGAGTACGTATTTGTCTTACTGTGCAGAACAAAAAATTGAACCCATGACTTATTGGTATAAATCTCAACTTATCGTAGTTCAACCACTTGACATGTGCCCTTTGAACAATGACTTCTTCTATTTTGCACAATAATAATGTTTGCTCTTTTATTACTTCAATTAAACAATTATACATGCCAAAAAATAAATTGTAATTTTGGGTATGTCTTCTTACAACCTAGCAATTTTAACTTGTTTTGAGTTGTTATTCTTATTCTAATATTATATTTTCTTTCTAATTATAAAAAAAATCATAACCTAAGTCCTTAGTACACTGTTACATTCTAAGATAATTTCACCCACCACCCATTTTTTTTGTTGCCCTAATGTGACAGTATCACGCCAGCGTCAGACAACATAATTAGATGAAACATAAAATTCTATATTTTCTATACAATTTTCAAAGATCAAAATTAGATGAAGCTAATCATGTTAGATTGAGTGGTATTATAATATAACATTCTTGATACATACCTACATGCATATATATATATATATATATATAGTATATAATATCATGAGTATCCATGAGAATGATAACAAAACAAGGTGTTCTTTTATTATTTTTTTCATATTAATTTGGTATCTTTTGGTATGAATTTTGCGTGACAACAAGACATAAAACCATTTCTTTCAAGCAACATATATTAACTTGAAATTGAGAGATGGATAATGATATGTTGTTGGTTTTGAAATACAGTGAACTATTTTAAGTTTAGATTGAATTGCATTCTACTTATGATCTCAATAGCATTAACACCTATATATATATAATTTACAAATTTTTTCTTCAAAATCTTGTTTTAGGGTCTTCACAAGCATGAGGTGAGTTGTCTAATTAAATTCCCTTCTTTTCATTTTCTCACCTTCTGCAATTCTAGGTGTCACAAGGGTTTATGGTAGGGGTGTGCAGAAAGAATTTAAATTGTCCAAATCGAATTGACCTAAATTGTCAAATTGCAATTTTTTGATTTAGGTAGTCGGTGGTGGTTTGGACTTCAAGAAAAATCAAGAGCAGTTGATTTCGATTTTATAGTTCGACAAACTCGGTATGTAAAATTGATTGTCCACTTTTTAATTGAATCCCAAAAAATCTCTCTGTAACCACTATAGTCCAACACCATATTTAGCCAAAAAAAAAAAAAATGATAACTTTTTAATTTGGATCTCTAAAATGAAATGTGTTGGACGCATTGACATATTTTTTTAATTTTGAACTTTGTTTTTTGTGGCTTTTAGTATTTCATGAGGTTACTTTAATCTTGTTAGGTGTGTACTAATTCTTGAACTTTAGTAATTATGTTTTTGACATTCCTTAAATCGTCTAAACCGCTAAGTTATGATTTGGGAGATTTAAAATACGTAATAATTTGGTTATAATTTAAGAAATAGTCAAATTACTATTAATGATTTAGTTTGAAAAACGATTTTTAAATCACCTAAATCAACCATTGTACACCCTTAATCTACGCTCTTTATAATTTAGTGAACTTAATTAGATTAAAAAAAGGAAAATAAATAAGAGCATGAAGGAGGAAGAGGAGAATTTTGGTGGAACCTCATTGACAAGAAAGAATGTAATTTTCCTTAATTAACATGGAACATGGGATGGAAGATAGATCATGGAAGATAGATCCAAGATCTTTCTTTTTATTGCATATAGAACATCTGTACAATGATACAAAGAGGCATATTAGTTTGACAAGAAGGATAATTTTGTCACACTTTGGACTGTACACTGCTTTAGAATGCCCCTTCAATTGAGAAGCTTATTTGAAACCTGAAGAATATGAATCAATGGTTTAAAAGCTGGCAAATATGCTTTTTGAATGTAATTGTCATCCTCAGTCAGCTCAGCCCCCATGCCTGGACACAAATTAAGAACAATGCTTGTTTTGTTAGTTCTACCAAGAGAAATTTAATAAGGGTAATGCTAATCATTGGGTTTAGAGCAATGGTTAAATTATAACAAGTGTATATTATTTTTAGATAATGTGCATTTATTATATAATATTTTTAGTTTTTATATAATTTTATTAGTTGATAATAAATTATTATGTTTAAAATATTTAGTTAACTAATAAGATTATTTAGAAACCGAAAACAAGGTGCAAAAAATGCATTTGACCTAAAAACAAAGTATACTTATTGAGGCTTTGGGCAATGGTTAGCGTTACCCATTTAATTATCATTGTTAACACTTTTTTTATATGATAATATGAACTGATATATAGAATGAAACAAAATATTGATTGTCACAACTCAATTTCCATATCATCAGTAATTTATTCAAAAGGGTCTTGAGTATGTTATTTAATCCCGTGAACCTAATCACTTCTTGCTATCATGCTAATGTGATGACTTGTGACGTTGCAAGTAGTCAAGCTAATTTAAGACCACTATCAAGTGAGGGCGGGTTAGAAAAGTATTTTAAGATTATTTGGGTCAGATTGAAATACGGTTAAGGCAATACTAAATGCTTTTTGAAATGAGATGGATATTTACCTGAATTCTACCATCAGATTTTCCAATGATGAGAACATCTTCATCAGCATCAAGAGCCATGCACAGAATTTTAGCATTTGAACCTGTTTGTACTGTTTCAACTCTATTATACTTCTTTCTGCACCAAACTTCAACAGTCCCACCCTTGCAGCCCAAATATATCAGGTCAGAGCTTACAGCCATGGCCCTCACCTCCAATGTTGATGGTAATGATCCAACCATGCTGTAATTTGAAGCTCTCCATATCTTCGCCACATAAAGAAGCCAAATTTTATTCATCATCCAAGCAAGAAACTGATCAACAGAACACTTTGATGTTTTATGAGCAAATTCTATGCTGCATTTTCTGTTCCATTATAAGCAATACATACCTTCACAGCTGCCCCATCTAAGGGAGAGCTAGCTGCATATATTAGCCCATCGTGAACATGCAATGCGTGGATGGGGTTGGCCTTCCCAAGTAACTTCCTGGAGCCGGATTGAATTGTACCAAGTGTTCCAGTTGCTAAATCAACTTCCTGAAATACCAAGGAAGTTGAATGTAAGAATGAACAGCAGAGTGAGAAAAGAGAAGAAAAGAAGGAAAGTAAATGTTGGAGATAATGAACCAAGATATATATACATATACAAGGAAGCTCTGCTCTGTTACCTGAATACTATTATCCTGGCACCCACAGTATAATTTCCCATGAAAAAGGGCCAGGCACTTTGCGTATTTATTCGGATTTAACAACTTCGATCCCCCACCCCATGAGTGCATCTGATAAGAGAACCGAATGAAAACAATTCAGTTGGGAAATACACCTTAGCTCAAGGATCTATGTTTGTTGAATTTTAAGAAGACCACGTGCAAGTTTGGAACAGTGTAGAGCATTAGCACTTCAGTACTTCAAGAAGCTCATAAGAAGAATAAATTTCAGAGGTTTCTTGGGTATAATCAGGATTTAGTCGACATTTGAGGATTGAGAAGGTCAGAAGCTAGTAAAGTTGCCTTAAATTTATGAAAATGATGCCATTACATCTTTGTACTTTTATTAATAGGCTTATAAATAGAAATAAAATGTTTGTAAGCAAATGGATGGATGCCGGTAAACCATACCTTAATGCCAGCCCCTTGTGGAATGAAGCAGGAAATGCTATTGGAAACTACTAGACTGTTAATAGGATCCTTCATATCATGAACTTGTGTGCAATTCATTACTTCACTGCTGATGGACCAAACCTAGAAACAGCCGATAGGAAACAACATTAGATCTCGTGAACAAAAGCAATCTGAGATACAGAGAAGATTGTAGTTTACCCTCACAGTCCTATCAAGTGAACCGCTGTAAACTTTGTCTCCAGAGTGCAGAATTGCCAAGCTAGTAACCGCTTTGGTATGCTCTCGTGTTTCTTGGGCAAGATGCAGAATGCTACCTCTGCCAGTCCACACCTGTAGTATTTAGGAAAAGTTGCTATCAGATCAAATCACCAGCTTGCTATTTATTTCACTTCATGCAAATTTGCCTAATTAATCAGAATAATAGAAATCATCCTACATAAAAAAGAGGCACATGTAAGTCAAAATACACCTTATTTGTTAATATATAACAGCAGAAGGTTACATATATTTGGCGAGGCAACTATGCCAGAAGTGCAGCTCAGCTATTAGCAGATGCAAAAACATTGATGCCTGAATAGTCTGTCTTCCAGAAGAAATCCATTTCATATATACACATTCTCTTTTTTTCATTCACATTATATACTGATGTGCTCTAATTCAGTGCCTTTAACCTGAAGGATATAAAATAGTTTCTCTTTATGGTGGGAAGTAATGTTATCCAATCTGTCCAGGATTCTAGGATGATGGATACAAGCACAGTACAGAAAAGCTGAAAATGTGGATGGTCGGATCCTTTAAATGCCAGCAGGCTAGCTCATTTACCTTTATGGTTCCATCTGAATGACCAGAAAATATCTTATCTTTGAAGCAAACTATTGACAACACTTCTCCATTTGAACTGCAATCTTCTTGAACTAATTCTTTATGATTCCACAGGTCCTGCTTTCAAAGAAGAACAGAGGATTCACTCAAAATAATTTCTTCAATTTTGAAATAGGATATGAGGAAGAAGAAACTTACAGCACTGGAGTCATGCCCCTCTGAGAAAACTTTCAGCATGTCAAATGCCAGGGTGGATGATTTCCTGAGCTCTCTCAGACCTTTTAGGATATCCTTAATGTAAGGAGTTACATCACGCATCCCATCTGGAAGTTATATAAATTGTGAGAACTGTGTTGTTTTTGCTGAAATAGAAATTCCAAATAAAAATTGTTGGAGATGTAATATCTCCACAAACTCAGAGAAACCCTATCACGAAAAATATATATATATACATACATCAGGAAGATGTAACCTTGATAGTCTAAAACAATGATTACCATGGTCTCTTATCTTTTCTGCTTTTTTCCTTTCTACAAATGAACCTTCCAAAGTTTCTTCACAGAATTTTAGGTGATAACTAACATTTTTGAATAACTATTTCCTCTAACGACTCTATTAAGATGTTGCTTGGCATGACAACCAAAAAGTACAGTCAAAATTCATATCATTCCCAATGCACCCCACTGAAAGGAAGGACAGAAAAGTTCTAATAAAGTGCCCCTCATTCTTCTAGATGAACATATTCAAGCATCTCATGATTCTCAGACTATAATTTTGAAGGAATTTTTCGCTTCATAAATTGATACTTACCAGCATCAGAGATGAAGCTGTTCAGAGCAAGCATGGAAAGAACTCTATCTTCAGTATCCTTTGCAGACTTGAATATTGAAACAAAGCGCTTCAACAAGCAGACACGAGCAGCTCCCCGTATACCTGTGTCTGGAAGAACATTGAGCATGTGTACAAGCCACGTGGCTGACACAAAGCATGCTGAACATAACTCTTCATATCTACTCTTTAAGCCTTCCGCTAAAGCCTCAAACAGTAAACCAAATTCATGGCTAACAAGAACGTACGCCATTTTTCTTTCCCAATCCTCAGCAGCCTTTTCTTCCTCCTGTAACTGGAACTTGAAGGTGTAACTACACAGAAGATAATAAGATGACAAACTTTCCCATCTTAAATTGGGAAACATAAACAATATGGTTACAACTGCAATGAATAAGGGAATGAGGGGCAAAATAAATGAGGAAATCTAAGTAATAACTTTGATATCTAAAAATATCCAGAGATTTCAAGAAGTAAACAAATGCAAAGATGTAGTTGAGACAAACCAAATTTTCTTGAACCTCTCCGGATGTGATGCTAAGCCGCTCCTTTTTCATTAGAGCTTTATATCTTTTGTTTAGTCCTGCCCGTTTAAGAAGATAAGCCCGGGCAAGGGATTTTCCAGAAGAAGAGAACCTTCCCTGGAGGGCCAAAATGGTCTCAGAAGCTGTTATTTGAGCAGCAGGGAAGTCTGAATTTCTTAGACATGAAATAAGAGTATCTATTGCCTCTTCTCGGTATATGCTCATCTTTCTTGGCTCTGCCTACAAAATATTAGGGTACCGATCAAATTACTGCTAAATACACGGTTGTGTGTGTGTGTGTGTGTGTGAGAGAGAGAGAGAGAGAGAGAGAGAGAGAGAGGAAATTTCATACCAGAAGGTCAAGCTGGAGAAGGAGACCAGCTACAATAGGAGATTGATCTTGGAGGGCTGTCTGTAGATATACCAGGAGAGTGTGCATTGTACTAGAAGTACCCTCATCCTTTATAATATGGAGGACTTGCTCATTAAATGTCCTACTGGAGAATGCCACAATAGGAGATTCATAATGCTTTAATTCTGTAAAATTGATAGCAGTACAAATAAGAACAGAAGGAAATGCTGGAGATTGAAGTACCTTTTCAGCTTAACTAATTCAGAGAGGAAGTGAACTATCTCAAACCACTCTCCATCCTTAGCCCCCATCAAACTCTCCAAAAGAGGGGCCAATTCAGCCTTTTCAGCAATGATGTTCCTACACTTGCCTTCCACCTGCATGGATCTTCGCAAGATCCCAACAGTTGCTATCCTTTCCTCTGCCAAATCAGCTTGCATGCTGGTGACAATAACTTCAATTGCTTTTTCTGAAATCATCCTCGTAACGAGTTCAAATATTCTAGTCTCCTCAGAACTTCCGATTATTTGCCCCATCAAGATCAATGCTGCTGTCTTTGGCTTCATACACATTTTAAACATTTCATCCTCTCTTTTTTTAATAACTGTTAAAAGTGTATCAACAATATCCATCTCAATCAGGCTCATGGCAGAGGGTCTTAAAAGGTAAATCAACACCACAGCTTCCACCAATCCCTTCTTGAAGAGAGCAACAATACACTCCACATCAGAATCAACTCTGGTTAGCGTCTGGATCACAGCACTGTCTCTTGATCCCAGCTCGGACAGGAGAAAAACTGTTGAAGTCAACACTCTGGGATCAACAGAGTTGAAAAGGATCTCCACAAAGCCGTTAACAACTGCAGGTTTTGAGAGCATAGTTTGCATCTCAAGTTCCATATTAGCTCTCCAGAACTTTTCAATTTGGATGACTGCCACTTCAGACTCCTCTAAAATTTCTGACATACAAAGGTTAGTAATTGCTAGTCGCAGCTCACTAATATTGCCATCAAAGATGGCTTGACCAATAACACTGTTGGGAGAAGTTGACCGCACCATTGAGCTGAAAACAGGATCACTTTCTGGAAATGAGTTCTCAGATTGGCTGGGACTTGAACTAGGGTTCTGTTCTCGCCAATTTGCTATGAGCCGTTTAAGTACATAATTTGTTTTAGGCAGTTGAGTACTCTGCAGCTTTTGGCGTGTAATTGGACATGTGCAGTTTCCCCTCCCTAGCCATTCTTGGATTGCTTTACGTTCGTAAGTCTGACCTGTCTCAAGAGTCACTGGATCATTAAATATGTGAGTAGTTATAGGACAGACAAAGTCCTTAGGCGGTGTGTGTTTCCCTCCACCAGGTGGGTTATCAATCTCGGCCATGTGAAGATCTGGAGAGCTGATGAACATAAAAAATCCAGATATTAGATAGAGCAGGAGATAGATTACTGTTGTTGAATTTGGGTCATCTATCTTACCTTGTTTCTGCAGAAATAGGCTGCTTTTGCTTTTGGGCCTGGCTAAAGTCAAACAACGCCAGCGTTTTGTTCTTTACCTATAAGCCACACGCGAAATTTATTTAACCATGTGCTCGGGTTTTCCAGTCCATAGAAGTTATCTGTTCCTAGTATCTATCTATTACCTCTATTTCAGCTTCAGAATCTGATGAAGACAGATCACTCAAATTGTCAGCCGAAGAAGGGTCGAGTTCAGAATCAAAATCATTTTCTTGTGATGTTTTCGATTTCCCCAACGATCTTTGGCTTATAAGGACTTTTGGAGAGACTCTTTCAGGACAAAAGGATGGAAAGTTGGACAAGCTTTTTCCACTTCTGCTCTGTAATTCAAGTGACTTTTCCCCTTCACCCCACATTGGCTGCAGGAAATTGAAAGAAAAACAACATTTCATGTCACACAAGAATAAGCCTGAAATTTTCAAACCGAATAAGTTGGTTGAGTCTGGAAGCCGCAGTTTCTAGCATACACAAGACATGTTAGATAAGCCAACCAGTACAGTGTTGGATTTGAGAGGATGAAAGAGAGAATTCAAAAAGAAAAATATCAAGGATAATAAAAACCAAATAGAAGATTAAGTAATTAACCTGCCAGCAAGAAGGAATTTTATTTAATTGAGTGAAATCTGTAAATACATTAGTATCTTGGTTTACAGAAGGATAGATGATTAAACAATTATAAGGAATGTTTAAAGTTGCTTCACTTTCTTTATCTGTAAAATACTTAGGAAATAAAAAAAAGGAAATGTGTTTTATAAACACGAAACTAAGGATTAATAAAATTTATATATTTTGATGATTGTGCTTGCTGCAGCAATGAGGACAAATTCAAATCCATTGTTTTCCTCTTCTTTATTTTTTTTCGGTCATCAAGTGGACCACTTGCATATGTTTCCAAACAACTGCATGGACCCAATATATTCCAGTTTATGTGACATTTGTCTCAGCTACCTTTTCTGTGCAATCATAATACACTATACCAATTAATATTTGTCTGTAGGCCCAATGAAGACTTGCACCTATGGAATAGTCCAAAAGAATTGCAATTCTGTCGAACTCATAGTCTTCATTGCCAATAGACTAACAATGTGAGTGACATTCTCAAATATTTTTTTATGCTTGACAGAGTCAAATGAGAATATCTCAATGAGCTAGGCACATGCAAACAATGTAAAGTTCCCATTTTCTTAAAGAAAACACGGTTTCTACGTACCCTTATAGTCTAAAGAAAAATGAGGAAGAAACTCACATAATGAGGACAAAGAACATTTCCACCTAACATTAATTTAAAAATCAACATTAACAAACCTCATCATCAGTTAAAGAAGAAACCCACAATGTCATTTCAGAAAATCCCATCATTTTCGCTTAAAATTTCCAATTATGCTAGTAGTAATGACCACAAGTCACTAATGGTGATCCACCATAATATTTGCAAGAATTTGAAATTACAAACTGGGTCACTGAGAGAGGCTTTGTAATGTAGAAACATAAAATTTGATAATAAAGAGACAAAAGCATTACATTATACCGTCCGTTTTCAAATCCCGGTTCTCCGGATTTGATCTTCTCATCTTGGCTATTTTGAAATTTATCAACCCTTTCAATTTTTCCCAATATGACAGGTGGCAGGCAGATCACACACTTTCCATCTGTGTTTGCCAAAACCTCTTTGAAGTACTCAGCAAAAACTCTGCAATTCGCATCAAGGACCTCTTCATACGCTCTCTCCAACTCGGTTAACTCTGAAGCCTGATCGCCACTCATCTGTGACAACAACCGTGTGCTCGAGATAACCACCGAGTCATCACAAATAGACCGATCATCAAAATCATAGCCAGTATTTGGTGACAAAATTTTTGACCTATGGTCATTGAACCACTGAAGAACAGGAAGAAGATGTATCAGAAACAATTCTTCAAACACCGAGGGTGCAATTTCTGATCGGGCCAAAAGAGGGTCAATGCAGAACACGTCAAGGAGGCTAATTGCAGCATCAACAGGGCAGTGGCAGAGAGAGTAAGTCAACGAGAGGAGGAACGAAGAAAAAGGGTTTTCGGGGAAAGAAACGAGAAGCTTTTCTGCGATGCGAAGGGAGGAGGATTGGACGGACGGGTTAGAGGTGGACATTGCATTTTCGACAGTTTCAGCTGCGAGCTTGAGGGGTTTGAGAATGATTTGATCAGAGGAAGGGAGTTTGCTGCAGAAGGCGGAGAAGAGGCGGCGGCGGAGGTCGGGTTGGGAGAGAATTTCGGAGATGCAGGCGGTGGCATGGTTGATGATATGGGCGGAGGTGGCGGCGGTGGACATGGTGGCGTTCGCCGCTCGGTCCAGAATGGCAAGCGATGGGTCACGATGAGATGATAATAACGGTATTACCCGTTCCCCTTCTGCTGGCGCCAAACGTACCGGGCGGCCTTCTCAAATGACAGATTTAGCCCTCCTTTAGTATTTCAATATATTTTTGTCCTTTCATGATATTAATTTACATGTAAAATTCCATTCATTCAAGAAAACACGGTTTAATTTACATGTAATACATTAATTATATAATATTTGCATATTACATGTTCTTCCTCTATTATACATTAATGAGAGTAAGATTTAATACATGAATTTAATAAAAACATTATCAAATATTGTCTTGCGGAGGGTATTTGAGTAATTTAAAGTTGGACGAGCATGGCTTAATTTTCCCCCTCTCTCAATCAACAAGGGCGGGCTATAAATGTAATTTAGGGATTTGAAACTCGGTGGCGTGGAAGAAAGGTAAACCAGGCCTCATTGCCGCCCAGAGCCGGCTGGATCCTTCATTCAGAAATTTCTACAAACACCTTGCTTGCTTCCAAAAGGCTGTGAGTTACAGCTTTGTGAACCTTCTCAGCTTCTTCCTTTTGTCAATTGGACGTTGCTGCCTCTTAATTAGTCATCCTTGATTTCCACCAAAATTAGCATTCATATTTGTTTTCTAACTTGGGTTTTTACGGACATTGATCGATCTTGTTTGTGACGGTTTATATATATATATTATTTCTTTAAAGATTATAATGATTATTTCTTTTGGCATATTTAGGTAATTAATTTGTGTCAAATAATGAAACACAATGGTTTTGCTGCAATTTTATATACTCATTTGGCATTCTAATGATAAGTTGGAATACTTTTTAAACAATAAGATATGGAATAATTAAGATAAGACTGATGAGTATTGCAAAATTTTTATCAAACTGTATGTTAAATTTTTTGAAATTCATTAGAGAACATATGAGTCATTTTTTCTTATTTATAAGATTCAAGATAAAGTTATCTAGAAGGGAGAGAGATAAATTTATTTAAACAATTTTAGATAAGAAGTCACGTAATTTTTTTTTCAAGAATTAGCAGAATTTAATAAATATAATAAAAAATATTTTTGTCAATAATACTTTTCATATTTCACTTTTTCAACATATATTTTAATTAACAAATACTATACATTAACAAAAAATCAATCTGAATCTAGAATGTCCTTACTCTTACTATCATGGCTTTATTAAGACAATAAGGTGATGAAGTTAATTGCGACAATGACTACATTTTGAGATGCAAGTTTTGTGAAAATGGAAGTTTTATTGGATAAAGAATAACCACAACCAACTAAATCAAACAAAACTCGGATTATGATAAAAGGTGTCGCTTGCTCCTCACAAACGAAGGCCACAGTTGCACTTTCCATGTTGATGAGAGTGGTGTTGAATTTGGAATGTAAAACGTCTTGACATACGATTGATTGCCGACGAAGACATTAGCACTCATTGCCCTCTTCACCCTCTTTATAATAGGTTTTTTGGGAGTATTTGTTAAAATGAGCAAGATAAGAAGTATCAGTATAAATTTGGAATGTATTCTGAATCAAGATATGAAATGATCAAGATAAGGCTGGAAAATATTTCAAGATTTCAATCAAAGTGTTTGTTAAATTTTTTGGAATTCACTGATAATTGTATTTTTTCTTTTTATGTGTTTGTTAATGCATATGATAAACAACAAGATAAGAGTTTTTTTTACCAAAATATCCATATTACTAAATTTATGATTAAAATAGTATTTTATGATTAATATGAATTGTCAAAAAAATTAAAATTAAAAATAATATTTCATTTTTTAAATTCATGTTCAAAAATAAATTTAAAAATAATTGAAAAGTAGAAATAATTAGTGTTAGAATTACAATAATTCTACCTAGATAATTAAAAATGGCCAAAACATTTTTTCATAATAGGTAATAAAATATAAAATTAAATAAAATAATTTAAAAATTGGTGAAAGGAATTATATTAGTTAATAAAATATATATAGAGGGAGAGAAATTTAAATTTTAAAAATCAATGAAATGAATAATGTCATTTTAAATTTAAAAATTGTCAAAACATATAACAATTTAAAAATGTATTAAATAATATTAATTATAAAAGTTAAATAAATAAGTTTTTTAATAAATTTAAATCTTTAAAATGCATTAAATGGTATTAACTATCTTATAAGGGACATATAAGTAATTGAACCTTATCTTAAAAGGAGAAGATAAGAGGTCAAGTAAAGGCTTTTTCGAAAGTGATTAAATAAGTTTAACAAATACATTGAAAAGATCAAACATTTAGAATACTTTTCATATCTGACATTTTTTCTATCTTATCTTAATTAACAAACACCCTTTTGATATAGAAATGGAGTTGATACAACTTTCTAATTCCACACCATGTACAAAGAGGAAACAAGTGTTAAGATGAAAAAACATGCACCACACATAGAAATCAAAAGCAAAAAAAACACAAGAACTTAATGTGGTTCAGACTGATTGGACCACTATCCACAAATACCCCACCATAGTAGAACAATAAAGATGTAGAATGGAAATCCTACAAACCCTCACATGACAATTTTCAATAGGATAAAATATAACTTTTACAATTCCATATAAGTGGTCAACTTTATATAATTATACTTATTAATTAAGTAGTAACATATACTCTCAACACACAAATAACTTGAAATCTCATATATTATTGAAATATGATCACTTATAAACTATACTAAATATCTATTCACTTCTAAAAATTAAAGTCTCATACCAAATAATTAATATTGAACTTACTAGATGACTTCATCATTTTGTGAGAATTTTTCACTTACTTTTTGGTTGGTAGAAGAATATAACTTTAACTACTGTTTTAAAACTCTAAAATATCATAGATTTGACTTGAATGTGTTGATCAAAGATCAAAAGGGTTACCTTGAGTGCTTGTGCAAGGGAAAAGTAATGCTGGTCTGCAGGAACCCAGAAGGCAAGCTGCCGGACTTCTGGGGTTCCGTTCACCGGAAATATCTCTTCCGGCTGAAACCAAGCAGTGTTCAGGAGGTTGTCCACATCCTCTTGCGCTTTTCCCGTTCCATTGTTGTAGTCAGAGAATTTAAGGTAATTAACCAAGCTTCCTCGTGTAGTCTCCACTCGATTCCAATGCCAGTTCATCGTTGGGCCCCGTCCCCAAATCTTTGAAGAAGAAGAAGAAGAAGAAGAAGAAGAAGTAGGGGTGTTCACGGTGCGGTTTGGCCGGTCTGAACCATTTTCAGTACGCCAAACCGCTAGTGCGGTTTGATGACCAAACCAAACCACGGTTTGGTTTGGGTCCAGCCAAACCGCACCAATCCAGACCGCATTTGCGGTCTGGATTGGTGCGGTTTGCCGCGGTTTGAAACAATCAAACAATAACAACTAAGGAAACAATAACAATTCATTTGTGAGATCGGCGAACTGCTTCGGCCCAAGCTTCAGCTTTTGAAACAATAACAACAAACAAACAAACACACACTAGCTTTTGAATTTCAGAACTCACCAATCTTCGCTGTCAGGTAAACGAAACAATCCTCGTTTGTGAGATCGGCGAACTGCTTCGGCCCAAGCTTCAGCACCAGCGATGTCAGTATGTCCCGAGCGTCCTCTCCTCTGGTTCGATCTGCTCGAGCTTCCTCTCCTCTGCCTCGATCTGTCGAGCTTTCTCTTATCTCTGCTTCGGCCCGAGCTTCCTCTCCTCTGCCTCGATCTGTCGCAACCGGCGATGGAACCATGAGTGTGGGCTACCACGATAATCCAAGGACGAGGAGAAAGAGAAAGCAGAAGGGAAGACGGTGGGAGGTTGCAGCAGTAGGAGAGATCGGATGATTTCGATTAGGGGGAACTGGGGATGGGTTGCGCGGGTGGGGGAGGGCCGAAGGGGGTTGCCGATTAGGGTTGCTGAAGTGGGGGAGGGGGCTGTCGATTAGGGCTGCGCGAATAGGGGAGGGGGTTGCGCGTGCGTGGGGCTTTGGCCCTTGGGTGACTTTATATTTTTTTTTTAATTTTTTTTTAATTTTCTGGGCGGTTCGGTTTAAACCGAACCGCCTACTATCCAAACCGCGAACCGCGCGGTTTGGATAGCTTTCAAACCGTTTCCGACCGCGAAAAAAAAAAATCGATCGGATCGGTCTGGTTCGGTTCGGTTTGGCCGGTTTCCGCGGTCCACCAGTTTTTTTGAACACCCCTAAGAAGAAGAATCCATAATCGTATTCCTCCATTGTCACAGCAAAATGAAAACGATCGAAGAATTGAGAGAACTACCTGCCAGTTCCAAAGGCCTGCGTGAGCCCAGGATTGGGCGATCATCACGTCACCGATTTGTAGATTTGGGTTTGCGTTTCCTGAGATTCCAGAGTACAGAATTGCTTTCAATCGGAAGAGGCTTATCAGCAGCTGTGTCGCTATGCCTGCATTAACCTGCAAAACCAGCGCTTTGATATTCCATCGCTGAAACTCGCAGATCTCAGAGACTAAGGTAATTAACGGGGAGTTTGAGTCGCCGGACAAACCATGCCCAGTCCCGTCATGACTACGATCACCTTCTGTTCTCCGACCTGGCCCAGCCGGAACCTCCTCCCTGTAAGCTCAGAAAAGTTGGGTAAACTGCCGACATGAAATTGGGTTATGATGACAAATCATTATAATACTATATATATGTGTGTGTGTGTGGCCTTGCATGGACGTGTTAGTTAACGGTGACTATATTTTAGATATCCAAAAGTCCTTTATAATCAAGAAACTTTGCAGTAGAAGGGTTGTTAATATTAATTTAGATATATATATATATATATATTAAAGCATAAACATGGTTCCATTTAGCTTAGTTTACTGTATTCATGCCTGTATTAATGGAAAATGGCATTCCTCTAAAAGAAACCAATAGAAAAATACTTTTAGAAGAATAATGATAAGATTACTCTTGTTAATTAATGAATCGAAATTTAACAAAACTGGAAAGACTTGATGCAATTAAGTGAATGCAGGGTTTAACTGCCAACACAAGACAAAACCAATAAACCATTGAAGTTTGATGGGTGATGATACATACGTACGTATATATATATATTATACATATATAACGATTGATGAAGATGATGACGATATGATGATGTTGACATATACCTGAGGAAGCTTGGAATAGGGCACAAAGCTTGGAGATTGGAGAAGTGGGTTGATCTCAGCGGCACTAGGCACCACAATGCCCAAGTATGGACTGTTTATCCCAAAGATTCTTCTCATCACAGTCTCAGAAACTCCACCATTTGCTGATGATGATTTGCAACAGAAAAAACCCATTAGTAATGCCACAAATCCCACAGACATTATCATCCCGATTTGCCTCTCCATCTCCCTCTACCCATCAACACAAAACCTCTCACTCAGAAGATACTGGTGAAGAATTGAAAACCACATATAAATATACGTATACGAAACTTGATCCTGTTTTAGAGGGAGATTTAGCTAGAATTCTCTACTTCGAGCATTTCAATTCTTAACAACGACTTGTAGATCAAATAAAAAAACATATATACGCCTCCTTAATTTCAAAGATGATTATATTCTTAGATCTCAAAGCAACCACTCTTGACAAATGGCCAATTGGGTTCAAATTTAATGAAAGATGTACCAAACTACGAATACTTATGTTTTGGAATATTACTATGACCATTAAATTTTAAGGTCCAAATAATATTTTATTTCTATTATCTATATATATTATCTCTATATATGGATACAATAAATTTATACATAAGAGGTTTCCACGTAAGATTTCTCAATACATTAGTTTTTCGACCATTCTACATGAGATTATTCCAATTTAATTTCATCATGCTAGATATCTTAATTATATGGTAGGCTTGTACATCGGAATCAAATTAATTGATGATAAAACCATTTGAGGACTAAATTTCTTATATCTATCGCCTATTTACATAATGCATATTTTGTCCAAGATCCTCTATAATTTTTCTCTTCAGGCTAAAGAGTTTTTAAAGTAAATTAAACTTTTTATTCTTTTAACAGAAAACTAATCTGAATCTAGAATGTCTTTGATCATACAATCATGACTTTATTAAGACAATAAGTTGATTAACAGAAAACTAATATGAATCTATAATGTCCTTGATCATACAATCGTGACTAATTTATTAAGACAATAAGTTGATGAACTTAATTAAAACAGTGACTGAATTTTGAGATGCAAGTGTGGTGAAAGTGGAAGCTTCATTGGACACAGAAGAACCACCACCAGCTAAATCAGACAAAGCCCTGATTATGAGAAAAGGTGTCTCTTGTTGTCGACAGATGAGAGCCACGGCTGCGCTTTCCATGTCGACAGAAGTGGTGTTGAATTTGGAGTACAAAAAATCTCGATACGATTGATTGTCAACAAAGATATTAGCACTCATTGCCCTCTTCACCCTCTCTACAATAGGTTTTCTAGGTAAGCAAGTAGAGTTGACACAACTTTCCAATTCGACGCCCTATACAAAGAGGAAACAAGTGTTAAGATTGGAGAGCATGCACTGCATTTAGAAATCAAAAGCAAGAAAACACAAGAAGTTAACGTGGTTCGGAATCGGACTCATTGGACCACTATCCACAAGTACCCCCACAATAATGGAACAATAAGGATGTAGTTTTTAAATAGAAATCCTACAAACTCTCACATGACAATTTTTACTAGGATAAAATATAACTCTTACAATTCCATATGAATCGTTAGCCTTGCATGACTTTAATTATTGAGTCGTGATATATACTCTTAACACAACTTGAATAACTTGAAATTTCTTATTTTTTTTGAAATATGATCTCTTAACAACTATACTATGGGTGACAATTATAAAAAATTAAGTCTCCGTGCTAAATAATATTGAACTAATTAATAGATGACTTCATCATTTTGTGAGAATTTTTCACTTACTTTTTGGTTGGTTGAAGAATATAACTTTTACTATTGTTTTAAAAATCTAAAATCTCGTAGATTTGACTTGAATGTGTTGATCAAAGATCTAACAGGGTCACCTTGAGTGCTTGTGCAAGTGAAAAGTAATGCTGGTCTGCAGGAACCCAGAAGGCATGCTGCCTGACTTCTGGGGTTCCGTTCACCGGAAATATCTCTTCTGGCTGAAACCAAACACTGTTCAGGAGGTTGTCCACATCCTCTTGCTCTTTTCCCGTTCCATTGTTGTAGTCGGAGAATTTAAGGTAACCAATCTTCCTCGTGTAGTCTCCACTCGATTCCAATGCCAGTTCATCGTTAGGCCCGTCCCCAAATCTCTGAAGAAGAAGAAGAAGAAGTAGAAGAAGAATCCATAATCGTATTCCTCCATTATCGCAGCAAAATGAAAACGATCGTAGAATTGAGAGAACTACCTGCCAGTTCCAAAGGCCTGCGTGAGCCCAAGACCGGGCGATCGTCACGTCGCCGATTTGGAGATTTGGGTTTGCGTTTCCTGAGATTCCATAGTGCAGAACTGCTTTCAATTGGAAGAGGCTTATCAGCAACTGTGTCGCTATGCCTGCATTAACCTGCAAAACCAACGCTTTGTTCTTCCATCACTGAAACTCGCAGATCTCAGAGAGTAAGGTAATTAACGGGGAGGTTGAGTCGCCGGACAAACCATGCCCAGTCCCGTCATGACTACGATCACCTTCTGTTCTCCAACCTGGCCCAGCCTGAACCTCCTCCCTGTAAGCTCAGAAAAGTTGGGTAAACTGCCGACATGATATATATATATATATATTGGGTTATGACAAATCATTATAATACTATATATGTGGCCTTGCAAGGAAGTGTTAGTTAAACACAGACAAAACCGTTGAAGTTTGATGGGTACACCATACACCAGACACACACGCACGCACAAACACACACACATATATATATATATTATACATATATGATGATTGATGAAGATATATACCTGCGAAATCCAGATAGGGAAGGTGGGAATCGGGCACAAAGCTTGGAGATTGGAGAAGTGGGTTCAACTCAAAGGCATTAGGCGCCACAATGCCCAAGTATGGACCCTTAGTGTTCATCCCAATGATTCTTCTCATCACACTCTCAGAAGAAACTCCGCCATGTGCTGATGATGATCTGCAACCAAAACCCATTAATAAAGCCACAAATCCCACAAACATTATTATCCCCATCTGCCTCCCCATCTCTCTCTACCTATGATCAACACGAAACCTCTCGCTCATACTGGTGAAGAATTGAAAACCGTATATATATATATATGTGTGTGTGTGTGATCGTAATTTCTCTTTTAGAGGGAAATTTAGTTAGAATTATTTGCTTCAAGGATCGATTTTAATTCTTAACAACGACTTGTAGATCAAATAAAAAAAAAAAACATGCACCGCTTTTCAAAGATAATTATATTCTTCGATCTCAAAGCTACCACTATGAACAAATGGCCAAATGGGTTACTTATGTTTTGGAATATTACTGGAAATATTAAATTTTAAGGTCTAAATAATATTTTTTCCTCTTTTTTTTTGTGGGGGAGGGGGAAGAAAAGACATAAACAAAGACAAACAAAAGACGTACAATAATGGGCTGTATGGGGGGCGGGGGGTTTGTGGAAGAAAAGACATAAAGAAAGACGTACAATATTATGACTTGTGCTAATCTCCACCACTCATCAAAAATAAGATTTGAGATATTTTGTTGGGGAGAGAAAATGAAAATTTAATATTTAAAATTTTTAAAAACAATATAAAAAATGTGATAAAATTGGTACAATTATTGAGAGTTTATAAGTTGTTAGGCAAACTTCATGTTTTTGTCACCTTTGTACTTTTTCTATTAATTTTTTTATTTTAATTATATTTTTAAACTTAATTTTTAAGTTAATTTAACTCTTTTATTTTAATTTTTTTCATATGATGATTTAAATTTTTATTATTTTAAATATATTTCTAAATTTATATTTTTAAATCAATTTAATTCTTTTATTTTTATGTAAAAAATAAAATAAAATAAAAAAATATTCAACACTTATTTATATTAAAATATAAAAATTAAATTAACTCAAAAATACATGTATAAATATGTAAAATAATAAAAAATTTAACTTATCATATAAAAAAATTAAAGTAAAGAGTTAAATTGACTTATTTAAGTTGTTACGATTTTTTTTAGTAATTTATTGGAAAAGTCTTAAAATTAAAATATAATTTTTGAAAACACCAAGAATTAATATAAAAAATTGATCATGATTCAAAGGGGCAGTGGTCAGTGGACAAGTGGCAGTCAGTCTCAGGTTCACGAGCAAATAATAGTCTAGAGTAGACAGAAGGAAGGATCTTCACGCAAATTAGCACGCGTTGACGCAGTTAACAAATCATATCTCGTTGACTAAAAAGATAAAAGAAGAATGGAATTTTGTTTTTTATTATATCTTTCAAAATCAAATCAGTCACAAGTAAAGTCACACAATAATAATAATCTAATGATAATATAATTAATTAAATATTTAACTTTTATTAGAATTTATGCTATTATATAGATACCGAAAAATTTTTGAGAGTCAAATAGATTTAGCAAACAAGTTTACAGAATGAGGGTTAAAAGACTAAAATACTTTCGCGCATATTATATGACACTTTTTTTAATGTAATATGAATGAGGGTATTTTAGTTTTTTAACTCTTATTTTATAAGCCTATCTATTAATTTGTTTGGTTCTATAGACTATAAAACATAAACAACTATGATTGTGCCACGAGAATAATTGGATGTAGGCCTAATAGGTAACTATGATCATGGCATGCTATGATGCACAGAAACTTCTTGACATAGTCATTTCAACAGTTTTGAAACATTTCTGCTAACATTGTTTAAATGTTAAGAAACTTTTTTGAACTACTTGAAATCATAACATGCATCACTTGAAATCACAACATGCGTCACTTAAAATTAATACTTAAAATTAGCATTTAATGCACGTGTAAACAATCATTTGGTCAATTTATCACAAGAACCCAAAGGTTAAACAAGTTTAGGAGTGAACACTCACTTGTAATTCAACTTTCTTGAAGAGCGCGAGTTGCCTCGATTTGCGTACCTACCTCGGTTTACATGCCTAGTCTCGATTCTCGTGTCTGACGCCCTTATACTTCAACCTCGAGCCTCAACGATACCCTAGTCATCACGTTTGTTCAAAACCATATCAATATCTATTTCTCAAATTTTTCAAAATTTCTTCCTATTTTCTTTACATTTCTCCTAAAAAATTCTAATAAATACCTACTCAATATTTTTCCTTGATTTCTCTTCATAAAAATTTATAAATAATTAATTCCTAACTCCCAAAATTTTCTAAGGATTTTCTAATTCCTTTTCCTATTTTTTATAAGCCTTATTTATTTTGAAAATTACAAAACAACCATTTTCTCCAACATTTTTCAAAATTTTATTGCACCATAATTAATAATTTATTTTCCTAAAAATAATAAAAAAATTTCAAATTTACCTGACCATTCACGCGCCCTCACGCGCGGCGCGTGGCTGACGTGGCTTGAACTGGCGCGTGGCAGTCACGTGCCAGTCGTTTTCAACCTCTAGCTAGTCGCCGGCGAAAGCTTCGATGGTGGCAAAATCGGTGTCGTTCGAAAGTCCTCTTGAAGTCGATCACATCCCCACCGGTTTCAAACCGAAAGGACACCGAAAAGTCGATTAAAAGTCGACTTACAGGTGGCGGAAGGCGGTCCGCCTCTAACCCTCGGCCACCTTCGAATCACCCTCAAACGCTCACCAAAATGCTTCAAACCACTCCCAAAATGATCCTTGCCTCCTAGAGACCAAAAGCCCTCTATCCAACCTCCAAAAATCGTTCGAAAACGGGCTCGATTTGGTGCTTCTTCCTCGGCCGAAACCCTTCGATATTTATAGCCAAAAAATCACCCCCACGTGGCCGATCTCCGGCCAAGGCTTCTTCCCCACGCCTCCTAGGCCACCCTAGGCCATTCCCTGACAACCCTAGGTCATCCAAATGGCCGGATTTTCCGGCCACAATCGCGGCCAGATCTGCCATCTCTGTGCAATTTTCTGAAAATTGCACTTTAGCCCCCTAAAATTTTTATTTTGCATTTTGGCCCTCAACCTCAAGCCCCTGACTTTTCTAATACCTTCACTAAGACCCTTAAGGTTAATACTTCTCATTTCTCCCTTGAAAATTTCAAAAAATTACCGTTTTGACCTCCCTCGGGTAATTTTAGAAAATTACACTTAAGCCCGATTAATTTATTTGACCTCAAATCCACTCGATTCAACCTGAAACCACTTAAGGGTTGTTCTACACATCGAATACTATTCCTTGACACTCTCCGTTGACTTTTTGGATGTGGTTTACAGCAATTCGGTAATATGACCTAATTGACAGCTGTATTTTTGTTGTACCGAAAACTGTTCACGATCTTATTTCTTTTATCACCAAAAATTATAATTTTAATTTCTTGTCGATATTATACCATTTTCTTGGGCTATCTAGGGTCCGAGATTCTCCTATTGACTAATTCAGTCGTTCAAAACTGTGTTAGTGTGTCCTATAGTCCTATTTTTTCAAAATTCCAATTATGCCCTTTATCAAATATCATTTTATCCTTAAGATTGTCCTCGGGTGTTACAATGAAATTTATGTTTATTTTTAAATTGAATAACTATTTTTATAATTTTTATATTAAAAATTATATTTACAAAAATACTCCTATATTTTTTTTTTATTTATGGGCTTCCCATGTGTTTCTGTTTTTTACTTTTAAAAAGATAATATTTCTTCATTTTCATTTTATATCATAACTATTTCTCATTTTCGTGCAATTTAGATGGTAGTGGATGGTTGGTTTTGAACTCACTTGATAAGAAATGGTATGGCTAAGTCTAAGTTTGAGTTTGAACTCAAATCTAGTAATTTGGGGCAAATCTTTTATTTGGCTTGGGTATGCCCCAAGTTAAATCTTAGTTTTTGACTTAGACTTCGTGTTATCCGTTGATTTTGCCTTAAATCTAAGATATCTCTAATCACGTGTTGTGAATAAAGAGTTTTAGATGAAAAAGTATTTCCGTATTTTTTATCATAAAATTAAAGTGCTCAATCACCAGTACAACCTTATAAGATTTTAAATGTAACATTAACCACATTAATTGAGATCAAATATGTGGACCATATTGGTTTATTTTGAAGTGGTCCAAAGTCAATGTAAATCCAGCGTCCTTCTATCTATCAATTAGCATATATGGGAACTTCATAGCTTAGGAGTTAGAAGCATGCAGAGATATGCCCAGCCTCCCACCTTAAGACTTTCTTTTAATAAATAATTAATTATAGAAAAAACATGAATTTTTAATTTTAATTATTTTTTATGAAAAAATATATAATTTTTAAAGATAGTGATTTCTATGTTCTAACTATCAGCTACTATGAAGATTATTGGACCAATTGGGCCGGCCCAAGTACAAAGGCCCAGCCCTTTATCTCTCTCAATTCTCCAAAGAGAGAAGTGGATTGGGCCTTGTGATGCTGAGAACCCAGCTCCCACCAAAAAGAACAAAAAAAGCCCAAAAAGGCCCAAAAACAATTCTTAAGCTTTCTTGAAAAATCATGAGAAAAGGCCGAGTCCGAAAAATCGGACGCCGGGAGACCATAGCCTTGCGATCTCCTCAAAAATTTAAAAATAAGTAAGAGACCATGTGGTCTCCAAATGCCTTAAAACAGTCTCCTAGAAGTCATAAATGGGGAGACAAGGTCTCCTGAAAAACATAAACCAGGATGCCTTGTGGTCTCCTAGCAACTGCCGAGCAACCAAAGAATGGTCTCTCGGGGATTGTATCCAAGGCTCAATTTAGGGCTTAATTGAGGAAGGGTGGTCCATCACAAGGCGCAAATAAGATTATTTCGAGTCTCTAATATCTAAAATCTCTTCAAGAATTTTGCAAAACGAATAGACATTATCCACAAGAATTTTAATTCTAATAGATATTAAAATGTCATAATAAATATTATTTGTAAGAATTATAATCTTAGTAAATATCGAAAAACTTCATATTCCTTTATAAATAGATAAACCTTCGTTCCAAAAGAGATGCGTCTCTGACACTAGTTTCAGTACGATTTTTAAGTATTCAGTGTTTGATTTAAGTATCAAAATGTTTGCACAGAAACTTTCATGTGTCCTCTATCATTTTCTTTTTTATAAAGTTCAACCAACTTAACAACGACATTTTCAATAAATAAATTCATTATTGTATTTGAGCAATAATAGTAAATAACCAATTTATTTAATTAGCCATCATGCTAATTAATGCTCAAATATTCTTATGCCTTAGCTTAATCTTGTTCTAAAGATTTAATTGATGGCAAGGTTTAAGAAATGATTAATGGGTGGGAAACTAATGTCAAATGCTTAATTAATTGACATAACCATCATAATATGAGTGAACAATTGCTCCTATCAAAGTCTAACATGGAATTTGTTTATCTCTTAGATGAATCTTCTATATGGTAGGTTAGTTAGCCAAAGGGGAATTTGTGTGTTTTATAAGTCACTCTCCAAGACCTGACTTAGAATTAGCTTGATCTATCAATAAAAGTATCATTTGAAATTGACTTTCTCCTATTTAATTTACTTAACAAAAATAAAAGATAAAAGATGTTCTTTTCTATAAATAAAAATTTCATTAAAAAAAAAAACACAAAACATTTATATATATGTAATACTAAGGCATACCTTTGAGCATCAAAATTAAGGTCTAGTGATAAGAGATTATATTTAAGTAGTGATCTACCTTACAATTAAGGTCTAAACCTCCTTGAAAACAAATTTATATATAAATTTTAAGGATAAATAACATGCTCTATAACTGAATAATTATTGTACTTCAATTTGTTTTATAATAATTATTAAACTTTAATTTTGTTACAATTTAATCACTCTTCAAAAATTCTATTGGACTTTGTCAAAAATGATCATGCAGTAGATATATAAAATAAAAAAATTGATCAAAATTTTCCTAAGAAATTAAAATTTTGACCCACTAGCTATAACTTCTTCCACCCGGTCACTTCTAATTGTTACTTTTGAGTTTTTTAAATTTTTTTATTTCATATATCTATCACATTATAATTTTAACAACAAAATAACTAAATTATAAAAGAATTAAAATTTAATAGCTATTATAAAATAACTTAAAGTAAAAACTAATTTATTAAAAAACAAGACCAACAATATTTTATTTATATATCCCAAAATTTTATAAATTTAATTAAAAAACGTTTAATAGGTGAATTATTAAGCATGTTGAATAAATTACCCAGAAACATTTATCATGATTTTTTCTTTGTCAAAAGGTACAAAGAAATGATTTTTAGGGTGGACTAATAGAATGGGGTCTCTAAGTTAGGGTAGCCCCTAGCCCTAATGATGATTCCTGAATTTGCTTTTATGCAAAAATCAAAAGTTACCTTATGCCATGCTTGGAATCTGCATAGAATGCGAACAATGTGTCCTATCAGCATGTTCCTTGGTGCATTCTTCTCAAGAAAAAGGGGCACCCAAAGGCTTTATAGCAAAGCAAAGTTATATAAATAATAAGAAAAGTTATCAAAAATATTATTTAAATACTTAAATTAAATATTTGTAAACACTTTTTATATTAATGTCTTATATATAATACATATGAAGATGAACAAATAAAACATATATATGAAGATGAACAATTTTTGTAGATTATGTGAAGCAAAATATACCCAATCTTTCAAATGCAATTATGGGATTTCATTTGTAGATTAAGTTTTCAAGGCTTGAGTGTTTGGGATACCACTTTTTATTAGTTTTTGTGTTCAAGTAGTGTTCTAATCATAAGTAATTATGGGGTTAACGGTCACACAGAAATTTATTATGATATTACTATTAAAAAATTTTATTTAAAAAAAATAGATGATCATGTACTTAAATTAAATTTTCATATAAATAGACATATGAACAAACCCCTGATCATTTGATGACCTACTTTTTCTTGTAACAACAAAAAATTTCACTAGATTAAATATATATTCTTATAATTTACTCTCTTTGACTTGGCAAGAAATAAAAAAAAATAACATAATCATAGAATTTTCGTGGTTATTTATAAGCTACTTTTTGTTTATTTAGAATGGTAGAGTAGTTTGAGCTTTTGTGATTGATTAATTATAGTAATTAACTAATTAATTAATAATCGATTAAAATTTAATATTGTTATTGTTGAAATATAATAATTAAATTTATATTCGATGAATCGAGAGTTTGTGAAGATACATAGAGCATGATTAAAGTACAAGAAGATCAACATTGTGCGAGAGAAAAGAGGGATGACCTCCAAAAGGACTGCTGAAAGATGTAATGGGAATTGAGACTTCAAATAAACGACTCCAAGACCTTGACGAAGCACAAGTCGTTGGGACACTTGATATTCTTGTGCGAAGAAGCATTTTTTTTTTTTTTTTTTGCAGATTGCTAATTTTTGTTTAAGATAGGCTAGCTATTAATTTTTTTATTCAAGAAAATGTCTTTAAACAAATAAATACTCTGTAAGACGAAAGCTCAGTTAGAAAGGCATACAGGGAGTTGTTCCATATGGGTTCTCCGATGCTTAAGTTAGCTAGCGTGTTAAAGAAGTAGATTAAAGGGATAAATAGGTTTAAGGAAGTAAATATGAGAGGTAATTGTGTTTATAATTATGTTAAAAAATCATATCATCTGGGGGGAATTGGTTCCTATTTATACGCCAAGCTAAAGGGGATAAAAATAGGTGGCTAGGATTTAGCCTACTTGAATAAGTACAAGTTAAGCAAAGTTGCCTGTTAAGGGCATTATAATAGAATATGGCACCACAACCCGGCACTTGGTGCTGGACCAAGAAAGCCACGGTGCCGGACAAGAAGGTCTTGGTGCTGGACCAACAAGTGCAGGACCAACAAGGCTATGTTTGTGTCGGACCAAAATCTGATTATATATTGGCACAAGGCCCTTACCTCGCACAAGGCGGCGTCCCACACAAGTTGTTAGAACCTTGTGCCGGACAAGTCTTACGAGCCTCCAAAGCAAGTTTATTAGCCCATTGTATGGCATAGTGACCATATTCTAGTCCGGGAGAACGTTGTCCAGGATACGACAAATATCCTTGATAAAAAAAAGTTAACAGAAATATCCTTAATTCACGGACGACGACTCAGATGGTCAACACAGATTGAGAACAAGAAGAATTGAAGGGTTTTTTTACTAATTAATAAGTAATTAAGATCTGAAACATTTGGGTTATGGAGCTTCTCAAGCCCTGATGTTGCATTAATCAAGAACCAAATACATGAAACGGCATATACATGATGAAACCATTGTACTAGCCGATAGAACAAAGAAAGGTGAAGATAATTATGCTTAATTAAGAGCTAATGACCTCAAGTTAGATTTGGAAGCCTTAATCATCATATATATAATTATGCCACAGCCAGCTCAGTTGATAGTCCCAACCCAAAACGTATAGCATCATGAGCAATCAGCCTTGAATGTTTAATTAGCAGAGTGACTGCTCATGATGTTATAGCATTTTGTGAACTCAACTCAAACTCGAAGTGTACTGCCGCCGCCGTGGCCAAAATTTGATCTATCGGAAGCCTCCGCCAAGGGCGGCCGGAGCCCAATAATCGGCGCCATTGACGCTCCCTACTTGCAGCGTGCAGGATATTGGAACTAAGCACAGCCCTCTACTCCTCAGGTCGTTTTTTGGTTCCTCTTGAGAATCCTAACAATATATTCCCAAAACAGAAAAGGATTAGGTTATTTCAATTACTTTGTCAAGAGCCAGAGATTAATTAATTTGGTGATTAATTATAAATAAAGTGTATATATATCTATATATAAGGGGTAAGAAGTACCTGCTGAGAAGCTCCTTTTGATCTCTTCAAGCCGATGTCATTCAACAGCTATTCAAGACATTAATTAATAAGACATTTCGTTAGGCTGGGTATGCGCCATAAATTATGTGTAATTAATACAGATGCAACTAAAAATGGTAATTGCCTGTTATAATATCAGTTTTTTATCAATCTTAAAAGTGTATAAAGCTGGCAACCTTGTGCTTCTTACTAGACTTATTAATTAATGGGTGGCTCCATTGACGTCCTCAAAATGAATGTCATTGTGGAAGTAATGGGGATCCCAATAAAAAGCATATATATACATATACCTGACCAGGGTCTTCAGGAAATAAACAATTTCTCTCCCCTTGAGCCTAAAAAGAATGAATAATCAATTAGTGCTTACCCTGCAAGTCATCTTACTAATTAGTTAAATTTATATTAGTGATATGATCAACCCATTTAATTATATCGTATTATTTTCAAGTTAGTTTCAATTTGATCCAATTTTGACTTAAAGAAGGCAAACCCCGTTAATTCAGTGTTGATTTGGGAAGTGAAATACATATAAGATAGCATCTTACAGACTGTTGTTGCCTGGTGTTTCCTGATCCACTGCCCATGTACGGCAAGCTAAGGGCCTGCATTTTGGGGGGTGGAGTGATAAGCTAAAGGACATGGAATATATATATATATATAGTTCTAAAAAACACAGACTTCAATAACTGAAAGAATGAGATTTTAAGGCTGTGCATCGCCATCACTTCATTCATGGTACCTAGTTCGTATAAACAAAAGAATAGAAAGAAAGAAAGAAAGAAACATCACCTCAATTTGACTCTGAAGGAATCTTATGTACCCAATAGCTTCTAACAAGACCGAAGCTGTGTCAGTCTGCGAAAAACGAATAATCAAATTAAACACACAATGACCCTCCAAAGTCATCTTTTAATATTGTTCCTTTATATATAGCTTTATGACAAAGTCTACCCAGCTAGTAGCTAGGGAATTTAATTAAGAATAAAAAGATATTTTCCCACCAGGGGATGAATTAGCTAGCATTTGAAAATTAGAAATTTCTGTTATTAGTTAACAGAAAAATGGAAATTATGAATTTTTCTTTACGTATATTATTATTACTTGAATTATTAATTGTATTGTTTGAATTAATTTAAAATACCATACCTTCCCGAATGGGGAGACTAGCTGATGAAGGGCCGTTATTCTATCTCCTAATTTCTCCTTCCTCACCTGTTTACAAAGAGTGAAGAATTAGATCAGTTCTGCGGCCTTCAATAGCTTATAGCTGTGTACCCTATCCATTTACTTTTTTTTTTTCTTTTACTTCACCTTTTACTTTTCTGATTTTACCTGTCAAGTCCTATTGGCTGTCTGTTCCAAAGCCCGTATAAAGGAGAAAGTTCGTGGTAGGTGGCTGAGTCTAGCGTAAGACTCGTTTGATGAAACGAACATATATTATCGACAAACGAAAGAGCTAGCTAGCTAAAGAATCATAATTCTTATGCAAGTAGACAATCAAGAAAGACAACAGCAATCATCCAAGATGAAACACAAAGGGATAGATGTAGATATAGAAGGGAAAGCTGTGTACTGGGTGGTGTTAATTAAACATATATATCGTTACGTACCTTGAAGGTAGGCTGTTGGGTTGGAGGAGGATGAATCCTAGCTTTCTTGATTGCCCCACCAGCAGCTGTGCTATTGCACTACAGAAAGAAAAAACAAGAAAAAAGGAAGAACATGACATCTTCATTCACCATGCACCTCAGATAATTAAATCTATCAGCTGATACATCATAATCTCCATATGAGTAAGAATCATGGCCTCAAACCCACATAAAAAAAAAAAAACTAATAAACATTGTGTCTAATTAACCTCATCAAGACCCTTAAGTTTAATTAAACTTCATGTAATGCAACTCTCTCTCTCTGAATTCAATCTATCTCTGTTTGTCATACATACATATATATATACCTCTGAGGAAGAATCTGGTGCTGCCTTGGTGCTTGAGAAATCCAGCATGTTATTGTTTAAGCTAGTAACACAAGAGGTTGGAGAAGAAGCAGGCATCATCTGGGACCAGGAACGTTTTGCTGATGGTTGGTAGTCTGCATTGTATACATAGCTGTTTGAAGAGTTCTCCTGCTTTATATGATCCACAGCAGCTGCAGGATGTGGGTTTTGGTGCAGGAGTTGTTCTTCCCAATTCTCCAGCTTCTTATCAGCTTGAATACTATGGTGGCCTAGACCTGACTTATTATATTCCTCACTCGCCAGTCCTCCCCTACGTACATATCCATTATAAACAATCCCATCTCAGTTCTTTTCTATTCATCAACCGAAATAATTAATACAACTGTATTATGAACTTATACATACATGTAGATGTGATTAATTGGCACACACACAAATGTATCTATACATATATAGATAATACATATATATATAATTTCTTGATGTGAAAACCAAAAAGATAAGCATGTGAATCCAGCTTGTAAATCAAAAGCTTAACTTTCCCTTTGTCCTTGAGAAGGAAAGAGAGATGCTTTTAAAAGTTTTTAAATTTTTAGATCCCATGGCATAACTGTTAAAGTTATGAAAGGGCATCAATCCATCAAGTAAGTGTTTGGCGATAAGGAGCTATATCAATCTTCTCTATAATGGTACTTAAATCTATTAAAGAATAACTTTATACATAAATTTGTGTATTTTTCGATATTTGTAATTTGTAAATTATTATACTTATTCAATAGATATAGGTATGAGAAAGAAAGAGAACATGTTGAATATGTAAAATACACACACACACATATATATATACATATATATATATATAGAGAGAGAGAGAGAGAGTTACAGGAGTAGGTGACTCCATGACTCTTGAAGGTCCTGGTTTCCATGCCAAGAGGACGAGAGGGGAAGTGAAGAAGAAGAAGAAGAGGGTGGTATCTGTGTGAACTGAACCGGAGGAGCTGCCAACAGAGGAGAAATAGGTTGTGGAGATGGCGGCTGCTTCATGCTGTTGAGATTCCACCAGTTCGGGCTTCCTGCCATCATTTGCTGCAGCGGTGAGCTCTGCAACACACCTCGATTCATCTCCCAAAGAATATCAAATTTTCCCTTGCTTTCCTATTCACTTTCTCTCTCTCTCTGACTTTGCTCTCTCTCTCTCTCTCTCTCTCTTTTACTTTTCTCTCTTGATGAAGCTCCCAAACGGGTCCTTGTAGAAACCTTGGCAGGTCTAACCCCTCTGGATTAAGTAGAAGAAGCTCTCAAAAAGACCCGTGTTAGAGAGAGAGAGACAGAGACAGAGAGAGGTTTTGAATCATAGGGGCTTTGAGAGAGCCTTTTGTCACTGTTTCCTTTCTTAAGTAATTAATTTCTCATCTTTACTTATTATGTTAGCTTTGTTCTTCCTTCCTCCATAGCTTTTTATATTTTCTTTCTTTCCTTTTCTCTCCTCTCAGCTTTTGCTTTTTCTCAAAGTAGGGCAGAAGAAAGGAGGTAGCAACTCTCAACTAATAAAAGACAAAATTAAATAAATAAATATATAGATAAACAAAAGATCCCACTAGAGTCATCAATCAGTGCACCATTCTTCCATCTTACCAACCACTTGTACGAATGAGTCTTTGTTTTTCATGATAAAATTCACTTGGAATATGTCCTCTTCTAATTATATATTATATCTAAGTTATACCATGAGCATTAACATTTTAATAACTCATTTATTTTAAAGTAATAGAATAATTAAGAATGGTCACATTGTTTTGATAATTACCATAGAATTTTTGTATCCTTTTAATTAATTAAATGGCATATAAGATGCACTTAATTAAGAGAAAACAAAATGTAAAAACTTCAACTATTTTGATTCGAAAGAAAAGAAAAAGGAAATGGAACAGACAACTTTATCCTATCCTAATTATTATTATTATTATATGTTTTGATACAGTTTCATTTTGATGGAATATAATGATATAAATCAATCCGTCAACAAATGTCTTTTTATATTATAAAAGTAAAAAATTCCTACAAAAACTATATTTAATTTCACATAATTAATCATATATATTATCAAATATATGTGAAAACAACTATTTCTAGACTTCCTTATGTATAAATAATCAATAAAAATAAAGTAGAAAGTTATTTAAATTCCAAAAAAATTTATTTAAATTTAAGTAATCGTATAATTATTGAATATATAAAAAAATAATTATTTTTATCCTTTTTTTATCCTTCCATATTGTACTTGTTGGTTTCACCATGTTAACTAAGTTATGGAACACAATTATATCAATTATCTTCATTCACCACCATCTCATGAAATTTCTCCATGTGAAGATGATGTTCAAACTTTATTTCATCATTACTCCGTCAGGGGATATTATCCACTGCCGGTCCCAAGCCCGGATAAAGGAGGAGGGTTGCGTTAGGTAGCCGACAGCCAGCGTAAAACCTAGTCGGATCCAAATATGAATTCTAGACAAACTATCTGTTGGGATGTAATCCACATAGAAGTCTAGAATTCATGTAGCTAACCCCACATAGTGGGATAACGGCTGGATAGCGGTGGTGTCGACTGTAGGGGAGGGCCGAAAAACTACAGGAGGACGATTAGAGGAGGAAGAGAGGCTAGGTTGCAGTGTTGTTGGCAGTGGAGGAGACGGACGATCGCAGTGGCCGATGATGGAAGAGAAGGGGCTGGGAGCTGTCGGTTTCTAACATATATGGCCGGAGGAGATGAAAGGTCCTAAAATAGCTAGGTGGTTTCCAGTGGCCTTTGGCAGAGGAAAAGAGAAGGCTGGCTTGCGGTGTTGTCAGCCATGGAAGAAGAGGACAATTGCGGTGGTCGGCAACAAAAGACAAAGGGGTTGGGTTGCGGGGTGGGTGGCTGTCGGTGACCTCGCAGCGGCGGTGGACGGCAGCAACGGATGGAGGTAGGTGGCAGTGGCAAGGAGAAACTCTTCATAGGGATTGTGAAATAAGATATTCAAAATTGATATATGAGATTTATTACGTGATATTTTGTAATTAAAAGAATTTTAAGGGTAAAAAAGTAATTGCATTACCCATTCCATCGAATATGTTAATTAGCTTTCTATTCATTTTTTGATGGAAATTTTTCAATCTTTTTGATGGAATGGTCACTCTCGAATGGAATGGGTCATTCCATTCCTTCCTACTATTCAAACAAAGGAATGACCAAAATTTTCTTCTTTTTTCTTCATTTGACAGCACTAGACATGATCGTAACGTGACTTTGATTCTTCTATCTACATCCACGATTCTATACAAGATTTTCTCGACAACATAATTTTTACTAAGTCAAAACTAATTAAAAAATTTCTCAATTCTCATCACTTCAATTAACTAATCACACACACTAGCAACAATATACACTCTAGACGCATAACTTCAATAATCGAGTTACATATTTCATTTACAATTTACTAAATTATGATCAATCATCACTACGTTATATAAGTTAACATAAATTTGTAATAAATTGATTTATATCAATATTGTATTAGTTTCATTAATACAATTTGATGAAAAATTAAAACAAAGATTGTATTCTAACAAAAATTAAAATTAATAACTATGAGGATAAAAATTAAAATATAATAATTAATTTATTATAAAATAAAAAATTCAGAAACTAATCATTACAATTTTACGGACCCACATCCTAAAAACTCCCATATATATTAGGGGAAATAATAAAAAAAATCTATGACCTTATCTAATTATTTTAATTTTATCAATTATATTTCAATTGATTTAATTGAGTGTAATTTTCATCCAATATATGAAATCGATTTACGAGACGTATGTTATTACTAACGTGACACATCACGTGTCATTAAATGGGACCTACATGTATACATAAAAAAAATATAAAAATAATACAAAAATAAAATGACTAACTTGAGATAATAGGTATATAGATTTTAAGTATTAAATAAAATTATTTTTAATTAAATTAATTGAGATATAATTGTCCGGATTAAAACGATTGATAAAGGCACAAACACAGGCTTACAAATCAAACTAATGATGCGCATGTGATGTCTATCATGATCACATCATGAGGAGTAAGACAATTATTTACTAATTGTCTCTACTCTGATTAGCAATCTTCAGCATCCATATAAAACAAAGTGTTTTAATTTGACTGTGTATGTAAAGCAAATGCATCAACTTTTTGTAATCTTCTCTTAATTAACAGATTAAATGTCACGTTATGCGAGTTTGATTAACCCGTGGGGGTACAGAAAAGTCGACCGACAGTATTGGCACGGTTGAAGAGGCAAGAGAAAGAAAGAACATTTTTGGGGTTTCGAAAGCCCTAACCCCCCTAATTAATAGAATGATTACGATTACCAAGGGGGTTTATAAATTGATTAATTTAATTCATACTCTTAGAAATGTGCTAACTGTAAAGACCAAATGGCCCATAAAGAGATATATAATTACATTATTAATTAATTTGCTTTTTATTAAATTTACAGTCATTTAATTATGAATTTTAAGCATCTAATTAATTAAACCATCTTTCATAATTAATTTTTAATACTTAGAACTGAACAATTTATTTTATTTTTTTAGACTCATCTTTGTTGACAATTTTGTCTATCTTTGAAAAATGATCGATTGTTTTTGCAAAATTAGCTAAGACTTTATATGAGTCTGGACTAGCTAGATCTAAAATAGAAAAAACAATTTAGTTAGACCTCAATCAAAATCAAACTAAGACTGGAATTTCGCAATCTAAACCTCAATTTATGCTTAAACACGCCAACGAGGACTTCTTGAGATTGTAAACGACCCCTTGGAATCGATCTCGTCAGTGCCGATGATGCTCAAGATCATATGAAACAACTAAAGAAGAATGTTGCCACCAAATCACCCAGAAATCACCAACCCCTTTCTCATCGTCTAGCCTTTTCATATGACAAGTGTGAATCCTTAGTCTTGAAAATTTGCTCTCTTTTTAATGTTTAGATTTGTGTTCGTTGCTTACTAATTTTACCCTAAATGCATTCTGGTTTTTTTTTTATACAATTATTATTTACAAACGAAAAAAACAATATCTTAATCCCAAATAAATTTCTATAATTATGCGAATAAATGAAGCTCACGAGGGTATTCTAGTCTTTTCACAACAAGTACAGATTTCTCGAGACTTAATTAATTAATTACTAGCTAAATATAATACAACCTACTTGTTGAATATAGAATGACATGATTGAATTATTCCCCTCGTTTAGTGTAAAACTTCCACACTAATTCCCTTAAAAAAAAGAAATGTTTGTAGGAAGAAACAACCAAATAAACCCTTAAATCTCGAGCTTGTGTGGTTGATTAATTAATTATTTAATTAATTAAAAACTAGATTTGAGGTGGGAGACTGAGATTTGAGGCTGGGAATGCGATGTCTGGTTTGTACTGCCAAGTGCCAAATCTTTGTCGGGTGGCCATTGTTTGTTCTTGCTCCAAACCCTAGTTTTATTCTCCTTAATAATAATTATTTGCATATTTTACTTTATTTTTATTCTCTTGTCTCTCTTCCCGATCTCATGCCAAGAGCCTAACTCTTTCTCCTTGTCCTCACCTTCCCTTTCATATTCCCCTCCACGTTATTATATTATGTTATATACAATGCATATTAGATGTGGGGTTTATATTTAATCTCACATTAACAAAAGTTGTGTGAGATTCTCTAAATTAATCCCATAATTAATTATTGAAGGACAGGGTATATATTAGGGGCGTGTCTAAGAAGTGTGGAATTTTAAGTTTAAGAAGTCGTGTTGTGTGTGACATCAAAAGGGAGAGGGGCTCCTAGCTAGAATGACACGATTAGGGTATCAAAAATATCAATTTATTCTGAGAATTTAAATCTACGGTCTGAAATGATTTAAACCATATGTGAGGATATTTCTGAATTTTGAAATCATTATTTAAGGGATGAATTGTTAGTCCATAGTCATAGTCTCAACAGTTTCGTGAGATTGCCTGATTAGATTTAGGGATGGAATTGCAAACTTATAATGTAGAAAGAGATAATGAGTTGTGTCTCTGCTAATAGTTATACATTTTGATACGATGGTAATTAAGCACTTAGTCTTGAAGATTTCTGCTGCGATTCAACTAGTATCAAGAAATATTGTAGATTCGAGTCTTCTCTTGTACGTTGGGAGACTATTGGTCTATGGTCATAACTTAACAACTTTGTGAGATTGTCTGTTGAGACTTAGAGATGAGATTGTAAACCCACGATATAAATAAAGATAATGAGTTACGTCTTTACTAACAGGTATAGTTTTTTATACAATAAAAAACGTTCAATTCTAAAGATTTTTGATGAAGTCCAACCTGAATTAGTTAAGACCTTCCAAGCATGTCTATAGTAATATTAGTACTCATGTTGATTATTTTTTTCATTTTTCAAGAAAAGCTTAAAAAATACAGGGAAAGGAGGTAAAGTAATGCCAAACAACATGTGAAAGAAAGGGGGAGAATTGGCAAAGATAGATAAAGAGTAAGGAGTCTTTTGCAAAAAAGAATTAAAGAATACCTACCGACTTTCTTCTAAAATAGTAGAGCATCTTTAATTATAACATTAGAGTTAAAAATTAAAAAAAAAATCCACAATTGAACATGCCTTTCATGTTTGATAATTCTTCGAATTCAATTTAATTTCTCTAATAAAAGTCATTTTGGTTGTGTATAGTCGAAATTATTACACTAAAAAAAGAAACATTCTTAATTCAATTATTAATTGACATAACAATATTAACCTATGAAATGATTTAACTAGAATATAGATTATATGTCTATAAAGTGTCACGACTAAATTATTAATAAAATTCTCATAAAATGTGTGATTAATTATTTGTAATCGTGAAATAGTTTTTTATTATTTGTACAAAATTAGAACCGTCACATAACGTATAAAGGTTCGTAACTTATGTGCAATTAAACATAAACATAAACATTGATGCCGGCCATGTTAAATTTTATCGTGTTTTTTTTCATTTAGGGTTTTTATAAGTGATATGTCATATTTAAAATCTCAAAATAATTATTTGATTTAAAAATATAATTTTTTAAAATAAATTGAAAAATCAAAAGACTGCAATGATGGAAACACTAGGAGATCGGAATTACGGGACACCCTAATGGGTACCCCAAGATCCCTAGAGCTTGTCCTGTAAACTTCTCCTTAATTTAGGGGTCCCGAACGATGAACGTTAATTAATTATATTCAAGACGGATTAATTAGCAAATTAATCACAGTGATGACAGTGTCATCAGCATGGGAATCTTAGGTTTTGTTTTCTTTTGAGTAGAAAATTCCCGGCCTATGAAATCGATGGTGAAGGCTACTGGTTTGGATCCACATGATATATATGATTATTAAATTATGAGTATCAATGTCATGTGCTAATTGATAATCTTAATTTTTAATTTATGTCTAGTGCAATAGGCATAGATTACAAACATTAATTACCCCTTAATGATTGTGAATTTGTGTAGAATTATTGTGAATTTATGTGTGTCACGTGACACACATAAATTCTTTTACATTTTTTTCTAGTTAATTTGTTAAATATAATTTATTATTTAATATTAAAAATATAACACATGATTAAAAGATGGTTATAGAAATACCCGATTGTAACCACCTGAATATTTTCTTTAGGCAAACTATTAATAGACACTGATAAATTGAATCAATATGAAAAAATTCACGTATCATGACTAAATGTTCTATTTTCTTCTCTAATAACTATATGAAAGTTATTATAGGGCAATCATTAAACGGTCCAATAATTTATAAGTTTTTTTATATATTTACATATTATACATAATTAAATGTAAAGATGGATTTAGACTCAGAAACTTAATTGAATCATTTTAAATGCATTTTATCTATTAGATTGACTCATTTTTTACAACTCGAAATTACAATTAAAAATAAGAATACCAAATTTACCTTTAAATGAGTTTATAATTGACGTTCACAGAATTAACAACACTTCTTCAAGATATTAACAATTCTTCTTTTTAAATTATTAACTATATTTGAAAAATATAATTATTTTTTGCTACGTGTAAAAAGTGTTTATAATTTTTAAAAAGTAAAGAACATTTTTATTTTTTTATAATATTTATAATTTTTCAAAAATAGATAATTTGTAAAAGAAGGTTCTTATAATTTTATGAATTTCAACTTAATATTACCAATATTTTATTGAATGGCCAGTAACAGTAGTGCCCATTAACATGATGAATGTGCTCTATTCAAGGGATTTGGTATTTGTATTGAATGCCTCAGCTTCACAAACTTGGTGGGCTTACGACACAAGTATATGTAAGAAGCAATCATGGTTGGCATGGAAACCCTAAAACCATTTTCACATTAAAAATCATTACAATTACAAGTTGATGGTTGATTATTATAAGTTACTGATCCTGCCAGATTTGATTACCACTTTGAACATTAATCAGGATGAGTGATGGATGCAACCCATAAGAGTACCCAAATTAATTATTGGAGCTAGAAATTAAACTATATCAATCATTCTAAGATCTATATGCAATCAAGCTTTTTTTCTACTTCGGGTAGCACCAACGGTCCCTCACACGCATTGAGTGTTTGAGATACTGCAAAATTGTGAGTTCGAATCCATCTTCATGCGAGATTACGCAATTGTCTGTATCTATCTGAATGGTCAAGTCGTTGGGCTTTGGCTCGTGAAAACCCTATCCGTTCAAGTAGGGCTGTGGGATTGGCAAACCGTAGATTTTCGAGAGGATGAGATAGATCTGGTTCGAATATTGTTTGTGATCGAGAAATCTGTCAAGCTTTTTACATTATAAAAAAAAAAAAATTTGATAAACTCATTAGTCATTAACGTTCATATGATCATCTATTGTTCTTAAGTAAAATCTCATGTTATGGGTAAGTTCATTAGTAATTAGCATCATAGGTTTTCACCTTGTTAACTCATTTATCATATGATTGCGGCACCATTAAGTCACATAAAATACTGAAAATGACACCCTAAAATTTGAACATCTAACCTTAAAATTTTCAATCTTTGGTTAAGTAAGAGAGAAAGGCATGCGACCAACATAATAATCCTCTTTGAACATGATGATGAAAGATTAAGAAATCCATGCACGATTTGAACCATAGTTACTATTAGAAAGATCTCATCATCCAAACCCCACCATATATAATGCATAGCGTGGGGCACTGTCTACATTCATTGTTTATTTTGATGTATACCTAAAGAACCCATTAAAACTCTTTTAACCACCCAACTTCCACCATAATACCGAATTTTATAATCCATCATTACCTATTTGGACCATCACCTTTCTAGTTGTTACAGACATGAATTAAACCTTAATTAGTTTGATCTAGGAAGCATCCATTAATCAATCTCCAAACTTGATAATCTGATCACCCAAGTGCTTAATTAATTACACTTCTTGTGGATTCATCGACAAAATTAATGAAGCCTTTGGCCACAGTACCATAACTTCACCTTATCCTCTCAATCTTATCCAAACACAGTTGGTTGTCACACTCAACATTATATTGTCTGATATTTCCTTCAATTTCTCTCTGCTTTGGCCTCTCATATTTGACACTCGAATTAGTGGAGAATTTGAGTAAGAAATATGTAATACCTAAAATGAGTTAGATGTATTAGTGAAAAAAGACTAGACACTCAGAAGTTTTTTTTTTTGAGATTTTTAGATTTGATTATTTCGGACTAAAGAAAAAATTGTCGAACTGAAATAAAATAACAACGAATCTCTTAGTTAATTGTTGGGTTCTTTAAGTAGGGTCGGCTTAAGGCATAGACCAGTGAAGCCTATATCTAAGACTCCTTAAAAGAGGGGTTTCAATAATTTTTTCATATTTTTTATTAATTTTTAAAAGGACTCTAAATTTTAAATGGCCTACGACCCCAACTCTCATGGATCAGCCCTGTCTCTAAGATTAAGATTCGAGAGTTGAATCTTACAGACTTATCTTTTAAATTTTAGTTGAATAAGAAGGCATATGTCGACACTTATTATTTCAAATAGAGACATATGTGACATATTGTCATTCATCATTTTCAAGGATAATTTGATAATTTTGCCCTTTTATGTATTCTTTTATTGAAGTGTTGAGATATTCATATTTAGATCATTTATTAATTATATCTATAATGGGATTAGGACCCGCTTAAATAGATTATGGGAATGGGATCAAATTCGGTTACGGACCTTCTTCCGCAATCCCACACAAATCCTAATGAATTTGAAATGAGATGGGCCGATCACATTGGGCCGGCCCTTTTCTTTTAATTAATTATATTTCATTATTTTTTATGGCCCTTTTCTTTTTCATTATTGTATAATCTTTTAGGGGTTTTACTAACGAGTGTTATAAAGCATTCATTAAAGTGTATTTAATATATTTTGATAAATGTTTTAAAATATGATATATTTATTATATCAACTGATAAAAGTATTTTGTGATAAAAATAAAAGGCATTAGATGCACCGATTCATTTAAAAAAAATAAATACTAAATTACTCAATATTGTTTTATATGTATGCATGCTATTTCTCATCAAAATAGTAACATTTTAATTTTTTTTTAATTTTGGTCTCAAATTAATAAATCAGGCGTCCAAAGCCTTAAAATAAATTATTTGTTATCTTTTGATGTAAAACTGAATTTTATTACATTATAAAGTAACTAAAAAAATATATTGTATTGTAAAGATGAGCATTTGGTCTGATTTAGTTATCAAATTGATTAGATTGTTCAAATCGAATAAATCGTGTGTTAAAAATTGAATCGAATTAATTAAATAGATTTTTAAATCAAAAACATGAAAAAAAATAAAATAATCAAAAAATCAAAATAACAAAGTGCAGAATGACATTATTTTTGATATATTTTGATTTGTTCAGTTATTTTAATTTTTTAATATAAAAAATAAATTAAATTAAAATTATTAAACCTAAAAATACAATCAAATCAACCTTAGATTTCATAAAAGTAAAATCTCTCACCTTAAGGGCCCCACAGTTCAGTCTCAAGATTTCTGCAGAGAGCATTGTTTTAAAAATCGGACCGGACTAGCCGGTCGAACCGGCAAAATCGGGACTAATGGCCTATCCGGTTCAGTTTGACATAAAAAATCAAATCTCCTTCAACCCGGTTAAAATCGATTAAAATCCAATTGAACCAGTGAACCGGAAATCGGATTGACTCCGATTTTTTTCACCCTCACACTTATTTTTAAATTTTTAATTCTTAATTAATTTGTTAATAACATATATAACAATTATATATAAAATATTAGTTGTATATTAGTTAATAATAACATTTCTCATAATAATATATAGAATATTAGTATTTAAAATATATATTAAAATATATATTTAATATATATATTATTTAATTATAAAATATATATATGACATCATCTGATCGGACAACTCCGTTCTAACCGATCGAACCAACTGACCCGTAACCTAATTAATAGGCTGATTCGCTCTCCGGTCCGATTTTTAAAACATTGACAGAGAGAGTTAATCACGAAACCTAAGTCTAAGAATTCGAATACAGGACCTCATTGACTATATAACAGTTATAGTTTAAGGGCTTTTTAACTTTTAACTCATGCTCGTTCTCAATTGTTAAGATATGCACAGAGACTACAATCGAATCAACCTAATCGACAATTTGATTTATTTAATTTAATTATTTTAATTTAATTAAAATATTGCTAATCTCAATTGCTATCAAACAAAAGTCGGCTGTGACACTTTTTTGACGAGTACAAAAGTATTTAATATTTTTCTTTTAAAAAAAGTATTTTCAGCATTTTGTGGGATTGTGAAAGGAACAATAAAATTTGGACGCTAATGGTAGTGGGCTGGAGCGGTGGGCCCCCTTTGTCCCCCCTGAGATAATGGGCTGTCCCTTGCAAATTGACACGTGACATCTCCCATCACTCTTTTCATTTTTTTATAACAATTTTTTTTATTTGAAGATACTTCAAAATAATTCTACAATTTAAAACTTATATTGACTCAATTACTTATAAAAAAAAATAATGTTTGATCACTCTTCAAGTCAGTCATTCTATATGAAGCAATAATAATACAATTAATATATAATTAATTGATGAATCAACCATATAATATGAGTCTGAGTTTAGATAATTTGGATAATTTTGAATGAAAACTTGAGTTTGTTACGTATAAAACTATTTTTTTAGAGGTAAAGCTTGACTTTATATTACTTGCTTACATACCTTTCGACTTAAAGTCTTGTCTTTAAAAAAATACTTTTCGACTTCAAGTGTAAGGGATGAAAAGTTGTTCCATATATATATAAAAAGGAAGGAAGAAAGCTGATTTTCATTTGGAATGGGCCCAACCCATTTGGCCCAAGATCAAACTTTTTTGCCTAAACAAATAGGGCCATTCTGCCGTGGACTGGCCCAGCCCATGTCCTGAGTTTTCATCTTACAATTATTATGAATTAAAGTCAGGTGATTGCCACTAATATTTTAGTTGAAACATTGAGTTGAGTATTAAGGTATTCCAAAATAAATCCCAACAATAAAAACATATTTACTACCATCAAAAATTAAAAATTAAAAACTAAAAACTCCCCATAAGAATGAGTTTCTCTTAAATATTTGATGTCACTAGAGGATTTTCACGTTAATAAAATTTGTCAAATTTAAATTATAACTTGTTTAATCTTAATTTTTGTCTTTCATAATTTTATTGAATTTATTCAAATTAACTTGCACATGTAGAATTGAGTGAACTATTAAGATATCTCTAACATTCTGTTACTTAAGTGAGATAAGTTATGATTGAAATATGAGTCAAAAATTTATAAAAAAAAATGTAAATGTAAATTGACTCAAATAGTGATAAGAACCTCTTGAATATGTATAGGGTTTTTCATATTTATATATATATATATATATGAATTGTAATATCAAATTTTCCATCTCCTCCATTTTATTTTAGAGTTAATCATGAAAATAATTTAATTTTTTTAACGAATTTATAATTTTATCTAATCCTTTTAATTTTGACAATTAGGTCTAATTTAGCTCAATTGTGTGTAATTTTATTTAATATATAAAATCAATTTAGGTAGTGTTTGTTAATCAATATATAGATCGAAAAATATAAGATATGAAAAATATTTAAGATTTTTGTCATTTTTGATATGTTTGTTAAACTTATATGACGACTATAAAAAGAAAAGCCATTTAACTTATTATATATTATTTTTCAAATATATTTATCTCTTATTCCATAAAGATAACCATATATTGTGTTGATCGCTTAGAGTATGGCCAATTAATAGGGGGTGAATTGAGTGATTAAATTTTTTCTTAATTTTAATAAATATTATTGATTAATGATTTTATTAAAAAATATATATTTGATAAATATAATAAATTATATTTGAGATTAATAATAAATATAACTCACAAGATATAACAAAAATAAATACAATGAAATACAATATAATTTATAGTGATTTTGTGTTTTCATACACACGTAGTCCACTTTCCTAAGATCTAACCACTCTTAGGGTTCCACTAAAATAATTTTACCAAGATTTTCACATTATCTCACCTTGAAAACTATATTCACCTAGATTTTAATGGTTTTAAGAAACATATACAATCCATAATAGTAATTTAAATGTTACAAATAATTTGTCCACACTTAGACACAAATAAACAATTAAGAACAAATTATAAAAAGTAATAATATTTAAATAAATAAATAAATTTATAACATCAAATGGAGAAATTCAGATTTATCGTAAAAGATTTAAAGAGCTTTTCTTCTCTTGCCTTGTGACTTTTTAGTGGATGTGTAATAATTTTTTGAGAGTTTCAGATTGTTTGGATGCTTTGTTTCAGAGCGTTTGAGAACTTTCGAGTATTTTGGATATGCAATTAAAGTATTTAGATGCTTAAAAAATGAGTTTGAGGGTATTTATAAGCATTTTAGACACTAAAAAAAGGATTAATATAAAGTTTAAAATTCAAAAAATGTTTAGATTTTTTTTTCAAACAATAATAAAATATATCTCATATTTAATTCAAAATTAATTTATTTTTTATATAAGAAATCAATATTTAAAAATTTAAATATAAGTTTTTGAGACATAAATGATTAAAAGAAGAAAAATTGTCTAAAAACAATCTTCTTTAATTTAAAATAAATTTATTTTTTGTATGAGTAAGATAAAACATGTCTAAAAACAATTATCATTTAATTCAAATTTTGAAAATTCAAATATAAACTTTTGAGACATAAATGATTAAAACAAGAAAATATGTCTAAAAATGATTTCAGTTTAATTCAAAATAAATTTATTTTTTGCATGAGTAAGAAAAAATATTTATATCATAAAAATATTTTTATTAATCATCAAAACTTAATTAATATCAGCAAGTTGGCCCAACATATTGAATCTTACATATGAGAAAAAATAACGTATATGTCATTCAAGCATTCCAAATAATTTAACAAAAAATTTGAAAAAAATATCTAAATACTTCTCATATTTTGGTTTGAAAGTATTTTAATTTTATCTTGATATATCGTTATCTTATTCATTTTAACAAATGCTATTTTAGAGAGCGTGTGTTTATATTGATTTAACATGTTATGTATCATATAATAATAATATTTATAAAACTCATATGTATACATAAGTAAAAAAAAAACATATAAAAAGAAAAAATAGATTGTGTATGATAAGTTATTATATTTTTTGCTTATTTGTATATGTGACTTTATAAATATTATTATTATATAATAATTGACAGTAAACATGAATACATTTTGTGTAATTAGATGAATAAAATACATCAAATTAAATTAATTTAAACTTAATTATCAAAATTAAAAAGATTAATGACTTCCGTCCGATTTGGATTGAATATTAATATTTATATTATTAGAAATTAATTAATTTTTAATAATAATAATAATAATAATAAATATTATTAAAAAAATCTAATAGAATCAAACCCTTCCGAAATGCAGAGAGAAAAACCCTAGGTTCCGAATCGGAAAATCAATCAATCATTTTTTTTTTTTTCTGTAAATAAATCCTCTTCTCCTCTGCGCGACCCTCTCGATTCCAGTGTGCGATTCGCTCTGCTCATCGTCCTTCTCCAGCTTCCAGGCCTTCCGTCGACGCGTCGCCTCGCCTCTCTCACCGCTCTGGCCGTCGCCTCGCCTCTCGCCGACGACCGCCTTTGCATCCTCTATCTCTGCCGCCGCCTCGCATCTCTCGCCTCTCTCGTCGCTGCATCTTCAGCTCTGGCGGCCGCCTCGCGAACCCCTACCAGCGCGACTGCTGCGCCATCACTCGCAGCCGGCGTTGAGGTTTTCTTCTTCTTAGCCAATTTTTTTTTTTCAAAATTATAATATTACTGAGTTTTGGTTTGTGGGCAGGGCCGGACATATAATAAGGCGGTTGTCTCAGGCCTATAAATTGTCATTTTTGGGGGCCATAAATTTTTTCCAAGCCCACCCCAATCAGTGCCTTCTGCAAACCCTTCTCTCTCTCTGACTCTCTCGCCCTCGCTCTCGCTCGCTGCCTCGACCTCGCCTCTCGGTCGGTAGCTGGGGAGTTCGCATCTGTGGCTACTGGATTTGGCTCTCTAACTCTTGCTCTCGCTGGGTGACTGGGTCGCTTGCCTCTCTGCATTGCCATTGGGACACTTTGGTTCAATCTTTGGTGTTGTGTTCTGTTCGGGTTCAAATTCAATACCAGTGACAAAAAAATCTGTTGGTTCAATCTTTGGTGTTGTGTTCTTGTTCTTGGCAGGCAGGCAGTGGCCACTGGCCAGTGGGCATCCCTTCACACTCTGGAGACCAAGGGACTAGAGGTAAGTTAATTTATTTGATTATGTTCTATTTAATGTGTATTTCTATTTTATTTTGGCTAATTTAACGCCTACAACGAGTTTAGGAATTATGACTTTAGGTTTTTTGCTAATTGTTATTTGACTACTTCATTTAGTTAGGAATTGCTGTGGCTGAGATGTGTTAATTGTGATTGAATATTTGGATTGTCCATGCTAAAATTGTTAAATTTTTTATTTTATTTTATTTTTTGATATGATATGAATATTTATTTATTTTTTGATGTCTTATTATAAAAAATAAAATTGAAATGTTCATTACTATTTACGGGTCCATTTTTACATTTCGACTTAGTGCCTCAAAATCTCAGGTATGGCCCTGTTTGTGGGTTACGATGGGATTGTATCGGTCTATGTAAATTGGGCGAATACTTATTGTAATTTCATCACTGTTCTTCAGTGTAATTTTTTTTATGTTCTATAAAACTACTTTATTTTAATCATTCTATCAATAAAAGCCCTCTGTAAGCTAAACACTGTTTAGTTTACTGTTGCATCTAAACAACGGTAATCGTATTTGAATACCCAAGGACTTCTTGTACATGAGTCTACAATTTTATTTTATTATTTTAATTTTTGAACTATGTTTAATTATGGTATTTGTATTGAAGCTTGTAATCATATCCCACTTGCTATTGAATTGTTTGATGCAATCTTATCATTCACAATCACATTATATAATTATCACTCCAAGTCTTTAATTTTATTTTTGTGCTTCCTATTTTTTTGCCAAGTCAATTTATTTATTCATATTTTATTATTGTTGTTAAATCATTTGTATTAGATTAGGTGATTGTCTCTGGTGAGCAGTTAATGTCAATGATGTATTCGGTATTTCATTTAGTTGTCAGTTGGTTAGTTTATATCAGCCCAAGCTGTTATTTTATTAAGCCTTGTGTAGTTCGCCCTTATTTTCTATAAACAAGGGGTTGGAGGCCTTTAGTAATCACCTGGTTTTATTGTGCTATCTTGGGGATTCCGTGCGAGTATGTGCTGTGTAAGAGGAAAGCAATTGAGAGCTTTGTAATCTGTTATAATCTCTGTATAGCCTGGGTATTGGGTTGTGAGAGAGAAATCGTTTGGTTTCAGTACATGTAATCGTTTATGTGATTCAAGATAGTGAAGAAAATGCTAAAGACAGTTTGGATGTAGGTTTCCTATAAGGGAAATTGAACCATGATAAATCTCGAGTCTTTGTGTGTATGTTCTTCTAATTTTTTTTTTTCATATTTTATTCTCTTATTTCTTTCCAGTGTGTGGGTAATTCCGATTATCTTGAGGATATAGTATTTGATTAAGTAAGGCGGAAGGTTGGGACAACAACTTGGTGTCAGAGCCTGGGCGTCTCTGTCGATCAAGAAACTCAAGAGGAGGAATCGAGTCCCAAAAAGAAAGAAATGGCGTCAACATCATCAAGGTACAATGTAGAGAAATTTGACGATAATAATGACCTCTCTCTCTGGAAAATTAAGATGGAAGCCCTCCTCGACAATCTTGGCCTTGAGGAGGCGCTGAAGGAAGAGAAGGAAAAATGTCAAAGACCCTCACGACAGAACATAACCGGGAGATCACCAAGAAGGCCTTCAATACTCTAATATTGAGTCTTGGTGATAAAGTTTTCGGGGAAGTATCCAAGATGAAGACGACAACAGAAATATGGAAGAAATTAGACAACCTATACCTAAAGAAGACTTTGTCCAGCCATCTCTACCTTAAAGCTAGGTTCTTTACATTTAAAATGCAAGATCATCATAAACTTAAAGATCGCATAGATGAATTTAATAAACTATGCCTAGATCTTGAGAATATAGATGTAAAATACGATGATGAGGAGAAGGCCATAGTTTTACTTCACTCATTACCTAGGTCTTATGAAACTTTTGTAGATATTCTGCAACATGGTAGGGATAAGCTGTCCTTAGACGACATTATTGGTGCCTCAACTCAAAGGAATTGAGGTTTAAATTGGATGGCAAATCCTCATCTAGAGGTGCCTTAACTGTAACATCTAGAAGCCTTAAGAGAGACTCCAAAGGTAAGGGAAAATCTAGGACAAGAAAGAATCCTATAAGATGTTACCTCTGTCATGAAGAAGGCCACATTAAGAGAAATTGCCCCAAGAAAAAGAAGAATGTTCTTGATAAGGAGAAGGCTAACCGGGGTGTAAATGTATGTGAACTAGGGTATGCCAGTGTTGATGCATTGGTAGTTTCTGAAAGAGCAGACAATAATGAATTGGTCATGGATTCTGGCTGCTCATTCCATATGACACCTAAGAAGCATTAGCTGCAAAAATATCAAGTAATAAATTGGGGAAATGTCTTGCTAGGCAATGACCATGAGCGTAAAATTCTAGGAGTGGGTGATGTAAGGTTAAAATTGCATGATGGATCCTATAGAACCCTTTCTGAAGTTAGGTATGTTCCGAAACTCAAGAGAAATTTGATTTCCTTTGGTGAGTTGGATAGGAACAACCTAAAATTTAAGGGTGAGGGTGGAGTGTTAAAAATATCCAAAGGATCTTTAGTATGCATGAAGGTTGTGCTGCAGAATGGTATATACCTTTTGCAAGCAACCACCTTACGTGGTGAAGCTCTAGTAGTAAGTAGCAACATCCGAAATCAGACAAGGCTGTGGCATTTAAGAATGTCACATATAAGTGAGTAAGGGTTAAAAGAACTTGCCAAACAAGGAATTTTGGGTCAAGGACAGGTCACTGAATTAAGTAAGTGTGAATCATGTATTTATAGCAAAGTTGCCAAAATAAAGTTTAATAAAATAGATATACACTTATCTAAATCACCCCTAGATTATATACACTCAAATTTGTGGGGGCCAGCCCAAACCTTAACCCATGTAGGCTCTCGGTACTTCCTATCAATTATTGATGACTTCTCAAGAATGCTGTGGGTGTATGTCATAAAATCTAAAGATAATACCTTTGAAGCCTTTAGGACATGGAAAACAATAGTAGAAAACCAAAAGAGCATATCTGTTAAGGTAATAAGAATTGATAATGGGCTCGAATTTTGTAATATGGAGTTTAATCAAATGTGCAAGGACAATGGGATTATAAGACACTTAAATGCCCCTGGAAACCCTAAACAAAATGGGTTAGCCGAAAGAATGAATAGGGCCCTATTAGAAAGGGTTAGATACATGTTGTTTCATGCAAATCTCCCAAAATCCTTTTGGAGAGAGGCAGTCTCAACGGCTGCCCATGTGATAAATAGGTCTCCATCAGCAGCTATTGACTTTAAAACTCCTTATGAAAGGTGGACAGGTCATAAACCAAGTCTAAACCACCCTAGAGTGTTTGGGTGCTTAGCCTATGCTCACATGAAGCAAGGCAAGCTTGAACTTAGAGCCAAGAAATGCTTGTTTATTGGTTATCCCACTGGTGTAAAAGGCTATAAACTATGGAACCTTGAATCTGAAGGGCCTAGAACCATAGTTAGCAAAGATGTGATATTTGACGAATCTTTTACCATGAAACAAGGAACTAAGAAAACCCAACATGATTTAGAAGAAAACATAGGGATCATAGATGTGGAAATCCCTGGAATAGGGACTGAAAATTCCATAGAACTATCTAGAAATGATCAAGACTTGAATGTATAGGTCCTAGAAGGAGACCAGGACCAAGACTCCACTCAATATGAGGAGAGTGAAGGAGGAAGTGATACAGGCTCTAACCTAGGGGATCAGCCATACCTTTCTAAATATAGTTTAGCAAGGGATAGGCAACCTAGGAGCCGAAGGCCTCCACAACGATTTGGCTACTCAGACTTAGTAGCATATGCCCTTATTAGTGCATCAAAAAGTGTAGGAGAAGAACCCCTCTCCTATGAAGAGGCAATGGCCTCTAGAGTCTCTGAAAAATGGATAGAAGCCATGAAGTCAGAAATAACATCTCTTAGGAAGAACCAGGCGTGGGATTTGGTTGAAAAACCTAAAGGATAGCGCATAGGGGGCTGTAAATGGCTGTATAAAATCAAGGAAGGTACTGGAATCAACCCTAAACCTAGGTACAATGCTAGGTTAGTTGCAAAGGGTTTTATCCAGATATCGGGAATAGATTTCAATGAGGTTTTTTTACCTGTAGTGCAGTGTTCTAAAACGCGGCCTACGCGGCCGCCTAGGCGGAGCCGAGGCGCTAGGCGGCCGCTGGCCGCCGCGATTATGGCCAAATCGGCCACCTTAGGCGCCGGCCCGGCTAATCGGTACCGGGCGGCGCCTAGGCGGCCAAGGCGGACGCCTAGCCGCGTGAATCGTCTGGCCAAGGCGGCCAAATCGGCCGCCTGGGCCGCATGAAGCAAGTTGATTAGCTATTTTTTGTATCCCTTACCCGTTACCCCTTTCGTCGATTTCCCCTTCTCTCTCGCCCGCACCGCCGCCGACTGTCAAGCTCCATCTCAGCCCAAGGCCGCCGCTTCCTCCAGCTCCATCGCGACCTCCTCACCGCCTCTACGCCGTCAAGCTCCATCCTCGTTGCCGCGTCCTCGCTGCATCAACGCCGCCGCTGCTGTCAAGCTCCATCTCCGCCTCTGCTTCTGCTTCCGCTTCCACTTTCGCTTCCGACATCTCTCTCTCTCTCTCTCTCTCTCTCTCTCTCTCGCGCGCGCGCGCGCTGTGTCTCGGATGTTAGGTTTGATGTTATTTGATTTTATTTTTTATTTATATGTTATATATATATATTTTATGTTAAATATATTAAATATATATATTTTTATTTCTATTTATATATTAGCTATATATATTTTCTATTTATATGTTATATATATATATTTTTATACCTAATTCAACTTTAATTTAATTAAAAATAATATCAAAACACATCACAAAATTAAAAAAATAAAAAAAAAACTAACAATTTTCCTAAACCGCCTAGGCCCCGCCTAGGCGCCCTAGGCGCTAGGCCCCAGCCTGGCGCCCGACTAGCGCCTAGCGCGTTTTAGAACACTGCTGTAGTGAGACATACCTTTATAAGAGTGTTGCTGGCCATCACTGCTCATTTAAACTTAAAATTAGAACAATTGGATATCACAACAGCTTTCCTTCATGGAGACTTAGATGAGAGAATTTTAATGGATCAACCTAAATAAAAAAAGATGCTAGATGAGTGGAGGAAGAATACTTTGGTTCCTATATACAAGAACAAATGAGATGTTCAAAACTGTGAAAATTACAGAGGAATTAAGTTAATGAGCCATACCATGAAACTCTGGGAGAGAGTAATAGAGCAGAGGCTCAGAAAAGAAATAGAGGTCTCGGAAAATCAATTTGGTTTCATGCTTGGTAGGTCAATAATGGAAACTATATACCTACTGAGGCGCCTAATGGAAAGGTATCAGGATCACTAGAAGGACGTGCATATGGTGTTTATAAATTTAGAAAAGGCCTATGATAGGGTCTCTAGAGAAGTATTATGGAGGGTTTTAGAGAAGAAAGGAGTCCGAATAGCCTATATACAAGCCCTTAAGGACATGTATCATGGTGCAGAGACAAGGGTCAGAACATGCGGAGGGGATACTGAGCCGTTTAAAATTATAATGGGACTGCATCAAGGTTCTGCATTAAGTCTATACTTGTTTGCTTTAGTAATGGATGAACTCATTAAAGACATTTAGACAGAGGTGCTATGGTGTTTGCTATTTGCAGATGACATAGTGTTGGTGGATGAAACAAAAGAGGGAGTGAACACTAAACTTGAGTTGTGGAGAGACAATTTAGAATATAAGGGATTTAAATTAAGTAGAAGGAAATCAGAATATATGGAATGTAAATTTAGTAAGAATGCAAGAGTGGAAGATGTTATAATAAAATTGGAAGACCAAATCTTACAAAGAAAAAACCATTTTCGATATTTGGGATCAGTGATCCAAAAAGATGGAGAAATTCACAAGGATGTCACGCAAAGAATTAAGGCAGGTTGGCTAAAATGGAAAAATGCACCGGGAGTGTTATGTGATGGTAAAATCCCATTAAAACTAAAAGAAAAATTTTATAGGATAGCTATAAAACAATCTTGTTGTATGGTTCAGAATGTTAGGTAATCAAATACCAGTATGAGCAAAAGACGATCGTAGCGGAGATGAGGATACTAAAATGGATGTGCGCCCATACAAGAAAAGATAAAATTAGAAATGAGGTTATTCGTAATAAGATAGGAGTAGTGTCAATCGAGGAGAAGATGAGAGAGACTAGACTAAGATGGTTTGGTCACGTGAGAAGGAGACCAAGAGACGTTCCTGTGAAGAGAGTTGATGAAATGAAACAATTAGTCAAAAAATGAGGCAGATGTAGACCCAAGAAGACTTTGAGAGAGACATTAAAGTTTGATATAAAGTGTATGAGACTAAATGAAGATGTGATAAAAGACAAATACATGGAAGTTTAGAATTCATGTAGTCGACCCTACATAGTGGGATAAAGGCTGGATATGTTATTGTTGTTGTAACCTAAAGGCTTTGAGTCTAGAGGAGAGATGGAGAAGGTGTGCCTGCTTAAGAAATCCCTCTGTTAACCTAGATCTCACCTTTTTATATGATCTCTCAATCACTCAAACTCACCCAATGATCTCTCTCTAATTTGCAATGAATAGAAATCAGAATTCAATTAAGAAAACAATCAAGAACCGCACACAACACACAAGAATTATCCTGGTTCGGTCTCAATAAAAGACCTACATCCAGATTGGCTTTGCCCCTGCTTTCTCCACTATCTTGAATATCAATACAAGATTACATGTGCCTTAAAACCCAACTCTCACCTAGCCCATAAACCTAAAAGCTATATAGAGTTGTATACAAGAAAGATATTCACTCTTCCTCACTGCACAATCTCGCCCCAAGACAGCTTGTAAACCCACAATAGAAAGCACACCCAAAGCCTACCTCTCGGCCCCTATTTATAAGCCATAGGGGGTGGGAGATCCTACCTGACCGACTGCCCAAAAGCAGTTACAACAAACTCGGTTAGACCTGACTTCTAGAAATCAAAACAGAAAATACAACATGATATTTTTCCCTCACATTTCAAGCCCAAATCTAGTACAAATGTATCCTAACACCCTCTATGGGCTTAAGCAATTTCCAAGATAATGGTATAGAAAATTTGATACTGTTATGTTAAAGCAAGGGTATCTTAGAAGTTCTTATGATTGTTGTGTTTATTTTAAACATATTTCACCTAACATCTCAATTTACTTGTTGCTTTATGTGGATGACATGCTCATAGCAAGTCAATCCGATCAAGAGATTCAGCAACTAAAGATGAAACTAAAATCTGAATTTGAGATGAAGGATCTAGGTGAAGCAAAAAAAATTCTAGGGATAGAAATCTCTAGAAGTAAACAGCGAAGAAAAATTCACCTATCACAAAAATCCTATTTAGAAAAGCTGTTGCAAATTCTAAGGTAGTAAATGTGCCATTTGCCTCTCATTTTAAGTTGTCCTCAGATCAATCCCCAAAGGATGAAGAAAGTAGAAAGGAAATGGAAAATATTTCATACTTGAGCACTGTGGGTAGTTTAATGTATAGCATGGTATGCATTCGACCCGACTTAGCTCATGCAATGAGTGTATTATGTCGGTTTATGGCAAATCCTGGGAAATCCCACTGGAATGCAGTGAAGTGGGTATTTAGATACTTAAAGGGATCATCTAAGAATGTTTTGGCTTATGGTGGAGATAATATCGAAGATCAAGCTAGTATCCTAGGGTTCTCGGATGCAGATTATGCTGCTGATTTAGATAGAAAGAGATCCCCATCAGGTTATGTGTTTAAGTTCTGAAACTCTACAATCAGTTGTAAGTCTAGCCTCCAATATGTGGTAGCATAATCCATCGCAGAAGTTGAATACATAGCTGTATCGGAAGCTATCAAGGAAGCTATGTGGCTTAAGGGTCTAGTTAGCGAGCTCCTAGGGATAGATGTCAAGGCAACTTTGATGTGTGACAGTTAAAGTGCTATTCATTTGTCTAAAAGTCAAGCACATCATGAAAGGACTAAGCATATAGATGTTAGGCACCACTTCATTAGGGAAATAATTGAAAAACAAGGTGTTATTCTAACCAAAGTTTCAGATGAAGAGAATGCGACTGACATGTTTGTTTACTAAAGTTGTACCTCTTGTAAAGCTAAAGCATTGTATGAAGATATTGCAAGTTATTCCAGATGCTGATTAAGAAGGAAAAATAGTGTAGTAAGGGAGGGTGCAGGTTGCAGTCTAGAGGAAGCCTAATCTAACTCAAATGGGTGGAGAATTTGTTAAATCATTTGTATTAGATTAGTTGATTGTCTCGGGTGTGCAACTAATGTCAGGGATGTATTTGATATTTCATTTAGTTGTTAGTTGGTTAGTTTATATCAACCCAAGCTGTTATTTTATTAAGCCTTGTGTAGTCCGCCCTTATGTTCTATAAATAAGGGGTTGGAGGCCTTTAGTTATCATCGGGTTTTATTGTGCTATCTTGGGAGTTCCGTGCGATGTGTAAGAGGAAAGCAATTGAGAGCTTTGTAATCTGTTCTAATCTTTGTATAGCCTGGGTATTGGGTTGTGAGAGTGAGATCGTTTGGTTTCAGTATATGTAATCGTTTATGTGATTCAAGATAGTGAAGAAAACGCTAAAGACAGTCTGGATGTAAGTTTACTATAAGGGAAACTGAATCAAGATAAATCTCTAGTCTTTGCGTATGTATGTTCTTCTAATTTTTTGTTTTCATATTTTGTTTTCTTATTTCTTTTCGGTGTGTGGGTAATTCCAATTATCTTGAGGGGTAGAGTATTTGATTAAGTAAGGCGGAAGGTTGGGACAACACTTGTAATGGAAAAAAATGTTACAAAATTCACTAACTTTAAAATGTATATTTTTTAATAATATATTAGCATTAAATAGTTTTAATTTACTGAATAATTAAATTCATTGAATAAAATGTCATAAAAAAATTATTTTCAAAATTCCAAACAGAACTTATTTTCTAGTTTCTGTTTTGAGAAACAGTTTTTCAGAATGACAAACCAAACGTGTTTTCAATTTTCTAAAAACAAACTACCAAAACAGAAAACTGAAAATGAATTCAAAACTCAAAACTGAAAATTGAAACGTAAAGAGAACGGATCCTTAATTTTTTTTTTTTTTATGCTTCTCAGTTTGAACGCTCTCTGAATCTTCCTTGTTGCATCTTACAATTCGAGATTTACATATTACAGACTTTTCAGTGTCAAAAGTAGTTTTTCACACAAATTTTCCAGCATCAGACGCACTGATTCATATATCATTTGTCTATATAGGATGGTAGGACTACATTCACATTTGTCCCCATACTATTGATGATACATTGTGGGTCTTCTGTCATTGCTTTCCTTAAGTTAGAGTCTCCCTCTAAGCCATTGAATCCAGAAGGTTTTTTCCTGATGCTCCTTTAATTCAACTCATGCTCTGCTGAAGTCTCCCATTCCTGTTCCTCACTTCCTCTAATGACTAGAAGTGTTATTTTGTCCACTAAAGACACGCCCAGTTCTTGAAATCTGTTACCTAGGAATTTACAATGGACTGGTTGCCTGTAAATGTAACGCAGGAAGGTTATGTATTTTGTAATGAAGAAATGTCAGTATCTGGTGGTGTGGACTTTTTGTTTTATATATTTGTTTTGTTGTTTTGATTTTGATCTTCAGGACCAATAAATATTGTGTCAAAATATAAGCAAAGATGCTTTCAGGATTGAAGTTCATACCCCGTGACCAAATTGACAAGGTAAAGCCTTGCTTCAGTTTGTTCCCTCACTTGTTGAGTTTCAAGCTAATTTAATGTTCATATATTCATAGCAACTTCTTTTGTGTTAATTTCTGAATTTGCTTTAGGCGCAAGAAGAAGAGTTGGATGACTCTAAAAGAGAGAGAAAGAAATCAAGTAATAGGAAGGGCAGAGAGAGAAAAAAAAAGAGAAGCTCTCGACATCAAAGTTCAGATGAGGATGACCTTCAAAGAATAACAAATGTTTCTAGAAAGAAAAAGAAGTGGTATTCTTCAGATGAGTCTTCATCTACTAGTGAGAGTGGTTCTGACCAAGATGTGAAGAAATATAGTAATAAGGAAAAAAAAAAGGGTAAATCCAAATATAAGAAGTCAGGAAGGGGGAGAAAACATAATTCATCTCAAGGGTATTCTGTGTCTGATAAAGAGTATGAAGATGAGGGTAGCTACTCCAGTGGAGAAGATACACTTCAAAGTGGAAGTAGAAAGCATGAACGGAAGAAGGGTAACAGAGTGGCTGAGAAGGAATGCATAGGAAATGACTTGCCTGGTACTTGTTTTAGTTGTTTTCATGAAACATGTAGAATTCTTGTTTCTTATTTCTTATTTTAAATATGTTGTTTTGATATTACTATGTGGTTGATGACAAAGGACCCCTGTTCTCTAGATAATAACAGCACAGCAAGAAAGGAAATAGGATTGGAGTGGATGCTTAGACCTAAAGACAACATGGAGAGAAAGCCTGCAACTACTTCTGATCAGCTAGAGGAACCTCGGGTTGAGGAGGTAGGTCCACTCTGCAAACCTGGTATGAAAGGCTAATTATTCAATTTTGAATTTTCCTATATGAGGGCTGTGTACTGCAACTGGGATCATTATTTATTCTGATGATTGCAAAGGGTACACTTCTGATTAATGTAGATGGATTTTGAAGAACCTAGGATATATAAATTCATATCTTCATAGTAATTGAAATTGAGTAGCTTACATTGTGGATTGACTCGAGGCCCACAACCAGTCTGATCTCTAAGTGGGGTGTGAGTTCTAGAACAAATTCCATTTTAAAAATTTATTATTATCTAATTAATATTTCATTAAAAACAGTAGAGTATTTTAACAAGTGTAGATTCTGTTCTATGTAGATTAATTTGGGAGAACCTAGGATGCATAAATACATATCTAAATAGTAATTGAAATTGAGTAGTTTACATTGTGGATTGAATTATGCTTTCGTGATCCTTGGTTCAAGGCTAGAAGCTCATGGCCAGTCTGATCCTGAAGTGGGGTGTGATAGTTTTAGAAGAATAAGACATTGTCTTTCCTATTTAGATTTTAAATTACTTTGGGTTTAAGAGTAATTTGGAAGTTGCTAAACCTATACACATCAGTGAACTTCCGAGTGTTGGCTTGGATGGGGTGACCCTCGTCACGTTTACAAGGATTGGCAATTTAAAGCTCTGGACTCTTGAGACCAATTTAGAAAGTTGCTCAAGGGATTTTGTTTACGCTTTAAGAGATTTTTCTACCTACTGAAATGGAACTTTGCTTGTAGCTTTCCTTTCTGGCAGTCTGGATTCTGCTGCTTCCTATGGTTAAAACAATCTAAAAAAATGATATGAAAAGCTTTAATTGAGGTTCTATGTTTATGTCTTGTGAGTTTGGAAATTATGCACCTTTACTAGAGGTTTGTTGTTATATATGAATAATTGCACTATTTACCTTTTGTGGAGCATAATCCCCTTTCTTAGGAAGTGCAAAACTTTTGGATCTAGATTAAGTTTATATTTTGTAGGAGAATATCACCTAATGTCGCTTTGTTCATGATTGTGTATACTCTTCTGTTTTTTTCTTGTTAATGAGTAACATAACACCTTTGGTTTCATGGTTTAGTCATCTTTTATGCATTTTGCTGTTTTCTTCAAGAGTACTTGTTTATTCTTTTGGCTTGAATAATTTTTGCAACGTTTTGTCAGATGAAGAAAGAAAATCCCAGAGAATTAAATCCCTATATGAAGAACGATGGAACTGGATATCCGGAAGTTGCAGATGGGACAATGACTGGAGGAAACCAACTCCAATCTTCTACTGTTGTTGGAGATGGAGGTGCAAGCTGGAGAATGAAAGCCCTAAAGCGTGCTCAGGAGCAGGCAGTTCGCGAAGGACGGAAACTTGACGAGGTAATATCTTTTTTTTTTTTTTTTCTATGAAAGATAGGACAACTTCCACCACTATCAATTTTGATGCAGTGCACTGGAAATGTATAGGTTGTTGAAGACCGGTGGGGATCCATGGGTCAGCTGGCAGTTTCTGTGGCATCCCGGAGAGCGGCTCCATCTCGTGCTCACCTCCATGCCATTAAACACAGACAGAAGGGGCTAACAGCAGAACAACCAACGCGGGGGGCTGATAAAAAAGAAAAGGTGATTTAAATGAAAATTAGTTAATAGTAATGTTGTTGTTAAACTATAGCAGTAGTTGCATAATACATGTCTTATTTTGTTTAAGTTGATTTTGAACTTTGTGGTTAAAACTCTAGGATTTATATTCTTCTGAACTTTTATTTGAATTATGAGGAAATAAAGATTCTATCTAATCTGAACTTCAATTGAAATTTATTGGCACTTTTCGTACAAACACTACTTTATAACATCACATGCATGCAATAATTTTGTTTATCAGAATATTGGCCGAGAAGCCCAGCGAGATGTATCCCGCCATCATCCAGAGATGAAAGTGCCTAAACTTGATGATTCCTTGTCTTGGGGCAAGCGGAAAAGTCAAATCCCGTCATCAAAAGATTCTGGTCTTATCTCTGCTGCAATTTCAAGCTTAAATAAGTTTGCAAATGATGGAAGCTTTATGCAAGAAGTTCATAATCGGCAGAATGATGGTCATGGTGGTTCTGTTGGATCTCAATACACACTTGGGAGAAAATTAGAGTCAGATTTGGGTTCAATAGAACCAGAGAAGAAACCTAGTGACTCTGGTGAACTTGTTAATCAGGGTTTGAGTGCAAACCAGTTGGCAGCCAAAGCCATGCAACTTCGTCTGAAAGGAAGACATGAAGAAGCTGAAAAATTAATGGTGAGATGAATCTTTAATCTTTTTAACTATTTTCACTCTCCTAGTCTTAGTTTTTTTGTGTCATTGTCTTTCAGTTTTCTCAAGGGAATTTTTATTCACAATATGTTTTATTTTATAGATTTTGGGCCAGTGGGGATGTAATTAATAGAGTCTTGGTTAGAAGTACAAAAGCAAGACCTCCATGTGATTGTCTAATGTTGGTTATTAACATGGTTGCTTCTATGTCTCACATGCATATCATTGATAAATTTAAATGCCAGGTCTGACTGTGTGGTGTTTCCATGTTGCACATGTTGATTTCAAGATATCACCCATGTGATAGAACATGAACATATCAATTATCTTCATTCACCACCATCTCATGAAACTTTTTCATATAAAGATGGTGTTGGAACTTTATCTCATCATTCCCTTGCTGAAGGGTTGCATTAGAAAAGGCATCTGGTATAAAATTTTGCCACATTGTTCTTTTGCATGGATTTGTATTGTCAATATGACTTTTAGAAGGCATTTGGCATTATGAACCATGCCAATGACGCTAACATAGTTAGGATAAGGCATTGTTAATGATGATGAATCATTATCAGGAAGCTGTCATATGATTGTAGTGGAAGAGATCCTGTAAAAGAACTGTAACTTAATATGTAGAAGCTGTCATATGGTCTATGAAACCTAAAAGGCTTTGTTTTCTATTGTCTATCTGTCCATGAGTAGATCTGTAAAGACCACACCCCAAAAAACACCCCAAAAAAGTAATAATAACAATAATTAATCACTTACAAATTTAGAAGCAATTATACGAACCAGAATCCAACACAATTTGGGTAGTTTGACATCTAAACAAGTTTGCCAATTTAGATAGGAATAGGATTTAGAGAATAATAATACAATCCAAAACCTATCTAAACTTGGATGTATGAATTGATAAAAATGGAGAAGGAAACGGTTTCCTTTTCTTGACTGGAATAAGAAAAAGGAATAGGCCATGAGTTCGTACAAACATGTATATCTGGCTAAGTTTTTTGGAGAAACAAAATGAAATTCAGTGCAACAGAGACTTAGAGGAGTGGAGAACATGAAATGGAATCAGGAAAAACATTATAATACCAATTGCGGGTGGATGATTGTATGGTAGACCATTCTTTTACTTGGATTATTCAGTGAATCTGTGTTTTCTTTGTTCTTGCCAGAAGGAAGCAGAGAACATGAAACAAAAGCAAGTTGCGGTAAATGAATCTAGTAAACCACAGAAGGAGAGGAATCCAGGAAAGTAAGTTTTTATTTTACAATTATTAATTCAATTCAGGTGTTGACACTGAGTTGGGACAATTTTGTTCTTATTTATTATCTTGTATTATAAAATGATTTTCTGTGCTGATTTGATTTATTTTGCTTTACAGTTTTGCCTAAATGGATTTTGGTGAATTTTTTACTCTTTAACTGACAACTGTATACATTTGCTGTCTTCTCTGTGCTCTTATTACTATTTCTTTGTGAGGAAACCGTGTCTCTAATTATTTTTCTGTTTTGAAGATATATATCACATGAGACATCTATACAGCAGAGGACAAAAGAGGATGATGCTGACATGCAACTTGTGCGGAAGATAGTGCAAAACAAACAGTTCAGTATATCTGGTCAGGCAGACGATGAATATGATTTTGATGATGGTCCTAGTAGAAAGACTCGGAAGAAAGGAGGCAATGACCACAAGTTAACTGAGAAGACTAATTTTCCAAAATGCATCATGACTCAGCAAGAGCGGTGTCAATTCTGCTTTGAGAATCCCAATAGACCGAGCCATCTTGTGGTTGCTATAGGTAATTTCACCTACCTCAGTTTACCACACTGGCAGTGCATCGTGCCGGGTCACTGCTGCATCTTGACGTTGCAGGTGAGCTGTAATTTGTTAACGTGTATATGCTTGTCTTTTACTGTCACAGGGCCACGACGTCTTGGGCTGGGCATTAGATCCATAATCTGTTGATGAACATTTCCCATCTTTTAGATAGAGAATTTTATTTATTGATTTGTATGTTTGCATTTCATGGGAGTTGATTTTTTAAATACCAGACCCAGCAGAAAATTCTGCACATTCCAACTGATACAGGAAGAATGGCAATGGTACCTAAAACTTTAAGGGTCCTATAGGGGCATGTACTAGTAGTGATAAGTACTAACTATTTAACTACTTGAAGGAGATTTTTTGCCATCAAAGTTGTTAGAGGGATGACTTTCATTCTCATAGGATGTTTTGTCACGGCCTCTCACTTGTGTTTACTAGTTTGAATTCGTTGCTTTATGAGCAATAGATTAACTTATTTCATTCTGCTAGGATGCCCATTTACTCTCTCTTTCTTAAATGTTTGTATGGTTGTTTTCTGAATTAGAGGTTTTAAGCTAAACGCTTTGTTTCTTTCCTTTTTTGGCCTAAACAGCATGAATCAGCCACAAGGTCTGTTGACAATAGTGTGTGGGATGAGATTCGCAACTTCAAGAAATGCCTCATCATGATGTTTGCAAAGCAAGAGAAGGATCTAGTGTTCCTTGAAACAGTGATGGGATTGGCGCAGCAAAGGCGACATTGCTTGGTTGAGTGCATTCCTTTACCTCAAGACATTGCAAAACAGGCACCTCTATATTTCAAAAAGGTTCAGATTTCTATATTCAATTTTCTATTTATTTGCTAATATTCTGATTGCTTGGTGATATTGATTTACATTCCTTGGACGTCCTGTATATCTCCTACTAAAAAGATTTTTCAATAATGAGCATGAGCACTCCATGGACGTTTGGTAAATCCTCTCTCCTCGCATTGTTCTTATGGAAAATAAAAATAAAAAATGTAAGATGCCATTAGGGTAAATAGCATAAGGCCATTCCCTCTTAGAAGCACGATTTATCTGCTGTGCAATCTTTAGTTGTGCATAACTAATTGGGTATGCTCCCTAGATACCCAAAAAAATGGCACTGCCTCTCTCTGTCAAATATATATATATATATGTATGTATCATTAACCGCACCTTATCCTAACCAAGTTAGGGTTGGTGGTGTCTCCCAAAATAAATAAATAAATAAAATTAGAGGTCTTTTGGGGCACACGGACAGGTCAATGTTTACCTTTATGTCCTATTTTGTAATATAGTAAAAAGTTTTTAGTTTTAATAATTTTTAAGAACTGGCAAGCACCCACTTGGGTGAATATAGAACAGTGTGTCTATTACAGTTGCAATAGCTGCACTTTTGTTGAATGCATTTTCAAGTGATTGTGAAGAAGAAAATCAAAACATTGATTGTTTCAATTCTGTCAGATGATAAGGAAAAAGGTTGCGCCATTGTATACTCTGCAATTCCTGCATGAGCCTTTTATTTATATCATACCATTTCTTGCTGCAACACAAAAACACTTTGTTTTGAGACCCTTGAGCTTTTGAAAAGAAGCCCTTAGAAGATAGTTGCCGCTTGGGTTTGGAGGGGAGAAAACATTTGTTTTTTTGCAATGTTCATTGTACCTAGCATTGGTCTTGAATCAATTTTTTTGGGCCACGGTTCCATCTGATGCACCCTTCGCATCTTCCAGTGCAAGTGGGATTGATTCTGACTTCAGATACGAGTAGACTAAATGAAAGTCCCTCATCCTCCATTTTCTGAAAGCAAACAAATTTTCCATTTTTTGCAGTTTTAGTATTGCATGTGGTTTTTAATATTTATAACTTTACCATCAATTGTGTATAATGCAATTGTGAACTTGTATTGTGGTGCATTAGGGGCCGACTGTGCATGCCTGATTTTGCTATGTTTTTGGTTTTGAGAAAAAATATTAGAGAAAAAAATGCATTGTTACTACTGCTAGCTGAAGTCAGCGATAAGTTTAAAACTCAAAAGTGTTGATGAGCTTTAACTTGCATGCTATTTCATCTCTATATTTGTTATTCTTTTATGTTTGATTATTTTTCTATTTACATGTTTCAAAATTAAATGACTCGTCCCTCAGGCGATTGACGAAGCTGAAGATGAGTGGAGCCAGCATAATGCGAAAAAACTTATCAACACAAGTGAAAAGGGGCTGCGTGGTTCCATTCCTAAGGACTTTCCGTATTTCCATGTTGAATTTGGACTGGACAAGGGTTTTGTTCATGTTATTGATGATGAAAAGCAGTTCAAAAGCAACTTTGGGCTCAATGTTGTAAGGGGCATGCTGCGCCTGCCAGAGGAGGACATGTTCAGTCGTAGGAAACGCGATTCACTGGAGACACAGAAGCAAGCTGTGTCGAGTTTTGCCCGAGACTGGGAACCGTTTGACTGGACAAAACAACTTGATTGAACATCTGATTCGTATAACATTGACACAAAATTGGTGGTGTTCCCATGCATTACTTAGATCAGCTCCTCATATAGTTGTTGACAAAAGTTTGGAATATAGTCGGGCTTGAAACAATGTTGTATACTTGTATAGTTAGGGATAGGTGTTCTAATTGCTAAGATAGCTCGGGCAACGCTTTGCCATGGCTAGAGACAGAATTTGTGTTTGTTGTATATTGCTATGTTTTTATCTGCCTAAGATCCATTTCTTTGCTTGTACCTGAACAAATTAAATTGGTGGATCATCAAGTGACTGATTGTCTTGTGTTGCAAAATACAATCTTTGTTATAAAAGAGAGAATTGGGAAGGAAATGATACCCTTTTTGTGCCAAGCTTTTTGTAGAACTCAGCTTTGCAGTCGCATATTCATCATATTTGCCTCTTTTTATCATCTTTTAGGGATATGGAATAAAGTAGCTGCTAAGGACAAAAATATCATTGATACATTATTTTGATGATTTACGCACATGTATGTAATTGTGTAAAGTGTTTTTTTTTTATTGATACATTATTTTGATGATTCACACACGTTTGTAATTGTGTAAAGTGTTTTTTTTTTTTATTGTGTGAAGTGTAATTGTGTAAAGTGTTGTTACTTCATTTGTTGGTTGGTTTAATAATATTAAACTTTGTAAGTTAAAGATAACTTGAATACCCTCAAAAGACTGACTTTGTCATAAGAGATTATAACTTTCTTTACACTTGGGTCTAAATTTCATTATCACGAGTTTATATTTAGATTTTTATATATTTATTTCATATGCATAATGTGAGATTTTGTACATATCTGATGAGTTTAAATATTATACATTTAAGAGAGTAATATCCTAATCTCTCCTTTATATATAAAAAAAAAGATATTATACAAACGCAGAGAGAAGTAATGTGACCAAGGCACTTTGCAAAGAAGCTGATATCTTGAAGATGGATCAACTTGCTTGCAATATGTGTGGACTTATTGAGAAGCACATCATGGAGAGATTGAATATTGGGGCTGCAATAATCACATCACTACCTCACTTTTGGTGCCAAAAGATGCCAACAAATGGCCTCCACCAAGGTTGCCAAGTTTCATTTGATATGCCTCTCAGAGTTCCTTTTAGCTAATTGTAGGAAAAGGGCTTCTTTGATGTATATCTGGCTTATTTCTGAGATGCCAAGGAGATGGTTTGAGAAAGACCCATCTGAAAGGAATCTTCATCAGTTTTGGCCTCCAAATGTGGAATACTGTTGCTTTGGGTGTATGTATAGTATTTTCTATGGTTGTTAAATAGATTATTTATATCTTATTATATGATTCACTAAACATATAATAGTGATATATACATAAGACATAATACAATAATCATGAAAAAATTTGTAATTTTATTTAATTGGGTGAATTCCCCTTATTGCCCCTGTCCGAACTTTACAAAAATAGCAGTGTTCTAGAAAACAAACACCAATGTAAAAGATATAAAAATAAAATAAAGAGACTCAAAACTGTTTCCTCTGTGATTGATGATAACATTATCATGAAACCATTGCGGTCTCTTCAACTTTTGTACCGATCTCAAGCAATCAACAGAGAAGAGAAGAGAGGAGATGATTGAAAAGACATTCACCGTCTCTTTCGGACCCACCTGCAGATGCCACCACAGAGAAGAACTCCTCACTGATCAGTTAAAATGGCATTTTAATCTGACCCTCACAAATGTCTCCATTCTTAAAGCTTCTTTTCGTAATTTGCAGCTGTAATCTGTTTTGGGCTTTTCATATATACCAATCGCCGCCCATCATTTCATCAGTGCATTTATATATATATGTGAGGTGCACCTTGTGTTCCTCTCATGTGATCATCTGTTAAGTCACAGTGTTTTCTTCGTGGCAAGATGTGCTGGATATGTCCTTTCAGATCTCAATCCCACTTTCTCCATGGAATTGTTCATGAACCCATATGGCACCATCAAGCGCTCAACTTTACTGTTTTTTCTTCACTTTAATTGTCTTTTTCTTTTTTAGTTAATCTGTATGTAAGATGTTAGACCTCAGATTGGTTGTAACTAATAAGAAATGTGGTGTGATCCAGTCGGATGCTTTGTAAATATATAGAAGAAAACCCTATATACAGAACTAGGATATTATATATATATATATATATATATATTTCTAGGCAATGCTCATCAAATATATATAAACACACATATAAATTTTTTTCTGGGCAAAGATAACTTTTTTAGGGTATATTTTATGGTACAATCATCTTTAACTTTTTAACTCTGTAATGTACAATCACTGGTTTTCACACTTGTCAGGTTAGATGCAACTTTGTGACCTGAAAAAATTAATTTGCATATATATATATATAATATATAGGCTTCTTTAAATCTAATGGAAGGGTAGTACATTGGGTTGGGATGATAAGACTTTTGTTTTTTGTTTTTTAGATAATGATAGTTTAGCCAAAATGTTGGATGAAAGGGTAAAATATCAAAAAGTTATTATAATTTGGGCTGAACTTTATGGTTCATTTATCGATATTCTTTTTGGTTGGGTTTCAGAACTGCCACTACTGTAATGGAGGAGATGGAATCCTTGTCTTCTTCACAAGCAGCCACTCAATCTTTGAAGATCCCCAATGACACATTCAATTGGTGTCAGAAAGCCACTTCCTCTGTGCACAAAATCCTTTTCCCTTTTACCCAAATCATATAGTTATTATATATATTATATACATATATACGCATATGATCAAAATCCATAAACTTGAACAACAAGATCCATTAGAATATTTATGTTTGTGTGGCGTTTGTTTAGCAGTGGGCGTTGGGAGAGGGCAGAAATTTGGTTTAATTGAACTTTTGAATTGAATTTATTCATTCAATTCGATTATTTTTTTGTAATTATTTGGTTTAGTTATATTTTTTTAGGAAGTTCGATTTTTATTTTTGATTTGATTTTCTTTGTCAGAATAATACTGAAGTATAAATAACATTATTTTTTAAAATTTTTTATTTAGTTGGTACTTGAAATTTATAATCTATTTTTAATTTTTTTTTATCAATTGATTAGTTCAGTTTCTTTTATCTGTCGGAAAGTTTGGTTTTTTTTTTTTTCAGTTTTTTGTGTTAGTTCAATTTTTGGTTTATATGATTTATGTTCGATTATTTGATTTAATTAGTCGATCAGTTCGATTTTACTTATCGATTCAATTAATTCAATTAATTGATCACCTCTTTAAGTGTAATATACACATATATATATATATTATTTTTTGTGAGTCTAATATTATGGGGTTTACATCAAATTTAGCCTTTTTAATGCTTGTATTATATAGTTTTTTCGTATCCCAAATTAGATGAGATGAGGATTCTTGAAAAAACTAAATTTAGGCATATACAAGAAATTTATTTAAGTGTGAATGGAAAAATTTATTAGAAAACTTGTGTATAAATAAACCTTTTAGTTAGCATAGTTTTCAACTATGATCTACTAAAACGTCTTGAAAGTGTTATTTCGGTGTTTTTAAAATATTTTATGTACTAATGAAAAATATTAGAAAAATATTTTTGGGTAGTTTTTATAATCTCGAAAACATTTTGGGCCCACTTTATAATATTAAAAAAATATGAAAAACACCGTTTTCCTTTTTTGAAAATTTCAAATTTATTGTTTATTTTTAAAAGTAAATAAATTTTTAAATTTATTAATTGTATTATGTTTTAGTATTATTTTTTAAAATTTATTATTTATTTTTTATTAGTAAGTCATAGTTCATTATAGAACTTATTTATATTTGTTTGAATATATTATATAATTTATATTTATTTTTTGATTAAATAACTATTTTTATAATTTTTTATATTAAAGACTATATTTACAAGAAAAAATCCTATACTTTTTTTATTTACCTGTTTTTTCGTATTTCTATTTTTAAATTTTTTAAAAATTATCATTTCTTATTACCGTTTTGCATAGTATCCCTTTTTTCTACAACCTAAGTCTTCAACTGAACCAACCCTTATTAATTTAAAAAACACATGTCACCACCATTCAAAAACTAATGTTATATAAGTGAGAGTTGTGAAGAAAAGGAGAATTTATTCTATTTATATAGGTGTAAGTACTAAAACCAAGTCACTTTCCTTGATTTTTCAGATATATATTATGGGTTATCAAGATCCTACAAAAACTGCAAATCAGGTTGTGTGGGTAAGGCAAGGACCTGTAAAATCTTCATGGTGATGTCTGCATTATCTCACACTGATTCTCATTGTCAGACAGAGAAAAATATAAATAACAAGGAAAGAAAAGTGGCAGTTGGTGAGACTTTTTATATTTATATTTCCTCCTCTTCTCAGTGATTGACTTTTGCTTATTTTCTTAATTTTCTTAATCAATGTGTGGAGATTTTGGTGCTGTTTTAAGACTGTATTAGGTTTGATAAGGCTTTTCACTGACCAATTTGCTGGATTCCTTGTGGACTTTTGTTGGTGACAAATTACTCAACTCCTCTACAGCCTAAGTTTGAAGTTTCAATCTTATGGATAATAACATAACCAAGTTCTTGTTTCACTATGTCAAGTCAGTTTGATAGTAAACATGGACAAGCTTCTGTAGAAGAATTGACAAAACACATGGGTAACAGTAAGGTTAGGGGCTGCCTATCAAGTGTTTGATGAAATGCTGCAGTGAATTGCTTTATGTATGGCTCTGTGACACAGCCACTAGAGGAGCATGCTCTGCTTTTGCTTGGATTTGATCATTTGATTGGATGTTTCCACAGTCCTCACTTTCATCTTTATCTTTAAACTTGGGACATCTGTAAAGACTGCAATTCCTTCTTATAAATTTTGATCCACCATGATGCTCATAATCATATTGATAATTCCATTATTTATTAGAAGGATGCTAAGAAATCTGTATAAATATACAGATATTTCATGTATTTATACCCAACTTCGTATATTCACAATATGACAACATCTAATTCTATTATACTGGCTGCTAACCCATGTAGTGGGGGTCCATGGCAATTTTGTATCATCATGTGTGTCTGATGTGCATCCATGGGATTGTCCACACAAGGCCATGATTGTCAAATTGGCCTAATTAAAGGGCCTTTGATTCCCTATTTGTTTTATCAATATCCTTGAATGGGGTCAGCCCATGCTGTTTGAAGATTCATGTTGTCTCCCCCTATCATGCAAAGCCCTTGCCATGATAATGACATCCACATATCCACATGGTGGACATAGTTTAAGGCCTTGTTTGGTTCCAATAATTCCTTGCTTGCTTGATTTAATTGACATCATATTTGAGGTGTGCTGAGTCTGGCTTTGTTCACAATGGTCCCCCCCTTCCATCTGGCAAGCAGCTCATCCATTTACGTGTCATATGATAAAAGACTTGATATATTATTATTAATTTGATTTCTCATATCACACGATTCATAAATTTAAGTGAGCGATTAACGACCCGACTAAAAAAGTTTTAATAGGACATTGGTTCAACAAATGAAAGACCCTATTTTATAATTTTTTAAATGATTTTCCCAGCAAAATTGTTTTGGGCCATACCTTGTAAAGGCAGCCCTTTGTTTTGGCTAATTGCCAAAGCAAGATTGGGGGCAACCTTTTAAATTTTTTGTCATTTTTCTATAGCAATGGCACATGGCCTCTATAATTTGTTGGGAGTAACAAACATCATGAGAGGTTTGACCCCTTTTATTTTCCCTCCCATAATGAATTTGGTCCTTTTTAGTTTTTCTTTTTAAATAAAGTGAGAGTATTGTTATTAACAAAACAAAATTAATAACCTTATAATTTTTTCAGAAGTTTATTGTTACATTATAGAAACTTACTTAGACTGTCTTTTAATTTACCAAAATCTACCTAAATGTAATAAACAAAATCTCATCCTTCATAATTGTTTAAATCAGTTCTTGTATTGATAATAGGGTTGTTTGGTATAAGTTTGAATGTTCTCAACAACATATGAAAAGACATTTTTTAACTAGATTCTCTTATGTTTATCATGATATATGGTGGGATTTGTGTGGTATTACATGTCGTGTACAATTGATACGGTGTCCTATCTATCACGTTATGTGGTGGGGGTATGTGCAAACATTACGTACCCCTTGTGCCTGCTACAAGGCTTCATCTACTATGTTAGTGAAACTTTGTATGTCTCGTGTGGATATGACAATTTACATGGTCGAAGGTCTAAATACCCCACACTGCTAAAAAGAAAACACAAAATCTTTCAAAACGAGATTTGGTAGATGTATAATATTACAAAAATTTTTTCTTGTCATTGAGAAATGTGTTCATTGTTTTAATAAATTTTTATAAAAATTTAGATTTTATAAATATTATAATTAGATGTGAACAATATTTTGATTTAATTTATAGGTCAGTTCAATTTAATTTTAAATTTAATAATTTTAATTATTTCGATTCGGTTTGATTTTTGTATTGAAAAAATTAAAATAATGTTATTTTTATTAATTTTTTTAATTTTTTCATCGATTTGATTTGAATATCTATTCAATTTATTTTTTGACATATATTTAATTTAAAAAATTTAATCAATTCGATAATTAATATTGACGTTTAATTATAATAAACTTAAAATTTTTAATTAGAGGAGTATTATTGTGAAACACAGGGGTCCATGACGATGGGATGTAGGGGACCTACCATGAACAAGAATTTTGCCTACTCACGAACCTTTCAAGACTATTTATTTTCAAACATTAGATTAAGAAAGTAAGGAAGTACCCTAATAAATGTACCATTACTTACAAAACAGGCCATATCCACACGTGTGAGGGCTGCCATGTCACGAGCATTTGGGTTCCCGTCACGCGTGTGGTTGCTTATTCTTGAAGCTGCCCACTCGTGGGCATGGGTTTATCCATGTCGTTGTCGATGTTTAGTGCAATTTGACATGCTTTCATTTGACTAATTTTAGTTTAGTTAACATTAAATTAAACAAAAACAGATTACAGTAAACACAAACACAGAGAGTGAGAGAGAGAGAGAGAGAAAGAGAGAGGAAATTATGGGAGTTGGGAAAATCATGCAGCCATGACAAGGTGACATGATCGTTATCGTCTCTGAATTTCTTTATTTTATATCTTGTCGGCGGTGGGGTTGCCGGAAAAACGAAATTACGAAAGAGCCCCTCAAGTCAAACCAGTGTTGTGTTGGGTCCTAAATCAGTAGTTTGGTCAAGATAAAAAAGCAACCTTTTTTTATAAAAAATTCGACATTGGGAACTGTAGGGCTGCTGGTACTACTATTACGAATAGTCTTTTTAAAAATAAAATACTTGTGTATATAGATACGATTACTTGATTCTTAATTAAGGGTGAGTATTATTGGATAAAAATTAAATTTTTAAATTGAACAAGAGAACACCCAATTCCATTCTTGCATCATCCAATTCCATTAACGTTACTAAATGCTCTTCCAAACATTTAATTCAGATTTAAGATCACAAATTCTATTTAGCTTTAAACTGGGTTTTTGTTTTTTGGGTTGAGTTTTATTTTTCATTGACATATTTGTGGCAATGACAGCTCTCCAATAATATCATTTGTCTTCTTCCTGGTAACACAGACAATGCTGTTTTCATAGCCATTAATTTTCCTTGAGATTTTCTTTTTTCTCATTCTTCATATTTTCGTAGTTGTTCATCACTTCATCACGTTGGATTTTACCAAACAAAGGGCGTATCTTTCCAAATGCCACAGTTGTTCATCTGCTTGGCTATTTTCTTCAATTTTTTTAACCGTTTAGTAATTCCATTAAAACTAAATTATTCTCGCCACGTTCTTCTCTACAGTGGACTGAAAAGATGGGGAAACAGATTGTGAAAGGATGATTTTATAGAACACAAGAAGAGGCTACAGAAAGGCCAGAGCAACTCTCTTCTCTTCTCTTCTCTTCTCTTCAGAAACAAACCAGCTTGTTTTCGGTGTATTTCTGTGTTTTGCTTCCATTTAATGTCTATGCCCTTAGAAGAACATGATTACATAGGCTTGTCAGAGGTTTCCTCAATGGAAAACTCTGAGAAACTGACTCTTTCCTTGGGACATAATGAGAGGAAGAAAGGCCTGAACTTGAAGGCCACAGAGCTAAGGCTTGGTTTGCCGGGTTCTTCTTCGCCGGGGAGGGACGCCGGAGATGGGCCGGAGAGCTTGTACCCAACAAAGGGTTTGGTTTCTGGGGCCAAGAGGGGCTTTTCTGATACCATTGGTGGGGGTTCCGGCAAGTGGATTTTCTCGGGGAACTGTGGATCCGAGCCAGATTTGTCCAGGAATGGTGGTTTGTTGTCCCCCAGAGGTGTCAATGGCGGAGGAAAAATTGTTTCTGTGCCCGAGAATAGCTCTCAGCAGACTCACATGGCTTCCAAAGAGGCTGTGCTGCAGTCACCAAAGCCTGTGCTTGAGAAGAAGCCTCAGGTTTCTACTGCGAATGGCCGTGGCAGTTCTCCATCTTCAAAGTAATTTTCTACGACTTTTTTCTCTCTCTTTCCTGGGAAAGCGGGCAACTAAATTAGTTCTAGTCCTTTTATTTTTCTCGGTGACTTCTCTAAATTTTCCTCCTCAAGCTGTTGGGGTAATTGATTTGCAGTACAGCTGTACCAGTTTACATGGTTTTTCTTTCAATTTTTGCTATATTGTTGTGGATTGTTAGTCTTTGTAGCACTGGTAAAAATCTTGTTGCATAAAAAGTAAGAAAATGATTGTATATAAATACAACCCTTTCCTGACCGTCATATCCCGGGAAGGCCCTTTGGTGTGGATGATTACCCTTTCAATTTGGATTTCCCAATTTGTGTTATTTTTAGACAATGGTTAGTGTTTTGGATGAGTTGTCCTTGAGGTGCTCTTTGAAGAGCTTTGTGTTCTGTTGTTCTCAAGGTTTCTTCAGATAATAAAGGGTTAGCTGGGATGTATCTATACATGATTATTGTACTTTCTCTGTGCTCCTTTGATCTGTAGAAATTGTGAGGTTTCTCTTTATGATTTCAAGGTCACGGGTTTTAGTTATGAGAGAGCCTCTTTGCAGAAGAGCAAGGGAAAGGCCCATCCCCCGCCCCTCAAAACCGACGAGCCTCCTTTACTGGAGACACCTTCTATCACCCCCCACCCCTCCCTTATTTTCCCCATATTCTCTTTGATGTTGTTCTGTTTATCAGGTTTCTTTATTTGGTATAGGATTTTTAACAGTACGAGAATTTCAGATAGTTCAACCTTTAAACACAATAATGATTAATGAATCTCCTCTTGTGTGTTTGTGAGACAGGGCGCAGGTTGTAGGATGGCCTCCAATTCGATCTTTTCGAAGGAATTCAATGGCTAGTAATCATCCGAAGAATGAGGATGATGCCGATGCCAAGTTGGGATCTGGTTGTATCTATGTCAAGGTCAGCATGGATGGTGCTCCATACCTGAGGAAGGTCGATCTGAAAACCTACAAAGGCTACAAAGAAATGTCTTCGGCACTTGAGAAGATGTTCAGCTGTTTTACTATTGGTAACATCTCTGTAAATCTCTCCCCTTGCGACAACATGTTGATGCTTGAATTCCTATGTTTCTCTGCTATGAATTACATTAAATAAAAGAGCAAAGATGAAGTCATTTCATGTCAATTCTTGTAACATGGCGATTATCCGATCACGAAAGAAGGCAGCAACCCAGAGTCTTCTAATGACGTGAAACTTACTGCAACACAAAAATTGGAACTGCTTTTGCAGATTTTCAAGCTACGGTTGTTAAGTGTTAAAAGTTTTGCATTGTGCTTTATACTAAAGTTAGAGTTGCAATGCCGATTTTATCATCCGTCTATCTTGTGAGAAGACTGATTCCTTTCCTGTAGGATCTTCAAGTTTGTTTGTTGTTTATAAGAACAACTTCTATTATATAGCTCTAATACCACTTGTTAGGAATACATCAAACACAAAGATAAATTCTGTAAACACCTACACAGCTTTTATTTCAACTTAACTTTTTTTCATAATGTTACAAAAGCATATGCTTATTCTATTCTCTCCTTATCCCTCTCCCATTTTTCTCCTTTCGGTTTTGTGATGATTGGATCAGGTCAATGTGGATCTCATGGAGTTTCAAGCCGTGATGGACTGAGCGCTAGCAGATTGATGGATCTTCTCCACGGTTCTGAATATGTTCTTACCTACGAAGACAAAGATGGCGACTGGATGCTTGTTGGGGATGTTCCATGGGAGTAAGTGACTACATCTTTGGAAGTCTACGGTTTACATTAACTCCCATTGATCTAAAGTTGAACCGATGCCATAAATAATTCCACAGAAGGCTGAATAGAAAATTTACCTATAGTAGCAATATCCACCACTTTGTCTATACTCCAATCCAGATTCTGCTTAAAATTTAGCACTTGGTTGGAGCAATAATGCAGTTTTTAGCTTTCCTAACCTCTTTGGCTTCTAGTTTATGGGCAAGAATCAATATGGCCAGTAATGCCATCAATAACAAGATATTGGCTCCCCCCTCCTGTTTGAGATATCTATCTGGAAATCTGTCTGTACTTTCTTAGCAGATTATGTTCCTGAATAATTTCCTTTTATATGTAAATTGTGTCGCTTTCATAGCTATTCCATTGCCTCAGCTTCTGCTTAATACAGTTTCTATTCTCCTTAAAAGAGGGACGCATTTCGTATCCTCATCGATTTTTGTTATTTGTTGCAGGATGTTTGCAGACTCTTGCAAGAGGCTGAGGATCATGAAAAGCTCTGATGCAATTGGTCTAGGTACGAACTTCATTTGCCGATTGCTCCATTGCTGAAACTCCGATAACATGAATTGCATACAGCTTATGCGAATGGACTATTCCAAATATGCATCTAATACGTACCATACAGTGTAGAATTTGTCTAAAGGCCATAACCTTCATTTTCAAAATGGTACAACATCTTTAACCTTGACCTTTGCGACAAAAGGCACGGGGAAGGCTGCTTACAAAAATACAACCTCTCCCGACCCTTCAAAAACAGGGAGTCTCCTGCCCTGAGGACACTCTTGTTGATCGTTCCCCTGAACTTCAGCCTTTCCGCCTTTGACTACTTGGCGACAATCTGTATCTAATAACATTTCTTCATAAATGTTTCTGCATCTGGCTCTTGCAGCCCCTCGAGCTGTCGAGAAGTGCAGAGTTCGCAATTAGTGCCTAATCTTGCTGCAAAAGGGATCGATTTCGACTCAGGAAGGAAGAAATTGGAGACTGCTGCAACCTGAAAACTGGAAAGCTTGAGGTTTTAGTGTTGCACATCGTGTTTATTATGTGTTCTAAGTAGTTGGTATACTGAAACTCTCTAGTAGCAATAGATATATTCCTACTGACAGTGTTTCTAGGTTTTCTGGATGTGTCCTGGTGTCCTTGCCTCTTGCATTCTCTGTATTCTGACTGCTTGCTGCTGAGAGGCTAGAAGATTACATATGTAAATGGTTTGTTGTTGCAATAAATGGTAGTATCTTTTCCAACGATCATTAAAGCAGGAAGTCTCGTACACTAAAACACCCTTTCTTATGATGCCCTTCCTTGCAAGGGTTTTTATCGCTCAATTCCACAATTTTTTTACGGGAGAGATAAATCTGAGTCTAATTTACAACTTGTTCATCACTCTCTATTGACCACTGGCGCAATTCCAGAGACCTAAAACACCCTTTTTTTTTTTATCACATATGTAAATGGTTTGTTGTTACAATATATGGCACGTAATACTTTTACTCATACTGACAAAGCAAGAAATCTCGTGTACTGGAGACTTCTTTCTTCTGTTACCTTTTGACTTGTTGAATACATGACTTCTAGTGCCTGCATTGGTGTGGCCAAATATTAGTTTAAGGACATACATTAGGGAAGTGTGGTAACTTCAATAACTAAACATATTAGGGTTCATTTATTTATTTATAATTTAAATAATAGTATATTTATCTTTATATAAAGGTAAATTATAATAATCACTCTTCGAATTTAACCTAATTGCTAAAACACCTCTTGCATTTTAGAAATATCAATAACCTCTCTTATTATTAAACAAATAGATAAAATGATCATTTTATCCGATCACTTGGGACCATTGACTTTGGACCCCTAACACCTGGGTGTTCATCTAAATTTGCAAATCAAATGCCTTACATCTGAGTTCAAATCAACCCCATATGAACTCTGTACATAAAGGTTCAATTCAAATTGAGTTGTTGAGAATTTCCTTGCATTTAATTGAACCGTAGAGAGGGAGACAAAGCGAGAAAGAGGGGAAGATAGAATAAAAATGAGGGTTACCTCTAGTTGGACGAGAGGAAGGTGGTTGGTGGCATTGGTTGCACAAGCAATGTTTAAAGCATGTGTGATTGAGTTGCAAAAGTAAAAAGAAGAAGAAAAACACACTAAAAGACAATATGATAGAGATAACAATGGTCATGATAATAGCAGACGACCATCCAATAGCATATAAATGGTAAGAAGATAGAGAGCACCCAAAAATAGTAGCAGTAACGACTTTTTAATAACTGAGATAACGATGTCAATGTCGAAAAATGAGTGAAGATTGAGAAATATTTTTTTAATATAAGTTTTTTGGTCATTTAAATATGTAACTGAAGTTAATTAGTAATGCAAAAAAATTACAGTATAACATTAAACTTTAAAAGTATTCACAATATTTTCTTAAATATTAAAGATATTTTTTCAATTTTTAACAATAGTGCATGTATTATCCATTTATAAAATTAGTTAATGATATCAAATCATCAAAATAACTTGATATAACCATAATAATAAATATTTCTATGGTTGGAGGTTGCAACGAGGGAATGTTTGGTCTTAATCATGGCAAATATCAATTTTTATTTCAAAATGTGCATGTTACCAAATATTTACTTTACTTTAGTATTGTGTTTTACATTTAATAAAAGTTCCCTTTTTATTATATTTTAGATTATGTATTGAATTTTTATTTTTTTTAATATTAAATCTAAATTTTTAATTTTTTTTCAAATATGTATTGCTTTCAATTTATAGTTAAAAGAGATCGATAATTTTTTATGTGATATTATCAATTAAATGACTTAATTTTCAAAAAAAAAAAAAATGAATTGATCGAATAATGTGACTTGAATTATCATATTACTTTCCTCAAAACCTTTTATATGTTAAACAAGATTAGTTAAATTAAATATTTGGGTTATATTAATTAATAATTTAATATACTTGACAATGTGAATATATATATATATATATTTGATGATACCCGAGTTCAATTAACTTGTGTACATTTTATTTTCTTGCCATCCTTAGCTCAACATGTTATTTGGACTACACTTGCTTTAACCCATTATCCAATAAATCAAGCCTTCTATAAAATTTGTGTAAATTAATTTTACTTAAGATTAAATTATTTAATTTGATTCATATCCTTTCTTATAATTATGGAATAAACTCGTGATTGTAAATTATTTTTCACGATATAATGATTTACCTTAATCTCAAGTTAAGTGATCAAAAATTAAAATTTATTGTAATTCAGTATGTTTATTTCTCAAATATATTAAAGGTGATATTTATATATCATCAATAATATTTAAAATTGTTAGTTTTTTAAGGAAGAATAAACGGTAGTATAAATTTGAAACAAATTAAATATTAAAGATTAATATTAAAAATTAAAATTTTTAATACATAATTAAAAACATCATAAAAAGTGAATCACTCTTTAATAATTAACCTTTCATATGACAGTTAGATTTTTTTTTTTTGTATATTCTGAACTTATTTATATATATATATATATATATATACATATCGACCCAAAACCCCGCACAAAAGAACCCGTGCCCGCCCACCTCATTCCCTCTCTCCTGTTCTTTCGCCTTCTCGATCGCTCTGCAAATCGAAGGCGGCAAAATCATCTAGGGCTTCTGGGTTCTCTGAATCGGTGCCTTCCATTCTCGCGGCTGCTGCTGTCTGTTTGATTCTAGCCTTTGATTCCTTTCCCGGAATCATCTAGGGCTCCGTCCTGAGGTCTCAAATCATCGCGTCTATACTACGCCTCTTCGACGGTCAGTCCCCTCTCTAGGCTTTCTAGTTTAGTCTTTCGTATCCTTTTCTTCCGGTCCTCTCCTTTGTTGACTGTTGCGAGCCGTCCGAGGCTTCTTTACTCTCTTGCGTGTAAACCCTATTGTTTTGGCTTGAGATTTTATTTTTTGTTGATTTTTAGTTTTAGGTTTGTTTTTTGTGTGCGCTATGTGTGCACAATCTGAACTTTTTAAGGTTTCTGAAGTAGAGAGCTTCCTCTCTGCTTTTTTCTGTGTGCTCAGATCGTTTACTTGTCATATGGTTAAAAATCATGATCTTTTTTGCAATCTTAAAAAGTGCAATATTATCTGCTGCAACTGGTTATGGTTAGAGAATAAAGCAAAGATAGGCTTTTAGGAATGAGGCCCCTCTTTGGCTACGATTGGATGTGCTATTCCTGAGATGGAACTTTCATGGGGAAGTTTCTCTGTACAGAAAGTCCTCTCTACAAACTATTGTTTACTTGGACCAGTTGGCGAGTTCCTCTATAATTAATCTCTGCTTGCTTGTATACGTGCAATGTACATGTACGAACTTTTATATATCTTTTGTTGATGTTTTGGCCTTTTTGAAGTGCTGCGTGATTGATTACCTTTGGGGTTTGCAGAATTTGATAGTGAATAGAGATGTCAATCTCAGAGGAAGAAATTGCAAGGCTGTACCGAATCCGGGGAACAGTGATGCAGATGCTGAGGGACAGAGGGTACCTTGTTGGAGATTTTGAAATAGAGATGACAAAGCAGCAGTTCATCAACAAGTATGGCGAGCACATGAAAAGGGAAGACCTTGTTATCAACAAAGCCAAGCGCAATGATAGTTCTGATCAGGTTCATTGTTCGTTTACTCTTCTTTATGGATCTTTTAATTTTTTAGAGATTTGTTTTAATGTTTTTATTTGTACAATTGTATGCAACCTTAATGGTGCAGAATTTATTTTACCAAATCCATGCAGCAGAAACAATTTTTTCCCAAATTGGATCCCTTAAATTTTTGTGCATGTGAGTATAAAATACTACATATGCAGAAATGTCTTCCCCTTCAAGCTGTTCCCCAGAACAGACTTCCCAGGTATTGTGGGAAATGGTTACTATTTAGGAAATAAATTGAAAGATGTCTGAATTGCATAATAAATGACTATTTGGAGTAAAGTTTCTGTAATGCATGTAGTTGCTTTGGTGTTAATCTAGGTGGGAATATGTTAGAGGTTAAGGAACTATAGTTGCACATATTGCTGAGAGTGGTATAAGCACAATATATTTTAGCTTCTTTATCTCAAGTTACTTCTTATGGAATCAGAATATGATATATGAACTCTAGGATGTAATGTGAGATGGTAGTCCCTTTTGTGGGGCATCTATGTGCATGTATGAGACATGATGTTATTATATGGAAAAAGAGACAGTGCTAGCCATAGAGTGGGAAATAAAGAGACCAAAGGGTGCAAAGCTATCAATATACACTTAAAGGATGGTCTGGTGATTGAAATAGTATCTCTAACAACTTAAATAGTATTCTAATGTTAAACACAAAAAGAACAGAAAGAGTGTCAACATTGCAACTGCAAATGGCTTCTTGTACTTCACTGAAAAACCAAAAAGAAAAGAAATAAACAATGAAGGAAGGGGAAAAGGAATAAGAGACAAAGAAAAGGGGGGGGGGGGATTGGCTGCAGAGTCCTTTGATCATTCTGGCAAAATTCTGCCTCTTCTTGTTTGACTCACAACGACAGCAATCATAAGCATTAATCCCACTCGTCAGGTCTTGTTTGACTCGAAAAAAAATAAAATGATGATGATGATAATAGGGCCAGAGTTACTGGTCAAAATGATTATGGTGAAAAAATGGGGTTTGTTTGCATTGCATATTTGTTTCAATTTGCAAGAAGCCAATTTTGTTTGAGATGGTCATTATTGCATCTCATAACCAAACGGAGTGAGAACTAAACATTTTAATTTCCGTCAATTAATTTATACGTCCTACTTGTCATGGAAATTATGTTTGGATTCATTCCTTTTTTGTTGCTTGCCTGTTGCTGCATTTTTTTTATTTGTGTAATCGGTGCTATTCTATGAAGCAGATCTATGTTTTCTTTCCTGAAGAGCAAAAGGTCGGCGTCAAAACGATGAAGACATATACCAATTGCATGAAATCAGAGAATGTTTTCAGAGCGATCTTGGTGGTTCAGCAGAACCTTACCCCCTTTGCCAGAACATGTATTAATGAAATATCAACAAAATTTCATTTGGAGGTTTTTCAGGTGATTGTTGATGCTTCTCATCTTGCTTTGACCAACTTAAATGGTGCAATGATGTATTATTTTCATGATTGTGAGAAGTATTTCCCTCTTAATGCTTTGCTGGCAACAGAATGATAATCTTCCATATTATTAAGATGTCTCTGCCATGTGCCATACAGCAGGCATGGGCTAGGAGCTCATGAGAGCAAAGTTGTATAAAAAACCTTCAGTTTCTTTTTTGATTTATCGTTCCAACAAACTGGGATGCTATACTGACTATTTTCCCCTCTATTGTGTATCCACATTTTCTGAACAGTTGTTGGTTGTTTAGAGGATCTGTTAAATGCCTCATTACGAGTTGGAAGTACTATTCCGTTTTATAGTGGTGGAAATGCCTTATTAACACTGTTCAATATTTTTCATCTTTAGTTTTTAAGATTCCCACTTGATTCTATCCTGTGATCGGGTTTGAGATGCAGAAGTACCCATTTTCATTTGTTTGATGAGATAATTGGAGCTTCATGAATCTATTTAGAAATTATAATAATGTTATCATGACTATGTACTTCATTGATACAGGAGGCAGAACTGTTGGTCAACATCAAAGAACATGTCCTTGTTCCTGAGCATCAGCTCCTTACCAATGAAGAGAAGAAGACTTTACTGGAAAGATATACTGTTAAAGAAACACAGGTTGGTTATCATGAATTTTGATAATGTATTTGTTAGAGTAAATTAGTTCATTTTGATCAACAATTAAGATGTGTTGACTTCGTAAACTATTTTGCTTGCCGAATGCAAGAAATCTTTCATTGTCAAGTTCTGAGCTCCTGTATTTTGATAGTTACTATGCTTCCATCTGAAAAGCAGGAAAACTAGGCTTAGTTGACAATAGGTCAACAATAGCATGAAAATAGTAACTTGTATCGAATGGTATAAAAATGTCTACCGGTGACTGTAACTCTGGGAAACACTTGGTTTATTTGTCGTTGTATTGTGAAATTAGCTTGGCCTTGGTATGTACTTTGGCTAGTATAAAGTTATGGATTTGCCCTAAATTGTTTGAAGCTCCCCAAACATTAATTCTGAATGCAGTAACGATTTTCATGGCCTGCCTATACGGGAAATTCAATGTTAAGATACCATGCTAAGTGCGGTAAACAGTTACTAATTAGATGCATACACAATTCCCTTTACTTGGGCATGCCAATCCTCATCGACACACACCTAGTTGGATCATCTTATGCCACTTGATGCTCAACCATTTTTTATTGGGTGGACTCTGCAGCTACCTCGGATACAGGTGACCGATCCAATTGCCAGATACTATGGGATGAAGCGTGGGCAGGTTGTGAAGATCATCCGTCCCAGCGAAACTGCTGGCCGTTATGTCACATACCGCTATGTTGTTTAATTCCTTCTGCCCAGCGTCCGTTCAAGTTGAGTTCTGAAAGCGTTCTGGTGCTTGGGAGATTGATGAATCAGATAACTTGTGGGATTGTAGTTAGGGGTTAATCTAAGAGTGTGTTTTTGGCAGATTTTCTCTTGTATTTTATGATGAGAAATGATTCAATTTTAGACTAAAAGAGTATTTATTAGCCAGACTTGTGGCTTGTCTTGTGTTGTCTTTCCATGGACAAGAGAAGTAAATGAAGGATTTTTGAAGCCCTAATTAAGCATTCATTGCTTGCACACTAAGGTAGTGTTTCTTCACCAAGATATAGAGTAAAAAAAAATCAGATATAGGAAGTATTTTGAATGTTTAATTTTTTTAACATGTTTGTTAAATTTATTTAGTGATATTTAAAAAAAAATTATATAATTTTTTATCTTACGATGAAAAATTGTTTAATTTTAGATTAGAAGAGTATTTATTAGCCAGACTTGTGGCTTGTCTTGTGTTGTCTTTCCATGGACAAGAGAAGTAAATGAAGGATTTTTGAAGCCCTAATTAAGCATGCATTGTTTACACTAGTGTTTGTTATTCAAGTTATGAAGTAAAAAAAATTAAATATAAGAAGTATTTTAAATGTTTATTTTTTTGATATATTTGTTGAATTTTGTTTGGAGATATTTAAAAAAAAAATCTTATAATTTCTTATCTTAAATTTTTTAGATATACTTATTTTTTTTCTCTTCAAAATAAGTTTATCCTTATAGATAAAAAAAAATTATGTTTGTATTTTCTAATACATTTTAAAAAATTTAATAAATAATTTGATAAATATTTTAAAATATTTTTTAATTTTATTTTAATTATTTTATATATTAATTTATAAAATATTTTAATTTTATCTTAATATTTTTTTATTTTATTCATTTTAATAAACGCTACTTAATTATAATGTTTTTGCATTTGAGTTGCATATTTTTTAGTTTTATATTTTTTATTTTCATGCTATTTATTAAAATTAATTTTAAAATTACGAGCTATTAAACTCTGCATTTCTTAATTTATTTAAAATATCAAATTTAAATGAATAATTGAAATGTGAGTGTTTAGAATTACTAAGTTTTAAATGACATATTAAAGTGACATAAATAAGATGAAACAAAAGAAGTAAAATAATGATATGTCTAGATCTACTTCAAATTGACATTACATTATGGCTTTGAAAACTTATTTATTTTTTTATATTCTCTTCTTTCATGTCATTTTAAAAATTATACTATTTTCACTTGAGATTAGGTTTACTTTAAATAAGTACTTTTGAAATTTTATATAAAAAAAGTAGTGTAATTTTTCAAATATGAGAATATTAAAACTTCAAGGAAGTTTTGAAATTAATATTTAAAAATAATTTTATCAAATGAATTTGATTTCATGTTCATCTTCATGTAATGGAGAAAGAGAAACAAAAAAAGTCGCAAATTTTTCTGAATTTGTGGGTTTCTGAAATTCCATAGTGTCCATATTTGCCGTTGGAAGAAGATCCGCATCTGTTTAAAAAAAAAGAAGAGAAGCATTTATTACTTATTTAGGGTTCTACAGAGAAAGAAATTGATCACCTTTTCAATCTGAATCTCTCTTTCCTTTCGCCGGACGATTCCCCACTAGAAGATGAAGCTCAAGCAGTTGGAAAGTCTTCTTGGTACCCTTCAACAGTTCTCCAACCCAAAGGTCTCTCTCTCTCTCTCTCTCTCTCTCTCTATATATATATATATATATATAGAATAATAAATCAGAATCAGAACTGAGTGATATGCTCTGCTACTGCTACAGATTGAGCTAGAACAGTACCCGACAGGACCCCACATCGCTTCCCGGATGCTGTACACTGTATCACTCTTTAATCCCCCTATACTTTTCCACTTGATACATGTTCATAGATTCATGAAACTGGTTGTCAAGGTTTTCTGTTCTCGAGGTCGCTGTTTAATGGCTAAACAAATTTCTTGCTTTGTATTTCATGGAAAAACTCTTAAAAAGACTTGATTTTTAACTGACCAGGCAGAGAATTCCTTTGAGGATGTGAGCAACAAGGTGGTGGCAGATTTTGGTTGTGGGTGTGGCACATTGGGTATTGCAGCTGCTCTCCTGGGTGCAGAGTGAGTTGTTTCCTTGTGTTTTGCTTAATTGGTTTCGTTTTGGAAGTTTGAAAACTGGTTTTGGTTTCCTGAAGTAATTGCATATGTTTGCATTTGTGCTGAGCAGGTTATTATTGAGTTTTTTGGTGCAATTTGTTTGTCGTTAGTTTATATATGTTAGGGTGTATGAATATATTTGGGACTTAAAGAGACATTCTTGGTTTGGACAGGCATGTTATTTGTCTCGATATTGATGCTCAGTCTCTTGAAGTTGCATCAATAAATGCAGAAGATCTTGAGGTATTTTCAGTTTTTGGTTGTTTTAGTTCTTAAGGGAATTTCTTTTGTGGATTGTTTGATGTGTGAATTAGAGTCAACTGTGTGAAGAAGTCTGATCTCTCACTATTTGCTCCTTTTGAAGCTGGCTATTTGATATGATTGTGGACTTGCTGCTTAGATTGTTCTGTGTGTTACTGGAAGTGTTCTATTTTATTGTTTTGCTATTAATTGGTCATACCTGCAGTTAGAAATGGACTTTGTTCAATGTGACGTCAGCAATTTAGGATGGAGAGGTAAGTCTCTCTCTCCACTCTTATATACTCTCTTTATTAGAAGGCCTGCTTATCCTTACTTTTTGTACTAAATTTGGCTGGGTTAGGAACCTAAGATTCACTAAGTGGCTTACACACAAATAGAACTCATTGGATGGCAGAAGCGCTTTTTCCTCCTCTGCCCCTCTCTTTGCCTCGCACACATGCACAATACTCGTGCAATAAAATACAGTGGATGCAAACCTTATTCTTGCCCCGCTGTCTGCTCACACACTGAGCAATGCTCGTAAGTCATTTATGCTTCTGTTATAAGCAGTTTGATATCAGTGGTTAACACCATTCAAATATTAGAAAGGTACCATTTTGTGTGCTTATGTGTGTGTGTGTGTGTTTGCCTAACTTGTATGGTATATGGAACTTCATAACCTAGCACTGAAGAGTACCTGTACCGGCCACCTGACTTGTAGTCAAGTGGTAGGTGGTAGTACTAGTGAGCTTGTGGTCTCAAATTTGAGTTTCACGAGCCTCTGGTGCTCCCCACTAGGTCCTAAGTGGCATGTAATCTTACTTGCTGAATAAAAGTTACCTGTATTGATGTAACCATGAGAAGCATTACTGTGGAATGGATTAGAGGTGTCTGTTAGAAGTTAGTGCCTTGAAAAGAAGTGTTTGGTTACTGAAGAAATGCCCAAGTTGATTAAGCTCCCCAAAAGACAGCAGACACGTCAAAAAAGGGGAAAAAAAAAGAGGGGGGAAAAAAAAATCCCATTATTTTCTTCTTTCTACTATCATACAAGTACTGCTTAAAGAGGGTATCTTCTATTTTTTGAGCATAAAATGGTATCTTCTATTTTTTTATCATAAAACGGGTAGATTCAGGGTTGTTTTTGAATGCAATCTTACTCTTGCTTTTGCAAAGAGGCTACTTTCAAAACCTAAACCTGTGACTTTCTAGTCACAAAGAAGCAACTTTACTATTGCTTCAAAGCTTTCTGTTTGTCACCCAAAAAAAAAAAAAAAAGAAAGAAAGAAAGAAAAAGAAGAGAATTAGTGTAAGGAATGGTTCTTTCTTCGGCTGCCTGACCATGGTTCTAGAAATAAGTTGGTATTTGACCCCATAACCCATGGTTCTTTATTTTTTACATGTTTTATTCCTTGGTTAGAGAAATAAGTTGGTACTCAACCTTAAAACCCTCTTTAAGGTGTTCTTTATTGTTTGCCATGATTTATGTCCTAAAGGATCACTTATATAGCCTCTCAGGTGTGATTTGCATTCATGATATGAATAGATAAAACATGTTTCCTTATTACATATATTTACTTGGATACGTTTCTTTTGAAATTCTCCCCCACCTTCCCTAGTTGTACAGGATTTCCTAAGTTTACGCGTTATATTCTAAATGTTTACATCCAGTGAAGTAGAGATATCTTGATTTCTTTGTGTAGGCCCAGTTGTTGATACTGTTGTTATGAATCCTCCATTTGGAACCAGAAAAAAGGGGGCAGATATGGGTTTTCTCTCTGTGGCATTGAACGTAAATATTGGACTACTTTTAACCCATTGAATGCTCTTTTCTAGTCTTCCTTTTCTAATATGTTTTTCTTCTAAATTGCTAATTGTGTCAGATTGCATCACAAGCTGTCTATTCCTTGCACAAGACTACGACGAGAGATGTAAGTTGTTTTCTCTGAAAATTTTCCTCCAAGAGTGGAAACTTGTCCAAATAGCTGGATTTTTTTAATTTTCCAAATCAACTTTTGCAACAGGAAAGTGATGCTGCTAAGTTAGCTGTCATCCTTTCTTACCCAAAAATTTACTTAATTGTATATTCTTGAACCACTCAAGTTGACGTGACTACTTTTGTGGGTACAAAGCCATGATGAACGGGCTTTAGGTATGACCGTATGATCTCAATGCTGGAAATTTTGGATCATGTTGGTCACATGCACTATAATACTAGATCCTTATCTGTTGAAGTTCTAGTTTTCAAAATTGACTTTCAGGAAAAACAAGTGTAGATTCAACGGTTTGTTCACTGCTGGCGCCAGATCTTCGTTCTTGTTCTCCATTTTGAATTCAGTACATGGTGACCTCATTTTCACATAGCATGTGCTTGATCCTGTTTCTTCATTATAGCATAATTATTTCCAGAGTTTTAAAAGCTTGCCTCAAGTTAGGCACTCTCAATTGCAAATGCTTCTTGTGGACCTTAAGTGCAATGATAAAATGGTTTCAAAGGCTGTTTTTCATGGCTACGGCGAGTTGATTGTTTTCTTTCATGTATTTCGATTCCAGCACGTGAAAAGGGCAGCGATGCAGTATGGTGCTAGCAGTGCTGAGGTTTTATGCGAGGTACATCTGGATGACTTTTTGACTCCATTCAGGATATATATATTTGGCATCTCGTTTTGATGCTCTTCATTTGATTTTGAATATATGTTTAACTTCATTTGATTTCTTAGGTTTTCAATCTGGTTTCTTAATATTTTCTTACTCCAGCTTCGCTTCGATGTGCCCCAACTATACAAATTTCACAAGAAAAAGGAGGTGGATATTGCAGTCGACCTCTGGCGATTCGTTCCACAGATAAATGAAGGAAAGAGTTTCTAGTGCCAACTTATCAAGGGATGAATGTCCCTCAGATTTGGAGAAATGAGATTGTGCCTCAGATGTTCTGCTAAAACAACAATTCTGCAATCCTTGCTATGCATAGAAACGCAGAGCTGTTTATGTAACAGTTGTTTTAGGAAGGAATCCTCTATGACTCTGTATATTTTGTACAAACCTCAAGGATATCTATGTCAACCAGATATTTGAAGAACGGCTATGTTGGATTTGCTTGTTCATTACTTAAAATCTACCCATTTGAATTATATAGCTCGCATCTCCAATGTGCATTGGTGTCCCAGCACAAGATTTTATGCTGTGTGAGGGTTGTAAGAGAATCGTTTTTGTGTGTAACTTTATCCTCTTTTATAAAAAAGTTATTTTTATAACTCTTGACAGGACTAATTTATCTTTAAGATCCTATCAGCCTCACCCTCAACTTAAATATGCATTTAAATATGTATAAAAGATAAAAGGGGTTGTTAGGTAGTCTACAACTAGCGTAATATTTATTGAATCAAACAAGATGAATTCGAAACAAGTGTTATCAATTCCAGGCTTGGAAACCACACTGGAACAATAATCACGAGGCACTATGAAATGAGAAAAGAAGAAAGAAAATGCAGCAGCCACTCATTGCACCTTATTCCCACCTAAAGACCAAAAGGAGTTGCACAAAGTTCACATGCCACACAATATAGATATTTGGCATGGACTTTAGTCTTTGACCAAATAAAAGCTACAAATTCAATGCAGTGTCCGATATTTATTTATTTATTTTTTTGTAGCATGAAATACCTGAATCTTCAGCACGACTAATCCCATGATGCAAGTATTTGGTACTTATTAGTACCTAGCTTTCTGGAATTGAAGGAATAAAACAGAGATATGATTCTTCTCCATTCCTCTCAGAAGGCAAAAGACAAAAAAGTATCTTTAGTTTAGTAACATGGGACATAGTCAGTACTAATCCCATAAGTCCACTACCTTCCATCACAGCCAAAAAGAATAGACTATGTTTTAATCTAAGAAAACCTTAACCTCAACAATTTTGTCATTTTCAGAATTTCAAGTGACAATCATACCACAAAGGTTCCTTCTGCCTCGATGCCTACGCATTTGCTCATGTTTCTCTTTTTTCAGCATCATCTCATGCTTCATCCTCAGTTTTTGCAATTTCAGTTGTCTCTCCTAGAGTAAATCGGATGAACCTTCTAACTTTAATGTTCTCTCCCAGAGCAGCAACAGTCTGCTTTACTAAATCCTTCACCAAAAGGCTGTCATTCTTAATGAAGGGCTGTTCCAGAAGAGCAAGCTCTCCAAGCCTCTTTGAGATTCTTCCCTCGACAATTTTCTCCCTTATGTTCTCCGGTTTGGACAAAAGGTCCTCTCTTTGCATCTCCAGTTCCTTCTCCTTGCTCACAATGCTCTCTGGAACATTGTCGATGGACACGTATTGCACCTGTGGGCAAGCCACAACCTGCATTGCAAGATCATCGACCAACTCCTTGAATTTTTCACTTCTGCCCACAAAATCAGTTTCACAATTGACTTCAATCAATACTCCAATGCGAGAGTCATGAATGTAAGATCCAATCCTGCCTTCAGCAGCAAGCCGGCTGGATTTTTTGTCAGCGGTTGAGAGGCCTTTCTTTCTGAGGTACTCTTGAGCCTTCTCGAGGTCCCCTCCTGTTTCAAAAAGGGCTTTCTTGCAGTCCATCATGCCAGCTCCAGTCTCTTCCCGCAGCTGTTTAACCAATGCAGCTGAAATTGCTGCTTTTGGAGGTCTGCAATAGGGTTTCCCCATGTTAATTACCAGCAACTCTTCATAACAGTAGCAACAGAACTAACAGATAAGTATATTTCTATACAGATAGTTGATCAAATTCTAAGAGGGTTAAAGGGTAATAAGCTGAGGATTTAGGTTTCTTTACAATAATTGGCTACTGCTATTATCCATGAGGCTGTGAGGCTTTAACAGAACACCACCATCGGCTTGAATAACTACTAAAATAAATGTCCAAGAGATTTGCGTACTATCAAGTATAAAGCTGTATTTTGTCAATGGAAAAATCTTTACTATTAAAAGTACATATTTTAAACATCCACCATGTCATTTGCCCATTATTTGCCCAATGGAGGCACAACCGTTATATTAACTGTATAATATATTCAACAGAAAGTCACCACTTACTTATCAACAGCTCCCTGGGATTCAGCTGCAGCAGGCTGCTCTTTGGCAGGTGAAGGGGTAGGTTTTGCAGCAGTTTGGGCAGCGACCTCTGCAGCAAAGTCCTGGCTTTTCTTTTCCAAGCCTTCTCCAAGGTTGTAACGCAAGAATCTCTTCACTTTTATATTTTCCCCGATGGTTGCAATAGTCTGCTTCACCCAATCCTTTACCACCAGCTTATCATTTTTAATGTAAGGCTGCTCAAGCAATGCCAACTCCTCGAGTCTCTTTCTAATCCGCCCATCAACAATTTTGGATCTAATCTGCTCTGGTTTGGACAAGAGATCCTCTTTTTGCATTTCAATTTCCCTTTCCTTGTCCACTATTTCCTTGGGAACATCATCTGCAACAAGATACTGTACTTGAGGGCATGCAGCCACTTGCATAGCTAGATCATCAACCAACTCCTTAAAAATGTCACCTCGAGACACAAAATCTGTCTCACAGTTGACCTCTATAAGGACACCAATCCTACTGTCGTGAATGTATGAACCTATTCTTCCTTCAGCTGTGACTCTGCTGGCTTTCTTGTCTGCACTTGCTAACCCTTTCTTTCTGAGAAACTCCTGAGCTTTAATTAAGTCACCTCCAGTTTCTGAGAGAGCGTTCTTGCAGTCCATCATTCCTGCTCCTGTTTCTTCACGCAGCTGCTTTACAAGAGCTGGTGATATGGTTGCTGCAAAAGAAAAGATCGGATATAATTAAAGAACAAAATATAACTCAGCCAGATGATTACTAGAATTAAAAGAAGCTATCAATCAATCAAAATTTTCACATAGATGAAACTTCAATTTTTTTGTGTGGCCCATCTTAGGGATGAAAATAAAAATTTTCACAACTTAAATTTTTAAAAAAATTCACTCCTTGTTTGTGCAAAACCATGTATTCAACAATATCAGGGACATGCTTGTTTTCATTTTATGCTGGTAGGAAACAAAATTTAGCCCATTCTAGAGCTGGAAAAATTGCACAAAGTAATTTAAATTTAAATTTAAAATCAAAATTTGGCTCTTTACTTCACACTTATGCCAACTAGATTAAGCATAGGGCACTTAAAGCGGAATTGAATTATCAAACAATGGCAGAGCCACAAACTGTATTGCACTTTGACAGTCACTACTTTTGGCATATGCAAATATGTAAGTAAAGAACAATATTATGTGAAGATTAAACAAATTAAGACATGGTCATTAATCCCTTTACTCACCAAGAAAAACAATCATATAGTTTAAACATCAAGTTTTCAGCCATGGACAATGCGTCTACCATATTGTTTCAGGATCAAGTTATCATATTATTTCTTTTTCTTCTGTCCACTTTTCCTCCACACCATTGTGTTAAATACTAAGCCAGATGTGTACAAACAAATTTATATGTCTGCATATAAAAGATCTACATTTTTAATCATTAGCAACCTCTTTAGCAACGCTAGAGAGTTCTCATAGATTTTGACATGTAATCCTAGACATGAAAATGGGGTGCAGATCTCCTTGAAACATATATACAAGAAAGAGCAGCAAAGATAGACAGAAACCTTTGGTTGTGCTTTCCTTTGGCGAGGGTGCACGACTTTGTCCATTTGAATTAGTAACCATGCTATTTTTCTCAGGGTCAGACCCCACCTTATCCTCTTCGACAATCACATCAGAAAGAATCTCATTCTTTGCCTCAATGTTTGGAATTTGTACTTCATCTTCTAAAATGGACTGATCAGCTTTACTTTCCGCAGCTTCTTTGCTAGTTGTACTTTCTGATGTGATTGGATCAGTTATTTTCCCTGATAAATTGAATTTTTCTCTATTTTCCAAATCATTTGTATGAATCTCCTCGGTAGCAGACACCTCCTCTTCAGTAGGAAATAATTCAGACCTAACCTCCACCTTTTCCTCTATAATTTCAGTTTCACTATCTGAATTTTGTAATGAATCAGATTTAACTTCTGGGCTACCATTGTCTGAAATTTGAGTAAGTTCTTCACTAACCTGATCTTCTGGTGAGATTTGACCCTCTGCTTCTCCTGGTAAGTCACTCTCTCTCTCATTTTCCACCCTATTAGTTGCAGCAGTTAGCTGATCTGAAGTAGATATGCTTTCTTCAGGAGTCAGTATTTCAGTTCTCACCTCTGTTTCTTCCACTTTTCCCTGAACCAGCCCATCTATCACTTCTGATGAATCAGAGACTTTGCTTTCTGAATCCTTATTCTCAATAGGAATTTCATGTGAGGTATCTACTGCTGTGCTGGCTTCCACATCAACTTCCTTTGGAGAAATTTGACTATCTTCTACTGTTGCAGGAGGTTCCTCAGTTAGCTGATCTGTAGTAGATACGCTTTCTTCCAGTATTTCAGTTCTCACCTTTGTTTCTTCCTCTTTTCCCTGAACCAGCCCATCTATCACTTCTGATGAATCAGAGACTTTGATTTCTGAGTCCTTATTGTCAATAGGAATTTCATGTGAGGTATCTACTGCTGTGCTTGCTTCCACATCAACTTCCTTTGGAGAAGTTTGACTATCTTCTACTGCAGGAGGTTCCTCAGTTAGCTGATCTGTAGTAGATACGCTTTCTTCCAGTATTTCAGTTCTCACCTTTGTTTCTTCCTCCTTTCCCTGAACCAGCCCATCTATCACTTCTGATGAATCAGAGACTTTGCTTTCTGAGTCCTTACGGTCAATAGGAATTTCATGTGAGGTATCTACTGCTGTGCTGGCTTTCCCATCAACTTCCTTCAGAGAAGTTTGATTATCTTCTACCTTTTCATCAACTCTGGAAAGGTCATTTAGGAGTCCCTCACTGCTGCTTGCTTGTTGGCTCTGCACTTCTTCAAGCTCAGTCTCAGTTTGACTTACCTTTCCTTCTATCTGATCAGTTGTCGGTGCAGTTTCCAAACTGTCAGCTGGTTCTGCCTCTTTCTCATCCAAAAAAGAAGCAATGTCCTTATTTTTACGGAAAGCCAACACAAATGGGTTAGTTGCTGCATGGACAACCCCCTGGCGGAGTTTTGAGTCCAATTCTCCAGCAGCTTCTTCTTTTTTCATCGTCAAGGTTACTTGTCCTCGTGTGATTTGCAATACACGGACACTAACTTCTTGGCCAACTAGCAGTGATGAGCCCCCCATAATGTTTCCAAATCCTTCATCCAATTCCTCTGAAGCAGGTAGGAATCCTTCCTCTCCTTCAGGAAGGGTTATAAAGGAACCAGATCTAGTTAAATTTTTTACTGTGCCCTCAAGGTCCTGTCCCTTGACAAACTTTGAGACTTTCTTTACGTTATCTCTCTTTTGGTTGGACCTTGGCCCCTTTCTGGAGGGTCTTGCTTTATCACTACTGCCAGGAGCATCATTCCTTTGCTGCAGCTTGCTAATGTCGTCACTTTCACGCATAGTTAGAGAGATACGTCCTGTCTCCATGTTCGCTTCTACTAATCTCACCTTTACCTCTTGTCCAACAGAGACAACATTTCCGACATCCTTAACAAAGCTGTCACTCAACCTGGAAACATGTACAAGGCCATCAGTAAAAGCTCCAAAATCAACGAAAGCTCCAAATGGTTGGATTGATCTCACTTTTCCAGTAAACATTGCACCAGGAACCAGGTCCTCAGGCTTCACTGGTGGCATCTCACTCTTCCTAGCAGGTCTTGAACGTTTGCTTTGAGTTGGTCTATCAGAGGCATTTGATCCACCAGATGATTCTTCAGTTGTTTCAACTACTTCTGACGAAATTTCAGAGCCATTATCATCTGTAGCAGGAGAGTCTACTTCTTCTACAGTTAAATCAGTTCCGGTGGCTGATACTCTATGGATTCTTGATTTATGATATAAAGCAAATCCACTTCTACATTGGGGAAATAATCTAACTGATGTTGAAACAGGTAAGATATATTTTTGCAGCGGCAATTTTTTATCAGTAGAGTTCCTAAAAAATTTGCATCTTTTTAGGCATTCATTCTTCCTCGTGACAAAGGGACTTCCAGGAATAAGTGAAACATTGCATACAGAACTTGGAATCACAGGTGTCATGTCTATAATAAGTGCAGCAGTTGAAAATAGATTCAGCAGCTAGACATTAGCTTCATTACTTTTTTCACCTGCAGGATAAGCATAATCATGAGGGAAGACAAACATATCCTGAGGTGAAAAAAAAAAATTACAGTAACAGGAAATCTGATAAGATATGGATAAATAGTGTTCTAAAATCACACAATCCATTTGCACTACAGGAAGCAGCTAAGAAGAAACACAAATAAAGTGATCTAAGATTAGCATTGAATTGCTTATGTGTGACCCAATTCAACTTGTTGCAATCAGGGGTCACTTACCTCTGGATGAGTATTGCTAGTATCACTACAAGGGGAGTAGAGTGGCATTGATGTATCAGGGCTTGTAATTTCTTTGTGAAACATAGTGTGCTGCCCAAACAAATGCAGTATGAGGGCCATACTAAGGCAGTGCCTTCCACCAGACTTCTCTAGGAAATATATAGTGATTCAACAGCCATAGAACCATGCCCACTCCATGATTAAGTTGCTCCATTAGGTATTGTGGAACGGAGGGAAAGTAAATGGTGAGTCTATGCAGAGATGACATCCAAGAATGTCAATCATGAATCCTGGCCTGAAACTTGGGTATTGGGTCTACCATGTCAGTTATGAAGGGATTGGCACTAGTAGTGGAGCAATGGAGTCAATGTCACCCGATACTGGAGATCATGTAAATTTTAAGTAAGGTGTATACCACATGGACCATGTATGCTCTTCAACTTCTTACTGATCCCCCCTCTATCTATGGACCAGTCAAGCTAAGGAGAATTCATGCCAAATAAACCCTTAACTGCATCCTCCGTTCCAGAAGCCCTAGAGGCCAGAGTGAAGGAGATGGAACCTACTCATGATGGGAGATTTGAGTGAAGTCAACACTTAAAAGTGGTTCCCAAAAGGTGAACAATTCCAGCAGTTGAAGCATGGAGATGGTGTGACTGCTAAAACTTTGTTTAAAAGTAAGGCATTGTGTATTATACAATTGGCACGTGCCAACTTGTCACCAGAAGGAGAGTTTATGGACATGAGTTGTGATAAGGTTACGTGCTCAATACCCATAGGGACAGCTCATGGAGCTACTCGCATCTGCTCATATGCTTGCACAGAGTTGTATCAGATGGTGATTAGAGAAATGCAGTCATCAGACCATGTTACATACATAGGTATACAAACTAGAAATTTGTCTGTACTGCTAGTTAATTGTAATAAGAAGGTGTTGATAATCTATTCCTCCTGCATAAGTCCATGGTACATATGCTCGATCGTTTCACACATTTTAATCAAACTCCACAGACATGAGCATAACTACCGTTGACGTTGAACCATACTGATGCCTAAAATCTACATAAACTAGAGATAATGATTTTGAAGGCCGATGTATAATATATGTTCAAAACTATAAATTTTGACAAGCCATTAGGAAAAAAAGACTGCATGCCTTTAGTCAATGGGAATTTAAGAAGAAACCATTTCTACAATAGCTTAGTCCAAGATTTACCTGCTACAGTTCTTTGCAAGGTAATAACAGAAAAAAAGCACAGTTTCGGAAGTTCTATGTATTCTAAATTGGCCATAATCAGCACAATACTGTGCCGCCCCTTTGTTTTTAATCTGAAAATTTCTCATCTCGAATATTTTTCATTCTCAATTGGGTACTAAATAAATAAATAAAATGAAGTGAAGAACCATTTTCTGAAAGTGAACTTATCATCAATTCAGATGAGAAAAGAAAACCTAAATGGCCCAATAACTACTTAAAAATGTGCATTGCGAAGTAAAGCAAACATTACAGAACCTAAAAGGAACCAAAACAATGCAGGAAAAACAACAACAGAGTCCTAAACCAGAAATTCTCGGGGCAAAGAGACAGAGTAACCTCAAAGTTATCAGAGAGAATTCAGAGCAACTCGGAAATTCGAAGGAACCCACAAAGGGAAGCTGCAACTAAAGCAAAAACTCAATGAGTCTGCACAGTATTATGCAATAAAAATCAAACCTTTTCCAGGAAAACTTATTAATTGAGTTTTGGGTGTGACCCAGAAACGGTTGCTGTGCGCGCTTGTTTCTCTGAAGCTCTGCTGTTTTGTCAATGAAAGGGTTTTGTTCTGTGACTGAACGATGAAAGAAAAAGAGGGAAATGAAAGGTGGGGCTCTAAATCCTTATCTCATCATCTATTTATCGTCACCCTGTTTGTTCTTTTGGCTGAGGGAAGGAGAGACACATACAGTGAATGAGAAAGAGAGAGAGAGATCACTGTATTGTTAAGCCACTGGGAAGAAGTAATAAATTTTAGTTTTTTTGGATAACTTATAAATTTTATAGTTAATATATATGAAGAATAATTTTATAGTAAACTCCAGTAGGTCAGTTGGGTTGGATGATGGGGACAAAACTATAATTTCAAATATTTTTATTTTTTATCCATATTAAAGTAAACAAGAATAAAAATAATGTAATATATATAGACATATTAAATACAAGTTTAATATGGTAGGAATAAAGAATTTTTAACCGTTGATAATTAATTTTTAATAAAAAACAAATTTGAAATCACAACCAGTGAAGGGACCAAATGAACAAGTATGAGAGAGGGGATAGATTAATATTTACTAATGGTCAAACTCATATTTTCTCTCTTTAATTTTATATAAAAAGTTTATCATTCTTTAAATTTTAAATTTCACATATTAAATATTAAATATTTATAATTTATATTTATCAACTATCTAATTATTTAGTTAATATTAATTTTGTAATAGACATATTATTAAACATGTGAAAATAAATCAGCAAAACATTATATCTACTTGTTATTGGATTACAAACTAACTCATAGGCAAATAATATGTTATAGTTCGAAGCAAAGATGACGAAGAAAGATGGGGTCGATTGTGAGTTGTCGATTAGAGTAAAGAAAAAGGGAAAAGAGGGTCAGTTGCAATTTGTAGGTTGTTGGTTAAAACAAAGAGGACGAAGAAGAGTGGGTCAGTTGTGGGTTGCTGGTTAGAGTAAGGAAGAAAAGAATATATGGGTCAATCAAGGGTCGTCAGGTGAAGAAGGGGAGAGGTAGGTCGATCATGACTCACAGGTTGCCGATTAAAATAAAGAGGAAGGGTTGAGATTTGTTAAGACGACTATAATAGACAAAAAGACTCGTTTTTTCATTTTGAGTTGATAAGAGACAAGAGACAAGAGCAAAAATGATAGTTGAAGACGAAGGGGTAGAAAGGAAAGATTAGTTTTGTTGGTTCTTATTTTTTTTTTTTAACTTATTTCACGTGTAACTCACGCATTATTTTAATCTATGTTAGATAATTAATATGTATAAATTATAAAAATTAAGGATTCAATAGATCATATTTGAAGTTAAGGGGTGATAGAATTTTTATGTAAACTTAAAAAAAAATATGAAATTGGTCATTTAATAATTAATATTTAATAAAAGTAACATAATATATGATATTACATTCATGAAGCCAAACTCAACTTACAAAAAGAAGTAAATTATTAACAATATCTGTATTATCATTATTCAGACTATATAGTAAATATATATATATATATATAGTAAGAATGTTTTTACAATGAATATTTAATTTCATGATAAAAATACATACATCAATGGATGATGGGCCCGGCCGAGAAGCTTAAGCTCACAAAATCTGAACCCACATTCCACGGCTGGGCACGCCCCGATTGACTACGAAGAGAAGATAGTACCCCGGCGGAGCGATCCTCCCATTGCTGGGTGCCATTAGAGTGACCTTCCCTCTCGAATAGCTAATCGGATCAATCACCACCAACCTCTGGTTCATCGAGTACCCATGCGTCGTGAACGGTGGCGCCAGCATTGTCACCTTGATATCATCCTCCTCAGCTTCCTCGTCGTCGAGCTTGATTTTCACCTTGAAAATCTGTCCATAGACCAACTTGCTGTCGGACGAGTCTTCAATGATTTCGGGCCTGTATTTGTCCAATTCCGGATCCAAGTACGGCGGAGCGAACCTCTCAAGGCGAAGCTCGGTTGGGAACTCAACATCCTTGTAGAGGTATCGCGGGTTGGTGTTGCTGCCGGCGACCAAGATGTTTCCGTCCGGCATCACGGCCGTGCTGGAGTGGTACATCCGGGGAATTCGGGCCTCCGCGAGCTCTGTAAATCTCTCTCCGAGATTTTTCTTGGGGCTGTAGAGTAGCGGTTTGCGGGTTGGGTTCCTGGCCAGGGTCCAACCGGAGACTCCGTCGGTGGCGCCGTTAATAATCAAGATCTCACCGTTGGGGAGAAGAAGCATATCGGCCATGGTTCTTCTGATTGGCATCATGTCCATCTCCCACTCAGTGCCCGGCTGAGTAGCCAGTATGCGGCCGCAGTTCTGAATCGCCGGCATGAAATTTCCTTTCTCGGCTTGTTGGGTGCCATCGTGAACGCCGCCACCGCAAACCAGAACCTCGGCGTCCGTGACAAAGGGTTTACTGGCGGAGATTTTCAACGGGAGGAGCGCTGCCGAACCGGAGCCAGGGTAGTTCCGGGAGCCGCCAGGCAAGACGGGGAGCTCCCGAACGATCTGGCCAGACCTGGGGCTGAGAATGATGGATCGGTTGTTGGCCAAAAGGAATACCGTTCCGTCAGGAAGAAGAAACGCGAATGGGTAAAGATTGTTCTCGAATGGGTCTGTGGTTTCTTTGATGAAGGGAAGGTCCACCAACTGTTTTTCGAATTGCAGTGAGCTCTGCACAATTTCATAGTTAAACTCCCGGCGACCGCCGAAGATCACGAAGCTTCCATCTTCCAGCTTTTCCTGGGTTGAATACCTGTTACAGTAATTAATTAATTCATAATAATCATCATCCCGGGATTAACAAGAAGAGATTAATCGGTTGTTCTAGTTATTAATTATCACTTATCAACTAAATTTGATAATAGTTTTAGGGGGTCTTTGTTGTTAATTAGATGGTTTACCATCTCGGCCTAGCAAGGCCTTGGGCGTTTTCTTTCCAACGGCAATCCTGGCATAGTTTGAGGATTCTAACTGCGTTGCTACCATCCGCAAAGCCACCAAGGCTTAGCAAGAATCCTTCTGGGGTCAGGCCTCCGGCTGAGCACCACGCATCGGTCATAAACTGAAAGCAAATAAATGATCAGCCATGATACCACTTGTTTAGATCACGAGCATCACATTCAAAAATCGAACCCACCTTGAGGGGTTTGATCTCTTTCGTTTCAATGTCGTATTCCACGGCATGACCCCAGCAGTCGAACTGGTTCGGCTTGCCGGGTATCGGGCGGCAGTCTCCCTCCGGCAACGTAATGTTGGATGGGCCCAGGCTGACTGCATCGTACCAAACAAACTTGTTGTTTGGAAGCAACTGCAAGTGCATGCTAGAGACGCCGGAATTCGGATTATCCGCCTTCCAAGCACCGCGGAAGCCGGTTTCATAATCGGACTTGTCGCCGTCGTTGAGGCCGAAATTGACGGAAAACACCGTTTTCCCATTGGGGATCAGACCTCCTTTGCCCCCTCCGGGGAGCAAGGAAGGAAATGCAGCAGAGTCATAAACGAAGAAGAGAGCAAGGCAAAGAGCCTTGAGCAAAGGAGCCATTAAAGCCAAATCTTATTCAAGAAGCTCCTTGTCCTTATTGGCAAGCCATATGGATCATTTTCTTCAGCTGCAGCCTGCAGCTTCCCCTTTTATACATAAGTTGGCCAAACACATATAGCCTCAAATTGAACAATTGGATCTCAAACGTCGCTAAAACATCGGCTAATGACTAGTTAATTAGATGGGTTTTCATTATATGCCCATTAATACCAAAGAAACGAGGGGAATTTGGGATGCCATTGTATAATAAATATAACTTCCTAAAACAAATTTTATACACGAGTATTTTTACACTAATTATGTACCCTGTAAAATGATTAATAGATCAACAATGGTATTTTAAGTGTTCTGCATGGCCATGCATGTATTTTGGAGCTTTGGTGGTTTAGAGTGGCCAAATGTAGATATTCTTCATCTCTTGAAGAAACACAAATTAAGAACATCTTTGATGAGTTTCAACTTCCACGTATTTTCCATATCTCCAAGCTTTACTTTGGATTTGAAATTTTCATCTAATTAAATTGGTAAAATTCTTCTTAATCCCTTCATATCACTACAAGAAAAATTATTTTTAGAGGCGAAATTTAGAGATAAAAATAAATTTTATTTCTTACAAAGATAGATTTTAGAGACGGGAATAGATTCTACCTTTAATAAATATGAATTTTGAGACAAATAATCAAAATAACTAAAAAAACATTTAGAGTCAGAATCGTCTCTAAATTAAAGATAAAATTAGTGGCAGAAAAATTTTATTTTTGAATGTTTTTCAAATCAGAGATGGAATCAAAGATGAAATTTTTGTCTCTGATAGATTTTTTAGTCAAAGATGAATTTTTTCCATCTATGAAATTTTTTGAAATTAGGGATGGAAATTTTTTTACTTCCAAATTTTGCCTGCTCTCAAGAACAAAAAAACATTCTGTCTCTGACAGGTTTTTCAGTTAGAGATGATCAGAGAGAGAAATATTTTTATCTCTAAATTTTGATGGTTCTTTCGTCCCTAAGTTAGAGAAGAAATTTTCCATCTCTATTTGTACAAAACGGAAGATAGAGACGCTATATATATCAAATTAAAGTCGCAGAAAGCACAAGTATTCGTTCCCACTTCGAGGCAAAATCTGGTGGGTGGAGCCTGCGTCTACGGCGACCTGGAGAAGAGCGGCTATGGCAAGGCCACGGCGGGGCTGAGTAGCTCGCTCTTCGAGCGCTGCCAGATCTGCGGCGCCTGCTTCGAGGTCAGATGCGTGGAGGACCTCCGGTGGTGTATTCCTGGCACGTCTATACACTGCTCGCCAGTCGCCGCAGGGAGTCCCTGCTCTGCCCGCCGGCCTCCTGCAACTCCTTGCTGGCCGGTGACTGTTGCTGCAGCTTTTCTCGCCGGCGACTATCGCTGCAACTCCTTGCTCGCCGGTCACCGCGAACTACTTCGCCGGAGAAGAAGAAGATGAGAATGAACAATGGCCGACTGCATTTTTTCTTACCTTCTCTGTTTTCGGTTTTTTCTCGATTTCCGTCAAAGCTTCTCCCTCTTCTCTCTCTCTCTCTCTCTCTATATATATATATAAATTAATATACATTATATATATAATATATACCCTTTTTCGTCCAAGCTTATACATTATATATTTATGACTTCTTTTTTTTCCATCTCTCCACTTTGAAGTAGAGAAGAATTTTAGGTAAAAAAAATTTAGTCTCTATTTAGCACCCGCATACCAACTCCTTTCGTTTGTGGAGTATTGGTGAAGTGTAACATAACTATATATTGTGAAGATCTTTCCTTACTTTTGGTAAAGTTAGCTTCATTCTTCTCTTTTTTTTGCAGTTTATATCCTACATCTTTGCAGTTAGTGTGTTGTTGAAACTTATGAAGCACGAAAACGAATCGGACATGTTGTTTTGCGTTTTAGAAATGAAAAAAATGGTTTGAAACATTTTTTTGGATCATTTTTGTAATTTTTGAAAAGTTTCAGGCTATTTCATAATTTATATAAATTTGCCAGAAATGCGTTTCTGACAAGTGCCGCCCAACTTAACCACAAATCTTGAAATGAAGCCCATCTTCCCTCTTTTGTCTTTTCAATCTTCTTCTTCTTCTAGCAAACAACGATTACTTTTCGAATCAGAGAATCCTACATCCTTTCTTGTTGCTTTGGTGCTTCCTTACCACCATTCGCCGAATATCAACCCTCTCGCTTGGATTTCTAGTTCCTTCACCGAAGATCAAGCCCCTCGCCTCCGTTTGCTAAAGATCAGACTACTCGCTTCAATTTCCAATTCCCTCATCACTAATAGTGGTCGTTCTTTCTTGCCCTTCTCGTTTTCGATACTAGTTCATTTTTTTTCTTGTTTTTGTTTCCAGTTCTCTCGTCGCCAGTCACTCTACCCCCTCCTCTCTCATTGCCTTACATGTATCTGGAACTGGAAAAAAATATGCAAAATAAGATATTGGATTATGTATGAACTATTTTTTTTTATAATTTTTTTATATATACAATTATATTTGTAAAAAAGTCTTTATATTTTTTAAATTTACAGTTTATCTCACGTTTTCGTTTCCTACATTTTTAAAAGAAAAAAAAAAACTATTTTCACGTTTCTGTTTTCTATAAAAAAACATTTCCGTTTTTGTACAACTTAAATTGAAACCAACAATCACCATCGTTATGGTTGTTTTTCTTGCAAACATGGCATCAATCATAGTTCTTTTCATTGTTTCTCCATCTATTTTGATTTGATCTATCTCTATTAGAAAATATGATATGATCATACGCAATGAAAACAAAATATGATTTTACAGGTATCACGTTTTTCAAATCTTACGATTTAAATCGAAGATATAAGCAAAAAATACATTTGAAACGAAATCTGATTTCGTTGCTGATAACCCACCATATATCTCTCACGCGTAAAATGCTGAGTTGGTCCACCTGAAATCGTGAAAACTCTAAGAGACTTTAGGAGAAAAGGACACTAAAATTTTCGTCTGATTTGGATTCAACAAGAATAAGATCTCTATGGATTAAGGGTTTAATTAATAGCCTATTTATAGCCAAGACCTAAAAACCCTAAGTGTTAATGGACCGGACTTTATGTGTTAGAAATAACTGCTAAATGCTAAATGTTCCGCGACATCTAATTTAGGGATAGTTTTTAAAACCATAGCTAAATCTTTTTACGATAGTTAAAAATCATCACTAAATGTCAAAAAAAAAAAAAACCACTAAAAGTTAATTTTTTTATAGTCATAATAAAAATCACTATTATTTGATCACCCCTACCCCTAGGATTCCTTGAGCTATGTAAATCCACCTGCTCTCCATGTAAGCAGGCTGGGTCTCATTATTATCATGCCCATTTCTTTTTTGGGCAGCTTCCCTTGAAGCATTGCGTGGGCCATTGAAATTTGGATTGGCAGACCAATAAGCAGAGCCCACCCTAGAGCTAGGAACCACATCTTTTTGGCCCAAGATAGATGAGTCTTGGTCATTTTGAAGTGGTCCAAACTTTCCGCGTGCGCCATATTGAGGCCTCTTGCCCTGCCCAGGAAAAGGAACCACTCGATCCAAAAGCTCTCTCTCGACCTGATCCAACTCCTCTCGTCTCCAACGGTCCTCCACCATCAGCAAAACCTGATTGCTAGTGATGGTTTCCTTCATGCCCTACAAATGGAATGCCTTGCCTCCGATCGTCCTTTGATTGGCCGAAATCTCACGATTTGATTGCCCAATCTGAGCGTTCGTTACGCGCATCCCACCCTTAAATTGATCTAGAGATCCCTTCGTCGCTGAGGCCACATCGTGGCCCGCTGGTGGCGCTTTGCTCTGAATCGTCCCACTCACCTGATGATGCACCGCAAGGGGAGGGAACTCATTCACATCCCTAACACTAATATCTGCTCTCGATGGCCTTCTCCCATGAGCATACCATCCCCATCGATCATTCCCGAACCCTAAGGAACCCTATTCTGACCCAACTGCTTTCTAGTGAAAGGGAGATGATGCTCCACTTCCTGCTCCAACGTTTGATGCTAGTGAATATCCTCCATACGCTGATTGCTCCTTCTGAAAATGCCTTCATCTTCGGCCATACCATCATGAAGATTGATTGCTTCGTCCAGCAAATCATCTTCATCCAAAAGGGTTGAAAACTTTGCTTGGATCCACTATTCATCCTCTCACCATAATCTGATTCACGTGCTCTCATGCTATCCTTTGAATGACCCATCCTCCTCTCTGTCCCAGATCTGCTCATTGGCATTGTCTTTCATCACCGAGGCAATACCCCTATTCAACTGCCCAGAAATTACGATCTACAGGCCATCATCACACGAAACACCCTCATTGATCTACCCACCAACATCCTCTGAACGACCACCATCAGGGAAGCTTGTCTCTGATCCAACCAAATCCACCACTAAACGGCCTTTTAACTTGTGTCCCTTCGAACAGACAATGGCCAAATTTATCAACCGTGACCGCTGGGCACTCTTCGAAATGCCCCCCATGTTTTGGCCAGTCCCCATCTTTCTTATCTGAAACATCCATCTTTTATTGAAAAGCATGTGCTCTAATGGTGGTTGAATAAATTTGTTCATCTTATTTTCATGGGCTTCAAGAGAACCCAACAATTCATCATCCATAGTGAATACAGATAAGTCTTTAGATTTTTCTATTGTAGCAACTACATGCTCAAACTTTTGAAGCAAGCTTATGAGAATTTTCTTAACAATTTTCTCATCTTCAGTGGTATCACCATAGTTCCGAATATGGCCTGCAATATTTTCTATAGTTCTTTGTAAGAAAATTGCACACCTTTTTAGTTTCTTTCATCATTAGGTTATCAAAATCTCTCCACATGTTCTGAAGCTCGGCAACATGGAAAAACTAATTTACTCACACCTTGTTGAATGTGGCGAAAGGTTGTGGCATTTTTCTTCATTGATTCCTTGTGTTGCTTCAAAGCTTGTCCTATCAAAGATGATGATTCTGTTGGTTCTTCATATCCTCCTCCAGCTGCTTCTCAAACATCTTTAGATCTCTCATAAGCTATTAAGTGATAGGCAATTAAACTCAAAAAGGTTACATGTTGAAATTTGATGAGAATGATCGTATGATTGTTGACAAGAAACAAAACCAATTGGCTGCAACGATTAAGATGGCTCCTAAAAAAGTGCATCCATTGACCATGGAATAAAAGGATGATTTTCTCTCAAAACTGAAACTATAGATGCCTCGTTATGGCACTACAAACATGTCCATTTGAATTATCGAAGTGCGAAGGAGTTGGGTAAAAAAGGCATGGTGGTTGGGCTATCTTTTATAAAATCAAGCAATCAAGTTTGTGAATGATATGTTTATGGATTGTCTTTTCCAAAGTCAAGTTGGAAGGTTAACTGTAACATTTCGTATCGAGCGATTAAAAGGACCAGAACAACTTATCTTGATGGGTTTATGTGAACTTCTTAGGGGTTCACCCATTCTTGAGGTTCCCAAGCTCAAGCACGCTTAATCTCGGAGTTCTTTGTCTACATTCAGCCCAAAAGATATCCAGTTGGTGTTATTTCCTTTCTTATTTATTTTTAATATATACTATCTTCTTCTGGGCTCTCGGGGTATTACATTCTCCTCCTCTTGAGCACATGACGTCCTCGTCATGCGATCTTACAACTGGTCCCAGACCTTCTCCCATTTGGAAGTTGTCATCCTAGAAGTCTGTTAGGAGCCGCTCCTTGATCAGGCCTCGCACCCCGGCGCCACTCCTCACCCTCATCGGACCACCTTCTCCAAGGGTCGGCTCTGATACCACTTGTAACATTCCGTATCGAGCGATAGGAAGGACCAAAACAACTTACCTTGATGGGCCTACGTGAACTTCCTAGGGGGTCACCCATCATTGATGAGCTTTCCTAGCTCAAGCCCGCTTAACCCCGAAATTCTTTGTCTACATTTAACTTAAAAGGTATTTAACTGGTATTGTTTCATTTCTTACTTATCCTCAATATATACTATCCTCCTCTAGGCTTCTGGGGTATTACATAAAGGCTCCACTAGAGCTTGTACATGCAGACCTTTAATTAGGGACCAACAAGAACTCCATCACTCAACGGCAGAAGACAGAAGGTATTTTCTTCTCTTGTTGATGACTATTCAAGAGTGATGGGGGTTTATGTTCTTAATCATAAATCTGAATCATTCTGATAGTTTCTAGAGTTTATGGCTTATGTTGAAAAAGAAGGTCGCCAATAAATCAAAAGCCTTAGGACAAAATGAGGGGGTGAGTTCATTCACAAGCCATTAATTCTTGAATTATTGCAAAGAAAAAGGCTTAAAAGGACAGCTTTCAGTTCAAAGAAGCTCGCAACAAAACAAGGTGGCAGACAGAAAGAACTGAATGATTGCCAAAACGACAAGAAGTGTGTTGAAGACAAAAGGAATTCCAAATGATTTTTGGGCAGTGGCTGTTAATTCAGCCGTTTGTCTTCTTAACAAGTCTCCAACAAAGGCTTCCAAACTTAACACCATATAAAGTTTGGTTGAAGAGAAAATCGAAGATTGATCACTTGAAAGTTTTTAGCTGTTGTTTGGCTTTATCATTTGTTCATTCTCAATAAAGAGAGAAGCTCGATAGAAAATGAGAAAAATGCATTTTCCTTGGTTACAACGATGTATCCGAAGGCTTTAGACTTTACAAGCCTAATACCAGGGAATTAATCATCTCAAGAGATATTATTGTTAGTGAAATCAAAGCTTGGGAATGGAGAAAAGGAGGGGCAGAAGTACATACCAAATTTGAAGACGATGAAATTATAAGACAAGACAAAGAAGAGCATGAAATGCCTCTTGGAATTTTGAGTACATAACTTAAATTTACAGTTGAGTCAACTGCAAATTTGCCTCTAGGAAGAATCAAATTTCTACATGATGTGTACGAGTCAAGCCATGTTGCTTACCAGTCTCAAACCTATGAAGAAACAACAAAAGAAGAAGGCTATGGATTCAGAGAGAAAGATGATTGAGAGAAATGATACTTGACAACTGGTCGATAAACCAAAAGGAAAGGAGATTATTAGGCTGAAATGGGTTTTCAAAACCAAATTCAGTAAAGATGGTTCGATTAAGAAGCATAAGGCTAGACTTGTTACAAAAGGATATGTACAACAACTCGGTGTTAATCTCAATGAGACATTTGCACCTACTGCACATATGGAGACTATTAGAACCCACTTAGTTGTTGTATCTCAGCTAAAATTATTTACTTGTTTACCAACCAGATGTGAAATCAACTTTTCAAATGGAGAACTTGAAGATGAGGTTTACGTGCTGACAACCACAAAGCTATGTTATCCAAGATTAGAAAAATAACTTTTAAAAAAAAAAAAAGATTAGGAAAATAAAGGAATCGTCTCCAAATGGCATTACATGGCTTGAAGCAAGCCCTACATGCTTAGAATAGCAAAATAGACAAGTAGTTTCAGATTCATGGTTTCAAAAAAAGTCTAAGTGAGCCTTCACTTTATGTCAAAACCCAAGGTACAAATGATTTTCTGATGTTATGTCTTTATGTTGATGTTCTTATTTACATGGGATCAAGTCCATTGATGATATAGAGAGCCATGATGAACCAATTTGAGATGACAGATCTTAGCTTTATGAAATATTTTCTTGGCATACAGGTTAAGTAGGATTGTGGGAGAATTTTCCTTTATCAAGGAAAATATGTTGTAGATTTACTGAAGAAGTTTCACATGTTAGAGCGTAAACCAATGCATATTCCCATATAGTTGTTAATTAGTGAGAAGTTCTCAAATAATGATGGTGCTGAGAAGATAGATGGAACTTTATATAGAATGCTGGTTTGATCACTATCTATCTTACTATATATTATAAGGTTGGATATTGTTTGTGTTGTAAGTGTCATTTCAAGGTTTATATGAATGAGCCATCTAAACTCCACCTGGAAACACCAAAGAGAATTCTCAGGTATGTCAAAGGAACCAAGACTTTTGGTATTTTATACCAGAGGGATGGTGACAACACTTTAATTGGTTACACCCATAGTGATTAGGCAGCTTCATCTGATGATAGAAGAAACGCATTAGCTTATAATATTTTTTGTAGGGAAGAAAATTATCTCATGGTTGTCAAAGAAACAAACGATAGTAGTTTATCCTTAATCCAGGTTGAATGCATGTCGGCCTCAATTTGGCTAAAAAGACTTTCAAAAGATATGCAACAAATTCAAGCATCTCCTAGAACAAACTTTTGCAACAATATGACAACAATTGCCATAACCAAGAACCCAACGTTTCATAGTCGCACAAAAGACATTGAGATTTGTCGTCATTTTATTTGAAAGCAAGTTGAAAAGGAAAAACTTGAATTAAAATTTTGCAAGATAGAAGAACAAGTGGCTGAAATTTTCACCGAACCAATTTTGACAGACAATTTTCTCTATTTTCAAGACAGTTTAAAGTTTTAGATTTTCAAAATTAAGGGGGGAGTGTTAGACATTAATTCAAGAAATATAGAAATTAATTAACAGGCTGGATGCATGTGAAACATTCAGATTCTCAATGCTATGCATATATATACATGGCTTGCTAGGTTCTAGGTTCATGATGTTTTATTTAATGCGATGCATATATTATATGTCATAAATAGAGAAGGTGGTGAAGACAAAATATAGAGAGCTTAATTATTTTGTAAAGACGAAAGGGATTTCTCCACAAGAGTAATAGATCTTCTTCTTCTTCCCTTAAGCCCCGGATTACCTTTCCACTGTTTTTTAACAAAGTGACTCTATTAAGGGAAGATGCACTGAGACGAGTTCAGTTCAGATAATTAAGATGCTTCGAGTATAGTTACCGCACAGACAAGTCAAACTACAATACTACCTAACTAAAGTTGAAAGACTGATAGGAGACATTGTGAAAATTACCCGGAGACATTCCAAAAAATTTAAAATGGCCTACACCTCAACTAGGGTCACTACAAAAGGTAGATCTCCATCTTACACTGATGGAGAGCTAGCAAAAGAATTGTTCTGTAAGAAATTCAAGGAGCAATTATATATATTCTCACCACTTCTGTACAATATTCAAGATTTCTCAAGAAATTTTCATTATTTTGTGCAGAATTCTATGATTTTGATATATATAGTCCAATATGAAATTCCAGACTCTCACTGAATTTTGCAGAGCCAAGTGGTTTTGCTGAATTGCTAGAAGTACAAAGAGAAAAAAGAAAGTGACTTGATCGATCCATACTTCGAATTGCACAACTTTCAGGCTAGAGTGAAAGCCTAAGCTCCAAATCTAGTTCTTGACTGTCACTTGTTTCCGAGTTCTGACTGCTAGAACCCATCGAATCGCGTCTGTCTTTCTTCCTTTTCTTTTGCAGTGAATCCTATACTTGCAATAAATAGAGTGGATGAACATGTTAATTATCAAACAAAGTGTCAAGTATTGCCTTATATAAGCTCTATGGTTGTCGTCGTACAGAACTATTTACAGAGAAAATTATACAAATGATACAAGAGATCGCAAATGGAATCAAGGTTGAACCCAAGAAACCCTGAAAATTTGATCGGATTCTAATCTTAACATGCGATGAGAACAATCGGCATAAAGTCTGCATGAATTAGAATTTACCTCAGCTTGTGGGTTCAGGAAGTGTCTAGTCACGTTTGGTTGTGCAAATTGTTGGGTCTCTAGCAAACTATTGCTAGGGTTCCATCTGCTTTAATTAACAAATTTACACATGATTAAGAAATTGATAATATGCCTAAGAAATAATTAATGACGACTTAAGTACCTTGCATTGCTGGTAGGTTGGGAATCGCCATATCTATTATTTGCCCTTTCTGCTTCACCCAATCCCATCTGTGATAAAGCCAATTTTGATGGACTTAATTAACACAAATCTTTATATATAGAGAGCTAGCCGACATATGATAACAAATCTGCGGTCAATAAAGCCAATTTTCCCCTAGAAAATAAAGAGAGAAAATCAGGAGCAAGCAAGAAAATGATCACGGTGAAGATTACAGGTATACTGAATCTTTCCAAGGAGAGAGTAAATCCATGTTTAATTAACATCAAGGTCTAAGTTTGGAAAATTGCTAAGAAATGGGAAGGGTTTGATTCAAGACCTGTTTGGGAAAGTAAATTTTTTTTTTTTCTCTGAAGTGAACCTGACCATCGACAAAATTAAAGTACTTAAAGTGAAGAGAAAACAAAGTGTCTTATTTCTAGGATTTTGTCCAAGAAGTAACGAGTCAACTTACCATGATATTGGAGTGGGCATGGAAAGGATAGGAAGGTGAGGAAGATGTATGAGAATAGGAAGGAGGTGAAGGCACTGATGATGGGTAGGCTGCTTGCAAGCTCATATCCTCCTGCATGTATACTAAGACCAAATTAATCTCGATGAAATTAAATATTCTGTCAAACATACCCATAAACTTTGGCATAGTAGGACTAGGGGGACACAGAGATGTTAGGGTAGCTTGCTGTCACTGGTTAGGAACGAATTGCATGTAATCACACAGAAATCAAGAGATAAGTGAACAATGAATTTTAGAATGATTCGGTTTTAATTTCTACATCTATAATCTCAGGATATATAATCCACGAGAGAGAGAGAGAGAGAGAGAGACCTGGAAACCATGAAGGGAAGGAAGATAGGTACAGCCCATTTGGGTTTGCAGTCTGATCTTCTCTAATTGAGCAACACCAAGTCCTCTCTGTGGCTGCTTATTAGCCTTGTCTGAACCACTACTCTTCTTCCCTTTCCTTGAAGACCCTGCAGATCTTTCGTTTCCCAAATTTGGTTCCCCAGAATAACTGCTTCCCATCTCTTCTTCTTCTTCTTCTTCTTTTGAAGACCCTGCAGATCTTTCGTTTCCCAAATTTCGTTTCTCTAATTGAATTTTTTTTTTCTTCTTCTTCTTCTTCTTCAGTTGATCAGACACGGAGAGAGATGAAAAGAGGATTTGCTTTGCAAACTTTGTCACTGAATCTCCATTCTGCAAAAACTCAATTTCTTGCAATGGCTGCTGTGGTATAGAGAGATCTTAACGCCTTTTTAAGCCGCTTGCACCCCAGTAATTGCTGCATCGCTGGATCGGATTGCATATAGATTTTGTTTATAATATGCAACACAAATAATGTATATAATTAAATTATAGATTTTATATGTACGATGTGTCACATCTTACATAGAAAAAAATAAATCTGTCATATCTATAATTTATTAAAGTACTTTTCTTTCTAATCTCTCTCATCTCATCATTTTGGGAATTTACAACAATTATATCCCCCCTATTTATTTTTTGTATATTTACCTAACATGATAACCAAGTACCATGAACATTAAAAGTATATATTTTAATTACATCACACCCAATCATTTTATTCGATGATTTAGCTCCTTATTTACCCTATAAACTTGAACCTTGGTGAATTGTACTTCTCACACGCCCCTTTACTTCATCATCATCAAGAAAAGAGTCACTTAACTTCATATTAGAACATAAATAAAATATTCGTCAAATAAATTATTCCGAAATGTAAACTAAATAAAGAATCATATATATATATATATATATATGATGTTGGGCCAAATCACATTTAAGTTATAGATCCTAGAAATCTTGTAGCAACTTCATAGGGATTGTCTAATGGGAAAGAAATGGAATTCTTGGTCTCAGAGCCAATATTTTGGAAACTTTACTTTTTCTCTTACAATAAAGCCCATATATAAAGTAACAATATTTTGCTCATTGATTTCAAGGTAAATTAATTAATTCGATGGTCAAAATATATATTGCAATCTGATAATAAATGTAGTGGCCACACCTATATATATATATATATATAACTGTGAGTTGCCATGACCAAATCTAATTGAGCTGTTTGGCGCATGATTTGTGGGGCATATTTCATGAGTTGTTTGTGTGGTGGAAAGTGAAGAATCCTCTTACTTATTGCACATGTGAACTTGCACTATTACAAAGAAACAAATCATATTAATTCCTCCAAAGTACGTCGTTTGTTAATTCTTTGTCATTATAATTACTTGTAGGTTTTGGGTTTAATTCATTCATTTGTAGGTTTTTTTTTTTTTTTGACAGTCTAGAACAACAAAAGACAATGAAAATGATGTTTATATAGAATTCTTTTGCATCAAAATGATAAAGTGATGCTTTTATAATTATTTTATTTCCACAACTATGATTATTGAAGGAGTCACATCGTTTTGTATAATATTAATTAATAAGTTGGAGAGACATCAAATCTTGAGTTGCAGGGTGGCATGGCCAAATATATAAACTATTTTTTTACAAAATTGTGTAGGTTACACTCATGCGACTCTGAGTGTGTAAAAAATAATATCTTGTATTGTAGATTGTTGATAAAACTATAACTTATAATTAAAATATTACTATTTTTTTTTTTTGTGAATTCTTTAGAGTAGCATAGATAATTCACCACATGTATTCGAGAGTTTAGGATATTGTAAAATCTTGAATTTGAATCTATCTTCGTGCAAGATTGTATAATCACCTGTATTTATTTAAACAACTAAACCCTTGAGATTTGACTCACAAAAAACTTGTTTTTCACCTAGGGATGTAGAGTAGATGGAGCGTGAGTTTTGAAAAAGGTGGCATAAGTTCAAGCTGAAAACTATTCGCGATCGAAGAACCTCTCGAATTTCCTATGTTACAAAAAAAAAAAAAAAGATTATATTTTTGCGTCTCTAATTGTAAAGCACATTACCATGTGTTGTATGTTGTTCAAACTTTGACAATATTAAATGATATCATTAATGAAAAATTCATAATCAACCCCCTTTTCACACGTAATTTAGCTTTTATTGGAGACTAGTGTTAAGAAAAAATAATCTCATGCCATGATATTAATCACAAACAAGAAAAAGTTGTAATTTAAAAATAAAAGATAGACCCCTATTTATGGCAATAGTATATAATTCCATTTTAAGTAAAGGAAAATCACATTTTAGGATAATAATAAAGAAGTGGAAATTTAATGTGAAATTTTCTATAAATATCTTAATTCATTAAGATGGGCAATAATAAATAAAAAAGTATATAAAATAACACTATGACATCACTTTGTATTAATGTAAGCCATAATTTTTCAAAACTTTATTGCTTTGGTTGGGTGACACACTTGACTTCATTAAGTCCATTATATAGGCTTGATAAGAAGACCACCATTGCATGAATATTTTAATAAAAAAAATAAAAATAAATTGAAATTGAGAAACGTTTTACTAATTAGACACTTAAATTAAATATTTAATCCGACACTCATACATTAATATATTATATTATATGTTATATTACTATAGTTATATAATATGTCAATATAAAATATTAAATATCACTCCAAATATTAAAATTAAACGTGAAAACATGACCATTTATAAATTCAATAATATTGAATGTTGTAGCAGTCATATGTAGTGTTGCACGATGCTGCAGAATTATATGTACCTTTAATTTCCCTACCATTTTTTTTTATTTTTTAAATTCAACAGGTAAGTTCTAATTTTTAACGGACCCATTAGATTAAATTTAATGGGTCAAATTCACATCGCTTAAATAATATAGCTCACGAGACTCTAAATCTTAAATTCTAAACTCTAACATAGTCGATTAGATTTTAAAATTTCCCAAGACTATGGGACATATACTTAACGTCTCTTAGAGCATTAAATGCAGTGTCTTGCACGAGCTCTGGTTTTCAAAGTATTTGGTGCTTACAACAACCAACCATTGAAATTCGGCATCCCAAGAGATTGACTAAAAACTCTTTCTAGACATTGAGAAATGGCATTTATGCATTAATATATTATATATTTATATTAATATAACGTAAATTATAATTATTAATACATTAATATTACTAAAAATAATTTAGAGTTGAGGATAATTACCAAATGCACTTAAGACAAGACAGGTGATGATTGACTCCGACTATCATTATTTTGTGATTAGAAAATACAAATTCGATTTATGAAAATAGTAATATATGGTTTTTGTTTTGAGATTGAAAAAAGTAGAAGGAAAGGCAAAACTAATGATATATATATATATATATATATATAGAAAGGAAAGGAGGTAACAGGGAAGAAGAAAACCAGGGATTATATATGGTGATTAGGTATGGATTTGATGTGGCATTGTAGTTGGAGTTATGAAGGGATCCCTTAAATAATAAATTGATGAAGAACATAGACAGAAGTAAGTGGAGAGAGATGAAGAGAATATCTACTGTAGATTGTGGGCACATGCAAACTATGGGGAACAATATTACTCCACACGATTTGCAAAGCAATCCCTTGGAAAACGTTCACTATACATATATATTTATATATATATATTCTAAATGTTTGTACAAATCTGTGTATTTATTTATTTATTTAATGTGAATGTGTGGTGTGAAGAACAAAAACAAAACCCCCCACTGCTTTCAAAATCGATCCAACTAGACACCAAATCAACCTCAATCCAATAGAATACAAGATTCCCCTTATAATCACTTTTGCAAATTCGATAGAATCTTGTATTTGGTTACTAAAATTAATATATATATTATAGATCATTGTAATAATTCATATTTATGATAATACTATATTATGACACACACAAACGTTTTGAGTACCTCGTTTTGATATTTTTAAAATATTAAAAAATATTACTAAATTATTTTTATAATTTTGAAAATATTTTAAAGTCATTTTGTAATATTAAAAACATGTTTTTGTCCATGAAGAGGTCTAACTCAAAATTTTTATTTTTTTTCAAAATTTGTTTAAGTGCACTAAGGAATTTTTTTAGATTGAATAACTATTTTTTATAATTTTTTATTTTAAAAATTAAATTTACAAAAAAAACTCTTATATTTTTGTTTCTTACTTTTTTAAAAAAAATATCATTTTACCATTTCTGTTTGTATATCATATTCGTTTTTCGTTTCTATTTCTGTGCAACTTGGTTACTATATATTATTCTTTTATTTTGAGATTGCAAAATGTAGCCTTTTTTAGATTTATTCTAATAGAAAATAAAATTTTAAGAGAATTATATACAAATTAAGCTATTGGGTAATTCTGATACTAGTAATTATGATTAATTGATTTATAAATAGACAAAACTAGAAATCGTTTCAATTTTAATTGCTTTAGATTGTTTATCTGGCTGTAAATACATGATTCGTCATATAATTACAATAATCTAGCATATTATCTCACATCAGTGTGACCTACAATAATTCATAAACATGCTTATTATAAGTGACATCTGTAGCAAGACTAAGTCACTTGTACATATATATCTATTGCTGTCTCCTACTTATAGTCATATTAAATTTTATTTAAAAGACTCTCATCTCCATTAAATATAAATTTAAAGAGTTATTAATTAACAATTTTGTAATCATAGATTACATGGGTCTAGCTTCTTCTTCTTTTAAACCACTTAAGAACAATAAATTATATTATTTTAATATAGTATTAGTATAGGACTTTTACCAAACCCTCTCTTAATTATGATGAGGTGCTTAGATGTCGGGGCTTTGTGGTTTGGGTGGGGGCAATGTGTGTGGGACTACAATGGTGTGTCTCAACTTTAAGAGTTAATTAAGAAAAGAATTATTGAGAAAAAGATTGATCCCATAATCACATTTTCTAATTAATTAATGGGATGTAATCTTTAGATTCATTAACCTTGACCAAAAGAGTGGTCCTATTATGTATATCTTATTTGATTAAATTAATAGCTTAGTGTGACAGGTGTAACCCTAGTGATTGTTCTAGGATATGGTGAGCTACTTGAAGAAACTCACCATAAATCCAATACCTCGTTTGCATATCAAATTATATATATAGAATCTTGTATTTGGTTACTAAAATTAATATATATATATATTATAAATCATTGTAATAATTCATATTATAATAATTTTTATATTATAATTAAAATTCACCTAAGAAAAAATTATATTTGATTAGTTAGTTGGTAAGACAATAACTTTCTAAGATAATGATTAATTACACTGAGATTGAGACACTGTCAAACTCTTACGGGAGACAGCAATATGGGGAATTTTCCGCAATGAGCGAAGGTTTGATTTGTTCTAATAGAAAATAATATTTTAAGAGAATCACGTACAAAATAAACTATTGATTAATTCTGACAATAATAATTATAATTAATTAATTGACAGTAGTAATTGACTAAAGCATGTATTTACAACCAAGTAAACAATCTAAAGTAATTAAAATTGGAAGGATTTCCAGTCTTGTAATGACATATATGATAATGGTTTTTTTTTTTACAATAATAAGTCAATATGGTGATTTTTTTTATATATATGTATATATGAAAAATATATTATTCTAATTATATTTTTATAAAATGTCACCAACAATTGACATAAAAAGAGAATTCTCTGGTTCTGAAGTCATGGAAGACTTAAAAAGAGAATAATGTCCACTAATGGTCATAAGACAATAAAAATAAAATGTTTCAATAGGAAGAAGAAAAATGTTAATTGGTTATTGACTATGACTTATATTCTACCATTGATAGAGTCTTTGACAAGATTCTTTAGCTCCATGACTTTTTGCACGATGCTGGGATCTCTTGGGCTGACACGGTAATATTTTAATAGGTAACTTAACGTCTTAGATAATGAAAGAATTGTCATATGTTCTATAAAATAGATTATTACGAGTTATACTTAGTATTTAGGTATTTACTTCAAAGAAAACTACCATTCCATATGATAAATGTTGGCTGACTTAGTTTAGCGTGACGGGTCCTTCAAGTCACCTTGTGTGGATAATTGATGCCAAAAATGGTGATTGTTGCGTACATGATAAAAATTATTCTTTTATTTTTTAAATAATCTTGTTGGTAACTTTATTTATTTCTTTAACTATCATAATTATTATATCTCTTATTTATTTCTTTAATTATCTTAATTATCATATCTCTTAGGGTAGGACTTAGCACGATGATATAACTTTTAAATTATTGATATAGTTGTATTATTACTCGAGATTTTATATTTAAAGTTTATGATCTTCAATTATACTTTTTAGTTTCTTATGGTCTTGCCATTATTTATTAAGTTTAAATGATAAATAATTAATTTAAATAGCACTACCATTATAACCCATAAGAAACACTATTAATGTCGTGAATAAGTTCTCAAGTGCAATTAAATTAGATAACCCTAATGAGTTGGAAAACTGTAAGTTTGATGTTCATTGCATATAAAATTTCTTGGTATCAACTTAGCCCTAAAACAAGGGGAAAAAAGTCTGTAAGTTCTATCACTTTGAACTTAATGACTTAGTAAACTAAGTGGTTTATATATTTGACAGTGACGCCTTAACATAATTTTTGTAATAATTTGTATTAGTTTGCATGTCTAGAGAGGTTTTTTTTTTTTTTTTTTTGGGGGGGGGGGGGTCTTTGAAACAACATGAGCTATGTCTATAATTAATAATTATTTTGATATTCAGAAGTCGAAGCTTAAAATAGTGTGCAGGATTGAGTCTTAATAATTAAAATAATGAGCAGATCTATCTTGGATTTCATTTCTCCCATCATGCATTAATTTGCTTCACAAATATACATTCACACACACACACACACACACACATATATGTGGGCTATATTCATAGGTAATGTTAATTATTTCTTAAGGTGATAATGTGTTTTGTTTTTTATTTTTAATAATTTTATTTTTTTCTATAAGTAAGAATTCATTGAAAAAACCTCAAAATGCCTACATTTTTAGATAGAGCATCATAAATAAAATTAAATAACAAAATACATACTACCAATTACAATAGGACTCTCCTCATAATATAAATAATAATATAACATGCTGGAGGAAGCCACCTATATAGCCACACTTTCAATCTTGAGATCAAGAGACACATTTTCTCCCCTCTCCTAGCATTATTAATTAGGTTTTTGATATGAATGTCAATATATTATGATAATATATTATGATGAAAACACTCAATTACTTTTTAAAAAAATGTTGGGGAGCATATTGATCACACTTCTTTTTTTTTTTTCACTCCCTAAGCATTATTTGGCTTTTAATGTGAATGTCAATATTTTATATATAATAAAAATACTCGATTATACTCCCTAAATAATTGTTTAAAATGCATAAGTATACTCATATTTAGAGTTACTATTTTACGTGACAATTGACATTTTATAATACCAATCTCTAGTTATTAAGTAGATTAAAATAGAGGAGTAGAAATATTATGGTTCAACGCATAGCTAATTTTATTAGTTGATAAAATATTATAAAATCTAATATATTTATCGTCAATCAATAAAATTATTTTACAATAAATATTGTCTAAATACAAGATATATTTATTAAAGATTAACTATTGTCCTCAGAATGACGATTAATATTATCTTTTATTTATACGAGAAGTGTGATCCATGACTCTGTTTAGTATGCACGTACAAAAAAGATTAAAAATTTTAAATAAAAGTTCATTAAGTGATGTTTAACAATATCTTTTTATGTAAATTTTTAAATAAAATGAGAAAATATATGATTTTTAGTTCAAAATTAAAATTTTAATATATTTTTATTAAACAATATATATATATATATATATATGTTAGAAAGAGGAAGAGATGAAAGATAAATGAGGAGAGACTTTAAGGTAAAATAGTTTTTTTTTTTTTGGTAATGTGAGAAGTCTCTCGATCACATAACCTTTAGCCCAGACTTATTTTACCTTCTCTAAAATTCACAGTCTACTTTACAATTTTAGGTGAATGAACAAATTCGTCACGAGCTAAGCCAATGACTTTGACTCTTCAAATAGACACATGCAATTGTACAATTCCCCCCAAAGAGGGATTAGAAAGGTAAAATAGTTAAATTAATGTAAATTACTTTAATTTTTAACCACAATTGTATTCTTTGTTATTTTTAAAACTTGGGGGAGTATTATACGGAATTAATGTAAATTTTAATTATAATCAATACAATTTATTTTATTTTTCAACGATATGTATCTTGCGAATAATTTTTTTTATTTTTATTAAATTGAAGGCAAACCTAAAATTTAGTAACTGTGTTTATAATCAAACCATACTCTATTGCTTTTTGGGAAGCAATGCAATTTTGAATTTTCAGCTTTTTATTTTGCTAAATAATTTTAAACTATTTATTATTTATTTGTGTACCCTGACCTTTAGAGTTATAAATGAGTCAAGTGTGAACAACTTGGCATTCAACTCGATAAGAGCTCATTTATATTTGGTTTCGAGTTATAAACGAGGCAACCTTGAGTTCCAATTTAGATCTCACCTCATAAATTAATCAAATTTGAGTAAGATAAAGTTTGACTTAATTCAGCTTACGAACAAGTTCATGAATAGAGTTACGTTTCATATATATGTATCGTACTCTCTTCAATTTGTATACATGTATGTTTATTATATGTTTTTTTACTTGATTATTCATAAGTTTAAGTTACGAATATTATGTTATCTTATTACACAATATATTGTGTAATATATATTAATATTATTTTATAAAATTGTATTATTATATTAATATTATCATTTTAAATAAAATATTATATTTATATTATAGCACTCATGGTTGGTAATTTTTTATTTATTTTATATTTTTATTATAAAAAAAACTTTAAAAATTATTAAAATATCATATTAGCGTTAGAATAAAAATCTAAATCCAAATCCTAAAAGATCCATAACAAATTGGAAAGAGCCAATCCCATACTCATCGGATATGAGAAATTTTCTCGAAACCTACAAGATATGAGATCGAGAATCTTGCAAGTCAATCTTAATATCTTATCTCTAATCACTCTATATATCTTGTCTATAATCACTCCATAAGAAGTAGGACTTCCCTCCAAGGTATGGCATTTGACTACAAAGTCATGTTTAGCTTTTCCCTTTACGAAACCATACCATCTTTCTTTTATTGACTTGGGCTAGGGGCTGAACCAGGAGGCCTAACCCTATTTCGTTCGCTTGCATGTATAAGTCCACAGGAGCAGTACACCCTCCACTATTCATCTAATCAAATCAATCTCCATGGCGAATTCATTAGCAGCTAGCTTTGGAGTTTTTAAGGATGGAAATGGGGCTCTTGAGCCAACCGAGCGGTCCTTTCAAAGTACCCGTCGACGACATCCTCCACACGTCATGGGCTGGGATCCGAACGTTGTTCAGTAAGGTGGCGGACACCTTGCTGCCACCGGCTTCACCCTAGTTAGCGCCAGCGACTTCCAAGTAAGCTTGGATGTAGCCTATCTCAGTTTCGATCCATGCCAACCCAGCTCGCCGGAGAACTGTAATGGCGCCGGAAAGTGCAATTGCCGCCATCTTTGCTGTTCTGAGTGGAGATGATCAATGGCTACGGAATGTGGGTTTTGGAATTTTTTTATTGGTCAAATTCATATTTTTGTTTTTATATTTTAACATTTTATTTGTTGTAATTATTTAAATTTTTCATTATTTCAATTATATTTATATACTTGTAAGTTTAAATTAATTTAATTTATGTATTTTAAATTTTTTATGTAATAACTTAAACTTTTTATTATTTCGATCACATCAATATACTTATATTTTAGAATTAATTTAATTTATGTATTTTGATATGTAAGCAAAAAAAAGAGTTAAATTAACTCATTTTACTTTACATTTTTTTTACATGTCAAAATATATAAGTTAAATTAACTCAAAAATGTAAATACAGAGATATAACCGAAATATCAAAAAATTTAAATTGTCACACAAAACAAAAAAATCACAGTATAAAGATTAAATTAATTAAAAAATATAAATTTAGAGGTATAATTGAAATAACAAAAAAAATTTAATCAAATTAATTAATCTTCTAATTAATGAGGCCATGCCCATCGCATCTTTATAAGTTGATTATGCAAATTTCTTTGTTTTTATGGGCCTTTGAGTTGGCCCATTAAGAGTTTCAATGACCTGTTAGGCCATCACATCTTTATATGCTTTCATAAACTTTATTTTAAAAAATCTTATTATTAATTTTAATATTTTTGAGACATTTTGTAAGTGTTTATTTTTACTTTAATTCAACTTTACTCGCATTTCAGATGTCCCTTTACTTAATTTGAGAATTTTGGGATTGACCATCGCTAAAAATCTCACCTAGACACTCATAAAAGATAATTTACTTAAAGTTCGGACAAGTAATATAACCCTCGAAAGAAAGACACGAACACATTCTTAAATTTACTCATTATTCTACATACTAACTTAATCAACAATATCAATTTCGGTTACAAAATCCCATTCTTGCAAGAAACTAATGCTTGGTATTTCGAAGTCCCCTCCCTAACATATCAAAAGTTATTATCAAAATTTTAACAATTTGTGGTCTTGAAAATAAAGAAAACACATATCTATTTAACCCAAAATGTTATATACTCATGGGTATTTAACACTATCTCAAGTAAAGTGAAAGAGAATATTCTCACTTAACTAAATTGGTTCCCACTTTAGACGGACCCTAATTCAAGTCTATCTTAATTTTGGAGTCTCCAATCAGACCCACAATGGCCAGCAATAAATATAGAATGTCATATCATTTTGCCAAGAACTCATATTTCAAACATTCTTGTCACCTTAACTCCCTTCTTTAATAGACCCTGCCTTTCTTGAGTTTGTTGTCATCAAGGAGCCCTCCAACTACAACAAATGATTAAAAGGCTAAATCTATATTTGTATGTGTTTATTTAAATTTTTTATTATTTTAATTATATCTCTATATTTATGTTTTTAAATTATTTTAATTTCTATATTTTAATTTTTTTATTAATCTAAATTTTTTATTATTTCAATTACATTTTTAAACTTGTATTTCGAGTCAATTTAATTTCTATACTTTAATATTTTTTATATAAAAATTTAAATTTTTTGTTATTTTGATTATATATTTTGACTTGTATTTTTGACTCAATTTAATCCTTATATTTTGATATAAATAGAGCGTGATGTATATTTTATTATTTTATTTTATTTTTTAATTTAAAAATAGAATTAAAATAATAAAAAAATTAAATTAAGCTGAAGAAGAAAAAAAAAAAAAATAGAGGCAAGTACATTGCATGTGCAGGGAAGCAAGACCTGAATTAAAGAAGGTTGCAACAGTAGTAATATAAATGCAGAGTGACCCATCTACATGTGATATCCGCAGCCCAATGGTTTCCTTGTCATTGCACGCAATCTGCTACATCCCCATTAACAGTGTAATACTTTTCCCAACACATGATTGACCCCTTATCCTCAAATTTTATGGTATTTATGAATATTGATTTTTAATATAATTTAAATAATATAATATATAATATAAAGCATGTATAACTCTTGTAAAAGATATATTATATAACTATAAATTTATTCTTTTGTCCGCGTTGACTTTGCTTGGCACGGCCATTTAGGAGGAGGGGGTCACATCCCTTTCTCATTTTAGTCATATCAAATAAACGTTATATTGTTTGATGTGAAAAATAGAATATTCTCCTATATAATTATCATATAACTATTAAGTAAAAATTTTGTATTATGACGAGAAGGATTAATGTTAATATAAGACCATTTTGAATGAGTAATGTAGCATTTTGATATTTTGAAAAATTTAAAAATATTTGATCTTGTACCTTAAAAGGACCCAAATAAAAATAAAAAAACCTCTTTAAATGTATAAGATGTGTTTCTATAAATAACACAAATATGAGATATCTTAACAAAACTCTCTCTTAATATGAAGACTATTCTGTTTATATATATTTTTTTTAGATAATGCTTTATCACGGGTACTCTACTACTTAGATCCATAATTTTAGCAGGAGAAATCAATTAAGAAGTCTACAACAATTAAAAATCGAATACAAACATATTACAAATGTAAGGACGAAATTTTCTTTTCGTGTCCATCTCGAATTGTCGGACTATATCCTTGAGGCGACTATTCTCTCTATATTGAAAGCATGGAAAGTGTTTTCTTTGGAGTGAAATAGGCCTCTGGGACTGGACCATGGGGCAAGGGGTCCTTCAGGCTGGGGAATGTCCAATCAGGGTGTGCTTCATGGACACAGATTTGAATGGTGAAGTGACCAGAGACGCTGGCAACTTTACTCTGGTAGGTACCATCAATAAAACATGGCCCTCTAGCTCTCTCAACTCAACCAAGTTAGACCCCACACGCATTTTTTTTTGTCAATGGCTTAGCTTCTATGATCCCAGCTCAATTTCAAAACTCTTCCATACTTAAGCTAAAAAGTTATTCGAGTTTATGAAAAGGGTGATAGAAAGTGTACAAGAATTTAAGATCTCAAAAGTTTGTACGTTTTCTTAATAAATATATTTGTAATGTGATAATATCTTTTTATTAATTTATAAGATTAATTTAATTATTGATAAGTTCTTAACTCACATTTCTTTTTATGATGAACTAATTATAGAGAGCATCATGTGCCATTATTCTTTCCTATTATGTTCACGAAACCACTCATTTATACGCCTCTACTTAATTTAGGTATTCTAAGTCAATTATTATTGAAGATTTTGTCTAAAATTTATAAAAATTAATTTTTTTTTAGAAATTTAATCGCTCACTCATTGAGAAGTCAAATTATATAAATGGTACCATTCATAAAGGTAACACTCGGATATGCTTTTAAACTTACTTATTAGTTTGCAACTTGCTTTTTCAATACTATTCCAAAAAATAAAAATATCACTCTTAAAAAGTCTAATTTAACACTTTTGGATTTTCATTCCTAACAACATTATTATTATTATTATTTTGACCCTTTTTGCAGATGTATATGTGACAGTCAAATGGCGTGTGGAATCGGTTGAAGAGATATATATATATATATTTTAGTACCGTGGTAGGAGCCGACCATAGTTAATTAATTATGCAAGCTTAGAGCATGAAAAATAAATGTATTATATATATATATATATATATATATATATAGGCTACGATATTTGCCAAATTGGTATAGTGGGGGGGCCACAAAGGGGTATGTGATCATTGGGTGGTGTGGATGGCATTTTCCATCTCCTTTCATGGTGGGTGCACATTCATTGTTGTTGTAAGTTCAATCAACGGATGAGAATGAACAATCATTGTGCGTTTAAGTTACTTATATATAAAAAGTAAAAATTCATAATTATTAAGTGAATATTATCATTTAAATATAATAATAAATTTATTAAATAAAAACGTCACGTCGTTGTTAAGTTACTCGAGTTTTGTAAAAAAAAATAATAATTAGAGAGCATAGAAAAATTTTCGAACTAACACTCCGGTATTTAAATTAAAAAAAGATATTTTGATATTAATGAAAAATTAATTACCGTTTATTTAAAATAAAATAGTATTAGGAGAGGTCTTTTGTCATTTTAATGTGTGAAATGAATGTCTATGTCATTTTGTTAAATTTTAGGGGTGTTCTCCATGGTATATCCTATAACTAAAAATAGAATTAATTAACTATAAATCCCTTAAATTTTCTTGACTAGACATTCTTGAACTTTAGATTTTACAAAAAAAACTTGCGAACATTTTGCGAGCAAAGAAGACGTCATTGTTGGAGGTGTTCATCATCACTACTGTCGTTGCTATCATTTTCGTCGGATTTGGTGCCTACAAATTGTGAATGCGCTTGCAACGCTCGTTTTTCTCATTTTTTATTGTCACTGGTAGCCATTATTGCTCATCGCCAACCGTCTTCGTTAAATTCCAAATTTGCAAGAGAGATTCGTTGAGACAAGAAGAATAAGAAGTTATTTGAAGTTCAACAACTCTATCGAGTAATTGAAACTCAATAAAAATTTGGTAAGAGACAAGACAAATAAGAAGCCTCATCGAAGTGAATTTTCAACAATTGTCTTTTCAAATTTTGGTTTGATAAGCAATTTATGCTAGAAAATTGACTTTAGTCCAAATATCTATTGAACTCTATTTTTTGGACAAATCAATCATTAAATTAAGGAAAATTCTATTTGTACAGAAAATTTTTTACAGAAATTTTACAGAAATGATATATCGCGATATACCGTGATATATCAACATCAAAATATCGTGATATTTCGCGATATTTTGATCTGTTCATCCCCTTCTTCTTCTCACTCTTCCCTTGCCACTGCAACTTCGCCTCCGCCTCGCCTCGCCTCGCCTCGTCGCTGCAAGCTCCGCCGCCTCGCCTCGTTGCCTCTGCTGCCTCGCCCCGTCGCCTCATCGCGGGTCCTCGGCTGCCTTGTCGCCTTGCCGCTGCCACAGCAACCGCCGTTTGTCGCTGCCTCGCTGCCGGGGACGATGGTGTGAGAAGGAGAGCGCGAGAGAGAGAGAGAGAGAGAAGGGGAGAGAGTTGGGCATTTGGGTCATTTAGCTCATTTATTGTAAGGGTAAAATAGGTATTTTATTGCTTCTGTAAATATTCTATACAAATTTTTCTGTACAAATAGCATGACCCTTAAATTAATGGGCACAATACCCCATATGTAAGAACGACGTTAATTTAATTAAATTAAATTAAATAACAATTATAATTTTAGTTTAAATTAATTTAATTAATGTAATGTCAAATCCATTGTAAGAAAGTTCAAGAATGGGTTTAAAAAAATAAAATTCAAAGGATATTAAAGTTAAATAAATAAAATTCAGAGGTATACGAATTATAATATATTTATTTAATGTTGTTATTAACGGAGGAGGTATCTCGACTAAGTCAAAAACAAAAAATTGAGAGATTTCTTTTTGATAAAATATAAAATTAAAAGCATATTTGAAGAATTTTTAATCCTAAAAATATTATTATTCAGGTGGCAATGGCAAAAGGAGGATAATGCTGCATATTATCTCTTCAGTTAGAACAATGGCGCGTGGAGTAAGTAAGCGCGTGGCAAATGCCCTCCGTACAAATTAGAGAAAAAGAGGCCGAAACTAAAAAGCTGAGGTCCCGAGACCTTTCAACTCCAATTTTTCCAACACTCTCTCTCTCTCTCTCTTTCTCTCTACGCGCTACGCTCACTTCGCCCCTTTCCTAGCCGCCGATTTCCCGCCGGCAGCAGTACTACGCAGCCGGGGTCTCTCGGCACCCGCTGGTCGACGCAGCCGACGGCGGCCTCTAAGTGCATTGCCTCTGACCTTTCCGCGACTGAGGTTTCTGTATTTCCTCGCTTTTTTTGTAGGTTTACTGGTATGTTTGATTGCTTGTCATGAACTGTAGTTGCAAGATGATTATGTTATCTGCTCAATTACTCTGCCTGCCGCCTTTTACTGTTTTCTTAACGGTGGATCAAGAATGTATCCCAATCTGCTTGAGCAGAATTCGTTAGTTTGGGGCCACAAGCTTCAATTTTCATGGATTTGAATTTTGGGTTGTTTTGGGACTACCTTTGTTCCTGGTATTGCTCGAATGGTTCTTGAAGATGTACTTAGTTTTGCGAAGAAATAAGGTTTTAGTGGAATCTGATGGGTGACGTTGCATTTTCTCAATTTGGCTTTGATTTGCTCCAATTGCTGGATCAAGAACCCAACTTAATGTGTTTGTACATCAATTAGTAGTTTTCCGGCATAGAATTTAATTTTCATGGTTTTGAGTTCTGCCTTTTTTTTTTCTTTTCTCGGAGCTTTATTTGATCAGTAATGTTGTAAAGGTATGGTATTAATGGATTCTAATGCATTTCTCTTACATTTTTATCTGATTTGCTTCTGATTCTTGGAATTTTCTTTTAGGAGAATTACTGGGATAGCTGCTTTCGTAGTTGGGCAAGTGTGATTGGGGATTTCTTACATTGGGATTTGTTAAAGCAGAGCGTTGATTGGTTTCCGTGGATTGTTTCATTGATAGATTTAACTAACTGTGTTGAAGCCGAAACTGATGAAGCTTTTGGAAATTCTGGTATCTGGATTTTTCTTTCCACGCCAGTCTCAGTGATGGGTTGTGTTTATTCCAGGGCCTGCATTGGTGAGATATGCGCGCCTAAAGATGTCAGGGTTAAACAAACTGAAAATGTCAGGGCTGTCTCACCCGATTCTTCGGACGGGGAAGGAGGAGAATTTAGAGACCAGTTGAATCAGCTTGGTATAACTAGGGATGCTGAAGTGGGTATCACCAGGCTTTCTCGGGTTTCAGCACAATTTCTGCCTCCAGAAGGATCACGGACAGTTAAGGTCCCGTCAGGGAACTACGAGTTACATTACTCGTATTTATCTCAAAGAGGTTATTACCCTGATGCCCTTGATAAAGCTAATCAAGATAGTTTTTGCATCCACACTCCATTTGGGACAAACGCCAATGACCATTTCTTTGGGGTTTTTGATGGCCACGGAGAATTTGGAGCTGAATGCTCCCAATTTGTCAAGCGGAAGCTATGTGAAAATTTGCTTCGGAATAGTCAATTTCATGCCAATGCAGTTGAGGCATGTCATGCTGCATTCTTAGCAACAAATTCACAGTTGCATGCTGAGAGTTTGGATGATAGTATGAGTGGGACAACTGCTATTACCATATTGGTTCGTGGTAGGACACTTTATGTAGCTAATTCAGGTGATTCTAGGGCTGTTATAGCTGAGAGAAGAGGGGAGGATATTGTTGCAGTTGACCTATCAATAGATCAAACTCCATTTAGGGCTGATGAACTTGAACGGGTTAAGCTCTGTGGAGCTAGAGTTCTCACTCTGGACCAGATTGAAGGGCTGAAGAACCCTGATGTTCAGTGTTGGGGTACCGAAGAAGGTGATGATGGTGATCCTCCTAGACTTTGGGTTGAAAATGGGATGTATCCTGGTACAGCTTTTACCAGAAGTATAGGTGATTCAATTGCAGAGACAGTTGGGGTTGTTGCAAACCCTGAAATTGTTGTTTTGGAGCTTACACCACAGCATCCTTTCTTTGTAATTGCCAGTGATGGGGTGTTTGAGTTCCTTTCTAGCCAAACTGTGGTTGACATGGTGAGGTATTCTCTTCTTGTTTCTGTTTTTGGCTGTTTAATCATATGTTGTTGGTCTCAATGGAAAAGTTATATCCTGCTGTTAGTGTGAATTCTGTAGCACAATCAGTGAATTGTTTCTTTTTCTCTTTTAAGCAATGTCTGATGATTTTGGTATTCGGGGATGCTCCACTTCTGGTGCTGTTATTGAAATTTTTAGCAGCATGGTAAATTACGAACATAAAATTCACAGAATTGAATGGGGACATAATTAATAAAAAGGGATGTTTATAAGGTCAGGGAAGGGTTGTTTTTGTATGCAACTTTATCATTGTGTTTGTTAGAAGTTGTCCTGTGTGTTGCATTGCAGGTGGCTGTAGATGAGAATCAATCAATCAGGGAACTGAATTTAGTTCCTTAGGGCAGTCCAAATATGGGCTTCAATGGTGGGTAGATAAGACACAGGTTTTATTGATTTGCATGTAAATTAACAATGCTTCACTAGCTTAGCCATGTGAAGATCACATATTTGCATGTCTCTATGATATATTTTCTTTTCTTTTCTTTTTGCCATTTGACAATGAATTAGGTTAGCATAACATCATTTTGTGTGTGTTATGTCTATTCGCATGCTATGGATTCATTCTCAACATCATACCTCAACCAGCAGTTTCTTTATGTTGTGCATGGCTACAACCTACTGATAATATTAGCAGCCTGTTAAGAAAGAGGCAAAGCTGGTTCTGGAGCCACAATTTAATTGGTTTTAGTAACATTTCATAACTATAGCATCTCTACCTTTCTTTGAGACAAACACCTGAAACCTGGTAAAACCTTACCAACAAGGCATTGATTTCCTCCAATAGACCAGATAACTTAATGGAAGTGGAGTCCATGCCTTTCCAGATTACACAAATAGTGATATCATTTGTTAGTTGTTTCATTTGTGTCTCATGTCATCTTTTCAACATTGCTACGACTTCTTGGTCTAGTTTGTTTCAACTAAATCTTTCTAGGTTTCTCAGCTGTCTGGTTTATCTTATTAAGGTTGATGTGACAGCCGTTCTTCTGCTTACAGAGGATGCTTTTATAGATTGGCTGATAGTGGAGTATCTTCTATCTTATTTTTTGAACTGATTCTCCATGAAAGTTGGTAGCTCCCACTCTTCATGAATGCAATGTAAAGATGTGCTTCTTGTTTCTTCTCTGCTGACGTCCACATATTCTTCTGCTTAATTTCCAGGTTGCTAAATATAAGGATCCACGTGATGCCTGTGCTGCAATTGTTGCCGAGTCATATCGACTTTGGCTGCAATATGAAACTCGTACAGATGATATCACTGTGATAGTTGTTCATATTAATAGGTTAAATGATGTAAGAGTGCTTTGTCCACAATCTATTCATTGTTTACCTGTCATTGGAATCTGTTGTAGTTGTACTTCATGAGGTAGGGTTATTACTTTTGCTGATTTTCTTTTTGTTCCAGACTGCAGTTGGCCACTTAGCAACTCCAGGTACCATTTTACAACCACCCATCCCTCAAGTTGTAGAGGCTACGGGATCAGAGTCTCCATCAACCATGAGTTGGAGTGCCAGGACAAACTGTGCCAGGCATGAGCTATCACGGGCACGTCTACGTGTTATTGAGAGCTCTCTAGAGAATGGGCAAATGTGGGTTCCTCCAGCTCCAGCCCACAGGAAGACTTGGGAAGAAGAAGTAAATTTTTGCTTTTATATTCTACACAATCTTGTGAAAGAAAATACCTGCCCCTCTACTTTTCTTTTGGGTACAGTTGTCTTTATTAGGTGCTGCCAACCAATTTGATTCTATATCTTGCAGGCACACATTGAACGAGTATTGCATGATCATTTTCTATTCAGAAAACTCACTGATTCTCAGTGTCACGTTTTGCTGGACTGCATGCAAAGAGTTGAGGTTCTACCAGGGGATGTTATAGTAGAACAGGTTATTCATAGTTCAACCCTTGAGCATTTTAACCTAATAGACTTCTGTAGTTTTTGAGTATTGAATATCATATTTGATTAATGCAGCAACGTCAATTTCAGTAGAACCAATAGTTTCTATGATTTGAAGAATTTAGGTCTGACTGCCATCTGACTTGGGAATTTCCCTTGCGATGCAAAGTAGTGACCCTACTTAGTTATTGTTGGTTATGGATCTATAATCACCTAAGGTATCTTAAAAATGGAGCCGAAAAGAAAAGAAAAAGAAGTTTAGGAAAAGACAAGAAATCATCATTAGCTGATCAATTTGGAATATCTGAAAGAGAAAAATAAAAATACTCTTTGCCTGCATATCTGAAATTCATGATTGGGACAGTACTTATAAATGAGGTACAAAGTTAGTAAAGATCAAAAACTTAGATCTGCATTCTTGATATACGATGTTGAAAATCTTGGTCAATTGAAACTTCGTTGTGTGAAGAATTGTAGTTTGGGCACAAGGAAATCTGATTCTTATTACTCAATGTAATACCTGCTTCTGAGAGTTCTTTTCCCTTGCACAGAGGGGATAGGATGGTTGGCTTAATTTCAAGGCTTCTGTTTACCCTAATCTGGCTCAAACTGTGCTTGAATTTTGTCTGCAATCAATTTAAGAAATTCTACATTAAGAAACTACAAGTTTGTATTGCATATCTATTTTACTTTTCTTTTTTGTTCTTTCAAAGTTTTGGTTATAGTCATGTACTAATGCCATATTTTTCAGGGTGGTGAAGGGGACTGTTTTTATGTCGTTGGCAGTGGAGAATTTGAAGTCTTGGCAACCCAGGTCATCATTTTTACAATTCAACTGCTATATTTACTAATTTGACATCGACTAGTTTTACCAGAAACTTTTGTTTTCTCTAGAAGAATTCTTATTTTATATCAGTTTTCCCCTATAAGTTTCTTCTATAAAATTGTTAACAAGATAGTATATAATGGCAGGAAGAAAAAGATGGGGGAGTACCAAGGATTCTGCAGACATATACAGCTGAAAAATTATCATCCTTTGGGGAGTTGGCATTAATGTGAGATCTCTCTCTCTCTCTCTCAACAAGGATCGTTGATATTTATAATTCAAAAAGTCTGGCAGACTCAAATTCTGAAAATATTGAAAACATGTCTTGAGCATGACTTTTTAAGTGTTTTCACTCTTATTCATGCGATTGTTGTTATTGTATATCCATATTCAATTTCTATGAAACATGCTTCATTCACTCGACATGCTTGTACATTAGTGCCATGATTTATTAGTATTTAATTAACTGTTTAACATCAAACATGCTAGTGATATTTATTAACTGTTTAACATCAACCATGGTAGGGATATTTCTTAAGTATTTAACATGATCATCTGTGGTGATCTTTCTTATTTTGGATACATTTTACTTAGGTATAACAAACCACTCCAGGCTTCTGTCCGGGCTGTGACAAGTGGAACTCTTTGGTCTTTAAAAAGAGAAGATTTTCGTGGAATTCTTATGTCAAAATTTTCAAACTTATCGTCATTGAAGTTGCTTCGATCAGTAGACCTCCTCTCAAGGTTGACAATCTTGCAGCTGAGTCAAATTGCTGATTCTCTCTCCGAAGTTTCCTTCTCCAATGGGCAGACTATAGTTGATAGGGTAAACTTTGTATTTCAAATAAAATATTTTGTCTGCTTTGTCTTCTTTTCTTACATTTCTCCTTGTGTGTATGAAGGATGAACTTCTCCTAGGGCTGTATATTATCCAGAAAGGACAAGTTAGAATTACAGTTGATGCAGAAGTAATTTACAAACAAAACACCGGCAGTCTCATGGGGGACAACTGGAAGCAGGATAATGATACGCAGAACAATAAAGAGCTTCTTGTGGAGAAGGCTGAGGGAAGCTATTTTGGTGAATGGACACTTCTTGGTGAGCACATTGGGTCAGTGAATGCAGTTGCTTTGGGCAATGTCGTATGTGCTGTTTTAACAAAAGAAAAGTTTGATTCTGTTGTTGGTCCTCTGGCAAAGCTATCACAGGATGAGCACAAGTATGTATTCTTATCCAATTAATTTCTTCATTGACAAAATAAATAATTAAGCATCTTTATTGCGTAAAAAAACTAAAGAACTCTGTGCATGGAATTTATTATTATTTTCTTACTTAAATATCCTGTGATTGCCCTGATTGTTATTATCTAGGTCAAGGGACTATTCTTTGGGCTTGTCCAAGGAATCTAGAAGTATTGATCCTTCCACTCTTGGGAAGGTGAAGCTCTCTGATATGGTAAGGGTTTTTCTGTCTTGCTCTTGTGCATTTTACCATCATCTTCTCGTGGAAAAGATATAGTTATTTTAATTCTCATGCCGGTAACCTTTTATAGGAGTGGAGAAAGTGCTTATATTCCACAGACTGCAGCGAGATTGGGCTTGTACTTCTGAGAAACTCGGGTTGGTTTTCTTCCAGTAAATTGATAATAGTACTTTCAAAGAAAACAAGCATAGTGATAGTTGCTTTGACTGAGGTCAATAACATTTCCATAATAATGAGTAACTTTCCTTTTTGTCCCTCTTTCCTTCTTCTGTCCACTATCAGAAAATTTGCTTAGCTTGAAGAGGTTTTTGAAGCATAAAATTAGAAGTCTTGGAAAGGAAGCACTGGTTTTAAAAGAGAAGAACCTGATGATGAGCATAAGCCCTTCAGCTGGTGTGCCACAAGTTTTATGCACTTGTGCTGATCAAACACATGCTGGCATACTGTTGAACACACGCATTGCTTGCCCAATTGCTTCAATACTTCACACCCCACTTGACGAAGCATCTGCACGATTCTGTGCTGCCTCTGTTGTCACAGCTTTAGAAGCTTTGCACAAGGTTTGATGTTTGTATTAGTGGATTGTTGCTTCAATTCCTGAACCTGTACATCAATATTGATTTCTGAAATTTCATCCTGAACATTTTTGTTTGAATTTCAGAATGGGGTTCTTTACAGAGGTGTGTCTCCTGATGTCCTAATGTTTGACCAAACCGGACATTTACAGGTTTATTCCATCTCCTTTTTTTTTTGGCTAAGATCTGTGGATAACTTATGTGGATTTACATAAATGTGTATCCTCGTTCTTTTAATCCTGGAGTTTTACATTAATCAGCATTGTGCTCAGCAAATTTGTAACCTTTTGCTGCATTGTAGCTTGTGGACTTCCGATTTGGGAAGAAGTTATCAGGTGACAGAACATTCACATTATGTGGGATGGCAGACTCCTTGGCTCCAGAAATAGTACAGGGAAAAGGCCATAGTCTTCCTGCAGATTGGTATGCAACATTTATACGTCCTGGAATTCATGTTGTTCTTTACATCATAACATATCATGTCATGGTTTGTGTAGTGTTATAAAGAATTGCATCCTAATACTATGACAATCTGTCTTTTAAACACGTGTTTTGGATAGCATGGTGCACAATCCTTCCCCAAAAAAAACAAAGAAAAGAAATTTCCCGATTTAAAGCCATGAAACAAATATCTCCAATGTGTTTACTAGTATGTTATTAATAAAAGTAAAGCACCAAACTATAAGGGATTAAACTTCTGCTGGGAATGGAGATGTGGTAGGCAAATAAGTAAAAAAAGGGGGCACAATAACATGGATACTGCAACTTATATAAGATGCATGATATTTTCTTTTGCACAACTAATTTGAGTATTATTAAAAGCAGAACTTCATAAATCAGAATAAATGCTTTTTACTATATTTTATCATCAATTGTGTAATTGTTAATTGAAAAGTGTCCATAAATTTGACATATCTCATACATTTCAATGATGTTATAAGCCCAACCTTTATTGAACTGTACTTGGGACCATCTTGTCACACCCTGCCAATTTAGATGCACGCAACAGGAGTGCAGGCTTGGATGTTTCTTGGAAGTTTTTGGAATTCTTAGTCCTTTGTGGAGTGTTCCAGGCTTGTCTTGAATGGCTCTAGAGGATTGTTGTGAATAAGCATATTCATATCTCTTCTTGCATATAAGATAGCATACTTTTGTTTTTTTCATTTATTTTTATCTTTTTATAGGTAACTAAGTCACTTCCACTGGATACTTCCTATGAACGTAGCGTGCTTTCATTTACTTCTGTATGTGGATCTTAAGTTGAATGTTTTTTGAACTCTTAACGTAAATGCATGTCCTCACCAGAGTAACAGGTCCACATGGACAACTTTTTTGCTGATTCCCCGAAATAACAATTTTATGTGCCTGTATTTTGTAGGAAGTTTCTAAGATTAGGCAATTTAACGCTTGCATCTGTATGCCTATCCTGGTTTTGCTTGTCTTCCTTTTTGATATCGTATCTTAGGACCGCCTTCAGGGCCATGAGCTTACTAGCAAAAACATTGCAGGTGGGCATTAGGAGTCTTGACATATTTCACGCTAGTAGGTGAGATGCCCTTTGGATCATGGAGAGAAAATGAGCTCGATACATTTGCAAAGATTGCAAAAGGCCAGCTAACTCTGCCCCCTACCTTGAGCCCTGAGGCTGTTGATCTCATCACCAAGGTATCACTAAGATTGATATGATCTGTTTCCTTGATTATGTTGTTTCTTCTGCAACATGCTCATATAGAGAATTACATTCACTCAGTTACTCAAAGTTGATGAAAACATGAGACTAGGAAGCCAAGGTGCCGGCTCAGTCAAAACTCATCCATGGTTTGATGGTGTTGATTGGGAAGGGATCGCCAACAGTAGCTTCCCTGTTCCACAGGAGATTCTCTCTCGTATAACTCAACACCTAGAAAGCCATTCCGAGGACTGTGGAGCTCCTCACTTTTCACCACCCCGTGACGTTGAAGAACTTAACAATGCAGAATGGCTTGAAGACTGGTAAGCGAACGCTTGGCATCGTTTCTCTACTCGAACTTTTCAGCCCAGTTTCTCCCTTCCCGTCACAGTTGATCCATCTGAGGGTGCTCTTTTGAATCCATGAGATTCAATGGAGAAGAGGAGAGCAACTCCGATGGAATTCCCGGTGACTGAATTTGATGGTGCCAGCAGGAAGGAACCCTAATTCCTTGGGCCCTTATTCCTACCTAGCCATTTTAACAAAGCTTAATAGAGATGAGTGGGTAGATTTTCTTCTTACTTGTTTGCTCTTAGCTTTGTAAATACGTATACATGTAAATGAGCTCTTCCTCATTTTTGAGGTTGGAAAACTTGGCTCTTGATTGATTGCAAGGTTGGCATAGCTCAATGAAACTTCTCAATTATACTTTTGTTGTGTTCTTTAACTTCATTTTCAAGTGGCATTCACAAAGTATGTTTGAGGAGTGAAGCTCAAATTTCTTGTAATTTTTGTCCTTTTTACTAAAGATTTCATACAATTTAAATTTAGATAACGAGTTTTATAAAATTGACCCAAAAAATTGCATGGTTCAGGTAGAAGTGAAGCTCAAATTTCTTGTGATTTTTTTTTTTTTTTTATGAAAGATTTCATGCAATTTAAATTTAGATAACGAGTTTATAAAATTGACTTAAAACAACACGAGTCTAGATTGATTTATTCTTGATATAAATAAGTTTAAAAAGTTATTTTTTTAAGATAGAGTTAACATTAAGAATTGATGATGATTAGTCAAGTGCTTACAGGTGTGATTTATTAAAAATAAATTTTTAATTTAAATACATTATAACTAAATACTTATTTCTCATTTCCCATATTTAAAATTTAATGAGTTTGTATTTATCCATCCTTAGACCTTGAGGCTAATAAAAGACAGCCAGCAAGTAACAGAAGGGTGGCGGCTATCTTCCAAAAATAATAACAATTATTGACAAGATGATAGTAAATTAGTCTTAGGCCTCGGGGCCGGGGCCGGGGCCGGGCCGGGCCGGGCGGCAGTGTCTTGTTCAAAAGGAGAAAGTGTAATGTGTTTTTGCCACTTACTGTGGTTTAAATCAATTATATGATATTATACATTTGTGATAAGCCTATTTTTGTAAATATAATTTATAAGTGGGTTAATTATGAAAATAATTAATTTTTTTTTCATGAATTTAAAATTTTATCCAATCCCTTCAGCTTTAACAATTAGATCTAAATTAATTTAATTGGCTATAATTTTATTTAACTTATAAAACCGATTTAAAAGATGTATGTTTATGTTGACTTGACATGGTAAATATTATATAATAATAATAATATTTATAAAATTCACATATACATATAAATAAAAAAATATATAATCTGTAAAAAGAAAAAATAAAAAAATAAGTGCAACAAGTTACATTTTTTTTTTTACTTATATATATATGACTCCTATAAATATTATTATTACCTGATATTTCACATATTAAGTCAACATGAATACACACTCTTTTTAAATCGATTTTTTTTGTTAGATAAAATTATACTCAATTGAGTCAATTTAAACTTAATTATTAAAATTAAAAATAATTAGATAAAATTATAAATTTGTAAAAATAATTAAATTATTTTCATAATTAGTCCTTTATAAATTTATTTTTATATACATGAGAATATGTGATTAGTTTGAGATACAACACCATGGTCTCTCAAAAACACAAAACATTCTCATTCAAATGGAATTGTCTTTTTCAATTTTGAACCATGTTTGGTTGGATGATTATTTATCTCTTAAAAAATAATTAATCATTTATTTCTAAGATGGGCCCAACGTGTTAGGCTAGAATTGGAATAAGAAGTCTTGAGTTTAAGCATCATGTTCTATATAAAAATTAGTATTAACTTGTAATGATAAAATAAATTTTAAAGACAACAAGATTAATAAACATGCTATTGATGATCTATCATTATCAAAGAACATTTATAGTGACTTGACTTGAGGCAACTCTTACAAGTTTAATGTCAGTCAGACAAGAGCTTATATCAACCTGCTACAATGTTAATTGAAGTGATATTAATGTTTCTATATTTTAATGAAAGAGATTCCTCCACCTGGAATCATTGGTTCTCCAACTTAGATTCACAAAAACCCAGGGTGGCAAAGGAGTTCTTGTTCCTGAGCTCATAATTTGTTTATAATCCCAAGTCAAATACAACTCAATGGGCGATTAATATTTAATCAAATAGTAATGTTAAGGGTGTTATTAATCATGTGTCACATCTCTACTTGAAAGAAGTGTTAATCAGAGAAGAAAATGACACATGATCTTCTTAACCTCCTCTAATGAAGAAGCGTTACATAACTAATAACAGTTAATAACTCCTAATATTATTCTTAATCCAAAGCAATACTAGTTTTTTTCATGAGGTTGTAAAAGGGTTAGATCTTAAATCTTAAGCTCTACCATTATTACTGATCATTGGATGAAAGTTGGGTAAACCCCACAAAATCTATTGTCATAACAACATCATCAATGATTAACAAGCATGTCTAGAAGTTCATTCAAATGAAAGTATGACAAAAAGTTCTACGAATTCATATCTTAATCTGTTCATAAAGACCAGCTCCGGTTGAGGGATTGAAACCCTAATGATCAGTGAACTAGAACAACAACTCTTCAGAAGCCGTATCTGAATCTAGACTTTTGATGATTGTATTGTGTTATCTGAATGATGAGACCTTCTTTCTCTATTGGCAAACCATTGAACTGTTCTTCTAGCAATCGGCAGCCAAAGCCTCTTTAATCTTTCTTCCTTGGCTTCATTTTCAGGAAGAGAGGACTCTCTGATACTGTTCTTAACACCAAAGTCAATGAATCTTGGATGAACCGTTATCTCTGACATCGATCGCTTGTCAGCCGGATTCAAAGCTCTGGATGCATAGCTCGAATTGGGTTTTGCCTGTAAAGAATAATTAGTACTTTTTGATAAAGGAACATTCTCAATGCACGAGGTTCTTGGGTTCGTAGGGGTTGAAAATTGGTCATATTTGTATGCAGCCTTTCCCTTATTTTCTAATAATTGAAATGAATCCGTTAGGCTCATTTTACTGAGCTTGCTTTCGAAAACTCTCTTCCTCTCCATCTCTTCCTTGATCTTCATGACTTGGCTGTTTTCGAGCACTCGTGTTCTTGCAGGCTGTGCAGATTTTGGATCTGAAGAAGAGAATCTGTTGTTTGACATGGCTGCAAGCATCTCTGAATTCAGAGACACGAGGTCTGACGAGCTGACGCTGCTCCATCGGTTCTTGAAGACAACATCAGGCACGATGATCCGGTGATTGAACTTGTGGAGAACAGGCTTCTGGTTTTCATCAAAATCAGAGTTTTCTTGGATTGGCAATTCTTCTTCCTTTATGCTTTTGTTGGCTCTCCTAAAGCTGCTCCCAATGCTAAATCTTGAAGAGCCTCCATGCAATCCTTGTTCTTCTTCTCCTTCTTCTCTCTGGACAAAGAGCTCGATGTTTGAATCCTCGCGAAGCTCTGAATGGCTCGACAAGAACATCAAACTACTCGAATAAGTCAGGGAAGCAAGGTCATCAGCACTGATCTTGTGCCTGCAGAGAGGGCAGCTCGAGTGCCTCTCGAGCCACAGGTCAATGCAGTTTATGTGAAAGGCATGCTTACACTTGGGTAGCAATCGAAGGACCTCAACATCTTCGAATCTAGACAGGCAGACTGAACATTCCAGCCCCTCCCTTGAGCCCCTGAGGGAAGAAAACCTGAAGAAAGGAAGCGATTCGATCACTGTTTTATCGACTCCAGAGAATCGAGACCCCAATCGAATCCCTCTATCAAGACTCTGCTCGTTGTCACGAACCGATGAAGCTCTGTGGCAGAATCTTGCATAGGCAAGGAGGAGGCATGTCAAGGAGAAAATGACGGCCAAGATGGCTATGGCAATTGCAACACTGGGCTGGAAATTGGTGGCTGCATCTTGTTGGAGGCTGCTCTGGCGGGAGGGAGAGAATGCTGCAACATGAAAGAACATAAGAAGGAGAAACAGAATGAGCAAACTCGGTTGATTCATGGAGGACTTGGAACACTTTTTGCAGTGAGTTTGCAGAAGATGTAGATGATTCTTTGTGTGACAATGATCTAAAATTTTGTTGTGGCTAAGCTTTGCAATCGTTTGTTATGCTTCTGACTTTTAATATGGTTTACCCTTGAGGGTATCTTCCAAATTTGTCTAATTTTGCATCGATAATCAGTAGTCTATAGGGAAAATTTTAGATATATTATTTAGTTCTAAAATATTAATGGTCACCTTAAACTAATATGTTAGGTGAGAACTTATGATAATTTAAATGATATTAAAGTCAATCTGAAATCACTATTGAGTGAGTACTAACTAAAAATTGTTATAGATCAAATTGAGATATGAATTTTTTAACTTGACAAGCACGCAAAAATTAAAAAGGAGTTTATCGTGATCTAACCTTACATTCATAAATTAAATAATCACTTTTAACCAATATTTTATCTAGCAAACAAAAAAATTAATATTTTTAAATTACTCCAATAATCACCATAAACAAAAAAATTTATGTTAAGGACTCATGGTTGTATAAGTGGTATTAGAGTCGGTCCAGAATCACTATCGAGTACACACAGTTTAAAAAACTATTTTGATTCAAATTGAGATATAAATTTTTATGTTTAACAAAAATGTAAAAAATTAAAAGAGAAAATTTATCGTGACCCAATTTAAATGAATTCAATAATCACTTCTAACTAACACTTTTCAAATGAAAATTCATATTCTCTCAATTGAAGCAATTATTTAAATATTATTATATTTTTCATATGGGTTTTTCAACTACCATAATTCTATCTACCCATTTTGACTTGGAACTTGCTGTGGATTAGGGGTTGGTATTTAAGAAACCACTAGAATTAAACTATTAATCGGTCGGTGTTTGACATAATTCATCATGCCATAAGAAATTATAATTAATTAGATTAATTAATCTTGCTTAAGTCAGTTGACATGACATTAACATGTCATTGGCCTTGAGGACAAAAGTTGCATTATTGACCGATCCAACATTAATTTTCTTTAAACCTTTCAATTAGAATAGAAGCTACTCAATCATGGTGGTCTTAGCATCTAAAACAGTTTTGTTTCAATATGCCCTTCCTGTCTGTTCAATAAGGTTGAGAAGAAGCTGTCATGGTTTTGTTTCAATATATATAGAAATACATACGGGAAGAGAGTGAGTCAAAGACTATAAAAATTTAAACCCGTTTGTTTAGAATTTTTTTGTGCTAAGATTTGGGTCATTTATATTTGATAAACGAACCCTAAATTTAAAGCTTGTTGTTTAGGTATGTGAAATATATAAAATTAGTGTATATTAATATATATTTAAATTTTAAATAATATAAATAAAGAAATTCCATTCTAAAAAATGCATTATTTTGGAAAGAGTCCAAATCAAGCGCTTAAATAAATTTATTTACGAGCTCAAATAAAATAATAACCCCCAAAGTCAAATTAAATTTATTTTAAATTAAGTGATCAAACTCAAACTTGTTTATTTAACTAAATAAATGGATTTCAAGAGTCCAAATTAGCCCAAACTTCAAAGGGACAACGTTCCAAATGCCTTGACGGCCCATTGGTGTCCTGGGCGCCTAACAATTTTCCCTTTTCACATTAAAAGAAATAACCAAAGGAAGATGATTCTACAATGTGAAAATTTTGGTGTGGCATTTAATCAAAGCATATACATACAATCAGATTATGTTTCAAAAGATTACATCTGATTCCAACCATCTAATGGCAATCAATTTCATTTTGGGTAAAAACAATCATATGCTTGAACAAAGCAATGATTGACAGAAATCTAATACATACAATTGCTAGCTAAGCAACTGAACAATGCAAAACTCAAATAGCTAAAAGAAGCATGTACATAGCAAGGCAAGCCATACCCAATTTCAGAAGGTGTCAGGGCATAGTTATTAGCCTACTCCAACATAAAAGCTACAAGGAATCAGCTTTTAGCTGGGGCAGCAGGGTTGTTACTGGGCAAAGAAGCTAAACCAGAACCAGAATCTGGATTCGGTTGCTCACTGGCATGCCGAACAAACTCTTCTGGGGTCATGTGCAAACTATGGCAAGCGCACACGATCTTGATTTGAGTCGCGCTGTATTTGTAAGTGACACCAGAAATAGTTTTCCCATTTGGACCCGGCCCCTTGGTCGACACCCATGGTAGGTCTGGGCGCGAACCACACCCCCCAAATTTCACGTCTGCGGCAATACCTGGCCTGATAGCAGAAAACTCGAATGGGAAACCTTCTGGTCTTGGTTGATCAGATTCATCTTTTAGCCCAAAGGGTATGTTGCTTCGCTTCAACCCATCTTCTGTCTGAGACGAAGAGCCTCCATCAGCAGCATGCTGTTTCCCGTCTCCTTTGGCCTGTTCAACTGCTGTCCCATTATACTGTAAAGCTTCAGATGTCTTTTGCAGAATTAATGGCATCATAGCTACAAGTGAACAGTAGGGGTAAAAAAGCTCATTTTCAGGCATAGATTGTAACTTCAAAAGCAGGGAAGATAAAGATGAGGTAAGTCGTAGCCAAAATGTATTCACCCCAAAATTAGTGATCCAAATATCACTAATAATTGGATTGATAAAGAAAATTAATTTGGACACAAGTTCTTTTTACTCCACATTCGAAGTGTTACATGCACCACATCCTGAAATATCAAGCAACTGTCGGGGCATAAGCTCTGATGGAGAGGAACTCTCTGAAAATTCAAATAGATAAAGGGGAATTGAGAGAGAGAGAGAGAGAGAGAGAGAGAGAGAGAGAGAATTTAGAAGAAAGGATAGAAGACTTGAAGAGAGAGAGAGAGAGAGAATTTCCAATTGGAATCAATTTGTCCATGCCTTCATCAGGTGAGATCAGCCCTTGGCCCCTGATGGGTAAGCTGGAACTTGCAGGCTGGTCTCCCACATATTTTTTAAGCAATGACACGTGAGATATCGGATGAATTAGAGAATCTTCCGATAATTGGAGCTGGTAAGCGACTTTACCCAATCTTGCCACAATAAAGAATGGACCATAGTACCTCAGGCTTAATTTAGTTGTGGCCTCTCCTATCACAGCCCTCACTTGCATTGGTCTAAGCTTTAGGTACATTGATTCTCCCACCGAAAACTCCCTTTCACTTCTTCCTTTGTCCGCCTGCTGCTTCATTCTGTTATATGCCATAGCTAAGTCTTTTTTTAACTGTTGAAGAATCCCTTGCCTTTGTTGTAGATAGTCATCCACCGCTACCACCTTAGTAAACTCGGGGGAAACTGGAAGGAAGGGAGGTTTATACCCAAAAAAAGGCTTCAAATGGTGACCTTTGTATGAAACTGTGATGGCTGGAGTTGTACCACCATTGAACTAATGCCAGCCACTTGTGCCAATGATCTGGCTGCTGAAAACTTAGGCACCTTAAGTAATTCTCTAAGCATTAGTTGACCCTTTCAGTCTACCCATCCGTTTGAGGATGGTAAGTCAATGACATGCTGAGCTTGGTTCCCATAATCTTCCATAGAGTCAGCCAAAATAGACTAGTGAAGATTTTGTCACGGTCAGAGATGATATTCCTAGGGACCCCATGCAGCTTGATAACTTGGTCCAAAAACACACTCGCCACCTCTTGAGTGGTGTAAGGATGGAATAGGCCTATGAAATGGGCAAACTTTATGAGCCTATTGACCACCATCAATATACAATTCCTATCATCTGACTTAGGGAGGCCCTCCACAAAGTCCATGGACAAGCTTTCCCATGCTTGTTCGGGAATGTCCAAGGGTTGTAAGAGTCTAGGTGTGGCCACTGTTTCATATTTGCATCGTTTACAAACATCACACATCATAACAAACTTCGCTACTGCTTCCTTCAATTTAGGCCAGGAAAAAAGTTGTTTTACCTTGAGGTATGTGTTTTGGATCCCTGAATATCCACCTAAAGGAGAACCCTGTAGGGGATAGAGAATCTTCTACTTAACTCATGGGCAGTCTCTAACCACTATCCTTCCCTTATATCGTAGCACCCCATGTTGTAATGCATACCCTTTTTTGATGTTAGGGTCCAATATCAGCTGCTCTAAATATCTCCTTAACTAACTCATCAAACTCATAATTGCTTGCCACTTCTTGATACCACTCAAGTATGGCCTCCGTAATGGCAATTGTCTCTCCATTCTCCATACATCGAGATAGGACATCTACCACCACGTTATCCCTTCGCTTTTTGTATTGTATCGTATAATCAAGTCCCATTAATTTTGCCATGCCCTTTTTTGTAATTGCGTCTGGAGCCTCTACTGCAGTAGGTACTTAAAGACTCTGATGGTCAGTCTTGATCACAAATTACCCCCCTTCAAGATAGCGCCTCCATTTTTAACCGCCAATAGGACTGCTACAAACTCCTTCTCATAGATACTCAACCCTTCATGTCTTGGAGCCAGTGCCTGACTGAGGAAGGCTATGGGTCTGCCCTCTTGCATTAGTACCGCTCCCACCCCATTATCACAAGCGTCTATTTTAAGTACAAACGGCTTGCTGAAATCCGACAACCCCAACATCGAAGCCTCACTCATGGCTTTCTTCAAGTGCTCAAATGCTATCTCAGCCTCCTCCAGTTCCCACCTAAATCCATCCTTCTTCAACAATTGTGTTAGTGGCCTGCTTACCCTTTCACAAATCACTGGTAGTACCCTGTCAAACCTAGGAATCCCCTTAAGGCTTTGAGGGTTGTAGGCCTTGGCCACGCCTACATGGCTGCCACCTTATTAGGGTCGGTGCTAACCCCTTCACCAAAGATAACGTACCCCAGATACTCAACTTGCCTTTGTGCAAATGAACACTTTGACCTTTTGATGTACAGTTGGTTGACTCTAAGGATCTCAAAAGTAGCCTTTAGATGTGTAAGATGTTGGTCAAAGTCTCGGCTATACACCAAAATGTCATCAAAAAACACAAGCATAAAGCTTCGTAGGTGCAGTTCGAATATCTGGTTCATGAAGGATTGGAATGTAGCTGGTGCATTTGTAAGGCCAAAGGGCATTACTAGGAATTCGTAATGGCCCTGATGGGTGCGGAAAGCAATCTTGTGGGCATCTTTTGGGCTCATCTTAATCTGGTGATAGCTAGCTCTAAGGTCTAGTTTGGAAAAAATAGTTGCCCCCCTCAATTCATCTAAGAGGTCTTCGATAAATGGGATAGGAAATTTATCTTTGACAGTCACGGCATTCAATTGTCAATAATCCACACAAAAGCACCATGAGCCCTCATTTTTTTTAACTAATAGTATCGGGGATGTAAAGGGGTTGTGGCTAGGTTGAATTAGAGAATTTTTCAGCATTTATTTGATCATTCTCTCTATTTCAGTTTTCTGGGCTGGGGGGTAACGATAAGCTCTAGAATTACAAGGTTCAGATTGGGGTTTAAGGCTAATTGAGTAGTCATGGGCCTGGGGTGGAGGTAGGGTTGTAGGCTCTTTGAATAGATCCTCATATTTAACTAACAGTAAATCTAATGAGTCAAGTTGTCTTACCTCCCAAGCTAGTTGGTGTGGGCTGCTTACCACCAGCAGCAATTCACTTCTTTCCCCTGGCTCCTCTTCTTCTTTTTCTACTTGGATAGAAAAAAGTTGGGCCATCTTACTCATCTTCTGTTGAGTATTTTCCACAACCTTTTTCTAGTAATCATTTTACACATGCCCACCTCCTTGCTTCCCACCAATGTCAACCTTCTACCCTCCTCCTCGAAAGTCACTTCCATCCTATTGAAATCAAAACATATAGGACTCACGAGCTTCATCCAGTCTACACCCAAGATTATATCACAGCCCCCCAATTTGAGCAGTCAAAGATCTGCCAGCTCTCTCCTTGTATGGTCCAACAGAAGCCTGCACAGGCTAATTTACTTACCACTTTACTCCCATTTGCCACTATCACCATGAGGGGTTGTGTGTTAATTAGTGAGCTCTTTAACCTCTTGGTTGTCCCTTCATCTATGAAATTGTAGGTGCTCCCACTATCTATAAAAATCATAAGCTTGCACTCCCCCACACTATCTTCCACTTTAATAACCTTATTGTTAGCTAGGCCCCTTAATGCATGTAGTGAAATCTCCCCATTGTCTTCCTCTCCCTCTTTGTTGGTCTCCAACACCTCTTCATCTTCCAAGTGATCCTCCTCACCATCTAGCAAGAGCAATTGCTTCTTGCATTGGTGCCCGGGAAAGTACCGATCCCCACACTTGAAGCAAAGATTGGCTTGCCTCCTTTGCTCTATCAGTCTCTCCCTTTGTGTTTTAGGGCCGACAGGGGTAGACTTTGCATTCCTTGTACTCCTTTCCAATTCTCCCTTCCCTGAACCTTCCCAATGGGAGTTTAACACATTGCGTGTTCCTCCTCTACTCATAAACCGTTGCTTCTTCATGAGCGCTTCCACTGTCAACTCATGCAATCGGGCAGTATTAGTGGCATGCTTAAGGTTCTGTGGCTACAATACTCCCACCATGGGCCTTAACTCCTCATTCAACCCACTAACAAAGATGGAGACGAAATAAGCCTTTGTAAGGTAGGGGTTATTGTTGAGCATCAATGCCTTCAACTCCTCAAACCTTCTCTGATACTCTGCCATTGGTCCACTCAACCTCTCACAGAATTCCGTTGCAAACTTCGCCCATGGACATTCCTCCCTCGTCTTTGCCCATCCTTGGTACCAATCATCCCTAGCATCATTGAGGTAGGCCGTAGCTAGGGCCACCTTTTGGTGCTCAGGGATTCCAAACCATTCAAAGGCCCTCTCACATCTTCTAATCCACTATCGATGTGTACTTCCATCAAACATGGGGATATCCAATTTTGGCATTGGTATCCCTGGGTGGCCAAGGACTCCATTCACTCCCTACCTCCGACCGACCACGTTTTCTCCCATTTCTCCCAGCTCCTCCCAGTTTCAGAGGTTCCCGATCTCCTCTGACTCATCCCCAGGTCGAGAAGAATTGGATCCACCCTCTCTCTAGTCTCTAGGAGAAAAATCTGGGGAAAGACTTATTGGTTGTTGCCACACAAACATGACCATGAATCCTTGTAGTTGCTCTCAAATCTATGCTCCTACTTCTTCTCGGGTCTAATTGACCACACCATCCAATTTGCGATCAATGGAGATGATCGCCTCGTGATTACGATTTGATCCGAATTCTAATTGATCTACCTTTGCCTGCAAGTCCGCGACCGTGGACCCGAATTGATGTAGTTGCGCCTCCATATTCTTCATCCTTGTGTCATCTGCCATCACTAGATCTTCCTGCAACTGCAATTGGCTTGGATCACTTTGATACCAAATTGTCAGGGCACAAGTTCTGACAGAGAGGAACTCTCGGTATTCTTCGAAATTTCAAATAGAGAAAGGGGAATTGAGAGAGAGAGAGAGAGAGAGAATTTAGAAGAAATGATAGAAAACTTAGAGAGAATTTCCAATTGGAATCAATTCATTCATGCCTTCATCAGGTGAGATCAGCCATTTTTCTACTGATCTCCCTACAATTCAAATGAAAAGAGCTTCCCGCTCAAATGCCTCCCGCCACTATAACTGCCATGCCTAACTACCGCTAGCATGTGCAGTTAGTTACTCCTTATTTCCTCAATTCTCGAATTACAAAGGAAAATTAAAAGTAGCTCGTGAAAGCAACTAAACCTCCAACCAATCTCAAAAAGTATAACTGACATCCTTAGTGCATAAGCTGTGAACCAATCATTGAAACAAATTTCATCAACGTGGCCAATCCTACATCCTGGCCTAGCTGAAATAAAGAATTGATCAAAATAAGATATTTGCAAATAGATTCTTTAACCTACCGCTCCTGCGAGTCTACATACAATTAAACAAAATTGTAAAAGTACTTCGAAACCAACTAAACCAGGAGCAGACCTGCCAGCTATCAACTAAAGCCATTTGCAGTTTTGGAACATTAACATCAAGATTTCACAAAGCCTTATTATGTAATAACATGTTTATTGGGATGGAAAAGAAAACTGATATTCATGCCTTTATATTTCTATTTCCATTAAGAACATAATATCTATCATGGATACTATAATAAATCCATATCATATTGGAAACTAAATGGCTGACCTTAGGTTTTATGCCTGCGTGCACAAAAAGAAAATAAAGTAAAACTAGATTCAACATAAACTATTTTGTTCGGTGGTTGTAGAAATTCTGAAGTAAAGCTTCAGATATTTTTCAGTATGAATCTAACAAAGAAGTAGCCATCTATAGGAACTTATAGTGACTTTGAGATGGAGGTTATAACAAGAATATAATGTAGCAATGAATTGCAATCCTGGTAGGCCATACCGACCATTAAATTTGTGACAATGTCTAGAAGACTCAAAACCATAGAGTACTGACAACGGTTGAAAGAGGATAATGGGTACATTTACATTTTTATGTTTTTCTTTTTCCATCTGTCTTTATAAATATTTTGCTAATAATTCATGATTGATGACCGTCTCTTATTATTCTCATATTTTGGCCCCATAATTTGTGGGATATAAGTAAACCATACAAAATCAAGATAGGAGAAATTTCCAATTAAATCCCAACAACTTTATCAATCAAATGTCTAAGACAGATCCATGCTAAACATGGAAAGCAATATATTATTGAATTTTCATAGCAAGCATGCCCGTTAAAGATGACCTCAACTTCCTTAAAATTCAAGAAAGCACTATTTTGTCTTCTCTTGGTATAAAAATATAAAAAAAATAATAATAATTTGTGGCAGTGTGACTACCGTGAAATATCCAAAAGGTCTGGGTGTAGGTGCATTCATGTGCCATTTTATATCTTTTCCTTTAATTTCCTCATTTTTATTTTTATTTTTTATTCATTTTTTGTTGGGTTGGGGAGGGTGTCTTGGAATGCAGTCATGCCCCTTACATATATGACCTAAATTCTAAACACTAACTCTCTTAGCTGAGACCTTTTAACACACACCCATCACAATCAAACCAACAGATATGGATCTTAACAAGATTTGAAGAGTGAGAAATAAAAACAAAAGGAAATAACCTTGAGAAATCTTCAAGCCTTCATTTTGTTTATCCAAGTTTGGCGGAACCCTTCCAGCATAGGATGGGTGAATCTGTTGAGGATGAGAAGCCAAACCCCGGGAATTATCCTTGTCCAAAACTGGAAGCTGGATAGGAGAATAGCCAAACATAGCCGGTACATTTCCAGGGATCAAGGTTTGAGTCCCAGGTCGCTCACTATTTGCAGCAGCCATTACTTGCACCATCCCAGGTAGTGGGTAGCCAGGTGTACCAATTACCCCAACAGAACTAGAATCCTTCACCGGTAATGGATAAGGCATATTCATGATATTTACTGACTGAGCAGGAAAGGGAACACCATAGGGCATGTTCCCAAGCTTAACTTCCTTCTCAGATGAAAGGGTAAACCTCTTTTGCCCTTGTAAGTCCCCCACACTTGAGTCAATAACTGTGTGAACCTCTTTTGAGACTTCAGAAGGACCGACATCCCTGATATATTTTTTTGCACCATTGTCATGGTGAGAAACCAGCCTTGAGGTTGAGCGCACAACTTCGGAATCTGCTACATCTTCATTATCAGCAGTTGACCCATCATCTGTGTTTATGGAAATGTGCGACTGTCTGCACTTGTCATGTAAATCGGAGTTATGAGATTCTCTCTCACGCTTCTTCTGATTGATCTCATCAAACAAAGTTTTCCGTTTGTTACCAGCCTCCACCCTCTTCTCCTCTTCCATTTCAATACCCCTCTTGTCATTTACAACCCAAAGTCCCTTTCCATTAAAGTTTCTAGAAGCAACAATATCAGCAGCAGAGTTGGAAAAGTTATTAGAGAAGTTGTCATCAGGTCTTGCAGGATCACTTCTCTGAGACCCTGTGCTAGATTCTTGTTTCCTAGTCCCACCTTCAAGAAAGTTTTTGAAGTCATTGATCAATTTGTTGCTTCTGTCGCCTTCATCGGTTCTAGTGTCTGAAGAGTTATCACTTTTATCCTTAGACTTGGCAGATGATCGGCACAAAGATAGACCCAAGCTAAGCTCAAGCCCGTTGTCGTCCTCCATTTCAACGAAAATATCTCAGTACAATTCACTCATAAGAATTCGTTGTCTTTCCTTTCAGTTTACATAGTGAAGCAACTAGTCGAATCTTAAGCAATCATCTTGTGAAACACACCTACATGAAAAATCCATCTAATCTCAGTAATCATTCAACAAGAAAGACAAAATTTGCATCTGTGGAGAGAATAAATCTAGTTTCCACAGAATGTCAAACAGATGTTCACTCTACTATAGTTAGAAAGATCATAATTTTCGAAAAAATATGCCAATTAACAGATAAAACTCTCATCACTACTCTGGAAATGTGAAAAATATTATTCATATTTGAGCAATATATATATATATATATATCACATATTCAAGACAAACAGAGCAGCATGCCTACATAGAAATGTGTAAACATCTTCAACAGTTCTCATAATCCAAATTAATCAAACTTATTAACAAACCATACAGAACAACAATCATAACAATTTAGATCCCAAATAGACAGAAACTAAAAAGAAAAACAAAAAATGGAAAGAGCATGTAAATCCAATAAGCAAAGAAAGGCAACCCATATGAGATTCAACTTCAATAATCCAAACAAGAAAAAGATATAAATTATAAACTGATGCACAGATCTCCAACAAGCAACCCCTGCATGTGAACCCAACAAATTAAACGAAAAAAATAAAAGAAAAATAGCAAAATTCAGGGAAGAGGAAGAGAAACGAAACCCACTTCCGATACAGACTGATTCGTGAAAACCCCAAATAAAAGGGATTAAAGAACCCATCAAAGCCTCATCAGAACCATCAAAGCATCTCAATTTTGAACATGAAAAATTCAGACCAAGTATGAAATGGGTTTCACAGAAAAGAAAGAGATTCAGACAGACAGCGAGCACCTGAGTGATGAAAGAGAGACAGGGCATGAAACCCTAGCTGAAGATCGTGTCCTTAGAGAGAGAGAGAGAGGTGGGTGAGAAACCACATGTTTGCTTTTTCTCTCCCAGGCGGCACGTGGTTGTCGTGTTATATTTCTGAATTCACTGTTTGGCTGCGCCTCATGCCTCGCGCTGCCTTGCTTTTATATATCAATTGGAATCTGAAAATTCCCATACCAAACCAGAGACATACGCTAAACCAAATTTAACTGACTGTTCGGCGACATTAAGGTTTGGTTAGATTAATGTTTGGAAACACCATTTGTTCTTAAAAGGAGGTACGCTAATTATACTTTTAGACCAAAAGTATTATTATTATACTTAATTAATTACTTTAAAATTCGATTCAACAGAATAAAAATAAGAATTATGAAATAATAATGCATTTGTTTCAAGAGATTTTGAATTTTGTATAAAAGAGAATGTTAATCATTAATGGAATGAAAGCACTTAGATAATAACAAACATTCATTTTTCTCTATAAATTCATGCTTTGCGTATATTTCGATTTAGGTGAACAAAGAGGTTAGTCAAGTATTAAATTTCAAGGATTCACATTTTAGGTAGACACACTTGATATACAATCTCATATAGAGATAAAATTAAACTTACGATCTCACAATATTTCAAACGCTGCAACAAATTAACTCCACTACTCTCAAAGAATTTAGTTTGTTTTAGTGTCAATACAAAGAAATTATTTATTTTGGTTTAGGTTCATTAGAAATTTATTCAAAATGTTGTTTATGTTTTACTTTTTGTATTCTTTTAAATAGAATTAAAGTAAAACATGCACACCCCTAATTAGAGAGATTAAAATTTAATCCATAATTTTATACTCATAATATAAGGTTTAAAAAGGTAATACTTTTGTTGTTGTTGTCAATATTTTTGTTGTTATTATATTAATGTTAATGCTAGTAAAGGTGCTCGTGAGTCTGACACTATTAACCATACTCAACTAAAGTGTGGACACTAATTTGGTTTGATTTTATTTTTAATTTCATTCGAATATGAATTTTAAAAATAATTCAATTAGTATTAATTTAGTCAGAGTCTAAATCTTCGAGTCTATAAACTCAACCTAAACTTATCACTGTATATAAAAATCTCTCAAATTTAAAAATCTCTCAAATCTCTCAAATTAAATTTATCACAAATATAAAAATCTCTCAAATTTTTTCTTTGGATTACCATTCTTATGCTATCATTCGCTGCTTGTGCCCTCAATTTTAGTATAAGAAATAAATCGTAGATGAAGTCTTTATCTCATTGTACAAGACAATAAATTGAACTCACGACATATTGATGCGAATTCCATCTTATCGTGACTCAACCACTGACCTATACGCTAGAGACAAATTTCTTCTTGGGATGCCTTCTTTTGCGAGGACCTCCACTGCTTGGTCTCACTATTTTTGATAGAATAAGTAAATTTGACTCTGATCCATAGTAGCTACGCAAGAAATGAATTCGAACTTGGAAACCCAAATCGCCCACCACTCCCTACTAACCACTAGGCAATCCCAAGAGACTTGCAAATTTTTTCTTCTTTATGGAGTTGGATTTTCTTATCATATATGGTTTATTAACTTGTTTCTTAAATAAATTGTTGAATGTTAATTGGTAATATTCATTTGATTATATTTAATTTGAGCTTGTAGAAAACCTCAAAAATTCTCATTACAAAAAAGTAATAATTTAATATTTATGTAATGACTTGCTAAAGTTTACATGATTCTTTTTTTAGATTACACGAGAACAAAAATAAGAAATGGATACGATATGAATTGAAGATAAGAAAATGATATTTTTTTAGAAAAGTAAGAAACAAAAATATAAGAAAATGTATAAATAAATAAAATATAAAAACTTTTTTTGTAAATATAATTTTCAATATAAAAAATAGTTATTCAATCTAAAACTAAACATAAATATTATAATTACATTTAAACAAATATAAATATAAATTCTATTATTCATGAACCATGACTTATTAATTAAAAATAAACAATAAATTTAGTCCCTAATCTCTTCGTGGAGAGAAACATGTTTTCAAACGCGTTTTTGATATTTTTCTAATATTATGAAATTGTTCTAAAATATTTTTAAAATTACAAAAATTATCCAAAATATTTTTTAGTGTTTATCAGTGTTTCGATACAAGAAATATTTTACCAGAATGACACTTTCGAATCGTTTTCATGCATTATAATTTTTCTTTACATAATTATCTAAATTTAAGAAATTACAAGACAAATAATATCTCTACTAGTGCTAAAAAAAATTATGATTAAATTACTCGAATATCTCTCAATTATGCATATTCATAAATTCTTCCCCCAATTACCAACTATAATGCTTAACTCAAATAAATGAAACAAAAAAGAAAAATAAACTGTGAACTCTTCTTATCTAAAAATCTTAAAATATCTAAGAGGTGAATAGCAGCCAAGCGAGCTGTAGAGATATCTTTGTGGGTTACAAGTCAGCCATATGACATCCTGTCCACACTTTCACTTCACAACAATGCTTATCCACCCAAACCCAATATCTATATATCAATAATATTTGCTATCAGCCATTACGAGGGAGATTGAATTGAATTGAATAATATTTGTCCCTTTGAGTTTCAAGAGGCCAAATTAGCCCAAACTTCAAAGGGACAACGTTCCAAATGCCTTGATGGCCCATTGGTGTCCTGGGAGCTTAAGAATTTGCCCTTTTCATATTAAAAAAAATAACCAAAGGAAGATGACAAGGTGAGAATTTTGATGTGGCATTTAATCAAAGGCATATACATACATACATTCAGATTTTATGTTTCAAAAGATTACCTCTGATTCCAACCATCTAATGGCAATCAATTTCATTTTGGGTAAGAACAATCATGCTTGATTAAAGATGAACAAAGCAATAACTGACAGAAATCTATTACATACAATTGCTAGCTAAGCAACTGAACAATGCAAAACTCAAATAGCTAATAGAAGCATGTACATAGCAAGGCAAGCCATACCCAATTTCATAAGGTGTCAGGGCTTAGTTATTAGCCTATTCCAACATGAAAGCTACAAGGAATCAGCTTTTAGGTGAGGCAACAGGGTTGTCACTGGACAAAGAAGCTGAACCAGAACAAGAATTTGGATTCAGTTGCTCACAAGGCTGACTTAAGGCATAAACCAAGACTTATGCTTAGAGCCTCCAAAAAATTATTGGGCCACCTTCAGAAATGAAGAGGCTATCGACCACTCAAGAGGAAGAGGCGTTCACTGGCAAACAAAGACTAGAAGAGACGGCAGACGCTGACGAGACAAAGTCGTTAGTGGAAGGAAAGAGGCAACGGCAGACGCATGGTCACCAGTCGCCTCGTCTCTTGACTGCGCAACTACTCAGTTGTCGACCGCCAGCCTCTCACTTGCCTCTTATCGCCAGACAAGCAATTCTACACTGCCCGAATTTCTCATACCGACACCTTACTGAAGCCAACTTGCTCTGACAAAATTACCCCTCACCCCTCAACAATATTACAAATCTGCCATTAAAGCAAGCGTCTCGTCTCTGCCTCGCATCATGTAAGCCTTTCTCTTTCTCATTCTCTTTAGTTTCTGGGGGATGTTTGGTCTGTTTGGTTGCTGGGAAAATGTTGGGTCTGGCTCTTGTACTGGCTTAAAGCTTCTGTTTTTGTTTAATTAGAAAGCAAAATGCCATTGTCGTTTTCAATGTTGCCGGTCGAAACCCATCGCCGGCCAGTTGTAAAATGAAGCTCCTTTTTCATCGCTTTGCGACTACGCGTACAACATTGGCCCTTATTATATAAATTTTTGTTTGGAGAACTGACTGAAACTGAGATGAAAGAATATAATATTTTATGGTCTCAAGAATAAGTATAAGATCTGAGAGATTCTTTAAACTAAAGAGAGGCTCCAAGCTAAAGAAATTCTAAGAATAAGCAGCGGAATTTATAGAATCTTGTGACTATTGTTATTATATATATATATATTTGTGTAACATATACACTCAAAGCTGTCATAATAGCGTTTACATTTCCATTTAGCTGCCAAGCAATCCCAAAGTCACTAGTGAGTTTATTAGTAGCGATCCTTAATCAAGATATAAACTAAAAGAAATAAGGAGGAAGACAGAAGAAGAAGGGGGCTTGCTGTGTTGGCGGGGAGAGGCTGTCGACGAGAAGGAAGAATGTTGTGTTGGATCCTTAATCCAATATTGGGCTCATATGTGAATAATTATGGATTGTGGGCTATCAAATATTCTAACCCCAATTAAAAGTGATCTGTTAAGTTTTGGGTTTTAATGTATCTAATAAGGTGTGAGCCTTTAATATGTAGATACTTAAAGGATAATTATGTTTTCTTGATGGGCTGAAACATAATTATCAATAGGGTAACAGGCTGTTACCTCTATATATACAGTGGTTATGGTCCCCATGTCATGAACGAATCAGTCTTGTTTCTGTATCCCATCATCAGAAATCAGTTGTGAAGAGAAAACTTAAAGGATTCTCTCAGAAATTTGTATTAATCTGGAAGGCTCGCCGCACGGATCTAAAGAGATATAATCGTTATGGATTCAGGTACGCTTCCGTTTATTGTTTATTTATTCTTGATGATTTGACATGATTACTCTTGGCGTTTGGGTGACATTTTTTACAAAAGATTTAAAGTTTACAATAGGTTGTGCGAAAGAGGAAGACGGAGGGGGTTTGCTATGCTCTGCTCGAAGGAGGAGGAAGAAGGAGGGTGCTTCTATTGATAACACCTGGTCGTTGTTGACATGAATTAAAATGGTGATATTGACAGTCAAAATATCGTGCAAATTCGCTTCGGTAAGGTGTCGATACGAGATATTCAGGCAGTGTAGAATTCCTCCTGCCAGACTACCAATCATTTCCTTGCTGTTGCGGTCTAACAGTCATATATGTGAGGTGTGACTAGTGAGGTGACTTTATTTTTTGACTTTTGAGTGAAAGAGAGAGAGATAGAAGTAAAAGCTTAAAAATAAAAGAAAGAAATAGACAAACTCTCCTATTAAGTGACATGATCCATGTTTAGCTTTCAGTTCCACTGTTCCAACTATTCTAAATAATGGAAAGAAATCCCCAACCATTAAAATTGGAATGGTGGAGTGAAATTGGAGAAGAAAAATACATATATACCGAAATTCTATTTGCAATTATTAAAAAAAAAATTTAATTTTTTTATTTTTTGCAGTCAATTTAATAACTCTTTGCAGTCAATATTTTTTAAAAATATCACCTTTCACACAGTCAGCCATTCATACACATTCATCTCTATAACACATCTTCAAATTTCAACAACTTCGATTCACAAATACAAACTTCACGAGACAAGTTTATAAAATAAAAAATACATATATACATATATACAATGCAGACAAACGCAGATATATATTCTGCCCACTTTCTCTCTCGTCACCAGCCATATGCAGCTTCCCAAACACAAAAAATTCACAATGGCCGACAACAAAAAAAAAATGGATGAAAATAAATAATCACTCTCTCTCTCTATATATATATATACAAAGACACACATACATATAAATATACATATGTATATTTAGAGGAAGGAAGCTCGACACATGGAAGGAAGCTAGACGCCCATGCGCCGAGCTTCCTTCCTCCGTATATACATATATATATCTATATGTATATGTGTGTATATATATATGTGTGTGTATGTATATATATTTATATTTGTGTATGCTATGCAACTATTAATGTATATATGTATATATATATATATGTGTGTGTGTTTGTGTATGCATGTGTGTTATTCTATGCGTCGAGCTTCCTTCCTCTATATATACATATATATATATCTATATGTATGTGTGTGTATGTATATATATTTATATTTGTGTATACTATGCAACTATTAATGTATATATGTATATATATACGTGTGTTTGTGTATGTATGTGTGTTATTCTATTGTTATATTTTTATTTATTATTTCATTTTCAATTGTATTGAGTCTAGTATTTTTTTGTTGTATTGTCTTCGTTTTGGAATGGATGGGTTGTGGGTAATTGATTGAGGGAGAAAGTGGATGTAAAGGTAAAAATAAATTTTCAAAAGAGGATATTTTAGATATATTAAAATATGATTACAAAGAGTAAACACATGGCTACGAATAAAATTTCTTATACATATAAAAGGTGACCCAAACCCACCCCAATTCTCTTTCTGCTTTCGCTCTTACTTTCTATCTTTCTCAACAATTTCTATTTCTATAAATTGTATTTTTATACATAACGTTGACTATGAGGTGCCAAAATGTAAAGATCCAAAAATTTTATAAAAAAAAACTAAATTAATTAATTTAATTAAAATATATATGTATATATTAAAAAAAAATGAAAAATATAAAAAGAAAAGGGAGAGGCGCTCGGCAGCCCCCCTCAAACAGAAAGCAATCTATCTCTCTCTCTCTCTCTTATTTCTCTCATTTCCCCTCTCGGATTTTCGACGATTTTGAGCAATCCGGCCGTTCGATCTTCGATCCGACTTCGTTTTCACTATTAAAGTGCCCCCGATCTACAAGGAGGTAAGTATCTTGGCTTCATCTTTTCTGTTTTTCTCGTCGTTTTCGTGAAATGTGGCTTGAGGCGCGATGGGGCTTTTTGACCGAATGTTTGAGATTAGATCTACGAAGATCTAATCGTTGGATTTCGTTGATATTTGGGTATGATGGTCGGTTTGCTTGAAGGAGTTGGATGGCGGTCTTGGATCGCCGAAAATCGCTGGCCACGGTGGCCGGCGACTCTGGCAGTGTGTTTTTCCTTTTTGGCCGAGAGTTTGACGTTAGATCTACAAAGATCTAGCCGTCCGATCTCTCCCATTTTCGGATATGTTGCTCTCCTTGGTGCTACGCACCTCGGGGTACCTTCTGATTGTCGGAAAAATGGCCGACGGCCGGCGAACGGCAACGGCCAGATTTGCCCATATTTTTGGCCGAAAATAAACTCTCAGATCTACTAAGATCTGACCGTCCGATGGGTTTCATTTTAAGGTATGTTATTATACGTGGCGAGGGCTTCGTATTGGTATATAGATCGGCCGTTTTTGGCCGGCCGACGGTGGTCGTCGGCGGTGGCAAGTTGTTGGGAAGGAAAAAGAAAAGAAAAAAAGAAAAAAGGAGAAGAAAGGGAAAAGAAAAAGAAAAGAAAGGAAAAAGAAAAAAAAGGAGAAAAGAAAAGAAAAACAAAAAAATAAAATATAAGAAAAAAAAAGGGGGGAAATGAGGGCTTTTTGGGGTTGGGCATGTCAGGTTAGGTTTTGGCCTAGGATGGCGGGACTCGATTTGGTTTTTGGATGGCCCAATATGTTGGGCATGACTGACCCAGTTGTGGCAGCCCTTGGGCTAGCCCACTCGGCTTGTTCTCCCTTGTCGCTTGTCCGTGGACCTAGGATGACTTGGTTAGGTTGGTCCTACTCAGGATATCGAGGTTGGTCTAATTTGGGTTCTCTTTAGGTCTCCTAGAATTGACGATGTGATTGGCGAGTCATTTTGTTAATCGGAGTCTTAAAGACGAAGCCCTATTAGCTGACTCGAGGCCGAGTAAGATTAACCCTGAGTGCGTTCTAGGCTAGCCTATGATGATGACGTGGGTTTATTTCGAATCCTGATTTCTGATGGATTCTTTTGATTATGAGGCTAGAATATTGCAATTGCAATTTATTCCTTTTAAATAATTTATTAAGTTATTAATTAATTATTAAGTTTTAAAGAAAATTTATCAATTTAGTTATATATAAGTATATATATATATGTATTCTTGATAAAGAAGGAATTTAAATAAAAATATATTATCTATATTAAGAGAAAACTAGTTTATGGGTAAATATATATATATATTACGAAATTGCAGCTTATAAGTGGGTGTGTAGGTCCACTATACACCTACATGTAGCATGTAAGGCGAGGCATGATGACGTAGTCGATGGCTTAGCTCGACGAATTTCATGACGCCAGATTTGAATATTGCGCGGGCCAAGGTATAAAATAATTTATTCAGGGTGTTAGGTAATGTAATACCCCATGTTCGTATAAAGTTGCCACGTAATTCCGATGAGTTTAGAACACCGAAAAATGGATTTTATAACAATTTCAGGTACCGAATCAACTACAGGGAATACCTCGGAGTGAAATTGTCTAAAGAAAATTATATGGTCTCAATGAGCGTTCCGAGATAAGATTTATGGTATCAAAAGAAATTGAATCGGGAACAATTTTCGGTACAGCTAAAATACAGCAGTCATTTAGGTTGTAAAACCGAATCGTTGTAGGAAGCTTCCGAAAAATCAACGGAACCCTAAGGGAGATCCAGTTTTATATAACGAACAACCCTTCAGTGGTTTCGGGATTAAACGATAGTCCGGTGAGGACATTGGGACAAAATCGTCTAAATCAAGTAACTTTGAAATTATTAATTTTGCGTTTTCGGTTCTGAAACACAATTTAATTTAATGTTTGGGGATATTATTGCAATTAAAGAATTATCCTGATGAAATTAAGAAAAAAATTGGGATTTATATGTAATTAAATGTGTAATATATAAGATATATGTAATATATAAGACATATGTAATATATATATATGCAGAATGCGTGTGTGCGTGCGTGTATGTAGCCATCCCCTACAATTTGCCTTGCCATGCCCTGCAACACCTCTGCAAATCCACGCCATACCCTGCTGCAATCGGCCACGATTTATGGAGTAATTCACACGCAAAAAATCATCATGTCCTGTAAGCACAATTTACACGTAACGAGAGATGGTGTAGGCAGGGGAAATGATGGAGGCTTCGGCTATATAAGGGGAGGAGATGTGGGCAAATGAATGCAAGAAGGAAATGGAAGCAAGCGTGGGCGAGCAAGGCTGAGAGAGAGAGAGAGGGGGGGAGCTTGGCCGAGAGAGAGAGAAAGAGATCGCGAGAGAGAGAAGCTAATCGGTGGCAGCCATGGCAGCACGACCGCAAGCTCCAGCGGCTAGATGACGCTTCGGCAACGCGGAGGAGCTTCCAGCGAGGTGCAGCAACGATCCTCGTGCTCGGCAGAAGCTCGGGAAGTGGCTGGAGGAAGCAGTCGCGGCCATGGAAGCCATGGCCGCAACCAATTGCAGCAAGGCTGCAACCAACCGCGGCCATCAGCGGCCGTGAATGGCTGCCAGCCACAGCGCAGCGGCCGCATCAGCGGCCAGCAAGGTCGGCGGAGGTGATCGTGGCAGCCGACGGGCGCGGGAAGGAAGACGGCGGAGCTCGGCTGTGCATGCATGGTGGGGGCCCTGTGCGAAGAAGAAGAACAGAGGAAGGAAGAGAAGGAAAAGAAGAAGAATAAGAAGAATAAGAAGAAGAAGAAGAAGAAGAAGAAGAAGAAGAAGAAGAAGAGAAAAAAAAGAAATAAAGAAAGAAAGAAAAAAAAAGAAAGAAAAAATGAAGAAAGAAAGAAAGAATGGAGGAGAAAGAAAAGGAGTTGCAGGCGCCGGAAGAGAAATGAGAGGAGGAAGAAGATGAAGTGGAGGGTAAAAAAAAAAAGAAAAAAAAAATGAAGAAAAATAGGAAAATGATGGGGAAAAATCTTGGAAAATTCTAAAAAAAATAGGAAATTATGTTTCGGTGATATCCCAGAGATTTTTGGTGAGAAAAATGATTCGGGCACGCGTTTCGGATATATGGCACGCATACCGAGGAAACTGAGGCTGCTAAGTTAAGGTGAGTAAAATTTCTTAGAAAATTCTAGAAATTTAAAAATATTATTTTATGAATTTTTGTAATGAAATATTTGAGAAAATATTTTTAGAAATATTTAATCTGGATTTATTGAGGAAAAATAGGAAGAAATAGAGAGAAAATTATAGAAAATGCCAGAAATTATGAAAAAATAGGTTTTAATGTTTATTTAAATAAATATGGTGATTAGGATGCTTTGAGGCTTGAATTGAAGTGGCTTGTGCGAATTTTGATGTTGACACGCAAATCGAGGTGATGCATGACTTTTGAGGTAGCCTGATAAGCTTAAGAAGGTAAGTGGTACTTTCTCGAAAATGTTTTCATCATATTGACATGTCTTGATATGTATTTATCACGTAGAATGCATACATGACTATGAAATGCATGAATACATGTTGATATCATTGATCACACGCATATGAGGCCGTAGGGAGTACGAACTGTTACCGCTGTGCTATTAAGGGTGCACCCATACACCTCGGCTTCGAAAGAGGTGGCCGCTAAAATGATAGGCAGCATGAGAGGTGCAGTTGACACCTACGATGAAAGACATTGCATACACACATGACATAGCATTATGTACCCTTACTTAGATTGTAATACCCCGAGAGCCCAGAGAAGTTAGAATATATCGAGGATAGTGTAAGAAAGGAAACAACACCAGCTAGATACCTTTTGGGCTGAATGTTGGCAAAGAACTCTCAAGTTAAGCGTGCTTAACCTGGGGTAATCCAAGGATGGGTGACCCCCCTGGGAAGTTCGTGTAGGCCCATCAGGGTAAGTTGTTCCGGTTCTTCCTATCACTCGATCGGGTCGTTACAGGTAATGGTTAGGGTTTTTAGTAATTTCATTTCACGTTACTCTTGTCACCTAAATATGACCACCCCATTCTATTTATTGTAAGCTCAGACTCTCAGGATTTTGTTCGATCTTCTCCCCAGACTCGGACTTGAGTCATCGTTTCCCAGGCGAGTAGACAGGATATGTTATGTTTACTTTATATTCTGTACATATATATTGTTTCATGCATAAATGTTATAACTTGTACTGATTTTATATGCATAACTTGTATATGATTTTTATATGCAAATCGTAGAAAAATACTTTTAAATGCTTCGAACTTGCATGAAATATTTTCATCCTACTGGGAGAGACATAAACTGAAATATACCCTAATTGATTTCTTGTTTTGAGAATATGAAATATTGCATGAATGGTGTATTTTAGGCACCACATGAAATGATAAATGATTATGCCTTGTGCATAAATTAAAGTATCATTTGCATCATTATTAGAGGACTATCTAGTAGATTCCCTGGTGACTCACAGCAGGAAAAGATCATGGTACTGTGAGGCTTGGCATGCCAAGGCCATGAGAGACACAGATAGTATATTTTAGCACTGCTATCATGTGGGCCATTATGGTGATATTGTGTGATGATGATGTATGTGATAATATATATACCTGTGTGCATGTGTATATAGGCGTTAGGCCAGTTTCTACTAGTGTGTCCTCAAAAATCAGTGCATGCATCTCATATAAAAGTATAGGAGACTTAGGTGGTTAGAGAACAGCTTATGGGGGTTGTCTTTAGGCACCTATTTTTCCTACACTATGCTTTTCTTCGAAACCTCAAATTATTTAAACTTATGGTACATATCACTGCTGTTTATATTGTTATTATGTTATTGCATTCTTGATAATCATCTTAGCATTTTATTGTATACTCTCCTAGTGGGCATGACATACCTTATACTCGCGAGTCCACAAGACTCACCCCTTTTTATTAAAAATATTTTCATGGAATTCTCCTTTTGATTATTGGTTCAGCAGATCTTTTGGTATGATAGCATACCCTCTTTTTTATTCTGGATGTAATATAGGATGCTCTGTGGAGACATTCGCGTATTGTAGAGTCTGATGTTTTGTCTTTTATTTTTGTTGGCACATAATTGTGCCAAGGGCCCGAGATACGGGAACAAATATGTATTTATGATAGCAGTGTGATAGATATTTTGTACAGCTGCTGTACATGAAATATTGAGATATTATGTTAGAAGGTGAATTGGTATTTTATTCATGTTTTATATCTTATCAGTAGTATTGTCTTATTCAAATCGAGTTAGAGAAGAGGCTTACTAGTCCATTGTGGGGCCGTTGGGCCTAGGGATTAGTGCCGGTCATGACATACCAGATTTCAGGTCGTGACACAAAATAGAACAATTGGTTAGTTTTTTGTAAATTGTATTTTTTTGTTTATTATTTATATCAATATCATAGTTTTTTATGTTTTGATTATTTTTTTACATGTAATAATATAAAATTTTATCACTATGCAATTAAAAGAATATAATAAAGGCTACCATTCTCACTCCCTTGTACTTTTTATAATTATTTTTATTTTAATAAAATAATATTAAAGATTCTAAATTAAATATTGTTTGAATAAAAGTGTTTACTAAAATATAAATTTATATTTTAAAAAAGTAAAAAAAAGTAGAAGAATTAATTCAATTTCAAAAATACACTTGATAAATTTATTAATAATACTAAAAACCAAATGCTAAAAACATCAAATAATAATTTAAATAAAAAATTAGTTAAAAATTATAAAAAAAATTGAGAATAACAATTTAAATTCACAAAAAATTAATAAAGAATATATTAAAATTTTAAGAAACTATATTTTAATCGATAAGAATAAAAGTGTTAATAATGAAAATGAAACAACTATTAAAAATATGTAGTATAAAAATTTTGAATTTTAATAACGAAATATTGCTAAATTCTAAAAATTCTTTTCTAAATTGGTTTAGCGATGGATTAATGATGGAATATATCCATCACTAAAGTATTCATCTGTAAATTTTTTTAGCGATAAATCCATCACCAATTTAGTGACGAAATTTTTTTATTACTAAATGTAATTTTTTTAAATTTAACAATGAAAATTTACATCTTTAAAATATATTAAAAAATTTAAAAATATATAATTAAAAATTATTTTAACAAAGAACATTTTCGTCCCCAAAATATATTAAAAATATTTTAAAAAATAAATAAATAATTTAAAATTTTATTTTAATAACTGAAATTTTCATTGTTAAGTTATAAAAAGTTTAAAAATTTATATTTTTAGAGACAAAATGACTCCGTTAATTTCGTCATTAAAATAAATAAATATATTTTTTAAAAATATAATTAATTATTAAATTAACCTAATTAATCTAAAATAATTTTAATTCTAATATAAATTAAAACGAGAATTATACACAAATTATAAAATTTATATTTACAAAATAAAAATTAATGTTCAACCAAAATATTAATAATATTTGAAATATCGTATTGACTGTTACATAAAAATAGATACAAAAGTTTATCGTCTGGATCGTCACCAACATTAGGCAAGTCAAGCTAGTGAGTCGACTATGGATGAGAAAAAGAAGAAGAAAACATGCTACAAGTGGTTGCAATAAGTTGTTCAATCAAAGCTCAGATATTAGACATTTGTCGTCAAACATCATTCAACTCTTGAGGCTATAAGTTTATTTTCTCCGTCATTTCTTGTATGATGGGATTTTCATTGAAACAAGATGAGATAGTGGATAAGTTACCGACATCAGAGAACTTCGATTGGGATAAGGATCCCATGTCATAAATCATCTTCTTCTTGTTTTTCCTATCAATAGCTTGAAGGAATATCTAGTTGCAATCTAACTCGCGAGGCTCCTTAAATCTCTCATCTGATTAAGTTGTTTGCTCCAATAAGTGTCCATACGTTTCTTACGATAATTTAATGAAATAAAAATAAAATAAATTAATTACAAATATTAAAATTTAAATTAATTATAAAATGATATTATTTATAATTAAAAAAGACTAACAACAACGCTCACACAAAATGTCTGTCGACATATGTTCTCTTTCCTCCAATTTTTTTGGAATGAGGTTGTTCAAAAAGTTCAATCAGTGTGGACTCCTTCCCAAACTCTTTTCACTAAAAAAAAAATGATATATAATTAATAATTTTAATAATAAAAAATTATAAATATTAATAAATTAAATAAATTAAATTTCTCATCATTCGTCTCTTATGCTCCGCTGAGAATATGGAGCCCTCAATGTGGTGGGAAGGACCGACACCAGGCCACCCGTCTCACTCAAGCGATTCAGCGCTATCTATCCAGATCGTTTCATGAAGGCTTCATCCAACACAATAGAAGTTTTTCAGAATTAAAATTAATCAAATACGTTCAACTACATCACAAGAAAAAAACAAGAAAAATTAAATAACTTGGCAATATTATCAATTAAAAACGATTTACTTTTTAAACTAGAATACAAAAATTTAATTAGTAGTTTTATATTTCAAAAAATAAGAAAAATAAATTTTCAATAATTTTTTATTATTTTTAAAAACCCCCTAACCTAGTTATCGCCTAGGACCCCACCAACCCTTGAGCTGGCCCGACCCACTGGCATGCTGAATAAACTCTTCTGGGGTCATGTGCGAACCATGGCACGCGCACACAATCTTGATTTGAGTCGCCCCGTTTCTGTAAGTGACACCAGAAATAGTTTTCCCATTTGGACCCGGCCCCTTGGTCGAAACCAAGCTTGGGTGCGAGTGCGAATCACATCCCCCAAATTTCAGGTAAGCGGCAATATCTGGCCTGATAGCAGAAACCTCGAATGGGAAACCTTCTGGTCTTGGTTTATCAGATTCATCTTTTAACCCAAAGGGTATGTTGCTTCTCTTCAACCCATCTTCTGTCTGAGACGAAGAGCCTCCATCAGCAGCATGCTGTTTACCGTCTCCTTTGCCCTGTTCAACTGCTGTCCCATTATACAGTAAAGCTTCAGATGTCTTTTGCAGAATTAATGGCATCACAGCAACAAGCCAACTGTAGGGGTAAAAAAGCACATTTTGGGGCATAGTTTGTAACTTCAAAAGCAGGAAGATAAAAGACGAGGTAAGTCGTAGCCAAAATGTATTCACCCAAAGATTAGTGATCCAAATATCACTAATAATTGGATTGATAAAGAAAATTAATTTGGACACAAGTTCTTTCTACTCATTCGAAGTGTTACATAAACCACATCCTGAAATATCATGCAACTAAACCTTCAACCAATCTCAAAAAGTATAACTGACATCCTTAGTGCATAAGCTGTGAACCAATCACCGAAACAAATTTCATAAACACGGCCAATCCTACTTCGTGGCCTAGCTGAAATAAAGAATTGATGAAAATAAGATATTTGCAAATAGATTCTTTAACCTACCACTCCTGCGAGTCTGCATACAATTAAACCTAATCGTAAAAGTACTTTGAAAACCAACTAAATCAGGAGCAGACCCGCCAGCTATCAACTAAAGCCATTTGCAGTTTGGGAACATTAACATCAAGATTCCACAAAGCCTTATTATGTAATAACACGTATATTGGGATAGAAAAGAAAACTGATATTCATGCCTTAAATATTTCTATTTCGATTAAGAACAGAATATCTATCATGGCTATTATAATAAATCCATACTATATCAGGAAACTAAATGGCTGACCTTAGGTTTTATGCCTGCGCGCACAAAAAGAAAATAAAGTAAAACTAGATTCAACATAACCTATTTTAGTTCAGTGGCTGTAGAAATTCTAAAGTAAAGCTTCACATATTATTCACCATGAATCCAACAAAGAAGATAGCCATCTATAGGAACTTATAGTGACTTCGAGATGGAGGTTATAACAAGAGTATAATGTAGCGATGAATTGCCATCCTGGTAGGCCATACTGACCATTGAATTTGTGACAATGTCTAGAAGACTCGAAACCATAGAGTACTGACAACTGTTGGAAGAGGATAATGGGTACATTTACATTTTTATATTATTCTTTTTCCTTCTGTCTTTATAAGTATTTTGCTAAAAATTCATGATTGATGACCGTCTCTTATTATTCTCATATTTTGGCCCCATAATTTGTGGAATACAAGTAAAGCATATAAAACCAAGATAGGAGAAATTTCAAATTAAATCCCAACAACTTTATCAATCAAATGTCTAAGACAGATCCATGCTAAACATGGAAAGCAATAATTGTGGCAGTGCGACTACCGCCAAATATCCAAAAGGTCTGGGTGTAGGTGCATTCATGTGCCATTCTATATCTTTTCCTTTAATTTCCTCCTTTTTTATTTTTATTTAATTTTTTGTTGGGTTGGGGAGGGTGTCTCCGAATGCAGTCATGCCCGTTACATATATGACCTAAATTCTAAACACTAACTCTCTTAGCTGAGACCTTTTAACACACACCCCTCACAATCAAACCAACAGATATGGATCTTAACGAGATTTGAAGAGTGAGAAATAAAAATAAAAGGAAATAACCTCGAGAAATCTTCAAGCCTTCAATTTGTTCATCAGAGTTTGGCGGAACCCTTCCAGCATAGGATGGGTGAATCTGTTGAGGATGAGAAGCCAAACCCCGGGAATTATCCTTGTCCAACACTGGAAGCTGGATGGGAGAATGGCCAAACATTGCCGGTACATTTCCAGGGATCAAGGTTTGAGTCCCAGGTCGCTCACTATTTGCAGCAGCCGTTACTTGCACCATCCCAGGTAGTGGGTAGCCAGGTGTACCAATTACCCCAACAGAACTAGAATCCTTCACCGGCAATGGATAAGGCATATTCATGATATTTACTGACTGAGCAGGAAAGGGAACACCATAGGACATGTTCCTAAGCTCAACTTCCTTCTCAGATGAAACGGTAAACCTCTTTTGCCCTTGTAAGTCCCCCACACTTGAGTCAATAACTGTGTGAACCTCTTTTGAGACTTCAGAAGGACCGGCATCCCTGATGTATTTTTTTGCACCATTGTCATGGTGAGAAAATAGCCTTGAGGTTGAGCGCACAACTTCGGAATCTGCTACATCTTCATTATCAGCAGTTGATTCATCATCTGTGTTTATGGAAATGTGCGACTCTCTGCACTTGTCATGTAAATCGGAGTTATGAGATACTCGCTCACGCTTCTTCTGATTGATCTCATCAAACAAAGTTTTCCGTTTGTTACCCGCCTCCACCCTCTTCTCCTCTTCCATTTCAATACCCCTCTTGTCATTTGGAACCCAAAGTCCCTTTCCATTAAAGTTTCTAGAAGCAACAATATCAGCAGCAGAGTTGGAAAAGCTATTAGAGAAGTTGTCATCAGGTCTCGCAGGATCACTACTCTGAGACCCCGTGCTAGATTCTTGTTTCCTAGTCCCACCTTCAAGAACGTTTCTGAAGTCATTGATCAATTTGTTGCTCCTGTCGCCTTCATCGGTTCTAGTGTCTGAAGAGTTATCAGTTTTTTCCTTAGACTTGGCAGATGATCGGCACAAAGATAGACCCAAGCTAAGCTCAAGCCCGTTGTCGTCCTCCATTTCAACAAAAATATCTCAGTACAATTCACTCATAAGAATTCGTTGTCTTTCTTTTCAGTTTACATAGTGAAGCAACTAGTAGAATCTTAAGCAATCATCTTGTGAAACACACCTACATGAAAAATCCATCTAATCTCAGTAATCATTCAACAAGAAATACAAAATTTGCATCTGTGGAGGGAATAAATCTAGTTTCCACAGAATGTCAAACAAATGTTCACTCTACTATAGTTAGAAACACCATAATTTTCAAAAAAATATACCAATTAACAGATAAAACTCTCATCACTACTCTGGAAATGTGAAAAATATAATTCACATTTGAGCAATATATATATATGTGTGTGTGTGTGTGTGTGTATCGCATATTCAAGACAAACAAAGCAGCATGCCTACATAGAAATGTGTAAACATCTTCAACAGTTCTCATAATCCAAATTAATCAACTTATTAACAAACCGCACAGAGCAACAATCATAACAATTTAGATCCCAAATTGACAGAAACTGAAAAGAAAAACAAAAAATGGAAAGAGCATGTAAATCCAATAAGCAAAGAAAGGCAACCCATATGAGATTCAACTTCAATAATTCAAACAAGAAAAAGATATAAATTATAAACTGATGCACAGATCTCCAACAAGCAACCCCTGCATGTGAACCGAAAAAATTAAACGAAAAAAATAAAAGAAACATAGAAAAATTCAGGGAAGAGGAAGAGAAACGAAACCCAGTTCCGACACAGATTAATACGTGAAAACTCCAAAAAAAGGGATTAAAGAACCCATCAAAGCTTCATCAGAAAAGAAAAAAAAAAAGAAACCCATCAAATCATCTCAATTTTGAACATGGAAAATTCAGACGAATCTGCAATGGGTTTCACAGAAAATAAAGAGATTCAGAGAGACAGAGAGCACCTGAGTGATGAAAGAGATAGGGGCATGAAACGCTAGCTGAAGAACGAGGCTTCAGAGACAGGCCCGGACCTACGGTGTGGCCCAAGAGGCGGTTGCCTCAGGGCCCAAAAATTCTTTTAAAGTGATTATTTTGCCCCTATATAAAGTCTCTCTTCCCCACAAATTACATAATGCCTAACATTTCTCTCTCTCTCTCTCTCGCAATCTCTGTCCCTCTCTTCTTCTTCCACTCTTTTAAAAATACCTATGTAAATCACTCTTTCAAAAACACCTAGGTAGCTCCTAGATATAGATCAAATGGTTGGATAAGTAACATATTGATGTCAATCCAATGAGTCGTAAGTTCAATTCACGACAGGTGCAGTGAGACGAAATCTCAATAATTTATCTCCTTTAATGTAATTGAGGGCATGAATACCGGAGTCACGCAATAAAAGTCATCCCAAAACATTTATGTAAATCACTACATTTTTTTATTATAGTTAAAACTCAATAATTATTTTTTATTTTATCACTTTTATAATATCACAACCAATTGGATTTGGTTTCTGTTCAACCCTAAACTCGTGTTCTATATATACATATATATATATAGATATGTATGTGTGTATATATATATTTGTTGATGTTACTGATTTAGTTTTACCTAAAAATTAAAATTAATTACAATATATAAATAAATTAAAATATTATATTAGTTGATCAGATAGTGAGCTAAGACATATATACACGCAATAGATGATCTTTTAGGATATATTATACGACAAGACAGATTGAATAGATAGACTATGTTATCTATTAAAAAAAAGTTAAATAATTTAATTATGTTAATTTAATTGATATTTTTACCTCTTATTTTTATATTTCTGACTTAGGTCGCAAGATCTGCCCTGTTTAGAGAAAGGGGGAGGGGGGCGAAAAACCGTAAGCTTTGCTTTTTCTCTCCCAGGGGGCACGTGGTTGCCGTGTTATATTTCTGAACTCACTGTTTGGCTGCGCCTCATGCCTCACGCGGCCTTGCTTTTTATTTATCAATTGGAGCCTGAAAATTCCGATACCAAAACCAACATACGCAAGACCAAATTTAACTGACTGTCCGGGCAACACTAAGGTTTGTTTAGATTAATGTTTGGAGATACCATTTGTTCTCAAAAGGAGGTACGCTAATTATACTTTTAGAACAAAAGTATATATATAATTATTATACTTAATTAATTACTTTAAAAATCGATTCAACAGAATAAAAATAAAAATTATGAAATTTTGGAATTGTTTCAAGAGATTTTATAAAAGAGTAATGCTAATCATTAATTCAATGATAACAGTTAGATAATAATAAACATTTCATCTTCTCTGTAAATCCATCCTCCACCTGCTCTTCGGCCTAGATGAACAACAAACACATCAATTATAAATTCATATCTTCTCCATAAATCCATGTTAACTCAAATAAATGAAATAAAAAGAAAAAAGAAAAAGAAAAAAATAAACTGTGGACTCTTCTTATCTAAAATTCTTGAAATATCTAAGAGTTGAATAGCAGCCACTTGACTTCACAACAATGCTTATCCATCCAAACCCAATATCTATATATTTATCAACCACTACGAGGGAGATTGAATTGAATTTATTAATACAGAAAAAATTAATATTTTGTTTAGGTAGCGTTTGTTAAAATGAGCATGATAAGAGAGTATCAAGATGAGTTCAGAATGATTTTCGACCAAGATATAGAATTATTAAGATAAAGTTGAGAAATATTCTAAATTTTTTATCAAACTATTTGTTAAATTCTTTAGAATGCATTAGAGAACACAAAAGTAATTTTTTTGCTTATATGTAGGGACCAAGATATGCTTATCTTGAGGGGGAAGAGAGATGTACATATCTTGAAATATCAAGATAAAATGTCATTAATGATTTTTCTAAAAATGATCAGATAAACTTAACAAACATATTGGAAATAATAGAAGTTCGAAATGTATCCCATATCTTAGTTTTTTCATCTCATAACTTGATTAACAAACACTCCCTTAATAAGAAAGAAGGTCAAAATAAGTGTAATTATTATAGAAAATCATTTTGATTTTTATACTTGTTAAAATATAATAAAAAAATTATTTAATTAAAAATGTCATCACTTGGCCGTTTAAATCTGTAAAGAAGAAAATACTTTGATACTTAAGTCAAAGACTTCAATGCCTATTTATAGAGAGGTATGAAGTAATTCAAAATAGTCCATGATTAACATTATTACAGATAACATTTATTTTAACTTTTTTTAGTTTTACTAAGATTAGAATTCTTACAAATAACACCAATCTTGACTTTTCCTAACCCTAGTAGGATTAGAATTCTTTCGGATGACGTTTATTTCTTATAAATAATATTTATCTTTTTGGATAAATTTTTTAATGTCAAAGTTATCTAGTTTGTATATTATGTGAGACCCCCCCACGTACTAGAAATTTACACATTTTACCCTAAAAAGTTATTTTTGGGATTTTTGAACTTTTTTGATCTTTTAGTTAATTTTTGCTCATGACACAACAATACCAATTATTGTTGCGTAGATACAATAATATAATTTATATGTTATGGAATCGTTTTCAAATTAGTGAATTCCTACAAGGAAGAACACCATTAGAAGGCGCCAGGTAATCTCTGTCAGACCAATCCAATGCTTAAATCATATTCTTAAAAATGTTTAAATAAATTGTAGAGTTCTTGAGTCAATATTAGGGAGGTATAACTTTTTTTTAAATGAGAGATTTTTATAAAAGAACATAGAGTTTGAGGATAAAATATCTATGGTATTTCAAAATTGACTAGGATTTGAATTTCTTATAAATAAAGCTCATCCGTTACGAGTTTTTTAGATAAATTTTTTATATCATGCTCGTGCATTAGTTAGAATTTTTCTGTGAAAATGAGAGATTTCTAAAAAACCCTTCAGTTTCTTGGAGACTTGCTTGTTAATTTTTTTCTTGAGACTATCATAAATCTTCTAGAAAGAATGTAGTATATCGAAACCATCGACAGTCTTAGTTTTCAAGACAATCTCCTGAAAATCTTCAAGAACTGTTAACATTCTTTGGGAGGCTGTTAACAGTTTCTATGACAATCTCCTAGAAATCTTCAAAAACTGTCAACAATCTTCGAGAGATTATTGACAATTTGAGCAATTTTTTGAATTTTAAAATTGTCGACGTTCAAAAATAGTCGACTAAGTTTCATCAGCCCGTACTAACCTAGTAATCACAAATACGAGGGGAAGAAAACAATTATGCCATCAACAAATACTGCGTAAGAGTTTTTTACGTGGTTTGACCGAAATGATACCTAGTCCACGACTATTCTCTGAATATTTTACAGAGTAACAATATGTATATATATTTTTCTTTTTCTTTTACAATGGCTTTTTATCCCCTATTTATAGTACGAGGTGTTGACAATTTGCACAAAATTCAAAGTAGTGGAGTCACATCATGGGGGACAATGGGGCCTTATTACCCTCATAAAACAAGAAGTAAAAGCTCTGCATCATGTGGGGTCTAGCTTTCCACATATTATGATAGATAGACATTAGATCCGGTTATTCTGCTTCGTGGTCTTCTTTGCGAGCTAATCAGGTTGACCAGCGAGCTAGAACCATCACTGAGAGCTTGCTTACTATCATAATCAAAACTCGCGTTTTAGCAATTTATGCGACCTTGCAGAATCATCTTTGGTCTTAGAACCATTGAACTCCAAGAGGTTGGGATTTATCATTGGACCTTTCCTACCCCAGAGCAATCTTATCGATAGTCCAAGACAGTTCAAGAAATGCGGGTAACAAAAATGTTTTCCTCTCTTGAGTTTTAGATTTCATTTTTTTTGAATCTTTTTAAGCCTTCACTACTATAATTTTGTCCCAAATTTAAAACAACTAAATAAATTTCAAGCATAATTGATCTTACCAAAAAATGCGAGTTAAATATCTCATTATGTAAACTTTATAATTCATATTTTGCTTAAAAATTAAGCCAATTAATGATTGGGACAATACAAGTAGGGACACTGCCCTTACAAAATAAAAAAGTCAAAATTTTGGGAGGGCTGGTTGCATGTGCCCCAGTTTTCAATGTTTTTGAGGTATTATATTTACAAATCAAAAGGGTCAAAATCACAACCTTTTTAAATCATTAATGCTATCATATATTGGCTTCAAAATGATTAAATGAGGTTAATAATTTAATGTGATAATAATAATAATAATAATAATAAATGTGGCTGTGGGACACACCCAATTTGTATGACTCCCCATTCTGGTAGAACTACCCTTATTTATTAAATAATTTACAGTGTCCATGTCGATCGCATGGCCACCTAAACTAAGGGCATCTTAATTTGCACGGCGAAACCATATTTTTGTCCTTTTTGTGATTGAAATGTTTCGTTATTTTAATTATCTTTTTAAATTTATATTTTTGTATTTTAATTTTTATTTATGTATTAATTAAAATTTTTATTATTTTAATTACATCCCCTATATTTATATTTTTGAGTTAATTTAATTTTTATACTTATATATGTAAAAAAAAATTAATGTAAGATGATCAATTTAATTATTTTTTCTAAATATCAAAATATTGAGATTAAATTGATTAAAAAATACATGTGCAAGAATATAATTAAAATAATAAAAAATTTAAATAATTACACAAAAATAACATAAAAGTACAAAGACAAAAATATGAATTTAACCTAATTTGCATTATTTTACCCATTAACTTAATAGAAATGTCATTTGAATATATAAATTTGATATTTACGATAACACCTTATATTGATATTTTGTATTTTATGTCATATTAATATAAACACAAAAGATCTCAATGTTAAATGTCATCATATACTTTCAGAGGTTTTAAGTGATTTCAACTATAACAATTAATAATAACTAATAAGAAGAACGTGAAATTTCTTAGTGATTAAAGGTAAGCATTTAGTCGATTTTGTTGTTGAAGTGATCGGATTGATCAAATCAAATATATTGAATCTTTTTTAAAAAACAAATCAAATCGATAAAATAGTTATTCAAATCAAAAAATTAAAAAAAAAACAAAATGCAAGTAAATATAATTAATTTAAAAAATAAGTATTACTTGCGTAAGAATAAATGTTATTCGAATAAAAAGAAAATTATTCAATTAAGTATAATTTTTATTCTATTAACCCTAATTAAGTACAACTTTTATTCTATTAACTATTGTGAGCATATTTTAGTCCATTAGATTATTTTAGTTATTTTTAATAAGAAGACCAAAACAAATTAAAATAATTAAAAAATTTAAATTTAAAAATCAAATTAAACTAAATCGAATCGTAATTTTGATTAGATCAATTCGATTATTTTAATTTAATTGAAATTTTATAATAACAATATTATTTATTTTTTATTGAAAGTGATTTTGCTTGTTTAAAAAAAAAGCTATCTCTAGCTATTAAGTCAAAAATTATGAATTTATTATTATTTTAATTATCTTTTAAAGGCTTGATTTTTCCTTCAAGCCGCTTGCTGGCTCACACGATGATTGGATAAGAGCCAATTTGTTAAAGTGTCAATCTTACCTGTCATTGAATTCGATCAGAAAAAGCTAATTTTCCTGCCCTTTATCCAAACAAATCGTGATTTTTTTTTGGGTTTTCTGAAGCTATCTGATGGTTGATGATGCTTATCTAGTCAACGATGTATTAGCTCAACGAAGTAAACTTTCTGGCGCTGACTGTAATTAGTGTGGGTTTATCCTTTATTCTTTCGTGATTGATCCTAATGGAGTCCGGATTTCATGCAAGGGTCGAATGGGAAACATCAAACGAACTATTTCTATTCCTAGTCATAATCGTAATCAAACATTGATTGCTTAGTCTTACGTTATATATTTTATCCAACAACTTGCCTCTCGATTTATAAACCTCTCGCCATCTCTCTCTGCTGTACAGTCTGGGATTCGTTGAAGAAGAAGAAAACAGAGAGAGAGAGAGCGAGAAGCAAGTTTTTGCAGCAATGGCGGGCGGGGGATTCGCCAATGGAGGGGATTCAAAGAGGGCTCATCTCTACGAGTACAAGATTACTGCCTATTTCATCTTCGCTTGCATAGTTGCCGCTCTTGGAGGCTCTCTCTTCGGCTATGATCTCGGAGTTTCTGGTTTGTTCTCTTTCGTCGATTCCATCCTTTTCTTTCCTCGATCCATTTTAGCTTGTTTCCTGATCTGGGTTTTGTTGGTTTTGTGATTTCAAACCGTTTCTGAATTGGGTTTTGATCACGATGAACATGTGTGTGTGTGTGTATACATAATTGTCGTTCATTGTGAGTTTTGTAGTTGGGAGTTTAATTACAAGAAGTGGGTTGATGAGAGGAATAACAGATCTTTTGATTTGGGAAGATTGGTGGGGTTTCATGATGATTTTCCCCAGAAAATTGGGGAGATTAGAGAGGATATGGCGTTTGTGGAAAATAGTCAGCCATCCAATTTTGACGAGAGAGCATCTTTTTGTAGCTGTCAGTTCTTCTTTCCATGGCAACAAGACAAAATTTAGCAATTGTTTTTCATTGATTTTGTTTGCCAGTTCAGTCCTTCTGACCTTTCGATCGTCCGTAGGCTCAAACAAGCAATAGGGAGTGCTTTAGAATCTCCGCAAGTAACTGCTACTGCAAAATAAAAAATAATAATAATAATAAAAAAACAAAAAGAGTGGCCGTAGGCGCTATCCTTCTTGTTTTTACTGAGATTTAGGAATAATTTTATCGTTTCCTGAAACAATACTGATTTCTCAATTTAAACTTAATTTTTTTAGTCGGATAAAAGTTTAAATTTGATAAATTTTGGCGATAAATGCACACCCAATTGAGTACTTTGCTCTTTCTTTCGATTTCTCCATAGTTTTAAGTTGTTAGAATGAAGTATCTTAAGGTCTCTCAAGTTTACAAAGATATTGAACGACCCTTCAAATTCAAGTGGGGAAAACAAAGAGCATTGCGTTTTTATCTTGAAAAAGATACATTCGAATGATAGACTGAGATTGACAAACCATCATGAAAATTTGGGGCAAAAGCAATTTCATTAATTCATATGTAAAGGGGCACAATGGGGTTGATCATATTTCATTAAGGGGCGAAATCAATTTGGTTAGTTACATATTGGTAAATTAATCATTTTTTTCCCTTTCCTTGCAGGTGGAGTTACTTCCATGGATGATTTCTTGTTAGAATTCTTCCCAAAAGTTTACAGAAGGAAGCATGCGCATCTCAAGGAGACAGATTACTGCAAATATGACAACCAAATTCTCACCCTTTTCACATCGTCCCTATACTTTGCAGCTTTGGTCTCAACATTCGGAGCCGAAGCTCTTACCAGGAAGAAGGGCCGACGAGCCAGTATCCTTGCCGGAGCAGTCAGCTTCTTTCTGGGTGGACTCATGAATGCATTTGCAAAGAACATTGCAATGCTCATCGTCGGCAGAATCCTTCTCGGAATAGGTATAGGATTCGGTAACCAGGTAAGCCATGACCAAACCATTTTAATCCCGAAATTTTTGCAGCTTCCTCATATTCACTTTTCTATGTTCTTGTTCTCGTGGTGCAGGCTGTTCCTCTGTATCTTTCAGAGATGGCACCGGCAAAGATCCGAGGAGCAGTTAATCAGCTGTTCCAACTGACGACTTGCCTGGGAATTCTCATCGCGAACTTCATCAACTATGGCACCGAAAAGATCCATCCTTGGGGGTGGAGATTGTCCCTCGGCCTGGCTACAGTCCCGGCTACTCTGATGTTTGTTGGCGGGCTCTTCCTCCCGGAGACCCCCAATAGTCTGGTGGAACAGGGGAGACTCGAAGAAGGAAGGCGAGTGTTGGAGAAAGTGCGAGGCACAACAAACGTTGATGCAGAGTTTGCTGATCTTCTCGACGCAAGCAATGTGGCACGGGCCATCAAGAACCCGTTCAGGAATCTCTTGAAGCGAAAGAATCGCCCACAGTTGGTGATCGGTGCTCTGGCAATTCCTGCTTTCCAGCAGCTCACCGGCAACAACTCCATACTCTTCTATGCCCCGGTAATATTCCAGAGTTTGGGCTTTGGTTCGGGGGCTGCTCTCTATTCATCTGCCCTCACAAGCGGCGCACTGGTTATTGCTGCATTGATATCGATGGCATTGGTCGACAAGTTTGGTCGAAGAGCCTTCTTTTTGGAAGCTGGTGCTGAAATGATCGCCTGCAATGTAAGTTCTACTTTAGCATATGACCTTTCTGTTTAGAAACTCAACTAAACTCAACTGCAAGTTCAACGTGTTCGAGTACTAACCTGAGCCTCTGATTTGCAGGTGGCTGTAGGCATTACTCTGGCTAAGGAATTTGGGGAAGGAAAGATGCTGCCAAAAGGCGTAGGCGTCTTCCTCGTCGTTCTGATCTTCATGTTCGTGCTAGCTTATGGAAGGTCGTGGGGTCCTCTCGGATGGTTGGTCCCTAGTGAGCTCTTTCCCCTCGAGACAAGGTCAGCCGGCCAAAGCATTGTCGTCTGTGTCAACATGATCTTCACAGCGCTTATCGCGCAGTGTTTCCTTGCATCGCTCTGCCACCTGCAATACGGGATCTTCTTGCTGTTTGCCGGCTTGATCGTCATAATGAGCTGCTTCGTCTTCTTCTTGTTGCCAGAGACAAAGCAGGTTCCCATAGAAGAGATCCATTTTCTGTTCGAGAACCACTGGTTCTGGAAGAGATATGTTGGCTCTGGCGATGAGGATGAGAAGCCTGTGCCACCAGCATGAAGATGAGGATGAGAAGCCTGTGCCACCAGCATGAAATTTCTGGGAAAAGCACAAAACAATTGCAACAATTTGGATGCTTATAGCTAGTTCTTTAGTTTTTCTATCTCAAGTAATTGTTAGTTTAGGAAGAATACTGGGAAAATCTCATGCTTTAGAAATTGTGAGCTCTCTCTGGATTGATAATTCAGCAATGAGAGGGATAAGCAATTGTATAGAATATGGGATCTTGCTGCTGCTTGCGAGCTTGATTGTTAAATTGTCAGTGTTTCTTCCTTACAATAGTGAATTTTTATACAGAATGGCACGCCTTTCTAATTTCTTTTGTTTTCGTACCTTCCAAACACAAAGTTCAGATAGACCGCTTTCATAAGATTTTACAACCAGCTAAACTTTTTACTCAAAAAGTGTCTTCGGCGCAAGAGGCTCTCGGCCCTGAAAGGGTCAGGGGAGAAGTCGTATTTGCATGCAACCTTCCCTTTGAATTTTGCAAGGAGGCTGTATCCACTGCCAGACAAGGGCTAGTCGGCTACCAGCATCAGAAATCAAAACAGGTTTAACAAAATATCGCCAATGCAATGAAAAAGACTACCAAAAATGATGCAATGCTATTAGTATAAAAAGGCACTGAAAACTTTGAGTCAAGTTTCAGCATATCCATTAAGCTAGTAGCTTTGCAAGTTCATCTACTCTCAGGCTTCCTTGTGGAACCACATCAGGATAATCTTCCTGTATATCCTTCATTCTTTGATTTCTCAAACTCTTTCTCTCACTTCCTTGCTTCTCAGAAACTATCATAACTTCTTTAACCTCCTTATCTCCACTTCTTTCCTTCTCAAATTTCGGAACTGCCTGCTTCCTGGATCGGTGCCTGAAATCAGGGCCGGGTGGAGCAGACTTGGCAAGAGCAACTGCTCTTGTATAAACAATGTCAGCATCTAAACTAGAATCGTCCAAAATAACTGCAGCCCCATTCTCAATAGCTTCATTGCAGAGTGCCCGAATTCCCTCTGTCCAATGTGGGCTTAGCATTTTTGTGTCGCTGAGAGTTTGAGATGTTTCTGGTACATCTTCTTGCAGCTTGTCACGAGCTGCAGGAACCACAGATGGAGGTTTTAGCTGATTCCCAGAGCTGCTAATGGTTTCAAAGCTGATGTCATCATACTCCATTGACACAGAAGTTGAACCATCAGTATCACAGCCAGCACTATGAGCCATGGTCTGGCCCCTGTTGCTTTCAGTTAAAAGTTCAGAACCAGCACCAACACTGCCGGTGGGTGTTCTTCGGTTTTCACTTGCACTAATGTTCTTTTCATTTAAAACGGAAAAAGAAACTAGAGATGACGAATCGTTTACTTCAACAAACTGATCAGGCTCAACACTTGCACCCTCACATTCCACCATCCCAACATCTTCACTGGATGTGGGAGACGTGCTTGAGCTTAGGGTTGCAACAGAAGTATGTTCTTCTGATTCTGGAATAGACGATGCGCTAACTTCTTTGCCACCTAAATGTGTTACAGAGGAAATTGCACCGTTAGCTTCTGAATTTTTAGGCTGAGAGTTGTTCTCTAGTTTTGGGAGGGATGACTTCCAATCTCTTCCTCTCCCTCTCCACATGAGTATGTGTTCACGCTCAAATGAGACTAGTACACATGGAACTAGATCCTGCAATTAAGAAAGTGGTCGACATAAAAGTTATGACATGAAAAATCATTTTTAACATAAAGTTTAATCAAGGATTTACCAGACCTTGAGTTTGGCACCTATTTTATGGTAGTCACTTCCATTCATCCCTTGGCAATTAATTCGCACCAACTCACATGCCTCAAATGCCTCTCTAACATTTTTCACTAGGTTAGAATATACACCATTTTTCCCTGAAATGACATAGAAGTATCTGGGTCATCAGTATGGTTCCAAGAAATTTGGAAATTTTTACATGAAGAACTCAAAAGAATAGAGATAAGCATACCAAGCTTGCATATTGGTGTTAATGTGCGCCCCTTCTTGCGCATCTCACTTGCTTCTTCCAATGTAAGTCCCTCGGGTGCTCTCTGAATCAGCCTTGGATATACAGGCGTAACTGGCTTCCACAGCATAAGAGGAAAGCGTGCCCGAGTTTTGTAGTTATAATTTCTACCACGGAATAGGCAGGGCCGGACCTTCCATGAGGCCCGTGAGGCAGCTGCCTCAGGGCCCATGAAAATTAATGTATTTGGGGCCCATAAATTGGAACCCCCCTTTTTGGTAAGGGCCCAGCCGCCCACGGTTTCCCCCTCCCCCTCGAAGCTTCGCGTTCGCCCCTGCCCTTCTCGCCCTCTCGCTCTCGCTTTCGCAGCCCTCTCTTGCTCAGTGCCTCAGTCGCTCTGTAAGTCCCTCCGTCGTCCTCATCCTCGCGCCTCACCTTCGCCGTCGGTCGGTCAGTGGCTCGCCCTCACTCTCGCTCTCGCCTCTCGCTGCCTCTCTCTCCTTTCGCTGCTCCGTCGGATCGTTGCCCTTCGCCCTCGCTTTCTCGCCTCTTGCTACTCGGTCGGCGTCGGCGGTAGCTCGCCCTCGTGGCCGGTCACCGGTGGCTCGCTCCTCGCTGCCTCGCTCTCAGTCGACAGTGGCTCCAGCTTGACCGCTTGCTGCCTCAGATTCGGTCCGATCCTTGAAGCAAATCTGCTTCTCCAGAAGAGTCCAGATCTATTTAGCTTAGCTTCAACTTTCACTTTCGGCGGTTAGTTTCTCTTTCACGAATCATTTTTATTTCGTTTTGTTTGTGATATATTCGGAGATTTGGATTATTTGATAGCTTGCCTATGTCTATTTTATTGATGTTGGCTAACTTGGCTTTATTGATGTTGGATGAATCTGGTAAAAGAAAATTTAAATGTACTCTATGATTCGGGAGCCCATTTTTACATTTCGCCTCAGCCCCAAATCTCAGGTCCGGCACTGGGAATAGGTATATGACCCCGCCTCTGTTATATATGACCTACCCTCCTGTTTTTTCCTGCACAATTTTTTTTTTTTTGAAAGTCTATAGTTTGTTTGAATTACAAATTACTTTAAGCTCTTATAAAATATTCTTATATTGTATCTAATACAAAAGCAAGAGCATGCTTAAAATAAAAAAACAAATGCGCAAGAAAGCACAATAATTTTTTTTTTCTTCGGTAAAAGGAAATCGAGATCCACACGGGGCATGTGAGAGACAGACCTCTAACTGTTGGCGCACATTGTCCATGTCAACGGTGCATACCCCTTTGCATTTTATCTTGCAGACCCTCCTTCGCTTCCAATGTGCATGGATGTTGTCCAACATGTTGTGTGTCAAGCCATCTCTCCCTAGAAAGTCAATTGTTAGGCACAAAAGTCGATAAAATCATAATCTAGAACCAAATAAATTTGTCCAAGGAAGGTACAAAATCCAAAATTCATAGTAGCTATTCAATAATCAATATTACTACCCAGAACCAAAACAGTTGTCAAAAACAAATCAACTTTCAGAAGCTACAATTAACATTACATACTCAATACAGCAAGGGAAAAAGCTATCTTTCTCAGAAGTAAAAGTGTTAACAGATTCAATAAGCATAGTCACTCCTTGTTCAAACTCTATGATCCTTAGAAATTACTCATTATTTCACAAGAAAATGCAATATCAACAACAAAATACCAAGCATTTATCCCACTATATGATTGGCTACATGAATCTAACTTTTCATTCATTTCTACCTGCACGAGTCTTCTTCTCACAAGACCAACCCATCTTAACTGTGAATTAGTGAATTAGAGCATGCATACCCATATTCAATTGCCGCTGGGATTTCATACTACTCTTCACGAGCTCATCAATTTCCTCCTTCGTCAATGGCTCTCCCAATATCTCCTCCCTTGACTGGACATACTTCGGGCCGGACCCCGGCAAGAACGGCCTCGGCGCCTGCACCGGCTTGACGCCCTTTTTATGAGGCGGTGGCAGCTGAAACGAATCAAATTCCAGCTTCTTCTTGCTCGGTGCCAGCGGCTTCCGCCCCGTCCACGGCCGCGACATCGTGCTCGGCCCGAATGGCGCCACTGGTGGCTTGCGCAGCTTCAGCGGCTTCACCTTCGGCGTCTCAGTGTAACTGTACTGAAACGGGAATGGAGCGTCGGGAAGGACGTACGACACTCCGTCGTCGCTTAATTCCAAGCGGGCGTCGGCCTTTTCGGTGTCGGCCGGAGCTTTTACCGCTTTGGAAAACCGGCGAAAAGCCGGGTGGGTTTGTCTAGGGTTTTTGGAGTACTTCGAAGCTTTGCCGGGAATCGAGGGGCGAGACGACGCAGACCGAGTTCCCGTGGACCTGAAGGTGTCCGCCGAGGCGGGGCCGACGGCATTTTCGGGGATATTGGAGATTTTTTGGGCAGAGTTGAAGCGCTTGAGGCGGCGAAGTTCGTCTTCGATTTCATTCTGGGTGCGCTCGTGGCGGATGAACTTCTCAGCGTTGGCGTTGTTCCAACGCGAGAAGCGGATTTCGGTGATCGGACGGTGGTGTGTCGGGTTCGGTGGCGCGAAAACTGGGAACTGAATTAGGGTTTTCAGCGCCATCTTCTTGGTTACTTCAAAAACTGTTGTCAATTGAAATTTGATGCCATCAAAGTCTGAAAGATTAGGTTTTTACGATTTACTCTCGCAAGAAGAAGACATCCCTTTATCGCTCCAGGAGGTAGCAAATTGTTCAAAAATCTTTTTTTTTTTTTTTCTTAGCTACTAAAGCGACGGCGTTTAGTCCACCAAAAATGTAACATTACTTATTACTTAATGCTTATCCATCCCTTTCCTTTTTCTTGCTCATCATACAGTACATTAATAATAAAATATTATTATTAATTGTCGGTTGATTTGGGTTGATGGAAGCCTAGATCTCTTCAGCACAGTGTTTGCTCCGTTCCCTTCTGCTTCTCAGGAATATGATCCTCCTCTCCATTGTTTTGAAGTAGTACTTTCTTCATCTCGAGCTTCTTTTTGAGTGTTCGTTTCTAAATTTCCTGAAAAATTCACCTGTTTGGACCTCGTTTTTCCCCTGAACCAAACACCAGAATCACTTCGACTGAATTAGCTCTTTGTTTGGGGGTTAGGGAAAACACTTTTTGCTGAAAATTTGTTGTCTTGGAGGATATAATCGATCATTGCTTGGTTCTAAGCTTATGAAATTCACTGGAAATCTAAGCTTATGAAATTCACTGGAAATCTAAGGTTTGGCATGTACGTCTGGGAAATTTAGGCGTTTCAGGGTGTTGGGAAAATCGAGCAATTTTCCCCAAAATCAAAAGCACCAAAAATAATACCCAACAAAAACTATTGAATATAAAATAAATAGAACACCAGAAAATTAACGAGGTTCGACCAATATGGCCTACGTCCTCGGACACTACCAAATTTTCACTAATATCAAAGAGAGAAAATACAAAGTGTGTAAATGAGAAATACACACACAAATGGAGGGTACAAGTGCAATAAATGCAAACTTGTTGGGATGCATAATAACAAAGGGGGAGAGTGCCTTTTATAATGAAAAGGACCCTCCCAAACCCATTGCCCAGCCGATGTGGGATGGGAGAAAAGCCAATAACCAACAAATCTCCACCTTGACGAATCTCCCAAATCCCATCCAAAAACCTCAACAATCTCTCCAAAGAATCAATCATCAGAAAGTGTCTTCAAATGCACTATGAAGCGCCAACTTCAAATACTAAGGATATAAATCAAGTCCAAACAATGTTGGAACTTGATTGCTGTCACAACCTTAGTCATCATATCAGCAGGATTTTCAGCAGTTGGGATCTTCTGAATTTGTATCTCTCATTCTTTTAGAATTTCCCGTACAAAATGATATCTTACGTCGATGTGCTTCGTCCTTGCATGATAAACTTGGTTCTTTACTAAATGAATAACACTCTGACTGTCACAATGTACCTTGATGTACTTCTGACCAATTCCCAATTCATCAAGCAACCCATAAAGCTAAATAGCCTCCTTCATAGCCTCTGTAACTGTCATGTACTCTGCTTCTGTGGTAGACAGAGCAACTGTAGACTGTAAGGTAGACTTCCAACTGACCAGTGTCTTTGCTAACGTAAACACATAACCAGTCGTAGATCGGCGTTTATCCATATCACCAGCATAGTCGGAATCACAATAACCAACTATGCAATTACCTACTCTTTCATCCCGCTCAAATACTAAGCTAACATCTACAGTGTTCAGAATATACCGTAGAATCCATTTCACAGCTTGCCAATGTTCCTTTCCAGGATCATGCATATACCTGCTCACAATTCCAACTGCCTGTGAAATATCAGGCCTTGTACACACCATAGCATACATCAAGCTACCAACTGCTTTTGCATACGGAACCTTTGACATATACTCCTGTTCCGCAGCACTCTTCGGAGATAAAGATGCACTAAGTTTGAAATGAGGAGTTAATGGGGTACTCACAGGTTTTGACTTTTCATTCGTGCCAAAATGTTGTAGTACTTTCTTCAGATATGTTCTCTGAGTCAAACAAAGCCTTCCTCTCTTTCTGTCTCTGATTATCTCCATGCCGAGAATCTTCTTGGCTTCACCTAAATCTTTCATTTCAAACTCCTTATTCAACTGAGCCTTCAATTTTTCAATTTCTCCACTATTCTTGGAGGCTATCAGCATATCATCAACATACAGAAGAAGATAAATGAAAGATCCATCTTGTAGCTTGCGTAAATACACACAATGATCATATTTGCTTTTTGTGTACCTCTGCCCCAACATAAACTTGTCAAATCGCTTGTACCACTGCCGCGAAGATTACTTCAATCCGTACAACGATTTGTTTAGTTTGCAAACCCAATTTTTCTTACCAGCAACTTTGAATCCTTCTGGCTGAGTCATATAGATTTTCTCTTCCAAGTCACCGTGTAGAAACGCGGTTTTCACATCCATTTGAACTAGTTCCAAATTCAATTGCGCTACTAAGGCCAACATAATTCTAATAGAGGAATGTTTCACAACTGGAGAAAACACTTCATTATAATCAATACCCTCCTTCTGAGCGTAGCCTTTAGCCACCAATCTTGCCTTGAAGCGAACATCATTCTTGTCAGGAAATCCATCTTTCTTTGTATATACCCATTTGCATCCAATTGCCTTCTTTCCCTTCGGTAAGCTGGCCAGCCTCCATGTCACATTCTTCTGAAGGGACTACATTTCTTCATTCATAGCTTTCCTCCACTTTTCATTTTCTGAACTTTGGACAGCTTCATTGTAAGTGGCAGGAACATCATCATTTACAATTGGAGATGCATAGGCCACCAAGTCGACAAAACGAGCAGGTTTTCGAATCTCTCGTCGTGGCCTTCCTGTTGCTATTGATTCTTGTTGCTGTGGAGGTTCTTGGGTCAGAACCTCTTCTTCATCTGACGACTCCTCTGTCGCAAGAGTGTCTCCACCTGATTTGATACTTACTGCTGGGTCAATTCTTCTTTCAAACTCCACATGTTTTGGAGTAATCTCCACCTGCTGTGGAGCATCATCAAGCTGCTGCACAACTTCATTTGTTACCTTTTCCAACATGGATAATTCATCAAAGGTAACATCCCTACTAAAGATTATCTTCTTCGATTCCGGACACCAGAGCCGATAGCCCTTTATTCCAGAAGTGATCCCCATGAACAATGCTTTCTTTGCTCTTGGATCCAACTTGGATTCCTTAACATGATAGTATACAGTGGAACCAAAAATATGTAAGGAATTATAATCATTAGCAGGTTTTCCAGACCATACCTCGAAAGGTATTTTTCCACAAATAGCAGTTGATGGCAATCGGTTAATGAGATGACTCGCATATGTCACAGTCTCAGCCCAAAATTGTCTACCCAACCTAGCATTGGACAACATACACCGAACTTTCTCCAGCAACGTTCGGTTCATGCGTTTTGCCACCCCATTCTGTTGTGGTGTATCTCTAACTGTAAAGTGTCGAACAATACCTTCATCTTGGCAGACCTTGTCAAATGGATCATTTCTATACTCACCACCATTATCTGTTCTGAGTCGTTTGATCCTTCTGCCAGTCTGAGTTTCCACCATATTTTTCCATTTAAGGAAACATTCTAACACTTCATCCTTTTTCTTCAAAGTATACACCCATACTCTTCGGGAATAATCATCAACAAAGGTTACGTAGTAGTGTTTACCTCCCATAGATGCTGTCTTGGATGGTCCCCACACATCTGAGTGAACATAATCCAGAATACCCTTGGTGTCATGGATTGCAGTGCCAAACTTCACTCTCGTCTGCTTCCCCTTAACACAGTGCTCACAAAAGTCTAATTTGCAGGTCTTGACGCCTTCCAATAATCCTTGTTTAGCTAAAATTCGCAAAGATTTTTCACCTGCATGTCCCAAACGCATATGCCATAGTTTGGTTACTTCTGTATCGTTGTCATCATCAGAAGCTACTGCTGCTGTTGTCCCAATAACTACATTACCCTGATAGTAATACAAGTTATTCTTCTTTCGTATACCTTTCAACATTACAAGTGCGCCAGAGAACACCTTCATAACTCCATTTTCTGCAGTTACCTTCAATCCCTTGGACTCCAATGTTTCCACAGAAATGAGATTCTTTCTCAAACTCGGCACATATCTCACATCTGTTAGCATTCTAGTCGATCCATCATGATTCCTCAAATGGATTGTGCCAACTCCGGTTGTTTCACAAGGTGTGTCGTTTGTCGTGTAAACAACTCTTCCATCAAGTTCTTGAAAGTCAAAGAACCAGTCCCGATTGGAACACATATGGTAGCTACAACCCGAATTCAAAAGCCAAGCACCAGAATAGCTTGTCAAAGATGTAAGAACTAATGAAAGGTCTGAACTCTCATCATTAAGTTCAGCAACATTTGAGACAACTTTCCCTTTGTCAGATTTGCCCTTAGCTTTTAACTTTGGGCAGTCCTTCTTCCAGTGGCCTTTCTCCCGACAAAAGGCACACTCATCTTTGTTCGGTCTGGGTTTCGAACTGGATCTCCCTCTCCTTCCTTTCTTCTGGCTTCGCGAACGGCCTCTTACAATCAATGCTTCTGCTGCGCCATGCGTTGTTTCCTTTTTATCTTTTCTTCTCAACTCATAGCTATACAAAGCAGTACAAACTTCACTAAGAGACACCTGAACCTTCCCGTGAAGCAGAGTCGTCTCAAGAAATTCAAACTCCTCGGGAAGGGATCCCAACAGCATCAAAGCCAAATCCTCATCTTTGAACGTTTCATCCAAATTCATCAAATCAGCTACCAACTGATTAAAGGTAGTGATATGATCATTTATCGTGGTACCAGGAACATAAGTAAAGCGGAATAATCTCTTTTTCATGTAGAGCTTATTCTGACCGCTTTTCTTCAAAAACTTCTCCTCCAATGCCTTCCATTGTATACCGACAGAATTTTCCTTCGAAAATGCATACTTCTGCTCTCTAGACAGGCATGATCGAATTGTACCACACGCCAATCGATTGATGGTCTTCCAATCTTTTTCTTCAATATCTTCTGGTTTCTTTTCTTCAATGGCGATGTCTAGACCTTGCTGAAAGAGAGCGTCTAGAACCTCACACTGCCACATGCCGAAATGACCCGAACCGTCAAACACCTCCACTGCAATTCTTGTATTCGCCAGATTCCTCGCCTAAGTGGACGAAGAAGAAGCTCCCGATGTGGATTGTTCTGAACTCTTTTCGCCAGCCATCTCTGCCATCTTCTATATTCAATAGTTATCAAAGCGGAACAATCCAAGAAAATCTTTTCTGATGTGGAAGATCAGACACAGCTGCAACCACAGAGCATACTTAGAAAAACTTGGCCAACAAAAAGGATCTTTTCTGATGTAGAAGATCAGACTTGACTGCAACCACAAAGTATACTAAGAACCTTTGGCTCTGATACCAATTGTTGGGAAAATCGGGCAATTTTTCCCAAAATCAAAAGCACCAAAAATAATAATCAACACAGGGATTATGAACTATTTTTCCTGACTGAACTTGGAATCTCTAATGTGTTTACAGAATCAGCGATTAGGTCAGTTGTAGGATAGCAAATGGTAGGTTTTGATATTTTCTTGGCATAGAGAGTTCACAATGTGGATCTCTGTGTGTGTGTGGTTAAGCTAATTTGATGTTTTTTGCTAAGTGAATCTATCATCTTTGAACTGTTTTATTGAGTAACCGATTGTCGTTCTTTTTAACTTCTTTTTCAGGAGATGACAGGGCACTTCCATGTCAATCAATCTGTCACTTAGACAATGGGTGTAGCTAATATCGTTAGTTGATCATTGCAAACTAAATATGAAGGTTGCAGTTCGAATTCAAAGGTTGTTTCATGTGCAAATCCAGGGACTGCTCTTAACCATAGCAACAATTGTTGCGGTGGTAGTTGTATTACAGTTTCTAGTGTCCCCCAACAAAAACTATATATCCAATCAATGGGATGCAAGCAACGGTTCAGTTGTTACAGTTGGGAATGTTACCTTCTCAAGCAGTTCAAAACTAACTGGTATCAGTGTAATTCATGGGATGGTTAATAACTGGATCGCTTCTGATTCTGAAGGTGAGGGAAAGGATGGGGATGAGACTCAAATGGAAGGAATAGAAAAACACTCTTATTTCCAAGTAGATGGCGTTGAAGAGATGGATAATTCTTTTCAAATAGATGAGGATGGACAATCGAGCCAAGAAATCACATCTGAGAGCAGTTTTGACCATGATAAGAGTTTAAGATATGTCAACTCCCGAAACATAAACACCTCCTTTTCTATATTGGGGGAGGTTCACAGGGAGTCTAGTATGGAGTCCGTTAGACAAGTGTCACAAAAAATCCCCCCAAATGTGATAACAGACTTGGATGCAGGTTTGAGAACTCCACTGTCTTCAATTGCGGGAAATGCATCTTCGGCACACAACACAGAACTTGTAGAAATCCAGCCTGGGCAAACAAATAAAGAGCTGTTGGGAAATACTTCAACCTCTCCAAGCAATCATTCTTTGGTGTCTGTGGATCTTATTATGAAGGGAAGGAGGAGGAGGCGTAAGCCAACAACAATATCTGATATGACTTTGTTATTGCTTCAGAGTTTGAATTCATCGTCGGTATGTATTTGAACTTCATGGCTTCTGCTTTAGCAATGCGGACAGATTTTCGTATATCTGATTTTTTGGCTTCTTGTATTTCTGGCTGCAGAGGCCACAACGGTCTTCTCCACGCGACAGGGAACTTCAGTATGCAAGGTCACAGATTCAGAATGCTCCTGTTATACGGAGTAGTCCAGAACTTTATGCTTCGCTTTTCAGAAATTATTCCGTGTTTAGAAGGTACACCCATTTACCCTGAAGGATATATTCAAACACTTGTAGCAACTGTAGCACTGTTCTAAATTTCCCATGATGCTTATTGCAGGAGCTACGAATTGATGGAACGCATGCTCAAAGTTTATATCTACAAAGAAGGAGAGAAGCCAATATTCCATCAACCACGGTTGAAGGGTATTTATGCTTCTGAAGGATGGTTTATGCAATTGATAGAGCAAAATAAGCAATTTGTTGTGAGGGATCCCCGAAAAGCTCACCTGTTTTATTTACCTTTTAGCTCAAAAAATCTCAGGATTGCTCTTCAGCAAAAACAATTCACCCGTGATGAAGACTTGGAGGAATACCTGAAGAACTACACAGATATAATTGCCAAAAAGTATCATTTTTTGAACAGAGAGAAAGGAGCAGATCATTTTCTGGTTGCTTGTCATGATTGGGTTTGTTTCTAATGCCTTACTTCAAAATCATGTGTCTTATTGTCTTTCAAAATTTGAGTCTTGACCCTCTCAGTAATATGCTTTACCCATAGCAAAAGTAGATAGAACATTTGACACAAAGAATGAGTTAAAACTGTTAGTTGATGAGTCATCCCGTTATGCTTGTCTATCAGTATTCAAATGAGATATTGGGTTGCAGGAAGTTTATTTCCAGAACTTGAGAAATTTCGCGAATTATTGTGGTCAGAACCCTGCAAGTCTATACTAGTTCTGAAAGATACAATGCCCTGACATAGCATCCACATCTGGTTCTTTCTTTGAAAAAAGTGGATAGTCTGAATCATTGAAAGTCATAAGATGACGGTTGCATTCTAAGTAGACAAAATTTCAGTTTTAAGTCAGTATGGCAAGTATTTTGCTTTGTTACCTAACAACAAACAGGGATTTTGCAGGCACCTTGGCTGACGAGAAAGAGTATGGGGAATTTCATCAGAGTTCTTTGCAATGCCAATGTTGCCAGAGACTTCAGAATAGGCAAGGATGTATCTCTGCCAGTGACAAATATCCGCTCTGCACAGGATCCCGGGAAAGATCTTGGAGGAAAACCCCCCTCGCAGAGGACTATATTGGCCTTCTTCGCGGGAAACATGCATGGTTATGTGCGTCCAGTCCTGCTCCGGCATTGGGAAAACAAAGAACCTGATATGAAGATCTCTGGCCCCATGCCACGCGATAGGGAGGGTGAAACCAACTACGGGGAGTCCATGAAAAGCAGCAAGTATTGCGTTTGCGCGAGGGGCACTGGAGTCCACACGCCACGCGTGGTTGAAGCCATATACCACGAGTGTGTCCCGGTGATCTTATCAGACAACTACGAGCCTCCATTCTTTGAAGTCCTGGAATGGGAGGCGTTTTCTGTGTTCGTTTTGGAGAAAGACATCCCGAATCTGAGGAACATACTTCTCTCGATACCAGAAGATCGGTACTTGGCGATGCAGCAGAGAGTGAAGCTGGTGCAGCAGCATTTCATTTGGCACAAAAAGCCGGCAAAGTATGACTTGTTTCATATGATCCTTCATTCAGTCTGGTACAACAGAGTTCTTCAGGTGAAACTCTAAATCCCACTTAATCGAAAATTCATCTGTAAATGGCAGAAACGGCGATCGAGAGACACTGCAAACCATATGGAGAAAGTGTCATATTGTTGCCGTCATATTGTTGCTGGAAGTATTGAAGATGTCAGAATTTCTATTCCTCAGTCTATTGCTGGGAGCCTTTGAATCTTGTTGAACAAATGATGATCTTAAGTCTGCATGTTTTCTTGTATATATGGGCCATGGATTCAGGAAGAATGTGACCCTGCAACTCGAGATTGGCCTTAGGTTGCTCACTTTCTTATGATTTGTGTGACACAAGATTGTTGTAGATTGCTAAGATTGCCATGATTCTATTGTACGATAAACGAATACAGAAAATGAAATGATTAAACTATTTCGTGTACCTTTTCCAGTGGGAGTATTATTGAAGTAAGTTGGATTTTTCACTCTTCATGTACTCTTTAACTCCTATTTTTATAACTTTACCTAATATCCTATCTCTAGAATTTGCTTCAAAATATAATTTAGTAAGTTTTTTCGATGGGACGAGTAAGAAGATTTAAGTGCATTAAACGTTATATTCTTATAGAAATGGGACTTTTCGATGGGTTGAGTAAGAAGAGTTTAAGGGTGAACACTAAAATATTTGTGTAGGTTAAAAAATGTGCATCATGTGTTACTTATTAAAATTTTACTATTTATATAGATAAAATTTTAAACTAGTAAATGAGATTCTCAGCATAATTATCTTTCAAGATTGTCAGATGAGATTCTTGACAAGACCATTTATAAGATTTTCAAACTATCAAATTATGAAACAGAGTAACTTTTTTGAATAATAAAAAGAGAGTGCGATGCATAATACTTTTTAATAGATAAAACATATATTATGAAATAATTAATTTTTTTCTTAATAAGAGTATTACAAGTAAATTTATAAATGAAAAATCTCTCATCGCAACCTTATTCTTTAAATTAACAAATAATAGCAATACAAATAACGCATGCTGACAAATGGCGACACATAGCCAATACATCAATAAATACTTCCAAAAAAAAAATTAAATGAAGACATAATACTACGACGCCACATTAGAGCCGGACAATCTCTCCAGCTCAGCGGCTCCCTCGAATTATAGACTGACTGGGATGTCGGGATGCATTATTGATGGATAAACAACAAAAATAAAAATCCTTCTTTTAGTTAAAAAAAGGTGCTTCCTTTCAGATCCTTTGCTTGCTTAAACTAGCATACTGGGCAGCGAGCACAGTAAAGCTTCAACTCACAAATCACGATTAATGCTTGTTCAATGCTTTTCCCGGTCTCCAAATCCCCAATTTCTTGACCAATTTCGTTCTCTTTTGTTTCCGCGAGTGTGATCTCTCTGAATTTTGATTTTTTACTTCAGCTGGTGCGAAGAATTGAGGCTAAAGATGGGTTGATCGAGTACCCTTTCTGCATTCTAACTCCCCATTTTCTCGAATTCCAGGATGATTATGCCGGCGAGTTTGATCTCTTCCCTTTGAGGGTTCTTCTTGGGTAAAGGAGCGTGTAACGCTGTTGACTCTTGTTGCCAAAAAAGAATCAATGAATTTCTTCTTGTAACGAAGAAACTTTTGTTTGTCTTGTGATGCCTTATCAGAGGATTTTAGTAAGATTGAGCTGTGCTCATCAGTGGGTTCTTGATTTTTTTTTTTTGTTTTTGTTTTATACAGTGCTTTATGTTAGTTTCATAATTTGTGAGGGAATCTTGTCTTCCTTTTAATTTGTGTTAATTTATAGGGCCAGGATTCAATGTAGTAAAGCTTCAATTTTATTGGTGATTAATTAGATAAATTGTTCAAAGGTCTCTTTTTTTTTCCTTATCTACTAAAACGACGGCGTTTATATGGTGTCCGTGTCCGTCCACCAAAAATGTGACCTTTCTTGTACTTATCCATCCATCTTCTCCTTCTTGCACATTATACTGTGCATTAATAATTAACTATTATTATCAAATGTCGGCTGATTTGGGTAGCTGGAAGCTTTGATCTCTTCAGCAGAGTGTTTGCTCCGTTCCCTTCTGCCCCTCCACTGTTTTGAACTAGTACTTTCTTCATCTCAAGCTTCTTTTTGAGTGTTCGTTTCCAAATTTTCCTGGGAAAATCCCCCTGCTTGGACCTCCTTTTTCCCCTGAACCAAATACCAGAATCGCTTCGGCTGAATTAGCTTTAATACCCATTATCCCTCTTTGTTTGCGGCTTAGGGAAAACATTTTTTGTTGAAAACTTGTTGTCTTGGAGGATTTACTCGATCATTGCTTGGCTCTAAGCTTGCGAAATTCACTGGAAATCTAAGGTTTGGCATGCACTTCTGGGAAATTTAGGCGTTTCAGGGATTATGAATTATTTTTCCTGACTGAACTTGGAATCTCTAATGTGTTTACAGAATCAGCGATTAGGTCAGTCCTAGTACAGCAAATGGTAGGTTTTGATATTTTCTTGGCACAGAGAGTTCACAATGTAGATGGGTGCGTGTGTGTGTGGTTAAGCTAATTTGATGTTTTTTGCTAAGTGAATCTATCATCTTTGAACTGTTTTTCTGAGTAACTGATAGTCCTTCTTTTTAACTTCTTTTTCAGGAGATGGCAGGTCATTTCCATGTCAATCAATCTATCACTTAGGCGATGGGGTGCAACTAAGATCGTTAGTTGATCGTTGCTAACTAAATATGGTGGTTGTAGTTCAAATTCAAAGGTTGTTTCATGTGCAAATCCAGAGACTGCTCTTAACCATAGCAACAGTTGTTGCTGTGGTAGTTGTATTTCAATTTCTAGTGTCCCCCAACAAAAACTATATATCCAATCTGTGGGATGCAAGCAACGGTTCAGTTGTTACAGTTGGGAATGTTACCTTCTCAAATAGTTCAAAACTAACTGGTATCAGTGTAATTCATGGGATGGTTAATAACTCGATGGCTTCTGATTCTGAGGGTGAGGGAAAGGACGGGGATGAGACTCAAGTGGAAGGAATGGAAAAGGACTCTTATTTCCAAGTAGATGGCCATGAAGTGATGAATAATTCTTTTCAAATAGATGAGGATGGACAATCGAGCCAAGAAATCACATCTGAGAGCAGTTTTGACCATGATAAGAGTTTAAGATACGTCAAGGCCCGAAACATAAACACCTCCTTTTCTATATTGGGAGAGTTTCACAGTGAGTCTAGTATGGAGTCCCTTAGACTAGTGTCACCAAAAATCTCCCCAAATGTGATAGCAGACTTGGATGCAGGTTTAAGAACTCCACTGTCATCTATTGCGAGAAATGCATCTTCAGCACACGACAACACAGAACTTGTAGAAATCCAGCCTGGGCATACAAATAAAGGGCTGTTGGGAAATACTTCAACCTCTCCAAGCAATCATTCTTTGGTGTCTGTGGATCTTATTATGAAGGGAAGGAGGAGTAGGCGTAAGCCAACAACAATATCTGATATGACTTTGTTATTGCTTCAGAGTTTGAATTCATCGTCGGTATGTATTTGAACTTCATGGCTTCTGCTTCAGCAATGAGGACAGATTTTCGTATTTCTGATTTTTTGGCTTCTTGTATTTCTGGCTGCAGAGGCCACAACGGTTTTCTCCACGCGACAGGGAACTTCAGTATGCAAGATCACAGATTCAGAATGCTCCTGTTATATGGAGTAGTCCAGAACTTTATGCTTCCCTTTTCAGAAATTATTCCATGTTTAGAAGGTATACCCATTTACCCTGAAGGATACATTTAAACACTTGTAGCAACTGTAACACTGTTCTAAATTTCCCATGATGCTTATTGCAGGAGCTACGAATTGATGGAACGCATGCTCAAAATTTATATCTACAAAGAAGGAGAGAAGCCAATATTCCATCAACCACGGTTGACGGGTATTTATGCTTCTGAAGGATGGTTTATGCAATTGATAGAGCGAAATAAGCAATTTGTTGTAAGGGATCCCCGAAAAGCTCACTTGTTTTATTTACCTTTTAGCTCAAAAAATCTCAGGATTGCTCTTCAGCAAAAACAATTCACCCGTCGTGAGGACTTGGAGGAATACCTGAAGAACTACACAGATATAATTGCCAGAAAGTATCGTTTTTTGAACAGAGTGAAAGGAGCAGATCATTTTTTGGTTGCTTGTCATGATTGGGTTTGTTTCTAATGCCTTACTTCAAAATTATGTGTCTTATATTGTCTCACAAAGTTGAGTCTTGACCCTTCTCGGTAATATGGCTTTACCCATAGCAGAAATAGATAAATATTTGACACAAAAACTGAGTTGAACTGTTAGTTGATGAGTCATCCCGTCATGCTTGTCTATCAGTATTCAAATGAGATATTGGGATGCAAGAAGTTCATTTCCAGAACTTGAGAAATTTCACGAATTATTGTGGTCAGAACCCTGCAAATCTATACTAGTTCTGAAAGATACAAGGTCCTAACATAGCACCCATCTGGTTCGTTCTGTGAACAGAGTGGGTAGTCTATGAATAATTGAAAGCCATAAGATGCGGGCTGCATTCTGAGTATACAAAATTTCAGTTTTAAGTCCATATGGCAAGTATTTTGCATTGTTACCTAACAAAAAACATAGATTTTGCAGGCACCTTGGATGACGAGAAAGAGTATGGGGAATTTCATCAGAGTTCTTTGCAATGCCAATGTTGCCAGAGACTTCAGAATAGGCAAGGATGTATCTCTGCCAGTGACATATATCCGCTCTGCTCAGGATCCCGAGCAAGATCTTGGAGGGAAACCCCCCTCGCAGAGGACTATATTGGCCTTCTTCGCGGGAAGCATGCATGGTTATCTGCGTCCAGTCCTGCTTCAGCATTGGGAAAACAAAGAACCTGATATGAAGATCTCCGGCCCCATGCCGCGCGATAGGGAGGGTAAAACCTTGTACAGGGAGTCCATGAAAAGCAGTAAGTATTGCGTTTGCGCGAGGGGCTATGAAGTCCACACACCACGCGTGGTTGAAGCCATATACCACGAGTGTGTCCCGGTGATCATATCAGATAACTACGAGCCTCCATTCTTTGAAGTGCTGGATTGGGAGGCGTTTTCTGTGTTCGTTTTGCAGAAAGACATCCCAAATCTGAGGAACATACTTCTCTCGATACCAGAAGATCGGTACTTGGCGATGCAGCAGAGAGTGAAGCTGGTGCAGCAACATTTCCTTTGGCACAGAATGCCGGCAAAGTACGACTTGTTTCATATGATTCTTCACTCAGTCTGGTACAACAGAGTTCTTCAGGTGAAACTCTAAATCCCATTTAATCGAAAATCCATCTGTAAATGGCAGAAATGGCGATCGAGACACACTGGAGAACCATATGGAGAAAGTGTCAGATGGTTGCTGGAAGGATTGAAGATGTCAGAATTACTGTTCCTCCGTCTGTTTCTGAGATGGGAACCTTTGAATCATGTTGAACAAATGATGATCTTAAGTCTGCACGTTTTCTTGTATATATAGGCCATGGATTCAGGAAGAATGTGACCCTGCAACTCCAGACTGGCCTTCGGTTGATCACTTTTTGATGAGTAGTGTCACAAGATTGTTAAGATTGCCATGTTTCTCTTGCAACTCCAGACTGGCCTGCTGGAGAAAATAGCAGCATCAAAAACAATGTTGATTGTTGAATCTGCGCACAAATAACAACACCCCCCCCCCCCCTCCGCCCCGGGGCAGTGGCACATTAGTTTATTCGGTCTTCTTGAGTTTGTGCTTAGAACTCGGACAGTACCCTTTTCTTGTGAGAAAGCATTTTGTTTTCCTTTCCATCTGAATTTAAAAAACATTGATTCGATTGCGTAATTAGGAGCTATGACCTCATGGAACGCACTCTCAAAGTTTATATCTACAAGGAAGGAGAAAAACCAATCTTTCATCAGCCAATCCTCAAGGGCTTATACGCCTCAGAGGGATGGTTTATGAAATTGATGGAGGGAAACAGACAGTTTGCGGTTAAGGATCCCAAAAAGGCACACCTATTTTACATGCCATTCAGTTCTAGAATGCTCGAGTATTCCCTGTACGTACGCAACTCTCACAACCGCACAAACCTACGACAATATTTGAAACAGTACACGGAAAGAATTGCAGCAAAGTACCGCTTCTGGAATAGAACTGGTGGAGCCGATCATTTTCTTGTTGCCTGCCATGATTGGGTATGTCCTGTTACTATTGCTTTTGCTTCAAAAATTTGTTCAGAAAATATTCAACCACGTCACTTGTTTTTGCTTAATATCCCCCATTTACCTCAGCTTAGATTACTAAACCACTGTTTTGATGTCGAACTTGCAGGGAAGATGTCTTTGAGCTTAATTTCCTTCTAGTAACTATACAACATGTTAAAAATATTTGATATTTTATTTGTTGTATTGGGTAGAGTTATAAGGGGTTTGCAGAAGATAAGATCATAAATAAAAATGACTGGCACCCCAAATAGTGAGATAATAACCCATTGTCTCTTTGCAGGCTCCATATGAGACGAGGCATCATATGGAACATTGCATCAAGGCCCTCTGCAATGCAGATGTGACTACCGGCTTCAAAATAGGCCGGGACATCTCTCTTCCAGAAACCTACGTTCGATCAGCCAGAAATCCTCTGAGGGACCTCGGTGGAAAGCCCCCTTCTAAACGACACATACTCGCCTTCTATGCCGGGAACATGCATGGCTACCTGCGTCCAATCTTGCTGAAGCACTGGAAGGACAAAGACCCGGATATGAAGATCCTTGGTCCTATGCCTCCCGGAGTGGCAAGCAAGATGAATTACATCCAGCACATGAAAAGCAGCAAGTACTGCATCTGCCCCAAGGGCTACGAGGTGAACAGTCCACGTGTCGTCGAAGCCAGCTTCTACGAGTGCGTGCCAGTAATCATATCTGACAACTTTGTCCCACCATTTTTCGAGGTCTTGGACTGGGGGGCCTTCTCTGTGATTCTTGCAGAGAGAGACATTCCAAACTTGAAAGACGTTCTCCTTTCTATACCAGAGGAGAGGTATCTTGCAATGCAGCTTGCTGTGAGGAAGGCTCAGAGGCATTTTCTGTGGCATGCCAAGCCGTTGAAGTATGACCTCTTCCACATGACACTTCACTCTATTTGGTACAACAGAGTTTATCAGATAAAAGCTAGATGAGTAGCACAAGACAATTAACTGTTGGGGAATAAGACTATACTACTCGAGTCTTACTAAGAGAGCAATTGAGATTCACAGGACTCGAACCCGCCAGTGCTACGACCTATCACTAAGTTAGACTTTATCACTCATTCATCTTGTACGACTGCAGAAAGTGTTTGTGGGTTTGAACTGGATAATGTTTCTGTATAGGCTCTGCTGTAAATAGGTTTTACTGTGTACCATTTTATCAACTGGAGTGCCTTCAAGACTTCTTTTTTTTCTTCTCCTGGGGAAGTGATTTTCATGTTAGATTGCTCATATAAGATTAAGTTGTAGGAAAGGGTTAATCATATAGCCACCTTTCAGACTTCACATTATGGTTTTCACCTAATTTTTATATTTTTTCTTGAATCTGTCTCAAAGAGTGGACCAAAAAATACCAACAAAAGCGGTACATTTTGTTAAACACATGGTTTTGTGTCAATTATTGAAAATATCAAACTTTGTATAGTATCAATTCCACAACAAACTTTATTAATTTTATGTTTAAGCTTTCAAATTTGTATCAATTCTACTTTTGTAAAGAGTTTGAAAAATGAGAAAAAAAAAATAATAATTAATACATCAAGAGAGTATTAATCAATACATAAAAAAATATTAAGACACAAAACTAAAATTTAAATATAAATTAATAAATTTTGAAATTTATTTTAAAATTGACACATTGACCAAAATTTAATAACTTTTATTGAAATAAAAAAATGTTTCTTGTTAAATATATTTCTCTTTTATTGTTCTTTTCGGACAATCCATCCAAATATAGGATGGTTACTCAACATGTAAAGACTTCTTTGGTTACTGTCTGATCAATGTGCTTGGTGTTCCTGTGAAGCAAAACCAGAAACGGGATGCTTCCAGAGCTCTCATTTGATCTCAAATCCACATAACCCAATCACTGGTTTTGGGAAAGGCCGAAGACCCTTTCTTTTCCACTTTCACTTTTTGCAGCGAATCAATAAATTCAAGATCTTTGGAACAGAAATTCTGGAGGATTTTTCAAGCGAAAGCGAAACTGAAAACCCAGACATTTAATTAATTGCCGATTTTTCAGATGGAATTGGACGTTGATAGAGTGATCCCAGATGGGCCATAAAAGCAGCAGTTAACGATCTGAAGAATTTTGCTCCATTCCCATTCAATGACCCATCTCTTTCATTAGTTCCTGTTTGGAGTAATTTAATATATATTTTTATTGTTTATTATTTTTGCAAAGTTCATTGCTTTATTGGAAATTGGCAGGTTTTTCTTTCTTTGTACTTCTTGTTGTGTAAATTTGGATTCTTTTGACATCAAGGAGCAATCTGTGGGCCTTACCTTAATTGTTCACCTTCCTTTCCTTTTCTTTTGGTTATTACTATTAATCTGAAGATGGCTTCCATGTGTTTTGAATTTCAATGATGCCGTGAGACCTTTCTTCGTTTTCTTTGGAATGACCTGTATTAATTTTCTGCACCCGATTTGCTTTGTGATTTATTATTAGTGTTTTGAGTTTGTTCTTCTAGGTAGAATTGGGAACTTAAGATGCAATTGGATCAAATTTTGAGTTGGTGTTAACCATGTCACGTTTAGATTGAATCTGACTTGAGCCATTAGTTTATACCACCGAAGTTCCTCCTCTTGTCTCGTTCCAGGAACCCACTGAAGTCAATACTTCTGTGAAATTAGGAATGACCTGTCCTCCATGACGCATCATCAGTTCCTCCACTAATATTATGCTATCTTCTTACGTCATTTTCTCCTTTTTATGTGGAGATTGGTCGGAGTGGGGGGAGGGGGAGGTAGATCTAGAAAGTTTTGACATTTTGGTCTTTTTTGTGGGCAATATAGACCCATGGAATACATCAGTTTGCAGGATAATTTCGTTCTTGAGCTTCTCATCGGTATCTTTCTGTAAAAGTGGGATTAGTCTAATCTGTTGCCTGCTTCTTCTTGAATGAACTGGGATTAGGTTGGCACTAAGCTGCTAATTGCATTCATGTGATTATTTCTTTCTTTCTTGGAATGTCAAATTATGGCTTTGTGTGAATGCGAGTGTGAGTTTCTTTGTGGTCTTCCTTATGAATTTAGTTTATTCTGGTTGTACTGATTCTTCTTGAATATTATTTTCCTTTTTCTCCCCAAGAGATTCAGATAAGATGCAGTGTCATGAATTGAATTGCCCTTTTTCTGTATTCTAATTATATCTGCATAATTGTTACATTTCATCAGGAAAGGAAGGACTAATGTCAGACCTATGCATGAATGGAGAAACTTCTAGTGACACCAGAGCGGTGAGTACTTGAAAACATTCATGCATAAAGCATTATGCAAATGAGGTAGATTTGATGTTTAAATCCAGGGTATTAATGGTAAAATATTATTTGATGACAAGCCTTAGTAGCAACAGTCTCCTTTATGACTAGAAGGTCATAGATTCAAGTTAGAGAAACAGGGGTACTGGTGTGTATAAAAATGACCCTTTCCCAGCCTTTGCAAAGCTGGGAGTCTCATGCACTGTGCACACCCATTTTTTTTTTCTTCCTTGAAGTCACCTCAGATTGGGGAATTTAGGTTTCATGTAGCGGTATGCATTCTATGAAGGGTCTAGAAGTGGTTGAACTGGCATGCCATAACCCTTCAAGGTTGTGCATGCATTTTATGAGGACGTGTTTATAGTTGTAACTCTTATTTGGGGAAGAATGTTGAGATTTCATTTAATTTGACTACATTTGAAGCTCGTCTCATGCCACCAATGTTACTTGTGAGTGTTGTGGAATATTGATAAAAGTATAATGTCATGATATTATAAGATTAATTGATGGTACCATTCAGAAAGGTACTTGAAAGTTGAAACTAAATGAATACAACAACAACATATCCAGCCTTTATCCCACTATATGGGGTCGGCTACATGAATTCTAGACTTCCATGTATTTCTATCGTTTGTCATATCTTCATTTAGATCCATATACTTCATATCGAACTTTAATGTCTCTCCTAAAGTCTTCTTGGGTCTACCTCTACCTCTTTTTGTGACTAATTGTTCCATTTCATCAACTCTCCTCACAGGAGCGTCTCTTAATCTCCTACTCACATGACCAAACCATCTTAGTCTAGTCTCTCTCATCTTCTCCTCGATTGGCACTACTCCTACCTTATTACGAATAACTTCATTTCTAATTTTATCATTTCTTGTATGTCTGCACATCCATCTTAACATCCTCATCTCTGCTACACTCGTCTTTTGCTCATGCTGGTATTTGACTGCCCAACATTCTGAGCCATACAGCAAAACTGGTCTTATAGCTCTCCTATAAAATTTTTCTTTCAATTTTAATGGGATTTTACCATCACATAACACTCCCGATGCATTTCTCCATTTTAGCCAACCTGCCTTAATTCTATGTGCGACATCCTCGTGAATTTCTCCATCTTTTTGAATCACTGATCCCAAATATCGAAAATGGTCTTTTCTTTGTAAGATTTGATCTTCTAATTTTATTATAACATCATCCACTCTTGTATTTTTACTAAATTTGCATTCCATATATTCTGTTTTCTTTCTACTTAATTTAAATCCCTTAGATTCTAAATTGTTTCTTCACAACTCAAGCTTAGTGTTCACTCCTTCTTTTGTTTCATCCACCAACACTATGTCGTCTGCAAATAGCATACACCATGGCACATCTGTCTGAATATCTTTAGTGAGTTCATCAATTACTAAGGCAAATAAGTATGGACTTAGTGTAGAACCTTGATGCAGTCCTATTGTAGTTGTAAATGGTTCAGTATCCCCTCCGCATGTTCTGACCCTTGTCTCTACACCATGATACATGTCCTTAAGGGCTTGTATATAGGCTATTTTGACTCCTTTCTTCTCTAAAACCCTCCATAATACTTCTCTAGGGACCCTATCATAGGCTTTTTCTAAATCTATAAACACCATATGTAGGTCCTTCTGATGATCCCGATACCTTTCCATTAGACGCCTCAATAAATATATAGCTTCCATTGTTGACCTGCCAGGCATGAAACCAAACTGATTTTCTGACACATTTGTTTCTTTTCTAAGTCTCTGCTCTATTACTCTCTCCCAGAGTTTCATAGTATGACTCATTAACTTAATTCCTCTATAATTTTCACAGTTTTGAACATCTCATTTATTCTTGTATATAGGAACCAAAGTACTCTTCCTCCACTCATCTGGCATCTTTTTTGATTTAAGGATCGCGTTAAATAGTTGCGTTAGCCAGGAGATGCCCTCTTCTCCCATGCATTTCCATACTTCTATTGGTATATTATCTGGTCCCACTGCCTTATGATTTTTCATCTTTTTTAAAACTTGTCTTATTTCATTTGAACTTATGCGTCGATAGAATGTATAATACCCAAGAACTTTGGGTTATTATTTTAAAGGAAAATCAGAAATTTGGGGAAATTCGGTAGCAGAAAAGCCCGAAAAATTTACCGAATTAGTCGAAGGGAGTTCCCTGAAGCTTAAATGATTAAGGAAATAGGGACGCCTTTAACGAGCATATCGAGGCGTGATTTTTAGGACTGAAAGAAATGGAATCGGGAACGGTTTTTGGTACAGCAAAAATGCAGCAGCCATCTGGGCTGTAAAACCGAATTTTCGTAGGACACTCCCGAAATGATAACGGAAGCTAAGGGAAGCTTCGGTTTGTCGAGTAGAACAACCCTTCGAAAGTTTCAGGAAGAAACGAGTACATTTAGAGCCAAAACGAAGAATCAGGCCAAAGTGTAATTTTTCAAAATTGCCCGAGGGGGGTCAAAATGTCATTTTTTGAAAAAGTTGCAAAGATGAAGTTGAAAGAACAAAGCTTAAGGGACCTAATGGAAATTACCAAAAGTATAGGGGTTGTGAGAAAATGGGCCAAATCGTGAAAACCAAATCTGATGGGGCAAAAATGCAAAAAATGGAAAATTCATAGCCTTGGTTTCGACCAGGCCACGCACGGTTGCCGACCGGTCAAAATGAGCCATGGGCATTCACGAGGGATGGTCGGGGAAGGCCAAGGATCACTCGAGTGCCGTCGTTGGGCCTCGAGTTGGTCGGATTTTGGAAACAAAATCTGACCAGATTGCAGGCCGCGATGTCGCGACCTGCAACTCGATTTTTTGGTCGGGTGGGCTCGGTTTTGGGTCGATCCGGGGGAGGGTAAGATGCTTAATGCCATGGGTAAGCCGCCCAAGGCCATTTGGTAGCTCAACAATTGCCTATAAATAGCGAACGAAGTGGCCGAAAATTAGCAAACTTGAAGCTTCAAATCGAGGGTCATTTCGAACAAATTGAGAGGAATTGATAGGGGGCTTTTGTTGCCCATAGGTTGAAGGCCATTCCTGGAGAATTTCAAGCATTTTGGTCGTGTTTTGGAGGGTTAATCGAAGCTCGTCGGAACCCTAGGCGGACCGCCTGGCCGAGACTTCAAGGCCTTCGTTCGAGTACTTTCCGACCTCCTTTGGAGCCGAAATAGGTACCATGTTGATCGATTCTTGATGGGCTTTAATTCGGCATAGCTTTTGCATTTTTCCGGCGAGGGCTTCGCCGGAGAAGACGACCGGCGCGTGGGCCCCACGCGCCAGTCTCACACGCCCTATCACGCGCCAGCGCGTGTGGGCGCGTGCGAGCTTAGTTTTTCGTGCAATTTTTTTTAAATATCTTGTAAAATTATTTTAGAATTTTCTATGTAAAAATATTTGAAAAAAATTAAGTGTAGGTATTTATTTTGGAATATTAGTGAGGAAGAATAAAAGAAAAATAGAGAAAAAGACAAGAAAATTGAGAAAAAATAGGTTTTATTGATAAATTAAGTAAATATCTTGCCTAGGGTGCTTTGGGAAGTGAGGTGAGTCTTTTGGTGCAAAAATCGAGATTGGCACGCAAAATCGAGGCAAGTTTCACGTTTTTCGAGGTGACCCGATATCTGTGAAAGGTGCGTGGTTTTGTCCTATTAGCCCTTATATGATATGATTTCCTTTCCATGCATGATATTTTCTTATGATATGATTATTTTCATTCATATACTGTTGCATGGAAAAGCGTGCGTGATGTATGCACAACACGATATTTGTTTGTCATATTGATCTTGTGCATGGGGTTGGGATGATACCCTCAGAGTGTAGCCGTAATTCCCCTAGGGCGTTGAAGGAATAACGTTAGGCCTATCCCGCAGAGGTTCGGGATTTGCCTAGGATTTCTAGCCGGGCTGGGGATGCTTGGGAAGTTACATTATGGGTATATTTTGTTCATATAAATGCATCATGCATCATTCATTCATGTTTATCTAACCCTCACTTAGAAGATTTCATCTTCTAATATTGGACTGTGTCCCTGGAATATTCCACGTTCCAGGTGAAGCAAGCGACCGGAAGGACAAAGAAGTGGTCGAGGCATGATCGTGGTGGAAATTTGGAGGGTCCCATGTGGGACTAGAATAATATATTTTATTCGGATGTATCGTTTAGAGTTTTATGTTGTCTGTAATGCTATGACGGGTGAACAGTATGTATGTACCCGCATAAGTTATGTTTTCAAGGTTCTGATCTTGCTTCTGCTTATGTAAAATAAATGTTTCATTCCTTTGTTATATTGGGAGTGTTATTAAATAAATGTTATGTTGGGGATTTATTGTCGGTTTATGCTTGATGTAAAAAAAAAAAAAATCCTAGCATATACTAATGCCCTGGAAGGCGGGGCGTTACAGAATGTGTAGCTCACATTCCCTTCGGAGTTACTAAGATGTCCCAACCTAACTCTTGTGTCACCACCATCATTGAATAATTTTGTGAAATACTCCTTCCATCTCTCCTTAATCGCTCCCTCATTTACTAAAACATTTTGATTGTCATCTTTTATGCATTTCACTTGATTTAAATCCCGTGTTTTTCTTTCTCTTGCTTTAGCTAATTTATATATATCCCTTTCTCCATCTTTTGTATCAAGTCGTTTATATAGATTCTCATATGCTTTTGACCTTACTTCACTAACAGCTCTTTTTGCTGCCTTTTTTGCTTCTTTATAATTTTTTTGATTTTCTTCATTGTTGCATTGATATACCGCCTTATAGCAAGTTTTCTTATTTTTAATTTTCAATTGTACATCTTCATTCCACCACCAAGACTCCTTAAGGTTAGGGGCTCTACCATTTGTCTCTCCAAGGACTACCTTTGCCGTGCTTCTCAGAGCATTAGTCATTTCTTTCCACATTTGGTTTGTTTGTCTTTCTCTATTCCATTCTCTTCTACCCCTTAATTTTTCTTTGAAGATTAGTTGTTTCTCCCCTTTTAAATTCCACCACCTGATTCTTGGATTTTGTTTTATATGGTTTTTTCTCTTCCAATTTCTTACTTGGACGTCAAGTACTAGAAGGCTATGTTGAGTAGTCAAACACTCTCCCGGTATTACCTTACAATCCCTACAACATAACCGATCCTCTTGTCTCATGAGGAAGTAATCTATTTGGGTGCTTGAGCTGATATTTTTATATGTGATTATGTGTTCGTCCCGTTTTTTTAACCTCGTATTGGTTATAATGAGCCCATATGCCATAGCAAAATCTAAGATAGATTTACCCTCATTATTAATTTCCCCGAATCCATACCCTCCATGTACCTCTCTATATCCGTTTCCGTCTCTACCCACGTGCCCATTTAAGTCACCTCCTATAATCACTTTCTCTCCTCTTGGTATCATTTGTATGAGTCCCTCTAGGTCCTCCTAGAATTTTGCTTTTATCTCATCACCTAACCCCGCTTGTGGTGCATATGTACTAAAGATATTCATAGTTATTCTTCCTAGACTAATCTTCACCATAATAATCCTATCCCCTATTCTCTTTACATCCACTGCCTCATCTATTAAGCTTTTATCCATAATAATCCCCACTCCATTTTTCGCTCGATCAGTTCCTGTGTACCATAGTTTATATCCAGCTTCTGATAAAGTTTTTGCTTTTTTCCCTACCCATCTCGTCTCTTGAAGGCACATAATATTAATTTTTCTCCTAATCATCACATCCACCACTTCCATAGCTTTGCCTGTTAATGTTCCTATGTTCCATGACCCAATCCTTAATCTATGATTTTGTTTTTGTCCTTGAATTTGGATTTGATTTTGTTTTTGGCCTTGACTTTGAATTTGATTTTGTTTTTTATTTTGATTTTGGTTTTGATTTTGATTTTGATTTTGATTTTGATTTTGGACTAACTTCTTTATCTACATCCGTCCAAGCAAATGTGGGAACCCTTGCTCATTTATCACTACATTCGGGCGCCGATGCAGCGGCCCTAGCTCACTTGTCACTACACGGGGGCAGTGTAGCGCGTCGCTATGAAGGGTTACGCCCACGCCCAAATGTTTTTTCATAATTTGTCTAGAGTTCATGTTTTAGATCCGACTAAGTTTTACGTTGGCTGTCGGCTACCTAACACAACCCTCTTCCTTTATTCGGGCTTAGGACCGACAGTGGATAACATCCCCAGGCGGAGTTTGAAACTAAATGAATCTTAAGAGGAAAATATTTCTCTTCCTTATCCATGTTAGAGAGGTAGACCTGAAAAGTCTTTTGACATTTTGGTCTTATTTGTTTGTAATGTAGACCCAGTTGCATTTGCCTCTGGCAGGATAGTTTCATTCTTGAGCTTCCCATCATACTTGTGAGAGATCTTGTAAGAGGGAGATTGGCAGAATCTGTTGCCTACTTCTCTTTGAATGAATTACAAACAACATCTGAAACGAGGAGACGCCACAAAATTGATAACACTGTCATCAGTTATCACTCCTAGCATTATTCTTATGGAATATCAAATTATGGCTTTGTGCAAGTGTAGTGTGAATTTCTTTGCGGTCTCTTCCTTAAGAGTTAAGAATCCAGTTTAGTCTATCCCCCCCAGTTCTTCTTGAATCTTATTTTCTTTTTTTTCCCCCAATAAATTCAGATCAGATCCATTGGCATGAACTGAATTGCCTTTTTTTTAATTTGTTTTCTATATTTTTCCTATATAATTGTTATTTTTTATGGAAGGACTAATATCAAACCTATCCATGAATGGAGAAATTTCAAATAACACTAGTACAGCAGTGAGTATGGGATAACAGTTCATTATGCATGAACCATACATCTCATAACCCTTCAATGTGGTGCATCCATTTTATGAGGACTTGTTTAGTTGTTTATATAATTGTATCTATTCTGAGACCTCTTATTGCTGAAGACAGTTTGATTTCATTTACCTGGACTACATGCAAGGTTTATCTCATGCTATCAATGTTATATGGCTTTGGATATGAGTGTAGGATGTGGGTTTTGACCATGAATCGACATACTTAAATCCTCTATTTGAGGATTTGAAATATATATCTGGTAGTGAATGGGTAATATAGACACATCATGAATGGTAAGTATAATGTACTTGTATGATATTCTAAGATAAGTTGATGTTGTTTAGAAATATACTTGAAATTAAATGAAACCTAAGAGACAAATATTTCTCTCTTTTACCCATGTTAGAGTTTTGAAATCTTTCTTCAGAATCAAACATGAGTTTAGTTTCTTCAACTATCTTAAAAATAGAGGATCCAAATGTGCAGTTGTATTGTTGTTGGGCACTTATCCCATTCCCTTACCCTTATAATATCCATATGCCCCAGGCCCCCAGCATGCTATTAACTCATCTACCATATTGACTAGCAATTCTTGGCATTTGATTTATATTCATCTCATTTTGATTTTAAAGTTTGATGTTCCAAGTTTGTAATATGCTCCTCAGGTTTGCTCCACTGCTATGAGGACTGGAAGCCTTCTTTCCAGTCATGTCAGATTTTGCTCATCAGTGGATGACATTTTTGCCCGGTCTGTTGACCTTGACTTCTTCTGTAAGGGGTCGGTTCATTCATTTTATTGGTGAGTACCTTATTTCAACCATTTTTAGGTTATGTACGGCTAATAAGCATTGAGGTGAATACCTGAAACACATGTCGTATCTGTTGATATCGACCCTCTAACCATCTGTTGAAGTTATTTTCCCTAATATAATAGCTTCATCTGGTTCAATATGACTGCAGAGGAACTTGTCTATAGAGATATCAAGAGATGCTCTGAAGATTTAATGGATCCTTCTTCTGGACAACATTCAAGATGTTCAAGTTGCACCAACTGTAGAATTGTCTCTGATGGTTGTTCGTCTTCTTCAGGACCTTACAGCACTAGTACCAGTGTTGGAATCCCTGAAAAAAGGGCATCAGATCTCAAGATTAGGTTACCTCTAAATTCAAGATTTGAAATTGTAGAAAACAATTGCTGTTTTCAAAGCATATTTAATTTTTCAAGGGTATAAGGAATCGCATTAAGATTTTCTCTATCTCTAGGTGATTACAGTCTATTCTATGAATAAAATCAAGGGGCATACTCGCTTAACATCAATCTGGAATCATGACACTGTTGGCAATAGCTTCATTCTCAAGAAGAATGCAAATAGTTTTGGAATTATAAGCAGTTCCATTGATTTTACACCTTCTGTTTCTCCTTCTCTTCGCTGGAATCTCGCTCGTGTTTGGCGAACGCTTCTCCAACGCTCCATCTTTGTTTTCGTAAATCCGAGGGATCTACTTTATAGAACATCGGCAAAACGGTGCTTTTCCTTCTGGGACTCACCGTTTTGCCCGTGTTCTATAAAGTAGATCCTTCAGGATTACTTTATAAAAAACAATCACGGAAAACCTCTTGGAAGAAGCGTACTTTTTGGAGAAAACAATCACGACAAACCTCGACTCTTTGATGACTTTCAGGAGTGTCGCAGAAATCGAATCACATCTCTCTAGCTTCGGGCCATTCTTGAACGTGAAAATGGCCTTATGATGCAGAGCCGAATAGAGATGGTCAACGAAACCATTACAGGTGTCTTCGCCTCTAAAGTTCAAAAAAGACGACACGTATTTGCAGGAACTAAACCTAGAAGAGAGAGAAGCTCCGTCCTGCAATTGGGTGCTGGTGGAAGCCATTGTTCACCTGCTCGGAAAACAAACACCCTCCGTATCGACCTATCGTCTAATCTACGCGAAGCAACAGAGGCCAACCACGTTGTGGACTAAAAAATGGTATTGGCAGTGGGCCCAGCCCTTGCAATTGGGTGATGGTAATGCATTGCGTGCAATGTGTGCTGTCGTTAAAAATGGCATTGGCAGTGGGCCCAGCCCTTGCAATTGGGTGACGGTAATGCATTGCGTGCAATGTGCGCTCTCGTTATATATAGGTTATGTTGCGCGAAAACAAAAATGAAAATTATTTTTGATAAGAAATAAAAACGTAAAAATTGATTTTTTTTAAAAAAGTAAATATAATAATGTCCGAGGTAAAAACAAAAAATATTTTTAAAATGTTTCAAAAACAAAAAAACGAGACCTATAAAATATTTCCGTGCAACACATATACCAACCCCTCCTTCATTAACCTAATCTTCAGCAACTAACCAGCCACACCCCTTTTATCTACCAAAACTACTAAACAAAACTTTTTATCAATATTTTTAATCCATGGGAAAGGGAGGGGGAGAGCAGGGAATGGGGACAAAATGGTCTTTTTGTCTCTTTTTGATAAACCCATCGGGCTCTCTAGCATTTTCCTGCAAAAATCCACAATGAGATACGTGCATTCTGTGGCTATAATCATACGAGTAAAAAGTGGCTTTGGGAACATTGAAACTAATTCCTACCTCATGATAGTCGTGCTATGTTTGTGGTCTCTTCTCCAATGTTTTAAAAATCGGATTGGACCGGCCAGTTCGACCGGTTAAATCAAGAACCAGCCTATCATCCGATCCGATTATATATATATATATATATATATTGTTGATTTTTATTTAAATCGGTCAAAATCGGGATCCGGTAAATCGGACCAGAACCAGAACCGGGTTAGCCCCGGTTTTTATTGCAAGGTTTAAAAGAAGCTTGGGAGTGCAGCGCGCTGGGACAAGCTACTATGTGAATCTGAGATTCCGACATCCAATAAATTCTACTATTGTTCAATGACTCTTCTGCGATGTTGGTGAACGATGAGGGGAGCAGTGATAAAGTAATCGGAATGTCTAATTTGCCATAGATTGTTCTGCGCGCAGTGCTATGCGTGCCTTGGCACGATGAGATCACATGCGAGGAGGTTCTGAACGAAGATGAAAGAGGGAGAGAGGATTTGATAGTGAGAGAATTGGCCAAGAATGAGCTGGAAGAGATGTCTTCCTTGTAAATACTATGTGGAGAAACAGAGGGTTGCCTCAACAGTGGTGTTGTATGTGTGTGTGTCCATATCTATATATATATATATTGCCTAACAGTGGTGTCATATGTGTGTGTCTAACAGCAGTGTATATATATATATATATATATATTGCATGTCTAACAGTGCTATATATATATTGCGTAACAGTGGTGTTGTATGTGCGGTGTTGTATGTGACAGTGGTGTTGTATGTGCAGTGTTGTATGTGTGTCCATATATATATATATATATATGATATTATCCCATCAGATCACTCTGGTTTAACCGATCGGATCAATTGACCCGTGACCCAATTAATAGACCGATTCACTATTCGATTCGATTTTTAAAACATTGCTCTTCTCTATATAATGTTATACTTTTTCCTGTCTTATTTTGTATTTTAACAAACACTTTCATAAAAATTTTAAAATAGTTTTCAACTTTATCTTGATTATTCTATATCTTGGTCCGAAAATCATTTTGAATTTATTTTAATACTCCTTTATCTTACTCATTTTAACAAATGTTATCTAAATAGAATATAATTTTGTTTCTCCCTAAAACTTATACTTAAAAAAACAAAACCACTCAAATAAAAGAAAAAATAAAAGTCTCAAACCACTATTGGACACGAGAGTTTTACCTAATGTGATACTCTTATATTAATATGTTATATTATGCATTTAATTAATATTAATATATAATATATTAACATAATATTTTAAAATAACGAAGACGATTCACTGCATCCATTTAAAAAGTTAGGATGTTGCAAGGTTATGCATTCAATTATGTCTTCATGCAAGAATGCACAATTAATTGTGTCTATTTGAGAGATCAAGCCTTTCAACGTAGACTTGCGATGAATTTATTTGTTTACCTAGAATTGTAGAGTAGATAAACCATGAGTTTTAGAAAGTATGAGATATGTTCAGTTCAAAGATTGACTGTGATCGAAGGATCACTCAATTTTATCATCTTACAATATATATATATATCAACACAAAAATATTACATTAAAATAACATTTTCGGATAACTACACCATCCAAGATAGTAAAAATATAGCCAATTCAATTAGAGATTATTTTAAAGAAGGGTCAAAATTGATTATTAATTTGATTTTTTTAGTAATTTAAGATTTTTTTTTCATAATAGTTTAGTCCTCACGAAAAATTGAGAATACAAGCACTCAAATTCTATTATTATTTAGAAAAATAAATTTAACAAATAAATAGTGAAAGACCAAAAAAAATTGGTAAAAGATCTAGTTTAATTCTCATAAACTTGATATGTTTATATTATTGTTAATTTAATCACGCGTAAAAATAAAATATTTTTTCTATATTAATTTTACAAAATGTGATGGTAAAGGAGACCGAAAATGCTACCTGAGACTCAAGTTTGACACTTATAGTCATATTCTACATTGATATCTTATATTGTGTTGTAATCAATACAAATATACAAGACATTAATGCAGAATGTCAATAAAAATATAAAACTTAAGTGTTCAAATAGCATTTTCGGGAGAAGAAATAGCCTCTTCAAATCTAGAAACTGTTGTCAAAAATTTGATTTTGACTAAAAAAGTTAACTTGAATTGATTTTGAATGGATAGAGAATAGAATTAAGGAAGTCATATTTATAGTTTTCAAATATCCAATCATAAAAAGTGACATTGTTTGATTTGGATTAACCTAAATATTCAAATCACATCATTTCAAATTTAAGTGTGACCTAACTGTCCAAATTGCATCATTTTACGAAAATACGTGTTTTTTTATCATGTACCTCTCACATCCGAATGAACATGTCCACTCATCCGCACCCCGAACAGTTGTGTTCAGTCTCGAAGACACTTTTAATTCACACATTTAAGACCTACTAATTCCAACACATGCATAAGCAACAAAACCTTTTACTCATATAAAAGCCATGACAGTGAACTCACAGTGCTAATGTATAGACAATGAACTCAGAAGACAAGGTTCTGCCAAACTTTCCAAATAAGGCAATGAATACTAGCTAGTGTCCACCCACAGCTCAAATTCCTAAACAAAGCCAAACTCCAATCAATCATTTGTTCAATCCACAATAGTAAATCTGTTTACTATTGTTCATTTGTGATTAGAAAGTTATATATTGAAGCTGCAAAAACTATTTTTTCGCCAGAAAAGAAAAGAAACAAAGGGAAAGACTTGTGTGCAAAACACAACACTTTCCCAAGAATCGATGGTGCACGAGTGAAAAAAACTCGAACCTGCCTATACAAGGGTAACTGTTAAAGAAGTATGCAAACAAGCATGAAAACATAGTCAGAGGCACAGCTATCAGTATCGTAAAGATTAGAGAGAGGGTTCAGGAGAGCAGAAAAAAACTCCATCCAAGCAGACAGAAAGTAACAATATCTTCCAACATGAAACCTACCAATATACTATTTTCAAGTTGGTTTTGGTTTGGAAACATGACAACTTTACCAATTGCTTCGATATGGAAGCGGAAGAGACAACTAGCAATGCAAGGTTTACAAGTACTATAATGGAATATAAGACAGTTAAGTCTAATTACCAATACAAGGTTTACAAATTTTATGGAATACAAGACAGATAGGGAAGAGGCAATTACCTATACATGGTTTACAAAGGTAAACTATCCATAGGTCAAACCAAAGGGCAATTCCAGATGTAAGGTCGGACAAGATGCAAATCCGGGACAATACGGCGTCATATGACCCAAAACCAAGACAGAACCGAACCAACTGCCAGGCCAACGACCAAGAACAACAACATGACTACCCCTGCGACCTCTGCATGTTGCAGTTGAACGGTTTTGGGAGTCAAAATCATTAAGACACTAGTCAAATAGCCATTCGTAAGGCCCAAAAGACAAGTCAGCAACGTTACAGGAATCTCTGTTCGGAAAAATTGAGGACCATGCAAGCAACCCAAGAAGAGGGGGAAAAACAACAATCTGGCAAAACATGCACCGATTGCAACCTTTGCATTCTCGAGGAGATACACTGCAGTTAGAGACTTGCCAACTAGATCAAACACATTGTAGCCCGTGATGAGGAGGATTGAATACCAGTCCTTGAGAGTCTTGGAATGGACATCTTCAGTAATGTAACCGGGAAATATAGACAATGTCACAGCGTAGATGATGAGGACCCCAAATCCATGCCATTTTACTCTACCAACAATGTCCCACAAAGTTGACCTCCATAGTTTCCCAGTCAGGACACCTTTTTCTTCTTTCTCCTCGTTTACTGCTTGAACCTTCAGATCATGGTAGTACTTGATAACTGGCAATCGATGAGCAACATTGTAGAAAACAATACATATGATCATTAGAACAATGCTGACAATGAAATAGAGATTTGCACTCTGTCTGAGGCCATGGGGATCTTGCGGATACACAGCCTTGGTAAAAATCCTTAGGAATGAGACAAGGACACCTGCACTCCATGATACAAAAGTAAACTGCTTTTACTGGAAATTTCCTGTGCAAGACTTGCATAAAAGAGTAACATAATAATAACACAGGGCACTACTTCCCCGAAACATTAGCACATTCAGCTTTCCCAAGCCAGCAAGTATATCAAACACAAATTAAAATAAGTGATTTCCTTTTATGTAACAGTTGCTGGCGGTACGTATGAGATGTAGTCCACCTTCATTAGTGATAGAGAGCAACACGAAGATATAGATCGTGTCTCTATTTGATTGAACTGATGATGGATCCTCAGAACAGAAAATTTCATATAGACACACAACACTTCTGCAATACAACAATAAGAACCCTAACTAATGTCTTGAAACTATCTCCTTCAATTATGGGAACTACCATACATTGTAATAAATTTCCACTGACAACCATTTTTTCTCCTCTTAAAGTGACAAATGTCCTTGAATATAAAAACATAATGGGTGAGGGCATGCTTTGGTAGCAATGGTAAGGTTACTCATTTTCAACTAAAAGGTCTTGGTTCAAATTGTGGAAACAACTTCTTTGCAAAACAAAGGTAAGGCTATAGACAAAAACAACACTCCTCAACCTTTGTAAAGTGGAGAGCCTCGTCTGCTATGGACATTCTTTTTTTTTTTATTTTGTTTAAGTAAAAGGGGTAAGAAGTATGACTAGGATAACTCTTTGCTAGCCACATTTTGAAGTAATTGAAATTAACCACATCTTGATCCTTGCAAAATGATACTTGTCATCACCAGTCTTCCAAGTTACGTAGGCGACGATGAAGAGGAGGCAGACGAGGCCAACGAGCATGTAGGCGACGGCGAAGACGCGATCGACCGAGGAGTCCGGGTAGAGGTACGAGAAGTAGTCGACGGCGGTGATGAAGGCGTTCCAGGGAAGAAGATAGCCAGCGCCGAGAGTGAAGTAGATTGCGTATGCCAAATGGAAAGAGTCCTTCGGCGCTTTGGCTTGACTGTTTTGGCTGTTGAGCAGAGACGATGATTCCGATTCTCCGCCGCCGCCGCCTCCGCCACCCGTGAACCCCATTTCTCGGAGATTTTCCCTCTTTCTCGCCGGAGATCGGTCGGCTCGGGATAGAGCTGATTTGTTTGACCTTCTGTTAGCCGGCGATGGTGGGAAGATCCTGGCATTACGACGTCGTATTTCTAGAGGCGAGTTTGCGTCTTGCTCTTGCCAGGGAGATTCTGCTATTACCAGGGAGATTCTTTATGATTTTTTTAAGTTCCACGTGACACGCTTCCTCCTTTGTCAGACATAAAGTAATTAAAATTTTGATGTAAATATTAATCTATTCTATTATTTAAATAAATGTCCTTTTTGTTGACAAATCTGGTTAGACTTTTTTAAATTTTAATAATACTTTTTAAATATTTTTATTCAAAAATATTATTAAATAATCAATTATACAGCTGTATCCAAATTTATTTTCATATAAATATTATATAATCACATCAAAACGAACTTAGACAACTTGTCAGCAATTTCGTCCTTTATATTTATTTACTGGCCATATGTATACCTAATTTGATTATTTGTTATACTCGCTTGGTCAAATTTATATTTTTATTTTTATATTTTTAAATTATTTTTGCGTGAATATTTATATTTTTATTTGTTGCAATTACATTCTTAAATATGTATTCTCAAATTAATTTAAATTTTATATTTTAATAACTTTTTCATATAATAATTTAAATATATTTATATTCAAATCAATTTAAATTTTATACTTTAATAACTTTTTATATAATAATTTAAATTTTTCATTATTTCAATACGCTATCTCCATCAAGAATAGACGAAAATAAACAATATTACTCACCATACTAAATTTTGTGGGCACAAAAAATGTGACATTTTAATCATGTGGTATATAATTCTTTAACCTCTTTTTACCTTCTCCAATTATTTAAGAGGTTTTTAACCATCTTGACGATGAATAATTTTTTTTTTTCAAAAACATAAAAAGAAAATGATTAGCTCGCCATTCTATTTATCATCAATCTCATCACTTTAAATTGTTAAATTTATTTGGAAGTATATTTGATTGAGTAGAAATTTAAGAATTTAAGAATAAAATTGATTAAATCACAAAGTACTACCGATCTAACCCAACCCAACTAAATTTAATTATTTTGTTGTACTATATCATATTTTTATCTTTCGTATAAGTATTTACAAAAGCTTACAAAGGGTGTCGTTTTTCTCTTTTTTAATTCAACTCTTATATAATATCAGAGTTTAGACTGTATTTTCATTGACTTCGATTTAAATTTCAAAATCTATACAATTATATTAAAATGATACGAACACATCAAAATATTAAGATATATAACATTTATTTAACCATAAGTTATTGGAAAAAATCAAACAATCATTAAAAAAAAAAAGAGCTGTTTGTTGTTTCTCCAAACAACAGCAATTTGTCTGAAATTTGAAGCAAGCAATGGGGGTGGGTTGAGTTTATACATCTGATTCTATGCCAACTTAGTACAAAGAAATAGAAATATAATTGAATTAAATTATAAAAAAACCTAAATTAAGTCAACTCAATCCTATTATCAAATCGATTCTTAAGTCCATACAAAAATTGTGAATGCACTTATTTATTAACATTATTTTTTGTAATCAGTACATAATATATTACTCATAAGTAATGTTCTTTGATGGTCAGCATGTTTACCTTTTTAGAGCCCAAAGTTATATTTTTGTCCTTATATTTTTATATTTTTTGTTTATGATTAATAGAATTTTTTATTATTTTAATTACACACATGTATCTATATTTTTGAATCAATTTAATCTAGTAATTTGATCTTTTTTTCATATGACAAGCTGAACTTTTTGTTATTTTGATTATATCCATGTACATGCATTTTTTAGTCAATTTAACATTTTATACTTTGACGTGTAAAGAAAAAAAAAATAAAGTGAGATGAGTCGGCACTTTAGATGAAAATTTTGACTAATTTGTCAACTTAGAAACATTGCTACCAATTGTCTTCTTTCGTTATTTTATTCTCTTATTTTCTTTACCAAACATATGATGATTCTTTGGACATGATTAACCAAGTGTTAATCATCTCATTTTACTATTTTTTTTATATGTTAAAGTACATGTATTAAATTGATTCAAAAATATAGATTGAGGTGTGTAATTGAAATAATAAAAAATTTAAATAATTATAAAATATATATATATATAAATACATAAAGAAAAATATAGAGGTAACCCCTTTCAAATAAGAAGACAATAACACGTTGTGTCCCTTATCACATTTATTTCCTTTTTTTCTTTTTAAGAATTTTAAAAAATATAAAACTATTAAACTTATAACCCTAAATCATATTTTCGGAAGACTAATTTGAGTCCATGCATTTGATCCAGCTATATTGGGCCTGGTTGGGTTAAATAGGCCTCCACTTGAACTTGGCTTTTGCATTTGATCCAGCTATAATGGGCCTGGTTGGGCTAAATAGGCCTTCACTTGAACTTGCTTTTGACATGCTTTTTAGTTGTGGAAAGATTGGTGAATAATTGTTTTTGTAGGCACAATAGGGTTCACCTTGCCTGCAATCTCGAATTCAAGTACCTTACTCCATATTTTGTCCCATACTCGAGATTGGGGTTTTCATATTAAATATTATATTCGTCTCGACTCTGATTGAAACTTAATCAAGAATTTCTTAAATTTTAAGTCAACATTAGTTAAACAACCTTTGACCCTATCTCAATTAGGGAGGGGTAGGTTCTCGTGAATTTAGAGTATTTTGAACACTACTTTACCACCTTTAATTCGTAACATATCAATTACAAAAGAATAAAAAAATCGTACAGTTCAATTGATGCTATTTTTTATTATTTAGAAATAAAAAAAAAGGGTCATTCTTATATGCAATTTTAATTTATGTCGCAAACATGTAATCTTTAATTACGAAAAATTAATCCCACTACTTATGCTAAAGCAATTGTTATTAGTGTCTTTAATGAGTTGGTTGGGGCAAGGGTCCAAACAACAAGCATACATGTCCCATTTTTGGCTTTCTGCTTAGGGGGAGCCAAAAACAAAACTAGAAACTGGCCGGCAGTTGTCCCTTCTTCCACCGAATCCAAAGGACTTGTTCAAAGCAATGGTGAAGACTGCCAGTCACCTTCTCACTTTTTCTAGCCATTTGCCTTTATTATGTATGGAGAATTTTTTTAAAAATACTATAAAATTTTAAATTATTTAATTTTTTAAATAATTTAACAAATGACCAAAAATCATTCATACCATTGTTCCATGCTGGAAAGAGTGTTTTAATATAGAATTCACACAAATAAAACTTGCTACTAGCAAAAGTGTGTTCATAAGATAATTTTAATTAGTAAAAAATTATGAGGGACTTTGGAGTTGAGATCTGCCGTCCCATTGGCTGTTTTTCTAATTAAATTAAGTTATTTTATCAAATTAATATACAGTAGTATATATTAATAAAGTCAAAAGATTCAATGTTAATTGCATAATAAATTTTGGAAGAAGAACGTTGAGTTTTCTGACTTTATTAATACACATCACTGTATATTAATTTGATGAGATGGGTTAATTTAATTAGAGGGACAACCAAGGGACTGGGAAATGAGACAACAGATCTCAATTTGTAGTGAGGGTAGCAAGTTCAAAATAGTGAAAAAAATTTCTAGTTACAAAAATTATTTAGAAACACTAGGCAAGTGAACAAAGTTTGATTAAATATTGAGCACTTTATGTTGCTACTACCAATAACGAGTTCCACTAATTTCTATGTGAAATGCCATGCGAACAATTTGTAGTAGTTTGTTAAGTTGTTTGAAAAGTATAGTATTGAGTTAAGTAGTTTAAAAATTTATAGTATTTTTAAAAGTTCCTCTTATATATGCCTCTCAAGTTCATATAATAAGATTAAACCCTTTTGATTAAAAAAAAAATACAAAAAAGGGGCACAAAAGATACAGAAGAAGCTACATGCATAAGCACCTATGATCTAGATTAAAGAGTAAAATAAAGGGTCCATAATAGTTTTTCAGTTGAAAGACAAAAACAAAGAGAAAGCTACGAACAAAAATAACAATCTCTCGACTTGTGCAAGGTGAGGAGCTCTCAATACCTGGCGACGCATGTCTCTTGTCAGCTGTTTTTGCTTAGATATAAATTAAGCATCCAACAAAGACACCTTCTTCCTCTCCGTAGACATTCACTCTTGAAAGGGCCGAATTTGCCAGCCTGACTCTTCTTTCTTTCATAGGAAGCTGTACTTTACATAATGCAGTGTCCTATTATCTGTGCATACATGATCTCAAGGACGGAAGATTCATGGTGCTCTTCCCTTCTGTTATCTCTTTGATTGATTTATCTGCAAAATCAGCCTTCCATGGCTATGCCTCTGCTGAATTTCCATAGGACTATGCATCGAAAATCTTCCTCTGTTGTGTCAATTCTCACCTTATTCGCCACCGTTCACTTGGTTTTTGCTCAGACGCCTGCTAGTGATTGTGTCCTTGATATTCAACTTCCCTTGACTGGGGATGGCTCGGATTGCACACAAGGCAACTGGGATGAATTTCTTCAAGACAGCTGTTGTCGATCTGTTTTCGATGGCTACTTGCGTGCATTGGGGCGGCGCGGCAGCCAAACTGGGCAAATATTCTTTGTTGAAAAATTGCGGTGGTATAATGATAAATATGTTGTAATAACTTAAAGATTTTAAGGTATGAAAACTCGTTTTCTTTAATAACAAACACAAGAAGGTTTGTTGATGAATGTTTGTTGACGAATATGTCAACAAGAATAATGTTTGTTGACGAATATGCAATTTTCGATAACAAATCTGAATACACGGAATTAATAACAAACACAAGAAAATTTGTATTATAATTCTGTAATAAAAGAATACAAAGAATAAGTTTTTATATGCACAAATATTATGAAGTTTTGTGTAAGAATATAGGAGAAGAACAAGCAAAGAGAAATCATATGAATTCTCAAAATTTTTTATCCAACAACATATCTATTTATAGATAATGTTACAATCCTTCATCAAAGGTACAACCATTCATATGTATTACAATATTTCACAAAATGATATAACTAACACTTGTGTATTATAACCCTTTACCAAAAATTATAACTACTTAAATTAAATTTAAAATAATTGAGGTACAATCATTTACTAAAAGTTACAATCATTCATGTGTGTAAATATAATTTGAAAGGTTACAACCTGTAGTTCTTTGACTTAGATCTCTTTCCAAACAAGTGAAAAGTTGGAATCATTCTTTTGAAAATCTCTCCAACATAATATCCCCCATTTACCTCAGCTTAGATAACTAAACTACTGTTTTCATGTCGAACTTGCAGGGAAGAAGTCATTGAGCTTAATTTCCTTCTAGTAACTATACAACATGTTAAAAATATTTGATATTTTATTTATTGTAAAGATAAGATAAAATGACTGACAAATTAAAATTCGTGTACCCAACTCCAAATAGTGAGATAATAACCCATTGTCTCTTTGTAGGCTCCATATGAGACAAGGCATCATATGGAACACTGCATCAAGGCCCTCTGCAATGCAGATGTGACTACGGGCTTCAAAATAGGCCGGGACATCTCTCTTCCAGAAACCTACGTTCGATCAGCCAGAAATCCTCTGAGGGACCTCGGTGGAAAACCCCCTTCTAAATGACACATACTCGCCTTCTATGCCGGGAACATGCATGGCTACCTGCGTCCAATCTTGCTGAAGCATTGGAAGGACAAAGACCCGGATATGAAGATCCTTGGTCCTATTCCTCCCGGAGTGGCAAGCAAAATGAATTACACCCAGCATATGAAAAGCAGCAAGTACTGCATCTGCCCCAAGGGCTACGAGGTGAACAGTCCACGTGTCGTCGAAGCCATCTTCTACGAGTGCGTGCCAGTGATCATATCTGACAACTTTGTCCTACCGTTTTTGGAGGTCTTGGACTGGGGGGCCTTCCCTGTGATTCTTGCAGAGAAAGACATTCCAAACTTGAAGGATGTTCTCCTTTCTATACCAGAGGAGAGGTATCTTGGAATGCAGCTTGCTGTGAGGAAGGCTCAGAGGCATTTTCTGTGGCAAGCCAAGCCGTTGAAGTATGACCTCTTCCACATGACACTTCACTCTATTTGGTACAACAGAGTTTATCAGATAAAAGCTAGATGAGTAGCACAAGACAATTAACTGTTGGGGAATAAGACTATATCACTCATTCATCTTGTACCACTGCAGAAAGCGTTTGTGGGTTTGAACTGGATAATGGTTCTGTATAGGCTCTGCTGTAAATAGGTTTTACTGTGTACCATTTTATCAACTGGAGTGCCTTCAAGACTTATTTTTTTTCTTCTTCTGGGGAAGTGATTTTCATGTTAGATTGCTCATATAAGATTAAGTTGCAGGAAAGGGTTAAACATATAGCCACCTTTCAGACTTCACATTATGGTTTTCACCTAATTTTTATATTATTTCTTGAATTTGTCTCAAAGAGTGGACCAAAAAATACTAACAAGAGTGGTACATTTTGTTAAACACATGGTTTTGGGTCAATTATTGAAAATATCAAACTTTGTATAGTATCAATTCCACAACAAACTTTATTAATTTTATGTTTAAGCTTTCAAATTTGTATCAATTCTACTTTTGTAAGAGTTTGAAAAATGAGAAAAAAAATTAATAATTAATACATCAAGAGAGTATTAATCAATACATAAAAAAATATTAAGACACAAAACTAAAATTTAAATATAAATTAATAAATTTTGAAATTTATTTTAAAATTGACACATTGACCAAAATTTAATAACTTTTATTGAAATAAAAAAATGTCTCTTGTTAAATATATTAATCTTTTATTGTTCTTTTCGGACAAAATCCATCCAAATATAGGATGGTTACTTATCATGTAACGATTTCTTTGGTTACTGTCTCTGATCAATGTGCTTGGTGTGCCTGTGAAGCAAAACCAGAAACGGGTTGCTTCCAGAGCTCTCATTTGATCTCAAATCTACATAACCCAATCACTGGTTTTAGGAAAGGCCGAAGACCCTTTCTTTTCCACTTTCACTTTTTGCAGTGAATCAATAAATTCAAGATCTTTGGAACAGAAATTCTGGAGGATTTTTCAAGCGAAAGCGAAACTGAAAACCCAGAGATTTGATTAATTGCCGATTTTTCAGATGGAATTGGACGTCGATAGAGTGATCCCAGATGGGCCATAAAAGCAACAGTTATTGGGTAACGATCTCAAGAATTTTGCTCCATTCCCATTCAATGACCCATCTCTTTCATTGGTTCATGTTTGGAGTAATTTAATATGTATTCTTATTGTTTATTATTTTTGCAAAGTTCATTACTTTATTTAGGGGTGTTCAAAAAAATTGACAAATTATAGAAACCGATCGAACTGAACCGCACCACATCACACCGTACGATTTTTTGAGGAGAGCGGTCTAGCTCAAACCGTGCAATTTAAAGTTTGAGGATTTCTCAATTTAGTTTAAAACGGAATTGTCGAGTATAATGAAATAATAATAAAATTATAAAATAATTTAAGAAGCAATTTATTCTCAAACCTGAAAAACATACTGGTAAACAGACTGTAAACAATCTCTTCTATTTATATATAAACAATTATATATAAACAGGAACCGCACTAGGAAACAATTTATTAAACCATAAACAATCTGTTTGTATATAAACAGATTATTTATATACAAACAGATTGCTTATAAACAATCTCTATATAATATGTTATAAATAAAAGATTGTTTTATTTATTTTAATTTATAATTAAATAGTTGATGAAATAATTTATTGAACCATAAAAATTGTATTACGAAAATAAGTGGATTAATATTTTAGATATTTTGAACAAATTGCGGAAACCGTACTAAACTACACTACAAAATGCAGTGCGATTTGGTATGGTTTCGGCGCACCAAAAAGTCCACATGGTCTGATTTAATAAAAAAATCGTACAAACGATTTGGAGTATTGAAAATATAAAAAATCAATCAAATTGAACCGTACACACCCCTAGCTTTATTGAAAATGGGCAGATTTTTCTTTCTTTCTTTGTAATTCTTGTTGTGTAAATTTGGTATTCTTTTGACATCGAGGAGCGACCTGTGGGCCTTACCTTAATTGTTCACCTTCCTTTCCTTTTCTTTTGGTTATTACTATTAATCTGAAGATGGCTTCCATGTGTTTTGAATTTCAAGGATGCATCATTGTAGTTCCGCGAGACCTTTCTTTGTTTTCTTTGGAATGACCTGTAGTAATTTTCTGCACCCGATTTGCTTTGTAATTTATTATTATTGTTTTGAGTTTGTTCTTCTAGGTAGAATTGGGAACTTCAGATGCAATTGGATCATATTTTGAGTTGGTGTTAACCATGTCACGTTTAGATTGAATCTGACTTGAGCCATTAGTTTATGCCACCGAAGTTCCTCCTCTCGTCTCGTTCCAGGAACCCACTGAAGTCATACTTCTGTGAAATTAGGAATGACCTGTCTTCCATGACGTATCATCTGTTCCTCCACTAATATTATGCTATCTTCTTACATCATTTTCTCCTTTTTATGTGGAGATTGGTCGGAGCGGGCGGAGGGGAAGTTAGATCTAGAAAGTTTTGACATTTTGGTCTTATTTGTGGGCAATATAGACCCATGGAAAGACCCATGGAATACATCAGTTTGCAGGATAATTTTGTTCTTGAGCTTCTCATCGGTATCTTTTTTTAAAAGTGGGATTAGTCTAATCTGTTGCCTGCTTCTTCTTGAATGAACTGGGATTAGGTTGGCACTAAGCTGCTAATTGCATACATGTGATTATTTCTTTCTTTCATTGAATGTCAAATTATGGCTTTGTGTGCGTTGAACTGTAAGATTTTTCTAGATACTCTAAAAATAAATATTATTTTTTATATTTTTGCTATGAAATTTTTTGTCTTCTGTCAAGATTTGTCAGAAAGGTATGGAGATCCTAAATTTAAGGATTCTTGTATTGGAAAAGTTGTGTAAAAGCTATCTAAGTTTGGTATTGACCAAAACAGTATTGTATTTGAATTTTTCTATATATATTATGCTGAAATGAATGGAGAGTTGGCTCTCTCTTATTCTCCAAACATTTTCCTGTTATTTTTCAGTTCTTTTCTCTAAAAAACAACATGGTATCAGAGCCCTATTGTTCTTAAGGGCCTGTGTGCAAACGAGAGAAAACCAATAAGATTTCCCCTCACTAGCCAAAAAGTAAATACCAAAAATTCCAAGACCTTGCCATGGCTTCTAGTAGTTTTGGTTCAGGCTCACCTCCTGTCTTTGATGGGCAAAATTATCAGATGTGGGTTGTGAAGATGAAGGCTTTTCTGAGAGGCTTGGACCTCTAGGAAGTAGTAGAGACTGGAAGGGATCCTCCACCTTTGAGAAACAACCCATCAGTGACTCAAATGAAGCATCATGCAGATGAATGTGCTAAAAAAATTAAATCTCTATCTCTTATTCGTACAGCCGTGACAGAGACCGTATTCACAAGAATAATGGCTTGTGAAACTGGTAAAAAGGCTTGGGATAGATTGAGGGATGAATTTTAAGGAAGTGAAAAGACCAAGCAAATGCAAGTACTGAATTTGAGAAGAGAGTTTGAACTTCTCAGAATGAAGGAGTCAGAGTCTGTGAAAAATTATTTAGATAGACTTATGAAGATAGTAAACCAAATAAGGTTGCTGAGTGAAGATCTTCCTAAAAAAATGGTGGTTGAAAAAGTGTTGGTGAGTTTACCAGAGAGATTTGAGTCCAAGATCTCCTCCTTGGAAGACTCAAGAGACTTGTCTCAACTTTCATTAGCTGAATTAGTCAATTCACTTCAAGCTGTGGAGCAAAGAAAAGCTTACAGACTTGAAGAAACCAATGAACATGCTCTTCTGACAACTCATAAAGGCAAGGAACAAAGTGAAGGAGGAAGAAAATCTGGAGGTGAAAAAAGGAATGATGAAAAGAGAGATCAAAATGACAGTAAGGGAAAAGGCAAGAAAGGAAAGTTTCCACCTTGTCCTCACTGCAAAAAAAGAAGTCACACAGAAAATTATTGTTGGTTCAGGCCAAGTGTCAAGTGTAAGCCTGTAATTAACTTGGTCATGTAGAGAAGGTGTGCAAAAACAAGATTAATCAGCTGGGACAACAAGCACACGCTGTTGAGGTTCAAGAGCAAGCTGAAGAGAAGTTGTTTGTAGCTACTTCTTATGCTACCAGCAGGGACAAAGGCACTTGGTTGATTGATAGTGGTTGTACAAGTCACATGACTTTTGATGCTAATCTCTTTACAAGCTTGGGCAAGTCTAACATTAATAAAGTAAATGTTGCAAATGGAGACTATGTTGAAGTGAAGGGAAAAGGTGATATTGCTGTTGAAACACCCTCAAGTACAAAGTTCATCTTTGATGTTTTACTTGTTCCTGAGATTAGGCAGAATTTGTTAAGTGTAGGACAAATGCTTGAGAACCATTATGCTTTGCACTTTAAAGACAAGTCCTGCATTATATATGATCCTTTTGAGAATGAATTAATGACTGTGAAAATGAAAGAAATGAGTTTTTTGGTTGAATGGAATCAAATAGCCATGCATGCTTATCATATTGTTCAGGATGATTCAAGCCTATGGCATAAAAGACTCGGCCATTTCAGTTACTCCACATTAAAACTCATGCATTCTAAAGAATTAGTTCAAGACATGTCTGCTATTAATGCAAATGACATGGTTTGTGATGTGTGTCAATATGGGAAGCAAAGCAAGTTACCATTTATGGACAGTAATTGGAGAGCTTCAGAAAAACTTCAACTCATACACTATGATATTTGTGGTCCCATGAGTATTTCATATCTGAATGGTAGCAGATATTTCTTATTATTTATTGATGATTTCTCCAGAATGTGTTGGGTTTATTTCTTGAAACAAAAATCTGAGGTTCTAATGGAATTTCAAAAATTTAAAGCTATGGTTGAGAAGCAAACTGATTGCCAACTGAAAATTCTCAGATCTGATAATGGGTTAGAGTATGTCTCAAGAGAGTTCAAGAATTTCTGTGATAAGAAAGGGATACAACATCAATTGACTGTTCTCTACACTTCTCAACAAAATAGAGTGAGTGAAAGGAAAAATAGATCAGTGATGGAAATGGCTAGAAGTCTACTATATGAGAAGGACCTTCCCAAGCAATTTTGGGTTGAGGCTATAAAACATCAGTCTATCTATTGAATATGCTACCAACTAGAATCTTGAGTGGAAAAACTCCCTTTGAAGAATGGTATGGATTCAAGCCCTCAGTGAATTACCTTAGGGCATTTGGTTGTGTGTGTTATGCTCATGTTCCAGAACAAAAAAGGGATAAGTTAGATAAAAAAATCTGAAATAGGCATCTTCTTGGGATATAGTACCACCAACAAAGGTTATAGAATTTTCAGTTTGAAAACTAAAAAAATCTTTATCGGTAGAAATGTCAAATTTGATGAGCTCTCAAAGTGGAATTGGAATAAAAAGAAAGTTGAAGCCTCAAAGAAGATTTTGAATTGAGGAAATATATCCCAAGAACAAGGTATCACAACAGAAGAAGAGGATTCTGATATGGTTGATGATGCTTTAGTTAGAGGAACTAGAACTCTCGAAGAAATTTATGAAAAATGTCATATGGCTTCACTTGAACCCGCTAGCTATGTTGAAGCTGCAAGTAATGCTGATTGGAGACTTGCAATGCAGGAGGAGATGGGTATGATTGAAAAGAATGAGACATGGAGCTTAGTAGACAGACTTGAAGATCAAAAGATAATAAGTGTTAAGTGGGTTTATAGAACCAAACTCAACCCAGATGGTTCTCTGAACAAACTAAAGGCCAGACTTGTAGTAAAGGATTATTTTCAGTAGTTTGGTACAGATTTCACTGACACTTTTGCTCTAGTTGCAAGACATGATACCATAAGGCTTTTAGTGGCACTAGCAGCGAAATTGGGTTGGAAAATTTACCATTTAGATGTCAAATCTTCATTTCTAAATGGACTTCTTGAAGAAAATGTTTATGTTGAACAACCTGAAGGCTTTCAAGTTTTTGGAAGTGAAGACAAAGTTTATAAGCTGCACAAAGCCTTATATGGGCTTAAACAAGCTCCTAGTGCCTAGTACAGCAGAATTGACTCTTATTTGTTGTAATAAGGGTTCAACAGAAGTGAAAGTGAAGCAACTCTCTATGTGAAAAAGGCTGGAAGTGAAGTGGAGCTCATTGTTTCTTTATATGTTGATGATCTCTTGATCACAAGTGGTGATTTAAACTCTTTGAATCAATTCAAGTTGAGTATGGAAAAGGAATTTGAGATGTCTGACCTAGGTGAAATGAAGTATTTTTTGGGAATGGAGATAGATCAAAATGAAGTTGGTATATTCCTTTGTCAAAGAAAATATGCCTCAGAAATTCTAAAGAAATTCCATATAGAGAGATCAAACCCTGTGAGTACTCCTTTAGTAGTAAATGAGAAGTTAACCAAGAATAATAATGGAAACAAAGCAGATGCTTCAATCTACAGAAGCCTAATCGGAAGTTTATTGTATTTGTCAACTACAAGACCTGATGCTATGTATCCAGCAAGTTTGCTCTCAAGGTTCATGCATTTTCCTAGCCAATTTCATCTCGGTGCAGCCAAAAGAGTATTGAGATACATCAGGGGTACAACTGATTATGGTGTATGGTATTTGAAGAATGAAAGTAAGCACTTAATGGGTTATGCAGATAGTGATTGGGCTGGAAGTTTAAAAGATTCAAAGAGTACATCAGGTTATGTTTTTTCATTTGGCAGTGGTGTCTTCTCTTGGAATTCACGAAAGCAAGAAGTGGTGGCCCAGTCCTCAACTGAAGCTGAGTATATCTCTGTTGCCAGTGCAGCAAATCAAGCAATATGGTTAAGAAAAATTGTGTCAGATTTGGGACAAAATTTAAATGAAGCATCTGTGATGTGGGTGGACAACAAGTCAGCCATTGCCATGACAAAGAATCCAGTTCAACATGGGAGAACAAAGCACATAAATGTCAAGTTTTATGCTATAAGAGAAGCTGAAAAACTTGACGAAATTAAGTTAGCTCATTGCTCTTCAGAAAATCAGATTGCTGATATAATGACTAAAGCATTGCCTAAAGCTAAATTTGAGTTCTTGAGAATTAAGCTGAGAGTCTCCAAGAAAAATCTCAAGGAGGAGTGTTGAACTGTGAGATTTTTCTAGATACTCTAAAAGCAAGTAATACTTTTTGTATTTTTGTTGTGAAATCTTTTGTCTTCTATCAAGATCTGTCAAAAAGGTATGGAGATCCTAGATTTAAGGATTCTTGTCTTGAAAAAGTTGTGTAAAAGTTATCTAAGTTTGGTATTGACCAAAACAGTGTTGTATTTGAATTTTTCTATATATATTATGCTGAAATGAATGGAGAGTTGGCTCTCTCTTGTTCTCCAAACATTTTCCTATTATTTTTCAGTTCTTTTCTCTAAAAAACAACAGTGTGAATGCGAGTGTGAGTTTCTTTGTGGTCTTCCTTAAGAATCTAGTTTATTCTGTCTGTACTGATTCTTCTTGAATATTATTTTCCTTTTTCTCCCCAAGAATTTCAGATAAGATGCATTGTCATGAATTGAATAACCCTTTTTCTGTATTCGAATTATATCTGTATAATTGTTACATTTCATCAGGAAAGGAAGGACTAATGTCAGACCTATCCATGAATGGAGAAACTTCTAGTGACACCAAAGCAGTGAGTACTTGAAAACATTCATGCATAAAGTATTATGCAAATGAGGTAGACTTGATGTTTAAATCCAGAGTATTAATGGTAAAATATTATTTGATGACAAGCCTTAGTAGCAACAGTCTCCTTTAGGACTAGATGGTCATAGATTCGAGTTGGAGAAACAGGGGTACTGGTGTGTATAAAAATGACCCTTTCCCAGCCTTTGCAAAGCTGGGAGCCTCATGCACTGTGCACACCCTTTTTTTTTTTTCCCCTTGAAGTCACCTCAGATTGGGGAATTTAGGTTTCATGTAGCGGTATGCATTCTATGAGGGGTCTAGATGTGGTTGCACTGGCATGCCATAACCCTTCAAGGTTGTGCATGCATTTTATGAGGACATGTTTATAGTTGTAACTCTTATTTGGGGAAGAATGTTGAGATTTCATTTAATTTGACTATATTTGAAGCTTGTCTCATGCCACCAATGTTACTTGTGAGTGTTGTGGAATATGGATAAAAGTATAATGTATTTACATGATATTATAAGATTAATTGATGGTACCATTCAGAAAGGTACTTGAAAGTTGAAACTAAATGAATCTTAAGAGGAAAATATTTCTCTCCCTTATCCATGTTAGAGAGGTAGATCTGAAAAGTCTTTGACATTTTGGTCTTATTTGTTTGTAATGTAGACCCAGTTGCATATGCCTCTGGCAGGATAGTTTCATTCTTGAGCTTCCCATCATGCTTGTGGGAGATCTTGTAAGAGGGAGATTGGCAGAATCTGTTGCCTGCTTCTCCTTGAATGAATTACAAACAACATTTGAAATGAGGAGATGCCACACATAATTGATGACACTGTCATCAGTTATCACTCCTAGCATTATTCTTATGGAATATCAAATTATTAGTGTGAATTTCTTTGCAGTCTCTTCCTTAAGAGTTAAGAATCCAGTTTAGTCTATCCTCCCCAGTTCTTCTTGAATCTTATTTTCTTTTTTTCCCCCAATAAATTCATATCAGATCTATTGGCATGAACTGAATTGCCTTTTTTTATTTGTTTTCTATATTTTTCCTATATAATTGTTATTTTTTATGGAAGGACTAATATCAAACCTATCCATGAATGGAGAAATTTCAAATAACACTAGTACAGCAGTGAGTATGGGATAACAGTTCATTATGCATGAACCATACATCTCATAGCCCTTCAATGTGGTGCATCCATTTTATGAGGACTTATTTAGTTGTTTATATAATTGTATCTATTCTGAGACCTCTTATTGCTGAAGACAGTTGGATTTCATTTAGCTGGACTACATGCGAGGTTTATCTCATGCTATCAATGTTATATGGGTTTGGATATGAGTGTTGGGTGTGGGTTTTGACCATGAATCGACATACTTAAATCCTCTATTTGAGGATATTGAAATATATATCTACTAGTGAATGGGAAATATAGACACATTATGAATGGTATGTATAATGTACTTGCATGATATTCTAAGATAAGTTGATGTTGTTTAGAAATATACTTCAAATTAAATTAAACCTAAGAGACAAATATTTCTCTCTTTTACCCATGTAAGAGTTTTGAAATCTTTCTTCAGAATCAAACATGAGTTTAGTTTCTTCAACTATCTTAAAAATAGAGGATCCAAATGTGCAGTTGTATTGTTGTTGGGCACTTATCTCATTCCCTTACCCTTATAATATCCATATGCCCCAGGCCCCCAGCATGCTATTAACTCATCTACCATATTGACTAGCAATTCTTGGCATTTGATTTATATTCATCTCATTTTGATTTTAAAGTTTGATGTTCCAAGTTTGTAATATGCTCCTCAGGTTTGCTCCACTACTATGAGGACTGGAAGCCTTCTTTCCAGTCATGTCAGATTTTGCTCATCAGTGGATGACATTTTTGCCCGTCTGTTGACCTTGACTACTTCTGTAAGGGGTCGGTTCATTCATTTTATTGGTGAGTACCTTATTTCAACCATTTTTAGGTTATGTACGGCTAATAAGCATTGAGGTGAATACCTGAAACACATGTCGTATCTGTTGATATCGACCCTCTAACCACCTGTTGAAGTTATTTTCCCTAATATAATAGCTTCATCTGGTTCAATATGACTGCAGAGGAACTTGTCTATAGAGATATCAACAGATGCTCTGAAGATTTAATGGATCCTTCTTCTGGACAACATTCAAGATGTTCAAGTTGCACCAACTGTAGAATTGTCTCTGATGGTTGTTCGTCTTCTTCAGGACCTTACAACACTAGTACCAGTGTTGGAATCCCTGAAAAAAGGGCATCAGATCTCAAGATTAGGTTACCTCTAAATTCAAGATTTGAAATTGTAGAAAACAATTGCTGTTTTCAAAGCATATTTAATTTTTCAAGGGTATAAGGAATCGCATTAAGATTTTCTCTATCTCTAGGTGATTACAGTCTATTCTATGAATAAAATCAAGGGGCATACTCGCTTAACATCAATCTGGAATCATGACACTGTTGGCAATAGCTTCATTCTCAAGAAGAATGCAAATAGTTTTGGAATTATAAGCAGTTCCATTGCTTTACACCTTCTGTTTCTCCTTCTCTTCGCTGGAATCTCGCTCGTGTTTGGCGAACGCTTCTCCAACGCTCCATCTTTGTTTTCGTAAATCCGAGAGATCTACTTTATAGAACATCGGCAAAACGCTTTCCCTTCTGGCACTCACCGTTTTGCCCGTGTTCTATAAAGTAGATCCTTCAGGATTACTTTATAAAAAACAACCACAGAAAACCTCTTGGAAGAAGCGTACTTTTTGGAGAAAACAATCACGACAAAAAACCTCGACTCTTTGATGACTTTCAGGAGTGTCGCAGAAATCGATTCACATCTCTCTAGCTTCGGGCCATTCTTGAACGTGAAAATGGCCTTCTGATGCAGAGCCGAATAGAGATGGTCAACGAAACCATTACAGGTGTCTTCACCTCTAAAGTTCAAAAAAGACGACGTATTTGCAGGAACTAAACCTAGAAGAGAGAGAAGCTCCGTCCTGCAATTGGGTGCTGGTGGAAGCCATTGTTCACCTGCTCGGAAAACAAACACCCTCCGTATCGACCTATCGTCTAATCTACGCGAAGCAACAGAGGCCAACCACGTTGTGGACTAAAAAATGGTATTGGCAGTGGGCCCAGCCCTTGCAATTGGGTGATGGTAATGCATTGCGTGCAATGTGTGCTGTCGTTAAAAATGGTATTGGCAGTGGGCCCAGCCCTTGCAATTGGGTGACGGTAATGCATTGCGTGCAATGTGCGCTCTCGTTATATATAGGTTATGTTGCGTGACCGTTGAGGATGCACGCACACATGCCTGCATAATTGCACATTGTTTACTTAATTATTTACCTAATCTTCCATTATTTCTCTATTTTATCTCAATTTAACCACTAATACGTGTATCCTGCTGCATATATAATTGGGTTCCATTCATCCATTGCTTGTATCACACGGAGAAAGAGAAAAATCTACGAAACAAAACTAGGAATTACATATTTTTTTTAAGTAAGTTACCTAATCGGGTTTAATTAATTAGTTTATAGCAAGAATATAAGGTAATGAAAAGTTGTGTATGACATAGATACATACATGCATTTGACCTCCATTACTTGTTAGCAAATTCAATTTGATGATGATCGAGTTTGGCATCAAGTGGTAGTACCCATTGAATATGGTCAGCCATCGAAAACAAACAGTAGTGGAGATTAGTTAGTGCTTTCTGTTAAATTACAAAAGTCCCAAAAGAAACGCAGAAATATCAGTTTTCATATGGCTTTTTAGCAGTGGCCTCGCTTTCACTTTCCGGGAAAATGAAAGCAAAAGGGAAAATGTTGTTAGTGGCGGGACACCGTTTGTTAATCACCTTTTTTTTTTAAAATTTTTTTATTAATTCTAACAAAAATCAAATATATCAATATCAATTTAGTAGGTTGTGAATTCTATCCTCATCCTATACAAGAGTCAAAGATCTAAATTATAATTTATTTTTTCTTGTATAATTGAAGACACGAGCGATATGAGACCGCACAAGAACAATCATCTCAAGTGTCTCTAACTCTAAGCAAATATTAACTCAAACCCTATATGACTAAATTGTAACAAAATGGAGAATGCTATGTTTGTGGTCTCTTCTCCAATGTTTTAAAAATCGAATCGGATCGGCCGGTTCGACCGGTTAAATCGGGAACCAACCTGTCATCCGATCCGATTATATATATTGTTGACTTTTATTTAAACCGGTCAAAATCGGGATCCGGTGAATCGGACCAGAACCGAAACCGGGTTGGCCCCAATTTTTATTGCAGGGTATAAAAGAAGCTTGGGATTGTAGCTCGCTGGGACGAGTTGCTATGTGAATTGGAGATTCCGGCGTCCAATAAGTTCTACTGTTGTTCAATGACTCTTTCGTAATGTTGGTGAACAATGAGGGGAGCAGTGATAAAGTAATCGGAGTGTCTGATTTACCATAGATTGTTCTACGTGCAATGCTACGCGTGCCTTGGCACGACGAGATCACGTGCGAAGAGGTTCTGAACGAAGATGAAAGAGGGAGAGAGGATTTGATGGTGAGAGAATTGGCCAAGAATGAGTTGGAAGAGATGCCTTCCCTGTAAATACTATGTGGAGAAATAGAGGGTTGCCTCAACAGTGGTGTTATATGTGTGTCCATATCTATATCTATACATATATATATATTGCCTAACAGTGGTGTCTTGTGTGTGTCTAACAGTAGTGTGTATATATATATATATTGCGTAACAGTGGTGTATGTGCGGTGTTGTATGTGTGTCCATATATATATATATATATAATATTATCCGGTCAAACCACTCTGGTTTAACCGGTCGGACCAATTGACCCGTGACCCAATTAATTGACCGGTTCACTATCCGGTCCGGTTTTTAAAACATTGCTCTTCTCTATATAATGTTATACTTTTTCCTGTCTTATTTTGTATTTTAACAAACAGTTTCATAAAAATTTTAAAATATTTTTCAACTTTATCTTGATCATTCTATTTCTTGGTCCGAAAATCATTTTGAATTTATTTTGATACTCTCTTATCTTGCTCATTTTAACAAACGTTATATAAATAGAATATAATTTTGTTTCTCCCTAAAACTTATACTTAAAAAAACAAAACCACTCAAATAAAAGAAAAAATAAAAGTCTCAAACCACTATTGGACACGAGAGTTTTACCTAATCGGATACTCTTATATTAATATGTTATATTATGCATTTAATTAATATTAATATATAATATATTAACATAATATTTTAAAATAACGAAGACGATCCACTGCATCCATTTAAAAAGTTAGGATGTTGCAAGGTTATGCATTCAATTATGTCTTCATGCAAGAATGCACAATTAATTGTGTCTATTTGAGAGATCAAGCCTTTCAACGTAGACTTGCAATGAATTTATCTGTTTACCTAGAATTGTAGAGCAGATAAACCATGAGTTTTAGAAAGTATGAGATATGTTCAGTTTAAAGATTGACTGTGATCGAAGGATCACTCAATTTTATCATCTTACAAAATATATATATATATATATATATATATCAACACAAAAATATTACATTAAAATAAGATTTTCGGATAACTACACCATCCAAGATAGTAAAAATATAGCCAATTCAATGAGAGATTATTTTAAAGAAGGGTCAAAATTGATTATTAATTTGATTTTTGTAGTAATTTAAGATTTTTTGTTTCATAATAGTTTAGTCTTCACGAAAAATTGAGAATACAAGCACTCAAATTCTATTATTATTTAGAAAAATAAATTTAACAAATAAATAGTGAAAGACCAAAAAAAATTGGTAAAAGATCTAGTTTAATTCTCATAAACTTGATATGTTTATATTATTGTTATTTTAATCACGAGTAAAAATAAAATATTTTTTCTATATTAATTTTATAAAATATGATGGTAAAGGAGAGCGGAAATGCTACCTGAGACTCAAGTTTGACACTTATAGTCATATTCTACATTGATATCTTATATTGTGTTGTAATCAATATAAATATACAAGACATTAATATAGAATGTTAATAAAAATATAAAACTTAAGTGTTCAAATAGCATTTCCAGGAGAAGAAATGGCCTCTTCAAATCTAGAAACTGTTGTCAAAAATTTGATTTTGACTAAAAAAATTAACTTGAATTGATTTTGAATAGATAGAATAGAATTAAGGAAGTCATATTTATAGTTTTCAAATATCCAATCATAAAAAGTGACATCTGGATTAACCTAAATATTCAAATCACATCATTTCAAATTTGAGTGTGACCTAACTATCCAAATTGCATCATTTTACAAAAAATTCATGTCTTTTATCATGTACCTCTCACATTCGAATGAACGTGTCCACTCATCCACACCCCGAACAGTTGTGTTTAGTCTTGAAGACTTTTTCAATTCACACATTTAAGACCTATTAATTCCAACACATGCATAAGCAACAAAACCTTTTACTCATATAAAAGCCATGACAGTGAACTCACAGTGCTAATGTATAGACAATGAACTCGGAAGACAAGGTTCTGCCAAACTTTCCAAATAAGGCAATGAATACTAGCTAGTGTCCACCCACAGCTCAAATTCCTAAACAAAGCCAAACTCCAATCAATCATTTGTTCAATCCACAATAGTAAATTTGTTTACGATTGTTCACTTGTGATTAGAAAGTTATATATTGAAGCTGCAAAAACTATTTTTTCGCCAGAAAAGAAAAGAAACAAAGGGAAAGACTTGTGTTCAAAACACAACACTTTCCCAAGCATCGATGGTGCACGAGTTAAAAAAACTCGAACCTGCCTATACAAGGGTAACTGTTAAAGAAGTATGCTAAACAAGCATGAAAACGTAGTCAGAGGCACAGCTATCAGTATCATAAAGATTAGAGAGAGGGTTCAGGAGAGCAGAAAAAAACTCCATCCAAGCAGACAGAAGTAACAATATCTTCCAACATGAAACCTACCAATATACTATTTTCAAGTTGGTTTTGGTTTGGAAACATGACAACTTTACCAATTGCTTCGATATGGAAGCGGAAGAGACAACTAGCAATGCAAGGTTTACAAGTATAATGGAATATAAGACAGTTAAGTCTAATTACCAATACAAGGTTTACAAAGTTTATGGAATACAAGACAGATAGGGAAGAGGCAATTACCTATACATGGTTTACAAAGGTAAACTATGCATAGGTCAAACCAAAGGGCAATTCCAGATGTAAGGTCGGACAAGATGCAAAGCCGGGACAATACGGCGTCATATGACCCAAAACCAAGACAGAACCGAACCAACTGCCAGGCCAACGACCAAGAACAACAACATGACTACCCCTGCGACCTCTGCATGTTGCAGTTGAACGGTTTTGGGAGTCAAAATCATTAAGACACTAGTCAAATAGCCATTCGTAAGGCCCAAAAGACAAGTCAGCAACGTTACAGGAATCTCTGTTCGGAAAAATTGAGGACCATGCAAGCAACCCAAGAAGAGGGGGAAAAACAACAATCTGGCAAAACATGCACCGATTGCAACCTTTGCATTCTCAAGGAGATACACTGCAGTTAGAGACTTGCCAACTAGATCAAACACATTGTAGCCCGTGATGAGGAGGATTGAATACCAGTCCTTGAGAGTCTTGGAATGGACATCTTCAGTAATGTAACCGGGAAATATAGACAATGTCACAGCGTAGATGATGAGGACCCCAAATCCATGCCATTTTACTCTACCAACAATGTCCCACAAAGTTGACCTCCACAGTTTCCCAGTCAGGACACCTTTTTCTTCTTTCTCCTCGTTTACTGCTTGAACCTTCAGATCATGGTAGTACTTGATAACTGGCAATCGATGAGCAACATTGTAGAAAACAATACATATGATCATTAGAACAATGCTGACAATGAAATAGAGATTTGCACTCTGTCTGAGGCCATGGGGATCTTGCGGATATACAGCCTTGGTAAAAATCCTTAGGAATGAGACAAGGACACCTGCACTCCATGATACAAAAGTAAACTGCTTTTACTGGAAATTTCCTGTGCAGGACTTGCATAAAAGAGTAACATAATAATAACACAGGGCACTACTTCCCCGAAACATTAGCACATTCAGCCTTTCCCAAGCCAGCAAGTATATCAAACACAAATTATAATAAGTGATTTCCTTTTATGTAACAGTTGCTGGCGGTACGTATGAGATGTAGTCCACCTTCATTAGTGAGAGAGAGCAACACGAAGATATAGATCGTGTCTCTATTTGATTGAACTGATGATGGATCCTCAGAACAGAAAATTTCATATAGACACACAACACTTCTGCAATACAACAATAAGAACCCTAACTAATGTCTTGAAACTATCTCCTTCAATTATGGGAACTACCATACATTGTAATAAATTTCCACTGACAACCATTTTTTCTCCTCTTAAAGTGACAAATGTCCTTGAATATAAAAACATAATGGGTGAGGGCATGCTTTGGTAGCAATGGTAAGGTTACTCATTTTCAACTAAAAGGTCTTGGTTCAAATTGTGGAAACAACTTCTTTGCAAAACAAAGGTAAGGCTATAGACAAAAACAACGCTCCTCAACCTTTGTAAAGTGGAGAGCCTCGTCTGCTATGGACATTCTTTTTCTTTTTTATTTTGTTTAAGTAAAAGGGGTAAGAAGTATGTCTAGGATAACTCTTTGCTAGCCACATTTTGAAGTAATTTCAATTAACCACATCTTGATCCTTGCAAAATGATACTTGTCATCACCAGTCTTCCAAGTTACGTATCACTGATTCATTCTAATCAGACTTGTCAATATTGGTAGGACTTTCCTAGTCTTCAAGTGTAGATGTGTTGGCTTCAATGCATGGGTTAAATATCAACCTTTCAACCTTTCAGCCTTCAGCAAACACCCAAACACCTATCAAATCTGTCATGCCTGCTTCACATGCTCTAATAAAATTCACAAGCTTACTAGCTTAGAGCCTGCACGATGCTATAATGCCAAGTCCTTGACATTATGACCATAGTTACTGGGTTCCTGTTAAAACGTGTCTAAATAGCTGCAACTTGGAATGGATAACTTAGTCTTTAGAAGTTTGTTATGACTTAGTCTTTAGGATGTTGTTGCATCTGTTTTTTAAATTAGGATGTTATTAGTCATCCCTAAGAATAATGAATGTATCTGATTCTCCATTAGACTCTAGCTCTATTTATGGAGCCGTGCAATGAAGGTTTAGATTATCCTCCACATACCAATTCCGATCTCCTTTTCTCTAGCTTTCTGCTGTTAAAAATAACAACAGCCCACCCCTCTCTCTCTCTCTCCTATCTTCTCTCCATTCTTCCCTTCTCTTCTGGCCATCGACAGCCACCGCCACTGCCGTTGACCTTCAACTCCACCGCCACTGCGACCAGCGCCCCCCAAGTTGAAGCATCAACCCTACCGCGACCAGTACTGCGACCAGCGCCCTCCACCACAACCACCGTCATCGACCTGGCCCCTCACTACCACCGCGACCAGCACTCCCACTGTAACCACCATCATCGATCTGGCCCCCCACAGCCACCGCCACCGCGACCAACGCCCTCCACAAAAAACCCTAGATGAAGAAGATGGCCTCACAGAAAATCCTAGATGAAGAAGATGGGTTGTGGCATTTGATTTTTTTTTTTTTGTGTTATTTGATTTATTTTATTTAATTTATTTATTAAACTGAATATGTGATATGTTTTGTTTGTATTAATTTTTTAAAATGATATTTCTAAGGTTGTTGATTTTTTTGTTTTATTTTATTTGAATTTTATTTTATAGTTTAAAGTATTTGAATCAAATTTATAATTTATTAATAAATATTTATTATTTATTTTAAATTAAATTTATTAAATAAAATATCATAATAATAAAAAAGAAACCGTTTTTAAAATCTCAAAGTAAACGCGTTTTCTATTTTTCTGTTTTGAGAAATAATTTTTTAAAATGACAAAAAAAATATTTTAAAAAATTTAAAACAAACCCTCAAAATATAAAAATTAAAATAAATTTAAAATTCACAACACAAAACTATACAAAAGAGACTCGAGGTTCAGCTAACAAATGCTACGTCCCTTTCATCCACAACCGTCATTTTGCTTGTTGCCTGGGCTACTTTAAGTACCTGGCTGACAAAATTTACCCATAGGAAAATACACGGATTACGAGGAAGAACAACACTCTACCTGGCTGCTTTGTCTTTTAAGATTCCAAATTTATTCTCCAGAATTTTGTTATTTATTTTCTTTTGAGACTTCGAGATTCATTAACCATTTACAGAAAAAAAAAAAAAAAGATACTAATTAATCCTGCAATAAATCTGGAAATGCATATCTATCATAACTGCAGCTCTCCCCATTTCCATCAAACTGCTATAATTTTTTCATTCTCTTTCCAATTTAGCCATCACAAGTAGGTAAGAGTGCAGATAGAAATGACTGACGGAGTTGGAATGTATACCCGCCAACTCAACATAGTGAGATAAATCTTCAATGTTGGACATCAAATCTAGCCTCAATTTGGTGTCTAAGAGTAGTTTATACCAAAATTTTTAACATCAAATTGGTATTTTCTCCCATATATAACACTAAATTGGTGTAAAAAAGAATTTTTAAAAAATATTCTATAAATAAATATTTAATAAATATTAATTTATTTATTTAACTTAATATAATATAATTAAAAATAATTAGTCACATTTTATAAATTACTCTCATAATTTTTTTTAAACTTTTTTCAAAATATGTTATTTTAATTAATTTTTTAAATAAATTTTTAATTAATTATTTTCGCCTAACTTTTATCAAACTAATTTTTTACCCACCTAATTATTTATCCATCTCATTTTTCAGCTAATATTTTAAATCAAAGAAACTATTTTTCTCATAAATATTTTTTTCACTTAATATTTCATATACTTATATCAACACTTAATTCACTTAAATCAAAGATCTTAATAAAATATTTATATCGGTATATATTTTTTATAATAAATTAATTTATATTTGTAATTATTAATTAAAATATATAAATATAATAAAAGTGATAAAAGATATAAAGAAAATAAGTTATTTTAAAGTAAAAAAAAGGCAAAATTGAAAAAAAAAATAAAAAAAAATTGATGTTAGTGAATACTTAACACCAAATTGTGACCAACACCATTTTACAAAATATTCGTTCGAGAGCTTCCTGCGCCAAATTGAAGTTGGCGCCAAAGGATAAGAGCAGAGATCCAGCAATAATTTTGCCCATCTTTATAGAGTATGAATTTTCACAATGCAAATATAAACTTAAGACCAAGTAATTCAGACCACTAGAAATGCTCCCAGTTACCACCACAATCGAAAATAACAGTACCTGAAGCAGCAGTGCCGGCGACAACAGCCTGCATATACCTGTCCGGCATCTCGCCGGCGGCACCAATCACGCCCCCGGAGACCAATCCATCGGCAATGCCGGAAAGCGCGACGGCGGCCACCGTTACGTAGTATCCGCCGTATAGCCCCGTCCGGCCCTTGACATAGACGACTTCGGTGATCGGAACGACGACCAAAGACACGACGAAGAGAGCGAGCCCTATGTTGATCCGGACGTGGGAGTGAGATCTGTGGGCGTAGGCGACGATGAAGAGGAGGCAGACGAGGCCAACGAGCATGTAGGCGACGGAGAAGGCGCGATCGACCGAGCAGTCCGGGTAGAGGTACGAGAAGTAGTCGACGGCGGTGATGAAGGCGTTCCAGGGAAGAAGATAGCCAGCGCCGAGAGTGAAGTAGATTGCGTATGCCAAATGGAAAGAGTCCTTCGGCGCTTTGGCTTGACTGTTTTGGCTGTTGAGCAGAGACGATGATTCCGATTCTCCGCCTCCGCCACTGGTGAACCCCATTTCTCGGAGATTTTCCCTCTTTCTCGCCGGAGATCGGTCGGGTCGGGATAGAGCTGATTTGTTTGACCTTCTATTGTCCGGCGATGGTGGGAAGATCCTGGCATTACGACGTCGTATTTCTAGAGGCGAGTTTGCGTCTTGCTCTTGCCAGGGAGATTCTGCTATTACCAGGGAGATTCTTTATGATTTTTTTAAGTTCCACGTGACACGCTTCCTCCTTTGTCAGACATAAAGTAATTAAAATTTTGATTTAAATATTAATCTATTCTATTATTTAAATAAATGTCCTTTTTGTTGACAAATTTGGTCAGACTTTTTAAAATTTTAATAATACTTTTTGAATATTTTTATTCAAAAATATTATTAAATAATCAATTATACAGCTGTATCCAAATTTATTTTCATATAAATATTATATAATCACATCAAAACGAACTTAGACAACTTGTCAGCAATTTCGTCCTTTATATTTATTTACTGGCCATATGTATACCTAATTTGATTATTTGTTATACTCGCTTGGCTAAATTTATATTTTTATTTTTATATTTTTAAATTATTTTTACATGAATATTTATATTTTTATTTATTTCAATTATATTCTTAAATATATATTTTTAAATTAATTTAAATTTTATATTTTAATAACTTTTTCATATAATAATTTAAATATATGTATATTCAAATCAATTTAAATTTTATACTTTAATAATTTTTTTATATAATAATTTAAATTTTTCATTATTTCAATACACTATCTCTATCAAGAATAGACGAAAATAAACAATATTACTCACCATACTAAATTTTGTGAGCACAAAAAATGTGATATTTTAATCATATGGTATATAATTCTTTAACCTCTTTTCACCCTCTCTAACTATTTAAGAGGTTTTTAACTATCTTGACGATGAATAATTCTTTTTTCAAAAACATAAAAAGAAAATGATTAGCTCGCCATTCTATTTATCATCAATCTCATCACTTTGAATTGTTAAATTTATTTGGAAGTATATTTGATTGAGTAGAAATTTAAGAATTTAAGAATAAAATTGATTAAATCACAAAGTACTACCGATCTAACCCAACCCAACTAAATTTAATTATTTTGTTGTACTATATCATATTTTTATCTTTCATATAGGTATTTACAAAAGCTTACAAAGGGTGTCGTTTTTCTCTTTTTTAATTCAACTCTCATATAACATCAGAGTTTAGACTGTATTTTAATTGATTTCGATTTAAATTTCAAAATCTATATAATTATATTAAAATGATACGACACATCAAAATATTAAGATATATAACATTTATTTAACCATAAGTTATTGGAAAAAATCAAACAATCATTAAAAAAAAAAAAAGAAGAAGAGCTGTTTGTTGTTTCTCCAAACAACAGCAATTTGTCTGAAATTTGAAGCAAGCAATGGGGGTGGGTTGAGTTTATACATCTGATTCTATGCCAACTTAGTACAAAGAAATAGAAATATAATTGAATTAAATTATCAGAAAACCTAAATTAAGTCAACTCAATCCTATTATCAAATCGATTCTTAAGTCCATACAAAAATTGTGAATGCACTTATTTATTAACATTATTTTTTGTTATCAGTACATAATATATTACTCATAAGTAATGTTCTTTGATGGTCAGCATGTTTACCTTTTTAGAGCCCAAAGTTATATTTCTGTCCTTATATTTTTATATTTTTTGTGTATGATTAATAGAATTTTTTATTATTTTAATTACACACATGTATCTATATTTTTGAATCAATTTAATCTAGTAATTTGATCTTTTTTTCATATGACAAGCTGAACTTTTTGTTATTTTGATTATATCCATATACATGCATTTTTTAGTCAATTTAACATTTTATATTTTGACGTGTAAAGAAAAAAAAAATAAAGTGAGATGAGTCGGCACTTTAGATGAAAATTTTGACTGATTTGTCAACTTAGAAACATTGCTACCAATTGTCTTCTTTCGTTATTTTATTCTCTTACTTTCTTTACCAAACATATGATGATTCTTTGGACATGATTAACCAAGTGTTAATCATCTCATTTTACTATTTTTTTTATATGTTAAAGTACATGTATTAAATTGATTTAAAAATATAGATTGAGATGTATAATTGAAATAATAAAAAATTTAAATAATTATAAAATATATATATAAATACATAAAGAAAAATATAGAGTTAACCCCTTTCAAATAAGAAGACAATAACACGTTGTATCCCTTATCACCTTTATTTCCTTTTTTTCTTTTTAAGAATTTTAAAAAATATAAAACTATTAAACTTATAACCCTAAATCATATTTTTGGAAGACTAATTTGAGTCCATGCATTTGATCCAGCTATATTGGGCCTGGTTGGGTTAAATAGGCCTCCACTTGAACTTGGCTCTTGCATTTGATCCAGCTATAATGGGCCTGGTTGGGCTAAATAGGCCCCCACTTGAACTTGCTTTTGACATACTTTTTAGTTGTGGAAAGATTGGTGAATAATTGTTTTTGTAGGCACAATGGAGTTTACCTTGCCTGCAATCTCGAACTTGAGTACCTTACTTCATAACTCTTAGTCCATATCTTGTTCCATACTTGAGATAGAGATTTTTATATTAAATACTATATTCGTCTTGACTCTGATTGAAACTTAATCGACAATTCTTCAAATCTAACTCAACATTGGTTAAACAACCTTTGATCCTGTCTCAATTGGGAAGGGGTGGGTCCTCATGAATTTAGAGTATTTTGAACACTACTTTACCACCTTAGATTCGTAACATATCAATTGCAAAAGAATAAGAAAATTGTGCAGTTCAATTGATGTCATTTTTCATTATTTAGAAATAAAAAAAGGGTCATTCTTATATGCAATTTTAATTTATGTCACCCACATGTAATCTTTAATTACAAAAAATTAATCCCACTACTTATGCTTAAGCAATTTTTATTAGTGTCTTTAATGAGTTGGTTGGGGCAAGGGTCCAAACAGCAAGCATACATGTCCCATTTTTGGCTTTCTGCTTAGGGGAGCCAAAAACAAAACTAGAAACTGGCCGGCAGCTGTCTCTTCTTCCACAGAATCCAAAGGACTTGTTCAAAGCAGTGGTGAAGTCTGCCAATCACCTTCTCACTTTTTCGGCCATTTGCCTTTATTATGTATGGAGAATTTTTTTAAAAATACTATAAAATTTTAAATTATTTAATTTTTCAAATAATTTAACAAATGACCAAAAATCATTCATACCATTGTTCCATGCTGGAAAGTGTGTTTTAATATAAAATTCACATAAATAAAACTTGTTACTGGAAATAGCGTGTTCATAGGATAATTTTAATTCGTAAAAAAATATGAGGAACTTGCTATTGAGAGAGTTGAGATCTGTCGTCTCATTGATTGTTTCTCCAATCAAATTAAGTCATTTTATCAAATTAATATATAATTATGTGTATTAATAAAGTCAAAAAACTCAACGTTATTCTTTCAAAATTTTTTGACTTTATTAATACACATCACTGTATATTAATTTAGTAAGATGACTTAATTTAATTGGAGGGACAACGAAGGGGACTGGGGAATAAGATAACAAATCTTGATTTAATTGAGGGTAGCAAGTTCAAAATAGCCAAAAAAAAATTTAACTATAGAAATTATTTAGAGATAACACACTGGGCAAGTGAACAAAGTTTGGTTAAATATCAAGGACTTTATATTGCTGCTATCAATAACGAGTTCTACTGATTTCTATATGAAACATCATGTGAATAATTTGTAGTAGTTTGTTAATTTGTTTGAAAAGTATAGTATTGAGTTAAGTAGTTTAAAAATTTATAGTATTTTTAAAAGTTTCTCATATGTATGCCTCTCAAGTTCATACAATAATATTAAACTCTGTTGATTAAAAAAAAAATACAAAAAAGGGGCACAAAAGATACAGAAGAAGCTCCATGCATAATCAACTGTGATCTAGATTAAAGAGTAAAATAAAGGGTCCATAATAGATTTTCAGTTGAAAGACAAAAACAAAGAGAAGGCTACGAACAAAAATGACAATCTCTCGACTTGTGCAAGGTGAGGAGCTCCCAATACCTGGCGAGGCATGTCTCTTGTCAGCTGTTTTTGCTTAGATATAAATTAAGCGTCCAACAAAGACACCTTCTTCCTCTCCGTAGACATTCACTCTTGAAAGGGCCGAATTTGCCAGCCTGACTCTTCTTTCTTTCATAGGAAGCTGTACTTTACATAATGCAGTGTCCTATTATCTGTGCATACATGATCTCAAGGACGGAAGATTCATGGTGCTCTTCCCTTCTGTTATCTCTTTGATTGATTTATCTGCAAAATCAGCCTTCCATGGCTATGCCTCTGCTGAATTTCCATAGGACTATGCTTCGAAAATCTTCCTCTGTTGTGTCAATTCTCACCTTATTCGCCACCGTTCACTTGGTTTTTGCTCAGACGCCTGCTAGTGATTGTGTCCTTGATATTCAACTTCCCTTGACCGGGAATGGCTCGGATTGCACACAAGGCAACTGGGGTGGATTTCTTCAAGCCATCTGTTGTCGATCTGTTTTCGATGGGTACTTGCGTGCATTGGGGCAGCGCGCCAGCCAAACCGGGCAAATATTCTTTGTTGAAAAATTGTAGTGGTATAATGATAAATATGTTGCAATAACTCAAAAATTTTAAGACACAAAAATTCATTTTTCAGAAGACTTTGTTTGTCCTAAAACACAATGTACAAGGGATCCAAACAAGCCTCCAAGATACAATGGAATCAAAAATAATGTTTGTTGACGAATGTGTAATTTTCAAAAACAAATCTGAACACACGAAATTTATAACAAATACAAGAAACTTTGTATTCTAATTCTGCAATAAAAGAATACAAAGAATAGGTTTTTGTATGCACAAATATTATGAAGTTTTATGTAAGAATGTAGGAGAAGAACAAGGAAAGAGAAATCATATGAATTCTCAAAATTTTTTATCCAACAACACACTAATCTATTTATAGATAGTGTTACAACCCTTCACTAAAGGTACAACTATTCATATGTGTTATAATCCTTCACAAAAGAATATAACTAACTTTTGTGTGTTACAACCCTTTACTAAATGTACACCCTTTCACCAAAGGTCATAACCACTTAAATTAAATTTAAAACAAGTGAGGTACAACCATTTACTAAAGGTTACAACCATTCATGTGTGTAAATAGAATTTGAAAGATTACAATCTCTAGCTCTTTGACTTAAATCTCTTTCCAAATAAGTGAAAGGTTGCAACCATTCTTTTAAAAATCTCTCCAAGATAATATCCCCCATTTACCTCAACTTGGATTACTAAACCACTGTTTTCATGTCGAACTTGCAAGGAAGATGTCTTTGAGCTTAATTTCCTTCTAGTAACTATACAACATGTTAAAACTATTTGATATTTTATTTGTTGCATTGGATAGAATTAGAGGTGTCAAAAAGGCCGGCCCAATCCAGCCCAAACCAGCCCGAGTCTGCCCATGGACTTTTTAAACGGGTCGGGCCAACCCTTTTACTAAAAGGGTCGGGCCCGACCCGAGCCCGGGCCCTTTTGCTGTGGATAGGGCCTAGTTAGGCTAGCCCGTGGGCTAGAGGGCCAGGTCGGGCCCTTAGCCCACAAGGCCTAGCAGGCCAAGCTTGGTGGGCCCGACCTTTTTTTTTTTAAAATATTTTTTTAAAAATAATGCCTATAATATATACATATATAAATATCAAAATAATACATATATAAAAATCAAATTTTTTTTCTTTTTAAAATATTTTATATCTTAATTCTTAAGTTTTAAATATTATTTCATTATTTTATATTTCAAAATTCTATATGCCTTATAAATTTTCTTGTGAATTGATATGAAAAATAATGTAATGTTTATTTATAATTTAAATATATAAAAAATTTAATTTAAAAATTTTAAATAAATTGATAGTTATTATTTACTAAAGAATAACATAATTAAAAAAAAATGAGTAAGGGCTTAATTGACTGGACCATAAGGGCTTCATGCGCCTGGCCTATAAAGGCACAATGGGTCACGGGCCGAACCATGGGCCCAATTTCTTTGGCCCAGCCCGGCCCCCCTATGAGGGCCGGGCTCGGCCCGGCCAGCCCGTTTGAACAGTAACGAGCCGGGCTTTGGCCCAACCTGTCCCGGGCTGGGCCAGGTGGCCCACGGGCCGCCCAGCCCTTTTGACACCTCTAGATAGAATTATAAGAGGCTTACAGAAGATAAGATCATAGATAAATTGACAAATTAGCATCCGTGTACCCGACTCTAAATAGTGAGATAATAACCCATTGTCCCTTGGTAGGATCCATATGAGACGAGGCATCATATGGAACACTGTATCAAGGCCCTCTGCAATGCAGATGTGACTACGGGCTTCAAAATAGGCCGGGACATCTCTCTTCCAGAAACCTAAGTTCGATCAGCCAGAAATCCTCTGAGGGACCTCGGTGGAAAACCCCCTTCTAAACGACACATACTCGCCTTCTATGTCGGGAACATGCATGGATACCTGCGTCCAATCTTGCTGAAGCACTGGAAGGACAAAGACCCGGATATGAAGATCCTTGGTCCTATGCCTCCCGGAGTAGCAAGCAAGATGAATTACATCCAGCATATGAAAAGCAGCAAGTACTGCATCGATCTGCCCCAAGGGCTACGAGGTGAACAGTCCACGTGTCGTCGAAGCCATCTTCTACGAGTGCGTGCCAGTGATCATATCTGACAACTTTGTTCCACCATTTTTCGAGGTCTTGGACTGGGGAGCCTTCTCTGTGATTCTTGCGGAGAAAGACATTCCAAACTTGAAAGATGTTCTCCTTTCTATACCAGAGGAGAGGTATCTTGCAATGCAGCTTGCTGTGAGGAAGGCTCAGAGGCATTTTCTGTGGCATGCCAAGCCGTTGAAGTATGACCTCTTCCACATGACACTTCACTCTATTTGGTACAACAGAGTTTATCATATAAAAGCTAGATGAGTAGCACAAGACAATTAACTGTTGGGGAATAAGACTATACTACTCGAGTCTTACTAAGAGAGCAATTGAGATTCACAGGACTCGAACCCGCCAGTGCTACGACCTATCACTAAGTTAGACTTTATCACTCCTTCATCTTGTACGACTGCAGAAAGTGTTTGTGGGTTTGAACTGGATAATGTTTCTGTATAGGCTCTGCTGTAAATAGGTTTTACTGTGTACCATTTTATCAACTGGAGTGCCTTCAAGACTTCTTTTTTTTCTTCTCCTGGGGAAGTGATTTTCATGTTAGATTGCTCATAAAAGATTAAGTTGTAGGAAAGGGTTAATCATATAGCCACCTTTCAGACTTCACAGTATGGTTTTCACCTAATTTTTATATTATTTCTTGAATTTGTCTCAAAGAGTGGACCAAAAAATACTAACAAAAGTGGTACATTTTGTTAAACACATGGTTTTGGGTCAATTATTGAAAATATCAAACTTTGTATAGTATCAATTCCACAACAAACTTTATTAATTTTATGTTTAAGCTTTCAAATTTGTATCAATTCTACTTTTGTAAGAGTTTGAAAAATGAGAAAAAAATTAACAATTAATACATCAAGAGAGTATTAATCAATACATAAAAAAATATTAAGACACAAAACTAAAATTTAAATATAAATTAATAAATTTTGAAATTTATTTTAAAATTGACACATTGACCAAAATTTAATAACTTTTATTGAAATAAAAAAATGTTTCTTGTTAAATATATTACTCTTCTATTGTTCTTTTCGGACAATCCATCCAAATATAGGATGGTTACTTATCATGTAAAGACTTCTTTGGTTACTGTCTGATCAATGTGCTTGGTGTTCCTGTGAAGCAAAACCAGAAACGGGATGCTTCCAGAGCTCTCATTTGATCTCAAATCCACATAACCCAATCACTGGTTTTGGGAAAGGCCGAAGACCCTTTCTTTTCCACTTTCACTTTTTGCAGCGAATCAATAAATTCAGGATCTTTGGAACAGAAATTCTGGAGGATTTTTCAAGCGAAGGCGAAACAGAAAACCCAGACATTTGATTAATTGCCGATTTTTCAGATGGAATTGGACGTTGATAGAGTGATCCCAGATGGGCCATAAAAGCAACAGTTACTGGGTAACGATCTCAAGAATTTTGCCCATTCAATGACCCATCTCTTTCATTGGTTCATGTTTGGAGTAATTTAATATATTTTTTTATTGTTTATTATTTTTGCAAAGTTCATTGCTTTATTTAGGGGTGCTCAAAAAAATACATAAGGAAATCGACTGGACCGAATCGTATTGTATCGTACCGTGCAGTTTTTTTTAGAGAAGTGGTCTGACATAATTTGAGAAATTTTCAAATCGTGCGATTTGCAATTTGAAGATTTTTTGGTTTGATTTAAAATCAAATAATTTGAGTATAATATAATAATAAAAAATTTATAAAATAATTTATTGGAGAAAAACATATTTAGTAAACAAATTGTAAACAATCTCTTCTGTTTACATATAAACAATTATATATAAACAGAAACCGCACTACAAAACAATTTACTAAACCATAAACAATCTGATAAACAGAAATCGCACTACGAAATAATTTATTAAACCATCATAAACAGAACAGATTGTTTATAATCTGTTCGTATATAAATAATCTGTATACAATATGTTATAAATAAAAATTTATTTTATTTATTTTGATTTATGAAGGTTGATAAAATAATTTATTAAACCATAAAAATCACAATATGAAAATGAGGGGATTAATATTTTTGATGTTTCAACAAATCGTGAAAACTGCATTGAACCGCACTGCACACGCAATCTAATTTGACAAAAAAATGGTATAAGCAATTTAACGTATTAAAAATATTAAAAATCAATATGAAAACCGTGGACACCCTAACTTTATTGAAAATGGGCTGATTTTTCTTTCTTTCTTTGTACTTCTTGTTCTTGTTGTGTAAATTTGGTATTCTTTTGACATCGAGGAGCGATCTGTGGGCCTTACCTTAATTGTTCACCTTCCTTTCCTTTTCTTTTGGTTATTACCATTAATCTGAAGATGGCTTCCATGTGTTTTGAATTTCAAGGATGCATCATTGTAGTTCCGTGAGACCTTTCTTTGTTTTCTTTGGAATGACCTGTAGTAATTTTCTGCACCCGATTTGCTTTGTAATTTATTATTATTGTTTTGAGTTTGTTCTTCTAGGTAGAATTGGGAACTTCAGATGCAATTGGATCATATTTTGAGTTGGTGTTAACCATGTCACGTTTAGATTGAATCTGACTTGAGCCATTAGTTTATACCACCGAAGTTCCTCCTTTCGTCTCGTTCCAGGAACCCACTGCAGTCATACTTCTGTGAAATTAGGAATGACCTGTCCTCCATGACGTATCATCTGTTCCTCCACTAATGTTATGCTATCTTCTGTTGGACTGAGCGGAAGACTCAACAACGATAGCTATTTTAGAATCTAAATACTTTCGATAGAACAAGAAAAATAGTGGTAACCATGAGCAATCAAAATTGTAAACCTAAAAGGATGAAAACGAACAGAAAATAAGAAGAGGACACCATAAATTTTTATCGTGGTTCACCCAAAGGGCTACGTCTACGTTGAGCTCAGTAAGAAAGAGCTCACTACACTATATCGAGTAGAGTTATAAGAATACGAACAAGTAGACTATACATCAATGGTTATTCTAACAAAAATAGCCTCACAATCACCAAATACAGATTATAAGCAAACCTAAGAATCAGAGATTACAACGAGAAAGAAATCTGTTCAGATCAAAAACAGAGCTTACTCGAAGAAACCCCACACCGATCAATATCCCTTCTTCCGCTTTTCTTTCTGCGATATCTCAGTCGTGTTTACCATCCCAAGGTACTATTCCATTTATATGAGAGTTAAACGACTGGGATTGAGATTGAAAAAGGCAGCATCGATGGCCATCAGTTAATCGTAGAATACGATTACCAGAAAGGCAGAGAGGACAAACATAAGGGGCATCAGGCAGAGCAAGGACAATCAAGAGGCGTCGGGTATCAGAGAGACGAGGCCTTGATGGTTGCAAAGTGGCCGTCCATCGGCCGTCCATGTGGACTGCTGAGGTTGCCAAATTGCCCTCCAACAAGACGACAGCATTTTGATGCTTCACCCACAACAATCTTTTTACATCATTTTCTCCTTTTTATGTGGAGATTGGTCGAAGTGGGAGGAGGGGGAGTGGGGGGAGGGGGAGGTAGATCTAGAAAGTTTTGACATTTTGGTCTTATTTGTGGGCAATATAGACCCATGGAATACATCAGTTTGCAGGATAATTTTGTTCTTGAGCTTCTCATCGGTATCTTTTTGTAAAAGTGGGATTAGTCTAATCTGTTGCCTGCTTCTTCTTGAATGAACTGGGATTAGGTTGGTACTAAGCTGCTAATTGCATACATGTGATTATTTCTTTCTTTCATTGAATGTCAAATTATGGCTTTGTGTGAATGCGAGTGCGGGTTTCTTTGTGGTCTTCCTTAAGAATTTAGTTTATTCTGTCTGTACTGATTCTTCTTAAATGTTATTTTCCTTTTTCTCCCCAAGAGATTCAGATAAGATGCATTGTCATGAATTGAATTGCCCTTTTTCCGTATTCTAATTATATCTGTATAATTGTTACATTTCATCAAGGAAAGGAAGGACTAATGTCAGACCTATCCATGAATGGAGAAACTTCTAGTGACACCAGAGCGGTGAGTACTTGAAAACATTCATGCGTAAAGTATTATGCAAATGAGGTAGATTTGATGTTTAAATCCAGGGTATTAATGGTAAAATATTATTTGATGACAAGCCTTAGTAGCAACAGTCTCCTTTATGACTAGAAGGTCATAGATTCAAGTTAGAGAAACAGGGGTAATGGTGTGTATAAAAATGACCCTTTCCCAGCCTTTGCAAAGCTGGGAGCCTCATGCACTGTGCACACCCTTTTTTTTTCCCCCCCCTTGAAGTCACCTCAGATTGGGGAATTTAGGTTTCATGTAGCGGTATGCATTCTATGAAGGGTCTAGAAGTGGTTGAACTGGCATGCCATAACCCTTCAAGGTTGTACATACATTTTATGAGGACATGTTTATAGTTGTAACTCTTATTTGGGGAAGAATGTTGAGATTTCATTTAATTTGACTACATTTGAAGCTTGTCTCATGCCACCAATGTTACTTGTGAGTGTTGTGGAATATGGATAAAAGTATAATGCAATTACATGATATTATAAGATTAATTGATGGTACCATTCAGAAAGGTACTTGAAAGTTGAAACTAAATGAATCTTAAGAGGAAAATATTTCTCTTCCTTATCCATGTTAGAGAGGTAGACCTGAAAAGTCTTTTGACATTTTGGTCTTATTTGTTTGTAATGTAGACCCAGTTGCATATGCCTCTGGCAGGATAGTTTCATTCTTGAGCTTCCCATCATGCTTGTAGGAGATCTTGTCAGAGGGAGATTGGCAGAATCTGTTGCCTGCTTCTCCTTTAATGAATTGCAAACAACATCTGCAATGAGGAGAAGCCACATAATTGATGACACCGTCATCAGTTATCACTCCTAGCATTATTCTTATGGAATATCAAATTATGGCTTTGTGTAAGTGTAGTGTGAATTTCTTTGCGGTCTCTTCCTTAAGAGTTAAGAATCCAGTTTAATCTATCCCCCCCCCCCCCCAGTTCTTCTTGAATCTTATTTTCTTTTTTTTCCCCCAATAAATTCAGATCAGATCCATTGGCATGAACTGAATTGCCTTTTTTTTTTTCTATATTTTTCCTATATAATTGTTATTTTTTATGGAAGGACTAATATCAAACCTATCCATGAATGGAGAAATTTCAAATAAAACTAGTACAGCAGTGAGTATGGGATAACAGTTCATTATGCATGAACCATACATCTCATAGCCCTTCAATGTGGTGCATCCATTTTATGAGGACTTGTTTAGTTGTTTATATAATTGTATCTATTCTGAGACCTCTTATTGCTGAAGACAGTTGGATTTCATTTAGCTGGACTACGTGCGAGGTTTATCTCATGCTATCAATATTATATGGGTTTGGATTTGAGTGTTGGGTGTGGGTTTTGACCATGAATCGACATACTTAAATCCTCTATTTGAGGATATTGAAATATATATCTGGTAGTGAATGGGTAATATAGACACATTATGAATGGTAAGTATAATGTACTTGCATGATATTCTAAGATAAGTTGATGTTGTTTAGAAATATACTTGAAATTAAATGAAACCTAAGAGACAAATATTTCTCTCTTTTACCCATGTTAGAGTTTTGAAATCTTTCTTCAGAATCAAACATGAGTTTAGTTTCTTCAACTATCTTAAAAATAGAGGATTCAAATGTGCAGTTGTATTGTTGTTGGGCACTTATCCCATTCCCTTACCCTTATAATATCCATATGCCCCAGGCCCCCAGCATGCTATTAACTCATCTACCATATTGACTAGAATTTCTTGGCATTTGATTTATATTCATCTCATTTTGATTTTAAAGTTTGATGTTCCAAGTTTGTAATATGCTCCTCAGGTTTGCTCCACTGCTATGAGGACTGGAAGCCTTCTTTCCAGTCATGTCAGATTTTGCTCATCAGTGGATGACATTTTTGCCCGTCTGTTGACCTTGACTTCTTCTGTAAGGGGTCGGTTCATTCATTTTATTGGTGAGTACCTTATTTCAACCATTTTTAGGTTATGTACGGCTAATAAGCATTGAGGTGAATACCTGAAATACATGTTGTATCTGTTGATATTGACCCTCTAACCATCTGTTGAAGTTATTTTCCCTAATATAATAGCTTCATCTGGTTCAATATGACTGCAGAGGAACTTGTCTATAGAGATATCAACAGATGCTCTGAAGATTTAATGGATCCTTCTTCTGGACAACATTCAAGATGTTCAAGTTGCACCAACTGTAGAATTGTCTCTGATGGTTGTTCGTCTTCTTCAGGACCTTACAACACTAGTACCAGTGTTGGAATCCCTGAAAAAAGGGCATCAGATCTCAAGATTAGGTTACCTCTAAATTCAAGATTTGAAATTGTAGAAAACAATTGCTGTTTTCAAAGCATATTTAATTTTTCAAGGGTAGAAGGAATCGCGTTAAGATTTTCTCTATCTCTAGGTGATTACAGTCTATTCTATGAATAAAATCAAGGGGCATACTCGCTTAACATCAATCTGGAATCATGACACTGTTGGCAATAGCTTCATTCTCAAGAAGAATGCAAATAGTTTTGGAATTATAAGCAGTTCCATTGATTTTACACCTTCTGTTTCTCCTTCTCTTCGCTGGAATCTCGCTCGTGTTTGGCGAACGCTTCTCCAACGCTCCATCTTTGTTTTCGTAAATCCGAGGGATCTACTTTATAGAACATCGGCAAAACGGTGCTTTCCCTTCTGGCACTCACCGTTTTGCCCGTGTTCTATAAAGTAGATCCTTCAGGATTACTTTATAAAAAACAACCACAGAAAACCTCTTGGAAGAAGCGTACTTTTTGGAGAAAACAATCACGACAAACCTCGACTCTTTGATGACTTTTAGGAGTGTCGCAGAAATCGATTCACATCTCTCTAGCTTCGGGCCATTCTTGAACGTGAAAATGGCCTTCTGATGCAGAGCCGAATAGAGATGGTCAACGAAACCATTACAGGTGTCTTCACCTCTAAAGTTCAAAAAAGACGACGTATTTGCAGGAACTAAACCTAGAAGAGAGAGAAGCTCCGTCCTGCAATTGGGTGCTGGTGGAAGCCATTGTTCACTTGCTCGGAAAACAAACACCCTCCGTATCGACCTATCGTTTAATCTACGCGAAGCAACAGAGGCCAACCACGTTGTGGACTAAAAAATGGTATTGGCAGTGGGCCCAGCCCTTGCAATTGGGTGATGGTAATGCATTGCGTGCAGCTTATTTTCTCTTCTTCTCTGTTTTTTTGTTTTTTTCAAGGGGGTCTTTATATCATTGAATACCTATTTTTCATTTGTGTTAGTTTTCATAAATTGATATTCCCTTCCATTCTTTTGCTTCTCGGGAATGGAAATCACAATCTCCCAGACTCGTTTGTGTATCTTCTGATTCCAGGTAAAATAATTTTAATCTAACTTTTGATTCTCCTCGTCAATTAATTTCTAACGTGTGATGATCAATTCATGTAAGTCGTTATTGTCAAGGCTTTTTAGCAATCAACGGTCCTTATATTTTGTCGGCACGAAGAGATTTTTCTCCAAGATGGGTCTAGCATGCCATTTTGCAAAAATAAGTCGTTCTACAAGAACGATAGCCCTACCAATCGGCTCACAAAGAGGAGCCAAAATGACAATTTTACCCCTACTTACTTTACAAATTTGCAAAACGGGTCACTGCCCCCCAGCTCTGTGCCTCCCTTGCCTACCATGGTCACTGCATCGATTGTTGGCGAGGCGACGGAGACGAGGCTGGACGACTGCAACGAGGCACGACGACCATAACAGGTAAGGGGGAATCCATGAGAGAGAGAGGGGGAGAGTAGGGCGTGGGGGCAAAATGGTCAAAATCAAGATCCGGTGAACCAGACCAAAACCGAAACCGGGTTGGCCCCAGTTTTTATTACAGGGTATAAAAGAAGCCTGAGATTGTAGCGCACTGGGATGAGTTGCTATGTGAATCTGAGATTCCGACGTCCAATAAGTTCTACTGTTGTTCAATGACTCTTCCGCTATGTTGGTGAACGATGAAAGGAGCAGTGATAAAGTAATCGGAGTGTCTGAATTGCCATAGATTGTTCTACGCGCAGTGCTACGCGTGCCTTGGCACGACGAGATCACATGCGAGGAGGTTCTGAACGAAGATGAAAAAGGGAGAGAGGATTTGATGGTGAGAGAATTGGCCAAGAATGAGCTGGAAGAGATGTTTTTCCTGTAAATACTATGTGGAGAAATAGAGAGTTGCCTCAACAATAGTGTTATATGTGTGTGTGTGTCCATATCTATATCTATACATATATACATTGCCTAACAGTGGTGTCTTGTGTGTGTATCTAACAATAGTGTATATATATATATATATATTGCGTAACAGTGGTGTATGTGTGGTGTTGTATGTGTGTCCATATATATATATATATATATGATATTATCCGATCAGACTATTCCGGTTCAACCGGTCGGACCAATCAACTCGTGACCCAATTAATAGACCGGTTCACTATCCGGTCCGATTTTTAAAAAATTGCTCTTCTCTATATAATGTTATACTTTTTTCTATCTTATTTTGTATTTTAACAAACAGTTTCATAAAAATTTTAAAATATTTTTCAACTTTATCTTGATCATTCTATATCTTGGTCCGAAAATCATTTTGAATTTATTTTAATACTCCCTTATCTTACTCATTTTAACAAACGTTATCTAAATAGAATATAATTTTGTTTCTCCCTAAAACTTATACCTAAAAAAACAAAACCACTCAAATAAAATAAAAAATAAAAGTCTCAAACCACTATTGGACACGAGAGTTTTACCTAATGTGATACTCTTATATTAATATGTTATATTATGCATTTAATTAATATTAATATACAATATATTAACATAATATTTTAAAATAACGAAGACGATCCACTGCATCCATTTAAAAAGTTAGGATGTTGCAAGGTTATGCATTCAATTATGTCTTCATGCAAGAATGCATAATTAATTATGTCTATTTGAGAGATCAAGCCTCTCAATCGAAGGATCACTCAATTTTACCATCTTACAAAATATATATATATATATATATCAACACAAAAATATTACATTAAAATAACATTTTCGGATAACTACACCATCCAAGATGGTAAAAATATAGCCAATTCAATTAGAGATTATTTTAAAGAAGGGTCAAAATTGATTATTAATTTGATTTTTGTAGTAATTTAAGATTTTTTTTTTCATAATAGTTTAGTCTTCACGAAAAATTGAGAATACAAGCACTCAAATTCTATTATTATTTAGAAAAATAAATTTAACAAATAAATAGTGAAAGACCAAAAAAAATTGGTAAAAGATCTAGTTTAATTCTCATAAACTTGATATGTTTATATTATTGTTATTTTAATCATGAGTAAAAATAAAATATTTTTTCTATATTAATTTTACAAAATGTGATGGTAAAGGAGAGTGGAAATGCTACCTGAGAGACTCAAGTTTGACACTTTTATATTCTACATTGATATCTTATATTGAGTTGTCATCAATACAAATATACAAGACATTAATGTAAAATATCAATAAAAATATAAAACTTAAGTGTTCAAATAGCATTTCCAAGAGAAGAAATAGCCTCTTCAAATCTAGAAACTGTTGTCAAAAATTTGATTTTGACTAAAAAAATTAACTTGAATTGATTTTGAATAGATAGAATAGAATTAAGGAAGTCATATTTATAGTTTTCAAATATCCAATAATAAAAAGTGACATTGTTTGATTTGGATTAATCTAAATATTCAAATCACATCATTTCAAATTTGAGTGTGACCTAACTGTCCAAATTGCATCATTTTACGAAAATTCGTGTCTTTTATCATGTACCTCTCACATCCGAATGAACGTGTCCACTCATTCACACCCCGAACAGTTGTGTTCAGTCTCGAAAACTTTTCAATTCACACATTTAAGACCTATTAATTCCAACACATGCACAAGCAACAAAACCTTTTACTCATATAAAAGCCATGACAGTGAACTCACAGTGCTAATGTATAGACAATGAACTCAGAAGACAAGGTTCTGCCAAACTTTCCAAATAAGGCAATGAATACTAGCTAGTGTCCACCCACAGCTCAAATTCCTAAACAAAGCCAAACTCCAATCAATCAATTGTTCAATCCACAATAGTAAATTTGTTTACTATTGTTCACTTGTGATTAGAAAGTTATATATTGAAGCTGCAAAAACTATTTTTTCGCCAGAAAAGAAAAGAAACAAAGGGAAAGACTTGTGTGCAAAACACAACACTTTCCCAAGCATCGATGGTGCACGAGTGAAAAAAACTCGAACCTGCCTATACAAGGGTAACTGTTAAAGAAGTATGCTAAACAAGCATGAAAACATAGTCAGAGGCACAGCTATCAGTATCATAAAGATTAGAGACAGGGTTCAGGAGAGCAGAAAAAAACTCCATCCAAGCAGACAGAAAGTAACAATATCTTCCAGCATGAAACCTACCAATATACTATTTTCAAGTTGGTTTTGGTTTGGAAACATGACAACTTTACCAATTCCTTCGATATGGAAGCGGAAGAGACAACTAGCAATGCAAGGTTTACAAGTACTATAATGGAATATAAGACAGTTAAGTCTAATTACCAATATACAAGGTTTACAAAGTTTATGGAATACAAGACAGATAGGGAAGAGGCAATTACCTATACATGGTTTACAAAGGTAAACTATCCATAGGTCAAACCAAAGGGCAATTCCAGATGTAAGGTCGGACAAGATGCAAATCCGGGACAATACGGCGTCATATGACCCAAAACCAAGACAGAACCGAACCAACTGCCAGGCCAACGACCAAGAACAACAACATGACTACCCCTGCGACCTCTGCATGTTGCAGTTGAACGGTTTTGGGAGTCAAAATCATTAAGACACTAGTCAAATAGCCATTCGTAAGGCCCAAAAGACAAGTCAGCAACGTTACAGGAATCTCTGTTCGGAAAAATTGAGGACCATGCAAGCAACCCAAGAAGAGGGGGAAAAACAACAATCTGGCAAAACATGCACCGATTGCAACCTTTGCATTCTCGAGGAGATACACTGCAGTTAGAGACTTGCCAACTAGATCAAACACATTGTAGCCCGTGATGAGGAGGATTGAATACCAGTCCTTGAGAGTCTTGGAATGGACATCTTCAGTAATGTAACCGGGAAATATAGACAATGTCACAGCGTAGATGATGAGGACCCCAAATCCATGCCATTTTACTCTACCAACAATGTCCCACAAAGTTGATCTCCATAGTTTCCCAGTCAGGACACCTTTTTCTTCTTTCTCCTCGTTTACTGCTTGAACCTTCAGATCATGGTAGTACTTGATAACTGGCAATCGATGAGCAACATTGTAGAAAACAATACATATGATCATTAGAACAATGCTGACAATGAAATAGAGATTTGCACTCTGTCTGAGGCCATGGGGATCTTGCGGATACACAGCCTTGGTAAAAATCCTTAGGAATGAGACAAGGACACCTGCACTCCATGATACAAAAGTAAACTGCTTTTACTGGAAATTTCCTGTGCAAGACTTGCATAAAAGAGTAACATAATAATAACACAGGGCACTACTTCCCCGAAACATTAGCACATTCAGCTTTCCCAAGCCAGCAAGTATATCAAACACAAATTAAAATAAGTGATTTCCTTTTATGTAACAGTTGCTGGCGGTACGTATGAGATGTAGTCCACCTTCATTAGTGATAGAGAGCAACACGAAGATATAGATCGTGTCTCTATTTGATTGAACTGATGATGGATCCTCAGAACAGAAAATTTCATATAGACACACAACACTTCTGCAATACAACAATAAGAACCCTAACTAATGTCTTGAAACTATCTCCTTCAATTATGGGAACTACCATACATTGTAATAAATTTCCACTGACAACCATTTTTTCTCCTCTTAAAGTGACAAATGTCTTTGAATATAAAAACATAATGGGTGAGGGCATGCTTTGGTAGCAATGGTAAGGTTACTCATTTTCAACTAAAAGGTCTTGGTTCAAATTGTGGAAACAACTTCTTTGCAAAACAAAGGTAAGGCTATAGACAAAAACAACACTCCTCAACCTTTGTAAAGTAGAGAGCCTCGTCTGCTATGGACATTCTTTTTTTTTTTACTTTGTTTAAGTAAAAGGGGTAAGAAGTATGACTAGGATAACTCTTTGCTAGCCACATTTTGAAGTAATTTCAATTAACCACATCTTGATCCTTGCAAAATGATACTTGTCATCACCAGTCTTCCAAGTTACGTACCACTGATTCATTCTAATCAGACTTGTCAATATTGGTAGGACTTTCCTAGTCTTCAAGTGTAGATGTGTTGGCTTCAATGCATGGGTTAAATATCAACCTTTCAGCCTTCAGCAAACACCCAAACACCTATCAAATCTGTCATGCCTGCTTCACATGCTCTAATAAAATTCACAAGCTTACTAGCTTAGAGCCTGCACGATGCTATAATGCCAAGTCCTTGACATTATGACCATAGTTACTGGGTTCATGTTAAAAACGTGTCTAAATAGCTGCAACTTGGAATGGATAACTTAGTCTTTAGAAGTTTGTTATGACTTAGTCTTTAGGATGTTGTTGCATCTATTTTTTAAATTAGGATGTTATTAGTCATGCCTAAAAATAAGGAATGTATCTGATTTTCTGTTAGACTCTAGCTCTATTTATGGAGCCGTGCAATGAAGGTTTAGATTATCCTCCCCATAACAATTCTGATCTCCTTTTCTCTAGCTTTCTGCTGTTAAAAATAACAACACCCCACTCCTCTCTCTCTCTCCTATCTTTTCTCCATTCTTCCCTCCTCTTCTGGCCATCGACAGCCACCGCCACTGCCGTCGACCTTCAACTCCATCGCCACTGCGACCAGCGCCCCCCAAGTTGAAGCTTCAACTCTACTGCGACCAGCGCCCCCCACCGCGACCACCGTCATCGACCTGCCCCCCCACCGCCACCGCAACCAGCACCCCACTATAACCATTGTCATCGATCTGGCCCCCCACAGCCACTGCCACCACGACCAACGCCCTCCACTGCCACTGCGACCAACGCCCTCCACAGAAAACCCTAGATGAAGAAGATGGCCTCATAGAAAATCCTAGATGAAGAAGATGGGTTGCGGCATTTGATTTTCTTTGTGTTAATTGATTTATTTTATTTTATTTATTTATTAAACTGAATATGTGATATATTTTATTTGTATTAATTTTTTAAAATGATATTTATAAGGTTGTTGATTTTTTTATTTTATTTTATAGTTTAAAGTATTTGAATCAAATTTATAATTTATTAATAAATATTTATTATTTATTTTAAATTAAATTTATTAAATAAAATATCATAATAATAAAAAAGAAACCGTTTTTAAAATTTCAAAGTAAACGCGTTTTCTATTTTTTTGTTTTGAGAAATAATTTTTTAAAATGACAAAAAAAAAACGTATTTTTAAAAAATTTAAAACAAACACTCAAAATATAAAAATTAAAATAAATTTAAAATTCAAAACACAAAACTATACAAAAAGAGACTCGAGCTTCAGCTAACAAATGCTACGTCCCTTTCACCCACAACCGTCATTTTGCTTGTTGCCTGGGCTATTGAAGTACCTGGCTGACAAAATTTACCCGTAGGAAAATACACGGATTACGAGGAAGAACAACACTCTACTTGAAAGCTAAAGCTGCTTCGTCTTTTAAGATTCCAAATTTATTCTCCAGAATTTTGTTATTTATTTTCTTTTGAGACTTCGAGATTCATTAATCATTTACAGAAAAAAAAAAAAAAAGATACTCATTAATCCTGCAATAAATGTGGAAATGCATATCTATCATAACTGCAGCTCTCCCCATTTACTTCAAACTGCTTTAATTTTTCCATTCTCTTCGCAGTTTAGCCATCACAAGCAGATAAGAGTGTACCTGAAGCAGCAGTGCCCGCGACAACAGCCTGCATATACCTGTCCGGCATCTCGCCGGCGGCACCAATCACGCCCCCCGAGACCAATCCATCGGCAATGCCGGAAAGCGCGACGGCGGCCACCGTTACGTAGTATCCGCCGTACAGCCCCGTCCGGCCCTTGACATAGGCGACGTCGGTGATCGGAACGACGACCAAAGACACGACGAAGAGAGCGAGCCCTATGTTGATCCGGACGTGGGAGTGAGATCTGTGGACGTAGGCGACGATGAAGAGGAGGCAGACGAGGCCAACGAGCATGTAGGCGACGGCGAAGACGCGATCGACCGAGGAGTCCGGGTAGAGGTACGAGAAGTAGTCGACGGCGGTGACGAAGGCGTTCCAGGGAAGAAGATAGCCCGCGCCGAGAGTGAAGTAGATTGCGTATGCCAAATGGAAAGAGTCCTTCGGCGCTTTGGCTTGACTGTTTTGGCTGTTGAGCAGAGACGATGATTCCGATTCTCCGCCGACGAAGGTGGCGCCGCCGCCTCCTCCACCGGTGAACCCCATTTCTCGGAGATTTTCCCTCTTTCTCGCCGGAGATCGGTCGGCTCGGGATAGAGCTGATTTGTTTGACCTTCTATTGGCCGGCGATGGTGGGAAGATCCTGGCATTACGACGTCGTATTTCTAGAGGCGAGTTTGCGTCTTGCTCTTGCCAGGGAGATTCTGCTATTACCAGGGAGATTCTTTATGATTTTTTTAAGTTCCACGTGACACGCTTCCTCCTTTGTCAGACATAAAGTAATTAAAATTTTGATTTAAATATTAATCTATTCTATTATTTAAATAAATGTCCCTTTTGTTGACAAATTTGGTCAGACTTTTTTAAATTTTAATAATACTTTTTGAATATTTTTATTCAAAAATATTATTAAATAATCAATTATACAGCTGTATACAAATTTATTTTCATATAAATATTGTATAATCACATCAAAAGGAAGTTAGACAACTTGTTAGCGATTTCGTCCTTTACATTTATTTTACTTACCATATGTATACCTAATTTGATTATTTGTTATATTTGCTTGGCTAAATTTATATTTTTATTCTTGTATTTTTAAGTTTTTTCATGTAAATATTTATATTAAATATGTATTTTTAAATTAATTTAAATTATATATTTAATAATTTTTTTATATAATAACTTAAATTTTCTATTATTTTAATATGTTAGGAGTTATCTCTATTGAGAATAGACGAAAATAAACAATATTACTCACCATAGTAAATTTTGTGAGTATAAAAAATGTGACATCTTAATCATGTGGTATATAATTCTTTAACCTCTTTTTACCCTCCAACTATTTAAGAGGCTTTTAATTATCTTGACGGTGAATAATTCTTTTTTTCAAAAACATAAAAGGAAAATAAATAAGTCGCCATTCTATTTATCATCAATCTCATCACTTTGAATTGTTAAATTTATTTGGAAGTATATTTGTATGAATAGAAATTTAAGAATTTTAGAATAAAAATGATTAAACCACAAAGTACTACCAATCTAACCCAACCCAATTAAATTTAATTATTTTGTTGTACTATATCATATTCTCATCTTTCGTATATGTGTTTACAAAAGCTTACAAAGAGTGTCGTTTTTCTCTTTTAACAACAGAGCTTAGATTGTATTTTCATTAAGTTCAGTTTAAATTTCAAAATCTATGCAATTATATTAAAATGGTACAAACACATCAAAATATTAAGATATTTATAACATTTATTTAGCCATAAGTTATTGGAAAAAATCAAACAATCATTTAAAAAAAAAAAAAGAGCTTTTTGTTGTTTCTTCAAGCAAGAGCAATTTGTCTGAAATTTGAAGCAAGCAACGGGGGTGGGTTGAGTTTATACATCTGATTCTATGTCATCTTAGCACAAAGAAATAGAAATAGAATTCAATTCAATTACAAGAAAACTTAAATTAAGTCAACTCAATCCTATTATCAAATCGATTCGTAAGTCAATATAGAACTTGCGAATGCACTTATTTATTAACATTATTTTTTGTTATCAGTGCATAATATATTACTCATAAGTAGTGTTCTTAGATGGTAGCATGCGTACCTTTTTAGAGCCTAAAGTTTTATTTTGTCTTTATATTTTTATATTTTTTGTGTTTGACTAATAGGATTTTTTATTGTTTTAATTACATGCATGTATCTATATTTTTTAATCAATTTAATTTAGTAATTTGATCTTTTTTCATATGCAAACTAAACTTTTTGTTGTTTTAATTATATCCATGTACATGTATTTTTTAGTTAATTTATCCTTTTATACTTTGACGTGTAAGGAAAAAAAAAAAGATAAAGTGACATGAATCAACACTTTAGGTGAAAATTTTGACTGATTTGTCAAGTTGAAAACATTACTACCAATTATCTTCTTTCATTCTTGTATTCTCTTATTTTCTTTACCAAACATATGATAATTCTTTGGATATGATTAGCCACGTGTTAATCATCTCATTTTATTATTTTGTATACGTTTAAGTATATGTGTTAAATTAATTTAAAAATATAAGTAAAGGGGTGTAATCAAAATAACGTAAAATTTAGATAGCCACATGAAAAAAAAAAAAAAGGTCAAAACACATGAGTTAAATTGACTCAAAAATGTAAATCTTGATGTGTAATTGAAATAACAAAAAGTTCAAATAATTATAAAATATATATATATAAAAATAGATAAAGAGAAATATAGAGTTAACCCCTTTCAAATAAGAAGACAGTAACACGTTGTGTCCCTTATCACCTTTATTTCCTTTTTTTCTTTTTAAGAATTTTAAAAAATATAAAACTATTAAACTTATAACCCTAAATCATATTTTTGGAAGACTAATTTGAGTCCATGCATTTGATCCAGCTATATTGGGCCTGGTTGGGTTAAATAGGCCTCCACTTGAACTTGGCTCTTGCATTTGATCCAGCTATAATGGGCCTGGTTGGGCTAAATAGGCCCTCACTTGAACTTGCTTTTGACATACTTTTTAGTTGTGGAAAGATTGGTGAATAATTGTTTTTGTAGGCACAATGGGGTTTACCTTGCCTGCAATCTCGAACCTGAGTACCTTACTCCATAACTCTTACTTCATATCTTGTCCCATACTCGAGGTTGAGATTTTTATATTAAATATTATATTCATCTCGAGTCTGATTGAAACTTAATCGAGAATTCCTTAAACCCAACTCAACATTGGTTAAACAATCTTTGATCCTGTCTCAATTGAGAAGGGGTGGATCCTCATGAATTTAGAGTATTTTGAACACTACTTTACCACCTTAAATTCGTAACATATCAATTGCAAAAGAATAAGAAAATTGTGCAATTCAATTGATGTCATTTTTCATTATTTAGAAATAAAAAAAGGGTCATTCTTATATGCAATTTTAATTTATGTTACCAACATGTAATCTTTAATTACAAAAAATTAATCCCACTACTTATGCTGAAGCAATTGTTATTAGTGTCGAGTTGGTTGGGGCAAGGGTCCAAACAACAAGCATACATGTCCCATTTTTGGCTTTCTGCTTAGGGGAGCCAAAAACAAAACTAGAAACTGGCCGGCAGTTGTCCCTTCTTCCACAGAATCCAAAGGACTTGTTCAAAGCAATGGTGAAGACTGCCAGTCACCTTCTCACTTTTTCTAGCCATTTGCCTTTATTATGTATGGAGAATTTTTTTAAAAATACTATAAAATTTTAAATTATTTAATTTTTCAAATAATTTAACAAATGACCAAAAATCATTCATGCCATTGTTCCATGCTGGAAAGAGTGTTTTAATATAAAATTCACACAAATAAAACTTGTTATGGGCAATGGCGTGTTCATAGAATAATTTTAATTAGTAAAAAAATACGAGGAACTTGGTATTGAAGGAGTTGAGATCTATCGTCCCATTAGTTGTTTCTCTAATCAAATTAAGTCACTTCACCAAATTAATATATAATTATGTGTATTAATAAAGTCAAAAAATTCAACGTTCTTCTTTCAAAATTTACTATGCAATCATAATCAATTTTTTTAAAAAAAAACATTGAGTTTTCTAACTTTATTAATTCTCATCTATGTATATTAATTTGGTAAGATGGCTTAATTTAATTGGAGGGACAACTAAGGGGACTGATGAATGAAACAACATATCTCAATTTGTACTGAGAGTAGTAAGTTCAAAATAGTCAAAAAAAATTTCTAAATACATAAATTATTTAGAAACAATACACTAGACAAGTGAACAAAATTTGGTTAAATATCAAGGACTTCATCTTGCTACTATCAATAATGATTTCTATTGATTTTTATGTGGAACGTCATGCGAATGATTTATACTAGTTTGGAAAGTGTAGCATTGAGTTAAATAGTTTAAAAATTTATAATATTTTTAAAAGTTTCTCTTATCTTTGCCTCTCTAAGTTCATACAATAAGATTAAACCCTTTTGATTAAAAAAAACAAAAATACAAAAAAAGGGCACAAAAGATACAGAAGAAGCTCCATGCATAATCACCTGTGATCTAGATTAAAGAGTAAAATAAAGGGTCCATAATAGATTTTCAGTTGAAAGACAAAAACAAAGAGAAGGCTACGAACAAAAATGACAATCTCTCGACTTGTGCAAGGTGAGGAGCTCTCAATACCTGGCGACGCATGTCTCTTGTCAGCTGTTTTTGCTTAGATATAAATTAAGCGTCCAACAAAGACACCTTCTTCCTCTCCATAGACATTCACTCTTGAAAGGGCCGAATTTGCCAGCCTGACTCTTCTTTCTTCCATAGGAAGCTGTACTTTACATAATGCAGTGTCCTATTATCTGTGCATACATGATCTCAAGGACGGAAGATTCATGGTGCTCTTCCCTTCTGTTATCTCTTTGATTGATTTATCTGCAAAATCAGCCTTCCATGGCTATGCCTCTGCTGAATTTCCATAGGACTATGCATCGAAAATCTTCCTCTGTTGTGTCAATTCTCACCTTATTCGCCACCGTTCACTTGGTTTTTGCTCAGACGCCTGCTAGTGATTGTGTCCTTGATATTCAACTTCCCTTGACCGGGAATGGCTCGGATTGCACACAAGGCAACCGGGGTGGATTTCTTCAAGACAGCTGTTGTCGATCTGTTTTCGATGGGTACTTGCGTGCATTGGGGCAGCGCGCCAGCCAAACCGGGCAAATATTCTTTGTTAAAAAATTGTGGTGGTATAATGATAAATATGTTGCAATAACTCAAAAATTCTCATTTTTTTTTAAGACTTTGTTTGTCCCAAAACACAATGTACAATAGATCCAAACAAGCCTTCAAGATACAATAGAATCAAAAATAATGTCTGTTGATAAATGTATAATTTTCGAAAACAAACCCAAGCACACATAATTAATAATAAATACAAGAAGTTTTGTATTCTAATTCTACAGGAAAAGAATACAAAGAATAAGTTGTTGTATGCACAAATATTATGAAGTTTTATGTAAAAATGTAGGAGAAGAACAAGGAGAGAGAAATCATATGAATTCTCAAAAAATTTTATCTAATAACACACTAATCTATTTATAGATAATGCTACAACCTTTCACCAAAGGTACAACCATTCATATGTATTATAATCATTCACAAAAGAATATAACTAACTCTTGTATGTTACAACCCTTTACCAAAAGTACACCCCTTCACCAACGGTCATAACCATTTAAATTAAATTTAAAACAAGTGAGGTGCAACCTTTTACTAAAGGTTACAATCCTTTACTAAAGGTTACAACAATTCATGTGTGTAAATAGAATTTGAAAGATTACAACCTCTAGTTTCTTGACTTAGATCTCTTTTCAAACAAGTAAAATGTTGCAACCATTCTTTTAAAAATCTCTCCTAGATAATATCCCCCATTTACCTCAACTTGGATTACTAAACCACTGTTTTCATGTCGAACTTGCACGGGAGATGTCTTTGAGCTTAATTTCCTTCTAGTAACTATACAACATGTTAAAACTATTTGATATTTTATTTGTTGTATTGGATAGAATTATAAGGGGCTCACAGCAGATAAGATCATAGAAAAATTGACAAATTAGAATTTGTGTACTCGACTCCAAATAGTGAGATAATAACCCATTGTCTCTTTGTAGGATCCATATGAGACGAGGCATCATATGGAACACTGCATCAAGGCCCTCTGCAATGCAGATGTGACTACCGGCTTCAAAATAGGCCGGGACATCTCTCTTCCAGAAACCTACGTTCGATCAGCCAGAAATCCTCTGAGGGACCTCGGTGGAAAAACCCCTTCTAAACGACACATACTCGCCTTCTATGCCGGGAACATGCATGGCTACATGCGTCCAATCTTGCTGAAGCACTGGAAGGACAAAGACCCGGATATGAAGATCCTTGGTCCTATGCCTCCCGGAGTGGCAAGCAAGATGAATTACATCCAGCATATGAAAAGCAGCAAGTACTGCATCTGCCCCAAGGGCTACGAGGTGAACAGTCCACGTGTCGTCGAAGCCATTTTCTACGAGTGCGTGCCAGTGATCATATCTGACAACTTTGTCCCACCATTTTTCGAGGTCTTGGACTGGGGGGCCTTCTCTGTGATTCTTGCAGAGAAAGATATTCCAAACTTGAAAGATGTTCTCCTTTCTATACCAGAGGAGAGGTATCTTGCAATGCAGCTTGCTGTGAGGAAGGCTCAGAGGCATTTTCTGTGGCATGCCAAGCCGTTGAAGTATGACCTCTTCCACATGACACTTCACTCTATTTGGTACAACAGAGTTTATCAGATAAAAGTTAGATGAGTAGCACAAGACAATTAAATGTTGGGGAATAAGACTATACTACTCGAGTCTTACTAAGAGAGCAATTGAGACTCACAGGACTCGAACTCGCCAGTTGTACGACCTATCACTAAGTTAGACTTTATCACTCATTCATCTTGTACCACTGCAGAAAGTGTTTGTGGGTTTGAACTGGATAATGGTTCTGTATAGGCTCTGCTGTAAATAGGTTTTACTGTGTACCATTTTATCAACTGGAGTGCCTTCAAGACTTCTTTTTTTTCTTCTCCTGGGGAAGTGATTTTCATGTTAGATTGCTCATATAAGATTAAGTTGTAGGAAAAGGTTAATCATATAGCCACCTTTCAGACTTCACATTATGGTTTTCACCTAATTTTTATATTATTTCTTGAATTTGTCTCAAAGAGTGGACCAAAAAATACTAACAAAAGTGGTACATTTTGTTAAACACATGGTTTTGGGTCAATTATTGAAAATATCAAACTTTGTATAGTATCAATTCCACAAGAAACTTTATTAATTTTATGTTTAAGCTTTCAAATTTGTATCAATTCTATTTTTGTAAGAGTTTGAAAAATGAGAAAAAAATTAATAATTAACACATCAAGAGAGTATTAATCAAAACATAAAAAAAATATTAAGACAGACAAAACTAAAATTTAAATATAAATTAATAAATTTTGAAATTTATTTTAAAATTGACACATTGACCAAAATTTAATAACTTTTATTGAAATAAAAAAATGTTTCTTGTTAAATATATTTCTCTTTTATTGTTCTTTTCGGACAATCCATCCAAATATAGGATGGTTACTCAACATGTAAAGACTTCTTTGGTTACTGTCTGATCAATGTGCTTGGTGTTCCTGTGAAGCAAAACCAGAAACGGGATGCTTCCAGAGCTCTCATTTGATCTCAAATCTACATAACCCAATCACTGGTTTTGGGAAAGGCCGAAGACCCTTTCTTTTCCACTTTCACTTTTTGCAGCGAATCAATAAATTCAAGATCTTTGGAACAGAAATTCTGGAGGATTTTTCAAGCGAAAGCGAAACTGAAAACCCAGACATTTAATTAATTGCCGATTTTTCAGATGGAATTGGACGTTGATAGAGTGATCCCAGATGGGCCATAAAAGCAACAGTTAACGATCTGAAGAATTTTGCTCCATTCCCATTCAATGACCCATCTCTTTCATTAGTTCCTGTTTGGAGTAATTTAATATATATTTTTATTGTTTATTATTTTTGCAAAGTTCATTGCTTTATTGGAAATTGGCAGGTTTTTCTTTCTTTGTCTGCAAAGGTGAAATCCCTCACCTTAAGGCCAGGTTTTTCTTTCTTTCTTTCTTTGTACTTCTTGTTGTGTAAATTTGGATTCTTTTGACATCAAGGAGCAATCTGTGGGCCTTACCTTAATTGTTCACCTTCCTTTCCTTTTCTTTTGGTTATTACTATTAATCTGAAGATGGCTTCCATGTGTTTTGAATTTCAAGGATGCCGTGAGACCTTTCTTCGTTTTCTTTGGAATGACCTGTATTAATTTTCTGCACCCGATTTGCTTTGTAATTTATTATTAGTGTTTTGAGTTTGTTCTTCTAGGTAGAATTGGGAACTTAAGATGCAATTGGATCAGATTTTGAGTTGGTGTTAACCATGTCACGTTTAGATTGAATCTGACTTGAGCCATTAGTTTATACCACCGAAGTTCCTCCTCTTGTCTCGTTCCAGGAACCCACTGAAGTCAATACTTCTGTGAAATTAGGAATGACCTGTCCTCCATGACGCATCATCAGTTCCTCCACTAATATTATGCTATCTTCTTACGTCATTTTCTCCTTTTTATGTGGAGATTGGTCGGAGTGGGGGGAGGGGGAGGTAGATCTAGAAAGTTTTGACATTTTGGTCTTTTTTGTGGGCAATATAGACCCATGGAATACATCAGTTTGCAGGATAATTTCGTTCTTGAGCTTCTCATCGGTATCTTTCTGTAAAAGTGGGATTAGTCTAATCTGTTGCCTGCTTCTTCTTGAATGAACTGGGATTAGGTTGGCACTAAGCTGCTAATTGCATTCATGTGATTATTTCTTTCTTTCTTGGAATGTCAAATTATGGCTTTGTGTGAATGCGAGTGTGAGTTTCTTTGTGGTCTTCCTTAAGAATTTAGTTTATTCTGGCTGTACTGATTCTTCTTGAATATTATTTTCCTTTTTCTCCCCAAGAGATTCAGATAAGATGCAGTGTCATGAATTGAATTGCCCTTTTTCTGTATTCTAATTATATCTGCATAATTGTTACATTTCATCAGGAAAGGAAGGACTAATGTCAGACCTATGCATGAATGGAGAAACTTCTAGTGACACCAGAGCGGTGAGTACTTGAAAACATTCATGCATAAAGCATTATGCAAATGAGGTAGATTTGATGTTTAAATCCAGGGTATTAATGGTAAAATATTATTTGATGACAAGCCTTAGTAGCAACAGTCTCCTTTATGACTAGAAGGTCATAGATTCAAGTTAGAGAAACAGGGGTACTGGTGTGTATAAAAATGACCCTTTCCCAGCCTTTGCAAAGCTGGGAGTCTCATGCACTGTGCACACCCATTTTTTTTTTCTTCCTTGAAGTCACCTCAGATTGGGGAATTTAGGTTTCATGTAGCGGTATGCATTCTATGAAGGGTCTAGATGTGGTTGAACTGGCATGCCATAACCCTTCAAGGTTGTGCATGCATTTTATGAGGACGTGTTTATAGTTGTAACTCTTATTTGGGGAAGAATGTTGAGATTTCATTTAATTTGACTACATTTGAAGCTCGTCTCATGCCACCAATGTTACTTGTGAGTGTTGTGGAATATTGATAAAAGTATAATGTATTTACATGATATTATAAGATTAATTGATGGTACCATTCAGAAAGGTACTTGAAAGTTGAAACTAAATGAATCTTAAGAGGAAAATATTTCTCTCCCTTATCCATGTTAGAGAGGTAGATCTGAAAAGTCTTTGACATTTTGGTCTTATCTGTTTGTAATGTAGACCCAGTTGCATTTGCCTCTGGCAGGATAGTTTCATTCTTGAGCTTCCCATCATACTTGTGAGAGATCTTGTAAGAGGGAGATTGGCAGAATCTGTTGCCTGCTTCTCCTTGAATGAATTACAAACAACATCTGAAATGAGGAGACGCCACAAAATTGATAACACTGTCATCAGTTATCACTCCTAGCATTATTCTTATGGAATATCAAATTATGGCTTTGTGCAAGTGTAGTGTGAATTTCTTTGTGGTCTCTTCCTTAAGAGTTAAGAATCCAGTTTAGTCTATCCCCCCCAGTTCTTCTTGAATCTTATTTTCTTTTTTTTCCCCCAATAAATTCAGATCAGATCCATTGGCATGAACTGAATTGCCTTTTTTTTAATTTGTTTTCTATATTTTTCCTATATAATTGTTATTTTTTATGGAAGGACTAATATCAAACCTATCCATGAATGGAGAAATTTCAAATAACACTAGTACAGCAGTGAGTATGGGATAACAGTTCATTATGCATGAACCATACATCTCATAGCCCTTCAATGTGGTGCATCCATTTTATGAGGACTTGTTTAGTTGTTTATATAATTGTATCTATTCTGAGACCTCTTATTGCTGAAGACAGTTGGATTTCATTTACCTGGACTACATGCAAGGTTTATCTCATGCTATCAATGTTATATGGCTTTGGATATGAGTGTAGGATGTGGGTTTTGACCATGAATCGACATACTTAAATCCTCTATTTGAGGATTTGAAATATATATCTGGTAGTGAATGGGTAATATAGACACATCATGAATGGTAAGTATAATGTACTTGTATGATATTCTAAGATAAGTTGATGTTGTTTAGAAATATACTTGAAATTAAATGAAACCTAAGAGACAAATATTTCTCTCTTTTACCCATGTTAGAGTTTTGAAATCTTTCTTCAGAATCAAACATGAGTTTAGTTTCTTCAACTATCTTAAAAATAGAGGATCCAAATGTGCAGTTGTATTGTTGTTGGGCACTTATCCCATTCCCTTACCCTTATAATATCCATATGCCCCAGGCCCCCAGCATGCTATTAACTCATCTACCATATTGACTAGCAATTCTTGGCATTTGATTTATATTCATCTCATTTTGATTTTAAAGTTTGATGTTCCAAGTTTGTAATATGCTCCTCAGGTTTGCTCCACTGCTATGAGGACTGGAAGCCTTCTTTCCAGTCATGTCAGATTTTGCTCATCAGTGGATGACATTTTTGCCCGTCTGTTGACCTGGACTACTTCTGTAAGGGGTCGGTTCATTCATTTCATTGGTGAGTACCTTATTTCAACCATTTTTAGGTTATGTATGGCTAATAAGCATTGAGGTGAATACCTGAAATACATGTCGTATCTGTTGATATCGACCCTCTAACCATCTGTTGAAGTTATTTTCCCTAATATAATAGCTTCATCTGGTTCAATATGACTGCAGAGGAACTTGTCTATAGAGATATCAACAGATGGTCTGAAGATTTAATGGATCCTTCTTCTGGACAACATTCAAGATGTTCAAGTTGCACCAACTGTAGAATTGTCTCTGATGGTTGTTCGTCTTCTTCAGGACCTTACAACACTAGTACCAGTGTTGAAATCCCTGAAAAAAGGGCATCAGATCTCAAGATAAGGTTACCTCTAAATTCAAGATTTGAAATTGTAGAAAACAATTGCTGTTTTCAAAGCATATTTAATTTTTCAAGGGTATAAGGAATCGCATTAAGATTTTCTCTATCTCTAGGTGATTACAGTCTATTCTATGAATAAAATCAAGGGGCATACTTGCTTAACATCAATCTGGAATCATGACACTGTTGGCAATCGCTTCATTCTCAAGAAGAATGCAAATAGTTTTGGAATTATAAGCAGTTCCATTGATTTTGGTTTCTCTTTTTCTTGTGTTGATGTGATTTATAGATTAAGCATCATTTGGGAATTTGCAAGTGTATAAATGGATGCATGTTGCACATATATGGATCCTCTGAAGCTTAAACAGTGAACTGTGTATGTATGGTTGTCCACTATTTGATAATATGGAAACAACTTTCCCGCCTTAATAAACTTCAAAATTTACCCAACATGAATATAGGCTGCAAAGTATGTTATGTATCGCATGTCTATTTTATTATCAACTATTCTTTTAAAATTTTGATCTGTCTTACTATTTGCTCGTGATTTTAGGTTGATGCTCCCATTATTTGGTTTTAGACTTGCCTGGCGGCTGGCACTTTCTTCTTGGAAATTTTCTTTCTGCTTTATCAGATGCACCCAAATTAAAGTTCGCAGGTGAAGGCATGCTTGTTATATGGTTTAGTTTCCATAGATAAGTCAGGCGTGTTGCCTTTCTGTTCTATTGATTGCTTAAATATCAATTCAGATCATACATCTTAGCAGTCCTATGTTTTAAATTTCTCATTAGCAGCTTGGGTTTGTAGAAAATTAATACTTATTCTTGCATATTTAGTGTCATCTCTCGAGTTAGGAAAACTTTGCATGGTTCTTCAGATGATATTGGATGGTTGCAACACACTCCTGGAATGGCTCCTGTGGAGGATGGTTCTGCTAGGTTCCTAGAACTGCTGCATCATGTAAGGTACCAAATTTAAATTTGTGACTTTTTAACAAATTTAGATTCGGCAATGAGCATTTCCTGTGGTGATTATGATAATTACTGTTCTGTGGTGAATCTTTTGGATTTCATGCTTGATTTCTCTAGGTTGAACCCGACCAACCCCTCCTTCATTAACCTAACCTTCAGCAACTGACCAGCCACACACCCTTTATCTACCAAAAATACTAAACAAAACTTTTTATCAATATTTTTAATCATCATGTACTTCATCATTTGATAAAATAAAAAAAAACACAACATTTTTACCAAACATCATTTTCATTTTTAGTTTCGAAATTTTGAAAAAATGAAAACATTATTAAACGCAATGTTTAGTTTCCATTTTTGTATGGAAAATGAAACTGAAGACAAAACAAATTAATAACAAACGCTAAAAATGACTTTATTAGAACTGACTTCAAAATCAAACAACCCCAATATATTAACTTCATTTTTCAACTTATTCCAACAACAGTTCAAGGATCTCTTTTGATTTGAAGAACCTCTATATATAGCTGCTATGAATTTGAGTGTAGCTTATTTTCTTCTTCTCTTTTTTTTTGTTTTTTTCAAGGGGGTCTTTATATCATTGAATACCTATTTGTCATTTGTGTTAGTTTTCGTAAATTTATATTCCCTTCCATTCTTTTTCTTCTCAGGAATGGAAATCACAATCTCCCAGACTCGTTTGTGTATCTTCTGATTCCAGGTAAAATAATTTTAATCGAACTTTTGATTCTCCTCGTCAATTGATTTCTAATGTGTGATGATTAATTCATGTAAGTCGTTATTGTCAGGGCTTTTTAGCAATCACGGTCCCTTGTATTTTGTCGGCACCAAGAGATTTTTCTCCAAGATGGGTCTAGCATGCCATATTGCAAAAATCCAGAGTGAGGTACGTGCATTCTGTGACTATAATCATACGAGTAAAAAGTGGCTTGGGGAACATTGAAACTAATTCCTACCTCATGATAGTCGTGTTGTGTTTGTGTTCTCTTCTCTATATAATGATGTACTTTTTCCTGTCTCATTTTGTTATTATCCCATAAACCATTGTAAATCTTTGTATTTTGTGAAGGCGTCTGTGGAGCATAATGCCTGGGAACTGAAGCTATATATTGAAGAGCTGTACTGGGGGTCCGGCAAACGTGTAATGCTGCTTGGGCACAGCAAAGGTGGAATTGATGCTGCTGCTGCATTGTCAATTTACTGGGGTGATTTAAAGGACAAAGTTGCCGGCTTGGCACTAGTCCAGAGCCCATACGGTGGCACGCCTTTAGCTTCTGATATTCTTCGTGAAGGCCAGGTTGCCGACAAAGAAACCAGGAGGATCATGGAACTTATAATATGCAAGCTAATTAAGGTAATCCTTCCTCTGTATGTAGATGTCATAGTAGCATATGCATGCTAAGTAAGGTAATCATTTAATTCGGATGTTAGACTAGACAAACCTATTTCATAGTTGTACATGTACTAAGAATGGAGGTGTACTGGAGAGGTCCTGGCCGAGAAAAAAGATTAGCAAGGGAAAACATATGCTTAGCACTAGAAAGAGGAGAAAGGAAAAGGAGAGCCATCTTTATGCAAATGCGGATGGTTTCTCCCGTTGGAGACAAGATGTCCCTCCCCAAAAAAAGAAGAAAATAAAAGTAGAATTGTTTCTTCTTGATTTTTTATGCAAGAGATAATGAAACAGTAGAAACTTATTATGATGCGACCGAATTTAGTAACCAACCACTGTTAAGAACTGCTGTTGTGAATAATGGGGTGATTTTAATTGGCAAACCACTCTAAACTATGCAAAACTACGAGGTGTAGTTTAGGGGTTTATCCAGTGAGTGCCTTGGGAGGGCTGTTAAAGGGATTAGGGGGCTCTGTTTTGTTAATTGTCAATACAATTCGTCATTCTATGTCTTATAGAAAGCGAGCTAGAATTCATATATTTGACCCGATATAGCAAGACAAAGACTTGATATATTGTTGGTATTCTCAAGTCTAAGATTTTCAATGTCTTGAAAGAGTTCCTACAACATTTTGAAGTAAACTAATTGAATTATATCCCCCCTTTTGTGATTAATTCCTTGAGAAATGAAACAAAATGGAATTGCAGGGCGACATACGGGCCCTGGAGGACTTGACGTACGAGAAGCGAAAGGAGTTCATAATGAAGAACAAGCTTCCCGAGGACATCCCTCTCGTCTCCTTCCATTCTGAAGCCAGCTTCGGGCCAGAGGGGCTAGCCACAATGTCGCATATAGCGCACGCAGAGCTCCCATGCATCCCTTTCCCGAGCCTCCGCAGTCAAGCGGGGCACAGCGTGCCCGTGGTGGTTCCTGTCTCTGCTGCCCTCGCCGTGTGCGCGCTCCACCTGAGGCTCAGGTATGGCGAGAAGAGCGACGGGTTGGTGACGTGTCGCGATGCCGAAGTCCCGGGGTCGATCGTTGTCCGGCCGGACCGGAAGCTTGATCACAGCTGGATGGTATACTCCCCATGGAAGAAGGATGGAGATGAAGCTGATGCTTGTGAAATGTGTGAGGCTGTGTTGAGTCTGCTTGTAGAGGTTGGCAAGGCTAAAGCTGGCAACATTGTATAGCTGCTACTGCTAGTGCTACCTATCTTTTAACATTAACCAACCACAATCATCTGTTTCAAATTTCTATTACAGAATGATTGATTTATTAATGAATATTCTTCCAACTCGCCCCGGTAGGAAAGGTTGGGTTATAAAAAAAGATTATGTTAGATGTCCAATAATTTTGTACGTCTTGAACTACACAAGGTATATAAATTATATAAATATTTCTCACCTTATTGTGCCTCACCGTCTTGGGTGAAGATATTTTAGACATTAATACATCATTGTGTAGTTTAAGGTGTATATAATGATATACTAATAGTATTTTCTTATCAAAACATATTAATGGGAAGCCTGCAAATGAGCTATTTATAATACCCACTGTGTACAGATAGCATGATGAGAAAATGGAGTTGGCAAAATTCATATTTTTGTTTTTGTAATTTTATATTTTTTTAATGTGGTCATTCGAATTCTTCGTTGTTTCGATGATATTTCTGTATTTATATTTTTTATTTAATTTAATTCTTGTACTTCTAATTTCTTTTTGTGTGAAAACTCAAATTTTTTGTTATTTTAAGTACATTTTTATACTTGAAGTAAATTTGACCCATGTATTTTGACATATAAAAAAAATGTTAACTTGACTCATTCTATTTTATTTTTTTTATACATCAAAATATAGAAATTAAATTGACTCGAAAATACAAATACAAAGGTATAGTTGAAATAATGAAAAGTTTAAATTGTCACACCCAAAAAATATCAAAGAACAGAGATTAAATTAATTAAAAAATATAAGTTAAGAGTATAATTGAAACAACGAAAAGTTCAGTAATAGTTAAATTGACTCATTTCATTTTATCTTTTTTTTACCCATCATAGGAATTAAATTAACTTAAAAAATATAAATATATTCATATAATCGAAACAATAAAAAATTTGAGTTAACACATGAAAAAATATCAAAAAATAGATATTAAATTGACTTAAAAATATAAATTTAAAAATGTAATTAGAACAATAAAAAATTCAAATAAACACACCAAAAAAATATAAAAGTACAAAGTAAAAACACGAGTTTAGCCAAAGAGACTTAGACAAAACATTTTAAAGGTACAAGATTTAGGGCAACAATAAAAGTGTAAATGTAAGTGTGAGCAAAGGAATTTTCTATCCATCGTCTCTCAATTATTATCCTTGAATGTAACTAAATAATCACTCACTTATGACCCCCTTATGTAAGAACTATTTGAATAATATGGGTTAATGATAAAGTATTTAGAGTGTTAATGGTAATGTATTTAGAGTTTTACATAAAGTATCAAGATTTGAATCAGTGCAATAATTTTAAAATCAGATTTATTGCTAAAATACAGTATTTAATTAGAATGTAGTAATAAGTCTAAAAAGTAACAATAAGACTAAAAAGTAAATTTCACATAAACTATATTGAAGTCTAGATCTAAGTATGTATAGACTGTGAATGCATCTAAATTTAATCGAATGGTACATTAGAGGGGAATATCATTCGTCTCTTAAGAATTAATCAGACAAAACTTGAACACTCCAGAATAAAAAAAATATTAAAGTGAAAAATGATTCAAATGCATAAACATAGTACTAATTAGGCAGAGTACTAACTAGAAAAAGAAAGGTGTGACCTTGTCGTGATGATGATGAGTGATGGGCTAGATGGACCAGAGGAGGGTGGTTTCCGTACGAGTTTGAGATGATGGTTCCCTTCTACGACCGAGTTTTAGAACCAGAACAGACCAAGGGACGGTGCAGATCAGGCCAACGCGAGAGGGGCCTACGATGACACGGTGGGCTAGAGTTGGGAAATGGGCGGGCCGGGCCGGCCCGGCCCGCCTCCCGCTTGGCCCACCCATTTGGTGGGCCGGGCCGAATTTGGCCCACGAGAAAACTGGGCCGGGCCAGGCCAGGCTGGAAAAACGAAAATTGGGGCCCGGCACAGCCCGTGGCCCTTAATAAATGGGCCAAAACAGGCTGGGCCGGGCCATGGGCCTGATGGGCCGGCCCGTGGGCCTCTTGGGCAGGGCCGGCCCGTGGGCCTGCCAGCCCGTGGGCTTTTTTTATTTTTTAAATATAATTTTTCTATTTTTTTAAATGTAATAAATATTTTTTAAAATATATTTATAAATAATTACAAGCAAATAGTTTTACTGTTTTACTCTATTATTTTAAAAATTTATGAACTTTTTTTAAAAATTTATCTTATACTTGTTTTATAACTTAACTATAAATATATATAAAAAATATGCTTATGAAAAGAAAATAGATACAAAAAAAAATTATGCTTACACAATTTCTCTCTCCCCACCCAATTTCTCCCGCCACTGACCCCTCCCTGCCCACTCAGGCACTCACTGAAATCGCCCTCCCTAATTTAATAATATTATTTGTATATTATAATTAACAAATAATAATGAAATCGCCCCCCAATTTAATAATATTATTTGTATATTATAATTAATAAATAATATTATTATAAGAATTTAATATTTAAAATAAACAGACTATCAAACACACAAATAAATAAAAAAATTATATAAAAATTTAAATAAAAAATTGTAGATAAAATATTTTTATAATAATTTTAAAGTATTAATTACTTATTTATAAATTTATAACTTAACTATAGATATATATAATTATTCATCATGAGGCATGCATACATATGGATTTAACAATTAATTAACATAAGAAAAATTATGCAAATGATGGATGGATATAAATAACAGCATGATTAACGTGGATTTGATGCTAAAAAGGCCCAAAAATTAGCATATTTTGGATTTGATGCTAAAATTTATATTTTTTGCTGGGCTGGGCTTGTTGGGCTATTTTGACGGGCCGGGCCGGGCTAGTTGATGGGTCGGCCCACGGGCCATTTTAACGGGCCAATTAATGGGCCGGCCCACGGGCTATTTGAGTGGGCCGGGCCGGGCCGCGGGCCCCATATGGCTGGCCCGGTACGGCCCACATTCTGTTGGGCGGGCCGGCCCGGCCCGTCTGCTACAGTAACGGGCCGGGCCGGGCTCTGAAACGGGCCGGCCCATGGGCCGCCCGGCCCATTTCCCATCACTACGGTGGGCCACTGAAACATGGAATAAAACAAGAGGGATCCAATTCCGAACACGCATGGCAAGAGGCCCACTGGTTCGTCCGTGCAACGGTACTGCTCCAACACAACTGTGAGGCCCAAATCACTCGCCGGCCCACTAAGAATTCCCACTTCGGTAAATTCACTCTAACTAGACTTTTTGTGATTTAGTTTATTTTTATGATATCCAGTGTAATTTAAATTTATCGTTTGAGATTTCTGTTATTTTTATAGTATTCTCTGCGCAAACCCTTTTATGGTTATCGATTCAAAGATATAAGATGACCTTGCTTTTTGAGGGTAAGAAAAGGTAGAGAAAATATGTCGAGTAATATTTGAGTATCAGGTGCTACGACTCTAAAGTAACCCATACAATATTCTTAATAGAAGTTTGAACAACTTTCAATCAAAGGGTATTTGTACTTAAAACTGACACAAAAGGGAAGATAGAGAATATCTAGGAGTTTGAGACAATTCTCTCTAACCCTCAACAAAATAACCCTCGTAATTTTGAGAGAATAAGTGCCTTCTCACAAAAGAGGTTGTAGTGATAAGGCTCAGTCAATTATTTATCAAAAACACAAGTTTCTGCAAAGTTGTAAAACTTTAAGTTTCAAACTAAGGGAATAGACTCAATATCGATATGGTTTAAATCATTTTCATATAAATCCACTTTTATTTACCTTGATATTCTTGAATTCTCATGGTTTACGATTTTTTTTTATTATTATTTTTTTTTTTACTAAGCACCCCTATTTTGTTAAAAAGATAAATGAATTGTCTTTTGTATCAATTTAAATTGGGACAAAGGAAAGTGAACCATACAAGTTTAGAATACTATAAGCGAATCCACAAGGGACGTAATTGTGTTACCTTTCATTTATTACACGAAATGTCTAATAAACCCTTACATTAGTTGTAATGATCACAATGATCTAAATGTTGGGTTGGGTCTCCCCCTTTGTGGAGGTGATCCATTAGTTTCTATTTAATCATTAATTAAGTAAAGTAAAGAATCATTAATTAAACAAAGTAAATCCATATGAGTTAGGCTTATATGGAAGACTTAAGAACACTTTTGTTTTAAAAAGTACCAAACATTAAAGGGTTTTAACCCTTTTTAATATGTCAACTTTACATACTATGATAGTATTTGTTAATCAAGATATAGGGTGGAAAATATCATATATGAGAAACATTATGGATATTTGTTATTTTTAACATATATATTAAACTTATGTGATATTTTTTAAAAAAAATCCTTATGTGACTTCTTATCTTATTTTTTACAAATAAATTTATCTGGCTCTCGTCTAAATAAATTTATTTAATATTTTATAGATAAGTCTAAATTACTCATATGTCCATTGTAAGATAATTAATGTCATTTAATATATTTTTAAATTACCATATGTTTTGACAATTTTTAAAATTTGAATCAAATTATTCCTTTCACCAATTTTTAAAATTTAAATTTCTCTCTCTCTCTCTATATATTTTATTATCTAATACAAATTCCTTTTATTGACTTTTTAAATTATTTTATTCAATTTTATATTTTATTATCTATTATGAAAATATATTTTGACACTTTTTAGTTATCTATTTGAAATTATTATAATTCCACTAATAATTATTTCTACTTGCTGAGTCCTTTTTAAAATTTTTTTTTGAACATGAATTTAGAAAATAAAATGCTATTTTTATTTTTTTTATAATTCACATTAATCATAAAATACTATTTTAATCATAAATTTGTTATTGATGTTTTGAATGAATTTGGTAATAGTAATATTTTGGTAAAAAAAAAAAATAATCCTTATCTTAGTGCTTATCATATACATTTAACAAACATATGGAAAAAAAAAAGTACACTTCTTAATAGATTCCAAAAAATTTAACAAATAGTTTGATATAAATGTTGGAATACTTCCCAACTTTATCTTGATTCGAAAAATATTACAACCTTATATTGATACTTCCTTATCTTACTCATTTTAACAAACGCTATATAAGAAAAAAAAATGAGAAAAAAAGTGTAGAATTTGAAAAAAGATGTGCAGTCCAAATTTGATCAAGAGGTTGTTTAGGGTTCGATCTGTGGTCCAATTTGGTTGAAATTTGGTCAACATGTTCAAAACACACGGCTCTACAATCTAAACAGTAAAGATCAGTTTTAGAGCTCTTTGTTAATAGGTTTCTACAGTAGTTGTTGAGTTTCTATTTAGTGAAATCTCTCTTATTTCTTATTGCAGTTATTTGGTTTTAAGAGTGATTATTCTTGAAAAGATATTGTTATGTGCCTCTAGTTATTAACAATTAAAGAAAATTTTCATGTACTTTTATTATTTGTTTAATAGTAAAAGTTTTGAGTGGATTCCAATAATGTAGTTTTTACTCCTCGCAATGAGATGATTTTTTACGTAAAAATTTGGTGTTTTTATAATTGATTTATTATTGCACTTATTTCATATTATATTATATCTGCTTGATTTATATTCACACAAACAAAAATATAGAGAATAAAATATTTGAGCATGCTTATATTAATTTATTGATTTGATGTGTTTTTCTCCTAACAATAAAATTTATATAAAGACATATTAGATATTTTAGGCTATAAGATTATCAAATCAGACTATTTTATAGGATTAAATTAAATAGCATTATATCTGAAAAAATAACCCAAACTAGTAGGTATTTTAGGTGAAATTTACACCAAAAAAATAAACAAACAAACGACACAAAGATCTCAAATGTTAGACTTAAATCACATGAACATGCTAAATTCAAACAATGTGAAAATCTCTGTAAAAATGATTGGAACCAAGACATCTAGGGTGTAGGGAACCTACCCTACATGACAGGACAGGGTAATAAGCGTACATTCGAGCGTAAAAGGTCGCAGAAAAGGGAAAGAGAGCGACCATATGCATCACATGGTTCAGAGATCAGGAGAAACAGAGTTCCACGTGATCATGATGAGTGGTGTAGCACGAGAAGGGGAAGAAAAGGACGACAGGAGATGGAGACCACGATAAGACGGTGGTCCCGCGAAGCAGGATGAGAACCGGGTTTGGATGAACAATGGGAAAGCCCAACTGTGCTACGGTCCAGAAACAGTAAATTTGGGTAGGCCCAAATGGACCCCAGCCCATTAAATTCGCCCCTTCGCCTTCACCACCTGTCGCTCATCACAACACTCTACTGACCATATATATTTTATTTAATGCTGTGCCTCGCCCTTAAATGCACCCACCAAATTTGCAATCATGGCTCCAATTAGTTTTTTTTATTTTTATTTTTATTTTTATTAATCAATAAAGATACATAATAATAATAATAATAATAATATGTGAATCCGATTGCATTGGTCACTAAACTAATATTAAGAATCAATTTAATCAATAATAATAATAATAATATGTGAATCTGATTGGATTGGTTGACTAGACATGTAACATTAAGAATCGATTTGGTTAAGAAAGAATAAGATTGATCGAATCTTCTACAAAAGTATTGTTGAACTCAAAAAATTAGTATGATTTAATAAGAAAAGAATTACATTTTTTTAAATAAATACTTCTATAAAATATATCTCCATAGTATCTTGGTTCACTTTTCTAAATATTGAAGTTAAAATTTTATTATTTTACGTTATGATTATAGGAATTTATAAAAAAAAATGTAAAAGTTTTTAAAAGGGAAAAATAGTGGCCAAACTCATATTTTTGCCTCTATACTTTTATTTCTCTTTTTCTTTAAAGTGAGGCCATTCAAATTTTTCTTTGTTTCAATAATATCATTAAATTTATATTTTTTAACTAATTTAATCTTTATATTTTGACATTTTTTTCATGAGAAAACACGAATTTTTCATTGTTTTGATTACATTCATGTGCCTACATTTTCACGTCAATTTAATATCTATATTTTATATATAAAAAAAGTAAAGTAAAGTAAGATGAGTTAATTTAAGTCTATTTTTTTATACATCAAAATATAGTGGTTAAATTGATTAAAAATAAAAATATATATATAATTGAAATAATAAAAAAATTTAGTTGATTACATAAAAAAATGATCAAAATATAAAAATAAAAAAATGAATTTAACTAGAAAAATAATAATGAAGATTGAAGAATAGTGAAAGAAGAGCGTATACACACATTATAAATATGAGAGGCAAATATCCTACCAATCATTGTCGGAGGCTTTCTCAAAGGAATGTGTCGTGCAACTAAGCTTTGTACATTCTAATAATATTGCACATTGCAACCCTATGGCCCATTTTTGTTGTAATAATTCCAATATGTAATGTTGTACATGCGTGTACATGAAATGTCTTCTACCTAATCTAATTTGTCTTTTTTACTTTACATTGTTTTTAATATTACGGGTTAGGGCTGATGATAAATGTATTGTATTTTTAAATGTTTAATTAATTAATAAAATTATTTAAAAATTAAAAATAATGTATAATAAATATATTTTTATCTAAAAGCAAACTACACTTATGTCACCTTAATCATTGCTTGACAATTTATATATCATGGTGAAAATACTCAAAAAAAAAAAAAGAATTAATTTAGAAAAATAATTAAAAGCAAAAAAGGTGGGTCAAGCAGGAAAGTCAGGCTGACCTGAAAGTCGAGCACAAGTCCTGCTGCCGGAGACTAGCAACTCCGCGGGAGATCGTGTTGGTGTCCTATGCTTGGAAATTGTCCCAAGGCTACCACACTTCTAGATTATTTTCCCCATGAATGTTTTGTTAGGGGGTGAGAAGATCCCACATAACATTCAAATTAGATAAACTCTGATGTTCAAAAATTTCTTTGAAGGTCTCGCAAAAAAATAGTCATTATCTATAAAAAGTTCTAATCTTAGATAAGAGTTTGAAATATTGAGATAAATGTATCTATAAGAATCCCAATCTTTAGAAATTTAATATTGTTCCATGTTTTTCTATAAATAAGTAGGATTTCATTAAAAAAAAGATACGCCTCTAATATTAGTAAATACGACCTTCAAGTTTTTAACATTTTTAGTGTCTAACTTAAATATCGAAGTGTTTGTACAGGAATTTCATTACACCCTCTGACCATTTTCTCTCTTGTAGATTCGGGCAACTTGACGACGATGTTTCCAGACACTAAATTCATTATTATGTTTAAGCGACAACAATAATGATTAGCATTACGAATTATAATAGATCTCAAATAAACTGAGACATAAAGTACTTTGCTATTTAGATATTCACTTACAATGCTTTTAATAATACTTATATATTAATATATTATACGTTTATATTAATATAACACAAAGTATAATATATTAATGCACAAGTGTAATTAAAAATGTCAAAATTGAGGGTTAAAATAACATATATATATATATATCTAATTGACATAACATTTTTACAATAATAATAAAAAAAGAAATGACCTATAAATCTTGCCTTTGCTATGTTAATTTAGGAAGGTTGGACCCCCTAGCTTGCTAGGTTATGGCTTTAAATTTTCCGGGCTACCAAACATAATACCCTAGCATTAATTTTGCCTTGCTTTTGATACTTTAATTAGCTCACAAAATAAATTAGCCTAAACAAAATAAATTGAAAATCTTTTTGGTAGGTAACAAGAAATTAAGTCTGACCAAATGGTTAGTGATTTAGTAAAAAGATTTTGATTTTTCAAATGGAATCTAACTCCATTAGTACTAAACCATGTTATGGTTTAGTATTCTTTGATATATATATATATATATATATATATATATTATATGACAGTTGACATATCAAGTCAATATAAACATATTTTCTTTAAATCAATATTATATATTAGATAAAATTACACTCAATTGAGATAATTTAAACTTAATTGTCAAAATTAAAAAAATTAGATAAAATTACAAATTTGTGAAAAATAATTGAAATATTTTCATGATTAGCCCTCACTAAAAAGGGCTGAACTATTTTAAACTATTCCAATTGAACCATTTAAACCTACATTTATTGCAAAACATAATCATTTATTTTAATAAAAATGTTATCTGTATATTTAGTTGTGATATTTTTAATGATACTCGTATATCATTAATATATTATACTTATTTTATTATGTTACATGTCATATGTTGACATTTTAAGCCCTCATGCATTTTTAATCTAATTTCCTTGATTTTTAAAGCTAACTACCCATTTCATTACATTAAATCCTCTTGTTTATTTGCATCATTGATGTTAGGCACCAAAAAGGAAAACACATAATGTACAACTAAGAAAATATTATTTAAATATTTAAATTTAATATTTGTGATGATTCTACATTGATATTTTATATTTTATGTCATATCAATGTAGAGTATCACAGAAGTATCAAATTTGAGTATTTAGCATTTTCAATAAGAATATTCTTAGGGTTTCAATAAGACGTTACAATTAAATTTATATATCAAGTGTAGCATATTAATTCTCTAAAGAACAATTATAATTTGTAATTGAAATTATAAGAGTTGATTGACTAGTTATAATACAAAGTTAATCAATTTGTTTTGTAAGCATTCAATGATATTACTAAATTTCAATTTATGAATTCTTTCTCTAATTCTCTTTCCCGATCTTTCTTTTCTAGAATTTTTTGTTTCTCGCCAATGATTGAGAATTCACATTCAGATTCGAGGATCATAACAAATTGATATCAGAGCAATTATTTTTATATTATTTTGTTTAAAAATCTTGCAAACCTTTTTGTTTCTTTTTTTTTTTTTGGTTTTTGTTATGTATTAAATAACTTCTCCAATAAAATTTAATTTAATTTAATTGAGTTGAGATATCGCATATAAATAATCACTCTTACTATAGTTAATTATTAACCAAATTGCCATCAATCTATAAATGATATAGTTAGATTATTATGATGCTTGTGTATCCATAATGTTTTCTATAGCCAAATAAATAAAGCGCTCATGGTGTATGCGAGCAATTATGTGGAATAGTAATGAAAATGATTTCTAGTTTTTATGTGTGTGTATTTTTTTATTTTTATTTCTCTTAATTTTTGTAATTTGTTAGCTATTACGTTTCTAATGAGTTTTTATTTCTTGTAAATAAGAATTTCATAAAACTAATCAAAACGGTCTACTACTCTCAACTAGAGAATATCCTAAAAGTCATAACAAAAGATCAAGATTATTAAAGCAGCTAAAGAGCAAAAGAATATACAGTTTTTTTTATAATAAAAAAGAATCACATGTACAAATATTATGAAGAAATCTGCATCAGTGTCATATTCTACGACTATTCAAAAAAAACACATTCCCTAAACATTATAGCTTAGAGTGTCAAAACATATTCATTACTCAAGTCCCCATGAAACATAAAACCCGGCTCAAAACAGAGTAGAAAATATACTAGTGAAAGATTTTCAAAATAGTGACTTGCAGGGTCCAACTAGAAAGAATTTTCCTAAGGATTTGCTAGACTTTTTATGCGAAAGTTCACAATTGTGCTAGCAACTCTCAATTAGTAAACATTCTAAATCAGGGGAGTAACAACAAAGTATAGAAAAATTGTCATTAGAATGGTATATTCGTGCGAGTGTTTACATTTGTGATGCCAACTTTCAGTTACTCTTCAAACAATGACTCATCAGGGTGCTATGGTATACTTATGAGTCAACTATTATTTTTACATGAAAGCTGATGCATTTGTCATTAGTATCGCATTTATGATGAGTTTACTTAATGTACACTTAGGTAGTGTTTACTTACTAAGATAAAAGATGGAAAAAGTGAGATATAAAAAAGATTTCAGATAAAAGTAATTTTTATTATATTTGTTAAATTTATCTGACAACTCATTGAAAAGAAATCATATGATTTCTTATCTAGAATTTTACAAATAAGAAAAAATAACCTATATGCTAGGCCTTCATCTCATAAAACTCTCATCCTCAGTGCATTTTAAAAATTAACGAGCAATCTAATAAAAATTTTGAAATATTTTTCAATCTTATCTTAATCATTTAATATCTTGATTTAAAAAATATTTTAATCTTATTTTAATATAATTTTAGCTTTCATCAGTAGCATTAAGAAAAGATAACACACAACCATCCATGAAAACCAAGAGAAATGAAATCGGAGCGTAATGGATTCACCCCCAAAAGAGTTTAAATCCTAATTATGGAGGAAATAACTATAACTTCTCACTACTTATAATATCTAATATTTTTTTAAAAAATAAAATTCTTAGAGGTTGTTCTTTGTAATACTCCAAAAACTCAGAGAATGGTAATATATATCGAGGATAAGTAAGGAATGAAACAACACCAGTTGAATACCTTTTGGGCTGAATGTAGACAAAGAATTCCAAAGTCAAGCGTACTTGACGTGGAAAAATTCAAGGATGGGTGACCCCTTTGGGAAGTTCACATAAGCCCATCAGGATAAGTTATTCTGATCCTTCTTATTACTCGATACGGGATGTTACAGGTGATATCAAAGCCGACCCTTGGAGAAGGCGGTTCGATGAGGGCGAGGAATGGCGTCGGGGCGCGAGGCCTGTACAAGGAACGGCTCATGGTAAGTTTCTAGGATAATAGCATTGAAAGGGGAAAAGATCTGAGACCAGTTGTAAGATCGCATGACGAGGACGTCATGTGCTCGAGAGGAAGAGAATGTAATAATAGCTTAAGAGCCCAGAGAATGGTAGTATATATTGAGGATAAGTAAGGAAGGAAACAACACCAATTTGATATCTTTTGGACTGAATGCAGGTAAAGAACTCCAAGGTTAAACGTGTTTGACCTGAGAAAATCTAAGAATGGGTGACCCCCCTGAAAAGTTCGCATAGACCCATCAAAATAAGTTATTCTGATTCTTTCTATCGCTCGATGCGAAATATTACATTCTTAATTACTTAATTTATGTATTCACTAACGGGGTGAAGGTTAAAATAAAAGGGCAAGGCAACTCCTAGTCTGGCCCTCGTAAAAGGGGGGCATTGGATCATTAATGTGAAACACAAACCCTAATGGGAACCCATCCCTAACTCTGGGTAAAGATCCCCCTCTATTAATTGAGTTACATTATTATATATTTTAAAACACTAAATGTTAATCTTACTTATTTAATATTTACCCTTTATGTTTCCTGTGTAATTAATACTTTATATTATATATATCATATTAATATAAACATATAAAATATTAAACTCAAAATACCCAAATGGACACATGGATTGGGTCATATTGGTTTTGTAGGAAAACAGTTTTGACTTCATTAATTAATTAAATACTTTACTGCATAGGTAAAACAAAATTATATATATATATATATATTAATTTCTCTGTGTAAGGACTGCCATTTATGGGGCATCATTCTTGATTTGTTATAGTTATATTTCCAGGTTCCAAACCAATTAAAGCTTCATCTTACACACACCATTTATGAAGCATGGCTTCTTTGCAAAGTTCTCATTCTTTAGCTACCAATGTCTTTCCAATCCATTTACTTTGAAGCCGCATAATCTTAATCTTAGTTTATATTAATTAATATGTATGTGTTATTAGTGGTCGAAAAAAGTAGAATATAAAAAATATGACAGATAAAAGTATTTTTTATTATATTTATTAAATTTATCTAATAATCTATTAAAAAATTACATGACTTCTTATTTGTCTAAAATTAAATAAGCAAATCTCTTCCACATACAGATAAATTTATCTAGAATTTTATAGATAAAAAGAAAAAGACCCATTTGCTCATTCATCTCATAATTAAAACCCTCGCACTCTTTGATAATGAGAGGGATATTTTGGTAAAAAAATTCTTATTTTAGTGCTTATCATATATATGTATTTTAACAAATATATGAAAAAATTAATACAATTTTCGATGCATTTTTTAAAATTTAACAAATAATCTGATCAAATACTTCTTGATCTTATCTTGATTATTCTACGTTTTAGTTTGAAAAGTATTTTAATATTATTTTAATATCATTTTATTTTATTTATTTTAACAAATGTTATATATATATATATATGTAGAGAGAGAGAGAGAGAGAGAGAGGGGGGAGGGGGAGTTCAGAACGGAAGGGAAGGCAGCCCATTTACACGGATTCTATGCTGAAACTCTTTAATAAGGTGTTAATTTTTATTTTTATTTTTATTTTAGATTATTTAATGTTTGAAATATTTATATATATATATAATATATATTTAAAAGATGAGATGGTATGGCTGGCTTTGTGACAGCTAGGTGTGCCGACTGTAGAGTTACCCCCCAGCCTCCATGCTTCTTATTATTTAGTTAGGTCCACTCTTATTTATATTATGATTGTTATTATTATTATTACTACTACTACTACTATCTTAGTTTAATTATATGATTAATTATAATTATATTATACATCTCTTAATGGAGTGTCCTGCACTTTATAGCATGTTAACGTTATGTGTACAAGTACTGATCCTCCCTAAACCTTAAGCTCCTAATCTTAATAAGCACTTTTCTCTCTCTCTCTCTCTCTCTCTCTCTCTTCTCTATTTGTGTGCGGATGTTTATTAAGAAATCATGGGGTAAAGCTCAGGTCGGTCGCCATCTCTCTCTCTCTCTCTCTCTCTCTCTGTGGATGTGTCTATATATATATACATATATTATACATTCATTCACTCGCCACACAGATACATATAGTGATACCAGTCTCTCTTTCATCTACTTCCGCTTTCACATTCCATTTCCGTTCATCCATTCTCCCTGGCCGATTTCCTACCAAGTAATATTAGAGCGATCAAGGGGTTTAGCAAATCGTATCAGAGCATCGTTAAAAGTCTAAGTTAAAAGAGAGTTGCTGCATTAATGGCGGATCCATCAAACTCGGAGTCGGAGTCAAGCAGTGTCTCGTCCTCGCTCTCACCGTCCACCGGCAAGGCCGACGGTGGAGGAGCCCAGAAGCGGCCGAAGAGGAGCAGAGAGAGCGGCGGAGCCAGCACCAAGCACCCGGAGTACAGAGGGGTGAGAATGCGGGCGTGGGGCAAGTGGGTCTCCGAAATCCGCGAGCCCCGGAAGAAGTCCCGAATCTGGCTCGGAACCTTCTCCACGCCGGAGATGGCGGCGCGCGCCCACGACGTCGCCGCCCTCTCCATCAAGGGAAGCTCGGCCGTCCTCAACTTCCCCGACCTCGCCGACCTCCTCCCCCGCCCCGCCACGTGCTCCGCGCGTGACGTCCAGGCCGCCGCCCTCAAGGCCGCCTCCATGGACAACCTCATCCCCGCCACCCCCTCCACCTGCTCTTCCTCCTCCTCCACCTCCACGGCTGCTCCAGAGGAGCTCAGCGAGATAGTGGAGCTACCGAGATTAGACGACTCGGCCGACTCCCGCAACGATTTCGTGTTCACGGAATCCGATTGGGTCTACTCCCCTGAGTGGTTGCACGAAGCCTACGCGTATTTAGCGACGGATCCCCTGGCGATGCAAGAGAGTGTTATCGCCGCCGGCGATTTCGAGACTTTATTGTGGCAGCATTAATGATAGCCGGTGAGAGAGAGTTTATGGGTTTTTCACTACAACCAACCCTTTTTTTGTTTTTGTTTCTTTTCCCCCCTTCTTTTTTTGTTTCCTTGTTTGGACTTTTCATCATCAGTAGCTCTTTTGTTTGCTTTTAAGGGTCAAATTATATATACCTTTCTTCCTTCTCAAGTTCTTCTCCATTAATAACAGTAGTTGTGGATCAGCTAGTGTTTTTCTTCCCATTTTCTCTTTAATTAATATTAATAATAAACAGGCTTGCTTAATGCTACAATTAATCTCTCTCTTTCTCTCTCTCTCTCCATGCCATATTGCCATCTCGTTTTGTTTGATTCTACGATCAATGCATATATGTATTCTATAGTTGTTTCTTTCATCTCAATGGTACTGATTTTATTAAGTGGGTTCCAAATCTCAAGGCCGTCCCAAACTTCTTTGTTGTTTTTTTCCCTTAATTATAAGTCTTGGAATTAATAATCCGTGGAGACCATGGAGAGTTAAATAATGCAGAAACGACGACAAATGGAGCACAGGAGACCTCCCTCTTAATCATATCATACACACACACATATATATATCAGGACCCAATTCATATTCCCATCAATTTAACTCTTTAAACACTTAATATGAACAAGATTATAGAAAGGGCAACTAAAAGGTCCTAAAGATAATCAACAAGGTACAGACTAATGGCCCTTAGCTGCTTGTGCTATTCTTTTGTACTGTAAATCATCAAAAAGAGAAAGGTAGAATAAAACAAAGGCAGTAAGATTCTCTGAAGGGCACATTGTGGTGTTGTTTGAAGGGAAAGTTTGTGGTAGAAATGGCTCGGAACTCATTTAGGGTGACATTGACACCCCCAATCAATTAATTCCCTTTGGCAATAATACAACACCTATGCCTGCTGTGTCCAAGCCAAAATAGCATGCAGCTGCTTCTTATCTTCCTCTCTCTTTTACCCTCTCTGTCACCCTAGCTATTTCAAGGACATAGACCCCACCCATTCTCAAACTTCGTCCCCCAATTGGTGGTAAAAGATTATATTTATCTTTTTAATTAGTAATTAATTAAGTAGGGTTAATTATTTCATCAGTCGAACTAGCTAGTTGACTTAACTAATTAATCGGTTCAACCCCATGCCACCCACTGCTAATTATAAACTAAAGATTTATTTTAATGGCATTGAGTAAACTTGTACGTCTAGTAGTTTGCTCTTCAGACCCTTAATTAGGACTTGTATGCGCTGCAATAGTATCCTAACAACTGTAATCTGAAACTTTAGTTTTTAAATGACACGTTACTGCTTATGTATCCATCTTACAATAATACATATTAATACATTAAAGTATGTATAGCTGATATTTATATATATGTTAGAGTAAGAAGGCCAATAGAAAGTAGCCAGATAATTAATCAAATTAGGAAAATGTTACTAATGAACTGAAGGGTTGTTAGGCTTTCATTAGTCACACCAGGGCCTTCCATAAGGCCGGAGACATATTTTAGGTACTATGGTACGTGTCCATGGATTAAATTAGTAAAGAATTATTGGACGATCCTGCCTCATTAGTCATTGTCTATAGGACACTAAGATGGGCCTGCATATTAATTTTATGCGTTTGCAATTCATTTTCAATACGAAAATGATGTCACCATTAACATTTTAAAAGTCACATTGCATTGCATTTGTTATAAAGTGTGAATCCCACTAACAAACAACAATCGTTTATTAAAACTAGTACTCATTACTTTTATCGTCATATTTTGATCCATTATTTGTTGATCTTCTATTTTTCACGTTTATAATTTGTCAAACAAGAGAATTATACTGATTTCATCTTTCACCTTTGATTTTTATTTAGGGTAGGACGACATGAAAAACTCTACTAATAAATGACAATTGTTTTTAAAAAATAGTACTTATTATTTTTATCGTTATATGTTGATCCATCACGTGTGAATACTCTATTTTTTACGTTTATAATTTGTCGTATAAGAGAATTAGATGGTTCCGCCTTTCATCTCTAATTTCTGTTCGGGGTGGGATGACATGAAAGAAGTTCGCCCAACTCGTGACATAAAGGAATTAATAGGTATAAAATATGAAGGTTAATTGAAAGACATTGACATAGATAGAATGGGTTGTAAAATAAAATGTGTTAGAAGTGGTCTTCTATAGTGGGTTGGAGGTACCTTCCAATCCAAGCAAGAGAAGCAAAGGATGCACAGATTGAGCCATTGCAGATATCTTTCATGTAGAAAATGTGGGTTTAAGTACAAAACGTGTGCCTGATGATGAGCATACAATTTCCAATTCATTTAAATAATGGTTTGATTATTTAGAGCCTACTTTATGTGTTACAAGTAAACCAATTTTAAACCTTCAAATATTAGTTGAAAATGTGAAAAAGGTTGTAGGTACTGTCAGATGCCCTGCCCAAATCCCAAATATTTCATTGAAAGTTCAGTCCGACCATGTTCCCAGCATATACATTCAAAGAATCTAACCAAAAATTTTCAAATAATTTTCTTAAAATTTTTATTGAATATATAAAATTAACACACCAAAAATTAGTAATAAGAATAAATTAACTCATAATTTTTAACCTTGGTTAAAAATTTGTCTAATTATTTAATTAAAGCATATATATATATATAACGAGATATGGAAAGAGATTAAATCTATATTTTTAGTATTGTATTTTTATTTTTATTTTTTTGTATAGTTATTCAAACTTTTCATTATCTCGATTATATCTCTAGACCTGTATTTTCGAATCAATTTAATTCATATATTTTGATATAAATAGAGTGTGACTTGATATGTATTTTATTATCTCACTTTACTTTTTTTATACATAAAAAAATTAAATTAACTTAAAATAGTAGATTCAGTAGTATAATCGAAATAAATAAAAGTTTAAGTTGTCACACAAAAAAAGATTAAAATATAAGAAATAAATTGATTCAAAAGTTAAGTTTAGATGTATAATTGAAATAATAAAAATTTTAAATAATTATTTAAAAAGTATAAAATATAAAAATATAAATATAAATTTAGCCAATAAATTGGAGATATTATTGATTAAAATTGGAGAAGGAAAGGGAGATGGGTAGAGACATAGGAACCTCAAGTGCAGTCCATCGACGGAATAGTGATGGTGACGGTGACGGTGATCCATGGCCCTTGCTGTTGAGAGACTTTAAGGAAGAGCTTTGAAGTCAAACTTTCGTGACCCCATCACCCAGCTGTGATGATGTGATCAAAGCATTCGTAGGACCCCTCTTTCTTATTCATTTCATTTTTTTTTTCTTTTTCCTTAACACTTGATATGGGTAACCGTGGTACGTTTATGTTTTATTCGCTTGCTTACTTAATTTTTTATTATCTTAATTATATTTTAAAATTAATTTAACTTTTATATTTTAATTTTTTATATAATAATTTAAATTATTCCTTATTTCGATAACGATCTTATACTTATATTTTTAAATTAATTTAACTTATTTACTTTAATTTTTTTATCTAATAATCTAAATTTTTTATTATTTTAATTATATTCTTAATATTTATATTTTTAAATCAACTTAATTTATATATTTTGAAGTATAAAAAAATAAAAATAAAAATATAAATTTAGCCATAATAAAATTGTCCTTCTTTTGTGAAATATTACGTACCTTCTCCTCAACTGTTACAAAATGAAAAGCCTAGTAAATTAACAATGCCCTTTTTCTCGAGTAATTTTACAATGCTTGGGGCACGGGAACCCAAGCTCTTTATTTTACCACTCCCTTTTAAATTATACCCTATCCCTTTTTTCTTTATTTATTATATTCTTAATGTTGCGAGAATTGTGCATATATTTTAATAGTTTAGATCTTCTCTTGTATATATATATATTTTTTGTTATAAAGTTTAAGGTTTACTCTAATTTTAAACCGTAGATGTTTATTAGTTTAATTTTAATAAAATTTTTATTTATAAAAAAACTATTATCGTAAGAATAATAATTAAGCAATAATAAATATACTTTATTTTCATACAAGGTGCATTATGGTATCTTATTTTCAATATCTAAAATTTTTTATTAGTAGATTAAATGATTTTAAACACGATGCATTTATCATTGAGCAAAAGAATTGTTCGAACGTTGAAAATAAGAAATAATAAATTTATCTTTTATGAAAATAAAGTATATTTATTATTTCTTAACTATTAAGATAATATTTGTTAAAATGAGTAAAATATGATTGTATCAAGATAAAGTTGGAACGTTTTTCGGAACAAGATATGGAATGATCAATATAAGACTGAGAACTATTTTAATTTTGTTATTAAATTATTTGAAATACACTAGAACATATTTATATCATTTTTTTTTCTTATTTATAAGGTCTAAAATAAATTTATCTAAAGAGAGATGAGAGATAAATTTATCTAAAAAATTCTAAATAAAAAGTCATATGACTTCTTTTTCAATGGTCGGTAAAAAAATTTAACAAACATAATAAAAATCACTTTTGTTTGAAATGCTTTTACATATCTCATTTTTTTTTTTGTCTATATTTTAGTTAACAAACATTACTTAAGAGTGATAATTAGTTTTACCAAATTAAAAAATACAAACACTCAAATTTGATATCTTATATATTTACATTGACATAACATGATGTATTAGACATGAACGCAAAGTATCGGCACAAATGTTAAACTTGAACAAATTTACTCAGAAAACAAACAAAAAATAACCCAATGTTGGTTTGCGATTGCATGTTACTTTGGGAACTTATTTAATGACAGAATCCGCTAATTGAAAAAATTAAAAGTATTAATTGGTGCCAGAATGAGTTTGGGTGTGTACAGCTAATTAATTAGAGTTGATAATAATCAGAGTTTTTCTTCTAAGCAATTGTCAATTCTGGGTAAATGTAGTAGGGGACTTGGGAGGGCAGGGTCACACGTGCACTTTAATTAGAAAGTTGACCTTTAAATAATCCCAGGAATTAATTGGAACTCTAAACTAAACATTTTTTATATTTCTGAGATTTCTAAATGCATTGGAGAATGATAAATATTTTAAAAATATTATTATGCTGTCAACCACATAATGCTTCACTGTTGAAGGAAACCCAAATCTAACACTACATAATATATATTTTTTATTATTATTATTATTAATGAGCTGTAGACAAAAATTCATTAAAGGACTGAAAAAATCTAAAACCTTAAATTAATTTTTTGGGCTAAAAAGATATAATTTTCCTTTAATTGATTGGAGGGTTCCATACAAAATATAATCATGATAACTTTGATATTTAAAAATCTCTCAGAGATTTCCACGAAAGAAGAAGCGCTGCCTATAAAAATTTTAATTCTAATAGGATTTGGAATGTCAAGATAAATATTATCAATAACAATTTTAATCTTAAAAGATCTCAAAAAAAATTTCATACTTCTCTATAAATAAATACTCTTATCCTAGAAAAATAAATCTCTGATATTGATTTTGATACACCCCTCAAGTTTTTATTGTCTGACTTAAATATTAGAGTGTTTGCGTGAAAATTTTCCTACACCCTCTAATTATTCTTTTTCTTATAGATTTCAGGCGACTTGACGACGATGTTTCCAGTCAATAAATTCATTATTGTATGTAAATGACAATAATTATAAATTTGAATAAAACTATTATAAAATTATGATAATTTATGAGAGTCATTTATTAAATTTATTTGTGAGTATAATATTTTTTAATTTTATTAATTAATAAAATAATTTATAATATGACATACTTATCATTAGTCAATAAAATTATTTAGAAGTTAGATGAGATGTAATAAATGCATATTTATTGTTACTTAGCCATTAATCTTAAAGGCAATTGTTATGTTGCCCATCGTCGGGCAACATAGCAGTTGCCCGACTGAGAGAGAGGGAAGTGGATCCCATGCATGTGGTGTGGCGCCCTTAAAATAATGATTAGTATTACTCCTTTAATAATTATGATTTTTTTTGTTTTGAAATAAGAAGAGCAAACAACGTAGAAGCTTCCTAGTCTTCCGATCCCCGGTAGAATTAGGGCATAGTCCATGTGAATTTTGTGATGCTACTCTCATCTCAATGATAATTATGTAATCTTTGATGCTCCCTAGAAACAGAATCATATGATCACACAATCCAAAGTCAAAATTGATCAGCAAATCATTCTTTCCTATTAATTAATCCTAATTGTCGTACTAAGAGATCTAATTAAGATACCTTTCTTTTGATATATTCTCGGTTTGGATGTCAGTTTGACAATAAATTATTATGATTAATTAAATATATTTAGAAAAAAAGATATGTAATTGGTTTATATTTAAATAATGTTAAGAGCCGTGACATAGTCACAAGTTATGTAATATTTTTTTATTAAAAGAGAATAAAGAGATCATATATAATTATTTTTTTTAACTATTATCTATTTTAATAAAGATACGACATATAATATTGTCATTAATTATGATTTCTAATATTATTAAAACATAAATCAACCACCATGTCTCCATTTCTAAGCATACTTAATTAATCATAATAATTTTTATGTTTAGGAATGGGGTAAATAATTTAGTATTTATGCACATTGAAATAATGCAAAAAGTAATAATGGTATTAAAAATACAAAATTAGAATGATTAAAGCCTCTCAACTGCAGCCTTTATTATTTAAGATGATAGCAATGGCATCATTAATTAACTGTTCTCATTCAACGCTTCAATTTCATCTGTTGTATAGTGTGGTCCATATTCATTTTCGCGGCTATTGTTCTCCAGCTCTTTTATGTCACAAATATATTTCTAAATAATTAAAAATGAGAGAATTTTATTAAACAATAGATTATAAAAGTGTCTGTAATTTTAATGTTAGAGTATATTTCAAACATCACAATGAAAGTAATGGAGCAAAACAAAGACTTCCTTCAAACAAAGAAATGACAAAAAAAGAAAAAAAAAAGTTTCGAGGACATAAATCAATTGGTTAAGAAAGAACTGTTGGAGTATTGTTCTTTAGGCCCTCAAGTTCTATGTTCGACTCCTAGTCAAGGAAGAAAGCTCAGCAGGCAAGAGCCATTCTAAAAATTAAAAAAATGTCAGGTCACCCTCACATTAACGGAGAGAGACTAGGGATAGAAATTAGTTACTAAATTCCTTGATTTATATCTTCTACTAGAATCGTGGGACCGAATAGTAGAGAGCACTTATAATGATATCTTAATAGAAGAAAATTACAAAAAGAAAAAAGATATAACTATGTATAAGTGTCAAATGAAATCTTCAAAAGTATGCACTAAAAAAATTAGCTCCCAATCAACGTCTATCAAATCTCCTTAAACATTAGAATGATACATTCACGCGAGTGTTAATATTTGTAATGTTAACCTCCGATTATTTTCTAAACAATGACTTATAGTGCCAAAAAAACTAAAAGTATACTCATGGAAGCTGATATTTTTTATATCAACTCTTAGTTACTAAACAATTTAACTCAGCAAAATATAAAAAGACTGATCAATTGAGAGCCACCAACAGTGTTGCAGAGCTTAACTCTGTAAGATATGAAAGAAGGAGATGCTAGCTAACTTTGTCCAGATAACACATTGCATTTAATGTGCCAACTGGGACATGAATCACTCTTATTCCCTAAGACACTTATTATTTTGTGCTCTTCACAAAAAAATAAACCATCGTCTACATAATCAAACAGTTAAGAACCTATCAAGAGCTCCCACCGCACTATTTTGCCATTGCCCATAAGACTCCCTTGTTCCACTGTTGTCAAGCTCATTCAAATTTCTTCGAGCAATGAAAAAAATAGTAATATAAATAATTGTTTGCACACTAAATATAATAATTTTTAAAGATATTTGTATATTTTTATTTACATATAACTAGTAATCAATAATTTTAAGCGTATAAAAATATGCCTAATTATTAACCTTTTGACTTACTAGATATAATAAATTTTAAAATAATGTAATAATACATTGGTTTGGAATTGTCGTTTTCAAAAATAAAATGTAATTTTATGTCTCTAAATGAGCATGTCACCATAATTTTTTAATATCCCAAGTCAATCCATATATGACCGTTGAGGGTTATAAGTTTAGGTTCGTCATTAATGCATGACAAGGACTATAAATTTAATTAAAAACATTATATATTAACATATTTTACAAATTTAATGAGTATACTTGTCACTTTTTAATTTATTTAATAAATTTTAAATATTCAATTTTTCTAAATACTAATTAAATTTTAAAACCCATTTCCCAAAAAACTTTTTTAGTTAACACATGTTTTTTAATGAGCTATCAATAAACTCTGATGCATAAAAACGGTTTGGAGATGTTGTTTTGGCATTTCCTAGACATTTCTCATTCTAGAAACATTGAAAACGAACAAAAATGTTTTTCGAGTTATTTCTGTAATTTCAGAAATATTTTTGGGGCATTCTGTAATAAACCCAAACTATCGAAAACATGTTTCGGGCAACAGACTCTAGTTAGAGATGAAAAAAATTCCGTCTCTTCACCTCAATTGATTTTGCATGTCTTCTTCTCTTTAGTCCTTACGCCTTAGCCCTAATTTTTTAAGCTTGAAGCATTTTTCAACTCAATCCTCTCGTTTTTTACCTTGACCAACCATTATTTTGTCATCATTCCCTTGTTGGCCAGTTGCTCGGTGTTCGGTGTTGTTGATGATTTAGTTGCTCATTGCTTGGTGCGATTGCTCATGAGGTCATTGTTTCAAACTCTAATTGCTTAATTCCGTCTTGCTATCAATTTATACTCAATGTTTGATGCTTGTACTGTTGTCGATTAATTCAATTGCTCGGTGCTTGGTCCGATTGCTTGCAAGGTCATCATTTCCAACTCCAACTACTCTATTTCTACCGATTGGTCGATGCTCGGTATTTGTGTTGTTGTTGATTTAGATTAATTATTTTTTAGATTGAATAAATATTTTTTTAGAATTTTTATATTCAAAATTATATTTACAAAAAATCTCTTATATTTACAAAAAAAATTATATTTTGGATGGTTTCACAAGAATCAGAAGAATACTAATTATTTAATTAGTAATTTATGAGTTACTTTATTTTATTTTTTAATTTTAATATTTTGATTAGTATTTAAATTTAAATAATATTTAAACAGGTAAATAAATTAACTTGATATGTAAATGTTAATATCAACAGGTATTTAATATATTAACCTATTTAGTTAACCTGTTCAAATTAAAATTAAGAATTTTTTATTCAATAAATTAGCAGATGAAAATAGAATTAAATATTAATAGATGGAGACCTGAGAATACAGTCGACTTCAAACCGTCATGCTTGCCCTGCCTGTCTTCTTTACTTGCTTTCACAACCCCATAGCATTTTTATTGCACGTGTGTGTAGTCCATTGGACCCATAGAGCTGCTACTCAATCACATCGCTTTATCCTCTCACACAATCTTTAGGGTTTCATTGTTACTATTTATATATTTTTATTAGTTAATAAAACACCTCACAAAGTAAGACCACCTCACATATGGTTGCGTATTTAGTTGATCATACTGAGATAATTTTGACAAAGTCCATCTTTTAGGAAATTTTTTGTTTCAAATGAAACATCTTATAATATGCATGGTATGAAAAATTGTTCTTAATTTAAGATGACAAAAAGATTTGTTACTACAAGACAAATCATTTAATTATATCTTTGAGGTTAACAAGTTTCACCGATGGTTCATTTTGGGTGATGAAGTTAGATTTTTGGATTAAAATCGGAATCAATGAAGAAGATATATAGAGCATTGTCAGTGAATCGATTTATTCTTTTTTCTTTTTTTCTTCTTCTTCTCGCTATTAGAACCCAATAACATTTTCAAACCACATGGACCAGTAGCGAAGTGTCTTTGCCGAAACACTAAACTATATATATAAGAACTAGTAAAAACATTTTCAAATTACAAAAAATATCTCGATCAATAATTCATGTCATATTAGATTTGGATGCATTTTGCCCTACATTTTATCTCAACGTTAAAATGAAAGAACATATCGTTACCTAATTAATAATTAATTATGTTGACTAAAGTACCAAAATTAAGGTCTGGACACCAACTCAATCCCTAACAAATTCATGGCTTAAATCAAAAGAATGTACTTGTGGATATATGCATGCATGCATCTTCACTATATATATATATATATATAGTGGCTTTAATTACCAAGTTTATGTACACCTTATCATGATGGGGCAAACGTGGCATCAAACCCTTCCAAAAACAACATCATTACGTGGACCATGAGGGGAGATCCATCCACTTAATTACCATCCATGGCTGGCAAGTCTTTTATTTATTATTATTTATATTGACATGTGTGCATGCCATGATGAAGGAAAGAGGGTCAAAGTAAATTAACATTACTTTTGCTTTGCTTTTCACATTGTTAAGTCGAATTTTGTCAAAATTACAGGCCAAATAGGAGTCAAAGAGATACACTTTGTTTAATTAATTAACATTTGGTTAATATATGTCACCTCCATCTAACTGTCTAACACCACGCATACACATCTATATCATATATAGATTTACATCATATTCTAAGCTTACTATATATATATATATATATATATTCATCGGTTGTCCTCTTCCATGAAAAAGGAAAGCATTCATCAAATCTTTTGACCCCACCTCCACTGCATGTATAATTAATTAAAAAAATATTCTGAGATTTGAGTTTTCTTTTAATTAAAAAGCTTAGTTTAAATTGAAAGCTTATTTCATATATATATATACTTTTTTCATATAGGTATATATGTCTGATCTACCCACTTCCACCGCCCCCTTCCTCGCCGCCGTGTGGCGGCTGCGAGCCAGCGAAAACAGGCAGCCCCGTTGGCGGAATTGGCGCGTTTGGGTCGGTGACCGTGTGTCCAGTGCCAGCAAAGACGGTGCCTTGACTTCACTTTTGTCCCAAGAAATTTCACAAAAAGTCTTCATGTTCGTATATATATAACATTATAAAAGCCCATTTGTTTGTAGCCGAAAGAAAAAATATATATATATATTTATAATCAAAGAATATCAACTTTATTATTCAATTGTCAAATGCCAAGGTACCATGTGATCTGTATACAAATTATACGTATTTTTTTTAACAAATTATCACATGTCACCATCTTTCTCTTTAATTATCGGAACATAGACTTTAAAGTGCCCTAAAAAGAATGGTCCAGACACAAGAAATGATTCAATAAAATATTCGTACTCAAAGTATCTTGAATGGAGCTATGTAAGTCTTAAATTCTAGAGGTACAAAGACATTAATTTGCTTATTACTCTTATCTTTTACTCTTTTATTAAAATTTTGATATTAACTTGATGGAGACAAAAGTCCCATGCTTGCAGGAATTAGCAGGTGGTACCTTAGGTTCCAGTACATAGCAACATCGATCCACTTACTAAGGCTTATGAGAATCAAGACTATTACCATGCGGGTGCAGGCAAAGAAAATGCATTTAAAATTATCTTTCGTCAACTTAAGATAAGAGTTCTCTATCTTCTAGAGAATGTCTGAAGTTACAAGCAAAGGAATTTTTCACGATCCAATTCCATATTAACAATTTATGTGCTTAATCTCATAAACATGAAGATCATTGAATACATTAAGTCGATCCAAAATCTAAGATGTTAGAATTTGAGTTAAAAATCTATCCCCTTTAGATTGGGTCCTGTAAATAACAAAGCAACCTTTCAATTAGTAGGACCAGAATAGCGATTATGAATAGACGAGACTGTTATACACGACATACACACACACATATATATATATATATGAAAAGGTCAAAAAGGCAAAATGGAAAGATCATTTTCATATAGAAAACAAAGGATGCAACAACCCAAATCAAACCTTGCACATCGACACTGTCCCTATTGCTTTTACATAACATCCATGTGTGTGCTTATATATATATATATAGATGTCTGCATGAATATATATATATAGATGAACAGGATATATAGAGATTGTCGGCATGTAGAGATGGGGGACAAGGTGGTGTGGTGAAGGAGTCGTCAACTCTTGCACTGGATTTGCCCCAAGCAACGGAACAAAATGGCTAGCTATCAATATATATATACATATATATGTATGTATATAAGGTGACATATTAGTAATTAATTATTATTTAGAGGTTATAGATTTAAATATTCTTAGGATAGTTAATTTTAATTTTTTAAAGAAGATATATAACATAAAGAATAGTTTAGAAAGACATTTTGTTGACAGAATTTTGTAGTTTTGAAATTAATATTTATTTATATAATAGTATAAAGATATAAATTTAATGAATGAATGAATCATTTGAACTTGATAATTGGAAGTGGGTTCTACCAACTTTCCAGGGTTCTTCTTTTCAAGGTTTGCGGCTCTAAAGGCTGTTTTCAAACCTTTGAATTTGCTTTGAAGCTTTTGAACATGTCTGCAACCCCATCTTAAATATAAATATAATATATATATATATATATATATACATGGCACTTAGAGATGGATGAACTCTTATTTATATATATATATATATATGATTTTCAGTTCCATTTAGACTAAAATGTATTTTTCTTGGTTCGATCCTTATTGCCTTAGTAGAATTAGTTAAATAAGACAAAAATAATATGGGTAATGACTCTTATTTTAACAAGAGTGAATAGGTAAACTAATTGCCCTATATATATGAGAATTTTATTTTATATTTATATATTATTTTATGGGGAAAAAGGATAAAGTTGTACGACAAGTACACAAAAAAAAAAAGCTCAAAATTTGGAGGGCCCCATATTTATTCTGCAATAATACAAGGCCCCCAAATGAAATGAACGGCAGCTCTGCATCGGTGACTTATTATTATTATTATAATTGTAGAGATGGAGATGGCTGGAAATAAAAATCCAATGCCCAATCATCACTTCTCAATTATAGCCCATCTTCTTCCTTCTTCTTTTGGGTTTCCCCTTTTCATCCCCAAAAAGCTTTTCATCTTTCTCTGTCTCACTTATAAAAATTTGTTTCTTGATGAGGTAATGTCTCTTTAGGACCTCTGCATCAACATCTCCCTCCCTTGTCTCTTTTCTTTATTTTTTAAATACAAAAATTTGATGTAATTTAAAGGTATTCGTATCCGAGTAAGTTCGAGAGAATTGAATTAAACTGATGTGATTTGATCGATATAATTTTAAGATTTTTTTTTTTAATTTGATTTGGGTTTATGTTTAATTTAATTTTTTACAACTAATATTCAAGTTGGAATAACATAAACTTAGTTGGGTATTACCTTCAAATGCATTTTGTAATTGAGGGGGCGAAATAATATAAAATTGTAATTAAATGGATCCGAGAATATAAGTACTAAATAATTTAGAATAATTGGGAGGTTGCAGATCGAGAGAGAGAGAGAAAGAAAGAGAGGTGAGGACTGTGCCGACGAGAAGGGAATGGATCATAAGATCTTTCTGCTTTTAGGGAGGGGCCTAAGAATCTCTATACAAACAGTGACCTAGCAGTGGAGACAGATAGAGAGAGAGAGAGAGAGAGAGAGAGAGAGATGGGTTGGAATGGTGGTGGGGTCATGAAATAAAAGTAGGGCGGTGGAAGTTGCCGGCTAAATACCGGGGGGAACTTCTTGGCCCTTTGCGGCGGCGATGCCTTCTCCGACAAATCCCCATCTCCGTCTCCCATCATCTTCTTCTTCGGCTACGTACGTCTTCAATGGGAGGCTGAGACAGACAGACGCAATGGGTGGTCCGTCTGCAGTGCGTGTGGGGGGGTAGCTTTCTCTTCTCTCCTCGATCGTCTGCAGCCTGCAGCAGGCACCACCACGTTTCAAACAATTTCAACGTGCTGCCACCATAGCAGGTAGGAAGAAGAATGATTATGGGCCCCAGGACATAGCTCAGTTAGTAAGGAGCAGGTAGAATTACTCCAAAGTACAAAGATTGAGTCGGGTAAGCCGCAGTGTGGGATTTCCTGCTCCTCAGGGGTCTTTGTGGGCGGCTCGCACTGGTCCTCTCCGTCACCTACCAGCTGAGTTCCTGATTTATCCCCCTCACGTGTCGTGGGGTAGTTCGTGGGAGCCCCGCAGTGTGGGTCAACACCTTTTGCTCCAAAGAATGATTATGGGGTGACAAAGATGTAAAGATGGAGACAACATGGCGGCAAAGAAAAGATGTGCCTGCCCTTGCCCTTGCCCTTGCCCTTGTGTTCGTCTTCCAGCTGGCGTCTGGAGAGACTTCTCTCATCACCGGTCAACCACTCACTTCCCCTTACTCGTCGCCTGTCATCGATGAATCTTTTGTAATGAATTTTATATATATTTTATTTATAAATCAATTATTATGTTTGAAATCATATCATTTAAAATATTAAATTTAATTAAATTTTACAAATTTTATGTTTAAAGTCTATGGCGCACGGAAAGACGTTGTTTTAGCATTTTTCAAAATGTTTTTATTTTTAAAATATCAAAAATAAGATTAAAAAAACAACTTTTTTGTAATTTTAAAAATTTTGAAATTATTTTATAATATTAAATTTCAGAGATCCTAAAATACTTTTAATATAATAATCTTGTTAAAATATAGAAAAAAACAGCTGTGGTAAAATATATATATATATATATATATATAATTTTCTCCTGCAATTACATATACATATATATTAAATTTCAAAATTAATTCTCAAATTAAGAATTAAAAAATATATTATATTTAATAATTAAAATAAAATAAATATAAATATAAATAAAGAATTAAAATAAATTTATACTCAAAATGACTTACTTCACAATCCCCAATGATAAATTATCAATTAAATATGTTTGATTAATTTAATTTTTAACTTAAAAATTATTGCACTTTTCTATTTTTTAGTGTTTGTCATTATTTTCTATGAAAAGTCATTCTTTTAACTTTTATTGTTTGATAGCAATTATTTTTTTTATGAAAATTGTACCTTTAAGAATTTAAAATTTAACGTAGATAGTTGTAAGCCCATTTAATTCAAAAGAGAAGATGAATATGTTGGGAAATGTGAAAAGTTTACCTGAAAAATAAAAACCAGCCCTCCCCCTAAGAAAACGTTTTTCAGCATCTTGAAGAAAATCAGGTCACGTGAGCAAAAATTGAAAAATAAATTGCCTAAGAAAAAAAAAAGATAATCAAACACATCAAAAGTTAAAATTTAGATGAAAAATAGACATTTTTTATGAAAAATTTGATCAATTAAACGCACCCTTAAAGTGGTAAGGGCCAATGTAGGTATAGCCAATGACGATGCAAATGAAAATTGGTGAGGGTACAGGGAGAGAAGGGGCATTTTTATCTATAAATAAATTTTATCTTTAAATTGTAAGATACATTTCTAAATTTCACCTATTTTAGTAAAAAATAATTTAATATAGTTGAATTTCATTGAGTTTAATTTCTAAAATTAAAATTTTCATAATTGTTATGTCTTGTAATCAATCCAACCCTATGAAAATTTAAGTGATAGAGTTGAGTTAAAAATTAATATGGGCCAAGACCATCAAAACCAAATGAGCCAAATGGGCCAAAGAAGCACTCTCAAAGCTTAAACAAGGCCAAGAAATCAAAACAAATCATTAAGGCAAGCAAACTCATCCATGACTGAGTGAGTTGGGTAGTCACTTGATCATGATCAAGTAAGTAAATAGATCACTCGATAATGACCAAGTAACATCTCTTTTCGCCCTCCCCACTTAGTCATGGTTGTTTCAGCCATACTCCAGGCTATTTTCTATCCCAAACCATAACAAATCAAATCACGTGACTATATAACCCTGTGCACAAAGACTTAGAAGCTGATCGAGTGACATGAGGGGTCACTCGATCATAACAGAATGACTACCCCCTTCTCCTAGTCGTTGTTCGTGCCACATGCCAATGGGGCCATGCGAATCCCATAAGACTCAATCAAAATTGTTCCCGAGATGCTCGCCAAGAGGTACGGGTTTCCCGCCACCTAGTCCCATCTTAGCAAAGGTACCCTCACGAGGCCACTTAAACTCCAATTCATTTTTTAGCTAAGACTAACTTAAGCATTGGATCGAAGCGTCCGCAAATGACCCCACCCATGCCCCTAACTTGCTTCTTTTTTTACAAGTCACTTGGTCATTTGGAACTCTCTCCCTCATCAAACACTCTCTTGGTCATTAGACAACTCTCCTGACACTTTGGGACTCTCATCACCAAAGAAGACTCATGTCAGTAAAGAGGACTCTCGTCTCCAAGGAAGACTTTCGTCACCAAAGCAGACTTTTGTCACTAAAGGAAGTCACTCATCCTAAGAGTCACAACTCATTTGCCTTCTTGAGACTCACAACTGACAAGCCACCTCAGAGTCACAAACTTATTTTAAGGCTTCCTTTCATTGGGGTCCTTACCCAACTCATTGGGCCACTTGCATCTCATTCCCTCACACTATAAATTTATTATTCTAATTAGGTAACAATGAAAACTTTTTTCATTCCAAAAAGAGATAAAAGTTTCAGTTTGTTTAGTTTAGAGAATCAACATCAATTTTTAAAGTCACTAGTTTGGTCTAATTTCTTTTTTTTCTATTTTAATTTAGGTTTAAATCCCAAAATTGACATCAAAATATTTAAAAAATAACTTTTTGTATAATTCTACATGTCTTGGAACCAAAACCCAAGTTGATCTTACAAAATTTTTATTGAGTTGAGTTAACCTTATTTTGAGTTAAAATTATAGACCTAAGTCAACATGGAGTTCATCTAATTTAGTTCATATATAACCTAAACTAACTCAACCCCACAAAGTGTAACATAAAATTTCACTATTCAAGCATGAGTTACAGAATCTTAGTAAAATTTATTTCTGGTATTCTAGAAAGAATAATGATAATGACCAACAAAATCAGTCCGCAGCAAAGGGGGAAATGCCTATTCTACCCTTGTTGCAACAATTTGCAGAAAGGGTAAAATGGGAATTGTAGCAACAAGAATGAACATTTTCTCCGCTGTAGATTATCATGTGGAGGACAGTTTTTTTTTTTTTTTTTTTGGGGGGGGGGGGTGGGGTTTGGTCCTTTGTCACTGTTCTTTTAGAAATTATTAGTATTCCAGACAAAAGATAAAAGATGCTTAATAAACACGTTGTCTTATACCAAGCCAACAACAAAGCCATAAAAAAGATTGCTTTTTTATATTTGCCAGGCCATTCTACCTCAATCGCAGATGGTAGGACGGAGCAGTAGGACCCAGGGAATCCAGGTGAAATACAATTAGGCAGAAGTGTTCTTTCTAGCAAAAACTTGAGCCATGAAAAGTGAAGATTATATCTCAGAAAAAATCAAAAACAATCCCAATCAACATCATTGATAATTACATCATTTCATGTACCTTCTTCAACACTACTCTGCACATGGATGCTTCAGATCAAGCTTGCTTTTTGGATGCCAATTCATTATTTCTCAACCCTGTTGACAGAAAGGACCACAAAAAGAAGACCAATAAGATGCTGGAGAAGCAGCAGATTCAAGTGGATTTAGCTAATGTTTAGGGGAGATTTTGCCATAGGATGAAGAATGGAGTCTCTATTTAGACAATGAAAATCTCATTGATCGAGACAACAAATGTAATGGCTCTAGTATTGGGAATCCCCAGCCCAACAAGGAGACGATGCTAACTAGACCAGGCCAAGCTCAACCAATGATCCAATCTTGAAAATGGTAGACCTTGGCCTGCCAACCCAACCCATTACCATGCCTCTTTGGTTTTCCCTGAAGAAATGTGAAAACAAAAAAAAAACACTAATAATTATACTGCTCTTATAAAAAAAAAAGACTATTTTTTATATTTGGGATCAGTGATTCAAAAAAATAGAAAAATTCACAAGAATGTCACGCATAGAATTAAGACAGGTTGGCTAAAATGGAGAAATGCATTGGATGTGTTATGTGATTATAAAATCCCATTAAAACTGAAAGAAAAATTCTATAAGACAGCTATAAGACCAGTCTTGTTGTATGGCTTAGAATGTTGGGCAATCAAATAATAGCATGAGCAAAAAACGAGCGTAGTAGAGATGAGGATGCTAAGATGGATGTGCGGTCATACAAGAAAAGATAAAATTAGAAATGAGGTTATTCATAATAAGGTAGAAATAGTGCCAATTAAGGAGAAGATGAGAGAGACTAGATTAAGATAGTTTGGTCATGTGAGAAGGAGACCAAGAGACGCTCCTGTGAGTAGAGTTGATGAAATGAAACAATTAGTCAAAAAAAGAGGTAGAGGCAAACCCAATAAGACTTTGGGAGAGACATTAAAGTTTGATATGAAGTGTATGAGATTAAATGAAGATATGACAAAAGACAGAAATACATGAAAATCTAAAATTTATGTAGCCAACCTCACATAGTAGGATAAAAGTTGGATATGTAATTGTTGTTGTTTAACTATACTGCTCTTGTAACATGGTATTGTGCTATACTACACAAGTGCAAAACACATCCAAACATCACTTCTGTCTTTGTTGCTTTCATTTGGTTTAAAATAGAGCAGCTAGTTTTCTAAAATGGACAGCAGTTCAATCATCCAACTCTTGGGCAAACAAGCAAAATATTTCACCTAATATAACTAAGAATATCACCTTCCTACAGGATTTTTTTTCCCCTTTAAGAAATCTGCCACATTCTTCTGCTACAGTGATAGAGAATTGGCAGTATTATTGCAAATAAATGAAAAGGCATAGCTACAAGGTTAAAGTAGTACTGTTCTCTCATGATTCTCGCCACATCACCATCAACAGGACCTTATGCTAACACAACATTCTTAATGTCAATTGATTTCTAAAAGTCACATTGACAGTACAAATTCATGCAAATGAACAATGTAGCAAAATTTTACTCCAAATACCATTTATGATGCAACCCTCTAGCAAGGAAATAATGAAAGATAATTCTAACATCATATTTATATGAAAAAGATTCATGAGATGGCAAGGAATAAAGATAATTGCCATCGATTGTTGCCTTGGTTCACCATAGGGGAAATCTCATAGGCTTTGGGTTGTTTGGAGGTAAGGTCAAGGATTATTCCTCCCAATGGAGTCCCCACAATCATAATGGTTCTTTAACAAACAGAATAACAGGGTCCTGGAAGGATCTGGTAGAATCTACTCTAGCACAGTGCTCAACAAATATCGCTCTTCTAGTGAAGTATGATATAAAGTGCTCAGTGTTGGGCTAGCAAAGAGAAGTTAACTGGGAAATAGGGTTGGCATCAAGCACACTGATACCATCAGAAATAAGAAGAGAGCTAGGTAGAAGCTAAAAAGAGAGTGGTGAAAGAGAGAGTGCATAAGGCGTTCTATCTTTGATGACTTTGAGGAGCTCTACTTATAGTAGAGGTCGTATGCTACAATGTAGATATCCTCAGGGCGTGGATAGTCAGTTACCATCTGCTCTTTTATTAATAAGGTGTATCAAATAATTGTGGAGATAGCAGGAGTACCAGCCTCACTTTCTTTGGTTGTGAGACTGATAGAGACCAAGCTCCCTTAAACGAGAAGCAAGGCCTCAATAAAACTTATAGTTCTAGTCTCCAATCCATAGGTCCCCAGCAGTCCCATTATAAATAGTTGTAGATTACGTATCATGTGTGCTAGCTTGCTCAATTGAATCTCAATCACCGAAGGAAGAGATTTTGCCATGTCGTGAGGCTAGCACTTGGAGAAACATCGGCCTCAATTCCCAAAAGGGAAAATTAGCGATTCACATGCCACCTCAACAAGGCTAACAATTTGGACAGCCAATGGTGAGCTCAGTTTACATAGCTGATATGGAGGTGACCTAGCATGCCACCTTAGCACAATGAGATACATACCTGCACCGGTTTACATTTTTTGAGGTTACATGCAAAACTTTCAGCAAACAAGGACTCAGAAGAAAAATCAGAGGGAGAACCAAGAAATATATTCTAGAACACTTGTAGAAGGGTTGCTGCTGGACAGACCGGAAAGTGGACCCTCAAATATACAAACAAGGAAATAACACTTATGTTATATCCAATATATGTACCTGATGCCTTTTCTGTGTCTGCTTGTATTCAAGTCCTTTTAAGACATTTATATTTGCCGTCCTTTAGTCCAATGAGAGGTGATCATATCTCCAATCAGTTGTTGCTCTGTCCAAGTAACATTGAATATAAACAATCAACAAATCAAGTAGCCAGAACTTAACACTGAAACATATTTAGAATAGAGAACAAGCATTGCTTCCTTCAGAATTTCAAAATCCTCAGGGCCATCCAGTTGCAGAAAACAGCCCCTGTTTTTTGGAAAGCTTTCCACAAAAAATAGAACATTGGGAAACATGTTCAAACGACAAAATTTTCCAACTGAAAACAGAAAATTCAAAATTCCAGTTTTCCAACTTTATACTATAAATGAAAAACACAAAAAAGTTGTTTTCCATTTCACATCTACCTTACTTCCTGACTCCTCATGCACACAGCTGTTCTTGACAGCTAGCACAACCAAAGAATTAGCAAGCAGGCTTTTACTTGGTTATGATTCTCTCTCCCTGCAATCAAGAACCACCACCAACAAACTCATTTTCATCAGACTTCGTTTGATTCATAATCTTGAACAAAATGCAAACCACCAAGAAGTTGGTTGGTGGTGCTTGCTATCAAGAACCACCAAGTGTCTGCCCCTTTTGTTGAAGACTGGCCATAGTTATTAAAGGCGCGCCTAGGCGCCTTAAGGCGCCAGTTTGGCGCCTCGCCTGGGCTGAGGCGAGGCGGTTTCTGCAAGGCGCTCGCCTTGCAAGGTGAGGCGCTGAGGCGCGCCTAATGAAACCCGAGCCTACATCCTCCCTGCATCATTTCTTCCTCTCCTCCCCAGCATCCCCTCTTCTCAGCATCGTTTCTACTACTTATTTACATTTTCTTTTATTTATATTTTACCTTCCATTTACTTTAATACATAAATGTAAATAAGAAAGTACCCCCCATTTGGATTCAATAAAAATATCTAAAAAATCAAAATCCATAACAATAAAAAAATAGAATATTGATTTTAGTACAAACTCAGAATTTAGCGATTTTACCACCCCAAAATACATACCTACTATTTCTTGAAAAATTCATTAAAAATCATTTTAACAACAATGAACATTAATTATCAAAATACCGGGAGTTAGTTTTTCAAAATGAAAACATTTTCTTATATGTCTCCTTATAATGCCCTAATCTTCTAGACTTAGAAAAAATGCGCTAATCTTCCAGACCTAGAAAAATAGCATTTTTCAAAATGAAAGCATTTTCTTGATTGTGGACTTGTAGTGTTTATTGATTGTGGAGAATACTAAAGCTATTCCAAAATGTCCTCCATCAATAAAACAAGAGATTGGAGAGTACATGCAAAAGAAGAAAAATAGCAGGGAATCAGGGATGAGCAAAATATGGCACCGTAAGATGATTTTCAATTTGGTGAAGGGTATGATGATGATGATGATTAAAACTTCTTTATTGATTGTGGATTTGTAGTGTTTATATGTTCGTTTAGAACTTTGCACGGTGGTTGGTACTTGTTTGAGTTTGAGACTTTAAGTTTGAATTTTAATGATGTTTCTAGTTTAGAAATTGTATGATGAATGAATTAATTTTAATGTTGTTAGTTTAGAATTTGAAGATAATGAAACATTAATGATATGCATGTGTTATTATTGATAATTTGATAGTTTTTTATGATTTTACAAGATTTTTAGTTTTTTTTCTAAAAGGTGCGCCTCGCTTCGCAAAGGCGCGCCTCGTGCCTCAGGCTCCAGGACCCTTTGCGCCTCGCGCCTTTCAGAACTATGAGACTGGCAAGCTCTTTTCTTGGTTTAATTTCCACTGGAGCAATGAGGAAGTAGAGAATCACTGATGCTTGTTCAACCAAGACTGAACCTTCTCTGATTTGTGTATCACCAGAAAAGGAGACCCATTGTCCCAAAAATCAGAAAAAGGCTAGGGGAAGTTAGAGCACAAATTGAAGTAGCTCACCACCGGTGCACGAAACATGTCAGAAACACACAAATCTCTGGAACCACTTCAGTCACAAACAAATCCACCAGAGAAAGGAAGACACAGGCGGCCCAGTTTGGAAAATGACTATTTTTGAACATATTTTCTAATTTTCTGGAGCACAAAAAAAAAAACTGCTTTTCTTTGATGGTTGAGCAAGCTTTCTAAATTTTCTGTGGAAAATGATTGAGATAAAGTACAAAATTGGAGATGTAAAACTGAAAATTATTTTCTGTAACTAAAAAGGGCCCTGATGTTCCCACTTTTCTACTAAGCTTTTGCGGGCTGTTTAGTTGTGGAAAACGGCTCCAATTTTCCAGATAATTACTCCACAAAGAATGAAAAATTAGAAAACTAGTTCAAATACAAAAAAAATTCTAAATAGAAAATGGAGATTTGGAAAACTTGGTTCTCCAAAACTGAATTAAACTTGGAAGACTTCTAAAATGAGTTTTCCAGATTTTCCTGACTAATTTGGAGATTCAAAAATCCTTAAATCATCTCCATATCCTTCTCTAACACAAGTTACAGAAAAGAAAAACCTTTCATTCTTTTTTTTTTTTAACATATGTTCCAATTTTCAAGATTGAAAATTATTGTTTTGTTCTGCTAACATTTTAACAAGTTTTTCAAATTTTCTAAAGAAAACTAAAGCTAGAGATTTTATAGAAAATTGGAGATAGAAAACAGGAAAACATTTTCCACGAGTAAATAGCCCTTAACTCCTGCTAATAGTTTAGCACATGCTTTTTTATTTCTATGTGGTCCTAAAGCACAAGGACAATTTACTTGTTCAAATCAATTTGGTGGCCTGTGGACTTTTGTTGCTCTCCATGGCGCTTTCAGATTAATAGGTTTCATGTTATGTCAATTCGAACGTGCTCAATCTGTTCAATTATGACCTTACAAAACAATTGCATTCAGTGGCCCAGTCATTTAGCAAACAACTATATATATGAAAAATATCAGCTTAACTAACTCAAGACCAAGGGTATCACAGATATAGATGAGGTATCTTATTACCAGTGGTCGTGGCAAAAGCATTCCTGCTCATCTGAGTGCAATTATCAGACTCGCATTCAGCTTGTATCATTCTTCTTCGTGGAGCCTCCAATTAATTCATGTACTAGGAACTCCTTTCAAATCTTTCATAAGAGCGCTTTGCTATTTCATAATGCCTTGATATCTATGCTTGTATCTTCATGGCATCTTTCATCTTCAATCCCTCTAAATATGCAGGCTTCACACAGGACTTCATTACCAGATACCATTGCAGGAGCACTGTCCTCCAACAAAGTGATGGAACCTGTTTGAATCTCTTAGGATGATTGACCGCCTATTAATCTTGGATACCAACTTCATAAACTCATGGCAGTCAGCACAAACTCTGATGTTCTTGATAATCCTAATGGGTGCCATTCCTTGAGGCTTTCTTAATAACCCAAATGCAAGAGCAAGTTTCTCACTGTGATAACAGATGGATTTAAACTTCTCACCCTCCTGGACGTCATGTAGCACCAAGTTTGTCTGAGGAATAAATCCAGCATCCTCCAGCTTCTTTATCAATTTATTCAATTCTTCATAAATCTTTTCTGATTCTGGATGTGTTCGGTCCTCAGCTACAAACTTGAAGACCTCACCATCAATCTCAATCCAGCTGTAAGCAGCATGCTTTTTAACCATCCTACTCTTCATGAGAGATCTTGTGGATGCTACGTCTTTCCATCGTCCACAAGCAGCATATATGTTGGACAGCATTATGTAAGGTCCAGCATTGAGAGGGTCCAATTCAAAGAGTTGCTTTGCTGCCATCTCTCCATGTACAATATCGCCTTTCATTGCACAAACTGATAAAAGTGTAGACCAAACCAGGCCATTTGGCTCATGAGGCATAACATTTATTAAATCTATTGCCTTGTCTATGTAACCTGAACGACCAAAGAGATTGATCATGCATGCATAATGATCTAAAGTTGGTGTCATTCCATGCAACTCTCTGATGGATCTAAAGTAATCCTGTCCTCGTTTGAGCAAGCCAGCATGGACACAAGCAGAAAGCACACCTGTGAAAGTAATGTCATCTGGCTTGAAGTTCTCCAGTATCATTTCTTCATAAAGGGACAGAGCCTCTAGATCTTTTCCATTTTGTGCATAACCCAAAATAATAGAATTCCAAGAAACGACATTTCGAATGGGCATCAAGCTGAAAACAGCCCAGGCAATTTTAATCTCTCCGGATTTGGAATACATGTTTATTAGGGCACTCGAAACAAGCAAATTACAATCCACTCCCATATGTACTGCCTTTCCATGAACTACTTGACCATGATATAGAGAGGCTAATCGGGCACAGGAACTAACTATGGTTGAGATCGTAAAACTGTCAGGTTTGACATTTTCAAGTAGCATCTGTCTGAATAACAACAATGCTTCCTCTTCTTGTCCACTTTGTGCATAACCGACGATCATTGTTGTCCAGCAAACCTCATCCTTCTCTTCGAGCTCACTAAAAATTTTCCTTGCTTCATATATGTACCCACCTTGAAAGAAAGCGCCAAGAACGCTGGAAACTGTAACCTCATCAGGCTTTAAACCCGACAGCTGCATCTCACGAAACAAATCGATACATTTCTCAGGCTGCCCATTTTTCAAATAACCTGAAATTATCAAATTCCAAGAAACGGCATTCTTGTCAACCATCCGATCAAACAACCACCTCGCCTGATGGATCTCACCACACTTGTTATACATATCAATCAAAGCATTCCACGTGTAAAGATTCCCTTCCAAATTAGAAACTTCAATCTTCCCATGAATTTGTTTCCCGCGCTTCAAATCCAACGCGCGGGAACACACATTCAGCACACTCACATTGGTATATTCAGTCGGCTCAAATCCTTCCTTCTGCATTCCAACAAAAACCTCCAAAGCTCTTCTCAACCACCCATTTGCAGCCAAACCCGCAATCACGGTATTGTAAGAAACTGAATCCCGACGAGGCATTCGATGGAAGAACGCCCACATATCATCAACCAAACCCAGCTTGGAATACGCGGACAGCATACTATTATACGAATATACATCTCGGTTGGGCATTTTCTCAAACAGGTTCCGAGCATCAGAGAGTAACCCAGATCTAGCATATAATTGAACGAGACGATTGTGGAGGAAGGTGTTTGGGGGCTGATACAAGTGAAGATCCATGTGAGAATGCAGTCGCTTGGCTTGATCGACATCGTTATATCGAACGCATTCCAGAAGAAGACGAGTGTAAGCTTCGGCGGTTGCACAGCCACGAGAATACAACAAGTCTACTGCTTCCCGAAGCTTTTGTCTTGCCTTCATCTTCTATTCTTTGAAGCTTGGGCTCTCTTAATATATATTTGTCACGTGAAAATAATACAAATTTTTAAATAAATATTGTAATTTATTTTTTAATTTTTAAAATAAAATATAAATAAAATGAGTTTTTTTTATAATTGTAACTTTATTTAAGAAAAATAGTTATTATTTAAAAAAATATTTTACTGATAGTGTTTTATAATATTGAAACATGAGTATATATAGATAATACATTTATAATATGAATGTTTTTACTTTTGTTAAAAAATGCACATAATCACAAGTGTACAATTTTATCTTAAAAACGAGAGTAGAGTAACACAGGGTATTTAGATGTTTAATCCAACTAATCTCGAAGAGTCCATGTAAATTGTTTCGTCCACATACATACAATAATTCTCCAACAAAGGTGACAAATGTGGCCCCAAAAAATCCTTTAACCGAAATGTGTAAACACAAACCCTTGGGATTGGTCGGGATAGCTCAAGGCCAATATTAATTTAGGGCCTCCAATCCCTTAATAAAAAATAAAATAATTATTTTATTTCAATAGATTTGATCCTTTTGGCCCCTCATTATTTTGGGAGCCCTAAACACATGTCTTGTTAGCCTATCCCTTGATCCCGACTTGAGGTTGGCATTCTCAAGTATAGATTTTTACTAGTTGGGTAAACCCTTGGGGTTGGCACCTTAGCTATAAATTATAACTAATCATTATGTAATTCTCTCTTCTCAACACTACCCCTTAGTCGATGGTGAGTTGCATGCATGAGGAATATGACATTAGTTTTCTATAAACGATACTATTTGATTGCGACATTGTGCACGCTTAAAAAAATATTGAGTTGAATTTGTACGGAAGTTCAATTATAGTTAATTTAGATCATGTTAAGGTAGTTAGTTTATTAATGTTTTATTTTGACAACGAAAATGGTCATTTTAATATTGCAAAATACTAAAAGAATTATTCCCTATCTCTCGTGAACAAATTTTTATTCTTAAATCAATAATATATAAAAGAATTTTTTCAAAGATTAATAGAATGTTTATTATGACAAAGGGACTTTTTCCTTTATTCAAAAATAAAACTTTTCCTTTAGTCTTTGTTAACCTTCCTTAAATCTCTTTATTTCATATCTCCTATAGTGAAATTTGGTACGAGAGAGTATTACTAACCCACGACAAACACATCACACATCATGAAAAGTATGAGTATGTTAATTGTCGACGTTCAGTTTTGGTCGAGTATAATTCGTTTTGGGCCGTAATGAATAATTATGAGTCACGGTAAGGAGAGGAAAAAGAAGAGAAAATGTTTTTTTCGGATGCTAACGAAGAACACTTAACGATTTTCACGTGGTTCGACCAGAACGATGCCTACTCCACGCCCGCACTCTGACTATTCCTTCAGAATGACGATTTTCTAATTATTCTTCTTATCCCTTATGTTACCTCTGCCCTTTATTTATAATTGAGGGGGCTTTTACAATTCGGATAACATATAGAAGTAAAAAGATGATATAATGGGGGACAAACAATCCTTATCATCTGTACAAAATTGTAAGTGGGATCTTCATCTCGAGGAGCATGTGTTGTTGCAGTGAACGGTCCCTACTTCTTACTCCTTAACAGCTTTTACCACTTTATGCGAGCTGATTGTTTTTTAGGCTAGCGACCTAGGTGGTCCGACGATCTGAAGGATACTTCTGGGAGCTTGTTAGTCGATTGTTGGGAGCTCGTTTGGAGGCTCATCGGGAGCTCGTCAAATGTCCGCGTTTATAGGTTTCGGATTTTGATAGTGGCTAGACTCCCTTTGGTGAGGTCGTCCGGGCCTTCTTGGTTTCGGGTGATTGGGCCGGCCCATCAGATCGAGTCTGGTCCATACGAGAAATACTTACAACATAAGCCCCTCAGTTCGCGATGCGATCTTCGTGCTGGGAACTGACGCATGCCAGCTGTTCTTCTGCCTCTTCGATGTCTGTCCAATTGTTTCAAATCTCGTCGTTCTATGCAGCATGCCTTGTCTGAGGCTCATTTAATGTGCACGTTCTCCTATCACGGCGCATGATTATGTCCGTAGGGTCCACCATGAGTAGTCGTGCGACCGTTGGATGTGGGGTATGCGATAAGTCGTTTTTCGATCTGACGATAGGGATTGATTAGTTTAGAGGTATAAATAGTCGGGGATGACCCCCCCTTTCCCTTCTTTCACGCTTGCTTCAAAGTCTTTCCTTGTTGTTGCCTTCTTCTCTCAAGACTTCTGTGCTTCTAGACGCCGCTAACTTTTATCCAGTGCTTGTTCCGACGTTCCATACAGGCGTCAGGCTCAGCGTTTGGTAAGTCTGCTATGACTTCTTTTCTTTCTTCTTTTCCTTGGTGGGGGCCTTCTCTCGCCAGTTGGCTGTTACCGGTCTTGTCGATCAATATTGTCTCCGTTTATGGGGAAACGATTTGATTTGTTTTGGCATTAGCTGGGCCTTTGGGTACAATGACTTTAGAATTAGCTTCCCTTGAAATACCGGGCTTGCAGCCGCAGCCCCTCTGCTTTAAGCGGCATCCTGTTGCAAAGCGCTCGGCCTGAAAGATTTTAGAGGGTGTTTTTAGGGTTTTTTCTGGATTCTTGAGGTCTGGTTCGCGATTTGCGACCTAACTGTTCTTTCTTTTTCTTTGTAGATGTCCGACCGACACCGCGAAAATTCAGGTCAAAAGCGCTGCAACTATATCGTAGGAGAAAACGACACTTTGAACTCGAAAGATTGTCTTATCATAGAAGGCCAAAACTGTGAGGGTGCGAGCTCGAGGTCTAGGGAAATCGTCGTTCTGACTTCTTCGGAAACCAACCTGGAGGTTCACGATTAGATCGCTGAAGGGAGCGCTGGGCGTGTGGTCTTCAAGAGATTCCCATCCAGAGTCAAACCTCGCGAGGTGATGGCTTGTGTCCGGGAGTTCCGTCTTCCCAAGGGCTGCCAAGTATACATCCCTACTTCGAGCTCTCACGCAGCTTACCCACCATCCAAATACGTAGCCGTTAGTCATCAGCATCTTGAGTCCGGCCTTAGGTTCCCAATAGCTCCGTACCTTGTCGCCCTTTTAAACGACGTCAAGCTCGCCCCTTTTCAATTAACACCGAACTCGTATGCCCAACTCACTTCTTTGGGCGTTTTGTTCCTTACGAATAAACTTCATCTCCCTTTGTCGAAACTGATAAAATTTCTGTTCTCTTTAAAAAATGCCAAGGACGGGCTGTACTACCTGGCAGCTCGTTCTTCTTCATACAAGGCCGCCCTTCCTCAGGGTAAAGCGAAGGGGAAGTCCAACGTGGACGATTACAAGTCCAATTGGTTCTTCGTGTTTTGCCATTCGCTTTCCCTTCTTAGGAATCATAGCTTCGTACTGACCCCTGGTAAGTGAATATCAGCCCACATAAATTTTTCTTCTTTTGAATACTTGTTTTAACTCATTCGTGCTTTGATGCAGACTTTGGGGACAAGAGACCGACTTTGTCGGCTGAGGAGACCGACGTCCTCGATAGACTTCTGGCTGCGGGGTCAAGCTTAGAGATCCTCGAGATTTCAGACGAGCTCCTCCGGGAAAACAAGCTCGCCCCTCCTCTTGACGTCGAGATCGTTCAGGGGGACCATATCAAGGACTTGGGTGAGGACATCCCCCCGTTAGCTCTCCAGATCGCAGGGGCGAATAGTTCAGGAGAAGTTGTCCAAGACGAAAGTATGCTTGACCTCGACCTCCTTGAGCCGAAGCGATCTAAGGCAAGATCGGGCGCCACCTTGCCAACAGCCCCGAGCTCAAACTCGCGGGACAGAAGGTCGGAGCAACAACAATCGCACCCCCAGCAACACCAACAAGTGCCGGGGGGCAACAGGAGCAGCGACAAAGGGCTCTGCCCCATCAATCCCAGCATCAGAGGGAAAAACACCAACAGCAAGGGCATCGGCCCCCGGTTCCCCGAGATCACGGTTCGAGCTGGGCCCATGGGAAGGAGGTCATCGTGGCTCAAGACGCCCCTGCTGCCGGCTCAAAGAGGGGGCCAGACCATCTGCAGCCGAGGGAGGATGCCAGGGCCAAACGGGCCAGGGTCCTTAAGAAGGAGCTGCCCCTGGAGGCCCTGCCAGGAGGGATCTATGTCAACTCCCTCCTGAACTCTGCGCCCGACCTCTTGGCCCGACCTCGAAGCCTCTTGACTACCCATAGCTAAAGGGGATCGCTCTCTGCGACTTTATGGCCCGTCATAGTCTGGTGGTAAGTAAGAAGATTTTTTTTTTTTTTTTTTTAGGGAGGGGGGGTTAACCTTTCTTCTTTCATAGGCTTCCCTTACCGCCATGAAGCTCCGGGTTCAGTATAAGGATTTTGACGACCAACTTCGTACGATGAGCACGTTCCTTCAGGCTGAAGTAGAGAAACTTGAGGACGGGAAGAAAGCCCAGCAGACCGAAATAATGAAGCTCTTGGACGAGAAAAAAGCTCTCCAACCCGAGCTTCTTGCAACTCAGAAGGAGGTGGAGGGCTCTGATGCGTCTGCGGGCTGAAGTTCAGAAGAATAAAGACCTCAAGGAAGGGCTTCATAGGTCAAAGAACATGTGGGAATCTGCCAACTCCGGGCTTACTGCCGAGCTAAATAAAGCGAAGGAGGAGTTGCGGAGGGCTTAGGAGCAGCTTAAATCGGTCAAGGCGGAGCTGAAGACGGTAAGAGAGGAGCAGGCTCGGGTGAATGATCGTGCAGCCCGATGCGAGGAGCTCGCCCAGAGGGCCATAGACGATGTAAGGGGGGAGGTCGAAGCACGGATGGATGCTATGCGCCGTAAGGCCAGATCCGACATCTGCTCAGCATTCCTGTACACCTTTTAGGTGAACCATCCTGAGATGGATTTCTCCTTCTTTGGTGCGCAGGCTGTCGAGGAGGTGAAGCGGTATGCTGCCGAGGCCGCGGAGGACGCCATCGAAGTCGATCCCCTTGAGTCGTCTGTGGCTGCCCTGGTCGAGGTCGAGCCATCTGGGGTTGCCGCTCCTCAGCCCAGAGAGGTCGCCGAGGAGCCCTCTATGGATTCTCAGCCGACTCTGCCTACTGTAGTCCAGCCTACCGAGGTCAATTCTGTAGAGGAAACTGCCCCTCCCAACTAGGACTTTCCCACATGTATATGTACACATTTTTGTAATACTAACTTCACTTAATAGAATGGGCATTTTTCATACTTTGTGCACATTGCTTCAGATTTCTTCGTGAGTTCAAATTAATTTAACTTTTAACGAAGTATTCGTAATAATAATTCAAAACCGCTCTTCATGATATATCTCAGAAAGAGTTGATACCTTAAAAATAGTCTCAGGGGAAGTCTTCATAATCATAATTTGAGAGTGAACATAGGCTCAAACTAGCTCGTCGATGATAGTTGTAATAATCAACGCGAACACTTATATTTAGGCAATTTTCAAGGAAACCCTTCTTCAGCATGTTTTGATAAGATGACGAGGTTGTATGTAGAGGCAGATTGCCTTGCCGTTTTGGCTAAAGCCTAGTGGCTGAGGAGCTCGCGATAAACGATCAGGACGTGCATCCAATAGGTCGCGAATGATCTTATTTATGGAGATTGAGGCGGATCTCGGCTGACTCGTTTGAACATGAAGAATTTGTCTAAATATGAGATTGTGTCACGCTCCCGACTGGCATATTGAGGTACTTGACAATTTTGATAAATTGGGAGTACATATTCAGGTAGGTCGCAGTTCAAGACTTTCTGCCAAGATAAAGGGACCCCTGATCAGAGAAAGCTTAACCCAACATCGTCGACTTATATGTTCAGGCAGGTCATAGGGTGACCCCAGCTAACATACCATGGCTTGTTATTTTATTGACTTACTGAGCCAAGACATGTGTCCAGGTAGGTCGCGTTATGACCTCAGCTGACACACCGTGGCTTCTATAAATTTTAATTGGACCGAGAGGGAACACCCAGGCAAGTCGCAGACCATAGCTTTAGGCTAAGATAAAAGGACCTCGGCTAGCGAACCCAGCTCGGAGTTACTCGTGGAGGTGGTTGTTTAAGCAGTAAACCGTAACATAGTGGTTAGGTTGCCTAGGCCCCCAGCTCGCAAACCATGGCTTTTCAATTCCTCGTTTCAGGGATATTCAATCGAATACCAATAAGGATAAAGTGCAATGAAAGCTCATGAATCTTGACCAGAATTACGAAAGTTATTTGTAATAAGAAAGACGAAGCATAGGTAGGAACCATTACACTTATTTGAAGTAAGGACGGAGATGCTCTGCATTCCAAGCTCGTGGAAGAGGAAAGCAGTCCAAGTTTGCCAGATGATATGCTTCATTACTTAGATTTTCCTTGATGATAAATGGACATTCCCAGTTAGGGCCTAGTGTGCCGTCACTTGTCGCCCGCGCTCCTAGGAGTACCAAATGTAATACCGGGTCCCCGACGTTGTAATGTCAGACTCAGACCTTTCGGTTGTAGTATCATGCTACCCTTTGTTGATAAACGGCGACACGTATGCGAGCCAAATCTCTTGATTCCTCGAGCAGGTCCAAGTTAGCTGCTAGTAGCTCGTTATTGCGATCCGAGCTGAAGGTGGCCCTTCGGTGGCTGGCCACTTCATTCTCGGCGGGGACCATAGCTTCCGACCCGTATGCCATTGAGAATGGGGTTTCTCCAGTGTTGCTCCGAGTTGTTGTTCGGTAGGCCCAAAACACTGTTTGCAGTTCGTCCACCCAAACCTCCTTTTTGGCTTCAAGCTTTGTTTTCAAGATCTGCTTGATCATTTTGTTGACAGTTTCAACCTGCCCATTGGCCTGGGGGTGATTGACTGCTGTAAAACTATTTTGGATCCCCATTGATTCGCAGAATTGGATGAACTGCTCACTGGTGAATTGGGTTCCGTTGTCCGTTATTATTTGCCGCGGCACCCCGAACCTGTAGATTATGTTATCCCATGTAAACGCTTGTGCCTTCGCGCTGGTGATCTGTGCGAGCTCTTTGGCCTCTGCCCATTTAGTGAAGTAGTCAACTGTTACTATGGCGTGCTTGCACCCCCCGCGAGCTGTTGGGAGTGGCCCGATTAAGTCCATCCCCCAAATGGCGAATGGCCACGGGCTACTCATCTATTGTAGATAAGCTGGCGAAGCTCGCAGAATTTTGACGAATATACAAGCATTTTTGTATCTCTGGCTTGGTATTCTCCCCATACTTGGTTGACAACCAGCTGGGAGTCACTGAAAGTCTTCAAGGATTCGGCTCGTATTTCTTTCGCCAGGCAGAGTCCGGCTAATAAGGCTTCATACTCGGATTCGTTATTGGTGGCTGAAAAACCGAACTTCAAGGCGCAGAGGATTTTGTGACCTTCGGGACTTATTAGCATAACCCCGGCTCCTGCTCCATGTTCGCTTGATGACCCATCGACGTATAGCTCCCAGGACGGTCCTTTCAAGCTTTCTGTATCCTCGTCAATTGGCCCAGTAAACTCGGCGATGAAGTCTGCCAATGCTTGACCCTTTATTGCCGTCCTTGGTTTGTATTCTATGTCGAACTGAGCGAGCTCGATAGACCATTTTAGTAAGCGACCCGAGGTATCTGGCTTTTGCAAGATTTGCTTCAGCGGGTATTTGGTCATCACTTCGATCTCGTGAGCTTGAAAATAAGGTCGCAGTTTTCTTGATGCCACTATCAGACAGTAAGTCAATTTTTCGATTGGTGCGTACTTTGTTTCTGCGTTAATCAAGTTTTTAGAGACGTAATAAATGGGATGCTGCACCCCTTCTAATCATATTATTTATTTCACCCCACTTTAAAAGTCTTTACTAAGAACTATTGAAATTAAATAAGCGCATCGATTGACATTGCACTAAGAGATTATAATTAAGGAATTTGTATTCATGAAAATTCACTACTTAACCAATAACCAATTAATGAATTAATTATAATAAATGGGTTAGTTAACTGATGAAAGTTGAATATATCCCTCCTATATTTGACATGAAATTGACCTCTAATCCAATAATTAGTCATAATCATGCCAGTAGAAAACCTTTATTTTCCAAATATTTGTGGGTCAATTAAGGTGCCTAATTTGCTAATAATTGGGCACCATGAAAGGGTCAATCAGTTTGCCAGTTGCCAACAGCCCCACATGGGTGGGTAGGACCAATTCCTCAATGCAAAAATAAATTAAGTAAATATAAAATACAAAGCATAAACACAATGGATTAGACACCAAGTCATCTTTTGAGTTGTCCATTGGATGTTTATAACTTAGAATAAAATGAAGTATATATTATTGACAAATTTAATCGATAGAATACATAAATCAATAGAATACTTGTGGATGTTTTTATTTATATTAATACGACCTAAAATATAATACACTATTATAATATAATTGTTACAAGTAAATATCTAAATAACATTCTTATCAAACCAAATAATAAGTAGCTTGGATAGCTATTAATTAAGTTTGTGGCATAAGATAAAGGGTAATGTTAGGCCATGGTTAAACATTGACAAATGTATTTAATTTTTATTATCTAAATAAATTTATTAGAAGAAAATAAATTAATCATATTTTAAAACTATTTAATTAATTAGAAAATAAAATAAAATGTATTTATTAGTGTTTAACCTTACCTTTTACTTTGTCAGTTACGGATACGATTTATTTTAGATATATTTATCTAACTCTTAGTTTATAGGAATCGGTAATGTTGTGACTAAAACTTAATAAATTGGGTTAGGGATAAACTTTTTTTTTTTTTTTTTGAAGTGTTTTGAGAGTTAAAAGAGACGATAGACTTGGTGGTCTTGCCACTGCAAAAGAAAATGGAAGATATACAGTTCACACCCGGAGTGTCTCTTTCCCACTCCTTTGCCTATTCATCTCTCTCTTTCTCTCTCTCTCTCTACCAACCTTCGCACCTCTCCCTCCCTCTCTCTCTCTCTGTGCATCATGAATTCCTTAAAAGTCAAGCAAGAATAGAACCCACCAAGGGCTTTTCTCTCTCTCTCTCTCTCTCTCTGAGGCAAAAGCACAAACACACAACAGGCAATCACAACAGAGAAAAAGCGTCGCACGGAATTACAGATAAGAGGCCTTTCATCACTCCACGCCATAATCCACCCAGAAAAAGAAGCCGCCCAAGCGCCACCACCCAGTTGAGTTTACCATTGCATCCCTCCTCTCTCTCTCTCTCTCTCTCTCTCTCTCAATTTGGAGACGAATTCGAGAAATAAAGAGGGGGAGAGAAGAAAACTTTCTCCAGCATGGTAATCAGCAGAAATGATGTTCCCAATTCGCCCTTCGGCCAACTGGGCGTAGACCTCTCCGAATCCGACCTCCGGGAAACCGCCTACGAAGTCCTCATCGCCGCCTGCCGCATCACCGGCGGCAAGCCGCTCACTTACATCTCGCAGTCTTCGCTGAAGGCCGCGCCGCCGGAAAGGTCGTCGTCGGCACCGTCGCTGCAGAGATCGGTGACGTCCACGGCGGCGAGCAAAGTGAAGAAGGCCTTGGGGTTGAAGAAGCGGACTCACAACTCGGCGGGTCAGGGTCCCGACCCGGCAGGTTCGGGCAAGCCCAAGAGGCCAGTAACCGTTGGCGAGCTGGTTCGGGTCCAAATGCGCGTTTCCGAGCAGACCGATTCCAGAATCCGGCGAGGGTTGTTGAGAATTGCTGCTGGGCAGGTAATCTATTTAACATATTGAATTCATATATGCCCGTCTAATATGTATATGTAATATGCACAATTCTGATTGATGGGTTTTACCTTCTGTTGTTTGTTTTAGGCTATATTTGGGAAATTTTAACATTTGGAAGCGTTTGAATACTGATTTAGTGACTTACTGGGATAATATACAGGGAAAAAAAAAATCCTATTTTTCTTGTCATCAGTTTTTAACAGTCAAACAAAACTTTGGTTTGTAGATAAAAGTTGTAGAATCACGTAGTTGATTTGTTGTATTTAGACTCTTATTCTACTAGAAAAATTTCTATAATTTGTCAGGAAGCTTCTTCTTCATCATTATATCATGTCTAAGTGTTTTCCCTGAAACTTTCTACGGTCTTTTTCCAACTCCCCTATCGTAAATTTCTCTTGTTTCATCTACTCTTCTTTCAAATGCATCCATTGTGCTTTCCTTACATGTTCCAGCTGTCTTAATTGTGTCTCACACATTTTATTTCAACAGGTTCCTTTCTAATCTTATTACAAATATTCTGGTTTCTGATTCTATTTGTATGGCCTCATATCTGCGGTAACATTCCCATCTCATTACGATCATATTTTGCATGTGTTGGTTTATATTTTATAATTACCCAACATTTCACACTGTACAGCAAATATAGTCTTATAACCGTCTAATATAACTTTTCTTCTGACTTTAAATGAATTTTACAACAACAATAATTAAATGAATTTTGTGATTGCATAAAATGTTGGATGCATTTCTCCACTTTAATTATCTTGCATTGGTTATCTGAGTAACACTCTTAATAATCTTCCTTCTTCTCTCATGGATGGCTATACTTTTATCGAGATATCATTTGGTCTGACTAATTTACAATTCTTCATTTTTTTCCACAACTTGCATCATTTTGTTAGAACAAATACACTATAGAATATGCTATATTTTTCAAAATTACCAAAATGTTCCAAAGCAATTTTTTTCCCGCATTCATCAAATAGTTTTTCCCTCCTATGTTGGGGGCAAAGTCCAAAATAGCTTTCCCCCTTATTATTTCCTTTTCTAAAGTGATACCTTCCATGCATATCTCTCTACTCATTCACTTCTTTGCCACATGCGTTCTAAGTAATTTCTTATAATCCTTTCTTTAGGTAGTTCTTGCAATAACTCCTAAATTCACCCAAAATTGTCTTTATCTTTTATCCCAATCTAACTTGTGGTTCATATGTACTAAATTTTCTAAGTCTTCTCTGAAAATAATTGCAATAATCTTATTTCCCAACTGTTTCACATCCACTGTATTATTTGTTAAAGTCTTATCCATAGTATTCCCTTCTCTGTTCTTGTGCGATCCTTTTGAATATCAAAATTTATATGTTTTGACTCAGTTAACATATTAGTCTTCTCAACAAGCCATCTTGTCTTTTGAATGCAAACAATATCTATTTATTCTTCTGATCTTCACATCTATAATCTCCATTGATTTTTTTTGTCAAACTTTCAACATGGTATGACCTAATTCTCAACCTCTAGTTTTGGACTAATTTCTTTACTCATGTTCCTCTAAGAAAATGTAAGAATCCTTACAAATTTAACACTTTGTCAGGCATAGAATTATTTTTTGCTACATTGGGGCGATAGAATTTGTGGCTAAGAGGGTTAAGAGGTTATGTTCCAGAGAAATAAATTTAATTTGTGTGAAATTAATGTTGAAAAAATATGAAGATTTCTATGCCAGTCATTGGCTACACAATGCAATCCTCTTTATTTATCCAGACTCCAGATTGGCCTTGATAAGGAGGAATATGTTCAAGACTAGAAATGTGAAGAGAATTACCCAAATTCAGAACCAGAGTTAGGAAGTTTAGTGATGAAAAATTGAATCTTTTATTTCTTTTGCTTTTATTTTCTTAAACTAGTTTCAGCCACCAAGAAGGTTGACATTGCAACATTCTTGCTTCTCTGGGTCTTTTGTTTATCGTTTTATTTATTTCATTAGGTACTTGGGCTTCATAATTTCAGATATCATCTTGCATTTGCCTTTTATGTTCTAATCAAAATTGATGTTTATAGCACTTTCCCTCAAATCAAAATTGATCTGCAGCTTTGGAAAAAAAATGCTGAACTTTGAAAAATTTTGAATTTAGATGTTTCATTTTTTTTCGCTTCTTTTCTTGGTGTTGTTTGTACTTAATTTGGTATTAATATTTTTGAACATGAGATTTATTTATTTATTTTTTTGTTTAAGCAATATGGAACATTCAGTTATTTACAACAACTTCCAAATGCATTGCCTCGGGTTATAAGGCAAAAGCAGAATGATCTTATACTGGAAAAGCTGCCCCTTGTACTTTTAATTAGAGTTTCCAAAATTCTGTGTTGTGTTCAACAAAAGCCCTGCAATTTCATTGCTTATCCTCTGTTTGCAATTTTGTGAAATTCATTTCCAATCCAACTTTTTATATTTGGAATGAAAAAAACTGAATTGAATTCCATGGAATTCAACTATATTCAATAATTCCATAAAATTCAACTTTTTATGTTTGCCTCATACCCCAAAATTCCTCCAAAATAGATGGAATGAATTCCACAACTCAAGGATAATATTTGTTTGTAGACAAAAATACTCTCGTCTCCCTCCCCCCCCACCCTCCCGGCTTAGAATTGCTGCCGCCAATCTCCATCTCCATTGCCGTCGCCATTGTGGACCCCCGTCACCTTGACATCACTGTTGGGGATTGCAAGCCAAACCCTTTTGGGTATAATTGTAATCTAATTTTTTGTTTTTATTTATATTTAGTTTTATTTAAATTATTTAATACAATATTTTTAGTTAATTCCTAATTTCAGAATTAATTTTGAAATTTAATCTATACATATACATTACAGAATATAAAATATATGTATATATGTGTTTTTTATAACAATTGTTTTTTTCTTTACTTTTACAAGGTTATTATGTCAAGGGTATTTTAGGAAGCAAGAGAAATGAAATTTGAATTCTAAATTCATTCCAAACATAAGTTTTTGGAATTCAATTGAGTTCTATATTTTAAGTTGTGTTATTCCAAACATAAGAATTCATTTACAAATGACTTCTACATTCTATGTAGAATTTATTTGTAAATGAATTCTAAATTTCAAGTTCATTCATTCCAAACAAAGTTGGACATACCTTCTGTGGAGAATTGAAGTTATGTACATGAAGAAGCTATTGAAAATATTATTTTTGTGTTTAGTCTAGAAACTAGCATTGGGGTTATGAGTTTCATTTTGCTTAGGCTTCAGATGGCATGAGATTTTTTTTCTTAAAAAAAAAAAAAATTGGCTCTAAAAAAGATATGGCAGTGCATAAAAAGGCTAGTGTTTTATTAGTTATTTTCATAGTAATATGATCTTAAAAAAATAATAGCATCACCACTATAATACAAAAAATATTATATTTTATGAAAAGAGATACATAAAAAATATAAAAAAAATATCCTATCCCTTTTATTTTTGACAAAGGAAAACATCTTTTTTTGTTGTGTGCTCAATTGCGTGTTTTAACCTTTTGTGCTTTTGATCCAAAAAGTTTATTTTTTTGGGTCCAAAAAACTTGCTTCTTCTAAGAAGAAAAGCTAGCAATCAAACTCTTAACTTTGTTAAGCATAAAAGCAGTTTAAAAACTGGTCCCAAATAGAACTTAATGTTAGAATTCACCATGCTCAAGTGTTGGTTTCTGTTATGAACCTTTTTTCAGCTTGGTAGACGCACTGAGTCAATAGTTCTACCACTAGAACTGTTGCAACAATTCAAGTCTTCAGATTTTCCTAGTCAGCGAGAATATGAAGCATGGCAGAAAAGAAATCTAAAGATTCTTGAAGCAGGACTACTCAAGCATCCTCACCTGCCTTTAGACAAGAAAGACACTGCTCCACAACGGCTCCAACAGATAATCCGTGGGACCTTGGAAAGGCCCATAGAAACTGGAAAGCAGAGCGAATCCATGCAAGTTCTCCGTAGTGCTGTCATGTCTCTTGCTTGCAGATCATTTGACGGGTCTGTCTCTGAGATGTGCCACTGGGCAGATGGAGTTCCATTTAATCTAAGACTCTACCAAATGCTTCTGGAAGCTTGCTTTGATATAAATGATGAAACATCCGTTGTGGAAGAAGTTGATGAGATTTTGGAACTCATAAAGAAGACTTGGATAATTTTTGGAATAAACCAGATGTTGCATAACATTTGCTTTGCTTGGGTGCTGTTTCATCGTTATGTTGAAACTGGACAAGTTGAAGATGACTTACTCATTGCTGCTAATAGTCTATTGGTGGAAGTTGAACAGGATGCAACAACAACAAAGGATTCAGTTTATTCGACAATCTTAAGTTCAATATTGAGTCTGATTTTGGGTTGGATGGAAAAGAGGCTTCTTGCTTACCATCATACCTTTCACAGCGGCAATATTGAGTTGATGCAAATAGTGGTATCTATGACAGTATTAGCAGCTAAGATACTGGTGGATGACATCTCATTTGAGTATCGCAAGAAAAGGAAAGAAGTTGACGTAGCACTAGACAGGGTTGACACCTACATCAGGTCATCAGTACGCTCTGCTTTTACTCAGGCAAGTATGTGGGTTTGAGAATGACCCTAGCTTCCTTCTTAACAGAACACACTTCTGCCTGAATTATTGTTTAGACAGTCATCCCTTTTTTTGTCACTGTCACTATCATAAGACACATTTCTACTGTTTTTTTGCTTGATATAATTCTGCATATGGGGTCATAAGACGGATTTCACCTCTTCCAGGGTATTGTTTATTTCTACCTTTTCCTCTGCTCATTTGCATCGATATATTTTGAGCTTCTATCCAAATATGAAGAGAAGATAAGTTTAAGGTTTAGGATATTTTTTTAACCTGGCATCTTAAACTCTAGTAACCAGTAACCTAAACTCCTACCATTTCTTTCTTCAATGTTATTTCATCATTGCACAAGACTAGTGAAGTACACAACTGACCTATTTATGAGGTTTCCTTTTTGCTCGGTATTTTTCAGGTTTTCATATCTTGTTAGCAAACATATTTATAGTTTTTATTGAGCTTATACCCTGAAATTTTCTTTCAGAATATGACCCTCTTTCTGGTTGGCTTGTCTTACAACAGAAAATGGAGATTATAAAATCAAGCAAGCGGTCATCTAGAAACCAGCAAAATCCTCTTCCTGTCCTTTGCATTCTTGCACAAGACATTACTGAACTGGCTCTTAATGAAAAGGAGATATATAGTCCCGTTTTGAAGAGATGGCACCCTCTTGCAGCAGGTTCAGCTGTAGCCACTCTTCATGCTTGCTATGGGAATGAGCTGAAGCAATTTGTGTCAGGTATCAATGAGTTGTCACCTGATATTGTACAAGTGTTGCTAGCTGCTGATAAGTTGGAAAAGTTTCTTGTTCAAATTGCTGTTGAAGATTCGGTAGAAAGTGAGGATGGGGGGAAGGCAATAATACAGGAGATGACTCCTTATGAGGCTGAAGCAGTGATTTCCAATCTGGTAAAGGTGTGGACAAGGACCAGAGTGGACAGACTTAGGGAATGGGTTGACAGGAATCTGCAACAAGAGGTACACAATGACCTGTTTTCACTTCTCCTTAGTTTCATTCATCATGTTTGCATGACTGGGAATAGATTGTCATAATGGAATATTCTATATCAGCTTCCAATTTGTGCGTGCATGTGTGTGTACATGTGTGTGCCTGCTCATCTCTTCTTCTTTTTCGTCTTCTATAGACAGATACCATTACTACAGATATGCTAAAAGTCAAGATCTCTGTTTTCTCAACCCACAATTTTTCTTGAATCATTTGTTCCCCAACTACTATGTAATTAATCGCTTCTTTTTTTTTTTTTTTCTTTTTCTTGTGTGTTGGTCAAAATTCATACATTTTATTAGGGAAAATAATCTTCATGCACTTACTTTGGTGCCAACCCCAGAGTTGGGTAAAGTGCTTTTGAGTTATTAGCAATTGGCATCTACACTCTTCTAGATAACAATCTGATGTGAAAGCTGTCAGAAATTGACACCATTTTTTTATTTTTTTGCCTATTTTGTGTGTTTGCATGTACTCTTGCTAAATGAACCAGTTGAGAAGCTCTATGATTGAACTAAATACATCCATTGTCATGTTTTGACTGCTATATATTTCATTGTATCTGCACACATTTTAATAAACTTAAAAGAGAAATTTAGGACATTTTTTTGTCCGTGTATTTATTTATATTTTCGTCTGCATGTCATCTTGCTTAGTCCATCAGTTGAGAAGTTCCATGGTTGAGCAAGCACGTTCACTGTGATCTAATAACTGTTGCATTGTCTTGTAGCTGTTTACGAAGTTGAAACTTGATTTTCATTATGTTACTTTACAACCTAAATTCACAACCTCAATAGGTATGGAGCCCGCGGGCGAACAAAGAGCGGTTTGCTCCCTCTGCTGTTGAAGTTCTACGAATAATAGATGAAACTGTGGAAGCGTTCTTTTTGTTGCCGATAACAATGCACTCAACATTGCTCTCTGACTTGATGAGTGGTCTTGACCGATGTCTCCAACAATACATATCGAAAGCAAAATCTGGCTGTGGTAAATATTATTACAGAACTTGCAAACATCAACTCTATTCTCAAGTAATTAGATTCATTTGTGACTTTATAGTTTTTATTCATGATCCATAGGAATCCGAAGTACTTTCATTCCCACTATACCTGCCATGACAAGATGTAGAACTGGATCAAAATTACATGGTGTGTTTAAGAAGAAAGAAAAGTTGAATATGGCTCAGAGGAGGCGACCTCAGGTTGGGATTATTGATGGAAATAATTCAACCGGGATAGTGCAGTTATGCGTTCGCATTAACACATTTCAGCACATTCGCGCACAGTTGGACAGTTTGGGGAAGAGGATAATGAATCACCTCAGGAATTGTAACCCCAGCATTCATGTAGATGATACTGCCACTGGAATGGGGAAAAGGTTTGAGCTTTCAGCAGCAGCTTGTGTGGAAGGGATCCAACAACTTTGTGAGGCAACTGCGTATAAGGTCGTTTTCCATGATCTAAGTCATGTTCTGTTGGATGGTCTGTACGTGGGAGAAGTTTCTTCCTCTAGGATTGAACCCTTCCTCCAGGAGCTCGAACAATTTCTGGAGATCATTTCGGAAACCGTGCATGACAGGGGGCGCACACGTGTTATTACCGACGTGATGAAAGCTTCTTTCGAGGGATTTCTGTTTGTCTTGCTTGCTGGAGGCCCATCTCGAGCATTTAGCAGGCAAGAATCTGATATCTTGGAGGAGGATTTCAAGTCTCTGATGGATTTGTTCTGGTCCAATGGGGACGGATTGCCAGTCGACTTGATCAATAAGCTATCAATCACTGTGAAGGATATCCTTGGCCTCTTCCATTCGGACACCGACAGCCTTATCGAGGAATTCAGACAAGTTACTCAGGATAGCTACGGTTCTTCTTCAGAAGCCAGGCTCCCGCTACCCCCAACTTCAGGTCAGTGGAGTTCAACCGAACCGAACACGATTTTGCGAGTTTTGTGTCACAGGAACGATGAGATTGCTACCAAGTTCCTTAGGAAAACATACAACTTGCCAAAGAAACTGTAACTACTTACTACAAGCCCATGGGGATAAATAACAGATACCACATTTAGGAGCCTTAGTTCCGACCATTGAGCTTAGTTAGTCAGCCCTCAGCGTAAGTGTAAGTGCTTTTTCTTTTCCCACTTTTATATCGCAGGCTTGTTGACAAATTGCAAGATAGAGAAAGGTGAGTTTGAATATTGTGTCAGGTGTGCGTTGTGCCACTTTGTATTTTACTGATTGATGATGTCTAATAGTTGAAAGAGCTTGTATTTATATTGCAAATTAATAGCCTTTGCTTTGATACCTTGCTTATACAGATGAGCCAAACCCGGGTAAATTTAGAGTCTTGCTTGCCAACTTCATCTTGAAGAGAAATATAAGTTCATAACCCATTCATTTTACCAAAGCCAAAAATGTTAAAACATTTGATCGTCGCAGAACATAGACTGGCTGTTAAAAGATGACTCTGGTCAAGAAGCCCATCCTAGCTGTACTCATAAATTGAAAAAGAAATCGAAACTAGAGATGGAAGTACAGATTAAAAGACTACAAAATCTTTAATTTTGTCATTCTCATTTCTATTAAGGAAAATTGTTAACTATGCCCTCTCACTCAGTCCATCCCAAGGCGGATCGCGCATGGAATCATGTATCACATTAACTGACCTAAGAAAGGGCCTACGATTTTAATGCTTAATGCCAAGGGTTCTTTCTTGATCTGCTTCTGTTTGAGCTGGTCTTCTGCAAAATAACATGGCAGTGGAGAGAAAATTAGCGGGGATTTGGTTGGGCATGTAGATGATACAATAGATAAGAGGACAGAATGGCGTCTATTTTACCGATTTTGATTTCTTTGTCTTGCCTCTGATCCTGTTCTTTGGAGGTTTCAATTTGTATATCCGAACCATCCAATGGTGACTTGTGAATGCCTAGAACAAGAATAAGGAAAAGGCTTACTCATAAGAAGCACAAATGAGACGCATAAGAGAGAGCAATAGTACAGGAATTTATGCCCTGCATTTAAGTTAACCAGCAATTCCGATTTCTACATGCAACTAGACCTATACAAGCCATAAGAAGAGTAAATGATGCTTTAATTCGACTGCAACGTGGAGTAACATCGGCTCATATAACGCATCAAAGGTCGATAAAAGGATCACCATAAACTGAAAATCCGTTAGTATGGGCTACAGTATTCGTGGCCAATTTTGGCTAATTTTTGGCAGAACTCATACCAACTGCCACGCAAATTTAAAATATGTGAACTCTCTTATAAGGTTTCTTATGGAAAACAGTTAGTGTTAACTGTTGTGGCCATAACAAAAAACATCACGAGATAGACAACATGAGAACAGCAACAGCATAAAGGTCATTTAACCATTTGAATTGACTGAAATGAAAAGTAAGCAAGATGTATTGTGATTAAATCAGACAGGAACAAGGAAAAATGAACATATCTACCACTTAAAATAAATGTCATAAAATGCATTTTATATGAAGCCAAGCTATCTAATACCATCAGAATTTCGTGATTGAGGTGAGCATATAATACGGGTCTTCTTATTCATTTTACATTGTCCTTCCGGGGAATCATAAACTCGATGCTTTTTCCAGGATAAGTGATAAACTTGTCAAGCAGGATGATAAATAGATTAGTCAAATTTTTCTGTAAGCAACAAATTTATAAAATCTCTACAACTTGCTTGTGTACTATGGCATCAATATACAACAACAAATGCAATACACCAAGCTTTAATCCCACTAAGTGGGGTTGGTTAAATTAATTCTAGCTCACCAATCACTTTTATTGCAGTTCATCAAAAAAAAAAAAAAAAAAAAAGGTCAATAGCAAAAAAAGCAGGTCACAATAACAATCACTTTTATTGTGTTTATTAATAATTTTATTTTTAATTTTATCTTTTCTCGTATGGTCACACATTCATTGTAACATCATATTCTTTACACTCATATTTTACACATGTTTGGTGCTTAAATGCTGAACTACTAGGGCATAAATATATTAAAAAATTATCCACTGGGTTAAAACAGGTCAAAAGCAAAAACAAGTAGCCACTAATGTTGAAACCCTTGACCAGGGGGTGCACAGCCACAGACAAAGATGTTCGTTGAATAAGTACGAAATACATCCGGTTATCCTAGACTACATCTCATCTATGCAATAACTTAAGCAGGTCACGACTAGACCTCATCTAGAGAGCAACTTAAAGCAGTTCATCATAGTAGTTATTTAAGATGAAGCAAAAAAATTGCCCCCTTCCCCTTTTCATTTTTGTAGCCAAGATTATAAATGAAAATCTCAAAAGAGAGTGAAGATATCCAAGATGAATTTCACCTAAATGTTTTCATGCCATTTGGCGATTTCAGTATCTTACCTCTTCAAAATAAGTAAGCTTGAAAAATTTCTTCCCAATCTCAGTCCGCCTTACTCTATCAAAGCCTTTACCGTCAGTCTCCACAAATCTGTAGGACACAAAGTCAATTAATAATCAAGAATGCCAACTTCCACATATGACAAACAATGTTTATAGCTAAAGTCTACCTGTAATATGAGAGTTTGTACATGAGACAATTTAACATTGTTGGAGTGGCCTGTGAATCAATCCGGTACTGACCATCTCTCTTCAGACAGAAAACAACAAATTTAGTTCAAAACTCATGTTATCAATAAACCAAACTAAAAATAAAAAAGCTATCACATTCCCTCCAACAAGCAAAAAGGAAAGGGAATAAGGTACTGAAAGCTATTATTACCAAGGAAATTCATGAGATATAAATATGGAAATGTACACCGAGTCTAATCAAGAGAAAAAATAGTGAGCGTAATAGACCTGTCTGAAAAATTGAAAAAAAGAAAAGAATGAAAGGACAGTGTTTCATTTTTGATATTTAATATTATTATATTTTTTTATCACGTCTAACTCTACGACATTTATCAATTAGTCACTAGCCTTAAGATGAAATGCTTGAATCTTAGTTACAATTGAAGCCCTATTTCTCAAATAATGATGCCAGTCTATTCATTTGTCTTTAACTTTTGTTTAGGAAGGGGAGAAAAAGGCAGCATAAATCTTTAACAATCAGGTAAACTGGAATGTGTTGGTCCTGTGCAAAAAAGAATGATAACTACTTCAAAAACAGAATGCAGGGTCCGCAAGTGAAAGGCCTGTGGGATGGAAGAAGACAAAATTAGAAAGCGGGTTCTTGAAACAGGAAAAAACTACAGTATAGTTATAGTATACATAGTTTGACTTCTGGCACTAGAAAAGTTGAATGCAGGGACAAGACTTCTATAAATAACCAAAAATAGTTAAGATATACCTTTTATTGAGTTCTAGAGTTACTTCAATCCTGCTATGTTGCTCAAACTCTTATCAGATTTTGTCCCTTAATCATGATCCAGGTATAATAGTACTTGACGAATATTTAGTTACTAAATAACATGACATTTCAAGAATAATGCATAGTAGTTGACTACATGCAGTCAACTCTAGACATTAACTCATCTCAAATAGATTCAAAGCTCAATATCTTGTGTCACAACCACAGTACCATCAACGGTGGACCACAAATTTCCAACTGAATTAATTTAATTGAAAAATATATATATATTTACCAGATAATCAGGCTCCTTAATGTGAGGGAATACACCACCACCTATACGGACCATCCACAGGAATTTATTGATATCATCGCTTGGATAGCCAACAAGACCTGTAAAATCAAACTTCAGAATGTTCTTTAACCCACAAGATAAAATTAGCAACATTTGATTTGATAACCAACCTCCAAATACAACAAGAACATATTTCACATCCAACGAATTGAAAATTTCCCAAGCTGCCTTTTCAGGAGAAGACATGGCAGTACCAACAGTTGCAATATGAGTGTTATTCCAAGTATTGTTGTCAACAATTACAGTGCGGTTAGCCATAGCAGTTGTTTGATAACCATAGTCCCACCAAGATGCAACCTGAAAGAAGTTCATGGAAAGAGTCAATGAATGTTCATTGCTTTGTTACCCACGTCATCTGTTGCAGACAGTTATTAGTGGTTTAGTTCACAAAATCATAAAAAATAAAAATATCATGGTAAAATATGTATTATGTAAAACCCACAAAAGTCAGCAGATTAGCATGAAATCTAACCCATAATTTCTACCATTGACTTAGCACAAATTAGAAGAAACAGTGATTAAAGAAGAGAAAAAAGAATAGAAGAAACAGTTGAAGCGGGAAAAAAAAACTTTGCAATCTTTTTGTGGCCAAGCAATAGTGAGACATGTTCAGCAATGATAAACAATTTCTCCAGTTCAGTGACAGATCCATCAACATCGAATTAAGTCAATGTTGAGGGACTTGGGCAGCACAACTACCTCCAATCATTCTTCTCCCCTTTTTTTGAAGGTAGGAGTGAGTATATAGTATCATTCTTGAGGGGGCAGACACGTGGTTATCACAACTTCCTTGTCTAGCCTTAAATGATGACTTTATTCATTGACCCATTACTCATCATTAAGAAGGATTTCCCACAAGGTTGTGTATATAAGGAGTTAAAGCACCATTCAAGGAGTTATGATGACCCATTTGCCTTGGATAGCAGGTGGGTTAGGCATTAAAAATTTGGGAACTTTTCAAAATGCCATTGAGCTTTTGGTTCTTGAAGAGGGTTTTTAACTCTTTACCATTTCCAGTAGCTAACAACTTTAGGGAACAAAACAGAAAGATCACATAAACCACTGTCATCACACTAATACATTTCCTGAATTCGACCTCTACAATACTCTGCTACCTACTTGATTCGAATTCTTTTCAAAATAATTTTTCCATAATTTTTCTATTATGGCAGATGCATGTTGAGCAACAACTAAAATCAATTTCTTCTATTTATTTATTTATTTATTTTTTTCGGCAAGCAACTAAAATTAATTCTTGAAAGTGATCGCCTAGAACCAAGATGAAAGAGAACCATACTTGCAGGTAATATATTGCAACCATTAGAAAAAGAGGTCTAGAACATCAAACAAAGGCAGAAAAATAAGTCTAGTGTCATGATCCTATGAGTAATAAAGGGGTATTATTGTAATAGGGTAGAATAGTGTGTTTTGGATATTTTAGCAATTAGTTAGGTGCACATGGCTACATGTGCAAGGCTGTTAGGAGACAAATATGCCTATATAAGGCTGATGTAAATGGAGGGGATTCTCATGTTGAATGATAATTGAAATTCCAATATTTCTCTCTACAATTTCTCTCTAATCTCTCTCCCTCGTTCTTCTGCCATTCTCCCTCAATTCTCTCTAATTTTCTCCCCCTATTCTTCTTCAATTTCCCTTCTATACAATCTGTTCTTAACTTCAACGGTATCGGATCCGTCCAATTTCCATTCTAGTCCTAGGCTAAACCCTTGGATCATGACATCTAGTTTCTAGAACAAGAAAATTTATATGACAAAGAAGATGGGATGGACTGGAATGAGACTTACTTTATCATCCACCTCAGTGTTGTGGCGCAACCATGCATACGCTTCTCGAAAATCGTCAAACACATGAAGACCATCATGAGAATGAGAGGTTAGGACAATAGAAGGCGCAGAATAAGCTTCGGCTGCAGCCCAGACACAATGAACCTACAAGAAGACATATCAGTTAAATGTAAATGTATCAGGCTATGAATGCCCAAAAAGTAGAAAGACAGATTAAAGAAAGCAATCATAGAAAAAACACGTGAACAAAAAATTTCATAAAATCCCGTGGTGTCCCAACTGTGCAAAACAGATAGTTTATTAAAAAAACTGAAAGGCCAACAGAATTTTGTGATTGTGGCATAGTATCACAAAGTATTAGAGAACATAGTTCAATAGGCACTACATGTTGAAAGAAATGGGAAGGATTAATGATCTATTTGGTTAACTTCCATTCTGACACACAACATAGTTTAATTATACTTACACCAGTAAAAGTGAGTTACTATTATCAGTTTTATTATTATTATTATTATTTGGTCTCTTGAATCTGCTAGTACCACACAAAAACAAAGAGCAAGCGGGCCATCCATATTCACATACTTCCTACAGTTATTCATAAAAGGACAACAGGAAACAAAAAGTATACATACCACATAAAAGGCACCAAGCAACACAAGCAATAAAATAGCAATGGCAGATGCTTCCAGAGGTAAAACAAGAAGCCGTTTTTCCATCCGATGCCTGATAGAAGTCTTCTCCACATTTTCCTTTTCCTTCTTCTTGCTCTTTTTTGAAGGTCGTTCTCTTAATGAATCTTCAACCTTGTCAGTCTTTTTTGAAGGTCTTTCTTTAGCTGAATTTTCATTTTTCTCAGTCTTTTTTATCTCATCATTTTGTGTCTCAGTACTAGCGGAACTGGTTTCCCCTGCCTTAATAGACAGGAACAAGAAACAAATATGATTTGAGTCCAGAATCCAAACTTCTATCCACTAGATGGATGGGAGATAAATTGTAATAGATGATAAAGGATTGTAACATGCTTACATCAGTCTGGGAATTTCCTGTTAACCCAGGTAATTGAAATTTGATTGAACGTGTAAAAACATCAAAAGCTTCAGAAAGAGCAATTCCAGATGTTATGCATGCTGCTGGAGCAAGTACAAGCATTAGACGTACCTGTAATTTCAGTAAAAAGCCAATGATGCGCAATAATGTAAAGCAAAAATAAGAAACAGGGTGGTGTTTGCCCTTACCATGACTCCAGAAAAGTACACTGAAGTTGCCAAGTAAAGGACCACAAATGAGCTGGCATCAGATAGTGGCAAAAAGCAAGCCTACCAGCAGCCAAAAGAAGAAGACCATGGGGTGTATGTAAGAAATTCAAACTTAGCAACAATTAGCAATCTTATGGAAAGGATCCAGAAAACCACAAGCAAAAAGCTGAGTCCAGCATCCAAAACTTACAATAACACCAGCTGGAACCAGGAATGCCAAGACATTAATGTCCATAAAGTATGAAGGCCATGTAGGTGGTTGATGTTCACTGACACTGGCAATAATTGGTATATACTTGCTTGCATAAGTTCTGTCACAATTCATTTGGGGTTAGACCAATATCAGAAAATTGAATTAACCAACTACATGAGATAACAACAAAAGCACTTACGGATCAAGCAGACTTAGACTCCGTCCACTCCATCCTTTCGTTGGGCTAGAAGCTACCACTGCTATTAGTATTGCTATTACAGCCCCACATGTCACGCTGAACAAGAAGAAAATAAAAGAGCACATTTCTGAGCTTTTCATAGCAAACCAAACAATTAGTGAGTTTTGAAGAAACTCAAGATAAAGGAAGCATACAGGCCAGCAGATATAACAAGTGTAACAGCTACTTTAAACATTTTTGGCGAGAGGATTCCTTTGATATAGTACACAAGAGCCACCACATGGATAATAATAAAGACCTGTAGAAGAAAGATTTAGCAACAAGAACAAAATAGTAGGTAAGAAACTAAAAAGTTAAATAAAAAAGATAGGAAAATGCTATTGGTACTCCATGGGGTACACCATGGGATACATAATGTAGCTAAAATGTCCAAAATACCCCTCACCCAAGGTGGTGAGGCGGCACAAGGCGCTGAGGCATAGTGAGGCGAGGTAGTAAGGTGCAAGGGGTATTTTTGTCATTTATGATGCATTGTGTAGCCCATGAAGTACCTATAGCATAGTCCAAAAAGATATAAAATAACAATAGACAAATTCCCATTGTTTACTTCTCTTTAATTCTTTATTTATTGATTCATTCATTCATTATGTTGCTTTCGTATCCGTGTGGACCACATTAAACAAGCACTAAGAAAACAGTAGATAAGATACATTTCTTAAACTAAAGACACATTTCTAACAAGATTTTTCTTCCTTTTCTCCTCAAATTTCCCCTTGAAAGCTGATAATCTTTTCTTTATGTAATTTTCTACACAACACAAGCCAAACATAACATTTAAAATACTCTAATATAACTATTACTTTAATGTCTCTTCAAAATCCAAAAGTTGATGTTAGCATCAGCAAGCCAAATACCTATCACATGAAGCCCTCTTTTTTTTTGGAAAAAACAAAAGTATTCCTCCTTCCAGAAGCATACATATATGACAGGCCAAAAAACAAGAACATTATCAGCAAACCAACATGCTTGGACAAGTAAAAGTAACATTTTTGTCTGTTCTTTATAGTAATATTTTTTGCTTACACTTCAAGTTTACTCCCTGAAAAGTTTGTTTTCTTTTCCAGCAGACATCCATTTACACCAAATACAAGCAGAAGCAAAAGATGGCAAGACTATTTTAAACACTCCTCTAAGCACATTTCCATATCAAATAAAAATATAAAGCCATGCACTAAACCATGCCTAAGTACATTGGATTTAAACAATGGCAAACACAGTGCAATTTTTTAGAGTGGAACTTACCAAAAATGATGCAAAATGTTCAGATGTCATGACTGCATTGAAACCAACAACAGGCACCAATGCAGCCAACAATGTTCCTAAGACAACCTGCATTGCAAAAACTACAAAATTATTGAGAACGGATAAAATCTATCAAAATATATGAAGCAGTATTATATAATAAATGCATACATCCTCATTACTTTTCCTGATAACTAATCAATGAAAACCAGTGCAAGAAGTTTTGAGAGTAGCAATGTAAGTTTAATATTTCCAAGGACCAACTAATGTTTGAACAAATTGGATTAATATCACCTAGAATCCATTATATGATGATTTGTTTAGGTTACGGCAATCTTTTGCCATTTTTCAGAGAAATTTGTTTAGTTCTCAAAGTAACATGATGGAACTAGGGAAAGGAGGGATATAAGCCATTTAAAGCAAAACATGAAAATTGAACCCACAGCCACACCATTAGTACTCAAATCAACCCCAGTAAGCCTTTCCCAACTACTGGGGGTCAGTTGCAATGATGTTTTTTTTATCTGTATGACTTTATCAATGGCCATAATTTCTGTTAAATTGTAATCTGTGACAATTTTCTTAATTATCTTAACCCAATTAATCATAGCCATGAATATTACTGCTGCCCTAACAAGTATCTATTGGTCTAACTCTAACCTAACTACGACTGAAATGTTTAAAAGAAAAGGAAAAATTAACATCAATTAATGATGGATATAGACACATGAAAGTTGAAATTGTATAATGAGACAGCCTAGCATGCACGGACATTGAGCTTTGCTTACTTTAGCCTGATCATCATCATCGTTGTCATCAACTACACCTTGTCCTAAGTTAGGGTTGGTGTGCTTTAGCTTGATAACAATGTTTTTTCTTTTTAGTCAGTAGTGCAAGAATAAGAAGAAAAACCAAGTTTCTCTTTATGCTTTCGCATAATTATTGCATGCGTCCATATCCATCATCTAGACCCTTCCCGCTTTTCCTAAAATTCATTCAACTTGCATGCAATCACATCAATCAAGTTGAGTTTGCTAAATATGTGTACCATTCCTAGGTCCCCCTCCAGATTTTAGGAAGTAACAAGTATTCTACCATCTTCATGCTACACACATGCATCAATTACTTTCAACTGTCATCCAATATTCTTGAGTCCCCAGATACTTACAAGTGGGGCATAAGCAATGTACAGCCTAGAAGAGTAGCGGCCAGTGACAATGCATAGAAGGACGTGCATTGGAATGAGGTTAATAATAAAGGTATACCCTCCCCAAGAGCAAACCTGAAAGAGAAAATGATAAGCTGATAAATAAAAGTTGATTAAATGTATGAACACACTGGAAATTTAGGAAAGAGAGCCTACCATGTAAAAATACGATATGGCATTTAAAGTAGCATAAAAGAGCGATCCTGTGTTCAATGTCTGCATTTTAGGAGCATTAAATGTCAGAAAATTGTTCAGTAAATGTGACAATGATTCAAGATTCCACCAAAAAAACAAGGATAGAAAACTGATGCTCAAAGGACCATCCAGTAAAATGTATTATAATAAAAAGTTCAGATGTCCCCAATGCATGAGGCTCCCCACCATGCAAAAGTCAGGAGAAGGTCACTTTTGTACACAACCTTGCCCTTGCTTTGCAAAAAGGCTGTTTCTAAACTTGAACCCATGACTTCAATTACAAGGAAGCAACTTTACCATGACTACAAAGCTCCCCCTCACAATACATGAAAAATTCATTTGAGTAAAAAAATGGTAGCAGCAAAAAGAAGACACTACACTCTGACCTTTATATATAGATAGAAAGTGAAGATTAAAGCAAATATAGCTACTGCTTCATTGTCATAACTGCCTGCCACGGATCGAGATATATAGGATGGAACCTGAAGAATATAGGAAAACAAAGGATATGAGTTATAATTTCTACTGAAGTAGACCTAGAGAACTTTAAATCATATATAGAAGCATACTTTCTGCAATTTTTAGTATCTGAGTAAGCATAGCACAATCTTTCACTAAGAAGTTTGTCTCAGGTTTTCCATAAGAAGAACCAGATTCAGCCCAAAAATTAAGACTCCCACCAGAACATCTAAGCTCTGTCCAAATCCTACATTGTTCTGAGTGAAAAACATATTTACTCTTTAATGACAAACAATTTTCTAATGGCATGTTTGTGTTCATGATAAACTAAAAAGAATTATCCTTGACAACACCTAATAATTAATAATTGGATTCTGATGAATAATTTTCCAAACCTAAGGAACTTAAAATATGTATGGTAGCCTCAGCAGGGTAAAGACTAAATGTTTTACATCAATTTAGGGACAGAAGCAACTAAACATGGATGTGCAATTTTATGTAATAAATGTGCTTGTTATATGTCAGAAACAGAACATGAAGCTTCAAAAGTTGATAAAAATGGAAGTAGATGTTTACCATGGCTAAGAGAGCTGCTGCAGTTAGTCCAGCACCAGTACCCTTAACTTCCTATGTGGAGCAAGTGGACAAGATTGACAAATTTCAGATAGTGAAAAATTATATTATTTTATAAATATAGTTCCAGAACACAAATGAATCTAAGCAGAAATTGAACCTTAGTGAGAAGGTAAGTCGCCCATGCAGCAATAGCACTAAAAACTGGAGCCGTAAATACACAAACAGTTTCCACAGATAGAGGAATGTTAAGAGAATTAAGTATCCTGCCATCAGTAAGTCTCAAAATAATCAATGGGCAGAACAACTCACATTCATGCTTTTAATTGTTTTGAAGTAAAGAAAAAACAAGAGTAAGATACCATTCATCAACAAAAGTAAGATACTATTCATCTCCTAACAAAGAATAGAATGAAAACTAGCATCCTTAAACTCTAGTATCAATTTCAGATACATACCACCACATGGTGCCGGCTGTCAATGTCAATCCAGGGTACACAGTTCCACCAATCACACGCCCAAGGGGATACCTGTGAGCATCTCAATAAACAGTGTCACAATCCATTAAGTAATAACACATTCTGATAAACAAACAAGAGTTATGCCAAATCAACTAATTGAGCACTTGGGAAACAATTACCAGGTTCGATCATCAAACCAATTCCAAAAGTCATAAATTCCATTCTTCGTGAGATACTGAAATAAGAAAACATTCTTGTTATCTTCAATGCGCTTATAACTAATATAAACTTGCATGTCTTCAAGAATTACAATACAATTTTAGCTGCCTTCATGAGCCACAGAGTAGAAAATCCACCTCTAACAATAAATGGCATCTGTTTTTTGATAAGTACAATAGTCAATGCACAGACCTCTTCAAACATGACTAAAGTTGACCTAAAATTAGAAGGAAAAAAAAGGTAGAGAAGTAACCCCAAGGCTCTTTTACTCCTCATCCACAGATATGGACTTTCTTGGTGAAAATATTACCAAACCATTCAAAGAGGTATTCAGATCATCACGCTAGAGCATAGTGTTTCTAGAAATCTGACCAACTTTTCATGTTTTGTTTCTTAACCAGATACATTGAGTTTAGTCATGTAATGCTCAGCTTTCTCCTCCTTTTCGACTTTAGGATTGTAACCTTCTAATTCTCCTCTTCTCAGTAGTGGCTTGCACTAGGCATCCATAGAATGGGCCCAAATATTAGCTGCACAATTTGTGTTAAAGGGCTTCAAAGTGAACTGTATCCTCTCCCTCTTTTTATAAGATAGATTTGATTGATAGTATTAGTGTGCTGCTCATCCCTCTCAGGAAGTTCATAAATCCCATGGGAGGCTTACAAGTTGGGAAAAACCATGAGTTAGGGAAATTTCATACAATCTGAAAAAAAAAAAAAAAAAAGATTTTGATATTCCAAGTATTTAATTTTTCTTTCAGATAATATGTTTCTATATAGTTTTGCAAATATAGCAGTTTGGTATTAATGGTTTAATTTGTGTCAAAATAGCATCTCAAAAGACCTCCTCACATATGTTTATAAACAATGTCCTTGCTTTTTACAGACCAGTGACCTAAAAGGTAAATTGTCATAAGTAATTGACTACCCCTAACCTCCTGAGCTAGCTCTGTATGCAGGATTTCCTTGCTTGTTTAGGCAGTAAATTAAATTGGAGGTAAAAAATTCAAGCATTCAGAAATTTTTTGAGTGGAGGGATGCCTCACTTCTTTCCCCATTACTGATCTTTACCTCAAACCTTGCACCCTCAATATTCCATTTTGTCCATTCTATTCCAATCAGACTTAATCTGACAGTTCCATAAGTCCATACTCCGAAGAAATTTCTTTATGCATGCATAGCCCAAAGGGAGCACTGAACAGTTGAATTTGGTATTATTGAATGGAGAAGTGATAGTAGATGAGATTCTATATGTGGATTTGTCTAAATCCTGCAATGAAAAGTTCTTCTACCCTCTTTGCAAAAAATCAAGTTATTGTCATCAAACTACAAATTATGATCATAGAACAATCTGTTTGAAACCTAAAAGGCTAGCCAATCAAGCTCAATTTATTTAGTCCCATCTATAATTATCATATCTTGTGCTTATATCTCTCTTTCAAATCTTAAAGTCAAGCAAATCAATCTCATTTTATTTTCCACCATTGAGCAATGGATTCTAGTCCCATTTATATGTGTGCCCTATATATATATATATATTCTCTTCAGGGGATGCCGAAGTCTTCTCTGCAAATGCAACACCCTAACTGCTAAAACTGAAATGTATCCCTTTTGGCCTAACCTAAAATATGGAAGCCTTTCTTCACTAATACACCGTCAGGCATGCAGAAAACAATATCTAAGGTTCATAAAGATGTCAAGCATAATTTTGATTTACTTTCCTATACCTACTTTCAATAAAGCTAAAAATCCTTAGACAAGGCTTTTTATACACTTGCCTGTCTAGTTGGCAGATAAAATATATCATAAACAAATGAGAAATTTCAAGGGATTACATAGGCTAGAAATTTGAGGTTTTGACTTTTTTGTGTATAGGTAATATTTTTAAACTAAGTTTGTTATCTTTTCCCCCATCTGTATCATTCGCAAATCCTTTGTACATGTTTCATAAAGTTCTTCTGGTTTCTGCCAAGTTGTAATAACAAATTTGCCGCCCAAAACCACTGCATCACTTATCATTTTTCTGCCATTGTTTCACTTCAAAATCATTTTACCTCATTCATAAAGTTTGTCTGATTTTTGTCAAATTGTAATGAAAAATGTGCTAGTGAGCTCTTGAGCTCAAGTTTGATTCATCACTTTTTCTTCCTACTTAAGTACAAGGCTAACAAATTCCCACTTTCACAGCCAACTTGAATAACTTCGAGTCACTGTGCCTCATCCGCCCACTCCTGGACAGTAAACCCCGACATTTAGGACTTCTCCTTTCAGCAAATTCTAGTTGTTCCTAAAATCTTTCAATTATTCCAAAATTGGAGTCTTTTCTGGAGATTAACAACTCACGAGCACAATAAAAAATGGATAATTTAGCCTTTAACGCTTTCTATTCCTCACAATGGAAAAGAACAGTCCACGCTATTTACAGAAGTCCCACCTGAGTGACTCTGTAATTGAAATAAGGATCGAACTCGTGAATAACGCTCTCGTACTTGATAACCTGCACACGTAATTCATACAAAATTAGGGCAGAAACCAGCATTCAGCAACGGCCAAGCCGGTAAGCATCTAAAACAAATATCATTTCCCGGTCAGATCCGAAATGTATGCAGACACACGGAAACTCGTAGCTAGATATACAAAAGAAAGGCACGTCGAAGATCGCGAATCCTTACAGAGAAGAGACGGATCGAGAATGCGAGAACTCCTATCAGAAGGAGGATGAAGACGGAGAGAACGCTTCCGAACGCGTATCGGAGAGTCGATCCTTTGGCGTCCTCCGAGGCCGCCATGAACGGCCGCCTCAAGCTGCGAAAATGGAGAGATAAAGAACGTTCGGAGAGAGATAGAGAGAAGAGCTCTGTGTAGTAGGTCTTTGCGCTGCAAAGGAAAAGGAGAAGACTTTGTAAGTCTGGTGAAGGAGCTTTGCAGGTGAAACTACGAGATTAGCCCACGGTTGGATTTCGATTAAATTGTAATTCGACTCCAAATAAATTTGTCGGGGTAAATTAGTCATAAAATTTTAGCTTTTTTTTCAATTTGATCACTAAACTTCAATTCCTTACAAAGTGATCACAAAATTTTAAAATATTTTACAATATGATCACTAAAATGATTTTTGAACAATTTTTGATCAAAATTACTGACGTGGCAATAGTCACATCATCGCCACGTTAGCGTCACGTCAAAAATTTTGACTAAGAATCATCAAAAAATTATTTTAGTGATCATATTATAAAATATTTTAAAGTTTTATGATCACTTTATAACGAATTAAAATTTAGTGACCAAATTAAAAAAGACATCAAAATTTTGTGATCTTTGATATGATTTATCTAAATTTGCCACATCGTTCCAAACTTCCAAGTAGACATGGCCAAAATTGAACCGAACCGGCGGTTCGAACCGGAACCGGAACTGGACCGGCCGGAACCGGACCCGGAACCGGCCGAACCGGAACCGGACCGAACCGGCGAAATTCGGTTCGGTTCCGGTTCGAGGTTTCGCGAACCGGAACCGCCAGTTCCGAACCGCCGGTTCAGAACCGGTTCCGAACCGTCGGTTCCGAACCGCCGGTTTGTTGTAATTATTTTTCATTTCTATTTTTTATTTTTTATTTTTCACATTTATAAAAATTAATTACTTGTATTACATACTTGTTTAGTTGTTTTAATTATTTTTAATGAAATTATTACTTATATTTCTTCAATTTTTAGTAGTGTTTTTTATTAAAAATATGGTTGAGAATATCTATATTTACAATTACATTTAACAATTAAAAATCGAAACCAAACCGAACCGAACAACGGAACAAGGACCAAAATTGAATACAACAATATTTAAAAAAAATTAAAAAAATTCAGTTTGAACCGGAATCGGAACCGTTGACCGAACCGGCTCAAACCGTTGACCGAACCGGTCCAAACCGTTGACCGAACCGGCACGAACAGGAACCAGAACCGAACCGTCCCAAACCGCCCTTGGGCGGTTCGGTTCAGGTTCAAAGATTTCTTGAACCGGAACCGGCGGTTCATGAACCGTGGCCATGTCTACTTCCAAGCCATGCTTGAATTGGCCCGCTACCCTGGGCTGCCAGGTGGCCTGAGCTCATTGGCCGACACAGCTCATAAAAAAATCCGTTGATTTGTAAGAAATAATCTAATCAAATAGATAATCTAATCCGCTGCTTTCTGGGGACGGTATCTGCATGGGCCTAACTGAATATGGGTGGGCCGCTAAGTGAGGCCCATGCAGCCTTAAGAATCTATGTTTCCACAAGCCTCAACCAAAGCCCAGCTCTCTTCGTGGATGATTGGATATATATATATTATAATACGGGCGATATAAGAATTTCATTTCGCGTCCAAATTGTTTCAGCAGCTCGCCGGTCGATTTGCAGCGGCGATTTCACGGCGTATGTAAGTTTCATCCTAAGATCAATCCCGTGCGCATGCGTATTTATGTATTTGGACGGCATGAATATTTCATAATAAAGTTGTATTTGGTTCGTCCTTTAGTATTAGGGTTTTGTTTGATTCCTAATCTAGGGTTTGCATCTGAGTTGATACCCATGTCTAAATCTTTGTGTTTCTCTCCACAATCGTTTCGTAATCTTTTTCCTATTCTGAAATTGCTTTGCTTATTATTGTTCTTGTACTGGTTTATATGCACGTGCTCGATCGTTGCTATCTTCGGGTTCATGCAAGTAGTGTTTCTCCAGATATATGGCAAAAATAGATTAATTGTTTTATAATCACATGCCTGAAATTGCTATCTTCTTGTTGTTCTTCTCTTGCATCTTTCGTGTGTATGGAGAATAATTGTTTTAATGTTTTTGTTTAGGTTTTTGCAGCGCTAAAGTTTGGGGCTTAAACTGGTTGTTGGATAAAGGTTTTGCTATGGCGGCTCTCAAGGATCTTCTTCCACCAGTGAAGTCATCTGGATCTGCATACTATGATCACTCCAATGATCCCTGGTTCAAGCAGAGGTACAGCGCTGCGGAAGCTGAGCGTGCGGTGACTATTAAGGCCAATCCAGTGCCACCATACCTGAAACGTGATGGGTTTCGTCCCTCTAACCCCGAAGATTTTGGCGATGGTGGGGCGTTTCCTGAAATTCATTATGCCCAGTACCCTCTTGGTATGGGTAGGAAGACTGATGCTAGACCTGGTCAGAAGACACTGCCAGTCACAGTCGATGAGCATGGTAATGTGACTTTTGATGCAGTTGTGAAGCAAAATGAAAATGCTTCAAAGATAGTCTATTCCCAGCATCGAGACCTCGTGCCCAAGATTTTAAAAAGTGAGAATGATGAGGAACAAGACTTGGATGAGTTGCAGAAAGAGATTGAGGAGACAACCGAGCAGACAAAAGCTGAACTTGAGAAGATTGTGAATAGGAGGTTGAGTGCTGCTCAACCAAAAAATGTTCCAACACAATCTGCTGATTCAAAATTCATTAAGTATAAGCCATCGGCACAGAGTGCAGCTTTTAATTCAGGTGCAAAGGAGAGGATTATCAGGATGGTTGAGATGCCTGTGGATCCACTAGAGCCACCGAAATTCAAGCACAAGAGGGTTCCAAAGGCCTCTGGTTCTCCTCCTGTCCCAGTGATGCACTCTCCACCACGTCCTGTGACTGTCAAGGACCAACAAGATTGGAAGATTCCACCATGTATTTCCAACTGGAAGAACCCGAAAGGTTATACAATCCCACTTGACAAGCGCCTTGCAGCAGATGGTAGGGGCCTACAGGAGGTTCAAATTAATGATAATTTTGCAAAGTTGTCAGAAGCACTGTATGTTGCAGAACAGAAGGCTAGGGAGGCTGTTGCGATGAGGTCAAAAGTTCAAAAGGAGATGATGATGAAGGAGAAGGAAAGAAAAGAACAGGAACTGCGTGCCTTAGCTCAGAAAGCGCGAGCTGAGAGGACAGGTGCAGCTCCCCCGGCTGCTGTTCCAATGCCTTCTGACAAGAGTATGATGGATGATGCTGATATTAGGGGAGAATATGAGCGTGTTAAAGAGAAGGATATCCCGAAGGAAACAAAGGAGGAAAGGGAGGAGAGGTTGCAGAGAGAGAAAATTCGTGAGGAGCGACGCCGTGAGAGGGAGAGGGAAAGAAGGTTGGAGGCTAAAGATGTGGCAATGGGAAAGAAGAGCAAGATTACAAGAGATAGAGACCGTGATATCAGTGAGAAGGTTGCCCTTGGGATGGCATCTACCGGAGCAGGAAGAGGGGGTGAGGTTATGTATGACCAAAGATTGTTTAACCAGGAGAAGGGGATGGATTCTGGGTTTGCTACTGATGATCAGTATAATGTCTATGACAAGGGCTTGTTCACAGCTCAGCCCACTCTTTCTACCCTGTACAGGCCTAAGAAGGATGTGGATGCTGACATGTATGGAGGTGCAGATGAACAAATGGAGAAGATTATGAAGACTGACCGCTTCAAACCTGACAAGGCATTTGCCGGCACGTCTGAGAAGACTGGTCCTAGGGACAGGCCTGTGGAATTTGAGAAAGAAGCAGAAGAGGCTGATCCATTTGGTTTGGATCAGTTCTTGACAGAGGTGAAGAAGGGTAAAAAGGCCATGGACAAAATTGGCAGTGGAGGAACTATGAAAGCCAGTGCTGGGTCATCCATGCGAGAAGGCCATGAAGGATCTAGCAGGTCGCGTATTGCTTTTGAAAGAGGGCGTTGAACGAGATCTTCACTAGGTTTTTCGCTATCAATACTTTGTAAGTGTCCATGCTTGTTTATGCCTTGGTTGCTTGATTTGCAAGGCCTGTGGTCACAGGTGAGGAAGTCGGGCATGAATTTGATGTTTGTTTCTTTGTGTGGAGATGATTTAGCTGTTGCATTTCACTGGCTACTACTGAAATAAACTATTTCGGCTGTCTACTGTTGATGTGCAACTTCTTTTGTCATAGTTGGACTACTGTTGAGCATTAACACTTAATTTGGTACCCCATTTATTTTCACCCTTTCTATGTAACATAACTGCTTTTGGTCTAGAAACCTGGACTTGAGAGTATGGAATAAGAAAGGGTGTCACCCTCATGAAAAGATAAGAGATGGATGACATTCATCCTTAGACGGTAGTTACAAAGAAATTGCCCTTAGGGTGTGTTTGATAACATGAAAAATGCATAGAAAATGTCCCATCTAAGAAATTGACTTCCATCTTGGGTGTTTGATACACTACATTTTTCATGAAATTGAATTTCATGGTACAACCATTAAAGCTTGTTTTTTGCTCTTTTTCATGAAAAATTCCATTTAGGGGGGAGATGGTTTTTGTTTTCCATGTAAGTTGGAAAACATTTTTCTTTCCACCTAAATGCTATCAAACACACCCTTAGTGTTGGTGGAAATCTATAGAATTGAACTGAAAATTGAATTTGTTTTGAACATGTTACTTTCCAGTTGTTCACTTGCCATATTAATCCAGTTGATGTAAGGTCTCATGTGCTGATCAACTCCTACTTTCAGAAAACATTCTTGTCATCTTCAATGTGCTTGTAACTGATTTAAACTGCATAAGTCTTCAAGAAATTACATAACTTACAGATTAAATGTGCTTGTTTGTATTTTTTGACAAGAAGAATAGTGTCAATTGTCAAGCCTCTCAGACCTCCTGAAATAGGACTAAAGGAGACCTAAAAATTGAAGGAAAAAGAAGCAAGCCACGGTACTTTTGCTACCAAGCAATTGTAAGAGGGTATTCAAATCATCACAGTAGAGCATGGTTTCTTAAAATCTGACCATCTTTTCATGTTCTGTTTCTTAACCAGGCTAAGAAGTGATGGTTTGTGAAATCTATTTGTCTAGATCCTGCAGGGAAGGTTCTCCTCTTTGCAAAAGAAACCGGAAAGGCTGTCCAATTGAGCTCAGTTTATTTAGTCCCATTTATATCTCGTGTTTCTCTCTCTCTTTAAAACCTAAAAGTCAAGCTAATCAAGCTCAATTTATTTTCTACTCTCGAGCAATGGATTCTAATCCCATTTATATGCGTGTGCCTATGTGTGTGTGTATATATGTGTCTTCTCCATGGAGGATGCCAAAGTCTTTTCTGTGCAAATCCAACACCCTAAATGCTAAAGGGAAATTCTATTCACAGTCATTTTTTTACTTTTCACAGTCATTAAAAATTTATTTTTATTTTTTTACTTTTTACAGTCAGTTTAATAATTTTTTGCAAAAAGTACCCTCTTCTACAGAGGTAGCCATTCCCACACATGCATCTCTTTAATATCTTCAAATTTTAACAATTTCGATTCATAAATATAAACTTCAGGAGACAAGTTTACAAAATAAAATATATATATATGCATACAATTGCCATGGCTGCCATAGACATATATAGGAAGGAAGCTTGGCAGTCATGGCTGCCGAGCTTCATCTGCCGAACTTCATCAATCACGCCCCCATATATATATATATGTATATATCTATATGTATATGTATGTTTATATGTATGTTTGTGTGCTTATATATATATGTTTGTTGTGTTAATGTATATATGTGCAACGGTAAATATATATATATATATATGTTTGCTGTGTTAATGTATGTATGTGTAACAGTTAATATATATATGTATATATATATATATATATGTGTATTTTTTGTTGTATAGTCTTTGTTTTGGAAGGGATGGATGGCGGTTTTGAAAGGAATGGGTGGCGATAGTTGATTGAGGAAGAAAGTGAATTTGAGGGTAAAAATGAGTTTTCAAGATAGGATATTTAAGGTATATTAAAATATACTTACAAAGAGTAAAACCAATAGAATTTTCCAATGCTCAATTGACCAAATTCTAGTCAGTTCATTGACTGAAAGGCATTCCTTTCTAAGCTTATAAGATCTCTAGATCACAAACAAATTTGTTAAACAATTTTACTACTATATTAAGGATGATGACATGATATTATCGTTACATTAAATACTTTTTCATAAAACATTATGTAAATAGCAAAATATTTGCCAAAGGTACAAAATAATTTCTTCAAATGGTGGCAATAGTTACATAGATATATTTGGAAATGAAATATATTTATATTTGATAATATAATTATTACTTTACAATAATTAATTTTTAATATCAGAAAAAATGTTTTTTTTAAGATAAAAAGTCCAAGATGCTTTATGATGTGATTTAAAAATACATACATATATATATATATATCGAAGTCCGCGCAGGTTTAGATCGATGGGTTTGGAGCGGAACCTACCATGTATTTTTTTTAATTTTATAAGAGGGTGGGTGGGAGGATATTTTTAAAATTTTAAAAAATTAACCTCTTATTTGGTGACAGGAGCTATCTATTGCACGGTATTGATTTTAGAAGTCAGTGAGAATTTTAAAAATAGAGAGAGAGCCAATACATTTTAATAAAATATCATAGATGCAATACAAAATTTACCCAGCAGTATTTTGAATTTATCATTATATTTATTATATTTTCTAAAAAATATAAAAACTTAACCTGCAAAACACAATGCTATCTATTTTTATTATTGTTTGATATTAATCTATTTTATGACAATATAATAATACTATCAAACAAAATTAGAGATAATTTTCATGCTGAGACAGATAGAAAGGGAGGGAGGGAGGGGGGGGGGGGGGGTTGCAGGTAAACAAGAATCACGACATATAATCTGAGAAACAGAACCTATTATGAGCTAGAGGTTTCAAATTGCATGCCCAAGCGCCTGTCAAACTGCAAAGGCCCAAAGGATAAAGAGGAGAATAAATAAGACAATACCAAAATATAACTTCACTAACCCAAAAAGCAAGCAAGCAAGCGCGAGAGAGAGAGACAGAGAGGGAGAGGCAATGAAAGGGAATGCCAGTAGGTCAAATTGCCTTGTTTTCAACTTTGCTCCAAAAGGTTAAAACTTTGGCTCTTCTCTTCCGTGTTGTTTCTGGGAAAACTGAGTCAACTTCTTGGCAGCCTTGGCAGACCATAACCTTTTATAAATCTAAATCTTGCACCAACTCAAGATGGAATGCAAGGCAATGTTGATGGGTTGCGTTGGCGATGAGCAAAATTACAAAATTATTGCATAAGCAGAAACTTTTGAGTGTAAACTTTCCTTCCTTTGAACAAATTCCACTCCAAAGCCACGAACATCTACGCAAATAGTTGAGAATCGATTTGCTGAATATTGGGAAATTTTTGCCTCAAAGTGGCCACATAACTCGGAGAATGTGCCTGCATTGGAGGAATGATTCGAGGGGCAGAACCCAGGCTGTTACTAATGTCCAATGATCAAGAAAAAATCAGTATGCCCTATATTGAGTTCTAATTGCTTACCCTCGTAGAGAACGGAACTAAAAGTGATAGAGCATTTAAGTAGAGACATTGCTATAAACAACGAGTGGACAGCTATGTAATAAAAGTTAAAAATTCTACAAGATCTCAACATTCAAGGGAGATATAGCGTGCATATTTACACCTCAGCCTGAGAAGAATGGCAAGACAAAATTTCTAACCAAAAGATGAGCTACAGATACCGATGTGTTGAAAAATTATCAATCTGTCAATGCAAGCCGTTCTCAAGAATAAATTTGATCATCGAAGAACAAATTATGATTGTACAGTTATGCATTCACTTTACGTTCATCCAGATCAATCCAAATATTACAACTACAAGCATGTTCATGCCTACGTTTTATAAATTTGAGTTGGTAGCATTCCTTATCATTTTGTCACCTTATATATGACTGTTAGCAACAATTATAGTTTATAATCAAAATGCTTTCATCTTGGTAAAGAACTCATATCAGTTTCTTAAAAAATAAACAAAAGGACATTTGAAATTTTGACCATAAATTTTAGTTTTACCCTTAAACTAAATAACATTGAGAAGATTTGAACCACCAGAAAAGAGACAGAAAGAGTTAAGAACGTTCAATGTACAAGTTGCAATCATAAACTCAAGCATACAAGTACAAACACAAAGCTAATGCTCAACATAGAAGGCACCAGCAGGAGCAACTTTGGTGTAAAATTGTCTAATCAAATGGTTATAATTAACACGGGAAGTATCAAAGGTAAAAGTCAAATATTTACAACTTGAAATAGAGAACACATGGAATTATTTTTCTGAAAGAAAATAAATTTTGCAAAACTACCGACATGAAGAAAAGTTATGCTAAAATGGACAGACATTTCCAAAAACATGGCCAACTAAAAAACATACAAGAACTCCTTATTCAAGTAAAACACCAATGTCACTCAAAAGGAAAAAGGAGTGGTGGAATATGGATATGGTTAGGGACTCCAATTGTCAAGAATTGCTTCTTCATTCAACTCTCCCATCAGAAAGGAGACCACCTTCATCACCTGCTAGGAACATTCAGATGCTATCTAAATGAACACAGTGCAGTTAGCCAGTGGCATCTATTCCATTTCACCAAGTTGAAAAACAATTTTAAGCATATCATTTTTGTTTTCACGTTGAAAATTTGTCATTGGAAACATTAACCTGTTAAGCACAAAGAGGCTTTTCCTAATAATCTGACAGGCATGTGATTTCTTCTACCAGGTTCAATTACGAGGTGTTCTACATGCTTTATCCTTTCTTATAGTCAAGTCAGCATAAAGAGGATACCACATTAATAATTACAACATAACCATCACCATAATACAGTTCAAAGAGAAGAAACTCATCCCATAGCCTATCATAACTTGTAATTCATCCCCTAGCATAATACACATATGGAAAAGAAAGGCCAAAAAAACCTACACCTTCAAATAACTCATCAAACAATTTCTTAGGATTTTCTGAAAAAAAAAAATTCAAAATTATTTACAAACAAATTCATGAAAAGTTGTGATGAAAATCAAAATTGGTGTCTGATGATGTATAGTTCTCCCATCACATTTGTTTTATGTTCTAGGTTTGCTCCAATGTAGTCAATGAAGTTCTTGGAAAAATAAAGTTGGAAAGGTTTGTCAGGCATTTATAGTTACAAATCAGAATTAACTCATGCTTTGCTATTGCATATTGCAGCATTTATACAAATATTAAATTTGACAGTACAGTGTTGACAGAACTAAAGGTGAGAAGCATGTTGCCAATATACTGGGAATATGAACCCTGTTTAGCAATTGAAGGAATCTAAATCAATATTCAAAAAATCAGACCGGGGTACTAAACTGGGAAGCGGAGAGGTTCAGGGTTCAATGATTGGACAGCAGTCAAACTCTTGGAACAGTGGGAGGGCAAGAGTCAAACTTGATGTGCTTTGATGTGTGCATTCACTTTCTTTAAGGTGTAAATTGCCCCCACTAACATTGCTGCAGGGTTAATAGTAAATCACGTCCAGAATACAACAAAATCGCAGAACTTGCAGTCAGCACAGCTGAAAGCTCTCCTTTAGAACTTCTCTTGAAAACTATTTATTTGGATGGATAGACAGAAGAAGAGTGAAATACAAATTACTCTGTGAATGATTTCAAATTCCATTTATAGTGTTCCAAGAGTATAAAACATAACCATTCCAAAAGAACACATCCTTTAGAAAAGATCATGTCTTTTAGGATGGATGCGTCTTCAAGAACAACATAACTTATAAAACTAAATATAAACTCAAATACATACCAGAATATAATAGTTCTAAATAAGTAAATTATGTAATAATTAAAATTACAATTTAAAAATAAAAAAAAAAATCTTTCTTGATAATGGTTAGAATAGCAACCTGAACCTCAAACCAACCTGATCAAAAACAATTTTAGCCATTTTTTTATGTATTACCAACCCATATGTATGATAAACAATACTTTATACATACATATATGTATATTATGTTATATCCCCTAGAAACCCTTTCCAGATCCATTCTTTCAATCTCCATTAGCTTTCACCTGTCCTCAATTTTATTCTCCTTTAATAGCCATTCATCTTCTTCTCTATCAATCACAAGCCAGCATATTTTTCGATTTTTATTATCTTCAACCACCTCTATTTCAGATGATTGTGTGAATAGAAATCCTAAGGGAATAGAAATTATCCAAAGGAGAGGTTATCTTCAACAACATACTGCAATTTTCTCGCCTTCTGCGCAAACAAGAAGACCAAGCTTCATACCTTTTGTAGCCATGAGTTAACTTCTGTGCAAGTGATAGGATACTGAAAATGGAGAGGAATACAACTGGAAAATTAAGCAAATGAGAAGAAAAGTGCACTTTCGAGAGGTCCACACTCTCCCAATATCCTCACTAAAATATTCCCCCCTTCTACTCTATTTGCTTCTCTATTTATAGGAATCTATTGCCCTCACATGCCCCCCCTCTTTGCTCTTCCCATTCTACCCCTTGACTGAATTTGTTAGTCTGCGCATGCACCAATTGGCCTTCTCCTATTTCAATTCCTATTCTGTCCCTATTGCTTAGGTCTTGCGCAGCGAAAATGTGATGGGCTGCATATCAATACTCCCCCCACGGAACTCACCTTGTCCTCAAGATGAAAAACAAGGAACTATTGTAGGGTTCCCAGGTGGTCCAGGACCCACTTGGGCTTGGAGTATGTGAATCTTGTCTTCAATTCGCTGGGCTGTCTCCATGATTTGCGATAGACCCGATGACCGTAACACCCTAACTTTTGCCCTGATTTTTGACTTCAACCTATTAACAAATGTGCCCTCCAGTATGGCCACTGAAACTTCTCCCACCAGGGCCGCCAAGGTCTCAAAGAGGAGGTGGTATTCTCACATAGAGTCATCCTGCCTGAGGGCCATAAGCCTCTCCTCCATTGATCTCTCCTGTGAAGATTGAAATTGTTTACTTAGGTGGATCTTCAGATCCTCCTAATTTCAAACTCCCTTCTGTCGAGTCTCCCATTGAAACCATGCCAAAGCCCCTGCTTCAAAACACAGAGCAGCCGACTCGATTTTCTCCTCCTCGGACAACTGATTGATAGAGAAATATCTTTCAGCTTGGAAAATCCATTCATCCAGATTTTTCCCTTCAAAATTCGGCATCTCCAACCTTCTTCCCCGCACTTCCAGCCGCCAATTCCCTCCAATTCCACCCTTGAACTCCCTGCCCATTTCGATTCCAGGTGATCCCTCAGAATTCTGGATAAATTCCGAAGGTCTATCTCCCTCTTTCGCTTTGCTCTTCCTCTCCCGTTCTTGATCCTCCCCTCTTATGGCATCGACTCCCTTCTGCATCCTCTCCATCTTCTCCTCGTCAGCCAGCCCATTCACTGCAACTCCCAACTCTTCACCCGTCGCCTTAAACTCCCCCCAACTCCTCACCCATCGCCTTCGCTGCTCCCACTGGAACCAAGCAAGAGTAGCTCCTTCGAAGCTAAGAGCAGCGGAGTCTAACTTCTCCACATTGGACAGCTGGTTCACAATGAAGTAGCGCTCAGCCCTAAAGACCCAGCCATCTGGATCATCTCCCTCGAAGATGGGTATTTCCAGGCGTCTCCCACGATACTCCTGCCTTCTGACACCATTGACCCAGTCACCCCCTTCGCCATTTCTCCCTCCAGCTACCAGCGTTCCCTCCCTTGACAAGGGCAAACCCGCAAGTTGGTCTTCCTCATCTCGCTTCCCCTTCCCCTCTCTCTCTCTTGCTCCTCCCATCTCTCCTTGTTCTTCCTCTCCCGTTCCTGCTCTTCCCACCTTGTTCTCATCCAAGCGAACTGTTCTAGCAAGCTCACTACCTTCTTCCCCACCGATTGAACCACACCCCTCATGGCATCAAGTTCCCGTTGCATGCCTTCCATCCTCCCTTCCAATTTTCCTACTCGGCCCGTCAAGTTGACCGTTAGAATCGATGATGCTCTGATACCAAATTGATAGGATACTGAAAATGGAGAGGAAAACAACTAGAAAATTAAGCAAACGAGAAGGAAAATGGACTTTCAAGAGGTCCACACTCTCCCAATATCCTCACTAAAATATACCCCCCTTCTACTCTATTTGCTTCTCTATTTATAGGAATCTATTGCCCTCACATGGCCCCCCCTCTTTGCTCTTCCCATTCTACCCCTTTAACTGAATTTTTTAGTCTCCGCATGCACCAATTGGCCTTCTCCTATTTCAATTCCTATTCTGTCCCTATTGCTTAGGTCTTGCGCAGCGGAAATGTGATGGGCTGCCTATCAGCAAGCTCCTCTTCAGCCTCCTATTGCACGAAATATGATTTATTTTACCATCTGTTTTCTAATGGATTAGGGTGAACCATGTACTTGTTTTCCCATGCATTTGATTTTCTGTTGTGTGAAAGGAGGAGGTTCAACAACCAAACCAGCTAGGTTCAGCCAGTTTCCAGTTGAACCATCCGGTTTACACAAAAAATAAGAGGTCCAGTTGTTTAGCTCAAACTGAACCTGTTTTCCAACCAGATCCCAGATTTGTCCAGCCAGGTTTTCAAATCATTAATCTAAATTGATTGGGGATTTCTTGATGTGACTTGCTATCTAGAAATGATAGGAGATAAAAAGTAATACAAATTCTACTGAAATATAGACCATTAGGGTAAAATGAAGAGACAGATGGCCAAAATTTAAGTGATACCCCTGAATTTTCATTAATTACCACAATCTCCCTTATCAAAGTATGTCGGTTACTGGATTTAAAAAGGTAAGTGTCAAAAGACTACTTTGTCCTTATCCTTAAGAATTACTTTTCGTTTCAAACTTTACACATAAAAAAATAACAAAATCAATTAAACTTTGGTCAGACAAAGCTTCAGCCCATTTCTCACAACTACTTGGTTAAATCTAGCATATATACAAACCCAATTTAGAATCAGCTGGAACCCACCCCAACCCAACCATCCAATTTGCACTCCAAAAAATTCAATCAGATTGCATTACTAATTTGGACTGAGAAATTACAGTAGGCACTAGATAGCAATGGCAAAGAAATTGGAAGACAAGCTGGAATTTATCCAAGTTGCAGTTAGCATGGGGTGCTTGGTAGCTTGGCTGTTGAGAATCACCAAGCTGAAAACTTCAACTGAGTCAGTCAGGATTAAATGCCAATGTTAGAAGGAGAGATGGATAGGGTTCTTTTGAATCCAGGTTTGTAACCTAGATCTAGCTGAATCCATCTAACCAAACCAGCAATGGAGAGGAGATAAGAGAAAGGAAAAAAGAGGAAGAAGGCAAATATGGTTGACAAATGGTAGTGGAGATTAGATTTAGGGAGTCATGGTGGTGACTAGGTCTTGATTGGATAGATTTTGGTCAAAGGAGATGCTTACTGGTGGAGAGTTCTGGAATTAGAAAATAAAATAAAATTTGACCTTGACTACAGCAATTTCTGTTAGTTGGCTAGCGGTTCTCCAATAGCAGTGGATTATTTACTAAAAAATTCCACTTAGAGGTCTCTAAAATTTTTGAAAGCTAAAAGCTACTTATCAGAGGCGTAAAAGGAGGGGGGCAATAGGGGCAGCTAGGGAAAATGACTCAAGGGCAAAAGAGTCCCAATTCAGTTAGGGAAGGAATATCCACTCACGTGGCTGCAACAGAATGAGGATTACATATAAAAGGGGAGGGGAAAAGAGAGAGAAAGCATCGAGAGAATTTGGAAGGAATCGCGGGAGAGAGAAGGCCCTTTTGAATAGGCCGATTTTGTTTTCCTTTGCTTGTATAAGTTCATGGCTACTGCTGTAAGCCTCTGAATTCCTACTGTTCTATTGCTAAATTCAATCAATAGAGAGAGGGTTCTATCATTCTGGTATCAGAGCATTAATCCATGGGGGTGACCATATCTAAGAGAGTGGGCGAGTTGGAGGGGAGATTGGAGGGTTATCAACCGTAGATTGAATGGAGGGTGGAGGGTCTGCAGGTTGGGTTGGATTCGATGAAAAATGAGTTCCAGAGGGTGTAAAATATAGAGAAGAGCATGGCAATGATGTTGGACCAATTTAATTTACTGATGGAGATATGGGGGAAGCAAGAAAAGGGGAGGAAGGGCAAACAAAGTGGGAAGAACCTACCCGTGGACTCATCCCTCACCTTGGAGGACACGCCGGAACTTGGGGAAAGGAGTAGGGAAGTAGGCAATGGGATCAATAGCTTTGGGAGGCCAGAAGTTAGAAGTCGATGCCTGGAGATGCCCGTATTTGAGGGAGATGATCCTGATGGATGGGTATTTAGGGTCGAAGGGTACTTCTTCGTGAATCAATTGACAAATAGGGAGAAGCTGGACTTCACGACTCTGTTTTGAAGGGGCTGCCTGCTCTTGGTTCTAGTGGGAGCAAAGGCGATGACGGGTGAGGAGCTAGGAGGAGTTTAAGGCAATGTTGAGGAGTAGATTTAGGTCCACCCAGGAAGGCACAGTGGAGGAGAGGTTCCTTGCGCTCCAATAGTAGGGGTTCGTCAAGGACTACCGCCTCTACTTTGAGACTTTGGCCTCATCGCTGGAAGACATGCCAGCTAGAGGCCTTGCTAGAAGGCCATTTTATCAACGGGTTGAGGCCAGATATTTGAGCCGAGATGAGGGTGCTAAGGCCAACCAGGTTGGAGTAGATAATGGACCTGGCCCAGCCTAAACAGAGGACAGGCCCCTTCAACCCCAACTTTGACTCACCAACGAGTGGTGATTACACCTCTTCCACCGGTGTCACAAAAATCGATGATGCCCAACCTCGCCTCCTCACACTGGCCTCCAGTAAGTGGTGTAACCCCCCTTTCAAACGATTGAGTGAGAGTGAGTTGCAAGCCAAACGAGCGAAGGGCTTGTGTTTCCACTACGATGAGAAGTATTCGAGTGGGCACAAATGCAAGAACAGAGAGTTGCAGGTGATGGTAATTTATGAAGAAGAAAGGGAAGAGGAAGAAGAAGGTATAGAGGGAGCTGAAACAAGGGAGAATTATGAGGAATTGGGAGACACGGTCAAAATAGGGGAAATGGTAGAGCTATCCTTGAATTTGATAGCCGGGTTAACACATCCACAAACCATGAAGGTAAAGGGGAAAAATAGAGGGCTAGGAAGTGGTGGTCCTAATTGATAGTAGAGCTTCCCATAACTTCTTAGCTACTGATCTAGTGCAGAAATTGGGACTGACCCGGACACAAACTAGAAGTTATGGAGTGATCATGGGGTCGGGCATGGCGATACAAGGGGCTAGAGTGTGTAAGGGGGTGACCCTATCATTGCAAAATGTTGTGATAGTCGAGGATTTCCTACCATTAAAGCTGAGAAGCTCAAACATAATCCTTGGGATGAAGTGGCTAGCCACGCTTGGGGAGACACGAGTGGACTAGGGCTCATTAGTTATGAAATTTAGAGTGGGAGGGACTACTATAGCATTGCATGGGGACTCCAGCCTTAGCAAAACATTGGCAACTTTGAAGTCGATGATGAAGGCATTCCAAGAAAATGGAAGAGTGCTATTGGAATTAGGGAGCTTAACAGCTGAGGTCAAAGAAGCAGATGCAACAATCCCTGACAATTTGTAGGAGCTGTTAATTGACTTCAGGAAAGTTTTTGAGGAGTAGTGTGAGCTTCCCCCACACCGAAGGTGGGACCATGTTATCACGTTGCAATCGAGGGGCCCTCCGGTAAATGTACAACCTTATCATTACCCCACCTCTAGAAAAATGAGATTGAGAGGCTGGTTCGGGAGATGTTGGCAGCATGACTTATCAGACCGAGTATTAGCCCATTTTCCATCCTTGTGTTGCTAGTCAAGAAGAAGGATAGTGATTGGAGATTTTGTGTGGCCTACAGGGCTTTAAATAAGGTAACAATCCCCAATAAATTTTCAATTCCAGTTATTGAAAGAATTAAATGGGGCTATTATTTTTTCTAAGCTGGACTTGAAATCGGGATATCATCATATACAAATCACACCTGATGACATTCCGAAGACTGCTTTTCGCACATATGAGGGTCATTATGAATTTTTGGTTATGCCGTTTGGGTTAACAAATGCACCCGCCACATTCTAATCCTTGATAAATGAGATTTTTAAGGAGCATTTGAGGCAATTTGTTTTGGTGTTTTTTGATGACATCTTGGCTTATAGTAAGAATATGGCTGAACATAAGGAGCATTTAAGGTGCGTATTAGGGGTCTTAACAGCTCACCGGCTGTATGCTAATGCAAAAAAGTGTCAGTTTGGGCAGCGGGAGATTGAGTATTTGGGGCATGTCATCTCACAAGAAGGTGTGCCTACAGATAGCACTAAAGTTAAGGCGGTTATGGAGTGCCCCAGCCCTAAATCTGTGCACAAACTCCGAGGGTTTTTGAGCCTTATGGGGTATTATCGAAGATTTGTGAAGAACTACGACAAATTGGCGTGGCCATTGACAGAGCGCCTCCGAAAGGATAATTTCTTTTGGGATGAGTTAGCGAAGCAGGCTTTTCAGTCCCTCAAAAGCGATATGACGAAATTGCCGATGTTAGCCTTACCGAACTTTTCAAAGGAGTTCCGTATGGAGACAGATGCTTCGAGGCATGGATTGGGGGCATTTCTAATGCAAGAGTAGCAACCTATTGCTTTCTTCCGCCACGCCCTGAATCCAAGTGGCTGAAACAAATCAATGTGCGAGAGGGAGCTAATGCCAATGGTATTTGTGGTGAGAAAATGGAGACATTATCTATTGGGGTGGAAGTTTGTTATTCGGACAGATCAGCTAAGCCTTAAGTTTTTGATGGAGCAACAGGTGGTCAATCTGGAATGTCAAAAATGGGTGGTGAAGCTGATGGGATACAATCTTGAGATCCAATATCGTCCCGGGTTGGAGAATCGAGCAGCAGATGCCCTCTTAAGCCTCCATTCCCTTATCACATTGATGGCCCTCATCATTCCTCGAGTATTGCAGTTGGACCAACTTAAAAAAGAGGTCAAGGAAGATATAACACTCCAGCAAATTGTTAGGGAGGTGCTGGCGGATCCCTCTAGCAAACCCGATTTCGCGTGGGTGGACGACCATTTGCTGTTCAAAGAGAAGTTGTATCTTCCTAAAGGCTCCACTCTAATTCCATTGATGTTAAAGGAAGGGCACGATGAATAGATTGGGGGTCATTCCAGTGTTCTCAAGACCTATAAACGAATATCTGCCAATGTATATTGGCATGGGATGAAGCGGGACATTTAGCAATATGTCCCTCAATGCCCCGTTTTCTAGCAGAGTAAATATGTGGCTCTGTCGTCAGGTGGTTTGTGGCAGCCACTTCCGATTCCTCATCAAATCTGGGAGGATGTATCCATAGATTTCATTGAGGGGTTGCCAAAATCAACGGGGATGGATTCTATCTTGGTGGTTGTAGATCGACTAAGTAAGTATGGTCATTTTATTGCTTCAAAACACCCATTTACAGCAGCCAGCATAGCAGGAACTTTTGTGAAGGAGATTGTCCGGTGACATGGTGTTCCAAACTCTATCGTTTCCGATAGAGAGAAAATTTTTGTCAACCATTTTTGGGAGAAACTATTCAGGTTGCAAAGCACTCAGCTAAATAGAAGCATCTCCTACCATCCTCAATCTGATGGCCAAACGAAGGTCCTTAATCGCACTTTGGAGACGTACCTTAGATGTTTTCCTTCCTCCAAGCCAAAGGCATGGTGTTGTTGGCTTCCTTAGGCTAAATATTGGTATAATACCTCTTACCATTTTTCCTCAAAGTTAACTCCATTTCAGATAGTCTATTTGCATGAACCTCCCCCCTTACTGCGATTTGAGAAGGGAACAACTGCGATTTCGATAATAGAACAACAGTTGTTGGAGCGTGATTCGGTTTTGGAGGAGTTACAGGCCCAATTGTTGCGAGCGCAGGCAAGAATAAAGGATATAGCAGATAAAAGGCGGCATGACGTGCAATTCGAGGTTGGCAAATTGGTTTATGTGAAAATATGCCCTTACCAACAGAAGACATTGGCTACTAAGTTGAATGAGAAATTGTCACCGAATTTCTATGGGCCTTTGATAGTGGAGAAAAGGATCAAGAAGGTGGCATACAAGCTGTCTCTACCACCTTCTTGTGCTATTCACCCCGTATTTCATGTCACCCAGCTTCGCAAAACTGAAGAAGCAATGCAGGAGACAACAGAATTCCCTGACCAGCTAATTGTTGAGTTGGAGATGGAGGTGGAGTAGGAATTTCTATTGGGGGTAAGGCTGGGCACGGGAAAAAATTAGAGGAGCCTTAATGTTCTTATCCAATGGAAGGGGTTGCCACCCCTGGAGGCAACTTGGGAGCCATACCATCAGATATTGCATCAATTCCCTGAGTTTCACCTTGAGGACAAGGTGAGTCTCACAGGCGGGAGTAATGTTAGAACCCCCGTTAGTCATACTTATCAGAGGCGTGGGGGCAACAAGCGCAACTAAGGAAAATGACTCAAGGGCAAAAGAGTCCCAATTCAGTTAGGGAGGGAATATCCACTCACGTGGCTGCAACGGAATGAGGATTACATATAAAAGGGGAGGGGAAAGGAGAGAGAAAGCATCGAGAGAATTTGGAAGGAATCGTGGGAGAGAGAAGGCCCTCTCGAATAGGCCAATTTTGTTTTCCTTTGCTTGCATACGTTCATAGCTAGTGCTCTAAGCCTTTGTAATCGAAGAATTCCTACTGTTCTATTGCTAAATTCAATCAATAAAGAGAGGTTTCTATCACACTTATATTTAGGCCACTCGTTGAGGATATCACGTAATTTACCCTAAGCATTAAACATAACCTCAAAGAACAGAGTTCAATTCAGTTACATTTACAACAACAACAATCACAATCCTTAATCCCACTAGTGGGGTTGGTTACACAAATTCTAGCTTTTCAACTATCTCTATCAAGGGCCATATATGTTATATGCACAATAACAACATACTCAAGTATGTGAAAGTGTGATTGGTCAAGAAAACTTTCAAGAAGTAGAGCTAAATGGGAGAAAACAAATTTTAAAATGAGATAAATAAGTGAACCATGACAATTCCACAATCCCCTAAAGGGTCTCCCAAAAGAAAAGGCTAGTAAAATTAAGCACAGAAATGATGAATAGCTGAGAGCAACAAGCTTAGCATGCAGATAAAGATGGAGGAACTAGTCTATAGCGCCCATTCAATAAGAAATAAGTCATAAACATACACATGGATTACGCTCGAGGTAGATGGTAGTTAACTTGTCTCTTGAACCAGCAACTGCCTCAGCAAAACCTTCTAGTGATTGTATTTGATTGTCATTAAGCCAAAGATCCTCTAATCTGAATTTGAAGTAACCACCACAGATGTCAAGAATATTTTGCAAAAGAAATCATCATCAATGTGGAATGGAATGTGTAGATAATTTGTACCCGGGCAGGTTCTCAGTGCCATCAATTGCAGCTAGCTTATTGGATGACACATCCAGGACCCGGAGATTTATCAAGGTTGAGAGGCCTTCCATTTTAGCAATACCATTATGGCTCAAGTAAAGTTCTTCTAGAGCCACACAGTCCTAGAAATTGTGGGAAGAAATCAAAGAAAAATCATTGTACTTATACTTGTGGGCCGAAAAAAGTTCATTTTTTCCCTTTTTCTAATGAATAGCATCTTACCTCAAAACACCAAATATTTAAAGACATCATACCTCAAATCCAGTCATAGAAGTCAAACGATTGCTCTGCAAGCTAATCTTCTTTATGCATTTGAGTCCACATAGGTTGATAGCTCGGATACGATTCCGACCCAGCCATAACTCTTGTAAGTTTGTTAAATTTTGTAAATTCTCCATTACCTAAATAAACAAAGCACATCAAAATGGAGAATATGGCCAATAAAAAAATATATAACATACACTAACAAATGTTCATTTTAGTTTAGCCCCCAAGTCTCGTTGCATGTAGTGATGTGGTCACCATGCAGCAATGGGCGTTTGTCTTCACAATTTCATTTTAGTTTAGCCCCCGAGTTTTGAGTCAAGTGGGATGTAGTCAAACATGCAATGGGTTGTTTGCTCCATGTAAGTTTCATACAATTCACACCAGAAGATCTAATAAACAGTTCAGAATTGAATTATAGCACTGCTTTAATGGATCAGGGTCCTAACCCTTAATCTGTTTGAACCCAGTTCAAGAATTTGTAGTTCGTGAAAGTGATCAATCTCCTCCATCTTTGTAACTTCATTTTTAGATACATAGAGTTCCTTGAGCGTGTTGGAGACCTTAGACAGGCCATTCAAGGAAGAAATCTCATTGAAAGAGACATCAAACACCAAAAGCTTCCTGAATATGCTGACATCAGGTACTTTTGTCAGTTTATTATCCCGAAACACTAGCTCCTGCAAAACCAATACGTATTACTTTAATAATATAATTGAAAGAGCCTGTAGAATAAAAGGAAAATAACAAAAACAGTCAACATTTGCAACATTTTAAGGGTAAATATAGACAAAAATTAGCAATGTAATGTATAAATTTATATGTAATAGTCTCAAGTCAACCAATACATGAAAGTGAATTATTTTTTTTTTATTTTTCCTTCATTTTATTTCCAAACAAATAAAAGGTAAAAGCGAGAAAAACCACAGCAAAATCATCAACTTACAAATAAACTGCATGTAGGAAAGCAGAGGATAAACACATGAAAAGCTTAATCCAGTTAACATAAGTTAATAGAGTCAGCTGAGCGGATGCTTTATTCTCTAAGATAAAGAGTATAATAAATCCTCCAGTTATTCCTAAATTTTCTCCAAACAAACGCATCAAAGGAAAACCACAAACAAAACCATAACACAAATAGTTCAATAGGCTCAGCTGAGTCAAAATTTATTTCTTCAGGTTTCTTTTGGAAGAAAGATTACACTAAGTCCTCCAACTTTTCTACACTTACTCGGCGACCCAATATAACACTGAAAAACCGAAACACCGGTAAGCAGAAAGGAATTTTGAGACTGGGCAAATGCAAAGGATTCAATAAATTTCAGTTTGGATAGACATTTTCCAAGATGGAATACACCAAGCATAGCAGCAGAATCCACAATCAAAAGCAACAAAACAGAGACCAAAGAGAAAAGCGGTTAGGGTCGAGCGAGGATACCTCGAGGCCTGAAATGCTGTCCCAGCGGGAGAGGCACTCGACGGCGGCGTCCTCGAACAGGTTCTGGCGGAGAGAGAGCTTCTTGAGGCCGGAGAGATGACCAATCCGAGGGTCCAAAGCAGAGAGGCGATTGGCGGTGAGGTCCAACTCGGTGAGACTCGGAGGGAACTCCACCGAGTTTAGATCGTGGAGCTGGAAGCTGGTGAGGTCCAGCACCGTCGCCGCCGATAGATCGTCGTCCTCCGCCTCCGCCGTCCGATCCGCCTGATTGGTCTCGGATGATGGGAGCCTCCGATCCTCCTCCTCTTCCATTTGAACGAATGAATTAACGCTCCGCGAGAGAAGGAATCTTGAAGACGAAGCTTTTCTTCGCGCGTTTATACGGGGAGAACGACGGTGCAGTGGACACCCGCATACTGGGTTTGATTCATCCATTCCATGATTTCCATCCTCGCGTCTAGAACCTGCAAGCGTGGATGTCCAAATAACCCCCCAAAAAAAATAAAAAAAGAAATGTCAAACGGATCCAAGTCGACCCGATCAAATGGTGATTCGCTGGGCCATTCTTGGGCCGACAGCCCACATTTTCGGTGAATAAGGGTTATTGGGCCCAGAAAGACACATTTAATGTTAGCTGTTAGTGAAAGTGAGGAAAATTTTAATTTAACTAAAATAATAGAATTGAATCGAAATTATGGGTTCGATTTAATTTAAAGTAAGGGTCAATTCTGTTCAATTTTTAATTTTAATTATTTTGATTTTATTTTATTTTTATATTAAAAATAATTGAATTGACTAAAATTGTGAAATAACGTTATTTTTTTTTTATATTTCAGTTATTTTTATTTTTTCAATCGATTCAATTTTTTATATCTATTCAGTTTTTTTCAATTTTCAATTTGTTGGATTTTTATATTTATTCGATTAGTTCAATTTATTTTTTTACATATATTTAATTATTTTAATTTTTACATTTCAATCCATTTATAACCAAACCAACCAATACTTATCAGTTCAATCCATTTAGTAACTTTGTTTTGACTGCATTATGGTAATTGACAAAGAAGTACCAATATTTGGCATGATTTGCAAATTCTACCCTGAAGTTTAAAATTTATCAGTTAATCGCCAAAATTTTAAAAAATATGTCATTTGTAGTCTGTCGTCAATGTTCGTCATAAGCCCCTTCTTAGGCCCTAGGCGTTTTTGCTCTCAATGCAAATCTTGAGGTTTTGAGACTCTTGAAACATATAATCGATCAACAATCGAAGGCCTGAACAGATGTTCCCACGTCTATGGAGCAGTAAGAGCTGGATGAACTTTGTCACGCTCAGGCTTCTGAGAATCCCGGAGCCGAAGCTTATTTTACACAATCTCGGCCACTCTCTGGCTACGGATTATGCAATTCTAGATCCCCATTTAAATTCTCAGACTCTATCAAAGACGGCATGTGTAGATTCCAGCCAAGAGGCAGCCAAGATCTTAGCAACCCAGTTGGCGAATTGCAGCACATTGTCAGAATTGAATCAAATATATGCTCGTATGATCAGAACCCACATGCTAGAACTGCATTCTGCATCGTTTTATTGGAACAACATCATGAGGTCATATACTAAGCTAGAGGCAGCTTCAATGGCGCTCCACGTATACGTTTCAATGACTCGTGATGGTATCATGCCCGATTCTTACACCCTGCCCATTGTATTAAAGGCAGCGTGCCGAATTTTTTATACGCAGTTGGGTCGGCAACTTCATTGCGTTGCGATAAGGATCGGCCTTGAGACTAATCAGTTTTGTGAGAGTGGTATTATCAGTTTGTACTGTAAAGTGGGTGAATTCGAGAATGCGTATAAGATGTTTGATGAAAATTGCAATAGGAAGCTAGGTTCTTGGAATGCCATAACTGGAGGCTTGTCACAAGCTGGTCGTGCTAAGGAAGCGATTTCCATGTTTTTGGAACTAAGGAAAAGTGGGTTCAAGCCTGATGATGTAACAATAGTTACCGTGACTTCAGCTTGTGGAAGTCTAGGAGACTTGGATTTAGCTTACCAGTTACACAAGTGCGCATTCCAAGCCAGGACTTTAGAAAAATCTGATCTTCTTATGTTGAACTCGCTTATTGACATGTATGGCAAATGTGGTCGGATGGACTTGGCATATAGAGTATTTTCAAGGATGGAGCAGCGGAATGTTTCTTCATGGACATCCATGATTGTGGGTTATGCAATGCATGGTCATGTGAATGAAGCTCTTGAGTTCTTCCATTACATGAGAGAAGCGGGCGTGAGGCCCAACAATGTGACTTTTGTTGGGGTCTTAAGTGCATGTGTGCATGGTGGCAAAGTGCAAGAGGGAAAATATTTCTTCAACCTGATGAAGAAAGAGTATGGGATCATGCCCCACTTACAGCATTATGGGTGCATGGCGGATTTGCTTGGCCGTGCTGGTTTGCTTGAGGAGGCCATAGAGATGGTGGAGGACATGCCTATGGAACCAAATGTTATAATTTGGGGATCTTTGATGGGTGCCTGCGAGAAATATGGGAATATCAAGATTGGGAAGTGGGTATGTAAGCATCTGGAAGAACTAGAACCTTGGAATGATGGGGCCTATGTGGTTCTGTCGAATATATATGCCAGCAATGGTTTGTGGGAAGAGGTAGAGAGGATGCGTGGCATTATGAAGGAGAAAAGACTCGCTAAAGTTGCTGCTTATAGTTTGCCTACAAGTTCATCTTGAATCAACAAGGTTTAATACTTAGTGGCATTCCAATTATTTCTACTTCACTTCATAATTGCTCTTTCTAGTAACTCCATTCCACCATTAATCTACTTTAAGTCTATGGAATTGTTAATACAGATTTATCAGACACATGATTATCTGTTTTCAACTCTTTCTTAATTGGTGGTGGCGATGGTTTTCCTAAATTGGGATGTTTTAGCTTGGCTGGTCATGAGTGTTCCATGTTTCTAATCCTTGTAGTTGTATTGTGCTTGGAATAGGGGTGAAGTTGATGGCGGATGAAGAAGAAGGTGCACAAGAGGAAGGAGAAGAAGAAAGCTTACGAACAATCAGAAGATAAATTGGGGAAGGAGAAAGCAGAAGAAGTTGAAGATAGAGAAGATCAGGGAGAGGGAGACCACTGAGAGGAGATGGAGAGAATGAAATCCAATCCCAAGGACTTTGTACCACAACAATTTGATTTGAGCTCGAAAGGATGTGGGCGTGCTTCCCTTTTGAGCTGCTGCGTTTCCACCATTTGATCATGGGGAAAATGAGGTAATCAATATTATTCCAATATCCACCCTATTTGCAGGCTATAGACCCTAGAACAGCTAGGTCTCTTTCAAATCAGTCCTATCACAAAATCTATGCAAATTCAAAATCCTAATATGGGAAACAGCAAGAATAATGACAATCACAAGTCTTAATCCCACTTTGTGGGTTTGAATGCATGAATTCTAGATCTTCCAATATCCTAATCTTGGAAACAGGATAAATTAAAATGTAAAATGCGAGAATTTAAAAATCATTAACTGGATCAGTCTCTGGCACCCACCCATGTTATGGAAGTGAATTTGCAGAAAAGGGTTGTTTGATCACTAGCCAGCATAAACGCGTGCATTGCAAATGTAACTGGTAATCATTTGGTGGGTTTTGGTAATTTTTCTTATTAGTTCACTAGTATGCCTGGCAGGTTTTAGTCTTTAGACTGGGGAAGTGTATGGTTTGAAACAACCTTTTTATATTCTACTAGCTTTTGAATTTTGTAGATGACGACAACAACAACATATCCAGGCTTTATCCCACTATATGGAGTCGGTTACATGAATTCTAAATTTTCATGTATTTCTGTTTTTTGACATATCTTCATTTAGGCTTACATACTTCATATCAAACTTTAATGTCTCTCTCAAAGTCTTCTTGGGTCTGCCTTTACCTCTTTTTTTGACTAATTGTTCAATTTCATCAACTCTCCTCACATGAGCGTCTCTTGGTCTTCTTTTCACATAACCAAACCATTTTAGTCTAGTCTCTTTCATTTTCTCCTCGATTGGCACTGCTCCTAACTTATTACGAATAACCTCATTTCTAATTTTATCTTTTCTTGTATGGCCACACATCCATCTTATCATCCTCATCTTCGCTACACTCGTCTTTTGCTCATACTGGTATTTGAATGCCCAACATTTTGAGCCATACAATAAAACTGGTTTTATAGCTGTCCTATAGAATTTTGTTTTCAATTTTAATGGGATTTTACCATCACATAACACCCCCGATGCATTTTTCCATTTTAGCCAACCTACCTTAATTCTATTTTTGACATCCTCGTGAATTTCTCTATCTTTTTGAATCACTGATCCCAAATATTGAAAATAGTCTTTTTTTTGTATGATTTGGTCTTCCAATTTTATTATAACATCCTCCACTCTTACATTCTTACTAAATTTACATTCCATATATTTTGTTTTCCTTTTACTTAATTTGTAGACAATTGAGTTGAAATACTTTTAACACTTTCTATGTTTCTCAACCTTGTTAACATGTTTAAGAAGGTCATGATTCAAGTTGCAAAAACAGCCTTTTTACATAGCAAGAAGGCTGGGTGCAAAAACAACTATCTCGTGGACCTTGCAAGCGGGGAGCATTTAGGACACCCTTTTTTTCCTATCAGCAGCATCAAGACTTCTTGAAGGATATAAATTCTCTCAATACTTCGCACATTAGAGCATCAGTGTTATCTATTGCTCCTTACTTTTCAGAATGAAGCAGATAAAGTGATATAAGTCTTCAGTAGCATCGAATAAGTACTTATTCAATCTTACTCCACTTGGCAACCCTGGTGGCCACTGCCGCATGTCAATATTCTGAGAGGCAACCAGAGTGCTATTCACAAAAACATAAAACACTAAAATTGTTAACTCATACTTCAGTACATGTCAGAGCAATTGCTACACCCATTATTGTAGCGGGAAAAGAAGGTACCTAATCAAATCAAGTTTTTCACTATTCTAGCGCAAAGCTGATAGCAAATTGTAGTATTAGTTTCATGATTTGTTCTTGAATGTGTTGATGACAAGATGTTTGACTATTTAAGAACAGTTTCGTACTAGTTTCTAGAAGATGTTAAATCAGTACATGATGCCATCTTATTTCTGCAAAACAGGTATTATTCAGAGTCTAAACAATTTTCAGTTTTGTGTGGCAGCTGCAGAAGCTTATTTGATCCGGTCTGGCATGCCCTGGCAGAATAGAATCATAAATTGAGCTGAGCTCTCTGTCTTCTGCAGCTCCTCTGGATTTACAACAAACGACAAAACCGTTTCAAAACCTTCTTCTTCAGAGGTCTTGACACAATTTGCCAGGTATGACTCACAATGGTTTTATTTTCATACAACTCATAGCTTGAGCAATGCTCAATTGGGTTGATAGCTACCAATTTCTCCTAGCCCATCTCCTAGCCCATTTGGTAAGACTCTTATGCTGATTATGGGCATGTCGTAGATGAGTTCCTCGAGTAGTAGGGCCAACATAAAGCAATTGGGAGTAGAATTGAGTCTAGGGTAAAATTAATTTTGCCAACCAGGCTTGGGATGGTTTTAAATTTGGTAGGTCGAATAGGAGCACACCAACAATTAATATCCATAATCCATTGCATATTTCATGATAAGATGCACTTCAATCTTTTCAACAATAATAACCACAAACCAAGCCTTAGTTCCCAGTAGATTTTTTTTTTTTTTTTTTGGTGGGGGAGTTGGGGGGGGGGTGTTGCTGCATAGATTCGAAGTCACCAATCATTTATATCTATGATATTATGTCTTATGTAAGACAAATTATATGCTATATCATGCCTAAAGGTTTTTTGCTAAGTTTTCTTTGGGTTTTTACCATGTTTTTCTTGATTCCAAGTACCATCCTCAATAACCATGCACTTCAAATTTTTAGTAAATTCGATTTTCTGTTTTCTTGTATCTTCTATTTTCCCAGGGTTAAACCTAGTTCTTCTCTATATAAAGGTAGGAAACTTTTATATTAGAATTTATTTGTATTCATTACAGAACCCTTCTTATTGTGTACTGGTAGGCCTCCTGTGCTGTTTGATGCTGATATAGCCCACTTACTCGATGCGCTTTCAAGGCGGCACCCCGTTTCTAGTGCTTGCTTTTGCTTGAGGATGCTGAAGAAGTCTCCAAGAGAGCCTATATTTGTTCTTCTGTGCATTCCCATTGGCTTGGCATTACCCTGACCTTCCTAACACTGACAGATAGATTAAGGGTGAAAGATTTGATGCACTTCAGCCTGTGCTGCACTTAATTCTTAGTTATAGACCGACATGCTGTTGGTGAGGGTGAACATTGACTGCACCAGTAAAGTTTCTCTTTTGTGAGGGGAAAGCTGCCCTTTTAGATGGGTGACACACAAGATGAACTACCCAAAAAGCCCTCTTTTGTGGCACTTTGGGAAAGCACATTCTGTGAGAAGTGTGAGAATGGTTATAGCTTAAATTACACATAAACAGAAATGAAAAACGTTTTCAATACAAAACAGAAATAGAGAAATGGGTGTTTTTCTAAAAAAAATAAATGTCAATAGTTCTAAAACCAAAAACATTTCCTGTTTTAGAAACAATTTAGAAACGCCAAAACAGCGTCTCTAAACCCTTTTTGTGCTTCATTGGTTATAGCCAGGGCTTTGGTTCAACTTCAATTTCCTATGTATAGGAGAAAACCATTTTAAGTGGATGGCAGTGCTTATAAATCATAATGAGAGCCTTTGGGTTTTATTTCAATGGTCATGCTAAAGTGTGAAAGTGTCTAGTTAATCATCCGGATGGCAGAAGTGATGATAATACAAGGGTGATTTCGTCTTTTCATTTTCTTTGACACAATTACTAGACGTACCATAAAATGCATAACTCGTAGTTTATAATTATAAAAATATTACAAACACATCACATACGTCATATATATATATGTGTGCGTGTGTGTGTCTTGTACTGAGCTTGAGTCGTATTAATGAGGATAGAAAGAACTTTAAGGAATTTACTAAAAACAAAGTGAGAAAAAAAAACAATGAAAATGACACCAAACAACAGCCACAAGCACCATGGGACCTGACCAAAAGCAAAATTCAATCGAAGTGGCCGGGTGAGAGGAAATAATTGGTGGTTTGTGTGGCCCTCATTGTGATATTAATTAATTCTTGGATGTTCCAAATGCAAAGGGAAACTCAATTCATCATCAACTTGCATTTGTTGATTGATTTAGCGTCATGTTCAGGTCCTTTTCGTATTTAATCCTTTGCGTTTGGAAGCTGCTGTTTCTATGACATAATCACACTCTTCCGTCGCTTTAATTTAGGGTTGGTCCTATTAATGCTGAAAGATTGATTAGTAGCCCTTCGGAATAAGAAATTATTTTGTGATTTCGAGATATATATTACTCACAAATTTTTATGTTCGAAAATTAATAATTTGTTCAAAACGATAATAGTAAAAATAAATTTACAAATATCATTTTAATTAAGAAAAATAATAAATATATTTATAAGTTCATTCTTATTACTAACACGCCACATTAGATAATTAATGTAAGACTTCGAGATTTATTAGTTGAATTCATAGGGAGATGACAATTTGTTTTTGTTTTCTTTGTTATATTTTTTATAGGTGTTTTTGGACTTGAAGATATGAATAATTTAGCAACCCAAGTCTGACTCTTGGTTTGTTTTTTCTCTAAAATTGGCAAGTTTGGAGAGAATATTCTAAAAGCTTTTAGACATAATTCAAGAACAATCTTAATCTTCACCTTATTCTTTATTTTCAAACCAATGAAAACAACTCGACTAAAAAAAGAAAAAAAATTATAGATAAACACTATGATGCATAAAAGGTATCATGAGCACGATTTTGGTGTTTCTGAAATATTTTCATTTTCAAAACGTCAAAAAAAGTAACACACACAAAATATATATATACTTCAACATTGTCTATGCTATTATATAAATAAACATCAAGTTAAATAATTACTATCCAACGTTATTAAATAAAATTTTAATTTATTTGACACGTGGAGGATGAATGATGGAGGACTCTCAATAATAAAGAGTTGGACACATTTTGTCCTTCAATAAAGGCAAAGGGCAAAAGTCCAGCTCTCTCCGTGAATTATTGCAAATATGTAAACATCAGGTGGTCTACTGATGTTGATGCCTCTACTTTTCACTTTGTTGTTGCTGTTTACTTTACTTAGAAAAGGGAAAGGGAAGCCCCTAATTCTATTCAATTTGTGTTCTTTAATTATTGTTCCAAAAGGTGAAATTATTCACTTAGGCATCCCTTACCCCCAGCTCGACAGGATATGGGGGGATTTAATCATGATGATCCAATTAGATGCAATGGTTAGATTGTTTTCACTGCATATAAGGAGTCACCCTTACTTTGGAGAGAAATTACTCCCACACTGCTACTTGCGAGTTTTGATCCCTGATCTTTTTTTCAAGATTTACAACGAAAGACACTTTGTGCCTCCCATCTTGACCAATTGGGCTATGGGCTTGTATTCTTTAATGCTGCCTCTGTGTGTTCTGTTGTTTCTAATATATATATATCTAATACAAACCCATGTTGAATCTGCCTTTGTACTTTATCCAAGCCCCCCAAACCAACAAGTTTTGTTCTAATTTTCCAAAGCCCTAATCTTGAATCGAGTTTATGGCAATGTTGATGATAGAGAGAGTGATTTATTAAGTAAAATACTATTCTCATGACTATTTAGGTAGAAATTGAGGCCATAAATGTAACGCCCTGCTTTTCTGAGCGTTAAATAACTTAGGAATTTCGGGAATATTTTTTTTTTTTTTATAAACCATCTCCCGACAATCCCGTTTTACCTTCTCAACTCACTAAATAAGAATCAATAAGCTAAGACAGGTAATCATCATAAATGCGGAAGCTTAAAATCGAAACCTGATATGGTACATAATCAATTTCACTTTATAACCGTATAAGAATTCGTACCATACATTAACATCATATCCTCAATATTGAAATACATGAATACATGGAGATTCCATAATGTTCTAACAAAACTAATCATCAATAAAGCATCAGCCAAAACATATCCGAGTCAGCTTACTGAATCCATCAGCTACGCCATCACGTGCCGTCTCATCTCAACCTGATCCTTGCCTAAGCTGCAAGTCTAAACTGGAACGTTGAATGTTCCAGGGGCATAACCCATTAGAAGATGAATCTTCTAGTAAGGGTTTAAAAACATGATACATGAATACATGATGCAATAACATAAACAATCACGTGCCCTAGTGTAACTTCCCTAGCCTACCAGCCTGGCACGGAACCCTAGGCAGAATCCCGAACCTCTGCAGGATAATCCTAACGTTGTTCCATCATTGCCCTTGAGAATTACGGCTACACTCTTAGGGCGACATCCCTATCCCATGCATGAGTATCAATATGCCAATAATATCGTACTATGCAAGAATAACTTCTTTCCATGCAATATGAAATGATCATAACTTCAATAAATATCATGCATAATGAAGCAAACGTTTCATATATAGGTTCTCGGGATAAAACCACTTACCTTTAGACGTAAACTCAAATTTTCTCAAAAAACGCGTATAACCTCGTTTTGCGTGCCAACCTTGAAAATAACATAAATCATCAAGATCCATGGCCAAATCACTTCCTGGCCAATCATTTCCAAGTAAAATCAATAATCTAATTTTTCATACTTTTTCCTTATTTTCTCTATCTTTTTCTCTATTTTTCATAGTCATAATTTCTTCCAAAATTCAAAATAAATACCTAATCAGGTAATTTATTTAATTTTTCTTCATGAAAATTCCTAAAATAACATTTCTAATCTCTATGAATTTTCTAAGAATTTTCCAAAATCTCTTCCTATTTTTCTATAATTAATTTTCCTTTCGAAAATTCAAAATAATTATTTCATCATAATATTTCTCAAATAAAATTTTATAAAACTGAACCATTCCTTTTTCTTGTATTTCTGGATATTTTTCCAGAATTTTATCTCTTTTATTTCTATTTTTACTCTATTTTTCTTTATTTCAGCATTTAAATAATATTAAAAATTATCTCTGGTCATCTTCTCCGGCGCCGGCACACCGAAAAATTAAATTGAGTATACCATAAGATAGCTTACCTTGAGTTGATCATTCTGTCTAAATTTGAGCTTGAAAGAACACTTGGAAGACCTCCCTCCGAGTAAAATTCAGTTCGGTTCCGGCGAGATCCGATTTTTACGGCGAAGCTCCGATCACCCCTCAAATGAACTCCAAAATTCCTCAAACTTTCCAGAAATGATCCTCAGCTCATGGGCAACAAAAGCCCTATGGTTTGGTGCCTCAATTTATTCAAAAGTGAGGTCGATTTGAAGCTCAAATCTTACAAAACTCTAAGCCACCATATCCTCTATTTATAGGCAATTTCGACCCCATAAATGACGGATCTTGCTTCAATCAAGGCCTCTGATGTCCCCTATTGCCCTTAACAAGTCTAAAATCCACCGAAAGAGCTCCATTTTCGTGATCTAAGTTTAACAACTTTCGGCCACTTTTTCTTCAATTTTCGGCCATTCCATTGCTTGTTGTCGGTCAAGCCCTTTACAAAAGATGCTCCTTGAGCAACCCTCGTGCCATCCCTGTGGCCAATTTCGGTGATTTGATGGGTTGGTCGGCCATGGTTGCTTGGAGATTTTCTTAAAATTGCACTTTGGCCCCTCAAACTTTGGTTTTCTCACTTTGGCCCATTTCACCAAGCTCCTTGACTTTTAATAATTTCTTTCAAGACCCTAAAGTCCTAAAACATCAATTTGACCCCTGAGGATTCTGAAAAAATATCGTTTCGGCCTCTCTTGAGTAATTTCAAAAAACTGCATTTAGGCCCGAATCTCTGTTTTGGCCCTAAACCTCTTCGTTTCTTCCTGAAACCACTGAAGGGTTGTTCCTTATGAAAAATTGAAGCCCTCTCAAGCTTCTGTTGACTTCTCGGAAGTCATCTATAACGATTCGGTATTGTAGCCTAATTGGTAACTGTATTTTAGCTGTACCGAAAACTGTTCCCGATCCAATTTCTTTCGATGCTATAAATCATATCTTGGGGTGCTCGTTAATGCTACATCATTTTCCTTTGCCATTTCGGCTCCAGGGTACTCCTGGCAGTCGATTTAGTTAATTTTTCGGACTATTCAGATACCAATTTTCTCTGAAACCCCATTTCTCTAATAAATTACTCGGGTATTACATTCACCCCTCCTTAAAAGAAATTTCGTCCTCGAAATTTTCATCAGACCGTTAAGGTAACTGAGACATCACATAGCTCATTACCTAAATATCTCAAATCAAACATCTATTTGATCCTTGACAAGACACCTCGATTTGCGTTCCTTACACGTCTAATGCTTATAAGCATACCATGTCATTCACATAATTTCCTGTTGTGGCTCCTTTCAGAAGACCACACACCTTCCAATCATTTTAGGCACGCACATTTTATCCCGAAACTTTTGAGATTGCATTCTCGTATTTCAAAAATCATAAACCTTGGCTAACCACAATCATTAATTATAAACAATAACACTTATTAATCACACATGCTTTTTGTATCTCGTTTACCAAATCCAGCTAAACAACCAGGCTAGCCATAGAAGATCCCTTCGGCACTACCATCATAGTTGGCAGGCCAACAAGCCTCCAACTTCATCTGCCACTCACGACTATCCACCAGGTCCTGCGTCGGCACCTGACAGCCACGCCCTGGGTGATACGAAGTAGTGCAGTCGTAGTCCTTAAGGAACTCCATCCACTGTCGCTACCTTTCATTTAGCTCTTTTTGTGAGAACTCGTACCTCAGGCTCCTCATGGTTTGTGAGCACATAAATTGTCCTATCATTTTGGTAGTGTTTCCATAACCTTAAGAGTACATGTCCTAGCTGTCAGCTCTAAGTCATACATCGGGTAGTTCTCTTGGTGCCTTGGCGTGATCCACACGCCATCATTCGATCATGTTGCACTTGCAATTCGATCATTTGAGCTATCATAAACCCTTACTGCACCCGGCAAATTTTTTTTTTTTTTAGACCTTTCTCATGAGTCCTATTGTAGACATAATTATTCCAGAGTGTTCTATCACTGCCTTTTCAACAACAGCCTGCCAAAATTTCTTATTTCAAAACATCATAGCATTCTATTTCGAAACATGATTCCCAAAATTTCCATTTTGAATCATACGTTGTTCCATGATTCTAAACATAGGGTCGGGACTATAAATACCCGAAAAGCCTCGAATTCAACTTCCGTGCGTCCGGATCATTTTTTTCTTTTTACTAGAATCTCCGGAATAATAAAACACGTTTTTCCCATAAAGAAATTTATTTTTCTTCTCTTTTTTTTTTCAGTTCATTTTCATTTCTTTTCTTTTCTTTCCCTTTTTCATTTTTTTGTTTCCCTTCATTTCTTCATTTCTTCTTTCTTCTTCTTCTTCTCATTCTTCTTCTTCTTCTTCTTCCTCCTCTGTCGACCTTGCGTGCGAACAGCCACCGATCGCCGCCGCCTTCCAGCATCGCCACCACTTCCGACACCGGCCGTTGCCCCCTCTGCAATCGCCTCCGGCGCCTTCTCTGTCATCGGTCGCAAGCCTCGGCGTGGCTTCCCCGCGCCCCAGCCATCGATCGCAGCTCCTCCCAACCGTCATCGCCGGCCCAATCGGTCAAATCCAGTACGCCGCCGCTGCTGCCAGCCCTCTCACGCAGCCACCAGCCATCGCCCGGCCTCCCTCGGCCGCCTCGGCGCCATCGCCGTCCTTGCTGCTGTCGTTGCTGCCAGATCCGGGTCAATCCGACCCGACTTGGCCCGGCCCGACCCGACCCGTCTCGATCCAGCCCGGCCCGACCCGACCTGCTCAATCTACTTCAGGTTTGACCCATCCCTGATTCGACCTATTAGATCTTACCCATATCTGATTTGACCCATTTAGATCTGAATCATATCTAATATATCCATCCAATTAGGTCTGACCCATATCTAATTTCCTTAGATTCAGCTAGATCCAGATCTATCATGCCACCTTTCGACCCTTTCCTATGTGGTGCGTGCAGAATTTTAAGGAGACGGTGCACCCCACTGTGCATCTTTGCTCCTTATTTCTGTCATGTGGAAGGAACCATTAATTTTGCTGCCATCCACCACATTTTTGGTGCCAGAAATACTTTCAACCTCTTGTCCCAGCTTCAGGTAAGTGACCGGCTTGGAGCTGTTATGACACTCTTATTTGAAGCTCAAGCCCGGATTCAAGACCCTGTCTATGGTTGTGTATCCCACATTCTTGCCCTTCAGCAGCAGGTTAGTGAGATGCAAGCTTTTCGAGCTTATTTGTAGGATTTACTATTCGCATATTATGCCTCACATCCCCAACCTGCTCCCCAACCTGTTCAATACCCAAATTGGAATTCTGATCTTCCCATCATCCCTGAGGACGTTCCTCCTCCCAGTTTCTCAGAGGCTACTCTTCCACCTTACCCTGGTGAAGCCAGCAGTAGCCAGATGCCACCCCCAGATGACATCGATGAGTTGGGACCTGTCGTGTTTGGCAACTGTCGTCGTTACTGAGCATTAGCATCATCATCAGTTTCATGGTTTCTTTTTCCTTTAAGTAATTGTACGGCTTGATTTCCTGTAATCGTTTGAACTATGGAATGAATATTATGCTTTGGTACTTTAACGTTTCATTCTCTTGTCTTAGCCTCGATTGCATTTTGATCATAAAATACCTCAGGCTCTTGCAGCTATTTAATAATTCATCAATTTGAGATAAAATATCAACTCTTAATTATCACCTGATAATTTACGTCCTTAATCAAGTCACACTTAATCAAGCATCCAATAACCTCAAGCTATCATTGGCAATTTCATCATTAAGAAATAATTCAATTAAATCTTCCGAGAATATATCTTGCTATTTCTCAATTCTTCTTACAGCTTTTTATTAACCGCAAGTGCCCGTACCATATCTCGACAGGCTCTTTATTTCCATAACTTGCTGACATTACTCAGCAATACATCTCCCGATTTGCCCATCAAGGTTATCTAGACTAACTATCTAGCCATACGAGAGTTCCAATCTCAAAAATTGAAAATTCTCAGATCCTCAATCAATTTGGGTCTGCAGCTTCTCCTACTGCAACCTATCATCCTGGCACATCTGTCATCATCTTGATTCTCTTAATCACGTCCAAGATTTACACAATCTTTAAGACGACAATCCATAGCCATGCTACCAGCTAGAGCAGGTAGGTACTTACATCTCCCATGGTACTCCAATCCTCATTGGGTTTCTTCCTGAAAACTCTAAAGTTCCATTACGAATCCCTAGATCCTCAATCAGAAATTCCTCAAGAATCTCAAACCAATTTATCCTTGAAAATCCTGAATCATATCGCAATATCCGGTTCTAGTTATCTCTCATGGATTCAATTTCCTTGCAATCATGGCTCCCAATCCACTATTCATCATGGTGCTTTCAAGTTCATCTTGTCGGGTTGACCACCGACAATTTTACCTGATTTCACAGTTCCATTTAGCACACTGAATCGTAGTTATAACCTCTGTTGACTAGGTCTTTTCATCATTCTTTTAGGGTCGATACGACCTATCAATTAACTATTTCCTTTTCGATACTCAAACTTTACTTTAAACCGAGATTGTCTTCTCACAACTCGCCATTATGGTTTTTGGACTATCCATGCTCCACTACCTGAAATCTTATTTATCAAGAATCCACTGATTCTCGCATTTCGTTCTTCATATCCAGCTGACTATCGACACATGGCTATTAAATTAGTTCTTCCTAGGTACTATACTTACTGCCAGCCAGAATACAAGCTGTCATCATCACCCTTATCATATAGTGGACTTATTCATATGTCAACCCTCAAATGGGTACGCCCTGCGTGAAAATCACACGGTCTCATCGTAATCCTTCAAGAACTATCATTCATTGTCGCTGCCACGAGTTTAACTTCTTTTGTAAAAACATTCATTCTAGGCCCTCATCACAATCGATGATTTCCTCACCTCATAAGTAACACTTAAACAACTCACGAGTATTCATCTATCATATCCATACGTTGAGTATATTTTCCTTGCAACCTAATTCTTTCTTTAAGGCAATTACAAGACAACCATCTAATGATCTCACTTGGCATTTGCCGAACTAGACACTGAGGTTAAATTTCCCCTCGAGCCTCATTATCCTCGTCTCATTACCAATTCAAGAAATGACCATAACCTAGATACAATGTAAATAGGACACATAGTTCGCATTCAAGACATTACATGCTTTTTATTCCTTAGATCGTGTCTCCTTAGTACAATCCATCTTACCTTAGGTCGATTCCCTAGGCTCTCAGCCTTGATCGACAAACTAGTGGTACGCCTTGTATCCTAATTCATTGGAATTTGAACTCCACATAAGGTACAGACCCTACTGGTTTGTCCCAGATCTTCAGCATCTGATCGTCACCCAGACAGTCTGTTATAATGCTTTGGTCGACGGGTCTCCCGTACCTTACCATAAGCCATCTATCAGCCCTCTGCTCGCGGGTCCCTAGATCCAGATCTGTCACTGCGAACACCGAACCAGTAGTGTCGTTACGCTGTTAGGGTTTCTTTACCTCGTCTCTCCAAGTCTCATCGGTTGCACCACTGTCTCCTCATCAATGGACGCAACTCTCACGCCATTACTTGGCCATCTTCAGCCTCTTGTTTGATCCAATCCGTTGGATCCCCTTATCTTATTTCCGAGATACTAAATGACCCTCGAAAATCCTTATCCTTTGATCCTTAACTCGACAGCTAAGCCATGACACATTGAACTAATCATCACTAATCCGATCATCTTTCAATAACCGTAGTTATCCTATCTTTCATTGTAAGGATTTCGACAACTGACCTCAAATCATCAGTCCCTAAATCTCTCGGATCCATAATCACGGTTATTGAGTCAACCTTACACTCGAATCATTTCATCGAATCCTTATTCCAATAACTAGATCATTTTTCCAGTACTAGCTTCTATTAGGCATTCTACTATTCACCGAGAATAGTAGTCGTCTACAGAAATAGTGTCTGTCGTGAAGAGTACACCAGGTAAGTTCCCAGGAAAGAGAGGTGGGTCACAATGGACACACTTAAGTACCAAATCTTTCCTTAGCCAGAACTTGCCTAGACATGCACTTCCACTACAACACACTTATCTAGTAACCGTCAACACCCAAATCCTACGGTGGCTTTGCTTATCTAGCCACATGCGACCTTTTTCTTATATTTGTTCATACTAGAGTCACTCAAGACTCAGACATTTCCTATGTCTTTAGCAATTATGCTCTGATACCAACTGTAACGCCCCGCTTTTCTGAGCGTTAAATAACTTAGGAATTTCGGGAATATTTTTTTTTTTTTTTATAAACCATCTCCTGACAATCCCGTTTTACCTTCTCAACTCACTAAATAAGAATCAATAAGCTAAGACAGGTAATCATCATAAATGCGGAAGCTTAAAATCGAAACCTGATATGGTACATAATCAATTTCACTTTATAACCGTATAAGAATTCGTACCATACATTAACATCATATCCTCAATATTGAAATACATGAATACATGGAGATTCCATAATGTTCTAACAAAACTAATCATCAATAAAGCATCAGCCAAAACATATCCGAGTCAGCTTACTGAATCCATCAGCTACGCCATCACGTGCCGTCTCATCTCAACCTGATCCTTGCCTAAGCTGCAAGTCTAAACTGGAACGTTGAATGTTCCAGGGGCATAACCCATTAGAAGATGAATCTTCTAGTAAGGGTTTAAAAACATGATACATGAATACATGATGCAATAACATAAACAATCACGTGCCCTAGTGTAACTTCCCTAGCCTACCAGCCTGGCACGGAACCCTAGGCAGAATCCCGAACCTCTGCAGGATAATCCTAACGTTGTTCCATCATTGCCCTTGGGAATTACGGCTACACTCTTAGGGCGACATCCCCATCCCATGCATGAGTATCAATATGCCAATAATATCGTACTATGCAAGAATAACTTCTTTCCATGCAATATGAAATGATCATAACTTCAATAAATATCATGCATAATGAAGCAAACGTTTCATATATAGGTTCTCGGGATAAAACCACTTACCTTTAGACGTAAACTCAAATTTTCTCAAAAAACGCGTATAACCTCGTTTTGCGTGCCAACCTTGAAAATAACATAAATCATCAAGATCCATGGCCAAATCACTTCCTGGCCAATCATTTCCAAGTAAAATCAATAATCTAATTTTTCATACTTTTTCCTTATTTTCTCTATCTTTTTCTCTATTTTTCATAGTCATAATTTCTTCCAAAATTCAAAATAAATACCTAATCAGGTAATTTATTTAATTTTTCTTCATGAAAATTCCTAAAATAACATTTCTAATCTCTATGAATTTTCTAAGAATTTTCCAAAATCTCTTCCTATTTTTCTATAATTAATTTTCCTTTCGAAAATTCAAAATAATTATTTCATCATAATATTTCTCAAATAAAATTTTATAAAACTGAACCATTCCTTTTTCTTGTATTTCTGGATATTTTTCCAGAATTTTATCTCTTTTATTTCTATTTTTACTCTATTTTTCTTTATTTCAGCATTTAAATAATATTAAAAATTATCTCTGGTCATCTTCTCCGGCGCCGGCACACCGGAAAATTAAATTGAGTATACCATAAGATAGATTACCTTGAGTTGATCATTTTGTCTAAATTTGAGCTTGAAAGAACACTTGGAAGACCTCCCTCCGAGTAAAATTCAGTTCGGTTCCGGCGAGATCCGATTTTTACGGCGAAGCTCCGATCACCCCTCAAATGAACTCCAAAATTCCTCAAACTTTCCAGAAATGATCCTCAGCTCATGGGCAACAAAAGCCCTATGGTTTGGTGCCTCAATTTATTCAAAAGTGAGGTCGATTTGAAGCTCAAATCTTACAAAACTCTAAGCCACCATATCCTCTATTTATAGGCAATTTCGACCCCATAAATGACGGATCTTGCTTCAATCAAGGCCTCTGATGTCCCCTATTGCCCTTAACAAGTCTAAAATCCACCGAAAGAGCTCCATTTTCGTGATCTAAGTTTAACAACTTTCGGCCACTTTTTCTTCAATTTTCGGCCATTCCATTGCTTGTTGTCGGTCAAGCCCTTTACAAAAGATGCTCCTTGAGCAACCCTCGTGCCATCCCTGTGGCCAATTTCGGTGATTTGATGGGTTGGTCGGCCATGGTTGCTTGGAGATTTTCTTAAAATTGCACTTTGGCCCCTCAAACTTTGGTTTTCTCACTTTGGCCCATTTCACCAAGCTCCTTGACTTTTAATAATTTCTTTCAAGACCCTAAAGTCCTAAAACATCAATTTGACCCCTGAGGATTCTGAAAAAATATCGTTTCGGCCTCTCTTGAGTAATTTCAAAAAATTGCATTTAGGCCCGAATCTCCGTTTTGGCCCTAAACCTCTTCGTTTCTTCCTGAAACCACTGAAGGGTTGTTCCTTATGAAAAATTGAAGCCCCCTCAAGCTTCTGTTGACTTCTCGGAAGTCATCTATAACGATTCGGTATTGCAGCCTAATTGGTAACTGTATTTTAGCTGTACCAAAAACTGTTCCTGATCCAATTTCTTTCGATGCTATAAATCATATATTGGGGTGCTCGTTAATGCTACATCATTTTCCTTTGCCATTTCGGCTCCAGGGTACTCCTGGCAGTCGATTTAGTTAATTTTTCGGACTATTCAGATACCAATTTTCTCTGAAACCCCATTTCTCTAATAAATTACTTATTTTTAATTAACCCAAATTTCTCGGGTATTACAATAAAGTTGGACTATTTGTCCGTGTTTAAGCTTTTATGAGTAATTTTTTATTATATTTTACAATTTAATATGGAGCTTATGACAATGATAAACTGTATTTTAACATAACGTTACATAAAAACATATGTTGAGTAGTCGAGGTACCCAACATTTTTAGTAACAATTAAAAGGTATCACCAAGATTACCCTTTACTTCACTAATTAAAAATATCACTCTCATAATTTACTCTTTTATGGATCAAATTATAAAAGGATTTGACAATGATCTTATAAGAGTAATATTTAATTTGGTATTTTTATATTACTACCTTATATATTTATATTAATTAAATGTATAATATAATATATTAATATAAGAGTGTTATATTAAGTGAATGAATAACAAAATAGCATTTTATTGTTGCCAATATTGTTGTAGCTTTGATTTATTAAATAAGGGAAATGATAATTGGGCATTTAAATTTGACAGTTGTAGTAGGAGTTTGTATTAATATCTTAAACTATGTGTAATACTAATATAAATGTAAAAGACACAAGTATAGAGTATTAGTAAAAGTGTCACATTTGACGATGTCTAAATAATATTTTTGAATAAATAATATATAATGCATTTAAAATGAATTTATAAGAAATGGCGATGTTAATGGGATAATAGTTAAGATGTAATAAATGTATTTTGTTTTTAGACAATATCATTTAATACACCTTATTTTGAGCTACAAAACACTTTATTAGGATTATGTTATACCCACAAGAACAAATTTGACAGACAATCTTCACAAATTAATTTGACACATACCAAAACTTATAATATTTTACCCAAAAATTAATAATATTTCATCGGGTTATTGTTTAAATATAATAATAAAATTCTTTGTATCTGGAGAGTGTCTCGATGAGAGTTTACGAGTAACCTACAAAAAAGAAATCAGTTAAGGACGCGGGTGACCTCTCGTGCCAAATCTTCGATTAAATTAATCTCTAAAGAAGAATGTAGAATGTGGAGTTATAGTCTAAAGATAAGTGTGATCATACATTTACTAGAGAATGAGTTTCCTATTTATAAATGGATGAGATTGATAGGTAAAAAAAGAGCCACAATACTCGACATGCATTTCAGACTTTTTTTTTTTTAATTTATAGGCGATGATATCGAAAATAAGATTAAGTCTAATTTTCAAGATCTCATGTGATAGCGTTTGAAAATTAGGTTTCTCAAGATTTGTAATATCCCAAAAGGGTCTTTAAACATTATGAAGAAAGGTTTCCAAGTTTGACTAGCTCATGATAGTTTCCTATTTATAGTTTTTTTTTTTTTTTTGTGGTTGAATAACTTATGAAACATTTTTGGAATAGTCTATCAGTGATATCGAGAAAAACTTACAGGAATGGTCACTCAATAAGATAATTTGGTAAGGTCATTCAATCTTATCAATCACTCGATTAGTTACTTGAGTAACCTCGCAATTTATTTAACTACTTTCTCGATTAATTATTCAACTAAATTGCTCGATGGTCACTCGCCTAGTTTCTCAATGGTCATTTGCCATTTTCTTATACTTATCATTGGACATAACATGTAGTAATGAATATATTTATTGTTAATTTTAAATAAAATTATTATAAATTTATGTATCTTATACTAATTTATTAAAACTATTTATGAATATAACATATTTCATTCACCGATGCTCACGAATCAGAAAAAGATATAATTTTTATGTTTAAATAATATTTTCAATCTCTTAAAAAAAAAAAAGCGCATTTTCCTGATTTCCGGTAAAGTGGACGGTGAGGATGATTCATCGTCGGGAAGTACGGCCACATATTCGCCTTGCACCAAACAGCTGCCACGTGTCGAGTAGTGCCGTCATTCATTCCTGCCAGCCTGTCAGGTTGGCTGGCAGCTCATTTCCATTATTCTCCCCCAAACAAATCCCTCTAGCCAAAGGATATCTCTAGAAAAGTGCAAGAGCGAATCAATCCATGACATCAGTGATTATTTTGGTTCTTGGCGACAACTATGGCCGAAAATTACTATAAACTCATGGCAGCAAATTGTGTTTTGGGAAATCATAATATTTAAAAATTAAATTATCATTCTTTATGTACTTATCTAATGTTTCCATTATTTTTTCAAAATTTTTTAATGCAACAAGACTAAGGGAGATTCATCGACAAGGGTTCGAGAGACAATGTCTCACTACACATATTTTGTAACGAGGTATATATAGTTATATATAAGTTATTTATTGAGGTTATCGTCTTTACATGATCTTTCGTCGTTCGTGTTTTCGATTTTAATAAAGAAAATAAATTATAAGTTGAACCTTTGTTTCATTGCGCAGGACAAGAAATCGAACTTACGAGCGAATCTCAACTTATTATAGTTCAATAACTTGACATGTGTGCTAGAGGCACGAGTTATTTCTTTTATTTTGGAAAAATGTATTTTCTATTTAACGTTGTATGTGTTTTTTGGTATTCATAATGAAATTTTTATTTATAAAAAAAATTTACTAATAAAATAATTTTATTTTTATTTTTTTTAAAATAAAAAAATTAAAAACAAAAATTTGATCACGTGAGCTCTAAGAAATTTTTATGAAAGAAAAAAAAAGAAAGAAATAATATAATTTTTATATGATTATATATTTTTATTTTTTTCTCTCAAATAATAAATTGGCGTCATTTTTCTTCCCATAATTTTATTTTTAATTAATTTGTATAATAAAATTATGTGTAATTTTGTAAAATTAATTAGGACATTATAGTCATTTTCATGACAATGAAGAAGACCTCGAAATATCTTGAATCATTGAGGATGAGAAATTTAACAAGGATTGGAATTGGAAAGGAGTCTCCAAAACCAACTTCACCAACAGCCTCCAATTTAATAAATTTGGTCCACCGGTCAAACGAAAATATCGCCGCAAATACGAAGTGCGGATTATAAGTATTAAATTTAAGTGTTTAAATAACGTTTTTGTCACAAATAATTTCCACCACATTTTTGCAATGCCAAAGCAAAGCCTCTTCCAATCAACCACTCCGTCGGCATTCAAACTTCATTCCCATTCTTCAAACACTCAACTTTAATATTTTTCGTCAATTTATTCTATATGCTTTAATTTTCTTTTCGTATAATAATTTAAATTTTTTATTATTTCGATTACACTCTTAAACTTATATTTTTTATTCAATTTAATTAATATACTTTCATACATAAAAAAAAATAAGTAAAATGATATGACAAAAGTATATGTCATATTTTAAGTGTGGGAGTATAGTTAAAATAATGAAAAGTTTGAATTATCACATAAAAAAATAGTTAAAATACAAGGGTTAAATTAATTTAAAAATACATATCTAATTTTATAATAGAAATAATGAAAAATTTAAATAATTATATGAGAAAAATAAATACAGAGACAAAAATATAAATTTGACGATACAAATATATAATACATCAATACATTAGTGTTATCAAAAGTATTAGAAATAATTATGAAAGAGATTACTATTTGCTTGGAAAATTTGAGACGAAATAGTGTCGCTTGAAGATGTATTTAACAAATGGCACTAATTATTACAGTATTTTAATAAATAATTTTTTATGTAAAAAGTATTGGATTTGTTGGACCAAAGGCCCTTCTTCAAAGGCAAGAAGTAGAAGACAGAAAGGAATCTGAAAATTGGGCTGCTTTATCGAGCTCTGTACAAAGCTTTTGAGCTGGGTTTATAATCACTAGCCTATAGTAACGTTTAGTAAGCGTACATAATACTATCATAATAGCCTTCATGTGGTAGCACGAATGATAATTAAGTAATAGATTGTAAATAAAGATACAGATTTGAGTTATAAAATCGTAATATGAGAGTTTTACTCTTATGTGAGAGTGGCTCTTTGTAGACACTATACACTGTGTCTCCTACCTGATGCGTTGTCGTGTATTGTGATTAACTCCTCTCACATGCATGGGACAGTGTGTGAGAGACCCTAAAGGTGAGGGATTTCACCTTTTGTAGACATAATACTATCATAATATTTCTGGCTAAGTTTTAATTACGTTATTAATTATTTAATTTTAAAAAAATAAAATGAAATTAGTCGATAAAAGAACGTGAACGTAAGAAGTTACTTTCGAAAATAATGACATTCGGTACGAATATAAAGGTTGAATCATTACCAAAATAAGGACATTTTAATCATTTTGGCCCGTCAAGCTCGCTCTCCGCTGGGGACTAAATATCAATATTTTTTCTTTAATGGGCCTTTTTGCAATTTCATATTTATTCTACTTCCTCAAGAGGACCTGTATATATACCTCTCTCACGTCTTCTTTCCTTGCAGCCAATCAAATTAAAAAAAAAAACTCTCTCTCTCTCTCTCTCTCTCTCTCGATCTCTCGAACTCTCGAACTTTCTCTCTCTCTGGGTTTGGAAATGGAGGTGGAACCGAGCCCACAGGAAATAGCAAAGAAGCTGTGGAGCATAGCTAGAGTCGTCTTCTTCATGCTTAGAAAAGGTGTATCGAAGAGCAAGCTAATGCTTGGCCTCCACGTGCTCCTCAAGCGAGGCAAGCTGGCCGGAAAAGCCCTCGGCAACCTCATGCTCCACCACCACTACGCCGCCATGACGTGCCGCTCCAACGACGTCCACCTCTCCTTCGTCTCCCCCCGCGAGTACGAGTTCAGCTGCAGCAACAGCCCCGTCTATCCCTCCTACTACTACTCCTCCTCCTCCGCCCGCAGCAACAAGCACCACCACAGCCACCTCCACCTCCACCACCCCCGGCGCCGCCACTCCGCTGATGACGACGACGTCAAAGTCGTCCAGAAGGTTTTAGAGATGCTGAACAAAGAAACGGTGCTCCCGGCGGAGGCGTCCCCACTGCTGCCCGGGTTCGGCAGGAGCCCCATGGTCCGGCAGCTGAGAGTTACGGACTCGCCGTTCCCGTTGAAGGATGAGAAGGAAGACAATGCCCAAGTGGACAAAGCAGCCGAAGAGTTCATCAAGAAGTTTTACAGAGAGTTAATGCATCAGAAGAAAATGGCGGCGGTTGAATCTCCATCGCCATATCATATATGGGCAAGCTGATTGAGATCGATCGAATTGTCACATAACTTCCACTCCTTTCCTGATCAAAACTTCCACATTTTCTCACAGGGAAAACGTAAACTTTCTCGGAAACATGCATCTCAAGAAGTCCAGTGATTTTTTGCAGGAAACTCATCAAACACATTCGTCCTCAATTACCCATCACAAAGACTTCTTTCTTGATGTTGCCGATCGAGTTGTTACTTTGCTCTGTGAGAAGTGTGATCAATCCATGGCCTTAATCCCAAGATCTTACAAAATACTTGTTAATTAATTCCCAAAATAACTAGTACTACGTACGTACTGCATGTTGTTAATCTTGTTTAGCGTGCTTGCTTCTTCTCCTTCGCCATGTTCAATCCAAGTGTTGTTTCAGACAAAAAAGATCAATATATATTAAGGAACTTTCTTTTCCGATCGATCTTCGTTGCTCAGTACAACTGACTAAACAGTAAAGAAACCAACAAACATGCATCGCTTCTTTAATTAATTAATTAACTTACTGTAACTTTGACGTCAACATAAGGACGAGGAGGGTGAAAAGACTACAAATGAAAAAGATGAGCCGTGAAGAGTGAAAATGGCGGCCATTGAAGTTCTGATTTTGAAGGTTGGTGGGCGTGGAAGCTTGGATTTATTAATGGGGTTTCGTCCGCCCAACGCTGTGCTTTGTCTGGGCCTTCCCTCCACCTCCAGTTCTCGTCGCAGTGGTTGAGACGTCGCTTTTCGACACTCCAACAATTTGACAACCATTAATTAACTTCCTCTTTTTTCTTTTCAATTGTTTTAGAACATCATGCCGTCAATTAATTGGGTTTAATACCCAATTAACATTAATCATAACCCTTAACTAATCCCATTAGCTGACTAATTAACTCACTATTCAGAATTTTATAATTTGGAACACTTTCTGAGTGTAGTACTCTTAAATAAAAAAAAATGTCAAATTTTTTGAATTTTCTCCCTTCACCTTTAATAAGCATTAATTTTATTATTATTATTATTATTACATTAAATTTTATTTTTTTGGACATCTCGTACCTCCTGAAAATTACCTTTCAAAATAAAATTTATTGTAATAGTGACACATCCACTATTATTATTATTATTGTTTCTTGACGGCACATTTGGTTAGTGAGATTAGACTAGTTCGTTTCGAAAATATTTATATAGTCTTTTTTTTACCATTAATCCAACATAGAATAAAATTAATCTCCCTCTTCCCTAAAATTAATTTATCTCAGGCATAAAAGTGCAAGCTTGAACCAAAATATCCCATTGGCTGCCCTGTCACTTGCTATAATACATGGAAATACTTTGTAAGTGTCATTTTAGAAAGACTTTTTATACCGAAACACTAAGAAATATAAAAAAAATAAAAAAAATTGTGTTATTTTTACAATTTTTAAAATGTTGGAAACGCATTTTCATCTATAAATTTTAGATTGAAAAATTATTTTTATAACTTTTTATATTAAAAATTTTATTTATAAAAAGACCACTATATTTTTTTTATTTACTTATTTTCTCGCATTTTCATTTTCTATTTTCTTGAAAAATACCGTTTTCTAATTTTCATTTCGTATCATATTCATTTTTTATTTTCATTTTCATGCAACTTAAGTCACTTTGCCAATTACACAAAAAATAAGGACAAGTAAAGTAAAAATTTTACTATAAAAAAGGAATTATCACTTAATTGACTCCAATAACAATCTCTATCATACTCCATATTATATTATAAATAATTTTCTCTCTATTTTGATTTTTTTCTCAAAAATTATGTCTATTCCAACAACACTTCGTATTCTACTCTCTATGTCATTTATTTATTAATAAAGTCTAATTCTATTTATTTTATCTTATATAAATCAATAATTAAATACAAAAAATAATCAGATACACATATATAAAATTAATAATTAATAATTAAATATATAAAATAATTAGATATACACATACATAAAATTAATAATAAGATATACAAAATAATCAAATACTCGCATATACAAAATTAATAATCAAATATACAATATCTCTAGTCCAATACAAAAATAAATAAAAAAATAGATTAATTACAAACACAATTGGTTATGTTATGTTGGTTCTACTATAGGGAAAGAAGATGTTGTCATTGCTAGTTCTGCTCATTGTTGTTGTTGCTGTTGGATTTGATGTCTACAATTCGTTCGCTGTCGTTGTTGCTGATTCTAATGTTGATGGTCATTTGAGGGGAAAGAAATGACGAGAAGGGCTGACAAGATTTGGATCACCAATTGTGCGAGGCTTTTCAATTTTACCAAATTTTTTATCAAAAGAAAAATGATTAGAGCAAGTTCTGTGGGAGCTAGATTTCTGAATTTGACTCCTCGTAGATAGTTTTTGCAAGCAAAATGACTATTTATTAAAGTCAAGCTTATCATACTAAATAAAAAATAAAATAATTCCGATTAATATTTTACATACCAAACCAACATTATAAAATCTCATCCTTAACATCATCTATCCAACAAATCAAACAATTCGTAAAGGAAAAAAAAAAACCAAAATTATTAGGGTTAGTAAGATAGCCTTAGATGGCTCACAGATTGTACGGGAATCATGGTCCTGATTATTATATATGTTTTAGGGTCAGCAGTCAAGTCAGCTCTATATATTCTATACTTTGGGGTTGTCAATGTCCCCATAATTATTCAAAGCGAAGCTTCTTTGTTACTGCGATGAGTCCCTTAAATTCATTCTTTAGTAACACATCAATCATCTAGCTAAACTTAATTATATTATTTTTTTTCAGTAACTCTCGAATACTTTATTTTTACTTATTCAACAATAATAATTTAACATTCAAGCTTTTTATTAATTTATTAGAGTTTAAATTTGAATTTCTCTTTATTATATATATTAACTATTAAATAATATTATACACACATATATAGAACCAATTTTTGATCCATACTAAGATTAATGAAAATGAGAAATGAATACGATAAGAAATAAAAATAAAAATAAAAATAAAATATTTTTATAAAAATATCAAAAAATAGTAAATAAAAAATATTTTTGTAAATATAATTTTTAATATAAAAAATTATAAAAATAGTTATACAATCTAAAAATAAACCTCATTAGAGACAAAAAAAAAATTTATTTTTAATTTTTTATTGGGCAAAAATACGTTATGATGATATTTTTCCAATATTATGAGATGATCTCAAAAATCTTTTTGAAATTGTACAAATAGCCCATAAATCTTTTTTTAGCACTTCGATATAAAAGATGTTTTAAAAATGTTAAAACAACATTCTCAAAAACATTTCAAAATAAAATAAAATCGTAAAAATTTAGTCCGAACTCAACTTTGCTTGCCCCTAGGTCGTTAATTAATTAATAATTTTATAAGAACTTTGCTCAAACTTTTTCTGAGAGTCAGATAAATCACACCAAAGATCACTAAATTTTGGTGTGTTTTTTATTTTAATCACTAAAGTTTAATTCTTTTCAATGTGATCACAGAAGTTTAAAAAATTTTGTAATGTAATCACATATAAAATTTTTCAATCATTTTATAGGTAGAATGAGTAACATGGCGCTGATGTGACAAATAATAAAAATATTATGTAATAATATTTTAATACAATATTATTATATATTGACACTTGACACGTTCTGATTAATCTTAACATTAAAATGCAGACATTTCACCATTTTTTATTTAATAAAATTCTTATTTACAAGTTTAAGGAATCCTTGTGATCTATGAATATAAAATTATGAAATAAATTGAAAAAAAAAAAGAATTAAATGCATATTTGCCTTAACAAACAGGGCACTCACAATCGACTGAAATCGCCACCGGTGGTCCATTAAACCAAGCAACTTCGTCCATCATTAAGATGCTTCGGACGCAGATGTCAAAATTTTAAAAGAAAGTTAATAAGGTCACGTTTGGCAGTTATAATTAATTTTTTAATTTTTAAATAAAATAATACTTAATATAGTAATACAATTATTTTATAAAATAATTAATATTCAAAGATTATGAATTCAAATCTTATTAGTACTGTTTTTTAAGTAATATATAAAAAATATTAAAAATATACTTTACTGACAAGATTTCATAATACTAAAAAAGATATTTATTTATATAAAAGTGTAGATGTTTCTGGTAACTTCCTGAATAATTTTTATGATGGTGGGTCTATATATTGCAAACATGAATTGATTGAAATTTGAGGTCACGAAGTGATATTTTGTACATTTAGATTAGTATGACACATAATACAAAATATCAACTTAGAGTGTTAAATATGAGTGTTCAAATAGTATTTTTGATATGTGTGTTTAAAGTTGATTTTTAGAGGGAATTATATAAAAATGCATTGTTGACAAAAACAATGCAAAATGAAATAAGAAAGTAAAAATAAAATACAAGATATATTCAGCTCGATTACAATGTGTAATCTAAGCTCATAAAAAGAGGTAAATAGTTTCACTATAAAAAAATTGAAACACATAAATCTGGACTATAATCAAATTATCCAAACTCTTTTTGAAATAAAATTATCGAAGAACACATTATATATTTTTTTCCATATCGGAGGGGGAGGTTCAAGCCTTCGACTACCACTAAAACTTTCAAGAAAAACTAACATCTAAATTTTCTTTCAAATTATCTAAGTCGAGTCATATCCTAACAATGAACCCAAATTTAAAATTAAGACATAATGTAACATACATGTATGTAGAACACGAGAAGTAAAAGATTAGATTAACCAACAGTAAAACAACACATAATTGCCTGGCTTAATTTGACAAAGTGAATGAAGAGAAGAAGAGAAGGGCAGTGAAGGGAGAGAAAGCGACTCTAACAAAAGGGTAGGTGAAGGATAGTGGTGGCTAGTGCTCCACCATTAAAGACGAGTCTCTCTCATGCACTAAAGTATACTTCTTCTGTCTCCCAATTATATATGTAAACCTGTTATTTCATCCAACCCCCCAGCACCGCCCCCCCCCAAATGATCATAAACTTGTTTGAGGATGCTTATCCAATGCATACTTATGTTGTTCATATCTCTCTAGAACACATTGACACTACTCTCATATCTTAATTTTATTATTTTTACGCAAAAAAATGTTGTTAAATTTGCATATTGGTGCCATTTTTTGTATTAATTATAAATTATTCTAGCAAATAGTATAATCTTTGCATATGAATTTTATTTATATATGCTTATACGCATCAATTTTGAAAAAAAAAAAAATCTCATATTTTTTTAGTAATTCTATATACATAAACAACAATCACTAGTTGAGTAGGTATATTTATTGTTAATTTTAGGTATAACTATTATAAATTATTAATCTATTGTTAATCTTATGAATTTTTGTTATATGAGTAGACATTTCTAATTTTGGGTAGAAGTATTATGAATTTTTTCTAATGTAACGAGATCTATTGTTAATTTTGTGTATATTGTATAAGTTTATGAGAGTTGTTTCTAAGGACATGACATAATTCGTATTATTTAAAAAGTACTATTAATTAACCACTGCACTGAGGAGCAATGGTTAACTAGCAGCAAATGCTTATTATTTTTAAATAAGGTGTATTTATTGTATTTTATTTTTAATATACAAATGATTACATCAGTTAATTAAATGATTCAAAACATTTTATATTTATCATGAGTTAATAGAATTGTCTAGATATTGAAAATAAGATATAGGTAATTTATATATCATTGATCAATAGAATTATTGAGATATTGAAAATGAGACATAATAAATGTATCTTTAACTAAAAATAAAATGTATTTATTATTATTTAATAAATATAATAATGATTAATGTTACCCTTTTTTTTTAAATTCGTGTCAACAAATATGTGGCCGACACTTGTCGAGTTAAACTCAAGCAATCAATCAATCATTGAGCATGCAATTGCCCATTGATGATGAAACTTCCATATATATCCACATCAAAGAAATGACCCTTGCCATTTTGTGTGAAATGTACACACACACACACATATATAATTTTGACTTTTTAAACAATGTTACTTAATTTATATTAAATAAAATTAATATGATAATTTAAATATAATAGCGTTACTTAATATAAATCAAACAATATTTTTTAAATGATCGGGTACTCTTAATTAGTAATCCAGTGAGTGCTTGCTTTACTTGTGTGGGATCAATTAGCAGCTTGCTTTGGTAAGCTTTTCCAGAGCTTTAGTTTGTGTGGCAAAGAATTCAAGCTTTTGATGATGATGATGATGATGATGAGCACCTACAAAACATCCACTTTGCTTTAGCATTCCCACTCCAATATATAAGCTCTTTTTGTATGGCTTTTTTGGCCCCTAATGGCTATAAATTGATTTGCTTTACTTATTTTGTTATTGTGTCACCATTGACAATTATTATATATATATATAGAAGTGTGGCTCGTGTTTTATGTGTAAGAAAAAAATAAAACATTTTCAATGAAAATTTAAAGGATCAATAATTGTAGTTGAATAGAATAAAGATTAGTTTGTCTTTACGTGATTCATCTAATATATATATATATATATATTGATTCACTTAGAGTATATATATTAATTCATTTCTCTTAAGTAAATTTAAATACGAACATAGTATATACATATCTAAAACTAGACATTTAGAACAGTTCATACAGGATTTAAACATTTTAACAAGCCTCTGCACTGATTCAGATCTTGATATTTCATGTGAAATTTTAAGTATTTTACCACTACACTATGACTGTGAAAATGATTCATCTAATATATTTTATCGTTATAAGTGTAACCTAAATGATTATAATTGGAGATATTATTGTTTCTGGTTCAAAAATTCCAATAAAAATGATAATTATTTTACTTTTGAGTGCAATTTGAACTATTAATTTACGTAATTAATTGAAGTAACCAATTAAGTTTACGATGAAGCCTATAAATCGATCACTAATCTTTTCTATGATAAAATATATTTTATCAATATTTATAATTGAAAAATAAAAAATCTATCAGAACATTTAATAATTGTAAAAAAAAATCATTGACCCATCATTCTGCATGACTTTATAGATATGAATTTCATTTGGGCATAATTTGTTTCAAAAGGCCATTTATAATAATGGGTGTTCAATGAAAGCTGGTGCAAGACAATAACTTTAATGGGCACCACTTGTACTGGCTAATACACATTAGTAGGGCTGCAAAGCTCGTACATGAAAGTGGTAGCTACTAGCTACATGAGGTGGATGATATGTTTCAAATTAACAATTATTGTGGCTGTGGCTCATTGTGAATGTGAAGAAGAAAGAAGAAAGAAGAAAGAAGAAAGAAGAAGATGCAGCCTCTATAGCTAGCTAGCTAGCTTCCCTTCATTAACAACGGTGGTCACTGTTTGGTAGATGTCGGGAAAGGCACTGTGTCTCAAGCTTGTCCCTTAGTTCCTTTGCCTTTGTCCTGCCCTTTCAATTCATGGAAGAGGCTCTTCCATTGCTCTTTAAGGCTTAGGCCCCAAATTAAAACACCAGTTCCTCAAGGCTTGGTCTGGCAGCCTTGCCTTGCTCCAGGGACTTGTACCTTTCATCATTCCTTAGGGTGTTAGGTGTTTCATTTGAAAGTCTTAATGGTGGCTGGAACCAGATTTTTTTAGTATTAAAAGTCAAGGGGTTGGCAGAGGCATTAATGATGGTACTATCCCCCCCCCCCCCCTTAATCATTCACATTAGATGTGAAAGCCTTTAATTTCTTTTCTTTTTTCATTTTCACATTAAATGTGAAACCCTTTAATTTTTTTTTCTTTTTTCATTTTCTTTCTCAACTTGTAGATTTATTGTTCAAAGTTCACATACTCCAAATAAACACTTGAACCATACTAATAAAAAAGAAATTTGTAGCTCCAGAACTTAGATTAACTGTTAAAGAAACAATGCGTTAGGTTGTTATTTTTTGAACTCTCAAATTTTGTATTTGATCTTTAATAAAAAAAAAGACTCAACAATTAAGACGGTCCTAAAAATTGAAAGACTGTCAGACCATTCTCATGTTTGCGAAGAAATGTTAGGAGTCGAATTGACTGATGGATACCATGATTTATATTTTTTGTTGAAATAGTAGAGCGTAGTAGTATAGAATGCTCGTGATGCTACATTAATTAAAAAAAATTATATTTGCTACCAACATAAGATTATAATTGAGGTAATCTAAACAATGATATTTTGTCTCATTCATATTAATTAAAATTTTGCTTCCCATGTGATGACGTAGTATTTTATCCTATCAACTTAATAAATATTATTGAATAATATTTTAATTTAAATAACTAAAAGTATTATTACAAATGGTATTAATTAAGTTGTACAGAAATGAAAAGGAAAAATAGATATGATAAAAATTAAAAACTGAAAAATATTATTTTTTAAAGAAGTAAAAAATGAAAACATGTGGAAAATGGATAAATAAAAAAGTTATAGGGATTTTTTTATAAATATAATTTTAAATATAAAAATTATAAAAAATAGCTATTCAATTTAAAAATAAATATAAATTTCATAATACATCAAAAATTCAAATAAATTTTAAAAACAAATTTTAAAAAAAATAAAAATTTTGAATTAGAAACTAAAAAAATTACATCCTTATTGGTAGATGAAAATGTATTTTCAAATCAAAATACATTTTTGAGATTTTTTTTAATATTAAAAAATAACCATAAAATTTTTTAAAATTATAAAAATAACTCGAAATTTTTTCTGAAATAGAAATGTTTCCGAAACCACGCCCCCAAAAAAAAGTTTGGTGCATGATGGGATATTAGAGTCAATTTTTGGAGTCACTATCAAGAGGATATATGCTGGTTAGAATTAGAAAGCTGTTTCAAAATGGGTTTGGGTGAAATGGAGATGAGATGGCCCTGCCTGCGAGAATGCCAAGAATTGAAAAATCAAGTTTGTTATGACTTTAATTTTACATTAAGTCTCTTGATTCTAAACGCCTTCGATATATTATTGAATCTTATCTTTAGTAACTAAGTACATAACAAGCAAAATTTAATTGAGAGATGGCAAATGACAAGGCTAAATTTGTATTTTTGTCATGTATTTTTATGTTTTTTTGGTGTAGTTACTTGAATTTTTTATTATTTCTAGTATATTTATAAATTTAATTTTTGAGTTAATTTAATTTTTTTATTTTAATCTTTTTTCATATAGCAATATAAATTTTTTATTATTTTGATTATACCAATTAACTTATATTTTTGAGTTAATTTAATTCATGTATTTTTTTGTGTAAAAAAAATAAAGTGAAATGACAAAGTGTACGTTACATTCTATTCATGCCAAAGTATATAAGTTAAATTGATTCGAAAATATAGATTTAAGGGTATAATCAAAATAATGAAAAGACATGAGCAAAAATATAAGTTTGGCATATTAGGGTTGATATTAAGTATGTGTGTATATATGTTAAAAAGTCAAAATATTATTTTTGTAATAAAAAAAGAATTATACACAGCAAAGAAGAAGAATGCGTAGAGAATAATTATTTAGATTAAGAGAGTGATTTTTTTTTTTTTTTGATTAACAGAGTGATTATTAGTTTTGGTTAAAGGTGGCATATTAGGGTCAATATTGGGCCAGGCCCGGGCCCAAAATTATCAAAAACGAACTTGGGCTTGAAGCTATCAACCGGCTCTCAACCCAAGAAGAGAAAGTTATAGTTTCTCTATTTTATTTTATTCTGTTTTTATTAAAAAAAAGTTAAAAGTCCACTAAATCTCCCTCAAAATTTATAATCTTAGACACTTTATTTTTTTATAATTAAAAAAAATAAAATGACCACAATACTATAATTAATATTAAATAATTATAGATAATTTTATTATTATAAATAAATTAAGAATAAAAATATAAAACCTACCTTAAGCGGAGGAAGCAGCGTCCATTGATTTGAAAGAAAAAAATAGAATAAAAAGTAAACAAATATAACAGAGTAGTTTTATCATAAATATTAATATTCACGTCAAAAACCTTAAAATACTTAAGGAGGTGACACCTGCGAAGTTGACCGTGATTCTCTCTAAGTCTTTATTTAGTGAATAATTGAGTGTCTTTATTACAAATGTCAAAATTCATATCAGAAGTTTTATAATATTTAAGGAAGGAAGACATATAATGAACTAGAATTCCAAATTCAAAGTGAAGTCTTATAAACATTCATATGATATTTGTGTATATATATATATATATATTGATAGTCAATAAATAGTTACATTTTTAAAGTTTAATGAGTATATATTAAATTTATTTTAAAGTTTAGAGAGTTAGTAATTATATTTTTAAAATTCAATAAGTGCATATTAAATTCTTTTGTCACTTGAGTATTTTTTTTTAGTCACCTCAGATTTTGTTAGTTATTTGACTATTTTTAATTTATAAAATTAAACAGTGATAGATAATTAATGTTAAATAAAGTTCGATCAATAAATAATAATAATTTAAAGTTGAATGAAAAAATAATTAGATATGAATATATTAAACTTACCCCTAAGAAAGTGGGTACTGTTCTCTGGAATGATCTCCTTCAGAAAGGTGACGAACCAGTACACCTCTCTCCCTCTCTCTCTCTCTCTCTCTGTTGCACGGAAGACGACACATATTTACGCAGGACTCATGCAACAGAACAGCTGGCTAATATGTTGACGGATTTGGACACGTCCACCGACTGATCAATGTATATCTACTATCTCTATTTCTATATCTCTGTGATCTCTATCTGTTTCGATTTCTTCACTATATATAATTTGCGGAGTTGCATGTGAACGTGTAAGCAGAAGAAGAGTAATGCATCATCATTTGATCGCTATAAATATATATATATATATGTACTCTTTAGCAGCAGCAGCAGCAGCTTGCTGTATATATAGTTGAGGCGGTGGAGAGGCAAAGTCGAGGTTTGGATTGTGAACTGTGATGGAGAGTTCGTTGAAGGAGGTGAGAGACGGTGCGTCGGTGCTCGACATGGACTCCAGGTCCGCCGTGGGAGGCGGCGTTGAGGACGTCTATGGCGAGGATCGCGCCACCGAAGACCAGATCGTCACCCCCTGGACTATCTCCGTCGCTAGGTTTTGGCTCCTACTAATTAATTTATGGATCGATTATGCATATAATCATCAGCTTCGCCTGTGTCTCGTTATGATTCTGGAGGGGAAAATGGTTCGATGTGTTGATGGATGATGCAAGGGTAGTGGTTTGAAATTTGAATTTTGGCGCGGATTAAATTGAACTTAGTCGAATGATCGCATTCGAAGAGTTTAAGTTTTCTGTGCCCTATTAGTTGCTATTATCTGGTTTTTGATCATTCAAATGGTTTCTAATGGTAATTTATCTTCATTTCCCTGCTTTGATCTAGCGGATTCTCTTTGCTGAGGGATCCACGCTATAACAAGGGGCTTGCCTTCTCTGAGAGAAAGAGAGGGATTCGTATTACTTGGGTGGTTTGCTGCCACCGGGGGTTATGACTCAACAGCTTCAAGTAGGTGTCATTATCACTGTGTAGTTTCCTTGTTTCTTGCTTATGTCATTATTACCATTATTCTTATTGAACTTGTTCAATTTTTATTTTCTGTAGGAGAAGAAGCTGATGAACAACATCCACCAATACCAAGTTCCGTTGCAGAAGTATGTGGCCTTGGTGGACCTTCAGGTGCCTTTTTAACCCAACTGCAACCCAGATTATTACTTTGAAGATTGGTGGAGATATGTAATTCATATTGAAATCACAACCGTATATCTAACATCTGGATGTATGGCAAGTATGGTTTACAATGGCATTTGACATAAGCATGTCCTTGTTTGAGTTATTTGAGCAAAGAAAAGGTTTGAGTGAGAGATTTTGGCTTCTCAAAGTCGTATATCGCTTTAGAGAATATACAACATATCTACCTACTAGCTACTGCGGGAGAATTATATCTCCAAGGAAACATATTGTTTCATCCAATTTAGCTTGTGTAGAGTTCATGATGGATGCGGGAAGTGTAAAAAATGATTTTTTTTTTTTTTAAATCTGGTCTTTTCTTGAATTATTTTGTTGTACAGGAGAGAAATTAGAGGCTGTTCTACAAGCTTCTCATCGACAATGTTGAGGAACTTCTCTCGGTTGTCTACACTCCTACTGTTGGCGAGGCCTGTCAGAAGTATGGGAGCATTTTTAGGCGCTCTCAGGGTCTTTACATTAGCTTGAAAGAGAAGTATGAATTTTACATCTGTATATATAAGGCCGAGAAGTTAAACTTCGACTTAAAATTTATGTCTTGATTTCCCAGAGGGAAGATTCTTGATGTACTGAGAAACTGGCCTGAGAGGAGCATTCAAGTTATCGTTGTGACTGATGGGGAACGGATTTTGGGACTTGGAGATCTTGGTTGCCAGGTGACTGCTCATTTTCCTCTTCCAATTATAAAACCAGCAAATGTTTCATCGAGAGTGCAAAATTTCTCTGTGCTTTCATGTTTGCGTTTACCAGTTGAATCGGGAGCAAATTTATATCTCTTAGAATGTGAATTGGGATTTGAGTCATTTGACTTCTATATATTGATTATTGTAGCAACTACTTTTCTATTGTCTATCTCTAATAACATGTTAAATCATTGCCAGGGGATGGGGATACCTGTTGGAAAACTGGCTCTATACACGGCACTTGGAGGTGTTAGACCTTCTGCAGTAAGCACCAACAGCTAGTCGTATGGAATGTGTTCGGTCTAGATGCTCAAATTGAATATATTCTTTGATAACCTCTTCTTAACAACCCGGAACTCTTTAGTAATCATTTGCGTATTCTGTTGTATATGTGTAGGCAGGTTTCAGAATCATCTTGTTCCATAAATTAAGTAAAACGGCTAAATTTTCGTCTTATCCATATAATATTGTTCCCTTTTTTGCTCTATCCTCCCCTTTTAACATAATATTGATAGATTTTTTTTACTAAACTGTGCAGTGTTTGCCGATAACCATTGATGTGGGCACAAACAACGAGCAGTTGTTGAAAGATGAGTTCTATATTGGGCTCAGACAAAGGAGGACAACTGGGAAGGTCCAATGGTTTCAGCATTCTGTAGTGCTTGCTTATAGGTACAAAATGGTTTTTCTTTCAAGCTGAGGCAGTACCGGCAAATTATTTTCCAGGAATACGCCGACCTTCTTCATGAGTTCATGACTGCCGTCAAGCAGAACTATGGTGAAAATGTACTCGTACAGGTAGACACCAGCTTAAATTGCCTTCTTAATTTGAGAAACCTTGACAGGCTAATCCTGGTCAAGAAGTTCTTGTTTTGATTTTATTAGTTTTCCATCACTTTGCAGTTTGAGGATTTTGCAAACCACAATGCATTTGAGCTGCTAGCAAAATACGGTACCACTCATCTTGTCTTCAATGATGATATCCAGGTATGTGGCTACGCTCAACTGGTTTTGGTTACTTTCATGCTATAATACAATCCCATATTTGGAGTCTACTAGAGAGATCTTGAATATATAATTAAATTCTATGAATTCAATAATCATCTTCAACTAGCACTTTTAGGCGACAACACATGAGGTTACATTTTAGGAATCCTGTGTTATATTGCCTAACTTTTCTTTCTTTTCCCAATTTTGCAGGGGACGGCAGCTGTGGTACTTGCGGGCCTTGTCGTAGCACTGAAGTTACTTGGTGGTACCTTGGCTAAGCAAACATTTTTATCCCTTGGTGCTGGAGAAGTAAGACTACAGTTGCTGCTTTCCTTTTGACTACAGTTGCTGCTTTCCTTTTACTTCACCTATATTTGCACTTTCTCTGGAAGATCAAAAACTATTTTCCATTACTGGGAATATGAAAGTCAATACACAGGGAAACCAATTCATCAAAGAACATATATATAGCATAGAGACGGGGGGAGCAATCCGGTGTGAGAGAGGTTCTCCATATTAAAATTCATGTAGCAGACCCATTACAGTTTCATGTACATATGTTCTACATGTCATCAAGAATCGAGTGATTTTGAGGAATGGATAATTAAGTCTGTTCCATCTGATCTTTGTCTTCTAAATTGCAGGCTGGAACTGGAATAGCAGAGCTCATTGCTCTTGAGATGTCAAAACAGGTTAATCTTTTACTACCTTAAAACCATGCACAGATTGCCTATAGTTTAGCATTTGTAGCATGACACATGAGTAGAGCAACCCTCCATGTGGTGAATTATCTTCTTTTTTTTTTCTATTTTGTACAATGTAGACCGGAGCTCCTCTAGAAGAAATGCGCCAGAAGATCTGGCTTGTTGACTCGAAGGTAGTGAAGAGTTTACTAAAAGGGCTCCTTCTAACCGATGATATGCAGTCTTTTGCAGCTATCTATATTCATATACTTCTTTTCGTTTCTACGATTCCCTTTGTAGGGATTAATTGTTGGGTCTCGAAAGGATTCCCTTCAGAACTTCAAGAAACCATGGGCTGACGAACATGAACCCGTCCACCATCTTTTAGATGCTATCAAGGTTTGTTCTCAAACATGATTCCTGATTTAGGAACTAAACAAATTCCAAAAAATGTATTCGCTGAATTGATTTCGCTTCTTTTATTTAGATGATTGTTACTATGTTTCCCTGATACATTATATGCCACTAATGCCAGGCTATCAAGCCAACTGTTCTAATCGGCTCAGCTGGAGTTGGAAGGACATTTACTAAACAGGTGATTGAGGCCATGGCCTCCTTCAATGAGGTGCTCTCTCCCCCCCCCCCCCCCCCCCCCCGATACATGTCTGCTGAGACGGACTATAAATGGATGGCATGCAGAAACCCCTTATTATGGCCCTCTCCAATCCTACCTCTCAATCCGAGTGCACAGCTGAAGAAGCTTACACCTGGAGTCAGGTAAAAATTAATTTGTAGATTCGCCTAACATCTTCCATGATGGTTGCTTTCATGCAAACGGATGTTCACAGTTCGCGTCCCATTGGATTTGGACTAACAGTGTCTCATTAAAGCACTTCCATTCTTCTTCTTCTCATAAGGGTCGCGCAATTTTTGCCAGTGGAAGTCCATTCGGCCCTGTGGAATACAACGGCAGACAGTATCTGCCTGGCCAGGTTCATAAACTTGATAATCATTAATACAAATGGGATTGACATTCAAAACTGGTTTTTTTTTTTTCGTCTTTTTTTTTTGGGGGGGGGGGGGGGTCAATTCAGGCAAATAATGCATACATTTTCCCTGGATTTGGTTTGGGTTTGGTCATCTCTGGTGCAATTCGTGTGCATGATGAAATGCTTCTGGCAGCATGTGAGTGCACTTCTTATGATAATGATCCAAAACATCAACAAGAAATAAATGAAACTCATCATCTACTTTCCTCTATATAACAGCGGAGGCCTTAGCCGGACAAGTTACAGAGGAGAACTTCAACAAGGGTTTGATCTATCCTCCATTCTCTAACATCAGAAAGATCTCTGCCCACATTGCTGCTAATGTGGCTGCCAAAGCATATGAACTTGGTATGGATGAAAATTGACTTTCCTTGCCATGTTTTGGGGCAAAGTTATATTTTTCCCCCCTTTATTTTTACGTTTTTCTTCATATAATCACTTTTTATTATTTTAATTATATCATAAATTTATATTTTCAAGTTAATTTAATCTCTTATACTTCAACATTTTTTTTCGTGTGAACTCAATTTATTTTATTTTAATTACACTTTTCTACTTATAATTTTTAGTCAATTTAACTTTTGTATTTTGATATGTAAAAAAAATAATAAAATAAAATAAATTAATTTAATTATTTTTTATTTTTTATTAAAATATAAATTAAATTAACTCAAAAATATAAATATAAAAATATAATTAAAATAATAAAAAGTTTGAATTCTTATAAAAAAAAAAGTCAAATATAAAAATATAATTAACAACAACAACATATCCAACTTTTATCTCACCATGTGGGGTCGTTTACATGAATTCTAAACTTTCATGTATTTTTATCTTTTGTCATATGTTCATTGAGGTCCATACACTTCATATCAAACTTTAATGTCTCCTTCAAAATCTTCTTAGGTCTGCCTCTACCTCTTTTTTTGATTAATTGTTTCATTTCATCAACTCTCCTCAGAGGAGCGTTTATTGGTCTCCTTCTCACATGATCAAACCATCTTAGTCTAGTCTCTCTCATATTCTCCTCTATTGACACTACTCCTATCTTATTACGAATAACTTCATTTCTAATTTTATTTTTTCTTGTATGGCCGCACACCCATCTTAACATTCTCATCTCCGCTACGCTCGTCTTTTGCTCATGTTGGTATTTGACTGCCCAACATTCTGAGCCGTACAACAAAACTGGTCTTATAACTGTCCTATAGAATTTTCTTTTCAGTTTTAATGGGATTTTACCATCACATAACACCCCCGATACATTTCTCCATTTTAGCCAACCTGCCTTAATTCTATGTGTGACATCCTCGTGAATTTCTCCATCTTTTTGAATCACTGGTCCCAAATATCGAAAATGGTCTTTTCTTTGTAAGATTTAGTCTTCCAATTTTATTATAACATTCTCCACTCTTGTATTTTTACTAAATTTACATTCCATATATTCTGTTTTATTTCTGCTTAATTTAAATCCCTTAGATTCTAAATTGTTTCTCCATAACTCAAGTTTAGTGTTCACTCATTCTTTTGCAAATAGTATACACCATGGCACTTCTGTCTGAATATCTTTAGTGAGTTCATCTATTACTAAAGCAAATAAGTATGGACTTAGTACAAAATCTTGATGCAATCCTATTGTAATTTTAAATGGTCTAGTATCCCTTTCGCATGTTCTAACCCCTGTCTCTGCATCATGATACATGTCCTTAAGGGCTTGTATATAGTCTATTCGGACTCATTTCTTCTCTAAAACCCTCCATAATACTTTTTTAGGGACCCTATTATAAGCCTTTTCTGGATTTATAAACACCATATGTAGGTACTTCTGATGATCCCGATACTTTCCATTAAGCGCCTCAGTAGGTATATTGCTTCTATTATTGACCTACCAAGCATGAAACCAAACTAATTTTTCGAAACCTTTGTTTCTTTTCTGAGTCTCTACTCAATTACTCTCTCTCAGAGTTTCATGGTATGACTCATTAACTTAATTGTTCTGTAATTTTCACAGTTTTGAACATCTCTTTTGTTCTTATAAAAAATAAATAATTATATAAAAATAACTTGAAAAGTATAAAAAAAAATAATTTTAGTTCATATTTTTACTTTATTTAATGCGCATTTGATTGATGGCAAAATTTATGGAAGTGATTCTATATAGGAGTAAGCTTTGTCGTGTTGTGATCTTGCAGGCGCCGCGACGCGTCTCCCTCGGCCTGAGAATCTCCATAAGTATGCAGAAAGCTGCATGTACAGTCCCAATTACAGAAGCTATAGGTGAACTTAAAACTATTTTAGTTGCAGGCTTTGTGTGTTTTCTAAACTTCCAATTATGCTGTCTTCCTCTTTGCCTTTTTGCTCATCCTTTCACATAAATCTTGATGTTTCAAATCAAAACTGGGATTTGTTGGAGGCTGTACTTAAAATGAGCATCATGATAAGTCCATGACCCCATTATAATTCACCTATTTTAATTATTTTTTAATATCTAATTTCATCATGTTGATAACACAATATCAGTAAAAATATTAATTTGCAAAGAAACACTATAAATTAATATATATATATATATAATCATTTAGATACGAAAAATATTTGTGTATGAAATTAGCACATATGTAATTATTATTCAGAGCACTTCCTGAAAATATCATTAAACCTTGCACATAGGGACCACTGATGCAAATGCTTATTAAATCACAGAGAACTTAAAACTCTATTAATGGTCCTTCGCCATGAACCTCCCATCTCTCCATCAAACCACGAACCATCTTCATGATACTCTACCGGAATACAAGACTTTTGACGACAACTTCTTCAGAAAAACCACATTGAAGAAAGCTAGTAGTATGTGTGCGTGTGCGTGTGCGTATATATGTATATTGTATATATAATACAACAAAAGAGAGCAAATAAAAAGCTCGCCGGCCACCCTACTGAAGGCAAAACGAGAGCGAGCGAGCTATAGTACTAGCAGAGCAGTCAAGCTGTGTGGTGGGGGACATCTCAATAGACAACCCCATCGCTGCCCGCTCTATCTATCTGTATATATGTATATATATGGTATTTTTTCTATATTTACAAATTGTGTATATAACTAATATATATTTTTTGGGTAAATAACTAAATTTATTTTATATTTATATTTAAATATATATATATTGTAAATATATTTTTTGATAAAATATTGAGAGGAGAAAAAATTTTGAAGTCGCAATTAACTCATCCTCCCTATCAGCGTCGCTTCCACCGTTTTAACAGCCACAATCAATGGATGATAACAGCATTCTACAGTTCAAACAGAGAAAAACAAGTTCAGTGTGTGAATTAAAACAATTAAAAATTACAGTTCAGCGTGTACAACCACAGGATCTATTTTTGTGAACAGGGGGGCTGAGGAGGGAGAAAGAACAAAAATCTGCCAGCCAGTGTGTGTTGGGGAAAACAGCATTTGTTTTCACTTGACTAGTTTGGCAATTAGAATTAGAAACTATTATCAAGGAAAAATGTTATGTAGCTCGACGCAGATAAATGTGAGAGAGCGGGCGACCCGTGCTAGCCCGCGTTGGGTTTACAAGGATTACTCCCATTGTCAAATGCCAAGCCAAATCAATGTATTAGAAAATATAATTAGTAGCTGTGTGAACAACAATCCAAATGATTGCTTTGGGATTTTACTATGGGCAAAAGTAAAGGGCAGGGGGGGGGGGGAAGGAGGCAGAGAAAAGAAGACGAAAAGTGCAAAGAGGTGCACTCTGTACATTTCTCTGGTATTCAACCAAGAGAAGCTGGTTCTATAGGCACCAGACAGGAAGAGGTCAAGTATTATTCTGTTTTAGAACTAAAAAAATACCTTGAATTTGGGGTGTCATTTCTGGTATGAACTGAGATCGGCATGGGTCTCCTTGTATCGCTGGAGCATGTAAGTTTCGCATTTGATTGGGGGGAACCTGGTGGAAAAGAACCGGTGAACAAAACTTGCAGGAAAACAAAGATTACATCGCAAAAAAATTTCATATAACTAAGAAACTAGTGGTCCCCGTGTCTTTGCATCGATGGATAAATTTAAATCACACTTGCTGAGATTAGTCGAGTTTTCAACAGTTAATTCATGTTCATACTTGGATCTGATTGGAGTAGGGAACAGTTTATTTGTCCAGATACATACTTGGGGGGGTTCTCTTCGGACTGGCAGGTGGGCAGGCATTCAACAACACAGTCATGGTTCGGCTCCACAAAGAATGGGATCTGCCTCAACACAAAAGTGAAAAAGTGAAATCTAACCTTTCTCAAATAAAGAAATTTTAGAAGCAAAACATAGATGATCAGTAAAACTGAAAATATAATGAGGAAGGGCAAGAATGCAAAGAGCTCGTATTAAAAATGAGTATGGAGTGTAAATATTGAACCTTAGTAGTGAACCTTGGAGTTTGGCCATGTATTGCCGTATGAAAAACTATTTTTGAAAACTGTTTGAAGAATGTAAATGCAACACAGTGCACTCAGGAAAGATGCAAGAGGCATTTCGAGATGCAACTGCAAAAGTTAAACAGCATGTGTCACAGTATTCATTGTGTTGTGCGGAAGGTAAGATCTCATTCTCAGCTTAGATGACATATATGACATATATATAGGCAGTATAAACATTGGAAACGTACAGGTAAAGCTTTCAAGCAGTTAAATGATCATGAAGAACTCCAAATATCACTATTTTGTTTTGTATCATTTATCTACCCTGGCACAAATCCCAGAAAGGGAGGGGGACACTAGCGGATAATGGGTCTGGTAAAACTTATAGACATACTTAACTTGAACTTCAAGAAATTTGCAGTTAGGTGTCCCTGTGGCTTAGGATGGAGGCAATCATGAGGTAGCTCCAAGCAAGGGGACTAAGGCTGGTTGATTGGAGAATGCCTGAGTTCTTATCTCAAGAGACATCCATCATCATTTGAGAACACTGGCCTTGATAAGTTGAAATACGTGTTTCTGGAACGGAACAAACTGTAAACAAATGTTTCAAGGCATCTAGAGACCTGTATACAAGGAAGAAAACAATGTCTGGACTCCAGAAAGAACAAAGTCAAAAAGAAGAATGATGAGCATCAGCCTCCCTCCACAATCAACTGAGGTTTCTGATGATTCTACTGTTCTTAAGATCAGGTGTCTGATGGTTCCAACATGAAAACCTTGAGTAAATCAATTATGCAATAAAAAGAATAATCAGACTCCTCAACATAAGTAATAATCTCAAAGGGGACAATTTTTTTAGCAGAAAAGAATGCTTCAGTAAAGAAATCTTTATGAAATGTTTCAAATCACGAAATAGCCAACAAAAGATGCAATTAAAGAATAATAGTCCTAATGTTAAACAATCGCAACGGGAAGCCACAAACAGAAGCATTTAGTATGAAGAAATGCGTGCACTAATTTCAACCTCAATTTTTTTAGTGCGGTAATACTTTAACACGCATTCGGTAATGAGTGTGTTCACAAGTATATGAGCATCCATATTTTTTTATTCAGCTCATTTTGCATACCAAATTTCTAAGTGGTGAGAACAACAAAGTTCTATTTTTTTTATCAAACAATGGGGGCAAAATGAAGCTGAACCTACAACCAACTAATCCAGGCAAGGGCCAAATTCCATACTCCAAATTCCAAATCTCATAGGACTACACTTACTGCTCCCTACCCACTTCTGCCCCCAATCAATGCTGTAATGGCAAAAAAGATCAATAGAGATTAACAAATTGCAAGTGCATATTACCCCAGTCGACCATTATCCCCCAACAAAATAGAAGTGAAAAATGAAAGGAAAGAGAGAAACAACAAAACTACTAGAGGTTGACTATCATTGAAATGAACAAACTTGAGCTAGTTCATATCATGAGATTCCCCTGAAGGGGGGAAAATGAAACCAAAATAGAGGAATAAGAAAAGACATGTTGCATATTAGGCATTAATGTTTCATTACAATACATTTATCATGATCAGAATCCCTTAGAAAACATGCAACTAAAGGATAGTCAGAAACTTCGGAGAGGGCCTTACAGAGTATCTCTCCTGATCGTTGCTCAACACCCGATGCAGAGTGGACCTGGATAGAATTAAGCAAGTGCGCACAAAGGTTATTGAAGCATCATGAAACCATAATCCAAGCTCTCAATGCAGTTAAGTCACAATACAAGAAAAACCAACAAGAATGGCAGTAGGAATGAGAACTGATGGAAAATTTATGCTCTACGTGTAGTCTAGAGCCAGCATGGCCCATATTTTACTCAGTGTATTACCATGAGCAACTCAACAAAAGGTGAAGATCTATGGCATGGTTATCAGGAAGCTCCTACACTTTTCTTCTATTTTAAGTGAGACAATGTAAAGAAATTCCAAGATAGAATTAAGCAAGTATGCCTAAAGGTTATTGAAGCATCATCAAACCATAATCCAAGCTCTCAATGCATTTAAGCCAGAATACAAGCAAAACCAACAAGAATGGAGGTAGACATGAGAATTAATTGATGGAAGATTTATGCTCTACATGAAGTCTAGAGTAGGCATGCCCACATTTTACTCGGTGTATTATCATGAACAACTCAACGAGAGGTAAAAAAATATGTGGAATGGTTGTCATGAAGCTCCTAAATCATCACTTTTCGTCTAATTTAAGTGGGACAAAATGTACAGTAATTCTGAGATATGCACATTACCTGAATATGCAGTTGCTCCAGCGTTCTAGCATGTCACCAAGATTCACTATGAAAGCTCTGAAAGACGCATACCAAGATAGTAAAAGAGTGCTATTTACAAGGTTTTCATTCAACACTGAATTATAGCAGGTAAATGCAACATATGGTCTGAGCGCAAGCCTTGGTAGGAACAGTAAAGTTGCTCCTTTGTTATAAGAAGGTAACAGTTCCAAGTTTTGGAAATAACCTCTCTTACTTTTTTCTTTAAAAGGAAAAAAGAAAAACAAGGGTAAGGCCATGTACAAAACTGACCCTGCCCCAACCCATTGGAAACCTTTAAATGCAATATATGGTTCCTTCATATAACTTCACCACATACTCACAGATCATCAAGAAAAATTATATTAGCTCACAGCTCACATAAAGGTGCATTATTATTTCAGTAGGTAACTTAAGGTACACAAATTTGAGCCTCTTTATTGGCAGAATGCATATAACCCACAAGGTGTCCAAAATCGGATACCAACATAGCTGTAGCACAAACGCACAAACATGTAAAGTTAAAATCATTGAGGCAGCATGCATTTCCCACTTGAGTCTCTCAATTGCCAACTATTAAAGCATGATTGGTTGTACCTAACAAGAGGCTCCAATTCATATATAACAAAAAAATGCATTACAAGGGGCGGTTAGGTCACAATGAACCAGAAAGAGGCCTATGTAGATGCTAGGAGCTGAAAGGACTAGAATCAAACATGATCATGTAATCAAAAAATAAAGCTCTAAAGGATTTATTCACCCACCCTTTTAATGGCGATACAAATTCCCATATCTGAGGCATAGCATCCTTGTTCTTGCATATCTGCAATAAATTGAAAGTATTAGATATTCTTTTTCATAAAATATAGTATAACTATAGTTTAACAGCCAGCCAGCTATAGCAGTACTTGGAGACCACAGATGTCATCTGTTGCCAAGAGTGTCATTAAACCAAAATCAGAATGTGCGCCTGCTCCATATATTCCCTTTGCAGGATCAGAAACTGTACCTGAAGAATGATAAAGCATTCATCATATTGCATTAGAACTCATGATACAAATGAGATCAATGCAGTTCTTTGACCTTTTATTTCATTTTCACCTTCGTAATGTAGCAAACGCAACGTTGCAATAGGCTTCCCAAGCATTTCTTCTCCATCAAAGTAGCCAGCTTCCAGGCTAAGTGAAAGAGCTATTAACCTCGCAACTGCTTTTGCCACCCCACTGCAAGCATATAGAAATGCGTGAGGAAAATAATGAGTAAATATTGATTAAACACCAAACATGTTACTCTGTAAACTGGAAACTGTCAGAAACATTAAACTAAAACATCTGAAAAATACGAAATTATGGTCTAAGAAGTCACAAAGCTTAAATGGAGTTATTTAAAAAAGAAAACTTAAGACACAGATTTGTTGGATGCATTTTCCAATTAAACAATAGTATAAAAAACACGGATATATGCACAGGAGAGGGGAACAATACTTTTCCAAAAAAGAGGGGACCAATTAATATAAATCTACAATTGCTTTCATTATATTGCTGATTTTCAGCTTATGTTCTAAATTTTACAATATGGCTCTAATTTGTTTTATAAATGGACAAGAAGATCACACAGTAGACACAGGTATCTCCCAATTCTTGGTAAGACGTCCAGTAGCGAAAAAATTTAAAAAAAAAAATGATGGGAACCTCGAAATGCATTTTGAAGTATCCAATAATTCTCAGTGTTCAACACAACATGGCACGTCCATATAAGTGCCTGTGCTTCCAAGACATGGCATGTATGAATATACCTTGATGGCCTAAATAATTACTCAACCTTTAATTCTATGAAATATTCATATAGCTTATTTTGCAATACTTGTAATTGTTCATAGAGTTGAAGCAACTCATCTGCTCATACTAAATAACAATGCCCTTCGTATAACAAATTGGATGAAACATACAAGCTTGACATAACTTACAGTGCCTCCTGGTGATATTTCTCCATAGTTTCTCTCCATCCAGGCAAGATATCTTTCCAACAGCCAGAAGTTCAAAAAGGTTAATTAAGTTTCCAAATCTATAACATGTCAACTGCTAAAATATTAAAATTGCTTCAAAAAAATTAAGATAAAATCTACATATATGCATGCACAAGATCAGAGGCTATGTTAATTAATGACTTGGTCTGATACCAGAGCTAGGCCAGACATTTGGTCCAAAGAATGGCTTTTGTGCATCAGGATTGTCGTCGGGTACTTCTACACCAATGTAATATCCCTCCTTAAAGTCCCCTGCATCCTTGAAATAGTAATAATCAATAGTTGTATCATTAAGAAACTGTTTAAGTTTAGACAATAAATTTAAAGAAATGGATTAGCAGGAAAAGAAAATGACAAAAGCAAACTAAAAAAAAAAAAAAAGCAATGTGGATAGCATCTCAAGGTAGGAAGGAGATAGTGTAAAAATCAAGCTGTTTTATATGAATGAATATACACACACAAGGTAAATATTATACATGCACACAATGACCCATCCTCAATGCACTGATTTGCAAGCTTCTCAATTTTGCAGATGGTCAACTTGTATTAAAACAAGTATTCTAATTTGAATGGAACAGAGCTGCCTATTGTTTAATAAAATCAGAAAAAGAATAGCACAAACCATGTTTTTGATTGACAGGATCCAAATGTTCATCTAGAACAGGAGTGTAACCACGATGTTTCTTGTTCCTAAGAAGCTTCATTTTCTCACTTAGAGGTAAATCAAAAAACCTTTTGCTTTGCTGAAAAACCTCATCCATAAATTCCTGGCTGATGCCATGATTGATCACATAAAAGAACCCAGAGTCCAAGCAAGCCTGAGCAACCAAGAGGAAATAAAGAATAAGCCAGAGACAAGAATCAAATGTACACAATCATATGGTTCAGTGACCGACTCACGTAAATTATTTATATTGCCCATCCCACTATAGTGAATTATTTATATTTGTATTTTAATTGTGTAACTTTAAAAAAAATAAAAAATCAAGACTCAAATGTATCGGTTTTTTGGAGAAAGTCTAATTTTTAAAGGATTAATGAGTTGGTTACTTGTCACTAAAGCTCTTTTTCTAGGACTAATGAATTGAGTAATTGTTAGAAAAATGGGTGTTAGACAGTGAACTCACAAGTACAATATTCTCCAAGGGTCGAGCTTGACAGAAAATTAGACCTGATAACTGGTCAGGCCGCACTTAGGCAGGCATATTTTTTCTTTATCACGTGAGATAACTCCCTAATCACTGGTATGTCTCATCCCATTTCCACCCCCTAATCAAGGCTATGCTTGGAATGGTGAATTTTGGATAGAAAACAAAGCAGTCGAAGCCAGAATTCATTATTTTTAGGCTTGACCATCCATTATCATTTCTACGTAATAATTCTCTTTACATTCTCCTTGAGAAATTCCAGTTCCAAACAGAGCACAAAGAAGTTCACAACTTGCTCTAATCGTCGTCTAAACGGATAGTGACACAAACCCTCACAAAGCACACGCCTCTGCCAGCCATGCGATTAAAACGTCTCCCAATCCTCCGTTCAATTACAAAAGCGAGGACAAGTAACCAGCGGTTAATGGAGTTCACACATATTATAGATACATCTACCATTGGAAACCAAGCAAAAACCAAGTCGTCTGAATCGAAATTGAAGCGCGAAACATCAACAATTGATCCATAAACCATCATATTTCCATACCTGTTTGACCAAGGAAACAGAGTTGTGGATGTCAGGGCTAGCGAGATCGATACAATTGAGAACAGAGACGAATTGACGAGGAGACGCTTCCATGGCTCCGTTCTTCGAATTCTCCATTGCTGAACGATAGATAGACTAACCGACGAACAAGTTCCGGTTCCGAACTCGCACCGCCACAAACAAATGGAATACAATAAATAGAAAACGGAGCGAGGCCTGTGCTTTTTGCTTTTCCGGGAAAGTGCACGAGAAAATTCCGGGAAAATATAGTGAAAGAAATGCCCTTATTGCCTTTTGCCGCTCAGCGCGACCATATACATCCCCCAACGTGGGGCTTACGGAATTAATTACTAACTCTGATGTTTTAAATTTAAAAGTGTGTTTGCGTGCAGATGTAAAGTTGGGAATTAATTGCTACCCCATTTGCGAGGTGCTACGAGTGTTATTATTTGTTAAAATAAAAAGATAAAATTATATTAAAATAAAAATATAATATTTTTTATTTTTTAGAATAGTTAAGATAATAGTAAAAAGTATTCAAATATTTTTATTAAATTGTTCGTTAAATTTTTTATAATGTGCTGGAGGATATATGCGTTATTTTTTCTTATTTGTAAGGTTTAAGATATGCTTATCTTGAGAAATAAATAGATAAATATATCTAAAAAATGACATATAAGAAGTCGTGTGACTTTTTTTCTAAGGATAGTCAAATAAAATTAACAAACACATTGAAAAATGATAAAATATATAATGCTTTCCATTTCTTACATTTTTTAATCTATATCTTGATTAACAAACACTATCTTAAATGAGATATGAAAAGTATTTCAGACAAAAGTGTTTTTTATTATATTTGTTAAATTTTTCTGGTCTTAAAAAGAAGTCATGTGAATTTTTATCTGAGATTTTTCAGATAAATTTATCTCTTCTCCCCTTCAGGTAAATTTACTTTGGACCTTACAGATAAGAAAAAATTACCTATATAGTCCTCAATGCATTTCAAAAAATTAACAAACAGTTTAATAAAAATATTAAAATATTTTCCATTTTTAACTTGATTATTCCATATCTTAGTGCAGAAAACATTCTAATCTTATTTTGATATAATTTTATCTTGCTAATTTTAACAAACGCTATCTAAAGTTATAATATCATTTTTATTGAGTTTCTTAGAAAGAATTGTCTCTAGTCTCTAGGTATTCTCTATTGACTTATTTGTGTCAGTTTTTAGTATAGATACACTTTTAATAAAAGTCATTCAAGCTCTTCCTAAACGTATGGAAAAAGTTTATTTTAGTGTTGTATCGCTCATTGTAAGAATTTTGATTTTTAATGGCAGCTAAGACCGTCACTAAAAGCATAAAAATTGGCCACTAAAAGTTTTAGTGGCCGTCAAATTGGTCGTCACAAGCAATCACTAAAAAGTTTGTCACAAATAGTATTAGTGACGATTATTGCCTGGTCATCACTAAAAACAACTTTTTAGTGACGTTTTTAGTGGCGATCGAATGTGATGGTTACAAAAAAAAATTAGTGATGGCCACAGTCCTCCGCCACTAATAGCATTTTTTGTGATAGTCTCGACCATGACAAGTAATTACTCTTCAGTGATGGCCACTAGTGACTGTCACTATTAATTTTCTTTTGTGAAGCCATCATTGTCACAAATAATACATTTTTTTTTACATCTGTGCTAATTGTCACAAATGATAAGATTTTAGTGATAGTTTTGGCTGTCAAAAAATGAATATTTTGTCTTTAAAAGGCCATATTTTTTAGTGACCACGTTATATTGGCCGCCACAAAACGTGTTTGACAGATAATTTTAATGAGATTCATGGCTGCCACAAAAGAAGATTTATTTTTAGTGACCACTTTTTTGTTAATTATCACAAAAAGTGATTTTAATAAAAAAAAATTCCAACACACTGCTTGTTTTTTATATTTTAAACCCTATTAATTTAATACATTGCATTCAAAATAAATAACATTCTAATTATCAAGAAACTTCAAAACACTTTTATTTAAAAATTAATGACAATTAAACAAACAAGTCTAGTCAATTAACAATTGACTACCACTTTACATTTACATTTAAATATATATCTAGTCAAGTAAATAGGTCTAGTCAATTGTTATTTCCAATCCTTCATATCCTAACATCTTCTATAAAAGTTTCAAAACTTAATTATCTTTCTTTGACTTGGTCCAATTTTGTCAACAACGCTTCATTTTTCTCTTTCAAAAGTTACATTTTATTTTTCAAACCATTATTATGTTATCGCATTTGTTCTAATTTTGTGATGAGATGAAATCTTTCCAATGACAGAAGAAAGAGTTGGTCTGAATCCATACCTACGAACACATCCATGTCTTTCTCTTCCCATTACTTCAAAGAAAATTTCATTTTCATCAATAGTTTAAGAAGATTCTTCCTCAACTCTTTGGGTTACTAAAGATTGAATTTTGTCTTAAAATTTGATAACAAATAAAATAGATATGTTATAACTTAATACTAAAATATATATCACAATAACAACATAAACTGTTTAAAATAAAATTTACCACTATTTCTTGTGACGTGGAATCAACCATTGACCCGTCTTTTTCTTGTGTGTTACCTTGAACATTTCCCATACAGATAGTTCATGTCCTAATATTTCAGCTTGTATTAAATAGACAAAGTTAATCAGCAAAAAAAAAAATGTTAATGGGAAAAATATATAAATGACTTAAATTATACCTGTTCAGCTCTAACTTGAGCAAAACTTCTAGTGCCTGTAGTTTTAGTCATTGTTTATATAACATCCCTGACTTTAAAAATAATTAATTTATGGATTTAAGGTGATTTATTAGGTTATTTGTGTATTTGGGAAATTAATGGAAAATATTAAATTTAATATATTTTTGGAGTGGGAAAAATAATTGAAATTTTGTGAAATTTTTGGGCTAAAAATATTTAGATGATAAGATTTTATAAGTAATTATTGAGTGGTTTGAAGAACTAAAGTCGATATAAGAACTGAATTAATAAGTGATCGAATCAATTGTAAGGAGTACCCTAAAATTTAGATATTTAAGAAAAATGATATGTGATTGATAATCGTCTCGAGACAAGATTTATAACAATGAAAGTAAGAAGAATGGGGACAATTTTCGATACAGGTAAGATACAACCTGAAAAATCGAATGATCATAAGGAATTTTCGAAAGTCAATAAAACACTAAGGGGTTTTTAGTTTTACATAAGGAACAACCCTGAAATAGTTTTAGAATTAAACAAAAATCTTGTGAGGGCGCAAAGACGAAATTATACTTATCGAATAAGTGTAAGTTATTAGTTTTTGATTTAAACGTATTAATGCAAATTAATTTAATGTTTAGGGGTATAATTGTAATTAAAAAAAAGTTAAACGAAATTATAATAAATTTTAAATTTAATGTGTAATTTCTTTTATTAATATATTATATTATATAATATAATATATATACATGTATATGCGTGATGACCAAGGTAATTTCTTGGCCAAGAATGGTGGAAGGTGTAATATATAGATATAATATATAATATATATATACGTGCGTAAGCCAGTTGTGCTGGAATTTTCCAGCAAGAGGAAGGCACCCAATTGAGGCCAAGTGGCTGCCATGCAGCAGCCACGCGTCACCTCCTGGGGGCTTGAGAAAGCCTTGCCTACCAAGTTTTATTCCTTCTCCAATTTTGCAATCTGTTGCAGCTAACTTAAGGGTGAAGTGGACATCGTGATTAACATTCGAAATGAAAATTCAGTGAATGCGCAGTCCAAATTAACAGTAGGATTGGCAGGTGAATAATTATAGGAGATAGTATAAATAAGGGGAATTGGAAGTGGAAGAAATTGATAGAGAGGAGTAAAAACAGAAGAGAATAAAGCAGGGGAAGCGGCGGACATGGCTGGAACAGCAAGCTGCTGTGCGCACGAGGCGGCAGGAGGCCGTATGCGGCCGGCGGTAGCCGTGGTGGTGGTGGTCCAGCAGGCTCGCGGTGGTGCGTGCGGAGGTGGCCGACGGCTGGTGTGGCAGTGCGTGAGAAGGAGGGAAGAGGAAAAAGGAAGAAAAGTAAAGAAAATAGAAAAATAAGTGAAAGGAATTGTGAAAATGGAAAAAAAAGAGAAAAAGTTTTTTTAAAAAATTTAAAAAAATTAAAAAATTAATTTAGGATTAGAAAAACAGACCCGAAATCAAGAAATGTAGTTTGGGTGATTATGTTGCAATTAAATAGACAACACCGGTGTAAGCAAATTATCGTGTTTTCCATTAATTTTGCTAAGGTATGAAGATTCAATTATTTCTATTATATTGGATAATGTGAAAATGAGTCTAAAGATTTGTTGAATGAATTAATGGCTTTAGAATTATTAAGGAAAATGAGAAGAAAATAGAAAAAAATAAAATATTGATTTTTTTTTAAATACACTTGATGATAAGGAATTATTGAGGTGCGATGGTGATAATTCTAGCAAATCAAGTGATAAATATAAATTTGGTAAAGGTTTAATATGCTTTGTATGTATCAATGTTCAGAATTAATCGATCGTAATTCGTAAGTTTGCAATAAGAAAATTTAGTACCAATTCAAAGAGGAGGAACAAATAAAGACAAATGATAAATATATCGGTACACAGGGAAGTTTTTACTTGGTTCGAGCAAAACGATACTTACTCCACAGCTGTTCTCTGAGTATTCTGACAAAATAATAGTATATCATTGATTATTAACGTCTCCTTGCAATGGTGTTTTTTACCCCTTTTATAGTGTGGGGTGTTTATAACTTACATAAAATTTAAAATAATAGGATAATATTATAGAGACAACGTGTCATTATCAATCCCATAAAATCGAGAGTAGATTCTGCATTACCAGGAATCTGGTTTGCCTTAGATAAAGTAGGTGAGTCCCTTCCTCCGGTCGTTCTGCGATTTTATTGTTATACGAGTTGAAAGATTAGGCCAGCGAGTTATAAGTATTGCTGAAAGCTTGCTCGGTTAGGCCAGCGAGTTGGGAGCATCGCTGGGAGCTCGCTTGGTTCTACGGTCTGAGGTCGGGTCTCAACAACATGTGACATTGTTTTGACGGGTTTAGCCTTGGGCCTATTGAGCTTCTGACGATTGGGTCTACCTATTGAGTTATGTCCAGCTCATAAGAAGTAGTGCGAAAAATATTCATAACAATGTGTAAATTACTTTTGTTATGCTTGGCATAAGATGTTGAAGAAGTGCCTAGGTATGGGGCAATGAATTTTTGATCGTGAGAGTCTCGATATAGGGTCTTAGAAAGAGTCACTAAAGGTCACCAAAAGCCTAAGATATGCGAGGTGGATGAATTTGCATGTACACAGCATTTCTTATTTATTTATGATATCATGCTTAATAATTTATTGCATTGCATATTATCTTTATTGAGTCGTAGGACTCACCCTTTCATTCCTAATAACCATACAGGTGGCTTGGGGTCCAGTAAAGAAAAGACAATGTGTTTCGATAGCCAGCCAGATGATGAGAGTAGCAGTCCATGATAGAGGTGCGAATTAAATGGTTTATAATTATTTTATTTAATAGCTGTGTCGAACGTTATATGTGCTTGTTGGTTGGACTTTTTCTATACATAATAACAGACACTTAGTGTATATGAGCTAAAATATATCTAAATTGAAGCTTATTAATCAGCTTATAGGGCACAAGTTAGATTCGAGACTCGAGTGTCTTTTCGCTGCTTATAAATCTTAAACCTCAAGTTCTTAATGGGTGGAGGCGGTGAAGTCTGGACTCCACCCAGAGCGCCTACATTATTTTATTCCCCTGCTATTAAGGCATAATTGGCCTCCAGAGTAGGATCTCTTAATGTAATCTTAGGTTATGGTGACACCCAATAGTAGGGTCAGGGTGTCATAGTTTGCTTTGACCGATTAGACTTATTACGAGCACAAGCAACCTATATGTAAGACCCAATATAATAATCAACTTTTAAATAATTAAAATGATTTGTGCATAAAAAAAAATAAAGGATATAGTATACCTGAAACTCATGTGAGGTCAACCAAGTGACAAATTGTCTCCATTGTTGTTAGTCGATTGTTGTTGGAGCAAACTTAAGATCATCATCATTTTTATATACATCATAATAGTCAACCTGCAATCTATATCTACGGTTTGCAAAAGCCTTTCCTATCTTTCTAAAGATCAAATTTTTCTTACTTTGTTTTATTCAAATTCAAATTTCTCTTATACAAGTTAAAAAAACAAATTGTTTGAAACATTATAAGTCATGAAGAAAGATTTAATACAATATTGTATAAGTATAATATAAAATACTTATTAATCTTACTAGTACATAAGAATACATTTTATTCTTATTGTTTTATAGAATATCTTCTCAACGCTTGCAAGAAATTGGTGTATCTTCACATACTTTAACAATCTGGCCAATATGTCTTGCAAACACATTAGCATTTGATCCAATTGCTTGACCATAATTATTGAATTTTAATGACAATTTTTTTATCAGGAGTCAAAGATGTTAGTATTTTATTTTTTATTTTCCCTCGATCTCTTTTTTTTGCATTAGATGATGATTATCCTATATAATAAATACATGATAAATAAAAACTAATAATTATTTTTATCATTTTACAGATAAGAAAACCAAACTATTTAAATATAGTTAATTATTTTTTACTAGTGCAACTTTGTCTTGTAGATGGATCAAAATTAGGTGGTGTAATGGGAGTTTATTTGTTGGTTTCAATTATACCCTCCATTGGCTATGACATAGACTTATATATAGAAAGTGACGAAAGAAAAAAGAAACACTGAAATATACTAAGCTTTAGAAAAATAGAGAGAGAAAAAAAACATACAAAAACTAAGCAAATAAAACATATACAATCAATCATCATTACTTGAAACTGGTTTTTGTTACTCCCTTTCTCTAGTCCTTCTCTTTCCCTTGATTAAAGGATATATTATTTTCTTTCATTGTTTTGATATCCCTTCTTCATGCTATATTAGTAGTCACTTATTTATCAAAGAAAATGTTATATATATATATATATATATATTCAATGTAAATGGTGTATATAATGGATATTATTTAACATTATATAGATAAAAAGGCTTGTAATTCACATTGTTTGTTGAGAAAGAAAATTGAAAAATATTAATTATTAGTAATGGTATTTACATAAATGATTTATATTTTTCTTTAAGTGTGTTGTATTGGCATTTCCCCAAAAATGGTATAATCTAGATATATATGGATATAGGAATTGAAAAGAGTTATTTTCTAAGTTGTATAGAAATATAAATAGAAAACAAATATAATATAAAATAGGAATGAGGAAACGATATTTTTTTTCAAAGTAGGGAACGAAAATTCAAGTAAACACTTACAGGATGATAATAAGTGTTTACTTGAACCGGGCCTGCTCTATGTTGATTGGGCCAAAGATGGCCCTCTGTCCAAGCGGGTTGGGCCACACAGGCCGACATGTTTGGCCCACTATTTTGAATTTTGTTAAAATAAGAATACAAACCAATGGGTAATTTTGCTGATCATGTATGTCTACTGCAGCCTACAGGATGATAATAAGTTAATAAATGGATATTATTTATTTATTTATAATTAAAATAACTATAAAAAATGTATTTTAATTTATTTAAATAAAATTTATCAATTATATAAGTGCCCATTACTGTACAGATATAAAATAGATAATTAAATAAAATACATTAAAGTTACGAATGTGAGGGTAAGGAAAAAAATAAAGATCAAGACGAAAAATGTATTATATGATAGGTAAATAAAATAAAGAGAAATAAAAATTAAAAAAACAAAAAAATTAAATTATAATAAAATCTTCAAAATATTAAGCTATAGTCATCGACAGTAGCGGCTTTTTTTGTTATTATTTTCATTTTATATATCTACAATGTAATAATTTTTTGATAGACTGACAAAAAATTTAAAAAAAATTAAATTACAATAAAATTAAAAGTATGAATTAAAATACAAAAACTATTTTATTACATAACATAAAATTAATAGGCCAATTATAATATTAGGGTCCCCTTTGAACCCTAATATTATTAATCAAGAAAATAGAATACTCTATTGATGTTAGGTAGCAAGCGACCATTTCAAAATAGGTTTAAGATACCAATGGATAGATGTTGTCAACTTACACCAGTCATTTTCTAACTCAACCACCACATAAAGTTTTTTACTTTCTTTTATTAAAAAAGAGAATGGCAAATTAAATTCAAATATTTGAAGGAAAAAGACCCGAAACAAAAATTAGATTTTATAACGCTTACCCATAATCAAAACCAGAAACACATCGATTGGATGTGGTTTGATAAATTTTCTAAGTTTACTATGTGAATAGAAAATTTATAAAAGAGATAAGTTTTTGATATGTGCATGTTTTATGTAGGTTTGTTTTAGACTATGATTCGTTCAAAACTTCGATTAGTTGCTTCAATGTTAGATAAATGACTAAGAAGATAATTTAAAAATATTATTTTAGAATTGCTCGCTAGATTTTTTAGGTGAGTAACCAGATGTCTACATTACTAATGTTAACATTCTTGTCAAAAGCCTTTAAATTCTTAGGAATATTTGCTTAATGATGACTGGGAGCTAGTTTTCTTAATATAGTCTTTCGAATATGTCATCTAATTCTTATAAATAGTTGTATAGTTTTATTTTCTTGTTAATTTGTTCAGAGGACTGTCGTTGTTTGCTTATTTAATTGTTTGTTGCGATAATCGAGATATGCTCTAACATAAAAATGTGTATGCTTTTGTGATATTTTGTTTAATGAAATATTTATTTATAAAAATAAATAAATTCAAGACAAATTCAATATTCAATATTCTAATTGTACATACTAAATCTTAAATTGATTATAAAGGTATGGAAGTTTGTTTATTTATTGAGACTGGATTAATCTTAAATCAAATTAGATTGAGATAAAATTTTGTAAAAAATTTTGACCTAAAATTGGATTGGTTGGGATCGGGACTAGACCGGATTGAACTTGACCAAATTAGTTCATTTTTTTTTCTTTTTTAATGTAAAATTTAAGAAAGTATATTGCATGTATTATGGATATATAGCATATTATGTATTAAGCATAATTTTTTTTACATTAATTATTATTAGTATTTAATATTATTTATTATTATAAATTATAACTAAAATATAATATTACTAATATTTAATAACCATAATTAGTTTTTTTTATCTTAATTAGGACCAAACCGAAAACAATTATGATTAATGTTAGGATCGAGAGATCTAACAAAAATCTTTTTGATCAAACAGATCAATTTGGACTAAATTTTGATCACTCTTAATCATATGTATAAAAGTTTTAAAAATATTTTTTTAAATAACTTAATAGAAAAGGATGAACAGAATTTTAATTAAATCAAAATAATCGAATCAAATCGGTTAGAATTGATGATTTGATTCGATTCAATTTGTAAAATGGTTCAATTTAGTTTTTCAAGTTATTAAGTTTTTTTTTATTTAAACAATTATTTGGTCAATTTAATTTATTTATTTATTTTAATTTTGATCTATTAATTTAAACAATTTAATCGATTTTATAACTGAATTGACGGGATGGTGACGTATGGCAAACACTATTTTATGACAAACGCTATGCTTTTATTTTTAAATATTTAATAATTGTTTTTTATGTATCGTTGGGCTTGAGAGTAGAAGCCTTTTCGAATTTCCGGTCCAAGGCCCTCGGAGGATCTATTACCGTCACCTATAGTGCACAATCGGTCTGTCCACAGCCTGAACGTGACTTCTATATAAAAAACTATTTTTTAAATGTAAAATATTTTATGTTGATAGAATCAAAGCCATGCATGGTGAAAATTATTCTCTCGCCTATTTAATGAATACCAAACTCATATTTTTTTTTCCCGCTTGGACCCTACATGAAAATATTATCACTATGCGAGCTTTAATTTTGACCGATTAAATATATAAATTTTATAATTTATATCTGTTAATACAAAATATCAGCATCAGCCTACAATCATAGATCATCTCTCGCCCTCAAAAGAACAAGAGTCCTACCGCACTTATAAGCACTGGTTGCCTTTTGGACAACCGATATGGGATTGAACCCGGTGCTACAACACCACCACTAGAGCCTCCCCTTAAGTATGGTGGCACTCTTGAGTGCGGACCGTCTCAGGGGTGACAGAGGGTGGTTCAGGCAAGACCTCTGGCCCAGGGATTCCCATAAACGGTGCCAAATGTTGATGCAAAACATCAGCATCAACCTACAACTATTGATCAGTTCTCACCCTCAAAAGGACAAGAGCCACACCGCACTTATAAACTCAGTGATTGCCCTTTGGGCAATCGATATGGGATTGAACTCAGTGCTACAACACCACCACCAGTTCTAACCGCGATGACAAGCGAGCTCCCAGCGATGTCTCTATCTCGTTGGCCGACCCAATCAACTTGCAAAACAAACCATAAAGGCAGGATAACCGGAGTTGATGTCCACATGTTTTATCTGTAGTAAACCATGTCTCAGATGGTGTAAAACTTTTTCTCCCGATTTTATAGAGATAATAAGGACACATTGTCCCTCATGATGTGACCCACTGCTTTGAATTTCGTGTAAATTATAAGCACCCCACACTATAAATGGGGGGTCAAAAATCATTGTAAGGATAGGAAGAAGTGTATACTGTTACTCTGTCAAAATTATTAGAGAGCAGTCGTGGACTAAATATCATTTTGATCGAACCACGTAAAAACTCTTGTGTATTGTTTGTTATTGATGATGTTTGTTTCTTCCCTTCGTTTTCATGATTAATCTATCAGTGCGATCACTGCGAGTCGACAAATCACGGTCGACCAATTCTAAACGTCGATAATATCTATTAATTATCTAATTTTGTTTAAAATAATGCATGAATTACACATGATGTGAGCTAAAAAGAAAAAAAAATGAATAACAGAAGAATAACTAACTGAATCGATCATTCCTTTTGCCATCGACTATTATTTTTGCTCTTGTTACTCATCAATTCGAACGAAAGAACCGAGACTCTTGTCGAATATCGCTGTCTCGACCAATCTTGACATTTCTTCTTTGCATTGATTAGTAACTTGTGAGTCATGATCAACTTATCTTCCCCTTTTTTTGATTAGCAGTGTGTGCCCAACACACCATTTATTTTTTTTTTATTTTGATTGACGACCCGCGATTAACTCACCATTCCCTATCATTTTTGCTCCAACTAGCAACGAAGAATCTATTTATATAACTGTGTATATGTATACATGTACATGCCAATCTGTGTATATATATTTTAATTTTTTCAATTGAATGTTTGATAATTATTTACGTACTTACTGGTATATCTATTATACGCTCAATAATAATTAAATAATTAATAAATATAAATTATAAAAAATAAATATTTAATAGGTCACATTTGAAATTCTAATAAATTTTTTAGGTAAAGTTGGGGGGTGGGGGGATGTGTTTGACCTTTAATAAATTACAATATAATCATATATCTATTTAGTAAATTAACTATGTATGTCTTAAACTTTGGACATTTGTCTTGTACGTCTTCTAAATTTTTTTAAACTAAATGTATCTCTTAATCATATATTTAGTTTTATTTTTTTTTTCATCAAATCAATCTCTAAACATTTTTTTTTTTTGAAAACATTGTGACAATACCTGCATAAAAATTAAAATAAATTAAATTAAATGAAATTAAATTTTTTCATAATATCCGTTTAATTAACTTCATTTTTTATTATATAAAGTGTCATGGTCCTTTAAAAAAAAGGTGAAGGACCAATTTAGATAAAAGAATAAAGTTCATCCAGACAAAGGCCCTAAAAATTTAGGAGTTGCCTAGTTCTTAATGCCATTAGTAATGTATAGGTGTCATAATTAATTTTGAAAAATTTAGAGATTAGTTTGATGAATTTCAAAAAATTTGTGAGATGTTCAAGTTTGTAATACCCTAAGAACCCAGATAAAAGTAGTATATATTGATGATTAGTAAGGAAGGAAACAACACCAGTTGGATACCTTTTGGGCTGAATGTTGGCAAAGAACTCCCAAGTTAATTGTGCTTGACTTGGGATAATCCAAGACTGGGTGACCCCCTTGGGAAGTTCGCGTAGCCCCATCAGGGTAAGTTATTCCGGGTCCTTCCTATCGCTCGATGCGGGATGTTACAGGTGGTATCAGAGTCGACCCTTGAAGAAGGCGGTCCAATGAGGGCGGGGAGTGGCGCCGGGGTGCGAAGCCCGTACAAGGAGCGGCTTCTGACAAGTTTCTATGATGGCAGCCCCCAAGGGAAAAAGGTCTGGGACCAGTTGTAAGGTCGCATGACAAGGACGTCATGTGCTCAAGGGGGAGAGAATGTAATACCGCAAGAGCCTAGATAAGAGTAGTATATATTGAGGATTAGTAAGGAAGGAAACAACGCCAACTAGATACCTTTTAAGCTGAATGTTGGCAAAGAATTTCCAACTTAATTGTGCTTGACCTGGGGTAATCTAGGGATAGGTGACTGATAAGTGTCTTTTATACACTTATTTTGGTCTATACACTTAGCATTTTTATACTCAATGAGCATGATTTCTACTTGATTTGGTTTTATATATGGCTATGTAGATGTGGAGCATGTGTTAAAGTGGAAATGGAGCAAAAAGGGTGATTTTGGTGCATGATGGGAGTGAAATGAAGCTTGGAGGCATGGTCGGGTTTCGAATGGAAAAGAAGCAAAAGAGTATCGAGAATAAAGAAGTTGAAGATGATGAAGCAAGAGGCAAAAGAAGAAGGCTAGCGGGCTTATAGCGGCATGCATACCGCTATAGCACCGCTAGAAGAATTATTTTCTGGAGCTCACGGTCTTACAGTGGTATGCATACCGCTGTAGGACCGCTTTAGGAATTATTTTCTGGAGGTCACGGGTCTGCAGCAACAAGCATACCGCGGTAGGGTTCAAAGCTTCGAGATAAGGCCGTTTTAAGCCCGTTTTAATCCAAATAAAAGGAAAATAGACTCCTTCAAGGTGAAGGACTTTGATAACCTAAAGAGGGCTATATAAAGGCTTATTTGTGGGAGATTAAGGAGTTTTTGGGTGGAAGAAGAGAAGAAGGCAAGTTGGAGCAAAAAGAGGATTCTCTTGAAGATCTTCGGTTTTGGTTTTATTTTTCTGTTCTTTATTCTTTGCAACATCATGAACTCCGTTTTTATTTCTTTGTCGTTGGTTGAAACTATGTTAGGCTAAATACTTTGTGGCTAGGGTGATTGATGAAACCTAGTTCAATGATGGTTTAATTCAAAGTACTCGGGTTTTATTTTATTCTTGTCTTTTGAGTTGATCGTTTATTATGCACTACTTTCGTTTTGATGCTTGGCCGCCATTAGAACGTGTTTGTGATTTATATTACTTTCGAGAGATTCAATATAGATGAGCACTTGATAATAAATGACATAGGGTTCGATAATAGGTAGAGATACCATTATGCCTTGTGAAATCTTATTTTGATGATCATTGTGCATAAATGTATGTTTGTGTATTTGTAGATTAATTAGAGATAATTAATCTCATATGTGAGCATAGATTCGATTGACCATCGAGAGAGGCTTTTGATTAACTTAGGATCATTGATTTTCTTCTCAAAGCAAGAATTATGAAACTCGATTACTGAAAGGTTAAACCAAATATAGAACTACGGTGGATTCATGAACCCTAGCGCATTAGATTTCCATATTTAAAACCTAAAGTTTCATTTTGTGTTTTCTTTCTTGGTGAGTTAATTTTAACTTATATAAAACTTCTATTGATTATTCTTTTAATTGTGTGTGGCTTATTAAAGTTAATAGTGGTTAAAGTAGGGATTAAAAGTTAATCCTCGTGGGAACGATACTTGATTCATCATTATATTACTTGTTGCGATTCCGTACACTTGCGGGAAGAAAAAGGCGAACAAGTTTTTGGCGCCGTTGCCGGGGATTAGTTATTTTGATTACTACTTTAATTAAGATTAGCTTTAACACTTGTGTTGCTTTCCTTATTTTTGACGCTAAATTATTTCAATCTTTGCTGTGATAGGATTGAAATAGTGCATGCGGCGTTCAGAATGTCTTGATCTTGTCGAGTTTGATCCGGAGATTAAACAAACCTTTCATCAAAGGCGTCGTGAACAAAGAGCAAAAAGGGAACAACAGCAAGGCATTATGGCCGATAATGAAAATCAGATTGTTCAAGTGGAGCGTACTGTTGAGATCAATCAAAGAGATATCTTGATGGGGGATTTCATGATGCCTCCAGTCGTTGAGAACCGGTCAAGCATAGTTTATCCTCCATATGGGCACGATAACTTCCAGTTGAGACCGGATGTGATAAATTTGTTCTCCAACAACATTCCATTCTATGGGAGAAGTGACGAAAATCCACACTACCTTCTCTCTCGTTTTCTGGAGTATTGTGGCAACTTCAAGTATCAAGGGATCAACGAAGAAGCAATGAGGATGCGACTTTTTCCTCACACTTTGAAAGACAAAGCTCGGGAGTGGTTGGATTCACTATCACCTGGTAGCATCACTACATGGGCTGATTTGGTGCACAAGTTCACACTTAAATATTTTCCACCAGCCAAGATCAGCAAGTTAAAGCATGAAATTTCGACTTTCCAGCAAGCCGAAATTGAGAATTTTCATGAAGCATGAGAAAGGTTCAAAGAATTGCTAAGGAAGTGTCCAAATCATGGATTTTCTTTACCAGCTCAAAATCACTATTTCTATGCCGGGTTAACTCCGTACAGCCGTTCGACGGTTGATTCTACAGCAGGTGGTTCTATTAGAAACAAATCGACGGAAGAGTTACATGATCTTTATGAAACAATGAGTGAACAATTTGTAATGTGGCCGGATAGGAATTCAAATAGGAGAGCAGCTGGAGTACACGAAGTGGATATGAATACATTGATGTTGGCCAAGATTGACGCTCTTTCAAAACAGATGGAAAATTTAAAATACTCTCCATCAGTTAACATGGTGCAAGGATCTCTTCCAGTTTGTGTAACTTGTGGGGCAAACCATTTGTCATCCGAATGCCCGTTGACCGTTAGGGATCCTTCACACACAGAGCAGGCTGCTTATGCGCAAAATTTCCCGCGTCAACAAAATTTTCAGCGTCCACAAAATAATCCATATTCTCCAACATACAATCCCGGCTGGAGAAACCATCCTAATTTTTCATATGGCAACAATCAGGGAATCCAAAACCCACCAAAGCAAGGAAGACCACATGAGGAAAAAGGAGGTTGGGAAGCAGCAATTTCAAAACTTCAAGAACGAAGTGAGCGAACCGATGCAGCCATCAAAAATATAGAGACTCAAATTGGGCAATTAGCTAAAATCCTTACTGAGAGACAACAAGGCACATGGCCAAGCAATACCGAAGTTAATCCTAAGGAGCAAGCGAATGCAATCACTACAAGGAGCGGGGTGCAATTGCCAGAGATTCATGTTAAAAGACCAAGTGTGGAAAAGAAAGCCAATGTTGAAAAGGAGACAACAACTGAGAATAAGGAGCCCAAAGATATAACTGAACAAGAGGAAGTGATTCTGCCAACAGTCAAGCCTTATGTGCCACCTATTCCGTTTCCTCAAAGATTGCGCAAGCACAAGTTGGATAAGCAATTTGAGAAATTTTTGGAGGTATTCAAGAAGCTACATATCAATATACCATTTGCTGAAGCTTTGTCTCAAATGCCCAGCTATGCGAAATTTATGAAAGAGATGCTATCGAACAAAAGGAAGCTTGAGGAGCATGAAACCGTGATGTTAACAGAGGAATGTAGTGCCATTTTACAAAATAAATTGCCACCAAAGTTGAAAGACCCAGGGAGTTTCACCATCCCGTGCACCATTGGCAGCTTATATTTTGAACGGTCCTTATGTGATTTGGGTGCTAGCATTAATTTGATGTCATTCTCTATCTTTTAAAAACTCGATTTAGGTGAAGCAAAACCTACAAGAGTATCATTGCAGCTAGCGGATCGGTCCGTGAAACATCCACGTGGAATTGTTGAAGACATCTTGGTAAAAGTGGATAAGTTTATATTCCCAGCAGATTTCATTATTTTGAATATGGCTGAAGATAGGGATATTCCCCTTATTTTGGGGCGGCCTTTTCTAGCTACTGGACGAGCTCTTATTGATGTGCAAAAAGGACAACTCATGTTAAGGCTGAATGATGAGCAAATCACTTTTAATGTGTTTGAAGCGCTAAAATTTCCTACTGCCTCAGATTCTTGTTTTCAGATTGATATTTTGGACAAAGAGATAGAAAATACATTCTCTTTGAATCAGCCATCAGATCCTTGGGAAGCATGTGTGATGCACTCACAAGTTGAAGATTCCGACTCGGCTATGATTGAAGAATGTGTCAAATATTTGCAAGGATCGGAACTTATTCAAAAGGGAAAGCATTACAAGGCATTGGGCACGGGACCTCCACGACCTTTACCTTCCATTCAACAAGCTCCGAAATTGGAGCTAAAGCAGCTGCCATCTCATCTTCGATATGCCTATTTGGGTGAGTCCTCTACTCTTTCAGTTATCATTGCTAAGTCCATTAATCAAGAAGAAGAGGAAAAGTTACTCCGGGTGCTTCGGGAACATAAGTCAGCTCTTGGATGGACTATAGCTGATATAAAAGGTATTAGCCCATCTCTTTGCATGCACAAGATATTAATGGAAGACACGTACAAGCCGGTAGTGCAACATCAGCGACGACTAAATCCTCATCTACAAGAAGTGGTTAGAGCTGAAGTACTGAAGTTACTAGATGCTGGAATTATTTACTCTATCTCAGATAGTGCTTGGGTTAGTCCGGTTCAAATGGTGCCTAAGAAAGGAGGTATCACAGTGGAGAAGAACGAAAATAATGAGCTCATTCCAGTTCGACCCATTACCGGATGACGGGTTTGCATCGACTATCGTAAGTTGAATGATGCAACACGAAAAGATCATTTTCCTCTACCATTCATTGATCAAATGTTGGAGCGCTTAGCAGGTGATTCCCACTATTGTTTCCTTGATGGCTATTCGGGATACAATCAAATTTCAATAGCTCCAGAAGACCAAGAGAAGACAACGTTCACTTGTCCATATGGTACATTTGCCTACCGACGGATGCCGTTCGGTTTGTGTAATGCCCCTGCCACTTTTCAGCGTTGCATGATGTCAATCTTCTCCGATATGGTCGAAAGATTTATTGAAGTGTTCATGGATGATTTTTCGGTCTTTGGTTCTTCATATGACGAATGCTTAAAGAACTTGACACTTGTTTTGAAGCGTTGTGAAGAAACAAACTTGGTGCTCAATTGGGAGAAATGCCACTTCATGGTCCAAGAGGGAATTGTATTGGGACACCGAATTTCAGTTAGAGGTATTGAAGTTGACAAGGCAAAAATTCAAGTGATTGAGAAGCTTCCTCCGCCCACATCCGTTAAAGGTATCCGCAGTTTTTTGGGACATGCTGGTTTTTATAGAAGATTCATTAAGGATTTCTCCAAGATTACAAAACCTTTATGCAACTTGTTGGAGAAGGATGTAAAATTTGAATTTTCTAAGGAGTGCCTAAAATCATTTACCATTCTAAAGGAAAAGTTAATTTCCGCACCTATTATTGTGGCACTGGATTGGAACCTACCGTTCGAATTAATGTGTGATGCTAGTGACTATGCAGTTGGGGCCGTTTTGGGACAACGAAGGGACAAAATCTTACATGTGATTTACTATGCTAGTCGGACTCTCAATGACGCCCAAATGAACTACGCCACAACAGAAAAAGAACTCCTAGCAGTGGTCTTTGCTTTTGAAAAATTTCGATCATACCTCATTGGTTCAAAGGTGATTGTTTATACGGATCATGCCGCACTGAAATATTTATTTTCAAAAAAAGAGGCAAAACCAAGGCTAATCCGTTGGGTCTTACTTCTCCAAGAGTTTGACTTGGAAATTCGAGATAAGAGAGGATGTGAGAATGTGGTAGCCGACCATCTCTCAAGATTAGAGCAACAAAATCAATCCGAAACGGGGGATATTAATGAAAAATTTTCAGATGAGCAACTTCTAAGAGTAGAACGAGCAAGCACCGAAACAGAGGTACCATGGTATGCCGACTATGTCAATTACCTTGCAAGTAACATTGTACCTCCTGATTATGATTACCATCAAAGAAAAAAATTCTTTTCGGAGCTAAAATTCTATTTTTGGGAGGATCCCATCCTTTATCGGAGAGGAGCAGATCAAGTAATCCGGAGGTGTGTTCCAGAAGATGAGATGGAGATGATCTTAGAGCAATGCCATGCATCCTCATATGGTGGACATTTCGGAGCAACAAAAACAACAGCTAAGGTACTCCAATCTGGGTTTTATTGGCCAACTCTATTCAAAGATGCTTATACCATGGTTAAAAAGTGTGATAAATGCCAAAGAATGGGGAACATCTCCAGGAAGCACGAGATGCCATTACATGGGATTCTTGAGGTTGAATTATTTGATGTTTGGGGCATTGACTTTATGGGGCCGTTTCCATCCTCGTTCTCCAATTTATACATCCTAGTGGCAGTGGATTATGTCTCCAAATGGGTCAAAGCAGTAGCACTACCAACTAATGATGGCCGAGCAGTGGTAAGTTTTCTAAAAACGAACATTTTCACTCGTTTTGGAACTCCTAGGGCCATTATCAGTGATGGATGGAAGCATTTTTGTAATCGACATTTTGAAACTCTTTTGGCGAAATATGGGGTAAGGCATAAAATTGCTACACCATACCACCCCCAAACAAGTGGCCAAGTGGAAATCTCAAATCGAGAGATAAAGAAGATCCTTGAGCTTACAGTGAGTACTTCTCGAAAAGATTGGTCTAAGAAGTTGGACGATGCATTATGGGCATACAGAACAGCTTTCAAAACTTCGATTGGTATGTCCCCATATCGCCTTGTTTTTGGCAAAGCATGTCACTTACCTGTTGAGCTAGAGCACCGGGCGTATTGGGCAATGAAGAAGCTGAACTTTGATCTCAAGCAAGCTGGTGAGAAACGGTTGCTACAGCTAAATGAAATGGATGAGTTCTGGTTGGAAGCCTATGAGAATGCCAAGCTATATAAGGAGAAAACCAAGAAATGGCATGATCAGCATGTACACCGAAAACAGTTCCAGGTGGGGCAAAAAGTGTTGTTGTTCAACTCGCGTCTCAAATTGTTTCCAGGAAAATTACGTTCGAGATGGTCAGGACCGTTCACCGTGGTTTAAGTATACCCCTATGGGGCAGTTGAAGTAACTCATGACACAAAAGGCACGTTCAAAGTGAATGGGTAGAGGCTCAAATCCTATCTTGGTGGTGACTTCTCAAAAGACAAGGTTTCCACCGCGTTGGGCAACCTGGCATAAGCACATCGGAACCGTCAAGCTAACGACGTTAACTAAGCGCTGCTTGGGAGGCAACCCAATGTTCTATCCTTAAAATTTTCATTTGTTTATGTGTTTCTTTTATTTTCTTCATTTTGCATTTGTTTTATAGAGTGCCTTGGTTAGGAAAATGCACCATTTAGAGCCTAGACTATAATAAAACAAAAACAAACAAAAGAAAAAAAAATTATATATAGATAAAAAAAATAAAAAATAAAAAAACAAATAAAAAAAAATTGGAGAGCTCGCGGGCAGGCCGCGGGTGCAAGCGAGTGAGCAGCAGCTTCTGCTGCTCGCGGGCGGGCCGCGGCATGCATGCCGCGACCTTCCCGCGCCACAGCAATCTTGCTGTGGCTAGCGGGTCGGCCTTTAAGGCCGACCCCCCTGTTTTCTTCCCCCCCTTCTTTTGCTCTCCCTCTCCACTCTCTCCCTCCAAGCACCCTCCCCCCACCTTCGCCCCTTCCCCTAGCTTGACCCCATCCCATTGTCAAAGCTCTTCCTCAAGGGCCTCCCCTCCACTCCCTCCATCTTCCTCATTTAAGGTATGTTTGAATTAATTTTCCATGTGTTTGCACGAATTGATCCGTTTTTTTTTTTAAAATGGGTGGTGAGTTGCTTGTGAATGGGAGTATTGAAGTTGTGGTTGATGATGTTGGGGTTGCATAGTTGTTTATTGTTTGCTTTTATTTGGGGAATTTCCATGCATCCTAAACCCTATATGCATTTTTCCTTTTCAGCATGCCCACAACGTGTTCGTTAAAATGCCTCAACCACACATCTCCACACATTTGCATACACATTGCATTAAGAATTGAGGGGATGGCATGAAATAAGTTTGGGGGGGGATCTTGTGGCATCTTTTGTTTCTCCAACACATTTAAGTCTCATAAAATAAATACATCAAAACTACATAAAAAAAAATAAACAAATAAATGAAAAAGAACAAAAAAAAAGAAGAGAACAAGAAAAATAAAAACAAACAAGCCAAGACTTAGTTGATTCTTTCTTCTATTCATTCTCATGTTTGATTTTGTGCTTTCAGGATCGAGCCCAAGCAAGGATGGCGCCCAAAACCCGCTACACTCCAGCCGCAAATAAAGGTAAAGCCGTCGCAACCAGTTCAAACACTTCCAAGCGGCCGCGAGTTGATCCGCTAACCTATCCCATCTACCTCACGGCCAAAGCAGAAGAACGAGCTCGAGTAATAGAATCATGGCCTCTCCACCGAGAGCGGGAAGTTGACTTGGCTAGCATTGAGGTTACTGGGGTTTCTGAGATTATTCATGCCAAGCAGTGGCTCAAGTTTTGTGCAAAGCCTCCCAAGATATATCCCTCCATTGTTCGAGAATTCATCGCCAACTTCAACGACAACATCCTTGGCGGTGACGACGACGATGAGGAAGTTCATGCCTTCCATACCTATGTGCGAGGAGTATGGGTCCCATTCAGCCCCGACATCATTCAAAACTTCTATCAAGTGCCATCAGGGGCAGATCTCGGGGACATAGAAGATTGGAATCAAGTGGCTCGCCTTTGCTTTAATGAAGACATCCCACCGGTGTGGCCAAGCCACAATGTGGTGCTCCATAATGAGCTTAACCTCAAGGCGAAGATGTTCCATTACATCTTGTCTTCTAACATCGCTCCATCTTCACACATGACAGAGATATACCCTCCAAGGATGCAGCTTCTTTATTCCTTGACCACTGGATATGAAGTGAATTTTGGTGAGCGTATCTTCCAACAAATAGTCGCTCTCGCCTTGACCAAAGGTAATAAGAAAAGGATTTACTTCCCAGCTCTCATCTCAGCCTTATGCAAGCAAGCCAAAGTCCCTACATCTGCATCTGAGCTTGACAAGACGAAGCCCGCACCGATCAATTTATACACTATTCGGCAGTCACATACTCAGATTGCCCAACACCGACATGCAGCTCGCATGAGAGACACAGCAGCAGAAGCCGAGGAGGAAGATGAAGCCGATGAGTACATGGAACCTGAAGCACCACCACCACCAGCAGTGAGACCACCACCTCGACGCCGACCTGGAGGGGTCAACTTTAGCCCTACATTAGAGGCAATGCAAGCACAAATACAAGAAAATCGAGCGGAACAGGATCGACAATTTCACATGCTACAAGCAGGCTTGGATGTTCTCAGAGCCGACCTTCATGACCAGCGCGAGGAGATGAGATCCATGTTTGCCCAGCTACTCCGGTCACAGCCGCCGCCACCTCCCGACGACCATTGATTCACTTCGGCCATCCATGCACCGACTCTTCTGCCCAAGTACCTTCCTTCCTTTTTAATGCCATTGGGACAATGGCTCATTGTAAGTTTGGGGGGAGGGTTTTGATGATCCAATCTTGCATTATATGTTAATCTACTTGGTCGTCTAAAAAAAAAATAATAAATAAATAAATAAAATAAAATAAAAAAGCCTTTTGTTTTGTTGGGTAGTCATGCCATCAATGATGAATCTTATTTGGCACCATTTAGATGAAACGAGTAAAGATAGTGATGCTACTCATTTTGGTTTTGTGATTCACTATCCATGTTAGACGACTATTTGAGCACAAGTGTCAGGAGGTTAAATGCATAGGTTTCCATATAGACTTTCGCCCTTAAACTCACTTTGTGAGCAATTCAATCATCAAAAATTATGAAAAGAAAAGTTTGGGGAAGATTGAGCCATGATGGTAATTGTTGAAGAATGTGTCGACTCCGTGCATGTTAAAATTTGTGTGGAATGTGTTAGACATACTAAGGGAAGCTAGACAATGACCATAGGCTAGTGATCTAATCCCTATCACTATGTTGTGCACCAAATTAAATGTGAGCTTGCATATATCTTATATCTTTCTTCGTAGCCTGAATGACTCGAGTGATTATGCCCGTAGGGGTATCTGAAAACCTGGTGCCCCGTGGTCATCTGGCTTGGGAGTCATCGGCTGAAAGCTCGTTACAAGGGTCATTCAGAAAAGCTTAATGGAGTAAAGGCTTGCACATAAGATAAAAAAACAAAAAAAAATAAAAAAAAAAAATCTCAATAATGGTGCCGATGTTTGTAAACTCTTGGGGATTGAGAACACTGGTGGGTTTGACTATCTAGTGGATGTTAGCATGCCAAAGCGTTCAAAATAAAGGAGAGTCTTCACAAACCGAAATAATGTCATTTTTGGCCAAGTCTAACCAAACTTGAACAAGAAAGAAAATAGTGATTGAGAACACCTAGGGATTAAATGAAAAGACCAAGTTTGGGGGTAGGGTGAATATCACGAGTGAGAAAGTGTACAGGACCATCGAAGGGTCGGGATACCAACAATCTTATGCATGATATTGTACCTGACAGGATTTGCGCACACACATGTCAACACATGGAATAGGTCCAAAACATTTGTGTAGCATTACTAGAAAACTCTGTGAGAGTCATGAATGATACCAAAATCTGAGGCTAACTGGAAGGCTATCCAACTTGTAGGTGATTTTAAAAAAAAATTAATTATTTTCTACTTGAGGGGTGATATATTTGAGTCAATAATCTTGCTCGGGACGATCAAGAGTCTAAGTTTGGGGGTATTTGATAAGTGTCTTTTATACACTTATTTTGGTCTATAAACTTAGCATTTTTATACTCAATAAGCATGATTTCTACTTGATTTGGTTTTATATATGGCTATGTAGATGTGGAGCATGTGTTAAAGCGGAAATGGAGCAAAAAGAGTGATTTTGGTGCATGATGGGAGTGAAATGAAGCTTGGAGGCATGGTCGGGTTTCTAATGGAAAAGAAGCAAAAGAGTATCGAGAATAAAGAAGTTGAAGATGATGAAGCAAGAGGCCAAAGAAGAAGGCTAGCGGGCTTATAGCGGCATGCATACCGCTATAGCACCGCTAGAAGAATTATTTTCTGGAGCTCACGGTCTTACAGCGGTATGCATACCGCTGTAGGACCGCTTTAGGAATTATTTTCTGGAGCTCACGGGTCTGCAGCAACAAGCATACCGCGGTAGGACCGCGGTAGGGTTCAAAGTTTCGAAACAAGGTCGTTTTAAGCCCGTTTTAATCCAAATAAAAGGAAAATAGACTCCTTCAAGGTGAAGGACTTTGATAACCTAAAGAGGGCTATATAAAGGCTTATTTGTGGGAGATTAAGGAGTTTTTGGGTGGAAGAAGAGAAGACGGCAAGTTGGAGTAAAAAGAGGATTCTCTTGAAGATCTTCGGTTTTGGTTTTATTTTTCTGTTCTTTGTTCTTTGCAACATCATGAACTCCGTTTTTATTTCTTTGTCGTTGGTTGAAACTATGTTAGGCTAAGTACTTTGTGGCTAGGGTGATTGATGAAACCTAGTTCAATAATGGTTTAATTCAAAGTACTCGGGTTTTATTTTATTCTTATCTTTTGAGTTGATCGTTTATTATGCACTACTTCCGTTTTGATGCTTGGCCGCCATTAGAACGTGTTTGTGATTTATATTGCTTTCGAGAGATTCAATATAGATGAGCACTTGATAATAAATGACATAGGGTTCGATAATAGGTAGAGATACCGTTATGCCTTGTGAAATCTTATTTTGATGATCATTGTGGATAAATGTATGTTTGTGTATTTGTAGATTAATTAGAGATAATTAATCTCATATGTGAGCATAGATTCAATTGACCATCGAGAGAGGCTTTTGATTAACTTAGGATCATTGATTTTCTTCTCAAAGCAAGAATTATGAAACCCGATTACTGAAAGGTTAAACCAAATATAGAACTACGGTGGATTCATGATGTAACGCCCCGCTTTTCTGAGCGTTAAATAACTTAGGAATTTCGGGAATATTTTTTTTTTTTTTATAAACCATCTCCCGACAATCCCGTTTTACCTTCTCAACTCACTAAATAAGAATCAATAAGCTAAGACAGGTAATCATCATAAATGCGGAAGCTTAAAATCGAAACCTGATATGGTACATAATCAATTTCACTTTATAACCGTATAAGAATTCGTACCATACATTAACATCATCTCCTCAATATTGAAATACATAAATACATGGAGATTCCATAATGTTCTAACAAGACTAATCATCAATAAAGCATCAGCCAAAACATATCCGAGTCAGCTTACTGAATCCATCAGCTACGCCATCACGTACCGTCTCATCTCAACCTGATCCTTGCCTAAGCTGCAAGTCTAAACTGGAACGTTGAATGTTCCAGGGGCATAACCCATTAGAAGATGAATCTTCTAGTAAGGGTTTAAAAACATGATACATGAATACATGATGCAATAACATAAACAATCATGTGCCCTAGTGTAACTTCCCTGGCTTACCAGCCTGGCACGGAACCCTAGGCAGAATCCCAAACCTCTGCAGGATAATCCTAACGTTGTTCCATCATTGCTCTTGGGAATTACGGCTACACTCTTAGGGCGACATCCCCATCCCATGCATGAGTATCAATATGCCAATAATATCGTGCTATGCAAGAATAACGTATTTCCATGTAATATGAAATGATCATAACTTCAATAAATATCATGCATAATGAAGCAAAGGTTTCATATATAGGTTCTTGGGATAAAACCACTTACCTTTAGACGTAAACTCAAATTTTCTCGAAAACGCGTATAACCTCGTTTTGCGTGCCAACCTTGAAAATAACATAAACCATCAAGATCCATGGCCAAATCACTTCCTGGCCAATCATTTCCAAGTAAAATCAATAATCTAATTTTTTCATACTTTTTCCTTATTTTCTCTATTTTTCTCTATTTTTCATAGTCATAATTTCTTCCAAAATTCAAAATAAATACCTAATCAGGTAATTTATTTAATTTTTCTTCATGAAAATTCCTAAAATAACATTTCTAATCTCTATGAGTTTTCTGAGAATTTTTCCAAAATCTCTTCCTATTTTTCTCTAATTAAATTTCCTTTCAAAAATTCAAAATAATTATTTCATCATAACATTTCTCAAATAAAATTTTATAAAACTAAACTATTCCTTTTTCTTGTATTTCTGGATATTTTTCCAGAATTTTCTCTCTTTTATTTCTATTTTTACTCTATTTTTCTTTATTTCAGCATTTAAATAATATTAAAAATTATCTCCGGTCATCTTCTCCGGCGCCGGCACACCGGAAAATTAAACTGATTATACCAAAAGATAGCTTACCTTGAGTTGATCATTCTGTCCAAATTTGAGCTTGAAAGAACACTTGGAAGACCTCCCTCCGAGCAAAATTCAGTTCGGTTCCGGCGAGATCCGATTTTTCCGGCGAAGCTCCGATCACCCCTCAAATGAACTCCAAAATTTCTCAAACTTTCCAGAAATGATCCTCAGCTCATGGGCAACAAAAGCCCTATGGTTTGGTGCCTCAATTTGTTCAAAAGTGAGGTCGATTTGAAACTCAAATCTTGCAAAACTCTAAACCACCATATCCTCTATTTATAGGCGATTTTGGCCCCATAAATGACGGATCTCGCTTCAATCAAGGCCTCTGATGTCCCCTATTGCCCTTAACAAGTCCAAAATCCACCGAAAGAGCTCCATTTTCGCGATCTAAATGGCCAAACTTTCGGCCACTTTTTCTTCAATTTCTGGCAATTCCATTGCTTGTTGTCGGTCAAGCCCTTTACAAAAGATGCTCCTTGAGCAACCCTCGTGCCATCCCTGTGGCCAATTTCGGTGATTTGATGGGTTGGTCGGCCATGGTTGCTTGGAGATTTTCTTAAAATTGCACTTTGGCCCCTCAAACTTTGGTTTTCTCACTTTGGCCCATTTCACCAAGTTCCTTGACTTTTGATAATTTCTCTCAAGACCCTAAAGTCTTAAAACATCAATTTGACCCCTGAGGATTTTGAAAAAATATCGTTTCGACCTCTCTTGAGTAATTTCAAAAAACTGCATTTAGGCCCGAATCTCCGTTTTGTCCCTAAACCTCTTCGTTTCTTCCTGAAACCACTGAAGGGTTGTTCCTTATGAAAAATTGAAGCCCCCTCAAGTTTCTGTTGACTTCTCGGAAGTCATCTATGACGATTCGGTATTGCAGCCTAATTAGTAGCTGTATTTTAGCTGTACCGAAAACTGTTCCCGATCCAATTTATTTCGATGCTATAAATCATATCTTGGGGTGCTCGTTAATGCTACATCATTTTCCTTTGTCATTTCGGCTCCAGGGTACTCCCGACAGTCGATTTAGTCAATTTTTTTTGGACTATTCAGATACCAATTTTCTCTGAAACCCCATTTCTCTAATAAATTACTTATTTTTAATTAATCCAAATTTCTCGGGTATTACACATGAACCCTAGCGCATTAGATTTCCATATTTAAAACCTAAAGTTTCATTTTGTGTTTTCTTTCTTGGTGAGTTAATTTTAACTTATATAAAACTTCTATTGATTATTCTTTTAATTGTGTGTGGCTTATTAAAGTTAATAGTGGTTAAAGTAGGGATTAAAAGCTAATCCTCGTGGGAACGATACTTGATTCATCAATATATTACTTGTTGCGATTCCGTACACTTGCGGGAAGAAAAAGGAGAACAGTGACTTTTCTGGGAAGTTCGCGTAGGGCCATCAAGATAAGTAGTTCTAGGTCCTTTCTATCGCTCGACGTGGGATGTTACAAAGTTAAAGGGTCAAATTTAAGAGAAGTATAATTATTTTGTTTATAAATAAGAATTTCATAAAATTAACCAAAATGATCTACACTTCTAAGGTGGGGCCTAATTTGAACTTCACAATAAAAGACTAAGAAGATTAAAGGAGGCAAAGAATAAATGAATATACAGTTCTTTTAACAATAAGAAATAATCAAATGTACAAATATTAGGAAGGTATCACATTCTAAAACTATTCGGAGAAACCACCTCCCCTAAGTATTATAGATTATAATTACAAAATATACTCAAGATTCAAGCTCCCGTGAAACATTAAAGATAGTGTAAAATATAAAAATAAAAAATGCATTGGTAAGAGATATTCGAAAGAATCACTTATAGAGTCCAACTAGAAGAAACTTACAGTTGTGCGATCAATCACTAGGTACTCAATAAAAAAATTACTAAAGATGTTAATGTATTGTAACCTGTACAGTCGGCCAAACCAATCAAGAGCAAGCGCGATAAAAATAGAAACAAAAAAATGAACGCAAGAACACAACGATATACGTGTTCGGATCAATCGATCCTACTCACGGTAGAGGCTCCACCTCTAGTCAATCCACTAATAGTATTCGGTTACAACCAGGTTACAAGATCACAAGAAGAACAAAAACATATTGCAAATACATCATCTAAAATTAGAATCTAAATACAAAAACAAGCATAGGATATGTTCTACCGATCTCAAGATCGTGTCAAGAATCTGCTCTATCAGCTATACCAAATCTCTAACGCCTCAGGCGATTCAACAGCAGAGATTTAAAGCAATACAACCTTACCGTGATCTTACCAACAAACCGAAGCCAACCGAACGAGATAATGATTCACAAGCAAGAGAGAGTCTTACTTCAAAAGCGCCGAACATAGGGTTTCAAGAGAGAGAGTCAAATTGCAGATCTGTAGAGATTATGGCAAGAAGCTGCCTTTAAATAGCTGCTGCAAACAACCGGGCTGGAGCAAAGATGCATGGGCCGAATGTCAAATGGGTTTGGCTCACAAAACTGCTCTCGGCCCAATGGCTAATGGCCCAGAATATGAACAGCAAAATAGCCCACAATATAATCAACAAATTAATCATGTATACAATTAAACATTAGTTAAATGAAACTCAAATATATATATAACAAAATGCATATAAACAGCACATGTCAGTTATATACAAAAAAATACATTTTGAATCATAATCCTAACAAAAGATGTATGAATATACTCATAATTTAGATCACTATTTTACATGAAAGTTGACAATTGTATTGTCAACCCCTGTAACAGTCAAAATCAATAGGATAACAACAAAATCACAAAAAAAAATAAATCAATCAATTCAAGATCTTCCCTAACCATTAGCCAAATTTTACATATTGAGATTTTATTATAACTCTATAAATTTATTATTTCATCTTATAAATTTATGGGGTCAGTTCTAATTGAAATATTATATATTTATATAAATATCACTTTAAATATTTAAATAATATTTTTACATAATTAAATTGGATTTGGAAAGGCAGGGCTTGGGCCTGGAGGGAAGTTACAGAGGTTCCAATGATTGAGGAGTTTTTCTTAGTTCTTAATCCTGTGGAAGCTCCTCCGCTTCATCCTTGGGTCATTCACTCGCAGCTAAAGCGCGTGACATCGACCCTCACACGTGTCACCTCCTCAGTTGTCCCCTCCTTTATTTTATCCCCTTCCCGCCCCCTTCTCTCTCTCTCTCTCTCTATTTCTGGCCTTTGCACTTTCACATACGGTTTCCGAATGCGGAGCTCTCTGATGGAAACTACCAACCCGTTAGAAGAAGAAGAGGCTACCCGACCCGACACGGTTCCAGATTTAGCGTCAACGTGTTCCACTGCATCCTCGGTCTTCGGCAGCGACGATGTTCCCAGCAGCTCGAGCTCCGGCGATATATCGGCCGCCAGCAGCAGCTCCGGGGAGATGCCGGCGGCCCTGATTTCCGTGCGCCGGCTCCTAGGACAGCCGGCGCCGGAGCCGGTGGAGACGCGGAGGCAGAAGTGCGTCGGGAGGAACAACAAGGGCGTCACGTGGGGCTTCACTTCGGTGATCGGGAGGCGGAGGGAGATGGAGGACGCCGTCGCCATCGTCCCGGGCTTCATGGCGCTCACGTGCGATCACGTGGGAGGCTGCACCGCTCCCGCTTCTCGATGCTCCGGCGAGATCTCGCCGCTCCACTTCTTCGCCGTCTACGACGGCCACGGCGGCTCCCAGGTTCAATCCTCAATTCACTCAAATTTTTTGCTGGGTTCCTCCGAATCTCACTACACATATAAATGCAGATAGTTGGTATTATCTATGAAATCATCCAATAATTACTTCTAATAAACAATTCTTAGTAACCATTCAAAATTCATTCCCATCTTTGCCATCAGATCTTCCTTTTTCTAATTCTGAAGAAGAGAGTGTTTTATGTTCATGTGTTACTGTGCATACATACATATATACATACATATGTATGTATACACACACATATATATATATATATATGATTGAGCTCTGACAAGGTAGGACACGTAACAGAGCGAGAGTGGTCCATCACTAGGGAGATTATGGTGCGTTTCCCTTTCGTTCTGGACACGTGGTATCGAAGTTTGTGCAAGGCATGGGAGGGGAATGCTATCGTCACGAGCTTGGCGCATAATTTTCGTTAAACCAGCATCCTCATCGCCCGCCACGGTGGCGAGTGAGTTCCCACCACCCCCCAACACATCATTTCTTTAAACATAGGTCAAATGGCCTATCACATGACGTCTCTCTCTCTCTCAAGTCAGAGCCCTTCTCTCATTGGTGAATCAAATATACGCCTGACACCAAAAGATTTAACTTCGAATAATATATCAATTGAATATTCATTTATATATAATATATATGTATGTGGGCAAATCACCTCAACATGAAATATTTACAATTTAGGCTGTTGAAGTGAGAGATCCAGAAATGTATTAGATTTGGTAGTAAGTATGCTTTACATATTTGTTGTTTTTAATTTTTTTCTACCTCTTTTGGTAGCTATGCTTTATGCCATCGACTCTCTCTCCTCTTAGGATTCTCTATTATATATAGTTTTTTTTCAGATTCAATGGAGTCTTCCATGTCGGTCTTGAATAGAACCACTCCAACTTCAATACAAATAATCTCATTTGTATTTATAACCCGTAGAGTTTATATATATATATATATATGTATTAAGATGGGGTAGATGAAGGCATTAGGTGGGTTAAATTTCTCGTGAAAAATGCTATAATCACAAATAAGTTTTACAAACAACTCTCAGAAATTGATATAATACATAAGAATTTTATTCAAAATTAATAATAATTCATAATAATGATAAATAGTTTTATTTGTCAATTATGAGACTTATTTGGTAAACTTAATGGTGGAGATAGCGTTTCCTGTTTCTCATGGATTGAACAGCACGATAATCAAAAGGATTCCTTTGTTGTTGGAGAACAGTGATGAAGGTGGGGCCGGGTTGCTTAATTTTGTGGTGCGCCACGTTAGATCCTACACATGGACGGTGATTCATCGAGTGTCTCCTTCAACTTTGTCCGCTATGACTATGATTGTTTCCTGAGTAGAATCTTCAGAACCCTTGCTGCTTGCCACCTGGCTTTCTATTTTCTAAAGGCATCTTTTTCCTCTTCTAGCTTTGCCCCCTCGACCAACTTTCCTTGTTTCTCTCTTTTTTTTCTCCAGAAGCTTTCTTTGGCTTGTGGCTTGTGCGTTTCGGCGTCTTTGGGGGAAAACAAAGTCAAAAAGTTGTAACTGTATGTGTAACCCAAGGTTTGTAAAAGTAAGCATTAAGATAATGAGATGTCTACTGAATTGACTTGTAAATAGAAACTCAAAATATAGAGTAAATGGCCAAAGAGATCAATGGAGTTCAAGATGTCTGTTAGCTAATTTGGGTACTTGTTAAATCACCAAAAGAAGCCAACAATACAGAAGTTTTCCCTTTTCAATGTTTGTACTGGCAAAGAGGCAGTGTTTGCTTATATACACGATTGATTCGGTTGTATTTGTCCTATAATGTGTTTAGGTAAGGATAGGATGATCTCAGATTAAACAATAATAATAACACACTGTATCTTATTCTCACAAAATGAGAACAGTTCTATGAATTTTAGCTTGCTAAATTTTTAGTCTAGGCATGTCAAACTGGCCGGGTAGGACTCTACTTGCTCTCTTAGATAGGGTTGGGCCAAGCCGAGCCCAACTTGTCGGGGCTTGTGACCCTCCCCAAAAACAGATCAGCCTGGCTTGGGCCCCTAGGCCTCTCAGCTCGGAAACCTGACTTAGTGGGCCTAGCCTAAATTCATTTTTTTTTTAAATAGAAAGGTTTTAACTTTTTATACTGCAGTTTTTATTTTAAGTTTTTGATATATAATTTAATAAGTCTACTACTTTTCAGATTAAAATTATAAAAAAGATATTATAATACAATGACAATCAATAAAAAATTATTTAAACATTATTATTCATATGATCATTTACATGAACTCAATGCGTCAAGTGTCAAATTTCAAATTAAATATTAAAATAATATACAGTCATATACAAAAAATAATAATCACCTTAAATAAATTATAAATATATATTTCTTGAATAAGGAATGTTGGCCAATGAATGATTGGACTTTTTATAACTTTTAAATATTTATAAAATTTAATATAGTTTCAAAAATGGAATTGGATATTAGAAACTACAAAGTCTAAATTATTAAAAGATAAAACTTTCAATTTTCAAACTCTTAATTTCTAAATTTTTTATTTTAAAAGTTGAATTTGTATTTTTAAAAATATTTTTATATCCTATTATTTAAATATATAAATATAATTTTAAAAAATTAAATTTTAGAACTATATTAAAAAGAGTCGACCCAACAAGCTTCTAATGGGCTCGGCCTGTCTCGGCTCTCAAGTCTGGGCCGTACTCCTTTCGTGAGCTCGACAAGACAGCTTGGCTCGGCCCCAAGGACCTGTGTTTCGTTAATGGCTCAAGCTTGACTTTTACTTTCCAAATCCATCGGCCTGATTTTAAAGGATTGAACATTATACTTATAGGGATTCGCTTGACTAAATCTCAAAGAGATGTTGGTCATACCTTAATATTTCTTAAAGAATCTACGTGACACCTCTTTTGGTGGGATTAAGGCTTGATATATTGTTATTGTTGGAAAAAGATTTGGCATGTATATTTTCTTCCTTCTCTCGTATGGTGCATATTGGACTAGTTCTCAAATTCTTCTGGGTGAAGTTTGAGATTTGCAGGAAGGATGTCATAAAACGGCCAAGTAAATAATCTGACTTGCAACATGATAAGCTGATTTGATGCTGAAATTGTCATCTCTTGAACCGATCAATTCTCTTTTTAGAAGTTTACAGGACTTGGTATTTCAAGAATCAAGAGGCAAGGTTGAATTAGGCTGTTTTATATGCAAGAAAGTCGAAGATATGTTCTTCTTTTCTGTAGCTTTAAGCTTTAATTTTTGGGTCAAGATGTCCTATTAACCAAGAAATTTTGACACTTGATCTCAATACACCAAGGAGAACAAGATAGTGGAATCCACTCCCCCAAACTAGTTTGAATACAGGTAAGCAACGATATGAGTAAAAGTTCAGCATCTGTTCAGCATCTATCTAATTTTGCTTTAGAATGTATTTACGGCTTAAACATCTACCATCATTTATTATTCATCTCATTTACCTACATGTAACTACTAGCGCTTGCATGCTTCTGATTTGAAAACTTGATGTTCCAATTAACTTTACATATATAAATAGGTGGCTAATTTCTGTGCTAAGCGAATGCATGAAGTGGTAGCAGAGGAGTGGGATAGAGAAACAGCTGAAGGACGTGAAGCTGAAGGACGTGAATGGCGGCAGAGGTGGGAAGCAGCATTCTCTAATAGTTTTGAGAGGACTGACAATGAAGTTATGGCAGAGGCACCAGAAATGGTGGGATCAACTGCTGTTGTGGTGGTTCTATCAGGTTGCCAAATCATTGCATCCAACTGTGGTGATTCAAGGGCGGTGCTTTGCCGTGGGACTGAAACAATCGCCTTGACTGTTGATCAGAAGGTGAATTAACAACGTGTGAAATTCAAAAGTCATCGTTCTTTTCATTTTAATTTCACACATAATTTTGTGGGTTGCATGGAACCCAAGATCTTGTTCCCTTGGTTGAAGTATTTTGTAACTTCATGCATCCATGAATCAAATGGGACTTGGAGAAAGAGTGACGGGGAGAGGTTATTTGGCCTCATTTTGCTTTTCCTATCTGAAACAGATGCACAGAATTTCTAAATTTCCAGGCTTAAAGATAACTGTTTTTGTTGCTTTCTACAGCCTGATAGAGAAGATGAACTGACCCGAATTGAAGCCGAGGGAGGGAAAGTTATAAATTGGAATGGTGCAAGGGTCTTAGGAGTCCTCGCCATGTCCAGAGCTATAGGTATTTGCCCATGTGCAGAAGTTTCTGAATCTCTGGAACTAAAGCCCGATTCAATACAATTGCTTGGGAAATAATCTTGTGTGTGCTGGTTTCAGGTGATAGGTATTTGAGACCATGGATCATTGCTGTTCCTGAAACAATTTTCATGACAAGGAGTGAAGAAGATGAGTGCCTGATCCTAGCAAGTGACGGCCTTTGGGATGTCATGACAAATGAGGAGGTGGGAGAGGTGGCTCGCCGCATCTTAAGAAGGCGGCGCAGGTCCACGGTGGACAGTGACATTCCGTTGGCGCAAGTTGTTGCTGAGAATCTCACTGAAATAGCTTTTGGGAGAAACAGTTCTGACAACATTTCTATCATTGTTGTTGATCTAAAATCAAAGAGAAAGACTCAGCCAAGGCAATAGAATGGGAGTAAAGTAACTTGCTCTTTCTCTTTTACCCCCTTCACCCCCCCCCCCCCCAAAAAAAATAAAAAAATAAAAATAATAATAAAATAATTGACTTCATCTGGTTCCAACTTTTCTAGAAGGAACATATCACCCTGTTATACAAATAGGTGGCTATATTCTTCTTTCAATCCCTGACTTGTATAGAGAGCTTGGCAGTAGACTGATGCTTGGTGACAACCAGAAACTGGTCTGTTGCTGTGGTACCTAGTAGATCAATTCCTATTCTATTTTGAGTTGGTTTGGTAAAAAAAAACTAAATTTTGTGAAGAAAACAAGATTGTTCTGTTTGATGTTTAAAAATGAAGAAAATATGGTGTTCCTTTCTTTCAGGCCTGTAAGAATATTACTAGTTTCTTAATGCCACACAACCCAAGTACGAAGGAATTTCAAACTTGTGGGGAGATGTAAATTTTAAAGGATTGGTTCATGAAGAAACCAAACTAGGCCTTTTCTTTGGTTGTATTGTTTCTTTTCGTTTCTATTCCTTTTAGAAATTTAATTGATGAATACTCATCAGGAGAAGGATGGTTTTGTCTACCACATCGGTAAATAGCTTAGGATGGCTCTCTAGGAAGGTTCTGCTTGTTTCCTGAATCGAAATTGTGTTCATTTCTCATTAGATTATGTTGACTACCATATACAAGAAGGTGGTTATGCATCTGTTTTCAAATGCACTATGATTAGTACACCACAGAAAATGAAACAGTGAGTTTGATGTAAGCCCTGGCTATTTACTTTGAAGGCTGGCAAGGCTGAAAAAGGCGCCACGCTGGTTCTTTAGCTGAGCATAGCTTCCTTGCTCTACTACCTTCCCATCTGAAAGGAAGGCAATGGAGTCGAGTTTCCTGATGGTGTTTAGCCGATGAGCCACCACCACCGTAGTCCTTCCAACCATGATCCTGTCCAGTGCTTCCTGCACCACTTGCTCGGATTGAACATCAAGTGCACTGGTAGCCTCATCCAGCAATAGTGTGGTTGGATTCCTAATTATTGCTCTTGCAATTGCAATTCTTTGCTTTTGTCCTCCTGATAACTGCACGCCCCTATCCCCACATCCTGTTTCATACCCGTCTTTCAGTGCCCTGCAAAAAAGTTCGATTCATTAGGAAGTTCATCTTGAGATGGCCATGCTTTGGTTAACTTAAAATCTTCTCTTGATTTCTGTGTGTGATTTGTGTGATCCACAGAAGATATTTATGTTGAAAAAGGATAGCCACACTTACGAGATGAACTCATGAGCGTTGGCAGCAATGGCAGCCTCGACAACCTCATTCTCTGATGCGCCGGGCTTCCCGAACATAATGTTGTCCCTGATGCTGCCTGAATAGATCACTGGCTCTTGGCTAACCAGGGCCATGTGCCTTCTGTACCAGGTGATGTCAAGTGATCTTATGTCCATCCCATCCACCCTCACTGTTCCCTTCTCTGCATCATAAAATCTCTGAATCAATGCAATCACTGTTGATTTCCCACAGCCACTTCTCCCCACAAGTCCAATGCTTGTCCCTGCTTTAACCTCCAAGCAAAACTGCTTCAACACTAGTCTCTTTGCCCGGCTTGGATAAGCAAAATCAACCCTCTTCATCTCTATATGCCCAGCCATTTCCTCCATCTTGGTTCCATTCCCCGCACTATAAGATCCTGGAATTAGTGATTGTCGATCTAGAATGGTAAACACAGATGCCACAGCTGCAGAGCCTTTGGCTATATCTGAAGTCATACTCCCGGCATCCGCTATAACTTTCCCGGTACTCACCAATATGAAGAATGTCTTGAACACATCCGCTGCTGAAATCTCTCCTGAGTTTACTAATCTTCCACCATACCAGAAATCCAGTGCCCAGCACAAAAAGGTCAGGCACTGAGCAGATCCCATTCCAAGCCCTGCAAGCCAGGACTTCTTTCTAGCCTCCTTTCTCGGTTCATCCTGAGCCTCGTCGAAGAGCTGAAGAATCTTTTTTATGCTTCCAAATGAAGTCACAATCCTGTGATTGTACACTGATTCAACAGCAATTTGAGTGCTCTGATTTTGAGCCTTGACGAAGTTTGATGTAATACTCGACAGAAGAACTTTTCGCATGTAGAAACATAGGATTGTGAGCGGTTGGACAGCAATCATAAGGAGTGCAAGCTTCCATGCTATCACTAGTCCCATGACCAGCGCAATGGTCACAGAGGAAACGGTTTGGACTATAAGAGAAACTCTATGCGCGACAAGGGATTTCACCATGGAAGCTTCATTGTTCATTCTAGCACACAAGGCCCCACTTGAGTTCTTCTCTTCATCAAACCATGCCGGTTCAAAGCTCAATATTTTCTCGAGCATTCTCAATCTGATCCTCGTTGTTAGCTTCTCCCCCATGTAAGCAAAATTGTAGTGTTGCAAGATATTTACAACGATGGAAATCAAGGCAAGTGAAGAGAAAATCAAAGAGTATGTTCTAATTCTAGCCTCCACTTCCTCATGACTAGGTGAGAAGAAAGCTGAAATCATCCCCCCGATTGTGATGGCATAGACAGGCTGCACTGCACCGAAGGCTATGGCCGACAAACTTCCAACTACACCTTGTTTCCACTCAGAAGAGTTCACAGACAGGAGCCTCGAAAAGGATGGGGGCGGGTAAGGTGCAGGCTGAGGTTCACCGGTGGAGGGTAATGGCGTAGGAAATATAGCCGGGCTCGATCTGCCTGCGCTTAGCCTGGCAGCACTGCCTTTTGCAGCAGAGGAGGGATGTGTTTCGAGAGGCTGCTCCTGATCATCGACACTGAATTGCCGCTGCAGCTTTGCTAGTTTTGCATAGTGACCATCTTTCCGGTTGATTAGCTCATTGTGCGAGCCTATTTCAATGACACAACCATCACTCATTACTGCGATAAGATCTGCATTTCTCACGGTTGAGAGCTTGTGGGCTACGACCTGATCGAAATCAACAACCGAATCTCATTAATTTGTAGTCTCAAAAATCAACCTGATCAAGATGTGTCGGCTATTCTTTTAGGGTACATTACCAAAGTGGTTCTTCCCATGGAGGCTTGATCAAGAGCATGTTGCACCAGTGTCTCGGATTCTGAATCGAGTGCACTTGTGGCTTCATCAAGCAAGAGAATCACAGGGTTCTTAATAATGGCTCTGGCAATGGCAATTCTCTGCTTCTGCCCACCCGATAAGAGGGCTCCTCTTTCACCAACCTGTTGCATCGTAAACACTTACATAAAAGGCATTCCCAGTACACGAGGCAACGAATACTACGAGGGATATCATTCACGCACCTTGGTCTCATACCCTTCCGGCAGCTCTCTGATGAAATTGTGAGCATTTGCAGCCATTGCCGCGGCCACAACTTCATCCATAGTTGCATCAAGCTTCCCAAACATGATGTTCCCCTTTACAGATGTCCCAAACAGGGCATGCTCCTGGCTAACAAGCCCCATGTTGCCTCTAAGCCATTTCAGCTTCATTGCCTTTATATCAACACCATCAATGGACAAAGTCCCACCATCTGCATCATAGAATCTCTGCAGCAATGCAATGGCAGTGGATTTGCCACTTCCACTGGCACCAACAAGAGCCACAGTCTTCCCGGCCTCGATTCTGAGGCTGAAATCTTTGAGAACAATGGAGTCCGGGCGAGAGGGGTAGGTGAACTTGACATGTTCAAATTCCACTTCTCCCCTTATCTTGTCTAGAACAATTCCCTCTGTGTCTTCCCCATCGATTGCTGGGATCCGGTTGATCCTATCGAGGATTCGGGATGCTGCAACTGCAGCCTCTGTCAAGTACTTAACTTCTGGAAGTGCCATTCCAAGGGACCTGCATATATATACAATCAAACATAACACCCAATATAAAGAGAGTATATGCTTTCTATATATATATATATATATATATATATATATATATAAAGAGAGTTGTACAGCTACTTATATGGTACTCTTTCAATAATTAGGAACAAGTATATACTTGCTATAGTACTGAACTGAGTGAATTAGGAATAATTTCATCGACAAACCCTCAATTACACCCAATATATTTAATTTTTCTCAAAAAAAAAAAGGAAAATTGGAGGTGTAAGCCACTTTTGCCTTCAAATTATTACTTCATCCATGTTTATTAGATTTTTCTAAAAATTATGAACAGTAATTAGTCACCTAATTTGTTTGTTCCTAAAAGCTGGCTCCACTCTAAATGATAGAGAAACCTTTTCATTAAGAGATGACCATAAATTCCATTTACTTTGAGACACATTGCTAGATAACACAATAGTTTTTTCTACAATTTTAAAATTCAAACACTTATATGAGACAATAAACACTTGTACTCAACTCCATCTTACATAAACAATCTCTTCATTGAGATTGTATTGAATTCAAATTTAGACAATTCACCAAAAAAAAAAATTTGTTGAAGATAAGATTTGTTTATCCAATCTAAAACTTTGTGAGTTTAAGATTTCTGACTTATTATATTTTTTTGGCTGAATAAACTAATATATTATGAATTTAAGGTCAATTTTTAATTTTAACTTTTGCTTCAATTTAGTCATTAAACTTTCACTTTTATTTCAATTTTATTCTCGATCTAATAAGCGTGTGTCTCAAATTATGTGGCAACTAATGTGGCGTGATAATGTGTCCAATAATGGACACGTCAGCGATATGGATAAATGGGGCAAGATCTGAGTTAGAAGTATGGATAAATTGGGTTGGGCTGGGTCAGATCTGGGCCAGGTCTGGTGTGCTTGGAATGGCTGCAATTTTCTTTCTGTCTTCTGCAATTTCACACGGCATAATCATGCCCAGATTCTTTCCAGAAAAACCTCTTGCCCATTATCAGCCGATTATGCCGTCTGAAATTGCAAAAAACACAGACAAAATTGCAGTCATTCCAAGCACACCATCACGAGTTTATTATTGGACACACGCCATATCAGCTACTATTAAGTTGGAACACACGCTTACTACATTGAGAATAAAATTAAAACAAAAGTGAAAGTTTGATGACTAAATTGAAACAAATGTCATAATTGAATAAAATTAAAAATTGATCATAAATTTAGGATATATTAGTCTATTCGACCTATTTTTTTTTTTCTATATGTAACCATATAATATATTGTAACTAGACATTAATTAGGATACACTTTAGACAATGGTTCTCATCTCAACGAGATTAGGTATATCGGGGTTTTGAGTTAAAAGTGAGATAGCATTATCTGTATGGTAAAATTTTGCTCCTACTTCGCCTACAATCAGTCATGGCATATGTCTACAAGATTGATATAGCTTGCTGTACAGCCATTTAACAATCAGTAACATCCAAACATATTCCCATATACTCATTTTGTTACATATATATACAATCAAACATAACATATATCAATGTTACGTCTTTTTGAAAATTCAAGAAAGTAAGGAGAGCCCATATTGCAAATGAAAGCAAAATTCACTGTTCAGAAGGGAAAATTCAAGAACCCAAAAAGGAAAATTAATATAAGAAGGGAAAGTTTAGCAGAAAGAAGTCAGTGTACTTACACTCCCCCCATTATGAATGCAATGCCTGAAGCATAAATTTGTCCTCCACTCTCTCCCTTGTGCATAATCAAGTGGCTTCCATACCAAGCAAGGAGAGCCCATATTGCAAATGAAAGCCCTGTGCTGCCCACAGCAACACCTTTTTCGCAGATGAACCAAATATTAGCTAGCTATTTTAATTAGTAACAAATATATGTAATAGTTAATCCATTATTTAATTAGTAGATTAACTTATGATAGCAATCACTGTTCAGTAGAGATCGGTACATAAGTATAATTAATGAGCATATTCTATGACTGCTATAAATATGTGTAGAGGTTAGGATTTTAGAGTAGAGAGAGTGTAGAGTATGGGAATTTGATCAGAAATAATAGTAATACAGTTTTCTTTCTCCTATAATTCATGTGGGTATTTTGAGTTTCGATCCTACTATACCTTTTACAATTCCTTTCTGAATCCCCAGCTTCGTCGTCCGATCGAGGATCGACGAATATCTGTCGACTATAGTCTTCTCAGCAGTGAATGAATAGACAGTTTTGATGGAGCTAAGAGCCTGCTCCAGTATGGCATTTGCTTTGTTGTACTCCTTAAAGGACTTGCTGGACAGATAGAGAAGGGTCTTTCCATAGATTAATCCTGGAATGATTAAGAGAGGCACAGTTGGCAGTGCCACTAAAGCCAGCCTCCATGAGAAGTAGGCTGAGAATCCAATTCCTGAGATGAACTGTGATGCGTGCATCACAAACTTTGGCACCTGTGAGAGAGAACCCAAAAAAAAAAAAAAAACAAAAGATTAGCATTAAAAAGTTTGTTTTGACCTTGTCACTGAAGCCTAGTGAGGGTATTGGGGGTCACATATATGACAATGGAAGCAAGTTCTGGAAACTTTGACACTGCTGCCTGTGAATGTTTTGTGTCAAGATCCATACCCTCTCACTGAGAACTTCTTGTATCAATGAAGAATCTTTTGATATGCTGTTGATTATCTCTGAAGTGGTTGCTTCTTGCGAATCGAAAAACCCGACTTCTTGTCTTAGAACAGCTTCCAGATATCGGTAACGAATCTTCAGTACCTGCCTCTCACTGGTTTTACTCCAGCAGTAACCCTCTGCAGAGATTTGTTAGAAACATTTTATCTTATCAGTGCATATGTGTTTTCTGTCATATGGATCAATCAATCAGCAATGAGGCGTATTTAGGGTTTAAGGCAAAGTCATGATCCATTGCCGAGGAACATCCAACAATACTCCATTACCAAAAGAGCAAAGAAAATGAGAGAAAATAGTTACCCATGAAAGCCGCCACCATGACTGCTAATCCCAAGAATACAAAATACAAAGTGCACTGAAACGGAAACACCAAAAAAGTAACTACAAGCTGAGAAAGAGAGAAAAATTAATCAAAGAGAATGGTAATGAATTTTCTCACCTTCTCAACTTCATCCATGAAATTCCCATTACTCTTCTGGTTCTTGCCATAGCCCAAGATGTTAAAAAGGCGGTTAACATACAGCAGCAAACAGTTTGTTGACATGCCATCTCCAATAGCTCCCAGAATACCCAACAACATGAGCAAAATGTCTGCCCAATCAGCATACCTGAATATCACAGCCAATTTCCCTCTCCCCACCTCATTCTTCAATGAAAAACCCATCTTTTTACTAGGCAGCAAAGCAAAATGAGGCTTTGTTTATGGCAAGGGCTTCGACAAATACAACTATTATCCCGAAAAGATCGAAAATGAAGCTTAATTGATCTCTGCTATAGGGAATAGGGTGGCCATTGCACGCATATAAATATGCCCACAAAGTGGCTAATGGTTTTTCCCAGAAGAAACCCTCTAGTGGAACGTTCAATAAAGAGTGATGGCGGCTGTTCTATTGGCTATATGGCCACTGTGTCATTTTCCTCCATACCCTTCCATTCTAATTGGTTTCTTTAAATGTTGATTTTGTCGGGGTTATGATAGGAAGCTGCTTTCAATTAAAGTCTGCTTTAATTTGTTTTCAATTATATGATAATTGTTTATGGGATCATGGGGTTTTCGTAGCTTTGGCTCCAATATTATTAATTAAATATATATATATATCTTTAAGAAAAGCAGTTCAAAGTGTGACCTAAGTTTAAGAATAAAAAATTAATCCACTCGGAAGAATTGCCACATCTTGTTAAGTTCATCAAACTTGAGTTGTTTTTGAATCAAGAAAAAGAATTCATAAAAACGTGGAGCAGATATGGAAAAAAGGGTATAGATTCTGCATTAATTTTAGAATAGTAGTATATTCCTTAAAACTGTAGGAACAAAGAACTGATCCAAGCTGTCCTAGATCTTTTGGAGATTGCATTATTTCATTTTCTAATGCATGATTGAGCTAACTATGATCTAATAAATCCAAACTTTTAACCTCCCATATATATATATATATATATATAGAAGTTAATTAGAGAACCTAGCTAGGCTAGATTTGGCTCGCTCACAAAATTATTATTGATTGTCTTATGCTTTAAAAAGTGAGTTTTATTGTAATCAAGAGATTTGAGATCTCTCCCTAATTGGATTAGGTGACCAGGATCCTGACGAGTGTTACAAAGATGTTATTAACTATAACAATAACTTTGTAACATTCCATTTAATTAAATGCTGGCTAGTGATTAAGGTTAGCAATGCACTTGCAAATTAATAGTTTTTTACTGCAACTACTGGTGAAGATATGGGTTTCTCTGATGGAATTTGAAGGCAATATCTTGCAAAGAACATGTCCCATGACATATATTCATGAACCCTTTAAACTTTAATTTGCATTCCAGTCCATATGTCTATATACTGTAATGGCATAAATTTAAGACAGGAATAAAAGCAGCTTTAATACCCCCTGAGATTCTTTCCTTTCCAAGATAATAAATCGTACTTCAATTGTATACTTTACCCCTCAAATGACACTTTTTAGTGTAATGATTAAGCTTTATGATTATCTTTTCTTTCCCTTCTATTCTTTTTCTGAATTTGTTTTATAAACATATATATCTACAATATCCATGTATGTATATGTACCTTATGTATGTGATATTTTTAATTAGAATACCCTTATCATGAAAGTCAGTTACCGTTTTCCTGCTTTTTAACTTTGTAAGGTAAATTGATGAAATTTATATAATTTTTATTAAGCGTATTTACCAAAAAAAGTATCATATTTTCTTTTATAAAGAGTCGATGACTTGTTACTCTCTAATCAATGAATGTCATATGTCACAGTCCTCTCTATCGTACTAAAAAAATTACTCACATCTTGAATACTCTTTTACTCATTTTAGGAATCTTCATTATCAAGAATCTCGGTTAATAATTATATAAGATATCACTTTAAAAATCTCGTCTAATTTTTTGAAGGTCAAATTATATAAGTAATTTAATTCTTAAAATATAAACACGAATATACTCTTAAATTTACTACTATATTACTGGCTCTTTCAATACTAAATACTAATATTTTCAAGATGTAATAATTTAATTTGTTGTAATATTTGCTCTCTGCAGCCCTGGATATCCTGGAATATTTCCAGGATCTTTGCTCTGTAATTAATGAACTATTATAATCTAAACTCAACTAGTAGTTTTATTATATTAATTTCTGTGGCAGCCAATCCAAGTTATGCTCTGTCTATATTCTCCATGAAAAGGGCGATTTGTTGAGCCCACAAAGATGGTAGGGAGCTAGCCTTCTATAATTGCCTGTTGTATTTATTGATTAGATCAATTAAACCCTAGTGAACAAATTTTAATTAAAAGTTTATCATCTGATTGATCTCTCATATGCAGATTCTCTGTGCTTCAATATATATAAATTGGACATTGATTTCATTAATATATATATATATATATATATTTATATATTTGGAGAACAAAGCCACTTAAATATTAACCAAACTAATTAATCACCATAATGGGATTAATACTTATAATTTTTGGGATTTTCATTCAATTTAGATTGAAATTGAGATTCTTAAAAATTTTGGACTAGTTAAAGGTCGGATCCAAATTAGGTTTACGTTTGGTTTAATTAAGCAGTTTATGTTTTAGTAACATATTATATATTTTATCTTATTAATAAATAATATAATTTATTTTCAATTAATTTTTAATCTTGGACCAATCCTAAATTCATTAATTGATTCAAATTAATTATAGTTTATAGGAAGATATTAATTACTAGGAAAAGTAAATGACTTTAAACCAAAAAATAATAAAGATATATACTAGTGCTAAATAATCATTAGTTTGATTATCAAATTGTTCAAATTGAATAGATTAAATATTTTTTAAAAAATTAAATCGAATTAACTGAATAATTGCTCGAACAAAAAAATTGAAAAAATAAAAAACAGAAATAACAAAGTGCAAACAAATAGAAGTAATTAGAGATGAACAAAATTTCAATTAAATCAAAATAACCAAATTGAACCTTTTAATTTTGGTAAAAAAAATGATATCATTTTTTGATATTTTGATTGGTTTAATTATTTTTTTTATTTTTTTAATAAAATAACTGAACAAACCAAAATAATCAAAAAATTCAAATTTAAAAATCGAACAGAATCAATCTACAAATTAAACCTAATCAAACCATCAATTTCAGCCTATTTGATTTGGTTATTTTGATTTTAATTGAAATTTTACTCACCTTTTACACGTAAGTACATTTTTATCGAAATTTTATTTAAATACTTAAAGTTTAGTATTTTAATTAATATCTTATATATTTATATTAATATGAGATAAAATATAAAATATTTATTATTTTTTATTAGGGGGTTCACATGAATACAATTATTTAATATTTAGTGGCATGTTCGAATGGCAACTTTGATTTCACTTTCTTTTAAAATGATTTATTTTTCCCATTTAGTGGAGTTCCCACCTTATTCCAACTGAAAAGTTAAGTTGGATGCCCATTTGCATTTTGCTCTCACATTATAAACGTGCATGTAAATGTGATAATCGTGATTTAGAACTTAAAGTTGATTGGGATTGAAAAATATATACAATCAGAGATTTATTTTCTTTATGATTGATTAGAATATAGATTTATATAATTTTTTTTGTAATAGGTGAATTGTAAATTTATAAATAGATAGTCAATACATTAAAATTATTGTGACAATATCATCGTAGCGATATTTTATTCTTTCTGTTCGTGATTTTTTCGATTTTGATTTTTTGTGTAAAATTTTTATGTTTTTTTGTATACTTGATGGTATGATCATGATTTATTTTCGATTCTAAATTCGTACAATAAAAATTTATTCTGTGACATTACAATTTATTTTTTAATCTTGTTAAGTATAATTTAAAAGTCATGAGTTTAAATCGAGTTAATAAAATTAATATTTGTTTTTAAATAAAAAATATTTTATTAACATAATTTTATAATACTAAAATATGATATTTATTCACATAATGAAAATAACAAAATTCATGCCATATTTAACACGTGCTGAATTCATGAAAGCTGCAACGGTCACTAAATCATTATTAGTTTATGTGGGCATTATGGAAAAGCAAGGTTCTTTGTCCTAAGTAGGAACGCTATCCTAAGAATGCGGTCTTTGCCTAAGAATATGTTTGCTAAAGTGAACACAAGTTCCGGATTAAGCATCATAAAATTCTGGCTGTCTATTCTTTTGAAAATGCATTCCCACCATAAATACAAAAATAAATAAAAGCAAAAAGTTTTTATGTTTTCAACTGCACGTGCTCTATTTTGACATTTGAAAAAAAAATATTTTAATTTTTTTTATCAAAAAAAATTATTCTCACACATAAATTTAACAAACAAAATTTATAAATTTATAATAATTTTATTTAAATTCGTTGTGCCCAAAAGATAAGCCCAAACTAAGATTGGTGCAAGAAGAATCTCAAAAGAAGAGGCTCTAGAAATTTCTTGACGGAGTAATCCCTCAGACACATCCTCGTAGAGGTGTTTCTTGGGCACTTTCGAGAGCCCTTCTCAAGTCATAGAGATATAGTCTTTTGGGAACCCTTCGAATTATGATTCGTAAAAAATGTGTCAACTTATTTTTGAAATCTTTACCTAGAGATAAAAAATAAACAACTCGGAAAGTCACGAATGCTCTTTCACTTATCAATCTTAATTTCTAAAAATAAAAAGTCATCCCTCCCATTGAGATATATAGGAAATTCAACACTAACTATTTGATTACTTATCTATTTTTTGACTAAAACTAACTTAAGCATAAAAGAACTCATGATAAAGACATCTGTCGCCCTTAACTATCTTCTATTTTACAGATCTCTAGGAGATTAAAGTTTCAAGACGAACACTTTCATACAGTTATAAATTTATCATTATATTTTGATAATAACAAATTATTATAAATTTATGTGTATCATATCAATTTATAAAAAATTTCAATCAAACTTATTTATTAGTGTAATATTTTCCTCATCCTAATTGATAATTTTTCTTATGTTAAATAGTTTCTAATCGAATGAACCGTGGGCTATTACCTTGGGAGCGTGCTTAATTCATGATTAGTCTCACTAAAAGTGACCGAATTAAATCAAAAAGGGTTTTTATAGGTTGTTACTTTGATGGTTTGGTCTATAAATAAATCATAAAGCTTAGCTTCCTACTGCCAGTCAGATATGCAACTTTATTTTCAAAACAGTGCAAAACTTAGAAATTGTGATACAATTATTGCTTACAACTCTTTCTAGATAATTGTTATGTAATAAACAGTTATGGATGTTGAAGTTTTAGCTTGGAAAATGAAAAAAAAAAAAAATAGAAAAACCATCGCCTTAATTCATAATATGTTTAAGACATTAATAATTTTAAAAGTCGATTTAAGAAGTATTCTCTAAATTAAAACTTCACTCCATCTCAAACCATAACCATTTCGTATTTGAGTTAATAAAAGTCAATGATATTCCAAACTAATCCATGAAACAACTCATTTAATTCGTATATATTCGGCATGGATGATGATATGTGTTTCCATCTTATCAAAAGAAGATAAAGATAATGTTGTGGCCTAACCAAAAAACAGAAAAGAAAATGATAATAAAAGAAGGGACACTGTTGAGTTGATATTCCAGCAACTCTTCCCATCATCGTTGTCATTGTCCTCATCACAAACTTTAAATCCAAATCCCACTAACATAAAAATAGGATCCTCTTTAGGCCTTCTTCCTTACAACCTAAGAATGTCAACTACAAAGGGAATTTTATTTTGCAAGTCACCATGTATGGTTGGTTCGCATTGCATGAAAAATGCATAAAACAAAACTCATTTTGGTTTAAATATTTCTCAGTTCAAATCAGCCGCGAACGTGAAGAAGATCTGCCAACTTCTAAATGAGATAAATGTGTTTTATCTTAGGGCAATGCGCTCAATGGAATAGAATAAATGAATATGTAGACTGCTTTGTACGATCAAAATGCGACAATGACGAGACAAACACAACACCTCTGCGTGTTTATGCTTTTCATTCACATCATTAAATTCCATCTTTCATTCATGAACCTACTTTTTCGAGAAATTCCAGAGCTAATTACATATTGCCAACAATAACTTCAAGCATTGGTTTGTGTTGTCTCATAAACAAAGGCCCATTAAAAATCAAAGAGTCCAAAACAATATTTTAGGTTAAAAGACATAAATTTCTCATACGCAGGAAAGTTCCACACAAACACGCAAATAATTCCAATATTCGAAAACTTCTATGAGAAGATAATCAATTATCCACAAAAAAAATTTAATTCTAAAATGATTTTAGAATATTAAGATAAATGTCATCCATAACAATCTTAGTTTTAGTTAGAATAAAATTAATCAAAATAAACGTTATCTACAATAATCCTAATTTTGTTATACTTTAAATCATTTCATATTTTTCTATAAATAAGCAGACACTCATTCTTGAAAAAAGACGACGTTTCTGATACTAATTTTAATACAATTTCTTTGATCATATTCAATGCCTGACTTAAGCATCGAAGTGTTTACGCGGATACCTCCCCGTGCCCTCTAATTGTTTTCTTATTTTTGCAAATTTAAGCGGCTTGACGACAACATTTCTTATACTAATTTTAATACAGTTTCTTTGATCATATTCAGTATTTGAGTTAAACATCGGAGTGTTTGCACAGAGATCTCCCCACCCCTTTGATTGTTTTCTTATTTTTACAGATTTAGCCAACTTGATGAAAACGTCTCTAGTCAAATAAATTTATTGTAGCAACTATGCAACAACAGTTTGTATGCCAACAGGAATGAATATGAAGGAGCAAGAGAAATGAGACATCAAGCACAGAGAAAGAGAGAGAGATGATAACTTGTTATACTAACCCATTCTGATTCAACTTTAGCAAGTTTCTATTGGACAATCAAATTGGAAAACGAACTGTTACCATAATATCACAAAAGCTATGACCGATGAGGGTAGGGGCAGCCATTTTTCAGAATCAAAGAAGAAGAAGATAAATAATAAAATGAAACCCAGCCATTGGATAGGGGCAGAGTCAGTACCTTGGTTTGTTTCTTCTAAAAATTTATGCAGATGCACATTTACATGCTTTTCCAGGGGAAGCAACCCTTCACAAGATTCTGTGACAGGATACTCTTGATCTTGGTTCTGCTACAATGTGACAGGATACAGGTAGTAGTCATGAGAAGGAATTACCGCATCCACCATTTAGAAAATTGAAAACTTGCTTCAGATTTCCTCTGGATGGCCGAGCATTTATTGCAAATTTGCAGATAAACACCAGCCGTCTACGCATCTCCAACTTGGTAATGCGTATCTCACTGAAAGATTTCCCATCATCAAAGACTCCTGACAGAAGATTTTAGGTTAATAGATACTCGGAACAACACTTACTTCTATTTTCTGCATTCAAAATTTGATGCTGCATACAAGAACAGCAGATATCAGTAGGCATTATCAAAGAAGGTGAAAGAACAAGAAGCACAATGAGCTTCCTGATAATAGGTAAAGGTATCAGACATCCTTTTTTTTCACTCATTTCAGAAACAAACTTGATTCCATAGTGTCCTCCCAATGTATCATTGTAATTTAACCTGGAAACAAATAATTTCTTAAAACTTGAGATAGTTAGATACCTTCGTTATTGAATAATGAGGTCAAGATCGCCAGAGAAACACATATGCTGATATCTTCCCCTGGAAAGAAAGAAAACTTATCACTGCATTACATTAACTTCTTTTGTCATCCACAGTATCAAGACACGTAAACAAGTTCAACTCAAAAAAGTTTTGTCCTCAACTACTTGCGGTCAGCTAAGGAATACATACTTATTGAATTTCAGAATTCAGAAGAATGTGATTCAATAAACCAGTAAGAAAGAGTAGCACTGCCACCTTATTCCATAAAGGTCTTCTGCGGGCACAGCCTAGTGACACTTTGTAAAGAAACAATAAGTGGTGTGTTATGCAAGTATCATTAATTGTACCAAATATAATATACTGATCTCAATTTTAAAAAATTGACCCCTTTATCGCTGCTGGATATGAAGCATCAAATGACACCGTTCCTCTTAGCTGGTTGGAGGGCCACATGCTACAACCGCAGCTTGCCAATTGGCAGCTGCTGGATGGCAGCATGTGGCAACCATCAGCAGCCTCAGTTGACACCCGATTGATCTCTCTCCTGCCCGATCTTATTCCCTGCTATTTTTGTTGGAATAATCAATCGTGCTTGCACAATTGAATCTCAGCCATTCTTCAGTGCTTTGTGGGGGTCAATCCCAGCCATTCTTTATAACTTTTAATCTCGCCTCAGGATGTGTTCAGATCAGACGAAAAATCGGGAAAAAGGTGATAAGAAGGAAAGCAAGAGAAAATAGGAGATTTGAGTGCTTTTGGTTGTTGGCTCTCGCCCTCGGGCTAGGGTTTTCTGGTTTGCTCTCTGTTTTCTTTTCTTCTGTAAATGCTTTGTATAGTGCATGTTATATGGTTCGATTAGGTTGCCTTTAATCTGTATTAAGTGATTTTAGAGCAAGTTTTGTTTCCTCAAACCATTGTATATACAGAGTGAACGGGAGGTTTTATATGTAGGTGTAATCTTTGATTTTTCCATAGTTCAGTGAGCTCTTCTCACCAGAGCTCAACGTGGACGTAGCCTCGTTTTGAGGTGAACCACGGTAAATCTCTCATGTCTCGTTTTTCGTTTCAGTTCTGTGTATGTTTATTTCTATTTCCGATTTTGTTCATCAATCTTCAGTGATTGAAATACTGTGAAAAGCCTTATGGTTTGTTGTTAGATCACAACAATCCCCCCGAGGGCTTATGTGGGGCAGGCGCAGACAGCAATGGGTTGCTGAATGAACAAAAATAAAAGTGTTATTTCAATATCACTAGTTGAACATAAAATAATGTACTACTGTTGAAATCTTTAAGTGGTGATGTTTATAGTAAAAGGTAAACATTTGAAGTGCACAAAGGTTCAGCGGCCGCAAAAGCACAATGGAACATTGTCGTTAAATAAGGGATCCAACTCTTGGTATTTGGTATTCAAAACGTCTTAAAGTAGTAAGTCCACTATCGTTCCTGTACTCGTAAGGGGGAAAATAAAAAACTTACCACTACGGCAGCAAATTAGTAGTTTCTTCCCCTTTCTTAAGTTCCTGTTCGCAAAATTCACTGCAGAAGGGAGATTTCTTAACAAAGAAAACCGATCCAATTTTGAATTCTGGAATAAACAAAGAAACAAAATAAATCAAAAGGTGTAATCATCAAAAGGAGAGAAAAAATGGACCATAAATCCCCAAATTCCCATGATAGAAAATTATGTATTTACATACCACAATTGGAAGGTGTAAGTATGCTTCAGGATTGTCAAGGCGGAGGGAGGCTCTCTCCCTATCACAGTTCAATACGCAATCAACATCAGATGCATCTCCAGCTGGAACAGTAAATCAGGCCAAATAAGTGAAGTGAAAGAGAATGCAGGCATTAACCACTGGCAGAACAAAATATATTTAGGGAAGGGCAAAAAAACAAAAAACACACACACATACACACATGTAAAGTTGGTTGTGAGGAAAGTTGAAGACAGATATGAAACAGGGCTGTCAAATTTTACTAGTCACAAAACAATAAGTAGAAACACAGTCAGGACTCATTTGTGTGAAGCATAAAGTGGATGGAACAGTGTTGTGAGCATTTTCCCTCTGCAGAAATGTAACTGCAAGAGTTGTCCCACAAACTCCTATAGTTGTGATTGTGATATAATAATTTGTCTAGCTTAAAATATGCTGGAGCATTAAAATGCATAAGGAAAGAACTTACATAGATATTTCCTTAAGGTTACATAACCTCAAGTCTAATATTCATAAAATTTTCAATGGACTGCTGGTGCACATTATACCACGAAGCACAAACACAACCAAGTTCCCATATTTGCTACAAGCCTACAACCAAATAACCCATCTCTTATGATGGCCTTTCAATGTTTATCACGTGACCATAATACCCTATGTCCACCTGCTTGAAAAACAAACTCAAACACAAAATTACCAGCTGGCAGATAAATGGCCCCCAAAATTCATTTGATATGTGTTTGAACACAATATACTTGCAAGTAAACATTGAAGTTCTAAAATATAAATGGATTCTATCAAGCCCCAAATTTACATGTTATAAACCACTTCATATAATTTTATCTGTAATTCCCAGAAGTTAATTTAAGTAAAATAACTATTGAGCAAAAGAACTATACATTTTTCTAGCAAAATAAATAAATAAATAAAGAACTATACATTCCGAAGTTCTAATCCAAACATTACAGCTCAAAGAGAATGAAGGCATGACTCTTCAAATCAGACTTTATTTTAACTGGAAAAGGAACAGAATAATGATAAAATGGCTGACCCAGTAGCACTAACTGGATCAAATGACCCATTTAACCTTGCTTTTTAGCAACTGGGTCAGCCACTTTAGCCGTGTCCAAGGACAAAGAAGTTAATGACAAGAAAGAACTAGTGCTAAAATAATTTGACACTTAACCCAGAAATAAGACTAGATAAAAAGCATACCATGTTCAGTAGCAGCCACAGCAAGATTAGTTGAACCCAACCAGAATATTGTGCAAGTGTCACTGGAAGACCATACACTGTTTTCAGTGCCCGGAAAGTCAAAGTCGAACTCTGTTTCTTCAACAGGAAAATCACTGTTACTCACTGACAATTTTGACAACTTGAGAGATACCTGAGGAGCATGCTCTCCCCTTTGTGCATGGTATACTCTGTCCTTTTCAACAATATCAGCCACCTTCTGGTTACACAAATCAGGACCCAAACTTATGAGATCATAAGCATGTCTCCAGAAAAGATTAGGTGATAAACCCCTAGCCCAACTTTCTTCATCATCTCCAGCTCCAGGTATATAATTCCAGCTAAACTCTGAGGTAGTCCGGTGCTGAAAATTGCCACTTGAGGAAGAAGCTGAAAGAAGTATAATTGGAGTGAAATCCCAAGAATTGGATTCAGGTACTTCATTTAACCAGATGACAGTTTTTTGTGAGATCCATAGGGGGCGTAATGGCTTTTTCAAGGCTGACGCAAGAGAGGAGATATCAGCTCCACTAGTTTCCAATTGCTTGACCCAATCCTCAATGAGGTCCTCAATAGCAGCTTTCTCAGTTCTAGGAACCCAGAGGGGTAGATGCAGGGAACAGTCCCAGTCGGTAAAGACTTGTTCAATATCTTCACTCTTCTTACCAAAAGTGTTTGATTCCTGTTAAAATTAATGGAAAACAGAAAAATATTGATGATTATTGGAGCAGCTCATGGACAAGGATGTGACACACTAACCACTCCATGAGCTTTCTATTTGCTAATGCTCTGTATAAGGTGGATGAATGCAAACAATAGAGACTATGAATCTTCTATCATACAAGAACTAGCAACTTTAAGTACAGAGGGCTACTCAAAGACAACCAGAAGTATTTCAGATGCATGCTGTCCGACAGATACCACAACAGATACCATGTGAAAGAGATTGTAATCATAAAATGTGAAACTTTCAATTAAAACCCAACAGCAACATCACAATCCTCAAAGGAATCAAATAAATAAAAAAGGAGCAATCTTGGATCTGTAATCAAACAGGTAAACATTAAGGCCTTGGCTTCCTCAATCAAACCAGGTTCTTTCATTTTATCCTCTCATTTACCTTAGCAACATAGATCCTAAGGAACACCAATACATACCACTCAAATATTACGAGTTCCACATTCTCCTGCAAACCTCAGTCAAGATTAAATTTTCAACCAAAATTATCCCATGGCAAGGCTAACATTCAAAGGAATTCATAGTTTATTTTTTGAAAAAAAGAATTAATCAATCACACACTTAAAAAGTGTCACATAATTGCATAAACTAAATCTACAAGCCACACCACTTTGGTCTATCATATATTTGCATTAGAAAATTGGTTCACAATTTTTCAACAGCATTAAAACGGTAACAAAATTATCCAGCTTGAGTTGCTCCCAAGTGATGATGGTTCCTGGCATGTCCACTAGCCTGTTAATCTTCAAACAGGTAAAACCTAAAGAATCTTTGCGGGCCTTTCATATGATTAAGCGAATATATACACAAAATGCACAAGCTAGTTGTTCACACAAAATATATTTCAACCCCACATCAACCAATTTTAACATTTTTGACAACCAAGGTCTGTCTAGTTCTCAAACACATAGTCACATACCATCTCCATCGTGGCATAACCCACCACTTTTGGCAATAATAAGGATCACAGCCACAAGAAGAGAATCAAATTCCTCTCCCATAGCCATGGGTCTAATTTTACAAGTGGACTCAAGGAGGCAATAATAATTTAAACCCACCCACCTGCTGCCCAAAAAATAAAAATAAAAAAAACAAAAATCCAATTACATGTCTAACTAGTACAGGCCAATGACAATAAAGACAAATGATATAAACCCCAAATACAATTATGACTCCATTTTATTGTTCAAAAAACAGCAAGGGTTGAATAAAATGTTATCATCACTTACTCCCTCCATTGGTGTACCAGCCCCATGCATTTTGGTTATATAACGTAAAATTGCCCGATTCAACACACACACCCAAATTGGGATGGTCTTCGACATGCTATCTGGAAATCTCTTTCCTTTCCGAGTTGAATCAACAATTATGCACCCTCCCTTCTGCCCTACCCATCAAGCACACAAAGAAAAGAGATCATCTTAATATCATCACCATACTCAGCTAAGATAAACCAAAATACCAACAAAAATTACATAAACAGCACTCCACACGCACACATTTATACTCTTATTAAAAGTCAGCACAGTAGTTCGATATATGAAGTTCTAAAAAAATTTTGAATGTCAAGAATATTATCAAAGTAAAATATCCTCAGTTCTAATAATCATGATTATCCTTTATATTAATTAAAAGATGAAATACGTAAAATTACTTTCTAATTTAGCTGCCAACGACTACACATTCTGAATTCATGCATTTGCAATTTCTACTCAATTACAAAATCAAAGTCTTGTCAAAGCAAAAGGATAAGCTTTTTTGGCTGGTAGAGACGCACATTATAACACGTCTAAATATAGAATGCTCCGGTCAAAATTTCATGATTATTGCAAAAAAATAAAAAACAATTTTTTTTCTTTTGCTCAGAAAGAGAAGAGAGAAGTGAGTAAGATGGAGTACCGGCGAGGAGGGCGACATGGAGGTTGAGGCGAGAGGTGTTGAAGGACCAATTGTTAGTGTGGCCGTCGGTGGATTTGAAATAGCAAGTCGAATGGAACTTAGCGGAGTACCAGAGTCCGCATCGGAGGTTGGCGAGCAACGGGAGCTCCGGCCACAACTGCGAGATCTCTCCGACGAAGATGGAGTCCTCGTAGATCGATCGCAACGCGTTGTATAGACTGTTCTCCTTGCGCTTTATGCTCCTTGCTACTCTGTATATGCTCACTCTCTCTTCCTCCATTGCTGTCCCCTGGCCCCTTCCGATTCACAGCCTGGCCTGCCTAGGGTTTCTGTACTCTGTAGTCTGTACCTCTTTCTCACTTCCGAATCGTGCAACATGACGAGAAAGAAGAATATACATATATATATAATATCAATTTATAGCTTTTAAATATTTTAAATAATTAATTAAAACATTTTCGATAAATTTTACAGGATAATGTTACACAAACGTTAAGGTGGACAGGAAGTTGGACACTTCTAAGAGAAAATCTATTCGTAGCTATGTTTTTTTCTTGTTCTTTGCAGTCCGTTTTTAATATACTTAAAATAATTTTAAATAAAAATTCAATTATATCTTTCATTTTGTTTAAAGCTCAACTACTTACGTCACGCAATCACCCATCATTATACTTTTTTCTCACTAATCAAACTCTGTAATTCATTTCTTATTATTTCATACTCGTTATTGCAAAACTATTTTCTCTTCACTATAGTAGAGAGGTCATTCATTCCCATTATTTCATGTCTACCATTATTCTATTATTTTTTTCTTAGCCAATCAGAGTTAGCCATAGATTACTACAATCAAATGTTGACGATGATGTTGGCAGAGTTTAATGAGGAAAATAACAACTACTCAAAAAAATACCACAAATCAGTCAATAGACAAGTAAGTAAACGAGTTTTAAGAGTTATAATAATATCTATATGTATGTATTAGTGTCTGTTATAGGAGATCGAGAAGTTGGATTTGAGCAACTCTAGAATTCCCAAATCATAAAGTTCGGGGAAGTTGGGTTTTCTCCAATCTTAGGGTTCAAGGAAATCCATGTTCCCTAAACCCTTGGGAAGTGTCAAGTTTATAAATATTTTTTATTTTAATTTGTGACTAATTGGATAAAAAAATAAAATATAAAAAAATTAAAGATGTAAAATCATCACTATAAAAAAATTAAAATATAAAATATAAAAAAAACATCACTATCAATTTCCTCATATATTAAATAAAATTTATGAAAAAATATGCATTTTTTTTAGAAATTAAATTATTCAAGTCCAATAGTTAGATGAAAAAAATTAAGTATAAAAAAAATATGTTAATCAACACTATTTAATTAAAAAATAGGTTTGGCGAGTTTGGGAAAGTATGGATTTCTCGAACTTTAGATAAAAAAAATTAAGTATAAAAAAATATGTATTTGTTTTTTTTAAAAAAATAAATTATTCAAGTGCAATACTTAGATAAAAAAATTAAGTATAAAAAAAACATATTAATCAACACTATTTAATTAAAAATTAGGTTTGTCAAATACTTGTATAAAAAATAAAATATAAAAAAATTAAAGATATAAGGTTTGGGGAACCATAGATTTCTCGACCGTCGCATTTAGAGGTGTCAAAAGGGCCGGCCCGGCCCGGCCCGGTCCGGCCCGAGTCGGCCCATGGGCTTTTTAAACGGGCCGGGCCGGCCCTTTTACTAAAAGGGCCGGGCCGGGCCCGGGCCCTTTTACCATTGATAGGGCCCGGCCCGGCCCACGGCCCCCCTACAAAGGGGCTGGGCCGGGCTGGGCCGGGCCAGCCCGTGGGCTGGAGGGCCAGGCCGGGCCCTTAGCCCATAGGGCTTAGCGGGCCGGGCCCGGTGGGCCCAGCCCTTTTTTTCCTTTTTTTAAAATAATTTTTTAAAAATAATACATATAATATATACATATATAAATATCAAAATAATACATACATAAAAATTAGTTTTTTTCTTTTTAAAATATTTTCTATCTTAATTCTTAAATATTATTTCATTATTTTATATTTCAAAATTCTATATACCTTATAAATTTTTTTGTGAATTAATATGAAAAATAATGTACATATAAAAAGAAGAATGTTTATTTATAATTTAAATATATAAAAAATTTAACTTAAAAATTTTAAATAAATTGATGGTTATTATTTATATATATTGCGAAATTAAATGTTTTAATATCCAATATCAATAATTACTAAAAAATAACAAAATTTAAAAAAAAAATGAATAAGGGCCTTACTGGCCCATAAGGGCCTCATGGGCCCGGCCCATAAGGGCCACGGGCTGGGCCGGGCCGGGCCCTTAAACGGGCCGGGCCGGGCAGGGCCGTGGGCCTAATTTCTTAGGCCCAGCCCGGCCCCCTATGAACAGTAACGGGCCGGGCCAAAGCCCGGCCCGTCCCGGGCTGGGCCGGGCGGCCCGCGGGCCGCCCGGCCCTTTTGACACCTCTAGTCGCATTGAAACCTTCGAACTTAAACTCGTTATAAAATTGAAAATCCAAATTTATTACTTGAAAATTCCTATGAGATAATGTAACTCCGGCGACAAACAAACAATAGGCGATAGAGAAGAGAAGGCGACGACGAGTAGAGAAGGCGATGTATGAGTTGTGGCTGTGCATGAGGTATGAGATATGTGGGAAAAGGTAATTTTTGAAATATAAGTGACTACGAAGAGTAATAAAAGTGGTTGTTAAAAGTAATTATATTTTTTTTTTTACTTATGGCTACGAATAGCAAAAATTTGACTACAAATAAAATTTCCTCAACTCTAATAAAATTACCATATTAGTCCTTAATTTAAAAGACAATTTCACCCTCACTTCTCAGTCTCTCTTTCACTCTCACCTCTCATTCCTTATTTCACTTTCACTCACTCTCTCTCAAAACCCCCATCTCTCTCAAACACACCTCTTCGGGTTGCAGTGTTCACCCCTCACATTGCTCTTGCATCGTCGCCGTCACCCCGCCACTGTTGCTCGCACTGTCGTTTCCCCCGCGAGCACTGCCTGCTATTGGCCTCCTGCCAACATTGCGAACATTGCTCCCCGTTGCCGTCACCCCCACCACCAGCCACTAACCATTGTCGCCCCCCTCACACCCCCACTTCAACAGCTATCGTCGACCCACCCCGTCAGTCATTTGCACAGCATTGCCTTTGCCCCCACACGGTTGCCTGCCTCACCCTTTTCGTCACCCATAGAAACCCTCCACCCCTACTCGTTGTCGTCGTTCGCCCTCATCGGGTCACCCCCCGCACATACATTTATATATTTATATTTTTTTATTTTTCTACTTTACCTTTTCTATTTTCTTCTTTTTTATTTTTATATGGTGATGATGATAATTTGATTGTGAAAGTGGAAAATTAAGAACAGATGATGATTTTAGTTTTTGTAATTCTGAAAATGAAAAAAATATTATTTGAGTGTAAATTAAGTCCTTGAATTTTTTTTCAAATTTATGTAATTAATTTTATATTGTGAATTTTATGTACTATAATTAATTTTATTTTATGTAATATATTTAAAAAATTAAATTTATCATATTTCAGTCACAAATTACCTTTACCGGTACTGTCAATATTCGTTTTTGTCTCTTATGTGAGGTTAACAAATAACAAATTTTTTAATACAGATTTTATTAGGATATTTTATAATAAATGTTTAATTGGGTACCTTTATGTATGATCTATTTAGAGAGGTTATCAATATCATCTCTAGAGTGAGGACAAAAGCAACAGGGCAAGGTCATGTGACGTTTATCCTAACACAACCAACCAAGCATGTGATATGTCATGTGGGTGGGTGTAGGGCAGCTGGCCGGTGGTGGACTTTTGGGAAGGAAAGTTGAATCCTCACAACCAATTAGGTTTGAAAGCTGCTACCATGGCTGTCCAAATGATCCCCTGAATATAGTCAGCTCAAACATGGCACTGAGAGTCAATTTGTTGGGGCCACCAAATGACCAGCACTAGGGCTTTCATTTGAAAAACCAAATTATGGGTGAGCGAGGTCAAAAACTCAAGTTGAAGTCTCCTGAATTTCAATTATTTTTTTTATTAAGTTTTGATACGTAGTTTTCACTATGGTGATTTTGGTTAAATATTGTTAAATCTAATCTTAAACTGTCGAAATTCAACAAATCACGCGTAAATTTTTGATCAAATTTTGATAATTTTTTTAAATATATTACATAATATAAAATAAATTATATTACATAAATTTTATAATATAAAATTAATTATATAAATTATAATTTTTAAAAACTAAATTTACAATCAAATAATAAATTTTCAATTTTCAAAATTACAAGAACTAAAATAATTACAAACAAAATAATATTTAAACATTTTCGTATTCCTCAACATCGTCTTCAATCATTCTCATTCCGACTACATTTGCTAGCGCTTAAATGTATGTGTGTCTCACCATGGGGCGGCCCAGTGAGGGCGGACAAGGCAGCGGGTGCCCGTCTGAGTAGCGATGAGGGGTTGGCGGTGGTCGTTCGAGCGACAATGTGGTAGGTACAAGCAGTTGCTTGCGACGGAGGGAGAGGCAACGACATGTGGGGGCGAGGCGATGTGAACGGCTAGTGAAGGGGGCAATGGCGGTCCAAGTGGTGCTATGAGGGGGGCGACATCAGTCTATGGCCGGTGGTGGGGGCAACCAAGTAGGGGCTAGGCGGTGCGACCAGTAGGGCGAAGGGTGACCAACAAAGTGAGGGGCGACAACGAACAGTGCTCATTGCGGGGGAGGCAACGGCAAATGCTGCAACCCACAAAGGTGGATTTGAGAGAAATAGTAGGAGAGAGATAGAATGGGTTTGAGAGAGAGTGGTTTTAAGAGAGCAAGAAACTGAGGGAGAAATAGAGTGGATTTGAGAAAAAGAATAAAAGTGTGAAAAAGAGTGAAAGATTTGAGAGAGGACGATTTTGTTCTTTGGTGGGTTTGAAAATGGGTGGGCGAAAAATTAATTCAAAAACATATGGGTGGGTATTTTAAAACATGCTAATTTCTCGTGATATTTTGATGTCAAAATATCGTGAGAAATTAGAGTTGTGCACCAAATTGCCCACTTTTAGGTTCGTGTAGCATTATCTATTTTTATAATTTTAAAAATATTTTAAATTATTTTATAATATTAAAAAAATATTAAAAACTCGTTCCACCCATCCACAAAAAAGTTAGAGACTGAAATTTGTTTATATCTAATTACACTTATTTTTAAATTAAATAATTATTTTTTTATAATTTTTTATATTAAAAATTATATTTATAAAAAAATAATTATATTTTTTTATTTATACATTTTCTCGTGCCTTTCTATTTTGTATCATATTTAATTTTTATTAACCTAAATATATATTATTTTATCGCTTTTAAATTTTACATACTAAACATGAATAGAGAAATTATTATTTTATCAGCGTAGTGATGTTTGGAAAAGGCATAATAACATCTACGATAAGAGTGTAAAAGAGGACTAATTCACATCGCATGAAATTGTGTTGGAGACTAAGAACTATATCTAATTCTTCGTATTAATCTTGTTAGAACTTATCTACAGGGCCCGTTCAAGGTTTAATGGGACCCTAGACTATAATAAATTTTGTGATCCTTCAAAAAATTATAAAAAATCACATTTATTACACGGTACTATGTACGTTGCTTGCTATCTGTTTTGGTGAGAGTAGCTGCTGATGTATGTACTTGTATTTGAGACCCCAATCAACAGCTGCTATATTTTTTGGGAGCCCCAAAAAATTGGGGGCCCTAGGTATGGGCCTCAGTGGCCTATGCTTTGGGCCGGCTCTGCCTACTTAATCATCAACTATCATTGTCTAGATTTATGAGGTAAATAATATTATCATTGACACCAAACAAGAACTATAAAAATAATTGTTTATCATAATACTTAACTCAAAGAAATAGAGGCTGAGTGAGGGTAAAGTTACACTCTTTTATCATATATGAACTAACCGTAAGTTGAATTGAATAGTTAAAATTTTGGTATGTTAATTAATAATTTTAAATATATTTAATCATAAAAATATATCAAATCTAAAATTATTAACAGATGTGGAAAAATCTTGAGCATCTAATAGTAAGAGCAAAAGTTGAGTTGCTCGTAAGTAATTCTGGCCAAGGAGGAGGCTCGCGGGAATCGGAGCAATTCAATGGGCAGGCTTGAACCAGCATCCAGCTTCGCCTGTAAAGACAGCTTCTCAAGTGAAGGGCAGCGTCCGAGTACAAATTTGATGAAATCCATTTGACATCTCACGTGACGAATGTAATAAATGGAAACCAACCGCAACTGATTCAATGCAATACCATCGTACTCTTCTTCTGGCCTGGTACCATCAGCTCCCGTTTCTAAAACATTCGACTCTTTGTAAACCTGCAGAAGAAATACATCAAAGTTTAGGGGTGTACGGTGAGTTCAATTAGGAACCAAACCAAAATCCACTAATCAAATTAATTAAACCTAGAGATAAAATCAAACCAATCCATTAAACCAAATAACCGAACATAGATTGTATAAGTGGAACCGAAAATTGAACTACCACAAAAAATTAAGGCTGCGTTGTTTTTACTTTTCAATTTTTAGTTTTGAGTTTTGAATTCATTTTCAGTTTTCTGTTTTGATAGTCTATTTTTAGAAAATTAAAAACACGTTCTCTTTGTTATTTTAAAAAATTATTTTTTAAAATAAAAAATAAAAAAATACTTTCTCTTTGAAATTTTGAAAATAAATTTTTAATGATATTTTATTCAATAAATTTGATTATTCAGTAAATTATAAATATTTAATGTTAATATATATTATTAAAAAAATATATACATTTTAAAGTTAATGAATTTTGTAATATTTTTTCTCATTACAATAATAAAAATATGAATGAATAAATAAATAAATAAAAATATTTTGAGTTTAGAGTTTATTTTAGATGAAAACACTCAAAATAACTTTTTGTTGTTTTGAGTTTTCTTTATAATTTTTTTTTTGTTTTCAAAATTGTATTTTAAAAACAGTAAAGAGAACACGTTTTCATTATTTTAGAAAATTGAAAACTAAAAATGACTTGAAAACAGTAAAGAGAATGCAACCTAAACTTTTCGATAGATTGAAAAAACTAAACTAACCGATTAACAAAAAAAAAATTAAAAACCAATTGTAAACTTCAAGCACCAAGTCAAAAAAAGATTTAAAAAAATCATGTCGTTTTATATTTCGGTCAGTTCAGTTAGTTTAATTATTCTGAATAAGAAAATCAAACTGAAAATAGAAAATCGAACTTCTTAGAAAATACACGGAATTGAATCATTGCAAGAAAATAGTCGAACCGAATCGAAAGTTCGATCGATTCGATTCGATAAGTTCGATTAAACCAAATTTCTACTCTTTCATACATGAACATATATATAGGTGGCTCTTGGATGAATTTAATCTTATTGTAAAAAGCTATTTGTTTTAGGTAGCGTGTATTAAAATGAGTAAGATAAGATTGTAATGGTTTCTTGATCATATCAAACTAAGATATGAAATGGTTAAAATAAAGGTATAAAATATTTTAAAATTTTTATCAAACTATTTGTTAAATTTTTTAGAATATACTGGAGGACACAAGTGTCATTTGCTTTTATTTATATGAACCAAGATATGTTTATTTAAAGGGGGGAGATAAACATATTTGAAAAAACCCAGACTCTTAGTTACGTGACTTCTTTTTTAAGAATCGTCAGATAAGTTTAACAAATACATTAAAAATGATAAAAGTCTAGAATATTTTTCATATCTTACTTTTTTCGATCAATATCTTGGTTAACAAACAGTACCTTAATAGTAAATGTATGGATATATATCATGGAGTATTCATTGTCGTTCACCACTATAATCTAATTGAGGCCAGATTCATATTTTCACTTTTTTTTTGTGTAGTCATTCAACTTTTTTATTATTTCAATTACATTCTTATATTTGTATTTTTGAATCAATTTAATTCTTATATTTTGACTTTTTTTGGTGTGGTAATATAAATTTTTCGTTGTTTCAATCACACCCATATGTTTATATTTTTTAGTCAATTTAATTTAAATAAGTTAAATTAATTCAAAAATATAGTGAGTTAAATTGATTAGAAAATACAAGCACATGAGTGTGATCGAAATAATGAAAAATTTAACTTGTCATACAAATAAAAAAATTAAAGTACAAGAATTAAATTAATAAAAAATACAACTCTAAGAATGTAAAAGAAAACTGTGAAGTGAAGACTTACCAGCCATATGACAAGATGTCTCAAATTAGGAGAGCTTCTGAGAATGCAGAAGACTGCCCGACGCTCCAACACATTGTTGAAATCCATGGTTGTGAAAAGGTAATTCAAACTCAAACATAGAGTTGGCAGCCTCTTTGGTATCGCTCCAGCAGCCAAATACTGATAAAAAAATAACAAAATATCATCAACTCGATCTTGCGAAGAATCGATTGGACTGGTAACAACAATTATGAAATTGTGGCGTACCTTGCGAGATTGGCCCATGAGCTCAAGCGTCTGGAGAGAAGGCAAACCAGCAAAAAACATGATCAAATTGCAAGTAGAACCAGCAACAATTGGATTCTGATCGGTGCTTTCATGCAAGCAAACCGAGACGGATGTTAGATTGAATGTTTGCTCAAAGGAAATGTGATGGAAATTGCCTCTGACGGTGGCGGACTTGAGATTGGGAGCTCGGATTTTAGCGACGGAGAAGCCGCCGAAGTCTATTAACTTCAGTTCTTGGAGCAGAGGCGAGTTGCATATCACGCGATCAAACGTGTGTTGATCCATGGTTACATTATGGAGAAGAAGAGTCGTCAAGCCTCGGAAGCCTTTGAAAGCCAACGGAGCTCTCAACGCACAATTGGACAATTTCAGAAACCCCATGTCGTGGAAGGAAAACAACGAAGAATGCAGCTCGTAGCGGTCGCCTTTCTCGATTTCGAGTGTGATTGCATTGACGGAACGTTGAGAGAGATGGCGAATACACCGATCAAAGTCGCTAACACCCTGAAGATCGGACAATAGGACACTAATTAGCTCGTGCCTGGGAGCCGTATCGAGGAAGACGACGCGATTTATACTACACGAGAGGCGGTTTCTCACGGATGCTTGTGCTGGACCTTTAGGGCAAGAACTGACTGCAAATTGATCGTTGAACTGAAGATGAGGATGTGACAGCCATTTGTTCTTCCAGTCCTTGGACAAGACGCCGGTCCTTGCTGCTTCTTTTAGCGACAATTTCATCAGAATCTTCTCCAGTAATTCCACTGGTAAGTTCGACAGCCTGTCTACATCATCCATGGCGGTTTCGCAAGGGATTTTGTACAATGTTCTTGGCTTCTGTAAACATCAAAGTAGAAGACAATTAGACAGAAATCATCCTTAAGAGATTAATGAAGAAAGAGTGTGTTGGTCTCGTTAATAAAATTCACAGAATCCCACCAATATTATTATTACATATCATTTAAAATATCAAATTAATATAAACACACTCTATTTAAATTAATTTTATATATTAAATAAAATTGTAGTCAATTTGAATATACAAATTAGTGAATAATTTAAAGGATACTAACTGTATATTAGTATATATATAAATTAATAACTAAAATACATACATATATACGATATTTAGAATGAAAATTACATATAAAAATAAATTTTATACATACATTCGTCTTCAAGTACTGAAACATTCTTGATTTGTTGACTCTGAATTCTTGAACAGATGAAGAATACTTTTTTGAATCTTTTACGAATATAATATTTTCACACATCAAATATATATAGTGCTAATTAAAGTCATATCCTAATCAAATTAGAATTTTTTTTATTTAAGAAAGTATTGTCCAACTGAAAGATCATTTAGAAACTTTCCTAATCCATTTAGGTTTTGTATTATAATAAATATTATAAATATATTATATATACTTATGAGTCTTAATTAGCCATCTCTAGAATTTTTATAAATAGGTCATATATACTTCTAAGCAAACAAAAATCTATATCTATATTACCCAAAAAAAAAAAAATTCTATATCTATATATTAATCTTATTTTTTATTTTGGGAAGCTTAGAAGCATAAAGATAAGTATATCTATTATTATTAGTTTGTAATCAAGATTTTTTTTATTTAGAAAAATTAGATTTATTTTTCAAAATATATCTATTATTTTTATTTTTGTAATAAAACAAGATATTCTTCTCTAAGATATATATATATATATACATATATATTGATTTATATAAATTTTAGAAGGGAATGTATGGAATGAAAATTAATTAAAAAAATATTTTTTTCTTATATTAGACAATATCAATTAAAAGTATTCACAAGTCACACCATAATGATTAAGTTTTAAATTTTGAAACTCTCACAACCAATTAGGTTTGAAAAGCTGCTACAATGGCTGTCCAAATGATCCCCTCAATATAGTCAGCTAAAACATGGCACTGAGAGTCAATTTGTTGGGGCCACCAAATGACCAGCACTAGGGCTTTCATCTGAAAAACCAAATTATGGGTGAGCGAGGTCAAAAACCCAAGTTGAAGTCTCCTGAATTTCAATTATTTTTTTATTAAGTTTTGATACGTAGTTTTCACTATGGTGATTATGGTTAAATATTGTTAAATCTAATCTTAAACTGTCGAAATTCAACAAATCACGGGTAAATTTTTGATCAAATTTTGATAATTTTTTTAAATATATTACATAATATAAAATAAGTTATATTACATAAAATTTACAATATAAAATTAATTACATAAATTCTAATTTTTTAAGAACTAAATTTACAATCAAATAATAAATTTTCAATTTTCAAAATTACAAGAACTAAAATAATTACAAACAAAATTATATTTAAACATTTTCGTCTTCCTCAACACCGTCTTCAATCATTCTCATTCCGACTACATTTGCTAGCGGGTAAATTTCATTTTCTGACCACATTATATAAACTTGATATTCTATAAACTCGAACTCCAAACTTCTCACACAATAAAAAATAATAAAGTAAATAGAAAAAATAAAGAAAAATATACAAATCCATGTAAATGTATGCGTGTCTCACCAGGGGGCGACCTAGTGAGGCCAGACAAGGTAGCGAGTGGTCGTCCGAGCAGCGATGAGGGGCCAGCAATGGCCGTCCAAGCGGTAGTGTGGTAGGTGCAGGCGGTTGCTCGCGGTGGAAGAAGGGGCGATGACTGATGGGGGTGAGGCGGTGCGAGTGGCTAGCGAGGAGGCGATGGCGATTCAAGTGGTGCTGGGAGGGGGGACAGCGGTCTGTGGCCAACGGTGGGGGTGAGGCAGTGCGACCAGTAGGGGGAAGGGTGACCAGCAAAGAGATGGCCGACAACGAACAGTGCTCGTGACGGGAAAGGCGACGACGAATGCTGCAACCCGCATGGGGTGGGTTTTAGAGAAAGAGTGGGGGGAGAGGAGATAGAGTGGTTTTAAGAGAGTAAGAAATTGGGAGAGAGATAGAGTGGGTTTGAGAGAAAGAGTGAAAGTGTAAAAGAGAGTGAGATTTGAGAGAAGGTGATTTTATTCTTTGGTGGGTTTGAAAATGGGTGCGCGGAAAATCAATTCAAAAATATTTGAGTGGGTATTTTAAAACATGCTAATTTCTCACAATATTTTGGTGTTAAAATATCGTGAGAAATTAAAATTATTCACCAAATTGTCCACGTTCGTGTAGTATTATCCATTTCTATAATTTTAAGATTATTTTATAATATTAAAAAATATTAAAAACTCATTCCCACCCATCCACCAAAAAGTTGGAGACTGAAATATTTTTATATCTAATTAGGTTTATTTTTAAATTGAATAATTATTTTTATATTAAAAATTATATTTATAAAAAAATAATTATATTTTTTTATTTATACATTTTCTCGTGCGTTTCTATTTTGTATCGTATCTATTTTTCATTTAAATTTTTATTTAACCTAAATATATATTATTTTATCTCTTTTAAGTTTGACATACTAAACATGAATAGAGCAATTATTATTTTATCAGCATAGTAATGTTTGGAAAAGGCATAATAACATCTACGATAAGAGTGTAAAAGAGGACTAATTCACATCACATGAAATTGTGTTGGAGACTAAGAACTATATCTAATTCTTAATATTAATCTTGTTAGAACTTACCTAATTATCAATTATTATTGTCTAGATTTATGAGGTAAATAATATTATCATTGACACCAAACAAGAATTATAAAAATAATTGTTTATCACAATACTTAACTCAAAGAAATAGAGGCCGAGTGAGGGTAAAGTTACACTCTTTTATCATTTATGAACTAACCGTATGTTGAATTGAATAGTTAAAATTTTGATATGTTAATTAATAATTTTAAATGTATTTAATCATAAAAATAAAATAAAAATATATCAAATCTAAAATTATTAACAGATGTGGAAAAATCTTGAGCATCTAGTAGTAAGAGCAAAAGTTGAGTGGCTCATAAGTAATTCTGGCCAAGGAGGAGGCTCGCGGGAATCGGAGCAATTCAATGGGCAGGCTTGAACCAGCATCCAGCTTCGCCTGTAAAGACAGCTTCTCAAGTGAAGGGCAGCGTCCGAGTACAAATTTGATGAAATCCATTTGACATCTCACGTGACGAATGTAATAAATGGAAACCAACCGCAACTGATTCAATGCAATACCATCGTACTCTTCTTCTGGCCTGGTACCATCAGCTCCCGTTTCTAAAACATTCGACTCTTTGTAGACCTGCAGAAGACATACATCAAAGTTTAGGGGTACTGTACGGTGAGTTCAATCAGGAACCAAACCAAAATCCACTAATCAAATTAATTAAACCTAGAGATAAAATCAAACCAACCGATTAAACCAAATAATCGAATATAGATCGTATAACTCGAACCGAAAATTGAATTATCACAAAAAATTAAACTTTCCGATAGATTGAAAAAACTGAACTGACTGAATAACAAAAAAAAAAAAAAATTAAAAACCAATTGTAAACTTCAAGCACCAACTAAAGAAAAGATTTAAAAAAATCACGCCATTTTATATTTTAGTCAGTTCAGTTAGTTCAATTATTTTGAAAAAGAAAATCAAACTGAAAATAGAAAATCGAACTTCTTAGAAAATATAATCGAACTGAAACATTGCAAGAAAATAATCGAACCGAATCAACAAGTTCGGTCGATTTGATTTGGTAAGTTCAATTAAATTGAATTTCTATTCTTTCATACATGAAACATATATATATATATACATATATATAGGTGGCTATTCGATGAATTTAATTTTATTGTGAAAAGCTATTTGTTTTAGGTAACGTTGGTTAAAATGAGTAAGATAAGATTGTATTAAGATAATATTCGAATGATTTTCAGATCATATCAAATCAAGATATAAAATTGTCAAAATAAGATTAATAAAGCATTTTAAGATTTTTATCAAATTATTTGTTAAATTTTTTAGAATGCACTGGAGGACACAAGTGTCATTTGCTTTTATTTGTAAGAACCAAGATATGTTTATTTAAAATGGGGAGATAAACATATTTGAAAAAACTCAGATTTTTAGTTACACGACTTCTTTTTCAAGAGTCGTTAGATAATTTTAGTAAATACATTAAAAATGATAAAAGTTTAGAATACTTTTCATATCTTACTTTTTTCAATCAATATCTTAATTAACAAGCACTACCTTAATAGTAAATGTATGGATATATATCATGGAGTATTCATCGTTGTCCGCCACTATAATCTAATTGAGGCCAAATTCATATTTTCACCTTTTTTTTTTGTGTAGTTATTCAACTTTTTTGTTATTTCAATTACACCCTTATACTTATATTTTTTTGTCAATTTAATTCTTTTATTTTGACTCTTTTTTGTGTGACAATATAAATTTTTTATTGTTTCAATCACATCCATATATTTATATTTTTAGTCAATTTAATTTAAATAAAAAATACAACTCTAGGAATGTAAAAGAAAACTGTAAAGTGAAGACTTACCAGCCATATGTCAAGATCTCTCAAATTAGGAGAGCTTCTGAGAATGCAGAAGACTGCCCGACGCTCCAACACATTGTTGAAATCTATGGTTATGAAAAGGTAATTCAAACTCAAACATAGAGTTGGCAGCCCCTTTGGTATCGCTCCAGCAGCCAAATACTGATCAAAAAATAACAAAATATCATCAACTCGATCTATGCGAAGAATCGATTGGACTGGTAACAACAATTATGAAATTGTGGCGTACCTTGCGAGATTGGCCCATGAGCTCAAGTTTCTGGAGAGACGGCAAATCAGCAAAAAACATGATCAAATTGCAAGTAGAACCAGCAACAATTGGATTCTGATCGGTGCTTTCATGCAAGCAAACCGAGACGGATGTTAGATTGAACGTTTGCTGAAAGGAAATGTGATGGAAATTGCCTCTGACGGTGGCGGACTTGAGATTGGGAGCTCGGATTTTAGCGACGGAGAAGCCGCCGAAGTCTATTAACTTCAGTTCTTGGAGCAGAGGCGAGTTGCATATCACGCGATCAAACGTGTGTTGATCCATGGTTACTTTATTAAGAAGAAGAGTCGTCAAGCCTCGGAAGCCTTTGAAAGCCAACGGAGCTCTCAATGCACAATTGGACAATTTCAGAAACCCCATGTCGTGGAAGGAATACAACGAAGAATGCAGCTCGTAGCGGTCGCCTTTCTCGATTTCGAGTGTGATTGCAATGACGGAACGTTGAGAGAGATGGCGAATACACCGATCAAAGTCGCTAACACCCTGAAGATCGGATAATAGGACTTTAATTAGCTCGTGCCTGGGAGCCGTATCGAGGAAGACGACGTGATTTATACTAAACGAGAGGCGGTTTCTCACGGATGCTTGTGCTGGACCTTTAGGGCAATAACTGACTGCAAATTGATCGTTGAACTGAAGATGAGGATGTGACAGCCATTTGTTCTTCCAGTCCTTGGACAAGACGCCGGTCCTTGCTGCTTCTTTTAGCGACAATTTCATCAGAATCTTCTCCAGTAATTCCACTGGTAAGTTCGACAGCCTGTCTACATCATCCATGGCGGTTTCGCAAGGGATTTTGTACAATGTTCTTGGCTTCTGTAAACATCAAAGTAGAAGACAATTAGACAGAAATCATCCTTAAGAGATTAATGAAGAAAGAGTGCGTTTGTCTCGTTAATAAAATTCACAGTATCCCACAAATATTATTATTACATATCATTTAAAATATCAAATTAATATAAATATACTCTATTTAAATTAATTTTATATATTAAATAAAATTATACTCAATTTAAATATACAAATTAGTGAATAATTTAAAGGATACTAATTGTATATAAGTATGTATATAAATTAATAACTAAAATACGTACATATACACCATATTTAGAATAAAAATTACATATAAAAATAAATTTTATACATACATTGGCCTTCGAGTGCTGAAACATTCTTGATTTCTTGACTTTGAATTCTTGAACAGATGAAGAATATTTTTTTAAATATTTTACGAATATAATATTTTCACACACCATATATATATAGTGCTAATCAAAGTCATCTCCTAATGAAATTAGAATTTTTTTTATTTAAGAAAGTATTGTCCAACTGAAAGATCATTTAGAAACATTTCCTAATTTATTTAGGTTTTGTATTATAATAAATATTATATATATATAAATATATATTTATGAGTCTTAATTAGCCATCTCTAGAATTTTTATAAATAGGTCATACTTCTGAGCAAACAAAAATCTAAATCTATATTACCAAAAAAAAAAAAAGAAATTCTATATCTGTATATTAATCTTACTTTGATTTTGGGAAGCTTAGAAGCATAAAGATAATTATATCTATTGCTGTTAGTTTGTAATCAAGATTTTTTTTATTTAGAGAAATTAGATTTATTTTTCAAAATATATCTATTATTTTTATTTTTGTAATAAAAACAAGATATTCTTCTCTAAGATATATATATATATATATACATATATATTAATTTATATAAATTTTAGAAGGGAATGTATGAAATGAAAATTAATTAAAAAAATATTTTTTTCTTATATTAGACAATATCAATTAAAAGTATTCACAAGTCACACAATAATGATCAAGTTTTAAATTTTGAAACTTCCAGAATATAAGTCAAACGGTTAGATGAGTAATATATCGATGTCAATTTAGTGAGTTGCGAGTTCGATTCTCGCCATCAAAGAGCTAACCCACGATTTATCTCCCTTAATATAATCGAGAGCATGAACACCAATAACCGTACACGAGCGATCATTCCAAATTTTAAATTTTGAACTCAAAATCATTCAATTACAAAGTAAATCAAATTAACCCAATCAATTACGTTGGTTTTGGTCAAGTCTCCTCTCAATTCAAAATTTTATGTTATTATAATTTAGTCCAAAGTTAACTTCACACTGAAAATATTGATTTTAAAAAATATTTTTTAATTTTTAATTCTAATTTTATAATTAAAATTGAAAATTTTAAAAATATCAAAAATATATTTTTTAATTCATAGTATAGAGTTGAAAAAAATAAAAAATTAACTTTTAAAATTAAAATAATTTTAATTTTCTAAATTTAATCAATAAGGGATAAGATGGTAAAATAATAAATAAAATTTATTATTTATTATTTGGAGTTGAATACAACCCGACCCGCGACCCGGGTGTAAATAGGGGAAACCGTTTAGGGTTTTCCCATGCCAAACCTGCACCGCCGCAGACCAGCCCCCTCCCTTCTGCAACGTCGCACTCTCCGGCCTCCCTCTCCTCCGTCTTTGTCTCGCCTCACCGCAAGCCTCCGACGTTGACCGCTACTTCAACCACCGACCGCCTCGGCTGTTATCTGGCGCCGCATAGTCACTTGTCCGACCATTGGTAAGATGCCCGTCGACTAGTTTTGCCATCTATATATATTCGCATTTTGATAGGTTTTTTCGAAAATTAAAATGTAGATCTACTAAGATCCAACCGTTAGATCTTTGTGATTTCAAACATGTGCATGCATTTTCTTTTCCTGAAATTCTTTCTTCATAGTTCATACAATGTTTATTTTTAGAGGCACATATACATATCATACACATAGTTGCATGTATATGTTGTAGTTTCCAAATGCTGGATTATTTATATTCTGTTTTAGTAAAATTTTAGCTTTATGTATAGATTTTATTTATTTATATTTTGACATTACTTTTCGGATTTTTTTTTGGATGTTTGAGAAGCGAGGTGACCTCAGTCTACATATATGGTGACAGTAGTGGTGGCATTGGTGTTGGGAATCTTATTGGGGGCTCTGTATTTGATCCCAGGACTGCTTAAATCTAGTAATCTTCATATACTTCTTTGTTGACCTTTTCATTTTTCTCTTACTCTTGTAAATTAGAGTATATGATGTTTTCATTCAATGTTTGATCATAGGGAAGTCATTTAATTGCAGGTATTAACAAAAAGGCTAGGGCAAATGTAAATGACAAGGTACTTCTTTTTTATGCTAATTGACCCATGGTTCTCTTCTTTCTCAGGAAGAAATACTGGATGTATTTCATCAGGATAAGTTAAAGTTCAAACAGGAAAATTGCTTCTTTTTTTTTCATTTTTTTTTAATTTTACATTTTAGGCATCCAAAGCATTCACCAGAGCTGAAGTGTCCTTGCACAACAAGCGGACAGATTGTTGGATTATCATCAAGGACAAGGTTTTATCATGCTTCATAGGTTCAAAAATCACATAAAAGCTTTAAAGCCAGTGATACTAATGTGGTCAGACCTGTGTAGTTTTTTTGCTATTTTTTTGATTTCCCATCTTTTGTTACCATCAATTTTGAAAATAATTGCAGGTGTATGATGTTACCTCATATGTGGAGGAACACCCTGGTGGTGATGCTATACTAGCTCATGCTGGAGACGATTCCACTGAAGGGTTCTACGGGTAAGTGTCTGCCTAAAAATGAATTTTGTGCACAACCTTGTTTTGCTGTTGTATAAAATTGCTTATTCTTTTATCCATGTGTAAAATTTGGTGTCAAATTAAATGAACTTTTTTATTGATGATATTGTGGCGCAATTGGAATTAAAACATATCCAATGAAGTTGCCCTGCCTGGTCATTCTGGTGCTTCTGTTCTTTCTTTTTTTTTTTTTTCCTGTTTCCCAAACCAAAAATTATGAGAACTTCCATAACAGCTTTGCTTTCATATGGTTTTTGTTTTTACTAGTTTTAGTTTTGGAACCAATGAAAATGTGCTTTCTTTTGTTATTTTCTTAAAAGTTAGAACTAGGATTTTTGATAAAATTCTTGAAAGTTGTTTCTGAATTCAGTTTCTCAAATGGGTACGCTCAGATTTGTTTAATTTCTGAAAGAAAAAATATTTTTTGGAATCATAACCAGTTGAGTGGGTAAATCACACTAAAAATCACAAAACTTTGACCTCTTTTTCAATTTGATCACTACACTTCAATTCCTTGCAAAGTTATCACAAAACTTTAAAATATTTTGCAATATAGTCACTAAAGTGATTTTTGAACAATTTCTGTTCAAAATTGCTGACGTGGCGATGATGTGGCACTGACGTGGCCAAAATTGCTGACGTGGCGATGATGTGGCGCTGACGTGGCCATTGCCACGTCAGCAATTTTGACAAGAAATTATTCAAATATCATTTTAGTGATCACGTTACAAAACATTTTAAAGTTTTATGATCACTTTGCAATGAATTAAAGTTTAGTGATCAAACTAAAAAAGACACCAAAGTTTTGTGACCTTTGGTGTGATTTACCCCCAGTTGAGTCCAAAGAAAACTTAGTTAAACCCTTAACACGAGATATAAGACAAAATGGTCTTTACAGAAAATACGGCCAAGGGTAGAGTTGCATGGATATCTAGAATTTGTATTAACCCTTGTAATCGTTGTTATGTATCATCAATCCAATTAAAATTGAGCTGCCTTCAGAATCTGTCATTTCTTATTTTTCTGACTCTGCTTGCTTTTATATCCATGTTATATTTACTACCTCTTTGCACCCATATGTGGATGCAGTCCCCAACATGCAACCAGAGTCTTCGATATGATAGACGATTTTTACATTGGAGATTTGATGAAGAATCAATGGTAGTCGCAGGGAGCAATTTGTTTGTATCTTAACAGTAGATCACTTCCCTTAGAATTTCATTCTTCCCGGGCGTAAACTGCCATCATGTTCCTTCATTTCACATTCATTATGAATTGATCCCTTTTGTATTGAATCTTGGGAAATTTATTTGAATTCCATCTCTGCTGTGTTCTATCCAGTTTCCTGATTGAGGTAAGATGACTGGGCATGCTAGTAGAAGTGTAAACCCCATGGAATAAGGTTAGGATTCAATATCTAGACAAGGACTAGCATTAGAACTATAATTATTCCAAAAAATTAATAAACCAATTAAAAATTGTTATTAAGAATAATCACAATTAGTATCAACTTTAATTACTTGTAAATAAATGAAAACTATTATTATTGATCACATATTTTGTGTTATATGTATTAATATAGTAATTTTTTGACCTAAAAATGAAAAGTTAAGAGCAAAGTAATTTGTCTCATATGGTATTAATGGAGGCAAATGTGACTGACAGTAAAATTTAATTAGACATTAATAGTCACTAATAAAATTATTAGTGGCCGTTTAACATATTTGACTCTCATTCATCTTTTGCAGCAAAAAAATTGTCGCTAATAATAGCACTTTTGTAATCAAAAAAATTGTTGCTATTAGCATTTTACACAGCAAAAGTATTCGTCTCTATTAGTATTTTTAGCGACAAAATGATTTGCTAATTTTATTTTTGAGGCAGATTTATTAGTCAGTATATGTACTTTTTGCAATCTATATGTATGTTTTTTAGACAATTTTATTAGTTGTTATATATAGTTGTTCGTATTATAATCAACTCATTGTCGCTAAAGATACAATTAGCGACGCGAGCACCTATAGCAATTATTGTAATTCCTTTTAATAGTTGTAGAGGCATATGAATGACTTTGTGAGGCACATAAAATTGACTCCAAATCATAGTTTTATGGCAATAAATGTCGGTATCACCTTGAAAATCTCAACAAGAAGACTTTAGCCCATGTAAAGGGACAACATTGAAGGAGACGAAGCGATTTACAATACAATAGAGCCTATATTTTATGACAGTTTGTGTTCGAATAAGGCAAGAATCAGTAGCAGTGAATTGATCGTAAGACATCGGTTCTTATTGCTTCCTTTAGTGACAGGTTCGACAAAATCTCTCCTATTAGTTCCTCCAATAAGCTTGGTAGCTTGGTTTCATCCACGAGGGTTTGGTAATTAGGGTTTTTGCTTAAGGTTCTTGTGTTTTGTAAACATCAAAGTAGAGAAAGTTTAGAAAGAAGGGAAATGTTATACCCACAAATAAATAAATACAAATTTATAATAATTTAATATAAATTAATAATAATTCATTATTTATTATTCATAATAGTTTATAATAGTTCATAATAGTGGATTAATAATATTTTATCCACAACGTGTTTTGTTATGTCAGTTTATGAAGATTATTTATCAAACTTAATCATGGGTATAATATTTTTCTAAAAGAATCATGTTAAGAGATAAGGTGATTGAGCAAGTTTTTATAGTTCAAAACAAAGGGTGTTTGACTTACAAGTTTGACCACTTATAACTTACTCATTTAGGTTTAAAAGTTAGTTTTTTTTTTTTGTTACATGTTTGTTAAAATCTAAGAGTTTAAACGCTGTCAATCTTATAAACTATTTTAACAATATTTTTAAAAAGCTACTTCCCTATATTTTTTTCAAATAAGCTTTTAGAAGCTTTTTACATTGACCAAATAAATTACTAATTTACTCTCAAACAAAATATATATTTTTAACCTCTACCCGTCTTCATCCCTCTATCTTCTCTGTCGCCACCGTTGTCAAACCCATCTCTGGCTATTGTCTCTAGCCAAAATCATCTCCATCTATCCGTTGTTCATCAGACTCATCTCCATCATATATACATATATATATAAATGTTTTAATGTATATTGAATTAATATATTTAATATTTTTATAAATTTTATTTATATTATTTAACATGTTTATTTTTGTCTTTTTTTTCAAGTTTTGATAATTTATCAATTATTTCAAAATAGACACATAATTATATAACTGACAGTTTAAAACACATTTATCCAAATAGATTATCAGTTTACACAATTTAAAATCTCATTTTACAAAGGGTAAGCCAAACACTCTCTCAAATACCTTTCCTAGATATCATAACCTATATTCCTATCAAACCTGCAATCCCCCTATAATCTATAACAATTTTTGGAAAATTTATTTGGAGCTAATCTCAACTATCCTTCTTCAGATAAGGTGATTGACCAATCTTAGTAAAAAGTATAAATACCATAGATAGATTGTGGGAGAAAATTAGACCGAGTATGCTGCAAGACATTTTTGATTGTGAAGGAAAATTAAAAGTTTAGTTTCTGTCATTATTGAAGGGTTACATACCAATTGATTTGTGAAATAAGAATTAATTTAAAAATGACATTTCTTATTTTTGATAAAATAAGAAATTTCATACATTGAAATCCCTTTATTTATCGACGTTTTATATTTTAGGAGTTTTATATGTTCATTGTCTACTCCGGTTCGAACTGTTTAATAGATAAAGATTGGCATCACTAATGTTATCTTTTAGGTCAAATAATGGCTTGTGCTATGCCTATATTTCTAACATTCTGAACTATTAGTTTGGTGAGTAATCTCTAAGCCATTAGTTATGAGATTATTAGCACCATTAATAACACTGGAGTAAGAGTCAATCTAATGCATAGAGAAGTGTTCTTCGACTCGATTTGGAGTGAGGCTGATCAGTGTAGTTTTTCAAATACTTCCTCAGACTCTTGCATTGTGATGCTCAAGATATGTTTTAGCATAAAGCTATACACGTTTTTATGTTTTTTTTTTTAATAAAATTTTTATTTACACAAAAAAAATAATTAGTGGGAAAAAATCTTTAGAAATGATATATAAACAAAAAATTTGTGTACAAAACACCAATAAATTTACACAAAACAGAGGATGCTGGGCAGATGTGAAGAGAAATGGATGCTATTGCACAGCTTTACCATCTTACACTAGAAGTATAATCACTTACAATAATTACACAAATTGATTGAATGGATACTGAATGAATAAATGAATCATTGCACTAAATCAATCAAAGAATTGATTGGCCAAATAAACTAAATAACAACCTCTCCTGGAGCCCTTGAGAATTACAACGATAACTAGATTTCTAGGCGTCAAATTTCTTCGGTTGTCGCCACTGGGCTAAACTTCTTGACAAAGAATTGATGATAGCGGCTTTGGTCTCGGCTCCTTTCTTCACATATAAACGCTTTCCTCCTAAATCTGTAAATTTTGGACCTCTACGTTTGCTTCTGTCAATCTGTAACAAAATGCACACTCAGCGGACCACGGACTGTGATATAGAATGCAGACCAAGATAGTTTTAGTGACATTGTATCTGAAAAGAACCAAAAATTTGAAATCTTGGATGATAGCATGATGTATGTATGGTCAGTGTGAACTGCCTAAACAATGAATGCCCAGTTCGAATGTTTGTCAACAAGAAGCACTTGGTTCCCTTCTGAACGGGTCTTGAAACGAAAAGGATGATAATGTAAACGAGTGTCTATTACTGCATTAACCCTACCTGATATTACCCACCTAGGAAGAGACCTGTACCCCTTATTCATAAAGGGCGTTCCTCCTGCACAAAACTCCCCGTTTTGTGAGAGTCAGGGGACCCTTGATAAGGTCACAAAGGATGGGGCGGATGGGGCCTAGGCTACACCTTTATCGATAAAATTAGCTTTATGGAGACTATGTCAAGTCATCATGGAATGTTTCATTTCTAAAAGGTGGATGTCTCAATCTCAAATAAATACTGTTGGCGAGTTAGTCTGAAAGATTAGATAAACACCAAACCAGAACCATGTTTTGTGGGAAGTGAAAGGTCTTAACAAGCATACCTTGCTAATCCTTCCATCCTTCAAGTGGTATCTGATGCCAGACCAATTGATAGACTGACAAAAATGAGAACGGAATGCAGAGATAGGGTACAAAAAATTATCTACCAGCATTGCAATGAATACCTGGTCAATCAAACAGCAGAAAAATTAAATTGTTAGAATGTCATGATTAGCATCCTAATTGTAATATTATTATATTATATATCAACCTCGCTTGTCAGAAACAAGAGTTTTTCCTCAATGTACCAGGTTGCTTTTGGGATGAAAGTTATTTCTTTCTTTTTTCTCTCTCTTTTTTTGCTGGAAATTTATTTATTTCTTTACTTTTAGATATATTCTATGGTAGTCTGAACATACTTTCACATGACCCCTTAAGGAAAAAAGGAAAAATATATATTTTTTATTTTAGTTTTTTCTTTTGGCTTGGAGTTACTTTTTAATTATTATTATTATTGTTGATGTTACAGCAGATTACAGTTGATTAAATAGCTACCTATGTTATTAGAATTCGAGGGTCAGGTGGCACTTCCAGTCCTCAGGATTTTAGTTCGGGAGTTATTTAACTTTCACTAGCAAACTTCTCATAAAAAAAAAATGAAAAGTTCAATAGCAAACAAAATATAAAAGAATACTGTAAGGGGACACATGGGAATGTTAGACAAGTTAATCATATGTATGACTGATGTAAGGCATTTACAGAGTTCCTGAAATGTTGGGGGGGTAAAACGAATGGCTACTGAAAAATTGCATTGCTTGTTTGTGCTTTCACGAGAAGAAGAGATACTTACAAGACACCAGTTATAAGAAGCAAGGGACAGTGAGGGCGCCTCTGGAGATAACAAGTTGCATAGTTTAACTTCTATTCTTGTCAAATTCCACATAGAGAGAAGTTCTAGAAAAGTGCATATAGCTAGGCAGCCTGCTAGTGATAACCCTGAAAAACGGAACTGGCAAAAGTGAGAAAAAAGTGTCATGGCAGAACAAATAGCTTGAGCTTTTATTCGAAGTGCATAACTACTTTACATTGAACACAGCACCCCAAATAAGGACAACCAATGAAGCCTTCAATGGATATCCCAAGGCTATACAAACATAAGATTCCTAGAAAAGGTTTCTCATCATAATACAGGCTTAATACACATTCAAAGATACGGTTCCCCAAGGAATTGAAAGGGCAATTATTAAATCCTAGAGACAATGCTACTGAACTTTATTTAGTTTAAATCAGTATGAGACCTCTGCTATCCTCATCAGGAGTCTGCTCGTTATGTTTGAACTGTAGACCTACCTAGCAGACACAATGTTCTTACCCCAAGAAGTAAAGCCTGTGTCCTCAAGTGAATGCCCTTTGGAATTAATTCTTAGTGCTGCTGCAACATGAATCACTGCCATAAAATATGGTGCAACAAACCCCCACGACAGATAGCAGTGGGAAGAAAATAATGCACGGTTCATAATCTGGTTAACCTTCGTGGTATATGATTCCAAAACGAATGTTTGCTTCCTCAGGTAATTCCAATACCTGCACAAGTGAAATAATCAAAAAGAACCAAACTACTTGAGATGCCTCTCTTCCATTAAACCATTCTGGAGTACGTCACATACCTTGAGAAACTAAGATCACTTGCAAGGGGGTGAGGAAAAACAGCAACTGGTGGCGATGTAATCAGCCTTTTATGGGCCCCTAGAAAGAAGCAAGGACATCCGTGGTAAAAGAATTAGTGATCTAGTAGCTAGAAAATGCCAAATTTTGAATGTAGCAATTCATTGTAACAGTTCATTACGGCTCTGTTTGTTTAGACATATTTCGATGTACAATATTTTACACAAAGGTATTTCTTATCTTATTTTCTGGTGTTTGGTTTGCATAGTAAAATATTTTTCAAAAATTAGCTATATGTATATATATATATAAACATATATGTTTATGTATATATGCGTGCATGTTTATCTATTTTATGTATGTGTGTGCATGTGTATGGATATATATGGTAAAATATATATTTTAACCCGTGTTGTTGTATATATTTTTCATTTAGATATTTGAATTTTTTATTATTTCAAAGTCAATTGCACTTTTGAACTTTTTTGTTATTTCAATTACACCCCTGAACTATGCAATCTCAAATCAATTGCATATCTTGACAAATTTATTGAGAACAATGAATTCAAGGGTGTAATTGAAATAAAAAAAAATTCAAGGATGTAATTGATTCAAAATTGCATAGTTTAGGGGTGTCTTTAAAATAACAAAAAACTCTAAGTGTCTAAATAAAAAAAAAACGTACAATATAGGGGCTAAAATATATATTTGGCCATATATATATATATATATGAATGTACGTGCATGAAAAAGTATAAATGTATACATATGTATTCATTTATAGATATACACATATACATACATGTAAGCAATTTATTAGCGGTGTAAATAGGAAAATGACTTACGAATTTTGAATAGGTAAAAGATATTGATTATAAAAATATTTTCCATCCTTTTTGTCAATCAAACACCAAAAAAAAAGCAAAATGTTACACCCAAACACATGGATCTTACAAATGTTGGAAACAGAAGGAATGTGGCCATTGAGCTTTGCCGATCTATATGTACAAAAGCCTAATCATGTGAATTCTAATTGCAGCCCAAAAAAAAAAGAAAAATCCACCAGATAGAGCAGTTCACCACCAAAGCAGTAGTCTCTACCAGTCACCCGATCTTGAAGACCATATTCAAGAAAAATTTTATGAAAGGAAGTTGCAATGCAGAGTAGTTCATTGGGTATTCTCAACTAAGTCATGCACAAAAGGATACTAAATTCAAGTTATGGGGAGGCAGAGTAGCCATTGCTTAGTGCAAAAACAGGCTGCCAAGCATAACAAAGAAGGTTTTGATTCTGACAGCAGCTACTTTGTGCAAATAATTCCCAATTTAGAAACATCAAAACTAACAATACCAGCTATAGCAGCAAGTGTCATGTCATCAGAGTATCCCCCATCTCGGAGCTCTGAAACTACTCCATGACGATCATTTCTAAAATCATCTGCGCGCATCTGGAAAAAATACAAAATATATATATATATATATCTCTATACATATGCATGAGAAAGAAGCTTGAGTAACTTAAAAAGAAAAAAAAAATCAGAATAGTTTTGCAACTTTATATTGAGCACAGAGCGGTTAGGAGATAGTTGATACTTGCCATCATGCACCCTCCCCACAGAAAGAATGTTTTCCCACCAGTAGCAAAACCCATTGAGCAAGGCTGCAAGAAAAATATAGTAACAACTTGGTAATTGCATGATTTTTTTGTTTTTCCATGTTTGGATTGCATGATTGTTCAGTTTCCAGACCCTTCATGCTTCTATTCTCTAGCCCTTTAAACATCAACTGGATTGTGAGGGACTAAGACAACTAGATTGCGAATTTATTATTTGGAATTTTGGCTTATGAGTTATAAATGAATATTTCTTTTGGAATATAGCTTTGAATCTTTTGACACCTTATTATGCTTTAAGAATATAAAAAATTATTTTATTAATTAACGTATCTAAACCATGTTGTGTTTTACTTTTTTGAAAAATATCGTCTCCTCATGTCCTTGTCCCATCACGTATCAGTAGGTTGGAAACAACAAAATGCAGAATATTCCCGTATTTGTATGCATGCATGAAGCATCAACATTGGAAATTTGGAACATAAAAGAGAATGAAAGTAGTAGATGTTATACCATATGGTATTCATAAATGCAGTAACTTCCTAAACTTCCAGAAGGTAAATCAAGAGGGTATCCCGTTTGAATAAAAATCTGCATATGATTAGCACAAGATTGAGAATAGCTAAGGATGGAAAAAGGGTAAATCTGAACTAAGGCTACTAATTTAATATAAAGGAAATTACAGCTTTTATCTTAGTAATAACCATACCTCAGGGTTTTTCTCCATCTCTGCAGTCAGGGCTCCAATTGACCCAGGATGCATCCGAACATCGTCATCAAGAAACAACACATACTTGCTGTCTTTTTGCACTCTCTCCACCCCAATCTGTACAACCAAGGATATGATGATCAATAATGGCATGCATGTTTACAGAAGAATGACCCAACAAGAGAAAATATGTAAATGCAGATATAAGAAATCACCAGAAACAGTGCTTGTAGTTTCTTGTGCCATCTTAGAAGACTATATCAAGATAATCCTATCAAATGATTACTTATATCGAAGCTTAATTTAATTAAACTCGGAGAGCATTCTAAAGGAAAGAGTCAATTTTTTTTAATCAAAATGAAGAACCATAAAGAAACATAAGATGCACGTGAGCAAACATGAGAAACATATTTAACTCCAACCGTCCTTGGGAAGAGTTGGCAGTAGTTAACATATCTCTTACCAACTGATTGTGAATTTTTTGACTACAAGTTGTTGATAAACCAGCTACAATAATCTTTGCGTCAACATCATCCTGGAAACAATATGGGAAAAAAACGTCAAGACAGACAAGGTAGAAGAAACCAGACCTGTGCTGCAAAAATAGGACAGTTTAAACTTCAAATAGACATAACTTAGCACACAGCATGTTGTTACTCAAATAGTTAGCATATAACACACATACATGACAGCAGACACCATGGATGACTCAAAATAAGCAAGCCATACACCAAGAATGCCAGTTCTTTCACAGTCTACACAACACGAAATTTTAACCAAGCGCTGATATAGAAAAGACAACATGAAATACTAGTTCTATATAATAGCCAATACATCATTTTTCATACTGCAGATTTGCATCAACCTTTAAAACAACTAAAACTGAATGATATCCTCACAATATTTTAGAAGTCAAAAAGGAGTGCTTTGGTTCTAAATTTGTTTCTTCTGAACAATCAAATGCATCTACTTTAGTTGCTAAATAATCAATATGCATTATGGAAAAACAAATACCTTGTAATCTGCTAGGACACTATTTACAGCATGGTAAGCGGGGTCTTCAGTACTTTCCACCACAAAAAGAAATTCCAGAGGACCACCATAAAGAGATGTGATCTGCATTTGGATATTCATGAACAAAAAACACAATGAGGCTAGCAGATAGTAATAATCTTCACAAGCAAGGAAAATAGACTACAAAAGTTTCAAATGGTAAATCTTTAAAAGATAACATATTTTGGACAAAAGCAATGCATGTAATCTATAAAAATATTTTGATAAGGTGCTTCTTGAGTATATCTAATATAGCAGTAGCACATGAACAGGATAGAAACGTAATGCCCAATCTTAGCAAATAATAGTTAGTGCTGATCTTTTTTACTCTGTATTACCATACCATATCATACTTACAATGAGAAGTAACACCAGTCTTCAATTAGAATGACTTTGGCAACATTTATGTGATAAAATAATTGGACTAGAGAATTATATTAAAAAATATATACAACAGGTAATCTAGTTTGTTACTATTTTCCTTTCCAGCATAAAGAACACAGAGAGAAAGGAACTGCTAGGTAACAGGTAGTCTGTAGAATTCACCTGACTTCTCCAATTATGTAGATTGTGCTCTCCGAAACCTTTTAAAGGCATTACAACAGACACTCTTGGTAGGTTGACCTGATTAGAATGCTCGAGGTCATTAATATCATGACAAAGAAATGAAAAGCTATTGCCACCTTTTCTACTATCTTCCATCTGTCTAATCTGCCTCGTCCTGTCAGAGAATGGCAAATGTTATAAATCTAGAATTTCACCTTCTATATCAACATTATGGATGGTAAATGAGTCAGGAATGTAAAACAACAATATGAGTCAGAAATCAATCTTAATACCTGACAAAAGCAGCAAGAGACCACCCAACGGCAAGAGTTAAGCAAATAACATATCCCTACAGCAAGAACAATAGGACTCAGATACAAACCTAATCTCATTGCAATGCCATACTAAAATGCACAAAAATATGGGCGTAGAACTGAAGTCCAAGAATAAAAATACAATCAAAATTGGCAAGACAAGATGTGTGAGTCAGATCATGCATTAGGCCAATACACACATCATGGGAAAAACTACTTAAACTATATTAATAATATAGAATAATTAAACTACCAGAAATGACCATATAATGTAATATAAAGTGCATTTTATTGTGCTTCTAAGCTGGGACCAAGTTAAACAACAATAACAATCACAAACCTTAATCCCACTAGCCAGGGCCGGCTATATTAATTCTAAACCTCCATTCTATTCAGCATCTACATTAATTTACAAATATGCTAAAATTCATGATCAAACAGGTGGCCATGAAATGGTTAACTATCCAACAACTGAAAAGGCTACACCTCTAAAAGCACTAGTATCTTTAGATCTTTCAAACACTTCAAGACAATATGCTAGGTCACCTTTGAGGTTACTGGTAAGTAAAAACAAAAGGAAGGCTGAGACCTTATAGATTTGATTTTACTAGCAGGAGAACGGGCCTAATTTAATATGAGGATAACCAATAGCGTGAAATAGCTGAAAAACCTACAACAGAAAATCCTTTGTCTTTGCTAGCTGATTTCATCACATAAGAGCAGACTCTATTACGAGTACCATCCTTAAGAACCCAACTGTTTGTTAATTGTCATGTCCATGAAAAAAGAATGAACCACCTCCAGCAGAGAGTGCTTGTTTTGTTAAGAGAGGTTATTCATAAGACTGTACAAATGGTGCAGAAATGGTGCAGACTTCACTCATGTTACAGAGAAAAAAAAAAAGAAAGAAAATGTCAAAATGGATTTATCCAGTTGAATATAAATCAGCAGTGGTTATCTTACTACATTCCTAAACTAGTTATTCAGCTATTATTGCCTCACAAAAGTGATTGAGGTAACCAAAAACCGCAGAAAGACAAACTAAAGATCGTACAAAAACCACTTTGTACCATAAGAGTAAATGGTCATAAAAGAGTTACATGTGATACCTGTGGAAATTTCTGAGCCTTGAGCCTTGACTTAACATTCAAATCCTTCTCATATCTTATTTTTAAATATTTATCAATTGTGATTTCGACCTCAAGTAATTTGAAGACCCCAAACTTGCAAAGATGTTAAATATCTCACAAGCTAAAATGACTATTACTTAAGCAAAGAAAACCTATATCTTAAGTTCAACCATTCAGCTTAACTCACAGTACCACAATAACCAGGCAACTGGCCAAACATGGCCACTACTTTGGCACTTCCATTGCTAAAATTTTACTTACAGTGTACAAACATTTTTCTGAAAGCCACCAAGAAAAAGCAAGGAAGACTTCATAATTCCTAAACCTACCCAGAAGAAGAAAGAAACTCTTTGTAAAATATGATTGTTTCTTTATCAAAGAGAAGGCACTTTTGGGTACTCAACTGGCTTGTTGGAATGATTAGCAAGTAAATTGCCAACAGATGAAAAGACAACTCAAAAACTTCTCCCATTCTGCACCAAAATATATAAAAAATCTGAAGATGACAAGATTATTTATCAATCATCTTTTATCAAATTTTCTAGAACCACCACTTGGAGGCTTGCTCTAGTTCGTTGGTACCTACGCAGGTACAAGACTAGTCCTCTTTGATAGGTGCAAAGAAACCAGGAAAGGGATAATAGTAACTACGGAAGAAGACAAATCCACCAGCATATTGACTGCTTTGTTGGCTGTTCACTTGAATTTATGAGCAATAAAAGCTGATAGAACAGCAGGAACACATCAAGTCTCAATCTAACAGACATCATAATGAATTAGCTAAACAATCTCCTTTTTATTGGCCTCGCAATAGCAATATTGGAAACAATTCATAATCGTGGCCAAAATTTAGGTAACTAACATAAAATACCACAAAGTTCCAGTCTCAGATCCTTATTCCTGCTTTTCCTTTTCCCGGAAGGTTCCCCAATCGTGTAATCTAAACCTCACATTCTGAGTCCCTCAGATTCAAGGCTAGTACAAGATGCATATCATTATTCAAGGATGTTACGCGACAAATTTAAGAAAAATTATACTGAAATTTAAAATCCATTGGCTCACAGAAAAGGAAAAAAAAAAGAGAGGTGATATAGACAATTTTTGCATTGTAGTATCTCTTAGTTGTATTTGGATTATCAATAGCCATTCAAAGAACCACCATGTTCTTGTTTCTTCTTCTTTCTTTCTTTTTATTTGTTTTTTATTTTTTGCTTTTTTGGCTTTTCCTAATGCATTATCAGAATGCAAACGCAAGCGTAAGCGTAATCTTCAGATCCAAACCGCACAACAGTTAGAAATCGATCAACAAAAACCTCAATTTTCTCCGCTTGTCCAACATAACAACAGCATATTAAAAAAAAAAAGGAAATCAAAAAAACATACCTGAATCTGAACAAAAACGGCTAGACGACTACAGAAAGCTCTGCTGGCAGAGATGATGAGCGCGTCGAGAGAGTCCAATGGCAGCATTGTCACCAGACTCCTTCTGGCTCGCTCAATGTGTTCTAGGGCAAGAACGAAGCCGCAATAATGCCCTAGATTGCAGCTCAAATTACAGCCTCTCTCTCTCTCTCGCTTTCTCGCTTCTTGTATCAGATCACCATGGATAGGGAGTATTGAAGGTAGAAAGGGGGGGGGGAGAGAGAGAGAGGTGAAACGTGAGAGAGCGCGTAATTTTATATTTTCGAAGGACAGGCGAGCGCTTTGAACGCACACCACATATATGAGAGAGAGAGAGAGAGACCGTTAAGTTAGATCAACTAAATAAAATATAATAAAAAATTAAGAGCCAATAGATAATAGATTAGCAAAAGAATTAAGGGCTTATAAAAAAATTAAAAAGAAAAAGAAATGTAAAATATTTAAAAATGTTATCAAATAGAATTTTTAAATTTTTATTATATTTCTTATTTAAGGTGAAGTGACCAACGTAACAATTATCTTTAGTAATAATAATGAGAGTTTTTTTTATTATAAAATAATTGATTTGAGCAATAGTTGTTGTCAAAAAAATAAAGTACATTATTATAATCTCACCACAATATATAAGGTCAAACTTTGTATCTACATTTGAGCTACAGGCCAATTGGGTATAAATTATAGGAGTTCATAAACTCTATAGTTGTTTATATTGTTTATTTGTTAATAAGTTAATAAAATATTTGAATAAATAGTTTATTTTATTAAAAATATTTTGAATGTTTTTTTGTTTATTTTGAAATTGAGAACAGGTAATTTGAACTTTTATTTGGTCAAGGGATAATATAATCTAGTTATTAAGGTTGTACAATCTTATTGTATTATATTTCAATAACTATAGTTGTAGTGAGTGATCATATTATTTGAAATGTAAAGACTATAGTTTTGTTTATACAAGAATTATTACTTTTTTTTTTAACTAATAAACTCATAACACACAAAAAAACGAAATTATACATAAGTATCATTAAGGAATATGAAACAAAAATATATAAAAAAAATTAAAACACATCGAAAACACAAAGACTCGAAAGGTAAAAATCTCTAAAAAAAAAAGTACAGACTATTTAAGACAGCTCGAGAGAATGAGTCATAAGTAGATCAAAGCCAACACATGAGACCATCAAAACTAAAGAGTACATAAATACATCATAACTTTTTGAAGTAGATGAAAAAATTATAATTTTTACGGTTTTAATTTTTTATTTTCTTTTAAAAACTACACCATTAGTGATTAAGTGAGGTTTTAATTATTACTAAATCATCAATATAAGTGACTAGTGCAAGAATAAATTTTTTGAATTTTTTTCTTTTATATATGTGCACGTGATTCAATTATAGGATGAGTGTTTATTGTCAATATTGAAATTTTTGTATGTTTAATTAGTAATATATTTTTGGTATTTTCACTATATATAATAATTGATAAAACATTGAGGTTGACTAGAATTATATTTGATTTAGTTTGTGAGGTTGAATATATTAGAATTTTAACTAAAAAATACAAGTTTTATCTCTTTTTTATTTATATATTGAAGTTTTGTTCATTATTTATCTATGGAGATAAACATATCGCTAAATTATATATGTTATGTGTCGTTGATTTGATATTGTCGATATGAGAATTAATTTTGTATTTGTCTTATTTTATTTTTAACATAAAATATCTCTTGAAATATAGAAATATGAAATAATAATACAATTAAAATTATTTATAATATTTTCGTGTAACATAACAAAATCGGTTAATTTTCATATAGTTAAAATTAAAAATATAATAATTAAAATACAATCGAGAGAAAAAAGATATTTAATGTAATAGTAATATCGTCAATATGGTATAATAGTTAATAATAATTTGTTAATATACTTAGATATTGAATATATGATAATTGATAATTTTTGATGAATTTAACTGGTTTATACATGACTAGAATGACTATTAGACTCAAATTCTACTTTGACTTTGATTAAAAATAAAAAAGAAAATTTTTTAGTAATTTTAGATAGTTATATCTATTTTTCATAAAATTTTAATTAAAGATATTATTTGTACACTTAGCTATAATATTTATGTACATTAATGCGTTATATATTTATATTTAAAGGCTCAGTTTTAGATAATTATATTAATATATAAGGAAATTCTATTTACAGCGAACTTTTTACTCTGTGCAGCAAATTTTTTATATACCTAAAGTAATCTTGAATAAAATTTCAATATTACCCTTTATCTTCTTCACCGACTCAACTGACACTTTTACTGTATTTTTCGGCGAAGGTTCTCTATTCTTTTTAAACTCAACTACTCACGTCAATCAAATTTATTTTCGATTAAAAAATTTATTTTTCTGAAAAAAAATCTTCACTGACATATTCTCTCAGATTCATCTTTTAAAAAAATTAGTATCCTCTCGAATCCATTTGCTCAGAAATTTTCTATTTTCTCTACTTTCATTCTCGTTCATTCTCTTAAATCCATTTTCTCTCCATTTTCTCTCAAACACAACCAGTCAGTAATCTATCATCTATCATGGATTACTACACAAAACTGTTGATGAATAATATAGAAGCATTTGAAGAAGAACAAAACATATATCCAGAAGAAAATGAATATCACGTCGATGAGGTAAGTAAATTTATTTTGATAAGAATGTAATATGTTTCTGTGTGTATTTATATTTATAATATATGTATATGATATCGATGAGGTAAGTAAATTTATTTTGATAAGAATGTAATATGTTTCTGTGTATTTATATTTATAATATATGTATATTACATCCACAAGCTAAGTAAATTTATTTTGATAAGAATGTAATATGTTTTTGTGTGTATTTATATTTATAATATATGTATAATATGTGTGAGAATGAAATTTAGAGTAAATTGGTATTTTAGAAAAAATTTAAATATTTTTAGAAAAAATTTCACAATATTTTTATAATTTTAAAAAAAATTATAAAATTTAAAAAAAAAATCTAGAGTTCGGGGAAGGCATGCTTCCCCGAACTCTAGGATTCGGGGAAGGAATCCTTCCCCGAACTCCAGCGTTCGGGGAAGGCATCCTTCCCCGAACTCTGGAGTTCGGGGAAGGCATGCTTCCCCGAACGCCAGCATTCGGGGAAGCATTCCTTCCCCGAATTCCAGCATTCGGGGAAGGCATGCTTCCCCGAACGATGGAGTTCGGGCAAAGCATCTTCCCCGAACTCCAGCGTTCGGGGAATGCTGCCTTTCCGAACTCTTGAGTTCGGGCAATCTCCGAACTCTAGAGTTCGGTAACGCTTGAATTCCCCGAACTTTACCTTTTTTGAGAATGCTGAATTTTACGAATTCTACTATTCTAGAAATTTAGTTTTTCTCGAACTCTGGCATTCGGAAATATGTATTTGAATTATGTTTTAATCTTATTTTAATTTTATTAATTCTTTTTATAGGAATCCAATCGTGATATTCAACAATTTGATGTTACCCAACCGTTTACTACTAATCAGGTATGAAAGATTTTTAATAATTTATTTAAATAATTATTTTTATTACATATAAAATGTTTTAAATGTTTGTTTTTTCTTGTTTAGTTATTTGATACTAGAGAAGCATTGATTGGATGGGTTAAGAAAATTGGAAAAGAAAATAGAATTGTGATTGTGATAAAGAGTTCAGAATGTGGAGATTCTATAAAAAGACCTAGAATTCGTCTTGCTTGTGAACGTAGTGGAAAGTATAGACCGTCTAAAATGAAAAAGGAGACAATTGAAGAATCAAAACGAAAATTCACAGGTTCAAAAAAGTGTGATTGTCCGTTTGAATTACTTGCTATGAAATTTGAGCAGTGGGAGTTGAAAGTTGTATGTGGGTTTCATAATCATGCATCATCGACTCAACTAGAGGGTCATTCATATGCAGGAAGACTTACAGAAAAGGAGAAAGTAGTTTTAAAAACAATGTCTGAGAATCTTGTGAAGTCTAGAAATATTTTGATGGCACTAAAAGCAGAGGATGAGGATAATGTGACTACTATCAAAACTATATATAATGCTCGTCAAAGATACAAACTTATTGAGAAAGGTGGTAGATCACAAATGCAACAGTTGATGAAGAAGTTAAGAGAATGTAATTATGTGGAGTGGCATAGAAGTGATAGATCGACAGATTGTATTTCAGACTTATTTTGGGCTCATCCGATATCTATATCTTTATTAAAAGTATTTCCACATGTCTTAATAATGGACTGTACATACAAAACCAACAGGTATAGATATCCACTCCTCGAAATTGTTGGTGTAACATCTACTGAGTTAACTTTTCCTGTTGCATTTGTATTCATGAATCATGAATATGAAGATAACTACACATGGGCTATGGAGAGATTAAAGAATGTGATGTCACCTAATACATTTCCAGGAGTAGTTGTCACTAATAGGGAATTAACATTGATGAATGCAATACATAAAGTATTTCCAACTACGACTACTTTATTATGTAGATGGCACATATCAAAAAATGTGCTTGCTAAGTGTAAGAAATTTTTTGATAGAAAGAAGATATGAGAGAAGTTTATGTTAGGTTGAAATCTTCTTGTTTTTGCCTCTACTGAGAATGAGTATGAACGTCTGCTTTCTGACTTAATCATCGAGTACCATGGATATGAGGATGCAATTGATTATGTGAGAAAGACATGGCTGAATGATTATAAAGAGAAATTTATTGCAGCATGGACAGATAAAGTATTGCATTTTGGAAATACTACTACTAACATGTATTCTTTAATAAACTTAACTCTTATTCTTATTGTTTTATTATAATATATCTAATTAATCTCTAATTAATCTAATACATCAATATGCTTATGCTTTTATTCAGGGCTGAGAATGCGCATGCGAAACTGAAGAGATATTTGGGATCATCTCAAGGTGACTTTGAGTCATCATGGAAGATTATCAACTCTCTTATTGAGTTACAACATACCGAGATTAAGGGGTCTTTTGAGAAGAGCTTAATGTTGGTACAACATGATTTCAGACCAGAAATTTTTAGAGAATTAAGAGGTATTATATCAAGAAATGCAATGAATATGGTATTAAAGCAAATACAGATAGCTCAAAAAATTGGAGCAGATAAGGTTGCATGTGGATGTGTGATAAGAAACACACATGGTTTACCTTGTGCACATGAAATTTCAGAATTAATGATGGAAGGACGACTAATTCCTTTATCATTTGTGCACCCTCACTGGACAAAATTAAATTTGGTACAGACTGCTGATTCATCTGTTCTAACTATTTATCCAGAGTTAGAAAGTCTGTATAATATGTTTCAGTCAGAACGAACAGGAGGTAAACTCGTATTGAAACAGAAATTGAGAGAATTAATAGATCAAGCTACCACTTCATTGATACCACCAAGTGTGAAAGTTCGGACAAAAGGTAAGCCATCATCAAAGAATAAAATTCAGATTGATACATCTACTCGACGTGATCCATCATATTTTGAAATAGTTCAATCTATTCATGACACTACATCTCCAACAACACAGAGTTCAGTAAAGACACCAAACAGAGGTAAATTTTATAGCAGTGTGAAACACAGATTGCTAGGTTATGATGCTTCATTTCCAGCAAATATCCAATATTTTATACATAATATTGTTAATGTGGAGTCGGATGGACACTGTAGATTTCGTGCTATTGCTGCTTTACTTGGAATGAGTGAGCATAATTGGAGCGATATTCGTATGAATTTAATTGAAGAGTTGCATACTTTTTCTGATGAGTATATACAGATACACGGATCTGCTATGCATGTAGATGAATTAATACACATACTTTCTTGTTTTGAGTGTGTTGCACCTCCCCAATATTGGATGACTTTACCAGACATGGGACATTTGATTGCTTCAAAATATAATGTCATCTTGGTTCATTTATCTCGAATACAATGTCTTACCTACCTTCCATTGAGATCAGTCGCCCCTTCAGTGATACAACATATGATGATTACTATTGGTTTTGTGGACGATTGTCATTTTGTGCAGGTATTATTATTTAATAATTTATTTATATATTGATATAATTATGTTAACATAAACGTAATATTAATAATTTTATTTTATCATTTTTCAGGTATTTCTGAAATCAGGCTCACCAATTCCTCCTGTTGCACGGAACTGGTATAAATATCGATATGATATTGCACGAGAATGGGAAATACCATATATAAGTCGAATTCAAGTTTTTATGTCTCTTATTAACGAAAATGTTATTACAAAAGATGTTTTTAATTTAAGTGATGAATGATCAGTATGTTTGATTTAATTTAAGTGATGAATGATCAGTATGTATGTTTTTTATTTTATTATCATAATTATAAATTGTGTATGTTTTACATTATTTGTTATATGTAACGCCATTCCACATTCTAAAATTATATAATTTATTATATAAATCATATTAAAATTATATAAATTATAATAAAATTTAATAATAAATAATAAAATAAAATATTATTACAAACAATACATGATCCACAATTATAATTTATAATACAATAACACAGACTCGCTAAGAAGTCAAATAACACACAACTCAACTAATAAGTAAAATTGAAATAACACACAACTCAATTATCCATTCACACAACTTAATTATCCAGTGAAATAACACACAACTCAACTAACAATTCAACTTGAAATAACACATAACTTAATTATCCATAGTTACTAGTAAGTAAACTTAATACAACTCGAACTTGAAATCTTGACAGAACTCGAACTTCAAATCTTGATGGCAAAATTAACTTCAACTTGATTATCCAATTTGATTATCCAGGAGGAGATGTACCAGATGTTGATGCTCCAATATTATCAGGATTGAAGCCATATTGAGAGCCTAAAATAGTATTTACCTGAATACACGTCTCTTTCCATACATCAGCAGAAACAGGCTCATTACTTGATATAGTTTTATCAAGAGTACATAATGCTCGTCGATTACGCTGAAAAAAAAATATATTAATTTTTTATTTAAATAAATTAAATTGAATATAACTGAAATATAACTTAAAAACTTATCGCTTCATAAAGGTTGAGCATATCTTGTACACCTCTATCAAATCTCGATCGATGTATCATATTTTGTACAAATGGATGTGAAATAGATGAATACCAAGGTAAATATTCAGGTATAAAATGCCATGAAAATAAAGCAGGTCTACCACGTCGATGTTGTGGCAATAAATACATATCCCATCGATTCCAGATATCATCAATAAATGTATAAATTACCCTATATGATGCCGTACCTACACCCCGCCTAGCTTCAAGATGTGATAATGGGGGTGGAGGAATAGTCTGTACATACCCAAATTGTCGTAAAACTCTTTCAGGATGATATGGTTCTATAATACCTCCACATTTTAGACAACCTGAGAAAAATGTAATATTTGGTAATATGTGATGAGAACGAACCCTCCAGTATGGCATCCAAATAACCTGTAAATATTATTTATATAAATATTAATTTTAGAATATATTAAATAACTTACAAATAATAGTATATAAGAAATACCTCGTCCGGTGATAAAACATCAATATGCTCTCTAATAGATTGTAAAGAATCAGTATCACGAACAGGTAACCAACGGAGAGCTCGTGGCTGCTCATCACTATATAATAAGTTACATCTAATTCTAGTAAAGGGAAAATATTCGTACACCCATGCCTGTAAATTTGATATAAATAATTATGTTAAATTTATATAAATATATGATATAAAATTATAAAATTAAAATAATTACCTCAAGTAAGGTAAGATATCCAGCAATGCTCTTCACCTCTCGTCTGGTAGCAATATCGAGCTGTCGATATAAATATGCGAGACAAACAGCTCCTCATGCATAATTACCAATCATACTTAAATCCTCTAATAATGTCAAGTACGCCACTGAAACTAATGTACCACTTTTGTCTACAAATAATGTACATCCTAATAAAAATAACATATATGCTCTACTGATATATTCAATCTCTTCATTTGAAACCTCATTTGGTAGATGCATAAATGTTCTTTTTAACCAGTCTAATTTTACAAAAGGTCATCGATTTTCTCTAATCTGTTGTGCTGCTACATCTAATGAAACTCCAAGTAACCTACATAATAAATCACTAGCTTCACTAGATGTCAACTGATGAGGCACAGATATAGATCTTCCTGTTACTGGAATCTTCAAAATAGCAGCAACATCATATAATGTTATACTTATCTCTCCAAATGGTAAATGAAATGTATTAGTCTCAGGCTGCCATCTCTCTGTAAATGCTGAGATTATAGTATGATTTATATATCGATAAGTACACTCTACCAATGATAACAAACTAGAACCCATAACAATATCACGAACACGAGACTGATTATCCAATGGCCATTCAAGAATTTTAAGGCCATGATTTCTACATTTTAATATGCCTATTTCCTGTTAAAAAATTCAAATATCTAATTATTTAAATTATAAAAACTTAGAGTAAGCAATTATTTAAATTATAAAGATAAATATTAAAAAAATTAATATAACTTACCTCTCCTGCCCATATTGCAAATGCCACATGATTTTTAAAACTTTTTAGAATTGATCTATCTCTAGGGCCCCCAGGTAGTGGTTCAGAAATATCATCAGGTTGTGAGGATGATGATGGTTGATCAGTTGCTTCTTCTTGATTAGGGTTGGGATGCTCTTCAACTGGATCTACCACTGGATCTTCTACTGTCTCTAAAATAGTCGGTTCACTAGAACTCTCAATCCTCCTCCTTCTTCTAGTTGATGCAGTAGGACGCTCTCGAGAAGAAGAAGACTGACGAGACGAAGAAGCTTCACCTCCTCTTCTACCACGTACCATATCTACAAAATAACACAAAAATAAAAAATAACAAATAAGTACAAAAATAATACAAAAATAAAAATAACAGGTATCATATCTACAAAATAACACAAAAATAAAAAATATTAAATATAACATATGAAAAATTACTAACAATGCTTACAATGAATTTACAAAATTCATGTTATACAAAATAAGGTAAAAATAAAAAATATTAAACATAATATTAAAATGAAAAAATATTTTAATAATGAAAATAATATTTAACGATCTTTTCCAATTCTATTGGTTAACCATAAAAAAAATAAATATATTATTAACTAAAAAATATATATTTATTTGCATTAAAAATTAAATTATTCAACTTCTAAACTTAAATAAAAAATTCTAATACCTAAATAAAAAATTAAGTATAAAAAAATATTAATTATCACTATTTAATTAAAAATTTAAAATTTTTTAAATATAAAAAATAAAAAAAAATAAATCCCGGCCCGCCCGAAACCCTGGTTTCGGAGACGGGCCGCCCGCCCGAAACCCAGGTTTCGGGGGCGACCATCGTCCCTGTCGCCCCCAAAGCTGGGCGCGATGGCCCAGCCGTGGAAACCTAGCTTTGGGGGCGGCGGGGACGAAGTCCGCCTCAAAACCCAGAAACCCTTGCATCCCTCCCTCGACAATTTAGAGCTATGTTTCTATAGATCGAATCATGGAATCAAAACAAAACAAAACAATGTAATCCAAAAAAATAAGTAAAAACTTACCTCACAAGTGCGCGCAGACACGGTGTAAAGAAGGCAATGGGCGAGTGCTGCTGGAAGTGAGTGAAGTGAGTGAGGTTGCAGAGAACTCAGAAATGATGTAGTGAAAGAGGTGAGGCGCGACGGAGAGGATAAATGAGTATATATATGGGGGCAAATTTGGAAGATACTTGGTTGTAATGAGCAATACTTGTGGTTGAAAAGAGTAATTATTAAATTTATTTTAATAATAACTGCGAAGAGTAAAAAGTTCACTGTAAATAAAATTTTCCTAATATATAAATGTCACAAAAAGTATTACAACTAAGCCTTAGAATAGCATTTCCAAATTTTAATAGTAGAAGGGCACAACAGATATTTCGGATATGAGGCGGTATAAGTCAAATTATATATGTTAGTCCGAACCTAACCATGAAAAATCTCTCCATTCTCGTAAACCCTAGTCTCTCTGTTTTTCTCTTTGTGTAATCGATCTGCCTATGGGAACACCGGAGACGTCAAGGGAACCCTGCCCGGACCGGATCCTGGATGACGTCGGTGGCGCTTTCGGGATGGGGGCGGTAGGCGGCTCCGCCTTCCACTTCCTGAAGGGTGTCTACAACTCCCCAAAGGGCGAGCGCCTGATCGGCGGCTCGCAGGCCGTGAGGATGAACGCGCCGCGCATCGGGGGCAGCTTCGCGGTGTGGGGCGGACTGTTCTCGGCCTTTGACTGCACCATGGTCTACGCCCGCCAGAAGGAAGACCCTTGGAATTCCATCATCGCCGGCGCCGCCACCGGCGGCTTCCTCCAGATGCGCCAGGGCCTCCCCGCCGCCTCGCGCTCCGCTCTGTTCGGTGGTGTCCTCCTCGCGCTGATCGAAGGCGCTGGAATCATGCTCAACAAGGTCCTCAGTCCGCCGCAGAACATGCCGATCATGTTCGAAGACCCCATGCCTAACGCTAACATTCCTGCCGGTGCTCAGCCTTCCGAACCTTCGTCAGCCTGGTTCGGAGGGTGGTTTGGCGGGAAGAAAGAGGAAGCGAAGCCGGCCGGTGGAGTCAAGACTGAGATCCTGGAGAGTTTTGAATCGCCCATACCACCGACCTTCGAGTTCAAGTGAGAATCTGGGGAAACTAGATTTTGTTATTCAGATATTTTTTTTGCGAGGTTTGGGTCTTCATTATGTCGGGGATTGCATCGAGTGTATTATTTTTGTTGCTATTATTAATTTTCTTAATATAATCTGCCATAGTCGATAGCCAATTTATACTGCTGTAGACTAACTCAATTGTGTGAAGCCGGGTGGTTTTATGATTATAGATTCCATAACAGGTAAAATAAATCTTTTGTTTGCTTCTTGGATTAAAACTTCATAAAGCAATAATTTGGTTAGTTTTACAGTATTTCCCTCTGCCAAATCGAGTTAATAACTCTCGAGATACTAAATACCAAGGCCATATTTCGGCCAAAAAAAAAATAAAAGAAACATTAACCACGTACACCGATTTGTTTTATCTATACAACTATATATCCCTTGCTACATGATGCTATTGCAATGAATCTTTGTCATTCGAGTGGCCTGGGATTTAACTCACTATGTTGAGTATGTGTTTTGTTTTGGTTTAATTATCCGGGTTTAACTATTCTATTCTTTCTTTGATTCTTGTTTCTTCTTATTTGCAGTTTTTTGTAACTGAAAATCCCAACTAGTTGGGGCAATTAATTTTTCAAATTTTGGTTCAGTGTTTGTAGGACATTGCAATAGTTATGAAGTGTGGTAGTGGGGGGTTTCTCAATGAACTTTCTGCATTTTTAGTGACTATTCAATGAGCCAAAGGTTTGAACTCTTTTCTGGTAGAAAGTATGCATTTTGATGTATGCATAACATTTTTAGATTTGTTCATCAAGGTAGCAATACACCACCTGGCTGCGTTCCAGCCTCTTTGTAGAAAAGCAAGGGAAATATTACATACAAATATGACCCTCTCCTGACCCTTGAGACTCGTGTACTGGGGATGCCTATTTTCTATGGATGTTCTACTACTACTATTATTGTTGTTATAATTCTCATGGTATATTTTTACCATGGCTCCTTAGAACCTGTTGTATTGCCTTGTTTTATGATTTAAATGAAGAATAAAGCTTGTATATTTTTAATCTGTATTCTTTTGACTCTAAAGAGTTGTAAGATGCATTCAGAAATATTATGACAATATAAACCATGAAAGGCCAGCAGTCCGCTTTCACCGAACACAAGATGCCTGGGATTAGTGAATTGAATTGCTTTCCCTTTTCGAGGGAGCAAGAACACCTAGAAATTCAACCAAATATATAATTCAGGGTACCCCCTTTAGAGTTGATTTATTCTCCTATTCTTAGTCCCTTCAATGCCGGCCATGGAATTGAAGTTTTTATTTTCTATTTTTACCTTTTTGAGATCTATCAGTGCTGCAGAAGTCATTAAAAAATGTATCATGAATAATTTAGAGCCCTCTTCATGCGAACTTTGCGAACTAAATTGTGAGCATTTTTGGTTACTATTTTGAGCAAGAGTTTCACACTTGGTGTAATAAAAAATAAATTGTCTTTGGGGAGTTCAGGATGCTGAAATCACAATTTAGTCCTGGGCCTGGCAGGTTATGATTGCCTTGTTGAATGATGTAAAGTTTCTGTTGTTATGCTGAATTCTTCATTCAGACAGTGGATGTTATGATCTTCACACTTTGCAGTAGGAGCATTATGCGCTGAGTTACTGTAGTAGCCTATCAGAATACTGGAGTTTAACTAGGCATTAGTCGATCAAGATTTACCATCTCTATGTGTAGTTATTGGTATTTTAGGGTAACTGTTGCACAGGTATACATGAAATATGTATTATGAATAATATTTTACTTGTTTTATCTGTCCATTGTCGTGCAGCAGTTGCCTTTTCTTCCAAGCTCTTTTTATTTTTTGGGCATATACAATGTTATTTGGCATGTTTTATCAGTTTATTTGAGCTTCAATAGCTGTTAGGGGTGAGTATTTGGTTGGTTCGATTATGATTGAATTGCTCAAACAAAATAATTCAAACTTGTGTAAAAATTTAAATCAAACTGACTGAATAGATTCTCAAACCAATCAAACTGAAAATTTTAAAAAAAAAAAAAAAAAAAACTGAACCAAGTGAAAAAAAAAAGAGAGAGAGAAAAAACTAAAGACAACCAAACATGAAAATTTTATTAAAAAATTAAAATAATAAAGAACAAAAATAATGTCATTTTTGACATTTTGGTTGGTATGGTTATATTAGTTTTTTTTTTTTTTTAATATAGAGATAAAGGTGAACTGAAATAATTGAAATTGTTAAATTTAAAAATCGAATCGAATCGACTTATTGTTTAAACCAAATCAAATCAAATCAAATGATTTTGGCTGATTTAATTAAGTTATTTTGATTTAATAGAAATGTTGCTCACCTCGGTAGCTGTTGGTATATACCTTGTAGTGACCGTAATTAGGCTAATATGGTCTGGAATTGTGCACAAGGATGTTATGTTACAAAAGGTGAGAAAAGTATTCTGTTTCAGCTGGAGCTGCCTGGTTGATGATGTTCATGACTTCTTTGCATCAGTTCATTTTATGGCTGCATTGTTGAATGCTGCTAGTTTGCAAAGTTCAATTCATCTTTCTGTAACAGAGAATTGACACTGCTGTAGTTTAAGTTTAAGGAGACTCAATTTCTTTTCCTTGCTTTTGTTGTAGTGTGAGACTTTCACCCTGTTCTGTTACTTCGGTATTGGATTTTGGGTCCATCACACTTATAAGAACAATTGGTTTTGGGATGTGTGTCGGGAAGTGGATTAATTATACTAATAATTATTTAATTTTATATTCTGTTATTGTTTAATCATGAAATATTACTATTTAGTCATTAATATCTTAAAATTGTTACTTGTTAATTATTAAACTTTAAAATGTTAACTGCTAGTTATTAATATTTCAAAATCGATTTTTACCCGTCACTCGTTAGTTATTCAACTTTAAGGTCACGAATGACGAATGAAAAACAGTTTTAAAACATTAGTGATTAGTAGGTGACATTTTAAAATTTAATGATTAAGTAGTAATAATTTTAAAATATTAGTGACTAACAGATAACATTTTAAAATTCAGTGATCAAATAGTAATAGAATACAAAGTTGAGTAATTATTAATGTAATTAACTTGTCGGGAAGCACTAGAAAGTTAAAAAATAAATCAATTTTTTTTCTACTTTTATGGTTTTTTTTGGGTGTGGTCACTCAAACTTTTAATGGTTTTTTAAAATGTTACATGTTAGTCATTAATATTTCAAAATTGTTTCTTACTCGTTACTCGTTAGTCACTGAACTTTAATTTCATGAGTGACAGATAAGAAACAGTTTTAAAATATTAATAACTAGTATGCAATATTTTAAAATTTAGTGACTAAGTAGTAATAATTTTGAAATATTAGTGACTAACAAATAACATTTCAAAATTTAGTAACTAAATAGTAATAGAATGTAAAGTTGAGTGATTATTGATGTAATTAACTCATCGAGAAGCACTAAAAAGTTAAAAAAAAAATCAAATTTAATTTTTTCCTACTTTTATGATTTTTTTTTTTTGGTGTGGTCACTCAAACTTTTAATTGTTTTGATTAGACTTATGAACTTGTATTTTCAAGTCAAGTTAACTTTAATACTTAGACTATTTTTCGTATGGTAATCTTAATGTTTTATTATTTTTAATTATATTCATGAATTTATATTTTTTAGTCAATTCAATTCCTGTATTTTGATATAGTCAGATTATGATGTGTATTTCGTTATCTTACTTTATTTTATTTTTTTTACACATAAAAATATATGAGTTACACTGACTCGAAAATGCAAGTTTATGAATATAGTCGAAATAATAAAAATTTTAAATTGTCACATAAAAAAAATATAACGATTAAATTGATTTAAAAATTAAGTTTAAAGGAATAATTAAAATAATAAAAAGTTTAGGTGATTAAATTAAAAAAATTATGAAAATATAAAAAGAAAATTTTAAATTTAACCTAAAAAATAAAAAGAAAAACAATAAACATCTGTCACCCTTTAAGAAGAATCAAATGATTATCATGGATTTTAGATAATTTTGTATCTTGTCTTTTGTAATTTTAGTTATTCAAGTGCAAATTTATTATTATTATTATTGTTATTATTATTATTATTATTATTATGGTCTATCGTGAGGTTTAAGTATAATTGGTGAGTTGTTATACTTTAGAATTATTAATCTCTTTAACTGGTTAAACTCAAATTATCATACAAAACCACATTAGATACCAGAATTGAAAAACAACTACGGCTTAGGAGAATCAAACTTAATTCCCCAGCTAACGAAGTTTACCCGTTAATAAAGGACCTCGGTTTTGGATAGAATTACGATTTTATATCGGATAAATAGCGCCAGACATAACAGACAGGTGGAGGGCATGAGGCTGCCACTGCTGCGTCAACTCCGTTCGCTCAACTCCAAGCCCCACTTCTACTCCTCAGCTCTCCTCCCCGCCGGTCTCCGCCGCTTCATGGCCGCCGCCGCAGAGCAGGTGTCTCCGTCGACCACCCGTCTGGGCTGGATCGGCACCGGCGTGATGGGTTGGTCCATGTGCGGCCACCTGATCAAGGCCGGCTACACGCTCACCATCTTCACCCGCACCGCGTCCAAGGCCCAGGGCCTTATCGACGCCGGCGCCCACTGGGCCCCCTCCCCTCTCGCCGTCGCCGCGCAATCCGACGTTGTCTTCTCCATCGTCGGCTACCCCTCCGACGTCCGCCACGTCCTTCTCCACCCCCCCTCCGGCGCCCTCACCGGCCTCCGTCCCGGCGGCGTCCTCGTCGACATGACCACCTCCGACCCCTCCCTCGCCTCCGAAATCTCCGCCGCCGCCGCCTCCAAATCCTGCTCCTCCATCGACGCCCCCGTCTCCGGCGGCGACCGCGGCGCCAAGAACGCCACCCTCTCCATCTTCGCCGGCGGCGACGAGCCCACCGTCCGCCGGCTCACCCCCATCTTCTCCCTCCTCGGCAAAGTCAACTACATGGGCGGGCCAGGCAAAGGCCAATTCGCGAAGCTCGCGAACCAAATCACCATCGCCTCGACGATGGTCGGCTTGGTGGAGGGATTGATTTATGCCCACAAAGCCGGCCTCGATTTATCCCTATATCTCGACGCAATTTCCGCCGGAGCGGCCGGTTCCAAATTGCTTGACGTGCACGGAAGCAGGATATTGAAGAGGGACTTCGAGGCCCGATTCTTCGTCAATCACTTCGTGAAGGATTTGGGAATTTGTTTGAAGGAATGTCAGAACATGGGTCTTGCTTTGCCTGGACTGGCTCTTGCCCAGCAGCTCTATCTTTCTCTGAAAGCTCATGGAGAAGGCGATTTGGGCACCCAAGCGCTCATTCTGGCTCTCGAGCGGCTCAACAATGTGTCACTGGAGTCTGCTGCTGCTTCGTCCGGGCAGGCTTAGATGCAAACCGGTAAAACTCGCATCTTGATTGGAGAATTTGGACTTATAGTGTACTTTTTTGTTTGTTAAAACATGTTTTGACTGGTGGGGATTGTATGGATCGAAGTTTCCTTTGATGAACATGATAACCTTCCTGAAAATACTGTCTTGCATCTTATTGGGATCTTGCAATGACGCTAAATTTGGTCTAGACTTACTGATGTTTAAAGAGAGTTTTGGCCCTTTTGGAGAACTAGAACCAGAAGGGCACGTTTTGTTTTGAAGTTGAAATTGCAGCCAATCGGGCACTACTGCTGATATGGCTGCACTTTCCCCTTCCTCCTGGCAGCGTGACAAGGCGTCAGCTGCTGCATGGTAGCTACCGGATCCGTTCCCAATTCCGTGGATTCGACTCCTCCATGACTCGTACCAATACCTGGTAGTATGGGGTCCAATCTCTCGCGAGGTGGAAAATCTGGGGATAGCCTTGCTAGTGCCTGGTTAGCCAACATCATCGCGAATTGTTGCATCTGGTCTCACACCATGTTGCTATGCTCTCCCATCTTCTCCCTGATCCGGTCTCGCACCTCCCCTTTTAACCGATCTAAGATGGCTTCTAACTTCCTGTCAACGGCAACTCCGATTATATCTTCCATTTTGTACCTCCGTCATCGCTGCAGTTGACGCTGCAGTTACTTGTTGTAACTGCATCTCCATCTGTTTCATCCGTGTGCCGTCGGCCATTGCTCAAGATCACCGGAATTTGTTGGCTAGGACTCTACTCTGATACCAATTTGTCAAACCTCTGATCTGACAAGGGGGAATTCTTGGTGTTCTAAGAAGAAGGAATAGAAAATTTAGGGGAAAAGAGGGGGTAAGAGAGAATTCAGAAATGAGAGGGAAGAGAGTTTGGAGGGAAACTGATTTCCAATTCAATCGTCGTGTGGAATTAGGCGTAGATTAGTGTAATATATACTGATCTATGTCCAAATTTGGGCGCAAAAAATGGTTAGCCCTTAGTCCACTTGGCCTTTACACCCCTTTACACCTGTCACGTGCATGCTGGAACATTCCTCCAGCTATGCCCCAACGCAACTTATTTTCTAACAAAGCCAACAATATCTAACTAGGCCAAACAGCCCACTAAACAGCATACTAATGTAACACAAGAACACCTAAGAATTCAACCAAATATATAATTCAGGGTACCCTCTTTAGAGTTGATTTATTCTCCTATTCTTAGTCCCTTCCATGCCAGCCAAGGAATTGGAGTTTTTATTTTCTATTTTTACCTTTTTGAGATCTATCAGTGCTGCAGAAGTCATTAAAAAATGGATCATGACTAATTTAGAGCCCTCTTCATGCGAACTTTGCCAACTAAATTGTGAACATTTTGGTTACTTTTTTGAACAAGAGTTTCACACTTGGTGTAATAAAAAATAAATTGTCTTTGGGGAGTTCAGGATGCTGAAATCACAATTTAGGCCTGGGCCTGGCAGGTTATGAATGCCTTGTTGAATGATGTAAAGTTTGTCTGTTGTTATGATGAATTCTTCATTCAGACAATGGATGTTATGATCTTCACACTTTGCAGTTGGAGCATTATGTTTGTTATTCAATACGCTGAGTTAGTAGCCTAGCAGAATACTGAAGTTTAACTAGGCATTAGTCGATCAAGATTTACCATCTCTATGTGTAGTTATTGGTATTTTACGGAAACACCTCATAAGTGCCATTTCCCCGTTTTCGAAACGTTTCGAAAACGTTTCTTATTCTCATTTCGGACCTTATTTATGTTTTTTTTTTTAGAAAAACGTCTGTTTCCACGTTTCTCATTTCTATTTCCGTACAACATAGCTGTTGCACAGGTATACATGAAATATGTATTGTGAATAATATTTTACTTGTTTTATCTGTCCATTGTCGTGCAGCAGTAGCCTTTTTTTCTAAGCTCTGTTTTTTTTTGGGCATATACAATGTCATCTAGCATGTTTTATCAGTTTATTTGAGTCTCAGTAGCTGTTAGGGGTGAGTATTCGGTTGATTTGATTACCAAATCGATCGAATTACTTAAACTGAATAAACTAAACTTGTGTAAAAATCAAATCGAAATCAACCGAATTGATTGAATAGATTGTCAAACCAAACAAACTAAAAAATCTTAAAAAATAAAAAAAAAACTGACTGAAAAAAAAAAGAGAAAAAACTAAAGACAACCAAAAAGAAGACTGAATCGAAAAATCAAAAAAATCAAAATAACAAAGTGTAAAAATGATATTGTTTTTGACATTTTGGTCGGTTCGGTTATATTAGTTTTTTTTCAATACAGAGATTGAGTTGAATTGAAATAATCGAAATTGTTAAATTTGAAAATCGAATCGAATCAACTTATAATTTGAACCAAATTGAATTGAATGATTTCAGTGATTTGATTAAGTTATTTTGGTTTAATAGAAATGGTGGCTCACCTCAGTAGCTGTTGGTATATACCTTGTAGTGACCATAATTAGGCTAATATGGTCTGGAATTGTGCACAAGGACCTTATGTTACAAAAGGTGAGAGAGTATTCTGTTTCAGCTGGAGCTGCCTGGTTGATGATGTTCATGACTTCTTTGCATCAGTTCATTTTATTGCTGCAATATGCTGCTAGTTTGCAAAGTTCAATTCATCTTTCATGTAACAGAGAATTGACACTGCTGTAGTTTAAGTTTAAGGAGACTCAATTTCTTTTCCTTGCTTTTGTTGTAAGTGTGAGACTTTCACCCTGTTCTGTATTGGATTTTGGGTCCATCACACCTATAAGAACAATTGGTTTTGAGATGTGGGTGGGAAGCACTAGAAAGTTAAAAAAAAAAATATATATCAAATTTATATTTTTTTCCTTACTCTTATGTATTTTTTGGTTTGGTCACTTAAATTTTTGATTGTTTTGATTAAATCTATGGACATGTATTTTTTAAGTTAAGTTAACTCTAATACTTTAATTTTTTTTATGTGGTAATTTGAATTTTTTATTATTTTAATTATATTCTTAAACTTATATTTTTTAGTCAATTTAACTCTTGTATTTTGATATGGACAAATTATGATATATATTTTGTTATTTCACTTTATTTTATTTTTTTTATATATAAAAATATAGGAGTTAAATTAACTTGGGAATGTAAGTTTATGAATATAGTCGAAATAATACAAATTTTGAGTTATCACGTAAAAAATGATCAAAATATAATGATTAAATTGATTCGAGAATCAAATTCAAGGGTGTAATCAAAATAATAAAAAAATTGAATGATTATATTAAAAAAAATTATAAAAATATAAATATAAAAAAATAAGCCTGGCCAAAAATTAAAAAAGAGCAATAAACATATGTCACCCATTAAGAAAAATCAAATGATTATCATGTATTTTAGATAATTTTGTATCTTGTCTTTTGTAAATTTTAGTTATTCAAGTGCAAAATTATTATTATTATTATTATTATTATTATTAGGGAAATTTGCAAAAATAGGACTCGGTAGGAAATTTTGCACACTTTAAAAATCTTTGCAAAAGTAGAATTTTTGAATATATGTTGGACAAAAATATCCTCACTTTTAAGTTAATTCTTTCCGTATTCTTTCTTCTTCTTTTCAATAAATCTTTCCTCATTTTTCTATTACTCTATATATATAAGATATATATATATATATTCACCTATCATTTTTTTTCCTTTTACCACTATCTGTAACCTAAATATATGTTTATATATTGTTCATGTTCAACGATTGAATTCAAGAGATGTGGGTCTCTCTTCTTTTCTCTCCATTGTGTATATATGTATTATGCATGTACTGTGTGTATTTGCGTTGATAGGAGATGAAAATAGACAAATGGCAATCATGTACAGGAAAATGAGAAAATCGGTCACAACGAGGTCATAGCATCGCTAATTGCGGTCGTGACAGATATTTTACTGCAGTCATTTCAGTTTCTTACCGTGGTCATGATAGATATCTTTAACAAATAACTGTTAAAGACATTTGTTAAGGATATCCATAACAGATATCTGTTATTGTTTCATTCGATTCTCATTTACAAAAGAAAGTTTTAATAACCCTCATTGTTTCATTCAATTCTCATTTATAGTTATTGTCCAAAGATATCAGTTTTAGATATCGGTTATTGATAGATATCGATTCAACGATAATAGAAACTATTTCATGTTTCTGTGCAATTTTTGTTATTATTGATATATATTTAATCAACCAATATCTACTACAATTGATATATATAACAAATATTTACAACCAATATATTTGGACAACTATATTCTACAACAAAAATCTACAATCGATATATTTGAACCGATATCTATCAATAATTGATATTGTTGAACCGATATCTACATCAGATATCTATCAATAACCGATGTCGTTGAACCGATATCTACATCAGATATCTATCAATAACCGATATCGATGATATCTATTAATAACCGATATCGATATCGATGAACCGATATCTATCAATAATCGATATCGTTAAACCGGTATCCATCAATAATCGATATCTAAAATTGATATTTTTGGACAATAAATGTAAATAAGAATTGAAGGAAACAATAAGGGTTATTAAGGTTTTCTTCTGTAAATGAGAATCGAAGGAAACAATAATAATAGATATCTGTCATGACCACGACAAGAAACTGAAACAACCGCAGTGAAATATCAATCACGACTGCAATCACGATGCCATGACCACGCTACGGTCGTTTTTCTCATTTTCCTATACATAACTGTCATTTGTCTCTTCTCATCTCCCATCAATGCAAATACACATAGTACATGTATAATACATATATACACAATGGAGAGAGAAGGAGAAAGACCCATATCTCTTGAATCCAATCGTTGAATATGAACAATATATACACATATATTTAGGTTACAGAAAGTGGTAAAAGAAAAAAAAAATAATAGGTGGATATATATATATATATATACCTATATAAAGTAATAGAGAAAGAAGGAAAGATCTATTGAAAAAGAAGAAGAAAGAACACGGAAAGAGTTAACTTAAAAATGAGGGTATTTTTGTCCAACATACATTTAAAAATCTTACTTTTGCAAAGATTTTTAAAGTGTCCTATTTTTGTAAAGTTTCCTACAGAGAGTCCTATTTTTGCAAATTTCTCTTATTATTATTGTTTTTCACGAGGTTTAAGTATAATTGGTGCATTGTTATACTTTAGTATTATCAATCTCTTTTAACTGGTTAAACTCAAATTATCATAAAAAACCACATTAGGTACCAGAATTAGAAAAACAACTCGGGCTTAGGAGAATCAAATTTAGGCATTCTTTTAAAAAAAAAATTTAAGTTAGGTAGTGTTTAAACTGGTTATAGCGTTTAAGTTTTATAGTTTTTAATCTGGTAATGTGTTTGAATAAATATGCTTTTAAATTAATAATTAATAATTATATATTTTATTTGAAATAACTGATAATCTATTAAAATTTGATAAAAGATGAAATAGACATGTTGAATGATGTAAAATTTTATTATTAAATATTAATAAATTATACATAATTATTAAAAATATATTAAGATTATAAATTATAAATTATATTTATTATTGTTATATATATATGTTTATATTATTATTATATATATAACTAATATATATATATATAGTTTAGCCATGGCAGCAGCGCGGAGGAGATGAGGGTGATGGATGGTCGGCGACACGATGGAAATAGCAGACGGTCGGTGACTCGAAAGGGGCAAAGAACAACTAGTGATGTGATAGGAACAACAATCAGTGACGTGATGGAAGTAACGACTGATGTTGCCAATGGCTGCATATACGAGCGACGGCAATGCTCGATAGTGGCGACAGAAAGAGTTGAAAAAGAAGGTGGGAGGTAGAGATGGCAGTGGTTGAAGAAGAAGGGATGGTTGAAAATTAGCAAAAATGACGAGGGTAAGATGATAAATTATTTAGTCAACCTAGATTATAAATAAGCAACTTTTGCAAAAGCTACTCTTCAATGGCTTTTGCAAAACGCTATTGCCATAGCATTTAAGCTAGCTAGCTAGCTTAAACGCTAGTGAGGTGCATCTCAACAACTTACAAGCTGTATATATAACTTATGCCAAACGAAGCCTTAATTCCCAAGCTAACGAAGTTTACCCGTTAATAAAGGACCTCGGTTTCGGATAGAATTGCGATTTTATCGGATAAATAGCGCCAGACATAACAGACAGGTGGAGGGCATGAGGCTGCCACTGCTGCTTCAACTCCGTTCGCTCAACTCCAAGCCCCACTTCTACTCCTCAACTCTCCTCTCCGCCGGTTTCCGCCGCTTCATGGCCGCCGCCGCAGAGCAGGTGTCTCCGTCGACCACCCGTCTGGGCTGGATCGGCACCGGCGTGATGGGCCGGTCCATGTGCGGCCACCTGATCAAGGCCGGCTACACCCTCACCATCTTCACCCGCACCGCGTCCAAGGCCCAAGGCCTTATCGACGCCGGCGCCCACTGGGCCCCCTCCCCTCTCGCCGTCGCCGCCCAATCCGACGTTGTCTTCTCCATCGTCGGCTACCCCTCCGACGTCCGCCACGTCCTTCTCCACCCCTCCTCCGGCGCCCTCACCGGCCTCCGTCCCGGCGGCGTCCTCGTCGACATGACCACCTCCGACCCCTCCCTCGCCTCCGAAATCTCCACCGCCGCCGCCTCCAAGTCCTGCTCCTCCATCGACGCCCCCGTCTCCGGCGGCGACCGCGGAGCCAAGAACGCCACCCTCTCCATCTTCGCCGGCGGCGACGAGCCCACCGTCCGCCGGCTCACCCCCATCTTCTCCCTCCTCGGCAAAGTCAACTACATGGGCGGGCCAGGCAAAGGCCAATTCGCGAAGCTCGCGAACCAAATCACCATCGCCTCGACGATGGTCGGCTTGGTGGAGGGATTGATTTATGCCCACAAAGCCGGCCTCGATTTATCCCTATATCTCGACGCAATTTCCACCGGAGCGGCCGGTTCCAAATCGCTTGATCTGTACGGAAGCAGGATATTGAAGAGGGACTTCGAGGCCGGATTCTTCGTCAATCACTTCGTGAAGGATTTGGGAATTTGTTTGAAGGAATGTCAGAACATGGGTCTTGCTTTGCCTGGACTGGCTCTTGCCCAGCAGCTCTATCTTTCTCTGAAAGCTCATGGAGAAGGCGATTTGGGCACCCAAGCGCTCATTCTGGCTCTCGAGCGGCTCAACAATGTGTCACTGGAGTCTGCTGCTTCTTCGGCCGGACAGGCTTAGATGCAAACCGTAAAACTTGCATCTTGATTGGAGAATTTGTACTTACAGTGTGTACTTTTTTTGTTTGTTAAAATATGTTTTGACTGGTGGGGATTGTATGGATCGAAGTTTCCTTTGATGAACATGATAATCTTCCTGAAAATACTGTCTTGCATCTTATTGGGATCTTGCAATGATGCTAAATTTGGTCTAGACTTGCTGATGTTTAAAGAGAGTTTTGGCCCTTTTGGTGGACTAGAACCAGAAGGGCATGTTTTGCTTTGAAGTTGAAATTGAAAAGGGTATCATATTCTTGAATGTTCTCTCTCTCTCTCTCTCTTTTCTTTTCCTTGGCTGGACTTTGGATCATGCAATGCAATATTTATCATACAAAAAGGCGAATGTTACTCGTAAAATTAAAACGGGATGGTTAAAACCATTCCTTATCGCCAGACGAATACGTGTTGAGAACTACCAAGTAGCTAACATCATGACTGTACCAGCAGATCAGATTGTTGCCTTATTTGCATTGCATTGTATTACTACTACTACTACCACTAGTGGTGGAAGAACGGATGTATTCTTCTGCCTAACCGCAGCTGTTTGAGAAAAACATCCTCAATCTCTCACTTTTATTCGTCTTGTCTAATGAGAAAATGGAATAGTTCACTAGTAACAATATACCTTTCAGACCCAGGGAAAAAAAAAAAAAAAAACCAAACAGGCAACAGCTCGATGCAGGAACCTTAAATAAAGGGTTTGCTAGCACCATGTCTTTGAAGGAGAAAATATACAATGACTAAAACATTCAAAACCCCCTTTACCAGAAGTACACTTTGTTAGGATTCCTCAACCTCCAGATACTGGGAGTTTGAGGCGGCGAGGAGGGCAGCCCCGATGCCTGAACCGTCGTTGGAATGCACGATGACAACGGATTCGGATGCGTCGCTCATCAACTCCTTGAGGGTGCTCTCCATGGCAATTCTGAACTTGGTGTATTGCTCAAAAAGCCCACCGTCCAAGGCTATTACTGACCTCTGCTTCTCCCCGGGCTTCACTGTGTCTTTACCCAGTTTCTTGAGGATGCCTAAAATCCCGGCTGCCGCAAGGCGGGCTCCGCGAACAGCGACGATGTCACAGAGCTCAACCACTAGTTTTCTTGTTTTTAGGGAAGTGTTAGATATCTAAACAAGAATTGAAACAAATCAGGAATTTACCCAAAAAAATTCCAGACCCCTTTGATGGCATAATTTACATTGATTGCTGCTACCTATAGTTGCATTTGAGTAAGTATGCAATTCACCAAATAGATGATAGAAAAGATGGAAGAGAGATCCAAGTCTTCCAAAATAAATTGGATTTAGAATTTAACACTGATATATAAGAGAGAGATGAAATCTTGTACCTCCAGGACATCCTTTAACTTGCTTCCAACGACTTTGAGATCAGAAGATGCGTCGTGATGCATTGCAGACATATCAGGGGTCCTACACATGTTACCATAAATTTTCTGGTCTTTATACATTTCAATGAGTTATAAGGGTCTTATAAAAGAGAAGGCCATAGATAAAAATGATTGGTGAGCTAAAATTCATGTAGTTGATCCCTAGTATGAAAGAAGGCTTGATACCTCGTTATACATTTCAATGGAAGTGGCATGTGTTTATGCAGACCACATAAACAGCAATAATAAATCACATGGGCAAAATATATATATTTGTAGAGACATTACAAGGATTGTGGCTCACCTTAATATAAATGGAATTTTAAGCATTGGGGGCATAGCATCACCAAAAATGGCAGCCTCTTCAGCCATCCTGCACAGAACTTTGCGTAAAATTTCTCCCAAGTACATGCCAGAAATCATCTTCTCATAAATCTGTCCAAGTCAGTCAAGAATACGAAATCAGACACTGTTTGTTGCGTTGATGTAAAAAGATAAACAAACTGACACCACAAAACAGCAACCTGTTCACCGGGGTTCAAGCTCTCAGCATCCATTGCTTGATCATATTCTGTAAGTGGGAGATGAGATGAACGGAAGTTGCCCCATTCCATGTTGATGACCTTGAAGAATAAGGCGAGAACACATCATCAAATCACAGCATAACATGTACTCCAGACACAGTTGACACTCAACATCATGAACATATCTACCCATATAAAATAGGATGGTACGACAGCACATATCAAATCTTTATCCCACTACGGGATGGCTGCATTTCTAGATTGTTAGTTATTTCCATCTACGACTTTATATTCTACAAGGCCTTTATTTCCCATTCTTAAATAAGATGGTGAGATATATAAATAATTGGAGGTCTATATAAAGATTGACTCATATTTGACTATAAAGAAATTTAGAAATGCTAACCATTTCTCCTGATTTGGGCAGAAGACCCTGCCATTTTGGAATTGCATGCACCCGCTCCACATATGCTGCATTGGTTCCAGTACCCAAAATCACAGCAGCAATGACATCTGGGTTGTCATATCTGCCTCCTGCTAGTGTTCCAATGGTATCATTGACCTGCACCGGTTCAACCGACTCAACAAGTTAAGGAATTGTAGTCTGATGAGAAGCAGATTAAGGTTATGTTAAGGACAGATTTTGGAGGAAAGAAAAATAAAATTACATTCCTTCTAATAAGAAGATTTATATTCCTTTTTTTTTTTTCTTCCCACATATCCTAGTTCCAAACATATAGCACAAGCAAACTGTAAGTCACCAATCTCACAGAAAGAGGACTGCAGTGGAGATCCTGCGAGGAGAAGCAACAACTTACCAGAGCAGCCACACGCATATCAAGGCCTACACTTTCCATGGCTCTTGTCAACTCCCCCACAACGTCTTGTCCAACCTATTATAAATCTCACCACAAAAAAGAATTTAAAATCAAAACAAAGAAATGAACATTAGAAGAAAACACATGGACAGTGTTAAGAAGCAGGTCACTGAAATGCACGACAGCACGAGTCACAATACCATTTTCATTGATTTATATAATAAAAACATAGCACGTAGACAAACAAGAATTATGTACTAGAAAAATGTAGTGTAGCTGTAGATACTAAGAACCAAGCATATTTATTTCTTGCAATAAAAATACGCTTCTAAATAGGGAACAGTAAATTCACAAAATAATTAGGATATTATTTTAGTGGGGTTAAGTGCATATGGTTAAGTGCCTGGCATGGTTTTACTGAAACTGTCAAGACTAAAACCTTGAATTGCTTTTCTTTCAACAAAGCCTTGTCCCAACAACTTGGGAACTGGATACAACCTTGTCTTGCTTCCCAGCTTAATAAAAACCAATAATTCAGTCAAATCACAAGCCAACTAATCTTTATTATTGCAACATAGTTAACTTCAGTCTCCCCCTTTTCTTAATGCTGAGAGTTTGATGAAAAGTTCTCACCACAGATTTGTGGAAGGCTGAGGCCATGAGGCCCCAAATCCAAACAATCTAATTTTAAAATTTAAGAGAGAAAAAAAAAATTATGAAATACTAAAAATACGAGGATTTTATTCATTATTTTCTTTTTATTTGCTTATAAATTTGTATTGGTATTAGTTCACCTGAATTTTAAATTTTATTAGAGAAATACATAATGGGTTTTAAATTTTTTTTTTTAGTTTCAATCATAGTTTTAATAATTATATGTTTATTTAACTGATAAAAATATATCCAGGTTCAACCGCATTCTGATCATTGACCCATGAACCTATTCCTTTTCAGATTCAACACTTGGACTTCATTTTCCAAACATTGGTAATTATGATAGGATATTTAGTTATTTATTTTGTTTTATTTAGATCTTATATGTTTAATTTCATCACTTAGTTATTTTGTTTGTTAAGAGTAATTATCTTTTAATTAAGATTCCAACCAATAAAGAAACTTTTTGTTAAATTAACATGACTTTCTTTTGTTTTTTAAGTAAATAGCATTGGTTTTATGGTTTTTACTAAAGTAGTATCGGATGGTATCTGAGACTCAACAGAGAGAGACCCCACTAAGTCACATCGGTTTTTTCCTTTGCCCATACGGTAAAGGGCAAGGAAAAACAAACCCGCTTGTGTAACTAGCGGGTTTGCCTTTCCTATGCCATACACTTGGCATGTTTTGCTAAGTGCTAACAAAGAGGAGCTGCTGAGAGTCTGAGACCCACCAATTAGACTGGCGTGTCTCTTGGCGGCGTGTCTCTTGGCCCAAGCTTAGATAACATTCGGTGCTACTTTGTTAAAAATCTCAAATCTGATGCTAGGTGCATATAAAAACAATAATGTTAATGAAAAACTCCTATAAATAGAGCATATTATGCAATTAGAGCTGACACTTTTGATTGATATTGAATACAATTGATGATTCCCTCTCTCTCACTCTCAGGTCTTTCTTAAGCTTCTTATCTTTTCTTTCTTCCTATAATTTCTTCTCCTCCTCTTCAATATTCTATAACTATTCCGTATCAGAGGGTGTCTACCTTCTAACCAAGTCTTGTTACACATGAGCAAAACATACTTTGCCAATTCTCCCTCAATTTATCTACAATAGATTTTACATCTAGCATCTCAGTGCATAAGGACTCTAGAGCAAGTAGTTCCAAAAGGAGAACTAGATGTGAAAGGAGACTTAAAATCATAAGGGTACACACTCACATGCATATGCAAATGAGCGGATTAAAAAAGAACACCTCACTCCACAGTTGGATGGGGCCAAGTGCCAAAGAAAAAGGAGATTTATCAAGAAAGGATGTTTAGATCCACTACATGGGTGGGGGGAGGGGGGAAGGTGTCCCCAGTGCCCGAGACTGCCCACTTTGCAAGGGTGGGGAAAGCAGGGAGCCTCATGCACCAAGGATGCCCTTTTTTTTTTTTTTTTTAATGTAGCCGTCTACTTATCCTTTCTTAATGAATAGATCTGCTACATAATTCAAAAAATAGATACATTGACAACTTTTACTTCATTCAAGTAGAGTCAAAAGTAATGTATAAAACAAGAGTATTTCTCATAGTTCTCTAATATGCTCAAATAGGGGAAGACTAGCATGAACCACTGTAAAGAATTAACTCATATTCAAAACAAGTTCAATAAGGAGATTGAAGAAATGTATATAGAAGTTATCAAGGATCAAGTGTTTTACATAAATGGAAGAGAATCAAAGAATGACTTAGCATACCATATAGAAGGGGGGAAAAAGTAATAGTAGTTCAAAGAAAACAAGTTTAAGTGCTTGCTTTGACCAGAATTATCTAAACTTTCTGTAAAACAACTTGCTATCAGATTATTCAGATTGTTGCTGTCTATTTTATTTGGAATTGCACCTTAGAACTAAACTTGACTTATAGATGAAAAAGGTAAATTAAATTCATGAAGACAAAAATAAGAGTAAAAGTAATGAGATTAACCACGTCTTCAATAGAGAAGCCTTTGGTCCATTTAATAAGACTTCCTGATGCAATTGATGACTGCCTGACAGGGAATGAGAAGGTGAAACCTAGCTCTCTTTGCCTACCAGGTGGAGGATAGAAATCTCCAGCTTCCGTATCAACAAATTTCTTGAGTGCTTCGGCAATAAAACCAAATAATGCCTGAAATCACCGTAGTTCAAAATGATGAGAAACAGAAACAAATAATGAGAGCTAAAGAATGTAGTGCTGGCAGAACAGATACTCACATCTGAAGACCCCACCATCAAATGAGGAGGGATAGAAACTTCTTCAAATTCTTGTTTAACAGGCTTGTCTTTCCCACTCAACAGTACACGCAGGACACGGAAATTTGTGCCACCAAGATCCAATGCGTAAAACAAACCTTTCTCATCTCTAGAAAAGAAAAATACAAAAGTAATTACCGTGTTTGCCTGAACTCTCTTTATCAGTACAAGAAATCATGAAACTATAAGTACAACAAAAAGGATAAAAACATTCCATGATCATAGAGTTATCCTCATGGCAACGTACAACAATGAATTTTAGACCACCCTTAATCCATGGGAAGGCAAGTTTCATGATTGAATTCAAGTATAATATAAGAACTGGACGTGTTCTACGAGTTGGTTATTCTTACCCATCTAAAAGGAATCCATTCATCCACATCCAATGGACCAAAAGAAAGTCGCTCCCAAGGTACTAAAATTTACCCCATTCACCAAGCCAAGTGCAAAAGAGTGGAAACCATAAAGGAAAAACAGAATATTTATCATAATGTTTAACAATTTGCATAATCAAGGATTTATCAATATCCATCGAGAACGTGAAACCTTTGATTTCACCCAACTCAAACTATGATTAAATTAGAACAAAGACAAGTCTTTGAAGGTTCTTAATGAGAGAAGAGGCCATTTCTTCAATCCAACCACACTAGGTCAGATCAGTAAGCTAATATACACGTCAAATTCGCAGCTTTAATATCCAAGTCGATTAATCGAAGAGTTGAAACGCACCCTGTAGGGAGACTGTCGACGAAGCTAATGATCATCTTGAGCTTGCTGCCGCCTTCGGAGGCGAGGCCGGCGTGCATCTCGACGGCCATGGCGTCGGCGACCTGCCTCAGCTTCCCAATAGGGGTCCCACACTGCTCCTCCAGCTCCCTCAGTATCGCCACCGCCTTCGCCCACCTCCCCGAGCTTCTCATGCGGTGGCGCACCACCAGCGTAGCCGCCGCGCACGCCGCCGCCGCCAACACCGCCGCCGCGCACACAGTTCCCTTCCCCATGACTAAACCCACTCGACTCTCGCTCCCCCCTTCGATTCTGTCTCTTGGTTATTGAAAAAGCCCTGGTGAGAAAGTGGGGCGACTGAATATTTTGACAGGGAGACAAAATGGAGGAGTTTTCTCGGGAAACTGAAGGAAAGCTACAACATTAAAAAGAGGGCCTTCTGCTCTTTTTTTTTTGTGCGTCACTCTTTCGATCTTATCTCCACCACCCATCTGTCATTGCCTAAGGAAATTCGATTTGATCTTTGCTTTGGCTCCATTAATTTTGATTTTCTTTATACATATAGGATTTGGAAAGGATTACTGAACCACGGAGCGGCCGCCCTTTTCATTACAGCCCACCGTCTCCAAGCGTTTGTTTTCCCGTCATCAATTGCTTCAAATAGAAATTTCCATTTGTGTATTTCTTCTTTGGTTATAATATCATTATTATTATTATAATCTAAAAAGAAAACTCATAATTTTAGTTCGTTATTATGATAGGCTTTTGGGTTTAGCTTCCAATATATTTGATTTGCTTCACAATTGATAATCTCAATGCTGTGGTATATATAGCCATCTAGCAATTTGGTTACCACTACTCCACTTCATAAGTAAGTCTAAATATACTCCATTATAAATAATAACTATTCCTAGTTCTCTTTGATTTCTTAGAAACCTTTGGCAAAATATCCTTAGGAATACATAATATACGACGAGCTTACAAAAAATGACAAAATTTATAGTTTTACCTTTATATCTTCATTTTTTTTTTTTTGTGGTTACATAAATTTTTATTATTTTAATTACACTTTTAAAACTATTTTTTGAGTTAATTTACCTGTACTTAAACTTTTTTTCTATGATAATTTAACTTTTTTATTATTTTACTTACATTATTAAATTTATATTTTTAAATTAATTTAATACCAGTATTTTTATGTATAAAAAAATAAAATAAAATAATAAATTACACGTTATATTTTATTTATGTCAAAATATAAGAGTTAAATTAATTTTAAAAAATAAATTTAGAGATGTAATTGAAATAATGAAAATTTTAAAATATAAAAATATGAGAACAAAAAATTTAAATAATTACATAAAAAATGAAAAAATACGGAAACTAAAATATAAGTTTGCTAAAAAAGACATGCCTATAGATAAAGATGATTAGAAAATTAGAATTATATGATAAGTATTATATTATATTAATGTCTTATATATTTATATACTAAGATAAAATATCATTACAAATATCAAAATTAATTGTCTCAATAAGATCTTCAATCAAACAAATACAACGGTTTCATCTTGTAATTGACTTTGACTTCAATTTTTCACAGTCAGCACCCACTCTGCTTCCAAAGTCTATCTTTATTAATATTCAACTGAGTCTCCGTTGCTTTACTCATTCAATTTTCTTTTCAAAGAATAATATTCACTTTGCCATCATACTACGCAAATAATTACATAAATTGCATCACCACGTGACTTGTTATTTAATTATATTTTTAATATTTTATAACTGGTAATCGAACAACCTAATTTTTAAATAAGACTGATAAACTAAAATTTAAGTAATCAATAATAAAATAAAATTTTGATATATAATATATTTTTTTAAGTACATAAAACATAAAACATAAAAAACCAAAATAAACTAAGCTACACAAAAGTTTCCCGAAAATAATTAGCTCCTAAAGAATTTATAGAAGCGTGACAGTGCCTATTATTTTGTGGTAGAATAGTGATTGAAAAACTTAAGTGGTTTCTTGAACTTAAATAAAAAGTGAAATTTGGATTAAATTAAATATTAGATGTTAAATTTAATGAATAAATACTAACGTTTAAAATTATTATTACTCAAATACAATAATAAATTTCTTTGTGTAGGAAAGTGCCTTAATCAGAGTCAGCAAATGACCTACAAGAAAAAAATCGGTTAAGAGCGCAATTGAGCCTCACCTGCGAACTCTTTGATGATTAAGTCTCTTGGATGAAGTGTAGAAAACTAATAAAGTTGTAGTTTCTATAGAGGTGTGAGCATACTATTGTTAGATAAGGAGTCTTTTATTTATAGAGGGAGAAGACTAATAAGTAGAGGGAGAGCCATAATCTTCAATGAGCATTTCGAGCTCTTTTCCGGATTTGTAAGCAATGATATCAAATATATGCAAGAATCTCTTGAATAATAGTGACCTAGTGATGCATGAATTTCCGAGATGATCTCTCGATTACCTCAAAAGAGGCTCTCTCAATTACCTCAAGAGAGGCTCTTGAGCAAGGTTCTGAGAGAGACTCTTAAAGGCCTCAAAAGAGGCTCTTAGGTGAAATCACTTGGTCTCAGGCTCTTAGGTGAAATCACTTGGTAGAAATCATTGACATTCACAATTCACAATAAATTTTGCCTTTTGTAGCCATGTGAATGTCAATGATTTCAAAATAGGAGAGATAAATGCACGCAAAATTAGGTTTAAGTCGGCCGGCCTTATCACATAAGGATTGGGTCGGTCCACTATACCTTCAGCTTCCTGGGGTCTCTGCCCCAAATTTGAATTGTGAAAAGAGGACTGGGACCTGTCCTGAAACTGGCAGTTCCCATTATGTTCTTTGCGGAATAAGAACAAGTTGCAGAGACAAAACCCTATTGCAGAGCCTCAATCTCATGCTCCGTACCCATCAAACTTAATCTCAAATCCCATCTCTCACTGTTGATTGGGACATCTCATTTCATATTCAAGAGAAATGCCAAGTCCCGTTTGGTAGGGTTCTAAAACTTCCTAATTCCAAAACCAATTTACTTGGAGACCTAATTTGATTGATTGGTTCCAAGAGTCTGTTCTTGGAAATCAATCTCAAGGAATGTGAGCAAACATATATTTTCTCTGAAATTAAAATTCATTTCCATGTGAAATGAAAACCAAGATGTTTTCAAGATTCCTGGGTCCGAAAACACACACACACATACACCCTCGAAAAGAAAATTAAAAGTTGTGTACAAATATGACATTCTCTTCTCGTTCCCAAAGAGAGAACCCAGTGGGACACCCTTTCGTAGGGACTTCACAATGTAGAAAATCTTGTCCAGGAGGCCCATCTCAACCTTCAACTTGTAGGCATATTATTTATATTTGAGCTTTATACATAGATCCTTCAGAATAGCAAAACCGGGTACATGGCAGAAATCATCTACGAAGTTCAAAGATTTCCCATCTGATAATTTTCGGGCATAAGAACTAGATGTACAGAAATCATCAGTGCTAGAAACCAAAACCACCAGTGCACAAAGAATGATTGGTGGTAGAAACCAGAGTCAATAAAACGTACCAAAACTATCCACCAAGTTCTGCGGCAGTTGGAATCACAGGCACCAGAAAATTCCCAAATTGAGAATCAAAGACCTTGAAGTTTCCCATGCAACCGTCCTGTTGTGCCTGCGCTACTGCACTATGCTTGGCCTGCTGAATCTTGAGATGCATGCTCGTTTGAAGTGCATGAACCTGCATATCAAGTAACAGTAAAGAGGTGCAGTTTGAAAAATTACTAATCGAGTACATAAGTTTGAAGGACTAAAAACGAAGGTGGTTCTGCATACGGTTGACAATGCTGGAACTTCATCTTTCTTTGTTGCAGACAAGGAATTATTCCTGTTTGCAGAGAGTTAAACGTTAGTAGCAGGTTCATTCAGAGTATAGAATGCAATACAGAAGGGTTAACCTTTAAAATTGTACAAAGATCAATACAAAAGACATGACCAAGAGTTAATACAAATAAGAACACCAACTCAGTTTGACATATTTTATCCCTATCACTAAGGCTCCCTATGTTTCATTTATGTCAAAAGCATGAAAGATTGTTTCACTTTTGGAAGATATTTGCCAAAAGAAATGGGGATAAAAAGAATTCTTTTTACAAAAAATAAACACTTTCTCGGTAAAGTATTTTACATTGAAATACTTTTTTTGCATATGAAATATTTTTCCACTCGAAATTTGAAAGATATATCATTGTTTAGTACAAGAAAAACAATTTTTCTTTTGAGAGCCAAAAATGAACAAAGAACCATCGAAGGGGGCAAAACTGAACAAGAAAAATCCAATTGTCTACATGCAGGCATAAATCATCTACGAATTGCACAAAAGGAGGACTAAGAGAGAAAGGAGGACCCTCTCTCAACCAAGACAATAAGAGCCAAGAATAGATCCTTTGCCACTACGAACTGAACTCTACACTCATTCCAAAGCTCTCAAATTCCTTTTGCGCCAAATGAACCACATGGGCCAAGAATAGCCAGGGTAACTCGTATATATAATTCTTCTTCTCAAGGGAAAAAAGTATATTTTTAAGCTTTTAGACAATCATCATTCAACTAATCTCAATCTTCAAATCCTAATAAACCATCAAATAAACTTACCATTGATTTTATGCAAGCCCATTATCAGATGATCCAGTATTAAATTCAATATAAACATCATTCACCCTTGCCAATCGTCACTATTATCACCGTCCATTATTTTATGATCAAACCTGCTGAATGCGTTCTCTTTAAAAAAAAAAAAAAAAAAAAAGCAAAATAACCTTTTATCTAGCCAAAAAAAGCACAATCTTTTTGGGTTAAATATATTTTTTTTTTATAGAAAAAGCGTAACTCTGCAACTCAAATTGCACAAGATCCAATAAAACAAAATAAACACAACACTTCGCTTGCAGAAAAAATCAAACGATGTCCTATAAGCATCGAATTAAGCAAAGGACGATGAGAATTACCAATAAAGCTAATCACATGCTCCTTCACCGAGCGTTGAGGAAGCAAAAACATAACTCAATACAAATTCGAATACTGACGAATCTACAGAACGGAAAAACAGAAAAGATATGAAGTGAATTGAAGGGTTGATCACCTGCGAAGCGGCGGGGGTTCGATCTTCCTCCTCTTCGGTTCAGTCATCGTTCCCGCGTTTCAGAATTCCTCCACCTTTTTCCCGCAGAGCCCTAACTGCAATAGATTGAGAACAAACTCCAAACGGCCCATGGTTATGTTATATAGGGCCAAGCCCTTCCAAAATTGGGGTCTTCTTTACTTATTGGCCCAATTAGTGAGGCCCAAAGTGAATAGCTGGGCCAAAGCCTGTGAGAAACAAGCAAATTTAACTGATTTGCATTAATCACTTGGAGGCTTTTTCATTGCTTGTTGGGCTTTGTTTGAGGCCAGTTTAAGAAACTAATGTTTAATTATTATTAACCTAGGTTATACGGATATGGAAAAAAAAAACATATACAATATGAAACTAAAATAGGGAATTATATTTTTCAAAAAAGTAAAAAACAAAAATATAAGAAACACGTAAATAAAAAAAATATAAAGAATTTTTTGTAAATATAATTTTGAATATATAAAGGTATAAAAAAAGTGTTGTTCGATCTGGAACCTCTTTGTGCATGAAACAACATTTTCAAGATTATAGAAACGGTCCAAATTTATTGACTCACATATTATAATGACTATTGCTAGTGTATTAGTGTTAATTATAATACTATTATATATAGGGTTACAATAAATATTATAATCTTATCCTATATATTGACGAATAAAACTTAGCTTTAAAAAGAATCAACATGAAATGTTTAAATTTCATAATATATGTATATATATATATATATAATAAAAAAGATAAGGAACCATGTGACATGAATCAGATAATGCCACATAACCACCTGCTTAAACCATATGACACTAAGGTCTATGCATAGGGTCTCAGAAAAAAAGGAGCCACAAAAAAAAAAAAGAAGACTTTATTATCATTTGAAATTTTATTTTATGATGATTTTTATTTGAATTTATGTTTTATTTATTTTGTTGTTCCATTTAGAGGAAGAGTCTCCCAACTCTCTAAGTTTACAAATTATTTTTTTATTATTAGACAATAAATAATATTCTAAAACATGATTATGCTCTTCAATATTGATGGTTTGAATTTATTGTCATAATTAAATATTTCAAAAGAAATTATAAAAACATCACTTGCGATACTAAATTTTATTAAATATATAAATTATTTTTCAAATGTATAGATAACTCATAGTATATTATTAATTATTCTCTTTACTGTAATTTCAATAAAAAGAAATTTTCCAACATTAAAATTAGTAAGATCTTATTTATATTAAACTATGACACAATAAAGATTAAGTAATTTAATTATATTATAAATTAAAAAATATATTTTTTAAAATTGAATATAAAAATTTAATTAATAATTTTATATTTCAAAAATAAAAAAATAAATTTTAATATTTATTTATATTATTAAAAGACCAAGACAATATTTATTTAAGTTTACAAATATTCCTAACACGTTTTCCAAATTTTGTCACTTTTGACAAATGACATTGTAGACGGCGGCCGACCTGGCGGTTGTCCACCCAGTCGGCGGTGGGATGGGCTAAGAAAGGCAGGTCGGCTGCTGTGGTGGTGTTGACATCCTCCCAATCAATTAATTGCTTCCTCCCTATATTGGCTCTAACCTCTAAAGTTTATACTCAATTATAATTAGTTCATGTTAGGAGTATTCTCACTAGAGAACACTTTTAATTACATATAATTTTATTAATTTTTAGTGTTATATTAATAAAAATAGTTAATATATATGAGATGTAACGCCCCACTTTTTCCAAACGTGCGTTAATTCGAGATTTCGAGAAAATTTAAATCAAACACCACATAAATCCCTCGATCGCCATCAAAACCGTTTTCCCGACAATCTCGATCGTACCTTCTTAGTATAACAACATTTAATAAATTATGACAGGCATCATTAATCATATCAGCGGAAGCAGGATCGAAACCTCAAATATATACATATCACTGACAGTTTCTTTTACAATAACTGAATCGATGTTTCACATGAAAATACATTACATAATCTCTAAACATTGAAAACATAGACAAAACCAACTGCTACATCCTGACGACATTCTTTCTCTTGACGCCACTGCTTTCACCTGGAACGTTTGAATATTCCAGGGACATAGTCCAAATTAGATGCTGAATCATCTAAGTGAGAGTTCAAAAACATTTTCATGAATGTATGCAGAATCATGTACACAAAATCGATAAATCTTAACATGCACCAGCCTAAGAGAATCCCAACGCATTTAACCCTAACCGGGGAAAACGCAATCTCTCTAAAGGCGACACGACCAAATCGACCCATTGGAAAATCGATCCTGCTTAAGAGGGACAACCTCGACACATGAACCCAGGAATCACCCCACAGTCATTGTCAGGCTTTACGCTCCCACTCAAAAGCATTCCCAAACACAACCCTAACCCCAAGAGTATCACGTCAGCACTATCCCCGGAATCGACATCACCTCGGCATTAATGCTACTGCTTAAAGGGTCCTAGGGTGGTGTCCACTCGCAGCCCCGCCACTTGAGCCAACAACCGGGGTGGTGTCCACTCGCAGCCCCGCCACTTGGGTCCCGTAGGGTGAAGTCCATCTCAGCCCTGTCCCAAGTGGTCACCAAGCATTAATCCAGGTACGCATCCCGAGTGCTGTTACTCTGGGCTTCGTCACAGGTTAACAACCCACATACCACATGAACGACACAAAACAAGCCAATGGTCGAAAAATCATAACATGCATCACTTAAACTCATAACATGCGTCATTCAAATCAAAAATCAACGTTTAATGCACATGTAAACCATCATTTGGACAACTCATCACAAACCGAGCATGAAAACCATTTACATGTCACTTGAAATCTTTTTAGGTAGAACCACTCACAAGTCAAACCGAGTTTGGGGAGAACACTCACCTTTAGACGGATTTCCAACTGTCAAGCGCGGTCAGCCTCGATTTGCGCGCCTACCTCGATTTACGTGCTTAGCCTCGTTTCTTGCACCTGACGCTCTTGTACTTCAACCTCGAGTCTCACCGATACCTTAGTCATCACATTTGTTCAAAATCATATCAATATCTATTTTTCCAATTTTCCATAATTTCTTCCTATTTTCTTTATATTTCTCCTCAAAAAATTCTAATAAATACCTATTCAAGATTTTTCCTTGATTTCTCTTCACAATAATTCATAAATAATTAATTCCTATCTCCCAAAAAATTTCTAAGGATTTTCTATTCCTTTTCCTATTTTTCATAAGCCTTTTTCACTTTGAAAATTATAAAATGACTATTTTCTTCAACAATTTTCCAAATTTTATTGCACCATAACTCATAAAATAATTTTCTAAAAATAATAAAAAAAAATCGAAAATACCTGATGTCTCACGCGCCCTCACGCGCGGCGCGTGGGTGGCTTGGTTTGAACTGGCGCGTTCCAGTCACGCGCCAGTCGTCTTCAACTTCCAGTCGGCCGCCGGCCGGTGCTCTGATGGCCGTGATTCCGGTGCCATTCGAAAGCCCTTTAGAAGTCGATCACACCCCCGTTGGTTTCAGGCTGAAAGGACGTCAGGAAGACGTTTAAAAGTCGAGTTCCAGGTGTCGGTCGCGGTCCGCCTAAGGCATATCCGGCCTTCTTCGAAACACCATCAAACCTTCACCAAAATGCTTCAAACCGGTGCCAAAATGATCCTTGGCTCCAAGAGATCAAAAGCCCTCTATCAAAACTCCAAGATTCATCCAAAAATGAGCTCGATTTGTGCTTCTCATTCAGCCGAAACCCCTCGGCTATTTATAGCCCAAAAACCTCCCCACGTGGCCGATTTTCCGGCCATTTCTTTCCCCTCACGCCACCAGGACACCCTAGGCCACTCCCTTGACAAGACTTGACGGCCAAATGGCTGAATTTTCCGGCCAAATCGTGCGGCCAGATCTGCCATGCACGACCAGCTTTCTAAAAATTGCAGTTAGGCCCCTGAAATTTCTCTTTTGCATTTTGGCCCCTTTTCTCAAGCCCCTGATCTTTCTAACACTATCACTAAGACCCTCAAGATTAGTATTTCTCATTTCACCCTTGAAAATTTTGAAAAATTACCGTTTAGACCTCATTCGGGCATTTTTAGGAAATTACACTTTGGCCCGACTGATTTATTTGAAATCAAATCCACTCGATTCAACCTGAAACCACTTAAGGGTTGTTCTACACATCGAATACTATTCCCTGACACTCTTCGTTGACTTTTTGGACATCGTTTACAGCAATTCGGTAATACGACCTAAATGGACAGCTGTATTTTGCTGTACCGAAAACTGTTCCCGATCTTTTTTATTTCACCACTAAAAATCTTAATTTTAATTGCTTGTCGATACTTTACCATTTTCTTGGGCAATCTAGGGTCCGAGGTACTCCCTCTGACTAATTCGATAGTCCAAAGCCATGTTAGTGTGCCCTAAAGTCTCATTTTTCTCAAATTTCCAATTTTGTCCTTTACCAAATATCATTTTATCCTTAAAATTGTCCTCGGGTGTTACATGAGACCCCTTTAATAATTTAAAAATATATCATTTAGTTCTTAATATATAAAACGTTAAGATTCAATATCTTAACTATTAAAAATTATTTTTTTAAATCCTTACTGTGACAGAACGTTAGTGTATGAATAAACGTGTCCATTTTCGTAAGTGACACATTACGTGAATGCCTAGTAGACAATATTTGAATAGATTGATCGATTTGTTATACTCTCTCAACAATTAAAAAAATATAGCGTTTGTTTTATAATATGTAAAATAAAAAAAATTTATATCTTAATTATAAAAAATTATTATTTTAAATTCTTAGCCTGAGACACAAAAGAGGATATAAATAATAGAATGAGAGAATGATCTTCAATAAAGAGAAATGATTTAGATATTTGTGATTTAGTTTTTATTTTAAAAATTATGGTTAATTTGATTTTTTTAAAAAAAAAATTAATCTGATACATCTCGTAAACATGATTTTTTTATAATATAATATATATATATATATATATTTTTACGTATATGCTCTATGTGACTTAGATAATAACTTTGATTAGCCCCAATAAAGTTTGAACTTAAAATAATAATGTTTAATTATTAAAATATAAAATCTTAATTTTTTATATATTAAAAATTAAATATTATATTTTTTAATTATTAAAAAACATAACAAATCAGTAAAATTATTCAAATAATTACCAACTTGGGATGATCGTTCTTGCGCTGCTCTTAATACTCGTGCATTCGATTATGTTAGGAGAAATAAATTATAAATTAAATTTTTTAATTTTAATAAAAATAAAAATCAAACTTACAATGCATTAAATTAATATTGATATATTACTCGTTCAGTCACTCTGACTACCTTCTGGGACCAAATAATTACTAACTTATCAATTAGGCGAGGAGTGACCCACGGAAACGCTTCCAGGATTGCGTTTAATCCCTTAAGACGTGGGATTGATTTATCCCAGGCATGAAAGTGCTGGCTTGGACGAAAATACCCTTGTTAGCTTTATACTTTCCAAAAAAGTTGTTTTGGCGTATACTTTCCAAAGTTGTTGTCTTGGCGTGGGCTATAAAGTAAATAGTATTTGGGTAACTAAAGTATTATCACCCATCATATCATATATCATATAAAGGATACTCCAAATATAATTTGGATGATAAAATACGAGCTATCATATATTAATGCTATCTCGATAGATTACGAGTTTGAACGTTAATTTTTTTGAGATATATCTCGTAATTTATTTCTCCCAACAAAATCAAATCATTGAGTGCAAAAACTCTCACAAAAAAGAAACATTTTAAGAGATAGAATAACTTTAAGTAATATCTTCACGTACCAAATAAAATATAATATTATATAATCTAATCACTATTTTATGTGATGGTTAATTCAATCAATCACTAAAGGTGACGAAGTGTAATTTTTTATAATAAAAATTATTTATATAATATCTCTTATTATTTATAAATATAATAATAGGTGTTGGTTGTTGGGAGGCGTATAATACAGAAAAATCCAAGCCCTTGCAATGTCACTAGAAACGGAAATTAATACTTCGAAGCAGTCTTCATATGCAAAAGGTAATCAAAGATATTTAAAGGAGTCTCTAAATTTAATTAAATATTAAATTATGGGTAATTCTAACCATAAATACACGAATAATGTGTACTTATTGTATTTTAATATTTAAATACTTTAATTAATTAATTAAATAACTTAAAACACGATATATTTATTATTATGTACTATTGACAAACAACACTTATAATTTATTCATAAATTATATACACATATTTTTATATAGCTATTCATTTTGATTTGATTAGTATGATGATGGTTACGACCAAAAATAGTGAGTCTGGTAAGGATTGAAAAAGGGCAAGAAATAGTCACATCTGAAGAAAAACAATGAAATTTGGCGCCCACCATCCGAGACCTGAACGCAGACCCTGCAGCATTTTCTCGAGAAAATGCTGGAAAATGACGATATCAGTCAATCATGAGAACAGAAGATCCCATGCACATAAAACAAATACCCACTATAACCCACCATAAATGTCATTCAGTACTGGCGAGTAAGTAATTATTGGCATTTAAATAACATTTATGTGTGTGAATGCATATATAGAGATGTAGAGATGTCACTGTGTATGTACATTCGATGAAAAGTAAGTTCCTGGGGGAGATGTCTCCTTTTCTTCCATCTGTACTGGGAAATTCCAGGCATCGTCTTCCATGGCCGCCTTCAACTGTGCCCAGTCCTCTCTGCCTGTCTGTCTTCTACTATCCATCAGACTAGCCATGAGAACAGACGATCCCATGCACATAAAACAAATACCCACTATAACCCACCATAAATGTCATTCAGTACTGGCGAGTAAGTAATTATTAGCATTTAAATAACATTTATGTGTGTGAATGCATATATAAAGATATAGAGATGTCACTGTGTTTGTACATTCGATGAACAGTAAGTTCCCGGGGGAGATGTCTCCTTTTCTTCCATCTGTACTGGGAAATTCCAGGCATCGTCTTCCATGGCCGCCTTCAACTGTGCCCAGTCCTCTCTGCCTGTCTGTCTTCTACTATCCATCAGACTAGCCATGAGAACAGACGATCCCATGCAGATAAAACAAATACCCACTATAACCCACCATAAATGTCATTCAGTACTGGCGAGTAAGTAATTATTAGCATTTAAATAACATTTATGTGTGTGAATGCATATATAAAGATATAGAGATGTCACTGTGTTTGTACATTCGATGAACAGTAAGTTCCTGGGGGAGATGTCTCCTTTTCTTCCATCTGTACTGGAAAATTCCAGGCATCGTCTTCCATGGCCGCCTTCAACTGTGCCCAGTCCTCTCTGCCTGTCTGTATTCTACTATCCATCAGATTAGCCGTGCCTGTCGTTGCTTCCGTACATCCTGGTGGCCTTGCGGGTCGTGGGGAGACATCAATTTCTCACTTCAATGATGCGATTTGATCCATTTGCAGGACCACAATTGTAGTTTGAATCACTATTTAATAATGTTATGTTTGATACAGGAGCTGTAAGGTACTGTCCCGGCTAGTACTATCTTTGTTTTCGGGAAAAGACTATAATACCCCTAAAGAATCAAAGTGGAGACAGGGCCCGGACGTAAGAGCCTCACTGCTACTTGTCTTTTTATTTTAAAGGAATAAATGTTAAAAAAGTTAATTTATATAAATAATATAAAAAAATGAAAGACAATTTTAAAAATTGAAAAAGAGAGAATTGGATGTCCACTCTCAAATATATGTAGGTTTGCCCCTACTCAAAGGCCATGGACTTGTCTCATTAGAACAAATTTATCTTAAATTTTATAAATTTAATCTTTATTCGTGTTTAAAAAGAATTATTTTTTAAATAAAAAGTGTTAGTTTTTGAGAGAAAATATTTTTTGGAAAGAAGAGTCGTTCTCTTCGAAAAGATTATTCTCATGAAGAAGGATGTTCTTATAGCTTATTTTTAATATTTAAATAATTTGATTAATTAATTTAAAACTTAATTTGTTATAAAATCTTTTTTATTGCTTTTTTTATTTTAAGTTTTATGAAAAATAATCCCATACGGTTGGATAAGAGTGGGACATTTGTAGTGGCCAGTGAAGGGAAGGGTGACGTGGTGGGACACTTTGGACATTGGAGTGCCCAAGCCATCGATAGCACTTTTGGCCAAAATTACTATTTATAGGCAAGGCATGCGTGCTGCTGACGTGTACGGGGGACCCACACCCACTGACGAGGTTTACAGAAGAGTTGCCCAATCAGATCTCCGCTTCCGCTATCCACTGGAGCTCCCATGCACCGCATCACTGTGTATCCTTGCAAAAATGATCAACCAACCTATATTTTTGCCCTTCTATTTTTATGTTTTTTTTTTATAATTATTTAAAATTTTCATTGCTTTATTTATATTTTTAAATTTATATTTTTTAATCAATTTAATTCGTACATTTTGATCTATTTTTGTATGAATACATAAATTTTTTACTATTTTAATTACATCATTAAACTTATATTTTTGACTTAATTTAATTTATATATTTTAACGTGAACAAAATATAACGTAAACTCTATCATCTCACTTTATCAATTTTTTATACATAAAAATGTATATTAAATTAACTTAAAAATATAAATATGGGGATATGATCAACATAACAAAAAGTTTAATATGTCATAAAAAAAATCAAAATATAAGGGTTAAACTGACTTTAAAATTAAGTTCATGGGTGTAATCGAAATAATGTAAAATTTAAATAATTCACACGTAAAAAAAACATGAAAGTACATACAGGGGCAAAAATATGAATTTTACCAAAATATTTGTCGTTCAATAATTAATATTGTGTTCTGTTAATAAATAATTTTAAATTTAATTAAATAAAAAATAAACTAAAATAAAATTTAGCAAACCCAAAATTATTATATTAATTTGTGTATGATTAAGTTCATATGAATATACTTAAATAATTTTTGCAATTTATAGATAAGGTGTGAAACTTTAATATATATTCCAATAATAATAATATTATTATTTCTTTAATTAACCCATAATAATGTACACAAAGAAAATTATGAACACTATGTATATAACTTAAAAGATGAGTATATATTAGGATTGCTTTTATATTTGTTGTCGCTTGAATATAATAATAAATTTATTGACTGAAAACATCATTATAAAGTCGTTTGAATTATGCAAGAAAGAAAAGGTTAGAGGGTGCAAAAAAGTTCTCGCACAAATATTCTGATATTTAAATCAGACACTTAAAGATTGAAGGTTGTATTAAAATTAATATCAAAGAGGTATTGTCGACGTTCAGAATTAGTAGATCGGAGTTCGAGAACCTGCTGTGAAGCAACAAACACGAGGTTAAAGGAAAGAATAAAACAAAACAAAAAATAAAAAGCACACAAGAGGATTTTTACGTGGTTCGGCCCGAATGTTGCTTAGTCCACGACTGTTCTCTACTTATTTTGGCAGAGTAACAGTATATTATTGCTCGTCCCTTTTCACGGTGATGATATTGACCCTTCTTTATAGAGTGAGGTGTTTACAATTTGAATAAATTCTAAATGTATAACGATTCTGTTCCGTGGATGGCATTTTCTTATCCACTTCGAATTAAGAAGAACGAACGCCGTGATTTCAGGGATTTGATTTGCCTTAGATAAGGCAGATGGATATCAGCTCCGATTATTCTGTAGTCTTTTTATTATGCGAGCTGAATGGTTCGGCCAATGAGCTGAAAGCATCGCTGAGAGCTCGCTTGGTTCCACGATCTGAGCTTGGGTTTCGACGACGTGCGATCTTGCTTTGACGACCTCGGCCTTAGACCCATTGGGCTTCGAGAGATTGGGCTGGCCTGTTGGGTCGAGTCCAGCTCACTTAACTCTATCCGAAAAACACCAATAACAGGTACCTTTTTTGACGTGAGCGCTCATTTATTTGTAAAGCAATATGGAGCTTTTCCAAATCCACTAAAATTAAGATTCTTCTAGATAATGTCTATCATAATATTTCGAAATCTATTAGTATCAGAATTTTTATGCATAATATTTATCCAGACATTTTAAGATACATTATAATTAAGGTTTTTACGGATAATGTCTATCGTTTTTATAGAACTCTCGAAAAAAATTTTGAATGTCGAAGTTATTTTATTTGCTCTTTATTCGAGATTCTCAATTAAAGAAAAATTTATACATTTTTAATTTAAAAAATTATTTTAGACTTTTTGGACTCTTTTAATTTTCTAATGGAGTTTTATCTATGACATATATATCAACATCTATTGTCATGCCTTGTCGATTAAATCTCTTATCTTTGATCATGCAATTGGGACCCCAAAACATTAACAAGAAGAAGAAAATTAAATAGTAATTAAAACTTGAAAGATATTATCTTGTAATTAACTATGGTTGACCGACAAGATTGATGTTAGTACTTTAATTTGAAACCAAGGCTTTAAAGTGACGATTAGAGCATGGTCGTTGGAAAAATTAGTACCTTTTTTTACCAACGAGTAAAAAGTTTCGTCACTATAAATTATAAAATATTGACGAATGATTAAGTTTGTCGATAAAAGCACAGCTATAGCAACACACATTTATGTGACTCTGTATAAACTTAACATATATTAATGATGGATGTATTATGATACACGAACTAACAACTAGACAAATGGGTGGACAATTGCAACAAAATTACAGATATATCATCAATTTAAATTACAAATATACCTTTAACTTTTCGGCTCAAATTGAATACCCAAGTTCTTCTTCCTCAACTACTTTTTTTTCTTTTCTCTCTCTCTCTCTCTCCCCCACCGCGTTCTGTCATCCATCTTTGGCCGCCTAATTTCTTCTTCTTCTTCTTCTTCTTCTTCTTCTTCTTCTTCTTCTCTCTCTCTCTTTCTCTTTCTCTCTCTCTCTCTCTATTTTTCCTTCCCCCTCTCTCTCGTCTGCTACGCTTCTTATGGTCACCATTCACCTTCGATGTAGTCATACTTGTCGCTGCCTCCATCACATTTGCCATCGTTGAAGCCTCCGCCATCAATGGTTCTTATCGCCGTTCACCTCTGTTGCAGCCTCCATCACTGTTCGTCTCCGCCATTCCGACCACCACTAACGTCTCCATCTCCTTCTCTCTCTCTCTCTCTCTTACTCACGACTTCTCCTCTCCCATCCCTGTTCATTGTTTCCTGCCGTTCATCGTTGTTGCAATAATTTTATATACAACTTAGTGTGAATATATCTTGATAAAACTTAATATTTTTAACTTTCATAGAGATTTTATATACAACTTATATAATAAACTCCTTATAAAAAAAAAAAAACAAAGATTAAAAGGAACCATCCATCATCATCATCATCAACAATAGCAGTAGCACAAGAACAACCCAAATAAACCCATTGAAATATTCAATTCATGGCATCCATTGAAATATTCAATTCGTAGCATTTTTGTATACTGTTAATCGTTCTGAAAACTCGTTTTCAGAATCAGACATTATTGATTCTGAGCTTCCCTAAAATATCTCTGACTAGAGATAAAAAAATGTAGAGTAATCTAATAAATTTTATGAGACAGAGATGCTCAGAACAAGCAAGATTAGATCCGTCTGCAAACAACTCCGGCTTTTGTTCTAACATCGATTCTGAATTCGGTATTGCGAAACTAGGTTCCTTGATGGAATTTCGAGGTTGTTCGACTCTAGGAACAACATTTTTCAAGTTAATCTCGAGTAAATCTTCCTCATCCCTTGCTTAATTTTTCTCCTCTGGACTTGAAAATTTTCCTGGAAAATTTACCAGGAAGCGTTTGAATGCAAGAGACGTTAGAAGTCGAAATCGCTTCCGAACCTTTGACTTCTCCAAATTTCGGGGCGTTTCCGTCAGAAGGAGCGTAGCAGACGCCAGGGAAAACGAGAAGAGAGAGATAAAGGGGGACCGACAGCGGTAACACTGCGACGTCATGCCAGAGGTGGACATGTGGTGGAGAAATAGAGTAAGAAAGACATAGTAGGTGAAGGGGTGGGTGAATGGGACCATCTTACTGGTGAGGACCGATAGCAGCAGCATCGCGACGTCATGCCAGAGGTTTTTAAGCAGTGGAGATACAAAGAGAGAGATTTTCGATGGAGAGAGTGAGAGGAAAAAACTAGGTCATTCAAATAGAGAGAGAGAGAGAGAGAGAAAGAGAGAGAGAGGGGTGGGGGGAATAAGTGGGTGGGGATTCAAATTATTTTACTTTCAAATTATCGCAATAATTTAACTTCAAAAATATCACGATAATTTAGAGTTATCCACCCATTTGTCTAGCCGTTACTTCGTATAGCATAATCCAATGAGGGATTTATATCTCTATCGCTTAGGTTTGACAAGTAGTGACCTTTTATAATCGGTCAGTAAAGACCTTAATATTTCCTGTATAACATGGTTGTGGCCTAACTCCACCCAAATGGATGGACTCTATTAACTGGTGGGGTTCTTTGTCCTCTACAAAGAACGAAGAGTAGTACCCACCACAGAGGTATTCAGCTGTTTCTACCGTCCCGGAGTCGAGGAGGGGCGAGGGCACTTTTTTACCTTACAGAAGGTGCGTAGCAATGAGTGGGTATTCATCGAGTCTCCACCAAAGGTTGATCAGTTCAAGACTCGGTGGATTGTGGTGAGACCGCCATTGACACGCAGCTAGCGCACCTCGATTCTGGTGCAGTGAAGAAGCTAAGGAGGCCAATCCCTTCACAATGCCTGCAGTCTCAGAATCGTGAAGGGAAAGAAAACATCGAGCTGCCGCGACATGCCTTCTTAGTGGAGGACTGGTCAACCTCTTCGATGTACTAAGTCAAACTTCATTAACCTATTAGGTGACTTAAGGTTACAGGACCATAAAGTAATCGAAAATATATAATTGAGATGATACTAAATGATGTATAAGGACATTTAACAGAAACTCTACACGAATAGGTGTTGATAAAATTATAAAGTTTTAAAAATAGAAAGGTGATTAGAAATGTGGGAAAGACATTAAAATAGATGGACAAGTTAAAATTGATTGTTGTGGTGCTTATTGTACGTTTTTTAAGAAAGTTATAATATAATTAAGTATTCCATAAAATATACATAATTTTGAAGTTATAAAAATATCATCTTCCAAGCATTGAATACTGCATATTCAAAATATCCAAATCAAATAAAAGCCAAAGCCACCCACTCCGACCTTCAACTTCCCTCTATTAATACTTAAAGTCTCATTCCCCAGTTCTCTCCACTACAAATTCAATCTCTACAGAGAGAGAGAGAGAGAGAGAGAGAGAGAGAGAGAGAGAGTTTCTGTGTCTCTGAAGAACAAGCCTGCTTAAATCCCATCAAAGCAAAGAGAGGCCATTTTTGCCTTTATAACTTAACACAATTATGTGTAATCCCAAAACCTCACCATCCATAGCCACCAACATCACAGACCACAAAATCCATTTCGGCTTAGCCATGTTGCCGCCTCCAGACGCCGGAAACCGCCAAGATAACACAACCACGGCTGACCCAGAAAAGCAGCCGGCGGCCACCCAATGGCACTGCCCCACGGCCTCCGAAATCATCTGTGAGACCAAACAACTCTTCAAGCTTTCCTCGCCCATAGCTATGACGGCTCTGGTTCTCTACTCCCGCTCCGTCCTCTCCATGGTCTTCCTAGGCCACCTCGGCGACGTCGAGCTCGCCGCCGGTTCTCTCGCCATCGCCGTCGCCAACATCACCGGCTACTCGGTTCTGTCCGGACTCGCCCTCGGCATGGAGCCCCTCTGCTCACAAGCATTTGGAGCTCAACGGCCAAAGCTCCTCGCTTTAACGCTCCACCGTGCCGTGATTTTCCTTCTTATTTCCGCCATACCCATTTCCTTTCTATGGATTAACATTTCCAGAATTCTCGTCTTTCTTCAACAAGACAAGGCCATCACCCGCTTGGCTCACACTTATCTGGTCTTCTCTTTGCCCGACTTGTTCACGAACTCATTCATCCACCCAATCCGCATTTACCTTCGTGCTCAAGGCATCTCCCACCCGGTCACTCTATCAACCCTCGCCGGCGCAATCCTCCACCTGCCCATCACCGTTCTCCTCGTCACCCGCCTCCACCTCGGCGTGGCCGGCGTCGCCGCCGCCGCCGTCGTGTCCAACTTCACCGTCCTGGTTGCGCTCGTTTCCTACGTGTGGGTGTCCGGTCTGCACGTGCCGACCTGGTGCACGCCGAGCCGGGAGTGTCTCACCGGCTGGAAGCCGCTCGTTCGGCTCGCCGTGCCGAGCTGCGTCTCGGTCTGTCTCGAGTGGTGGTGGTACGAGATCATGATCGTGTTGTGCGGACTCTTCGTGAACGCCAAAGCCAGCGTCGCGTCGATGGGAGTTCTCATCCAAACGACGTCGTTGATATACGTGTTCCCGTCCTCACTCGGGTTCGCGGTATCCACCCGGGTGGGAAATGAACTCGGGGCGAACCGGCCTGACAAAGCCCGGGTCTCCGCCGCTGTGGCCATCCTTTTATCGGCGGCGATGGGGTTATCGGCCATGGTCTTCGCCTCCGGTATGAGAGGAACCTGGGCCAGGATGTTCACATCCGACGGCGACATCCTACGGCTGACATCCGCCGCCTTGCCGATCCTAGGGCTGTGCGAGGTCGGGAACTGCCCGCAGACAGTCGGGTGCGGGGTGGTGCGGGGGACGGCTCGGCCGTCCACGGCGGCGAACGTGAATCTCGGAGCGTTCTACTTGGTGGGCATGCCGGTGGCCATTCTGGTCGGGTTCTGGGCAGGGTTGGGTTTTTGTGGGCTTTGGATTGGGCTTCTGTCGGCCCAGATATCATGCGCGGGACTCATGTTGTACGTTATCGGGACTACGGACTGGCATCACCAAGCCCTGAAAGCCCAGATCTCCTGCGCAGGCTCCACCGGCGCCGGAGAAGATGACCGGGCGTAAATGATCATCTGTGACTGGGAAGTAGTGAGATTTTATTTTTTCTGGGTAGAGAGAATCTGAAGGAGTGAAGTAAAAATGACAGGGAAGACTGGTATTTGTTTGTTTGTTTGGGTGATTGGAAAATCTGCGATGGCTGGCTGCTTGGCGTTTTGTTTGAGTTCGAAGCGTTTGAAAGATGTTCACTGTAATTTGTTGCGTTTGGATCTGTGTAATCTGATCATTTGTACTAATCCCCCAAATATGAATCGACAGATTAGTCCCAATAAAAATCCAACCTTTTTGGGCATGTCTCACAAATCACAACATATATATGTATTCTCTCTCTCTCTCTCTCTCTCTCTCTCTCTATATATATATATATATATATATGCATACGTATGCATATAAGGTTAGACTCGAAGATCATTTCAGAAAGGTCATGGAAGACGGGCCTTCATCAACACGGGGACATGTATTCATACATATATACATATATTGGTTGAAAATGAAGTTTCTCGAATATATAAAGTTTGTTCAGAAATGAGAGAGACACTAGTAATGGTAATTAGATTTAGGATGTAAATCTATTCATCGAGTTAACCTGAAAATCTGTGAAATTTTGACCTATTTGTCACATAATCAGTTCCTTACTTACCAATATAAATATCCAACTTTCCTTAAGATTCGAAAGATTGACCACCTTGTAATCGACCAACTTACTACAATAATCATCAACATTTCATTTCTGGATCCTAAAAATTACAGTAATTAGATGGGTAAATTTCACTTAATTAGTCACCTAATTAAGTACCCTTCTTAAGGAAATTAAGAATCATACACATATATAAATAATATAAGATAAGCAATTACATATTAAATGTTAAGAAAGCATATATATATATATATACTTATCTAATTATCGAGAAGGGCACTAATAATATGAAAGACTTCTCATAGAAGCAAACTGACTTATCAAACATGAAACCCTACTCTTATGAAATTGAAGTCTCTTCATACTCTTCATACATACATATATAGATATGTATAGTAGTGGTGATGATGAAGACTGATACTTGATGATGATGATGATACATACATAGATGAATGAAGAGAAAGTAACAATAAGTGTGGATGGGCAGAAGAGAGGAGGAAAAGGTGAGCAGTAGGAGAAGAGGGTACTAAGGAAGCTCTAAGCGAAGGGAACAAAATAGCTTCTTGTCTCTTCTTTCAGTGCCACTCACTGTTTCTGCAGGGTTCGCACGAGGGCGGCATCTTCCCCTCATGAAACTGCAATTATTATTATTCTTTACACGTGTTTTATGGAATAATTCTATGGAAGTGACCCTCTGGGATGATGTCTCAACTTCGAAATATAGAGGTGGAAGAGGGCTAAACAAACTTTATTTTTGAGACAACAAACTAGTTACGCATCAAATAAAGAAAGCTTGATAATTAATGACGTACGTATTTATGGTGGAGTCAGAATTTTGAGTCGGGAACAAAAGTCTAATTTTGTATATTAAATTTTTTTGAAGGGATAAGTGTTAGAAGTTATAATAATTTATGGACAACATTAAAAACAATTTAAGACAATCTTAGAAGTGGGGGGGGGGGGGGGGGGGTCACATACTGTCACTAACATGTAGTTCCACAACTGTATTAGAGGAATATTCAAATGATTTGAACATACCATCGATGGACTTTTGTGATATTGTTATTAGCTCTTCATGGTTATAGTTTACCACTAGACTATCATAATAAAATTTTAAAATAATTGAAGAAGTACTGGATAAAACAATCATAATTCAATTAGACGATTCAATAATCCTAAATCAGAGTCATGAATCTAAACTTGTAGATGGAGTGGTAATAAGGTTAAACAAAATTAATCTAACATCATCAGAGCAGCCATTCATCTCCCCTTTCCTGATGCCAAAGCTAGAAGATTGAAACTGAAACTATTCTTCTGGGACCCAACCCATCTAATCAAATCCATCTTCTCTTTCATCTCTTCATCCAATTCCCAGTACTTGTCTGTCTTCTTGCATTCCCGCTGGGAAAATGCCCTGTCAACTCACTCACAGGCCTGCAGCAGTAAGACTCAATATATAAATAAAAAAGAAGAAAACAGATCAGCCTATCCATCCAAACAACCCCCTATTAGCTACAAAGATTGATGCATGATTACATCATCCTCCAAGAGATTCGTATATACAAAGGGAGGTCACGTCATGTTAGAACAATCATTCTCTCTTGGGTGTTGTCTCTTATTTAACTGACCTCCCCTTATCAAGTTTTCTCGTTTGCTGTCATATTTTCTCAGTACTTTCCCAGCCCCCAAACGGCACCATCATCACCCCAAACACTGCATCATCATGCCTACTATCCATAGATGTGGGAAGCACCTATATATATATATATCCCTCTTTATCTAATCAATCCATTCGCAATAAATATATATATATAAAAGATGCGCACAAGATATTAGCTATTTTGGTTAAAAGTATCATATACAATATTATCTTGGGAAAGAGTAGTTGAAAATGAAAGTACTCTCTCCACATGATTGAAGTTCCGACAAAGTGATGAGGTGGTAACAACAATGAGTCCGAAATCTCATATTCAAGTCTTCTGAGCGATATAATCTTAATTATCGAAAAATGGGCAACACAACACCTCCTTTCTCCCCGAAAGCACAAAATTATGTCATCATCATACTCGTGGTACTCGTGTGCCTTTTTAGATCAAAAGGAACAGAACACAGACATTATATGTTGTGTGTAAAAGAAGGGAGATAACATTGCATAACATAACACCAAATATATATAGAATTTAGGTGAAATCAGGACATATATAGCCCAGCCTTTGTCCACTTTACAAGCAACAGCTGGCACAGAGACCCAATATACACTTTATAATATATTATGAAAGTTGCCAATTATTCTTGCATATATCAGAGAGCTAACTGGTAGGTGGCTAGGGTTTCTTACTTTACTCCCATGCATGCCTATGCCTAGGGCCTTTTTGGGGTGGGCCCCCTCAAAAATGAGAAAAACTTTCTCACTTCCATACAAGTTAAACGGTATATTTTTTAATTTAACATTAAAAAAACACATTATTTAATCTAAAATAATATAAAAATTAAAAATAAAAGTGAATAATCATAATAATTGATAGTGTGAATGATCTAAATTAATAAATAAATTTATAGTTATAATTAGACAAATTACTATTACATTACATTTATAAGTTAAACTTATTATAATTTATGTTATTTTTTTGAAGGCTGAATGAGATGAGATATACAATTTTGAACATATTTCATTAATCAGATAATAGGTTTAATTTGACTTATGGTGCAAATAAATCTAATCTATCTATAATAAATCTACTGTCTATGTAACACTCAATATAGTTAAAATATTTTCATGATTTGAAAAAAAATTATTTAAATCTTAATTTTGTTTTTTAAAATGTGACATACTCTATGATATTAATGGTTTAGATTTATTTTTAAAATTAAAAATTTTTAAAAACATTATAACTATAAAAATAAAAATACCACTTACGATGATAAATTTTATAAAAAAATAAATTCTTTTCAAATAAATAAATAACTTATAAAATACTATTAATCATTATGTAATTTCAACAGAATTTTTTTTTAAAATTAAAATTAATAAAATTTTATTTAAATTCAATTATATCATAAAAAATTAAGTAATTTAATTATATTGTCAATTAAAAATGATTTATTTTCTAAATTTAAATATAAAAATTTAATTAATAATTTTATATATAAAAACAAAATAATAATAATAATAATAATTTTATTGTTTATTTATATTAATAAAATATTACTAAAATAATTGTCGCCCAGACGCCCCAGTCCTTAAGCGGGCCCTGATCCCATGCATGCACGAATGGGATTTGGCCACCTGAAAGTCTCATGGCATGTTCCCCATCGCGCATGCCATGCCACCTACATCTACATCTGCATCCCTAGCTATCATCTAGCACGTGCTAACGTTGGCCTAATTTGACTCTCTCCCATGATTCGCCCCCGCCCCGCCTCCCCCCCGGACGACACGTGGCTGGCGGCCCCCCGACACCCGCAAACTACATGCATGCATGCATGCTTCCTTAATTTGACTACCATGGCATGCATATATACATGCCAGCTGATAATTAAGCTGTGAATAATTAAGTAAGATCAGCTGGTTAATTAACGTAATTAATTAAGCAATTAAAATGGAGAAGGTTATGTGAAGGATGAAGGATTAGATGGAGGGCTTGCAGGTAGGTGGTAATGTGGACTGAGCAGCAGCTTTTGAAATGCGTAAACCACTGGGACTATAATATGCATAATAATGCGTGCCATAGCTTCAAACCCACACGCATGATTCCAACACTGCTGCTACTTCGGGACCATTAATTATGAGAATTTTATTTTGAATATTTTTTTTATATCTATAATAATATTTATGTATTAATATATTATACATTTACATTTACATTAACATTTACATTTAACTAGCCAAACATATATATATATATATATAATGATACTTGGAGTAGATTACCACTATGTGGTGGTTGTTCTCGAGCTTATATGATTTTTCAAAACTTTCTCGACTCATAAGTATGGGTCTTTGTTTATTTAATATATTCTTTAATGATTAAATTAATCTTAGTATTAGCAATAGAGTTACACAAATATATATAATAATAAATATTAAATAATATACTTGTCTTTTAAAATTATAGTCTTTGTACGAACATATTACAAGACAAATAACGATCATGATTGTACCATATATATGGTCAAATTGCAGTTCATGGGACAATTTAAAAAGTAAAGATCTGACTCTAAATTGAGGCGAATATAATAAACAGATCAAGTCTCTTATTTGAGTCATGTTGAATTCGCTTTGGAATCTAAATATTTTGGAATATATGTCATAACTAGACAATTTAAAGGAGAAGCATTTTTATAATTTCTTTCAAGTCAAAATTATATTTTGGTATGAAAAATACTATACCCACAAATAAATTAAATTGACAAACAACCATCACAAATTAATAAAATTCATAATATTCTATCTAAATTTCATCTATATATATATTGTGACATAACCCATTTATGTCATTTAACAAAATATCATAATAAGATTAATAACAACAATAGCACCATGTGACATAATTAACTTATATAAAATTAATTTATAAAAACTTAAAATTCTAGCATAAAAATAAGATAATATACTTTAATATAAAAATGTGTAACAAATTAACAATCCATTAATTTTTTGGAAATGTTATTAGGAAAGTATTGACATTTTAAGTGGCACTTATTTATTGATGTATTATATTTTATGTCATTTCAATAAAATTATACAACATATTAATGTAAATATAGCTATGCTAACGTGTGCCCCCCCCCCCCCATTTGATGCACTTTTGTTTTATGTACTAAACACTTTTATTAATTATTAATAAATGTATCATATTTTGAAATATTTTACCAATTAATAAAATCATTTCAATACTAAAAATAAAGTCTATTAAATACACTTTAGCCAGTGTTCGGAGACGCTTGCTAGCAAAACCCTTATTCTCGTTAACTTTTAGCCAGACCCATTAATTAATGTAGGCCTAGATTTAAAATACATTTATTTATATTTAACCATTGCTTATAGTATTAATTACCTATGTTTTATTCAAAATGGAAAAACACCTGTCCCAGATTCACTGGCCCAGGCCCAGATCCAACCCAGTTTCCTAACAGATTGGGCCAGTGGGCTTTAATTTTTCAAGCTTCAAAGTCTTCGGTCCACTTGTCATTCAAACTAACATGAGAACAGTGGTGGAATTGAAATGGTTGACAAAACCCAATTTTATTCTTTTTTCACTCTTTTTTTCCATAGTATTTACTTTTATCACTAGTATATTCTTTTTTTTTTTTTTGAATAATAAAGTCCGAAAAGTTTGGGTTTTAAAGGGCAATCTATTTATAGAAAAAACAAGCCCAGCTCATTCATGGAACCTACTATAATATCACTTATTAAGTTCAGTGAAACTTGTAGTTTTGCACTAAAAAATTACAAAACGGCTCACTATATATATATAGTTCAAGAAAAGTAGTCTCAAAAGGATAGCTCAGTGATATTAGAGCGAAAAGAATTGAAAGTGAAACTAAAATTCAAACCATGAAAGTACTGAAACTATTTCTTATAAGGTCACAACGCTTATCTTTTTAGGTAAAGTTTTATGGGATCCAGTACTTAAGCCACATGGGGAGGAGAAGAAGAAGAAGGGGAAATGATAATTGAATTAAGAAAAAGCTACTTTTTGTGGCTCTACTTTGACAGAGCATCTGCGTATGCATATGCATACGCATGCAGGATCGATGTTAACCCTACAAGACTTGTCATGATCTTCCCAGGTACCTTCAAGCTCCTTCTAGCAGCTTTAATGGAAGCTCAAATTAAGATATATAAAGAAGACGAAGAATATCGGGAGGATGTGTGTATCTATATATATATATATATATATGTATAGTTCTTCTCAGTTGGCAGTGCTAAAGAAAAGATGAAAGCAACTTCACAGAAGAATTAGATTACAGTTATACGTTTGAATCCGTGCAAAGAATTCACGAGATTTGTTCTTTTTCTATTTAATATTAACAATTGCACTCTAGTTTCGGATAAGGTGCGTTTATTGCCTCTCGTTTTAACATTCAAACACTTCTAATAACTAATGATAAATGAATCGCACTTTGAATAATTTAGACGTTAAAACAAGATACAATATATAATTGAATACACCTTATATTTAAATAAGGTATATTTATATTTGTTTAACAAATGATTTTGAGGTTGTTCGGGCAATTCTTAAGCTCAAGTTCTTAAACTAACTCTTTTTGCAAGAAAGAATGGAAGAGTTTCGTCTTTTGATGGATTTTGCGATGTCAAGTCAATCATTATGTCCTAAAATGGTGCAATAATAATGCAACAAATAAATGTTGTTTTTGAACTCTTGAATACTGTGTTTTTATGTAAGTGAACTATTAGTTAGTATGGTCAAAATGGGACCACTTGAACTATAAATATAATTCTCCGAATGAGTCGAGTGAGCTAATTATGGGCATAACCTTGGAGTCTTGTGTGTTTTGGTGCTAGTTTGACTTGTTTAGTACCAAATTTTAAAGCAAATAGAACCTTTTAGGTCGTAGATCCAATATCATATTTTGACTATTTTAGACTTTTTTTGATGTGTTATTGTCACTCATATAAGACACTTAAACATTACTTTTAGGCACCAAAAGATATTTGTAGAAAAAACAAAACTTGAAGAACTATCACATCTAAAGAATAATTTGAATTTAAAAAAGAAACCAATCAATTAACAGTCGACTACTCTACACTGAGGTATTGAAAAACAATAAGAGATTTAAATCTCATAAAGTTTAATTTCGATTCTCCAAGACCATTTATCTATGACCAAAGATTCTTTCACTCGGCCCATGGGATAGATTAATTGATAAAAGAAAAATAATTGGAATGTTACTTTTTGGGTCTCTAGTTTTGTGTTCGAACCCTAACTAATAGATAATTCAGTAGATAAGGAACGACGCTAAAAATAAAAAATGCTTGTTACCCTTATATTAGCGGTTGTGTTAAAAGTCGAAACTTCCTTGTTAGATTTCTTGATTTATTTCTCTTATTAGAATCGTTGAGCCTAACAATAGGAGTCTGAATGATCGTGCGTAATAAAAAAAAAAAATTTCTTTTATTTGAACTATTTTTTTCTTTTATTTCCCTAATAGAAATTGATTAAACCCATAATAAAGGGCACACGAGAGGGCATTGCGTAGCTTTTTCTTGACGGCGACCCGTCTCTCTATAAAGCCGCTTTTTGCCGGGCAGCCGCTGCTGACCGGCGATTGAGAATCGGATTCCGTGTAAAAGTTTGGGGCTTTTAATGATTGTTCGATGATTCAAATTAATTGCTCTTCCACTTCATTCTTTTCATTCTTAATTAAAAAAATTAGTTGCTAATAAGGTTTTATATCGATTTCTATTTATAAATAAATATATTTTATTTTTAATATTTAAATAATTCTATTAATTGATTAAAAGTTTTGCTAACAAGTGCTCTAAAAGATGCATTTAATTCATGAGTTTTGAGCATCTTAACGTTTCTATTAATTGATAATAAATCCATCACATTTTAAAATATTTTAGCAATCAATAAAAGTAGTCAAATATTTAAAATCAAATAAGTTTAATGTACCTTAACAAGTGTTTTAAGTAAAATTCATTGACTAAATATTTCAAAAAAAGGGAAGATATAAAAATACCCTTATACTTTATCAAAAGTGCTCCCGTGGCACATCAAACTTTTAAAACGTTTCATTATAAATTCTTTTACTTTATAAAAGTAAAATTATTAAACACCTATTAAACACTAATTAGGGATAGTTTGTAAGTATAAAATGCACGTGAAAAATCTCATGAACCAAATAAGAGGGTGTCATGTGTGACATGGAAGAAGGTGTTTAATAATTTTATTTTTTGGGGTAAAGGTGTCTAACGGAATCATTACAAGAAAAAATAGTTTTAGTGACGGGTTTTGTGACGGGAATGCTCCCGTCACTAATTTGTGACGGGTTTAGTGATGGAAAGCCGTCACTAAAGTAGTTTAGTGACGGTCAGAAAATACCGTCACAATTTTGTGACGGGATGGTGTATCCCGTCACAAAATAGTAACAGAAAATGCTCTCCCGTCGCAAATCAGTGACGGGAGTGAGGTTTCCCGTCACAGAACTGTAACGGGGTGTCAGTCCCGTCGCAGATCTGCGACGGGATTGACGCGTCCCGTCGCAGATTGCGACGGGACGCATCAGTCCCGTCGCAGTCCCCCCTTTAAAAAACCCCCACTTCCCCATTCTCCCAGCCCCCCTCCTCCCACTCACTGTCTCGCCCCCCCTCTCCTCCTCCCTTCCCCTTCCCCATTCTCCCAGCCCCCCTCCTCCCTCTCACTGTCTCGCCCCCCTCCCTTCTCACTGTCTTGCCCCCCTTCCCTCCCATTTTCTCACTATCTCCTCCATTTTCAGTTGCTTCACAGTCGCTGGTTCTTCTTCTTCTTCAGTTAATTTCAGTGCTATCAAGTAAGTATTTTATAACTTTTTATTTTGTTTTACTTTTAATTATATTCTGTTAGTTTAATCATAATTTCTTTGTGTTATTAGTTGTAATTATTTTAGTTTTATGTTAGTTTAGTTGCAATTATTTTATTTTTGTGTTAGTTTAGTTGTAGTTATTTTATTTTTGTATTAGTTTAGTAGTTTATTTTTATGTTAATTAGTTTAGTTTTAGTTTAATTGGTTATATTATTTGTAATGCTTAAAAATTAAAATATAAATAATTAAACTACAACTAATTAATTATTTAGTTATTTTGATATGTTATTGGACTAGTAAACCCGTGCATGTGTAAATAATGTTTATTTTTTATTTTTAAGTTTAGATATATTTTTAATGAAAAATATTATAATTTTAAATAAAATACATAAAAAAATATATACTAAAAATATATTTACTATTTAAGAAAGCATATATTTTATTGTCATAAAAAAATATTTAAGTGTAAAAAAATTAAAAATAATCTATTAAAAATATAAAAGAATTCTATTTAAAATATAAAAATTAATAAATAATAAATAAAATTTTAATTAAAAGGTTTAAAACTAACATATGAAATAAATTAGATAATTATTTAAAATAAAACACTAAAATTGAAAAATAATATGAGAAATTAATTAGATAAATATTTAAATTAAAATATAAAATAAATACAATATTAAAAATAAAATACCATGGAATATATTTTTAATAAAAATTAAGGACTAAAAATACAAAATAAAATTTTACCATGAAAAATTATTAGTTTTTATAACAATAAATTTAACCTTAATATTTTTAATAACTCAACGAAAATAAAATAAAAAATGTATCAAATCAAAATTTGAATAATTGTTTATGTAGTAAAGGAAATAAAAGTTTAAATTGCGTTAGTTTAATTTAATAGTTAATTTATTTTTGTGTTTAGTATGTATGTTGAGTTTAATGATTATTTTATTTAAATTAGTTTAGGTTTTATTTTAATTTTTTATATTATTTGTAATGTTTAGAAATTAAAATGTGAATTTTATTAATTGTTTATAAATTCTTTCTGTAGTTATTTTGTTATGTAATTGTATTAATAATATTTTTTTTTGTTTTTAATTTAAAACAGATTTTTAATTTAAAATATTGTAATTTTAAATTAAATATGTTAAAAATAAAATACTAAAAGTAAATACAATATTTATGAAAACATATATTTTGTTGCCATAAGAATAAGATTAAGTATAGACATTAAAAATTAATTTTTTTTTGTTTAAAACATTAAAAATAATAAATAAAAGTAAAATTAGAATATTTAAAATAATGTACGAAATAAATTAGATAATTATTTTAAAAATTAAAATGAATTTAAAAAGGTATAAAATTTAATTTTTTATTTAAATGAAACACTAAAAATTAAAAATTACATGAGAAATAAATTAGATAAATATTTAAATTGAATTATTTATTTATTACAATATTAAAAATAAAATACTATTAATGAGTAATATAATTTGTTGTTATAAAATAAAATAAGTACACTAATAGATTTTAAATTTCAAAGTGAGACATTTATAGCTAACTTAGAAAATATATTAGATACATTATTTTAACCATATTGTTCTTAATTACTCAAATCAAAATAAAATAAAAAATGTAACAATTAAAAATTATAATAATTGTTTAAGTATTAAATGAAATATAAATTTAAATTAGTATTTAAAAAAAATTCAATTCAAATATGTAGAGTTAAGTAAAAATATTAAAATTTATCTTAATTATTTATTATCTTAATTTATAAAAAAGATGCAAAATTTATCTCAATAAAATATTTATTATTATATTTATTTTTTGTTCATATTTATCAATTACTTATGACAGTCTGAAATGATGAAATATAATTTGGTTAGTTTTCAGGATAAAATATCTATTAGGAATCGTGCTTGTTATACAATTTTGAATTGAAAATGGAAGCTCCGTTGCATCGTCGATGGATTGATAATCGGTGTATGCCAAGAAGGGGTGGGATCACTCCTGAATTTTATGCTGGTGTTGATGAGTTTATTCAACTTGCATCTTCTCAAGAAAGTTTCATAAGGCTAGGAGTGTTGAAATGTCCTTGTATGAAATGTGAGTGTTTGAAGTTTAAACCAGTTAATGAGGTGAAAATGGATCTTTGTAAGTATGGGTTTATGAAAGGGTATTATTTTTGGACGAACCATGGGGAAGAAATGCCAATAATGCCTCAAAATGTTATTGTGAATGAATATTATAGAGAAGATAATTTTAGAAATCAGTTTAATCCGTATGAGCAAATGGTAATGGATGCAGCAGGACCGTCACATGCGCCTACTACAATGCAAGGAGCGTTTAGCGAAAGTGGTCATGATCAGTCGTACAATATTGAGGAACCACCTAATGAAAATGCAAAAGCATTTTATGAGATATTATCTGCTGTACAATCCCCATTATACTCGGGTTGTGATGCAGAGAGTGAACTTTCTGCTGCTGTTAGGATGTTGAGCATTAAATCTGATTACAACATGCCTGAAGGTTGTTATAATGAAATCATGCAGTTTATGCAACATACAATGTCAACTGGTAATCGTGTGCCCGATGACTTTTATCATACTAAAAAATTGGTTTCTAAGCTTGGACTTGGTTGTAAGAAGATTGATTGTTGTCCAAATAGTTGTATGTTATATTATAAAGATGATCAATTTGAGAGGAGTTGTAAGTTTTGTAGTCATCCTCGTTTTAAGTCTGCAAGAAGTGGCATAGGAAAATTTAAAGAAATTCCTTTTAAGAGAATGTGGTATTTGCCCCTCATACCAAGATTGCAAAGAATCTATGCTTCAACCATTACTGCTTCGAACATGAGGTGACATTATGAAAATCGGAGAAAGTTTGGGGTATTGTCTCACCCGTCTGACGGTGAAGCATGGAAATATTTTGATCGGACACATCCTGACTTCTCTGCTGATCCTAGAAATGTAAGGCTTGGTTTGTGTGCAGATGGGTTCACTCCATATGGTCAATCGGGTCGCCCGTACTCTTGTTGGCCAGTAATTGTGACTCCATATAATTTGCCTCCTGGATTATGTTTGAAAAGAGAGTTTATGTTTTTAACGGTTATTATTCCAGGTCCTTCAAATCCTAAGAGTAAGATAGACGTATTTTTACAGTCTTTAATTGATGAATTGAAATTTCTTTGGCACGAAGGAGTGTTGACTTATGACATATCCACAAAGCAAAATTTTATGATGAAAGCAGCTCTGTTGTGCACTGTCAATAATTTTCTTGCATATGGAATGTTATCTGGTTGGATGACATCAGGTAGATTAGCATGCCCGTATTGTATGGAAAACACAAAAGCTTTTAAGCTCAAGTACTGTGGGAAAACATCATTTTTTGATTGTCACCGACAATTTTTGCCAATGGATCACCATTTTCGAAGAAATACAACTGCATTTCGAAAAAATAAAGTTGATAACTCTTGTCCACCTCCTCGTTTAAGTGGAGAAAACATATTTGGTAGAGTATGTAATGTCCCGTCTATCTTAGAACAACAAAATTGTGTTATGATCGGATATGGTATGCAACACAATTGGACAAAAAGAAGTATTTTTTGGGATTTGCCATATTGGAAAGATAATCTTATTCGACACAATTTAGATGTCATGCACATCGAGAAGAATATTTTTGATAATCTTTTCAACACAATCATGGATGTGAAAGGTAAAACTAAAGATAATAGCAAAGCTAGAATGGACCTGAAAGAATATTGCAGGCGGAAGGAGTTGGAATTAGTAGAACGTGGTGGGGGTAAATATTGGAAACCTAAAGCTCAATATACTTTCACAAGAGAACAAAAGTTAAGTATTTTCAAATGGATAAAAGAACTTAAACTCCCTGACGGGTATGCATCTAGATTGGGCAGATGTGTTGATATGAAGAATGGAAAATTGTTTGGCTTGAAGAGTCATGATTGTCATGTTCTTATGGAGCGGTTACTTCCAACGGCATTTTCAGGATTACCAGATCGAATTTGGAGTCCAATAACTGAATTATGCCAGTTTTTCAAAGATCTATGCTCAACAACGTTAAGAACTGAACATTTGGAAATTATGGAACAAAATATCCCAATCATTCTATGCAAAATAGAGCGTGCATTTCCGCCTGGATGGTTTAACTCAATGGAACATCTCCCGGTACATTTGGTTTACGAAGCAAAGGTCGGAGGGCCAATCCAATACAGATGGATGTATCCATTTGAACGGTAATAAATTTTATATTCATATAATTTATTGATTTTGTCGTATAGTTTATTATGTTCTTTTTCATAAATTAAGATAACTTTAAAATGATTTAGGTTTCTCAATACTTTAAAGAAAAAAGTTCGGAATAAGGCTCGCATAGAAGGATCTATTTGTGAGGCATATTTAATTGAAGAGACAGCCACATTTGGTTCATATTATTTTGAATCAAATATTCAATCAAGGAGGACGAGAGCTCCTCGAAATGATGATGGAGGAGAATCTTCGCATCCACAAATTTCTATCTTCAATTATCCGGGTCGTGCAGCTGGTCCAATGAAAAAAAGATGGTTGGATGTGAATGAGTTCCAAACAGCAAAGTTATATGTCTTGCTAAATACGCCAGAGGTCGAACCTTATATTGAGTAAGAACTCAAACTTAATTATATTAATATATTTATGACTTCATATTAATAATTTTGTTCATATTATGTTGATATATATATTTTAATGTTTCAGCATGTACACAAACATGTTACATGAATTATCGCCAGTAATCAGTGACGAAGAATTAAACAAACAAATCGAGGAGCATTTTTGTGTTTGATTCCATAATCATGTAAGTTTGTAAAATTTAAGATATTTCTTAATTTAATATTAATTATGTATACATAAAGTGATGAAAATATTTTGTTAGGTGAATTTGAGTGGCGAAGTTATTGCAGACCCACTAATTCAGAGCATAGGGTGGGGGCCAACTCCCAATGTGAAACATTGGCCAATGTATTTCGTCAATGGATACAAATTTCATACTGTTGAATGGAGTCAGAGTAGGTCGACAGAAAATTATGGTGTTTGCGTGTCTGCGTCAGGAGGTGGAGCTTCACATATGAATTATTATGGAAAACTTATAGACATACTTGAGTTAGAATATGCAGGCTTACCAATAAAAAGAGTAATTTTGTTCAAATGTGAATGGTATGATCCAAGTCCACGAGGAACTAAAATTCATGATAAATATGGAATTGTAGACATTCGATCATCAAGAAGATATAGGAAATACGATCCATTCATATTTGCCCAACAAGCTGAACAAGTGTATTACTCGCCTTACCCTGATTACTGTCGTGAAAAAAATGGTTGGATGGTTGTAATTAAAACAAAGGCACGAGGTACAATAAATGCTCCTGAAGCTAACATGGAAGAGCTTTTTCAAGAGGAATGAAATATTGCAACGGCCTATAATTGATGTAAATATTGACCTTGGAGGCACTTTACAAGATGATAATGGGCTAGTAGAGGAAGTTGATGTCTCCAATATTGTTGAGGAAGAAGAAAATGATATGTATAAAGAATCTGTTTCAGAAGAAGACGAGGAAGATATATTATCTGATGACAGAGATAATGACCAGGAAGATATTGATGAATATATAGAAGAAGATGACTGATAGTTTTATGATTTTTTTTTTGTGCATGCTAATTAATAACCTTTTTATTTTTAAAATATGAATATTTATAATTTCTGTACCTGTACTTTTAGTATGATGACTTTGATGTTAATGTAATTTTTTTTCATATATATATATAATTATCGAAATAGATGTCAGAACATTCAACACCTTCAGGTAGGGGAAGAGGTAGAAGTAGAACATCTTATAGGACCACACCTTCTCCAGATGCCAATTCTGGTTCGCAATATTTTTCTCCTGACTCCACACCTGTTGTTCAATCCACACAATTCAATCTCCAGTCACCACCCCCACCACCACCCTCACAACCTTTTGCTCCCATGCCTCATCAATTTCCATATCCTGAAACCACGATGCCGCCATAGGGTTATTATGGTGTTCCACCTACTTTCTACCCACCAGATGTTGTACCACCGAGTGGCCAATATGTTAGGGGAACTTCTCATATGCCAGACAGACCTTCCCCATACACTTTCATGCCGACACCGCAAGGACTCAATTCGTCATCTGCTTCTGCACAACACTCTGAGCCCATTCCAACTGACCCGGTTGACATCAGCCGAGGAGACGGTCGAAAACACTTATCTTGCGATGAACAATGTAATCAGTGAGTATCGTATTTATTATTTTAAACTTATTACTTGCAATTATATTATACATTCAAATGAATAAATATATATTTTGTGTTTGACAGTTTTATCCCTGAAAGTGGCCCACCAAGCAAATTGGGAAAGATTTGGAGGGCACGATATACTGAACCGTGGATTCATTGGGATGAAGTGCCAGAAATAATACGAAGGATGTGGCTTGAAGAATTTAACGTAAGTTAATTTATAATTCTTTATTAATATAAGTTTGTATTTAAATTCTTATATATATATATATATATATGTTTCTTAATTTAATGTAGAAGACGTATTTCTGGCCACCCGAGGAGAATGATCGCATATGACTCACATGGAATAAGTCTGGTAGACGAAGTTTTAGGAGCCATTTGCATCGAATTAGAAATGGGGAAGACGAAGCAACGTGGATGGATCCCGACGTGCGTAAGGCACTTGATGCAAAGTGGGCAGAAGAAAGCAACAAAAAAATTTCCACACAAAATAAAAAAAATCGTGCTTCTGAGACCGGTGGTTCGCTCCACACTTGCGGGTCCATTCCATTCTCCTTGACTCGAAGAAGGGTGGTAATTACTTATGCTAAGTTATATATATATTTTTTTATAATTTATTTAAATTATAAGTTTACTATATTATTTATTAATTTCTTATACAGGCAACTGAATTGAATCGTGAGCCCAATGAGTTTGAATTCTTCAGGAGAACCCACACCAGGAAAGATAATCAAGGAGAAGAAGTGTGGGTCGATGACAGATCTAGGGTCGTCGCTGTAAGTGTGTTTTATAAATTAAATTAAATTTTTTATTTTAAAATAATCTTTTAATTTATTTACATGAATATTTTAATTTTATAGGAAAAATATGAAAGATTGAGTGCGGAGGCATCTTCATCATCCGCAAGTACCGAAGAGTCTTCATCGCCTACAATTAATGAACACGACATCTTCTATCAAGCTGTTAGTGGTCGGAATAGAAAGGGTCGAATATACGGGCTGGGCTCCCAAGCTAATTTGTTATATCCATCTACCACCAATCGTTCTAGCCAATCATCTTCACATGTGTCACCAGAGTTTGAACAAATGAGACTTAAAGTTACCCAACTAACTGATGAGTTGCTTGAATCCCGGATTGAGAATCGATAATTACGACAGTGGCAAGAACAAATGACAGCGTGGCAGTCAGAAATGAATATGGTAATAAGTAGATTGACAAAACAATCTACTGCAGATGCTGGACCGTCGACTGTTCCAGGTGGATCTGACCCGGTAGCTGATCAAGATGAGAGTGACAATGGTGAAGATGAAAATGCTAATAATAATGATGATTGATTGTAATGGAATGTTGTAAACATTGAAGTAAACGTGGGTAATCTTAATATTAATATTAAATTTTAATTTTTTTTAATGTTAATTTTGTTATATTTTTAATGTGAATGTGGGTAATATTAATTTTATTTAATGTTATTTTTAATATTTTATTTAAATTTTAAAAAAAAATTGTTGTTAAATACAATTTTTTTATTCTTATAAAAGAAAATTTTAATTTTAATTTTAATTTTAATAAATATAAATTTTAATTTTATAAATTTAAAAAATATATATTTTTAATTTCATAAAAATATATTATTGATTTAAAATAATATTTATTTTATTTTTAATGTGAATGTGAGTAATATTAATTTTATTTAATGTTATTTCTAATATTTTATTTAAATTTTTAAAAAAATTGTTGTTATTTTAAATTTTTGTATTCTTATAAAAGAAAATATTAATTTTAATTTTAATAAATATAAATTTTAATTTTAATTTTATAAATTTAAAAATTAAAAATATATTTTTTTAAATTAAAAATATATTATTGATTTAAAATATTAATATTAATTTAATTTTTTTCAAAATTATTTTTTTTATTTATATTAATTTTTATTTATATTAATTTTATAAAATATTAATTATTATTTTTTTTATATTTAAAAATATTTATGACGGGTACTCCGTCGCAAATCTGTGACGGGTAGTAACCCGTCACAGATTGTTCGTTTTTTTTTTATTTTAAAAATTTTTGTGACGGGTAGAGCCCGTCACAGATCTGTGACGGGCAGTATTTTCCGTCACAGATCTGTGACAACTTGTCCTATCCGTCACAGATCTGTGACAGATTGTCCCCGTCACAGATCTGTGACGGGGAAGTCTCCGTCACAAATCTGTGACGGGTAGTACGTTCCCGTCACAGATCTGTGACGGGAATTATTTTCCGGTCACAGATTTGTGACGGGATGAACCTCAGCCGTCACAGATCTGTGACGGGATGAACTTTACCCATCACAGATCTGTGACGGGGAGAACTTCCCCGTCACAGATCTGTGACGGGACATCCGTCACAAATCTGTGACGGATATGCTCTCCCGTCACAGATTTACGACGGGTAGCACTAACCCCGTCACAAAAAAACTGTCACGCCCTCTTTAGTGAGGGATTTTACCCCGTCACAAAACCCGTCACAGAAAAATTTAGTGACGGATTTTATGTTTTTAGTGACGGATTTTTCCGTCACTAAAACTGAAATTTCTTGTAGTGAATGTTTTGAAGGTTCGAGATGTCACACGACATTTTTGATAAATTACAGAGGTATTTTTATGCCTCCCTCATTTCAAAAACAAGATTCATTTATTATGTCTTGTGTTTAACATCCAAACAATTTTATTACATATAATTTGTTAAAATGAGTAAGATAAAGTTGAAATATTTTTTAAACTAAAATATAGAATGATTAAGATAAGATTGGGAAGCATTCTAATATTTTTATCAAATTACTTATTAAATTTTTTGAAATAAATTAAAGCACATAAACATCATTTTTTCTTATCTGTAAGGACCAAAATATACTTATCTTGAGAGGAAATTAGAAATAAGCATATATGAAAAGATTTTTTTCAATGGTCATCATATAAATTTAACAAACACATTGAAAATGACAAAAATTTAGAATGTTTTCCATATCTTATATTTTTCAATTTATATCTTGATTAACAAATATTACCTTAATTCATTAAATAGTGCAGAACACGAAACATTTATCATTATAAATAAAATTGTTTGAACGTAAAAAACAAGATGCAATACGTATAATTTGTCTAAAAATAAAATATATTTATTGTTACGCTCTTAACACAATTAATTAGCATTACCCAATTCATAATTATTTCTTATTTTATTCATAAAGATATATGTAAAGAATAAAAAAAAAATACTATTTGAATTCTCCAGGTTGACACTTGTTATGATATTCTACATTTATGTATTGTATTATATAGACTTAATATATATGATGCATGTTCAACAATTAAAAAATATGACGTTTAGTTTTTAATATGTAAAATATCAATATTTGATATTCAATCTATTCAAATATTATTAACTGATCACCTATATGATATATCACTTGAGGAAATGGATGCGTTCATACACGCTCTAGTGTTCTGTCATAATAAAGACTTACAAGTAACAATTTTTAATAATTGAGATACAGAATTTTGATATTTGTACTTCAGAGGCTAAACGTTATATTTTTTAATTATTGAGGAGATGTCATATATATATATATATATTAAACATATTATATATTACATCAATATAAATATACAATGTCAGTGCTTAAAATAATAAACAATAATATAATAATAATAATAATTAAAGTTCATTAATCTTTATATCTTTTTCAAATCATTTTCAAAATTATTTAATCTGATTGCTGGCTCTGCTAATCAGCATTTGACACCTGTAACAGAAAAAGTAAAGATGCTGATCTTTTTTTCCTTCAATTAATGTAAGAAAATACCTATTTTAAATAAATAAAATTTTTATACAGAATAATGTGTTCTTCCTAGAGAAGTAATCTCAAATTTTAAAAATTTAATAGTGTGCCAAAAGTAAAAACCCAGCAAAAGACTAAAAAGACCTAACACAAAATTTGAGCTTTCTTGAAAATCATGTGAATAGGCGGTGCTTGAAAGGTAAATGCTACTTGTACTTAATGGATGACAAAAATATCATCACATGCAATTGTTTCCTTTTTCCTTTCCATGGCCGTCTCTTCTCTCCTCTATTTTCCTTTCCCATACGGGCCTCAAGCAACCGCTGACAACCGTCTCCTCATGTTGACCACCGCACTGTCATTGCCCCCACCATCATCGACAATCGTTCCAAGAAAATAATGAGTGATTAAAACGTTTTCTACCCCCCTCATTATTAAATTATAATTTCAATGTTCTATCGTTCACATTTCAAAAAAATATAAAACATAATCTATCCACCACTGTTTTGTCTATGAACCATTAAATTCTTTGATTTTTCATCAACTTCAAGTCAACATCAATCATCATGCATTTCTGTGTATTCTTTGTATATCTAGATATAGATTTTTATTTTTTTTTTATTTTGGGTTTTGTTACTTGATATAGGCAAATGTCATCGGACGATCTGAGTCACAACGAGTTCGATTTTGAGTTTCTGGACAACACCATATTGATGAACCCTACCTAGTTCAAACCAATATTTACGTTAATGGTGTCGAAAACAGAGAACATAGATGATTGGACTTCATCCCCATGGAGACTTACTCCCCCGATAAAGTTCTCTGATTCGCGGTTGAGAAACTCCAGGAAATGTTAACGGCGATGGCGGGTAGAGACAACGATAGGTGTGATTAGCAGTTGTGCCCAACGATACGAGCTGGGGTGCAATTGGGGGCAACGGTAGCGCAAGCTAAGGTGCTGGTGGGGGCAATGATGGTGATATGGGGGTAACGGTGGCTGTGGGTTTCTCAAGACTGGAGGTGTCGTGGAAGTGATTTGAGATAGGGGTATTTTTGTTATTTTATCATGTGTGTGTACGGTTGTGTGTAAATCTTGATGTACATGTAGCAATGTCCAACCTGAAAACAAAAGGTCAAGGGTCTCTTAGAAATCTTAAATCGAAAAGCCACCAGGAGTCTTTGCATTCTCCTAGAAAACTTAAACTGAGAGGTTAATTAAGAGATCTTAATTCAAGAGATTACAAGGTCTCCGTAAGACTACTTTGCATCCGAAGAATTCGTCTCTCAAAAACCTAAACTAGGGGACTACTATTTTTATCTCTCGAAGACTAAATTTTCCCTTAATGAAGGGGAGTCTCAAATAAAGTGCAAGTAAGATAATTTCGATATTCGAAAATCTTTTATAGAGTCTTGTAAAAAGAATAGACATTATTCATAAAGATTTTAATTCTAGTTGATCTCATAATATCAAGATAAATATCATCCCTAAGAATCATAATTCGAGTAGATCTTGAAAAACTTCATACTTCTCTATAAATAAATAAGTTTTCATCACAGAAAGATTACGTATCTCATAATAGTTTCAATACGACATCTAAATTTTTAATATCCGACTTAAATATTGAAGTATTTGCGCGAACTAGAAACTTTTTTAAACTCTTTAATCGTTCTCTTTTTTACAGAGTTATCTTCTTAGTTTTCACATCCTTTAAATTAAAATTTATTTAATAAAATTTTTAAAATTAGTCACCCACCCAAATCATGGCTTTTTGAGGATATAATGTTACTAATTTTAAAAAGTTTAAAGACTAATAGGATAAATTTTAAGAATTAAAAAGTGTCGGTTTAAAATAAAGAGATATATGCAATTTAAATAAATAAATAATAATGTGGACGACAAGGGTTTTTTTTGGGGGGGGGGTGGGGGGCAATTTCTGCACCCTATGGGCCGTCTCCCCTCTTGTGCTGCTCTCCAGGTTCCAACTGCAAACGCCAATACAATAAAAATGGAAGCTTTTTCTTCTCCTTTATCCTTTTACCTTTTCTTTTTCTTGGATTCCAAGGAAGTTGTGAATTCTTATCATGGGAAGAGCTTAACAGTGTTCATTACTTGAAACTGAAAGTAGGGTTTTTTGCCCCTCTCTCTGTCTCCTCTCTCTGCGGATTATCTCAACTGGTTTCTGATTTCTTGTTCACAAAAAGGAAAGAAGCTAGATTGAAGCTGTAAAACTGGGAATTCTGTACTTGGTATTTCTGTATTTCACCCTTTTTAAGGCCCAGCCGTCCCTTCTTTCTCTCTTTCAATTCAATCTCTCTCTCTCTCTCTCTCTCTCTTTCTCTCTCTCTCTCTCTCTCTCTCAAATCAATCTATGGGAAGAGCAACCAGGTGGCTAAAGGGCTTGTTCGGAATAAAGAAAGACAAGCCAAAAAAGGACAGCACCAATCCCGGTGACCGGAAAGACACGAACAGCTGGACCCTTGGCCACTCGGGGAGAGACACCGGTCCGCTGTGTCAGAATCCAGCGACCATACCACCAAACATTACGCCGGCCGAGGCTGCTTGGCTCAAATCCTTCTACCATGACACCGAAACCGGAGAAACGGAGCAGAACAAGCACGCAATCGCCGTCGCGGCCGCCACCGCCGCCGCAGCAGACGCAGCCGTCGCAGAAGCTCAGGCGGCAGTCGCGGTCGTCAGGCTTACTAGCCAGGGCCGAGGCACCATGTTCGGTGGCGGCCGGGACTGGTGGGCCGCCGTCAAGATTCAGACCGTTTTCCGCGGATTTTTAGTAATTACATCAGCTTTTTGGGACCGTTTCTTCTTTTTTGTAACGTTTCAGTTACAATTAGAAGGAGATTGGATTTGAATTAGCTTTTTGATTATATTTGAACAGGCCAGAAAGGCGTTGAAAGCTCTGAAAGCACTGGTGAAGCTACAAGCTCTAGTTAGAGGGTATCTGGTGAGGAAACAAGCCGCTGCAACGTTCCATGGAATGCAAGCTTTGATACGAGCACAGGCGACTGTTCGTGCCCAGAAATCGCTCGGATTATCCTTCAACACTAACAAATTTCATCCACATTTTAGAGCAAGAAAATCTAGCGTAAGACCCAAGTCTTTGATTTTGTCTTTTATTGGATAAGAATGAGAATCCGCAGAATGAACAGTTTCTGTTCTTTGACAGGAAAGATTTGACGATACGAGAAGCGAGTACATTTCACGAATTCATAGCAGAAGGCTTTCGGCTTCTTTCGATGCCACAATGAACGGAAATTATGGCGTAGATGAGAGCCCCAAGATAGTGGAAATGGACACCGGGAGGCCCAAATCAAGATCCCGGCGGACGGACGCCTCGCCTTCGGATTCCGGCGAGGACCCGTTCGGCCATCCACCGCCGTCGCCGCTCTGCTGCCGGATCCTCCGCGACGAGGACTGCCGCTTCTCCACTGCCCAGAGCACGCCCCGCTTCGTCAATTCCACCGGACAAGTCACGCCTGCGAAAAGCACCTGCACCGACGGTGGCGTTTACCGGCAGTACGCCGGTTTCCCGAACTACATGGCGAATACACAGTCGTTCAAGGCCAAGCTGAGGTCTCAGAGCGCCCCGAAACAGCGGCCCGACGCGGGGTCGTCGAAGAAGAGGCTTTCGTTGAACGAGATGATGGAATCAAGAAGAAACAGTCTGAGTGGGGTCAGAATGCAGAGGTCATGTTCACGAGCCCAGGAGGTGATCAATTTCAAGAACGCTGTGATGGGTAATCTTCACAGGTCTTCAGAATTTTCTCGAGAAAAGGAGATAGATTTCGGTTTGCCGAGAAAGTGGTGAGAAAGACATGAGAAAGTGTGTAAAGTGCGTACAAGGAAGATGTGATTAGAGTTTCCTCCTTTGCTTTTCCTTTTGAGTTTAAGGTTTAATCATGGTGCACTAGGTAATCATCTTTAAATCATTGCAGATCTCTTGCTTTGTCTAATCATTGCTTCTTGATTTGACTTCCTTAAAAGGAATCCACCAGCAGCAGGAAGCTCTAAGCTGCTACACCATTTGTAATTCACTAATTAAGTGTAGTCATTTGGACTCGATAATCAAACTGAAACAATCTAATTGACCCGATTTCATTCGGGATTTTTCTTAACTTCGATGTGGTTCTGAGTATGATTTTGTAGACTTAATTGGTATGTTGTTGGGATAAATCTAAATTAGACCATAAGTTTAAGGGTTAGACTCAACTTGAGGCTTAAACATGAAGCAATAATGTAATGTCCTGTTAGAAGTCAGCGAAAGGCAAATCATCTCATTCTACCAAATGAAATGCAGTGTTTTTGTTAAACCCGAACCAATCCGACTTCTAAATATCGTAACAGAAGCCAGTACGAGACAGACTGTACACCGACTGTCTCCCTCAAAGTCTACAAATTAATTAGCTGGGATTGATTTGAAATGGCATATGTTGGGATGGGATCTAGGTAGGCTGCTAGAACCAGAGATTTTGTTTGTATTATATAACGTTAACAATTCAAATTTGTTGGGGATTTTCACCGATCATGGATAGCCAGGCCCCTCAAGTATTAGATTCCATCTGACCCACTTTGATTGGATAAATTAACCCAGCGATATTGATATTTTGTATTCTTTCTCCCTTCATTTGTATCAACCAACAAATCGTTTTTATACATAATCTTACTTATCATTTGTGCGTTTTTTTAAAATATGGGTCGACAGCTCAAGCTAGTAACTTTTCAATAATATAGGTGTAACCTTTCGTTTTTATTATTAATGATGATGGGATGGGATGGGATATGGCAATGATGCATTTTGGGACCCAAGCTTTTTATTTAGGAAATATATGCCATTCTTGGTTGATGCTAAAAAGTACAATAATCTCTTCCAAGAGCCAGCCTTGATGAAACATTACAAAAAGAAAGGTTTTCATGATCAAATTTATGGAGTTCTTATTTTTCAAGGAATGAGTCTTTGTGTGAGGATGATGGACGCAAATTAAGGGCAGTTTTGTCTGTCTTGGTGTCTACAGGGACAGCGCCTAAAAAATTATTGATGCGCGGTTGGTGTTTGATGAAATGCCTCAAAAAGAACAGAGTGTTGTGGGCAGCAATTAGCCAGGTAATGCTCAACATGTGAAAGGGGATGTTGGTGGCTTTTGTGGTATTGATTATGTTTATATCAATACCGATTCGATCTGAGCTCTTGAAATTTTTATTGCAGGAAAAATAATATATAGTCTAACCAGACATTAAAATGGAATAAAAATTTTAGTGGAGAACTTATAAAAAAAAAAAAAGGAGAAGGAAATGCTTACTATACTAACTGGAAACTTTAGTAAATCATAATGATTATTTTTAAAGAACTTTTTGATAAAATTCATGTCTAAACGAATTGAATTTGAGCATTAACATCCAAAATACTGTATGCTGAAATCAAGAACTTGGGCTGTTAAACTCTTGCTAAATATTTGATAACTGTTGTCGCTTAAATATAATAATAAATTTATTTATTGAGAACATCATCGTCAAGTGTTTAGAATCTACAAGAAAAAAAAAACAATTAGAGGACGCAGAACAATCTTTATGCAAACATTTTAATGCTTAAATCATATTTTTAAAAATGTTTAAATAAGTTGCAGAACTCTTGGATTAGTATTAGTGGCATATCTTTTTTGAAATGAACACTCATCTATTTATAAAAAAAAGTAGTGAATCGTGATAAGAATTCATGGTACTCTAAGATCAACTAAAATTAGAACTTTTATTGATCATGCTTATCCTTTATGGAATCCTCAAAAAAAAATTTAGATATTAGAGTTATCGTATTTGCATTTCATTCAAAACTTTTTCGAGAGGATTTGTATGCTGGTCCTTAGGACATTGAGTCTTGATCTCTTATGGTCTCTAAGAAACTAAATCTAATTGTCAAGAAATTGAAGTCTATCTAAGACTTTTTACGTATCTTCAGGAGATTGAAGTTTCAAGACCTTTACAAACTCTGATAGACTAAAATCTAACGTTTTTCGTAAGATTGTTATGGGTTGTGTATGGGCTTTTTTGCCTTTTAGTGGGCCTTTGCCCACGTCACATCAACAACAAATGTGTCTTTCATTTTGCCTTAGTCTCTTTAAATTCTTCTTTGCCCCTCTTGGAGACCTGCTGGCAGCATGTTCTCTTTCTGGAAACAGATTGATTGCTGGCTCTAGCCATAGAGTAGCCTACTGATTTGAAGTGTTCATTTATCTGTTAGTAGCTGGGTAGAGAGGGTTGGACCAAAAAACAAAATGTAAGAAAGAGGAAAAGTTGTCTTCTACTCTAAAAGAAGAAGGTTTGGTGGCCAATGCTTTCCAGCAGCCATGATTGACCTTCAAAAATTGTATACAAAGCATGGGTCCTCTTAATAGAGTCTGTGCCTCTGTGTTCCTCAAGTACTTGGGAATTTTCAAACTTGGTGTCTTTTCACTCTACTCTAATGGTTTAACAACACTTTTACGTGTGTTAGTATCAGCACCCGTAAGGAAAAACCATCTAATTAGAACGGAAGGATGACAAATGACAAGTCTGTAACTTTATCCTCCCTTTTCTCCCTAAGAATTGGTTGTGTATAGAAATGTTATCCAAAAATTTAGCAAAGTTGTATCAGGGCATACCTGTCAAATTCCAACAAAGTGGTATGAAACAGGGTTGATTAACTGTGGGAATGGATCAAAAGGCCTACTAGATTGTGGGCTTTGATCATACAGGTTGATTGTTCTTTGGAGATGGTTGAAATGGTCGAGGTGGAAGAAACAATGTATACTTTGTGAGAATTTGATCTTTCAACAACAGGAGATTAAAGTTTTTCTTAGTCCTACCTCAGAGCATGTAATATGTGGGATGTTGGGGAAGAGTCAAAGTGCCATATGTACCCACAAGTGTTTCAGATTCAGGAAAAAAGCATTTGCAATTTCACGAAAGGCAATACATCGAGTTATATGGATGAAGATTGAAAACTGGGGAAAAAAGAATATTCGAGTTGTTTTTTTAAGCATGCTAGATCAAACTCTCTGATATTAGGGGTGTGCAAAACTTTGGTCTAACCAAAGTAATCGAACTCAGTTGACGACTCAGTTCGATTTTTGTGAAAATTTGATTCGATTTGATTTTTTTTTATAGAAATTTTGATTTTTCGATTTCAATTTAGTTTTTGAGTTGGAAATAACTAAACTAACCAAACGATCGAAGTTATAAAACGACGTCATTTTGGACCCAGTATAAAAGAGGAATAGATAAAACGGTGGAAGGATCAAATCGATGCTTTGATCCTTCTACCTTTCGCTTCGCTCGACTTTTTCCCTTCCTCTTCATCTCTAATTGTCGTCTCTGACTCTCCGCCGATCCCATTCCCTCATATGCCAATGTCGACACCAACCCTTCTTCTCTACCTTCGACCCTGACAACGACCAACTCTATTCCTATTAGTCATTACTACTAGCATCTCTCTCTCTCTCTCCAATTTGCACCATCGTGCTTGCCTATCGACCTCACCTCGGCAGCCACCATTGCCTCAAACCACCTCTATTTCCTTTAACGATTCACAAAATATGGGCTTGGGCCTCTTTAGTAAGTTTTCGACGACCTTCTTGTAGGTGGGTATTTTACATTAAAACCTATTTCTATTGAAATCTAACCATTAGATCTTTTTTATTTTTTGGTATATGGGCCACTGAGCCAAGACTAATTTGATAGTCAATTTCAATCGTCAGAATCTACTATTGATGGTGGCCAACGACGTTTTTCCAAAAATGAGTTTTGAGTCTTTTAACGATAAAATTAATTTTTAAATTTACAAAGAATCAACTATTGAATCAAACTCATTTTTTTGATATATGAACAATCACAGTTGGGGAAATCCAATGATTGATTCCAATCATTAAAATCACTGACCAGCTAGGTAGCCGGTGGCAACAATCAGGGCCAGTCTTGAGATTTTAAGGGCTCTAAGTGAAACTATATATGGGGCTCTCTACATTTAAAAATGAAATTACATGTAACGAATACGAATAAAATTTTTTTACTATATAAAATATTCAAAGTTATCACAATAATAGTTTAAAATTCATAATATTTCACTTTAAATTTACTCTTTTATCATTTTTAAATGAAAAATCAACAAATATTTTCTAATAGACATAATAAATCAATTCAAATACGAAAATCAATACAATATCAAATTCAAATGTAATTGATGAACAATAGAACCTGATTAACTTTGATATTTGAATTGAAATTAGTAAAACAAATTAATAGAAAAACACAATCGTGAAAAATATAAGAAATTAATTGCACTTTTTGGAATTTTTCATCGCCCACAAAACAACCTCGACCCACCACTACCAAAATTTTTGAGAACTTAATGTGTACTTATTTTCTCATTAAAAATAATTTTTTATGTTCCCCCTTATTTTCCCTCTTTTTAACTGTAAAATTTAGAATTAGGAGAAAGAAAAACGAAACAGAATTTTTAAGTCCGAATAATAGACTGGAGAGCAATGCACACCTAAACCGAATAATGGCCTTCCACTAACGGCGACTGGTGAGCATCGACGATCGGCTAGTTAGAGACGATGAAAATGGTAGTATGTGAGAGGGAGATAAAGACAATAGAGGTTTGGACTTTGGGGATTTGGTTAAGGGAAAGAGGCGAGGCATCTCCTGCCACTATTTTTTATTTTCTTTGTTGAAACATTTTGTTGCTAAATAAAAAATAAAATAATTTATGAAAATAATATTAACAATTATTTGATTGATAAAAATAAATAATTTAAGATTATGATAACTGATAAAATAATTTAAATTATAACAATTATTAAATAATTTAAATAATAATTTATGTACCTCCATAAAATTATCAAAAACAAAATTAAAAGTAGTTGGATCAAGGTCGAAAATAGTAATGTCAAAAATTAGTTCAGTTTATTCGACTATTTTTTGGTTTGGTTGGTTTATTCAGTCGATTTAATTTTTATGAATTTTGTTCAGTTTTTCAATTTTTGATTAGTTCAATTTTTGGGTTTGTTTAATCGGTTCAGTTCGGTTTTGGACAATGGTTTGGTTTTTCAATAATTTTGGTCTGTTCAATAATCGAACCAATCTTTTCCACACCCTATAGACTGATATAGAGATCGGAGTTAAATTGTTAAAGGAGTTGTATGATTTTGGCATGGAAGCATTACATCATAGAAGAAATTCAGGAGAAAACATTTCATTCTTCCTCATTATCTCAATCTGGGGTTGACTATGCATACAACCGTGTATTTATATATATATATATATATGTAGTTTTGCTGTTGTTATTGTCACTACAATTTAACCCATTCAGAGCCATCAATGAAGCTAAGAGAAACAAAAGGCTTAGCTTCCTCATCAGTGAGTTCTCTTGCCCATGACACTCTTCCTGCAAAACTAGCCCCTGGTCCTGTGCATTTGTATTGCCCATAGAATACAGTCCTGCATAATATAGCCAATGCCACCATCATAATTACAATTTAACAATTCCCTTTCATTCACATCTTAAGAAAGCTTGTTATAATGACTCATTCTGATTGAACTTAATGTTAAGGGTTTAGTTTAAATAGCATCATCCATATAAACACACACACACAGACATATAAGCCTCGTGTTTTAGTTGATCAGGGTTTTCTATTGGTGGGTTTACAGTTGAGAAGAGTGGACAAGCAGAATAAGATTGAAGATTCTAGCCTACCCTAGTTGTTTTGAATACCAAAAGTGTCCCCTTGAGGAAGGACAAATAAATGGTCCTAGCTGACTTTAGTGGGCATTTGCTCATTTAATTAAATAAAAGCTTAACAAGCTACCCGTTAGAGAATATGCAGCTACATTACCTTTGGTAAAGGTAACATGATTAATATATAGCCTAGTCTATTCCAAAAGGAGAATATGGATTAGATTGGGGACGGTGGCACCGCCCTAGACCACTGTATAAAGGTTGTGTTGCATTTTTGCATTTCCTAAGCCTCTCCCTGAGTGGGATAAGCTTTTTGGTGGGAAGACAATATATGTGTGCGTGAGTGTGTTTGTTTTTGCAGAAAGAAAGCTTTAGAAAGCGTCCCTCATTCAGTGCACTGTGCACTCCTTTGTTTGTTAGGCTCTATAAGAGTCAGGGGATGATAGTTATTGTACATAGTCTTATCCTTGCCTTGCAAAGAGACTATTTTCATAATTAAATCTGTGACCTTCCAAACATAATGAGTAATCTTACCCTTGCTATCAACTATTGAGGTGACCGTTTTTATTTAAATGTCGGGAAATGTGAAAAGATGGAGAGAAAGGAGGGGGGCCTTACATTTCTCTGTTGGGGTCACCCCAATTATACCAGCCTTTTGGGATGATGATATTGTCCATGTATGTATATGAAAAGACAACCCTAGAGAAGGCTCCCCATGCCCTTCCTAGGTACAAAGCCCCTGATCCCGTGACCTTACAGTTAACAAAAGAGAAGCCAGAGTCCTCCAGCAAGCTGCTTCTCCCTTGTGCTGTCACTGCCCCAATTAACTGTGCTATTGCATGCACGTGACATCCCTGCAACACCAACAGTATCATGTACCATTGAAGAAAAACTAATATTCAGTCATTTCATGATGTCTCAATCTCTCACTCTGTTCTATTGCTATGATTAAACCAATAACTCTTCCCAGAAAACAGAGGAAAAGGACAGTCGATTCGAGTCGTATAGCTCATGGTTTCATAAAACTACAAGATTTTCATAAACAAAATCAAACTCTTTACATGAACATTCATTGTGATTAGAGAAACCAGACCTCATACAGAGAGAGGGCGTTGCCAAAGATGAAATCCACAGAGCCTTCAATGTAGCAATCCTTGTAGTAATGCCTACCCACATGATCATAGAGTGTGTCCTGTGCTCCAAGAAAACTACACCCTACAAAGGTTGCTGTATCTCCAGATATTCTAAATGCCACTGCTTGTTTTCCTACGGCTCCTGGCGGTGGAACTGGCGCTGTGTTCTGTATTTGACATGTATTCATATAATATGGCTTAGAAATACAGATAGATACAGAGAAACGGGAGAATGCTATAGAATTTTTATATAGAAACTGCTGCCAGAAAAATTTGACAGGATACTCTTAGGTATATTTAAGTTGTGAATTATAAGAGCCTTATAAAAAATCAAACCTTAGATAGATATGATTGGCGTTCGATTCCACATAGGGTGAGTATAAAGGTATGATATTTTGTTGTTTGTTGTTGTTAATTACTGCTTCCGCTTGGTTGCTCTTACAGTGAACTTTTTTTTTATAATTATGAGTCATTTTGATGAATGCTTTACTCCTAATATATATGTGTGTGTGTGTGTGGTCTTCAATTGTAGAATTTCCTTTTCTATATCATTATCCAATGCTTTGCCCAAAGACAGAGGTTGGGTAATGATATTAACAGTGATTCTTTTGCTATTATGAGTCCATTTTTGTGGAATATTAGTAATTCAGGTCATTTTATCGCAGAAATGGGATTACTGGATTAGATTCATACCTTGAATGTGAGGTTCTTGGCAATGAAATATTGGGAATTGACAGCAAAAGTTGCAGAGCCATAGGTCCCAAGTGGCTGGCCTTTTGGGCCGGGTGTCTGGGCTGTGTCTCCCCATTGGACTATCGTCTTCTCTGCTCCTGCTCCTTCTATGGTGATGAACGATTTTAATGGAGGTATGTTAACTTTCTCCCTGAAGAATTCACAATTTTCAAACCAAATACAACAACTAACTAAAATGAATAAACTCAGAAGAGGCACATGAAGCGTTCAAAAGAAGTTGAAAAGTAAAAGACAGAAGCCATTAATTCTTAGGCCAATGACCGACCAGCTTTCAATGGGGATCAGAAACAAGAGGACAAAGGATAAGGCAAGAAACAAAACCACTAGTGGACTTCCACTATCTCACAGGCCATGGAATTGCAGGAAACCTCAATATTGACAAACGCTTTTAAGTCCCTGATTTGATAGAATATGGCCCATTTGTCATAACTTGAAACGAATCAAAACAAAAAGTAAAATAAAAATCATTCTCCGAATTAGGGCCTGCCCCTTTTGCTAAGAAGAAAAAGAAAAAGAAAAAGAAAAAAAAAAAGGCTAAAAAGGTCCATCGTACGTGTAAACTCCTGCATGAACTTTGATCACAACTCTGACAAGATTGGCAAAGGGGAGAGAATCAATAGCATCCTGGATCGACGTGAAGTCTCCGGCGGCCGGATTCTTGTCGACGGTGAGGGTGTAGGAAGGGTAGAGCTTGTTCTTGGCAGCCTTGAAAAGGGAGTGCTTGAGCCTGCCTACAAAATTCACCCATCTCATGAACTGTTGCTCTGGGACCTGCGCTTGCCCTGTGATGTTTGTTGTGAGTGGCAGCCCTGGGGATCTCTTGTGCCTATGTTTCTTGGAATGGCAAAGGGTTTGCTTTGCATTGAGGAGGAGGAGGAGGAGGAGAATATTGCACAAAATGTGCCTAAAATGAGGCATGGAATGGGAGAAAGAGAAGGTAATGAAGAGGAGAGGAGAGGAACGTTGTTTTGGAGTTGGGGAAGTACACTAAGAAGCTGGTTTGAGTAATGCTTATATATTATGCATATAATAGCTAGGAAAGGCTGTGGAATTAAAAATGTATGTAGTTAAGAGTATATATATATATATATATAGAGAGAGAGAGAGAGAGAGAGAGAGAGAGATTTTATTAAGAACAGTGCGGCCACTTTAGTAGTATGCTAATATAATTTTTTGTGAAATTGTCATTTTCCAATCCAAACATTATGAAAGAGTCGTTCTCATTCTCATGTTATTCTATAAGCACTAGACACAACTAAGATGATCTAATTTGTTTAATGGATAGTGATGTGCAAACTAAGTTTTTTTTTGTACAAAATAGCATAGCTTGCTATCTAATAAGAAAATGACCCATCAAATGTACCCTTTAAAAAAAACCCTATATTATGTAGTTTTCTTAGAATGAAAATTAAAGTTTTAGGTTCGAGTTTGATATCTAATGATATAATTGAGTTTAAGGATTAAGAGGTCTTTTCAAGAGTTTTGTTACTTTTCAATCACTTGAATTATTTTTATTTAAAAATATATTATTAAAAAATATAAAGAAAAGCCATTGACATATGATTTTGGTAATGCTAATAAATGTGGTAGAAAAATAGCACTTTCCAATACGTGTATTATATAATAAGTTGGGTGGTGGGTTTTAGGTAGAAAGTGACATTGGATTAGAGAAGCATGACTTGAACTGAAAGGTCACGGGTGCTTTCCAGTTTCCACCACTGACAACCAGTTCAATGGAGAGAGAGAGAGAGAGAGAGAGAGAGATCACCGACAACCAGTTCAATGGAAATGGAGAGAGAGAGAGAGAGAGAGAGAGAGAGAGAGAGATTGAAGGAGAGAGAAGGACAGGCTGCTACTACTGGGGGGCTGCCTTTTAGGTGCACTTTTTGGCTGTAGTTTGTGGAATCGCTCGTTTGTAAAACTATAGCTGCTGCTGCTGAGGCCACTTTAAGACTTGTTTTTGGTGCCCGTGAATTGTCTCTGTGTTTGGGTCTGAAGCTGAATATATTCTTCACAGGCTCTGATCCAATCATCATCATGTGAATGTGTTTTCTCCCCTCTTTATTAAGCCTTTTTGCCACTAAATAATACCCACAAACTCAAACGTGTGGTTAGGTTGGCCGCCGACCTATCTTCCTTCTTTCTAGTACCTCCATCTTCCCGTCTTTCTTCTGGTACAATTATGGGGTGGAAAATTGTAAGTTTCTTTCTAGAACATTCACATGCTACTTGTACTAGAGATTATTGCTAGATTTGGGCTTTCATCACCTTAATCACATGTAATCTCTTGTTGAAGATTATGGTGTAATTTGTGATCACATGTGTGAGAGCTGTATATTTAGGCTCCACATGTAGGAGTGTGCGAAAAATCGAATAAATCGATTTAATCGAACCGAATCGATCGAATCGATCGGTTCGGTTCGGTTAGCCATAATATGCGGTTCGATTTCAGTTATTTATTTTAAAAAAAATCGGTTCTTCAGTTCGATTCGGTTATTTTGATAAAAATAGCCTAAAACCGAACCGAACCGAACCGTGGAATAAACCAAACCCACCCCCCCCCCGCGGCGAGAACCAAACCGTGACCCTCTCCCTCCCCCCATGCGGGCGCAACACCCCATGCCTCACTGCCATTTCATTTTGTCTTCGTCACTCTCTCTCTTCTCTTCCTCTCCCTCCCCCTCACCACTTCATTTCATCCTAGATTTGGCCGCTGGAGAAGACGTCGCCATCGCCGTCGCCGATGGAGAAGACGAAGACGAAGACGAAGGCTCTTGCTGTTTGAGGCTTCGTACTTCGTCCTTCCGTTTGCTCATCCCCATCGTCTCCGACTCTCCTGCACGGCGGCACCATCGCCCCCTCCGATGCGATGCTTCCTCTCTACGCCGACGTGATGCTTCCTCTCTACGCCGACTTGGACCTCTGACACAATCACACAGCAACACCGACTTCAACACCTACGACGAGTGCATCTCTTTCTCATCCGATTTCCACCACTGTGCTCGCCCTTTGGTAAGTTTTTGGCTACTTCTATTTTTCCAGAAACTTGTTTGAGTTTGTTAACTATGGAATTAATTTTTAGATCTACAAAAAACCAACCGTCCGATCAAAGTCATTTTTTGATATATGAATCACCATGGTTGGGGAAATCCAATAATCGGTTCCGATCATTGGAATCACCGGCCGGCCAGGTGGCCGGCAGTAACAGATGTTCGGTCTATTGTATTCTAGGTTGGTTCTGTTTTCGATTCGGTTCGGTTACTACGATTTAGGTTTCGGTTTGTTCGAGTTCGGTTAGTTCGGTTAGTAGGGTTAGTCGGTTCATTCGATTCAGTTATTATATGCTACTCGGTTCGGTTCGGTTGGTAATTTTCGGACGGTTCGGTTCGATTTAAACCGATTGCACACCCCTATCCATGTGCCTCCAGGGTTTTTTACCCTTTTTTTGCAAATTATTTCTACAAATAAAAACAAAACAAAAAATTATTGTGAAAATAATGTATTAATAGTATGTTTACAAGTATATGTGAAGTTTAGAATTGTTATTTGATGAATGTGAAAATTATATTTTTGGCCTTGTATTTTTATTTTTTTTGTATAATTATTTAAATTTTTTTATTATTTCGATTATACTTTTGTATTTTATATTTTTTTTAGTTAATTTAACTTCTGTATTCTGACCATTTTTTGTGTGATAACTTGCATACACCCATATATCTATATTTTCGAGTCTATTTTACTTTGACATACAAAAACAAAAAGATTAAATTAGTTTATCTCACTTTATTCATTTTTTACACATTAAAATATAAATATTAAATTAAATTGAAACAACAAAAAAATAGTCACCACATACAAAAAAATATTAAAGTAGAGGGGTTAAATTAACTCAAAAATACATATATAATTGAAATAACGAAAATTTCGAGTGATTATGTTGCAAGTTAGGGACAGTGAGTCAATTTAATGTGTTGAATAAATTCAAGTTTGACTTAGTCTTTTAGTTAGTCGGTTCTGTAAGTTATTTCTACTATGTTGCACTTGATTTTTCTATTCCTTTGGGTTACAGTTGTAAGATTCCACTATATATATGTGGATGAGTTATTGAATAAATCATTAGAATATATCTCTCCTCAATTGAGTTCAATCGAAGGCTTCAAGTTCCTTGAAACTACCCAACTTTTCTCTTTACAAGACATCAAGCAGTAGCAACAAAATTTTATTACATAGATGACAGAGTTACTTGCAAAATTGAGTACTAAGGTCGATCATATTGCTGGACAATTAGGCAAGTAAAATACGGAGTCGTCACAAGTAACACATCACGCCAGTGGTAAACACTCAAACAACAGAGAATCTCCTGGTCTTGGTTCATCAAATTCTTATGCACCTAAGCTGATAAAATTGGATTTTTCACGCTTCAATGGTAGAGAAGATCTGACTAGTTGGTTGTGTAGAGTGGAGCAATTCTTCCAGTTTCAAGACACTCCGAAGGAAGATCGTGTAGCATTGGCCTCATTTCATCTTGAGGGCGATGCCCAGTTATGGTACAAGTTATTGAAGCAAGATTCTGATCATCTCATTTGGGGTAATTTCAGGGAGGGACTTCTCTCCCTCTTTGGTCCAAACAAATTTTGTGATTTCTTTGGAGAGCTCACGCGATTGCAACAAACATTGACAGTGCAAAATTATCAGGCTCAATTTGAGAAGTTATTGGCTAGGGTTGGTCATCTTCCCCCCAACCAACAGGTGAGTAGTTTTGTTAGTGGGTTGCAATATTCTATTAAAGCTGATATGTAGGCTGGGAGGCCAAAAACAGTGTCTGATGATGTTGCATTAGCCCGTGTCTACGAAGCTCGAAATCTATCTCAAAGGAGGGCGAGCCAGCTACCTGTCTTAAGATCCAACTCTCAATCCAGTCAAGCAGTAACCAGCAACCTATTCCAATCAGAAAAATGTCATCAGCCGAATTGCAAGATCGAATGAGGAGAGGGCTTTGTTACAATTGCAATGAGAAGTATAAACCAAGTCACCGTTGCAAGAAATTATTTGTCATTGAAGCGTGTGTGGAAGAGGAAGATGGAGACTTGATCATGGAAGAGGATGGAGAGGTGGACCAGCAACCTTTGGAGACACCTGGAATTTCTCTTGATGCTATCAGCGGACTTCGCTCTCCAAAAACAATGTGAGTCCATGGCAGCATAAGTCAAGTGGTTGTCAGTATTTTAATTGATTCAGGAAGCATCCACAATTTTGTGAGTGAGAAGCTAGCCAAGAAAGCGGGGTTGAAGCCTCAATTAGGTGGGCAACTTAAGGTGATGGTAGCATCTGGGGAGAAGCTAACCAGTCCTGGTAAATGTACGAATGTCGCTCTCAGCTTGCATGGACTTCCTATCTATGTTGATTTTTATATATTACCACTTGAATGATATGATGTGGTCTTGGGAGCTCAATGGCTTTGTACTTTGGGACCAATTCTTTGGGATTTCTCTAAGTTACAAATGAAGTTTTGTATTGGTAGTAAAGAGGTAGCCCTACAGGGGATGTCCATTCCAGATGACAAGATTATTGGGGTAAATCAAATGGAACATGCAGTCAGGAAAGGGAAAGATGGAATCTTTTTGAAGTTGTTTAGCTTGGAGGCTACTCAAGGGAAAATGTTTGGTTCATCTATTCCTTCCAAAGTTCAACCACTCTTGCACAAGTACCATGAAGTGTTAGCTGTTCCACAATGCCTTCCACCCCTGCATCCACACGATCATCGAATTCCACAAATCCCAGGTAAAGGACCAGTATCAGTTCAACCTTACAGATATCCACACCTCCAGAAATCTAAGATAGAAAGGCTAGTAAATGAGCTATTATCCATAGGGGTTATTCATGTGAGCAACAGCTCCTATTCCTCTCCGGTCCTTTTAGTGAAGAAAAAGGATAGATCGTGGCATATGTGCCTTGACTATCGAGAACTAAACCAGATTACAATAATAGACAAATTTTTTATTTCTGTAATCGATGAGTTATTAGATGAGCTACATGGTGCAAAATATTTTCCAAACTTGATTTGCATTCTGCCTACCATCAAATCAGAATATATCCCAGTGACGTGAAGAAAACTGTATTTCACACTCATCAAGGCCAGTATGAATTTTTGGTCATGCTTTTCGGTCTCACATTGCTCCATTTATATTCCAAGCACTAATGAACGAAATATTTCAAAAATTCTTAAGGAAGTTTGTTCTTGTATTTTTTGATGACATATTAATTTATAGCAAGTCTTGGCATGATCATCTTCGTCACTTAGAGATTGTATTTTCCACTCTAAAGATTAACCATTTGGCTGTTAAGCTTGAAAAATGCCAATTTGGCCAAGGGGAGGTCAAATACTTGGGCCATGTTATTTCTAGTGAAGGTGTTGCTGTTGATTCTGATAAGATTTCAGCTATGGTTGACTAGCCAAAGCCAAAAATAGTCAAAGCTCTTCGAGGATTTTTGGGTTTAATCTGATATTACAGAAAGTTCATCGAGGACTTTGGTAAAATAGCGAGCCCTTTACAAAATTGCTAAAAGAGGATTCTTTTTTGTGGACCCCACTTGCAAAAAGTGCATTTGAGCATCTTAAGATAACAATGACTAAAGCTCCAGTTTTAGCCTTTTCAAATTTTTCAAAAGATTTCATTGTCAAGTGCGATGCATCCGTCTCAAGAGTAGGAGGTGTTTTGAGGCAAGATAGACCTATTGCATTCTACAGCCATGCATTACAGGGTAAAAATCTTTTATTGTCCACTTATGAAAATGAAATATTAGCTCTTGTTCCTGTTATCCAAAAATGGAGAACATATTTGTTGGGAAGGCAATTTGTGGTCTGTACATATCACCAAAGTCTCAAGCATTTATGGAATCAGAAGGTCACAACAACGACACAACAAAGATGATTCTACAAACTAATGGGGTTCGATTTTGTCATTGTGTACAAAAGCAATAAAGATAATGTAGTAGATGATGCCCTTTCACGAAGGGAAGAAGGAAACCAAGGGGAAGTCTTAGCCATCTCTCAACCTATTTCAAATTGGATCTCAGCAAGAAGGGAAGAAGTTCAAAATAATTTCGCTCTTCAGTTACTAGTACAGAACATAACTAACGACGAATCAATGGAGCCTTGGAGATTCCAAAACAGACTGATTTTTTTTAAAAGATAAGATTTTTCTTGCTAAGGATTCTTCCGTAACCGAAGAGATAATTAATCAATTCCATGGAAGTACGCATGAAGGTTTTCTTGAGACTCTTCATAGGATATGATCCAATTTTTATTTGCAAGGAATGAGGAAACAAATCAAAGAACACATCAAGTGTTGCGATGTTTGTCAACGGCACAAAACTGACCATCTCAAACCCACAGGCTTGCTACAACCATTGCCAATTCCAGATCAGATATGGGAAGACATTGCAATGGATTTTATTGAAGGGTTGTCATCTTCTAAAAGTAAGTCAAACCATATTTGTTGTGGTGGCTCGTTTGTTAAAGTATGCTCATTTCATTGCAATTTTCCATCCCTATTCAGTAGTGAGTATTGCTCAAATATTTTTTGATAACATATTCAGGCTCTATGGTATGCCAAAATCAATTATCTGCGAAAGGGACCCCACATTCACTAGTAACTTTAGGACAATTATTATGGCTGAATGACACTGAGTTTAATTTTAGCCCACCATATCATCCTCAAATAAATGACCAAAATAAGGTGGTGAACCGAACTATAGAAATGTATCTTCGATGCTTCACTAGTTCTCAACCTACACAGTGGGGTATATGGTTGGCTTGGGCAGATTATTGTTACAATACCAGTTGGCATTCAACTATCAAGAGAACTCCATTTGAGCTGGTGTATGGTCGAGAACTATCTAATTTATTGAGCTACATACCAAGAATGGCAAGGGTTGTTGTAGTAGATAAGGAGCTTAGCGAGAGAGATCTGATTTTAAAGGACTTGAAGGTGAGCATTCAGAAAGCTCAAAACCGTATGAAACAGGTATATGATGCTAAGCGCATCAAAAGGAGTTCTATATTGGTGATTGAGTGTATTTACGGCTGCAACCATGTAGACAATCTTTTGTTCCTACAAGAAGGAATTTCAAGCTGTCCCCAAAGTTTTATGATCCATTTTAGATCTTGCAACGTATGGGGCCTGTAGCATATAAGTAGCAATTACCGAATGAATTCAGAATCCATTCAGTTTTTCATGTTTCTTTGCTGGGTAGGAAATCATGTTCCAAGTACAATCCCTACTTCCTGTTATGAATAATGGTAAACTGGTGCATTATCCACGGGCAGTTTTAGACCAGTGGGAATATGGACGGAGAAAGGATGTGCTGGTTCATTGGCAGGGACTTTCACCAGCAGAAGCCACTTGGGAAAACGTGGAGTTTATGAATCAGTTTCCTGATTTTGTACTTGAGGACAAGTGTCAATTCTAAGGGGGTGGGGATGTTGCATGTCAGGGACAGTCAGTCAATTTAATGTATTGAATAAGTCCAAGTTTGACTTAGTCTTTTAATTAGCTGGTTCCGTAAGTTATTCCTACTATGTTGCACTTGTTTTTCCTATTCCTTTGGGTTCCACTATATATATGTGAATGAGTTATTAAATAAATCATCAAAATATATCTCTACTAAACTGAGTTCAATCGGAGGCTTCGGGTTCCTCGAACTGCCCAACTTTTCTCTTTACAGTTACTGTTCGTGAAACAGTCAAAACAGGGAGGACAAAGGGATCTGTACCAGGTTACCAAAAAAAAATAAAAGTGTATGGACAAAAATATGAGTTTGTCCTTTGATGAATAAATATAAAAGTTTATATAATACTAGTTACTTTGTATTAAAAGAAGAAACACCTTCCATTATAACATTATCCCCTTTAACAACAAATGGGCTAAAATTACCACCTGTTGGCTGGACCCATAAATCCATCCACTGGCTTCATCACCACCAAGGGGACCATCTACTACCTATGATCAGGCACTTCATTTTGACATTTTCTATCAATGAAAAAAAAAAAAAGATAATTTGGTAATTTTGTAACCCAAAGTGAACGACTTCCATTAACACCGCTTAAAGGTACCATTTTCTCAACCATTCTAGCAAACTCGGTCGGTTCAAACCTTGTCTTGTTCACTCAACCGCCATGCCAAAGAGGAAGAAAAAAAGGAAACCAAAACAGCCCTTTCACCAACTCAAAATGCCTCTCAAAAGAGGAGAAGAAGATGATTCAGACAACCAGAAGAGTTTCAAGTTTCACTGATTAAACAGCCCCCATTGCCTTGACAGCAATGGCCAAGTCTCTCCTTACTCTTCTTCTCATCCCCGCAAAATCTTCCCATCACCACCACCTGTTCACATCCCTCTCAGACATCGACTCAAAAACTCAAACCACTTCCTAACCCCAACTTCCACACACACAAACCACCCCCCCGCGTGGCCGCCAGAACATCTAAGCCACCACCGCCAGCCACCATTGTCAAACAAAGACTCATCCGCATGGTGGAAATCCAGAAAAACCTCTCTCACACACATACCTATACTGCAAATGCCAGATAACATCAACAGGAGATTTTTTTTTTTTTTTTTTTTTTTTTGGGGGGGGGGGGGGGGAGGGGGAAAAAAGGAAAGCTCGAGTTGTTCCTTACCTGAAAATTGATTCCGCGGTGCATGGAGCTGGTTTCCGAGCCCCTCTGCAACTCCACTGCCTTGATGAACTACACAAAGAAGCCACTCAACAGGTTCCCTTACCAACAACATACACAAATGAATTGCCTAGTTTACCTATGAAGACTGGGTATGCACTAACAACAAACAATGCCATTGGAAGCAATTCAAAGTTCATTCACTCGCCCTCCAAGTTAGATTTGGCAAAACACCGTAAAGAGAAATCATCATTCTAGTTATTACCTGAGCTTCCCATATCTGAAGATTTTAAGTATAGGACCTGGAGGATCAGCCTATGCAGCCTTCGTGGTTTGTGCATTATATTGGTGTTCCTCAGCTGTTTTGTCTCTCGGAGACGGTAACAGAAACATCTAGTTTTGACATGAGCTTTCTTTTGGTAAGATAAATAGTGGCACGTATTGGGTTAATGGCCATATATATGTACCTATTTATGTGTATGTGTTAATTGTTCCTGCAAGTAATTGACAGAGCTTCAAGTTTTCAAATTACGTGGCCAAATCACTTTGTTTACCCTGCCAAAAGGGTAAAAGAAAGAATTGAACCATCTCAACCGAAGCTGAGTAGAGGATCAAAATAGTTCCAAAATACAAAGAAACTGTTGTTTCATTAGGACACTGCATAGACAATCCATGTAACACCTTTGACAAGTAGAAGAACAAAGCAAAGGGTTGGCTGTGTTCAAATTTGCAAATCAATTTGCACTAGAATTGGTTTATGAAGGATACCATACAATCACATTATGCTTCATGCGGCATCATAACCGCTATACCACTACCTTGCATTTTTAACTTTTGATAAATAACACAAACGTCAAATTTGTCTCATTAGCTACTCAATTTTTTCTTTTTAAAGAAAGTAGAAAACTTTTAAGTTATTACTAGATAAAATACTTCATCTCCCTCCCATATGCAGCAAAACCAAGCCCCAAAATGAATGTTTCCCGTTACACTTAATCTAGTTATCATTCCAGATTTATATAGCTAAATTCTCAGAACAGTAAAGCAAACCTACATAATGGTCTAGTATTTGCCCATGTTCCAATGAATTTTTCTATTGTAGGGCGGGCTATGTTATGCATAGTAGGTCTGCCACTGACAGTGAAAAAATTACAACACTAAAACAAATACCAGATACATGCTGCTAGAGAAATTTTAACTAACAAAGACCAGCAATTACAAAAGAGAATGTGTTCCACCATAATCAAGTATAAAATAATAATGTTAAGTCTCCGTCGCAACCAGGAAATCAACAAAGGAAGAAAGAAATGGGAAAATGAATGAACTATCATCAATCAAGACAACATTGACCATGCATAAGAGGAGGAAATGAATTCTATACCATTAGAAGAGAGAAGAAAATATCAAAATAGAAATTTCCATTTTCATTTTCGTACAATAATGGAACACTTTATAATTACATCCTGTTTTAAGAGGCAAATAAAGGTTAAAATATGGACATTGAAGCAAGAAATCACCAGGATCTACCAAAACAACTGCAAAGTATAATCTGAAATTCCTAAAGGAGAACTCATTTAGAAAAATTAGTTCACTTCAACAAACAAGAAAAGCAACAGAACAACTTAGGACATGCATTACAAACATTAGAAAGCAGCGTGTACAGAGTGAGAAGTCCTGTAACTCCTCAACTTGCAGATGAGGAATTCTTGCCTTCAATTTTCCTTCTTGTGCATGTAAGCTCCAAGCTGTGGAATATGGACATAATAACTGAGCTGATATTCTCAGCTATATATGTTTGAGGCAGTAGCAAAGTAAATGTGATGCATTTAATTCCTTGAAACAGAGAAGTGCACAAGAGTTAAAAGGTGAAATATCAGATAAGGGAATAAACTTAGCCTTGTAAAGTTGAAAAGCTAAAAACAACCTTGTTCAGTTGAGAAGCTAAAAACTGCAGCAAACAGAGAAAGGTAATCCTCAAGTTTCACATGACCAATATCTCTGTGAAATTATACAGTTTCAGTGTATGTGCTACGAGTACAATTTCCCAGGTAAGGTAGGAGAATAAAGATTGAACATTGGTGTTGAAAAAGGACCTTTGGAGGGAAAGAGACTTGAATGACAGATTAATTATGGCAGAATGAGCAATAACAGATTGAGATGGTCTCTGGGAGGCCATGTTACAAGCATTTTGTATGTTTTGCACGTTTCCCTCATAACACGCCAATTCCTGATTGATACTAAAATGAGCATTCACAATAGTATTGCCCTAGTTTTTACAAATGCACTAAACCAAACAATACTACAACTTTCTCAGATTCATGCACCAGCAAAACACAAAGATTATGGAACTAAATGCCTCCCTCAGATCGATGAAGCAATTGAAAAAGCTAAGGGTCTCAACAAAGATGAATCATGGTGTTCTGTACAACAAGAAGTTTGGAGAGTCTCTAAAGCTATCACACATACATCACTATTCCTCAATGGTGAACTGACATGAACATGGCAATGTACCAACCTAAATGTAGTTCATATATATGATAATTTGGAAAGACTCAATCTTCCATATGAGTTTTAGACCTGCTGGAGTTTTGCTCAAGAAGATCAATAAGCCCAAAGTCAAATAACTTTCTTTAGGAAAAAAAAATTATATTAATTTAAGGCAGAGAGAAATTCCCAATAAATTGCAAAGCGTGGATTGGATATATAACTTGGATTCTTGAAATGAACCAGAACACTGGTTTCACGCATTCAGTCATCTGAAGTGTGCAATCACTCCAGAAGTTGAATCCCTACAGTGTCGTGTTTGACAGGTACGGAACATAAAACCCAATTGACTTTTGAGAAAAGTGATGAGAAAAATATGTCATAATATGTTATCTCATACTCAAAATAACCTTTCCTTGGACATCTTAGGCTAAGATAGAAATCTTCTACACTAGTACAGAGAGCTGGCTGAGAGATGACACTGGCATCTTGGCATAAGCCAACCATGAGATACCAGCAGTTTCTTAAACAGAAGCTTCCTTCTTTAATCAGGCTACATTTTTTCCCATTCAGTCAGTAGATACATATAAACCCAAAGGTCTCTTTACTCATCCAAAGTTGAATATATTAAGAGGGGTACGGGAACTAACTCAAAATTATTCCCAAGTTGAAGAGTCCTAAAGAGATGAGATTTGATAGGTTCATTCTTTTTTACTAAGGGGTGTACCCTGCTTAAAATACAAAAACAAAAATACAAATAGAAATTCTTGAAATTCACATATAAACCTGTGAAATAATAGCATTCAAACTGTATAAGTTACTATCTGTCCCAATACAGCCACTTGCTTTACAATCTAGCAACTGGGTGTATTAGAACTGAGGAAGGGGTTAGAACGTAGAGTGATGATCCAGGAACACATCTCCTATTCTTAGTATGCTATGTACAGTTTTGACTAACATCTGCAGTATGTACAATAAATCACTCTGAAGCTAAGGTCCTTTACTTCCAAACCTTAATGGCCCCATCTCTACTGCTTGATATTAGAAGTCGTTGGTTCAGCTTGACAGGAGCCAAAGATAGAATAGAGTCACGATGGCAACCCGCAGAATCAGTGGCAGCAGCAGCAAGTACAGTCTTTGGAGTCAACTTGGTTGCCAGAGGTCGTCTCATCGTCTCCTGAGAGAATTAGTGAAATCTCAAATATCAGTCCCACTCCAATGACTTAATAACTATGGCAGACTTACAATCTTTTTTCAATTAAAAAAAAAAATCTTATGTTAAACCCCTAATGGAAGACTGCACAACAATACATGTATAAGAGCCGAGGGACTTTCTACAAAGAATGAGTTCTTTGCAATTAGGCTTAAGAATACTCAATATACCCATGAGTTTACAACGGTATAAATTTTATAAAAATATACCACAATAAAATATCAGGGAATCCTGAATAGGCCTTGCCTTTAGTCAGTACAGAGCTAGCTATACTAAAGACTTCTACAAAATAAATTTACAAGTTAATCAACTTTTCTAGGCACCAAGATATTGACTACTAACACTTGGGCAACAGGTACATTACCAATACAAGCAAGCAACCGTACGTATAGATGAAATAAGGAAACTAAATATGCAAGTTATAGTGCACAATTATACACCAAAACTGCCACACAATAACTTTTTGTTTCTATTATTCTGATAGAAGTCTGGGGGGAATGTACATTCAGCTCATTTCTGTAGGTTTAACTGTCAGTCTATGAACAGGAGCATATTAGCATCAACAACACAAAGAAAAGTTTGGGGGAATCCTGCTTCAGTAATAGAAGATACCTGCACAACTTGTACCCCAAAACTAGACTTTGTTTCAAAAAAATAATCATTTCCAACTCCCTTTACAGTTGGCCCACAGACACAGTAGCTCTTGTCAGGGCTGCAGTATTGAAACCAATGGCCAATTAGGTAGAAAAAATCGCAGGATAACCAAATGAACAAAAATGGGAAACAAATAAAACCTGTAATGGTCCCAGCGACGTATCTTCAAGTCTGTACCACCAGTTAACAGATCTCCTCCAGGTAAGGGGAGCAAAGAACGAATACCAGGAACACGGACAGCAGGTTCATTAAGTTCATCAACCCTGTACTTAGGATTGACATTTCGCCTTAGATCGGGTTTAATATTTGCTTTAGTGGATGGCCTGGCCAATGCCCAAGGAAGGTCAGAGAAATCAGCATCACTGTCATTATTTATCACCCTCAATACCTGCAAACTCATATGAGAAAATAGTGATTTATTAGGAGAAAACTGATGAAAAACAAGCAAACTTTATGCATATGTAAAAAGGGCCACTCCAGATATTCAAATCATAACAGGTTTATTTCATTTACTTAAAACAACTCATCCTTCAAACTATTAGACAAGCACTTAAAAGTTTACCAATTGATTGTTGTTCATTAAATATCTTTAGAAAATCTTCCAAACAAAACACAGAAACAACTTCTAGAATTAGTAAATCCAGATTGAGGATTCTTTCATTTTCTACTGGATCCAAAATGCATCCAACTCTCAATTTCACTTATTTTGAAAGCCAAGTTATAAAAAGAAGAACCCTGTATTTCGCATAACATTTTCAATGTTTGCCTCTCCTCCATACATGCAGGCACTCTGTTTGTCTTCATTCAGCATCTTATCAGATATGTCTACCCCATTTATATGTTTATCTCTTTGGGATTATACAAAATTCCAGCATTCTCATGGAAAAAGGAAGATTAATCTGTCCAATTCCACTAATATAAAGCTTCAATACAAAAAAATAGCAACTTGCCTGGTGGCAGCTTCCATTTTCTGCATTCCAAAGAGAGACTTCATTACAACCTGCTGCAACATAAACAAGAGGCCTTGCAGCAGTTGATATAGCAGTGTTTGAAGGTGGAAGAAAAAGGCACATTTTCTCAATAGGACAAACAAGAGAATACTGCCATGAGTTGACAGGAAGACAGAACCTAAGATCCCAAAGAGTAAGCACACCTCTTGAAGAGCCAGACACAAACCAGTTCCCACAAGGGCTTGCCACCAGAGAGGACACATAACCTTCCTCAGGATTTACTGTTGAATTCCATGAGTTTGAATTTGTTCTCATATCCCAAAGATGTATCCCACAATGCTGGGTGCTGTACATAATCATCTGCCTGGAATCCCTATCTGCTGAATAGTTTAGAAGGCTGAGTATGGCACCTTCTCCAACACTTGTTTTTTTGACATCAGCAATGCCTGTATACTTCTCAACAATGTTGCCAAGACCTCTAGAGATATAATCAACAGAGAACATATGTATTACACCGTCGCAGGCTCCAACAACAACTTGAGCGGAGCCTTGGAGCATTGCAACGTGTAGTGCTCTGCTTCCCTCAAGGGAATAAGTTAGCCTCGACCTAAATGAGATGTCTTTCTCTAACTTCCTGGAATCCCACACCTTAACAGTGGAATCATCAGATGCACTTACAAAAAAGCTATGATCCGTGGAAATGGCAATGTCATTAACAGCAGAACGATGCTCCTGAAGATGTGCAACCAACACCCCACGTGGCTTCCACCCTGAACCTGGGATTGATGAACCTCGTGTAAACGACGGTAATCCAGTTACATCTGTTGGACTTCCATCATCTTCCTCTGCAATAGGACTTCCTTTCATTGCACTAGATCTAGTTGAGTCTTGAAACTTGCTGCTAATAAATGCTGTTTGATCATTTTCCCTGCTTTCTGCTTCATGCACCACTCTGTGAAACTGTTTAGAATTGTTACTAATGCTAAAAGAACCCGAGACTAGCTTAGGCAATGGAACTGAACTAGCCAAGCCTAAGGATTTATTTGCTGGATCCATCCAAGGCATGGATGATGAACCCAAGCCAAGAGTGTTCAATTGCAGTGATGAACCAGAGGCCGCTGGAGTAATTGCTGCTGCTCGTTTATCTTTCTTAAAGTAATACAAAGGTATGCCTCCTGATGATTTCTCAACAATAAAACTGTTCGAACAACTAATTTGAGGAGACATAAAGCTAGAAAATTGCAATTTTTCTGGGCATAGAGAATCACGATTATCAATTGGGCCAGAAGTAGTAGGAAGAAAGCTAGCTGTAATGCCTAGTTTAGCATCACCATTATCAGGCTTGGTCAGATTCAGCCATTCAGTTCCATTGCCACCAGGTGTATGACCCTGTACATCATATGGTCTGTCAGACCATCCCTTTATTGGATTCAATTCTCCAGGTGCTCTCTTGTACAGGTCTACAGTTTCCTGTTGTTTAGATTGAGATGATGAATTATACCATATCTTTCTCTGTCTCTCTAACATGTCTGAACTCTTGGCATTTTCTAAAACTTCATAAAATACCTGCCTAGGGACAGGAGGCTTTAAACATAAAAGAAGAGCCTTTTCTGATGCTAGAGATGCAGGTTGCCTGCGGAGGAATGGACGTATGACTGGGACAAGGAAAACATAAGAATCTACAGCACCTAAACTCTCACTGCTAGCTGCAATAAAGGTGACTGATGACCTTCTTACCCACTGGCTGGGATAACACAATAATGGAAAAGCACGCTCAATCATTTCAAGCAATACCCTCTTCCGTAGGAAGCCACTCTTGCATAGAATGGCCAAGCAATCTAATGCATTCACAATTACAGCCTCTGATGCATCACTTAAGGCCTGCTCAATGTAAGGTAGAAGATACTCCTCTACACTTCTGTGGCCCACAAAGAAGCAGACATAAATGATCTGTCCATAAAATACAGCTCTCAGCTGTTCATCCCTATCATTTAAAAAAGCAGGAAGGATGGGCAACAAAAGGTCGTTACTCTGTCTCTGACCAAAGAACCAACATAAGTTGCCTATATCCTGCAAAAGTGCTCTCCTGATGTTTGGAGTTTGCTTTGGGCCCATTACAAGTTCCTGAATGACATCAGCTATGGACTTCCTCAACTGTGCAAGCTGCACATCACTGTTCCGATTATGCAAGCGTCCAGATGTCTCAGTAAATGGGGGAGACGAATTTGCTTCATTGAGAATACCTGCCTCACTCAAGCTTATTGAGTGAAGTAAAAACCCATAAGCAGTTAGAGCCAGTTTAGATATATTGCTAGCATAACATATCCTCACACTTTCCTCTGAATCATCAGGAAGCATGGACAGCATTGGAAGAATATACTCTGGAAAAATTTTAGCATCACTAGGAGGAAAATCTCGAACTAAAGGCAGAATATCACACAAAGTCTCCAAAGCAGCACAGCGCACGATTGCCGCAACATCAGAAAGCATTGCAACAACATATGGAAGTACACGCTGGAGTCGATCTTCATCATCAATATATAAGGAGCAAGACTTAAGCAAAAGTACAGCTCCCCTTCTCAGATGAGGCAGTTTGACATTTCGTATGCAAGAACATAGCAGAGAGGCAATCAGAACCATACCTTCACAGCTATCACCGTCCTGAGGCAATGGTAAAAAAGGCATTCCAAAAGTGTCTGACTGATTTTCATATTCAGACATCAATGAATTCAACTCATTCATTGTAATTTTTTTCAGAAAAGGATGGTGATTTCTTTTAAATACACTAGAGATGGACTGAAGTAGCTCGCCAGGGGATTGCAAGCCACACTGTTTCTGATCTTCAGATAATGCAGAAGTCGCCGCATCCACTAGTATGGGTTTCATTTCTGAATAGCGATTACTCTGTTTCACATCTCTTAGTAAATTACTGATATCGCCAATAAGTTCAAGACGATCATTAACTGACCCTTTCTCTGCCTCTTCCTTTTCCATCAGGGAAACATTTTTCAAATCAAAGTTTTGCTTTATATCCATCGGTTGTAATGATTGACCACCAATGGCGCCTGACTGTTTGCCCAGTCCAACACCTGTCTCCTGATTTGACATTTTGTTCATCATTTGCTTCCGTATCTCCTGGAAAACAGTCTGGCACACTGCAACCTACAGGAGAAAGGAGCAGTATAAGTATCGGTATGCAGGACAAAAGATTCCAGTATTAAAAGACTTAAAACTATGAAAGTGTCTAAGAGGTTCTGTTTTAACAAATTAGGACATAAGGCTCCTTACCCTTGCATCGGAATCAAGTCGATTCAAGTGGGAATAGAAATTATGAAGAAATGGTGAGAAGTAGCTTGGGAATACAACACTTGCATAGTTCTGAAGGTAATTTTCAGCAGAAAATCTCAACTCTGGATCCAACTGAATCATGTGAAGAATCATCTTACGGATTCCTGAATCTGGGATCTACACACATAAGACAGAGATTTGACAGTAAGCATGAATAGAGGTCAATTCAAAAACAAAAAAAAAACTTGTTGGAAAAAATTGATTTAAGTATTTATTGAAAACCTATTTAGAGGAAATTTATAATTTGCAGCAATAATCCACAAAGTAAATACATAATAAAAAATGATAGCATACGGACTAGATCAGAATGAAGTTCCGTTTCTATCAAAGGGAGCCATGGAACATGAGACTGAGTCACCAGGGAAGACATGATACCATGAGAGACTACCTTCTCAAGATGTTGGGCAGGATCATATTGACCTCTGCGATAAGCAAGAAGCTGAGACAATTCAAAAAGAGGCTGGCCCTCAAGGAAAAGTTCCGCAATCACACACCTAAAAGCATCAATCACTCCAATTAGAACATGCACACATATGATATTGCATAAATATACACTAAACAATGAAATTTCACATGAAGCATCAGCACTTGGCCAAGGTCAAACAATTTACCAAATCCATCCCATTTAAGTGAGACAAACATATGATCAAGTTGTACACTTTCTATTAGTGGCAGTACGGCACCCATGTCACACAATGGCATACACAGAGAACATAAAAAGAAACTGGAAGGCTATGAAGTTGTATGATGTCCAATAATAAATCAAATCCCAGAGAGTTGTATGTATGTGACAGTGACAAAAGAACCAGTAAAGGAAAAAATATTAGCATCACAACAGCGGTGGAATTGATGCCATAGCTCCAAATGGCAGCCATTATATTGGTAATGGCAAGCCAGAAATGTTGTAATTTAAAGTTTCATAACTAATTAAAGAAATTAACATGTAGCAAAGGCCAGTATTACACGAACTTGCTACCATTCAAAAACCAGTAAGATCTGCTCAACAACAACAACATATGCAGCCTTTATCCCACTCATTTCAAAAAAAAAAATGCATACATAATAACAAATCTGCAACACACACATACATATTATTGGATTTGGGCCAACAGGAGAACAATCAAAGTATAGAATGCACCTTCCTAGATATTCTAATTTCAGACAACTCACCCTACAGCAAAGATGTCCATAGATGGCCTTAGTGGTGCATCTTGTGCAACTTGCATCTCACTTCCATGCTCATAGAACCTCTGTCGATAAGAAGAGAAAGCAATATAACGGTTATATTCAACTCAACGTGATACTTATAAAAAATAAAACAAAACCAAACCTCAATGACTTGTGATGATGAGAATGACTGCAAAGGTTACCTCAGATTATAGCTAATTTCCCTTTCTTTTCTCTCTCAAAGGGAAGTTGGATGCATGGACATAGATATCATTTTTATTTTTCAAAAAAACTCCGTGGTGAAGTTCCCAGCTCCACTACCCTATGTAATATATATACATATACATATATATACTGAGAAACAAAATAAAGCATGAATACAGAGCTCAAGATATAGAGGAACACTTCAAAATCTAGAGGCTTTAAATTGGGAAGATTGAAAACCAAATAGATGAAATGTAAGTTTAGTATAACAGAAGTGCGGATGATGTTATGGTGAGACTTGAGCATCAAGTCATCCCAAAGAAAAAGATCAATTCATAAGATAGATTGATCAGAAAGTTATCCATAAAATTAAGGTGGGATAGTTAAAATGAAAAAGTCTGTCTGGCTATGTGATGGTAAATTCCCAATAAAACTAAAAGGAAAACTTATAAGATGGCAATTTGACCGACTTTGTTGTATGGCACAAAATGTTAGCTAGTAAAGCAAGAAAAATTAGAGAGGACCAACCTCCGGAGCAAGATAACATCGTCTTCTTCCTCCAGTGTCAAAGAAAAATGAGAAATCAGAGGGATCATCGTGGGGAATATAAGTGGGCTTGAAGGACGCAAAATCAGTAAGGTAAAGCCAATTCCATGAAGTTACAAGAACATTCTCGCACTTAATGTCACCTGGAACATTTAATGCTAATTTGTCAACAAAAAAAAAAAGAAAAGCACATGCATTATGCTAGGATCATTCTGATTGAATGAGTGAGCTCACCGTGACAAACTCCATGCTCATGACTCTGTTTCACTGCAAACAATAGCTATGCAACCAGCATAAACAACATAGTAAGTCACACCATTACCAATTAAAATTCAAAACCTAAAAAGAGAGAGGGAGGCAGACCTGAAAAGCCAGCCATTTCTTTTCAACAATAATGAGAAAAGGCCGAGTGCTTAATCGGTCATGAAGATTATTGAAAAAGTACTGCCTCAGCAGATAAGCTGCTTTATCCGTTTCAAGCCAAAACTGTCAGCATACCACGTCAGAACATTGAATAGTTGAATTTTCTAAGTGACAGGGAAAAAATGTGTATTTTAAACAAAAATCCCCTCATTTGGTCCCAAGAAAATCAATAAAAAGAACAAACAAGAAAATTTAATTAAACTGAAATTTTCATATGACGCTGGAACAGAATAAGCCTATTGCAATCATTCAGCAGGTCAATTAGAATTCTAAAGCAGAAAATCAACAAAGAGAAATAGTGGAAACACAAACCAAATACACAGACTTCAATATGCTCACTTTAAGTCAATTCTGAATTTTGATTTTCCTATGGTTCCTTTGCACCTAAACCCAAATAATTTGGCTGCATCATGCCAATTGTATCCTTTATACTATCATTGCACTGATCAAACTCAAATTCAAATTTCCACGGTTCCCAACAAATCATACAATTCACAACCGCTATTCCGCCCACGTTCCCAAGTTCCCTCAGCAACCAAACAAAGGCATCTCCTTTAGGGCTTAATATTATTATCAATGACACCGCCAAAATCTTAACAAGAAAAATAATAAAGAACAGAGACCTGGAAGGGCCAGCAATGGGTATCGTCACGCCTGGGGAAGATCTCACGGATTTGCGCGAGTCGCCGCTCGTAGTCGCGAAGATCGATCGAGTCGCCACGCTTGAAATATACCTTAACGAGGACCAATCCCTCGTCGTGCTTGCACTGTATGGATTTGAGGAATCTGCCTCTGCCTAAAACCTCCTTCAGTACCAGATTGTACGACGACGGCAGGTCGTGGAGGTAGTACTCCGTCGCCGAGGCTTGCGTCGTCCGAGCGATCTTGTTGCCCATGCTCTGTCTCGAAGACGTCCTCTTCTCTCTGAGTCCCGGCGGTTAGGTTTTACATTCCGATGGTTCCGACGGGCGATTTGGAGGTTTGGCCTCGGGATTTTCCGCCGGAGAGCCTGAGCAAAGCAAGCATCGCCGCCGGGGCGGTCTGTATCTCCAGGACTTCTTGTGTTTGTGATACTTGGAGACGGGACTCTCGTATGGTTCGGATGCTTGGAGGCCGGTGGATGCTCCAGTTAGATTTTGCCACGTCTTCTAACGAAACTTGGAGATGAATGCTATCAACAAACCATAAATAAGATAATTTTCATATTTAAAAATTTATTCAAGAGTTTTATAAAAGAATAAATATTATTTATAAATATTTTAATTTTAATAAATCTCAAAATATTAAGATAAATATTATTTATAAAAATATTATGTTATGTTCTCTTTCTTATTTTTAACCTATTTTTAATTTTTAATTTTCTAAAATAGTAAAAATACATTTATTTTGATGTCTCTAAATATATATTTTTAAAAATAAAAAAAATATAAAATAAATCCAAACAACTCATCCTCTAAAACACAGAAAATAAAATCATTTTTACTTTCTTTTCCACTCTTCTCTCTTCAAGCCATCGACACCACTGCTTCATTTTCTTCTTCTCTTCTAGGGCAGATTCGTTGCCATCGCTTCATCAACCACACCTATCTCTCGTCTAGCAACCGTTCTTACCATTTTCCATCACGATTGTCATCACCTATCACCGTTGTTGGCCTTCCACAGCATATTTCTCACAGTGGGTCTCCTGCAATAGTTGTCAAATGGTTCCTTTCGTCTTCACTATGGTTGTGCCCACAACCGCCATTCTCCAACAATGCCTTTTGCCATCGTCTTCGCACTTCGTAGCAAGAGTGCTAACTTTTTGCCCGCGACAATGTTGTTGCCCTTACCAGTGATAAGGGAAAATGTGAGAGATGAAAATGAGTTACATACTGAGGGGGCATTTGTTAAAATAAACAATAAAAGAGCTATAAAAATAAAGTTGAAATGCATTCAGGATCAAAATATGGAACAATCAATATAAGACTGGAAAACATTTCAAGATTTATATCAGAGTGTTTGTTAAATTTTTTAAAATTCACCGATAATTGTATTTTTTCTTTTTATGTGTTTGTTAATACATACGATAAGTACTAAGATAAGAGTTTTTTTTCCAAAATAACCCTATTATTAAATTTATGATTAAAATGTTATTTTATGATTAATATGAATTGTCAAAAAAATAAAATAAAAATAATATTTTATTTTCTAAATTTATGTTCAAAAATAAATTTAAAAAGAGTTGAAAATAATAAATAATTATTATTAGAATTATAATAATTCCACATAGATAATTAAAAATGACCAAAACATATTTTCAAAATAGATAATAAAATATAAAATTAAATTAAATAATTTAAAATTTTTTGAAAGAAATTATATTAGTTAATAAAATATATACAGAGAGAGAGAAATTTAAATTTTAAAAATCAATTAAATGAATAATGTCATTTAAATTTAAAAAATTGTCAAAACATATAACAATTTAAAATGTATTAAATAATATTAATTATAAGACTTTTTTTTTTAATAAATTTAAATCTTTAAAATGTATTAAATGTCATTAATTATCCTACAAGGGACATATAAGTAATTGAATCTTATCTTGAAAGAGTCAGATAAATTTATCTGAGAGGAGAGGTTGGATAAATTTATCTTGAAATTAGGAGATAAGAGGTCATATGAGACTTTTTCGAAAATGGTCAGATAAACTTAACAAACACGTTGGAAAGATTAAACATCCAGAATGCTTCTCATATCTGACATTTTCTCCCTCTTATCTTGATGTAACAAACACCCCCTAAAAAGAATAATAATAGGTAGGTTGCAGACATATAAAAAGAGAGAGAAATAAGATAGAGGAAGAGGGTTTCTTGAGAAAGGTGATGGGGTTTATGAGATCAATAATGCTACACGAACAAACATTTGGACAACTTTGTAGATAACTTAATTTATCGCAATATTTTGACACCAAAATATCATGATAAATTAAACCCAAATTATTTGAAAATGCATGCGAAATTAGAACTTATTCTTCATACTCTGCCCCTATCTTTCTCTCCCCATTGCATCTCCTCCATTTTTGAGCGTTTAGTGCTCGTTCTTGCCGTCATCGAACCTCTACCAATAGCGGTGTCGGGCATCGCGCATGCATCTACTTCGCCTCCGACCATCGTTGTCTACATCGCCAGTGAGCTCAAATATGAAGGAATCGCCAACGAGCTCGAAGATAGAGGAAATTGGTCAGCGGCAAGCTCACCTATGTCGGTGGCCTATGATCGGTGCTTGATGCTCATTGTTTCATTCTCTCTCTCTCTCTTTCTCTTTGGATCTTTTATTCTCTCACCTACCACTTCTCTCATGTCCAGCGACACTTCCATTTCCTTCTCTCTCTCTCCGCCGACGACGATTTCGTTGTCTGCCTCCACCATTCGCCGCCGTTTACTGCTATCTAAATATAAATATACACAAATTATATATATATATATATTATACAAAAGATTTACATATGTATAAATCTACACAAATTAGGCATATATATTACACAAAAAAATTATGTATATGTAAATATATACAAACTAAAAACATATTATAAATTATTTATCTAGACCAAATTAAACCTATTTTATTACTTTTAAAAATTTTAGCGTGTATAACTTTTAAGAATATAGTTTGGGTTGTTATTTTTAAAAAATTATTTTGTAATGTTATTTTATTTTTGAAATTATAAACAATAATATTATAATATTTTTTTAATAAAAATATATATTTATATATTCATCACAATACAATTATATTTCTTCTCTTTATCATTCATACAAAACATAAAATTTTATGTATTTTATATTTATTTTATCTATAAATAATTATGTATATTTTTATGTTATTATTTATTTGTATTACTTTAATTGAAAGATCAAAAAATGTATGTAAAGTTATACAAAATCTTAATATTATATTTCATAAAAGTCAAAAATTATATTTAAAGTTAAACAAAACCATAATATCATATTTTAGGTTTATGCAAGTAATATAAATAGATAAGAAAATAAATAATAACTTAAAAATATATTTTAATCCAAAATATATTATTTATTTGTACAGTTGTTTAGCCTATATTTGTGTTTAGAAAATATGTATATTTAACCCAAAGTTATATAAAAATATAATTTTAATAAATATATTAAATATTTATATATTTGTTGGTTTAATAGACCCAGAATGAGAAAAGAGATAAGAAGATGGAGGCAGCTTCAACGACGACGGCGATTTCGTCGGTGGTGAATGGTGACAATTGCAACGATAGAGGTTTGGGCAACCACGATGGAGGTTTGGTCACGCACCGTGCAATGGAGGTTTGGCCGTGGGTGATAACGAAAATGATAGAGAGAGATAGAGAGTACATCGACGATAAATAAGGCTTGGGCATCCGAGTTGGTGAGAGAGAAAGAGAATGTCGTCGGTAAAGGGCGGATCTGATAAAGAGAGGCTGAGCTCCGACAGAAAGAGGCGGTGGCCGACTTGAAGGAGGTCGTGAGGTTGAGCTCTGACTGAGAGAGACAATGAGAGTATGGCAGTGAAGGGGTTTTCGAGAAGTGAGGTAAGAATGAGAGTGTGGGAGAAAGTTAGACTTGGTGGCTAGAAATAGGGTCTTCATCTTGGTGGTCAAAAATAGAGTCTTTGCGTTGTAGAAATAGCGAGTGAGATATGTGAGAGTGAATGGTGAAGTAGGTTTTCGAGAGGTCGGTAATGGTTAGCCAATCTGGGAAAGTGATACAGAGGGTGAGAGGTGAAAGTGAAACTGTGAAAGAGAGAGTCAGATAGTGATAGAGAAAGTGAGAGGTGAGAGTGAAAGAAAAAGTCTAGGTGAAAGAGAGAGCGTCTTTATCAAGTTGTCAAAGAGTTAGTTCGTATAATATTATCCTTATGAGATTAGTTATTATATAGATATATTATTTAATTATAAAATTATATATTTATAAAATTATATTTGTAAACATATTATTGTTAAGCTCAAGGGTAAGTAAATATGATTTTGATGATAATAAAAATATTTATATGATATAAATGTATTTTTTATTTATACAAAATGTAAATTTATTTTGAATTAAAAATGGGTACAAAGAGTAAATTTATTTTGAATTAAAGGTAAATTGTCTTTAGACATGTTTCCTTGTCTTGATTATTTATGTCTCAAAAGTTTATGTTTAAATTTTCATATCTTGATAAATATATTTCTTACTAATGCATAAAGTAAATTTATTTTGAATTAAAGGATAATTATTTTTAAATATGATTTCTTGTTTTAATCATTTATGTCTCAAAAGTTTATATTTGGATTTTCAAATATTGAATTAAAGGAGAATTATTTTTAGATATGTTTTCTCTTACTTATGTAAAAAAGTAAATTTATTTTGAATTATAAGATAATTGTTTTTAAATATGTTTTTTTTATTTTAATAATTTATATCTCAAAAACTTATATTTGAATTTTTAAATTTTGATTTCTCATGCAAAAAGTAAATTTATTTTGAATTAAAGGTGAGACATGTTTTCTTATTGTTTGAGAAAACTTAAACATTTTTTGAATTTTAAATTTCATATTAACCTTTTATTTAATGACTAGTGTGTTTGGAATATGTATATATATAAGGTAAGTATGGAGGCTCAAAGTGGAGAATAGACTTAATAGAACATTCAAAGAAGAATGAGAATGTTTGAAGTGTTGGAAGTGTACTGGTCGGTGAAATTCTCAATCATTGGTGACTTGTTTGTAATTGTTTTTGCTTATAAGTTTGTTATTTTTATTCACTTGTTGTATAAGGGGATTGTATTTGCTAGTAGTGTGATAGTGGTTTTTACTTGAGGTAATGGATTGTATATTGGTTTTAACTCAAATTAAAAGCTAGTATTGGTTATAGCTCAAATTAAAAACTAGTGTTGATTTTTCCTAGTGAAATCTCAAGTCAAGTCTTGAGAAAGAAGATTAGACTCTTTAGAGCAAAACCTCTATAAATTTATGTTGTTCCTTGTAATTGTGTGATTTTATTATTATTAATTTTATTATAATTATTAAATATTAAGATCACAAAGTTAAGAGTTTTCAAAATAACTAAAATTATTAATTTATTTAAAAAACCCAATTCACCCATTCATTTGTATTTTTCTGGACAACAATTATATACATATTTTTTATACATAAATTAAAATATATATTTAGAATATTATTTATATATAATATGTTAAATTTGTATTGCTAAATTTATCCAATTAAAAAGTATTAAACACAAAATAATTTTATGTCAAACATTTTTTGTATGGCGAATGTTCAAGTATAATTAGAATATGTCGAGCCAAATAATAATTATATTTTTATCATTCTGAATTTTTTTCGTATGCTAAATTGGTAACAAGGTGCTTTAACAACTTTTTCTTCAAACTCAACTTCCTTAAAAAGCTTTGCAAAAAATTAACATACAGGTATATTATATATTTGACTTAAGAATTTGCAAACTCTTGATTAAATAATTAAATTTATTAAATTAAATATTATTAAAAATTAAATTCTTAAAATTTCAAACAGAACAAATTTTATAATTTTTTGTTTTAAGAAACACTTTTTTAGATTAATAAATAAAATACGTTTTTAATTTTTTAAATATAGACTATTAAAATAAAAAATTAAAAATAAATTGAAAAATTAAAATTAAAACAAAAGAACGCAGATTAATATTTTTTAAAAGAATGAAAAACAAAAGCATAAGAAAAAAAATATATATAAAACTTTTTTTATAAATATAATTTTTAATCTAAAAAATTATAAAAATAATAAAAATAATTTTTTATTATAAAATTAAACATAAATTACATAACACATTTAAAAAAATAAAATTTTAAATTAAAGACAAAAAAATTCCCCAAAATCCTTTCATAAACGAAAGTGAATTTTTAATATTATAAAACCACTCAAAATATTTTTAAAAATATTAAAATGATTAAAAATATTTTTTAATATTTTAAAAAAGTGGAGAGGATACCGAAAATGTCTCTTTTCATCATACCTCAAAATAATCACAAATTTTCACTAGATCATCATTCAAAACGTTTCAAAAGTGAATCATAATTTTTATTTTAACTTAAATTAGCTTTCTTTTAATTTTTTATAATTAATTAAAATTTCCTTTTCTTAATTTAATTAAAATTTAAAATTTAACCGATAAATTGGCTTACTTTAAATTTATTAAACAGCTTAAACAATATCACATTTTTTTCTCAAATTAATTAATTCTTACTCTCAGCATAAAACTAATTATTACACTGTCACGCTATTAAAAAACCTGTGAAACCCATTTTCTCTACAAAATTATAAATTACACTAGATTGATAGAGACTCCCATAAATTCAAACTTTTAATTGAAAAAGTATGATTGTTAATTTAATTATTGGATTCATCAAAATTTATTAATTAATTAAATCAAATTGAAAAATAGAAGTGAAGTGAATCGATGGATTAATTTAAAAAATTAAAATAATGATTAATTAAAAAATAAATTTAAATCATATAAATCGATTTAAATTAATTAAATTTAAAAAAAATTAAAAAATCAAAATAACTAATAAAAAATACACATAATAAAAAATAATATAATTTTATAAATATTAAAATAATATTATTTTAAAATTTAATTGATTCGATTATTTTAACTAAAAAATAATTAAAAAATTAACTAAATCGAACTGATCAGAAAAAAAAAAAAAAAAACTGATCCTAATCGACAAGTGATCGGTTCGGTTCGGTTGGGTTGAATGGGCCGAATATATAATAAGTGAGTTTGTTAGAATATATAATAAGTTATCTGCAGCAACTGCTTAAACTGTACAAATCCCTTAAATAGTGCTTGATGATCCAAACCCTAAAGGGAGCAGAAATGCAAAAGCCAGATCCATCGAGAGCGTCAACAACTACACGACGACGATTTATTCTAACAGCAGATCGCTCATGATCTGCGCTACACAGAAATGTATACCTTGGTTTAGATCTTACACGATCTTAGAGAAACCACTCCCCAGGAATCCTTCGCCATCGTCAAATCAAGCATCAACGTTGATCTTCTCCTCTTTGGGATCTTCAAAATTGGGGTCCTTGGCATCGACAGCCTCGTGTCTGAGCCCCAGCTCCGCCTCCGAGTAGCCGACGCCGTCCCACGTGTACTTGCCGCCGCGGCCGCCTTTCTTGGGCGATCCGATCATTCCGGTGCCGGATTTCCTGTCTTTCCTCACGTCCTGCCCGGACCTGGGGCTGCTCTTCCCCCCCTTACCGGCGTTCTTCATCGTCTCTCTCTGCGTTTGATCTGGTGGATCATGGATGGGAATTGGGTCTTGGTATTTATAGAAGGAAGGAATTTGGAAGGCTTTACTGGCGAAGATGCTGTTGGCGGAGGCAGGTCACGTGATATGCAGTGGATGAAAGTGATGCCTGATGACTGAAGTGACGAGGAATGGATAAGAGCAAGGTTTTATAATAATTGTTTATTTTTGATAATTTCAATGCTGTATTATTTTTCCAAATATTAGATAAATCCTGAGACACTTAATTTTAATAATTAGATTTTTATTAAAAATGATGTACCATGAGTAAAAGGTAAAAATAATTTATGAATTTAAGATGATATCATCCATTAGGTCGGTCTCATTATGATATCAGAGAGATTTATACTGGAAGACTATTACTATTCCTTAAGAGACTGTAATCTAGTTCCATCTCATAGTTTATCATTTAATTTTTTTTAAATAAAGCACAAATAATATAATTTTAATATTTAAAAATCTCTCAAAAATAATAGACATTATTCATAAGAATCTTAATTTTAAAAGATATTGAAATACTAAGGATACTTATTATAAATTTTGATACTTATTTATAAAAAGATAAGTCTTTATTTCAAAAAAAAATATGTCTCTGATATTAATTTTAATATTACATGTAAATTTTTAATGTCTAATTTAGTTATCAAAATATTTATGAGATAATTGTTTTGCGTTTTTTGATTGTTTTTATTTTTACAAAGTTTAATCAACTTGACGACACGATATTTTTAGTTAATAAATTTATCGTTATATTTGAATGATAATTTATTATTAGATGAATTGTGAAAATTGTGTTAAAAACATTAATATAAATTTACTTAATATACCTTGTTATGAGTTTTTTTTTTATCTCTTTCATAATATTTTGTAATTAATTTTGGTTGAGTAGCATTTTAGAGTTAATAAATGATATTGAAAATTAAGAACAATAAAATATATTATACACCATATATCATCCCCTTATATTGATATATTATATATTTATATTAATTAGATATATAATATAATATATTAATTTAAAAATATTAATACAAATGTCATTTTCAAGTGTCCAAAAAGTATTTTTGAATTTGATTAGAAAAATTTTAACTTAGTTTAATGTGATTTAAGGTATTTTTACATTAATTCTTTTATAACTCTCATAAATATGTTTATTTTATAAAACAAAATTTTAAGAAATAAATTATATGAATTTAAAAATATTATAAATAAATTAAAAAATATATCTAAAAATTGACCAACTCACAAGAATTTTGAGGGGCCAAAATTAAATATTTTTTGACAATTTAAATTGATTTTTCAGACATTAGTAACACTTTAAAAATTTATATTATTATATAAATAAATGTCAGATTTTGATATTATAAAATTCTGTGAATAAATTATTTTTTATTTAATTTTTTAACACACGCAGCACTTTTTATTAGAAATGAATAAAATTTTAGTTTAATTAAAATAATTGAACTGAACCGATTGAAATTATCAACTTAGTTTGGTTCAAATTAAGAATCAGTTCGATTTAAATTAGATTTAATTTTATATTAAAAAAATTAAAATAATCGAAACAATTGATTACTTAAATAAATTTTTGATTATATAATTAAGGTTGCATATTAATCTGATATAGTAATTATTTACATAATTTTATAAATTAATCGATTAATATTAATAATAATTTGAAAATTAGCTCATTTGTCTTAAAAATAATCTACTAATATTATTTTAAAAATATTATAATTTTTGTAAGGAAAACAAATCCTCTCGCGCCTCTCTTTCCCCACCTTCTTGTCCCTCGTCTCTGCAACTGGTAAGCTCCTATCTCTCTCTCTCTCTCTCTCTCTCTACACACACACACACACACATTGTGTCTTTCCTCCGATTGCAGTCGAGAATCTCCTCCATCTCTGTTCATGCGCTCTCTATATTTCTTCTGCACATTCGCATGTTCGCATTAGCGATCTATTTTCCGATTGGCTGTTGCCTCTATCTCTGAAAGCGAGTTAGGTTTCATTTATGCAAATTGAGAGTTTGGTTTTAGCGTGATTTCTTGTTCCTTTATTTTGTTTTGCTTCCCCCTGTTTCTGAAAGAATTGTAATAGCTTTTGCTCTAAACATGCAAATTTCACGCATAGACAGGCAACATATTGCGATTCATGCTGCTCATGTCAATTTATTTATTGATTTTTTCAGTAAGCACCAACATATAACATCTTTGTTCAATGCATTCCATGGCCATCAAGCTGCCCTACCAATGTAAGTATTCATGCGCATTATTGATCAACTAACTCTATGTACTAAGGTTTTGTCTTGGCTATGTTAGAATTAGAATTCACCCAAATGAAAAAAGAATTGGTTGATTCAACTGTGAACTTTCTAGTCAAGGTGATTTCACTGTGAATTTTTCCATCGTCTGAAAGTCTTCTAGTCAAGGTGACTAGAGGATTGAAGGAAAATTGGGCCATGTAAACAGATTTAACTGTGAATTTTCCACCATTTCAAAGTCTTCAAACCAAGGTATCTTCCATATAAGAGTGAGAATCCACCCAATATGCAGCAAAACGTTGAAGCATAGAAGCCAGTAATAGTTGGTTTAAAATGTCCCAGCATCAACCTCCCAAATCATTGCAATACTCAGCAGCACATTCGGATTCCTCAGTATTCAAAGTTATACACCGAGATTTATAGTTTTAGTAATTCCTAAAAGAACAGACAGTTAATAGTTTATGTTTACATGCTTCTCTGAACAGTGAACACAGTAACCATGGTGTCTGTTGTTTATAGATCTGATACGTGTCTTTGCTAGTTTCTTTTGTTTATCAATCTGTTGTCCACATACTTGCAATGTATACATATTTCTCTGGCATTTTTCATGAAATCTCGAAGAGGCAATTGAATATTTCTGCAGAAGCTCCTTGGATATCCCCCTCTTCTTTCTGGACTGTTCTATTACGTTCTTTTGAATTTTGACTAGAACTACTGCATAACGACTCTACAGAAGATTACAAACCATCAGTTCTAGGCAACCTTGGCAATTTGGGGGGCGGGGCTTACATTATTTCCTCTTTCCTGTGCATCATCATCGTCATCATCAGTATCACAAACCTTAAATCTCATCAAGTGGGTTACTATGATTCTAGTTTTCTGTCAAAATCTTTTTGTAAATTGATCCAAGGCAATTAACCTGTGTGATCAAACAAATTGGCAATTTTTGAATTCCAACTTCCTCCCATCCCTCTTTTCTCTCTCTTTTTCTCCACACCTACATTTTCTATCTATCTTCCTGGATAGACAGGAACAACAGTTTTGGCTTTGGGCCATCCAATTTGCTGCTGCATAACATGCATTTAAGAAACATCTTCTGTTTCAAGCTTCTTGTCTCTACAGGGATGTTGTCACAGAAATTACAGGTGATAGTTGCAATCATGCTGGGTGCATTTATATATTTGCCTTTTCACTTTCAGATTGTGGAGGTAGCCCGCACCAATCTCTTACCAAATGTTTCGTGTGAGTACTTTTACAACTGGTCTGACTACTTCACAACATTTTATTCAAACTGAGAGGTACGCGATCTAGATCAAGACCTTCATAATTTCTTATAGTAGTGCATATTCTGTATCAATTGCACCTGTTTGACTCCATTTAATATGCAATCAAACAATTAACTTGGGGAGGTATATTGTTAAATGCATAAGATAACCAAAATGGATGGTGATGTTGGTTACTGGTAGGCTTTGTTGTCAGCCTGCAGACAATCCTGCATGAAACTTGAGGTCTTATATTGCTTGGCTTATTATCCTAATCAATTTGGTGGTGGTGGTGGTGAAATAGGGAAGAAAACTCCATCTCTTTAAAGCCCCAGTTTTGGCTAGTTAGAAACAAAGTTTTGGCCTTCCTGAAGCAATCACAATGGGGAAACAAGAAATATGAGAGATGAGAACATTTAAGGATGAAAGGATTGAACCCATAACTTCATTGTCAAATAAAGAAAAAGAAGCCGTTTGTGATTTTTGTTGACATGACTTTAAAGATGGATATTGTCTATAAGAGCCCCGGACTTGCGTATTTATAGTGACTTTCTGATGAATGAGGAGATGCCAAATATTGTTGGCGAGCAGTAAATGGAAGTGTTTTTGGTTCAATGACCTCCTTGGGGAAATATTTGATGATTTTGAAAAAATTCAAAAAATAAAAGGGCAGGCAACGGATCTGTAGAGGAGACAAGCAGAATTTTGTTACGTGAAGCAACTGCAGTGGTCATGCTAAAATGCTTTTAGTTTGTTTTGTGTGTATCTGTGCATAAGATAGATATATGACATTTTAGGATGAGGTTCATCAAACAAAACTATGTTCGGACTTGTGGATGAGATATTATGATTTTTTCATTTATTATTGGATTACATAAGGATCAAAGTTAAAACTTACCTTTCTCTAATGAAAACTGAGTTGAAAATGTTACAACTGATGTATGGTTATACAAATAAAATAGAATTAGAAATGAGATTATTCATAACAAAATTTGCATGGTGCTCACTTAAAGTGAAGAAGATGTGCTTTGAACATGTGAGATGAAAACCAATAAGACAAAACCAAGAAGACGAAAACCAAGATGTTTTTATGGAATGAAAGAAGTTTGGAGTAAACTGATAGAGGAAGATAAAAGAAAACCTGATGGGAAATTCTTAAGCATGGAATCGGGCTAAATACATGTAGGCTACCTGCATAATGATAATAAGGCTTGGTTATTATTGATTGTTGCTGTTCTAATTATGTTGGACACGCGGTTATAGATTTTTTATGTATGGTAGTAGCAGTATAAACAGGAAAAAAAATTGCCCATTCATTCAGACATCGCAAAGATCTTGTAATTTCTTTATCTTGTAGTCCAGAGGGCCGATCCTCTTTCTTTCTCCTCCTCGACCTTTTCAAAAGAATTTCTCTATCATGGAATCACTTTTTTACTCCTACCTTTTCATCAAGCACATAAATAATTTTAGGGGGTTAATTTTGGACTAAAAGCGTATACCTGAAGCTGTTAATTCCAGATTGCGATTTTGGGATATCCTGGAAGTGATTTAATTGGAATTGGAAAGGAAGCAAAAGAGAAATGGAAGAATAGGATGGATAGATAAATTTCTTGAAACAAAAAAGTAAGATCTTAAACAGCTATGCCACATTACATTAGGGATTCTTCTGCACAGAAATAGGATGGTTACAACTACTCAACAATGTGCCTCTCTCCTCCCACCAAATGAAGGAAGAAGAGATGACCTTGAAGTCTTCTTAAACATTGCAGCCTTTGGACTGTATATATGATTGCTATCAAATCCTCCTCCGTAGCTCTGACATGGCTTGATTTTCCTTCTATTTTCTCTCCCTTTCTTAGCCAAATCTTCAACACTTTTCACACTTGCCATGGATACAAAACTCCGGGACTTGCCTTGGTAATACCTGGAAAGCCCTCTCCTGCACACGAATACATGAACACTTTTTCAATCCTTTATTTGAAAATCATTCCCATGCCTTTGTTTGGGAGCTGGGATCTCCGCAAGGAATAGTAACAAATGGATAAATGTTCTAATGCACCCAAACAGGCATCGAATTTTCCAATCCTTGGGTTGTACTTCCTCAATCCCACAGGATCAATACCCTATAAAAAGAAAAAATAGATATGAATGCGTATAAAGGAGATCATTGATCCTTACTTGATAGGGAGCTGGGCCATGAGCTCAGACAGCTCATACAAAGGCCCACAAGAAGGTGAAGAGGCTGCATCCTCCATTAAATCAGATGAAGAAGATGATTCAGCAGAACTGATTGACTCTTCAGGGGATGGCTGAATAGATGGATTCTGCAATTCATCATTGCCATGGAGCTTTGCAGCACCCATTGTAGATCTTCTGCAAAGGTGAAAATCTAAGCAAAAGAAGACGAGGAAGAGGACATGTATGGTATTTTAGGAATTTGAGGGAGCACATATATACATATAGATGGGGAGATTTATGGATCAGGGCTACTATTAAAATTGGGGGCGGGGGTGTGTGATGTGACTAGTTTGCTTTTGGCCTTCCACTTTCACGAGGCAATGAGATAAGGTCTATATTTCGAAGGCATCCATATCTGAGTCATCACCACCTTGACCTTCTTTGAGTTCCCTCGCCTTCGGCATCTCTGCTCCCCCGAATGCCTTGACACAAATACCCTTTTCTTTTTACCTTTTTTATATGCTTTAAGGCATCCACGTAGGACACGGGTGTCTTTCCTCAATTTTATGGACCACATGTATTATGTGGTTTTGCTTTACCGTTCATCTGATAATGCCAACGCTAATGCTAATGCTAAATATGCAAGTCATTGTCTAATACAAACTGGCGAGTTAAATGGGTGAAATAATTATTTTATTATCTTATTAAATGAATTTAACAACTATACCCTTAAGAATTAAAAGGTTTCTTATGTTTAGTCATTCCTTCTTTTTCTTTTCATCATGTGCTGAGTTCATTTTGTTCCTATTTAGTTTATTTTTTACTAATTCAATTTTATTCTTATTTAATTATATTTTGTGCATTACCTATGATGCACAAAGACATCTTGACGATATTGTTTCAACATTTTCAAAACATTTCTTATACCAAAATGCCAAGAAACACTAAAAAACGTTTTTTGAGATATTTTTATAATTGTAAAAATGTTTTGATATATTTTCATAATATTAGAAAAATATTAAAAACACATTTCTATTTACAAAGGGATTAAAGACAGAATTACGGAACTTTTTCTTCTCTAAGTCAAAAATTTTAATTTATTTATAAAATTTATTTGAATCATTATAAAATTTATGTTTATTTTTAAATTAAATAACTATTTTTTAGTAATTTATTATATTATATTTATAAAAAATATTTTATTCATTTTTCCCCATTTTTATTTTTTTAAATATATTTTTTCGTTTTTATTTTATATCATATTCGCTCCCCATTTCATTTCTGTGCAAACTAGCACATCACTTACATTTGGGGATCTTAATTGGTTTTCAAATCCACTGAAAATTTAATACGTTTAGTTAAATTTTTACATTAAATATTTATTAAACTAATAAAACTTTAACCCTTCAAGTAAATTTAAAAATTCACTTCCGTCAGAGTTCCAATTGATTATTGCTGTTGGGCGGTGGAGTGGCTAAAAAAGAGGTGGCCAAGGTCCGAGGATAAGAAGGTTGACAAAAGAGGGCACACGTCATTCATTACCCACAGACTTGAACACTCACCACATGTTGGGCTGCCCCTTCTCAACCGTCCATTCTCGTCTAATTTTTGCTTCAACCTTTATCTTCAAATAACAACATTACGTATATACTGCTAATTATAATTTCTACAAGCTGACAGTTACTCTGTATTCTTTTTATAAAAAATGAGAATTTTGAAAATGTTTTCCATTTGATGGGTACTCACCACATCTGATGTTGTTGTAGAGTGGGGTTCACGACAATACCGATTAATTCCCTACAACTTGGAGACTTTTTTTTCTTGAAATGAAGTAATTAGGGAACAATTACGGTGTGTTTGATTGGTTAAATTTTTAATAGAAAATGATTATTTTTTACTTAAATTTTAATTTTGAGGTGTTTGATTAGTCAAATATTTTAGATAAAATATTTTCTCACTTTTGATCACATATTTAGTTTTTCCATAAAATACTGAAAAATGTTTTCTCGTAAGAGAGTAGATTAGATTTTTCATGAAATTTTACACACTGCCCTTCGTGTTTTCTATCAAGCTCGTCTCCAATCGATTTCTTCACACAACACTTTTATATTATCCTCCACAATAGGTAGGGTTTTTTTGCTACTGTCTATTATTGGCCCTTCTCATTGTTTTCGTCGTTGTTTATGTTTTGATTCCGAATTTCCCTTCGTTTTCTGTTATTAAGCCATATGATGGTTATCATGGTAAGATTTCGAGTTCCCCTTCTATTCATGCGAGTTTCGATTTGTTCTTGTTTTGGTTTTTGAGTTTCCTTTCGATTTGTTCATTGAGTTGCCCTTTAATTTGTTGGTATTTCATCTTTGGTTTGTGTTATTATTGGTTTGTTTACTAGAACTTTCATTACTTGTGCATTCTATGTGCAAGTCCTCAAAATAGTATTCCTTCGATTTGCTTGTGCATGGTGTGTGGCAATTGTAGAAATTTCCCACTATGGAATTTCATTGTCTTTTATCGTGTAGGTTATGTCAAATTTTAAATTTTTAAAAAATATAATTTTCATAAAAATAATGACTATCAAACAATAAAAGTAAAAAAAATTGACTAAACACCAAAAGATGGAAAATACAACAATTTCTAAGTTAAAAATTAACTCAATCAAAGACATTTAATTGATATTTTTTCCAAAATTTAATTCTAAACAATTTAATTATCTAGAAAATATTTTTTTTCATATAATTTTATGCTTGCAATCAAATGCATTCTTAAAGTAACAAGTCGTAAAAAAAATTGATGCATACCTATTATTGAAAAATTAAGAACTTTTATACTCCTTGCATGGGTGGTTTAAGCGTAATTTTTTCTGAACATCTCATCTAAAACGTAATTATGCATGGTCAGGATATGGGTTTAAGGGTTCAAACTATATTTATTGAACCATGCTCATTAATTACTAAGGTCTCTATGTTTGTCACGTGACGTGTCAGAATGTTTTTCAAGTGGTGACCGAGCCTTCTTATCTAGTAATCCATCTATTTTGTTCAATTTAGACTATGCGACATCTTAAAATTAATTAAAGAGACTAAATACTTAACCGAATCACTTGAGAGTGAGGGCCACGGCAATATCTACATTTTTGAACCAATCAATATTGTTAGTTTCGTATTTCCTAAATTGTTAATTAATTGGGGTACCTTTAAGAAAAATTAAAACCACTAAAATAATAAATAAAGCTTTCATATTTTTTACCGAATAAAATTAGTTTTTTGGGCGAGCCGGAAAAGTTAAAACGGGGCCCACTGGATGGAGTTGAGCCAACTAAAAACTAACCAATCATAACACTAGCCCAGCTTCGGGTCCATTTAAGGCCCACTAAGATTGGGATATTTTCAAAATGGGTGATATTAGTATTTTCAAACTCTCAATTTGAGGGTTTTATGTCTTTTCACTTTATATTGATGTTACGATGTGGTAGCTGTACATTTTGATCCAAAAGTAAACCAAAATGCTAGTATGCTACCTAAACACTTAAAAAGTGATACTTTATTTGACATTCTTACATTGATATATTATATATTTATATTAATTAAATATATAATATAATACATTAATGCAAAAGTGTCACACTAAGTGTTATTTCTAAGTGCAGGTAGCATTTTTGAAAAATAAATAAAGGGTAATACTAATTATTGTTTTAAGATAATAGTTAAAGTATAATAAATATATATATTTTTTAGATAAAGTGTATTATTAGATTTTATTTTTAAACATTTAATAAAAAATTAACAAATAAAATTATTTAAAAATTAAAAATAAAATACAGTAATTATAATTTATCTAAAAACAGAATGCAATTATCGTTCTTTAATCATTGTTTTTAAAATAATAATCAATATTATCATAAATAAAGAAATAATAAATAATCATTAAGCACCAATAAATGAATTTATTTTTAGATAAAATATATACATGATATTTTTATTTTTAACATTTAAATAATTTTATTAGATAATGACAAAAATATCGTGTTTTATATCATTTAATTAATTAATAAAATTATTTAAATATTACAAATAAAATATAATTAATATAATTTAATTAAAAAAATACATTTATTAATATTTAACTATTGTTCTTAAAAGTAATAGATAGTCCTGAAAACATAAAACATTGGGCTAAATAAATAATGGGTATTTGTTTGTTGTTGGGCCGACATGGCTGTCACACTTATCTTGTATTAAATAATGTAAGATTATATAATATGAAACTATATAAAAATATTGATTTTGATTTTGATGTTTGAGGTCTCCTCCTAGGTCAGCTCTGCACCTACAGAAACAGACATGCTTCCTTCTGCTCTGCACGGTGGCGGAATCCAGAGGCGCCATTAAATTCCATTTTGTAAACTGAATCTGAAGTCCGCTCCCACCATCGCTGACACCATTGCTGTCTCTCTCTCTGTCTGTCTGTCCGTCTGTCTGTCTGTCTGTCTCTCTCGCTCTTTCTCTATGTAGCATGCTCTTGTGGAGTTCTGTGTGGGGGAAGAGTCTCTGCGTAGTACGCTCTTGTGGAGTTCTGGAGCAGAGGAGAGAGAGGAAATTGAAGAATGTTAGAAAGGGATTAATTAATAGGGAAGAGGAAGACGAAGAAGTGGCCGCGACGCTAGGAGAAGGGGAAGAGGCTCTGAAAGGTCTATGGGAAGAGGATTCAGGCTTATCTTTGCCGCTTCTCTGCTCCTCATGCTTCTCGGTTTGTATATATTGCATTCCTCATTCTTCTTCTTCTTCTTCGTTCTTTCTCTCTCCTTATATGTACATTGTCATCCATGTATTTGTAGTGTGTGTCTGTTTGTTATTGTGGTTGGACGGATTCATTTTTGCTTGTTATTGAATATTTATTTGTTGGTGCTGGCAGCCATATTTCTGAAGGTTGATGAGTTTTTTGGTTGAAGGTTGTTAATGTTGAACGGAGTATGGGAAATTAAGGTTAATTGTTCTTCTTCTCTTTCGGAGGCCTAAAATCATCGCTTTTTCTTCAAAATTGTCTCTTTCTTGGGGTTTTTTCCCCGCTCACTGCACATACACATATAGCATGTTGTCTCAGGAGTGATCACGGTGCATACAACTATGTGTGAAAAGGTGTTTCTCCTTTATTCATGAATGTTCTTGCTTAGTGTTTGCACGAGAGGGCATTAAGATGAGGCTCTCACTTTAGGTTCGTATTTGTACACAATCTTCTCAATCCCCTCTCTGTTTGCAGAAGAGACATCTGTCAGTCAAAAAGGAGCATACTTATCCTTGCGGCCAAGTTAGGTTCATCTACATTTTTGTCAGTGAGACAGGGTCTTTGATCTTAGGTAGGTCATGAAAATGTTAGGTGGAAAGTGCATTTTGCAGATTTCACGCTTCACTGCTTATTTCTTGTACACAATCTTCCATTGTAAATATACATTTAATTACAGCATTTCTAAAAATGAATGGCTTCCAACTAACAAATGTTGCCCATTACCATAATTATTCACCTAATCATTATGCGAAGATAAATTAGCAATAGATATCTAATTTAGAGTTTCAAGTGGTCAGGGTTACGATTATATTCCAACCAAGTATGTGTATGTGGACCATTCTACATTGCTTGATGGTTGAATCTTGTATTATGTCTCTGAACACGTACCTAAATTTTCCCCCCCTCTTTTGTTTTCCATCTTTAAGACATAGTGCACTGTATAGTTGGTAGATATTAGAAATAGTGACACTTGTGCAAGATCAATAACTAGCATATTGTGAAATATGGTTCATTTGCTTTACGGACGTATACCAGAACTGGCCTTTTGTCATCTGCATCTGTTTTATTGTGATATTTCTGCTCCTCCTCCTTGTATTAGACGTACACTTTTTGATGCATATGATTAATGTTGTAGTTGTTATATATAAGTGTATATATTTGTATTATCTAATAATAATATTCTTGTTATTTTTATGTTTTTTGAAGTGTTTATAGTGAAAGTCGACTCTCAGGGAGTGAAAGTTGACTGTTGTAAATGCTGCATAAATAGCTCTTAGATGGGTCGGCTAAAGGCTTGCAAAAGTTGGCTATTGGCCTTTGGAAGTCGACTTTCGGTCCGAACATTGGAATTCCAACAGCTAGAATTTGAACCAATGTGTCTTTTATTTCAAGGGGCATGTCTTTAAATTGGAGGGATGTGACTTCTCCAATGTATAAGACTATTCCTAATAGTCATGATCTTTCAAATAAATTATGCTCTTTAATTTAAGTTGTGTCTATTGGTAGCACCTATTCTATGTCTATAAATAGTGTGGACATTTGGTGTGCAAGAATAGATACTTCAAGCCATCTATTCTTCTCCATTCATTTGCTATTATCTATCTCTCTATTCTCTCATTGTTGGGTTGAGTTCTTGATTGTAGAAGAAATAAAAAAATGCAATTTTGATTTCTTAAAATTAGGCATTGTATCTGGGGGGTAGAATTTCTATCAACCATTTGCACCTAAGTGGGGAAATTACTATCCTAAAGATAGTTTCCTGGAAACGCCTTGCTTAACATATTCCACACTTATTTTTGTCTTTTCTTCTATTGTTTTTTATAATTTTCCTTAATTCCTACAAGAAGTTTAGGATAGTAATATTCTTATGGAGTCTTCTTGCAAGCCACAAGTTCAAGAGGTGGAAAGACTAGAGAAATTCAATGGAATGAATTACAAGCGTTGGAGCATGAAGATCATGTATCAATTGACCGTTGCTAGTGTCCTATATGTCTTAACATGTCCATATCTAGAAGATGGGAGCAATGAAGGGTCACTCACTCCTGCACAACACAAATGGGTGGAAGATGACTTTGTGTGTCGTTCTATGATCCTCAATGCCATGAGCAATGCACTCTTCAACGTCTTCCACAAATGCTTCTCTCCCTAGGAATTATGGGTTGCTATTGAGAGGAGGTATATCAATGAGGATGCTGGTAACAAGTCCTTTCTAATTAACAAGTACATTGACTTTAAAATGCATGATTCTAAGTTTGTTATAGATCAAGTCAATGAACTTAATGATATTGCCTCTCAATGTGCTGATGTTGGTGAACCAATTTCTAAGACTTTTCAAGTGTCTACTATGATTGGTAAACTTCCACCTTCTTGGATCAACTACTTCAACACATTCAAATTGAGAATGAGGCTAGAATGAGAGATTTACTTGTTAATAAAGATAGTGTGCATAATGTTGAGAGTTCCTCTTTCAAACCTTTCAAATTCTAGTTTAACAAGTTCCATAATTGAAAGAAAGGATTTTTAAACAAGAAGAAGAGATTTGAGTCCAAGGAAAGAATCAATAAGAAGAAGAGAGGTGGCGAGATGGGGCATTTGGCTAGAATGTGCAGATTCCATAAAGGTAAGAAAGAAGAAGCCAATGCTGTGAAAGAGGATGAGATGATAACCATGCTTACTGAAATCCTTATGGTGGACAAGAATAAAGAATGGTGGCTAGACTTTGGAGCAACATGCCATTTCACTCCGTACAAGGATGCCTTCAAGACTATGAGCTAATGGATGAAGTAAAGACGGTCTACATGGGCAATTCCTCCACTTGTATCGTCTTGGGAACCGGCACTGTGCAACTTCCTCTCTTCCGGCAAAGTATTTACACTCAAAGAAGTGTATCATATTCCTAGACTTAGAAAAATTCTTGTTTCTATTAAAAGACTTGATGATCATGGATTTAAAATTGTGTTTGATTCCCAAAAAGTAATCATTTAAAAGAAAGGATTATTTGTTGGGAAAGGATATGCTAAAGACAATATGTATGCTCTAAGTATCAATAAAGATTCATGTGCTTCTACTTATATTGTTGATGATGTGAATATTTATTGGCATTATAGGTTAGGTCATATAGGTAGTAATGCTTTGCATCGTTTGATTTCACATGAGTATATTCCTAAGTCTTCTCATGTTTACACTAAAAATAATTGTGAATGTTGTGGCACAAGCTAAGATCACTAAATCATCTTTTAAGCCTGTTTTTAAATCCATGCATCTTTTAGAACTTATTCATACTGATTTCTGTGATAATAAATATTATTTGACTAGAGGAGGTAAATGCTATTTTGTGACATTTATAGATGACTTTTCAAAATATACGTATGTGTATTTACTCAGAACAAAAGATGATACATTTGGAAAGTTCAAGATTTTTGAAGAAGAAATAGAAAACAAAACTGGTAAGAAGATTAAAAGGATTAGGTCGGATAGAGGTGGTGAATTTCTAACTTCTGAATTTGTTTCTTTTTGTGAACAACATGGTATAATAAGAGAATTTTCTGCACCTAATTCCCCTCCACAAAATGGAGTACCGGAAAGAAAGAATAGAACTTTACTAGAAATGGTGAGTGCTATGCTTTTACATTCTAAGTTACCTAATAATCTATGGGGTGAAGCACTATACATTGCATGTTATATTAATAATAGAATTCTACATAAAGGTCAAGATAAAACACCTTATGAATTTTTAAACAATAGGAAACCAAACATTTGGTTATTTCAAAGTTTGGGGTTGTATTGCTTATGTACTAGATGCTACACAAAAAAGACCTAAGTTGGGTAGTAAGGCTACTAAGTCTATCTTCTTGGGTTATTCAATGCATAGTAAAGCATCTAGATTTCTAAGTTTGGGGTTGTATTGCTATTTATTTTGAGCATTTAACTATTAAAGATGCTGATAGTCTAGAGTTAGAGAAAGATTTGTCAAATGAGTTAGACTCTTCTAATGTTTTGTCCAAACATGTGGGTGATCCTTCTACTAGTACTTCTGTTGGTACAAATGCCCAAGAGGCTATTGAGTTAAGGAGAAGTAAGAGACGTAGGATTGAAAAAGATCTAGGTCTTGGTATGTTTACATATTCTATAGAAGAGGACTCTATAACTTATGAGGAAGCTGTGTCTCTACCTGATGCAAATCTTTGGAAAAAGGCATTGGATGATGAAATAAAATCAATTCATGATAATAATACTTGGACTTTGACAGATCTTCCTTCTAATACTAAAACTATTGGTTGTAAGTGGATTTTAAAGAAGAAGCTTAAATCTGATGGTAGTGTAGATAGATATAAGGCAAGGTTAGTAGCTAAAGGTTATAGTAAAAAAGAAAGTGTGGACTATTTTTAAACTTTTTCTCTTGTTACTAAGATAACTTCTATTAGAATTATGTTTGCTATTGCTTCTGCTTACAATTTAGAAATTCATCAAATGGATGTCAAGACAACTTTTCTCAATGGTGAGTTGGGTGAAGAGATCTATATTCAACAACTTGAAGGCTATGTGGTAAAGGGAGAAGAAGACAAGGTATGTAAACTCAATAAATCTTTATATGGTCTTAAACAAGCACCTAGACAATGGTATAGAAAGTTTAAGAAAGATTAAATCTATTGGTTTTAAATGTAGCAAAGTAGAAGTTTTGTTTTCTTTAAATGCACTAGTGATTATAAAGTCTTGATAACTTTGTATGTTGATAATTTGCTTATTTTTGGATCTAGTATAGATTGTGTTAATGAAATAAAGCAATTTCTTATGCAAATATTTGGTATCAAAGATTTAGGTCCTATTGATGTGATACTAGGTATCAAAGTGATTGGAAGAGAAAATGAATATATTCTTTCTCAAATCACATTATATTGAGAAAATGCTTAGAAAGTTTAATTATTTTGATTGCAAGTCTAGCAAAACTCCTATTGATCCTCATGGTAACTTGATCCCTAATGATGGTGATCCTATAAATCAAGAAGAATATACTAAAATAATTGGTAACTTGATATATGCTATGAATTATACTAGGCCTGATATTGCATGTGTTGTAGGCTGGCTTAGTGCATACATTGAATGGAGTCAGGTACATTCCACAAATGCGTAGAAATTTGATTTTTGTAGGGGAATTAGAGAAGATAGGTTTTATGGGTGGGCTTGGCGGTGACATGATTAAAATGTTTAAATGTGCACTTAGAGCCTTTAAGGCAGTTTGGAAAAATGGCATTTATATCACTTATGTTGAAGTAATTAGTGACACTACTCCCACTATTGCATCCATTGACACTGATCACACACAAAAGTGGCATAATAGGTTAGCCTATGTAAGTATTAAGGGACTTAAATTCATTAACGATAAGGGTGTGTTTGGTAAGGATCAGGTGTCAGATTTGCCATTTTGTGACCACTGCATGCTTGTCAAACACCATAGGCTTTCTTTCTCATCTAGCAGTCATAAGACATCTGGAGTCTTAGAGTACATTCATATGGACTTATGGGGTTTTGGGAGCAATCCCACTTTTGGAGGCAATAAATATTTTTTATCCATCATCGATGATTACTCTAGGCGTGTCTGGGTCTATCTACTCAAAGAAAAAACCAATACTTTCCAAAATTTTAAAAATTGGAAAATACAATTTGAAAATCAAACTAGCAATAAAATAAAATTCTTGAGGACAGATAATGGTATTGAGTTTTGTAATGTTGATTTTGATAATATGTGATTGAGAGTGGCATTACTAGACATAAAACAATGCCTTACACTCTACAACAGAATGGAGTTGTTGAAAAGATGAATAAGACTTTACTTGATAAAGTTAGATGTATGATGTTAAGTTTTGGTGTGCCTAAGTCGTTCTGGGGTGAAGCGATTATGACTGCTTACTATTTGACCAATTTGACTCCCTCTGTCGTTTTGAATGGTGATACTCTTTATGAACGTTGGTATGGTAAATGTGCTGACTATTTTGTATTGAGAACCTTTGCTGTGCCACTTTCTCTCATTAGGGTGAGGGAAAGCTAGATCTTAGAGTTAGGAAGTGTGTCATCTTTGGTTGTGCTAAAGGTGTTAAGGGATACAGGTTATGAGATAGAAACTAAAAGAGTGTTAAAATTATTATTAGTCGGGATGTCACATTTAATGAATTAGATATGCCATGTCTTAAGGATGAGTCTGATTTGGTGAGTGAGAAACAACAAGATAACGAAAAGTCTTGAGGTTGAGGTGGAGAAAGTGAGTACCCACATTCTCGTAGCCTCGAGTAAGGTGGAGAATGACACACAAGATTAGCCTATTACTGAGGAAGAGGGTAGTGAGGATATAATAGAAGATCATCCTGATTACCTTGACCCTCTGACCAATTATTAATTGGCTAGTGATAGAGAGAGAAGACCACATAGAACTCCCAAAAGATTGGGAATTGATTATAGTCTTGGTTATGCCAGTTATCAAGAATTAGTTGATAAAGAGCCAAATACATATGATGAGGCAATTAAAAGTGAAAACTCTAAGAAATGGATCAAAGCAATGAGAGAGTAGATGAGGTCCCTCCATAAAAATCAAACTTGAAAATTAGTACCTAAGCCAAAGGACAAATCCTTAGTGGGTTGCAAGTGGATTTATAAAGTTAAAGAAGGTATTAGTGGGGATGAACCAATAAAATTCAAAGCTAGGTTGGTAGTTAAGGGATTTGCCCAAAAGGAGGGGATAGACTATAATGAGATATTTTCTCTAGTTGTCAAGTATACAACTATACGTGTCATGCTAACCTTAGTTGCACATTTTAATTGGGAACTTGAACAGCTTGACATGAAAACTGCATTCTTGCATGGTGATCTTGAAGAAAAGATTTACATGTCTCAACCCAGGAGTTTTGAAGATAAAGATAAATCTAATCATGTGTGTTATCTTAAAAAATCATTATATGATTTGAAACAGTTTCCTAGGTAATGGTACAAACGCTTTGACTCTTTTGTGCATTCCATTGGGTTTTAAAGGAGTGAATTTGATCATTGCCTATATTTTCAGCAACATAATAATAATTGTGTATTCTTATTATTATATGTCGACGATATGCTTTTAATTAGCCCAAATTTAAAGATGATAAATGAGATAAAAATAACTCTAAATAAAGAATTTGATATGAAAGATCTAGGGAATGCAAGAAAAATCCTAGGCATTGAAATTAAAAGGGATAGATCAAATTCATGTTTATTTTTACATCAATCATCTTATGTCTTGAAAATATTGAAAAAATTTGGCATGCATGATTGTAAGCCTGTCATCTTACCTCTAGCTAACCATTTCATATTATCTAAGGAACAATCCCCTGCTAATGAAGAAGAAAAAGAATACATGAGTAAAATACCACATGTTAATGTCATTGGATTGGTAATGTATTTAATGGTGTGTACTAGACCTAACTTAGCTCACTCAATTAGTACACTTAGTAGGTTTATGTCTGATCCTGGTCTTAAACACTGGGAGGCGCTGAAATGGTTATTAAGATATCTAAAAGGTTCTTATGATATTGGCTTGGTGTATAAACACACAACTGAAGAAGTGAAACTAAAGGGTTTTACAGATTCTAACTATGCTGGTAATAGGGATAATAGGGAATCTACATCTTCCTATGTGTTTACTTTGTGTAATTCTTGCATTACTTGGAAGTCACAAATTCAACACATTGTTGCACTCTCTACCACCGAATCAAAATATATAGCTGCCACTAAAGCTATTAAAGAAGCATTGTGGTTTAAGGGATTACTTAAAGAACTAAGTGTTTTAAGTAATAATGTGATCGTATATTCTGATAGTCAATCTGCTATTCATCTGTATAAAAATCCAGTGTTTCACGAACACACTAAGCACATAGATGTCAGACTTCGTTTTATTCGCGACATTGTGTCTCAAGATGTTGTTAGGCTTGAGAAGGTATTGTTTGTATTATAGTTATCTGGTTTGTAGAACGCTCGATATGTGGAACGTGGTACGGGACGTGGTACGTGGGGGGTAGGTTTCATCGGTTCGCCACTTGGAGTCATGGTACGCTTTGGTGCGCCAAAGTGGAACGCCGATGAATATATAAATTTTTTAAAAAATATTTTAGATTTTTTGACCATATAAATTAGGAAATAGGAACTAATACAACAACAACATATCCAGCCGTTATCCCACTATGTGGGGTTGGCTACATGAATTCTAGACTTCTATGTGGGTTACATCCCAACAGATAGTTTGTCTATAATTCATATTTGGATCCGACTAGGTTTTACGCTGGCTGTCGGCTACCTAACGCAACCCTCCTCCTTTATCCGGGCTTGGGACCGGCAGTGGATAATATCCCCTGGCGGAGTAATGATGAAATGAAGTTTGAACACCATCTTCACATGGAGAAATTTCATGAGATGGTGGTGAATGAGGATAATTGATATAGTTGTGTTCCATAACTTAGTTGACATGGTGAAACCAACAAGTACAATATGGAAACACAACATCCAACCTCTCTTCACTTCTCGAAATAGGAACTAATACAAATGATTAAAATTCTTAAGATAGGGAAATGATGAAACTTACATGGGAATTGGGATTAGAAGTTAGGACTTAGGAGTTTAGGATTGAAAACAATGAAGACATCAAACAAGATCAATAAGATTCATGCACAAAGTCTTGAATCTTGATAACATTCATAATTAAAGTCCAAGATCGATTAACATTCATAATCATGAATTCATGATTAACATTGATACTCATCTCATAGTCCATAACTTCATACTTCATATACTTCCATAATCCATAATTCCATATGCATACATGAATGCATCAAAAAGTTACAACTTACAAAAAGACCACAATAAATGAGCAAAATCTATAGAGGGTAGATTTAGATTTTAGGCCTCTCAAGTATCAACACTTTCTTCCTTTTTCTTTTGCCGTGCTTGTTTTGGAAGGTCTTGGTGGCTCAGTAACAAAAGATGCACTTGTTGAAGTTGAACCCTCTTTCATGTCTTCATCTCTATTTGGCACATCACCGAAGTCCTCATTCAAATTTCTCCATCTTAGATCCTCAAGTCTTAGGGTAGAATCTTCTATGCATGATTCATCTGGATCCAATCCCATTTCCTAAATGGCCCCTCTTTGTAGATTTCCAAAAAACGTGATTGAAGTCTAATGTTTGAGTGAATAAACACTAGCTTATCAGCTCTTGTGCAATTTAATCTATTCCTTTTAACACTGTGAATATAAGAATATGTGCTCCAATTTCTTTCAGCAGAAGAACTACTTATTGGCTGTGATAATACTTTTTTTGCTACCTCTGCCAAATCTGGAGTCTCTGAGCCATATGTACACCACAAATCAATTGCATCCATTGTTACTGCATCCATTTGAGCTGCTGCCATTGCATATAATCCTTTCTTCATGTGAAAAATAGCAAATTGTTCACGTAAAAGTTTATGTTCTTCCTCACTTTCAGCAATTCTTGAAAAAGCTTCCATAACTTCTCTGTCCAGATTTGGAGGCCTTCTAGGATCTCTTCCAGGGGCTGGTTTTTGAAGATAATGAAGGTCATCATACTTAGGACTCAAAGCAAACCCAAGACAATGCATTGGAATATTCATTTTCTCCCACCTAGCCAACACAATTCTTTCCATTTCAGGATAATCGATTGCATACTTGTTTTCCTTCTTGATATCTTTTATTCTCCAAGCATAACATCCATTCTTTCGTACATTTCTCCCATCTTGGCACCATCACCATAAAAAAATTTGATTAGCAAATAAATTGGTTTGGTAATGGTGATAATATTTTCAACTTCTTCCCAAAATTCTTCACGAATTATAATATCAGAAACTAAAGCACCCATTGTTCTTGTTCTTTCATCCCCACTTTTCACCCATTCTTTCTATGTTTTTTGAAAAATTGTTGTAGCAAGTGCCTCCCTACAATCTATTAACCTGTCACGGACATGCCACCTTTAAATTTTTGCTTCTTATATTTACTGTCAGCATTGTTATTTCCTGCTACATTGCAGCTTCTTTATTTCAGTTATTGCATTTCAATCGCAGCTAGCAATTGGTTAGGGTGTCAGGCCACGTGTGAGGTCTTGGGAAAAGGACAAGAGAATCTGTTTAGGAAAAGGACAAGGGAATCAGTTGTAATCGCTTGGAGGGTGTGATTCTGGGCCCACCCGAGCGAGTATATTAACTCTCCCAACCTTTTGGGAGAGGGTATGAAATGAATATAACTTTTTCTCCATTACTCTCCCTCTACAGCTCTCTGTTCTCGTCTTCTTCTCCCTCTCTTTCTCTCTGCCTGTCCCTTCTCTCTACTCTTGCACTGTTAGTCCTTGAATCCCACTGATTCAAGGTAACTCTTATTGTCACACCGTGACATAACCTCTTCAACATGATGTAATGGGAGGCAAATCTTGTCTTGGCCACTTTAAGCAAATCAAGTCTTGAATTACTCCAAAAAATTGCCAAAGATTGTGAATGGTTAACAAAGTATTTAACTATAGCTTTTCCCATCTTGTATGTGCTCTTCAACCACTAAAATGAATTAGCAAAATCCTTAAATACCAAATTCAATGTGTGCACAACACAAGGTGACCAAAAAATATGCTTGTGTACCTTTTCAATTTCCTTTCCTGCCAATTTGCAATTGGTAGCATTGTCAGTAACCACTTGAAGAACATTGAATGCACCAATTTCGTCAATAGCCTTCAACAAATACTGTGAGATAGCTGTTCCTGTTTTTTCAATACTAGAAAAATCATCAGCATACATGAACATAGCTCCTCTACAGTTCACTGCTAGAACATTAATTAGTGGCTGGTGCTTGACATTAGACCAACCATCAGAAACTATTGAAACCCCTTGATGATACCAAGTCTCTTATATTGGTCCTAAATCATTCTCAACACTCTTTTTACATTCATCCAACCATGTTGTTCTTGCCTTTTCATATGAAGGACACTTATAACCAGCAAGAGCTTGGTTAATTGCTCTTACCACCTCACACCATTGAGGGTTTCTTAAAACATTGAATGGAATTCCATTGGCACACAATGCCTTCATCACTTGTAAATCCACAACATCTCTCCTCATTGTACTGAAAGCTTCTTCAATTTGATTTGCAAGTTGTGGCTTTTCTGTTTTAATGATTCTAGAATTCCTAAGAGAGAGACACACACCTGCCTTTTCTGCCTATTGAACTCTCTTTCTTAATTTTTCATATTCAGTCCTATCATTCATCATTACAGAGCATCTTTGTATCCCTGCATTCTTTCTAGGTGGAGGACCAAAAAAATGATAATGTATTCTTGTATATGAGCTATTCTTTTGTATTTTGCAGTGTTTACATTGCCAACTTTTTGAGCCTCTCGGATTCTTACCTTGTACAACACCACATATGGTAACCTCCTCTAGCAACATCTTTGAGTTTGAATTATAACTTACTTTTATAAGCTCTTCCTCTGATACATGTAGACCTGATTGTTCTTTAGACACTTCATCAGTATCTTCAGCTTCACCATCTTCACTTGAACATTCATGCACCTCAACCGATTCCTTGAATTTTCTCTTCCCAAAAGCCATCATAAATTGTTGTGTACACAAGAGTTACTGGAATAAGCAAAAATAAGAAACGCTATATGCTATGTATGACTGTGATGTAGGGGGGGGGGAGAGAGAGAGGGAGAGAGGAGCTTACCAAGATGTAGTGGAGCGACAGTAGACAGAGCAGATTGAGCTAGCTGAGGAAGAATTCTAAGTTGTTTGTGTATGTATGAAGATAACAGAGGAACAAAATGTAACCGCAACTGGCTTCGTGAGAATGTATGGGTATGGGTATGATGTAGAGACTTGGAGAAGAAGAAAGATAAAATAGTAGTTTTGTGGTATCATTGCATTTCAAAATGTCTCTTCACATTTAATGTTGGATAGTAGTGGAAGAGAAGTTTCTTTTCTTTTTCTCTGTGGCTGCGTATTTTGCTTGCCATATTATGTACATATATTTTGCTATATTATATATACATCTATGATGTATATGCATATATTTTACTTGCTCTAGAACTGTGCATGTAGTGAAAAGAATATCTTTCTTTTATTTTTGGTTTTTATTTATATATATTTATTCTTTTTTATTAATTATCATCATTTTGTATTCTTTTACTTTTTATTCTTTTTCCTTCTTTTCTTGTTTTTACAATTTTGAATCTACATCTAGCTTGTCCTTTTTTGTGGGAAGGGGAGTTGGTCTTTTTTATTTTATGTCTAATATTTTTTTATTTTTTGTAATTTTTAAATTTATTTCATTTCTTCTATAAAAAAATTATTTTTCTATTATGAACTTAATCTATAAGTCACATAACTGATATTGCTTAATGAAATAAATTTATGTTTTTCGTGTAACTAAGGCTAGTAATTTAGAAGTTTTATATTTGATATTATTTTACAGAATAAATTTTATTCTTTTTTATTTAATTTATAAATTTTATATTTGATGTTATTTTAATGTGCAATGAGATGTTTCCCATGTGTATTTCTAGAAAGTACAATGGGAATTATGGGATGTGGAGTCCCAATAAAGACTTCAGCTAAAAAGTCAAAAAGTGAAGCACAACTCACGAGAGGTGGCTGTGCCTCTCTGCAAAGCAGACCCACCAGCTGCTCTCCACTAGCTACTACAACTTGAAGCCTCACAGTGGAAGAAGGAAACCTCATCTTCGTCTTCTGCAACTTGAAGTACTCCATCGTTGAAGAAGCTTCAAAGATTTGTTGTCCATCGTCATCTGTATTCCGTAATCACCTCTATTTGGAGATGAGAAGCTCGAACGGTGGGGAACTTGCTGCAACCTCTCTTCTGAATTTATACAGATTTGATCCTCGTCGCTGCTTCCCCTTCTTGACAAAAACCACGAGCTGTTGTAGAGAGAAAGGAAGAGTTGTTGCAGAGAGAAAGGAAGAAGACTATCGGTGCAGAAAGAGAGGAAGAAGATGACAGCAGGGACCCAAGTCTTCATTACAAGAGAACTTGGACGCGTCCCCAAGCGTTCCAAGACGCAAACACACCGCGTTCCAGTGCGCGCGTACTGGAACGCGGTGCTTGAGGGAGTGGGGCGTATTAGGTAACTATGGATTGTATAACCTTTTGGATATGGGAACTAAGGTTCTCACGTTGGCCAAGTTTAGAAATTGTCTTACATTTCTAAACATTGGCAAAGGTAAGTGAACATTCCAATTTGTTTGGTACTTTCGTCAACTAATGTTTTGTTTGCTTGTGTGCAGGCCTTGTTAGGTATCAAGGTGGAGATTTGTTGGGATGTGATACCCAACAAGTCCAAGGTGATGATGGTAAAATCGGGTAAGTATAAAACTATCATAGGTTTCGGCCTGGGATTGATAGATTTAAAGGTCCAAACCCACTTATAGGAAGCCCGATAAGAAGATGGCTCAAGTAAGTTTATCTTATTTTTGGAGGAAAGTGGGCTTGGCCAGTTGCTCAAAACAAGAACCAAGCCCAACCCACTTTGCTAGCTACCCTATCCGAAGCCCATTATTCTCCTTATATATGTCTAGCCTATTAGCCCATCACTTTTCTCGATTAGCCCATTGCTCACCTGATCTTATCTAGCCTTGTGAAGTGGCTGGAGACTTGGTCGTTTCCATTCAAATCTAGGTTTGTTTTCTCCCCCTTTTTCCTCACCCTCATCTCATCTCTTCCAGATACCTAGGGAGCCTCATCTTTGTGAGATGCTTCGATGGTTATTTATATATAATCGTGTTTATGGGGGTGTTTTTTTGAACTGGCGAGAGAAAAGAGATAAGAGTGAGAGAGTGACCAAAGAGGAGAGATCGAGTGCTACTCATATTCATTCTCGGGTTGGGGTATTTTCTTCCGACTTGGGTTCGATCTGAGGGCTGGTTTTGGGTTTTCCTTGGTACTGATTCTTGGCTTATCTTAGTGGGTTTTGGACCGATCGATCTGAGCCTTGTTCCCACCTTCAACTCCTCCATCGCCAGCGACAATAGGGAGTTCTTTTTCTTTTGTTCTTTCGGTTTCTCATTTGGTTTTTTAACTTACTATTTTTTGCATTTTTCTCTAATCTAATATGTGGGTTTGTGGATTTTGCGAGGAATTTTCCTTACAATTGTTGTATATAAGTGTTATATTAGTATTATCTAATAATAATATTCTTGTTATTTTTATGTTTTTTGAAGTGTTTATAGTGAAAATCGACTCTCAGGGAGTGAAAGTCAACTGTTGTAAATGCTGTAGAAATAGCTCTCAGCTAGGTCATCTAAAGGCTTGCGAAAGTTTGCTGTTGGCCCTCTAGAAGTTGACTTTCGATCCGAACGTTGGAATTCCAACGACCAGAATTTGAACCAATGTGTCTTTTATTTCAAGGGGCATGTCTTTAAATTGGAGGGATGTGAGTTCTCCAATACATGAGACTATTCCTAATAGTCATGATCTTTCAAATAAATTATGCTCTTTAATTTAAGTTGTGTCTATTGGTAGCACCCATTCTATGTCTATAAATAGTGTGGACATTTGGTGTGCAAGAATAGATACTTCAAGCCATCTATTCTTCTTCATTCATTTGCTATTATTTATCTCTCTCTTTGCTCTCTATTCGCTCATTGTTGGGTTGAGTTCTTGATTGTAGAAGAAATCAAAAAGTGCAATTTTGATTTCTTAAAATTAGGCATTGTATCCTGGGGGATAGAATTTCTATCAACCATTTGCACCTAAGTGGGGAAATTACTATCCTAAAGATAGTTTCCTGGAAATACCTTGCTTTAACATATTCCACTTTTATTTTGTCTTTCCTCTATTGTTTTTTATAATTTTCCTTAATTCCTACAACAGTAGTAGCTTGAAAGTTTCAAATTCATGTGCAGATATTTGCAAGGGAAGCAGAATTGGAGTGTGCTATGGAAGAAATGCTGACGATATCCCAACGCCTGATAAGGTAGCACAGCTGGTTCAACTTCACAAGATTAGGTATGTGAGGATATATGACTCTAATAACCAGGTTCTCAAGGCATTTGCGAACACTGGAGTTCAGCTCATGATAGGGATTCCAAATTCAGACTTGTTGCCATTCTCCCAGCTCCAATCCTATGCTGACACCTGGCTGAGGAACACTGTCCTTCCCTACTACCCTGCCACGAGGATCACATACATAACTGTGGGCGCCGAAGTTACAGAAGCACCCAGTAATGTCTCTGCCTTAGTGGTACCTGCCATGCAAAAAATTTTCACAGCTCTAAGAAAAACTGGTTTGCAAGGGAAGATTAAAGTTTCAAGTACCCATTCTCTTGGTGTTTTATCTCGATCCTTCCCACCCTCTGCAGGGGCTTTTAATAGCAGTCACGCATTCTTTCTTAGACCTATGTTGGAATTTCTAGCTGAGAACAGGTCACCATTCATGGTTGATGTATATCCATATTATTCTTATGGAGATTCTCCTAAAAATGTGTCGCTAGATTATGCTCTATTTAAGTCATCGTCGGAAGTTATTGATCCAAATACAGGTCTGCTCTACAACAACTTGTTTGATGCACAGATTGATGCAGTTTATTATGCTCTGATGGCTCTCAACTTCAGAACAATTAGGATTATGGTTACTGAGACAGGGTGGCCCTCAAAAGGGTCAAGCAAAGAGACAGCTGCAACTCCGGATAATGCTCAGACTTACAACACCAATCTGATTCGTCATGTCATCAATGACACTGGTACTCCTTTAAAACCTGGACAGGAATTGGATGTTTATATTTTTTCATTGTTCAATGAGAACAGGAATCCTGGAATGGAATCTGAGAGGAACTGGGGGCTATTCTATCCAGACCAAACAAGTGTGTATAGCCTTGATTTCACTGGAAAAGGTGCTGTGGATATGACTACGCAAGCAAATATTACCAGTTCAAATGGAACATGGTGTATTGCTTCTTCTACAGCTTCTAAAGCTGATTTACAAAATGCCCTAGATTGGGCTTGTGGTTCTGGGAATGTGGACTGTTCTGCTATTCAGCCCAGTCAGCCTTGTTTTGAGCCGAATAATCTAGTTTCCCATGCATCATATGCATTCAACAGTTATTACCAGCAAAATGGAGCTACTGATATTGCTTGCAGTTTTGGAGGTTCAGGGGTTAAAACAAATAAGAATCCAAGTAAGAATACCAAGTTTGACTTTTTTTGTGTGTGTATACCTTTTGTTTTTCCTTGTCTTGTTTTACTTTAAATGAAAAAGTGTTTTAGATTGAGATAGACAAGAACCATTTACTTCCTTTGTGACCCTTCATAATATGCAATCCTATTAAGTCGTTAGCATCTTTAGGTAAATTTAAGATCATAGCTATAGGATGGTATAGGTTTTCTTTGTCTCACGAGTTCACCAATGCTATGTTTGGATCTATGATTTGTGGAAGGAGAAAAAAGTAACTAGTGAGGTTACTATAAAATATGTATTCATGAGTGGCACCAGCTCTTCTATTTTAGTTCATGGATTCTGTTAGCTAGATGGTTCAGTTGAGGAATGATGAGCCTCAAGAAATGAATGGTCCTGTCCTGTCCCAAGGATTTTAGTTACTCTCATATTGATCACTATAGGAATTGGGTTCAAGCTTTTCATAACCCCTTCTCTTCACTGGACTACTGATGCACGTGAAGGAGTGTAGGTCACTTGATAGATTCCTACCTTTCTCTCTCTTAAGATGTTTGGATTTTTCATAACTTGGACATGTAAAAGAGAAATGCTAACCCAACTCAATTTGAGATGAAATTTTTACTTGTTTGAATTATATTTAAGGTGAAGCAGGTTAGAGCATTGTATCTTTTTGTTACATATTTATTTTGCAAGTTTGTTATTACAAGTGGTTGCCTCACAGGATCACATTGATGACACTTAAATATTTGGGTTCTCAATATGGTTGCTATATATTTGGTTTCATCATTCAAAGACTATGGTATAATAGGAGAATCGATGACCATTTGAGCTAGTAATGTTCCATCTCATGACTATTGACAACAAATCAAATAAGTAGGTTCTAAATCTCAATCTTTCTGACTTGCTCATATGGAATCAAGATGAAAAACGGTTATAAAAAATTAGTCATTCATGACCATTGATCAAAGATTACCTGAAAAATGAAGAATTAGTAAACCTTTTTAGAAATTGAATGGATTTGTCATATACAAACATGAATAAGGTAATGAAAAAAAGAAAGAAGATGAGCTCTTTCCTTTTATCACTTGGGGAGCCAGATAGAAGTCTCATTTACCATTTTTGAATGAAAGAAAGAAGTAAGGAACCCTCTTTTCAACTCTCTCTCTCTCTCCAGTGATCGCTTTCTTTTCTGCTACTTTGAAAGTAGCTGCTTCAGCTTTAGAAAGGAAAATAAGTGTTGATATCTGCATGTAGATAAGTTATATCATTTTTTTCCATTTTTCTTCAAAAAACCGTTGATGGCCTGAAGGTGAAAGTGATTTAAACAAATTGTTTTTTCCCATTCTGATCAGCCCATCCAAATTCTTTATTAATTTGATTTTTTTTTAGAATGATTTTAAAAATATCTATAGTGAAATTCACTAAGAATTGTTATTCTATGTCGTTTCTTTAAGCAGCAAACATGTATTTATATTATTTGCTTGCTTCAGAATTTTCTTTGGTTATTAATGCTTTGTATGCTTTTGCAGGCTATGACAAGTGCTTGTACATGACAGCTGGGTATATTTACTGTTCCGAATAATTTTCATTTTGAATTATCAATTTTACCTTGCCTACTTCATATTCATAACCTGGTATTGGCTGTCACTTATAATTTACAGGAGCAACAAAACTGCTGCAAGTAACACAACAGCAACTCCTTCGATTTCTTCCTCTGTTCAACTGGGATTCTCTCTCTGGATTTGCAGTTGCCTTCTTTTCATCTTCTTACTATTGTTCTGAGCTTTGACAATGCATGAGAGGACCAAAAACCTATATTTGCCAGTTATTTACCTATTTGACAAAACCAAGAGATGTTACCTCCAAGATGCTAAGAGAAATCTCAAGAGCTGCACGACCAAGGATGCGTCATTTCTGTGGTGATATTAGCATCTTGTTTCGTAAAACATTAGTTGGTGACAGTTATAAGCTGCATTTACAGGACAAGCCCCGTAAATAGCGTAATAGGCATTAATTAGTTCATTCTTGTTTGCAAATATATTATACTTGCTGTGGTTGGCCACTTAAGTAGTTGTCAATCACCACGTAGTACCTGTAAGGTTCCTGAGGCGTAAGTTGTATGTTCCACGAAATGAGTTTTGTCCAACTTTTGGTCAAAGTCCAGTATTAGAAACTTACACTTGATAAGCACACAAACTTGAAATAATTGCAGCACATTTTGGGATGTAGAAAGGTATGTTATAGGTGGTACATTTTACTTCTTTTGAACTCTAAATGTCATGTTCTTAGAAATCTTTGTGAATCTAATAAATGGCATCTGATGCAGTATGCTATTGCTTATGGTATATGCTCACCATGAGCTCCTGATATATATTTATATTCTTTTTGGGGTACACAAGTTACTGATATTTTTGGAGATACTTGGTGATTATAACTGTACCTTATCCTAACCAAGTTAGGGTTGAGGCTTCCAGTACTAAGAACGGCAAATGAAACTTAGTAATGTTGTCGTCCATCAACGATCTTCTTCTTGTTTCTTTTTGTCACGTCTTGAGTAATGCTCTGTGTTAGAATTTTTTTGTAAATGGGCTAGGGTTATCACTAATTAGAACTTTGGGTTGTGAAAAATGAGTTGATCAGACTAGTGAAGCTTATTTAAAGTTATCCAATCAAGTTACTACTAATTGGAATTTTGTAATATGAAATGGTGTATAGAGCCTGCAAGTTATTGGGCTGCTAATGGGAGGGGATCTAGAGCTAGGTCTCTCTTTTCCATTCAAGATTTAATTTTTTATATATTAAGATTCTTTGGCTCATTAAGAACTTGCATATAATTATTGGAGAGGGAGAAGAACACCTTATTGGAATGCCTTTAAATTATTGTATTTCTTTATCCTTCTTTCGATTGTGTATTTTGTTTTTGATATTGAATAACAGACTACATTGACGACACATGAAAAAACTACTTACAAGGAAATGAGCTAGGGCTGAGCAGCTTCGAGCTGGATACTAGCAAATCAATGTTTCCTTAGCCTCATGAATTGCTCTTTTATTGGCTTTTGAGTTAAATTGCTTGTTGTTCAAGCAAGCTATTCTGTAGTTGGCCTGGGCCACCCAGAATTGGTCATTTTCTTGGTGTAGTTGGCAGAACAACTCTCTGGCTCTCTGTTCAAATGAGATGAAATTGCCCTTCAACCTGCTGTTTTGCCATAACTTTTTTGTGAACTTAAATGTGATGTGATCTTTTGTGGGTCATGCTTGCAAATTAAATGACATTATTTTATGAATCATGCTAGATGTACATTATTTTTGTACATTTTAGAATACACACAAGGGTATTATGATCAAAATATCCTTCGTCTTTATGCGCCTCACGCGTCTCTATGCACCTCATGACGGATATTTTTGTCATTGTTATACCTTTGTGTAGCTCAAGATGTACACAAAGATGTATCAATAACATTATTTTTATTTTATTAGTTGTCTTTTGTTCCCATTACACAATCACCTTTTAGCTTGAAACATCCCACCCTCTCTATAAATTCATAGTTTGCCTCATGTAGGCGAACGGACAATTCAGTCACATGCTGAAACTTGAGATTGTCTTTCAAATAAACATAATTAATGTATAGTCTTTCACAAGAAATAGAATCAAATTAACATTTGTGATATTTTAAACTCTCAAATATGTGCGATAAACTAATTATGCCATCTTGAAGGATTGGCTATTTTAACCCTCTTCGGATAGTAGAATTTTTTTATTGGCAGGAAAAAAAATACTATCATGTATTTTTGGCTGTACGGCACAAGTTGAAATCAGAGTTTTGCTTTTAAGTAAAATCAAAGCTAGAAAATATAATTAATTTCTATTAACATTTATAATTATAAATTCTATTTTTATCAATCATATTTGATTTTTATCTTTTAATTTCACACTGGGGAATTTAAAGATTTTAAAAGCTTGCCTTGACATTGAGTTAAGACGTCAATATGGCCATTAAAGGTCAAGATTGGGTTAGACAATTTAGGCCCAACTTAAAATTTGACATGATTGGCAAAAATGGTATCAAAATTTTATTCTTTATTAATATGTTTTTATGTTCTTTTAATTTGTTTGTCCTTGCTTTCATTTCCGGAGTTTGTCACAAATTTTGTGGATTGTAACATTTTGGTGTGACAAATTTTTTGAATTATAAGATGATGCAAGCCGAATTTAATAGGGTTGGATTGATTCAATTTTATTTGTAAGTTCTTTTAACTTAATCACGATTTGCTTTAGATGTTCTGAATTTATACAAAACTCTAAAATAACTCCAACCCATAAACACTCTTAAGAGCGAACAGAAATTGTTAGGTGTTCATGAAATCTTTCCCATTGAAAAATTTGTTAAAAATAAATAATATTTATTTATTAATAATAAATAATAATATAATATATTATTAAAGTATAAATTAGTTGATTCTTGTTTAGATTTTTTTTTATGAAATTTTTGTTTGAATAATATATATAAAATATAAACATATATGTAAATTTTTAAAAAAATTATATTAAAAATAAGAAAATAGAAATATTTAGGATTGATTAGAATTGGGCTGATGTGATCTCAATCTTAATTGGTTCGATTTTTGATTTGAGATTCTTAGAAATCATGATTTCAGTTTGATTTAATCTAAGATTAGTTCAATTCAACATATATCGAACGAATACTTTAATTTATTAGTAAGTGGAGTTAAAACTTTCATTTTTCAGTTGAGTGGAGAGCAAGGAAAAAATGATTGAAACAAAAAGACTCTTACCATCCAAGCTATCCCTTAAACAAATTCATTCCTAAAAAGAGAACTGATGATTATTCAAACCACATTATATTTATGATGTGCTTCAATTAAATTGGAATTTTATTAAAGTACAAGCACTCCAAAGCTAATACTTGCCTCACTTGGAAATCATAGTAAACGTTTACAAGAACAGAGCAAAGGGAAAAATAGACACAAACTTTTGACTCAGATGATCACATCCAGCACTTCTCAAGCCCCAAATAGTGTTTGTTTCACAACTCATGTAATAGTATACTCATTATTTGACTGCAACCATTTCAATAAGAGGTAATTAGAATTTAGAAGTAAGCGTTATTAAAGAAGATAGAGAATTATTTACCTTACAGAAGTGATTAGAGACCCTGGTCGATGAGATAATCACCAAGCCTTTCAACAACCATGTTGCATTGGCCTGGTGTCATGGGCTCATCATAGAGCCCAATTACCAATGATTGATTGGTTTTTTTAACAGTAACCCCAGCAGGTCCCTGAAATCATATGAAAAGGTCAGCTTACAACATCGTATCTCTACCTTCTATACCAGTATATGGGTTGGCTATCTAAATGTTATATGGCTGATCAAGTATTAGCAGACAACAACAATCAGCAAGAAACTATTTGTTGAGACATGAGCAGACACATGAATACATGAGAGATGCAGATTGGACACCTATGTTCTAATTTGGTACGGGCTTTCCAAAGATGAAGATAAACTCTTTGGAAGATAAAATCTAATAAGACTAGTATGTGTCACCATAAATATTCAACTATGAAAAAGTCTCATACAATCACATTTAGTAGCTGCATGTACAAAAATTGGGCACAGTCTGCATATAGATTCTATGAAGCAGTGTGAGAGTAAAAGCAGAGTGAGTTCATCACCTTCTTTCCCCGAATGACAGCCCCAGGTTCGCCTTGGATCACCATGTATTTCGCTCCCCCAAGGTACAAACCGGTTGGAGCAAGAGAGCCTGGCTCAGCAAAATCATTCATAATTGCAGTAATTTCTTCAGGCTTCAACTGCAGGATACATCCACATCCAGAAAAAAGAATTCAAATTTGAATACTAATCACTTGTTTGATCCAGAAAAGATGCTCCCAAACTTTGAATGCTAGTCAATATCATTCTACAGAGAAATGGTTCACTGATGGGAACAAAAGATAAAAAGGAAAATCAAATTATAATTAACAAACGATTTTGAATTATCAGCATTTTCTTTTATTCTCTGATTCTGTTCAAGAACCAGAAGAAACAGAAGGGCTCTGTTATATACAACTGCATCTGTAAGATAAAGAGAACAACAATTTACTCGGAACAATTTTTGCATCTAAATCTGTTAATCTGAAGAACAATCATCAAGGCTACCGAACAAATTCAAAATCCCAAACCAAAAAGCAACACAAATCACAATTCTCAATCAGACTTTAGAACCGTTATTTGATCCCTCTTCTTTCTTAAGTAGAGTCTCAATCATCAAGACTATAGAGGAAACCACGTCAAATTTAACGACTAATTCCAATCCTAATTCCAATCCACCTGTACCACTGCAAGAATAGCAAGTACAAGTTGAAACAGGATTAAATACACCAGTTTGATACACGAATTGCACCGTAAAGTTCCATCAGATCCCCAAACCAGTGTCAGTCCAATCACACAATTTAAAACTCTAGAAGCGAGAAAAAAAACACGATTCCACTGTTTCGAAACACAAGTAGAGAAGAGAAGAAGAACGGCAAAAAAGGAAAGGTAAAGGAAGAAAAAGGACCGGAGGGAAGGAGGAGCTCTGAGACCAGACGGTGGCGTCGTGACCGACGATGGCGGCGGAGGAGAGGCGGTTGCCCTCGATCTCACACATGAGGTGTTCGTCGACGTATGTCTGCCACGACATCTTCTTCCTCTTCTTCTTCTTCGCTGCCTGCCGGCCGATCTACTTCGCGTCGGATTCCCTTGCTTCCGGCGACCCCTGTTTACTCTCCGTTCAGCAGCTCTCCCTCAGATATATAGAGCGACGATGGATAGCTTTGAAGCAACGAAAACTCGTATTTATAGCCTCTTGTCAGAGCGTCACAATGGCTTCTGTATGGGCGCGCAAATTATACGGTTACTTTTTCCGTTAACTTTCACCTTCTTTAGATGAAGCGCGGGGTGTAGTTTCCCGTTTAAAGTTGGGCTAATAAAGGAAATAATTCAATTTATTTTTCGTGAATTTATAATTTTATTTAATTTTGATAATTAGTTTTAAATTAATTTAATTGAGTCTAATTTTATTCAATATATAAAATCAATTTAGAGGGAGTGCGTTCATACTGACTTGACATGCTAGATGTTATATAATAATAATATTTAGAGAATTCATATCTACGGATAATTAAAAAAATGTAATTGATAAAAAAAAAAAATAGCGTAACAAGTTACTTTTTTTTTTTTAACTTATTTGTATATGTGAGTCTCATAAATATTTTTATTATATGAAATTTGACATGTGAAGTGAGCATGAACACACTCTCTTTAAATAACTTTAAATCAATTTTACTTAGGTAATGTTTGTTAATAAAGATATAGAGCGAAAAAGATAAGATATGAAAAACATTCCAAATTTTTGTCATTTTTATTATGTTTGTTAAACTTATCTGTCGACCATTGAAAAAGAAATCATGTGACTTCTTATCTATCATTTTTCAGGTATGCTCATCTCTCTCTCCCTTCCAAATAAGCATATATTGGACCTTATAAATAAAAAAAATGATACATATATTATTTAGTGCATTTTAAAACATTTAACAAACAATTTGATAAAAAATTTGAAATATTTTTTACCCTTATTTTGATCATTTCATATCTTGATTTGAAAAACATTCCAACTTTATCTTAATACAATTTTATTTTACTCATTTTAATAAATGTTATCTTGTTGAATAAAATTATACTCAATTAAACTAATTTAGACTTAATTATCAAAATTTTAAAAATTAAATAAAATTGAAAATCCTCAAGTTCGCAAAAAGAATTGAATAATTTCATCGTTAGCCCTTTAAAGTTTAAAATGTTATGCCGTATATTTAGTATATTTATTTAAGGGTAAATTATATAAAACCCCCTGCACTTAGGGTCATGTGCAATTTACCCCCTGTACTTTCAATTGTATCAAAAAAACCCCTGCACTTTTAAAATATTGCAATCAGCCATAATTTGTTGTTTTTTTACATAATTTTGTATAATAATCTACATACAAAATACATAATTCTACATATATAATTTCAATATATCAAAAAAATACAAAATTTTGTATTAATCAACCAATAAATTACTTAAAATTATGTAAAAAAATAACAAATTATGGCTGATTGCAACATTTTAAAAGTGCAGAGAGTTTTTTGATACAATTGAAAGTACAAGGGGGTAAGTTATACATGACCCTAAGTGCATGGGGGTTTCATATAATTTACCCTTTATTTAATGTATATTTAGAAATATAATTGTTATTTTAATAATTTTTGATAAATAAAATTATAACACAACACTCGAGAGACTAGTGGAAGGCAACAAAGGTTTACAAATTTAAATTCAAGATTCAAACTTACCGAGGACACTACCATCTATCACTGAAGTAACACTCAATTGATTTATAAGAGACATTTTAGACCTGTGAAAGTTACCTATTTCTTTCCTCTTCTTTGTGTCAAACTTAAGTGTAAGTCTTTATCGCACCGAATGCATATGTCTAATAGTTAGATAAGTGATATGTTGATGTTAATTCAATAGGCTGCTTAATTTTCGTTTTGCACAATAAGACGAAATCTCATACTTATGATTTATTTCCTCTAACATAGTTGAAGACACGAGTATCGAAGACCGCACAAGGACAATCATCTCAAGTATAAATTTTTATCACAAAGATTCGATCATATATTTGAGTTTTGAACAATTTATTTACAACATAAAAAAAGGCTATGAATAAATACAACATTTACGAAGCAACGAACTTCGTGCACTAAAGACATCTTTTTCTTCATGTTCGCAAACTATAAAACAAAATGAAAAGATTTTAAGTTAGGACATTAAATCAAAAGCTTAATTTCCAAATTCAGTAATACCCAATGGCTAATATTATTAAATAGAATTTTGGGCAAAAAAATATTCACATAAATTAAGTAAAAGCCTATTAAAATAGATTATAATTACAAAAATATGAATATTTGATGTTCAATTATGTGCTCTAAAAGATGGCTGTTTTAATAATAGCATGAAGATGGGGGCCATGCAAAGCTGGCGAGGCCACCGCCACAAGTGTTGCTGTCCTTATCCATATTGTCGGCACAAGGACTGCGTGGGGCTTGATTTGCCTTTATCATTCGGGCCCATGAAAATCGTTTTTGGGCCCGAATCTGGAAAAAAGCTGAGATGCCACCCCAAACGTGTAATCAAATGAGCTTTATTTGGGCTTCATCCGCGCCCAACATCCCATTCTGGCCCACCATCCTATGTTTAAAGTGGCGGTTGAGTTGTCGATTTTTTCAATCTATTGAGGTTGTCCATTTCAATATTTTTTTTTAAATAAAAATATTGAACACTTAAAAATAAAGTTGGTGCATTAATATATTAAATTAGGTCAAATTTATATTTTTTTATATTTTCACTTTTTTTTTTATATAATCACCCAAATTTCTTTTCAATTATGTTACTAGACTTATATTTTTGAATTAATTTAACCTCTATATTTTAATTTTTTTATGATAATTTAATTTTTTTTATTTCAATTATACCTCTGTATTTGTATTTTCAAGTTAATTTAATTCTTATATTTTAATATATATAAAAAAGATAAAATAAAATAAATTAATTTAACTTTTTTTTTACACGTTAAAAATATAAATTTTAAATTAATTCAAAAATATAAATACATAAATGCAAATACAGAAATATAATTTCATGGGTTGGAGTTGGAGCATCATTGGAGTAGTTGAACAGTAGAAAATGAATATTTTGCAATTATAAATGTTGTTTCTTAGTTATTCCATTGGAGCACTTCTTTAGCTACCTTAAATAAGTGTTACTCCAACGCTTACGTAAAACCCATCTCCAATTTTGTTGATTATGGCCACCCATTCACTGTGACATCTTCAAACCTAATTACAATTATATTTTAAGCTTGTTGATACCTTACAACCTAACATTTCATGTCATGTCATATAATAGAGTTGGTCCGATCTTATGGTCAGTAGATAAAATTTCATTTTTAACTTCAAAAAGATCTTACAATCACATAAAATGCTAAAAGCAACAACTATAGATATGTGCTTGGATGAAGGGCTTGCTGAATTAAGCAGAGTCACTCATTTAAATGATTCAAGAGCTTGTGGTAAATAAAAGGGAATTAAAGTGCATTGATGCATATATATACACCACCTTCTTTCCTTGGATGACAGCTCCAGGCTCTCCTTGGAAGACCATGTAGTTTGCCCTCCTAAGTATAACCCTGTAGGGGCAATATAGCCTGGTTCAGCAAAATCATTCATGATTGAACTCTGAAGCACTGAAACAGCACATCTTGGCAAACGTTGACAAACCCCAAAGTGCATATTTTTTTGAAGAAAAATTGGCATCCTCAAGCACAAGAGACATACCCAATTGTTACCAGATGGAGCAGCTCTACTCATGTAAAGGGATGGTCCTACATTTCTCACTCACCCATCCTAACTACTCAATTCACAGTATAAAAGTTAAAAGAGGAGCACACTGACAAGCTATGATTCAAGTTCATGATATACACTTGTGAACATTCTCAAGATGCCTCTAGAACAAAGAAAAAACCCTTGTGCCGCAATCTACTGCTAATGAGTACCCATTAATTGAGATCTTTTCCACTGTCACTCAACAAATTGAGTCATGTTAGTGGCCTCCTTCAGAAATGTCGCCAGAAAAAAGAAAAACGAAAAACGATCCGACATGGTATGTTCTGATCGTGCAAAGTATGAGAAAGCAACCATGCATCATCCACCAACTCGATACGACCTCCCTCTGAAGGCCACACCAGGAGTCTCGTCTGGCTGGCCAGGCCGGGTGCGAGCAGGTGTTGGAGCTCCTACTCCCCACCTAGCAACCAGTTTATGTCTATGCAAAGTTGAGGAAATTTGCAACAATAAAACTCTTCCAGTGTTGAGTCACCAATAACAGATGATATGGCTGGTTAACCACAGCCCCTCCCCCCTCCCAAAAGAGAGACAAATTATCAGAAAAACAAATGCAAAACCGAAGCATATAATGATTAAATGTATTCAAAGATTCATAACATCATCCCAGAGAGAGAAAGAGAGGGAGAGCAAAAGGATACACCCACATGGGAGTCTTCAGTATGTTTTTCCCACCAGAAAGTGGATGCAACACAGTCAGGAAGTAATACAGATGCCCAGCAATGATACCCAATAGATCTGGTGCCAGTTCAGAACCAAAAATTACATCCAAAACAAGCATGGCCCAAGGTAAATAAAATGCCTGCGAGTTAAAGTCAACGTGGCATGTCAACAATTTGAGAGAGAGAAAGAGAAAGGAAAATGATTTCTTTACAAACAATTTATATAGAATCAGTATACCTTAAGTGTCACGAGACCATAAATGTTGATGTTAGCAGTTGGAAATTCCCTGCTCCAGACATAAAGAAGCATGAAGACCAGTGACACACCTAAAAATGGGGACCAGAACCAGGGGATGGCTGACAATACCTAAAATATGCCAATAAACACAGAAGGTGAACAAAAAAGGAAAAAGATCACTGATAATAAAACAAAATAGAAGAAAAGTAGGGAGCAGACAATTTCAAGGCTAATAATGCAAACAAGAGATCTTAACAGAGGAAGAAATGGAAGGGAATGGAGGTAGAAGCACTACAAACTTTTCAAGGTGGGTTAATTCACTCTTGAATGTCCCCAGGTCATGTGACTTACTCCTTATACCTCCTTCACATGTGACCCAAAGAAGATGGCGTGGGTGTGAACAGGTAGACAAAACAACAGTTGTACCTGTGACACCAAGAGCTGTCACCGAAATTCCAAACTGAAGTTACCTCTTGGACTCTTTTGACCAAATAAAATTACTTAAAGACCTCCTCAATAAACTATTAATGTGGGACTGAGTTATGACAAACTATCCTTCAAGCCCCAAAATCCTAGTTATATTATAAATCCTTATATCTTAAAAATCTGACACAGGTCTGTCTTAAACACTCTCTCTTGATCCACGCACATGATGATAGTTCTGAATTGACATTGATACCACTTGTAACAATGCATGCCCTTACCCAAGGAGCTAGCTAAAGTTTAACATTTGGGTTCCTTAGGCCAATATAGCTAAGATCTCTAGTAGCACAATTATGGAACTAGTTCATGACAATACTAAAAAAAATGAAATTCGGAGAGCAGACATAAGCAGACATTTCTTTTTTCTTCTTTTGTTAATTCATAAGCAGATATTTCAAGTCTAAGTTTGATCAGCAAGATGGGATAAAAGCAAGATTAGAATCCAACAAGTAATCCAAGAGACACTGTCAATTCCAGGAGCAAGTCCTCTTAATCTAGCTCCTATGTGATTATAATAATCTGACCACCCTTACCTCTTATTCATTTACATACATCTTGACTGGGATAAGGTAAGAAATGATAACATTTTCACCAAAATTAGTAAAAAAAACCTAGGTAAGAAAGTATCATACTTCCTGAGCAAATTAATAAAGATTGAGCAAAGTCCTGACATTATGGTATAAAATTATTTTACTATAATATTAAAATATCCAATTGTGTAACCACAAGCATGATTAGGACATAAAAGAATATTAAAATTACAGTTCGCTAAAATATAATTTATTATGTAATAATACAATTGTATTACATATATTGAAAATATTTATTAAGAGCCTTTAGGACATTATATTCCTTTAAACCACATCCCCTATTGTTCCATATTTTATTGCACCGCTGCCACTTGTGGAAAATGGGGTCCTGTGTATCAGTAAGAATTTGTGAATCTAGGATTTGTTTGCTTGGAGATCAGATGCAAAACCACGCATTGAATAAGACAGGCCATGACATTCTTCGGATCCTCTTGATTCCTGGGATCCTCTGTCATCCCATGAATCAAACTCACTCAAAAGATGGAAGAGGAAAGAATAAACAGAAGAAAAGGTCAAGTGAAATCACAATATCACAAAAGTAAATGAAGAGAAAATTATAATGCCACACACCAACAATGTGAAAGCTCCAAATATCATCATCCACAGGAAATCTGCTGTACGCCTCTGAAATGGTCCATTCTCCAGTTGGACTCCATATCTTGCTCTGTTACATCAAGAAGCCATAACTGCAAGTGTTAGAACTTCCCAAGCTTTGTCAACTGTTTGCAGCCCATCATTGATATGATGGTGTTTGAGTACGAGCAAAGCATGCATCATTATTATTAAAAATAAACATTTCAAGCACTTGTTGAATTATATAGAACTTACATCATTAGAAGGCGAATCCCAAAATTAATAGAGAACTTGCCAAGGAAAAAGAAGTTGGAAATCAGCCTCCAAACCTGGAAATGATACATTTAAGTCACTGAAAAGTTCTAGTAACTGAAAGAAAATGAGCATTTTGGTACTTGGATTGAGCTTGGCAGTCAACAATTAAAACTTCTAGTGATACCAAAAATCTGTATCCCATTTTCAGTTTGTGCATTGCTTGCACAAACATTTGAGTGTATGCATGTGGGAGAGACTATGTAGCCCTTTCCTCCAAAAACATTTTTTGAACTGCCACAAACTAGTAAGAGCTCAGTAAATACATCTATTGACAACATGGTAGGAGAAATGGGGGTCTACTACTCAAATGCCTAGGGATGGTCCACATATATATACTAGAGAGGTGGCCCATGCTACGCACGTGTAAGACAAATAAAAAAATTTACATGACAGTTTATTGAGTGACGTTTGACAATTGCACTTTACTTTTTAATCTTTTAGGCAAAACTTTAAATAAAATGAGTCTCGGTGCAGTGGTAAAGTTGTTTGAGAAAGTAGTTATTATTTTGAGGTCATGAGTTCAAATCTTGTTAATATGGTTAATTTTTGTTTTTTAAGCAAGATACATAAAGAATATTTTAGAAAAGGACTTTATTAATAAGGGTTCATAAAACCAAAACATGATGTTTGCTTATATAATATATATATATATATATATGGGGAAATTGATAGACCTTCAACCAACAAACATTATCTGACAAAATAATTTTGATGATAACCCAGCAATTTCTTCAGAGGTTTTAATTTATTGAGCTTAATTTGCTTCCTGATGTAAACAAATACTCTCACGACTAGAATCAATCACAGCAAGCTATTAGGCCAAAAGGTTCATTATCAAGTGAGTAGATGCATTTGGGAATAGGCCTCAAATGGTTTATTTAGGTTGGGACTGGGGCCTCACAACCCAGACCTGAACTATTCTAGACTGAATGCATGTCATGAACCTAGGGTTCATAATGGGCTGAAGTTGGCAATCGAAAGGATCCGATTGAATTAAGGTCAATAACAGAATGTATAGAGGGAAAAATTGAAGAAGAATGGGGGAGAAATTAGAGAGAATTGAGGGGAAGCAGAAGAGAGAAATGAGAGGGAGGTTTGAGAGAATTCTTAGAGAGAGATTGAGAGTTTTATTAATCAATTCAAGCATAAAATTCTCTCCTCTTACAATTGGCCTTTTTATAGGCATAGCTAGATGCTTAACTAATTTCTAACAATATCCTAACAGCACCCATGTATTTCTAACAACTTGTAAAATATTCCTAACTAACTATTATACCCTATTACAATAATGCCCCTTTATTGCTCCTAAGGTCATGACAATGCACAGATCCACAAAATTCATACCAAATAGCTGCCCGAAGATAGCAACTAATTATGGACATAACCAAGGATGGGGGACTGGGTAATTTGTTTTAGAATTGATAATTACAAGGACAAGCATTTTTTAATGCAGAAATCAAGGCCAAGTCCTTTCACATATGATAAAAACATACAAGCTGGATGAACTAATAATGGATCGTCAGGTTAGGTTCATTTTTAGTAAATGACAAGCTGGTTACCATTTCAATGAAAAAAGAAGTGACAATCATACTTGCCCTCCTTGAAAAATGAAGTTCACAATGGCAATGAGATAATGTCAAACAAGAACATGCTTTGAATTTTTCATATCCAGATTAGAACTGCCAAGGTTTGAAGTGTAGAATCCTAAAAACAGAACTTTCTTGGATAACAATCATCAAGACGGATACTTCATCTAATGGTATTTGATCAAAAACTAATATCTTTCAGATAAAGTACATACCTCGAATCGTGAGAATATTCGTTCATATATCAATGCAATATATGCAGGATGATACAGTCCAAATTGGTATGCAGTAGTGAAGAGCACGCATAGGGTCCCATAAGCCTTGCTTACAGGTGGAAGTGAATTGTAGAATCTGCAAAATGAAAATAATAAAGGCTGGGAATGGTTACAAGGAATTAAGGAAGTAAAGGCAATTGTAATAAGAAATAGAATTGATATAAGTAGTGTTTTAGACAACCCATTATTTAAAAATTCCTGCAATCCATAAGTACACAAAATGAATCAATAACACAGGAGTAACAGTGTTGGAGATATGGAGACTGATTCAATTTATGACACCCACACAGAGCTGGCATGGGGGTCCAGTTGCCTGGTTAGCAGGCAGGTGTCAAGGGGGCAACACCCTTTGTGGGGACTCGGGTGGAGCCCCCGAAACCTAAACAGATTAGAAATCCTGTTCAAATTAGGAGTTCTATTTGCCTTAGTTTTTATCTATAAATATGTGGGCATAATTCTTGTAATTGAAACCTTTTTAAATAGCGAAAAACACTTAGTGCGGCCATGGACATAGGCATTCTTTGCCAAACCACGTAAATTTTGTCTTGTGTGTGCATGCGGTTTTGTTCCAGTTTTTTAATCACTTGATTCATTCCCTAACAAACAGCTCCACCTAAAGTAGTATTGTTAGTTTAACAATAAAGTTCTAAAATGCAGTTACAAGACTAAATCACTTTGTAAATTCTTCTTCTTCTTCTTCTTTTTATAAAATTCTAGCTGCTTGCCAAAACATCCTAACATTTGCAGTTACAAGAGCAAATCACTTTGTAAATGCCGTGAAACACCAATTCTTTATACTGAAGATGGATTGTTGAATGAAACGATGAGCAACTGTAAAGTCTTAAGTTGCAACTTCGCCAATTGGTACCATTTGCACATCATACCTTTATCCACTCTTACAGTTGCCTCATGGTCATCTAATCATCCTTCAGTAAGCTGTCCAATTGTATTTATTAATTTACGTTTTTGATAGATCTCTCCAACTGTATTACTCATACTCAAGGGTTATGTAAATGTGCCATAATCATGAATAGGCTACACATATAAAAACAATAATTAATTAAAATCTATAACTGCAATTATAAACGTTAGTCCCAACAATGTGAGATTACTTAAAAGCTACATGGCTCCTTATTCCATTCACAGTTGAAAATTAATTATGTTAGCTACCAAGGAAATTACAGAAATTTCATCCAACAGAAGATAATTCTACCACCTATGTGTATATTATCACTTTATCTTGCTTTGCTAATTCTGTCTTTCATAAATGACATCTGTTGTGTTTAATTAGTTGGAAATAAAGGACAAGTTCCATCACAGTTTTACCTTCACCCTCGACCAGTTTTACAGGAAAAGAAAACAAAACCACTGCGTCAAAGCATAATTCCTCTCCTATCTTGTGCTTTCATCTCATGCTATGTAGCTAATATACATTCACTTTTTATGGTAGCAACCTTTGTTTTTTGACAAATAACCATCCATTTTCCTAAATACAGCTAAATAAGAGGGGACAGATATTTCATTTGCCTCAGCCATATCCAACCGAAACATAGGCCAATATTTACAGCTCTTTGAAATTTTCGCCTCGTTCTCTAACATTATCCTTTCCTACTTCCAAGCATTTACACAATTTTACCTAATTACCCACCTTTCTGCTATTTGTAAGATGCGATCTGAAACACAGGAAAAACCCTAATAAAACAACCTATAACTCAAAATCCGAATAGCACGAGCAGGTCAAAGACTTCTAGTCCGTCTAACGAAGCATAAAACGAACCAACTAGCAATCACACTCAACTCTAGGTCACTCCCCGTTAAGGCCACAACGGTTCGAACACTGAAATCATTTGATCACGGAAGGAAGAACTCTTTAAACCTTATACACTCAAACAACAGCAATCCAAATTATCACACGTCTTCACGAACTCCAACCACAAACAACGTTCAACCAACACATACACAACCGTAAACATGGACAAGCATTTAGAGAGAGAGAGAGAGAGAGGAAGAAATTACTCTGCAGGAGAAGACATTGAGAGAGGTTATTCCTTCCTTCCAGCAAAAACGCAGGATTCAGTTTCCCTTGTGAATTTGAGAAATTCGATTGTACAATTTGTATTTGTTTATTGTTTTCTGAAATTGGAAAACGAAGCGAAGGAGAGATTGAGAAGAAAACAATTCAATTTTGTTTGTTGAAGCAGATCTCAATCTCAATCCAGTCTTTAACCAGAAGCTTCGCTTTCATTCGCGTAAGCGTAACCTGCCCTCTTCATTCGCACGTGGGAAACATTCATGAGAACCCTTCTGTTGTCGGTGGGCTGGGCCCAAATCTCAACAGGGCCCATTAATCTAATGGAATGGGCTGTCCTAGCCCACATTTTAATTTCGTGGGCTAAACTACTACTACATTTTGAAAAATATTCGCAGTATTAATAATTATAATAATTTATAATAGAATTTTTGTGAAAAAAGTAAATGTGATTGGTTAAAAAAAATATATTATTAAAAAATAATATCCATGAAATGGCTTATAATTTTAAGTTATTATTAGTCTATCATTCTAGTGAATTTTTTTTTTTGATAATTAAATAATGTTGTGAGAGTTTCAATCACAGGAAAACTAGGTCGAGAACAAGATTGTCGAGGAAAAAGATGAGAGAAGAGCTAAAGTTGTTTGGAGGAGCTCGATCCGTTATTCAGAAGAGTTGATGCGTGTCTGGGAGAAGATTCTCCCTTATTCTTTTCCACGAGAATAGTTCGATCGGGTGTATTTTAGTATATGATATTCCTTTTTAAATGAACTTCCTAGTGTTCCCTTGACAGAATTTCCTCTTGATGTTCATCAAGAGAATTCTTTCTTTGAGAGAACTAATCTAGAGATTGGTGCCTTTTCTAGGAAAATTCCCACCCAGAAGATAGGCTACGATAGTTAACCATTATTTATGGGCAATTGTTAAGCCTCAATAATTGCACATTCTTTTTAGTCAATGTGCATTGTTTTCAATGATTGAGATATTGCAAAATACATCACATTTATTATCAATTAATTAATTGCACATTCTTTTTAGTCAATGTGCATTGTTTTCAATGATTGACATATTGCAAAATACATCACATTTATTATCAATTAATAAAATTATTTTAAAACTAAAAATAATACATTTTTTTTAAAAAAAAGTATGCACATTTATCACAACTTAGCTATTGTTTTAGAGAAATGATCAAGTTTGATCTATTGATAGCATTAGACAATAATTATATTATGAGTGCAACACTAGGGTGGACGAAATGAAAAGGGTAGTACCCAATTACCCCATCTCCCATTTCGGCCCTTTTGTTGTTGTCTTGACGTGATAATGTCATGTCAGCATCGGACAATATAATTATTATACAATACGGGCAACAAATGAAATCCTAAGAAATGGTTAGCACTACTTACAATAAGGACACTCAACTTTGACATGACATTCTACTATTATATTATAAATTTATATTGATGTGATATATAATATAATATATTAATATATGAGTATCTTCCTAAATATTAAAGTTCAATGTCTAAGTAGCATTTGCATTAGTTTAGATGCATTTAATATACTTTATTTTCAACGTCCAATATTGATAATACATACATTGGTTAATATTTAATTACTAAAAATGAAATTTACATTAAATACATATTAACATTCGTTAGCAAAATGCTTAATAATCGTTACATCATCAAATAAAATGATTCTCTATTTTGAAAAATTTAGACTGCATGGAAACGGAAATTATACAAAAGAGAAATAAAAAAATGACGTTCTCCAAAAAAAAAAGTAGATAATGGAAATGTGTAAATAAAAAAAATATAGAAGTATTTTTGTAAATATAATTTTTAATATAAAAAATTATAAAAATAGTTATTTAATTTTAAAATAAATATAAATTCCATAATGCATTTAAACAAACATAAACATAAATTCTATAACCATAATTTATTAATTAAAAACGAATAATAAATTTAAAAAAATTAACCAGACATAACTTAGCTAGAGATGGAATTTCGTTTCAAACATTTTTGTAGGCATAAACGCATTTCCAAATGCATTTATGATATATTCCTAATATTATGAAACATTTTTGAAAGGTTTTTGAAATTGCAAAAATCGTCTAATTTTTTTTTTTATTGTGTATTTCAGTATTTTGATAAAAAAAATTTAAAAATGCTAAAACTACGTCCATAAAATATTTCCGTGCATTATAATTGAAGATAAGATAGTTTTTTATTCAGGTCAAAAGTAAAATTAATAATGAAAAAATAAAATAATTTATTTAAGTAAGATGAGAATTAGAATAACTTAACAATTCCATATAATTCATAGTCAGGTATTTAATTGGATAAAATCAAGCTAAATCTAATTTGTTGTCACATTTGGTCAATTATTTCAATTTAAAATAAACCAAACATAATCATTGGGAGACATCAAAATCGCAGCACATTTATGATTCCAATCCCTCGGCATTTACGAAGGCAGCGTCACGTGATCTTCTTCAGCTATAATATTATTATTATGGAAACTACAATCATTTTTATCCAATTATTATTAGCAAACAAAATACTTAATTACAATTGTTATTAGTTATTACATCTCAATTCACCTTGTAATGCTATTTAATTTTGTTCACAAATTATTTGGCCCAAATATCCTAAAAATTAAATTTATTTAATAGTTAATGAGTTTGTCTAAAACACAATTTATTTAAATCAAACCTATATTTTTTATTCTGTATTTTTATATTTTTTTCTTGTAATCACGTAAATTTTTTATTGTTTTAATTATACTATTAAATCTATATTTTTGAGTTAATTTAATACTTGTACTTTAATCTTTTTTTCTTATGATAACTCAAATTTTTTATTATTTCAACTACACGTAAATTTATATTTTTGAATCAATTTAACCTCATATGTTGATGTGAACAAATTATAACATGTATTTTGTAATTTTATTTTTTATTTTTTTACACATAAAAGTACAAGACTTAAATTGAGTCAAAAATACATATTTAGATGTGTAATCCAAATAACTCAAAATTTGAATTATCTCATAAATATTTACTTACAATAATGTCAAATTAAGGATGTTTTAATACTCATTTTCTTTTCTTGTATCTTTCATCATGCTCGCATCACAATATTGAAAGCTTCAAGCTAGAAGACCACTAAGCTCAATAATAGATTGGATAATGTAAATGTTGGCTTTGAAACGCATATTTGTAAGTAGGGTTTTTTTTATTTTACCCACCTTGTTTGATAAATTTATAAATCTATATTCAATTTAAATGGATAAATTAGCTGCACGTTCATCAAATGGAACGTTTGTACTTGTCTCTGGACTCGTATTTAGGGTTCTTCAAATTTTGGGTTAAAATGAAAAATTGAATCGAATGACATCGAAAAACTTGATTTGATCCAAAATTAAATAACTTTGGTTTAGTTTACGGTCCAAAAAGTTACAAAAACTTAAAAATTTTTAAATTTAAATTTAGTCCAGTCCAAAATATTTAAAAAATAGTCTTTGGACCAGTCTAGTTCAGTCTCAATTTTGGACTAGAGATTGAATTAAATTATAATATATATAATTATTATTGTATTGTTCTATAAATGTACATATAAATTGAAGCTAATTGAATCAGAATAAACTAGTTCAATTTAGTCTGATTCGGCTCTTATGCGATCTGATTTTTAATTCAAAACTTTTATAAATCTTAGGTTGTGTTCTCTTTATTGTTTTTAAGTCATTTTTAGTTTTTTATTTTCTAAAATAATAAAAACACGTTCTCTTTTCTATTTTTAAAAATATATTTTTGAAAAAAAAAATTTAAAGAAAACTCAAAAAACAAAAAGTTGTTTTGAGTATTTTCATTCAAAATAAATTCTAAATTCAAAACATATTTATTTATTCATATTTTTATTATTGTAATGAAAAAAAATATTACAAAATTCATTAACTTTAAAATGTATATATTTTTTTAATAATATATTAACATTAAATATTTATAATTTACTGAATAATCAAATTTATTGAATAAAATATCATTAAAAATTTATTTTCAAAATTTCAAAGACAACGTATTTTCTAATTTTTTGTTTTGAAAAATAATTTTTAAAATGACAAAGAGAACATGTTTTCAATTTTTTTAAAAACAGACTATCAAAATAAAAAATTAAAAATAAATTCAAAACTCAAAATTAAAAATTAAAAAACAAAGAGAACATAACCTTAGTTTTGGTCTAATCCGAACTAATTTTTCACCTCTATTCCTACTTTTCATGATTACAGACAGCTCCAAGTTGACGGGGGATTGGCGTGAGGTAGAGGGCCTAACAAACAACCATCAAACTCAATTAGCTTTGCAACTACCATTAAGCTTTTGGGTTGCATTATAATCAGTGCGAGTGCAAATGAGTGCCCATTATTAGTGAAATGCGCCCACAAATCGTGGGATATACACCCAGCTTGTGCCGACAGCCCACTCCACGCTGCTTTCATTCTGGCATCTGCCCCGCAATCTCCATTAATATCTCTATCTTACGCCGGCCTAATTGAGATCAATTACCCTGTTAATGAAGGTCTTTAATGGCGTATGATATGTTCTTGTGAGTACCTTTGCCTAGTGAGTAAGGGTGTTTTCTAAACCGGATAGACCCAAATCATCAAATCGTGATTTTTTGATTCGGGTAATGAATTGTGATTTGGGGCGGTCGGTTTTGGTTTCAACTTCATAGTTTAACAAACTAATATGTAAAATCGATTACCTATTCTTTAATTGAAGTTTAAAAAACTCCTCTAGGATTATTAGCTCAATATTTTATTTAACACAATAAAAACCTTATACAGTGTTCTAATTTGGATATTTGAAATGAAAGTGGTGTGGAGACATTGACACATTCTTTTAATTTTGAACTTTATGTATTTTGTGGTTTATGGTATTTTATTTGATTTTTTAATTTTGTTAGGCACACATTGTTGTCAAAAAAATTGATTTTTGCTAGAAAAATGTGCAAACTAACAATAAAACTAAAATTATTAAGAAAGGAGATTTGTAAATAGAAAATAAAATGAGAATGAACTAAGGTATATCGAAACAAATCTCCTTAAAATAGATTTTGCCCCCTACAATGGTGCTAGCATGATCGAGGGACATTTGTCTCTCAAGATACAATATTTTTTAAAAAAATTAATACAGCACAATATTAATCTTGTTGAGCAAATAAAAAATTTATAGTACTTTTCTTGAATGGAGGAAAGAAATTAAAATTTCGTGCATTTAAAAAATAATTAAGGTAGTAAGAAAGTTTTTGGGAGAAGGAAATAAATAAATCAATTAACTTGAATTAATTTTGGATGGAGAAAATAAAATTAGGGGATAATATTTATAAATTTCAAGTGCTCAATTATAAAAAGTTATGTTACTTGAATGAATGTGAATCATCAAATCGCATTCTTTTAGCTTTGGGTGTGATTTAACGGTTCAGATCGCACTTTCTTACAAAGGTTCACATCTCTTATCATATATCTCTTACATTTGAATGGATATGTTCGCTTCCTCGTGTGTCAGCATGAATAATTACATCTACTTATACAAATAATAAAACTTAAAAAAATTTCTAATTCACATATTTAAAACTTATTTAATTTTAATACGTATTAATTCTTGAACTCCACTCACTATATTTTTCACATTTCTCTAGCTGACCAAACCGCTCAAATCGCTAAGATACACTGAATCTGAATATGCTGTGGCACTTGAACCCCTTTTTGGTCCCCAAGGCACCCACCAACTAGACTGGGGTCCCCTGTTCTTGTGCTGACACAATTTATGGGTGCTCTTAGGCAATTTGGGTCTGTGGAGACAAGAACACATAGCAGAGTTGAGTGTCACTGATGCAGTCTTTGCTAATGATGCCAGCCATTCCCATGTCACATATGGCCTACGAGGATAAAAAATATCATACCACTTCAGCTACTATTAGGATTAGGGGTGACCGTACAGCCGATTTGATTATCAAATTGATTGAATTTTTTAAATTAAATAAATAAAATTTATATTAAAAAATTAAATCTAATCAACTAAATAAATGTTCAAATTAAAGAAATCAAAAAATAAAAAAATTAAACTGATCGAAAAATAAAAACATTAGAAAAAAAATAAAATTTAGTAAAAACAATATCGTTTTTGACATTTCGATAAATTCAGTTATTTTAATTTTTTTTTAATATATAGATTGAACCAAATGGAAATAACTAAAATTTTCAAATTTAAAAATTAAATTAAACTGATCTATAACTTGAACTAAACTGAACCAATAATAATAGCCGATTTCATTCGATTATTTTGATTTAATTGAAATGTTGTTTGAATCAAAATATTGAATTGGATTGAATAGAAAAATCTAGTTTGGTTCAAAATTAAATAAGTTTTGTTTGAGTTTTAGACTGTTTGTTTTAGTCTAATTTTGTCCTTATACAATTCGATTTTTGGCTTATCAATTTCAACTTTAGTTTAATTCGATCCCATCCAATCTGATCTGATTATAGACCCCCAACTACTATTGGATTATGTAAAATCTCAAAAAATAAAAAAAGTAAAGAATATTAGCACCAAAAAGCCAAAAATTTTCGAATCGTGGCGATTTGATCCAATCTTTATAATTTTGGCAATTAAGGTCGAATTTGTAAAGTTAGTAGTAATTTTATCCAAATTGAAAAAAACAAGTTGCCTGGCCGTTATTTTAATAGTAATTTTTTTATAATAAAATGTTAAATACATTTTTTTTGGTGTGTGAGTTTAATTTTATAATAAAATGTTAAACTGTTACACAAAACTATATTTAACAAAATTGTACAATCGAGCAACCCGTTTTTTCAATTTGGTTAGAATTGCAGAATTGAAAAAACGGTTCCTTGGTCGTACAATTTTGTTAAATATAACTTTGAATAATAGTTTAACATTTTATTTTAAAAAAATATATCGTTCAAATGTAATATATTTGCTATATTATTCTAAAAGGAAAGGGACTGTTTTAACATTTATGTGTAATATAGTAAGAGAGTTTTTTTTTTTTTGCACTTTTTTAAGGGAGTATAATATTCTATCTTGTATTTTAAAAAATTCCGGTGAATATATATGTGTGTATTATTTTAATTGTCTTTAAGAAATAATTATTTATTATTACTTATAAAATTACTTTGTTATCTGTTGAAATTATTTAGGAACTGTATAAAAATAAAATCAGAGTGAGGGTGATTTGTTATGAATCTATCTAAAAAATTAGTTTGAGATAGAAGGGACTGTTTGTTTGGGGCTATTTAAAAAGAAAGTGAGGGTAATTTATTTAGCTGATCTTCCTGCAATAAAAAAATTAAACTCACACTAAAAAAAAATGTATTTAACATTTTATTATAAAAAAAATTGCTATTAAAATAACAGTCAGGCAGCCCGTTTTTTTAATTTGGATAAAATTGCTACTAAGTTTACAAATTCGATCTTAATTATCAAAATTAGAAGGATTGGATAAAATTGCTGCAATTCAAAAAATTTTAACTTTTTAGTGCTAATAGTCCAAAAATTAAATATAAGATTTAGAAGATAATCTGGTAAGGATTCTTGGGTACTTATCAATTACCATTGGACTACGATTTTAAGGGTATGTATCCTAGTTAAATGACGTAAAGAATAGCAATATGACATGGTCCTTAGAGAGAGAGAGAGGAACGTGGTCACCATCACCAAAGATGTGAAAAATGATTCAAATTGAAGGAACCTAAATTGCCATATATGCCGCGCATGCCGGGCTCTCGAATGAAGAAGGCTTACGCGATGGAGACATGAATGTATGGTGTGGTGGCGTACCAATGCAGCTATCATCCTAACAATAAATCCATTTTATATGTTAAAAAAAAATTATACTCAATTGAAGTAATTTAGATTTAATTATCAAAATTAAAAAAATTAGATAAAATTATAAATTAAAAAAGGATTAAATTATTTTCATAATTAACCAAATTAAAATAATATTTTCTTTCTATCAAATTTATCTTGGTCTAGTTGTCGAGTCTAAGCTACAATCATTGTTGAAAAAGACAAAAGGCAAGGTGGTTAAAGGTTGATGGGCTAAAGAGTGAAATGAAAAGGATGATTGATTTCATCAATATAAAATATCTCCAAGGTACCAATCTTGTTAGCAAAAGGTTTGCCAAAAATCACTCTTAAGGAACATGGGTCCCTAAATTTATTTATTGGGTTCATAAATTTGGTGATGTGATAGTTATGTGACATTTTTTTTTGATTGATTTAATGTACTGAATTCTAATCAAATAAAGCCCATGTGGGACTAGATGTTTCAACAATAGTGATGCAAAAATAAGATATGCAATAGTAATATTTAAGGAGAATGTGATTAGATATAATGATTTTTATTCATCCCCTAAGTTTCGACCGATATTTAATCCACTTTAAAGATAGTATAACGTTTGATTTTTAATGTAAAAAATATTAAAATTTCATATCTTAACTAATAAAGATTATGCATACAGAATTAAAGATCTAATAATTTATGCAAGCGCCGACGTCAAACAGCCGTCCAAAGCTGCGACCGGATTGGCCAATGGAAGCCTGCGAGGACGCCACGTCTCAATGCCCTGTTTGGTAATTCCGGTCAGCGGGACTGAAAGGAACAAGAACGAGATGAATGCAATCGAAGCGCTGTAATCCGATCCCGCTCGGGTCTTGCAAATTGACAACGTGGTTACAGCCCAAACCTAGCTGTCATCCGCCGCAACCGGGCCCAGCCGTTGGCGCCATCCAAACAACCCCTAATAACTTCTCGATAAACAACCTCTCGTCACCTGCCCACACAGCGTGTTAACTAACCGACGTGGCTTACTTTCTCGCGCCGATTTTCCCGCGACAAAAGAATTTTCTCACCAAACTAACAAACACAGAATGGAAAGAAAATGACGCCTTTATTTATAAAAAAATAAATATTAATTTATGTGAATTATATTGTTTTTAAAGATAATTTGAGTATGATTCTTCTGATTGAAGAAAGAAAGAGAAAAGGAGAGAGAGAGACTGTGGATATATTGAAATAGCTTTCTGAACCTTAAATGTTGTTTCCGAAGCGATTCATTTAGAGAGAGAGAGAGAGAGAGAGAGAGGAGAAGAGAGAAAGGCAACGACGGCGGTAATGGATCCATGTCCGTTCGTTCGGCTGATAATCGAGTCGCTTGCTCTGAAGCTTCCGGTGGCGAAGAAACCGGCGGGCTCGGGGGTCTGCCCTTCAACGACGCCGTGCTACTGTACTCTCCGAATCAAGAGTTTCCCTTCCCAGACGGCTCTCCTGCCGCTCTGCTCCGCCGGCGGGAGCGACACTTCTGCGCCGGACTCCACCTCATCCTCCGCCGGATTCGTCCTCGACGCGGCCGCCCTCCGCAGGCTCTCCGGCAAGCCGGTCATCCTCCGGGTGTCGGTCTACACCGGGCGGATGGGTCGCACGTGTGGGGTGAAGTGCGGAAAGCTCCTCGGGCGAGCCCACGTCAGCATGAACTTCGGCGGGGCAGAGTTGCGGGCCGTCACGTTCCACAACGGGTGGATGAAGCTGGGGAGCGAACCGGACAAGGCGATGGCTCGGCTGCACTTGACGGTCCGTGCTGAACCGGACCCGAGGTTCGTGTTCCAGTTTGGGGGCGAGCCGGAGTGTAGCCCGGTGGTTTTCCAGATTCAGGGTAGCATCCGGCAGCCGGTTTTCAGCTGCAAGTTCAATGCCGGCCGGAACGGTAGATCGAGGTGAGTTTTCACACTTTTCACCGCTATACGCGCATTTTTACTGAGCTATAGCGCCTATTTCTATATTGCACCGTGGGTGCTGGATTATTGCTATCGAAGCTGTCGCTCGCTTTTGGTCCAGTGGTTTGCACTGTGTGGAGTCAGTGGATCTGGTCTCTACTAAAGTGCACATGTGGGGTTAACTCATTTTTGCTGGTCCCTGCTTCACATGTCTAAGTTGACCACTGTATTTCATCCTTTTTCTCCCTGTCATTTGCCTAGCTATGGAGCTAGACGTAAGGTCAACATCTGTATATATAATAGATATATATATTCTTATTAGATCTTTGGGTTCTCCTTCGTAATGGTAATGCACTGTCACGGGTCGATCACTGTAAAAGAAATCATTTCAGTTTTGGGTCCTGCACAAACCTCTTAATGGTGATGATGATCTAAATTTAGCGTTCAACAGTGCACAAATTAATCTCTTAATGGTGATGAAGAAGATTCCAATCTTCATTAATCCCAGCTTGGTCAAAGAGATCATATCAAAACCCTACAATTAATTAATCTCTTTCACAACTACCATGGAGTCCCCCCTCCATGTGCTCGATAAGTTGGCGGTTCATGGCATGTTATTTTGTTTGGGAAATGCGTATGTTATGTTCTTGACCATTTTCCATGGTTTTGCCGGAAAATCCAGGTCTCTTCCATCAGATTTCGGTTCAAAGAACACTAGAGGATGGATAACGAGAACGTTTTCCGGGGAAAGGGAAAAGCCGGGCAGGGAGCGAAAGGGCTGGATGGTGACGATCCACGACCTCTCCGGCTCGCCGGTAGCGGCCGCCTCCATGATCACTCCCTTCGTGCCCTCTCCCGGCTCCGACCGCGTCTCCCGCTCCAACCCGGGCGCCTGGCTCATCCTCCGCCCCCACGGCCCCTCCATGAGCAGCTGGAAGCCGTGGGGGCGCCTCGAGGCCTGGCGCGACCGTGGCCCCGTCGACGGCCTGGGCTACCGGTTCGAACTCGTTTCCAACGCCGGCCTCGCCGGAGGCATCCCCATCGCCGCGGGTACCATGAGCGTCAAAAAGGGCGGCCAATTCTGCATCGACAGCCGGTCGAGAGCTGATTCCATGTTGAATCCCCTATCGCCGGTTCGCGGATTCGTGATGGCTTCGACAGTGGAAGGCGAAAGGCAGGCGAGCAAGCCGGTGGTTCAGGTGGCTATGCAGCACGTGACTTGCATGGCCGACGCCGCTCTGTTCATCGCCCTGTCGGCCGCCATTGATCTGAGCATGGATTCTTGCGGCGTTTTCTCTCAGAAGCTCAGGAAGGAGTTTTGCCAGGACGAACGGGAGTTCCTCTGAACATTCGTCTTCCTCCATTTGCAGTGATAATCATGACCGGCTGGCTGGCTAGCTTCTGGTTTGAGCATGGAACTCTGATTCTTAATTTTCCTCACAAAATTGATTGAATCGTTTCTCCGATAGTACTGGGTCTGTGACTTGATGTTTTCCTGGAATCTAATTGCCTGTCAATCGATCGTCTTCCCCATTTTTCTCTTCTTGTTTCGTTTGTTGTGATTGTCTGTCAAGACAACATTTAATATTCTCCGATCGGGTCTGTTCTTTGTTCTGTCTGGGATTTTGTTTTCTAGTTAGAGATTGAATGTATAATTTCATTAAACTGTACAGAGAGATGAGATATTGATTGCTTACTCATTTATCTAATTTTCTGATATTGTTTATATTCATATTATATATTCTTTTGTTTGTTTCACATACATGGAATGAAAATAAAAAAATAATATTTAAAAAAAAAAGTCTGTCTCTAACGTGATAATTGAGATAGCAGAGATAAAATTATTTTTATATTTAACATGGTTGTGAAATAAAAATGTGTATTTAAATTAAAAAAATATTTTTAATATTTTTTAAAATGTTTTGGAGTTTTCAAAATGGTGTATTTTCGGTGGTTTTGTACGTCGGAGCGAACACCAATTTATTATTATTTTTTCTATTTTTACGTAATGGTATCGAATATTTGAATAATTGAATAAATATAGAAAATATGAATGGTGCGTGATGTCCGAAGGAATAGACCATTTCTGATTTCACTGTATTAAAAGGCGGCCTGCATTGGAATGGCTTCCTCTCGTCTTCAAAACCAGAAAACCAAAAAGCTCGTATACGTCGCGACGTTGCGTGGCTTTCCTTGGTTTTCTGGCAATGGACGCGGTTCGCTACGTCGCCGTGATCCTCATCCTCGGCTTCGTTTCCGAATCTTTCTCCCGGTTGATCATCCGAATCAAGCCGGAAAACCAAGGCTCCGCCGCCTCTTCTTTGATCTCCGACGGCCGGACCGACCATGTCTCGTACTGCAACAGCTGGAGATTCTCCGTGGAGACAAATGACGCCGGCGCCTGGACGCGGATCCCTGCGAGGTGCCAAGAGTACGTCAAGGCGTACATGACCGGCGACCAATTCCGCTCGGACTCGGAGCTGGTCCGCGACAACTCGCTGGAGTTCGCGAAGACGGTGGAGCTCGCCGGCGACGGCAGGGATGCCTGGGTCTTCGACATTGACGAGACGTTGCTCTCCAACATCCCGTACTTCGCGAACCACGGCTTCGGGTGAGCCCCACATTTGGAGCCTCTTTTTGAATCTTCGATCATTCCTCGTCCGTAGTTTGTTCCTTGATCCTTTTTTATAGAATGGTTTATAAATCAATTATTTTTACTAATTCAGATAATCAATTATTTTTAATTTTGATAATCAGAAGCACACCCCACCATCCCATGCTAATGCCTTTTCCCTCCAAATTACCAAACATGCCAAATCAAATCAAGAACCTTGGCTCAAATTTATATATATATTTTTTTATATTTTTACATTTTTTATATAATTATTTAAATTTTTTATTATTTCAATTATACCTTAGTAACTAAATTTTTTAGTCAATTTAATCTCTATATTTTAATTTTTTTTTGTATTTAATAATTCAAATTTTTCGTTGTTTCAATTATACCTATGTATCTATATTTTTTATTTAATTTAACTCTTATATTTTGATGTAAAAGAAAAAATAAAGTAAGATAACTCAACACTTTAGACGAGAACTTTGGTTGATTTGTTAAATTAGAAACATTGTCGTCTTCTTTCATTCTCGTACTCTATTTTTTTCTTCACTAAATATATTATGATTCTTTGAATATAATGAGACAACCACTAAATTTAATCTCATTTGCTCATTGTTTGTCCTCCGTTTATACTCTCCACACCACAAATAGATAGATGGTCATCTTTCCTTTGGTTGAGTTGACGCTATATATTATTATGGTGAAAAAGAGTTCGTTTTTTAGTCAGTAACGAGATTCTTGTTGTGAAGATAGCTCAGAAACATTCAACGAAAGCACCTTCGACAAATGGGTGGATACGGCGAAGGCCCCAGCCTTGCCAGCGAGCTTGACCTTCTACAATGAGCTTCAGGCTCTGGGCTTCTCCATATTTCTGCTCACCGGCCGGACTGAGGGCCAGAGAAACGTCACCGAGACAAATCTCCTCTCCGCCGGCTACACCAACTGGGATAGGCTCATTTTGAGGTACGTTACAAATACACAGACGCAACTAGAAGAAAACTTTGTTTATTTAGTTGACACCGACACGCACTCTTTAGACACATAATTTCAACGAAATACAGGCGGCGATCGGATCTGGGCAAGCCGGCAACCGTGTACAAATCGGAGAAGAGAAAGGAGCTGGAAGATGAAGGCTACGTAATCCATGGCAGCTCCGGGGACCAGTGGAGCGATTTGGTGGGATTTGCGGCGGCCAAACGTTTGTTCAAGCTGCCAAATCCGATGTATCACATTGCCTGAAACTGAGAAGAACATTAAGGTGAGCGCGTAATTGGCAAATATTACTCTGATCTGATCCGCTGCTGCTGTAATTAATTGTTGTTGCTAATGTGGGTGTTGCTTGTTGGCTCCTCATATATAATTCTATTTTCTTGTCCACACCCAATTTTTGGTGCTTTGTCTCGCAGCTGGAGCAAAAAATTTTGTTTTGTGTAACGTTACCCTTTTAATAAAAGTAGTTATCCTTTTTTTTTTTCCCTCTATGTTCAGGTATAAGTTAACAAAGGGACTGTCAACTTAATGTCGAGAAATATACAAGAAGATAAGTTTTCAGATGAGATTTGAAAGTCGAGCGATACTTCTTTCATCATGTAGACATCATTCAAAAAATTAATCAGAATCTTTATTAGAGTTCAAGTACAGGGTTATTGACCGTTTCGCCTCTTGAATTTGAATAAATACATGATAAGAGACCATGCGACAATAGAATTTTTTATGCAATTGTAACTTATGTTGAAGAAGTAAATTGAGATGGTCTAAAAAACTTGTAAATGCCTATTTTTAAGAGTTTTTCAAGTTTAGTTATCGTATGTTGAGTACTGGGCTTGCCTTTCATTTTTGGGCTTGGTTATTTTTGTTGGGCTTCACAGTGGGCCTTGTACAAGATTGCAGCTGGCTTTCTTTCGAGGCAGCCACACAAGCCAGCCCAACTCAATTTTCATTGAAACAGTGAGAGAAACATTAATACAAAACAAATAAGATGAAGAGAAATTCTATTTGCATTTACATTTTTTTGCTCTTCACAGCTACTTTTTATAATTATGATAATTATTTTTTAAAAATATTTTTTAATGTACATAGTCATCCCATGCTCTTTGCATATGCCATCGCAAAGCTCCCACCAGTGGCTGTGTTGCTCCTGCCGACGATTACAACGAATGCCATTGCCCATCATTGCACCCGGTGGTGACTGCGACGTGCGATGATGGGCAGCTGCGTTCGTTGCGACCGCCTGTAGCAACGATGCAATGATAGGCAATCGCCGCCGATGATGGTGTGTGCGAAGAGTGTAGGATAGGTATGTACACTAAAGGATATTTTTGAAAAATAATTATTGTAATTGTAGAAGGTGACTACAAAGAACAAAAAATATAGGTGCAAATAGAATTTCCTCCAATTGTGGTTTGATATACAACAAATTCTTAATAATCAAAACAAGTGAAAATTACATTTTACCCCTTATATTTTTGGTGAAAAATATATATAATCTTCTACAATTTTTTCTTTTCTTTTTGGGTTGATCTTAGGGTTAAGACTTAACAATTACAAAAGCATTAAGTCGGGTGAGTATTCGGTCGATTTGGTACCAAATTGTTCAAACCAAATCGATCGAATAGATTTTCAAACTGAACAAATGGAAAAACAGAAAAATTGAATCAACCAAAAAAATTGAAAAATCAAACAACAAAATGTAAAAACAATGTTGTTTTTAATATTTTGATTAGTTCGGTTATTTTAGTTTTTTTTCAATATAGAGACCAAATCAAATCAAAATAACCAAAATTGTCAAATTTAAAAACTAAATCAAACCAACCTACTACAACTTGAACCAATCCAAACCGATAATTTCAACCGATTCAATTTAGTTATTTCAGTTTAATCAAAACATTGCTCAGTCTAATGAAGACCATGATAATAATTACCAAAACATGGGAGCTTTATGGCCAATATCATTATATATTTTTTTATTAAAAATAAATATCTATATTATTATATAAACGAATACCATTTCTTGTTAGGAAGGGCTCCCAACAAAATGTTTAATATATCTTGCTTTAAAATTAAAAAAATAAACTAAAATTTAAGCTCATAATTCGTAAATAATAATTAATTTCTTAAACAACTTTACTACTACACTAGATCTTATTTTATTTACATTTTACCCAAAAGAGTAAAAAAGTAAACTATAAAGATCAAACGTGACCTAATGAAATTTTATTTAATTATATATATATATATATATACATAATACATACTACCCCTCTATTTATACGATAGATTTTTTTCTCTACGAAGGCGCCTAATAAATAGGCTGTTTTGAAAATTTCATTTTTGACACAAAATTAATCATTAAACTTAATGTTTAATTGATAAAAACATCAGATTTTGTTTAATTTTCACCATTCTTAAAAGGCAAACAAAATGATTGGTTCGATAATCGATTAAACTGAATCGAACCGACCGATTAATTTAAAAAATTAAATTAATTAATAATTAAAAAATCGAATTCAAATTGTATAAAACGAACTGATCCCATTAAATTGAAGAAATATACAAAAATCAAAGAAAACTAAAATAACTAATGGAAAAATGATATCGTTTTATAAATATTAAAATAATATTATTTTAAAATTCGGTCAGTTCTATTCTTCCTATCAAAAATCAAGAATCAAAATTTTTAAAAAAATTAAGGAATTGGATTGATGCAAAAAAAAAAAAAAATCTAAAATCAATTCGATTCAATTAATTCGAATAAACTCAACTTTTACTCGCTTTTAAATGGAGATGCGTATCAATGAAAGGAAGCAGCTGCAGCTGATAAGTCCCCTTTGCTTTGCAGAAGAATAATCCTAAAAAGAGGGATATATATATATATATGTAAAACATATTCTCTTTGCACTACCACTATTCTCAGAATGTGCCCCGAATAAGTTCAGTGAGTACTTACCATTGGCCATTTATCACGCTTATTTAGACACTTAAATTTGACTTTTTATCATTTTATACATTTGTATAACATATAATATAAGATATTAATGTAAAGTGTTGTCACCGCAAGGGTCACATTGCAGTGTCTAAATAACATTTTCAAAAAATTTAAGTATAACTTTGTCTTAACAAAAGTTTAAACCTTACTTGTTTGGGATCAAATTTTCATGCATGCATGGACATATACAACCTTACGCATACCTTTAACTCTTCATGTAAGGATGGTTACAAGTCATTTTTAACTCTTCACTATTCCATCTTTTGCTAGAATTATGGGGTCAAGTAGTAGGGACGTACGTGATGGTGCGTTAACTAAATATATATATATATATTAATAGAAAAATTATAAAGTATTTACAATTTATGTTAGTATATCTTGAGTAACCATAAAAAAATCTAAATCGACAACTGAGAAACACAAAGACACTTTAAAACACAGTAAACAAAACCAAACTAATTAAACCTCATAGCATATCAATAATATACTAGAAGCTATAACATTAAAAATGAAATCCTTAATCATTGAATTAGCCTTGTAGCATATCCATTCGGTAAATGTTTCAAATATGTCTTATGTTTATATCTTTCAAATATGAATTTTCAAACTTATTTTTTAATAAATACTTAAATAAATTTTATTTTTATCACTTAAAATATAAATTTTTTATAATATTTTAACCTTGAATAAAACCCATTTATTAACCAAATTAATGCATTGACATATATACCTCTAACTCTGCTAATACTCTTCCCCCCAGCCCCTTTTAGAAGTACCCAAAACCTTCCATAAAAGTGAAGGAGATGAATATCACCTTTTAAACTACATATACATATACACACATATATATATAGCTTGGTTGAACCAAAGAATTAAATCTCATTTCTCTTTACTCATGTAGCAGGTGGAAAGAGACACTTGCCTTTTGCACTTGGATTCTCTCTGATTTTCTTTCTTTTTTCTTTCTCATTTTCTCATAACACAAACCCAAAGCATCTCTGCAGCTCAGAGTTTGGTTTTGGGGGGGTGGTTGTTGAGTTGAATTTCTTTATATTAAATGGCTTGCACCAAGATCATTAGCCAATTAGACTGGTAATGATCATCAGTTCTGTTGGTATTTTGCAATAATGGGTTATTTCTTTTCTGATTAATGGAAATTTTAGTAAATCTCCAATTACAGGTGAAGTTATTTGAGAGGATGATAAAAGTAGACTAAGTGTTCAGATTCCTATGCTTTACTCTCCTGATATAATTATCTCTAACGTAGACTAAGTGTTAGAAAACTTTATTTGTTGAGGCCTAACCCTTTATATATATATATATATATATATGTATGTCAAACTCCCAGTAAATAAGTGGAATTCTCGATAATTAGATAATCTTCGGATTGTAGAATCAGGATATCTCAAGCATGGATCCGTTGTCCTAGCTAGAAACAAACAAATGAGCTAGTAGGCTACATTGGCAGACAAGATACGTACGCGACATGCTACATGACTGATGGACTAATTAAGTGACGTGCAACATTAACTTACTCTTTTTTAAAACAGATAGTACTAGAGGAGAAAAGTTTATTCCTGTCCCCTCAATAAATTTCTGCTTCTTCTGCATGTCTTTATTCTCTTGAGAAACTACCATGAAGCTGCCTGTATCCTCCATCTCCATGCTTGGATTCATCTTTATCTCTCTCTCTCATGCAGGTTCCTTACCCATACCCAAAAGCAAACCCCTCTCCTCTCTCTCTCTCTCTCTCTCTCCTTCTAGGGTTTAGCTGCAGGTTTCCAAGGGAAGAAGAACACGGTTTGACAAATTTAATTGTGATTTATTATATATATCAGGGACTCTTTTGTTGGAACCTAATTTGCACACTTAATTAAGAGAACATTCATTAATCTTATATATCCATTAAATGACTAAGTATCTACAAAACCTTTAATTAATTAACAAACTTTCTTTTGTACGCAATTTACACAAGCCTATATATATATATATGATATTTCTTTTGTATATTAAAACCAATAAAAGAAATTATTGTACAAATGACGAAAAATTAAGCAAATAACATAATAAAGCTGTAAAGATGATGACGATACTGGTAATCATAACGTTGATGATTTTTGTGCCTTTGCTTTGGGTCTTTGGTTCCCTTCTATTTGTCAGCTGAGAGCAGCAGCAGCAGCCGCCCCCCTCTCTCTCTCCTTTTTCTTTGTTTTTTTTTTTTCTTTTTTCTCTCTCTCTCCTGTCTTCTCTCCAAGTCCAATAGACGGGTTGTTGTACAGTCAGTAAAGAACAACCATGGCTGCTTCTTAACCTATTGCTCATGAAAAGAACTAGAGGAAAGCTTCAAGTACGTACTGATGATGTGATATAATCATGTCCCCCCCCTCCCCTCTCTCTTTCTCACTCTAGCTTGTTTTATTTTCATATATAATGGGGGTTGTTGTCTTCTGGGTTCCTCTCTTTGCTACTATATAAACTCTACGCATGATGGTCCTGGTGGTCTGGATCAGGCCAGAAGGTGGAGTACTTCAACCATTCTGCCTCTTGTTGGCTTCTGATGGCTGATTCCTGAAACAGCAGTGCAAGTTAGGGTTAGGGTTAGGGTTTTGTCTAAAAAGAGATACTAATTAAGAAGCAGATGAAAAGAATCTTCCAATTTTGTCCTTTCTGGCCTACAATAATTGGTGAAACACATTAATACATTAATGTTAATAAAAACATCACAATTGAAACACATGTATGAATGTTATTAAAAATATCACAATCGACTCTTTCGACTCGTTTTCGATATATTTTACATCACCCAATGTGAAAAAGAGAATTAATTTGGATCAGTGTCGTAGTTTATTTTCATGGAATTTTGCTAATTCAATGTTCATTATCTTTTGAGTATATTTTGCTTAATGATATAATGAAACGAATGAAATTGCTTTTAGTCTGAATTGTGCTTATCTTTTTTTTATAGATCAGATTGTTAAAATTTCTTAATGTTCACAAACTATATATATAATTATTTCAAAAATGTTCATTTAGATGCACAGTTATGACATTTTTGGTGACATTCATGCATTATTATATTATACATTTATATTGATGCGATACAAAATACAACACATTAATACACGAATGTTATAGAAGTGTCACAAATGAGTGTTCAAAATAAGATTTTTTTTTTTTTAAAAAAAAGAAGAGGGTATTTAGAATAATTAAATTATTTGCCACTAAAGTTTACATTTTCTAACAAAATGGTCATTACATTTAATTTTTGTTACTACAACTACTAAACTTTAATTTTTATTGTAATGCAGTCACTCTTTGATTATTTTTCATTCAATTGTATCAATATTAAAACTGACGTGATACACATTAATATAAATCTAAAAATTCACTTAATACTAAAATTAAAAAATCCAATAATCAAGTGATGAGAATTATATAAGCATACATATATACCATATGAATTTTTACTAATAAAATTTGACAAAAAATCAAAAGTGTGACTAAATTAGAACAAAAATTAAATTTTAATACTTATATAGTGATAAAAATTAAAATATAATTAATGACAAATTTATTACGAAATATAAAATTTAAAAACTAATAACCTAATTCATCTCTCATGTTAAAAGATTAACAAAAATTAAGATTGAAATAGGTGGAAAAAATATGATAAAAAAGCTGATAGACAAATTACCTCTTTGATATGATCATGATGATCAGTGGAAGAAGTGCAGCCCATGATGAGTTCCTCCAATCCAGATGCAGCTGCAGATGCAGGCCTTCCTCCCTGCAGCAGCAGCAGCTTCTCATCATCATGTTGCTGCTGCTGTTGCTGTGTCCAAAAAAACACTTGTTTAGACCTAAAACCAAGACAAAGTCATCATCCATATCATCATGTTTTGTCTGCACAACTTAACCGCTCATATAATTACTTTTTTTTTAATCTTCCAACTTATATATAATTAAATAATAATAATAACATTTTTGATGAATTATTATGATTTTAAAGTTAAAAAATAAAGATATTTCAGACATTTTACCTACTCCGTCAATGAATTTGATCGGCTTATTCAATATTCATATCGTTATCCAAAATTAAATTTTAAGCTTCTCCCTTATTATATTTGTCGTTGATTACTTATAGTAGCAATCCATTACTTAATTTGGTTCGATAGTCGTATTGTAAGTTATTGTTTTATCGGACACCTAATTTAGAGGTATTTTTAAATTAATGAACGGGATGTTTGAGCTAAAAGAAAGTAAATCACAAAAATAAAACGCACATTTTTAAATTAAAAAAAAATTCTGTGTAAATAACCCAAATCACAATTTGCTTCCATGCTTGTCTTTCATATAGAGATTTTTATATAAAAATGTAGTATATAAAATGATTTCTTGTTAAAATTTGCATTATTATGAGTTCTTTTAATATTTTTTTTATAGTTTTTTTTTCTCTAGTTAGAATATGTTAGATCATGTTATACAAAATAATTTTTATAAAATAAAATTATGCAGAATAATGTGGCTCTATTATATATAATTCTTTATTGGTAACTCAAAATTTAACAAGAATATTCTTAGAAAATATTTTGTGTGCCAAAAAAAAAAGGAGAAATTTAAAAAATGTATCAGTGGCATTTGTGTAAATATTGTTTTATTTCTTAATTTATGATCATTGATGAGGCATATGATTTTATATAAAGTTTAAGCAAATGTTATACCTACAAACAAGTTTGATAAACACTTCTTACAAAAATGTAAGACCCATCAACAGTTTATATTTTTAGATGCTTACTTTCTCAAAAAACAAATTATTATGTTCTTAACAAAACACAATTTTAATTTTGTTTTTGAACTAGTCATGAAAATAATTCAATCCTATTTTTGAATTTACAATTTTATCCAATCATTTCAATTTTGACAATTAGGTCTAAATCAGTTCAATTAGATGCAATTTTATCTAATATATAAAATCGATTTAAAATGAATATGTTAATGTTGACTTGACATGTCAGGTATCATATGATAATATTTATAGGACATATATATACATAAATAAATAAAAAAATTATATTTTTTCTTGTATGTATATGTGAATTGTATAAATATTATTATTATATAACACCTGACATGTCAAGTCAATATGAACATGTTCTCTTTAAATTTAAATCGATTTTATACGTTAGATAAAATTACATTCAATTTAGCTAATTTGAATTTAATTGTCAAAATTAAAAAACATAAAATTACAAATTCACAAAAATTATCAAACTTAATTTGAACTTCATGATTAGGGGTTTTGTTTTTGGTTTAAAAATTCTACATTATTGTGCACCAAAATTGCGCATCTTTAGCTTGGAGATGAGGGCTCATAATCTTTCTTGTTTGGTCAGTGAGAAAATCCAAGGTTTTGTACGTCTTTTTAAGAGTCCAGACTCGAGAACATCAAGGAGGAGGAACCGGGTTGTAATTTGGTTACCTGGAAATTGTCATTTTGGAGCATTATTCTGGAGACATGGAAGGACTCATCCTGGTCGAGAACAATGGAGGTGTGGTGGAGGGGCGGCGGAGCGATGACGGAGGAGATAGGCTGAGAGGGCCTGCTGATGTGGAACCCCGCCGTAGCAAGCTGCTCAAAATGGTGGTGATGGTGGTGGTGGTGGTGGTGCTGTTCGCAGTTGCCTGGCGCCGCCACAGCCATTACAGTCGTTGGATCCTCACCCACTACTCCAACCTACAAAAGAAGAGAACACAACCATCTTCACCAATCCCTCTTTATTACCTTTCTTTATCTCTCTCTCTCTCTCTCTGTGATTCCATATTCTTTAGTTTTTCCTTTAATTTATTCTCTTTTTGCTGGATTTCAAATGCAAGATATTACTTGCAAGCCACAAGCTTGGAGAAAGAAACTCCTAAATTAGAATTTTCCCAGGAAAATTAAGAACAAGAAAGGAAAACGGAGCCAAATGAATGATGTAATTGTGTGTGTGTGTGTGTATATATATCAATCCGTCTAGAAAAGATGCGTATTTACCTCATCAAAACTTTTCCTGAAAGGGGCAAAGCTAAAATGGTCAGCTTTCAATTGCTGAATGTCGATGCCACAGAAACTTGACATTGAGGCGGCCGCCGCCGCCGCAGACAGTTCATCGCTCGGACTCTGAGTGATCACCACTTCCCTGGAAGAACAACTTCCACTGCCACCGCTGTTGTCTCTCCTACTATTATCGTGAACAACGGGTTCGGAGCTTCCGTCGGCTGCGGCGGTGCTCCGGTCGGACCAATTGCACTGTCGGGGCTGGGTCTGGTAGAAGATCTTGGACACGACGAGCTCGCCTTCCTTCTCTTCTTCGTGCAGGCCGAGGTGGTACTGGTGCATCACCCAGTTGGTCTTCTCCGGCTTCCTGTTCTTGCCGAAGTTGGTGTAGAGCACTAGGATTTTCTTGCACCCTCTCTGCTTGCCGTTCGCCATCACCGGCCTCGTCTTCCCAGTCTTGTGCCACCGGGTTTCGCCGCCCTGCAGGTCGCATTCCGTCTGGATCTTCCTCCTCTTCCTCGTCCCCGTGGTGTAGGCCTTGGACGGCCTGTGGAAGAAGTGCCTGCTCAAGCCGTCTCTCGTAACTCCTGAGCAAGACAGGAGGAAAAGGCTTGAGTTTATTAGTACACACTCCAAGAACCGTGGCCTAAAATTCTCACTATATATTAATCTATATGCCTACATATTTGCAGGAATAAAATATTATTGGATGTACAATTTTGGGTTGCTTCCCATTATGTATGTAATGGAAGTTAGGTCCTATTAGGTGCAACAAACTCAGAGAGAGAGAGAGAGAGAGAGAGAAGAAGAAGAAGAAGAAGATAAAACCAACCAAGAAAACCATGAAATTGTTGAAGATCAAAGATAGTAAAACCTAACACATTGAGCAGCGTGGAAGATTTACAACCTTGCAAGTTAATTAATTAACTGATATAAGCTATGTATGTATATATATATATATATGATTTTTAATTAAACCTGGAAGCTTTTCAGGATGAGTGTAACAAATCCCATCTTCTCCTTCAATGGTAGGGATGAATTCATCTATGAGAGGGTGAGACTTTGAGTCTCCTGCAGCCTCCACCTTTGCTTCCAGATGCTCTATCAATTCTTGGTCTGTGGGATCAAATTTCACTCCGGCCGGTAAACCTACCCAGTTCTGCAAATTAAGTTGGAGATGAAATAAAGGGGTGTTTCCGGTGCAGAAAGCAAGCTCCCCGGCCGCTTTTGAGAGAGAGAGAGAGAGAGAGTCGGATTGAATTCCCAAATAAAAACACAAAGGAAAGAACACAATAAAGAAACTGCATCTTGGGGTTTAAATTAATTAATTTTCTGTCAAAACAAAAGGTACTAAACAGCTATCTAGCACGGAAGAATAATTCATTATCTTGTTTGATTCTGCCTGATCTTTTTATGATGAAAATCTTAAGGTTGAAGCCAAGAATATTATGAGATAATCCGTACCGGCTTTGCTGCTTCTAGCCTGTGGCCGCAGCCCGGGCAGTGCTTGGATCCACAGAGCTGATGCTCCTCAAGCTTCGCATCAATGAGATCAGAGCTGCTGATGGAACCCAACTGGCTGCTACCCTTATTCATGGCTACTGATGATGACTAACCAAAGTATTGCACAAAAGATTGCGTCTTTTATCAAGCCCTCTTCTCATCCCCCAGGTTTGAGATTACTAATCTGGTGATCTGTAGAGACAGATACAAAACGACTGAAATCGAGTGAAATATTGGCAGTTTTTTCTTTACCATGACTTGGAGAAAATTAACGCATACATCAACAAAGAAAACCCTATTTTTGCAACCAAAGTGACCCCAGAATATGTAACAGCCGTAGATTACCCAGAAATGGATGAATTCAAGAACAAAGACTGGAGAGAGAGAGAGAGAGAGAGAGAGAGAGAGAGAGAGAGAGAGGGATGGAGGGTGTGGGATTGAGCTATAAAACCTGCTGCTTTAATCTTTGAAAAAACCAGAATTCCCTGCACTTTAACTGAAGCCAGTGAGATAAAGGAAAAGGTGCCCTCATCCTCTATATATGTACCACCTTTAACTCTTTGCCAATTTAAGCAACCCCATATGCAGGCAATTCTCAGGGGGAGAGAGAGAGAGAGAGAGAGAAGCAAAACCTAGACGCTTTTCATTTTCTACAAGGAAGATGGTACAAGCTATAGCACACAACTTTTATGTAAAAATAATAATAATAAATTACATGAGATTCACATTATTTTATACAAGATTAAATTGTAACACTTTTTTATTTTATTTTTTTTGCAAAATTATACACAAATTAATAAGATTTTTATACAACATTAATGATTCATCTCCATATATAACATCTATACATCAACAAAAAGTTCATCAAATTAAATGGTTTATAATTTAAAATCCCACTAATATATATACAAATTAAATTATCTATATATGATTTGTCTATTTCAATCTTAAAAGGCTCAATCAAGGCTTCCCACACCTTTGTTTGGAGTTTGTTGACTGGTAAAGCGAAAGCCAACAAACAGGCATTCAAAGTAATCAGGAGTATATGAAAATATTAACTAACTGTTTATGTTTAATTTCGTCATTAATTGTAATTAGCAGTCTATTAACACCAGTACAGTTGCATGCCTACGTGGCCACGCTAAATTAGCTTTGAGTAAAAATTACGAAATCAGGAAATTCTTAACAGATTGTTGACCTTCACAAACACCATTTATAGCTTCCTTTGAACCATACACATCGCTTGTTCCTGTGTGGATATACATGAGTATGCTTGAGAGAGACAGAGAGAGATACATACATATATATATATATAAAAGAGATGGTTTTTTATTTAAAAAAAAACGAAAAAAGAAGAAGAAAAAGAATGAGATGAACTCACATGGGTTTTGAACATGAGTGTTGATCATAATTGTATTCCCAGTAATACAGGGAGAGAGAGAGAGAGAGAGAGAGAGAGAGATTGCTTGATGAGCAAGGCCAATGAGCAGTGTTCTTGATAGGCCACCACTGCCCATGAAACTAAATGATATGTCTTATCATATAAAATAAAATAAAATTAAAATGAAAAAGACTTCACTAAGAAGCACACCAAATAATTAAAGGATAATGCTATGCATTTTATTTTTAAATAAAGTATACTTATTGTATTTTCTTTTAAATTTAAAATATATTTTTTTATATTTCAAAAGCCCCCACTAAAGAATAAAAGTGTTTAAAATATTAAACATAAAATATATTTAAACATCTTAATCATTAAACAATCTTTATGTATCATTACTCATAATTAAATTAATTCACGAAAATTCCTAAACCCATGGGCTTTAGTTTTGGGATTTGTACTGTTGCTGTGTGTATTTTGTAGGGAATATCTTATATACTTGCACTCATACACAATCGGATGCAGTGCCCAATAAAGAATTGCCAAGAGGGCCCACATTCAAGATCTCACATTCATATATTTAATATTACTTTATGAATAGTCAATATGAATAAATGATGATGAAGGCTGAAGAACACTGTTTCGAAATTTGGCCTTAATTTGACAACCATCATTGCTCCTGTTTGTTTCTTTCATGTTTTTCCTCAAAATCCACTCAAACTGATTATGAGCTGGTTTAATAGTTTTTATTAATATATTAATATATATATATATATATTTATATACATATCCAATGTGAGCATTCTAATAGAGTTTTGTTTGTGTGGAGTAAATGTTATATTATTAAATACAAATAACATAATATTTATATATATATCATAATAATAATAAGAAATTTTAAGTTTAAGCCTCACAAGTAATTTATTTTTGATTTTTGTATAGTGTATAATAGTGTTTCGATAATATAAATTACAAAAAGATTTTGACCAATAATCGATTTCACTTACGATAAATAATTAAATGTCTAACTGAAATCCTGTATAGACAAATATACAAGTAACATCTTTTTTAAGTAGTCAATAATAGTATTTATTTATATTAGAGATGATACTGGAGATTATGAGTAAATGACATTCTACTTAGTTTTAAAAGGTGAAATTCCTCACCTTAAAAGTATCGGTAGTTCAATTTCAAGATTTCTGCAAGAGGGGTTAATCACTGAATCTAACGACAAGACTCGAACACGAAACCCTAATCAACTATATAACGAGTAAATGACACCCTACTCATCTTTGTATCCGTAATTTCATTTTTGTTTCCATCCTTATATTTTTAGAGTACTTTTTGATTTAACATTTCATCTCAATATGTTGAGAGTAAGGTAATTAAATAAAATAATACATATATAATTATATCATTGTAGAATATAAATGAGAGACCATGATCTCGTCACTTATCCCTATCCGAATATTTTAAGCACCTCACTCATATATATTTTTTGTGTAGGTATTTTTTTATATCCAAACCTTTCTCATTAAAAAAAGATTTTAACAAATAACCTACAAAATAAAGTACCTATTGCCATCCCTAAATTTCAAATTAATTAATGGGATTTCCTTTTTTCACCCAAAAAAAATGCCAAGTGAATCAAAAACCCAAACAAAAGGACAAGAATATTCACATAAAATTTCTAAAATAAAATTTTATATAAATACCTACATACATATATAAAGATCTTTCTACAAGTAGTCTATATTTTCACAGACAATTCTATTTTATCAAATATTTTTTCAAGACAGTGTCCAAATTGTTACGCCTTCGTGTAGGTCGAAACTTACTCTATAAAATATATATATATATATATATATATCAATAAGTAAAATAATTTTATACTAAAATCTTGTAAAAATTATTAAAAATAATAGAACGTGGAACATTGGCTGTGGCTTATATAGATTTCTCTTTTTGTGGCAAAGCCACAAAGGGATGAGAGAGCATCAAACTAATCGGACGGCTCTGAGACCATCAAATGACATTAGTTGTGTGATCTTGACCAGTAATAATATCGATAAGTGGATCCCACATATCTTGACTTTGTTTCCATGGTCCTGTATTTTAGGGGCAGTTGATTTTCTAGGTGAACTCTCCCCCTCTATCAAACTCATTGAATATAATGTGTCTGTGTGTATATACATTATTATTAATTTGGAATAAATGGTTCAAAAGTGTGTTACATTTTTTAAAAGTGTCATTGTAATTGCCATATATTAAGAGGACAACACCAACAAAGGGATTCATAATAATACAAGAAAGTTTGGATAGTATTATTTTTATATATTCATGGTATAAAGAATATTGATCTGATGGGATTAAGACTCCTATTTGATTCTAAACATTATAAGTGTTTAAATTTTAATTCAATCTAAAAATGATTGGATCTTAATCTAAAAGTACTACTTGAGGCTATTTCTCGTGGCTACGACGAGATCTTTTGAGTGGAGTCTTTCTCGATTTATATGTATAGATTATTGTACATGAATCCGTGAGAAAACTAAGTTGAACAAAGTCTATTAGCCTTCCATTACCCAAACAAAGATATATTAATAATATATGTTGTGAAATTAAAAGTTAAATTTAAAATGTTGTATTTTATTAATTCTTGTTTGGATATTATATAAATATAATATATATGTATATACATATTTTGTAAAATTTAATTTTTATATTGAAAATAGGGGAATAAAAGATATTGAATTGGTCCAGTCCTAACTCTAATTAGTCTGACCTTAGATTCAACATTTATGAGAAATCTGAACTTGCACTAAGTCTAAACCATGTGAGTATGGAAAATCTCCTATTGATTTTGAAGAGCAATAATAAGGTTAAGGTCTTAATAAAGTGGACTTTTAAGGAAGGAATGAAGGAGAGAGAGAGAGAGAGAGAGCCTTTGGTAGCTTGGAAGTTAGGGTTTTAAATGGGTTTTGCATATGTTGAGTTGGGTATGACCATTGATGCCAATCAAGTGAAATTCATATTAGTAGGTCCATCTAATTCCATCCCCTTCTTCTTCTTCTTGATGTTTGACCTTTGATCCATTGGCAATCAAATCAAATCAAATCAAATCTTCTCCCTCTTACAACATTTCTTTATGATCCCCAACCTAATTTTGGCCACTTACGCCGGCCAACACTACTACTAATGGTTTGAACCCACAAGTTTGATGGCTGCAGCCATCCTAGCTATCACATTACTTGTTCGTTCCATATGTCTCCAATCTTAATTACTTCCTGTAAGCAGTAAAAGTAACACATACGTCCCATAATGTTTCACTCTACAATTATAACTCGGCCAAATCTCTCAATCCTAACAGTAATCCTAACAGTACATTATTGCCACTAATTCACAGATTATCCAATCTGTGGTGCTAAGTTCATACACACTTTGGTCCAAACACAAGCTAAGAAGAAATGAACTCTGCATCCCAACAAGGAAAAGACCTGATGGCGTACAAGGCAAAGGCTGTGTGTATATATATATATAGACATATATATTCGTGCTATGGATATATAGAAAATGCAACCCTGACCCTGCTTTAACGTGAAAGCAAGAAAGACATTCATCCTTCATTGACGCAAAAGATATATAATCAATTCTGAGAAATGATACCAATTCTGTGGCTTATTCTTAGCTAGGATCTGTCTTGATTGCCCAGCTAATATAAACTGCAGTTATATTAGTCACATTCAAGCACATATACCCATCGAGGTCCCATGTTAATCTCAATTGCCCAGCCGATACAAACTCGCTACTAAGCCCCCTGCCATGTTCAATAAGAAAAGGAAATCTGGAACTATCTGAATACCAAGCAAGAGAAGATGTGGACATATACAACATCAAGCCTTTATCCCACTATTTGGGGTCAAAATCTATGAGTTAGTATGATATGTTCGGCTAGGGGGTGCTTGCTTCAATTCCCCCCTAGATTAGTGTCCTATCCCGTATAACAGGGTAACAAGTTTCAGGCTGTTCTCCCAACAATTGGAGCAAGTTAAATCGTATATACGACAATTGGAGCAAGTTTTTGATATACATAATATCAAAAACTTAAAAGGAAAATGAAGGAAAGAATTAAGTTAAATGTAAATCAGCAAGCAGGGCAAGAATCTGTAGTTCTTTTCATTAAATGGTGTTGAGTTTTTGGTCCCTTCCTATGTGGAGAAGGCCGAAACTTATTTGGCCCATGAGCAAGAAGCCCAAGGCCCTTAGGGGATTCTAAATTTTCAATATAAAAGGAGTATGCAGGAAGTCATTTTAACAAAAACAAAAGAGGAGAGCTAGAGAAAGGTGTGGGAAGAAGTGTGTAGGTTTGATCGATTGATCGATTAAGGCATCATCCTTGTTTTGATTTTGCTAATTTTTAGTCAATTTGTAGAAGATATCTGGTTCTTCATTTTGAACGGTCAGATTAATATTTTAAGGTTTGCAGTTCCGATTATTGGTCTCCAAACAGAGAATTTGTTATTTGAAATTTTTAGGTTGAAGTGTCACAAATAATCTTTAATCATTTGTAAATTGGAGAGGTCATCCATGGTTCCTTTGGGCTGATTTTTGGCCAATAGACAGAGGACATTTGGGACTTTAACTTGGATGGTCAAATCATTTATTTGAACTCTACAACTTCAGTTTTATACTCTGTAACAGTAGCGTAATTTTAGTGATATCTCTCTAACCTCTCCCTTATATTAAGTTTTGAAATTGTTGATGATAACTAGTTAATTTGAGGTTGTGTATCTCTTGTTACTACTGAACAATTACTTGTGGTTGCTTATTATTCATGTTGAAGTTTTGGAGTGGACCATTGAGTCCCATAATTTTTATTCTTTCACATTGGGAGGGGTTTTCCCTATTTAAAATTGCTTATCTCACACATTAATTATTTTATTATTGCTTAACTTATTTTTATATCTCATATATTATGATATTTATTGTGCTATGGTGTTCACTCCTTACAAATAGGAAAAACATGTAAATCTTTGATTACCCCCCCCCCCCTCTCCCCAATTAAATGGAAATTTGACAATTACAATGTCAAACAATGATCTGTTATGCGAGGGGCAAAAAACAAGAAAACAGAAAAAAACTGCCACCAAAAATACATAGTACCAAAGGCATCTAGGGTCAATGTTGCTGACATTATAATATTATTTATTAGTGATGCTATTTATTTAAATTTTTACTATTTTGTAATACTGATACTGTTGATATCTCTAATATTATAATATTGGCCATTTGAAAAGTCATGTTTTTACTATTTATGCAGTTTAAAACAGCTTTGGGATGTTTTCCAACAGTCTATAAATTTCGGAACATAAAAAAAGGTTTTTGTTCTCTATGTGAAAACTTTTCTCATTTAAATACGGTTTCTAATTTTCCAGGTTTTTGTAGGAATTTTTTCCAAAAAATAAGACAAAATTTTCACAACTAAACAACCCCTTAAATTGCATGAGCAAGTTGAGAATAGATAGCACAGGGTTGAGTTTTCCTCTATTGTCTTCAACAATATATTACCACCCATTTGGGTCTTATCTAAGGAAGAACATCAAACAGTCTGCTAAACGGGCAAAAAAAAGAAACTGCCATGGATTCTAGTGCTCCTAGAAATTACCTCTGACAATGATTTCTGAAGGTTGAGAGAACAAAATAATATTCTGCCCTTAATTGAGCAGTTTATCCTGAAGACGATAGAATCCGTATCTGCCAATTAACAGGATAGTGAATTTGTCATTTGTCACTCAATTCACAAAATTGAGAAACAATTTCAGATGTTTCATTTTCTGAAAATTACCTGTTGAAATATTATTTCGATATCATAGATAAAAGAGTGTTTTTAGTGCACGAAACTCTTCACTTTACAAGAATCAGAGTCATATTTATATGCACATTCCCCTTTGTTTTGCAATATGGTTTCTATAACTGAAACCCATTACCTTTCAGCTGCAAAGAGACAACTTTACAATTGCTATCAAGGCTAGCTCTCAGAATCTACATAGTTAATCTCATTTAATGGGATTAAGTTATGATATGTTGGTGGTGTGGCAATAAACCAATAGATTACATACTTTGTAGGTTTATTCCCCTCTCCTTTTCTAGTCTTGTTTCTCTATGTTCGATCCCTCCTCTTCACACCCCTATAATTCCTAAATGTGTAATGCAAATTAGAGCTAACCTTCCAAAAAGGACACTAAAATGCAGCAACAATTTTTGCCTCACAATGTTTAACAAACTCAAACAGGCAGCTGAATGCAGAAAATGGCATGAATTTGTGAATGCTTACAGTGGCAGCCTGCATGTCATTTTAGCAAACATATAAATACAAAGCCAGAAATCCCTGAAGGGAATTGCCGAATTGGACTTCGAACCCTAATTCACAATGTTAAATAAAGCAGAAGAAATTGGAAGAACAGAATGGCGTATATTCCAACCTCAATACAGTAAACCCCTCTGTTTAACTCCATCGCTACATTTCCAATTTGCACAATTCTCAAAACATTCAGTTTGATTGCCGACACAAATGCCATGAATAAATTATAATCCAGACACGAACTGAATCCAACAAAAAACTCAATTCTTCTCGTTTCCGCCATTTTCTCAGCTGCCAAACACCAATTAAAGATAGAAACAGGGAGTCAATGGGCATATATATCAACCAATCAAAAATTTTGCTGTCCACATATATGTATCAATGATGCATATACTTGGATTTTGAGCTAGGGTTTATGCAATCACTGACCTTAGAGACCTGAGCCTCGAAGACGCAGCTCTGTGTATACATGGCGATTGCTGATCGATATCAGTTTTTTTTTTTTAATTATCTCGTTCCATTTTAATTTATTTTTTAAGAATTATTAAATTTTTAATTTTGTAACAAAATCTAATGATTTTGAAGAAGAAGAAAGAACTCACAATAAATTTTTCTATCACTAAATTTACAACGACGGTTATCATCGGTCTCTAATTATCGTTTTATTTTATATATCTATCACATCATAAATTCTAAACCCTAAATCTTAAAATTATAACAAGATTAAAAGTTTAACTGTTATTTATTAAAATAAATTAAAGTATAAAAACTAATATTTTATGAAACATAAAATTTAAGGATGGATAATGTTATTTATCTCTTTAATTTTTACAGTAATATAATTGAAAACTCTAAAACAGAACCATCATTTAAAAGTAAAATATATATTTTTGTGGACAGAATTAAAGGGTATTTTTTAAACATATAATTATTTAATTAAAAACTCAAAATATAATAAAACTCGAATAGTGACAATGTAAGAAGACGTGAATGTAAAAAAAAAAAAAAAAGAACAATTAGTGGTAGTTGGAATGGTCCAACCAAGAAGGAATAAAAACATCAATTGGATGATACCCTAATCTCAGGATCACGAATTGGAGTGTTAGTGGCCAATTTCCCACTAACAAGATAGAATATTCCCAACAAAGAGCAAGGTTGAAGAGCATAGCATGGCACGTAGAACCTCCGATGTCCATGAATGCAGAAGCCACCGTTCAGTACCTCTTGCACTAGGGGAGAGTGCATCATCAATTGTACTCTTCTTATTCCTTGAATATATGCTAGGAATATGGATGAACAGGCCAGTGGGAGTTAATTTGCAGTTGTAGCTGCTTCGTTAATTGAACGATTGATTCTGGAATTTGGTAATTCTGTAGGTTGGATATCCAAGGACTTTACTGCCCAAAGAAGTGTGTATCCTTCTTATTCCTCCTGCTACTTGAACCCTACAAGATGCCATTCCTTTGTATATATTTGGTAATGGAATTGCTTGCTTTGGTAACAATTTGTCCCAAGAAGAAGCGCAGTATTAGCAGCAGCATGGAGGCCTTGAACTGTTCAGCTTTCAAACACTGCAAATGGTCTCTAGAGCCACCAGCAATGACATCAATTACCAAGAATCATCCTCTCCATGGATTTCCAAGGAGTAAGTCTCAAGATGATTGCACTTCATTGGTTAAGCAGGAACCAAAATGATCTGAGTTGTGTATTGTGTAGGTTTGAATTATTCATGGAAGCCACTTTTGTTGAGTTTGTGTGGCATTAGGGGAAGCTGTGTGCTGAAGAAAGGACTTCATGTTGTATCTCCAGACCTAGCCTCCCCCGGCTTGACAGCTGAGCATCTTCGCGCACGGGAGGATGCCTACCAAGGGGTTGTCATCGATCCAGAAAGCTTACCCTTGAGCGCAAATGCGTTTGCATCTGCACTGCGAGCCTCTCTGGGGACATGGAAGTTGAAGGTCGAATTCGCATTCTACAAACACCACCACTTCACGTAAGTTCCTTGCTAATATGCACTTATTCGAAGTGAACTGTATGCAGGAGAAAAGGGGGGTGTGGCTCAAGATACTGCAAGAGCAAGCTGAACTTGTTCCCATAGCAATTCAGGAGGGTTTCAGCTACCATCATGCTGAGCCAGGATATGTTGTGCTAACGTATTGGATCCCCAGCGAACCCTGCACGCTCCCTGCGAGCCCTTCCCATCAAATTGGCATTGCCGGTTTTGTGATCAACGACAGAGGAGAGGTACGTAGTCCAATTTATTTTGGCTAGTAATGGTTGGTAATACGCTCTAGTTCAAGTTTGGAGTAGAAGCTAATGACATAACATGCTTCTGATTGCGATTGTTGTGGCATTTAGATCCTTGTAGTGAAAGAACAATGCTCTTGCAGTTGCTCGGGGGTTTGGAAGCTGCCTACGGGTTATATTAACAAGGTATTTGTTCGTTGTTTCGATTAATGTTGGGCCCCATTCGATTCGTTTTGGTTATTTCTTTCGGGATGAATGGTTCCATATATATGCATGATCCACCGTGCTTGGAAGAGTTGCTCAAGTGTTTCTTCTGTTTCATCTCAGTCTGAAGACATATTCTCCGGAGCTGTAAGAGAAGTGAAAGAAGAGACTGGTGTGAGTATTATTTTCACCACAAATCATTACTTTTTGATGATGATGATCTACAAGTTTCCCTCATTTTCCTTCTCATTTTCCAGGTTGATACAACTTTCCTGGAAATGGTTGCTTTCAGGTAAGAGATCTAATTGAAGTACCCCTATGTTGAGAATTCTTTTGGCAATCATATTCTGCCCATGGATTTGTTTTAGCTCCCAGAGGAGAGCATACTGAATCAAAGTCACTCATTCCTGTCTGCATGCTTGCAGGCATGCCCATCTGGTGGCCTTTGAGAAGTCAGATCTTATGTTCGTGTGCTTGCTTAAGCCATTGTCCTTCGAGATCACAATCGACGAGAAGGAGATTCAAGCTGCCAAGGTACCTGAACTTGATCATATACTCATCTTCATGACAAGCAAATGTCCCATAATCGATCATGCATACTTGTATAGAAGCTAAGCCAATTGAAAACCCAACAAAATTAAGGACTTAAAAAATGCGGAACGTACCAGACGGAAGGAAACTTCGGCTTTGGATCGTTGAAGTTAGACAAATTGCAAAGGAGAAATGTGAGACTATTCCGAGACTAATTGAGAAAGCCACTTTAATATGATATCAAGTTAGATATGAAGTCATAGAGAGAAAATAGAAAAACTTAATATCACAACTGAGAATATTTACCCTAAATGAGAGATCCTTCTCTATTTATAGTACTTTAGATATTATCATTCGTTCAAAATTAAATCTTATTGTTAGACAATACTGACTAAAAATAGTTATTCTAAACAATTTTGATGAAACGGCTTTATCCCCTAAAATTGCATTCTTGTAATCCATGATCACAAGCTTGCACTGATCAGATCTCATAGAAGACCCCTTATTCAAGTCTGGTTAAATCCAAATAAAGCACTAAACTCCAAGGTAGCATGGATAATAGATGGATTAAGCAAGACTCACTCGTGCCAGCTGAGCTAAATCTGAGGTATCATGAATACGATGGATTATCAGCCACTTGTTTTCTGCTCTGTTGTTGCAGTGGATGCCTGTTGATGAAGTGTTGGAGCAGCCATTCTACAGGGAAGATCAAATGTCAAGAAGGATAATTGAAGTCTGCAAGGCGACATATGAAGAGCATTACTACTGTGGCTTCACTGCCCATCAATTAATCTCTTTATTTGATGGAAACTTGGCATCCTGCTTGTACTATAGTGACAAGAATTTACCTTGTTTCTTGCCCAGTAATTGAGAATATTTGCCTTGTATTATGGCCTAAGGATGAAATTACTTGTATTAATTTGTCACTTTTCTTAAACTTTTTTTTATTAGCTCAAATGCGACATTAAACTTTAAACACACCCTTTTAGTTTGTAAATTGGGTTTCTTTGATTCTATGACTAATGGGTCGTTAATCAACAAACTTAACAAACATTAGTAACGGGATCAAAATGAATTAGTTCATAAAATACATGGGTGCATTTAAGTTGATAATAAGAAATTTAAAAACTAAAGTGATGACTCACAAAAAAATTCAAAAACTAAACTAGACTTTTATGATTGAATGAGTGTGACATGTATAAATGATAATTTAGTGTTAAAACTATCAATCAACTTCATTTATATCTAAACTTTTGAGTGCATAGTTGTAAAAAATAAAACAACAATAACAACATATCCAGCCTTTATCCCACTATGTGGGGTCGGCTACATGAATTCTAGACTTCCATGTATTTCTATCGTTTGTCATATCTTCATTTAGATCCATATACTTCATATCGAACTTTAATGTCTCTCCCAAAGTCTTCTTGGGTCTACCTCTACCTCTTTTTGTGACTAATTGTTCCATTTCATCAACTCTCCTCACAGGAGCGTCTCTTAGTCTCCTTCTCACATGACCAAACCATCTTAGTCTAGTCTCTCTCATCTTCTCCTCGATTGGCACTACTCCTACCTTATTACGAATAACTTCATTTCTAATTTTATCCTTTCTTGTATGTCCGCACATCCATCTTAACATTCTCATCTCCGCTACACTCGTCTTTTGCTCATGCTGGTATTTGACTGCCCAACATTCTGAGCCATACAACAAAACTGGTCTTATAGCTCTCCTATAAAATTTTCCTTTCAATTTTAATGGGATTTTACCATCACATAACACTCCCGATGCATTTCTCCATTTTAGCCAACCTGCCTTAATTCTATGTGCGACATCCTCGTGAATTTCTCCATCTTTTTGAATCACTGATCCCAAATATCGAAAATGGTCTTTTCTTTGTAAGATTTGGTCTTCTAATTTTATTATAACATCATCCACTCTTGCATTTTTACTAAATTTGCATTCCATATATTCTGTTTTCTTTCTACTTAATTTAAATCCCTTAGATTCTAAATTGTTTCTCCACAACTCAAGCTTAGTGTTCACTCCTTCTTTTGTTTCATCCACCAACACTATGTCGTCTGCAAATAGCATACACCATGGCACATCTGTCTGAATATCTTTAGTGAGTTCATCCATTACTAAGGCAAATAAGTATGGACTTAGTGCAGAACCTTGATGCAGTCCTATTGTAGTTGTAAATGGTTCAGTATCCCCTCCACATGTTCTGACCCTTGTCTCTACACCATGATACATGTCCTTAAGGGCTTGTATATAGGTTATTTTGACTCCTTTCTTCTCTAAAACCCTCCATAATACTTCTCTAGGGACCCTATCATAGGCCTTTTCTAGATCTATAAACACCATATGTAGGTCCTTCTGATGATCCCGATACCTTTCCATTAGGCGCCTCAGTAAATATATAGCTTCCATTGTTGACCTACCAGGCATGAAACCAAATTGATTTTCTGACACATTTGTTTCTTTTCTAAGTCTCTGCTCTATTACTCTCTCCCAGAGTTTCATGGTATGACTCATTAACTTAATTCCTCTATAATTTTCACAGTTTTGAACATCTCCTTTGTTCTTGTATATAGGAACCAAAGTACTCTTCCTCCACTCATCTGGCATCTTTTTTGATTTAAGGATCGCGTTAAATAGTTGCGTTAGCCAGGAGATGCCCTCTTCTCCCATGCATTTCCATGCTTCTATTGGTATATTATCTGGTCCCACTGCCTTATGATTTTTCATCTTTTTTAAAGCTTGCCTTATTTCATTTGAACTTATGCGTCGATAGAATGCGTAGCTCACATTCCCTTCGGAGTTACTAAGATGCCCTTTTCTTAAAATAGTTAGTTAATTATTAATCATTCTTAAAAAAAGTCCATCTTTGATAATTTTTTTTCACTAAAGACGAGATCAAAGACAGAAATTTGTTCGTCTCTAAATTTTGCCTCATATCAAATGTTTTCTTAAAATGTTCATCTCTGATCTAATAATCGAAAGTTTTTTCGTTTCTAAATTCAGTCATTTTCGATATTTTTTTTATCACGAACGAAATAAAAAATTTCAAAATTCCGTCTCTAATATAGCGATTTTCCGTCTCTAATTTCCGACTTTAAAAATCTCCGCATATAAGTATACCTTTCGTTATTTTCTTCCTCCTCTTCTCCTCCGCTTACTCTCCCTCTCGCCTGTCTCTCCTTCCCCGGCCAGAAGCCGCCTGCCGTCGGCTCCTCTTCCGGCCATTGAATCTCGCCGCAGACGCCGGTGCCTGATTCACATTGATTCTTCTTCACTACTTTGAGAACACCTGGTTGTGGGATCTTCTGGATCTTGGATTTGGGGAGGGGAAGAAGATGGGGATCAGATTCATATTGATGGTGAACAAGCAAGGCCAAACCCGCCTCGCCCAGTACTACGAGTACCTTACTATCGAGGAAAGACGAGCTCTTGAGGGCGAAATCGTTCGTAAATGTCTCGCCCGCACCGAACAACAGGTACTTTAATCCTAATTCTCAATTACCATCTCTCTCTCTCTCCCCCTCCCCCCCTCCCCCCCCCCCCCCCGGGGATCGATTGTTGTTCGTTAAACTGCTTGCAAATTGAGATAGTTTCGAACGCTAAATTATCGGATTTTGAAGTAATTTACTTGCTGACGGGGTCTGGGTTTAATCTTTCTTGGTTGTGGTTTTCGAGCAATTGGGGTTTTAATTTTTTATTCATTTATTTTGGTTTTACTTTGAGACCCTAAGGCTATATGGATGTGATCCATGAGCAGATTTGAGACTGCCTTGACGAGCTTGTTCGTGTAAGAGTTTCTGAATTTGCCAGCTTCAACCTTCTGTGTTCGAAACCCTAGGACTGAAATGAATTGTATGAACTAAATTGATGTGGCCTAATTGAGGCCTTTGTTCTCTGTGCTACTAATATTTATTGATATGCTTATGTTGCATTAGAAGCTCTTGTTTCTGATTTTTTTAGTTGAAAAATTTGAACATTTATTGTCTTAGTTAGGCAGCTGCAAAATCCTAAGCTAATGAAAATAAAATCTAAGAAAAGTTATTTCTGTTAATTTCTCTGGCTCCCCACTGTGCTGTGTGGTCCTTTGTGTTAGTTGACTTATTAATATTAATTCTTAGAAATTTGTTTTGGGCCAAAATCATTGTTCATTAGCTTGATCATTAGGACAATTGAATTTCTTTAACTTTGGTTTTTTGAATTGATTTGTTGCTTCTGCCATGCTCTGTTGTACTTCAGCTGATATACAGATTCCATGACTGATACATTTTGATAAATAAAAACAGTGTTCCTTTGTCGAGCATCGGACATACAAAATCGTATACAGGCGCTATGCATCGCTATTTTTCTTGGTTGGCGTCGACAATGAAGAAGTAAGTATTTTTTGCTCTCTTCCATCCTAGAGAGGTTGCACTTTTTGTGTGGAAGAGTAAGCATGACAAATATGTTATTTTTACAAGCCCTTGGTTTGTTAAGGATTTATGTTTTCTGTGCTATATGTTTCTAGATCTCCTTGCATGCAAACATTGCTAACTTGTCATGCCTATGTGAAAGTGCTTGTACCTCACACTCCAACAATAATGATGAACTAATCCTCTCTGCCAGTCTTACTTAAAAAATTGACAGGAAAATCCAATACTTGTTGCATTTAGATGTCATTTGAAGTTTTTCTGTGGTTTATATGTCAACTTTTATCTCCATGAGAAAGAATCCATAGCATCAAGCAACAATTTTAGAAGCTTAGAATGGGTATTTAGTGGCATAGAGTTCTAAGAGTTATCATAATACTCATGAGACAATCCTTAGAATGTGTCAACTGCGGAGGGGTCTAGTTCTAGCTGTGGGAGACTAGGATCTTAAATGAGCTCTTCTAAATCTGTTTACATTATGTTTGGAACTAGGTTGATTTGTCGGAGGCAAGGTGAAGAAAAGAAAAATAAATATGTTATATGCATGTGAAAATGCACTTGCATGAATGGGAAAAGGTAAAAATAAATAAATAAATAAAAATGCACATACATAAGCAATTTCATTTTCTTTTCATTATCCTTTTTGTTGAGAAATTCTAGTTTCAAATGGAGGGTTGGCATGCCCCGGAATTATGCTCTGTTTATTATTGATATGTTTGTTATTCTCATTCTCGAGCTAGCATATAGAATTTATTTCTATCCAATAAGTTGTGCTCTCTTTGCACTATCTTGTATATTGCAGAATGAGCTTGCTATTCTGGAATTCATACACCTCTTAGTTGAAACCATGGATCGCCATTTTGGCAATGTGGTGAGTCTTACTATGAACTTAAAAGTAACTTCTGTGACCCTTTGGTCGATAAAGGGTCGATCTTAATCCCTTGTAAAAAATTGCAGTGTGAGCTGGACATCATGTTCCATCTAGAGAAAGCACATTTCATGCTGGAAGAAATGGTCATGAATGGGTGTATCGTCGAGACAAGCAAGTCCAACATTCTGTCGCCTATCCAGCTGATGGACAAATCTTCATAACCAAACCTTCAATGCTCTGAGCATGCGGAATCCATTTGTTTTAGCACCTTTTCTTTCCCATCTAAAAGGAGCTGTTTTTTGTATTGTTCTTATTGACTACTCTCAACGGGCAATGCAGATATATATAGCGTGTTCAACCAAACGGATTGGATTGAATGTTTGATTAATTTTGTTACATGATTTATGTTATTTGAGAAATTATTAAATTTGCTTGTTTGTCTCTGTTGTGATGCCATGGATCCGATGAAAATTCTGAGCTTGAGATGAAGTGAGTTCAGCCATAATCAGATGCTAAGAAAGTCCAAAGCTGATTTGTGATGCAGATCATGTTTCCATCAAGTGGTAGTATAAGTGGTCTCCAATAGTTACAAAATGGGAGGGAAAGAATGTCTAAATCTTGTCCAAATAAACAATAATACATTACAACAGAACAAACTTAAAGAGATCCACCCAATTCCAAATAATAATTCTATGAATCCACCAATTTGAACAGAGCAAGAAAGGATCAATCAGACAGCTGCAGGCCTCCCATCTTTCCTTGGATCACTGACAGCAGTAAGTGTTCCATGAAAGACTTCTGTGGCAGAAGCTCGTCCGTGTTTTCTCCCCATCAAGCTCATGGCCTTGTCAAAAGTTTGAACCACAAGCTGGCAGATAGCTCCACCGGATCTTGCCCGGAGACGATGGCCTCTTTCTCTCAAGAACTCCTTCTTCTTGTCAGCGAGCTCGATGTGGTCGCCATTGATGACAGTCCAGTTTTCGTACTGGACTTCATTTGGAATCAACTGCAGAAGATTACGAATTCAAGGTCACATCAATAAGTTACTGGTTGAAGATTTAGGAAATACGAGGGTTGTGATGAACAGAAGGCGGCAGGAACCTTGTGGTAGACTCTTGGATTTTGAACAGCAGCCAAAGGTTCCATCCCCAAGATGAAGTGGTTAATGAAAACCTGGACCACTGCCGGAATTATGGACATGCCGCCACTGCCGCCTATAACCCCAACCAACTGATTGTCCTGCAAGCATTGGAAGGGAAGAATAAGCTCTGAAAGAGTGCAGTAACCAAGATATATATGGCAACAAGAGAGAACTTCGACGAGGTCGAATTTATGTAGTTGACCCCACATAGTAGAATAAGGGATTAGAATGTTGTTGTACAGGTCTACATTTACTAATTGAGAACAAGGAAAGGTAAAGATTTTGCCAAGGGAAAGAAAGTGCAGTATTCTTGTACCTTGAGAACGATGATTGGGGTCATGGAGGATAAGGGTCTCTTGTTCGGGCTGATAAAGTTAGTCGGGGCAGGTGGTAGGATGTCAGGCGATGTTTCTGTTGGTGTTGAGAAGTCGCCCATCTCATTATTCAGAATGATGCCAGTAGAGGGTGAGAGCAGCCCGGCACCAAAACCATAATTTATTGTTGTAGTCACTGATACAGCATTGCGATCTGCATCTACAATGCATAAATGGCTGGTGCCGTGATCTCTAAGCTGGCTCCAACTGGAAATCGAGAAGCAAAAGTTTTCAGTCATGATTATAGCAGCAACTAGTACTGAAGTTCTTCAAATTGAAAGGAAAAAGAATGATGATTTAACCTGTACATGTAGTATTCAGGAGGAAATGTGGTGTTGTCGAATATTTTTTGCTGAAGTTTCTTAGCAAAAGAGGGAGAAAGCATGTCGGATATAGTATTACTAATATTTACAAAGTTGGGGTCGCCTAGGTTCATCCGGACAGCAAACATGTGCTTCAATGCTTCAATCAGGCGGTGTAGGCCTAGAGATCCTGCTGCCGCATCAGGACTTCTGTAGCTGTCAAATATGTTTAGGACCTGTGTTTCACAGATGCTCACACATAAATTCCATGCATGTTACAGTGAGATTGTATTGGGATACTGTAGTTCAATGCAGCATATATCATGGCAAAATTAACATATTGCTCTGATAACCAAGCCCTGTTGCGCCTAGGATTTACCGGCCTAACACAAATCCCACGACCTTATTCTAGGAGAAGTCGCAAGGGAATCACTTGACTCTTAGTGCCTAGGTTTTGATCTTACTTATCTACTAGTCAACCTAACTCTTAAGAGTTCAGCTTTCTGTAAAACACTCAACAGATTTACTCAGCTTTTGACAATTTCTCCTTTTAAGTTGCTGCTGTCGACAGTCTTATGCACAGTATTTTCATGTCTCAAAATAATGTTTAATACTGAAGACAGGGAAAAGAACCCACCAGAGAAAGCCCAAGCGTTCCACTTGATGGCGGTGGCATTCCTAAGATGGTGTACCCCATTGTATTCACAGCGATTGCATCTGTTATGTCTACTTGGTAGTTCCTCAAGTCCTCCATTGTCATAATCCCACCAGCCTTTCTCACATCTTTAATTAACTTTTCACCAACTGTTCCATTGTAGAAAGCTTGCGGTCCATGCTCTGCTACTGCCTCCAAGCTCCTGGCAAGTTCCACATTGTAGCATTTCTCCCCAGCTTGTAACAAGTTCCCATTTGGTGCAAACACATGTTTTAAGCCAAGGTCAGTAAGAATCGTTTTTGCATTGCTGGCAATGGCTAATGCAAGATATGGAGCAACAACAAATCCATCCTTAGCAAATCTAATGGCTGGTTGGAACAAGATCCTCCATGGCAGTCTTCCATATTTCGACCAAGCTTCATGAAGGCCAGCCAGCTCACCGGGAACAGCTATCGACAATGGACCTGAATACTTTGCCGCAGAATTGTTTGCATACATGTCCTGTAACCAGATTGAGGTCATAATTAAGCAACATAGATGGCCATTTGAACACAACTCAGAATTCTGTTATGTAGCCATTCAATGCCCTGGATCTTTTTTTTTTTTTCTATTTATTTGCTTATTTATTTTATTTTGAACTTTGTGACAGATGGGACTCAGGGACATACTGGATTGTGTGACTTGATTCTGGTGACCTCATTTAGCTATTTAATTGGGAAGAGTTTCAAACCTGCGAGGAAGCTAAGGGAGCAGTTTCCCTCATATCATATGCTTCAGTTTGTGTTGTTGATGAAGATCGAACAAGCATGAAAGCTCCACCTCCTATTCCACTAGCCATTGGATTGACCACACCAAGGCACAAGGAGGTTGCGACTGCAGCATCAACAGCATGCCCACCCTGTCTAAGCATAGATGCGCCAATTTCAGAGCAACGACCATCATCAGCTGCAACAACCGCCTCATCTGACTCGATAATGTCAGCCTCTCCAATCTTATCATACTTGTTCGCTCTCAATTCCCAGAAACCCTTGCTGCCAACTAGTGAAATGCTAACAACTAGAACACGGACATAAGTGTAAGATTAAATTGGTCCAATGAGGACAAACAATGAAAGACAAACAAAGTTTCAGTCAGGATAGTCAGCACAAGATGAGAAACAGTAACACCCAAATGAGAAGACTTTCTCTGTGTGTGTGTGAAAGAAACAACAACAATAACAACATATTTGTTGGATTTGGTAACACAAAGGATTGAAGAGAATATGGAAGAAAATTGTGTGTAAAAGAGATAAATATGAATTGTCTTAAGATATACATAAACATGCAGATATATAAAAGGTTCTAACAATATCAAACCTTAATTCTACTAGGTGGAGTCAATTATATAAATTCTACTTCAGCAACCCATCTCTATTTATGGTCATCTTCTAGTAAACCCTCATAACTCATATCATATATAATTTTCCATTAAGTTTTTCTTGGTCTTCTTTACCTCTTTTGTTAAAAAAATTTTACATTCCATTCAGTCTCCTCACATAAACCTTTATGTGTTTTCTCCTTATATGACCAAAACAGCTTAATCATGTTTTGTGCCTCTTACCTTTAATAGGAGCCATTTCAACCTCATCTCAAATAACTTTATTTTTAATTCTATTTTTTCTTGTATGGCCACACATCCATTATAGCATCCTCATTATTGTTATGCGCATATTTTGCACATGTTTGTGTTTTACTACCCAACATTTGTGCCATACAACACAAGCACTTTTCTATTTTAACCATCATATTCTATGGAAATATTCTCATTAATTTTTCAACCATTTTGAATATTTGATCCAAGATATCTAAATTGATCTTACATGATTTCCAAGTCTCACCATGTCATATCCACACATATTTTCCCTAAACTTACATTCCATATATTTGGGCTTCAAGAAGGGCGCACATTTTAGTAATCTTCAACAGAAAATTATTTCCACGAAGACAAAGGCAGCATACGTGATGATAAGTGGTCAAAATGCAGTAAATGAAGTAAACTTCATGTAGGTGAGCTAAACTGTATCCAATCTGGAACAAAATCACTATATAGAGAGGAGATAAAACATAGTTGAAATTCAGGAAACCCCGACAATTTTTTTGCTTGTTGAATGAAATGAGTTTGAAGAGCTAGAAAGCAGTTCTCTCTGAGTTCTCACACAACTTCAAACAGTGAAATTGGTCCAGTAATAGATTAAGGAAATGAACGAATTAGAAAGAAAAAATTGGATTCTGGGACCAAAAATGGAAGCAAAACCAATCCACTACTGAATTAATTTGGATTTGGAAAATTGAACAGAGGCATTCACCTGTCCCGTATCTGCCTCTTCAAATTAAATTCTACGTTGAGTTCAACTTCTCCCAGCTCACCTTTAAATTAGTTCAACTTCTGTTAGACCTAACATTTTTTACCATATGATCAAACCCAATATCGAAGACGAAAGAGAAAATCCAAACTGGGATTTTCACTAAGGGAAAACAGACTGAAATCGTCCGGAATCCAAACAGGTCTTTACCCAATCAACTGCTACACAAGAGGAGAGAATAAAATCAAGTCAAACCAGAGAGAGAGAGAGAGAGAGAGCTCACAGCAAGCTATGGCGATGAATTGAAGAAGAAGCAACAGAGCTCTGAGCCACCGCTTCCTAATGGCCTGCCTGTCCTGCCCCAAAAGCGGAGCTTCACTGCCTTGTTTCCCCATCATCCTCCCACACACAGGGAGAGAGAAGATGGATTGGCCTTTTTGTTGTCTATATACATTCATATATATAAATATATAATACTATTTAAATACTAAATTATAATATTTTTCAAATGTTTACACATTAATGTATCACGCATCATATCATTTCACTGTGTAAATATAAGCGATCATCTATTCATTTGGGTTTTTTTCGTAAATTTGGACTCAAAATGGATCATTATTGTGTCGGGAAATCTGAATTGATTTCAAATTTGACTAACATAATTCCTGTTGTACGTAGAAGTTAAAGTCAAATATTCTGTCTGAAGTTATCGGTCTAATTCAGACTCCATTCCAAACTAATCAGATTAAAAAATAAAATTAGAATCAAATCAAGTTTTAAGAACACGAAATTATATTATTTCAAGAAGGGTAATAGCAATTTTCACATTAAATGGAGATTCGAATATTGAATATGCTTTACACTTTAAGTGTTTCTTTTAGTGAGTAACAAAAGATAAAGTCAACGATAGGTAGCAATAGCGTAATTTACTATAACTCTCTCTTTCTTTCGTCGTCATACGCGGGCACAAAATCGCGTTACCATCGTCTGATTGGCGATCACGTGTTTATAGTCTCTTGCTCTTGATTTTCTTCCTTTTATCAGCGATTATAGTCTCTTAATTTCGCAACTTTTGTCAGTGTCCGCCCACTCCTTCCATCGATGTCCACAATGTCCTTTCTCCAATGCCTCTCATCTTTGTCTTAGTGTGTCTTTAGTGATTTATGTCTTAACCTAGTTCTGGTAAGATGTTAACAGCATAGTTATTAATATTCAAGTCAAAAACTTAAACAATGCTTAGATAAATGATATGTTAAATGTATATATTTATTAGATGGAATATGCATGCATATTTATATTAGTAATTTAAATTTTTAATATTTGTTTAATTATAAAATTCGAGATATGTTCGGCTTTTAAATTGTAGATATTTATTGACTTTTTTAATCAGTTTTTTTATAAAAAATTTGTATTTACATTAATTATCTAAAAATATAAAAATACTATTTAAATATTTGATTTTAACACTTTTAATAACACTTGTTAATTAATATATTATATATTTATATTAATATAATATAAAAAAATGTAATTTGGAAGGAAGAAGCTGTGGGGAATTTGATTTGGGAGAAAGAAAAGTAGGTGGGGCCCAATTTGAAGCCATCCCGGCTGGCTGGCAGTGGCAGGTTCTTGCTTTTGCTTCGGGCAATGGGATTGGCTGCATTGGTGGGGGAATCGTCGTCGCACGCCAATCACGTGCTTTGCCAAGTATTCAAAATTCTATATTCACCCCCCTGCTTGTGGAATATTGTGCTTTGGAAGTTACCCGCACGGAACGGACACGACTCTCGGGGGCAATTATGATTTAGCATTTCACAAAAATAACCTCGCTTGACGGTGAGGTGACGTAGAAAAAGATAGGGTTGAAAATATTTAAAATATTTTTAAATTTTGATAAAAAGAGAAATATAATTAATATTTGAAAAATAATATTTTGTAAAATTTTATAACTCTAATTACACTTTTCACTATATATTATTTTACATATATTAAAATATTTAATATAACAAAAATACCCTTATATTTTTTTTTTCTCCCTTTCTTTTTTTTTACATGAAAAATTCGTCAAAATTTGATTATTTATTGATCCCTCTTTTCAATTCAACGATGGAGCGAGTGATCTACGAGTCTTCTATGAGTCTATTACTGGTCTCCCTCAAGTCTCCCTTGAGTCTCTTGTGAGTTTCTCAATCCCTTAAACTAGTGTTCTTTACTCTTAATTATTTGATGATTTTTTGCACTTGTGACTTATTTTTGTGAATTTCTCATTTCAACTTTTGGACTTTTTTTTTTGGGTTTGGGCCTATGCTTTGACATAGACCCATTTTCTTAAACACAACAACATGTGTTATTTTTATTTTTCAAAATGACCCATTTTAAATATTTTTTAAAGATAAATTATACTAAACATTTTTTAGATTCAACGAAAATGACCCATCTTTAAAAAATGTAAAATGGTCACGTGACTAACATTTGTCTTTACAAAAAAAGTCACGTGACCATTTCAACTGTTGTCTTTAAAACTTACTTATTTAAAGAAATCATTTTAAATAATATCATTTGAAATGTGCAATTTCAAATACTTAAATTTTACGTTCTTTCATTTAATGTTTTTACATTTTAAATTTAATATGATAGAATTTTAAATTAAATAATTTCGAAATTTTAATGGTTTTTGTTATAAAAATAATCTAAATATTATTAAAAATATGTATTTAAACAATCTTTTACGTTACAATTCTAAGAGTTATTTCAAATGCCCTTTCTTTTCTCACAAAATTCAATTACCTTTAATAAAATGCTTTAATGCACGAAAACATTAAAATAATACTATTTATGTGTTTTCAAAATATTTCTTATCTCAAAATATCCTAAAATACAAAAAAATATTTTTAAGTCATTTTGTAATTTTGAAAACATTTTGAGATAATTTCTTATCCCAACGACCACATTGCTTCTATCTCGCAACTACGTTACATATAGAAACTGAAAACTTTTAACCCTAACTTCTTCTTCTTCTTTGTTTTGCCAAAAAGGTGAAAGTCCTTGATTTTCCTCTACTATCGTTTCTATCGCTCTTATGTCTTTTTTATCTTCTTGTGGTTTTGTTATTTAGTTATTCTATTTGTAGTTGTCATCCTTCTATCTTCTAGATCTTGTCCCAATTTTGTTATTTTGTTTGTCATTTTTATCCTTCTATCTTCTCAGTCTCATCCTAATTCTGTCATTCCAAGCTCTTCGATTGGTGACTACAACTCTAAGCTTTTCGATTGACGATTGACTATCTTCTTACATGTATGTATATATATTTTTATTCTTAACTCATTTTTAGATAGATTGTGAATGTATTATATATGTATATATATTTTATGAATATATTTATATAATTGTGACTATAAATATGTGTATATATACTTATGATTATGTGAATGCATATGTCGTATTGTGTTTGATTATTTTCTTTCTTTAAATTTATGATGAAATTTATGTTTTCATTTAATTAAATAACTATTTTTTATATAATTTATTATATTAAAAATTATATTTACTAAAAGACACCTATATTTTTTTCTTTACACATTTTTGTCTTTTAAGTTTTTAAAAAATATCATTTTTTATTTTTATTTTATATCATTTTCATTTTTGTTTCTATGCAACTTAATAATTTCAAAATGCATCCAACATAAAATGAGACAAATGACTTGTAATTTCAAAATGCACCCAATAAATTTCAAAATTTATAAAAGCCAAAATAAGTAATCTAATACTATTTTTTTTAAGTAATAATCAATTAAATAGATTATAAAAACACATACAAAAACTATTGTTCGGATGAGTTTTTATTTAAAATCTTTTCTTCATTTACTCATATATATAAATTATTTTGATTTTTTTTATTTTTCACTGATAAATAAAAATAAATTGAATTTTATCTCTCATAAATTATGACCTCATCTAAAAGAACATTCACAGAGTTGATGGGGCTGCTTAAATTCAATGAAATTAAATACATATCCATTGATAGAAATATTTGTTATTTGAATTTAGTACACATAATTTCCCAACAACAAATCATAAGATTAATTGGAGCTTAATTCTCTTAACATATTTCTCTACAAGTGCAAGAGAAATAGTATTTCTTCGACCCCAAACATCTTAATTTCACCACCGGAGCTTGGCAGGAAAATACTGCAACAGGATATCGTAATTGTTAAATAATGACGGGTTAAAATTCATGTTTTATATATATATATATATATATGAATTGTGATCACCGACCTTTTCTATGAGAGAAAGATAGTAGGACTTTACTTTTTCGACATCGATCCGAACCTTGCTCTTACTATAGAGATCGTATTTGCTGCACATGATATCGAACAAAAAACATTAAAATTTGTCTGGGCATTGGCATTAAAAATCAAATTCAAGAAAAAAAAAAAAGCTCACTTGAAGATCTTAAGCCACTTCAAACTTTCATGATCTTCCTCATTCATTAGGTGTTTATATGCTCCAGACCTATGCAAAGCTGCAACATGATGAAGAACCAAATTATATATTATCTCCTTTTTTTCAGAATTACCAAAAGGGGAAAAGATTAATTAAATTAATGATCTTAATTACCATAAAAAGAATGGTATCTGATGATGAACAATCCAGCTGGAGGAAGAGTGGTTCCATTTTGTTTAGCCACCTATATATATATACACGTTAAATGAGTTGTAAATTTGATTAATCTTTTCAAAGTTATCGATCGATCTTTTTAAAAGTTATTGATAAACGTCACTTACCAAGTACATATAATCGTCGTGCCCCCATGACATGGAGATATTGTTTAGTCCACACCCCTCCTCATAAATTCCATTTTTGGTGTTGTAAGCAGGATTTCTTGAATCCAAATTCTCCTTAAAATACTGAAGTAAATCAAATTACGGGTGTTTTCGTTAGAGATTGTTAAACAAGTAATTAATTAATCAAACTTCTTAAGCAATTAATTAATTAACAACCTTATGATGAACAATTGATTCGTCAAAAGCACATCCAACAGGGAAAGAATCACCTGCAATTAGAGTCCAATTTCAGCACTAATTAATTGATGACTAATCCACAGATTTAATTGCTTCTATTTGGATAATTAAGAGCTTAAGATCATATTTGATCCAATCCAGTACTCACCAACAACAGCCCATTGTGGAAGCCCCCCAAAGCTTGGATGAAGAAGAACTTTTCCAAGATCTAAACCAGACCCAAAAAAACACCAAATTAGGGGTCAACATTCAATTGATTTGGTTATCGAACTTCTTGAATAGATTGAATATTTTTTAAAAATTGAATTGAACTGACTAAATAATTACTTAAATTAAAAAAAATAACAAAGTGCAAATAGATATAAATGATTAGGGGTGAGCTATTAAATCGAAATAATCAAATTGAAAGACTTAATTTTGGTCAAAAACAATATCATTTTTAACATTTTAGTCGATCCAATTATTTTAATTTTCTTTAATAAAGAGGCCGAATGAACCGAAAAGCTTGAATTTAAAAATCCAAAAATCACTATTAGATTGAGAGACGAGTGAAGATGATCATACCGTGAATGAGACCGGTCAAGTGCAGCCAATCTTGGTCGGGGTAGTCCTTACGAATGGCTTCTGCCGTCTGCAACAAGTGCTCAATCTGAGGCTCGTCTAAGTCGGGATCGCTGTCGTCAACGACGTCGTTGAGAAGCTCACAGCATTCCCATATGCTCATCTCCACCTTATCCAATTTCCCATACTCTTCTCGCATTCTCCTCACCTGCAGAACATTAACTTAATTAATCTTGAATGGAGCTCAATTCAACGTACTGTTTCATTCAAGAAAAGACTGTAATTTTACTAATTTTCACTCACAAAATCGTATGTTTGGTTGATGTGATTCACCCGGTAGAATTCCTCCACAGTCTTTTGCCTTTCACTTTCAGCATCATAGTCTCTGCAACTCAAATCATTTCCATGTCAATTACAGTACATTATATATATATGTTATATATAAATAATACTCTATGAAAAATCAATTAGCAAATATTCAACGCAACTGTGGTATTACGTGACATCGCGATTTGTTTACGTAACACGTTAACGTGATGGCATGGAATTACGTTTGCATTGAGTCTCTCCCCTCACCCGTTTTAGCGTTCAGGGTTTAAAGTCACACCCATTTTCGGTGTGAGACTAGGATCGATCGAGAGTACAACGAATATGTAAAAATATGAAGAGATTAATTCAACATCCAAATATTAATCAATCTGACCTGAATGAGTGGCCAAAAGAGTTAATCTCAGGCGCCTCAAATCCGGCATTCTGAACAGATCTTGGCATTTGAAACCCTCCATCTAGAACCAACTCGTTGTCGTCAGAACCCGCCTTCTTCTCCACTATCTCCACACCTGTAAACCAACCCAAAGCACCCCATGAAAAAAAACAATAATTTTCCAGGAAGAAAAGGAGAGAAAATATGGGTATAAAAGGAAAACATGATCAGAGAAAAGGGTTACCAAGATCTGCAGGCTGCTCGACGAGAATGGTCATCTTTCCGGCCCAGAGTTTATCTAAGAAGACGAAACAGAAACAGAAACAGAAGCAAGAGAGCTCAAGAGAGAGGAATGATGTTGAAGGGGTTGAGAGAGACGGTGGGGGGTACTTATAGTGGCGAAATCCAAGTCCTTCCTGGATATTAGGAATGTTTTGGAGTCCTGAACTGAAAATATATTGCATTCTGGCCGTATTGGATAAGTATTTTATCGCAACAAAACGGGCAAGTTATCTCCCGTTCAAAGCACGCTTGTCTCCGCGCGTGCTTCTCACTTGCAGCCTTTAGTCTTGTGTGCTCTAAACGAGCTGAGTCGGGTTTCAAAATTTAGATTTATTTGTTAAGAGTTTTATCAGACTTGAGCTTGAGTGGAGCTCAAAACTAGGTCTCCAGGTTATTTATTTAAAGGGTTGTTGAGTTTGATCTTAAACTCAAGCTCAAATTCAATTTATTTATATTAAACATGGGATAAATTTATATTTTTATCTTTGTATTTTTATGTAATTATTTAAATTTTTTGATATTTTAGTTATACTATTAGATTTATATTTTTGAGTGAATTTAACTCTTATATTTTGATCTTTTATTTGTTTGGTAATTTAAATTTTTTATTATTTTTTATTATACTCTTATACCTGTATTTTTGAATCAATTTAACTTATATATTTTGATATGTAAACAAAAAAAATAAAGTTATATCAATCAATTTAATTATTTTTTTATACGTCAAAATACAGAGATTAAATTGACTTAAAAATACAGGTACATGAATATAATCGAAATAACAAAAAATTTAAATTATCATTTGAAAAAAAATATCAAAATATAAAAATTAAATTGATTCGAAAATACAAGTATATAGATGTAATTAAAACAAAAAAAATAAATAATTAAATAAAAATATAAAAATATATTAACAAAAATATGAATTAAGCCTTAAACAAGTTTTAAATAAGTTTCGATGAGTTTTAAGTGTCTTTTCAAAAGTTTTAAATTAATATCATTCCAAGCTTGAATTTACGTTTGTCGAGAATATAGAATTAATACATTTAAATATATTTTTTAAAATTTTAAATAATATAAATAAATGAATTCTTTTACTATCTGTCTTTAGGACATAGATAATAAATAATAAATACATTTTACCTTCTAACATTGAGAGGTATTTCAAATAAATTCACTTCAATTATCTAACCTTAATGAATATGTGCTTATCTTATTCACCAATTAAAACAATTGGAACTTCAAATTTAAAGTCGAGTGATTTACTAAATGAGTTTAAAAATCAAACTCAAACTTTTTAATTAAATTAAATAAACGAGCTCTGATCGAGTTAAAGTTTGAATCGTTTACAAGCAACGATGCTCACTTGTAATCATAATTGGAATTGGTTTGGATTTTATATTTTATATTAATTCTAATCTAAATTAAGCGTGTCTCTAAACCCCACGCGCGACGTGGAGAGTGGTGGAGAAGAGGGGGCGATGAGTCAGCTTTACGTGGAACCGCTTCAGATTGAACCTTTTATATACGCCGACTGGTGACGCAATGACGTGGCACCGAGTCACGGCCGTCGGTTGACCTTTCACTCGAATTTTATTTTATCTCAACTTGGAGATAAAATGGACGGCTGAGATGGCCTTGGGATGGAACGCCCCAATGAAGCGGCTGCGATCATCGGAGTGGAGTGGAGGGTATGCGGTGGAGCCACGTCAACGATGCCAGCAAGAAACGGACGTGTCGTTATTTATTGCGCACCGACGAATCGCCGATTTTCGGACGTCTGATTGGTGGCCGAGTCGTTATTTTTGATATTTTTATTAATTAATAAAATATTTTAAATACGATAACTCTATTATTAGTTAATAAATATTTTATTAATATTTTATTTTTATTAATAAACTGTTCACCACATGTCTTTGAGAATTGGGATACCACGAGATTGTATGTTCGATTTTTCTTTTATACGAGATAACATGCAATTAATTGCATCTATCCGATTGAGCAAGCCATTCGACTTTGGTTTAGGGTGAATATATCCGTTCACCTAAATATATGAAGCAGGTAGATCATAAATTTTAGAGAAAATGAGATAAATTCGAACCAAATGCTAATTGTAATAAAAAGATCACTTGAGTTTCTTATATTACAAAATAAATAAATAATAAATCTTTGAGCTAGTGTTTTGTAATAATAATATTAGAAAAAATAATAATATAATTATAATTATTATATTAAAAAAATTATACACAATAAAAAACAATTTTTTTTTATGTTAATATGCAATAAAAATTACAGAATTTGAATATTGTAAATCTCAATTATTTTCCACTAAGATTTGGGCCCAGGAAATGGGCTGGGCCAAGCGGCAGGCTTGCTGCCCGAGCAACTAATCATGCTCCATTGAATCATAAGTACCCAGATCCTTTTTTTTTTCTCATTCTCTCCTATCTACGACAATTTAGGATTACTATTTGATATTTTACTCTTTCAATTAATTTTAATAATAAAAAATAATTATTATTTTTGAATCTTAAGTCAAACAAAAATTAATTTAACATATAATAAAAAAAAACGATTTCATATACTTTGTCATCAATGATCAATCAAACTAGATTCATAAATATGAAGATTTGTTCAAACAAGTATTATGATCTATTAAATGATTTTCAAAAATTAATTTTGAAACTGTTGGTTAAAATGAATTTTGATGATAGATTGATATTTTGTCTTTAATATAATTTTGATAATAAAAATCAATTATATTTTGATGATAAAATTATTGTGTAAATGAATATTAAATTGGTGCTCCAAATTACTTTTATATGATCTATTAAGCACTAAAATTAAAATTAATTTTATCATGCATTCCAATGTTAAAAAATCTTGTCATAAATATTTTAATGACATTTGAAAAATTATATTTTTATTTGATTAAAAATATTATAACAAAAATACTTTTGAAAATAATTTTGAAAAGGAGAAAAAGTTTCAAAAATTGAATGTTTGGCCATTGCTACAGTAATTTCTAGTTGCTACAATAATTTCTATCAGCTACAGTGTTTTTCGGTTACTACAGTAAATTTGTTATAGTACCGATCTACCGGTTCTTAAACCAGTCAACCATTTTTGCGCGAGCTCTCTGTTGTTTGCTATTGACCGCCTCTGCATCATGAGTTGTCAACCGTTCTTCAAATTAGACGATCATTCTCACCAACTAATTGATCATTGTTTGAATTTTTAAGTTAACTGTCGACTGTTTCTTTGAAATTGTCCATCCTTTATGTCACAGACAGCTTACAATGACTAGTTTTCAAACTCCAACGGCTATAATTTTGAATGGGCTAGAGATGCACTATAAATAAAAGATAGATGGATGATTCAAACATCCAAGAGAGTTCATTACAATCTTACAAGTGTTTATTCTTCAAATGCTGAAGGTTAATAATTGTTTTGTTTATTTTTCTCTTTAAAGTATTTGATTATCATTGGTATTATTTTGTTCAACCCTTATATCTATTTTGAGAGATTTTGTATTACTTTTTAAAATTTCAAGTTTGTTGTGCTAGAGAACATGCTTATGCAAAGGGTTGAAATACCTAGATTGGTTCTAGAAGAATTGTTTATCTAAGCAAGAGGTTGTAAATTCCTAACTTGTTACTATAAGGCATATCTGGAGAAATAGAAGATTTTTAGTGGATTGGTTGAAAAATCCTTAATAAGAAGTTAAACTAGTGGATTTATCTTGGTTTAAGTCGAATCACTATATATCGGTAGGGGTGTGCAATCGGTTACAACCGAACCTAACCGTCCAAAAATTACTAATCGAACTGAACCGAATTGTCCCTAATAATTGACCGATAATCCTAGTATAACCAAACTAATCGAAACCGAAATAACCGAACAATAAAATGCATTAACCGAATAGAATCGACAATAGGCAGAGAGTTTCCAATCCCCAATCAGAACCGATAATCTTAGTATAACCGAACATGAAACTAAAACAATTTTTCAATCCCCAATTAGAACCGATAATCTTAGTATAACCGAATATAAAACCAAAATAATTTTTCAGTCCCTAATCAGAATTTTCAAAACAAATGAATAAGATTCAGAAATAGCCAGAGAGTTTCCCAATCGGAATTTTTCAGAACAAGTGAACAAGAATCACTGAATCAGAAATACGTGTACCTTTGAGTCTTTGACGCAAGAGTTGAGGTCGTCGGGGATCTTATAATGCTTGGGAAGAAAAAGGGCCTGGTTGACGAGTTTCGAAGCGCTTATCGTAGTCGCCGATTGCCTCTATGCCTCTTTGGCAGGCACCATTGCTAGCGTCGCCACCATGGCCCAAATCTTGGAATAGCCCTCATCGATCATCCAAGCACAACGAAAAAAAGAAACGCATGCGAGGGATGATGGGGTGAGGGTTAGGGTTCGATTCGGTCGGGTGTAGGTTACGTGTTTTAAGGTTGCCGGAATCGATCTCATAGTCTCTCCTGCGAGTGGGAGGGTGGGAGGAGAAAGAGAGAGAGAATGAGATGCAGTTATGCCTTCAGCACGAACTTACAAACGAGGGTGGGGAGAGATGGAGAGAGAGAGAGAATGGGGGAATGTGAGTGTCGATCGGCGGGTCGAGTGTGGGTACTGGGTTCCTTGTTTTGGGAGGGGGGGCTCACACGATTAGTTCAATTAACCGAATAACCGAAAATTTAAAATATTGCAAATCGAACTGAATCGTTTCATAAAAAAAAAAAAGAACCAAATTAACTAAACTTAATTATTTCATAAAAAAAATCGAGGTCGGTTCGGTTCACTTAGTTCAGTTTATCTGAACTTCTGCTCATCCTTATATATCGGTGTGTCATTTCTTTATTTGTGCTCTTTATTTTATTTATTATTCTAAACATTTTAATAATTCTCACTTACACTAAAATCTTATTTTTCTTAAAAATAATTTTCAAGTTCAATTAATTTTTTAAAATAATCAAATTCACACCCCTATTGAGTATTAGTGTCATTACTATACAAACCTAACACCATTATACACGTATACTATATGCAAAACAGGCTTAATTACTCGTAAACTACATAAATAAAACAAGTACATAACGTGACACAAACTTGTGTGTTTACGTGGGCATACTCTTAAGTAAAAATATTATCCAATTTGATGCAAATCACTTAAATAACTTATATTTATACAAATCCTACTTTCTCATTTCCCTTTCTACAAGCCTCAAACGGCCAAACACCGGATCGGAGAGATTGTGCAAAAGCGATCGAAAGGAAAATGAATCGATTGGTGTTGAAATTGTCAAGGCACACGAGAGATTGCATTTTTGTTTTCTTTCCTTTTTTTTTCTTTCTTTTTCTTTAGCCAAACAAACATCCAGAAATGGAAGGAGATAATGGATAGGGCTCTCTAGGGTTTGATTAGTGGCAGGACTGACTGGGCTTCACTTCCAAGTCAAAAATGGGAGAAGATTTCCCAAATCCCACCAACGTTGACACCCCCTTCCTTGATGTCTCCCACATTAAAGTGATAGCTACTTCACCACCAAGTGCAGCTACCTCGAGCTGAGGATGCATCCTTCGCGTTCAAATGCCTGTCTTTTATACCGGATGAATTAACTTTTTATTATTTTAATTATATTTTATATTTATATTTTTAAATAAATTTAATTTTAGCTTCTATAATTTACTTTTTTTACACACTTAATAATCTCATTTTATTTTTTATTTTTATAAATTAAAATATAAAAATTAAATTGATTCGAAAATAAAAATATAAGAATATAATCGAAACAACGAAAAATTTAAATTATTACATAAAAAAAATATTAAAGTACAAGAGTTAAATTAAGTTAAAAATATAAGTACCAGAGTGTAATTAAAATAATTAAAAATTTATATAACCACATTAAAAAATGAAATAAAAATATGAATTTAGCCTTACTTCCCCTTAATAGTATTCAAATTTCTGTTTGAATTGGTTTAATTTAAGATGAGTTAGATCTTAGTTTAGCATTCGATTCACTTATTAGTTTTAATTAATTTTTAGGTCACTTTGATTCAAGATCACAAATTGATTGAAAATAAATAATATTATTTATTAATTATTAATAATAATGTCATATACATATAATATATTATTAAAGTGTTGTATTATGTTTATTATTATTATTTATATTTTTATTAAAAATTTTATTTAGATGATATATATCAATATATCTAAGCATATTCTTAAAAAATATGAAAAAATTATTCGTGATTGATCTAATCTTAACCTATCCTCCATAATTTAATGAATACACCTATCCTCCATAATTTAATCAACTATTTTAATTTTCATAAGTTTTCATTTTACAGTATTATTAATTGTAAATATAAATATTATAAATTCTGTCATATTAATTTATAAAAATTATTTGTAAATATAATATTTTAACTAATTTTATCTAAATAACATTTTCAAACCAAAACTAAAGAGGGCCAAATCTATATTTTTATTCTTATACTTTTATATTTTTTTATATAGTCACTCGAATTTTTCATTATCTCAATTACACTCCTGAATCTGTATTTTTGAAATGCTGGATATATTATTTTGTCCTTGGACTAATAAAAAAAAATGATTTTAAGGATCTCAAGTATTTTGTACTTGCTGTTCATCCCTAGATATCCTCATTAATGACAGATCTCATCCTCATTAATGAGAATATCGTCAGCACCATGCTATCCTCAGGGAGTCCAGACGGCATCGGATATCTGGTCATATCACCCTACAAAAGCACAACGCATACAAGAAGATTTCTCCTTCTCTTATATAAGCCAGGTCTTTTCAAACCCAATGAATGTTGTCTTTCTAGCATATCCATACTCTAATACTTTTACTCCCTAACTCACTTGAACATCATAGTGCTTGCTAGTGTGAGTCGCCCCCCGATGAATCGATCGCTAGAGCCTGTCCTTTGTTGTTGTAAGCCTGCCTCCGATCACTCTTTTTGGTCAAGAAAGAAAATTTGACGCCCACTGTGGGGTCTAGTAAAACTTACCTACCCCATAATATCACTAGAGTCAACTAAACTAGGGATGATAATACGGGTTGGCAGGTCGTAACCGTGTTGTGTTGAGACACACGTATTAGGCTAATCCAAATACGACCCATTTAATAATCGTGTCAAATTTCTTAAAACCGAACACAACATGTTTATTAAACGTATAACATGACACGACCCGTTTAACTAAACGTGTCGTGTCGTGTCACCTGTTAACCTGTTTAATCCGTTTAATTTAATTGGGTCATATTATATCACATGTTAAACGTGTTATTTTGTGTATAATCGTGTTAATGTATTCAGATCAATCCACTAATCCTTTTAATTAAACATGTCATTTTGTATATAATTATGTTAACGTGTTCAGGTCAACCCATTAACACATTTAATTAAACGGGTCATTACATGTCTAAACGAGTTAGACGGGTTGACTCACCTAAGACATGAAAATAATCGTGTCATAAACGGGTTGACCCGTTTATGACTCAAACCTAATTAACCCCAACCCTAACCCACTTAACTCCGTGTCGTGTCGTGTTGTGTAATCGAGTTGTGTCCAAAATTGCCAACCCTAAACCCAACCCTATCATCTTATCGTGGTACGAACCAGAAAGCGCTCCTATCCAAGAGCTAAATACCACCGACCACCTCCCACAAAACCCAACCGTCATGGAAGTCTTTCTTCAGATCGTCCAACAGCTTCAAAACTAACTCACCGAGTTAATCCGAAACTAGCAACGCAACCAATGCAACGAACAATTTGACACCCACTGTGGGGCCTAGTAAAACTTACCTATCTCATAATCTCACTAGAGTCAACAAAACTAGGGGTGACAATACGGGTTGGTGAGTCGTAACCGTGTTGTGTTGAGACACACGTATAACACGTATCAAGCTAACCCGAACACGACCTGTTTAATAATCGTGTCAAATTTCTTAAAGTTGAACACAACACATTTATTAAACGTATAACACGACATGACCCGTTTAACTAAACGTGTCATGTCGTGTCGTGTCGTGTCACTTGTTAACCTATTTAATCCGTTTAATTTAAACGGGTCATGCTGTGTCACCTGTTAAACGTGTTATTTAGTTTTAAATGTGTTATTTCGTGTATAATCATGTTAACGTATTTAGATCAACCCACTAATCCTTTTAATTAAACATGTCATTTTGTATATAATTATGTTAACGTGTTCAGGTCAACCCGTTAACACATTTAATTAAACAGGTTATTACGTGTTTAAACGGGTTAGACGGGTTGACTCGCCTAAGACATAAAAATAATCGTGTCATAAATAGGTTGACCCGTTTATGACCCAAACTTGATTAACCCCAACCATAACCCACTTAACTCCGTGTCGTGTCGTGTCATGTTGTGTAATCGGGTTGTGTCCAAAATTGTCAGCCCTAAACAACCCTATCGTCTTACCGTGGTACGAACCAAAAAACGCTCCTATCCAAGAGCCAAATACCATCGACCACTTCCCACAAAACCCAGCCGTCATGGAAGTCCTTCTTCAGATCGTCCAACAACTTCAAAACTAACTCACCGAGTTAATCCGAAACTAACAACGCAACTAATGCAACGAACAATTTGACTACAAGACAAAAGGTAACCACCACCAACACCATCAAGCTATCCATACCCCTATTCCCCTACCTTCTACATCCTTATATTTTTCAAGTCATCTTTTTTTAAAGTTTATCATGACCCTCCCTTTGTTGGATGCACATATCCTCCATAATTTAGTCAATTATCTTTATTTTCATAAGTTTTCATTTTAAACTATTAAACATAAATATTATAAATTCTGTCATATTAATTTATAAAAATTATTTGTAAATATATTTTAAATAATTTTATCTAAATAATATTTTCAAACCACACCTAAAGTGGGCCAAATCTATATTTTTACTCTTATACTTTTACATTTTTTCATGTGGTCACTCAAATTTTTTGTTCTTTCAATTACATCCTTAAGTCTAGATTTTTAAGATAATTTAACTCTTATATTTTAATATTTTTTTAGTGTAATAATTCAAACTTTTTATTATTTTAATAATACTCATAAACATACATTTTAAAGTTAATTTAACTCGTGTATTTTGATTTTTTTATATGATAATTCAAATTTTTTATTATTTCGATTACATCATTAAATATATATTTTTGAGTTAATTTAATTTATATACTTTAACGTGAATAAAATATAATATGTAATATATTTTGTCTCTCAGTATATTTTTTTAAAACATAAAAATATAAATGTTAAATTGGTTTTAAAATGTAAATTTAAGGTATAACTGAAATGGTAAAAAATTTGAATCGTAAAAAATTGTTAAAATAAAATAATTAAATTTATTTAAAAATTAAGTTTAAGATATAATTAAAATAATAAATAAATAAAAATACATTAACAACAATATAGATTTTGCGACCAAAGTGGCAACGGTGAACGGTCAAAAGAGGAATCTAGGTTGGTGAGGGGCAGGGTCACGTGATAGGATCACGAGGAATGTCCCATGTGGCGCCACCCCACAGTAATTGTCGTGGGCGGGACGTACGGATGGCCTCGTACACACCCCCTTAGCGTCCCGACAAAACCAAATCTGCGCTCGCCCCACGAGAAATCTCGAACACGGACGTCGTACGACGTCCTTCCACGTGGACTCCCCTCCTAATCGGAACCCTACACGTGTCTGGTTGTATCCAGTTGGTGGTGATGCAAGAGAGCCATCAGTCAATACTCTGACTGCTCATAGAACCTGGGAATAGAGTCGTGGCGCCATTCCCTTCGCTCCTCGCCTTGGGATTCTCAACCCCCACTTTTAGTTTCTACTTTCCTTTTTTATTTTTCTATTTTTATTACATCTTATTTTTATATTCTCACACCAAGTCTTATTAGATTTATTCAGCCAGAGACTGAGTTTAATTTTAATGGACTTTGTTAAATGGTTAGAATTTATGTAAATAAAATGTCACTTATTATTTATTTTATATTATTTTAATAATATTTAATAAAATAAAAAATATTTTTAAATTTATAAAAAAATTAAAATTTGTGACTAGAAGGATATTATTGATAAATAAAATAATAAATGATATAATTATCCTAATATTAATAATTGAAATGATAAAAAAGACAATTTTATCTGAAAAAATTCTATTCAAATAAATTTATTAAATTTTAATTATGTATTATATTGTGCAATCACTTATATCTGTTAGTTTCGGATTTTTACTTATATTAAATTTGTTCGTATACTTAAATTAGGTTAAGTTAAATTGTGAATTTTAAAGAGAGTGTGATGGTTTGAAATAAAGAGTGTCCATAATTAAAGATGCTTCAAGTTTTATATGTTCTAAATATATATATATATATATATATCACACTAAATGTTAAAAAATGATATTATTTTGGGGCTAGAAAGGAAAAAATAAAACTTTTGGAGACATTATGAAATAAAACCCTAAAGCACAATTAAAATAAAAAATAAAAACAAAAAAAATTCTAAAAACTCCCCAAATTCCCAAATATTAGGAAACATGTTTTAATAAACATATTTATCTTTTTTATTTAAAATTTTTTAAAATATATTTTCTAAATTTTTTGCAAGATGATAGTATGATTTTTTTTTATATATAACATGAAAAATTTATTGGGTCTCTCGATCTCATTCTCTGTAAAACTCAAAATTCGTCTACTCTAAACCCTTAGATGAACGAACATGTTTATAGTAAGTTGAAATATGAGGGTTTGACCCCTCAAATAGGCACCCATAATTGAATAATCTTACACAAAGATAGATTTAAATTTGTCACCTCATAATATTTTAAATTCTTGAGTGTTTATGATAGACCTTCTAGATTACTCAAAATGATTGACTATAAAATTAGTGGGACTCGGAGAGACTGTTTTGTTTTTTAGGTGTGCATTGATTATGAGATTTGTGAAAATTTTGAACTTAGAAAATTATTTTGTATTGAACATTTGCATTGATAATATATGAGTCTCTAAGTATTCAAATAGTATTTTTATTCCATATATATGACTGGATAAAGCTATAAATGTTGTGCATTAAATATATTAGGTGACATTAAGCTTTCAATGCAACCAAAAATCTGACATTAACAAGTGAGGGCTATGCCTATAGAGTCAGTGGGGTGTCAAATAAATGAACCTTTTGAACAATTGTTGACCTCGAATTTCAAATTTGATTTTAATTAAAATTTATTTTATTTAAAAAAATATTATCTTAATTTATTTTATCTAAATAAATATTTTCATAAATCACCATTTGATCATAATATAATTTTATGTGTATATCTATAAATAATTTTAAATATATAAATAGATATTCAATCTTCTATAATTAGTTATAACTATATTATTATTATTATACTAATTTTATTATAGTGATATTTTTTTCTTTTTATCTGTAATTTTTTTTATTTGAATTTTTTACGTTAAATTCTATATTTATTTATATGGTTGATAATTTTATTATAATTTATTTTTTATCCAAATTCGTAACAAGAATAATGCTTATACATTTAAACAACAAATTTATATAATTAACTCATTTAATTAATTTATTTTTTCACAATTTTTCATGATTTTCATTTCTTTTTTATATAATTCATTTACAAAAACGTCCAATGTGTATAATTTTGCAAATTTAACCATTTGCATGGTTATTCATTTCATTTTTGTAAATATTTTAACATGTGAGTGTATTATATTATTTTATTATTGAATTTGGATAATATCTAGTGTCAAAGTTACTCAATAGGCAAGTCGACAATCTCTAAAATAGATTATGTATTTTATTTATTGGGTTATAAGCAAATATTTTTTAAAAGTTTTTAATTTATCTTTGTGCGAGTCTTTTTGAAGGATTATACTTGGGTAGATGCATGGCGGATGATTTTAAAACAGATTTCTCGTTCATTAAATGGAGAAATTTATCAAGATTTTGTGATCCGTTGGTAAATTTATTCTAATTCTAAGACTTAAGATTTAATTGCTACATAAAGAATAAATTAATCATAAATTCTCCGAATTTTGGTTATTTAATCTAAACATTTTTTAAACTTTAAAATTAATTTGATTAGTTTTAAATTTTTTTAAAAATTAAGAAAAGTTCAAAGACGGATTAAAAAAATAAAATTTCTAAATTTTTAAACAAAGACTTAAAATTCAAGATTTGTACGATTAATTTATTTAATATTATCATTAGTAATAGAAAGATATTGTGACAAATTTTTAAAAAATTAAAATTTAATTAGAGTAATTTTAAAAATATTTGACTCAAGAATCAAAATTTAAGAAATATATAATTTATTTATCTAACTATAAAATTTTATGTGAATATTTAAATTCAAATAAGAGTGTATGGTCAACCTGCATGAAACAAGGGTAAAATAGTAATTGAATAAAAGGAGTAATAATTATTTTTCGCACTATCTAATCCACTCCATTTTGGTGGGGTTAGGAAGCAAAGAGGAAAAGGCTAAAACTGTCATTTTATCTCAAAATCTATGTCCAGATCCTACCGAAATGTTCTTTCTGGCGCATGAAATGCCCCACAGTGATGAAATCTAGCGGAGCAGCTAAAAATAAAGCTTGTTTCGCCCACAGGCTGTCACTTAATTCTTCCTTAAAAAACCAATCACCTCCGCCCACGTGGATAATGGACCAATTTCCGTTTGACACGTGCCCACCCGAGCGTCTTTCCCAATTCAACGCGTTACAGACGACTAACACAAAGGGGCTCCCCATTAATTTAACCAGGGCGGAAAGTTTTAACCTAACTGGAAAGGAAGAAACTTAACCATGGTTGGTGTCCACTTCTCCAGCAGTTTCGAACTTTATATACCGAACCAGAACGACTCGGTTCCTTGCCGTACCGTCTAGAGATGATGATCGGAGAGTGGCGGAGCCACCAGTCAAATCCGGCCGTCGAGCTTCCTCTTTGGACGGATGACGATGATCCGACGGCTAGAATCACTGCCATTCCCGGTAATGCCGAGGACTACCCTCCGCTCGACGTTTTAATGGCTTTGCACCGCTATCTTCCGTCGAACGACGCCGATTCGGAGTCGGATCTGCCCGCGGACGCCTACTACTCATCGGATCACTTCCGGATGTTCGATTTCAAGGTCCGCAAGTGCACGCGCGGCCGCTCGCACGACTGGACCGACTGTCCGTACGCTCACCCCGGCGAGAAGGCCCGCCGGCGGGACCCCCGGAAGTACCATTACTCGGGCACGGCGTGCCCCGAGTTCCGGAAGGGGAACTGCAAGAAAGGCGACAATTGTGAGTACGCTCACGGCGTGTTCGAGTGCTGGCTCCACCCTGCTCGGTATATTGCTGATGATAATCTAGATTAATCAGAATTTATGGAGCTAGACTAGTTGTCCTTCATTTTTTAGCATCATTTATTATCTTTGATAGTTTTGATCTTTGATTTAGTTCAGTTTATCTGGTGGTCCTCTTGCTTATACACGTAAAACACGGAATTGGCGAGAATTTATTGTTTATTTTGTTGCCACAGGTACCGGACACAGCCATGCAAGGACGGCGTTAGCTGCAGCCGCCGGGTGTGTTTCTTCGCCCACACGCCGGAGCAGCTCAGGGTTTTGAGCCCGCGCACTCCGCCGTGCTCGGTGGCGGAGTCATACGATGGTTCGCCGCTCAGGCTGGCTCTGGAGGGATCGTGTGCTAGAGCTTTGGCTTTCATGTCGTCGCCAGAGTCGGTTTCGCCGCCATCCGAGTCACCGCCGATGTCTCCGATGACGAACTCGCTAAGCCGCTCGCTGGGTTCCAGCTCTGTCAACGAAGTGGTGGCCTCTCTCCGTCAGTTGCAGCTGAACAAGGTGAAGTCCATGCCCGCCTCTTGGGCCGGCGTTCAGGTTGCCTCCTCGGGCTTTGGTTCGCCCAGACCACCCATATCCCGACCATCTTTCTGCAGCTTGCCGTCAACCCCAACCAGGGCTCCGGCCCGCCGGGGAATGGCGCCGTTCGATCTCTTCTGCGATAACAGCGGCTGCGAGGAAGAAGAACCTGTAATGGAAAGGGTGGAGTCTGGGAGAGAGCTCAGAGCCAAGATGTTCGAGAAACTGAGCCGGGAAAACCCACTGGATCGGGCTGAGGCTCCGCCGGGTCCTGCCTATCCGGATGTCGGGTGGGTCTCAGAGCTATTGAAATGAAAACAGTATTGATACATGCATGCATACATACATACATACATATATATATATATATTAAACATATTATAAGTGTGTGTGTGAGGGAATTAGTAAGAGGATTAACTAAAACATTAAAGGCTTGGTAATGGTGGCGGATCGGGTCTGCTGAAAGAAGATTGGATTTTGGGCGATTGGCTGCTGCTGCTGATGGATGGCTTCGTTTGGTTGTTTGTAATTTGTGTCTCTGATGATACTGATTAATTATAGTTATCTCTGTGAATATCTGAATTAGGCTGATCTCAATCTTGTAACTATCTTTGTAATATTGGTGGATTATCATGCTTCCTTAATGTAATGCAAAGTATTCAAGGTTAACCTAAGGGTGGCTTATGTTCCCTGCTTATCTTTTTTATTATTGTAATTTTGTAAATGTTAAGTCTTATTTTATAAATAAATTATTATTTAAATGCGATAGAGTTTAGATTTTGGACTCCCTTAATTTAAGGCTAAAATACCTGTTTGCTGTCTGTGTGTGTGTGTGTGGGTTTTTTTTTTTTCATTGGATATTTAAATTTTTTATTATTTAATTATATTTTTAAATTATATAATTTTAAGTTAATTATACATCTCGTCGTAATTGATCTACCACATATAATTTATACGTGCAAAAATACTTAAATTACCTTTCAGCGTGCGCAAATTGATCATCTCTGTTATAGTTTCTTTATTCAGTGGCTAGTGATATGGCAGGTGCAGGTTGACGGGAGGCAATGGGCGAAGCGTTGATGACAGGCGAAGGCAAAGGTGGCAGGCGAATGTAACAGGTGCAAGCTGTTGATGGTCAAGGAAGGCAGAAGGCAAAGTTGGCTTGTATCTGCCTCGTTGTCGCTGTTGAGGGAAGAAGTTGTGGCGGGGATGGTCAATTTACATGCCTCGTGAGGAATAATTTGAGTATTTTAGTATATATATTGTATATTTTAAATTAATTTAAAAAAATAATGTTATTTGTATAGAAATATTTTTACAGGTAAGTTTGATATTTTTGTGATAAATTAAGAATTTATCATGATAAATTTATGATATTTTCTTCTTTCCTCTTTCTTTTTCTTTTTTTAGCATTACCTCTCACAACTTTCATCTCGCCACTGTCGCTGCCTCTGCCTAGTCGCTTGACACTTGCCGTTGCCTAGCTTGGCTGATTGTTGCCTCACTTCTTGCCTCATTTGACTGACTGTTGCCTTGCCTCTCACTTGATTGATCGTTGTCACTCGTCGTTTGTTGTATCCTCACTTGGTTGCCTCGCCTCTTGCGGTGACAATCGACCAAGCGAGAGATAAGGTGGCGATTGTCGACTAGGTGAGGCAGCAACGAGCAGCAAGCGATGAGGGTGAGACCAGCCATGGTGTTAAAGGGGGGAGAGAGAGGGGGGGATGAGGAGGGGAGACAGAAGATGAAAATGAGTAAAATGATCATTGAAATAAAAGAGAAATATGTAAAATAGTCTTTTTCAACTTATTTATAAACTCACTTGTAAATGGTTATGTATAAATAGCATGATGCATTTAAAAATACATAATTTTGAGATATAACTAAAATATAAAAAAAAAATGTGTCTAAAACAGAAAAAATGTGTCATAAATAGCTAAAATATGTACGTCACTTAATTTATGCGATGAAGTCATGCAAGCATACGTCATTCCCCGGGTCAGGCTTCTACTTTTGTCCAAAGCTTGGGCCGATACAAATTCAAGTCCAATAATGTGCAGACGGGTCAAACCGGCCCGCGGGCCAGTACCCACTTATAATTCCTAATCTATTTAGATTAAGCAATAGTGGTAAGGGTGTTAGCGATTCAAATTGATTTACTTATATAAAAATCTAGTAATTGAATTATTTTTAACGATTTCAAAAAAATAAGAACTATAATTGAACCATTACATATATAAAATTAAATCATGACCAATCCGTTGCATCGGACTGGTTTCGATTTAGTTTCGGTTCTATCCAATTAACATTTAGATTCTAAATATTTTTACAATATATGAAATTATAAACAAATTTGATAATTAAAATAAACCCATAATTTCATTAATGCTTCAAATCTTGAAGTAAAAGTAGAACAAAATAATTCATAGACAACTTTATTAAATGAGATTACATCGACTATTTATTATAGCAATAGCACATAAAAATATAAGAATAAAAGAGTTTATGAATAATAATAACTAACAACAAAAAAGAAATAAATAAAAACTAACAGATTAAAATTACAAGTAATAATATATTTATGTGTATGTATATATATACTCAAAAAATTATAATATATATACTAGAAAAATATCAGTTCCGATTCGGTTCGAACCATGGTTTGAAAAGAAAAACCAGTAACTAAACAAAATGTATCAATTCTTAATTTTTTAGAACCAGAACCTAATCGTTAAACCATAGAACCAATCTAAAAGGCACGATTCGGCTCGATTAATTTGATCCGACTCATCGATTTTCGAATATTTTTTGACACCCCTAAGGAGTGCCTTGGGGTCTATAATTCATATATAATATTAATTAATTCATATTGTAATTAATGGAAATAAGCTAAAACAAATTACAATTTACAGAAATATTAATATTACATCATGACTAAGAGATGGGGCTGAATTAGATAGATTTAATTTAAGGGTATTGTCTCATAGGGAAGGTAAGGAGAGATATTTAGTGTTATTTTTGAGATTTTTAGGCTCAGTAATTATAGGTTAATGAATGATTGTTTGGGTTGAATTATAGTTGGTTGTGCCATACCTTTATAGTTATTGTGTTATAAGTAAAAGTTTATTAAAATATAAAAAAAAAATTTAAATAATTTTTGTAGTTAAAAGGTATAAATTTTTCGTATGCGAAGCGTTCTATATAAATGAGTAAATTAAATAATTCAGACATTTAAAAATTCATTCAAATATTCTTTGAAAAGAATAAACAGTTATCTATAAAAGAATCATAATTTTAACAAGATTTGAAAAAGTTCAGATAAGCGTTATTTATTAGAATTCTAATATTGGATTACTTAAAATTACTCTATATTCTTCTATAAATTAGATAATTATTTATGAAAAATGTATATTTTTATATTAATTTTAATATTATTTTTAGTGTCTAATTTAAGTATCGGAGCATTTGGGTGATAATTTTTTCTCATTATCTGATTATTTTTTTTATAAATTTAAATGATTTAATAACGTCATTTTTATTCAAATAAAATTATTATTGTAACTAGTAATAGTAATAACAATAATAGTGAATGTGCCAAATTCATTTCAAATCATTGGAGGTTGAAATTTAACTGTTGACTTATTTGTTGAATTTGAGTTAGGAAAGAAGATACGTGACACTACCTTATTATAATTTTTATTAAAAATAATGGAAAAAAGGTCAATTTTTTTTTTTATGGTAACTGGACAGCCTACGTAGACTAGGACAGCAGCCAGGGTTGGTGTTGATTATTATGGAGCAAATTATGCTGTACCTTGCATTATTCTTGGTCAATTTGGGGTATCCTAGGGATACTTTTTGTTCCCAATGAAAATTTTTAATTGAAGAATTATATAATTTAATATTATAAATATATGTTAGAGATGGAGGTGTTTATGGGTGAGTTGGTTTAGGTTTTATATTAATTCAGATATGATCAAACCAAAAATGATTTATGTCACACTTATTAATTTGTTAAGCATAAAAGTATAGAAATAAAAATATGAATTTAACTAACAATTTGTTATTTGCATCTAATAATTAAACATGAAATGATGCATGTCGATCACTCTTAAATTCTAAAAATAATAAATATATGTATTATATATTTTTTATTTATGTACGTATGTAGACTGATTCGAGTCGAGTTCATGGACTCAAAAGAGGCATTTGGTATAGAAAAATTTTTAAGATTTTTGAGAATATGTTAGGTTGGGAATTTATATTTTTATTTTTTGTATAATTTTTTTATAAAAAAAAATCTGAGAAATAAGATTATCGAGAATGATTTTTAAACAACTTTTCCATGAAAATATTTTCATGGAGAGGGTTGGGAATTTAGGTTTTTCATGAACCTAGGAATGATAACAAAAAAAAAAAGATTGAAACACCTATCACCTTTTTATAATCTTAAAAAACATATTATATATATATTATTTATTTATTATAAAATATTTTATATATATATTAAATTAGATAATCATACAAACATATATTATATATATACACACACATATATATACATAATGTGAATATATAAATATTATTATTATATGACACATACTCTCTTTATATGATACATAAAATTAATTAATTTAAACTTAATTAGTAAAATTAAAAGAATATAATAAAATTATAAAATTACCAAAAGAATGCAAAAGTATGCTTTTAAAGAATATTTTTGCATTTTGACTGGGGCGACCTTTGCGTTTCAAACCAAACCACTAAGGAGTTGTATTTCACTATTTTAAAATTGCTACTGCCACATTCGTCAACTTTGGTTATTAATTTTTTCTAAAGTTAATTATTTTTTATATAAAATTTGATATATAAATAAATTTAAATAAAATTTATGTGTGTGTAAGTTTTGTTTACGAGTGCTTATAAAATATATTTTAAAGTATATTTAATTTATTTTATTTTTTACATTAAATATTTTAGTAATAAATAATAAATGTATATTATTTTAAAATATTTAATATAAAACTATATATATATATATATATATGCATGCACCAAGGTCATTTAAAAAGTTGGTCATGAAAGAAGACATTAAACTTAATTATATGGGCCACAAGAAGTCAAGCTCTGTCTCTTTCTTGTACTATCCCATCAGGCTTTAAGAACCCACAGCCATGGCCACTGGTTTTGATTCAATTCCTACTCTTTATAATCTGGTTTTGAGAGAAGAGAGAAGGTTGCAAGCAAAAGGCAAGCTTCTTCCTCTTCTTCTTCTACTTTTGATTTTTAGGGTTTCTTCTGGTTTGTGGGTTTCCTCAACTTTGCGCCGCCATGGGAAGAGCTCCTTGCTGCGACAAAACCAGAGTCAGGAGAGGCTCATGGTCTCCCGAAGAAGACGCTGCTCTCAAGAACTATATCCAGAGGTTTGGCACTGGTGGCAATTGGATTTCCTTGCCTCACAAAGCAGGTCTCTCTCTCTCTCTCTCTCGTTGTCAGTCACGCATTGTATGTTTAGCTGTAAAGCAGGTCTTTCTCTTTTTCTCTCTCTCTCAGTCGTCAATCACGCATTGTATGTTTATCTGTAATCTTGTCTTGTAATAGGACTGAAGCGATGCGGGAAGAGTTGCCGTCTGAGATGGCTTAACTATCTAAGGCCAGGCATCAAGCGTGGAGGGTTTACTGAAGAAGAAGACGACATCATTCTCAGCCTATACGACGCCATTGGAAGCAAGCAAGTTCACTAATTATACATTAATTGGCTAATGTACATATAATTAATTATTCCATGCATGCAATTATATGTACATTAAACTGATCCCTCTATCTGTGGATTCATCAATTAATCTCAGGTGGTCTGTGATAGCTTCCCATCTGCCAGGAAGAACAGACAACGATGTGAAGAACCATTGGAACACCAAGTTGAAGAAGAAGAAGAATAAGAGCTTCAAAGCCTCGCCGTCGTCGTCATCAGCAACAACGTTTGTAACTGATCATGAATCTGATCGAAGTTGCTACTGTTACGAGAATTCAACTTTTCCTTCATCATCATCAAATGTTTATATGAGCATGAACTATGATAGGCAGAACAATATTATTAATCTAGCTCCCAAAGAGTTGGCTCCGGACCACCAAGTTCAAGCCTCATCAGCTCTCCCATGGCCATGGGCGCTCCTGGAAGCTCCAAGAACTGGAGCAAGTGCAGCCCCATCTCCTTCAGAACTAGATGATGGGTTCTTGATGGGTTTATCAGGATCTGGATTCCCCCATGATTTGCTTTATGGGTTTGATTCTTACGAAGATTACTTGCCACTTATCAATTAATAAGCACTTCTCCATGCTTAATTAGTTAGTTAACTCTGTTAATTTCCTTGTATTTTTTACCCTGTAAGCTATATATATCTCCAAATTAGTGGACAACCTCAGAGAGAAATAAGACATCAGCATGTGTACAATATATATAATAAAATAGACAGATCGTGGGTTTGGCTGATCACATCTTTTATTAATCATGTGTTTTGGTGTTTAAGGTAATTAATAAAAGAGACTGTTAAAAGTAGATATGATGGTGGATATTGATGATAGCCAGATGGATTCATCACCACAGTTTTGTTTCAATGTTTATACTTCAAGAATGGATGGGGCGGGTGAGTATTGATGATAGCCAGATGGATTCATCACCACAGTTTTGTTTCAATGTTTATACTTGTAAGAATGGATGGGGTGAGTTCTATACGACTAATACCCATATAACTTCTAACATCTAACTTCTTAGTACAGTAAATAAGGAGTAAAGAGTATTGAATATTTAGAGTTATTTACTTTGTCGGCAAGACTTTTATGCCTTTATATAAGTCAAGGACCGATATACTTGAAATTATCATTTTTGATATTTCTAAACTTGATAAGTTTAAGATAAGAAAAAATTTCTCGTATTAGATATATATAGAATTAAGATGACTATCTTGAATTTTTGGAGTATGAAATAGACAAATAAAAATATTTTTAATTCTTAATCATTAAAGAAGGGATGGGTCAGATCTCTATTTGGTCCACAAATTATATATTTGGAGACATGATAAATCCAGAGTTATCTATTAATAATTATCATTTAAAATTAAGTTAAAGAGGAAGAGTATCATGTTATCTCTCTGTTAATTCTTGCTAACAGAGACACGTGGCAAGGTGAGGTTACCAGTTCTTCAAAGAGTTGGTAATTTTTGGAATGTTTCCACGTCAAATATCTTGTATGATAGTCACTTAATTGTAAAGGGTTAAAAAAACAAACAGAGATGAATGGAGGAAAGTGAATGTTGACTGAGTTATGAGCTGCAGGGATGTTTCGGGGCAGCCTTGTGCCACTGAGTGAGCAGTCACTCAGTGGCTCATAATTTCCCAATTGACAAAATCTGAGGAAAACTTGGCTTTCTCTGATAATAACTATTGATGACTATATTCATCCCCCCTCTCTCTCTCTCTCTCTCTCTCTCCTTTCTCCCCCTCCCTCTCTCTCTGTCTCTCTCTCTCTCCAATTTAAGAGGTATGCAATGGAACTTTCTTTCATATATATATATGTATGTATGTATGTGAGAGTGGTGGTTCGAATTATATACGTGTAAAAAATAAATTTAAATTTTTATTGGGTCACGTGTGACAGTTTGGTTTATTTTTTAATTTTTTTGTACAAAGTTATAGACAATAAGATCCTTGAGGTAAAGTTATTTGATAAATTAATTACTATTTAAAGGTTAAGAGTTTAAATCTTTGATCGAAAGAGAATATTTGCTTATGTGATAATATAGATATATTAATTACAAATTTACAATTATGCATGTTATTAAATTTGAATATGGGTAAATTGGTTGCCATATTTTTAATTTTTGCTAAAATTCAATCTTTCTTTTGATTTTTGGTTAACAAAAATTGAAGTGACGAACATTAATATAAATTTCAAAATTACTTAAAGTGGGGTTCAACTTACATTTCTTCGTTGTCCTATTTCTCTTCTTTTACCATTCTTATCTCTTGATCAGTAGCATCGGGCCTTTCTTTGTCACTAATATGACGATGACTCATTTCTTTATCAAGCCACCTTGACCATTGACCGTTTTCATTTCTATTATTTTTCTTAAACTTGCTTGTGAACCATATCATTGATAGACATTTGTAATCATAGAGTTGTTTATAGATAATGCTAATTATTATTTTTAGAGTAATAGTTAAATATTAATAAATGCACATTATTTTCAGTTAAAGGTACATTTATTACACTTTCTTTTCAACATTTAAATAATTATATTATTTAATTATAAATATATCATATTTTGAATCATTTAATCAATTATTTAAATGTTAAAAATGAGTTATAATAAATATAAAATAAAACACATTTATTAGTAAATTTAAGACAATAATTAACATTATCTATTAATTAAATTTCTTACAAAGTTGGCTAATGGACTGAGTAATTAAACAAATTTTTGTTAGTCAAAAGACATGCACTAAGACCAACGAGACAACAATCGACAGCCATCCTTGAAATCTTCCAATTAAAAGCTTAACCTTTTATCACGGCCTCTTGTATTAAAATAGACTTCCAACAATAAACTTCTTAGGGTTTTACTTAATCAGTGGTCTCAAGTCGTAATTAGGGTGTTCTCATCCAACAATAACGAATTTATAAAGTGGACGCTTTATCGTAAAGTCGTCTAAAGTTTGTAAAAAAAATAATAATCAAATGACACGAAAAAATCCCTATTAAATACTTTGATATTTAAATTAAACATTAAAGATAATAAATATTTGAATTTTATATTAAAATTAATATCAAATACGTACTTTTTTTAAAATAATTTTATTTATTTATAAAGGAGGTACTAATAATGTCTATCTTGACATTTTGAAATATATTGAGATTATGATTTTTTTAGGTAACATTTATCCTAATTTTTTGATATCATTTTAGAATTAAAATTATTTATGAATAATATTTATTCTTTTCATATGATTCTCTAAGAGATTTTTTAATGTTAAAGTTGTCCAATTTTTACGCTATGCAGGACTCTCTCGATTAGAAGAAAATTATACATTTTTAACCTAAAATGTTATCTTGAACTTTTAGGTTACAAGTTAATCCAATGGGGCGGCTACAAGTAAACGATCTTAATTACAATTAAGTCATATATCTAATATATATAGTTTTATATTATTATACATGATTCGTTAAATTAAGACCCACAACTTGACTTGGATATATATTTTAAGTTCATTTCAACGCCTAGTCCCAGAATTCAGCATTAAGTACCTTATTTTGACCATTAATTTCTTCAACCAATAATTAATTAAGAGGCGATTATTTTAATCAACTCTTGTTGGGTCTATAATGAGGTCTTTTAGTGATCCTTTTTATGGGTTTGCTTGCAAGATTCAGTCTGATTGTTTCGAGCAAAGAGATTATATGTATATAAATACATGAGAGGGCGTGCATGGGGTTGAGATGGACATTGAACACAAGGGCAAGAGAGGTCACGTGGTGGATGAGAACTAACTTTCTAACATGATTGATACCTTCGGTTTTGAGCATGTTTTTGTGAAGTCAATGTCTCAAAAAAAACAAAAAGAAAGAAGAAGAATGTTCTTCAGCGGGCCAACAAGGGCTCTAGCATAGCTGGTCTAAGTCTTTCTAATCGAGTTTGATGAATTCATTTTTTCCAAAATAATGGTCATTACGCGATTATCGATATTCGTATCTTTAATTATATTAGGAGATAAATTATAGATTGGACTTTTAATTCTTGTACAAGGTAAGAATTGAATTTACAACCTATCAAATTGATATCTATATATTACTCATCTAATCGCTTGATTTATATCTCGATGGGTTCATTTTCTTCCTTTTATTTGTGATTGCCTTAGTGATTGGTTTTGATTTCCTTTGTGGTTGTTCGGGAAATGCCCTCATGTTTTCTGTATACTTTGCGAGTTTTGTTAATATACTTTTGTTTACAGAAGAATCATTGTTATATTGTTGCATCAGTTATCCTGTATTATGTACTGTTAAAATAAAACAATATATATTATTTTATTATTGTATGTATATACAGATCAGACTAAATTAGTTCAGTCCGCCCTGATACAGTTTGGCCTTCGATTCAAAATTTTTACCAATTTCAATTTCGATTCGGTCTGGACCAATTAAGCATCCCTACCTAAAATTTAGAGGACTAGTTGCTATAGAGCCTCACTAGTAGAGTTAAAACCTACCCAGCTACAAATCCGTACATGAATTTGTGTGTGCCTATTTGGGGGCGTGTGATATTCATACAATGCCTACTCCAATTCCATCCAAAAGATGTCCCGACCGAAGCAAATTTCATGCAAATGGCCTCATATTATTATACACGATATAATCCGAGTTTACAGTCAACTCTCAAGGTGGAGAGATTCCCAATTTCCAAACACTGTTGTTACGGTTACTTGATCAATCAACTGACTACTGCATTGCTACATCAAGTTATCAACACCAGATGCCGCACTGGCACCATGTTTGATCAGATTATAGGGGGAGGGAGTAGGAAAGAATGTGCTCAAAGTGCCATTTCTGCCTGCAATGCCGCGAGTTCATCTTCCTCGGCCGTCCCCTTTTGGGGCACCGCCGAGCGGGTTGCCTGCCGGCTTGTACTTGAACTGGTGCTGTTGTTGCAGGCTGGAGAAGCTGTTCCTCCAATTCAGCACCTTCCAATTCTTCAAGCTCTGCTTCCAACTCATCCTACAATGAGAAATGTAATTTATTTAATTGATTGTAGTAACTAATTTTGGTCATCGACCCAGAACCAGAATATTGGTTATTGTCGATGCATCTCAACATAGCTTCAGAAGGATTAAAGAGATTGTTGAGAGGGGGGGGGGGGTGTTGTGTGTGGAAGGAAAACCTCATCAAAATCGGCTGCTGCACCAATTGGGGTAGCCAAGGCTTCCTGTATCAGTTTCATGTTCTCCGTCTGCTCGTTTATTTCATCCATCGTCTTGTCCACATCATCAATGTTCCTGCGTGATAAAATGTTGGCTCAAATGTTTTGTCACCTAGAATTAGTTGTATTATTTTCAATTGCTATAAATTATATGATACAAGCAGTAAAATAGTCAGGCAGAATACAGTAAGAGTACTAGAGCGGCGACCTGAATATTGCTAATTTGCTAGCCTTCTAGCAAAAAAACACATTTATTATTTCGTTCAGGACTCTGTTGCCTCATTGGTAAACAGATGAAATACTAGCAAAATCAAAATAGGATGGCAATGGTTTTTCCCTTTTTTAGTATATGCCAGGGATGGTTTCCTAAAATTTTTCATTAACTATAACCTGAAATGGAACAAGAGTCCTGAATTGTGTGCAAAGGAAATGTAGGCCAAGGTTCCATCTAAGTGTTAACATTCAAGTTGTCCCTCACTAATTCAAACTTCTTCAGCAGTCTAAGAAGTAATCCCATCTTTGCTAACCCAACAAGTTTATTTTATGCCATGTGGAATCAGGTCTTATTATTTCATTATTGAAGAACAAAATGTTGCATCTTGACTGCGCATGCAAAAAATCCTTTAACAACCAAATGAAAAGCTCCTAATCGTTTCCAAATATTCAACACCGGTCCAATATATGATGCTTAATTTTCATATGAATTCAAGGTGGCTTGGGCAGGGTTTGCCCAAGCCTAGGTGGTGGGGTAATGTCGTCGTCCAAAACCCACCCTGACCACATTGGCAACTTCATGAACAAAACCCATTCAGAGAGGGAGCAGTGGGCCACAAGAATTAGGTCCAATTGTCATCTCAACCCAAAAAGTGAAGTTCAGATATTTCAGACATAAATACAGCCAACAAGAAAGTGAAGTTCAGATATTTTCTATAAGGAGATACTCACGTTGCTTTCTGCATGGCTTTCATAGCTGCTGCTCCAGTTCTCAATGCGTCCACAGTCTCTGTTGTAGCTTTTGCACCTTCTAACATTATCATCTGCAATATGCCATCCATGATATATGAATTGGCAGATCATGTCCCTGGACAGTGTGTGGAATAGGAACATATAGGGATATAAAGCCAACCTGGTCATGGATTCTTAACTGGAAATTTCCAAGCTGCTCAATTTGTTGCTCATACAGTCTCTTCCTCTTCAAACATTGTATAGCCGCTACACAATAGCAATAGGAAATTGTATTTAAACCCAATATCACTAGATGTGAATTGTTAAAAATATCCAACTTGTAGATGTATCAAGAGAACCAAGAATACAAAGAAGGAAGCAATCAAATTAACAACAGAGGCGATCATATGTTGAGTACCCTGCCAAATCAATAATTAAGCCAAAAGAAAGGAATGAACAAAAAGGCTATAAAAAGAAGTGCAAAGTTAAGACTATCACGTTTGACTCAAAATTTCAGGCTTTGTCCAGAAAAATATTTGGGGGCTGACAATGAAAACATCAAAACTAAACAGAAAGCTGGAAGAATGTTGGATCAAAATTTTGGAGAGATGAAAGAAGATTAACTTTTGTCCCCTATACTTTGCACAAAAAATATCCCAGGTAATGGCTATTAATTTCACACTGCAGTTTAATGTATAAGTAGGTTATCTACTGGGCTTCAAGTACGTTGATGTTAAATGTGTTTTTCATCACACAGTAGGGCAGAAGTAATTATTCAAAAAGTACAATAATTGTTTTCTCCCAAGTGCATTGGTTACCTGATCATTCTTCATTTTACTCCTCATGGCACACTGCAGTTACCATAAAAATACATTCCACAATAGAAGACCAGTAGCAGTTTGTTACATAAGATGCCAAACTAATGCAATGAAGCCGACATGCGAACTTGAGCTGTTTTTGTAAGGTCCAAATTACACAAGCAACAATAATAGTATTGACAATAAAGATGGAACTGAGTTACTGAGATATTGGCAGCCAATATACCATATGTACGTTGCAAATTGCAATATTTTCCTCTAGTATATACCTTATCAAGAACAACAACATTCCAAGCCTTTATCCCACTAGATGAAGTAGGTTACATGAATTCTAGTTCTAGATTTATTTCTGTACGTGGTCACATCTTATGTAAGGCCATTGTATGTAACATCATACCCAACTATCCCAACTATCTCACTTCTCCTGATCGATATAAGATGAATACAATTGGAAAGCTTACCCTTCTTATTCTTTGCTCTGGTGAATTCCTTGGCCTTTTCAACTTCTGCAGCAGCTTTCTTCTGGAGTACTTTCTCCTTTTTCTCAAGCATTTCAAGCGTCTGCATAACATCAAATAGAAGACTCAATTGACCCAAGAGGGCACATACAAAGACCACACACAAAGAGGAAACACCAAGTAAATCCAATCACACGCTCATGCAACATAACAAAACCGAACCAGTTAAAACAATTTCACTCCTGTTAGGTCACAAGAGCTTCGAGAAAGATGTCACTGTACCTCGTTTAACTTGTCTAAGGTGGCGACAGCATTGGTCTCCTGCTTCGGTTTGCCGAAAATCCGAGTAAACATGTTCTGGAACAATCGGTTGCTTCAACAAACAGAGTTGATTGCAGATTTACCTGTGAAATTGACGCATTAGGGCCCCAAAGTGAGCGATCAATCGACAATAGAGAAGAAAAGAAATCAAAAGAAAGGGAAAGAAGACGAATTTAGGGTTTCGGATCCAACAGATGGGAGAAAGTATCGGGAGCCGGAGCCTTTGCTTAGGCGTGTTGATGATGGAGGAGACGGAACCTCTGGCTTTGCCTTTGCTGTACGTTGTGGAATGGATTCCACGCGCACCACTGCCACCAACTAACCTCTTCTTTTATTAGTTAAAAGTTAGAAATAATAATATTTTTATTGATTGAGTTTAATGAATGTTAAGCAAAATTTTAATTAAATTAAATTAATTGAGTTGAATTAGTCGATATTGATGGTTTAGTTGTATTTGATTTGTAAATCGATTTAGTTTGATTTTTAAATTTGAGTTTTTTATTTATTTCGATTTAGTATAATCTTTTTATTAAAAATAATTAAATCGATCGAAATATCATTTTTATTCAAGTAATAAATTTTTTTAATTGAATAATATTTTTAAACTGAAATCTACTCACCAGTAAAAATTCTTCTTAATTGGATAATATTTTTTTTATTCAAATAACATTTATTCTTATTTAAGTAAAACTTATTTTTATTCAAATAATAAATTTTTTAACCAAGTAATATTAATTTTTTCGATTAATAAATATTTTTAATCGACTAATATTTTTGGACTAAAATCGGCTCATAATGATTAATTGAGTAAAAATTGTTTTTGTATTTAAACAACTATTCAATCTAGTTCGATTTAATTTTTAAAAAATAATTAGTCTATTTGATTTGAACAATTCTATAGATTCAATTATCGAACTGACGAAATGCTCGTTGCTAAATTTAATTAAGTCAATTAACTTAATTGACATCAAAATTATTATTTTTATTAGAGATGTAGTCCATATTATACACATATAATTAAAAAATATATTTGATGAATAAAAATTTTTAAAAACTTATATTAAGAAGGGTTTGGATATAGCAAGATAATTGGTTTATTTCCAGTTAAATTGATAAGGTTTCATGCTTTCACCTTCTTCTTCAAGTTATGAAGTATTTTTAATAATTCTTGAGTTCAATCTTGTCTAAACTTGTTCTACTTACAAAAGGAATGTGATGTTTAATTTTCTGGTGAGTTCTATAATATTAAAGTCAATCAGTATACTCGAAAATAATGTAATAAAAATGCAACCACGTGTTTATATAGATTGCTAAAAAATTGATAAATGTTAGGATTATACCACATAAAAAGTTGAATTTAATTCCTTAGATGAACTTAGTGAGCTAACTATACCATATGGGGATGGGTTCGGGCCTTCTTTTTGTATTCTTTACTTAAATGATTTTGGGTCGATGTTGAATATATTCTAGATAGACCTAACTTTTTAGGTCAAATCTTGTTAGACCTTTCAATTAAATTTAAGTTGTTGGGCTAAGTCTTAGTCCGACCTAAAACCATTTAAGTACGATGATAATTCACATGTTTAGCTCGAGATTTGCTATGAATGGGTATATTTTATAAATTTTTTCTAATTTTATGTTGGAAGTTGATTTAATTGTCCTATTTGTTAAGGATTTTGAAATCAATCACCACTTAATCAGTATTATGATCATGTTTTTTTTTTTCTTAATTTCAAAATAGTCCTAACATTTTTGGAGCTTGAGCTTGTCCAAATTGTTTTTTTCTACAAAAGAAAGGTGGGGCTTAATCTCTTAATGGATTGTCTAATATTCAAGTTAGTCACTAAGTTCAAAAATAACATAATAATAATTAATGGATTGTCTAATATTCAAGTTAGTCACTAAGTTCAAGAATAACATAATAATGATGCAATAAATGTGTAATAAAATAATGTACTTGACTTATAAGAGACCATGCCTTAATATAGACAAGTCGAAGGGTTGATATAAACCAAAGATTATCCATGTTATAATTGTGTCATTTCTTTAATTTTTCTCAATTTCAAAATAGTCTTGCCGTTCTAGAGCTTCTCTAAACTGTTTTTTGTTGGCCTAATCCCCTAATGGATTATCTGATGTTTAACTCAGTCACCAAATTCAAGAATAACACAATAATGATGTAATAAATGTGTAATAAAATGATGTACTTAGTTTTTAAGATACTACATTTTAATACGGACAGATTAAAGAGTTGGTATAAAACAAAATAATATTACACGAATAGTCAGATTTTATCTTTTAAAATAACGTTTGTTAAAATGAGTAAGATAAGGTTGTATCAAAATAAGATTATAATGTTTTTCAAACTAATATATGGAATTGTCAAGATAATGGTGAAAATCATTCTAATATTTTTATTAAACTGTTTGTTAAATTTTTTAGAATGTACTGGAAGACATATGCGTCATTTTTTTTTTATTTATAAGATTCAAAATATACTTATTGAAAGAAAATAAATAAGTATATTTAAAAAATGTTAAATAAGAAATTATGTGACATTTTTTTAAAAAAATTCTTAGATAAATTTAATAAATATATTTAAAAAAATAAAAATTTAAAATAAATTTTATATTTTATATTTTTAGATCTAAATAAATTGAGGAAGTCAATTATGGGAGTGGACTAAGGATTCCATTTTACTCTGGGCAGGGATTAAACTAAGTTTTTAATAAGGGTATGCATCGTTCGTTTTGGGCGATTTTTAATATTTTTAATACGTTAAACTCTTTGTGCCGTTTTTCTTATCAAATGAGATCGTGTGGTCTGGTTTAGTATGTAAAAACCACACCACATTTTACTGTGTGATTTGTTGCGATTTTTGTAATTTATTCAAAACATTCAAAATATTAATCCACTCATTTTTGTAATACAATTTTTATGGTTTAATAAATTATTTCATCAACTATTTAATTTATAAATCAAAATAAATAAAATAATCTTTTATTTATACAATTTGTTTGATTATTTATATATAAACAGAACAGATTGTTTACAATCTGTTTGTCAGATGTATTTTTTTGATTTGAGAATAAATTATTTTATAATTTTTTTATTATTACATTATAGCAATTTAATTTTAAATCGAACTAAAAAATTCTCAAATCACAAATTACACGATTTAAGAATTTCTCAAACCATGTCAAATCGTACATCTTAAAAAATTGCATAGTGTGATGCAGTATATTTCGATTCGATCGATTTTCACGATTTATCGATTTTTTTTAACTTCCCTAATTTTTAAATAGATGCAACCCATCAAGCCTCGTCTTATCAAAGCCCTTTGACTAAATCTGAGTTCTTCCAGTAACTGAAGATCCCTTCATCACTATTCATGATTTAAAAAGAATTGGATAAAAGATTTCTTAACCCGAAACCAAAAATCAATCATAGCAGCGCACTCTGTTGTCCCTGTACGTAGCATTTAACCCGAAAACATCACCATCATCTGATGCCACACTGAAGAATTTTAGTCTTTCTTCGCTTGGCATCGACCTCCAATGGTGAAGACATTAAACAGTAGTCTCTGATTCTTCCTCCCACTGAATCCCAACTTCAAACCCGAATCCTAATCCCATCTCTCCAAGAATCATGGGTTTGTTCAACTGGGTCTCTCTGATTTCCACTCTGCACTTGCTTTTCTTATCGAAATCCGCTCTGTCGAGCTCTGAAACCCCTGCAAATTTCCTCGATCTGGCTAGAAGTCCAGAGCTTCTGGACTGGATGGCGGCGATTAGAAGGAAAATACACGAGAACCCTGAACTTGGTTTCGAGGAATTTGAGACCAGTAAGCTTATCAGAACCGAGCTTGACAAAATGGGCGTCCCTTATAGCCACCCAGTTGCTGTCACCGGCGTCGTCGGCTTTATCGGAACCGGAGAGCCTCCATTCGTCGCCATAAGAGCAGATATGGATGCTCTGGCCATGCAGGTTATTCTACATACAACTATGTGTATGTGTGTGTGTATTTATGTATTGATTTCTTTAAGTTTCTATTGTGGTTAATGTTTTGGAGAATGGGGGAGAGAATTCATGTTGTGCTGACATTAATCAGCACATAGATTGAAGGTTGAAACTTTTGATACCTTGAATGAAACTTTTGATACCTTGAATCTTAGAACCTAAAAATTGTTACTAATTATTGTGCGAATCGGGAGACTGGGGAGGGAATTCATAGATTCGTTTGGTGCTGATATCAACGTAGAACCATGGTTGAACACTTTGAAATCTTCATTAACTTTAGAACTGACTGGGACAGTCATGGAAGCTGCTCTGTAAGTGGATGATCGTCAAACTGGTTGGCTTGGTTCTCTTAATTGTTGAACTTGTTTACTAAGTTTGCTTACAAAACAACCGAAGAACTGCCCTGGGCCTCTCCGGGATGGGCTCTCTAATGCTCAAGTTAGCACTTGTTCACAAAAACCTTCCAAAGATCGATTGAAAAGTAGTGGTGAAAAAATTGGGTAGGAGGAGAGGAGATAATTAGTTCTTATCGTTGTCTTCGTATCGTTGTCTAGATTGGATATTTTCTACCTCCAATCAATCCTGGCACTTCTTATTTTCGGGCGAAAATCCCTTTCTTCTGGATGCCCTGGATCCTAGATCGATTGGGTCAATTACTTTCTTTTTTTTGGGGGCAAAAATCTTCGGTTAAGCATGTATCTGTAAGATATATTTTGATGCCATTTTCCTTGCTAGACAGCCTTGCCATTGGTGCCTTGCAGGAGAGGGCTCACTGACAAGGCTTTGTCCACTGACTCAGATTTGCTTGCTGGCGTGTCTTAGTCCTTTTCCTTGCTGGCAAGCTGCATGGTCAAGAGAGGGCATCAAGAACATAGCAATTGATACCAATTTATTAATTTAATCTGGTGAATGGGGAGGGAATTCACTTGTGCTGATGTAGGCATACAGATTAATTGTTGAAAATATTGAAATCTTCAGTACGAGGACCTAGCAATTGATACTAACGATTATGAAAATTTGGTTTGAATAGTTTGTTGACAATGAAAAGGGTATCAATGATTGCAGGAGAAGGTAGAGTGGGAGCACAAGAGTAAAATCCCAGGAAAGATGCATGGTTGTGGCCATGATGCCCATGTCGCGATGCTTCTTGGCGCAGCAAAATTGCTTCAAGAGCATCGTCATGATTTGAAGGTGCAATTTTTGTTTTTTTTCTTAAGTATTTTTCAGTAAGTTGATTATAAAATTTATATCCCCTCTTACCTATTACAGCATAATTGTCAAGCACTCCATGTTTTCAAGAATTTTATCGTTGTTCCCCTTGCTTGTCTATGACTTATGTTCGTTCTCTGGAAACAAATGTGATAAAATAAAATGAGCACTGCAGTTGTTGCTGTAGACAACATCGAGCAAGTGAACCCCTCGAAGGACTGTCTTTAACTGCAAATGAAAACACCATGTAAACATCTCAAATGTTTCATAAAAACTGTGGACTTCTTTTAGTAAGGTTCCAACTTACATGCAAATGAAAACACCGCTTAAGCATCTCAAATGTTTTGTAAAAACTGTGGACCTCTCTGTGCACCGCATCCCCTGCTTATGTATGTCGCTTTGTTCAAGTAGCAGTGTCACTATGTGAACATGACACATTGCTTGGGCACAGATATACCATTTGAAGTTAAAATGAGTTCATTGATTTCATCAGTTTTTGTGGTTAGATTCTAATGTTGTAAGCTTGTCTTAATGGTCACAGTTAACAGCATTAGCACTATTAACACTATTAACTTGTGAACTTTGAATTTTCTGTAGTTTGTCATGGTTACTGTCTACCCATGAATGCCAAGATAGCCCTTTTCATATGATGTATTAAGAAGGCTTAATGTTACCGTGAAAGGGGTCCTAAACAATGTGATGCATATTTGTTTGGCTGCTTCTATAATTTGTTTTAGTAGACATGAAAGCAAAATTTGGATGTAGCAATTGTATGTATGTAGCTCTAATTTTAACAGAGTTGTGGTAAAATAGAAGAGATCTTACATTATTCTTTACAACTTCCGTTCTTTGGCTGTGGTAGGGAACAGTGCTTCTGGTTTTCCAGCCAGCTGAAGAAGGTGGTGGTGGAGCAAAGAAAATGGTAGAAGCTGGGATATTGGAGAATGTCGAGGCCATCTTCGGATTGCACGTCTCTTCTAGATTTCCTATTGGTACAGTAGCCAGCAGGTCTGGTCCTCTCATGGCTGGGAGTGGTTTCTTTGAGGCTGTAATAAGTGGGAAGGGGGGACATGCTGCCATTCCTCAGCATGCAATTGATCCAATTTTAGCAGCTTCCAGTGTAGTTGTTAGCATGCAGCATCTTGTTTCACGGGAAGCTGATCCCTTGGATTCACAGGTTCTCTCTCTCTATCTCTCTCTCTCTCTCAAAAGCCTCACCCTCCCCCAGCCCCTAAAAGATTGTAAAATGAAAAAGAAAACAAGGTGGTCTGCCTTTGTGTAGAAGCACTTGTGATAAAATCAATATGGGCAGTGCCACTATCCAACAAACTGATGAGATTCAACACAATAGGTAGGATCTCCAATGAATGAAATAGATTGGACTGTATTGCAACACTCGAATTACAAGAAAAAAAATAGTAAGAACAAGCAGCAAACTGGGCGTTCGAGAGGCCCAGAATTTCTCCTGCAAGAAGCTCCAAATTCTTCACACCCCTTCTCTCTCTCCTCCTCCCCTTTTATAGTTTGTTATCTCTCTCTCCTCCATAACCGTATTTGGTTATGCAATCGCACATGCTGGTTTGTTACACAAACCAGCCAAATACCTATCCTACCCTTGGCACACAAGCTGGTTGATGCTCCCTCCAGCTATGTCTCCAATACCCCTTTGATGCTTGTGACGCCTATGGTAAGTATGCAATACCGGAGGCCTAACATCACTCCCTTCCCCAACTTTCACCTTGTCCTCAAGGTGAAAACCTGGAAACTGCTGCTGAATTAGGCTAAAAGGCTCCCAAGTGGCTTCCAATGGAGGTAACCCCTTCCATTGCAGTAGAACATCCAATCCTCCCAAATTATTTCCTTTTCTTGGCCTAACCCCCAGCACTGCCTCCGGTTCAACTAGCATCTCCAACTCTGCACTTAACTGATTGGGAATATCCACGGTGGCTTGCAACGCCCCCTTGGCTTCTCGCAGCTGGGACACATGGAATACTAGGTGGATGCTGCAGGATGAAGGCAGCTTTAACCTGTAAGCCACAGGTTCGATCTCCTTCTCAACTTCAAATGGACCATAGAATCTAGGAGCCAGCTTCTCATTGGTACAACCAGCCAATGTCTTTCTACAATAAGGAATTAGTTTCAAGTAAACTAAGTCCCCTACATTAAACTTCACTGCTCTTCTTTTCATATCAGCCCCCTTCTTCATTATTGCTTGAGCTCTTTGTAGCTGTGCCTTAAGTTCCTCCAAAATGTGATCTCTCTCAACCAGTTGCTGCTCCGCCATTGAAACCGGAGTGGATCCCCTTTCAACTCTCAGTATTGCTGGCGGTTCTCGCCCATAGACTGCCTGGAATGGTGTAGTTCTCGAGGCTGTGTGGTATGAAGTGTTGTACCACAGTTCAACCTAAGGCAGCCACACAAACCAAGCTTTAGGTTTAGAAGAAGCAAAACAGCGAAGATATGTCTCCAATGTCCTATTCAGCACCTCCGTTTGACCATCCGTTTGTGAATGGTAAGCTGTGCTACGGTGGAGCTTGGTACCTTGGAGGCGAAACAATTCCTCCCAAAATTTGCTCATGAAGATCTTATCCCTATCAGATACAATGGACCGTGGTAGACCATGAAGTATAACACCCTATATTTTCGTGAAATTGCCACGTATTTTAAGTGAGTTAAAATACCGAAAAATATGTTTGAAATGCAACAAGTGACCGAATCAGTCGCAGAGAGTGCCCTAGAGCTTAGATACCTAAGGACAAAGGTATAATTTTAACGAGTGTTTCGAGGTGAGACTTATTGCACTGAAAGAAATCAAATCAGAAATGGTTTTCGGTTAAGCTAGGTTATACCCTAAAAATACTGAATGATGGTAAGGGGCTTTCGAAAAATCGTATATATTGAGTAATTTTGAGTTAATAATTTTGGGATTTTAAGTATCTCGATAAATTTGATGTTTGAGGGTATAATTCTAATTAGAGAAATTATCCAAATGAAAGAATGATGAAATTATGAGCTTAGGTGGTGAAATGTTAAAGTTGAAAACTTGAAATAAGGGCCAAAGTGTTATTTGAAAGAAGTTTAGGGTTTTAGCTTGGATTTCAAAAGTTGGATTAATTCTAGTTTTGGATTTCAAAAGCTACTCAATTATGGCTTTGAATCTTTTGAATCCATGGCTAAGATTGTGACAAGTGGCATAACACCATTGGTTGAAGAATTCTATAAATAGGCACCTTGAGTTGCTCTCAAACCATTCCAAGCAAGCTTGAGAGTTGAAGCACTCTAAGAGGAGGAGCTTGCTCTAGAGAGAGAATAGGAAGTTCGGGAAGAAAGCGGGAAGGAATCGAAGGAGAAGCCAGAGAGAACGAGCCTCATCGGAGTTGCGGGTCTTCGCCGGAGTTCGCCAAAATCAGTCATCAGAAAAGCGAGAAACCTAGGCCGTTTGCTGTAAAATTATACCGTCGAAGAGATAACCCAACAAAGTGAGACTCCGTGAGACTCCTACACTCCAAATCCTATTTTTATTTCTCTTATGAGAGACTTCTATTGCATGACTCGTATTTCGTAAAGTTCTTATACATAAACTCTTATTATTTGCTTACGTGAAATCATGTTGCATTTATGAACTGAATTTTCCTAAAAATATATGTTGTTGACTTTTTACTGTTGCATTTATAAATTCTGTGTGGCCATACTGTTGTACCTATTTGTTGTTGGCCGAAGGCAAAAGTCGGAGATCCCCCGAGAGGCGCTATGCGTGCGCCATCGAGAAAGCTCTCGTGGGGAAGACCGTGAGTCTAAGGCACAATGGATGTGATGCTTGCATGAGTTCTATGAAGTTGGGCCGAAGTGACATGGTTTGGGACCTCCCGAGAAGCGCTATGCGTGCGCCATTGAGAAAGCTCTCGTTGGAGGAGGCTAACGTGTTCACGAGGCACTTCGGAGTAGTTTTACTTGTCTTCTCATACATTTTATACTTGATCATGCATCGATATAAACTGTTTTTGGAGTTTCTCACTAGAAGATTCATCTTCTAATTGGACTATGTCCCTGGAATATTCAAACGTTCCAGGTTCGACGAGCAGCTTTAAGGGAAATGAGGTAGCTGAAGAATATGTTTAATTTACTACCTGTAACATATTTAGTATACTTTTGTTTATGTGCGAGCTTATGTAATTTTGGATATGTTTAAGATGTTTAGTTATCATTTGCTAGAGACGATGTATATTAATACATTTTGTAGACATCTTGAAGAACTTTATGATAAATAAAATGTTATGGTTCTGAACCATATCAGGTTCGATCTAGCTTCCGCATTTCAGATTTTAATGCATGTCTTAGCTATTTGATTATTGGGTTTATTAAGCTGAGAAGGTAAAAATTAGGGTTTTTGGGATATTGTATGGTGTATGACAGCTATTGTGATATGAAAAATTTTTATAATCCCGAAATCCTAAGTTATAACACGCTCAAGAAATTTGGGGTGTTACATGAAGCCTCACAATCTCCTTGATGAAAACTCCTGCCACTTCTCCCGCTGTAAAAGGGTGTTTTAGCCTAATAAAATGGCCATACTTACTGAGTCTATCTACCACCACCAAGATCGAGTCCATTTTGCCTGACCTGGGTAAGCCTTCGATAAAATCCATAGCAATGTCTTCCCAAATTTGGTTTGGGATAGAGAAGGGCTGTAAGAGCCCTCCCAGCTTAAGGGCTAGCACTTTGTTTTGCTGGCAAACAGCACAATGACTCACATACCTGTGAATGCCCCTCTTCATCCCCAACCAATATACATTTGCCGCAATCCTCTTGTAAGTCTTCAAGAATCCCGAGTGTCCCCCCACACTCCCATCATGTCCCTCATGTAAGAGCAATGGGATGAGAGAAGAACCCTTCGGTAGATATAACCTACCCTTGTAAAAGAGATGGTCGTCCACCAACTGAAAATGGGGTCTGGAAGCTGGAGATCCTTTACCACCCCTTGTAGCCACTCATTGTCTGCTACTTCCCGAGCTAGCTGATCCAGTTGGAGAACCTGAGGAACGGTTAAGGCTAAGAGGGCAACAGAGTGACTGATGCGGGACAACCCATCTGCTGCCTTATTCTCCAGCCCAGGCCTATATTGGATTTCAAACTGAAATCCCATTAACTTAACCATCCACTTTTGATATTCTAGGCTCACCAGCCTCTGTTCCATCAGAAACTTGAGGCTCTTTTGATCAGTCGTAACCACAAACTTCTGTCCCAAAAGATAATGCCTCCACTTTTGCATCGCAAACACAATGGCCATTAATTTCCTCTCATACACTGATTTCCTCCTTCCCAACTGATTAAATGCCTGACTGAAATACACAATAGGTCGACGGTCTTTCATTAAAACGGCCCCCATGCCATGTCCAGAAGCATCCGTCTCCACTTCAAATGGCTTGTCAAAATTCGGCAAGGCCAACACAGGCAGTGACACCATGGTAGCTTTGAACCATTGGAAAGCTTGCTCAGCTGCCTCATCCCAAAAGAAATTATTCTTCCGAAGTCGCTCCGTGAGTGGCCATGCTATCCTGCCATAATCTTTAACAAAATGCCTATAGTATCCGGTGAGACCAAGGAAACCACGCAACTCCTTCAAGGTGGCAGGAGTGGGCCAATCTAACATGGCTTTTACCTTGTTATAATAAGCGGAAACTTCATGTTGTGATATAATATGGCCTAGGTACTCAATTTCCAGTTGTCCGAACGAACACTTCTTCTTATTCGCAAACAAATGGTTAGTTACCAGCACCTCCAGAACAGAGCACAAGTGTTGTGCATGCTGTTCAAAATCTTTGCTGAAAACCAAGATGTCATCGAAGAATACTAGCACGAAACGCCTCATCTGCTCTCTGAAGATGTCATTCATTAGTGACTGAAACGTGGCTAGCGCGTTAGTTAATCTGAAAGGCATTACTAGGAATTCGTAATGGCCTTCATGCGTCCAGAAGGCTGTCTTTGGAATATCCTCAGCCTTAACGCGAATTTGGTGATACCCGGATTTAAGGTCGAGTTTGGAAAAGACCTTGGCCCCATGAAGCTCATCCAGCAACTCCTCAATCACTGGAATTGGAAACTTGTCGAGCACAGTCACCTTATTTAGAGCCCTATAATCCACACAGAAGCACCAACCTCCATCCTTCTTCTTGACAAGCAGGACCGGGCTAGAGAAAGGGCTGGAACTTGGTTGTATGATCCCTGCTGCTAGCATCTCTCCTACCATCTTCTCAATCTCGTTTTTCTGTAGGTAAGGATAACGGTAAGGTCGCACACTAACCGGGATTGTGCCTGGCAGCAAGTTGATGGCATGATCTTTTTTTTGGGAAGGGGGCAGCCCTTCAGGTGCTGTGAACACCTCCTCAAACTCAGCTAACACTTCTTTAAGGAACGGTGGAACCTCTATCGTTTTGTCACTGTATTCAGCTGCCATCGTTCCCAATTTAAGCAACATTCCTTCTCCATTCTTTTTGAAGGCCTTCATCATAGCCTTCAAGGATACCAAGCTTTTGCTCAAGCTGGGATCTCCCTGCAAGGTCACGGCCAATCCCCCCACCTGGAACTTTATAGTCAAAGCTTTCCAATCCATTCTCATCTTTCCCACTGCTGCCAACCACTTCATCCCAAGAATTACATCAGAACTTCCCAGCTCCAGTGGCAGAAAATCTTCCACGATTTGTAAGTTTTGTAGGTGCAACTTTACCCCCTTGCAAATGTCGGCCCCTTGCACCGCCATTCCTGTCCCCATGATAACCCCATATCCAGTCGTTTCTGTTCGCAGCAGTCTCAATCGTTGAACTAATTCTGTCGCTATAAAATTGTGCATCGCCCCTCTATCAATAAGTACTACCACTGGTTGCCCTTCTATAACCCCCTGCAGCTTCATTGTTTGCGGCGTTGTCAATCCAACCACTGAATTCATGGAGAGTTCAATGATTTCACTGCCTTGTCCCACTTCCTCTCCTTCCTCTTCTTCCCTCACTTCCGTGGTTCCCCCTTCGGCTCCTTCCCTCTCTTTTTCTTCATCATAAATCATCATAACGTGCAGCTCCTTGTTCTTGCACTTGTGGCCAACTGAATATTTCTCATCACAACGAAAACACAATCACTTCTCCCTCTTGGCTTTCCACTCGGCCTCACTGAGCCGTTTAAAAGGAGCATTACTACCACTCCCAGCCACTGGCAGCTTACTGCTCACCTGGCTAAAGACTCTCGAATGAGGAGTTGGGCTTCTAGATTGTGTGGGAGAGGGTCTAACGATGTTAGTTGTAGAGTAGGTGGGAAATTTACTACTCGCTGGTCCGAACCCCCTACTGCAGCTAAGGATGACTGCATTTTTATCCTCAATACATTGCGCCATTAGCATGACCCGATCCAACCCCCTAGGTTGCAGTACCCTGATCTTAGTCTTGATTTTAGGCTTAAGGCCATTGATGAAATGGCCTTCCAAAAATGCCTCAGAGACGTCCGACACTGGTACGGCCAATGTCTCAAACATCAGCCTATATTCCTTAACCGTACCCTTTTGTCGCAGAGCAAGGAATCTCTCCTCTAGCGACCCTTCTTGAGTTGGGCGGAATCGGTTAAGAATTACCTGCTTGAGCCCTTCCCAGCTACGGATCCCCCTGCGCCTAGACTCCCACTGGAACCAAGCGAGGGCCCCTACCTTGAAGCACAATGCTGCGGACTCGATCTTCTCATCCTCGGACAGCTGGTTAATCGCGAAGTACCTCTCCGCCCTGAAAATCCAGTTGACTGGATTGTCTCCTTCGAAGGTCGGCATTTCCAGCCGCTTACCTCTCCCCTCCAATCGCCATGCAACGCTCATGCTTCCCTCCATTCTGTGGTTCATACCGCTCCCCGGGTCACTTCGGAATCTGGGGTCAATTCCGTTGGCCATTTGTTCCCATGAACCTTAGCCTTCTTCTCTCGTTTCTGTTCGTCCCACCTTGTTCGCATGATAGCGAACTGCTCGAGCATCTCTACTATGTTCCGGTTTATGGTTTGAATCTCTCCCCTCATCGTGTCAACCTTCCCCTCCAGGTCCCCCACTCTCTCGGTTAAGTTTACCATGGTGATCGACTAATGCTCTGATACCAAAATGATGAGATTCAACACAATAGGTAGGATCTCTAATGAATGAAATAGATTGGACTGTATTGCAACACTCGAATTACAAGAAAAAAAACAGTAAGAACAAGCAGCAAACTGGGCGTTCGAGAGACCCAAAATCTCTCCTGCAAGAAGCTCCAAATTCTTCACACCCCTTCTCTCTCTCCTCCTCCCCTTTTATAGTTTGTTATCTCTCTCTCCTCTATAACCGTATTTGGTTATGCAATCACACATGCTAGTTTGTTACACAAACTAGCCAAATACCTATCCTACCCTTGGCGTGCATGCTGGTTGATGCTCCCTCCAGCTGTGTCTCCAATACTCCTTTGATGCTTGTGACGCCTATGGTAAGTATGCAATACCGAAGGCCTAACACAAACTTCCTCACTAAAAGTAATCACAACTCCTTTTATATATTATTGGATCTATATTTCTGAAGTTAATAAAATTACAGGTTCTGAATCACCTGTATCTATTTCTTTTTCTTCTTCTTTTCACTGACTGGAGGGGGTAATAGAAACCTATATCCATATGTAGTTGATGTGATCAGTTACTCTCTTGACATCAAAGAATATTTGTAGTTTCTTGTGTTTGTCTTGATTTCTCTGGGTCAAGGTTGTTGCAGAAAAACTACAAAATAGAAAAGGGTTAGTGCAATCAAAATCGAACCAGATATAAACTGAAAGTAAAGAATCCAAGAACAGAATGTAAAACTCTCTGTTAAAACATTAAAGGCTCAGATCTGGAAGATCCATTCACCACTTTGGTAAGGTCAACGAATATGGACCACAAAGCCACAAAGAAGCTCCCAAACCGTAAGGCTAGAAAACCCCAACACCTCTCGGCCGAACACAAACGAAGCCCTCTCTCCCCCAAACGATCAAAGCCACACAAAGCAGGTTACCATAAAAGGTAGATTGGTCACAAAGATGGAGGGTCAAAAGCATAAAGCCAAGAGCGAAAACTTACCAGTAGAAGAGACCTAAGTCTCGAATATGTAGAGATTGCAATCGGCATCGAAGGATCACCTTTCGCACATTAGGAAATGTGGTCGCACAAATGGAAGGATGGATCAACCCACAGAAGGCAAGAATCACAATCGGTTGAACATGGAAAGGAGAGAATGAGCAATTGGCCAAGGAAGGAAACACGAGAGAGAAGCTAGGGTTCGGCCACGAGAGGGAAACACCAAGAGAGAGGCCAAACAATGGCCTTTATATATGTGGGCTTTAGGGCTTAGAATAGTGGGCTTCTCCCACTTGAGCAAATGGGTTGAGGCCCATTTCTCCTCCAAAGTGGGATTAGGGTTTTTGGCCTGACTTCTAAAATGGGCTGCCTAAAGGTGGTGACGGATTTGGGTTCTTCAATCTCGGGCCGAAGCCTATGAAGATGAAACTCACCCGAAAAATCGTCACAGACTCACAGCCTTGGACCTCATTAGGAAACATAAACCCAACAAAGGTCAATATTCCATGATTTTTTGGTCTTCTCTTTAAAGGAATCATAGAATTGTTAGAATTGTTAGAGAAATGCGCACCCACATAAGTAACTACGACATATTCAAATCTCTAGCAAAAGAGAGAGGAAAGCTAGGAAAAACTTGGTGGAGACCCTTGGGTATAAATAATATGAGTTACAAAGGCTTTACAAAAGATAAGGCTATAGATAGAAATGATTAGTGAGCTTTGAGTTCATGTAGCCAACCACACATAGTAGGTAAAGACTTGTTATGATGTTGTTAAATATAAGATATTATGTATATTATCCTAATAGGAACTACCCTTAACAGTGAACTCGAGATCTGCTTATCATAAAGAGAATCCTTGATCCTAATCTTGCTTCAATTGAAATGGTTCTCCCAAATCTGTTGATTAGAATTAGGAGATAGCTAGATGTCACAAATGATGATTTATGGATTAGAATTATGCCTTTATCTTTGCTTTCCCAATGTTATCTAGAGAAATTGATTAAAAACATTCAATTGAACTAGAAACAATGGTATCTCCAATTTTAGCCCCTTTCGTAAAAATATATTTCTTAGCATTTCCATATCATGTGAGATAAATGTATGTTTTTCAATTAAATTCTCCCACTGATGCTTCGTGAAAAGAGCTAGCAGATCGATGAATCATTACCATTATGATATAATTCCTCTATCTTGCAAGTTGAAAACAACAAACACACTGAGCCTAATCCTGCTAGGTGAAGTTGGCATCTTGCAAGATGAAGTGAAGAGAAAAGAAATATAAAGAATAAGAAGAAAGAAACACAAAGGATTGAATAATCACAAGGGAATAATGAGAAAGAAAAGGGGAAAAAAAAAAGAGATTGAACAGTCATAAGGACATCTTTGTGCATTAAGTACTGCTCTAAAACAAGAGTTATGCCGTCATCTTGGCGCTATCATTGAATAATTTTAGGAATTAAGGGGATTAAAAGTATCTTTCTTAAGATTGTTTTTGGGTAAAATTAAAAGGAGCTCTAAGACTCAACCTACACTTGTTTGGAGTCACATCTAGACAAGAGTAACTAATATAGAGAATCTCAATAATTTATTGGTTATAGACATTCACACACAAGCTAATATATGTAGCATATAAATGTGCTAGTTGGCCAGATGAAGTCTTCTCAAGAAGTCATGCCTAACAATTTATTCTTCTACATATTAAGACATTTTAGTCAACCTTATTTCCTAATATGCAAGGTGAGTATGAGTTATATATATATATATATATATATGCATATTTGACTTGTTCTTGCTGTAGTTGGTGTCTTAATCTCTTCTTTTACTTCTCGTGTTGGTATGTCTTATGTCTTATGTTCGTATCCGTGCTTTTTAGCTTTCACCTTGGCTTTTCCATTTTACCTGTTCTTATAATCTTTCTCATGATGTTGTGTTTCCATATTGTACTTGTTGGTTTCACCATGTCAACTAAGTTATGGAACACAACTATAATAATTATCTTCATTCACCACCATCTCATGAAATTTCTCCATGTGAAGATAGTGTTCAAACTTCATTTCATCATTACTCTGCCAGGGGATATTATCCACTGCCGGTCCCAAGCCCGGATAAAGGAGGAGGGTTGCGTTAGGTAGCCGACAGCCAGCGTAAAACCTAGTCGGATCCAAATATGAATTCTAGACAAACTATCTGTTGGGATATAACCCACATAGAAGTCTAGAATTCATGTAGCCAACCCCACATAGTGGGATAACGGCTGGATATGTTGTTGTGTATGTTGTTATAATCTTTCCCATATCACAGGTAGTAACAGTGGGAAAATTCCAAGGTGGTGGTGCGTTCAATGTGATCCCTGACTCGGTTACAATTGGTGGAACCTTCAGGGCATTTTCAAAAGACGGTCTGATGCAACTCAAACAACGGATTGAGGAAGTAAGTTGTTAGACGCCAGTGAGTAGTGATCCGGATTGCTGTCATGATTTTTCTTAGATTTCCTTTTCTGTTTATGCATATGTCTTGGTTTTGACAAGCCATTGGTTGTCAACAGCCATTGAGTTCTGATCTCTCGCTTCCGTTTTGTTTCTCTTCACCATATAGCATCGAATAACCTACAAATGCTCTGATCACAGGTCGTCACGCGACAAGCAGCCGTACACAGATGCAATGTGACCATTACAATTGATGATTACCCTTTATACCCAGTAACTGTAAATAACAATGAGTTGCACCATTACTACACAAATATTGCTAGAGATATGCTGGGCACAAGCAACATTATAGAAATGCAACCACTAATGGGATCAGAAGACTTCTCATTATTTGCAGAGGCGGTTCCAGGATGCTTCTTCTATCTGGGGATGCAAAACGAGACACAGGGCCGGCTAGAACCAGGGCATTCCCCGTACTTCAAAGTAAACGAAGATGTCCTTCCATATGGCGCTGCGCTCCACGCGTCATTGGCTACGAGGTACCTCATCGACTATCAACCTAAGCCTACTTCCACAAGGGGCAGTTCTCGCGACGAATTGTAAGGTGATTCAAACCTAGTTACTGTAATGTTTAAGCATTACCAGTGCTTCTTCCTGCACATGTTTGCTTCCATGTTTAAGCTCTATCTTGATGTGTGCTATTAAGTTGTATATGTTGTTAGAAAGCAGAGATTTGGACAGGCAAGCTATTCCCTGGACATGCTTTAGCCTTTAATCCCTTGCAAACTGTAAGTTCTAATCTAGCCGGCCTCTACAGGCTGCAAGTCCTGTTAGTTTTTACTTTCTGAACATTAGAATTTGGTATATATGCAGTGTAATGTTATACATCTTTCATCTCCAGTGGAGATAAACAACAGTCCATGTAACAGTCACATGGTAGTGTTTGATTGCCATTACAATAAAATCTGTTAAGTGTTCCAACGAAGCACTACCATGTGATTGTCACATGAACTGGTGTTCATTTCTACTAGAGAGATGAATAGCATTACTCATATATGCATTGCCTACTGTACTGCATTTTGTGCCTTTTGCTCTCATTGATGGAAATACTATGGTATTTTATATAAGGAGAAAGGTGTTTTGTACATTACATATGAGATGTACGTTATTTTTTTTAACATGTATCACTATTCTCTATTATACACCATCTTTTGTTATATTATTCAATTCTTACATCTTTTGTTATATTATTCAACTCTTACCTTGTATGAAACTTTTTATGTAACTTTTACTTAATATAAGGCGACTTGGTTCATTTTTTGCATCCTATTACAAGGATACTTCGGTTTTTTTCCATGTCATGTTTATATTAGGGGCAAAACATTTTGTTTATAAAAATAAATGTTCAATGTAAATATTTTAAGCTTGAATTATTTATAATATTATTTTCCGTGTATACGTGACAAATAAATAAATGAAGCCATACGTATGAGCAAAATATGAATAATATCTTATGGATAGCAAAGTAACAAATAAAAAAGTTTTATAAGTATTATTTTTTATATATACAAATATATGAATAAATGAATGAATTTAGAATCAATTAAAATTAAAAAAAAAAATTGATCTTGAAGAGTGACATTAAAGAACGATTCCATTACCTCATAAGTCATTATTCTGCTTTCCTAGTAAGAGCCTGCCCTAGCTTCATTCAATACTTTTATTGGAACTAAAAATATCTATTGGGGCAAATAATCCAATTAACCACCCATGGAAACTGAGCAGCCAGCCAATTTTACGACCTTGGAAAGAAGGCAAATTTCTATGGTACCTATTTGTAGGCCCAAAACAATTAGGACCAACCAAACGGTAGGCAGCAATCAAATTAAACCAACCCACAAACTTAAGGCCTCATAATGACTGCAGCTGCATCTTATTTCATCAACAGAAGGTAAAGAGAGTTGCACCCCTGGCCTTCCAAACCCACCACAAAGCAACTGTAGATTCATCACAAGATTGGACAAGTTCACAATTGTTTTCAGTAGGAGCCTGACATACCATCCATGGTTGTTTCCACTAATAACCTGATATGAAAGTATACTGCTTATATACCTGGTATTGGGGCTATAGTCTTAGCAAGAGGGGGAAGAGTTGATGATTTACCCAGTGTGAGAGATCACTTAGGATTAGGAATAGTCTCGGATTTGCTTTTTACATCCCTCCTTATTTGGGGACCCTATTCACCTCTCAAGCTTTGGCTAATTCTTACAACCACTCAAGTAGATTAGGATCATACATGGCAGAGACCCTTGCAGCTAAATTGGATAGATACCACAAGAAACAAAAAAAACAGAAAAACAAAAAATTGCAGTGTTATATTACCTATGTTCTAAAAGTGCACCCTTTCACAAATATGGTAAGTACAACATGAGCGCAGCTACAAAGGACAAATCCACAAGTCCTGGGATCCATTCAAATACTGCAATAACAATGTTCCTTGCATATGAACCACAATGTAATATCATCTCCATTTGAGGATTTTCCAGGCATGATTACAACTCGAGAAATCAACCCTTCATTGGAAAAAAAAATACATAATTTGGGTTTATACACAATTTGCAACTATCCTAAATAGTTGATATCAAAGTGGCCCAAGATCCCAAATTATAATGTTCTAATCAACTGAATCACATATCACAACCAAGAATAGAGCTCATCAAAAACATAAATGCACCGGAAAGTTAATAGCAAAACTTCAACTTTTGACTCACAAAGTAATTATGAATTGGACATAGTTGAGCAAAATACAAATGCAGCAAGCAGTATCGAACTCCAGAAATTAAGATTAGCATCACATATTCGTAACAAGTTCATTAAAAAGGAAAAATAAAAAAAAACATCTATGCTATAAACTACCCATCAGCTGGAGTTACTTCTCGGATGAGTTTGGTCCCCTCTTCTTTCCAAAGCCAATAACTGCGAGTAACCAATTGTGTTCAATTCATCAGTAAAAATGTCAAAACCGAACCAATGATAAACTAAAATCCAATCTTGAATTTTGACCATTTGACATTTCTTAGGTTACAAAGTTCTCCATCAAACAATGCTATAAATTGATTTTGTCTACCAAATTCACCAACTAAGAAGACAATACTTATCTTATCATTCTATAATACCCTTATGGATACCTTTTATACATGTGTTGTATGGTAAAAGTATACAGAGAAGTTCATCCATCTATAGATCAAAAATGGTACCAGCATCAGCTCGGTGCTCAACTTTTTAAACTAAATGATTCGTATATACTCTTTCAAGCTCCTTCATTTCAAATAATACCAAACATGCAAATTACTTCCACTATTACTTAGCTGCGTCGATCTCCTTAATTTTCCTTTCCAAGTTTTACGGAAAGATGGACGAGATAAGGAGAGACATGAAGAAGAAGAAGAAACAGAAATTACCGGCGGTGACGAAACGGCGATTATACTGCATACGCTTGTGAGCACGGCCGCGGGGCTTCTTCTTCTTGTCCTGCTTTGCGACCTTTGGTGTTTGTCCTCTCACCTTCCCCGCACGAGCCAGCGATCCGTGAACCTTACCTGCGTTTCAAATCCCCAATTCTCATAACTCAAAGACGAATAAATACATAAATACTAATCCATCACTCTGGCTGAGATATCTGGATTGATTATAAAGGTTTAAGCTCACCCATGGCGGATCCTCTGTTCTCCGATAACTCTGCAGCTTCTGCAGCTTCTTCAACTTCACTGTTCTCTGAGATCTCAAGATTCTAGGGTTTGGGTGTCGAAAGGCTCATGTATATATACCCCGTATCGGAAATGGGGTTTCTACTGGTTTCCCTGTTGGGCCTGGCCCTAAATCTTGGGCTTCGCTCCATGGAATACCGGTCCAGCCCAAAGATTAATTAGTTGTTGGGCCAACCCAAATCGCCCAAACTGCTAAGCTATAGTTTGGATAATTTTAAACATATAATGATCTGATTATGGTTTTGAAGATAATCAAACTACACATTAGTGATTTGATTTGGGTAAACATATTTCAAATCATCTAAATTGACCATTACACACCTTTAGTTTTTGTATTACAAGTACCAATTGAGATAATATGGGTAAGTTCTTGATTTTGAAAAAAAATGATAAATCTCTATAGTTGTAACTCGACAATTCAATAACTCATTTATCTCTTATAAATTTAGAGTTTTAAACTTATACTTATATTGCTTGTTAAATAATTTAGACTTATAACACCTAAATAAGTAATAGATGCATAGTTTAACTTATGTATTGTGATGAAATTTAGATGACAAACTCATTGTCTCAATAATAATTATGGTTCAAATTAGATATAACGTAATATCTTTATAATTATAATTAAAAAATTAGTATATTAGTTATCCTATTTATCTCTTCCCCTTAGCAAAAGAAAAAATAGTAATATTTGACATGATTAAATAAAAAATAATATTATTTATTTAAACTAGATATTCAATCTAGTTGACACTTTTTTATTGAACAATGAAAATGTGTATAATAAATATTAATACTTATAATATTTTTTATTATTTAATAAAAAAGTATCATTTAAATTAAAGATTCATCTTTATTTATAATGTGAATGAAAAATATTATCCCAAAAAAAAAAATTGCAATTGGACACTTGTTGGTCAAAGGGAGAAATTGAAATTTGGGTAGATTCCATTTCCGATCTCTTTTTTCGGAGAATCCACAGATCCATATTCCAAACCCACCACCCGATTCTATTTCTCCCCAATAAAATCCTACCATTTTCCCCATTAGGGTTTACCAAAATCCTGTCGCAATGTCAGCCGATTCCGCGCCGCCGGTGGATCAGATGTCGGCTGTGGCCCTAAACGACGCCGTGGAAGAGGCCCAATTCTCTCAGCGCGTCCTGATCCGGAGCATCATTGGTCGCCCCGACGGCGGCGCGGCGCTGGCCGGGCGGACGGTGAGGGTTGGCGGCTGGGTGAAGACCGGGCGAGAGCAGGGGAAGGGCTCGTTCGCGTTTTTGGAGCTTAACGACGGGTCGTGCGCCGCCAACCTCCAGGTCATCGTCGACGCCGCCGTGGCGCCACTCGGCCAGCTCGTGCCCACCGGCACGTGCGTCCACGTGGAGGGCCTGCTGAAGGCACCTCCGGAGGGGACGAAGCAGAAGATCGAGCTTAGGGTTCAGAAGGTTCTCGATGTTGGGTCTGTGGATCCGGCCAAATACCCATTGCCTAAGACCCGGCTAACTCTTGAGTTTCTGAGAGACTTTGTCCATCTCCGGCCCAGAACTAACACGGTATTATACAGACACAATACACTCACTCTCCTAAAAATCTATGTTTCTTTAGAAGATTTTGTGGACTTATATGTATGGTTTTGTCTTTTATGTCTGAAAAATGGTAAAATTGATTGGCGACTCCGCAAATTATTAACTTTTAGAGAGGAAATGCAATTATTAGTTATGTCGAATCGCAATTTATTGTTATAGACACTATGTCAAGGCGGCAATACTCATATAGGGGAAATTGTCACTTACACATCATAGGTGTTGGGAAAGGCATGTATAACTTAGAAAAATATGTGTTGTAGAGTCTTAAAAATACACAAATTCTTCGGTATTTGTTTTTTCCAACACCTATTGTGTATAAGAAACAATTTTGACCCATCAACGATCAGTACCATCTCTATGTTGAATTTGGTAGATTCGGCTGCGTAGGAGAAAGGCTAACTGATCATGTCATATGCAGTTTGACGAGGATTTACATTGTCACAATTACATGGAAGAATAAAAATGAAAAAAAATGTTTGTTGTGGAGAATGGTTAATTATATTGAGCACCTGTACATTTTCTCCAATATCTCATTCAGGGCCTCTTTTTTAATTGGTAGGCTATAAGCATTGATACTTCCTTTGGGGCTTGCATACTGGTGTCATCGGCATCTCAGACGCTCCAACATGCCTCCAATACATGTTGTTAATTTTTTTTAAAAAGGATATGGGATGGAATACATGTGTCCCAGAAGACTAAAAAATAATGGGTTTTTGTTTGACTCTTCAGTTTTCCGACTTGGAAATTGCATGATTCTTTTGTTTTTCCACGTTATGATTCTATGACTCTTTAATTTTCATACTCTAGCCTTTAAACATTGACTGAATTGTGAGTTGATTGCTAATTAGATTAGAGCTATTCATTTGGAATTTTGTCTTGTGAATTTTCAATGCATATAATATAGTTTTGATACTTTATTATGCCCTTGACAATATAAAAAATTATTTCCTTAATTAACATATCTCAACTGTGTCATGCCCCATTTTTTGAGAAATGTCATGTCCCTGTGTTTGTGTCATGCTTCTTAGCTTAGGACCACCTCTTTTTTTTTTTCGATTGGTTCAATCAAGCTCTTGGTTTTCAAGTCAAGCGGCGATCTCAATTTTCTTTGCTTGCAATTGGGTAGCAGGAAACATCTACCTCATCCTCTGATGCCTTATATTTAGGTGTATTCTCTTTTTGATCAAAGAACATTTTAATATGTTAATAAATATGGAATAATAAACTAACTTATTTACGGACAACCCGACAAAGTTATATAATAACTTACAGATTTATTTGTTTATAGTTGAAGTTAAAGAAATCAATGAAGTTAGAACATAATAATAAATGATGTTAAAAAATTGTATTTCTTGATGATTATAATCATAATGACCAACTAGAACAACCGTCATGCATTGCCATAATGGTTGTTTTATAGCAAGATGTGTGTTCAGATTAAATGGTTTGCTTTCCTTTTATTCCCAATTTCTTGTTTCAATGATGTTTTCAAAGAATAGAATTCAGACCATTAGTTGTGAATTGCTAACTAATCATTTATTATAACTTGGTTACCTATGGACTAGCGCCCCCCCCCCCCCCCCCCCAAAAAAAAAAAAAAACTTGGTAACTTATTGCTTAGATCACTTTGAAATTGAAGTATTAAGCTATAAGTAGAACTACATCCATCTAAATTAAAATCTTTTTCTAGTGTAGTCGAGAAAGGGTTGATGCTCAGACTACAACTTCTAAAGGATATTGGGCTTTATTTGAAGCACACTCACAAGTTGATTGTCCATGCATACAGAAGAACCAAATATTGTATAGTTGTTGCCTTGAAATAAATTCATTAGTGGCATGCTGCTTACTTGGTTTGGCTTTCCTGACTTTTATCAATAAGGTTACTGTTTGTTTGTGAATCAGATTTCTGCAGTTGCTCGCATCCGTAATGCTCTGGCCTATGCAACCCATACATTCTTCCAGAAACACGGGTTTCTTTACATCCACACTCCAATAATCACCACTAGTGATTGTGAAGGTGCTGGTGAAATGTTCCAAGTTACAACCTTAATTAATGATGCAGAAAAGTTGGAGAAGGAGTTGATTAAGAATCCTCCTCCCTCCGAATCTGAGGTGGAAGCTGCCAGACTACTTGTCAAGGAGAAAGGAGAAGCTCTTGCTCAACTAAAATCAGCCAAATCAAGCAAGGAGGTAATTAGTGCTGCTGTTGTTGAACTAACAAAAGCTAAAGAGAATCTCTCAAAACTGGAAGAGAGATTTAAGCTTAAACCTGGTATACCCAAAAAGGATGGGAAGATTGATTACTCCCAAGATTTCTTTGCACGGCAAGCATTTTTGACTGTTTCTGGACAGCTTCAAGTTGAAACTTTTGCATGTGCCCTTAGTAGTGTCTATACGTTTGGTCCAACTTTTCGAGCTGAACACTCGCATACTTCAAGGCATCTGGCAGAGTTCTGGATGGTGGAGCCTGAAATAGCATTTGCTGATCTTGAGGTAATATGAATTTATATCAATTACTGCTAGTATATCCATTAAAATGTCAAATGTTTTCAGACAAATATCTGAATTATATCAATCACAACCAACAAGCTTTAGTTTATTTTGGTTTCATTGATTGTTTACCTATATCCATGTTTGGAGGAGGGATCTGCTTGAAAGAAGTAGACCATATTGTCTTCATTGAATTGCAATATGAAGTATGATAGACCACTTGAATAGACATCTATGGAAACAGTCAAATGGCATGATTAAAATAATTCTCAGCTTTTTGTTTTTTTTATTATTATTATTATGATTCTAGTTTGTATGATTTTGATGAATCATGTATTCATGCTTTCTGAAAAGATGCTAAGTTCTTATATTTTTGTAGGATGACATGAACTGTGCGGAGGCATTTGTGAAATTCTTATGTCAGTGGTTACTTGATAATTGCCGTGATGATATGGAATTAATGGTCAAAAACTTTGATAAGAGTGCCACTGATCGTCTAAGCATGGTTGCTTCATCCAACTTTGTCCGCCTTTCTTACACAGAAGCAGTTGCAATTCTTGAGGAAGCATCCAAAGAGAGACAGTTTGAGAACAAGGTGGAATGGGGGATTGATTTGGCATCTGAACATGAACGGTAACATGAATTGTGCATGTTAAATGTATTCCCTTGATACTCATGCTTATACCTTCCTCATGGTTTGTGCATTTTGCAGATACTTGACTGAAGTGAAATTCAAATCTCCTGTCATTGTGTATAATTACCCAAAAGGGATTAAAGCATTCTATATGAAGGTCAATGCTGACAACAAGACCGTAGCTGCAATGGATGTGCTTGTACCAAAGGTATGGTGGTTATTCTCTCTTCAGGATCCCAGACGCATATGTACATATTGCAACATGCATTCATTCAACATAGTGCATTTTCAAGATTCCTGTTTTTAGCTATGCAGCAGTTGTAAAATGATTCTTGTAGCTCATGGCAGCCAATGAAAACCTTTTGAAGGATGTAACTCGAAGATGATTAGCAATTCTGTTTGCCTAGTAAAGTCTGTTATGTATGCCTTTCTCAGGTGGGAGAGCTGATTGGAGGAAGCCAGAGGGAAGAGTGTTATGATGTCATCAAAGAAAGGTAGGATTTTTATTTTCTGTCATACAAAGGGTCACATCTTGCAACGAATATCATGTTAAGCTGGTTCATTTGGTATACTGACGCTTTTTTTGACCTGTGCTTAGTCTGCAACTGTGCATGGACTCGACCTTTGAGTTACAACTCGAACTGGTTGATTGATAAAGGAATGCTGATGAATGACTTTTTCATATATTGCAGGATACTGGAGATGGGGCTGCCTCTTGAACCATATGAGTGGTACCTTGAACTTCGGCGCTATGGCACTGTGAAGCATAGTGGGTTTGGCTTAGGATTTGAACGGATGATTCTCTTCGCCACTGGGATTGACAACATCAGAGATGTGATTCCCTTCCCTAGATACCCAGGAAGAGCAGATCTGTGACTTGTAATAGAAGTATAATATCAATAGCTTCTTCTCTTTTATGCCACATTGCTGAGTTACCTAATTTGTTCTGAAAAAGCCATTCAAGGCATAACCGGTACGCTATTTTGTCCCAAAAGCTATTGAATATAGAAAAGCATTGTATGTCATTTTATAGTTTGTAATGACAGTTCTGCGGACTTCATTCGGCCCAAGATTTAGCTATATCCTTCAGTTTATGGCCTGTCTTGGGCGCGGAATAGCTTTGGTTATTGGTTTATTGTGTTTATTCAGTGGCCATTTGTTTGATTTTCCAAAATTGCTTCTACCCCAAATGGAGTATTTAATTTAAATGCATTCCCCGATCAACTTATCTTTCCTTCACTGATGTGGGACTATAGTGTGGCTGAAATTAAATATGGCCAAATATATATTTTATCCTATATACTTATAAAAATTTTTTTTGGCATGTCTATTTAATTTTTTATTATTTTAATTACACTTCTAAATTATATATTTTGAATCTGCACACTTTAGTTAGAGCGCATAGTGTGCGTTGAAATGTCCAAATTATTCATCCATCTTTGCCACTGTTTTTTCCTTTAGTAGCTAGTGAAAAGACAGATATAGACCCAACGATTATGACAGAAAATGTAGAGATCGTCATCAATTGGGAAAGGTAGAAGGCAAAGAGGTGAAGGTGTCAAATAGTGGCGAAAGGTGCAAAGGCCATCAATGATCTTTTGCCATCATTGACACCTTCACCTCTTTGCCTTCTACCGCAGTCGACACCTTTTTGCTTTTTTGCCTTCTGCTACCGCCAATGCCTTCGTCTCTTCGCCTTCTACCTTCTCCAACCAATGATGGCATTTGCACCTTCTGTCATAGCCATCGACCTGTACCTACCTTGTCATTGGCCACAAAAAAAAAAAGACGTGGCAAAAATTGTTGTTATATGAGGAGTAATTTGGACATTTCAAGACGTATGTGTTGCATGCTATAATTAATGTGTAATTGACTCAAAAATATATAATCTAGAGGTGTAATCCTAATAATAAAAAAGTTTTGAGTGGTCACACAAAAATGTGTGAGCATATGAACAAAAATATGTATTTGGCCAATTAAATATTAAAAATGCATGTATCATAAATAACAGTAGGACCAAAAAATTCTGCATAAATACAACTCTAAAGCCTAGAAAATAGGGAGCCTTGAATTTGGGGACGTAGTTTTATGCATCTCACACTTCTTCACCTGTACATTATCATTACAATAAGCATGAAGTAACTGCAATATGGTAAAACTCTCAGCCAGTAAATTGGAAAGCAACGAACAAATTATGAAAGGAATGTGATGTTGATGGTTAAGAGTTTGGCTCACACTCTTCATGATGTTAGAAATGAATCAGAAGCCCGCGTGAGAAAACAATCAAATGTTTCCCCCAACAAGCCCACAAGTTTCCATGATGCAAGGTAAAATGGTAATTTTACCCTCTAATCAAAAAGTACATGCGATCAACTTGTGCATTTTATCCATAACCGCTGAACATAGCCTTTTCATCTCACCACCCATCCCTGAAAGGTCATGCAACAAGGGGAAAATATGAACTTTAATCATCAACACTCTTAATGAGGGCAGGAAGAAAGCCTGCCACGACAAAGTAAAGAACCTACTAATAATTGTATTGGCACAACCAAGAAATATGACAATGTCAATGCTCAAAAAACTCACATAAGAAATTTCAGGAAATTTTAAGTCACGGCATAAAAATTGTATTGCTACAACCAAAACAAAATCATCAATGTCTATGCTCTAAAAAATAATGAACCACATCCCAAAATCCAAAAACCAGTAACATGAGAGTTGATACTCCCATGTAACAGTCAGGCTGGCTGCAAATAAAACATAATACAGTGGTAATTCAATCATCTTCCTCAATGACCTTGGTACCCAAGCCCTTCAACCCTTCTGGTGGAATTTCAGCAACAGTGACAAGAGAGTAGAGCTCTTCCTTGGCATCCTCATCGTCATTCCTCTTGCGAGCAATGCGAACTCTGACCCGCCTTGGGACACTACGTATCCCCCTGCTCCAGATGTATTTGTTAAGCTTCACATCCACCCTGACATCATTGGTTCCCATGGCTTTCTGAGCAAATCTCCTGATCTCCTTTATGGCTTTAGGAGCCTTCTTTTTGAATGTACTGTTTGGACAAAGAAGCTTGCATTATATCTCATGCTATGACAGAATTAAATTTTAAGCATTTAAGTATGATGAAAACTTTCTAATGTACAGGCATGTACAGGTATGAGGCCATCTGTGCTAAAACAAGAGATCAGTTTGATGCACACAGTAACACAGCTAAAAGGTGAAACAATAGGATCCACATAACAAAATTATTAGTTTATTAGTTGGACCATCCAGAACTATCAACCAATATCACTCAAATATTCAAAACTAAAAAGCGCAACATTCTGCCCCCTCCATCCATCATAAGAGTATCACTATATTAATACCATTATCAGAATTGCCAAATTTACTTAATTGAACTCATAATCATCAAATACATGCATAGACATTTGAATTAATTATCTAGGCCTCCTTCAAAGTATCACACAAGCCCCTAACTAGAGAACATTACAATTGCCCACCCATCGCCAATTCACAGCCCCATTTTCTCCATCTCAGCCAAACTCATTAACACAACAATATTTTCCATTTTCAGCCCAAATACATCACCGCCATATCCACCAGCCAGACCATAATTACCCCATTCTTCATTCAAGCCAAAACCAACAACAACAACAACAACATATCCAGCCGTTATCCCACTATGTGGGGTTGGCTACATGAATTCTAGACTTCTATGTGGGTTACATCCCAACAGATAGTTTGTCTAGAATTCATATTTGGACCCGACTAGGTTTTACGCTGGCTGTCGGCTACCTAACGCAACCCTCCTCCTTTATCCGGGCTTGGGACCGGCAGTGGATAATATCCCCTGGCGGAGTAATGATCATTCAAGCCAAAACCAGCACTGCTAAATCTGCCAATCAAACCACAGGCATGAAATATTCTACATCAACTGCCAACAGCCAAACCCATTGCCGTACCTTGACACGTTGGTCTCACAATCATACCTGACTAAAACCCATCCATTTTCTTCAGCAAATGCAGAAAGCAGGGTAATAGATATTTTTATAAGATGAAGGGGCAAGGCGTAGCACCTTTTAGTTTAGGGCACTTGAAATTAACTTGAGGGGGTTCAGTTAATAACTCCATACAAAGACCCGGGGCAGATCATTCACAGGCTACATAAGGACTTTTTTCCTGATCAAAATACAAGAGCTAAGAGATACTTGAATTTCAGATGTATTACTTCATTCAATTAACTGCATGATAAAACACCAAAGGGAAGCAACCAACCCAAACCTATTGCATGAACATTGCACTCTACAACCTAGGAATATTAAGGATTACACTAGAACAACACGGATCTGAACTGCAGTGGTTTTACAAAATTGTACAAAAGGAAGCAATCCTACAAAGAATAAGAAAGACCACGAATCTCTAGAAGTCGGCCAGAGATCTGCCGAGGAATATAAAAATAGAAACTATAAGACCCCATATTAGATTAAAAATTGTCGGTTACTGATAGAATCAAAAAGTCCAAATAATTCTCGTGATGTATGCATCTAAAACATTATCAATATTATAGAAGAACGAGAGAATGGCCATAGTAGAAGTCACAGGCTAGTTAATCAGAAAGAATTACATACAGAACCAACAAACTAGCTCAGAGAGAGAGAGAGAGATTGGTGGGTAAATTAATCGTACCATCCATGCAAGCGCTTGTGGAGGTTGATGGTGTACTCCCTCGACACCACCTCTTCCTTTCTTCCTTTCGCCTTCTCCACCATTTTCCCTCTCTTCGATTTCTTTCAAAGCACTCCGCCTGCACTCAACCAGACAAGCGAACACCGTATTCAGATATTCCTTCTTTGTTTACAGAATTAATTTCCAATTCTACAAAACTCGGCTCGACACAAGTTTTATCAATAAAGATCTCGCATTCTCTGCGAAATCCGCATAGCTAACAGAGATTACATACGCACTAACACGCATCCACACAAATTTACAAACATAAGTCGAAGGCAAGCTTCGTTCATCGCAGGTAAGGTAAAGAGAGAACAAACCTCTTGGTTTAGGGTTTGCAACCAGAACAGCCGGAGCCGACGATTGCAGTGGAGTATAAAAACCCTAACCCTAATTCGAAGTGTCCGTAAGAGATTATCGCATTCGCGAAATTACACTAACCCCCTCCATCTCACATTATATGACACTTTACTCCCCCATTTTACATTTTTGTCCATTCCCACTTTAAGATTATTTATGGGTAGAGTGATAATTAATAATTATTTTATTTATTATTTTATAAAATAGTATTTTTATTTTAATAAAATAATTATACATATCTAAAACTATTTTAGTGTGATATTTATTTATAATAAAATTGTAAACTATTTAATTAATAATTAAATGTAAACAATAAAAAAGAATTTAGTGAGTTTCAAATTATTTTAAATAAATAACAACTTTTGAGATTCCCAATAAAATTTTTAATTGAAATCTTCAAACTTCAAGTAGGTTTATAGGCTCAATTTTTTTTATCAATTAACATAGAATTTAATAAAATACAAATCACACCTTAATTAACATTACACATAATCTCTTGATAAACTTTTTTTAGAAAGAACCTTGGATAAATATATAAATAAATATAATACTCGCCGTTAATATCATTTTTTAAATTAAAATAATTTGAATGTGAATAAAAGTGAACATTTTAATTAAATTGAAATAATCCAACTAAGTTGCTAATTGAAGGTGTAGCTTATTTTGATTTAATTTGATCTCCATATTCAAAAAACCAAAATAACCAAACCAATTACGTCAAAAATATCATTTTCGTACTTTATTATTTTATTTTATTTTTTTTGAATTTGGTTTTTTCAATTTTTTTTTGGTTTTTTTGATTTGTTCGATGTAAAAATCTATTCGACTAGTTCGGTTCGATTTTTGACACATTTGATCTATACGATGCGGGCAATAGAACCCTCAACACTCATAATCAACACTCACAATACATACTTTAATCAAGGTTCCCAAATGCTAAGCAGACATACCAAATGACACCATGAAAGGGTAACTGCAGACTCATATTACATTCCAAGTACAATATTATACACTTGTAATCAAATGTGATGACATGAGAGAATTCAACCAGAAGGTAGCCTTCACAAGAGAGTCCATATTCCATGCAACCTCAATTGTTCTACGTTGGCGTAGCTGCTGCATTAGCATTGAATCAAAAAAGACTCAGCCCCACAAAAGAGGCTTCCACTCTCCAACTTTCAGCCCTTCACTTCAAGCAAGCACACATCAAATTCAAGTGCTTTTCCTATTTAAACTGACCCGCGGATGGATATCAGTAGTTGAGAATTAGCTAATTTCAATTGATATCCTAATCCAATCTTGCAGTGTAAGAAATGATTTACCACTGTCATCTGAAAAATCTCCGGTCTTCCAAATAAGTTCCCTGTTTCTAAGATCTCAGTGCACTGCGTGAGTATCGCCACAAACTGAGAACCAAAACTGTAAGACCCGCGATGCCTGCTAAGATCTGCCATTACCGGAGAAACAGATGTGTTAAAGACATTTTAAGACTTTCCACAGATGTTTTGCAGGGAAGAGCGAAAAAAAAGGGGGACGGATGATTAAGGAAGAAAGGAATGAATGCATGAAGGGTGGAAGAATCATTGTGAGAAGCTCTGGAATATTATTCAACATCATTCATGCAAATAAGAACCAGGTTGCAGATCAAATAATTAAAATGAAGTAATCATAAAAAGAAAAGGACAGAATTGAATAAAGGAATAGTGGGAATTATAAAAGCACTCAGAAGTATGCAGGGAATTTCCTCACTATACAAGGAAATTTGAAACCACGTTGCCAGAATAAGGATTTAAGACTGACCTTTGCATCTCTAGTATAATGGTTTGGCAAAAAGCCAGCCAATGATGTCAAGAATTTAAAAGGGGATGCCTGGGGCATCAAAATCACTATGGCGTACTGTTTTTTGCAAGGGAAAGGTAGTATCCTTTGTAAAGCCAACAGGGTGGCTGATGGTGTCAGAGACTTTCTAACTTTTAAGCGGCCCTCCTCTAGGACCTGCAATACATGGATTTTGTTAATGGTAAAGATTTGCTAAAGATGAATGAGATTTTCTACATCTGCACATGTAGATAAACAATGACGGGAAAAACAAGAATAGACTCACTACTCTATCAGCACAGTTTTGATTGTAGCACAAGCAGCTAAAGAAACATAACAAACAAATCTGAGACTTGATGTACATTATCTATAAACACAATTTCTTCTTGACACCGTCACCAATGCTAATTCACCTCCTGCAATTGGTAAAGAGATGAGCTCTTAAAGTTGTATGGAGTGAGAGAGGCTTAAGGGGTCACATGTGCCATGTAGGAGTCATAGTGTGTGTTCCGTAAATCAGAAAGAACACAGATAATCTTGAAGAAAAAAAATGACACGTGGAATTTGAATTGATCATCAGGCATCCAAACCCCATACTCATACTATGTTGAACTACAAAGATATTAACAAACACCATTACACTCTATTATTTAGTAGTAAGTAGGTCTCTGGGGAAGGTACAGGCCTTGTGTTCCTTATCCCATGGATATGACAACTCCATCACAACCTAATTCCTCAGAATTCATCCCTGATCACCGATAATATTAATCTAACAAAAGAATTCACTTAGTCATCTCTGCCTACAACTTTTCTTCTTTCTTGATACTGCTCGCAAGGAAAGGAGAGAATCTATTTCCTTCCAAGCAGGCTGTAGTCAATGAATATCTCATTCATAGGCAATAGGCTCTTATAAGTACGTCTTGCTCCGAAAAGTACTTGATTATAATGTTATTCCATTTCCTCGTCAAGTTTTCAGACCCATACATATGTCATCCAAGCAACACTACAGACAGGATTGACAGCAATATAACCAGTAGCAATGAAACTTAACATTCAAGTAACAAGGGTAAGTAATTGGAAGCAGAATGCAATATGAGGCAGCAAAGCAGAACCACAGTGACTAACCTCAAAAGACATGCCGACATCACCAGAATAGATCCTCGACTGGTAGCTGCGCAGAACTCTATCTAGCCAATAGTAATTCTCCTGAAAGAGTATATGGATCAGCATTAGGAATAAATGGGCAGAGACTGAGACTTTTTGCTGTTATCCCAACTGCACTATGGGCAAGGTAAGAATGCACTGCCATGTGAATGAAAACAGACATACATGAGCTACTTCATTTTGTCTGGCAACAATTGCACAAAAATGTGCAGTGCTTTTCTTCAGACTCAATCAACTCTTCACTCCCGCTGGCTCTCCTCTACTTGCTTCTACTTTTAACCTCCCTCCCCCAGTTAGTTCCCATTTTATTTTCTTTTTTCTTTACCATTTTTTTTTTTTTTTGAGGAGCGCAAATTAAACTTTTCATGGCTCCTGATCACCCATTGTTTATGAACAGTTTTTTCCACAATTACTGTTGTTTGTACCATAACAGTTAACGTAAAAACTAAATCAGACAGTTCCTCATCAAATCTATCTAAGTTGCCTAAAGTAAGAGGATGGAGCAAGAGCTAAATGCCTTAGAATCCTCAAGTAAATAATATTTGGAGGAAAGGAACTGGAGCTGATAAAAAGAAAAAAAAAATCTATAGGTAGAAGTTTGAGGGCGTTTTAGGTGGGACAGGCAACTCAAGATAGTTTGGGGGGGAGAGATACGAATTACATGTCAGTCCTATTTTCTTTATTGCACTGCATCAATTTAGGGGGTTTATTGATTTTTATGGGACATCATAAAATACCTATAGGCACAACAAGGTTCAGTTACAAGTTACAACCGCAACCAAATTGTTAGCCCTTTGTTATACTTTTCCAAAGAAATATGGTAAAAAAAATATCAGTATAACAATATAAATATGTGAGGTTTGAAACATGACATATTTGATTTACCATCTTCTGATTCTGGAAAAAGAAAATGAATCGATCAGTCACAACTTTGAGGAATAAAGATTAATATGTGTTTGTGGCATATTAATTTAATTTATCATAGGAGTTAATATAGGAAACTAAAAGATAGCCTGCTTTGAATTCTTTCACTGCAAACATTCAGTTTGGGACAATCAAATATGGAAAGTAGATGATCATTTGGGATGGATGGAACAACTAATTCACCTGCAATCCATTTTCATGGGCCCTCTGCTCAATTTCAAGGATAGCTGAAACATCTTCTTCTGATGGTCCTTCCTCCTGGAGCCGTAATATTTCATCCAAAGCTAGATCAACCTGCAAGGCACATTGCATATTAAGTTAGTAACAGTTCAATTGGTGAAAATTCCACCGTGAACATACCAGTTTTGTGGAAATATCTGGATCGCAAGAGAAATTTATGCTAATGTCTCCACGAACATCACCAATCCTTGAAGGCTTGTTGCCACCAAGGAATACAGAAACTCCAGCAGAATATATCTGTTGTGTAACAATCGCAACAAAGCATGAGACCAAATAACAAAGCAAATAATAGAAGACAAACAGTGCATGCATGCACACCTGGCCATACTTGAAGCGGAGAATCTGAATTATTTTTGTCTCCAGAAGTTTGCACAAAAATCCAACAAAATGAATATCCTCCATCTGTGAGAGATGATAAAAAAAAGTATGAGATTATCACAAAAAGAAAAGAAAGACATAAAATACCTACTGTTCATTTACCACAACTATTAAGCTCTCAATGGAGAGAACATAAAAGACCAAGTACCATGCTCTCATTCTTTAGCTCAACAGGAAAGCATAGCTGGACAGAACATTGAGCCTCCACCATAGGGCTCCGAACAACTTCCCTACAAGCACATGTAGACCATAAGATGGGCACTGCAGTAAAACGACGACGACAACAACATCTAAAGCCTTAATCCCACTATGTGAGGTCAGCTAAGTGACTTACAGCTCAACAATTATTTACATCTATGGACTTATCTTCTGTAAGGCCCTTGTAACTCATATCAATAAGTACCAAAGTGTAAAAGAAAATTATGTTGTGATATGTGTTTGTATAAAAAAGAAATATTGTCCATGTGCAAGTGGAAAGGGATCAAAGCGCATCAGTTGGCCAATGAAAAGTAGATTCAGAAGACAAATAGTTACTTCCTCAAGTAATGGTAAAAGCTTAAAGCTTCAACCAAGTGAGAATCAGTAAAATCAATGGGCCCAACTACCAGAACATTTATCATCAGTTGTTCCAACAAACATACAATTTTCAAACACTTGCTTATCTCCCTAATATAAATGAAATAAATCAAATCCACACCTACCTAACTATGGTTGAAGGAAAAGTAAAAGGCAAGCCTTTGAGGTGATCTCGGTTGAAATGGAAAATGGATTCAGGAGGTCTAGGAATTCCACCCTACATAATAAATTATAACCAGTTAATGGTAAGAACTGATACTTTGTTTAGCCCACTCAATAAGGGTATGTGACTTACCAGATACTGCAAAATGAAAGGACATGCGATATCAGGATCAATATTCCCAACGATAACTACCGTAAAGGTTGAGGGATCCTTGAAACAATTATTGAAGTATTCGCAAGCTTTAAATGGATTGACTTTTTTAAGGTCACCAATTCTAATTGGCTGCAAAGTAAGTAATTTCCGTCAACTCATAAGCAGGATAAGCTCATTAAAAAAAAGACAGATGTCTAAACAATAAGGTAGCATACCCTGAAAAAATAGGACTTCCCATAATTAAGCTCCCTCACACGGTTCAAAAATGCAGTGTAAGGATCTCTTTCTTGAGCATGCACAGCTTCTGCTGCCATTTGCATCACTATCTTGATGTCCTCTTCCACTGGTTGTACATCAGTGATAAATAGCTGATAAACCAGCTGCTAGACAGAAAATTAGAAAAAAGAAGGTTAAAATAAGTCATACGTGACTCAATCATGATCTCCAGCAAGTGATTCAACTAACATAAAAACAAAACACAGGAAACAGAAATACATGCAAGACATAAAGCATCAAGAAGAAACTTAAGCATATTACTGTGCATCTCTAATTCCAAGTCAATTTTGTCCTTGCAGCACTGATATACACTGATTGCAATTCTACTCCCACATAAAACATATGGCTTGCTGAGTTTTAGTTCCTTAACCATCCAGCTGACATAATATAATTATAATCAAATCAGATTGACAAGACAGTCAGAATCCAGCTCACAGTGCTGATGTGATGGTTGCAAATTCTCCCTAGGACCACCTGCAGGGATTTCTCCCTGTAGGCTGTAGTTACTAGTTACCTGTTTGTGTGTGACATACTGTGTTCCAAGGGTTCAGCTGGGTGCCATATGAGGCTTGGACACCTTGTTAGCCAAAAATATACAATATACATTATAAGTTTGAAACATAAGGTGCTTATATAGATAGAGCAGGAAAAGAATTCCCTAGCAGACGGGACAAGGTAGCAGCTAAAAAATATCTACTACATTCTCTGATCATTTCATAGGTATTATAGTTCAAAGAAAGTTCCATTAACCATTTGAAGCTCTTATAAATGAGACATCTAGCAGCCTTAAATATCTATACTCACATTCATTCCATGTGACCAGTAAGAGAAACAGTCAGGAGCTCTAGAAACTTTTACAGTAATAAAAGGCTTTCTGGTTTAATCATAAAGGAACCTGAAGGCATTTTTCCTTCGAATTTCTTTTGCAAGTATAATCAAACCACGAATTGTTGAGATATTTTTAACAAAAAATAATGCCTCAAACAATTTACCTTTACCCATGCATCTATAATGTTTTGGTTATTTCTTCCACCTGTTTAATCTAAAACCTAAAAATCAAAGATTTAGCTCATTCTAAAATATACCATAGAACCACTAGTCCAGCTCAATTCTCACAGATATCAGAAATCTATAGCCAAATCTTGCAATGAAATAGATCAAAACACCACATTTGGGGAATGGGGTCAGGACACCACATTTTTAGGATGCCAAGATTTTCAAGCAGAGTAACATTAGTTACTGATAATTTTTCTCTCAAACTGGAAAAACTGTTTGATGCAATCCTATTTGCTACAAGGGGTGTCAACAAGAAAGTCTTCCAGTGAAATGGTCGGCAAGAGAAGCAGAATGAAAGCAGTCTTTGGAATTTCAAAGAGGGGGTAAACCTTAAAATGATGTCCTATTAACAACCGCCAGCAGTCTTACACATTAAGTCACTAACCACATTTGTTGTGTAATATTATATTCCAGGATGATTTCTTTTATCAATAACAACACATCCACAAAGTACAAGTCATAACCTGCCCAATTGTGTGTCCTCATCCATGCTGCATTATGGGATGGGTTTGGATCACAAGAATCAGCCTCTCTGTAAAAGCCAAGGAAGCTTCTCTACTTATTACCTCTCCCATGCTATGTCCTGGGGGGAATCATTGTGCACCTAAGTACAATGATACACCCTAAATCATTCAGCAGAGAGATCATTGGAACTTGGGACCCCTCAAACTGCTCTCTCCCAGCCCAGTTCCAAGCCTCAAAACATAAATAGAATTGGACAATACAGGGGGTATAAATATGAACAAGTAATTATAATTTATGCTAGTCTGGCACTTACAGATTGCATGGACAGGATATTGAAGAACATTATACTGCAAAAGTATGCATGTGCAACCCAAAACATATATACATCAAAAAGTTTGAGGAAACGGAAAAAGAGTACTGGAGGCAGACCGTAAAAAATGCGAACCTGCAAGGCAGTTTCAAGGTCTGACGGTGAGCAGTCACCAGAAAAGGTTCTCATATATGCTCCAAGTTTGGTGCCAACTTCAGCTCTCTTACCAGCAAGCACATCCATTAGAACTGACGGTCTGTGACCAAAAACACCAATTTCTCCAGCAATGGTTGAACCCATGGAGCATGAGAAGTACTCAGTTTCTGGAAGTTCAGATAAGCCCCCATATGAGAACCCTGTGAAGAGAACCTATTCAAGATAGATGTTAACGGTAATTACTAGAAATGCATGACGAATAGAGAAAATTCACTAAGTCAAAAATTGATAAATTAACAGGAATAACTTGGTATAATGAGTTTAACATCAACATACTAGCCAATTAAGATTTATTTATGCCATAAACAAGCAGCATATGAGCTCCATAGATTAATAGCTTCTCAAGACAATGACCAGCCAAAGTGTACACACAAGCAAAATGTCATTAAACTTTCCTGTGAAATTCTTATTTAAATTGAAACTAGCAATTCACACTTTGAGTCCTTCCATCTTTAGTGAACTTCTAATAGAACTCTGGTCCTTTATTCTATGTCAGAAATGTAAAGTTATTAAACCATATATGCTTTGCAGGTGAATTTAAAAAAGTAAGATCTTGAGATGAATTTTAAAATGCAGGACTTTTACTGCATTGATTATAAAATTATACCTGGTCATCAAGGAAGTTTGTGCACTTGTAACAAACACGCATGCCATTTGATAGAATTAGCTCAGTAGCTCCTATATTTGAATATTCAATCTGCTGCACAATATGCCTGAAATAAAAAATATGAGCAAGGCTAATATCAACTTGTTTGATAAATATTAGAAAAGGTTAACATCAAATGATCAAAGTTGCATGAAAGATTGCTTGAAGTAAACGATGGCCATGCCAAATAGCAATGTCATGGAAATTGTCAAGTAAGAAATAAAATGTAATCCTGGATTCAAAATAAGGAGAAAGAAAGGTAAGGGAACCAGGTGCAGAAGTATTATTATAGAAATAAAATTTTGATGAAAAGAAAATCTTAGGAACAATCACACAATTTTTCATGTCATAACAAAATCCTTGACACTTGAGTGATCTTACAATTCTACACTAGCTTTTCTAATTATGCAGGTGGAACAAAATATCTCCTGCAGTTGATAACATATTCATATTCTGATAAGAATTCAACTTAGGAGCAACTATACACTGACAACCATATGATTATCAATAGGTACTAATGTTGTATAGGCAGATGAAAGTTTTTTAAAAGCATTGGAATTAATAACAAACAAAATTGGGTTGAAATTGTCCCCAGGGTAACTCATCGTTTTACTGGTCAGACCAAAAATTGCTTTGAATTTTGTAGATTGATTAGAATTGGGTCAAAGATCAAAACTCAATTGATTACAAAGATCATGCCCAAAGGGCAAGGGTGCTAAAAGTTCACCACTTTTTTTTAACAATAATGCATCTAAGAAAACAATTGACTAAGAATATATAACTAAAGAAATGAGATTGTGGTGAATTTTTATTTGTTCTGGGTCTCTGATACTCATTCACAGACTTGGCAAGAGACAAGACAGTTTAAAGGTGATAGAAGTTTACCCTGGATTTGGTTTAGTAGAGACAATTTCTTCTGGGATATGTTCATCATCCCAAGGAGGTATGCTTCGCTCTCCCTCAAGAGAATTGATCTTTGACACAACAGTTCTAAGATGATCCACTGTTGCAGTTGCCTGAGGTTCAATGGTCTTTATAATGCAGCTAAATGATGTTCGGAAGTTCTCCGCATACTTGGACACCTCAGATGCCAATATATCTACATATATGTTAATGTCACAAAAGAAATTATTCTACTTTCATATCTTCCTTAACTGAACATGGATAACAGAACATGGGCATAACATGACTAAAAACGCATGGAATTTCCAGAAATCAAACATATTATCTACGCACATGAAAACAATTCACATTCTACATTTAAGAAAAATGTTTGAATAGAAAGTTTAATAAATATTTTCAAACTCTATTTATGAATAAATTGAAAGCTTTGAACTATAAATTTTTGAAATTAAGAAGTCTAAAAAAGGGAATGACCAACATATATATATATATCCAAGTTGTTTCTATTTTATAATGATTTCTTAATTATTTGTTTAAATGGGTCAGGAGGACCTAAGTTGTTAAGTGAAACATATATCATCTTACAGTGGACACAGACATCCCTCAAATGTTGAGAAATGTCTGATTCTAGAAAGGTTAACAAAATAATAAGACATAATTGGACTTCAGCAGGAACTGTTTGACCCTAGACTACCCCTCTAGAGCGTCCATGTCTCTTAGTTTGATATGGTAACCAGAACCCGAAAAATTAAAGAATAATATATCAGTAAATACTCACACGGTAGGATAGTTTTCTGAAGTTGTGCTTCATATTCAACTCCAACAACAGGCTCATTGCGGAGAAAATGCTGGGGGAAAAAGGAAATTGTGAAGTTCTGCAGGACTTGATAAGATCTCTGATTAAAAGATGAAAAATAAACCAATAACCTGTACATACTTGCAAATATTCATCCCTCAGGCTGGTTGATTGCATTTGATCACGCTCCAAATAAGCAGATTCAATTTCTGACATAAGTAATGCCCGAACAACTGAAATTTCACGTTCAGAAAATCCATGCAGCCGAACCCTTGCAACCTGAAATGCAAGCATAAGTAAAACAAAGGCAAAGCAAGAAGGTTCCTGAATCAAGGTTAAAAACAGAACCTCTGTAAGCATTGATTCCAAGGCCTCGACAGTCCCTTTCTCTTTACAAGATGAAGTCATTATATAAGTTTTCACTGGCCGAACTAGGACGTCAGTGGCAGCAGAGCATGAAAAGTATGGAGGATCCTTTCTGCGAGATATCTTAAAAAACCTCTGATTTAAAGCATGAAAGAACATGGACTCCGCTAGTAAGTTCCTGTAGTCCTTCACAGTTGTTAGCTCATCAACAGGCATCTTACAACTGATCATCACTGCAGACTGCTCTACAGAAATTAAGGGTAACCAAGTTACCAAGCAAATCTTCCCGTGCTAATTTAATGACTTGCATGTTGCGCATGCTGGAAGTCAACTAATCTAAATAAAAAAATATATATATGAAAGAGGCAGTTACTACTAACCCCAGCAGCTTCAGACTCCACGAAGCATGAAAATCGGGGTTCTTCATGCGATGGAACATGAAAACGAGGTATAGCTGGAGGCTCAGATTCTGAACTTTTATCTCCAAAATGAGTCCTAATTAACTCAACCACACTCTGCTCACACATAAATACAGAGAAAAAGAGATATTGTCAAGAAAAAATTGGCCCACAATTAAAGTTGTTTCCATGTAAGAAATGTCAACCTGTTAACAAAGTCCAAACCTGTGTATCAGAAAAATCTCCAACAGCTATCACAGCCATAATGTGTAAATTATACCACTTTCGGTAAAATTGCTTCACAGTATCAGCAGAAACTGTCCGGATTACCTTTTCTAACCCAATTGGTAAACGCTCGGCATACTGCAATCAACAAATGCAATTGACAAGGGCATAAAACTTTAAATGTTACTATTGGGAGTGAAATAATAATATAAAAGATAAGTTAACCCTCTATCTATTAGCTTAAGTTTTTTAGTTGAGATGGTAGTTAATAATTTAACATGATATCAGAGTAGGCAAAGGTCTTAATTTCTTCATTTGTGGCATGTGTTTGGACCAGTTATGCAATGAAGCCTGGCCACACATGAGGGGGCGGGTTAAGAATAAAAATAATAATATAAGAGACAAGTTACTCCTTTATCCACCAACTTAAACTTTTAGATAAGATGGTGCTTAACAATTCAACAGTTACCATATTAAAATAAATAAATAAACAACCAATGGATAAAATTATCAAGATATCAGACAAATCAATATTCAGTTTTAACTAGCCTGATGATCTTTGAGGAAGAAAAACTATAGATTCAATGCAGGGCCACTATAATCCAACCAAATAATGCCTAGTAATAATGGAACTATAATTTCCTGACTACATGGCAATACAAAAATCCAAAAAATTGTGTTTGAGAAAGTACTAAATAATAAAGATGACAAAATAAAGCATGAACGTCAATCCGTTCATGAGTTCTAGCATAGCAGGAAAGATGAATTAGCCATTAAAAACAAAGCACAGAAAATGTTATGACTGCACCTTAATACCAGAGAGAATAAACCAAAAATTTTAAGCACAACAATATAGTTATAAGTCAGCCGAGAACATTTGTAAAAGACAATTCAAGAATGAATATTTGACCAAGCTCAAATGAAGTTGCAAGTAGTCATCATGATGACGACGTGAAGAACTTTCCCAGTGCATAAGACTACAGATTGATAGATTAAATTAAAAGATTTAAAATGTTACCTTTGAACCTTCCATCATTAGAACCCAATGTGCATCCTGCATCCTTCCTGTTGCATTACGGCTCCCTCTATACTCTTCCAGTACAGCTCCTCTTTCTTTCTCCAGATCATCCATTGAGACTCGCACCTAAATGCAACAGGTAGTAAAAAATAAAAAATAAAACATGAACTTTGAAAGCTATCCTGCAAGGGATTGGTTGTTACCTCTGAGCTAAATTCTGCCAAGATTGAAATGGCCTGAGATAACAATTCTGGCTTGTCAACAGGAACAAACAACTCATAAACAGTTTCATCTGCAGATGTGACTGCATTCTGACAAGCGCCAAACTCTGCTCCAATACTTTCAAGAAATTTAACAATATCATGATTTGTATATTTCTTTGTGGCACTAAAGGCAAGATGCTCAACTATATGAGCAACTCCTCGTTCATCCTCCTCTTCCAAGACTGAGCTGCCACAAAATTCAATGGCTCAAAAGTGAATAGAAGTTCAAGTAGAAACTATTTATGAAGGTATGGCCATCTGCATTTAGCCCCACAAGAAAAGGAGGAAGAGACCCATCCTATTTACTCTTCAATGGAAGTTGTATAGATGAACATATTGGTGACAAAGAATGAAATGAAGTTGATGGAAGAACTCTCTCTCTCTCTCTCTCTCTCTCTATATATATATATATATATACACACAAGCACACACACACGCACACGCACACATTGTTAGTAACAGATTAATCAGTAATTTTAAGAAGTGCAAATTTTGTGAGGAGTAGAAAGAAAAATATATCAAGTATAACCTGCATATCGAGGTTAAGGAACAAAGATAAAAAAAACAAGAGGGTATTAGCATTCATCTATTGGCAGTTAATGTAGGAGAGTGACTAGAAGTGATAGTACAAGGACATTCAGTACTTGAGAGAGACATTGTTTGTAAGTCAATCTATATGCAGGAGCCAGTGAGAGAGATCTTTCGATATCAAGGAGTAGTGTAATAGATCAAGCCAAATCATGGACACCCAGTTGAGGGGATATAATTAGATTACAGTCACACATACTGATATTGATAGTTCAGCTCCCTACATGATTTTATAATGAAAATTTTCCAAACTTCTGGATGTCCATGAAAAGGAGAAACAAAAATTATGCGACTGTTGTGAATTTATGCACTAACGGATGTTGGTAGTGCTTCAAAGCCCACAGAATGATTCCTGGCTAGCTGAGTAGCACTTTCTTAGCAAGCAATTGATATATCACTAAGAAGAAAACCAACAAACAAACAGAAAGCATATTCTCGTGCAAAATCATTATAAACATTGAGAGACACTGGAAGGATATAATGCAATTTAACAAAATATCCAACTAAGAATGAAGCAGAAATGCTTCTCAAAAAGGATTGGATTAATGAGGAAGTGGTCCACTATAGAGAATGTCTTCAATGGAATCTTACTAAATACATGCAACATTTTCTACTAAAATTTATTTATCTTGTGCAAACCTAGCTTGATAACAATACCATAATAATAAAGAAGCAGATCTTGTGAATATCCATAAATTTTTTTCTGTACATGGTTTTTGAACTTGCTCATTAGAAGGTAGCATTCAACTTTCTAATTCTACAAATAAATTGTTGCTTCCCAGCTTGTGGACACAATCCCTTCACATGTGAATAGCTATTTCCTCTGGGAATCTGATTTGCCAAATTTGTGTTACAGTTCAACTCTTGAGTTGGGTGTCTTCCCTTCTTGTTCCCCCTTGTCACTCATTAGTTCACTTTACGTTACTATCAATGACTTGAAGTTGGCTTTCTACCACATTATTACATGCCACGAAAGTTGCAATCAATTGCACAATAGCTACAGATTAAACAAGGTAAACCAAAATCACCACTGCAGTGCCCAAACTCGACATTGAACTAACATAACCTGCGCACACGCAGGCAAGCACAATTATTGAGGATTGATACAAGAAAGCTAAACATGCAGGAATCAGTCCAACTGAGGGAACAAAAAAGAGCTAGGGCATGGAAGAATAGAAAGGAGTTACCCAGCCTTGACGGCAAGAGCAAGAGCAGCCCTCATCTTGGGCTTGGAATTAGATCGGACATAGTAAAAGAGTCCGTTGGGGAGCCTGCCGTAGTCGGCTCCGAAGGGCTTTTCGGCCAGAACATCCTCCATGTTCACATTTACTGCCTTCAGGGACCGGAAACCATGCTTCTTCCTCATCTCCGACGACTCTGCCGGCAACAAATCCATGGTCGCTCTATAAATCCACAACCTCTCGCTACAGTTCTTCTCCCTCTAGCAGCCGCGTTCACACACACTATTATTGACTTTTCAACAGGAACATAGTAGTAATAGTAAAAGTAATAGGGGACTATTTTCCACGTGAATTTGAAAACATATTTATTTTATTATATTCTGATAGTTTATCGTTATTTTAAATTAAATATATAATTATTATCTAATAATTTAAAAATATATTATCAATTTAAACGCTACTTAATTTAAAAATTTTAAATAACTTAAAAATTTACCAGTTTAAAAGTTCCCTAAAAAAAACACTTTGCCAAACACGCCCTAATTCTCTACTTCAAAACCCAGTGTTCTGTTGGAGGCCATTTACCCGTTCCCAACGTCGTGGCTGTGCGCTGACGTGCGCCCTTCGGACAAAGTATGTCTGTCCTACACTCTGGCGCCCCTCTTCTTCAACTTCGGCGGTCCAGTTCCGGCCAACCCAGTCGCTGGAAGCGAGTTCTAATAGCTTATTCCCTTCCAATCCAAAACCCTATCCAATTAAATAAAGCTAGTAGTCTCTGTACTGTCACTGCCAGAGCAAGTCCACGCCGGGGCACCAAAACCCCGAATTTGCGAACCCAGATTGAGGAAGAGGATGATGGATTCGATGATGTTGAGGGCGGCGAGGGTGGGTTTCAGTCCAGGGGAAGAGAAGAAGAGAGGGATTATGATAGGGACCCTGAATTTGCCGAAATGCTTGGGAACTTTCTTGATGATCCTGATAAAGCGAGGTCCAAAGTAAGCTGAATTCTAGCCTTTCTAGGGTTTGTTTTTGATGTCCAGTATCGTAGTCTCTTGTAATTGCAATTTTCAGCTATTACTTACCACCGGAATGGTAGCCAGTGGGATAGATAGCACCGGTGAGCCCGCGTGTCGTGTTCGAGTTTCGTGAATTTCAGTTGCTCCCTCATTAGTTCTTGCGGTGGTATTCGCTTTGTATTTATTTAGGTTTAAGGGATGGCAAAATACATATTTTAGTCCATGTAATTGCATGTATTTTTTTTTTAGGCACTCGAACTTTTTTATTGTTTTAATTACACCTATAAATTATGCATAATTCATTATATTCAAAAAATTTGTCGAGGTGTGCAATTAACTCAAAATTATATAATTTACGGGTTTGTTTGAAATAACAAAAAGTTCAAATGTCTAAATGAAAACGTGCAAAAATTGGAATATGTATTTGGCCTAACGGGGATTGTTGGACCTGGTTGCCAACCTCAACAAGCTTAACCTCGTGGTGGGGTAGAAAATTGGGTAGGATCTATCAGCACACATGTTCTCCCTTGGATATCCAACCTCACCCTTTTTGTAGCTAAAAAAAATTAGAAGAGAAAAATGCAAGTGTTGCTTTTTCATAAGTTGTGCACACCTACACCCACAAAAGTATTGTGCTTGGAGTCAAGTCAATTGGAAATTAACAAGAAGCTGGTTCAATGTCCTGCTGAAGTTTCTGGCCAGTTTGAAGTGTATATGCATTTGATTTTGTATGTTAATGAGGATGAATGTTAGATATGGTGTGATAAACATTATTTGGTTTTGTTGTTTGTTATTGGTGGAGTTTTGCAGATGGAGGAGAGATTGAGGAGGAAAAGGAACAATATCTTACACACAAAAATGGGTTCGGCAACCCCAATGAAAGTAAAGTTCAACAAGTAAGTTTTTGATGTCTTATTGTAGTAACCCTCCTTGCTAGTACGTATAAGCTAATGCATTATTCTTTCCATCTTAACATGAGATAATGCAGTGCAAAGTGAGGAATACAATTATCTTAAGTTTGTAGATGAGAAGTAGGAGCACTATTGTATATGGTGGAGAAATTCATCTATCCCATGAACTTTGAAATCTAGAAATGCGACACCATGTGTCCCCAAGACCTCCCCAATAAACCACTAATGTGGGATTAAGTTGTGGCAAACTCCTCTCCTTGAGCTCTTGCTGTCCTCACCAAGTTAGAAATCCCATATATTAATTTGACCCAAGTAAATCTGAAAACACTTTCATAGTTTACACCCATGCAGTAGTGGTCCCAAATTATCTCTAATATCACTTATAACACTACAAGTCCTCACTCAAAAGTGTTAGCTGAAACCAAAGGTGACTCATGGGTTCATGAGATCAAGTAATATATCCAAGAATTTCCCAGTAAATCACCAATCTGGGATTGGGCCTTGACAGCAGAAATTTGGAAACTTGCTTGTGAAGGTGATAAAGTGATTTAAAAAGTTATCATGATGTTTACCATGCTAGACTGACTTGTTCAAATAAATGAATCTAATATAAAGAACCAAACTGCTGCTATTACAATCCCTTTTGGATTCAGTGGATGGCATTATGGTTTATTGGTCCATTAGGTATCCTTTTTTCTTAACTTATTCTTCTTGCTTGACATTATCAGATTTGCTTTCTCAAACTCATATATATGGTTTGAATTCTACAACATTCCACTGGAGAAAGATGTTACCTTAATCTGTGATGTAAGTAACTTATTCATTCTAACTACTATTTATTTCAAATGCTTCTTGGTAACTGTTGATCTGGCTTATGCGCAGACAATTCGCTCATGGTACATTGTCAGACGTCTTGGTGGATGCAATTCCATGAATATGCAAGTAGATTGTTTTCCTTGTCCAGACTCTCTTTACTTCTTTCTTTTTTCTCTTTCTCTGTTATTTTTCAAGCCACTATCTACACACACATGCAAACCTTAACAAGTGGATGGGAAGTTTAATGCTTGGAGGACGAACAGTTTGCTAAAATATAGCCCGAGTCTAGGAGAATCTAGTATTGCCTTGTTGTTGCTCATATGCTTGTTTCTGATGATTGCAGTTATCACAATCTCCTTTGGATAAAAGACCGAGTTATGATGCTGTTCAAGGAGCAAATGTTACTCCAACTACATTCTATAACATTGGAGATCTGGAGATTCAGGACAACTTAGCATGAATATGGTTTGCTTCTAGTTTGAAATTTCAGTTGATAACTTAAGCCTCTTTAATCATGAGTTCATGACCGGAGTATAGGAGGAAGTGATCTTTTCTGCTTATGCATTTGACTGATTTCGAATTTTACAGGGTGGATATTGGAACCAGTGAGCCATTACTCTTGGATGCTTTAATAAATGCATTTACACAGATAAGCTCTGAGTAAGTCCACTTCTCTCTCTGTGCTAAGAAATTTTCCTTTAAGTTCTATTAACACAGGGATAACTTTAAATTGAAGTGTTTTCTTGCACAAACCCTGGCCAAAATATCTCGAGAGGGGCTTTTTATGTTTTTCTGAAGCATGATTACTACAATGTTCATTTTCCATTACAAGCACATTCCTACTTGTGATTAGACTTGGGGGGGGGGGAAGAATTGAGTCTGTAATTTTAACATATTTTTGCCTTTTAAAGATTTAATTCAATTGTATTTATACTTGAAGGTGAATATGTGATTGGTGGTATTGCAAGATATTTAAAAACACACAAAGAACACAAGAAATTTATGGTGGTTTGGCGTCTACCATGCCTATGTCCACTTCAACAAGACAAACCACCCGTTTTGCATTCCAGTATATCAAAACTACTTTAAGTTTCCACCAAGTTCACTTCAGAAACTTGTTTACAATCCCCTAGATTTGATTAAGCTCTAAGAAGCTAACACCACAAACAATAGTGTTCATACAATTGTATACAAGCCCTAAATCCATGCTTTGGACCAAATATGACAATAGGAACAATAAAAAGTCAAAGCAACAACTTTAAAATTATATACTTTATAGTGGAATGTTCACAAGGCCTTGAAATGATGAAGCTTTGAAGAACCTTTAGTGCCTTGGTTGCTTTTATCTCACAAGATGAAATTTGAGCTTTGAGAGCTTTCTCTGTTTAGAGCCTTTAATGTGCAATGAATAGTTGATTCTTTATCTTTTTGGAGTTGTTTATATACTCTGTAGACTGATTTTGAGGTCCCCTAAAGGCTAAATTCACGTTTAATGCTCAAAAGTGACACTTGTAGCACAAAAATCACATAGAAAAATAGTTATATATACAGTTGAACTTACAGTTGACTGTACGACGACGGTAGGGTCGGTTGTAGATTCAAAATTTGAATTTGGCCAACTTAGTCGATCTAGCCTTCAACCTAGCCGAACCAAACATCTGCTGGAGAACCTCGATTGTCATTTCCAAAATGTTGAGGTGGTTTAGCTTAGTCAAGCAAAACCTCGACTTTAGGGTCAATTGTTGTTTATAGAATGCAACCAGACCTTGCTTCAGTCGAATTGAGAGTCAGCTGTCATTTTTAGCGTTCAACAAAACCTTGGCTCAGTCATTCTAAACCTTGACTGTCATTTCTAGTGACCAATAAAACCTTAACTGTGATTAAACCCATTTTATTTTGTTCAACCAATTTAAACCTCAACCCTAGACTTCTAAACTTCAACTTTTAGGCATTAAAACACATTGAAAGAAGTCATATTTAAGTGCGTAATAAACTTAGGTTTTGTTTATCATCAAAACATTTATTTAGAGATTAGTTAAGCAAGTTGGCTCAACAGACAAGGGCCTTAATTGCATGATTCTTCTGCTCTCTGCTCATATGTTGACCTTGTTAGACCTTGCAATGTTTCTGCATCCTTATCCTCGATTCATGTACTGGGCTTATCCTCACTTGCTCTTCGTTTGACAGCTATGTTGGAATCAAGCAAATTGTGTTTGGTGGATCTGAATTTGAGAACTGGAGGGAGGACTTGACATCAGAAGATGCAGGTTACACTGTCCACAAGATTTAGGGAACTCTACTTGGAGTCAACATAATGCTGCTTCTTTCTGCTTCATCTGTAAAATCGTAAACAATCAAAGATGGGTATAGAGCTAAGGAAACTATCCTTCTGTCAAATTTCCAAATAGCACGTGTAATAGGAACTAGCAATTAGGATTCTTGATGCAGTGTACTTTTATTAAGACTTTTTACTACTATTGTGGGTAGAATTAGTTTTAGGTGTTTTATATGAGGTTTTGCAGGCCTATAAATATGGCATATTAATGCAAGATGAAAGTATGATAATTTTCCCCCTAATTGAACTTAAAAGTTATGATTCTACAGAAAGAGTTCGAGAATATTTGAAAGAGCTTGAGCCCTCACAAGGGTTTCTACACAATACATTTGTCTCCTTGTGAGGAGAAAAGGATTGAAATAGTTAATCACAAAAGATCTGTAGATCATTACATGGAACACAATGAACTTACAAGTGATATTATCATAAATAAAGATGATTAATGAGTTAGAATCAATGTGAACGACAAGCGCCCTGCAAAATTATGCGGGCTGTTCACTTATAGAAAATTACTCTAGTTTTTTAGAAAAAAAAAATCATAGGAATAGAAAATTAAGAAGTGTGTTCAAATATATTTTTTTTAAAATTAGAAAATAGAAAAGAAGTTTGATGTTTTTCAAACATGTATTGAAAATTGAAAAATATATGTTTTCTATGTTTCCTTTATTAAAATTTATCAAAGTTTTTCAAACTTTTTTCAAAGAGATTGTCTTGAGATAGAGTTGCCTCCAACACAAAATTGAAAACCCATTGTCCCGAAATCATCTTCTTGCATTCTTCTTCTTTCCCTTGTAGTCATCTTCTTCACATCTACTATCGCAGAGCCCAAAGTCGTCGACCGTTATTCGTCATCTTTGTTATGTGTTGCCAACCATCACTGTCCTCTCCCCTTCCTCTATTGACCTCTCTTCTTCAAATTTGCATGTCCTTTGCCACCATTATTGTAAATCCCTCATCACGAGCCGACAACCGTCAATAAGAGACCCTGACCATTGTTGATCGTTGTAGACCCTTTAGCTTCCTCCAACAACCATTCCTCTTCAACTTTGTAGGCTTGTTATCGTCAATCGTTGTAGATCCTTTGCTTTGTGAATCACTAACCTTTCCTCTTCAACTTTTTTGTCCATTATCTGAATTACAGGTCTGTCGCTCGTCACCGTGAGTTGCACATCCGTCGTTGCAGTCTGTCGCCATGAGTTACAAATCCGTCGTTGCAGTCTATCGCCATGAGTTACAAATCCGTCAGTTACAATCCTTTCACTGCTGATTAAGTCTAGTTATTTTCAATTAATGTTTTCAATTAAGTCTTGTTTTAAACATGTTTTCTCGTTTTTGAAAATTAAAATTAGTTTCATATTTGAAAAAAATAAATGCATTTTTTATTTTTTCTCTAATTTTTTATAAAATAAAAATACTAAAGCATAAATAAAAAATAAAAAATAAAAAAAACATTCTTCACAAATAAACAGCCAAACTTGTTGCTACTCTAAATAACTTGTATCATGTTCAGCCCCCATTATGAGCTGATGCTTATTCCATTGACAATACGATAATGAAATTAGCCTCCACACTACATTTTCTAAATTTAGTCCGTAAGTCAAAACATGTTGTACAACTGCATTTCCAATTCCATAACCTAGACTAAAAAATTAAAGAAAAAAAAAAAACTGCACTTCCACATCTCTCATGCTTTCCTGTATTTTAAAAAAGCCGGAAGAAAATGTCAGGCAATTTTCGACAAAATCATCTGCTTATGCTGTACATTTCTGTCAGGAACCTAGGTCTAACCTAGGGTTTTGAGTGGAAATTAGTAAAAATCTTAAGAGAGAATCAAGGGAGGGAGAACTAAGAAGAATGAAGGAAAAATTCGGACCGAACCAAGAGAAAGGACCAAGAGGGAAAAAGAGAGGATTCGGGGGGAGAGAATTGTAGAGAGAGAAGACTTGAATTTAGATTATCATTCAACAATGATTATTCTCTAACTGATATAGTCTACAAATTGCTATAATAAAAAAGTACAACAACAAAAAATACATCTAATTTATAATTATTATTATATCCTAGGGGTGTGACAATTTCAAATCAATGATGTTTACGCACATGCATGGTGCATATAACTGCACACATTTTCTATTCCCATCTTCTTTATTCTACAACAGAATTTCTTTTGAGGGTAAGAAGAGTTCAAAGAAGAAAGAAAATCAAAATGTAGCACCTGCCGAATTATTTAAACCAGTCAAGCCCAGAAAAGCAGGAGTGCAACCATTTCATTTGTTGATGCAAGAAGCCAGCAAGTGCCAAAGATAATGGCAGCCGTTTTTTAAGGCCTAGTCCCCATTTTCTGATTTATTCACCAGGAAGCCTGTAGCAATCAACTGGATCAAATACAAAGCTCACCCAATACATTTTCCTCCTTCCCAAGGGGGCTTGGATTAATTTCTTGATGCTCAAATTCCCCCACAATTTTGCCAATTCGACAGGACACCAAATTCTCTGGCTACAAGAGGTGGCCTGACCGTGAGTTCTGATCATTTGCTAGAACCAAATGGGATACTGAAATTTTTATTAGCATGCACCCACCACAAGCAAATCGTACGCAAGACAAGATCAAGTCATTCACCTAGGAAATTGCACCTCACCACTACCATATACAGATTATCCTGCTAGATGCCATCAGAAATCCAGGCATCTTTCTTTCCTTCCATCCACAATCCCCATCTCCATCTCACTCGTGCACAATGAGCCATAGACCTAGACATGATATTGCTGGCTATAGAGGTCTCGACTTCATGGTGAATGAGCAATGTCATATCTCTCAGGCTGGTGCATTTCTCCAGTAGATAGAAAATGAATAACAATGTAATATTAATATCATCTACATAGAAACGAGCAATTAGTTCTTTCAACTCCTTTGTCCCTCCAATAACTTCTGAACCTTGTTTAAGAAACCAAGTCTCTGCTTTTGACCAAGCCCCAGGCCCCAAAGTAAGAGATGTTGTGCTGGAGAAAACGTTAAAGAGTTTTGCAAGGTCAAACTCTGCTACTTCACCTGATTCATCCCGCTTTGACGAGTCAACTATTAGATTCTTAATCGTTCTGCCAAATGTAAACAGGTTAAATAGGCTGCAAAGGTATTTGGATTCAAGCTGAAGGGCTTTCAAATTGCACGGCTCCTTAACTTGGAATTTACTCGCTGTCTCAATGGAAAGATTGAAATCAGTTAATAGTGGAGCATCAATAACAAGTGATCTCGGCTTGACACATGTGAGTTTGAGATTGATGAGGTTGGGAGCAAGTATTGTCAAAGAAAGTGGAGCATTGGATACTGTCCACTGGCATGTCCTTAGATGCAGGAGATGGATTTTGGGTCTACCAAGCCCCCCTACCCCAATTAAGTTAAGCACTTGCAGTGAGGGGAAGCAGTCATTCACCCTTCCCAGATTTTCATCATCCAGTCTTACGTACTCAAGCGTCAAACTTGTGAGCATGGGCATTGGGTTCAAGCCATCCACTGACAGCCAACAATTCTTCAGCTCTAGTTCACGGAGGCTAAGGCCTGCATATTCACAAGGACAATAAAAGATTTGCTTAGATTCATATGGTCAAGATGTGAGTGGTCTAATACTGTATCAGGAACAAAGATGGATTTCTTTGATTTGGAATTCAAGACTGCCTTTAGTTCAAATTAGGACTATCATGGTCATAAATCCAATCTCATTTCTAAATTTCCAATGTAACCATTCTATGCTGCAAAATCCAATCTTTATTGGTTATGAACTTGGGGAGGGGAAAGAAAAACAAGATATTATTTTCAGGTCACCATGGGTATCAATGAGGAAAAGGAAATGATGGAAACGTGAGAAGTTTTAGTTTTGATAGCATTGTCCTACTCTAAACTATGAATTCATATTACTTCATGCGAGGAAAATGTTAAACAGAAGACTGTCGCATAAAATTTTATCCAAAATCTTGCCAATTCAACATGTCTCCAATTTGTATACAGGAAACCAATTTGTTATGATAAAATCACATAATCTGCAGAAGTTCATATACAGGAATCAATTTGTATAGCTGACAGTATTCTTGGAACTTATACTCTCACTTTTCTTTCCTCAACTTATGCAAAATCAAATGTCCAGAACAAGTCGCAGGAGTAATCAGACCAAAATTCCAACAAAGTGGCAAAGTTGGACCGATAAGCCAAGCTCAATCAAAATAAAGATAAAATTTTCTTTACTGTGGAAGGAATAAAGACCTTTTTAAGAACCCGCATGTCTCAATGCATCATTCCATGAATCCACAAAGTTAAGATAGCTTAGGAACTGTTTTCTTATGCGAAATGCATAAATAGAAATCGATACTATTAACTAAATTTTAAGTTAAAGTAGCAATTATCATCACAAGGCAAACAAGTTATCCAATATTTCTAACCTTCTGCTCTTTCTATGTCTGCATTTTCAAAACAAATCCCCACAAATTAGAGAGAGAGAGAGAGAAGAAACAACTTACAGTCACAAGAAATCAAAGACAGAACCACCGACTGTCTCCAACAAGACTGGATCCAGAAATCCGAAATTGAAATCGATTTCAACTCTCCGGCCACACTGGGCAGCCAATCGGCAATAAAACACTTATCCGTCAGAAAAAGATCGTCCGACTCGTCCTCCACGTCGTCGTAAGACATCTCGCGCAGGGGCTTCTCGACGCCGATCGAAATTGATTCGACGTGCCTCAAACTCGAAACCAGGCGCTTGAAGATCGTCTTGAACGGCGTGACATCGGAGCTCGTAGCCGGCGACCGGGACATGGTGTAGCGCTCCAAGGAGCAGTGGAAGTTGATCGTTCGGACGTCGGAGGATAGGGCGTTGAACTCTCGGGAGACGAGCCGGCAGCGAGCGAGGTCGGCCGAGTCGTGGAGTCGACTCAGGATTTCGAGGATCAGAGGTGAAGGGAGGTCATCCATGGCGGAACGAGTAGTCAGAGCGTCTTCGTGTTCTTGAAGGAAGGTCGGTTGACGTTTCAATTGAAGATTCGTGGTGCAGAATCTGCAGACGCCTCCTTAGGCCTTGTTTGGATGTAACACTTATAGGACTCGTCTCTAAGTCTCCTCAAATTGCACTTTATCCCGCGTTATTTAATTTATTCAGAAAGCGTCCACCTTGGGAGGTTACTGGATTGCCCAAACGTTAACGAAAAACGGACATAATATGAAATTAAAATAAAAAAATAATATTTTTTTAAAAAAATAAGAAATAGAAAGTAAATAAAAAAAATATAAGAATTTTTTATAACTATAAATTTTATATTATAATATATAATATAAAAAATTTCTCTATATTTTTATGTTATATAATATAAAAAAAATTCCGTATCTAATCTTTCATGTATAAAACATGTTTTTGATATTTTTTTAAATGATAAAATGACTTCAAAATATTATTAAAATTATAAAAATGACCTAAAAATATTTTTTTAATATTTCATTAAAACGGCACTCTCAAGCCGTTTCTGACTACTTTACTCTCATTTTGTAAATAAATTATTTTGTAAACCCTAAATTTTAAATTATTTTTATGATTCAAATTCATCAATACAAAATTAATAAATTACACTACTAGTTCTTTAATTTTATACTTCATAACAAATTAGTTATTTTAATTCATCTTTTGTCACTATAACCATCAATATAACTCAGTCATTATTTTTTGTTTTTTATCGAATTTTATTAACAAAAATTAATACCGTATATATTTATATAAACATAAAAATCATTTGATTGCAGGATTTATGTTAATTTTAACATTAAATGATTTATAAATTATATTAATGTATATTATACCAAATTTTGTTAATAGCATTTATTTAAATATCAAAAGAATGGCTAAATTATAAAAAAATTAAAGTTTAACAATTATTACGAAAAAAAATTGAAGTACAACGATCATAGCTCCTAATTAGTAATTATCTTGTTGACCAACCTCAACCATGGCAAGCCAAAGGCCGGTCAATGAAAGACAATTTTGTTAAACAATGCGACCCATTTGACATCTCTACTCACGAAAAGTAAACATAAACTAGCATTTCGTGTAATTAATTCATTAACAAGGCAAAAAAGTAAGTAAAAATGTAGTAGCAATTTTTATTAGCAAGGGAGAAAAGGGCTCACAACACAGGCTTACAGTTACAGGACTCTCCTACAGATAGTCATTCCATCACCAACTGATGCATGAGAGATTTGAATGCGAGGATCAGCTGCCAGAGCTTTGTTGAGCTCAATGATGGAATGCCTGCCGCTTCTCATTCTCTCTGCAACACTCTCCTCCGCCATGGCCACGCTTCCTCCCCACAGTGTGTTATCATACACAACCACCCCTCCAACTTTCACCAGCTTCATCAGCCTCTCATGGTAATTCCAGTAATTAACCTTGTCAGCATCGACGTAAGCAAAGTCGAAGCTCCCTTCATTTTCATGCTGCAATAGATTCCACAACCAAAAAGACAGCAATATCTGTTAAGTATACAGAGGAATCCACAAGAATGTACTGGTATAAGAACTAAGGTGGTCGATTGTTACGTGTTCCAAGAGTTCATCGAGGACAGGTAGAGCCAGTGACTCGATGAAGTTGATTTTGTGTTCAACGCCAGCTTCTCTGATAATTGGCAACCCTTTCTCATAGGCCTCGCGGTCCAAATCTATGGCAATGATCTGTAGTAACAGTGATGAGATTACATAGACTCTAGGGTGTCATATGAGTTATAAGAATCTTACAAAAGATAAGAAGCCATAGATAAAAATGACTGGCGAGCTAAGGTTTATGTACTCATGGGATAATAACCAGACCTTGCCATTGCTGGGAATCGAAAGAGCAGTGAGGAGGAGGGAGTATCCAGTGAAAACTCCTACTTCAATTGTTTTCCTTGCATTCACTAGCTTCAACAGCATGGCCATCAACTGGCCTGAATCAGGAGCAGTACTCATCCCCGACCTGGAAAATACAAATTTACTTCTTGTTGAGGCCTTTCCATTTGCTGTGTGCTAAATCTTGTTTTCATATGTGAAAAACAATGAAATTTGAAACAAATATCTTCATGGAATGGATTGGAGAGGCATTGAGACTAGAAAAGAACCCACCTTGGGTCACTTGCAGTGACATTCCTAAGCTTCTTAAGAGGCTCTGGTTCGCGAGGATAGATGCTGGTCTCCAGAATATACTGCCACATTAGTGAGACCGAGTTTACAAGAAGAAGAAGATATCAATCCTTAATCCCAACGTGCAGGATCAGTTACATGAATTCTAATTCGCCAGTCATGTCTATCTATGGCTCATATCAATAGTGAGACTACAAGTTTAAAGTTTTAAAAGCCCAAAAACAGAAGGAGAGGATGGGTGAGACCTCATATAACTTGTTGCTCTGCAGTAATCCCTTGGAAGGAGTTCCTACTTTTTTTGCTGTGTGTTCCATGGATTTTGTACAACCTCCAAGAAAACATTTGTAAGTGAAGGTAAGCCATTAAACATGTTGAAGCTAGAATTTACGTCCAGCAAAGAAGCCTAAATGAGAAAATGGTAACAGGAAGTAAAGGCAAGAAGCCAAGAGGATTCAAGTCAGGAAACGACCTCTTCACTAAGTAAGGGTGAGACTGCATACAATTGACATTTCCTCAAAGCCAATCGGCATGATTAGCTTTGTCTGATTAGCTTAGGAAAATGAGAGGAAAATTGACATCATTCCCCTTGATTTCAACAGATTCAATTCCATAATTAGCCTTTCTAGAAGAACCAGTGTTTACTCCCTTTCTAAGGTCAAACTTTTTGCTTCCTGGAAAGGAGGATGGGGCCACTTTGCAACATTCCAGACTAAAGAATGGATTCAGAAGTCTCTACAATGACAAAGGCTTGTGAAACTATGTAGGGGCTGAGCTCCTTTCTAAATCCATAAATTTACAGAGCATATCCCAACAAACAAACATAAGGCTGTTCCCCTATGCCAGTACGCACTAGAAGTTATTTGTGTGATCACAGTTCACCAGACTCTTTATTTTACGAGCTGGGAAAACATCATATCTGTAAACTACTTTTCCCTTCCTCTTTTTCCCAAAGAAGCTGTTTTCAAAACTTGAAACTGTGACCTTCTAATCACAAATGAGCAACCATATTACAGATACCAAGTTTGCCCTCTAATACGACTCACCCACAATGTCCTGTAACACAGAAGGCTCAAATCAACAGAATATCAGGAAGATAAACCAATAAGTTGCTAACAAAGAAACAGTAAAGAAGATTTGGTAACTTCCCATTCGAGCTGTCATTTTCAGCTCAGATCGATTAGCCCTACCCTAAAAGAACCATCAAACATGATCTTGTTAACAAAGACAGAAGGTAAACCAATCATTTTCTTTCCCGAGACATTTTCTATTGGATTCGAATTTATATAAAGCATAACCTCAACAAATCAATCCACAACCAAATCAGTTTCAGTTGAACTCGCATTTCAGCAAACATTCAAAGAAATAAAAGCAACAGAGAAACGGAGAGAGTACCCAGTTAGGGGGGGGGGGGGGAGATTGCGAACTCCGAATTCTTCGAACTTCAGAGGAGAAATCCTTGAAGAAGATGTTGAAAAAAAAAGGGTAAGCCAAACAGCCCCTGAATCGTGAATTCCTATGCAATTTCAAGAACTCTCCCTGGGCGACAGGCATTCTGTCTCCTCCTTTCTGTAATTCAGCGATCTGCCGAATTCGCCGGAGGGACTCGGCCCGGTTCCAGTTTGTAAAGGAGTGGAGTTTTCATAAATTTATTTTTCTTTCTGTAGATAAATTTATTTTAAACATTAATGTATTTTAAAAATGTTAATAAATAATTTAATAAAAATTTTAAAATATTTTTTAATTTTATCTTGATCATTCTATATTTTAGTTCAAAAAATATTTCAACCTTATTTTACTATAATTTTATCTTACTTATTTTAACAAACGATACGTTAAAAAATTTATGATTATATTGTTATATTTTTTGTTATGTAAAAATAAATTTTAATAATTTTAATTAAAAAAAATTTCTAACTAGCTCGCTAGAAATTTTGTTTATTGTGTTAAAGAAACTAACTTAATCTTAAACTCATTTAACATGATAAAAAAGTTTTTGACAAGTTAAACTTGAGCTTGATAAATTTTTAGTGGACTCGAAGTCAAACACATCAACCCAATTGCAAACTTATATGTATATTATAATTATATAAATATATTATATATTCAATAAATGAATAGATAGATTTAGAATTTGAGATTCTCTACTTTGCTCTTATCAAATATCATGAGGAATGAATTAAAAATGTTTCGACTCCACTCAACATTTCATTAGAGTGACAAATAGAGGTGAAAACCTTTACTACCAAGATATGAGATAAGGTATTGAGATATCGGATAAGTCTCCATTCTTTCAATATTATTGATGAATAATTTTTTTAAATTTATAATTTATTACTTTATATTTATAAAATAAATTATGTCATGTGACGTTGGTTGTGTAGTTTTTTAAGGAATGCCCAAAAATTTTATATATTTCGATATAATTCTATTTTGATTGTTTTTACTTTTTGAAATAGATGAAGGAAATTAAAATAGTACAAAAAATGTTACCTATTTGTTTCGGGTCAAATTTATATTTTTGTCTCTATATTTTTATGTTTTTTTGTGTAATTATTTAAATTTTTTATTATTTCAATTATATTTTTATACTTATATTTTCGATTTAATTTAACTCATATATTTAGATATATAAAAAAATTAAATTAACTCATCTTACTTTACCTTTTGTTTATATATCAAATAACAAGAGTTAAATTAACTAAAAAATATAATTAAAATAACAAAAAAATTAATTTGCTACAAAAAAAAAAAAGTTAAAGTATAAAAATTAAATTAACTTCAATATACAAGTTGAGAAGTATAATTGTAAAAAATCATAAAAGTATAAAGATAAAAATATAAATTTGTCCATTTATTTCAGCAAACAGTTAATAGAATACTCAATAAGAAAGAAAGAGAAGACCGGGACAAGAGTAGAATACCAATCTTCATGCAGTGTAATCGTTTTATTTTGCCCCAAAAAAATGACAATGGATAAAATTTAATTTATAAATAAAAGAAAGGACCAAATAAATACAAACCACCTTATACATAATCTCTCCCGTAGGTGACACCAATTATTCTATTACGGTGAATATTGAATAAAATATAATCTGAATGTATGAGCTAAACAAAACAAAGCTGAACCGAAAGCTGATTATATATGCATGCTGCAGGTCTCTATTTCATCATCCTGGATCCAGTTTAGAAGAACTCACGCTGTGAAGAGAAGAGGGACACTCCCAGTATTCATTGACGATTCAATCGAAGAGACTGAAGCTGGGCAGCTATGGTGTCATAATCAGGGAGCTTTGGGTGAACATGACTGGCTTTGTTAAGAGAGCTCTCCCTGGATGGAGCATGCCCGGTTGAAGTCGATTGCTTTGGGCCTCCAGTGCTGTCTGATGTCTTGAGAGCAGCAGTGGATGGCTGTTCTGTTGCTGGCGAGTTTCGGTTTTCCTTGTGAGTGGCCATGATGGGTTCTGGCATTGGCTTAGAAGTTGCTTGCTTTGCTGCACCTGAATCGGTTGAGCTTCCCCGGTGAAGGCGTGAGCTCTCTGTTTGGGACTGGGGTTTTGGGGCAGTTTCTGATCGAGTAAAACTATTTGAGGGTACCTTTTCGATACCTGCTGATGAACCCTTTGAATAAGAACTTGTTCCAGAACCAGGAGTAGCTTTTGTCCTCCGAGAAAACCCGCCCTTTACACGGCCTGTGCTGGTGAAAGTTTGTTTGGGGAAATCATCCTCTGAATCACTGTCACGAGAGTCCAAAAATGTAGATGGGGGAGGTGCTCTTATACTAGATTTGGTATTCATTTCGTTTCTTTCTTTCGCGCCGTACTGTTCTCGCCTGCTTCGTGGTTTCTGCTTTAGGATTTCTTCTTCAGAATCATCTGTATCCAAATCATCTGAAACTGGGGTTCTCAATCTTGGCTTGCTTTCCTCTTTTGTGCTGATTCCAGAATTAAGAGCACTCTTGACTGAGTGAGGAGCAGAGAAGTCCTCAGGGGGGGCACTCACAGCATTCTCAGCGGCTTTTTTTGATGAAGCAACGGCAGATGGAGTTTTAGTATACGGTGGAAGTCTATAACCCTTATTTCGGAGGCCACCTGATAACACTCCAAAGTTCAAACCCTGCCCACTTTCCAAACTTGATTGATCAAAGGACTCATCAGCTTTCAAGATATCAGATGACTCCGGGAAATGGCCGTTGCCTGAAGCATCAATTTCACTAGCCAATGAAAGCCTAGATGACTGTGGAGGCGGCTGATAATCGTGCAATGGTTGGCTGGTTACGTCATTTGAAGCGATTTGCGATCTTGCATGCCTGGATGAAGACTGACGGGAGGGCACCTTATCAAAGACACTAAACTCTGTTCCTCCGTTGTTCTTAGCCCTTGTCTCAACCAACTCCTCATCGTCAAGAGAATTGTGCAACTCTTGGTCTCTGTTATATCCTGAATCGTACAGCGGTTGACTGGTTATGCCATTCGAAGACATTTGGGTTCTTGAATGCCTCGATGATGATTGGTGGGAGGGAGCCTTATCAAAAACACTAAATTCTGTTCCTTGGTTCTTCTTAGCCCTTCCCTCAACCAACTCATTATCGTCACTAGAATTGTGCAACTCTTGGTTTCTGTTAAATCCTAAATCATGCCTTTCTAGGAAGGATCCAGTTGGATTGCGACTCTTGCTCTGATCCTTATATGAATTTCTGAAGAAAACATTCTCTTCATGAGAATGAATACTAGTAACTGAGCTGCCATCAACTCTAGACTTGTTCGACTCATTTTCACTTTCTGAACTAGGGTTTTCATAATCATCATAAGATGGAGGCAACAAATCATCTGGTTGTGAAGGGTGGGCAGATTTTGTCGAGCTTTCATCAAACACAGGCGGTGAGTGCCATTCTTCAGAAACATGTGACCCCGATACAGGTTTTTCAAGCCCAATGAAATTCTGCCTCGGGCTTGAAGTGTCTGAATTTACTGAAAGATGGGCATCTGATTCTCTGCCTGCTGATGGGGAATACAACTTGGACTCCTGCCATTCGTGCTTAGGTGGTTCATCAAACACAATCACATCATCATCTGAACTATAATCATCAAAGACTGGTTCAGCATTATTAGAGGAGCTTTCTGTTGCTGTACTTCTATGAATATTTCCTGGGGCAATGCCAACAAATAAGTCCTCAGCTGCATCAGTCCCAAGCTTCTGACGATTAGAAGATGAAACATCAATATGGGAGGAAACACTGCTGGCATTCTTATTGATCCTTTGTTCTCCAAATGAATCAAAGTTGTCGTATTGCAAGCCACTTTGTTGGGCAGTCACAAATTCAACATCAGACCCATAGCTTTCTGTCGTTGTACTTCTACGAATGTTTCCTTGGGCAATGCCGACAAATAAGTCCTCAGCTGCATCAGTCCCAAACTTCCGACGGTTAGACGATGAAACATCAGTATGGGAGAAAACACTGCTGGCATTCTTATTGATCCTTTGTTCCCCAAATGAATCAAAGTTGTCGTATTGCAAGCCACTTTGTTGGGCAGTCACAAATTCAACGTTAGACCCACTAAACTGGTTCATACTCATTTCAGAATGGAAAGAATTCATCTTTGTTTTCACCATCTCCTCTTCAGAAGAGTTGTTTGGTGGATATCTTTCTGCACTCTGGAGATCATTCACAAATTCGTTATCATAAACTGTAGTGCTGGACCTCAAAGAAGCTGACTGGCTGGATCTATTCGTACTACCATGAACATCCCCGTCAAACCTTCGACCAGCAACCACTGAGTTATCTTGCTCATTTTTATCTACTTCAGCATTCGGAATATGGGGATTTCTATCTTGGAAGTTAGATCCTGAATCTTTGGCATACTTTTTAGATGGCAACTTTGAGGCAGTATTTTTTCTAGGCCCTTCATCTCTTAAATTGTAATGACCTGACTTCTGAGATTCAGTAGAATTTTGCCTGCTGATTTCTGTACGGCTTGAAAGTTTGGCAGCAGCTCTAGCAGCCATACTTGCTCGTTCTGCAGACTCAGCAGCTGCCTGCGCAGCAGCAGTTGCATCCTTAAATTCCATATTCCAATTCTCCCTACCAAATGAGAAAACATTCTCATCTCCAGAATGTGAATGCCTCACTTCTGTCCTCTCAGATCCAGTTACTGCAAGAAATAACAACCCGTATATATAATAAATAATGCATGCCAAATAATTGAGTACAAATATTATCAAATATAATCTCTACTATTGATTTGATTGCTATAATTCAACAACCTGAAGGATTCATTTGAGAATGAAAATTAGCAGGTACAGTTGGTTGACCACCACCAATATCTGTGGAAGAAAAATTTGAGGAACTTGATGGCCCTGCATTATGCTCAAAATTTGTATGTGCGTTGTGTTTTTGGTCATGACTTGGAAAAGGCTGGACATGAGGAGGTGGAGTTTGGACAATTGGATGTTCTGTGCGCATCTTACCAGCCATCTCAAAAGTATTTGGCCCATTCTGATCAATTAATTAACAACGCAAACATGTTAATGAAATTGAACATTTAGTAAGTTATGCAGCTATTAACATGGTTTTACTACATTTACTCAAATGCAGTGCAAGTAATGATTTGTTTGATGTTTGACTCTTTTATCTTACCAACAAGTCCCCATGAATCTTTAATTCATTCTCTTCAAATGATTCAGGATCCCATTTGACGTTATGTTCTTCAGCAATTGCACTTAAGATCTTGATTTTTGTCTGTCCATCAGGTGCTTTGGCAGATAACTTCTCCACTAGCTGAAACAGGATAGCACAAAATCAAGTACAAACACTGAGTAGCTGAACTTTTACCAAAACTACCTGGTCAACAATCTCAATGGACCAATTTGAGTAATAGAGGAGATAAAACCATGCTGTAAGCCTTACCATACGACCCACACCACAATCTGGCCGCAGCTCTATAGCTGCAGTTATGAATTCTTTTCCATATTTTGCTGTAAACTGCTTACAAATATCCTGGAGCTCTGGTATGTCTGCACATCTTGGAGATGCGAATATTACACTTGCAATTGCTTCCTTCAAATCAATGGGGCAGTGTCTGGAAAAACATTAGACATTCACTTTATTGCATGTTCTCTCTGGTATGTTAATCAAAAGGTTATGCTTTGTTATAAAACCATGACAAGTATCCTCTTAAAAGAATTTAAAAGCCTGATGTGTCATATGGTAAAAATAACAGAGCAAGGATAGCCAAATCATCCTAGATAAAAAATGAAACCACTTTACTAAATTCATCACAATAACAGATGATACAAAAGAAATAGAACTTGTAATATCGAGTCCACACCTCTCATCACTCAACTAAAAAGAGTACAAATACTTCTTCCCAGGAAGATGTAAACAAAAGAGAATATGAAAATTTTCCCTTTTGCATATGATGCAGTTCATCCAACGATGATAAAGAAGATGATTGATGAACAGAGAAATATTATTTGCATATCCTACACTAGCATAATCAGCCAACTGCAGCAGTTCATAAGGTGAGAGCAACTTCAAACCATTTTCATGGCTAGTATGCCCATATATATATATATATATATATATCCAGAAAAGAAGTGTGGGTACCAAAAGTCAATTTTATCTCACCATCTCCCCAACCATTAGAAGGCAAAGAAATGTTTGAGCCAACTTTCCCTTTCCTTTCTCCATTCAATACTTCCCCCTCTAATAAGTCATAAAAGTTCTCTTCTAGATCAAACAAGACTAAAATACCTAAAGAATCTGAAACAAGCCTTAGGAAATCGAGAATGCTTGCTTAGATTGATATTGAGAGGGCTTTGAAAATATATACAGGTTACAACTTAATCTCTTTCCTATAAAGTAAGAAAGGATTTGAGTAATCTACTACTAAAATCTAGGAACAACTATCAACTAAAGTTTAGGAGATAAAACATATATAAAATACAAATTTAGAACAATTATCTACAACTGAAATATAATTTAAACAACTTAAGATAATCTGATTTAATCTCTTTACCGAGTGTTGCAAAGCTTCCACACTCCTCTTTAACTTAGACTTCTCCTTCCACTTGGAACCTCATTCTCATCCAACACTCCCCCTCAAGCTAGTAAATAGATGGAAGTCATTCCCAACTTGCTAATTAGGGACTCAAAACATGGTCTGACAACCGCCTTTGTTAAACATCAGCTACTTGATCAGTGGAAGGTATATAGGACAAACTTATCCCTCCTTCTTCAATCTCTCTCTTTATAAAACTTCGGTCTACTCTCACATGCTTCATTCGGTCATGTTGCACTGGATTTTTAACAATACTGATAGTTGATTTGCTATCACTAAATACCTTTGTTTGTTGAGATAAAGGTATCCCCAAGTCTTCCATTAGCCTTTCCAACCAAATTACCTCACATATCCTATGAGCAATTGCACGAAACTTGGCTTTAACACTACTGCGAGCCACAACTGATTACTTCTTGCTTCTCCATGTAACTGCATTTTCCCAAACCTTGGTACAATACCCTAAAGTTGATCGGTTGTCTTCTCTAGAACTAGCCCAATCAACATCCACATTTCCTTCAATTCCCCTATTTTCAATTTTCTTAAACATCAATCCCTTTCTCAATGTCCCCTTTAGGTATCTTAGAACATGATGAACATTCCTCATGTGTCTTTGAGTAGGAGAATGCATGTATTGACTAATTACACTTGCTAAATAGGCTATATCTAGCCTTTTTAGTGACAAATAAATCAATTTTTCTACTAACCTTTGATACTTCTCTTTTTCCACCAGAGCATCATCACCATTTTCTTCAACTTTCCTACCCTTTTCCAAGGGAGTTCCAGCTGGTCTGCAGGCCATCATTCCTGTCTTCTTTAGCAAATCCAGGGTATATTTTTATTATGAGATAAATAGGCCTTTTTTGCTTCGGGTCACCTCCATGCCTAGGAAATATCTCATGGTTCCTAGGTCTTTTACTTCAAACTCAGCCTTTAATTGCTTCTTTAGGTTATCAATTTCGTGCAAATCATCCCCTGTCACAATAATATCATCAACATAAACAATCAATATAGCCCTTTTTTTTAATATAATTTTCAGTGGGTTTAATAAACAAGGTGTGATTAAATTGTCCTTGTTTATACCCTAATCGGTTGAGAGGAACCAAGCCCTCGGTGACTGTTTTAATCCATAGAGAGACTTCTTTAGCTTTCACACACTTCCATTATCAACTGCATGCTCAAAATCGGGGGAAACCTTCATATAGATTTCCTCATCCAAATCACCATTAAGGAAAACATTCTTAATGTCGAATTAGAAGAGGGCTCAATCTAAATTCACAGCGATGATAATAACACTCGGATAGAATTTAACTTAGCAACCGGTGCACATGTCTCCTCGTAATCAATCCCATAGGTTTGAGCGAAGCCATGGACAACCAATCTAGCCTTGTATCTCTCAATACTCCCATCTACATTATGTTTTATTGTAAATACCCATCTACATCCAACCGGTTTCTTGTTTGGAGGCAATAGAACAATCTCCCAGGTCTTGTTTCCCACTAGGGCAGGCATTTCTTCCATCACAATTACTCTCCACTTAGGATCACTCATAGCATTTTGAATATTTTTAGGAACTTCAGTGCTGTTAATCTTGGCCACAAATCCCCTGAACTGTGGAGACAATTTGGCATATGTTAAATGCTTAGACACAGGATATTTGACACACGACCTTACCCATTTTCTCAGAGCTATAGGAACAACCCAATCCAAACCATCTTCCTCTCTAGCATTGTTGTCAGTGGTGTTTTTGAGTGTAGCAATCCCCACATCATTAACCATATTCTCTTCTAATGGACCAACATCTAAGAGTAATGGTTGGTCTTGCTTTGGTTTTGGTCGGCCTTTAGGTCTTCTAGAATAAAAAATACAAAGGGTTATTAGCTGCTATATGTGGGGGAGGCTGATGAGGACCAAATTTAGGGCTAGAACCTATTTTCTCATGCCTAGAATGATGAAGAGATTCAGAGGTATGAGAAACAGAGGGGGGAACAAAATGTGCAAGCTCAATAGGGGAAGCAACTGGTTCTACCAATGTGTTATCACAAGGTGTTGAGAATGCTCCCCCTTGAGAACATATTGGTAGGATAGTAGGGACTGGTTTTGTGCCTCTGATGGGATAAAATGGAAGATCCTCCTAGAAGGTAACATTGGTAGAAACAAAAAATCTGTGATTGGTAGGACAATAGCACTTGTATCACTTTTGAGAGGGTGAATATCCAACAAAGATGCATTTGTGAGCTTTAGGGTTCAATTTGGTTCCAGATAGAGCATTGTTGTGAACATACACAATGCATCCAAAGCCCTTAGGATCAATGGAAAAAATGTTAAGAGGCATTCGGATATAGAGTCCAAAGGATGCTAAGGGGGATTTGGAATTGCAAAGCTTTGGAGGGTAGACAGTTGATTAAATAAGCGGCTGTGAGGACAGCTTCTCCCCAATAGGAGTGAAGGACATCAGTGGTAAACATCATAGCTCTATTCACCTCAAGGAGATGTCGATTTTTCTTTCAGCTACCCCATTTTTTTGAGGTGTATATGGACAAGAGCTTTGGTGAAAGATACCATGCTCAGCCAAGAAGTTTGTGAAATCATGTGAAAAATACTCTCAATCATTGTTGGTTCAAAGGATTTTAATAGAAGTTTAGAACACATTCAAAATAAACTTATGAAATCTTTTGAATATGTTACTAGCTTTTGATTTTTCCCTCATTAAATACACCCAACAAGCCCTCGAATGATCATTGATGAAGGTAATAAACCATCTAGAACCAGTGATATTAGGATATTTAGAGGGACCCCAAATATCACTATAGATCAAATGGAAAGGTTTAAATGGCTTATACAATTGAATAGGATGATGTGATCTAGGCTGTTTAGCAAGAGTGCATTGTTCACATGAAAGAATCTGCTCTTTATTGCTGAAAATATTGGGATTCAAATATTTTAGATAAGGGAAGCTAGGGTGTCCTAAGGCATTGGTGGTCACGCTTGGGACAACTTTATTTGAAGAAGAATTAGGGAAATCTCTTGCAAGACACTAAAGGCCGTCCAACACCTTAGCATTCCCAATCATCCTCTCCGAGACTTGATCCTGAAACACACAATAGAAAGGGTAGATGATTACATTGCAATTCATATCCTTGGTTATTCGACTAACTGATAGTAAGTTATGTTGCAAACAAGGAACATGTAGTACATAATTGAGCCTCAGTTTAGATATACATATTGTTCCCATTCCCAAAGCAAGTGAGGTGGTTCCATCAACCATAGATATATTGAGGGAGGAGTTACATAGGGTATAATTAGTCATAGAACATGTAAAATTTGTCATATGATGTGATGCACCAGTATCAACTATCCATATGTTCTTAGAAAACCTTTTAGAAGCTAAGGTGTAGTGCTGGGAATTACCTTGCAAGGCTATTTATGCAGTGAACTGTGGATTATTAGAACTTGATTGGGTTGTACCTTGATTGAGGAGTCTGTACAAGGCTTGTATTTGATCTTCGAATAGGTTCAAACTAAGTTTAGTTTCTACTAAAACCTCTGCATTATATGCAGATCTGGGGCTCTCTTTCCTGGGTCATGGCCTCCAATTTGCTGATTTGCCATGGATCTTCCAGTAGGTCTCCTTAGTGTGATAGGGTCTCTTGCAATGGTCATACCATATTTTTTCCTTTCCTTGAGTCTTGGGAAGAAGTTCTCCCTGTTTGATAGAGGCAAGGGCCGAGTTTTGGTGTGGCAAAACAGGGTCGGTTTGGTGCTGAAGCATCACCTTATGCCAGCTTTCCTCCTTTCTTACTTCCACAAATACTTCCTTAAGAGATGGTAAGGGCTTTATGCCCAAGATTCTCCCTCGAACTTCATCAAAGTCGGGATTAAGGCCATGTAGGAAGTCAAAAATTCGATCTTTTTCTATTACCTTATTTTATTTGTTGTTATCAACTAGAGATTCCCAACTAATGGTATAAAACATATCCATTTCATGCCACAATTCCACCCAAACGTTAAAATATTCAGTAACACTGCTCATACCTTGTTTGGTTGTCCTAATGACAGATCGAATTTCAAAGCATTGAGAGAAATTCTCCAAATCTGAGTACATCTCTTGGACTGATTCCCAAATCTCTTTTGTTGTTTTGTAGAATATGTATGTCCTCCCAATTTTAGGCTCCATAGAGTTGATCAACTAAACCATGATAGTTGAATTCTTTGCCTCCCAAAGGCCATAGGTGGTTGCCGTGGATGGTGGAGTGAGGATAGATCCGGTTAGATAATCGAATTTGCCCTTGCCCTTGATCACTAACATTACCGATTTAGACCACTCTATAAAATTACTCCCATTTAGCTTATGCTGAGTAATTTGTAGAGGATGGTTATCAATAGGTGTTGTAGAGAGATTTGATGAAGATGGAAGTGGGAGAAAGGTTCTCAGAGAACTGGTGGTTGAGGCTTCGGTTAGGGTTGGATTTGGATTTGTTTCGACTATGATCAAAACTGAAAAAAGTCATTGCCACTTCTGATCGAACCTGAGCTCTGATGCCATGAAACAAGCCTCAGGAAATCGAGAATGCTTGCTTAGATTGATATTGAGAGGGCTTTGAAAACATATACAAGTTACAACTTAATTTCTTTCCTAAAAAGTAGGAAATGATTTGAGTAATCTACTCCTAAAATCTAGAAACAACTATCTCCTAAAGTTTAGGAGATAAAACAGATATAAAATACAAATTTATAACAATTATCTACAACTAAAACATAATTTAAACAACTTAAGATAATCTGATTTAATCTCTTCACCGAGTGTTGCAAAGCTTCCACACTCCTCTTTAACTTAGACTTCTCCTTCCACTTGGAACCTCATTCTCGTCCAACAAAATCAATCAATTCTCCTGACTTTATTTTGGACGCCATCAACAATTTTACTCACTTATTCCAAGTCAGCTACGAATAGCATAATATTTTTTTTTTAAATGCTTTTTTAAGTCTCATCACATCCATAAAATGATTTATGTTTAATTCATAACATTGTCCCTTATGAAGGTGTTGGTGTATTGGCTTCAGAACATGAATATACTATGAATAAAACATCATTAATACCTGCAAATATTATTTTCAGAATTACAAAATACTTGAGATGTTTGAATTTAAAAAATTTTTAAGGCCACCCATTATGATAGAAGGTGCATATCAAGTTTTTTTTTTCAAAATCACCGAATATTTCAAACATTCAAATTTAAAAATTTCCAGGCCAGCCATGAAAGAAATTACATACTTCTGTGACTCAATGATTGGCAAGCGGGCAACAATAAGTTCACAGTATATCTCAAGGAGGTCATATGCTGCTATTGTCTTCTCCTCCCTAACTGCATGTTCAACCTGAGACACAAAATGAAAACATAAAAACGAACACGTGGATACATAAACCTCTATCAAGCCAGCATATATGTTCTCACCGTAAGATTCTCAAGCAACAAAAAGAAGCTATGCCAACTGGAGCTTTTGAATAATACAAACAAATGAAACAAGAAATATAGTATCCAACACGCTATAATGTGGTATGATATGACAGAATTGCATACACTGTACTGTAACACACAACTCTAATGTGGTATAATATGGTCAGACTTGCATATTTTATACTATTAGGACTTAATGAATGTTTAGAGTAATTAAATTAACAATCAGACATTTTATATAATATACTCTACTTTTAATTAATCATGTAAAAGGACATCTCCTCTTCCTAAATTTTAGTTCATTATATTTAATGTTTTCCCCTGATTTAAAGATAAAAATAGGAAAATTATTAGGATTTCCTTTCTATCTCTAACTTCACCATAATAGAACCCAAATGGCCATGTTTTGCAACGAGGGTTCCGACATGTAAATTGCTTTGATATTACTGTTCTTTGGTAGGACAAATGCCTCCGATACCTATTTGCTTTAAGATTCAAGAATCAATGATGAATTCTCATAGGAAATTTTGAGTTTATTAAGTAAAAAATTTTCTTGTTATTCCACGAAAGCAAAATTTTCCTTCCTTTATTTCTTTTTTCTTTTTTTGTGGTGTTATATCAATATCTCAAGTTTGGTGAAATGGAGAATTTCAATATAAGATCAGCCCTTATTATTCACTCCTCTTCCACCGGTTCAATCATCTTCCTCATACATCCCCAACAATGACTTTGGGGCATAAACACCTTACATAGCAAGCAGCAACCAAAGAAAACATCAATATGATCGGATTTGACACAAACACCAGTGCCTAGTTGTACTGACCCCATCACTAACTAACTACAATCAGGTTCTTCGAAATAGTCATAAAATTACTTTTGCAGGGACCTAAAAGAACACATCTCCCATCCCATAAGGTCCCATCCATACAACCAACCCAACACAGACTTTTTCTCGGGCCCCAGTCAGAACTCCCTAACCATATGTAAGTAATTTGATTCAAAGGCACTAAAACTAAGAAATAGATCCTCAAAATTGAACGGTATTAACGGATCGACAACATACCCTAATCCGGGCAGTCCGGTCCTGCCCAGACTCGAGCAATTGAGCCAATTCTCTCCTGAGCTGCTTCAATTGCACTCCCTTCTTGTTCTTCAACAGCTTTATCCGCGAAGACGCAAGCTTCAACGACGTTTTGCTGCATCAATACCATCCAATTCAGATGCGCATACGATACGCGTACCTGCACAAACATACATATATATATATATATATATCCACAAAAACATAGACATACATACCACTTGGCGGGCTTGAAGCTCCGATGAAGCATGGCGGTGGATTTGAATTGCAGAGGAACGAAGAAAACCAATGAAGAGAAATTGAACGATTTGAAGGTTTGAACGGTTGATGAGTTCCAGGGAGACTGCGAGAGGAAGGAATTGAGAGCTATTCGATTCGTTTACCAGAGACCCGAAGACTTTCCTTTTCTTTTCGTGCGTATTTAAATAGTAATAAAAAAAAGAAAAAAATTTTAAAAATTACTTTTCTTTGGATTTGGGGAGAAGCCGCGTGGAAAATAGTATTATTACTTCGTCTATAATTAATGGGGTGCTCAAATTTCGATACAAATCAAAAAAAATTAATCTAATCAATCGGTCTAATTCAAGATTGATCGTCAAGAGAATTGTAATAGTTAAATAATAATAAATATATATTATTTTTTGATAATTTTTTTATTATATCATAAATAATTTTATTGATCGTATTTCTTAATTTATAAAATTATTTTAACGTTAAAAATAAGATGTAATAGATATATCTTACTTAAAAATAAGATATATTTATAGGTATTTAATCAATGATTAACATTGTGGATAATGTTATTTAAATATTTAAGGACTCTATATAAATATTTTATATTTTATATTATATTAATATAAATATATAAAATATCAATATATAAGTCACAGTCTTCTAGAGGTAAGATTTATATTAATTACACCGTTCAGCCCACCACAAGGATGGAGTGGCCGTTTCTAAACAATTAATATTAATAGTAATATTGATTACACCAAACACGGTGTTGGGTGTCTCTGTCACACTAAGTTAAAAGATGGATATGTCATGGCCTCGTTGGCACTTAGCGTTAGCTTCCTCTATCATAGAAAGTGGAAGGATACCAATGTCATGGCCCAGCACTGATATGTTGCCCGCGTCAACAAAAGGTTGCCCGACGCGCCCTCTCCCCCCGTACTGGCTGCCCCCCGCCCCCATTATCCCCACATACATAATAACAACAACATATCCAGTCGTTATTCCACTACGTGGGGTTGACTACATAAATTCTAGACTTCTATGTGAGTTACATCCCAATAGATAGTTTATCTAGAATTCATATTTGGATCCGACTAGGTTTTACGCTGGCTGTCGGCTACCTAACGCAACCCTCCTCCTTTATCCGGGCTTGGGACCGGCAGTGGATAATATCCCCTGGCGGAGTAATGATGAAATGAAGTTTGAACACCATCTTCACATGGAGAAATTTCATGAGATGGTGATGAATGAGGATAATTGATATAGTTGTGTTCCATAACTTAGTTGACATGGTGAAACCAACAAGTACAATATGGAAACACAACATTATCCCCACATACATACAGAAAATAATTTTATATTTTTTAAATGTTGTTATAAATTATTATTTAAATAAATTGTTAGTTCTGATCTCTCAATTAAAATTACAGTTACAATTGTAATTATTTTAATCATAATTAAATAATTTATTTATTTTTTTAATTATAATAAATTTTATCCTTATTTTATATTTTTTTAATCCCGTCTATTAGATAAAAATATAATTAAATCACTCAAATTATTCAAAATGACTAGGAAGGGAGGGAAATGAAGGTATAATTGAAAAGAGTTTTTAAGTCTTTTATTGTTTGGGATACGTTACTGTCAGGTAAAGTTTGATAATTAAAATATAGATAAAAAGTAGAATATAAAAAATATTTTAAATAAAAATATTTTTAATTATATTTATTGAATTTATCTGAAAATTCCTTTAAAAAAAAGTCAGTTAACTTTTTATCTAGATTTTTTTAGATAAATTTATTTCTTTTCATTTGAATAAATTTATTTTAATTTTTATAAATAAGAAAAAATGATGCATATATCCTCTAATGTATTGCAAAAAATTTAACAAACAGTTTTATAAAAATCTTGTAATACTTTCCAATATTATCTTAATCATTCTATAATTTCAGAAAATATTTAAATTTTATTTTAATATAACTTTATCTTACGCATTTTAACAAATATTATCTTAAAATATAGTAACAACAAAATTTAACATTGTTTCAAAAGATAAGTTGCACAAACTTTAACTCAACTAGTCATTAATGTTGATTCGATTCGAGCTCTTAAAATTATAAAATCTTGGCGAACTTTATTATCTAATGAGTTCACTTTAAAATCATTCGCTTTGCACCTATCCCCATGCAATTTAGACAAAAATAAAATTGTGATGCTGAGATCTTGGTAAAGATGGTGATATTTAGACAAAAATAAAATTGTGATGCTGGGATCTTGGTAAAGATGGTGATATTTTAGTAAGTAAATTAACATGTCAGAGGATGAAAGAATTGTCATATGCTCTGAAAGATAGATTATTACTAGCTATACTTGGCATACATTCAAGTATCTACTTCAAAGGAAACTTGCCTAAAACTACCTACAGATGGTAGGGGTTGAATTACTAATGTGGGATGGATCCACAAAAAAGAGGGTTCACCTCTCTATTTTTGTTCCCTAGTGTAATTAACATTTTCATAACAAGGATCTTAATTACTGAAAATCATATGAAATTGTTCATATATAATACAAGAAAGAATACATACTGAAGTAATTCCAAGGAGGAAGAGTTTCAGCAGTTCTGCCTGCAGCAAGACAAAGACTGCAAGTACAATAGAGCCTCTAAAGTCGATAAAGGGGAAACAAAGAGAGCCCTCCAAAATAAATGGTTAGCATATAACAATTACCTTAATCAGGGTGAATCCACACAAAGTCATGGATTGTTCATAGCTTCAGTTCTTGGGGTCGCTGTTAAATTGAAGAAATAATGGTTACTAGATGCTAACTGATTCCACTCAATAAGAGGCATTTCCTTTTTCTCTATCAGAGTTCGAGCTTTGAGCTACCCAACTGACTCAGCATGATCGCCATATCCATGCCCTGTACCATTGTAGGCACAGCCGTTTCATATGGACAATATGTAGAAAATCCAACCTTCCCAGATTTCTGCACTTTCTTTATGCAGGTCTTGAACTTCTCATGGCACTTCACACTTACCAAACCTGCAAGGCCAACATTACACTAAAAGAATCATTTGGCCACGACAAGCATTTGTAAACTGAGAAGACAAGAAGTGATTTGCATTCATGGTGTCACAACTCTTTAAAATGGAAACGAGACATTAGGTGTACACACATGGCACATCAATTCATTATTTCTTTTAGCTGACTAACTACTAATGATAAATTCTTGTTTTGCTTGAACTATTGAGTACTTAAGATCATTGAAAGTAAATGTACTGAAAAATTCAGATATGAAACCCACTTGTTTTTGGCACAAAGTGCTGCTTCACTTCCATTTATTCACTGCTTTTAGCAGAAAGTTTATCTGAACTCAATTAATAGTTCCACTCACATGTTTTCTAAAACATGATGTATATTTCCACTTCAAAACCAACGGGGAACAGAAAAATTAATAAGAAAAAAAAAAAACAACAACATATCCAGCCTTTATCCCACTATGTGGGGTCGGCTACATGAATTCTAGACTTCCATGTATTCCTATCTTTTGTCATATCTTCATTTAGATCCATATACTTCATATCGAACTTTAATGTCTCTCCCAAAGTCTTCTTGGGTCTACCTCTACCTCTTTTTGTGACTAATTGTTCCATTTCATCAACTTTCCTCACAGGAGCGTCTCTTAGTCTCCTTTTCACATGACCAAACCATCTCAGTCTAGTCTCTCTCATCTTCTCCTCGATTGGCACTACTCCTACCTTATTACGAATAACTTCATTTCTAATTTTATCCTTTCTTGTATGTCCACACATCCATCTTAACATCCTCATCTCCGCTACACTTGTCTTTTGCTCATGCTAGTATTTGACTGCCCAACATTCTGAGCCATACAGCAAGACTGGTCTTATAGCTCTCCTATAAAATTTTCCTTTCAATTTTAATGGGATTTTACCATCACATAACACTCCCAATGCATTTCTCCATTTTAGCCAACCTGCCTTAATTCTATGTGCGACATCCTCGTGAATTTCTCCATCTTTTTGAATCACCGATCCCAAATATCGAAAATGGTCTTTTCTTTGTAAGATTTGGTCTTCTAATTTTATTATAACATCATCCACTCTTGCATTTTTACTAAATTTGCATTCCATATATTCTGTTTTCTTTCTACTTAATTTAAATCCCTTAGATTCTAAATTGTTTCTCCACAACTCAAGCTTAGTGTTCACTCTTTCTTTTGTTTCATCCACCAACACTATATCGTCTGCAAATAGCATACACCATGGCACATCTGTCTGAATATCTTTAGTGAGTTCATCCATTACTAGGGCAAATAAGTATGGACTTAATGCAGAACCTTGATGCAGTCCTATTGTAGTTGTAAATGGTTCAGTATCCCCTCCGCATGTTCTGACCCTTGTCTCTACACCATGATACATGTCCTTAAGGGCTTGTATATAGGCTATTTTGACTCCTTTCTTTTCTAAAACCCTCTATAATACTTCTCTAGGAACCCTATCATAGGCATTTTCTAAATCTATAAATACCATATGTAGGTCTTTCTGATTATCCCGATACCATTCCATTAGACGCCTCAATAAATATATAGCTTCCATTGTTGACCTGCCAAGCATGAAATCAAATTGATTTTCTGACACATTTGTTTCTTTTCTAAGCCTCTGCTCTATTACTCTCTCCCAGAGTTTCATGGTATGACTCATTAACTTAATTCCTCTATAATTTTCACAGTTTTGAACATCTCCTTTGTTCTTGTATATAGGAACCATAGTTATTAAAGGCGCGCCTAAGCGCCCGCCTAGGCGCAAGGCGCCAGTTTGGCGTCTCGCCTGGGCTGAGGCGAGGCGGTTTCTGCAAGGCGCTCGCCTTGCAAGGTGAGGCGCTGAGGCGCGCCTCATGAAACCTGCCTACATCTTGCCTGCATCATGTCTTCCTCTCCTCCCCAGCATCCCCTCTTCTCAGTTTTAGCTTATTTACATTTCTTTTATATAAGTCCACATTTCTTTTATATAAGTAAATGTCCACATTTTCTTTTATTTATATTTTACCTTCCATTTACTTTAATACATAAATGTAAATAAGAAAGTACCCCCCATTTGGATTCAATAAAAATATCTAAAAAATCAAAATCCATAACAATAAGAAAATAGAATTTTGATTTTAGTACAAACTCAGAATTTAGCAATTTTACCACCCCAAAATACATACCTACTATTTCTTGAAAAATTCATTAAAAATTATTTTAACAACAATGAATATTAACTATCAAAATACCGGGAGTTAGTTTTTCAAAATGAAAACATTTTCTTATATGTCTCCTTATAATGCCTTAATCTTCCAGACTTAGAAAAAATGCGCTAATCTTCCAGACCTAGAAAAATAGTATTTTTCAAAATGAAAGCATTTTCTTGATTGTGGACTTGTAGTGTTTATTGATTGTGGAGAATACTAAAGCTATTCCAAAATGTCCTCCATCAATAAAACAAAAGATTGGAGAGTACATGCAAAAGAAGAAAAATAGCAGGGAATCAGGGATGAGCAAAATATGGCACCGTAAGATGATTTTCAATTTGGTGAAGGGTATGATGATGATGATGATTAAAACTTCTTTATTGATTGTGGACTTGTAGTGTTTATATGTTCGTTTAGAACTTTGCATGATGGTTGGTACTTGTTTGAGTTTGAGACTTTAAGTTTGAACTTTAATGATGTTTCTAGTTTAGAAATTGTATGATGAATGAATTAACTTTGATGTTGTTAGTTTAGAATTTGAAGATAATGAAACATTAATGATATGCATGTGTTATTATTGATAATTTGATAGTTTTTTATGATTTTACAAGATTTTTAGTTTTTTTTCTAAAAGGTGCGCCTCGCTTCGCAAAGGCGCGCCTCGCCTCGTGCGCCTCGCGCCTCAGGCTCCAGGACCCTTTGCGCCTCGCGCCTTTCAGAACTATGATAGGAACCAAAGTACTCTTCCTCCACTCATCTGGCATCTTTTTTGATTTAAGGATCGCGTTAAATAGTTGCGTTAGCCAGGAGATGCCCTCTTCTCCCATGCATTTCCATGCTTCTATTGGTATATTATCTGGTCCCACTGCCTTATGATTTTTCATCTTTTTTAAAGCTTGCCTTATTTCATTTGAACTTATGCGTCGATAGAACGTGTAGCTCACATTCCCTTCGGAGTTACTAAGATGTCCCAACCTAACTCTTGTGTCACCACCATCATTGAATAATTTTGTGAAATACTCCTTCCATCTCTCCTTAATCGCTCCCTCATTTACTAAAACATTTTGATTGTCATCTTTTATGCATTTCACTTGATTTAAATCCCGTGTTTTTTTTTCTCTTGCTTTAGCTAATTTATATATATCCCTTTCTCCATCTTTTGTATCAAATTGTTTATATAGATTCTCATATGCTTTTGACCTTGCTTCACTAACAGCTCTTTTTGCTGCCTTTTTTGCTTCTTTATAATTTTTTTGATTTTCTTCATTGTTACATTGATATACCGCCTTATAGCAAGTTTTCTTATTTTTAATTTTCAATTGTACATTTTCATTCCACCACCAAGACTCCTTAAGGTTAGGGGCTCTACCATTTGTCTCTCCAAGGACTACCTTTGTCGTGCTTCTCAGGGCATTAGCCATTTCTTTCCACATTTGGTTTGTCTGTCTTTCTCCATTTCATTCCCTTCTACCCCTTAATTTTTCTTTGAAGATTAGTTGTTTCTCCCCTTTTAAATTCCACCACCTGATTCTTAGATTTTGTTTTATGTGATTTTTTCTCTTCCAATTTCTTACTTGGACGTCAAGTACTAGAAGTCTATGTTGAGTAGTCAAACACTCTCCCGGTATTACCTTACAATCCCTACAACATAACCGATCCTCTTGTCTCATGAGAAAGTAATCTATTTGGGTGCTTGAGGTGATATTTTTATATGTGATTAAGTGTTCGTCCCGTTTTTTGAATCTCGTATTGGTTATAATGAGCCCATATGCCATAGCAAAATCTAGGATAGATTTACCCTCATTATTAATTTCCCCGAATCCATACTCTCCATGTACCTCTCTATATCCGTTTCCGTCTCTACCCACGTGCTCATTTAAGTCACCTCCTATAATCACTTTCTCTCCTCTTGGTATCATTTGTATGAGTCCCTCTAGGTCCTCCCAGAATTTTGCTTTTATCTCATCACCTAACCCCGCTTGTGGTACATATGTACTAAAGATATTCATAGTCATTCTTCCTAGACTAATCTTCACCATAATAATCATATCCCCTATTCTCTTTACATCCACTACCTCATCTATTAAGCTTTTATCCATAATAATCCTCACTCCATTTTTCGTTCGATCAGTTCCTGTGTACCATATTTTATATCCAGGTTCTGATAAAGTTTTTGTTTTTTTCCCTACCCATCTCGTCTCTTGAAGGCACATAATATTAATTTTTCTCCTAATCATCACATCCACCACTTCCATAGCTTTGCCTGTTAATGTTCCTATGTTCCATGACCCAATCCTTAATCTATGATTTTATTTTTGTCCTTGACTTTGGATTTGATTTTGTTTTTGTCCTTGACTTTGAATTTGATTTTGTTTTTTTATTTTGATTTTGATTTTGATTTTAGTTTTGGTTTTGATTTTGATTTTGATTTTGGACTAACTTCTTTACAGCTGATAAGTTGAACACAAGTGGCAAATATTACAGCTGATAGGTTGAACACAAGTGGCAAATATGTAAGTAAGAGTGCATTACATTTAGTGATTACAATTTGTACCTACCCCAGTGGGTAATGTATACAAAATTTGGGGGAAAAAGATTTCCCTGGTGGGGGACAGATTGGTAGGGTACTCCTAGAAACCCTTATCCTACCCTCTGCGCCCAAGTCCTGGCTTCTGTTCACAGTTCAGAGAGAGCCCTCACCATCTGTGCCAATCACCCTAGTCGCTCTAAAACCTTCAACCTTCCTTCTATCACTACCAGAGAACTTGGTTGGCCTTCCTTTTTGCCCATATCTTTGGAAGGATCAAACTCACTGCAGACTAGGGTTGGTCCCGACCCAACCATGATCAGGTCCTTAAAACTAGACCTAGAACCTACCCAGTCACAAAGTAAATCTAAAGCAACCCAACCCAATTAAATTAGGGTTGGTTCGAGTTGGGTTTGGGTTTCAAAGAGTATATATAATGACATCAACTTTTAAAAACATAAATTCTGGAACTTCTACCTAGCCAAAAAAGAAACATAAATTTTGGAATAGTTTTTGAAGCACAATATGATTTGTGCTCGGCCGGTGTTCTTAAACTCCAACACCCTTGGATCCCATATTGTGTCACCTCCTCAAATCCTTTTTCAAGAGGATGTTCTTCTTGCTATTCAACCTCCTTCCCATAGAATTTAAGGGAAAAATGGTTAAAATGAAAAAAAAAAAAAAAAAGGTGCCACATTTCATACAATAGTAAAATGCTGTTAAAAGCGAAAGGAAATTTTATAGAATGCTAAAAGACTAGCTTTTTTGTATGGCATATAATATTGGGTAGTAAAGGACCAATATGTGCAAAATGTAAACATAGTGGAAATGAAGATATTACAATGGATGTGCACTATAGAAGAAGGATAGAATTAAAAATAAGATTGTAATGTCAAAGTGACTCCCATTGAGGATAAGACACATGAGACATGATTAAAATAAGTCGGTCATATGAGAAGAAAATTGATAAAGGCTCTTGTATGGAGAGTAGATGGAGTAAAAAAAAAAGTTTTTAGCAAAAAAGGTCACCAAAAATCTTGGTGAGAAACTCTTAGGTATGATAGGAGTTATAAGAATCCTATAGAAGATATTGTCAACAATAAAGATGATTGACAAGTTAAAATTTTATATAATTGACCACAGAGAGTGGGATTGAGAGAAAAAGGCTTGATACATTGTTATTGTTGAAGAACCATATGATTTATACTCCACCAGTATTTTTTGAGCCACAACATTAGCTTATCCCATGCTGTGTCTCCCTTCATTGAGTGGCAGAACCCTCTTCAACAGGAGATGCTCTTTTTTCCATAAATTCTTCAATTTTTTTTTGTAAAATCTTAACCTATCCGCAACATATTCTCCTACTACTACTTTTTCGTTTTATAACATGTGATTAGTGAGGAGTCAAAATACCATTTTCTCCTACTGAAATTCTTCTTGCTCCATGAAAAATTGTTATTTCTTTATATGAGTTGATCGGGTATTGAGGATGGAAAATTAAGCAACAATTACCAATGTGGATGGGGAAGAGAATTAGGTTTATGGATCGGGGATGCGGGGATGGGAGAGGGTCCCGGCTAGTACCCAACCTATTACCATCTCTAATCGTGTTGAAGAAACAGCTGAAGGCACTTTAGTAATTCATCAAACAAACAGCAACAATCACTCAAGTTGCCCTAACTTTCAGAAAGCAATCACCAAACTATTTCCAGTTTTAAACTTATTTACATAAGAAAAAAAGTTCGCCCCAAACAAATTTCTAAAACAACTCTATCAAAGGCTAATTTCATGGAGTTCTTTTATCTGAAACAGGTACCTTTTTTCTCAACGCACTCATCGTGAATCTTGCAACAAGCGTCGAGATCATCGCAGGGCTTCTCGCCGGGGCAACCCGTCCAACCAACTCCGCAGTATTTTCCATACCTTATCCCAAGAGCTAATTCAATTTCACCCAAAGAAAAGATCCAATCAAATTAATCAACACCTAATACCATAAAGACATATGCATGTATAAGAAGAGAAGAATTTACGTTCAATTTTGGATGAGAGATCTGCTTACAATTGCAGTTCTCAGCAACGCATGTTCTGCTGCATCTGGCCTGTCATTCGCAGAAACAAACATCGGCATCGGTTGAATTAACAGAACGAGTAAACAAGAAGAAGAAGAAGAAGGTTAATAAAAAGGCAATTGAGATCTGACATTCATGTGAAGTGAAAGGTGAGAAAGGAAACGAGGAATGGGGAACCACCTGAGAATCATTTGCGGATTGAGCGATATCAACGAGGAAGAGGAAGAAGAAGAAGACGACGACGCTTGCAAATGTCGCTGCCGCGACGGATACACATGCCCCGCCAGAGAAGCACGTGCCGGACGCCATTGTCGCTGTGTCTGCGGCTCAGAGAGAGAGGACTCAGAGGAGTCTCCCTGTCGATTGAAGTCGCCTCGATCAAATTAATTTTGGGATAATTATAGAAAACCCTTCATCTATGTTTCTATCTCATTTTACCCCGTAAAGTATAATAAAATACATTTAAATTTCATAAATTATTCAAAATGAAAATTAGATGTACGAGTTGATACCAGTAGATTTAAGAATCGATTCGAACTTAATTGGCTACGTTGAAGAGTTTGAACTTTCATTCTAATTTTTTGAATAAACTAATATCAATCGAGATTAAGTTAATTAAACTATTAGGATCACAAATCCGATTTAACTTAACTTACAAAAATAATATCAAGATCCCACAAAAATAAAAAAAATTAAGACATCCTATTTAGTGCAATAGGGTAAACTAGCCCATTGCTTGAATGAATTAAATCTAGAACGATCTTTGTAATAGGTTGATCGAGTGAACAAAAATTTACGAATACCTTATTGACTAATGTATAGGCATTTAAACTAATCTTTAAATTATATTATTTAAATAAAATTTACTATTTAGTGTGACAAGATAAAGGCTGGATATGTTGTTGTATGTTGTAGTGTGACAAGATAAACCAACCCATTATTTGAGTAAATAAAATCTAAAACTACCCTTGTAATAAGTCGATTGAATGGATGAAATTTACAAATGCCCAATTACCTTGCAAAGACATTTAAATTCGAATGAGATTCAAACTTAATACCAAAATCATGAATTTAAAATTTCAAATAACAAATAAGGGAACAAAGCGAATCCATTCAAACACAATTCAATCTTCTAGAAATTTCATAACTTATAAACAACATTGATTTGTTAAATAATTTTATTGCTTCCCCAAATCTTATTTTGTTTAAAATCTTACCCAAAATATTTAAAAAAAAATAGTTACTATCGATGATCAATCAGTAAATTTTATTTAAAATTTTTAATTTTTTATACATACATAACACTAGTTTAAGTTGCACAAAAACAAAAACAAGAAAGAGATACGATACGAAAAGAAAATAAGAAAGTATTATTTTTAAAAAAATAAATAAAAAACAAAAACGTGGGAAAATGATAAATAAATAAAATATAAGACCATTTCAGTGCTTACTCACCTTCTAACATATATATATATATATATATATATATATATATATATACACACACAGAGATGGGCTTGTTGAGATTCTGTTGTCTGTTTGGCATTTCAACTTAAGAAGCACAGAGGATGAAACTCCATTTAAAATAAATTAAAAAAATGGAAGAAAAGAAGTATAGGATTTACTGACGTGGGGTGGAAGATCACGAGGATCCATGTCTGTGCAGGGATTCAACGGCATTAGATTTGCCAATCGGTGGCTCACATCATCATCATCATCAACCCAAAAGAACAAAACGTGAACGCAGTGATGATGCATCACCACTCATTGATGTCCATATTTCTATGTTTTATTTGTGGGTTCGATCATGACATACAAACAGACAATTTTTTCATGGATAGCTGGCAGCCCTGTCCACCCTTTTTTTTTAGTGTTGGATTCTCTGGTTGGTTTGAGTTTGAATAGATTTTGTCGTTTAAAAAATATTAGCTAGCTAACATGAGATTTATGAGATTCAATTATTCTGTGTGATCTATATTTATAGGGAGAAGGAAACAATTTTTATTATAATTAGAAATTGGAGTGGTATAATCGATTAGAACTCACAAACTCATAAATCCTGATACACCCAATTATCATATCTCTATCTTGAAGAAAATTATTTAATAGAAACATAAAAAATTCTTGAGAGTCAGACAGACTTACAGAATGGAGACTAAGAGACTAAAATGTTCTCGTCTACATTGTATTGTATTTTTTCCAATGTAATGTAGATGATGGCATTTTAATCTTTTAACCCCAATTCTATAAACATATCTGTCAATTTATCTAGTCCTGTAGAAGAACTCAACCTGTTATCCCACATTATATACTTATTCATTTAAAGTTTCTCATGCTTCGAACTTGGGCCTAACAACCTAAGCTATTTGTTGCCATTATATATAGTTATGTGAAAAAAAATCACATTTAGGTATTCTTTAAAATTATCTAGATCAAGTTAAATTTTGATAACGAATTCAAATATAAAAATCGAGACATACCTTTAACACTAACTAAGCTAAAAATGGAAAGGAAAAAAAAAACTTTTTGATTATCTTTCTTTTTTTTTTGTGTGTGTTAACAGTCAAATCTCTCTCTCTCTCTTTCGACACAATATCTGAAAACAAAAGAACCCCACCAAACAAGTTGTTAGCCTTGCTTTTCTTTCGTTTCTTTCTCCATTTTCTTATTTGAGATTACTGATGGTTTATCGATCTAATTTTTTATTATTCTTTACATCTTTTGCTATATAATTATTGTACACAAAACTATTTCTTTCACGAAAATCTCTATTAGTCTTCTTTCACATAACTAAATCGTCTCAATTAAGTTTCATGTATCTTACCTCTAGTAGAAATCATTATGATTTTATTATAAATAATCTCATATCTAATTTTATTTTTTCTTATGTGGTTATACATCTATTTTAATATTCTCAATTTTATATTTGATAGGTGTGCAAAACTAAACCGAATCGATCAAAATTGTCGATTCAATTTAGTTTTAATTAAATGTCAGTTTATTTCAGTTATCAATTTTGATTATTTTGTTTCTGCTTTTGTATTGGAAAAAAAATCAAAATAACTGAACTAATAAATTTTTTTTATTTTTCAATTTTTTGGGCCTTTTTACTTGTTCAATTTTTTCAATTAATTCGATTTTTTTGATTTTCTATTTGTTTTGTTAGTTCGATTTGGTCTTTTTACACAAGTTTGATCTATTTGATTTTAACATTTTGATTAGTTCGATATCGAATGCTCACCCCTTATTAAGATGCTGAGTGATACAATAAAACCGACAATCTCAAATAATTCAAACAACTATTTTTTCATGAATTAATTATTATAAAAATAATTTAATAATGCAATACTACTACTATATAAGAATTCTCAATAATTGATTAAGGTTAAGAAAGTTTGACTTGATTAAGATTAGGTTGACATGAGTACTTAAGCTCTCGCTAATTACTATCTTGTGATGATGTCAGACAGCAAGATTTGGGAACAGCGTGGGGGAGAGTGGCATTAGCAATGTACCCCTCGTGGCAGGCAGGAATATTCCTTGAAGATAGCAAATCCAACACCAAGATGCCACGCCGGCAATTCAGTTTCTAATCATCACAAAAATAAGAATAAGATATTTTATTATATATTGGATAAAAGAGATGGTTTGGAATTGGAATATTGAGTGGGTCCCAAAAATTGTTTTTTTTTAAATTAAATGATTAATTTTGAGTTATTACTTTTTATTCCGTGTGATTTTTTATTTTATTTCTAGTAGTTTAGTTTTTAATTGATTTTTGAAAGGTTGGTAAAATTACAAATTTTAAATGATATATAATATGGCTATTTTTGTGAAGTTATATCTAAATTTTTGAAGTGAAAGTTTGGTTGGTTTGTTTGATTACTGAACCAATTGAAATGGTTAAATTAAATAGATCGAAATAGTATAAAAAACTTAACCAAATAAACATAAAATTGAAAAAATCGAATAGATCAAAAAACTAAAAGAATAAAAATGAAACAAATTGAAAAAATAAAAAAAATTGAACAAACGAAAAAAATCTCAAAAAATCAAAAGAATAAAAAATTTCAATTGGTTCCATTATTTTGATTTTTTAATATAAAAATTAAATCAAACTGAAATAACTTAAATTGCCAGATTTGATAATTAAAACGAAACCTAACGAGCAATTTCGATTGGTTCAATTATATTATTTTGATTAAACCAAACTTTTGCACATCTCTACAACTAAGATTGTAAGCAAATAGAATTACTCACAAATGATTTGAAATTTGATTTGATTAGGGCTCGTTTGTTTAGTTAATAATCAAGCTCCAATTTGATTTTAAAATTTGTTTGGTGATCAAGCAAAACTTGAACTTTAGGGTGTTTTGGTTAGTCAGTTCATCGCATGTGTTATGGAGTTTGAGAAATCAAAAGATTATGAGTTTAATTATACTTTTAAGCGAAAATGTACAATCGATTGTGTCTATTTAAGGAATTAGATTTTTTAATTTTTATTCTTAATGAATCTATTCATCCACCTAAAAAAATAGGATAATGAATCATAAGTTACAGACAACATGACATAAATTCAAGATTAATTGTGGAGCCCCCGAGGCGTAGCACGGTTGGTTGTGGGATGGTAGAATGGTCCCAATGTGCCAGATTCGAGTCTGACCAGCCGTAGTGTGGGATTTTCTGTTCTTCAAGGGTCCTTGTGGGCAGTCAGCACTGTACCTCCCGTTGACCTGGCCGTCATGTACCTGATTTACCTCTTCTTCCGTAATGTGGGGCAGTCTAGAAGGGACCTCAAGATGAGGAATTTCACCTTTTGATCCTAAAGATTAATTGTGGTTGAGAGACTCTCACATTATAAAAAAAATAATAATAAAGATGCAAGCCATCAATGATTGCTAAAAAGAGAGAACCCAGATTAGACAGAATTAGAAAGTGACCGTTACATAATTGGGTTAGAATACACTTACAAATTCTAAATTGGGGAAGGGGCTGTTCAGTGGGGGTGGGCCCCGCAAACATGTTATCTTGTTTGTGGGGACATATTACAGCGACTGTCATTTTTATTTATTTAATAAATAATATTACATATTAAATTAATTTTTCTTTCCTCAAAATACATTTACATATATGTATATTTATAAATAATATATATACATACAATATATATACATATATACATACATGGACACACAGATATATACATATATTCATGCATACAAGTACACATACGTATACACACATGTATCTATACATACACATAAATTTGAGTGCAATTTTAAGGAGGTGAACAAAATTGCACTCCATAAATTTATCCATAATGCACAGTTGCACACATATGTGTATACATCCATATGCACACTTATAGTCATATATATATATACAAAAACAAAAATATACATACATACATACATAGACATACACATGCATACCCAAATATACATACATACTTATATGGGAGCATGCAAATATATACATATATACATACACATACATACATTTATGATTCGGACATATATATATATATATTTATATATACAAGCAAAACACCAAAAAATAAAATCAAAAATTATTTTTGTGTAAAACATTTTATACTAAAAAATACTTTTTAACATCAAATAGAGTTTTAATCTCAAAAAATTCCGAATCTTTATGGGGTACCCTAATCAAAACAATAATTTTGATAGACTTGCTATGTTGCTCATTGGTGGACAACATAGCATTTACCGGTCAGTGAAATAGGGACACGAGCCCCATGCACGTGGGGCCCGCCTCTACACAAGGGCCCCACGTACATGGGGCCCATGCCCCTCTTTACTAGCGGGCAAATACTATGTTGCCCGCTAGTAGGCAACATAGCATTGTGCATAATTTTGAATAGATATTTTATTTCTCCAAATATATTATTTCTACAATTTATGTACCCATTATAACGTTTCTTCTTTTTCTTCATCCTTCCACCTTCCTTCTCTATAATTTACCTTCAAAAATGCTATTTACACACTTATTTGTAATATTTTTAAGGATATTTATGTATTAATATAGAATAAAATATAACACATTAATATATAAATATTATAAAAATATCACAACTAATCATAAATTATAAACTTTAAACCCTAAATCTTAAAAATAAAACTTTCAATTTGTTTCTTTACTTCACTATTGATTTGAATTGTTATAGTTTGGGAATGTGGGGCCCACTAATTAAAAGCTAAGCTATGTCGTTCGTTTCATGTTTTTATGCATGAAAACATGCTACTAATTAATATACGATAGTTTTCTTTTTAATTTTTTTTAAATGTATTATTTTGGATATTTTTTAAAAAAAAATTAAAAACCAAATTTGGGTTGTTCCATTTATAAATTTAAAACGGAATAGTTTGACATCTTAATCAAATTTTATGAGCGATATCATTTATGTATTTTAGTTTAAATTTGTGAATCTTATAAGGTGTGATTAATCTAAATTTGATTTAAATTTTTAAGTAAAGATATTATAAAATTATTTTTTTAAAATAATTGATATGCTAATGGTAGGGATGTGCAAATTGTTGGTTTGGTACATTCACTTATTGATTAAATCGAACCAAGCAATAAAATCAAATCGAATAGATCAATTAACTCGAATTAATTGATAATCAAAAAAATTAAATTTAAAATGTGTAAATTAAATTAAATTGAAGAAATATAAAAAATAATATCAAAAAAATTTGAGTAACAGATAAAAAAACACATAAAATTGAAAGAAATAACGTTTTTAAATATCAAAATAATATTATTTTAAAATTTAATTGGTTTAATTTTTATAATTAAAAATTAAAATTTTTAAAAAAATTAACCGAAGCAAATCAATGAGAAAAGAAATTAAACTGAACAAATAAATTTGATCAATTTAATTTAATTAATTCAAATAAATTAAACTTTTGTTATTTTTAATGAATTAAAAACTATGAATTCAAGCTAAATAATATATTAAAATAGTGGAAAATAAACAATGAAAATGGCATGACCTATCAAAAAGGTCAAGGTCCCCTCAAAAAGAGGCAGCCACATGCAAACGAAGGACTATATGTCGGCCGACTTGTGGGGTCTCCTATATATTTGGCCCTATTTTTGTCCTCTTTGTGGATAAAAACAAACAAAATAAAATGTGAGCCTTCACTTAAAATTTTTGTGTCACGCTCATGCCATACCTCTTCCACCAAAGCATGCCCAAACTCATGATTTAATTTTTGTGTTTTTATATTTTTTATATGATCATTTAAATTTTTCATAATTTCAATATATTTTGATAATTTTTCTTATGTCAACTAAATTTTTTCGTTATTTTGATTACGTCTTTAAACTTATATTTTCGAGTGAATTTAATTCTTAAATTTTGACTTGAATGGAGTGTGATGTACACTTTGTCAAAGTATAAGAGTTAAATTGACTAAAAAATACAGATATATAAGTTTTATCGAAATAATAAAAAGTTCGAATTATATCATGAGTGCCCCCTACACACTGCCCCCACAGCTCATAAAGGAGTAAATCAGGGATATGTCCGTTGTGGCCAAGGCTCGAACATAGGATCACTAGTGAGGGCCCAATGAGCAACACCTCAACAAGATCATTTCCATGTCTTCTTTCAAAAATATAAATTTAATAGTGTAGTTAAAATAATAAAAAAATTGAGTAGTTAAATAAGAAAAAAAGAACCATAAAAGTATTGAAATAAAAATATAAGTTTGTCCCCAAAACATTTGACAAAATATGTTTTACATCAATTTTCCATTTGGAATAATGATTTAGCTCACTAATACTCATGCATTATAGACTCTGTTTATGGTCCATCTTCTTTTCAGTTCCCCAAAAGCCTCCTAAATCAAACACCCACACTCATAAAGTCGTATTGGCATGAAAGTGTAACTATCTAAATGCATAACATGTGTCACACAAACACATCATCATCCCAAATATTTGCTTAGACCAACTAGCTAGGTGTGAAATCATTGCCTGGAACCCAACAAATTACACATAGGAAGATTCTGCAGTAGAAATTATATAAACTAGGCGAAATTCAGACCCACCCCATCAACCACCATATTTTGACGTGGATCTTGTGGAGATTGAGATGTGGAAAACTATAGAGACACAGAACCAAACAGTTGGCATCACTGATCAAACTAAACTATATATTTGTAAGATCTGAGCTTTGATCGTATATCTCACAGAATCAATCATTGGTTCATTTTCTTTTTTCTCAGGCCTTCGTCATCCATGGATCTCCACTTAAGCTCTGGCTTAATTTTATATATATATATATATATATATATATAAGCCGTTGCTTGAGAAAGTCTTCATCATCAATCTCTCTCAGCCTTCTTCTCCAAGAAAATTCAGTCTCTCTCTTTTCCCGAGAAAGCTAGAGATATGGCTGTGGAGATTGAGCAACCATCCGTTAGATTGTCAAGAGTTGCAGTCTCTGAAACTCATGGAGAAGACTCCCCATATTTTGCAGGATGGAAAGCTTACGATGAAAACCCTTACGATGAACTAAGCAACCCATCTGGAGTTATCCAGATGGGTTTAGCAGAAAACCAAGTAAGCTAAGTTTTATCTATTTGATCCATAATAACAAGCTGATCAAGAAGTAATTATATATTCTTCCGTTGAATCCACTCGAACTAATTGCGAGTTGCCTAATTAATTTTCTTGTAATTTCTTTGCAGGTTTCATTTGATTTGCTGGAAGAATACCTGGAGCAGCATTCGGAAGTGGCTAGCTGGGGCAAGAAAGTTTCTGGGTTCAGAGAGAATGCCTTGTTCCAGGATTACCACGGATTGCTGTCTTTCAGAAAGGTTCGATCGAGTACCATTAATTTGTTAGGTAATCAGTTCTGATAAACACTGCCAGAGGCGTTGAATTCTAACTAGAATTGCATATTTCAGGCAATGGCCGGCTTCATGGGAGAGGTAAGAGAGGGAAGAGCAAGCTTCGACCCTGATAGGATTGTGTTAACGGCCGGCGCCACTGCCGCTAACGAGCTCCTAACGTTCATTTTGGCCAATCCCGGCGATGCTTTGCTTGTTCCTACTCCTTACTATCCTGGGTAGGAACCCACCATTTCTCGGTTTATAGCACTATTGCATCTACCCACAATCCTGTAATCATAGGATAAATCTAGTTATATTATATATATCACACAATATTAGTATGGTTAATTAACGACTGATCTAAGGGACCTACTGTATATCTATGGGAATTAAATCTCTTGAATGTGAGTGAATTTTGAACAGTTATATCTAAGAATATTCTTATCGTTATGGTACAGATTTGATAGAGATTTGAGGTGGAGAACAGGCGTCAAAATCGTACCGATTCACTGCGACAGTTCCAACAATTTCCAAGTCACTGCCGAAGCTCTGGAAGCTGCATACAGAAGTGCAGAAGCCATGAGCGTCAAAGTGAGAGCTGTTCTCATCACAAATCCATCGAATCCATTAGGCATCACCATTGATCGACCGGTCCTCGACGAGATTCTCAACTTCGTCGGCAGGAAGAACATCCACCTCGTCTCCGACGAGATCTACTCCGGCTCCGTCTTCTCCTCCGGCGAATTCGTCAGCGTCGCCGAGGTCCTCCAATCCCGAGATTTCAAAGACGCCGAGCGCGTCCACATTGGTTACAGCCTCTCCAAAGATCTCGGCCTGCCGGGATTCAGAGTCGGCACGATCTATTCGTACAACGACGCGGTCGTGAATACGGCGAGGAGAATGTCGAGCTTCACTCTGATCTCGTCGCAGACGCAGCAGCTCCTGGCCGCCATGCTGTCCGACGGCGAGTTCACGAAGAATTACGTGAGAACGAACCGGGAGAGGCTGAGGAAGAGGTACGAGATGATCATATTGGGGCTTAGAAATGGCGGAATCGAGTGCTTGAAGGGGAACGCCGGCTTGTTTTGCTGGATGAATTTGAAGCCCTTGTTGGAGAATCCCACGAGAGAGAGTGAATTGAAGCTCTGGAAATCGATCTTGAATGAGGCGAAGCTGAACATTTCTCCGGGCTCGTCCTGCCATTGCTCCGAACCAGGCTGGTTTAGGGTTTGCTTTGCCAACATGAGCGAGAAGACGCTGGAAGTGGCTCTCAAGAGAATCCATAATCTCATGGAAAATACTAAAATAAGCCGTCACAATGTTATCTCTTTTTAAGTGTTCGCTTATTTAATAGTATACAAATATATATATATATATATATTAGTTTGATACTTTGCATTAATATTTTGTACATCTAAATTTATACACAATATAAGACATCACCTCATAATGTCACAATGTCAAACTTTAAGTATCCAAATAATATTTTAGATATATATATATATCCAGCAATTATAATTAGTTTTTAAAAAATTCAATAAAAAATCGATAGGACTAGACAAGGTGAAAGAATAAAACTCGTCCGAAAAAAGTCTACAATAATTGTGAGCGGGCACATATGACATATCAACTCTTATAGATAGAAGAGACTCACGTGGACGATTTTTTCATGAACTATTCTTATTCAGGCAGCTCTCAAGATTTTTTTAGACAACAGATCGATCACAAACCGCAAGACGAGCAATTCACCTAGTCGCACACAATTGTCTTAGAGTTAAACTTGAAAGGACATTCGTGATAAATTTTTGCATGCCTTTTAACTACGTTTTGCCTTACAAACATTTATCTAGGGTATATATCAACTCTTCCAAACAAGGAAAACTTCACCCGGACCAACTTCTTCCAAACTATTTTCACCCACCTCTTCTTTAGTTCTCCCAGACTACATTTCTTTTTGGGCACCCACAAGCTCTCCCAGACAACGAATCGAGTCCTCACTTCTCTCGCAAAATTTTTTCAGACAAGACTTATTCTTTCGTTTTGCCAAACCTTGTTGATTTCTCATTGAGCTTTTCTGAAAATAAATTTTAATTATTGTAATCTAATAATAATAATACAGTATGTACGAGGAAGTATAACTCATGGATGATGTCACATAATTTAAAAATATAAATGAAGATAATGTGACAGGTTCTTATGTTATTAGGTGGTTTTGTAAATAACCCATCAACTAGTTGACATTTTTAATGTGGCCAAATTATTGTTTAGTTATTTGTGGTAATTTTTATTCAAGGAATTTTGATAAAATAACGTATTTTTTAATTCCTTATCGTTCCGGTCGTCTTTGTTTGTTTGCGGGGTTGGATGCCTTACTTTTATTGCGTGAAATGCCGGCCGGGTGTTTGTTCTACCAAACACTGTCTCCTCTGCCATAGGCCGGAGACGCCTGGGCTGCCCAAGTTCATGTGCACTCGCCTTACAGCAAATTACATTTTATAACGTGACGTGGCACTTCAAAATTACCTAAATGCCCCTTTAAGGAAGTCAATCTAAATTTGGCACTTATCCTAACCTCAAGCCCGGAGATGACACATGTCATCTCTACGAATCGAATCCAAGAGATAAGTTTTAGTTACTTGAGTAAGAAAAATCTAGGACAAAAAGAGAGAACTCGATCCTATCTTCATCAAATCTTCAAAGTCTTCTCAAAACTCATAAGATACAAGTTTAGGAATATCTAATCTCATTTTAATTAGTATCACGTCTCTAGTCACCTTATAAGAGATAACGGTTCTCTTCTAAGTACAATATTTGTCTTATGTTAAATTTTAACTCTTACCTTTATATAGTCATATTTATTATTCTTTTACTAATTTAAGTGTCACAAATTAAATTAAAAGATCTAGTCTTGTCCTATTCATTTACAGGTATAGTTTTCAAGGTCAAATTTGAAAACGGCGTGTTTCTTCAAAAACGATATCTTTCTCTTTTAGATAAAATTCTCGAGATGCCAATCCAAAATCAAAATCTAAATTATCATTATCACATTATTTTAATAATATTCTTTTAGTTCAAAAGAAATTCAAAGCTTTTAAGATTTGAATCTGATCCCCAATCATATAAGATTGGATACCTTAACAGCAATGTCTCAAATTATTCCTATAAGCATAGCTTAAATGCCGGTTTGGTGGTGTTGTGCTGTAATACATTTTCTATATTATATTACGAAATTATATTAATAAAAATAATATTTATTAATTAAGTATATTATTATATTTATTAATTAATGATGTAAACACATAATAAGTGTCAGGTTAATTTTTTGTAGATATACGAAAGCACTAGCTAAAAGCGGTACGTTTTTTAAAAAACATAGAGAATTAAAAAAATTGAGACTCAAACCGAAATGCTGTAATACTCCGAGAGTCCAGAAAAGTTAGTATATATCGAGGATAGTGTAAGGAAGGAATCAACACCAGTTGGATATCTTTTGAACTGAATGTTGGTAAAGAACTCCCAAGTTAAGCGTGCTTGACCTGGGGTAATCCAGGGATAGGTGACCTTCCTAGAAAGTTCGCGTAGACCCCTCAAGGTAAGTTGTTCTGATTCTTTCTATCGCTTGATGTGAAATGTTACAAATGCTCTTATACCAAATTAAGATTTAAGGAATTTGAAATTATCGAAGTGGATTTCAGGAATATGATCTCTTATTATTTTTTACCTTTTATTAAAAATATTTATAAAAAATTATTTTAATATAATAAATTATATTATTTTCTTTAAGTCGAGTGAATGTGACACGCAGAAGAAAGACCATTTTAGATTTAAATAAGATGCATTATTATTATTTAACTATTATTTCAAGTACAATAATTAGCATTACCTCTGATTTTAAGGGCTCTTCTGTCATGCCCTTTAGACATATGACCAAATCAATTAGTTATTATCAAAATAGAAGTAGTTAATAATTAATACTTAAAAATAATTTAAAATTCAAATATCATTCTTTGACTATAATAATATTCCTATATATGCTCTACCACTTAGGGAATAGTAATCGTTCTACTCTTCATGAGTGGGTCGATGTTTAACTCAAGAAAAGTTTATTTGAGTTCGTTCATTAAAATAAATGAAGTGAACCTGAATCTAATTTTGAAACTCGATTTGTAAACGAGTCGAGTTTGAACTTAGTAAAATTTATCTCGTTAAAGTTCGTGAATATGTTTGATCAGAGGTTCGTGAATATGCTTAATTAAAAATTCGTGAATAACTTGTGAATATGTTCCTTTAAAAATAGATTAATATATTTATTTATAATTTTATAAATATATTATTTAATATAAAATTATCAAATTTGAAATTATGGTAAATAATGTTATGTTTATTATAATTTGAAGTTATTAAAAATATTTCTAACAAATCCAAATTCGAGCCCAAGTTCAAGTTAGCAGATTCGATCGAGTCTGAGTTAAGCTCGAGCTCGGTTCATGTGAGCCAAGCTCAAGCTTGGAAGATAGTTTGTCAAGTTGAACTTGATTTTAAAAAATGTTGACTTGGCTTAAAGAAAAAAAAATCTTTCATTTTCATTCCACCCATTTAGAATTCATTGTGAAACCTTATTTATTAATATATTTATTAGATATATATTTCATGTTTTTTTATTCTTATTTGTGCTGTTAAAATCATTGAAAATAATTTGGTAACTTTATAGCACGGATATGGATAAAAAAATTAAGATTTGTTAAGGATAATTATATGTATAATTTGCTCATATTTTGATACGAAAAGAGAAATGAAAGGATAATTAAATCTAATAGGATTAGGACTAGATTAATTTCCAATTATCTACAAATCTATAGGATTGGATAAATATATTCTTCTAAATCCCATCTCAACATGAGATCATGCTTTGAATTGAAATCAAAGGGTGAAATTGTCATTTCACAAGCAAACATTCCTATACATGCTCTGCCATTAAGGGAATAATTATATACATCAAGAAAGTTAATTTTGTAAAAAATAAAAAAAAAATAAGATAATAGTAACCGTTTTGCTGTTCATGAGTGATTTGGTGTCTGACTTAAAAAAAGTCTATTCAAATTCGTTTGTTAAAATAAATAAAGTGAACTTAAATCTAATTTTAAAATTTAATTTACAAATGAACCGAACTTGAACTTAATAAAACTCTTGAATATGTTTGATTAAAAACTCATAAACATACTTAATTATAAATTTGCGAATAGTTTCTGAATATGGTCGTTTAAAAATATATTAATATATTTATTTATAATTTTATAAATATATTATTTAATATAAAATTATCAAACTTTAAATTATGGTGAATAATATTATGTTTATTATAATTTGAAGTTATTATTAGTTAATTATTATGTTGAAGTTATATTTGTTCATTATTAAGTTTGATTCAAAGTTATTATTTATTAATTATTTGTATATCAAATTTTTAAAAATATTTCAAACTAATCCAAACTCTAACTTGAGTCCGAGTTAACAAATTTTGTCAAGTGAGCTCGGGCTCGATTCACACGAGCTAAGCTTGAGCTCAAATCTGAAAGGTAGTTTGTCGAGCCGAGTTTGAGTTCAAAAAAGATTCACTCAACTTAAAAAAAAAAAGAAAAATCTTTCTTTCATTCCACTGATTTAGAATTGATTCTAAAACCTCATTTATTAATATTTATTTGTATATATATATATATATATTTCATGTTTTGTTTTCTTATTTGTGTTGTTAAAATAATTAAAAATAATTTATTATATGAGTAATATGAGAACTCATAACTGATGAAGGTGTCACCAGTCATATGTCATATTTTCATTGAAAGAGATACTAAATAGAGGAGACAATGATATATGATCTTATTAAACTCTTCTAATGAAGAGATGTCACATAATTGATAATACTGTCATCTATCATAATTGATAATATTGTCATTTGCCATCTTATTTCGATGTTAGGTTTAATTTGATAACTCTATAATACGGATATGGATAAAATAATTAAGATTTGTTAAGGATAATTACACATAATCCGTTCATATTTTGATACAAAAAGAGAAATGAAAAGATTAATTAAATCTAATAGGATTAGGACGTGAATAAATACCAATTATCTCCAAATCTATAGGATTAGATAAATATATTCTTCTAAATCCATCTCAACCTGAGATCATGCTTTGAATTGAAATCAAGGGTAAAATTGTCATTTCACATGCAAACATTCCTGAAATCAAGTTCAGTGTTCCGCACCGTTTCTTCCTCCCATAACTCCTGATATAAAGCCGCCGGCGTGGTTTACTCTCTCAATCTTCTCTCTCTGGTTGCAGTGCTCCCATGGCGTCTGCGATGAAGAAGGTGAACATGATCAGGCAAATAGTGAGGCTGAAACAGGTCGTTCAGCGGTGGAAATACGTGAGCCTGAAGCGTTGCCCGCCGGACCCCTGCTCCAACGGGGACGACGGTTTCGACTCCGACTCCGGCAGGACGCCTCCAGGCTGCCTCGCGGTATATGCTGGGGGTCCAGAACGGCGCCGGTTTGTCATACCGACTCGCTTCCTCAACTTGCCGGTCTTCGTCTCTCTCCTCCGCCTGGCGGAGGAAGAGTTCGGCTACCAGACCAACGGCGGCCTCGTCTTGCCCTGCGAGGTCGGTTTCTTTGAGACTGTGCTGGATTTTCTCGAGAGAGACGAAGAGAAGTATGGCGGATTAGGCCTCGATGACTTTATCAGGTTGTTTTCTGATCCGATGGAATCTCATTCTTATAGTAAAGCCTCCGCCGGCGTTTCTGGCCATCGCGGCTTCACACCAGTTGCTAGGGTTTTAGGATCAGGTTCCTGCCGTTATACAACGTCGTAGTAATCCACGCCGTTTCATTTTTTCCTTTTTGTTTATATTCTCCTCTTATCATCCTTGAATCCGACCCCTAATAAATGCTGACTTGAGGATTTCAATGAGAAGCCTTTTTTTTAGCTTTTCTGTGATTCTAGCTCCAGAATGTTTCCAATTTCCAACAATGTAGATAACTCTGAATCTGTGATCATATTTTCCAGATTAATGAAATCAAACACCACCACCATTTCAGTTTTCCCTTCTGCATTCTTTTGTTTGCGTATACAGCGACTATATCTGTTGCTTTTGGAACTACTGAATCCCCAATTAGTTACTATCTCCAAAATTATTCTTGATCTTATGATCTTCAAATTGCAGAAACGACTTTCACTGCCGTGTTTCGGATCGGAGCAATCAATTCAACTTTTCTCGTAATCCCAACCTTCATAAGTTCACATCCAATCTGAGATTAATGTTTTCTAACTAAATAACAACAATATCGTATAGAAATTTTATCTCATTACATTAAATCTTGTGTGCTGTCACATGTATTTCGAATTTATGTTGATTGATTGGAAGAATTTTATGTTGACTATAGTTTTCATGTTACATGTATTCAACCTTGTGTCATTGTCAAGAACTAGAAGGTGGTGGGGGGTTTCGATGTGGTGGATTGTGGATGTTTATGGAGTCAACTAACTTCTGATATCTCTCACCTTTGAGGTTGCCTCTCCATTAACCAACTTTCACGTATTATCAAGTATAATTAATTCACCAATCAATATACTAATCAAATCACTAAACAAGGGCGTTATCAAGTGTCTGGGGTCTAAGGCATTCTTCTGCAATAAAAAAGGGACATTCACAATACATGAAGCTCTTAGCTTAGCAAAGCTTAGCAAGGAGAATAGGGTTCGATGGACTTGCATATCCTCTGTTTTTTTTTCTTCTTCTTATAACTTGAGAATTCAATGAATCTCTCAATTATAGGCAACATTCAATCCGAGTCGGTTTCATATCTTCTAAAATTCATGATTCATTTGTTTTACAACTTTAGATGAATAGACAAATTCGTCGTGAGTTGAATGCTGCAACTTTGACCTCTTTGATAAACAATAAGATATACAGGTGATTGCGAAATCTTGCATAGAGACAGATTCGAATCGATGATCTCACAGTATTTTAAATTCTTGAATGAATGTGATAGACCATCTATATTCCTTAATATAATTTATTATTTAATTATAATAATTGTGATTGAAACGTATTACGAGTTTGTCACTATTAGTATTATTATTCTAAGTTACAACAATTAACGTTACCAAATTTGGTGTCAACCAAATCCCAAAAATTTTGGAAATAGAAAATCATTAAAAATCCATCCAAGTCTAAAAATAACAATATTCCACAACAATAATGTATATGAAGCATGAAAAGGAAAATAAAATAATATCATAAAATCATTAAAATTTACCACTTTATGAGAGAGATAAGATGAGTTTAGTTAATACATAAGATACGAATGAAATTATTAGTATTTCTTTTACTAACATGTGTTCAATGTTGATTTTAAATTTTTTAATATTAATTTTTTACAACACTTTATTATGTAGAGTTGATGATAATAAGGGTTGCAATAAATTAAAATTTTATATAAAATAAAATCTCGTTGATAATTATATATTTTAAAATTGCTCACAAAAATTTATAATTATAAAATAGTACCTTTATATTATTTTTCAATAACAAATAAATCCAATTATTAGGTGGAGAGCTTTTTTTTTTTTCCCAATTGAGAGAGGAGTTGGATTCGCACGACACCTCTTTGGTTACTTTCTATTGGCCATAAAGGTGGGACCAGCCTACGTGGATCAGAAAGCAGCCAATCAGAAACAAGCGAACACGCGCACCCAATTAAACAAGAGTAAACACGTCAAACGACGCCGTTTGAGCTCTGTATCTACTACAACCCGTCGCCGCTGCCATTTATGCATCGAGAGATCGATCTTACAGAGAGAGAGAGGGAGAGAGAGAGATGGCGAGAATTCATGGAATTCCTGTGTTTGCATTGTCAGCGCTGCTTCTATTTTCATGGCTAGGGCTGTCTCACTGTTCCAAGAAACCAGTAGGCGTTGCCAGGAAAGAGGACATTCCATACATCAAGTGTCAGGTCTGTGAAAAGCTCGCGCATCAGTTGCATCATCAAGTCCTCCAAAAGCAAGCTGAGATCTCTCCCAAGAAGGTAGTTTTACCAGCTCGTTTCCTTTTCGGTCTCCGCCAATTGATGTTTCTTCGCTTTCTCTGATAGGGTTTTTTGTTTTTCTCTCGCCTTCAATTCTGTAAATGGATGTGATTATCTTTTTTCGTAAATTGAGCTGTATTCAATCTACCTAAAGAGGTGTTAGCTTTGCCTGTTCCTATCTTCATTCAGTCGGTTAATTTTGCCAAAGAGCTAGGTTGATGGAGATTCTTCCCATCACTCCGCTCCGCTGGATTTGATTACTAGTTTTTGTCATTGTCATGTAGGCTCCTGTGAGAACATGGATTTCCCCAAATCCACTATAGGGGACCATAAAAGTTTCCTTCCAGACAAATTTTGAAAATTGTTGGAGTCAAGCCAACATTGTTAGGCAATGGGTTTTGTCTTGTTAGGCAAAGAATGCTGTCTTGGCTTGTTAGACTAGTGGGTTTGGCAAACTTGGCTGTATCATAGAGTTAGGCAGAAAGTTAGGCACCAATGTTGACTAAGCTTCTCCTCCATTTCCTATATAAGGCCAAGCCTTCTTCTTGTAATGTATGAATCTAGGTTAGAGGTTCATCAGTATAATCCCAAGTTAGAGGATTGAGAGGGATCTAGAGTGTGAGATCCGTTTGAGAGTTTTTTGTTTAGAAAGAATTCTGGTTGTAATTCTTTGTGATTTATTCAGTGAAATAGATTAGTCTTTTCTCTCATTCATATCTCTTTTTTCATTGTGTTTTGAATCTCTAGATTTCCCCAACAAGTGGTATCAGAGCGCCAGGTTGAGTGCCACGTCATCCGCCACGTCAGCTGGTCAACACCCATGTCATCCAGTCAACGCCACGTCATCTGGTCAGCACCACGTCACCTGCCACGTCAGCACACAGAGAAATTTTGGAAAAAATGCAGGTTGGTCTCTGAAGTTTTCTGAAATTACAATTTGACCCCTGAACTTTCCAGAAATTACATTTTAGCCCCTAAACTTTCAAAAATTGTAATTTAGCCCCCGAACTTTCAGAAATTGCAATTTAGCCCCTGAACTTTCTGAAATTGCACTTTAGCCCCTGAAAATTTCATAAAATTACATTTGAACCCTGATTGTTTCCACAAGTCAGAATTTGACCCCGTAAAAGTCAAATCTACCATTTTCGACCTTTCCGGAGACAATGGTGCAGTCCGTTTTGGAAGATTCAACTTCGATTTTTTTGATCAAGTTAGTGAAAATGGAGGAGAGAACATCATCAGGAGCCATGATAAAGCTCACATCTACCAACTACACACTGTGGAGACCTCAGATGGAAGATCTTCTCAGCTGTAGAGATTTGTACGATCCCCTGGAGTTATTAGGTGTCAACCCTAATCCTTCCAAAGAAGCAGAGTGGAAGAAATTTAATAGGAAAACTATCGGTTAGATTCGGCAATGGATTGATGATAGTGTCTTCCACCATGTAGCACAAGAGACAGACTCGTATGCCCCCTGGACGAAACTAGAGGAGATGTATCAGGCCAAGACCGCTCGGAATAAAGCCCTGTTGATGAAGCGGTTAGTCAATCTGAAGTTGAAAAGTGGAACTTCAGTTGCCGAGCACACCAGTGAGTTCCAGAGCCTGGTAAACTAGTTGTCGTCTGTAGAGATGCTGCTTGGGGATGAAACACAAGCACTCTTACTTCTTAGTTCTCTTCCTGATAGCTGGGAGACGCTAGTAGTCTCTCTCAGCAATTCTGCCCCGGAGGGAAAACTTACCATGACGATGGTGAAGGATGCCCTATTCAATGAAGAGGCCAGAAGAAAAGACATGAGCACGGACCAGACTTATGCCTTTGTATCAGAGAACCGATGGAGTTAAGAGGGAAGTAGTCAAGGCGAGTGGAGAGGAAAGAGCAAGAATAGGGGCAGAACCACAGATGGAGGAAAGCCAAAGTACAAGTGCTACCATTGTGGTATAGAGGGCCATTTGAAGAAGAACTGTAGAAAATTGCAACGAGAGCAGGGTCAAGGCAGTTCCGAGCTGAAGAACAAGGATGGAGAAACACTAGTGACTATCCATGGAGAGGTAGCTTATTGTTCAATCCAAGATGAGACATGCCTTCACGTCTCAAGAGAAGACACAGAATGGGTGGTAGATACTGCGACATCTTACCACGTGACTCCCCACAGAGATTTCTTCACAACATACAAAACAGGTGATTTTGGAGCAGTGAAGATGGGAAATTCCAGTTCCTCTGAGATTGTAGGAATTGGTGACGTTCAGATACGAACGAGCAACGGGAGCACAATCACCTTGAAGGATGTCAGACATGTGCCAGATCTTCGGTTGAATCTACTTTCTGGAGTAGCTCTTGACAAACAGGGCTATGGTAATCAGTTTAGTAAAGGCACATGGAAGTTGATAAGAGGCACTATGGTGGTCGCCCAAGGACATATTTGTGGCACATTGTACAAGACTCACGTGAAGATATGTACAGACAGCTTAAACATAGTTAACACGAAGGCTTCTCAGAATTAGTGGCAGCAGAGACTTGGCCATATGGATTCCAAGAGAGAATTAGTATGAATTCCAAGAGAGGATCATGTATATATATCCCTGGTAAGAGGATATGAATCCCAAGAGAGGATTAGTATGAATTCTAAGAGAGGATCAGTGTGTATCTCAAGAGAGGATCAGTATGTATTCCAAGAGAGGATCAGTGTGTATCCCAAGAGAGAATCAGTGAGGATATCCCAGTGAGAGGATCATCCCAGTTTAGAGGATTTATCCCCAGTTAGAGGCGCATTCCCAGTTGAAGAGGAATCCCCAGTGAGAGGGATAATCCCATGTTGAAGATCTATCCCCAGTTAGAGGTGTATTCCCAGTTTAAGAGGAATCCCCAGTGAGAGGGATAATCCCAAAGATCCTAGTTAAAGGATTTGAGGAGAACCAAAAGATGTTGAGGTCACAGGTAAGAACCTCGGTTACAAGCCAGAGAAGAGCTTGTATGGTCTGAAGCAAATACCAGAGCAATGGTATGTACCAGACCGGATGTTGCTCACCCAGTGAGTGTAGTGAGCTGTTTTTCTCTCTAAGCCTGGAAAGAAACATTGGGAGGCAGTCAAAGGGATTCTCGGGTACTTGAAAGGTTCGCCGGAAACATGTCTTTAGTACAGAGGAGCTGTTCGTACAAAGTACATTGGTATTCGCTATCATTGGATATGCGAGGTGATGGATCGACAACTGTTGAGACTAGTTAAGATCCATACGAAGAAGAATCCAACTGACACTCGAGAAAAGCTAGAGTTATGCAGAGACATAGCCGGGATGTTTTTCAAATAACAATTGTTTCAAATGTGACTTGAGGGGGAGAATTGTTGGAGTCAAGCCACCATTGTTAGGCAATGGGTTTTGTCTTGTTAGGCAAAGAATGCTGTCTTGGCTTGTTAGGCTAGTGGGTTTGGCAAACTTGGCTGTATCAGGGAGTTAGGCAGGAAGTTAGGCACCAATGTTGACTAAGCTTCTCCTCCATCTCCTATAGGGTACCCCATAGAGATATGAATGAGAGAAAAGACTAATCTATTTCACTGAATAAATCACAAAGAATTACAACCAGAATTCTTTCTAAACAAAAACTCTCAAACGGATCTCACACTCTGGATCCCTCTCAATCCTCTAACTTGGGATTATGCTGATGAACCTCTAACCTGGATTCATACCATATACAAGAAGTGGGCATGGCCTTATATAGGAGATGGAGGAGAAGCTTAGTCAACATTGGTGCCTAACTTCCTGCCTAACTCCCTGATATAGCCAAGGTTGCCAAACCCACTAGCCTAACAAGCCAAGACAGCATTCTTTGCCTAACAAGACAAAACCCATTGCCTAACAATGGTGGCTTGACTCCAACAATTCTCCCCCTCAAGCCACATCTGAAACAATTGTTATCTGAAAAACATCCCGGCCATGTCTCTGCATAACTCTAGCTTTTCTCGAGTGTCAGTTGGATTCTTCTTCGTATGGATCTTAACTAGTCTTAACAGTTGTTGATCCATTACCTCGCATATCCAATGATAGCGAATACCAATGTACTTTGTACGAACAACTCTCCCGTACCAAAGACATGTTTCCGGCGTATCTTTCAAGTACCCGAGAATCCCTTTGACTACCTCCCAATGTTTCTTTCCAGGCTTAGAGAGAAAAACAGCTCACTACACTCACTAGGTGAGCAACATCCGGTCTGGTACATACCATTGCTCTGGTACTTGCTTCAAACCATACAAGCTCTTCTCTGGCTTGTAACCGAGGTTCTTACCTGTGACCTCAACATCTTCTGGTTCTCCTCAGATCCTTTAACTAGGATCTATGGGATTATCCCTCTCACTGGGGATTCCTCTTAAACTGGGAATACACCTCTAACTGGGGATAGATCTTCAACATGGGATTATCCCTCTCACTGGGGATTCCTCTTCAACTGGGAATGCACCTCTAACTGGGGATAGATCTTCAACATGGGATTATCCCTCTCACTGGGGATTCCTCTTCAACTGGGAATGCGCCTCTAACTGGGGATAAATCCTCTAAAACTGGGATGATCCTCTCACTGGGATATCCTCACTGATTCTGTCTTGGGATACACACTGATCCTCTCTTGGAATACATACTGATTCTCTCTTGGGATACACACTGATCCTTTCTTGGAATTCATACTAATCCTCTCTTGGGATTCATATCCTCTTACCAGGGATATATATACATGATCCTCTCTTGGAATTCATACTGATTCTCTCTTGGGATCCATATGGCCAAGTCTCTGCTGCCACTAATTCTGAGAAGCCTTCGTGTCAACTATGTTACACCGGTCTGTACATATCTTCACGTGAGTCTTGTACAATGTGCCACAAATATGTCCTTGGGCGACTACCATAGCGCCTCTTTTCAACTTCCATGTGCCCTTACTAAACTGATTACCATAGCCCTGTTTATCAAGAGCTACTCCAGAAAGTAGATTCAGCCGAAGATCTGGCACATGTCTGACATCCTTCAAGGTGATTGTGCTCCCGTTGCTCGTTCGTATCTGAACGTCACCAATTCCTACAATCTCAGAGGAACTGGAATTTTCCATCTTCACTGCTCCAAAAACACCTATTTTGTATGTTGTGAAGAAATCTCTGTGGGGAGTCACGTGGTAAGATGTCGCAGTATCTACCACCCATTCTGTGTCTTCTCTTGAGACATGAAGGCATGTCTCATCTTGGATTGAACAATAAGCTACCTCTCCATGGATAGTCACTAGTGTTTCTCCATCCTTGTTCTTCAGCTCGGAACTGCCTTGACCCTGCTCTCGTTGCAATTTTCTACAGTTCTTCTTCAAATGGCCCTCTATACCACAATGGTAGCACTTGTACTTTGGCTTTCCTTCATCTGTGGTTCTGCCCCTATTCTTGCTCTTTCCTCTCCACTCGCCTTGACTACTTCCCTCTTGACTCCATCGGTTCTCTGATACAAAGGCATAAGTCTGGTCCGTGCTCATGTCTTTTCTTCTGGCCTCTTCATTGAATAGGGCATCCTTCACCATCGTCATGGTAAGTTTTCCCTCCGGGGCATAATTGCTGAGAGAGACTACTAGCGTCTCCCAGCTATCAGGAAGAGAACTGAGAAGTAAAAGTGCTTGTGTTTCATCCTCAAGCAGCATCTCTACAGACGACAACTGGTTTACCAGGCTCTGGAACTCACTGGTGTGCTCGGCAACTGAAGTTCCACTTTTCAACTTCAGATTGACTAACCGCCTCATCAACAGGGCTTTATTCCGAGCGGTCTTGGCCTGATACATCTCCTCTAGCTTCGTCCAGAGGGCATACGCGTCTGTCTCTTGTGCTACATAGTGGAAGACACTATCATCAATCCATTGCCGGATCTGACCGATAGTTTTTCTGTTAAATTTCTTCCACTCTGCTTCTTTGGAAGGATTAGGGTTGACACCTAATAACTCCAGGGGATCGTACAAATCTCTACAGCTGAGAAGATCTTCCATCCGAGGTCTCCACAGTGTGTAGTTGGTGGATGTGAGCTTTATCATGACTCCTGATGATGTTCTCTCCTCCATTTTCACTAACTTGATCAAAATCAAAGTTGAATCTTCTAAAACGGACTGCACCGTTGTCTTTGGAAGGGTCGAAAATGGTAGATTTGACTTTTACGGGGTCAAATTTTGACTTGTGGAAAAAAATCAGGGCTCAAATGTAATTTTTTGAAATTTCAGGGGCTAATGTGCAATTTTCAGAAAGTTCAGGGCTAAATTGCAATTACTTAAAAGTTCAGGGGCCAAACTGTGATTTCACAAAACTTCAGGGACCAACCTGCAATTTTTCAAAAGTTCAGCAGTGTGCTGACGTGGGAGACACGTGGCAGGTGACGTGGTGGATGAGGTGGCGTTGACCGGATGAGGTGGCATTGACCCGCTGAGGTGGCAGTGGACTGGCTGAGGTGGCAGTTGACTGGATGACGTGGCTGGGTGACGTGGCGCCACATGGGTCGTCTTCAACCTCCAGACGGCGCGTGTGGCACGTGTCGAGAGTGGGCTTCACTCTCCGATCTTCAGGAAGCGCATTCGGGCGCGTGCGGCGTCGTTTCGGCCTCCGAAAAATTTTCCCGTGCTCGTCTTGATACTAGGAGTCTTTTGATATATTCAAAATACTAATTTGACAACTTAGAAAAAACTGGTTTGAAGAACAGAGAGCTGTTCTTCAAAATTTCTCCAATTTTCTCTCACTAGCACTCAACCTGGCGCTCTGATACCACTTGTTGGGGAAATCCAGAGATTCAAAACACAATGAAAGAAGAGATATGAATGAGAGAAAAGATTAATCTATTTCACTGAATAAATCACAAAGAATTACAACCAGAATTCTTTTTAAACAAAAACTCTCAAACGGATCTCACACTCTGGATCCCTCTCAATCCTCTAACTTGGGATTATGCTGATGAACCTCTAACCTGGATTCATACCATATACAAGAAGTGGGCATGGCCTTATATAGGAGATGGAGGAGAAGCTTAGTCAACATTGGTGCCTAACTTCCTGCCTAACTCCCTGATACAGCCAAGGTTGCTAAACCCACTAGCCTAACAAGCCGAGACAGCATTCTTTGCCTAACAAGACAAAACCCATTGCCTAACAATGGTGGCTTGACTCCAACAGTATTTACTAAAAGAGGCATAGGAAGATGCATAAACTTGGAGAGCTAAAATTCATGTAACTAATCTCACATAGTGGAAAAAGGCTCGATATGCAGTTGTTTTTTGATCTACTACTCACTCGACTATAAATTTCTTTTCCCATTTTGGTTGCAACATAGGATTTCGTTATTTATAACCAGTGGTTTTTTGTCCTTTCCCTCCCTTTCTAGTTGTTCATTTCTGTATTTGATTGTGTTTTTGTGTGTATATATCTACCTATATATTTTTTATGTTTTGTCAAGCGGTTTTATCACAACTATTGTTGGTGTTACGAAATTGGATCGACAACAAACCACAATCAAACTAATCAACCACACACGAACACAGAATTTCACATGAAGAACTCAAATCGGGAAAAATCACAGGTAAAAAGAACAAAATATCACTAACCAAGTATTGGTAGTACAAAAGTGATATTTGCATGCATACTCTGTGTCTTGATTTCATGTGACCTGTGCACATATTTATAGACCTAAAGTCATCTATGGATGAATACATGAAATTATATCTTGATTAGAAGATGATGCACAAGGATATTCTTTCAGATGAGATAAATCTCATATAAAATCGAATTTGACAATATCATAATCACAGTCAAATTCGAAGTTATAGTTACGGTCAAATTAAGAAACCCAATCATAGATAAACAAAGATTTTGACTCATAATTATCACAGTTGATATTCGCCTTACAAATTACACTTAGTGAATGTTTCATGGGTATCTGATTATGCTATCTGCTCTTGTTTTTTCTCAAATCTGATCAGATTTCAGAGTATCAAATCATTGAAATATCAGAGAATGTTTGTGACTTAAAGAAGCAGGAAGCAGACTGGATTCTGAAAATTGATATAGTAGAACAAGGAGATAAATTGGAGGTCAGTTTCTTTTGAAAGTTGATGATTTGATTGTCTGTTTTCTGTTATACCTCCAGTTGTGTAGTGCTTAACATAGTTTCTGACTTAATTTTTTTTGCCCTTGCTAGCTTATTGAACAAGACACTGAAGGGCAATGCAATTCAGAATGTAAAACAATTGAGCGCACCTGTCAAGAGGTGAGCTTCAGAACAATTTGCTCCTCCATTGTTTTGTCAACTTTTTCCATGTGAGAGAATACTTTGTTGTTTGGGGAGCTAAAAATCAAGTACTTTGGCGTTAGTAATTTGCTATGTGTCCTTAATGATCTTCACCCCACTGATATGCTATATCAGTAAGTGAATTCTCGATTCTGAATTGATGCAGATCATGGGGTACTCTGATACTGATGTTGCAGAATATTTGTACAAAAACAAGCCTCAGGTTGATCATTTGACACGCTTCCTTTGTAATGACCTTAGTAGTGCATGCCGTACCAAGCCACCGCCAGTTCCTAAGGTGACTATATCATTATACTCGGTCAACTTTTTATTTGTTGGATTTAGCTTCCTGATACACCAAGTTTTTTTTTTTCATTTCTTATTTGTGAATCACTTGGCATTTTGCTACTGCTGTTTTTGTCATGTTACGCAGTCTGTCATATTCTTCCTCACCTAGTATAAAAATTGTGTGAAACCCTCACTAGACTTCCTTATATTTATGAACCCTTTGCTCCTATCTTGATTAATTGGACTATTTCTTTTTGGATTTCTCTATGAAGTTATCCTTGAGTGTGGCCATTAGGCCCGTAGTTAGTGGAACATAATTAATTGGGTGGTAAAGTAATATGGGTGGTTCTATCAATGGTGATAGTGAAAATACTAGTAAAAGTAATTCACAATATTGAAACATCCAAAGAATTGTATCGAAATAAAAATAAAAAATACTGAATTATGTGAAGTGCAGGGAATAGATGTAATAAGAACAACTGAAGGGTGTCAAAGCCTGGTAATGATGAAGAACAATGCGAGAAAACTAACAGGGGCTGGAGATTGAAAAAAAAAAAAGAATAAAATAAAATCAATGAGGTATGAAACCTTATAATAGTGAGGGTGAACGTTGGTAGCAACAATAATGTTGCTCCTTTGCAACTAGAAGGTTAGAGGTACAAGTTGTGGTGGTTATTTTGTGAAGTGAGGATAGTGTTATGTATAAAAGCAACCCTCCCCAGTTCTTGCAAAATGGGGACCCTTGTGTACTGGAAATGCCCTTTTTATCAAACCTTGTAGTAGAAGACGTACTCTTAACAACCTCCAAAATTGATTGCAATGGTGAAATTAATCTATCATGCTTGTTGCAATGATAGGTTCATTATCAGCATGTAACATTATTAGAAATACATAAATTGGGATTGAGACAGGAGAGGAAACAGGCATCTATGATCTATGAGGGTGACCTAAGGACAAAAACTTGTATTTTCTGAAGTCATTTTGCTAAGAGCGAAATATATTTAGATGGAAATTGATATTGCATGGAAATTGAAACAGGCATCTATGATCTATGAGGGTGACCTAAGGACAAAAACTTGTATTTTCTGAAGTCATTTTGCTAAGAGCGAAATATATTTAGATGGAAATTGATATTGCATGGATGATATACTTGTTATATCCCTAACGTTTTGCTCAATGTGCATGTTAGTCTTTCATTATGAACATATATTTAAGTTGTTACTCTTAAAATGTGCATGTTAGTCTACTTTTCTCAAGTTTATAATGTAGAGCAATCTTTCATGGTGCAGGATTTTGTTACTTTTAAGTCAATTTGTGGAACCAATTCTTTTACCTTGATATTCTACTATCAGATATTTTCTCGTCAAGTGGTTAATTTGTATGATATATGACGCTAATAAAACTTAATGAGTCAAGGTGTTTATTTCAGAATTGTTTATTGCATGCTGTAAATATATGATATTTTCTGTTAATCAGGTGGTTGGCTTTGCTACAAGGGATTAAATATTACTTTCCAAACTTGTAAGCCTAATTATTGTTGCTTTGTTTATATTCATTTTCCCAGGATAGAATTCCCGGAGAACCATTTGTTGCAAAATCATCGAAAGAGGCTGAAATGGATAAATTATTGAAATCCATGGAGGTAACAAGCGTTGTGGCTGAACGATGATTGTTTGCCTTGTTTTCTTTTATGCCATATTCCTGACAATATTTCGGTTGCATCTAACAAAGGGTGTGCCAGGAGCCCCCGGCATGAAAATGTATTCAAGGGAAGAATTGATGAACTCTCTCGGTGGTGGTGGTGGTGATGCTGATGAAGATGACGACGACGAAGCAGGATTCCCCTCAGAAGTGGTAGAGAGCAGACCTCATTTGAACAATAGAACATCTGAAAATGAGCAGGCAACACATTACTGATTTTCAAAATTTCCTTGCAGGGAAGAGTTCTGAGAGAGAAAGAGAATACAAAGAGTGATTGGAAAGAGAGAATCTCAAGAACAATTGTACACACCGGGCAGGCACTTAAAAAACACGCGAGCAATGTCTCCTATCGCATACAGAGATGGTGGCGAGGAAGGAAATCAAGTTTGAGTAAGAAGAAGAGCTCAAAGACAAGCAAACCAGAGCTTTAGAGCTGACACTGTGTGAAGAGTAGAGAGGCGATATCGGTCCATACCATAACCTGTTCGCTACCAGGCATTACGCGTGAAGTAGACACTCGCTCGGATAGCCAAACTGAGAAGCTGCAGCCAGTCTTGTGAAACTATTGATGGTTTGCTCACTCACCTTAGGGAAACACAACGTAGTGATTTATGGAAGAAATGAAGTTTTGGAACGCTTACAATTATTGAGGCTGTTTTCACTTGGAAGAATGCATCTCAATTTTCCTTTATCACAATACTTTCAGTACCAAATTCTCTTGGCCAAATCTATAATTTTTGTTATTTTCATATTCTTCATATTTTTTTTGTGTTGTCCGTCAAACTTTTAGTAATATTGATTATATAATTGAATTTATACTTTTTGGATCAATTTAATTATTATATTTTTATGTTAAAAAAATAAAAAAAGACAGACAAAGTATGCCTTACATTTTGTTCGCGTTAAAATATAAAGGTTAAGTTAACTTAAAAATGAAGAGTTAAAATATGAAATCTTGATGTTAAAAACAACGAAAATGCTAGAGAGCTCGACGAGTTTATCGAAAGGGGACAAAAAGACTATTTTGCCCCCATGCCTTGCTCTCCCCCTCCTCCTCCCCTTCCTATGGATTCTCCCCTGCTCTGCACGTCTTCCCTACCTTTCATGGCCGTCACTTGCATCTCTACTGTGCCTCGCTGCAATCGCCCGCCCTCGCCTCCGTCACCTCACCTCGTCGACAATCGCTGCGTTGGCGAGGCGAGACGACTGCAACGAGGTGCGACGGAGAGGCGAGCAACGACCATGGCAGGCAAGAAAGACACATAGAGCATGAGGGGCAGTGGCCCGCTTTACAAATTTGCAAAGTGGGCAGGGGCAAAATCGTCTTTTTGCCCTTTGCTCGGTAGGCCCGTCGGGCCCTGTAGAACGACTCTAAAAATAACTTTGTTTTTTTGTTCACCTCCAAATATATGAAATCTTGATGTTATTAAAAATTTTATGTTCTAATTATTATATAACAATTTTGTTTTTTAATAATTAAAATATAAAATTTTAATATTTGATTCAAATATTATATTTTTTAATTATTAAATGAACGTAACAAGTTAATAACTTATTCAAATATTACCAATTGATCATTTATGTGTCATGTCACTTACAAAATGAATATATTTATACATGTGTCAATATTTTATTATAGTAAAAATTTAAAGTAATAATTTTTAATAATTAAAATATAAAAATTTAATATTTTATATATTATGAATTAAACATCATATTTTTTTAGTTATTCAAAGTACGTGTTATCTATTAAGCCCAATAATAATAATAATAATAATAATAATAATAGCAAGTTAAGAGCAATCCCAATCAATGATTCAATCCGCAAGCGCGAACGAAGAGACTAGACAACAACCCAACAGTTTGGTTCCTTTCGCCTCTTCAATTGCACATTTTTCTCTCCTCTGAATCCTAAAACCACAGGCTGTAGATCACATTCCTCTCTCAATCTAGCCCCATTTCTCCACCCTTCTGTTTGTTTGCATGTATCGAACGCCATATCCGATCCCTGAGTTGGTTCAGTAGATGGATTTGGTTCGGTGCGCTTCTTCGTGCCTCGTGTACCCGCCCAACAAGTTCAGTCCTTACAAGAGTTTGAACCGGCACGCGAACAGCTCAAAGAGAGGCGGTTTGAATCTGGGTTTGAGCGAGAGCTGCTCGAAAACGGATTTCGCCCGGAGAAGGTTGATCGTCGTTGGTAATGCTGGCGATGGAGGAGGCGCTGCGGAGGTGGAGACGGCGGTGATGGTGGAGGAGAAGCCGAAGCTGGGGCGGTTTCAGGTGTTCGATGGTTCTCCGGCGCCGTTCGGAGCTACGGCTCGAGATGGTGGAGTCAATTTCGCCATTTATTCTAGCAGTGCAGTGTCTGCTACGCTTTGCTTGATGCGTCTCTCGGATTTGCAGGAGGTACTTGTCTATTTATCTTCACCCAGTTGGGCTATATTGAACTTGGACCCGGAATTGTGGTTGTTTGTAGCATCATCCACAGTTAAACATAATCACAATGTTTGAACTTGGAATTTGTGATCAACAGAGAGACAGTGTGACAGAGGGAGAGGAGAATCATTGGCTCAATAAGTTTATTTAACTGTTTTTATCATGTGCTAAATTTTGTGCATATCCTAAACTGGTATCTGTTTAATTATCTCTTTTCTCCCTCCCTCTCTTTCATCGTGTTCTAACCATACATATATCTGACTAGGCTGTCAAATTTGTGCATATCCTTACTTGTGCTCCCCTGGTGAAACAAGTTTGTCCATCAGGTCAAAAAACTTAAAAATACAATAGGTAGGACTACACCCAGAGGTTTGGAGGTCTAATTAATTATTTATGAGTTGTTCAGGATTGAATAGTGACAATTGTTTGTGAATTCATGGGCATGGAATTTATGGAACCACAAAGGCAATTGTAGGCAATTGTACTATGTAATCAGACATGTAATGAAGGTAAGGAATGGGATAATCAGATAATGTTTCCAGATACTTGGGGTTTACATAATGGAGCTCAACACAAACTCTATGCTTAATGGTGAATTGAATATTGTGGCCATTTGTAAATGAATGGATGTAATCAGAAGCAGCTCTATCTGTTCCTGGTTTGGAGAAAATGGAAGGGTGAATTCAGTGTATGCAAGAACCAGTCTGATAAATGTACTTGGTGTTGCATGTTCATGCAATACTACCCTACACAAGAGTGGATTATAAGGAATTGTTGTTTGAATACACAGGCTTAAATCACATCTTATGATTATAAAATTCTAGACCTCTGAATCTGGGTGCTGATGTAGTAGCTGTTACTTAGTTATACAAGGCATATTCACCTCGGAAGCTTGTAAGAAAGCTTATGGGTTTAGACTGCCCAGACACGAAGGTTCAGGAATGTAGAGATCTAGGTTTCTCAGAGGAGGGGGCCCAGAAACGTGGTCTATAACGGAAACAAGGCTTGGTGCCCTAACAACCTGTGGCAACTATTTCTATCGATAGAACCGAGAGGCGAACAACTTGAAAGCAAACCCTAAAAAAAATCCATCACATCCCTGAAATAAACAGTCTCATACCTGAAATAAACAGAGGACAAGCTTGATTTGAGCAACCTCTTCGAGGATTGAAGATGTGTTTGAGAACTTGTTTTATTTCTTGAAAGATAAATTGAGGGTCTATATATATGTATTCGAAGAGTATCCATCTCTGTCAAGTGTACTTATGGATACAGCTTAGTTGTCCTACTTGCAGGGGATTTTGAGATGATTTATATGAAAATGTTCCTGATACAATGTGAAAATTTGAGTTAGCTCATGAAATTCAGTGCCTAGATTTATCTCTGTTCAGGATTTTGGAAGTCTCTGTTAGTGCCTTATTTTTTTAAAAAAATTTATGGCACAGTAAACTGCAGGCTCGTTTTTATGATTTTGATATGTTCTTGAAATTGTTCTTAGTTTTTCCTGTAAAGTCACAATCATTCCTCAAGAGGCATATAAGTTATTGAGCTTGCAATGAATTAGTGATTTCTTGGTTTCTATTTGGTTTGATAATCTTGATCTTTTGCAAACTTATGTCGCCCCTCCAAAATTTTTAACTTGTATCATGCGGATAATTATTCACTATTATCTATTTCATGCAGAAAAGAGTGACTGAGCAGATCTCTCTGGACCCAGTGAGTAATAAAACCGGTGATGTTTGGCATGCATTTTTGAAGGGAGACTTTGAAGAAATGCTGTACTGCTACAAGTTTGATGGAAAATTTTCTCCTGAAGAAGGACACTACTATGATTTTTCTCAGATGTTGTTGGATCCTTATGCTAAAGTTAGTGGCCTGATGATGTGTTTGCTTTCTGTGTATGTATATGTGTATGTGTGGCTGTTATTGGATATCTAAATCAGATTGTTGAAGCAATTCCTAACAAATTAAAATTTTGGAACAATTGGTAATCTGACATTGTATCAGAGTGTTGGTTCTAGAAGACCTTGGGTTGAGTTTTGTTACCTTTGTTGGTTCCTGTTATTCTTGTTCGTTGTATTAATGTGCTCAATTAGGTTAGATTTTCCGTTCCATTCCAGTCCGCATGCAAGACAACAGTTGAATGTAAGTGGCATGTTGGTTTAGTTTGATGTGCACTGTTGGACTGTTTCCCAAGAGCTTAAACTTGTGCAATAGTTGGTGACCCCCTTTTCATATTATAGAAGAAGATGGCCATCCACTTCTTGATCTATAACTAATCTCGACTTTAATTAACCTGCCTTTTCTTTTCAAGGACAAAGGAAATGACTTTTTTCTGTCATTTTGATGAGCACTTTTCTTATCATTAATCCAGGCAGTCATAAGCCGAGAGGAGTTTGGTGTTTTGGGACCTGACGGTGAATGTTGGCCTCAGATGGCAGGCATGGTTCCATCAGCCAATGACAAGGTATTTGGTAATTGGTATAGATGCTTTAATGCAATATGTTGAATTCGTTTCCTAAATGCATATATTGTCCTAAAAAATCTCAAGCTTGCATGGTGGCGGAAATCTCCTATATTGTTGAAAATTCTGCTGTGTCAGGAAATCTCTGTTTGTTTTTCTTATACCTTTTTGTCTGGACTCTGTTGCAGAAATCTTCTGCCTACACTTTTAAAATGTTTCTTCAGGTTTGGGATGTATTCTCAATCCATTCTTCATCTTGAATGCTTGAGTGATTCTGTTATTGTTTGGAGAATTAAGAATCTCCTGTTCTTCTTAGATTATAAATGTACTTGTGTTTTGGAGGTTGTTTATTCTTTGATTTCATTGTGTCTCAGCTTTCCAGACTACTTGAAGATGGCTTAACAAAAGATAGTGGAAGTTTTTCCTTCAATATCTCTCTTCCATCTGGAGAACAAACTTCTGATATTATTGCCTCTGAACAATAAGTTCTTGGTCAAATTTTAAATGAAAGAATGCTCAAACTGGTTTCTTGCTAATGTACTTCAATTCCATGATGCTATGCCTTCTCCTATTTGTCATGAACTCTGATATACAACATACAAGCCTTTATTCCACTATGCAGGCCGGATATATTTATTAGAAATCCTTGGCCAGTAAACATGTTATATTCTCATGGGTTTTGTTCATTTGGTCAAGGTTGGAGGTTTGGATACCCTCTTGCATGACTGGTTTTATATAAAATTTGTTTTTCAATCTAATCGAGATGCATTGGTCACAGAAAATACTAGAAGAATTCCTCATGTTAACCATCTCATCTTAGGGCTACGTAATTGAAACTTAGCACTTTTATGGCCTATAATTCTATCTATCTCTTCCTTCCAATGAAATATCTTCTGAATTCAATAAGAATTTCACAAACTGATATGCCTTAGCATATTTGTTGCGATCTCATCATTGATAGATAACTTTAACCTTTTAGACAAATCTTTAGTTAGGATTATGTAAATGCTCCTACTATAGGCCAAAAATCCCTAGAACGCTAGGCCCTTCCCTTCTTGGGGGTAAAGGCAATGAGAGTTGCATTAAGCTCTTCCAACTGAGATAGAATGATGAAAAACTTATGAATTGCTTATAAAAATCACTACCAATCACACTCCAACAGTATTAAATGAAAGCTAGCATAAAACCATCAAGATCAAGAGTCTTGTCACCAGTCAAACTTGTAAGAGCCTCCTAGATCTCCTACATGGGAAAGAACTCTTCCATCCGCTCGTTTTGCTCAAGGACAAGGATCTAAAATCATACCTAGGAAGGGTTGGTCTTCAGTGCTCCTCCTTATAACTGCTTGAACAACAAAACCCCAGCCATGTTATCATCCTCTTCAAAAGCAACCTAGACTCTAATCCTTAAATTGCCCATGTGATTGTTTCTTGTATGGTCATTAGCCATTTTGTGGAAACATTTTTATATGACACCTTTCAAAAAGGTTTCCCTAGATTTCTACCTCCAACACACTTATTCTGATATCATTAACTAATCCACTTCTTTTTTTCTTATCAATTATACTTGGTTTTTCTTTCTAAAGAAAGAGGCTAAACCCTCTAATTCATCAAAAACTTTGTATCCCCAAGAATCGTATCAGTTATCAACTTAGAACTCTCTATTCCGACTTTATTTTTTTAGGCTGTTTTTGGTTATGGATTTAATTTGTTTAGCAGTGAAACTATCCCAGTAGGTGAGGTCCTAGTACACATCTTTTTGCTGAAACTTTAGGGTCTACAGTTGTGTCCCTACTTTCCTCATATCTTGGTCTCTCGTTGAGTCTTCTTCTAAAGCTAAAGCTGTCTGAGATGGGGTGATTGAAAAATGTGAATCTAAGCTTGTTTCTTTGTAGTGACATTATTTGTCTGTAGGTGGGAGAGTTACTCTTCCCAAAAGCTCGTTTTCTAGTATTGCCAATTACGTTATGCCTTCGGTCTTTTGGTTCCTACCTCTTGAGCTTTTCATTTGGAAAAATTGGAGAGATTTTTGTGGGTGGGTCATATATATGAATTTAAATATCAACTGGTTAGTTGGGACAAGTTGTGCCTTTCACTGAAGGCAGTAGTTGGGGTATAAGGAATTTGAGAACCATTAGGAGACCTCTTTTGGGGAAATGGCAGTGGAGGTTTGAGGTTGAGAGGGGAAACATGCTTGGGAAAAGGTTAATAGGATTGTCCTCCTCTGCAGGGCTTTGTAAGGGTACCATGATTTCTGGAATATTTTTAAATTTTTATTTACCTCTGTTTAGATTTCCCTGAAGTGGGATTAAGGCTTGGTATGTGATAGGATACCAAACAGAAATCCAACAGCAATCAAGTATCAATAACTTTCAGTAATTTTCAGTGAGGGAATAAGAACAATTTAGGGCATTCGAGAGGCCCTTGCTCTCCTAATTCTTCTATCCAAAAAACCAGCTGTCCTCTCTCTCTTCTCCCCTCTTTATTTATACCTCTCCTCACCACCTTTTCTAACTGAATTCCCCTTGCACATGCTGATTATTCCCTCAGCATGTGGATTACAATTCTACCCCTCCCATGGGCACCTGCTGGTTGTTAAACCTGCATGTGCTGACCCGTTACTTCAATTTTCATGCCTTCTGCTGCTTGCGGCGTCTTTGATAGGTCCAGTGCACCGGCGGCCTATCAGTATGTTGTTGTTAGGTCGTGTTTTCATGTTGTATAAGTGGTTTCACAATACCAACTATGTGATGGAACCATAGTTATTAAAGGCGTGCCTAGGCGCAAGGTGTCTCGCCTAAGCTGAGGCGAGGCGGTTTTAGCAAGGCCCTCGCCTTGCAAGGTGAGGCGCTGAGGTGAGAGGCGCGCCTCATGAAACCCGTGCCTGCATCCTCTCTTCCTCTTCTCTCTAGCCTCCCCTCTTCTCAATTCCAGCATGTATACATCACAACTTATTTACATTTCTTTAGTTTAAGTAAATGTCCACATTTTCTTTTATTTATATTTTACCTTCCATTTACTTTAATACATAAATGTAAATAAGAAAGCACCCCCCATTTGGATTCAATAAAAATATCTAAAAAATCAAAATCCATAACAATAAGAAAATAAAATTTTGGTTTTAGTACAAACTCAGGATTTAGCGATTTTTCCACCCCCAAAATACATACCTATTATTTCTTGAAAAATTCATTAAAAATCATTTTAACAACAATGAATATTAGCTATCAAAATACCGAGAGATAGTTTTTCAAAATGAAAACATTTTCTTATATGTCTCCTTATAATGCGCTAATCTTCCAGACTTAAAAAAAATGCGCTAATCTTCTAGACCTAGAAAAATAGCATTTTTCAAAATGAAAACATTTTCTTGATTGTGGACTTGTAGTGTTTATTGATTGTGGAGAATACTATAGCTATTCCAAAATGTCCTCCATCAATAAAACAAGAGATTGGAGAGTACATGCAAAAGAAGAAAAATAACAGGGATGAGCAAAATATGGCACTGTAAGATGATTTTCAATTTAGTGAAGGGTATGATGATGATGATGATTAAAACTTCTTAATTGATTGTGGACTTGTAGTGTTTATATGTTTGTTTAGAACTTTGCACGATGATTGGTACTTGTTTGAGTTTGAGACTTTAAGTTTGAACTTTGATGATGTTTCTAGTTTAGAAATTGCATGATGAATGAATCAATCTTGATGTTGTTAGTTTAGAATTTGAAGATAATGAAACATTAATGATATACATGTGTTATTATTGATAATTTGATAGTTTTTTATTATTTTACAAGATTTTGAGTTTTTTTTTCTAAAAGGTGCGCCTCGCTTGGCAAAGGCGCATCCCGCCTTGTGCGCCTCGTGCCTCAGGCTCCAGGACCCTTTGCGCCTCGCTACGCCTCGCGCCTTTCAGAACTATGGATGGAACATGACTGTATCACTTATCTTCATCAACAGTCTCTCACGAAACTTTTCCCTATGAAGATGGTGTTAGAATTTCTCCCATCATTCCCTCACTAGAGGGTTGCATTAGGAAGGACATCCAACATAAAATCTTGCCACATTATCCTTTTGCATGGATTTTTATTGTTAGTGTAACTTTTAGAAGTCAGTTGACATTAATCATGCATGCCAACCGGCCCTAACTTGGTTAGGATAAGGTGCAATTGATTATGCTTTATTAGGATTGGTGATGGAGTTAGGGCTTGCTTTGGCTTGATGGTTGATGGGGCTGTAGGCTATTGTGCAATTGATTTCTTAATTTGTTATAGTGTGGCTAGAGATAAACTGCTTCAGTCAGTGAGTATTTCTCTTCTCTCTTTTGTAATACATGTCTCTGCTTTTGACATCTTGGATTGTTATCTGAGAACGGGGTAGGATAAGGACCAATGGCTGTGGCATTTGTGGAGTGATGGAGCCTTTGTCACAAAGATAAAGTGGATTTCCTTGAAAGTCCCTAGGGTCATTTACAGCTCCTCCTAGTGTGGCCTTTTTTTGTGGACTATTTATCTTGGAAGTTCTTGTGATCAATTTGTGCTTTCTTTCTAAAAGGGACAGAAAGTCCATGGACCTTTTTCTTTTACATTGTATGGTAGCTCATGATATTTGGACCTTTTATTTTATTCTTGATGTACAGTGGGTTGTGGATAATGGAGTGGGCTTGTTGAGTGGCAAATGTTGATTCTTCTCTGCATCCTGTGGCATGTTTGAGGTGAAAAGGAATTTGAGAGCTTTTGAGCATGTTGAGAATCTGCTTTATATTAATGGAACCATTTCATTTCCTTTTCTAGGGGAGATTCCTAATTTTTCTCCTAGTCCATTTTTGGTTTTGTTTGATACTTCTTGTAAGCAGGCTTTTTGTCTCGTTCTATACATTTATCAACCAAAAAAATGAAAAGAAAAGAAGAGGAAGTATGTAAAATTAGTAACCTATAAACAAGTGAAGGACATTGTCTTGATAATTTTTGGGGCATATTACATTTTTGGAAATATTAAGATGATAGATAATTTTATCTACTCTAAATGGACACTTCCTGTGAATTTTTTGCAAACTTAATCTACAATGACGTCACTGTATATAGTGGCCCTTTCCTTTATGTTCTCACCTTCCCCTTTGTCTTTTCCTTTTTCCCTTTAGTAATAAATTATCAACTGTATATCGGTTGTGTGCTTCCAGACATATTTTTTGGTAGTCCTGTCATTTTCAGACTCCAATAGTAATATGTTATTTATGGATTTATTTTTAGTTTCACTTTATTCTTTTTTTATATTTTTCCTTTTCAGTTTGATTGGGAAGGAGATTTACCCCTGAAATTTCCACAAAGAGATCTTGTGATCTATGAAATGCATGTTCGGGGATTTACGAGGCATGATTCAAGCAAGACAAAATTTCCTGGTACATTCCTTGGTGTAGTTGAGAAACTTGACCATTTGAAGGTGAATACTTGTGAAATTCTAAAAATTACTGATGGGGCTTTTAAGGAATTTACTATTTAGAGATGTAGAATACAAGAAATATATTCGAAAGCATTATTATATAATCTAAGCAATCTCATATTGGACCTACATCTTGACTTTTTGTACTTACCCTGTGATATTAATCCTCAAAACTCCTCTCTGTTTTTCTGCTTTTATCCTGTTATATGAATTTTGCATAAGAAGTTTGATCTGTAAGTGTGGGATCTGTCATTTTGAAATAAACTCATAGACCCTTGAGCGTTACTACAAAATTTGGAGGTGCAAAGCATTATGTTATCACTGGATTTGCAGAAACTGGAGTTACCACGAGTCTAAAGTCCTGTGGAAGTGGTTAATTTTCCATTTTGTAAGGCATGGTGGCAGGGCAGCTTTGAGCGATGATATATGGTAACTGTGTTTCTGGGAAAAAGAGTTGCTAGATCTGAGAATGATCAATAACTAGTTAAACAATCATTGTTGTTAGCTTTATAGTATTGTACATGCTTAGAGTTATACATAGTGCTTCCTAAGTTGTTCCTAGTAGAGTATATATGTACCTAATACACATGAATAAAATATTCAACTTTTTTTGTCTCTTTCTCAAAACATATGGTATCAGGGCCAACCATTACCCTAACCTCACCGCCTGCCACCGCCTCTCTCTCTCTCTCTCTCTTGCCTCCCCTTGTTGCACAGCTCTTCAAATCATATACATGCATAACAGTATATTGAGGTCCTCTAGGCTTTCTTTTTTTTTTTTTCTTCTTTTTTCCTTTCCTTTTCTGCTATTGTTCTATCCTTAATGAACTATTGGAAAATCAGTTTGCCATATTGCTCTTTAGTTGTATTCTTTTTATGCAGGAACTTGGGGTTAATTGTATAGAATTAATGCCATGTCATGAATTTAATGAGTTGGAGTACTACAGCTATAACACCATCTTGGGCGACTATAGGTACTTTGTTTTTCCCATTTTTGGCTTTTTTTTTTTACTTTTCAGGTTCCCTCTTTGTAATGTTGCTGCAAACTAGTGGAGTAACTGCATACAAAGGGCTTGTGATGCTATTTTATCTACAACTAAGTTGAGATTTCCACAAGCAATTGGTGTATCCCTAGACCCTCTAGGCAGAGGATGGAGAAAACGGTTGTGGGAGGGGGAGTCCATCTGTAGGAGCCCTGGCTTTTCTTGAACTTCAGTTTCTGGATCCAATCCTATGGTTCCCTTCCTTTCTTTATATGTCACTGTGGTTACAGGAACTGGGAGAGTTGTTTGAAATTGACATGGCTATATTTGTTTCTTCAGAAATATATTACTTTTCTTTTTTCTTTTTTTCCCTTGCATTCTCTTCTGCATTTTGATTGATCACACATCTCATATGAAATGAAATGAAAGTAAGACCTTGATCTCCCTTTTCTACCTTTCTCTTTCTTCCTTTCTTTTTCCTCCACCTCCTCTTATGTTCTTGCAATCAGGACTTATATTGTTATTAGGAGTTGTAAGATGCCAATAGATGTTATTAGATATGTCAGGACAGCTTCAAGAAAAAAATGATATTATGTTCTGTTTGTGGCTCTTATTGAAGATAAGATGTTTGGTCATGTGAGAAAAGACCGGTAGAGGCTTCTGTGAGGAGAGTGGATGGAGTGAAACAAGTTTTTAGCTGACCCCACATGGTGGGATTAAGGCTTCATATGGTTTTTGTTGTTGTTTATGTTCTGTTTCAGGCTGTTCTTGCAAATTTTTAGCACTGGCATTTGAATCTTCATATTTGCCTGCCCCAGTGCATTTCTTTATAATAATTTATTAAAATGTTATTTTGAACTTTCTGTGAGCTTTAATTAATTAGAAGCATTGTTTCATGAATTTATTTTAGATCACTGTTTCAAGTACATTCTTAATAGTTCAGAATCTCTTAGAATTCTAACCTTTATTTTAGGGGTAACTGCACACAATACTGCTTAAAAAGTTTAGTCTTTTGGATTGGATTATCTATGATAATGGATAGTAGTCCCTAAGTTAGACCTGTGTTTCCTCCTGGATAATTAATAATCAAAAAGCATCAAAAGAATATTGACTAGTTCAAAGGATGTATGTAAGACTAAAGGAGAGCATATTGGCACTGAATAAGCACAGTTAATTTTTTGACATAATTCGTTGTCCAGGATGAATTTTTGGGGCTATTCAACCGTGAATTATTTTTCACCAATGATAAGATATTCTTCTGCTGGTAATCTTGGTTGTGGCCAAGGTGCAGTAAACGAATTCAAGCTTCTTGTTAAAGAAGCTCATAAACGAGGATTTGAGGTGAGGCTTGATTCAATGTGCTATCAAATGTCTGCTTAATATTTGGCGAGCCTTCTATCTAATCCTACCTTACAGGTGATCATGGATGTTGTTCTCAATCACACTGCAGAAGGGAATGAGAAAGGCCCCATGTTATCATTTAGAGGTGTTGATAACAGTGTCTTTTATATGCTTGCACCTAAGGTATGACTAGATCCCTTCTTTGTCAAGATATAACTAGATTTCTTAAAGTTGTGAAAAGAAAATGATATCCCATACAATCTTATCATGAGACTGACTTGAATACTGTAGTTCAATCAACTAGAATAGGTATTGAAGCTTGATGGGCATTCTTTAATCCCACCATTTTTCCTGTTCTAGCTGGAATTACTATGGAATGGCTCCAAGTTTTGACTAGTTAAAATTCTGCCATGACAACTGTTACTGATTTATTATATTTTAGCATTATGTTCACACTGGCTCATTTTTGCTCATTTGGACCTGGTTTAGTTATCCGTCCCAGTGAGAAGGTGAATTTGACGTTGAACTGTAATCTTTTATTCTTCTGAAAAAGATCTGATTAACATGTAACTTCTACCATGGAAAACAGACTTCATTGTACATAAACTTTGTCTGTCCTGAGTGGATATGAAGCAAAACCATAGCCCACTATCATGCATTCCTGCGTGTGAATTAGTTCTCCAACCTTTGGATGTTGCCAACCTTATTCAGTGATCAATATCATTATTTTGTATTCAGTTGATGTCCATCTTTTAAACAATATTATCTGGTATATGAGAACTTATGATTTTAGAAATAAAAACATTTTTCTTTCTATTATTCCTCGAAGTCATATGTATTAAGAAGTAACTCTTTCTTTTTTCAGGGAGAATACTACAATTATTCAGGTTGTGGAAACACATTCAATTGCAACCATCCGGTTGTACGTAAATTTATAGTGGACTGCTTAAGGTAGATTTGCTGTAGATACTGGTCCTACCTAATAGTTCTTATCTCTTCATCTCTTGTCCATATTTGACAAGTGAGAAGTAATTGATTGAGACAGTCAGCAAGTATGGAATCATAGAAAAGCACTCCTGATTCCTTTTATTAATTTTAAGTTATCCAATATCCATTTCATTTCTGCATCGGGTTGAAATGTTTTGGATTACTTTCTGCTGCAACAGATATTGGGTCACGGAGATGCATGTAGACGGCTTTCGCTTTGATCTTGCTTCTATCTTGACAAGAGGAAGCAGGTTTTATGCTATGTTATTGCTCTGAGTTTTGTCCTTTAGTTTATAGTGAATTCTAATATCTAATTCTCTCTGTGTTTTTTTTTTCCCTCAGTCTATGGGATGCCACTAATGTATATGGAAATCCAATAGATGGTGACATGCTGACAACTGGTACTCCTCTCAGCAGTCCACCAGTAATTGATATGATTAGCAATGATCCATTACTTCGTGGAGTTAAGGTAATTATTTGCCTTTAGTAACATGCCTTTTCCATATCTCAAGCAAAGGGAAAGTAGATTAAGTTTTTGTAGTTTCTTTTCCAAATATAATAGAAGAGAAATAGAAATTCTGCTAAATGGATGGACAAAAAAAATTATAGGAATCTCAGTCCGTGCCCTACAATATCAACTAAGGAGCAAATATGAAATGCACGCACATGTAATATTAATGAATATTCTTTACAAAGAACAAGAGTGCCTACACATTCATTTTTCTTTGGCTATAAATCCTGTCATTCTACTGGCTGCCAAATGTCCAAGGGTGGCAATTCCTAACATGACCCATAAACACCACTTGAACTGAACACAGAGTGAGCAAGTAGTAATAGAGATTTTACAGGTCATATCATCATATGACTAACTTATCAAAAAAACAAGAAAGGTTGTATCATAATGATTGACGGAAATAATAATGTCGGATGATGGTTTCTGATTTAGATGTGCCATTCATTGTTTCCTGATAGTATCAAACTTATTTTCCCGTTTAAGTGCCCTCCTAAATAGGAGTATAATGGTAATAAATGTATCTATACAAGCTGGAATGAATAAGTAGATCCAAGTTGGTCTTGTATGGGTTTATGACTGGATCATTGTTTAAGCAGGTCAAACTGACACAATCCTTTTCTTAAACAAGTGCAGAAGTCCTATTGTGTTATCTTTGTAAGTATCAGTCATTTCAAGATTGAGGGTTTTTGTCAAAAAAAAAAGGGCGTGGTTTCAAGTTGAACTGTTTAATTTATACCAAAACTTTGACACATCTGAATATGGTGTAGGTGTGGATTCTTTAAGATTGTATTTGGTTGATTGAAGAATATTTAGTGAGCAATATCAAGAAAACTATTGGACTTACTTTTCCCTGCCCAAATGGCCTGGAGAATCTGAATGGCATTCTTAGGATCCTTTTATAGAATGCTCTCTGCTCTTTTCTATAGAAAAGACTGAAATGGCATGGAAAATGTATTTGGCGTATTTCAAAAGAACTATCCTTTGTATGATGATGATCATCATCAACTACATTTTATCATAACTAAGGTAGGATCAATGGCATGACATTCATAATGTAAATTGACGTCTAAAAGTAGCATTGCTAATACAAATCCATGCAAAAGAACAAATTTATCAAACTTTTAAGCTAATGCCCCTCTTGATGCAACTCACTAGTGAGAGAATGATGAGATAAAGTTCCAACATCATCTTCATATGGAAAAGTTTCATGAAATGACGCGAATGAAAATGATTGATATGGTTGTGTTCCATAAAATAGTTGATAAGGTTCCAACCCCATGTATGATGTTTCATTATTGTCCTTTGCAACTTTTAGCAATTCTAGGTCAATCATGTATTGCTGTATCAATAATGATACTCAATCCAAATTTGACTTATTGATGGATTGTTATTGTTGAATTGTTGACTACCATTTGATCTAAAAGCTTAAGTTATTAGATAGATGATTAACTTTATCTTTTATATTATCAGTTTTACTCTCAACAGTTACTAACACAAATTTTGCATTGATTATGCAAATTCTAGAGTTATTTGACACAACAACTAGATTGTTATTAGATTTTGATAGGTTTTGAGTATACTCATTCTGGTTATGATTGATGGCAATACCTAGGCACACAATCATCTTCATGCCTCCACAATATACGAGATCTCTTTCTCTTCAGATGGTGCTTGAATTAAGTACCTTTGACCAGCTATTCTTATGAAACTTGGGGATGTTATTTTAGTCACTGCACTGCCAAAGTAGAGGGATAGAGAGGAAAAATTGGTCATATTCATATTTTCTGGGTTCATGTTGATATTGAGGAATTTATTTCTTTTACTTGCTTTTGGAACTGTCTTCTTACCCCAATTGTATTTTTTAGTGGCTTCTGCCGCCATTAGTTATAGCAGATCTACCGTCTTAAATTTATACTCACAGACTAAATTTTCAATACCTTGTTCATGCAGCTTATAGCAGAAGCATGGGATTGTGGAGGTCTTTACCAAGTTGGCATGTTTCCCCACTGGGGCATCTGGTCTGAATGGAATGGCAAGGTTAGTACAAATACAATACTATGACCGTTCATCATCTTTTGGTCTGCCCTTGATTGCAAGATATATGGGAACATAGTGACATTATACCACAATAGAAAGAAATCAAAGAGGCCGAGAAGCATAGATTGATGAGGGTGCATAAATGTCAAATGCCCATATTAGAAACCGAACTAGGACCCTTAGAAATGTGTGTTAGACACTCATCCAAACTGGCCATATTATTTATTAATTCTTTACTCCTTGTCAACCAATTATAAAATAAAAATAACATAATTTATATTTAGGGACTCCTTAATTTTATGAATCTCATATTCAAAAATTTTATGAATAGAGTTTTTGACAACACATGTTAAATTTTTTTTATCATACTTGTTTGCTTTTACGTTCAATGTGAGTTTTTTATGGGTGCACAAAATATTAATATATTATTTGACAAGTCCCTGCCATGTTGTTTGTTAGATTTTGAAGCATATTCTTGTTGTCTCATGTATGTTACATGTCCATATACATGCTTTTTAGACTAAAGCTATAGTAGTATGGAAATTTCCTCTCTCTCTCTCTCTCTCCAGGAGAAGGATGGCAGCTGAGTCCTTATGGCTAAACCAACTGTATGGCTTTATTTTTTCAGTATCGTGACATAGTACGGCAGTTCATCAAGGGCACAGATGGATTTGCTGGAGCTTTTGCTGAATGCCTTTGTGGGAGCCCCAATTCATACCAGGTTATTATTCCTTCTATGTTGCCATCTGCTTATGATTGCCCACATATTCATTGGACATTACTAACACTGCTATGCTACAGGCTTATTTTCTATTTCTGGTTATAGTTCAGCTTTTCTCTCCACTCTTCTCACTCTTAATGTCAAGCCATTTTCTGTTGTAGTACCTTAATTTGTTCTTAACGGAACTGCATTTTCCTCTAATAAGATAGGAAGGCGGAAGGAAACCATGGAACAGTATCAATTTCATATGCGCACATGATGGTTTTACTCTGGCCGATTTAGTTATGTATAATAACAAACATAACTTGGCAAATGGTGAAGACAACAATGATGGGGAGAACCATAACAATAGCTGGAATTGTGGACAGGTAAATCTTAATGATGCTGTTAACGAAACTTAACTTTGAATGATTTCAATGTGTTGACATTTTGCTTTTGACCTTACATGCTGTACATTGTTTGGTTCACTTTTTATAGCTCAAGCTTTTGGAAAAATTGCTGATTCTACAATACTAGAGCTCTGATTTAGGAGATAATGTGTGCAATTATGATTGCTATTTGTTATTATAGACGGTTCTATGTGTGTACAGCCTGTTTGGTAAGTTCCAAATGTGGGACGGGGATGCAAGTGATGAAATTTTTTGGATAGCTTAGTACACACATTATTTGGAAGAAATTAGGGTTACAAGCTTGCAATAAATAGGGGATTCGCTGCGTACAAAGAATTCTGAGCAGTCAATAGCAAGTCACTAAGTGTATGAGGATATGAATTTAAAACAAGACATTCTGCATATGTTAGTACTTTGTAGCTTTTTAAGTGTCTACTATATGTTGTCAAATAGGATTTTGGAGTTTCCTGCTAAATGTCTTTCTGATTAATCTAACGATTACCTAGGAGGGCGAGTTTGTCAGCATCTCTGTGGAGAAACTTAGAAAGCGACAAATGAGGAATTTTTTCCTCTGCCTTATGGTTTCCCAGGTAAGATTAGGTCCTTTTTGTTTTTGTTTTCTCTCTCTTTTTTTTTTCTCTCTCTAAATTTGTCCTTCATAACAGAATAGCTTACTGGCAACTTTTGATATATTTCCACTTATGTTGCTTCTGTATGCAATGACAATTATTGTTGGTTAATAATTCTGCTATGCTATTTGCTAAAAACAAATAGCTATCTGCTGCTCCTCGTGCTATTGCTTTCTGATGAACCTTTGCAAGATCCCTCATTTGATATGAACATTTACAGCGAATGCGAATCACTTGGCTTAAACGACTTCCCCACCGCAGAGAGGTTGCAGTGGCATGGCCATTCCCCTGGGATGCCAGATTGGTCTGAAACAAGCAAGTTTGTGGCATTCACACTGGTAAGCAACCTTATTGCAAATTTGTATTGCATGCCTGTATCCATCAATATTTTAGTGCATTCTTGGCATTGCTGTGAAATTTCTACTGTCATAAAAACCACTTCCTAAGAAAACTAGTTTTAGAATCATGTTTCCATTTGATTATGCTTAGTGTTGCCCTGATCAGTAAAACTGTAATTGTGGGTTTATGTGTTTGCTTCATTTATCTTCAAATGAATCCTATTTGCAGATTGACTCTGTGAAGGGAGAACTATACATTGCCTTCAACACAAGTCATTTGCCAGTCATCGTGACTTTGCCGGAACGGCCGGGTTACACATGGGAGCCGCTGGTGGACACCGGCAAGCCTGCACCGTTCGACTTCCTGTCCAAAGACCTGCCTGAAAGAGATACAGCAATTAAACAGTATGCACATTTTCTTGATAACAATATGTACCCCATGCTCAGTTATTCTTCCATCATTCTATTACTCTCCAAATTATGATGCTTAGTTCAAGCCCCTATGCCCCACAATTAAGTTTCCTAGTAATAGTATGTCATGTAATTACCGACTATGGCAGTGGTCTAGATAAATAAAGAAAGTTAGTGCTGTGATATGTTGTACCTAGGGAAGCAATAACATGTTGTAAGAGGCGGTTACGTTTTTGGGGGGAAAGTTGATGTAATTGGGGGATGGTATAAAAAGACACCGATCCATCTAATGGAGTCATCTGGAAGCATTAATCAAATTTCATTTCTGAATTCCTCCCTTCAATTCTCTCTCTCTCTCTCTCTCTAGATATTTCTTTCGAACCCTGTGATATTGTAATCTGATCTCCAACCTATCTGTAGAGATCAATTGTTGATCAATTGCCAAATCTCTTAAGATCTGACATAGTATGATGGCAATTTGATCATGCCTCACGGCTAAACCCAACCTCTGACAGAGTACAAAAGTTGTAACAGGTAATGTGACTATAGTAGGTACACTTTTGTTTTTCTTTATATAATATATAAGATAATGCTAGAAGAACAACTCGGGTGACAACTTGGTTAACAACCCATGCCAAAATTATAAATTTACCCTCTATTTCAATTACAAATCTACTCTCAAATTAAATACCCCCAACTTGCTATCTATTTCCTTGTGTTTCTTCTTCATACTCTCTCTCTCTTCTTCCCCCTTTTAACCTTTCTCTCTCTACTTGTTCTTGCCATTCGCAACCATTGAAACTGCCACCGACACCTCCATCTCGTTCTATCTTTTTCTCTTCCCCCCCCCCCCTCTCTCACTCTTTCTTCTCGTTCTCGTCGCTATTGCCACCAACATAGTCGTCACCATTGAAGCCACCGCCATCAACGCTTTAGGTTGACGTTCTCCTTTGTTGCAGCCTCCATCATCGTCTACCTTTGTCGTTTCAGCGGTCATCAACACCTCTCTCTCTCTTTGGATTTTCTGTTCTTGCCCACCACTTCTCTTTTATCGTCGTTCGTCGTCCGTCTCCATTATTCCAGCTGTCACCGATGTCTCCATCTTCTTCTTTTTATCTAGGTCTTCTATTAAATTAACACATATAAATATATAATATATTTATTCAAAATATATTTTTATATAACTTTAGGTTAAATATACATATTTTCTAAATAAAAATATAGACTAAACAGTTAAATAAATAAATAATATACTTTGAATTAAAATATATTTTTATATTATTATTTATTTTTTTATCTATTTATATTACTCGCATAAATCTGAAATATGACATTATGGTTTTGCTTAATTTCGTACAATTTTTTACTTTAGTGAAATATAATATTAAGATTTTATACAACTTTTCATACAGTTTTTGACCTTTTAATTAAAACAATATAAATAAATAATAACATAAAAATATACATAATTATTTATACATAAGATAATTACAAAATGCATAAAATTTTATGTTTTGTATAAATGATAAAGAGAAAAATATAATTGTATTGTGATGGATATATGAATATGTCTTTTTATTAAAAATAAATATTATAATATTATTGTTTATAGTTTGATTTTTATTTTATAATTTAAAAAATGAAACAAAACTACAAAATAATTTTTTAAAAATAGCAAACCAAACTATATTCTTAAAAGTTACAATATGTTACAAGCTAAATTTTTTAAAAGTAATAAATAGGTTTAATTTGGTCTAGATAATTTTGTATAATATGTTTTTAGTTTATAATTATATTTAAAAAACATATTTGTGTATATTTATACATATATAAATCTTTTGTGTAATATATATATTTAGTTTGTCTATATTCATACATTTGTAAATTTTTTGTGTAATATATATACACTTAATTTGTGTATATTTATATTTAAATAGAATATATATTTTCAATAAATGGCAACGAACGTTGGAGGCAAATGGTGGAGAGAGAGAAGGAGATGAAAGCATCAGTGGTGGCTAGAACGGCAGAGGAGGACGGCAAATGACAATAGGAGAGAAGCAGTAAGCGAAAACAAAGGACCTAGAAAGAGAAAAGAAGATGGAGGCGGATGGTGAACAGCGATAAGAGAGAAGTGACGAGCAAGAATAAAAGAGCCAGAGAGATAGAGAGGGGGAGGAGATGAAGGCATCGATAGCAGTTGGAACAGTAAAGGCGGAGCGATGGAGACTGCAATAGAGGTGAACGACAACCAGTAGCATTGATGACGATGGCTTCAACAGCGATGAAGGCGACCGTAATGGTGGCAAGAACAAGAACATAGAGAGGATGGGGGAGAGGGGAAGAGAGAGATAAGGAGATAGAGGTGTCAACGACAACTTCAATAGATGCATCGGTGAGAACGAGCAGAGAGAGAGAATGAGGGGAGTGAGGAGGAAGGAGAAAGAAAATATGAGAAAAAAGGCATGATTTTGAGCAGACATTCCCGACAAATTTAGTTGTTGTCCGTGTTGTTCATATAACATTATCTTAATATATATTTGGGGGATGATATCTTTGTCAATTTATCTAATCTGTCAAATATAATGGCATGCACACTTTAATGTTGTGCAGCATATTGTTGTTTTATGGTTAGAAATAAGTAATATAGCCAACACCGCCTAATAGGATTGGAATTAGAGCTTAAGATTGTGTTGGTTTGGTTGTATTGTTGCTTCTGTGTTATATTTCTTTTTTGTTCGTTGCCAAGCAAGCTAAAGAAAAGGACAATCAATCAAGGCACTTCTCTTTATAGATGTGATTTGAGCCTAAGTAGAGGCACAAAATGGAATAGACACAAGCCCAAATCACAATTTCAATAAGAACATGTGGCCAATAGCCATATCCAAAATCATTACTTTCTTTTCTTGGCTCGAGCAGGATTTTAGTGTTACCTTAATCACCTTCATAAGCTTAATTTTTTTTTTTTTTTGGGCTAATGGAAAGCCTCAAACTTGAAATATCATGGGCTGGTGAATGGACCCATATCATTATTATTCTCAATAATCTAAGCAAACCTTGAGAAAGTAATTAGTTCTGGTCAATCAGTGTACTTTATTTAGTATTAACTGCAAATCAGTATTCTTCAATTGAAAAGTAACAAAAAAATTATTTAAGTTTTGTTCAAACTACAAAAAACATTTTTTTTAATAAAATTTATCGATATGGGGATTTGATTAGTACGCATTATCCAAAGAGAATGGGCACAGAGATGGGGACCCTTCATATTCGTCCTCAGCCCTTAAAACATATAAGCAGGTAAATGAAATGTACAGAAGAGCCAGCATATTGATTAGAAGCAAAGAGATTGATGCTGTTGCTGTCTCCTCAGAGTCCAAATACATTATTTTAGCAAAAAATTGTTGTTTGTAAACTTGGAACTGCCTTAGAACTGTCAAATAGGGCATGAGTCTAGGTGTAATGGACCATGTTGTTGGATCAAAGATCCAGTGCAAGATGTGAAATGACCAGAAAGAATTGGTAGAAAAACTCACCTAGCCCACTTACCACAACTCCTCAAAGCAGGAATAAAGTGATCAAAAGAATAACATAAAGGCACTCCTAGGGCTCTGGCACATGTTTTCAGGCAGGAATTCAGCCATCTCTGAAATTAGGTCGAGATTCGATGAAAGATAAATACAATCTAACTGCAGAAAGGGCGGTGAGAGGCCCATAGCAGTTGTTGATGAGTGCAATGGTCCAAATTGGAGAGGACAAAAGTAATAACTCTCCTCACATTTGGTGCATTAAGGATATAAGGGACAAACTCAAAAGCAACTGTAAAGCCTTGCCTGGAGAATTAAAATAGATCCCAGCTAGGTTGAACTACAATGGAGATAAAAGTTACCCACTAGAGCCACTCCTAACAGCGCAAGAACTCGTTCAATAATGATGAAATTCTCCATCGCGTAGTGAAGTTGGTCGACGGTAGCAAACACACACTCGAGTGGTGGTTGGTACTGAGGCAAACCTACACAGTCCTCATGCCGAATGATGCCAATCAACCCAAACATTGCGTCTACGGCTAGGTAGATAATAATTCGGTTCACTTAAGGAACCAATACTCTAGTTGCTGATGTTCTCCTCGGACTTTAGTCAAACCTCTAGAAAAAGAGGCATGGAATCGAGCATTATTTAGGCTGCACACTAACTTGTTCAGTAAATGCAGAAGATATAGAAGTAAAAGATGAAATTGAAGAATAAATTAATTTTGGAAATAAAAGCAAAAAATGGCTGGTTGTTTTCGTTTCCGAGTAACCGGAAGAGTGGCCAACAACCCCTCTGGTGAGTTGGCAAGACGTCAGTAACTACAGGGCCTTGGGCATGGTGGTCTTGGTTGATCCAATTGCCAGCAGTTGGGAGAGGAATGGAGGAAAAAGAAAAATACAAAAAAAAAAAATCAAAGATAAAATTAAAGACAAGCCATGGTTATCAAACAATATTCTAAGTCATCAATTTCCTAAATGAAAATGAAATTTGAACACAAGAAAGTGAAAGCTCTGTCAAATGGCCCCTAAAATTTCATTTTTCAAATTGAACACCCATGATTTATTTTTAACTCCAACAAAGTAGTTGATTCCTTATTTTACCCCTCTTTATCTTTTTTCTTTTTGATAGTCTATCAGAGAAATTTAACACACTGATTTGCACCAAATCTACCATCTTAAGCAGTGCATTTATATACCCAATTAAAACGAGGGGTATTTTATAAACTCTATATATTTATAACAATGAGAATATAACACAATCTTATAAATGCTGACCAAAAATCCTAGGAAGTAATTTAGAATAGCAACATCATATCCCATTGGCAAGTTATCTCTCAATTTGTATGCATTGAAGCAACTGCGCAAGAAAAATAATGAAAACTACAGCAAGTATCAGTGTTAGACCCTTGTGAACACATTGAACCATCCCTCAAAGCACAGGTACGTGATGCAATTATCAGACATCAGATAAAGTACACTGATATTGGGAAGCACCTTATGGATGTTATAACACTTTAGCATAATAGGTACTGAACAATTCATAGAAGAACTAAAAAGGTACAACCAGCCTACTTAATTCAAAATAAAGTTGCCTCAGACTTTGTTCAACCAAAAGCAAAAGACCGAACAAAAGACACCCAAGCCAATTGCCCCCCATAACTGTTCATCCACGAACTTTGGCACTATCTACTGCCTTAAACAAACAACTAAACAGAAAACAAGAAATGTAAACCAAAAGAACATTATACCTATGGAGCTTGCAATGAGAAAAAGCTCTCAGTATAAAGCCGTATCCATGTCCACTCTCCATCTTTCAGCTTGTGCATTCTGTTGAAGCTTTTGTTCTCCAAATTGTAATACTCAATACTGTCTTGCTTGGAATCTATCAGAATTTCTTCATCTTGTTGATCCAGAGGAATGATGAATTTACACAACTCATCCTCAAACCTACTCAGATCAATGCTATGCTTTTTAACCCACCCATGATTCTCATAATCCTTCAACACCCATATGTCCATAGTGGAAGGCTTCGATGTACAGTCAATTAAACATAATAACCCTGTCAGCTCCACCAGTGACCAGTCTCCATTAGGATCAAGACACCCTTTTGGCGGCTCAACTGTCCCAAACTCTTCAGACTCCAAATCGAAGGACACAATTGCATCTAGCCCAGGATGATCATATGGGTCCCAAATCATCCAATAAAACACATTCTCAACCAACACCCCCCACCCTCTGACCACATACGGGCAACTAGCTTCCACCACCTTCCAAGAAGCATTAGTGACGCAACCATCAGTGAACCTCATAATTTCACACCCAATATCATACTCAACGCTGAAATCCAGACATCTGTCGAACAGATGTATCAAAACAAACTCATTTCTCGAAGAAATGTATCCCATACCAGCATTAATATCCCCGGAAGTACAACAACTGGCCTCCGGCAATTTCACCAACTGTTGCGTACTTGGGTTGCAGGCGTAGAACCCAGTCTCACCGATGAAACATATCAAATCCCATTTAGAAGGCAGCAACTCGATAATATCGTCCACTTCAATTTTGAACTCAGCATTGTGCTTCCCATCGAAACTCTGAGCACAAATGTCAACCATAGTTTTCTTGGTGTGGTGGCAGGGTTTTCCAGGTTCAACATCGCGATCCTCGTAGGATGTGCGTAGCAACAGTAAATTGGGGTTTTGAAGCGAACGCTCTCGGCGTGTGCGAATGAAATGGGGATCGGTGATAGCGGCGAGCCATTGTTTGGATACAGCCTTGAACTTACCAAGAGACTTCACGGGAAGCCTTAGGAGGATGTTGGAGATGATATCTGAGGGGAGATTGGGGTTGGGATTCGGAGTCGGATTCTCCGAGACGCCACCGCCACCGCCACCGCCACCGGTTGGGGTCACCGCATGCGAAGAGGAAGAAGCAGCCTTTCTGGATGGAGAGCAATCCATTTGCTTCGTCGTTGCCTTCAAAGCTCACGAAACAATTTAACCGATCGCTTCTTCTGCATCTTCACGGGGTTTCCCTAATTGTGTTTGTGTCTCTGTGTCTCTGTGTGTGTGCAGAGGACATTGATTTTTTTTTGTTTTTTTGGAGCAAAAGGTGTCGACCCACACCTCGGGGTCCCCACGAACTGCCCCACGCCACGTGAGGGGGGTAAATCAAGAACCTAGCTGGTAGGTGACGGAGAGGACCAGTGCGAGCCGCCCACAAGGACCCCTAAGGAGCAAGAAATCCCACACTGCGACTTGCCAGACTCGATCCTTGCACTTTGAAGCAATTCTACCCGCTCTTTACCAACTGAACTATGCCCTGGGGGCCATTGATTGATTTTTGTTATAAGCAAGAGTGCAGCATAACGCGTGTCCGGAGAGTGCGGTGTGTGGAACGCGTGTCCTGAGAGTGGGGCTGTGCAGGATAAGTGTCCTTGGAAGGTAAAATTCTAATTTTATCCCTTGTCCCACTCAGTCCCTTTATTTACGAAATACTGCATTTAAGTCCCTTAATTTTTATCAAATACCTGTTTTTCCCATGTATTTCCATTTTGTTAAAAGAAAATTAGTAATGATAGTTGCACGTGAAGTTAAAACTAAAAATATTGATCAAATTTATAGTTTTATCTCATATTGATCAAATTTATAGTTTTATCTCTGCATTTTGATATTTTTATATATTATAAGAGTAGTGTTACTTTGCCCGACTAATATATTAAGAAACTTATTGAATGTTGTCAAAAGACCTAAATGCCCTTGCTTAAATTACAAATTTGTAAAATTTATCATTGCCTTACTCGTTGCTCTCTCATCTTTCTCATTTTTGTGGTTGCCAATGCAATTGCTAACCATTGCTATCACCTTGTTGCCATTGCCTCGTCGCAATAATCGATGTACACAACGACAGTTGCATCAACAGCCATAAAAAAAGGAAAAAGAAAATAACAATGAACAAAACAATGACAGATGTTGCAAATTTGTAATTTAAGTAAGAGGATTTGGGTTTTTTTGACACCTTTCAATAAGCCTCTCAGTATATCTGTCAATAAAGTAGATTAATTCATATTATAATTTAAATCTTTTATTATTTCAATTATACCTTTATATTTTAATAGTATTTTAATATTTTTTTTATATTATAAAGGCAATGCTACTTTGCCCGACTAATATATTGAAAGCTTATCAAATAATGTTAAAAAAAAGACCCAAATATTCTCGCCTAACTTACAAATTCATTGCCATCTCCTTTCTGTGGTTGCCGATGCAATTGACAATCATTGTTGTCACCTTGTTGCCATTGCCTCGTGTGTGACAGTCGATGAACGCAATGACAGTCATGAAAAAAAAAAGAGAACAAGCAGCAAAACAATGACAGATATTGTAAATTTACAATTTAAACCAGAACATTTAAGTTTTTTTGACACCCTTTAATAAGCATCTCAGTTTATCTGTTGACAAAGTAAATTAATTCATATTATAATTTAAATTTTTTATTATTTCGATTATACTTTTTTATCTTAATATTAAAATTTTCACATTAAAAAAATTAAAATCAAAACAATAAAAAATTTAAATAAACATACAAAAAAAAAACTAATTCTTTACGAATGTGTTCGATTAGAGGATAAAAAGTAAGATAAAATTTTAATTTTATAAAATTCAAATTCTTACCCACCCATCTAAGAATTCTAATTCTTTGATTTTAAGAAAAATATTTATTTTTTAAATTAAAATAGAATTCGAATTCTATAAAAAAAAAAAAAATTGTCCGATGAAATTTTTTAAAATTTAAATAAAAAATAAATTTCACCCTCATTTTCCAACCTTATCAAACACACCATAAATAAAACTTCCAAAAAGTTATGGGATACATTACATACATAAGATAATTAATCTTCCAAGGATTTTTATATGCAGAAAATGTTTTTTTTCTGAGAGTATGCTAAATAATAAACATGAACTACTACCCGAACATATATAATAACCTACAAACCGTGCATCCAAAAATTCACCTAAACGTTCAATCCCGAGATGAAAGAAACCTATTATAGTTTCTTGCCACGTCCTCTCGTTAAAAGGACCATCTAACCCATTCAGAAAACAAGGGGATTTTGGGAGGATTTGACCGACCAAATAAACCAAAGTCATTACCTTAGCATAAGGACCATCCTGAGGATAACTCGGAGAAACTACTTGTGGGGCATCAGCAGCAGCCATTGCAGCGCAGGGGGCAGGCTAGGGCAGAAAATCTTTCAACCATTGCACTAATCATGCAGAAATGGAATGGAATTGAAAATCTTGAAGGTTTAATTCATGCATCTCCCGAACGATCAGGGATTGGCCAAAAATTAAAAGTTTCTAGCCATATGAATAACGAAACGAAGATGGAAGTGTCTCGTTAAATTGCAAATTCTCGAAATTGAAGTCATGGGACATCAATGCCAGAATTTAGCCGCATTAATGAACCACAAAAAATGATCAGTCCCGCACGCAGCCAAAATGGGAAGAAGCCTCTCAATCGTCATCGTTGTAGTTGAACTTCACTGAATGGGATTGCAGATCAATCTGCCCCCCTCTGTAAGAACCCCGCTTCTTCTTTGTCTTTTCATGACGAAAATCCCTGGAGTGACGGACAGATTAGTCAGGATGCCGTAATCTAAAATAACTATTATTGAAATGAAATTAATTATCAGTGACCTATGATTCTAGTCTAACTTCTTTACTTGCATCTATTCATGACAATGGAAGAACCCTTGCAAATTTACCACTCATAAATGAGACCAAATTATAACAAAGAAGCAAAATAAGCATTTGCATGTGAGAGATTATCTAAAATTACCTTCCTCTGACCTGACCCAGAATTTCCTGTGCTTTAGCACCATATCCAACATCTGCACCATCCTACAGATTTCAAGAATACACAAAAAGAAAAAGAGCTAAAGTAAATAAAGCGGCATCTATAGCGACATTTTAAAGAATTAAAAAGGGATAAATACCAAGGGAAGACAAATCACCTTTGCCCAGTAAGAATTATCTTGGAGCCTCTCATCAGCAAATTGCACCTGATCAGTTTTTATTCTTTGAAATGCATTTATTGTCTTTGGCTGTGAAGAAACAGCATCAATCAAGACCTTCATAAAAATATTGACACTGTAGGAAGTAATCGGATTTATTATTATTGGTATCATATTCTACTCCTGAAATATTAAAGCACCATATAAGGGGCGGGGAGCTGTATCACTGATGATGCTCAAAAAGACTGCATCATCAAACTGAATGCAAGCTTGAAAAAACAGGGAAGATAGAAAGGGAACAAGATGATCTACATGTTCATTCCTTCAATTCTATCTAACAAGCATAAACTTTTAGATGAGATGATGGTTAACAATTCAACAAAAACAACATCAAGTGATACAATAATACTTTCCCAAATAGAAATTAAAATAGAAAGTGGCCCAAGCATACCTCAGCTGAACCAGTATGCTCCTTTCTTCTGTTTTTCTGAGCACCAGGTTCACCTCCATCCTCTTCAACGCTCCCATTTCCATTCACCTTAATATGTTTCATAGAAGTATTTTGGAAATCATTTTGACCAACAAGACCATATTCCCCCTTACTTTCTTGCCCACCATGCTCGTTATCTCCTATAACTGCATTTGCTTCTGAAAGTTGTTCACTATTCTTGGTTGGTTCCAAGCCTTCAGATTTTCTGCGTTTTGAGTCCTCACTTCTCACTTTCTCAACAGCCTGCCCCTCATTTTCAGCATTAGCCAATCGTTTTCTTTTCTTTGACTTATTTTTGTCCTTGTCAATTCCATCCTCTGAACTCTGAAGTTCCCTCTTTGCTACAACTTCTACTGAATCTTCCTTTTGAGACATTTGAGCAGCCTCACGACAAAGTGCTTCAGAAACTGAATCCTCTTTCCTTCTCTTTCTATGTTTAGATTCAACTTTTTTCTCATCCAATAATACATCATCCACATTCTCCAAGCCACTATGCTCGGCATCACAACCTAGAGCATTAGTGCTTGACTTCTTTTTCTTCCTTTTATTTATGACTTCTGCCTTGAAAGCGATTTTATCATCACCTAATGAAGGTTTTAAATTTTGGCATCTCTCTTCATTCCCTGCCAGCTGCGAATCTAACTGGACTTGTTCCACATTGCCATCAAGTTGTTCAGAAACTGAATTGCTTTTCTTTTTCTTCTTGCCCTTCTGTTTTTTAGCAGATTCATCATCCTGAAGTTCACGAAGTGCATCAGTTATGGGCTCCTTCAGTGTTTGTGCATTGACTTGCTCAGATTGATGCTTTTTGGATCTCTCTTTCTCTTTCAGATCTACTTTTGAATCTATAGGCAAATCATTGACCAGTCTCTCCCTGGAGTTCTTAGCAGATTCAGCAAATTTATGGGCAGTTACACACGTATTGCTCTCACTCTCAGAACTTTTCTTTTTCTTTTTCTTTCCAACAGTTTGCTCAACCACAGAACAGTGGCCATCTCCATCTTTCATGGTAGTATTGTCAGTCAGTAAGCCTGCAATTTCATGGAGCCAGTATGAGATCTAGTCTGCATATTCAGAGCACTTTAAAAGAGACTAGACTCTGAATATTGAATAATTTTTAATTAGCATAATCTACCTTGCTGTTTGGCATCAGAATTTGTGTCAGCTTGAGTACTGCATGAGACAGAAGTTCAAATAGAATGAGAATAGAAACTGAGGTTTAAAGTTTCAATTAACAAATCCAAATAGAAATTAAAGTAATAAAAAGGAAACGCTGCAAGCTAAGCATCAGATAAATCCATCTCACAGTTTCAACCCAAAAGATATCCATCCATATGACCCTAGATTGATTGCAACTGTAATGTTGGAGGATCCTCCAACACATTCATTAAATTACATCTCTTCAATGGATAAAGATACAAAAATGCTCCAATTTTCTTGTGATAGTAACATGCACCAATGATGATTTTTTTCCAAATCTTAAATGATACATTGAGCAGAAGAAGCGATGAACATTGACCTCAAAACAACAGTAACCAAAGTAATCCATAATGCAGTAAGATTTCTTGATCCATTTATACTATACTGCATGCATAAACAACCCAAGCTACCAATCTTCCCCAGGACTGCAGAATGCATATCTTGTTCAAAATTCCTAGAACATGGAAATCAAGTCAATTGGTAACTTTACATCCCTTGTCTCATTCAGAAATGAGAAGAAAAGTCTTAAGAGGCTGACTAGTAATGCATAACTATAGCCCGAGTATAACACAACCCTATCAATATATAAGGAGACTACATGAATAATGGAGTTCTTATGACAAATTATGTTCACCATTAACCTACCCCGTCTCCAAATAGTTGATGTATATATCTTCCAAATTTACCGAGCACATCCTCCAGCTGTCATTCTGCAGCAACATATCAAGATCATTTTACATGACAGGGAAAGGTTAACTGCAAAGAAATAGTACATGCAAGTTAATAAAACTATAAACCATAAATATGCAAATCATCCAACCTTCCAGTATTCCTTAATGTCTCGGTATTACAAAACCTTCTCATATACGTATCTATTTTATGAAAGCACTTTGGAATTTTCTCTCAAGAAAGTATAAGAGATTCAATATGCAACTAGAAAGAAAACTTCTAAGAGATTGAAAGTATGTTAGGCCTCTCTTTTCCAGAACTCAAGCTCAAATTTGCATGTCAAAAATGGAAGACGTTCATTTAAGAACCATATGTGATGAAATTTTCAACATGTAAAAGGGTTTGAGAAAAGGACTTTATATCTACATAAGGCTTTTCAATTTGCATGGATGTAAAAGAATTGAAGTAACAATCTCAAAAACCAAAACCATCACCAAATTTACACATAACATTCTCGTCTAATTAAAACACAACCTTATGAATGTTGTAATACCCCATATTGCGTGGTGTTAAGTAAGTTTAAGGAACTGAAAATCAGTTTGAGAATTTAGTTAAGTAATTGCCGAATCAATAGAAGGGAGTAACCCGGAATATAAATATCTAAAGAAAAAGGAATGTCATTGACGAGTGTCTTAATACGGAACTTATGACACTGAAACCAATCGAAACAGAGACAATTTTTGGTATAGTCAATTTCAGCCTGAAAAATTGAATGGTTATAAAGGATGTAATACCTGAGATTTTTAAATTTAGATACTTGAGGAAATGAGACATTTTAAGGAATTGTGGAAGTCTTGAGACAAAAATTCAGTTTCGGAGCCAGGGGTAAAATCGTAATTATTGAAATTCGGGTAAAAATATAATTTACCAAAACCCTTGAGGTATTAGCGTAATAAACTCTTTCTCCAGGGGCCTAAAAGAAATTTTAAGATGGCTCGGAGACTCAGTTGCAAGGGGTTTAAGTGCAATTACCTGAAATGTTCAAGCCAAAGTGTAATTCTTAAAACCACAAAACTAGACCGTTAAGAGTAACAAACTGGAAGAATGAATAGTTGGTTAAAGATAAGGCACATAATCGAAGGTGTAAGTTGGCAAGCAAATAGGCAGGACACTTGGCATCAAGCTATTAACCATTTAAAAGGTAAAGATAAGGCACGTAAATCAAGGTGCATTGTTGGAAGCTTTTGATTGGTTACACATAGGAAGTCATGATGAGGGTGCTTAGGTGTCATAAAACTATTGGTCGTGCACACATCCCAAAGGCCCAACTGGCTTAACAAGTGGCCAAACAAGTGGTTTAACAAAGTGGCAAAAGCAATGATGGACTCAAATATTGAGGCGACACATGGCACAAGATGATTCGTCGGGGAGTTCTATAAATAAGGGCTTTGGGGGAAAGGTTTTAAAGCATTCGAAAAGAAGGGAAGCAAGGGTACTTTAAAAGAGAATTTCTGAGAGAAGTATTCTGGAAAAAATAGAAAATTTAGTTTTATTAATTTTCCTAAAGATTTGGCCAGAAAATTATTCGGGCACGCGTGTTGAGGTCAAGACACGCATAACACAGTAGGCCGATAAGCTTGAACAAGGTGAGTGGTTCAATCCAACACTTGATTTTAGTTTATTACAAATGTTTTGACTTGTGAGTGGTCCGATTTCAGTACTTATTTCGGTCTCATAAATGATTTTTGGCATGTGACAACTGAGTTCAAGTGAGCGGTTCTACCCTTCAGAACTTAGGATATTTCTGTGAATAGTTAGTTCAAGTGAGCAGTTCTACCCTCCAAAACTTAGGATATTTCTGTAAATAGTTATTTCAAGTGAGCGGTCCTACCCTCCAGAACTTAGGATATGTCTATGAATAGTTAGTTCAAGTGAGCGGTTCTACCCTCCAGAACTTAGGATATTTTTGTGATTGGTTAGTTCAAGTGAATGGTTCTACCCTCGCGAACTAAGACTAATCCTTATGAATGTTGTGCCAAATTACTTTACTTTATCATCATATTATACATATTGAGTTTACTGCATGTTGCATCAACTAGATATGCTTTGTAAAATGCATGGCTTGTGAGTCTTTCATGACATTACTATTTCTTAAATCATGTCGTCATTATGATGTTCAGTGGGATGGGACAGGGTCATCTTGGGAATGGAGCCAGGTTAATCTCAATCGTATGGGCGACACTGGGTGCACCTGGAGATTAAGTATGTCGCGGCAAGGTCAACCCCAATCATATGATGTGGGATGAATATTTTCCACGAGAAGTTGAGTATGCCATGGAGATTTTTCAGGGTTGATGTATTGAGTCATTTATACATGCCATGCTCATGTTCATACATGCATTCTATAAATTGTTTATGTGTCATCACTTAAATGTTTCAGTATCTAACATGGCTTATGCTCCTGAAACATTCAAACATTCCAGACGAGGATTGCAACAAGGGCAAGGACGTGCCCAGTTGAGGGTTGACGGTGTTCAAGCATGGTAGTTGTTGTTTACATTTTCAAGTCTATGTAATCCTCATTTTGATAAGAAGACGCTATGTATGAATGATTGTGGTTATTTATAATATTTTGTAACGTTATTTCCGCTACTTAATATTTTGCCTTGCTTGGCTTAAGTCTTTTGACCTTGTTAGCTAAACCGGCATGAGTGGGGTTCTTCTGGGATTTTGTGAAGCGTGTAAAGATTGTTCTCATAAACACTGCATGTGAGCAGGTGGAGATTATTCTTGATACACCGTGGGTGTCGAATTTAAGTATGGACAATGGAAAAAAAAAAGAGAGAGAGAAGAAATCTCGGTAATCCCTTATAGTCGCACGCCCAACGAGGCAGGGTGTTACAAATGTGAACTTCATGAACAGCGACAGAACTCTTTTATGTTCAGAGACAGCCACAGAGAGGAGCAGTTATCAGTTTGGAGTACATTGTACAGCCCTGCTGAGGAGGTTGAGAAGATGAGCTTCAGCCATTCTAGAATTTGTAAAAACAAGATTGGCATCTAGGCAGAGTGGCTGGCAGGAATATCTGGGGGTTGCCATTACTCTGTTTTGCCCAGATAAACGCTTTAAGGTTTTAAAAACTTCTACAAAGGAGTGTTCTGACTTGTTGACAGATACGTGGATAGCTTGATGTCTGTCACATTATTCCTTTCCTGCTTAGTAGACATCCTTCTAGGTCGGGAAGATGAATTTCCAAAAGGTAAAAGACCAGGGTCAACTTGAAATGCAGAGTTCCAGCAGATCTTGATATGAAATATTCATATGGCCCCTATTACCTTTTTCCTCTACTTAAAATAAGAAGTAGCTAGAATCAAGAATCAGGAGTAAATTTTCATCAATCATGATGGAATAATTAGTTTAAACAGGGTGCTGGAGTGCCATGCAACTCCAGAATAAAGAAGTTGCTTATTACAAAACATTATGGAAGTTTTATCAGGCTATGAAGAAGAGGGATCACCTCCATTGGGCTAGGCTCCATACCCATTGCAGAGAATAGGAAACTCAAGCAAGGGTAAAGATTGGTTAAGATAATGTAATGTTCGATCTCCCCATCTGGTCAAAAAGGGGGTGCAGATTTACCGAATTTATTATCCCACCAATGTGTTGGAAATTTGTAGATTGAAGACATGTCAAATCCACAATAGGGTGGTGTCATGGGGGTGTTGAAGGTAGGTGCTTTGGGTGGTTTTCTTGGGCAGGAAAAGTAAACAAAACAGGACACAGTAGAAGACCGGATCTTGATTCAAATTTTCAGGGATGAGGGTCTACAACAAGCAAGACCTGAGTTGATAACTGACCAAGAACAACTGTTCTCTAGCCTCCTGGATGTGATGGATGTTTGTCCGTTTCCATCAACAGTACCTTAATTGTCAGAACCTTTTTTCAAAATTTGGGAGTTAGGGAAATTCCAATGTTGTGAGGGATTAAAGAATGCTTAGGATATGCTAGAATGGGTGATATGGAGAGTAAGAAGAATGTCCAGGGCAAGGGAGAGGGTGTCCTATCATTGTGTTAAGGGCAGTGAAAGGATGTGACAATGCACCAAACTAAACACAGGTAAAGCATCCACTAACCCATTCATAATGGATTGCTACAGTCAAACCTCCAATGAACTCTCAATCGACTAACAGCACAAATATGCAGTTCATGTATGCATTGTTTCAGTGCTTTTATCAATACAATTATGCAGATCATATTGTTACTCATAATCACAAGAAACACAATATTGAAAAATAAAATTCTAACATCTTCAACTTCAAGCCATTTATTTATCCATCCACCAATGTCTTTTTAATCCAGGTCAAAACCATAATTGTTTTTCACCAGATGCAACCCAAATAAGCCCGCATGAACAATAGTTTCAGCAGCACCTCTTTTCAAGTTTTGGTAAGGGGGTCCCTCAATAATGTACTCTGGTAGCTCCATGGCCATGGTGATGAAGAGAACCATGCTAAGATAGGGAGGGTTGCCAGTTTTTCCATTTCAGCATGTCAGCACTACAGCATAAGAAAAGTCGGGCAAAGTCCTTGATACTTAAAACTTCAGTTTGTTAAGGAAGGCATTCAAGTTTATATGTGAGATTAAAGCACGCACCATTATCCCAAATTTCATTGGAACAGTGTAGTCAAAGGCGAGCACCTTGCTCGCCTAGGTGTTTGGGCCCCTCAAGGCTCCATGGAAGCCCCTCGTCTACCTTTGGACGAGGCGGCTTCAATCAGGCGATGGCTAGGAAATGCCTCATGATGCAACATGTATCGAAAGCATTGACCTGCGTATTAAGAAAAGGGCATAGGATAATTGGCCCTAAAAACCAAAAGAGGCACTTACAAGCAAAAAATAAAGAGGAAAATTGAAACAAAATGGGAAAGAATGGAGATCACTGTTGAGCCGTTGATATGGTATTGTTCACGCAATCACCATAAGTGCTTTCTCAACTTCTTCTCTAAAGGTTATCATGACGTAGACCACAAGAAGGCCAGTCAAAGAAGAGTTAACAGAGGTTGGTTAAAACTCTCACATGCCAAGGGGTTCCAATGAGTGAAGCCACTCGCTAATGAACCCAAATTGTACGGCAACATGTGGTTGCCATTCTAGGTTGCTACTCTAATGCCCTCTCTCACATCTCCCCGTGATCTAGTATTTGCGGCTTAGTGACACAACTGAAATCCAATCTCTATGTTTCTCCTCTCTCAAATTCTAGTGTGTTGCTCTCTTTGGGCTTATAATTGTATTGTTTGATGTTAGTATATTACACAATTAGTTTTGCATAACCAATATAAGGATGCAAATGTGGATGTGTGGCCATGCAGAAAAGATAAAATTAGAAATGAGTTTATATACAATAAGGTCGGAGTGGCTCCTATTGAAGATAAGATGTGGGAGATACAATGAAGATGGTTTGAACATATAAGAAGAAGACCAATAAAGAGTCCTATGAGGAGAGTTTATGGAATATAATAATTAGGTAGAGCAAGACCCAAAAATAAATTTGGTGAGAAACACTTAGGTATGATAATAAGCATATCGGTAGGGATGGAAATGGGTCGCCCATTGACCCATTTGCATACCTATTTAGTAAATGTTCAAAATATGTCTTATGTCTATATCCCTCAAATATTAATTTTTCGAACTTATTTCAATTTTAAATGGGTAACTAAGGCTTATTTTAGTAAATGTATGTCATGGCACCGTTCAAGGCGCCTAACGCTTCTTACTACCTTGAATTGGAAGCAATTTCCATTTTGGTGAAACTGAATTTCTGATATTGGTTCGTGAACCACACTGTTCTTCTGATCAAAAGCTAATGCACAATTGAATAATCTCCAAGCTAACGCAGAAGCTAACAGAACATATGCAATGTCATGCTCCGTAAAATCTAAACCTATATTGACTGTTCGCATCCGAATAAGCAACATTTTTATTCTATGCAATGAACTGGATCATTCGGTAAATTATGTATACATGCGCAATAAGTTCAGATGAAATCTCTTGATATATGTATCTGAGTGCGCGCACGCGTGTATATATATATATATATATATATATATCTACAGAGAGAGAGAGACCTCGATTTGAGCTTCTGAGAGTAAACGTTTGAGAGTTCTGGAGAAGCCATTGAGCTGAAGGTATCCAAGGACGGAGTGTAGAAGAATGGCCTTCTGATCCGAATTCAATGAGCCGGCTTTGCCGACGCTGCCTCCGGCTTGCTTCTTCATCGTCGTCGACTTCGAGCTTTGCTCCGCACCGGCCAGCAGTATTTGGCGAGGCTTCAAAGCAAGTAGGGCTAGGCTAGGGTTTGCTTGAGCTCTCACGCTGCGATTCCCTTCAGCTTCAAGCATAGAGTGAGCTTCGCGTCCACCTCGGCCTCAAACCGAAGGTCGGAGGCTTTGAAGGCGGGATTCAGAAACTAGGGTTTGTTATGCGGGGTGTTGTATATATACGTGTTGGCTTGAGTCCGTCGTTTCACTTTAGAGATGACAAATGGACGGGTGGGCCCATTTGGTGGGTCAGGTTTAATTGGGCCCGTGATGGAAGTGGGCTGGGTCGAGTCCGGCAATGAAAATTAGGATCCGACACAATTCTACAGTCCTTAATAAATGGGCCAAGACAGATAGGGTCCGGCCGTGGGCTTGTCGAGCCAACTCATAGGCCTAGTTGTCTAGGCCCGTGGGCAATTTATTTTAAATTTTTTAAACTTAATTTTTTAAATATTTTTTTTATTTTTTTCAAATACAACAAATATTTTTTAAAATATGTTTATAAGTAATTAGTTTAAAATATATTTATGTTTGTAATAATTACAAACATAATTTTTTAAATATTTTTTTATTCTTTAGTTGGCCGGGCCAATTGATGGGCTGGCATACGAGCCATTTTGGTGGGTCGAGTCGAGCCATTTTGACGAGCTGTTTAGTAGGCTAGCACATGAGTCATTTTGATGGGTCAGCACACGAGCTATTTTGGCGGACTAGACCACAAGCCACAGATCATCGAGCTGCATTCTTCTACTCGGGCTATGAGACAGGTCAACCCATGGGTCGTTTGACCCATTTGCCATCTCTAGTTTCAGTTACCGCTATTGCCCCCTTAAGTTGAATTAATTTTACACGAGGTTTTTTAGTTTGTCGCATGAAAATAATTATAAATATTTATATTAAGCAATATACGAGAAATTTATATTTATAATTTTATTTAAATTAATTAGTATCATTGATGAAATAGTTTTCTGACATTTATTAAAATCTATGATGTACAAAAATGTCTTGTGATGTCATGTCAATATTTTTGAAACGTAAAAAAATATTAAAAATTATTTTTAAAACGTTTCTACAATTTCAAAAATGTCTTCAAGCCGTTTTATAATATTAAGGAAATGTCAAAAAACACATTCTCGTCCACCAAGGTTTAGAGACGGAAAAAATTCTATCTCTAAATCAAAATCTTTAATTTTTTCAGAATTTATTTAAATGTATTATAAAATTTATATTTATTTATAAATTGAATAACTATTTTTATATTTAAAATTATATTTACAAAAAAAGATCTCTATATTTTTTTTATTTATACATTTTTCTGCATTTTTGTCTTCTATTTTTTTAAAAATATAGGTTGTGTTTTTTTTTATTGTTTTCAAGTCATTTTTAATTTTTAATTTTCTAAAATAATGAAAATGCGTTCTCTTTACTATTTTAAAAATATATTTTTGAAAAAAAAAATTACAAAGAAAACTCAAAACAATATAAATTGTTTTGAGTGCTTTCATTTAAAATAAACTCTAAACTTAAAATATATTTATTTATGTATTTATTCATATTTTATTATTGTAATAGAAAAAAATATTACAAAATTCATTAACTTGAAAATGTATATATTTTTTTTAATAATATATTAACATTAAATATTTCTAGTTTACTGAAAAATCAAATTTTTTTGTATAAAATATTATAAAAAAATTATTTTCAAAATTTCAAAAAGAACGCATATTTTAATTTTCTGTTTTAAGAAATAATTTTTCAAAATGATAAAAAGAACGTATTTTCAATTTTTTGAAAAACAAACTACCAAAATAGAAAATTGAAAATGAATTCAAAACTCAAAACTAAAAATTGAAAAATAAAGAGAACGCAACTATATTTTTTCATTTTTATTTCATATCATTTCCATTTTTGTACAACTTATATTAAAGTCATATGTCAATGACACTTAGATCTATAACAAACTAAATCGCCATTGAATACTGTTGATCTAAGTTTGGATTTAAGCTAATCGTACTAGATTCAAATAAAAGACTCAGCCTAAATGACTAAATCTAGGCAAGGGTGAAACACCCATTTGACCCTTAGACCTATTGGTTGGTCATTTTATTATCTTGCTCACCCATCAACCCATTTCTCTCAAATTTTGATTCACATAAACAAACAAACAAAAATTAAGTTTGTTCATATATTAATACACACATATTACTATATGTTATCCGTCGAATACAATAATAAATTTATTTGTGATAAAATTGTCTTCAAACCATCAAAATTCTACAAGAAAAAAAAATAATTAGAGGGTGCGAAGTATTTTTCATACAAACATTTCAATACTTAAATTAGATTTTAATTTTTTAAAAAAATATTATAAATCTTTATTGGGCGTAAGTAACTTATGTTAAAGAATTAGGACTCTAATTTATAGAGAATATTGGGAGTCAATAATAAACATATTTGGCATTTTAAGATAAATTATGATTAAAATTTTTAATCGATAAGCTCCATTCTTTTGTATTTTAAGTTAAGTACAATTAAGATTTTTAACAAATAAATCTTATTCTCTATAAACCCTTACAAGGATTTTTGACAATCAAAGTTATCTGTTTATGAGTCTCCTTTAGGAACACTTGCGAGAGAGTCTTCAGGAGACTTCAAATTCTTCCAAACCTTATTTTTTTCACTTACAAGACTATTATACAAAAGTTTTAGAGATACCTCCAACTCTTTTGTATTTCCTTGTAACAACATTTTTTAACTTGTTTAAATATTTACTCTTGTGGGTTTTAGGGTTGTAATTGAATCAAGTCGACTTAAATTGATACAAACTTCGTTAAGCTCAAACTTGATAAGTTTTTGAAGAGCTCAAGCATTTGTCAAGCTCAAACTTGGATTCACTAAAAGTTCAAGCGTTTGTCAAGCTTAAGTTTGGGCTCAAGTTTGGATTCACTAAAAATATTTTTAAAAACTTAATATGAAAATAATCAACTAATAATAATCTTAAATCAAACCTAATAATCAATAAATAAAATATTAAAATGATAATCAATAAATAATAACTTTAAATTACAATAAACATAATATAATTCACCATAATTTAAAATTTGATAATTTTATGTTAAATGACATATTCATAAAATTATAAATAAATTTATTAAAGTATTTTATAAATAAATCTATTCACAAATTTTTAATCAACTATATTTACAAATCTCTAATCAAATATTTTTATAAGTTTTAATGACTCAAACTTTACAAAAATGAATCTCAATTTATTTACAAATTAAATTTAAACTTAACTCGTCTATCTTCAAAAACAAATTTAAACTCATTTGCGACCCAGTGAGCTTAGACCTTTGTTGATAGACCTTGGTGGATGACACATCATTTAACCCATCTCATCCATCTTTAATTTCATCTGATTTTCAATTCGAATATTTTACTAATGGTGTGTTTGATTACATTACCTAGAATTTAATTCTAAGTAATATTGGCTAGAAAATAAAAACCATCTCACCCCCTTAGAAAATGAATTCCATGGAAAAAACTTTAAATGCTTGTACCTTACATATTTTTTCATAGAAAAATTAAGAGTGTTTGATTGTTTTCCATAGAAAATATATAATGATTATATATTTTTCATAGAAAATATGTGCAATCAAATACACCTTAATTTTAATTCCCATGCCCTTCAATTGAGTATATCTATTTCTAAGGGTGTGTTTGATTACATTACCTAGAATTTAATTCTAGGTAATATTGCTTAGAAAATAAAAGTCACCCCACCCTCTTGGAAAATAAATTCCATAAAAAAAAGCTTTAAATGCTTGTACTATGCATATTTTTTCATAGAAAAATAAATAGTGTTTGATTGTTTTCCATAAAAAATGTGTAATGATTACACATTTTTCATGAAAAATATGTGTAATCAAACACACCCTAAATGTATTTTTATAGAAAAATGCTATTTATACAAACTGTTTAAAACATAGGTTGACATATAACAAATATAATGACAAAAATACTCCTCATTAGTCACTAATCAAATTGAATTTTTGTTTAAAATTTTAGCTTATTTTTCATAATTTCGGATGAAATCTGATCATGGAGTCCAATTAGACTTCATGAATAAAGTTGGTTTTGGTCCATCAGGAAAGAAGTTGGGTGGGAAGAAATCAATTTGGACTTTGAATATTTTACAGGATAAAATAATTATTTAATTTTTTTCGTAATTCAGTTTGTATAAGTAATAAAATCCTTTCTTATATGGATTGTGAATGAGCTCAAAAGCCACGTGTAACCTTTAAAATCATACAGCTCACAAGGTATCTCCACGTGTACCAAATGAGACATGCGTTCACGTGAAAGTATGTATTTTGAGGGAAAAAAATCATATAAAATAATAAATTTATTTGCACCAAATATATATATATAGAGAGAGAGAGAGAGAGGAGTACACGTGGGAGGTGGGAGGAAAGGTGAATGGAAGAAACGAAAGGGAGAGAAGAGGCGGCAGAGAGAGCTGAAAGGGAAGCGGTGGAGAAGAAGAACGGAGGCGGTGGTAGCGATATGAAAGCAGGCGATGATCCGATGGCGGAGGCGGCAAAGGCTAAGGAGGTGATTCGAGAAGCTATCGTTGCCAAAAGCACCGGAGAGACCGAGAACAGAGCGCAACAGCCAGATGACATTCTTGCCTTCTCCAGATCCGTACACAAAGTCGATTCTTCGCTCGAGTGATTTAGCGCCTGGAAAACTGGTAGATGTATCTAATCTGTTAGTTTCTTCGAAATCCGGTGGCGGCGGCGGCGGCCACGAAGGAGGTGATTCGTAAGCTGTCCTCACCAAGAGCACCGGAGAGGCACAGAGAACAACGAGGGCGGAGCACAACAGCCAGATGACGTTCTCCAGATCCGTTCATCTGATGTCTGTTAGTTTCTTCGCAAACTGGAGATCCGGCGGCGGCGAAGGCTAAGGAGTGAAGCTGTTCTCACCGAAAAAGCACCGGAGAGATCGAGAACAACGAGGATGTAGCACAAAATAGCCAGATGAGTTTCTTGCCTTGTCCAGATCCGTTCACAAAGTCGATTTTTCGCTCGAGTGTTCCAGCAACTGCAGAACTGTTAGATAATTGTTAATTTCTTCAAAAACTGGCGGTTCGTCACTTAATTGTTTTAACTTTTCATTTTCTATTGGCATCTCTGTTCTAGTTTCTCCGTCGTCTGCATCGTTTGATGGCAAATTATATTCGTAATCTTGCGAAATAGGATTCGTGGATGGAAGTGAACGACGCATGTTTAGGAACAAATTTGTGTAAAATTGCAGATAAATAAAATTCACACTATTTACATGTGAAAGCTCATCTAAATTATCTAATACATTGCTAAAGGGAAATTACTCTGGTCGACGTTCAGAATTAGCCAACTGTAATTCGTAAGCTCGTAATGAAGATATAAGTCCAAAATGTAGAGATGAGGAATGGAATAGAACGTATACGGGAAGTTTTTACATGGTTCAATTAGAACGGTGCCTATTCTACGACTGTCATTTGGTCATTCCGGCAGAGTTACAGTATGTTTTTATAGTTGTCTCTCCTTTATAATGATGTTTTTGACTCATATTTATAGTAAGGGATGTTTACAATCGCATAAAATACAAAAGTATATAGATGATATTATGAGGGATAATGTGTCTTTATCATCTCCATAAAATCGAGAGTAGACTCTGTATTACTAGAGATTTGGTTTACTTCAGATAAAATAAGTGAATCTCTTCCTCTAATTATTCAATATGAATGTTGTTATGCGAACTGAAAAGTTAAGCTGACGAGCTAAAAGCATCACTAGAAGCTCGTTGGAAGCATCATTGGGAGCTCACTAGAAATACTGCTAGGAGCTCACTTGGTTCCGCGATTTGAGTTCGAGTTTTAGCAATGTGTGAACTTGTTCTGATGAGCTCAGCTCGAGTTTATTGGGTTTTAAGTGATTGACCCGAACTACTGAATTGAGCCCAACTCATAAAGAGTAGTTCGGATAATACTCATAACAACTCTTAACAAGTTTATACAGGTGATGGAATGGGTGATCTGGGAGAGGCCCTACAGGCCAAAGGAACTAGACTAGTCATATCTATTAGAATTCATGGCTAAGCTTCATGGTGTATCAAAAGGGGAGAAACTTTTTTCTTGTGTCCCATCCATAGTTGTCAAATGCGCTCCTAGGCGCAAGGCGCCCTATGCGACTTTTCATGGCTGAGTCGCGGTACCATTCAAAAGATGCTGCGAAGGTGCATGAGGCACACACCTCCTGTGGATGCACAAGGCGCACGCATCACGTGCCTTATTTTCAGCTGTATTAAACCCTTCAAATGCTAAGAGGACAAACTCTTAAACTGAGAAAAAAAAAAACAAAAGAAAACAACTCTGAAGCTCTTCAACTGTTCAACCGAGTGCATATTAGGGTAGATTGGTGCTGGGCTGACCTGTTGGTGGAAGCTGGAGGGCTGGAGCTGTCCTGCGCTAGCGACTATACGCATGTGGGGATCACAGTCCAATGAACAGGCCACTCATGATGAGTGTGAACCTCAGCGATGGCCACCTGTTTTCATCATCAAGGTCCCCAGGGGCACGTGAAGTGGTGAACAACCTCCAACGACCTGTTTCTGGGGACTCTTAACGCGACGACCTGTTTTTTTTCTGTTTCTGTTTATTCGCTGCTACATTCCCTTTTTATTTTTCCTCTGAATACTGATGCCTGCAGCCTGTTTATTTTGCTGTAAATGAGAATTTCATTCAACGAAAATCACAAAAGCATCTATAGCTATCTAATAGGGCATACCCCAAGCATTACAACGAAAATAAACTTCGTAGAGATAAAATCAACAAAAGAAAAAGCTTTTTTTGGACAAAACAAATACAAACTATATAGAATAATATACAAGAGTTGGGAGAAGCCTTCTATATAGTAGCTCCATAAAACGTAGACTGTCAAAGGCATCATGATCAAATCTCCCTAAGCCCAAGAACAAGAATTGAGGCAAATTTTGGGAGGTCGCAAATAAAATCAGAATCTGTCAATACCTTAATGTATCTAAGTATTAGAATGGTATATTCACATGAATATCAATATTAGTGATAAAGACACACGGGTACACCCCAAATATTGATTTAGGGTGTCAAAAGCATACTTATGAATTAATTCGCATGTGAAAGTTAACATTTGTGCAAACTCACATTTATTTGGTGTTTTCTTCTTAATAACATACATATGGTCAGACATCTTTTTATTTTTAACTAATTATATTACTTTTAATGTTATTTCTTCCTTTGTGGTGAAACTTCTCTTTATGTACTTTTAAATTATGTTTTTCTTTCATTTGTCTAAATAAATTTGTTTTAATGTGTTTATGCTATTATGAAACTAATTTTCTATTTACTTTTCAGAAAATTATTATTTTAGCAATGACTGCTTGTCAATAATGATTTTATGATTTTACATTTATCTCTTTATAGTTTTAAGTTGAAAATAGTACTATATAAGTATTCTATACATTTTTTAATATATATATATATATATATATATGCAGGCCCAGGCCTCAAAACACTTTGCAACTTTGACAACTATAGTCCCATCCGAATTCCAAAATGAGTTGCTGTACAACAATCTTGTCATTGCATGCTTCGATAAAGGCATGATAAGGCTTTCACTTGCATACATGAAGAAAATGAGGGATCTGGGTCATCGCATCTCATACTTGATTTTCAACCGCCTTATCATCCTCCATTCTTCGCCAAGCCGTAAGAAAGCCATCACAAGGATCCTCAGACAAATGAAGGCTGATAAGGTTGATCCACATGTCTCTACATACAACATCCTGATGAAAATTGAAGCTAATGAACACAATATCGAAGGACTGCTAAGAACATTTGGTGATATGAAGCGAGGAAATGTTGAGCCAAATGAGATATCTTTCTGTATATTAGCAACCGCACATGCTGTGGCAAGACTGTATACGGTTTGTGAGAGCTGGTCAACATTAGATGTCCTCCTCATATTGTACGGGTATCTGGGAAGGAGAAAGAGCTGGAGCGAACTTGGGGTATTTTGCGAGAACTGCCCCATGTTAAGTCCAGGAGTTTCATGCTGGCTATTGAAGCATTTGGCAGGATTGGGGTTCTAAGTCGTGCTGAACAGCTTTGGTTAGAGATGAAGTCAGAGCAAGGACTGAAACTAACAGAGCAATTTAATTCAATGATATCTGTTTATTGCAGACTTGGGTATATTACTAAAGCAACTAAGCTGTATAAAGAAATGGCAGAAAATGGGTGCAAACCTAACACCATAACATATAGACACCTTGCCCTTGGTTGCTTGAAAGCCGGGCTAGTGAATGAAGCACTGAAAACACAAGAGTTGGGGAAGAATTTGGCAGCAAGCACCAGGATCAGGAGATCGACCGCATGGCTGGAAACTACTCTTTCAATAGTCGAAAGCTTTGGTGAGAAGGGTGATATAGAGAATGCTGAGAAGCTCTTTGAAGAATTAAAATACGCAAATTATACTAGGTTCACTTTTGCTTACAATGCCCTGATGAAGGCTTATGTCAAGGCAAAGATTTATGAACCAAATCTTTTAAAACGGATGATTCTGGGAGGGGCCAGACCAGATTCTGAGACCTATGGCCTCTTGAAGCTGATCGAGCAATTCGAAACCTAATTCTTTGTTGCTGTGATTGTATAAGAAATTTCTGGGTTTCAATTGTTCCCTTGACAACGCTAGTATTTTATGTTTAAATTCGAAGACAATAAACGTGGGAGGATATCACAGTTACTGCTATCAGTTTCGTGTTCTGCAAAAATCATAGCTGCAAACTGTTGCTGAGTTGCTGTAACCAACGCCAATTTTCGATCTGTAATTGGGGCTTGGGGTAAATGTGTAATTTTGGCATGAGTTGTCAACAAAGTTGTCAAGGGAGTTGTTCATGTAGCATTATATCGGATGGATGATCTACAGTTTCTGTCTTTTATTTTTATTTATTTATTTTTTTCCTTGGTAAGTTGCTGTCTTTTAACTTAATATATTTCATTCTTAAAATTGGTTTCCAATAACCTGTTTTGTTATATACCTAAATGTATTTGCAGCAGAATGAGCTTCTTTTTGTTGGAAATCGAAAGCCAGACTTTGAGGCTGAAGCTGTTTTAATTGGGAGTTCATCAAGGTACTTTTGTTAAATGGACAATATCGCTATTGTAAAAAATGGATATGTAAACATTTTTCTGTCTTGTGCTCTGAAATTTTATACAGCCTGTTTATAATTGATATCTGATTTCAGAAGTAATAAGCAAGGAATTATGTTTTGTAAATGAAAAGAAGGAATTAAATGTGTAGGCTCTTCTACTTTGTCTCACATGTGAGAACAACTAACAAGATCCCTAGTTCCCTACTTACATTAGCTGAATTTTCAAGTTTTAGGTGTTATCAGTGATGATAAATTATTGTCCTGATTAGACGTTTGTACATTCAAAACATTCTGGACCTCAGCTTTGTGTAATATTCAACCAATTTTCCATAGGGGACTTTCTCACATGTTTGATCATTTTCTCATTCAAATTTTTATTGTCATGCTTGTTATATTTCTATGTTAGAGATGGGAAGGGAAATGGTAGAGAACTTAGCTTCTTTTGCATGACTACTGATTTGTGTTTTATCCCAAAAATGTTTCTACATCTGGAGAAGTTTGATTTTATATGGTCATCTACCTTCTTTGCACTTCTTTCTTTTTGTTTTCTCAATTATTTTCAATAATATCCTTCTTCCAAAAGTGAGTTTGTTCTTGCAGGTGAAAGTCTCAGAATATATTGGGAAGAAATATGTTACTCTTTTTCTACACTCTGGATTTCACTTTTGTTTGTCCCACTGGTGAGTCTGGCCTTGCCCTAATGTTTTGACATCTTTTACGCTATTCTAATTAGCTGGAAGGAATGTAAACGGAAGGGTATTATATCATGTGCTCTGAACATAGGCAAATCTCTCTCTCTCTCTCTGTCTCTATATATATATATATTGTTGATGTACAGAGATCACAACATTCAGTGACCAATGTGCAGAATTTGAGAAGTTAAACACAGAAATATTGAGTGTTTCCATCGACAGTGTGGTAAGATTTTTATTCAAGCCTCTTTTTATTGTTTTTATGTTTATGTTTCAATTTACCTAACAACAAAAATAAGATGCTGTGATGCATTGGTGGATATGTCATAACTATGTTGAATTCTTCGCCTGCAGTAAGGAACATTCTTCTCTAAGTTAGATCCTACAGTTACCTGCATGCCTCCCATGAGCACATATTTGTGAACTCCACCATGATCATGTATTCCTGATTTTCTGCTGTTATAGTTATTGCCACCACCAGCTTTACATTTATCAATTACATTGCCAAAACTATAGCTTTCAATTACCACTTGAGTTTTCACACTGCACTCAAGGGAAAGATCTGTCATGAGTCAAGTTTTAGCTTGAGGAACATGAAAAACTAATTCAGTCATTGTTATAATTTATATTCTATAAAATTACTCAATTTTAATCGCTATTTATATCCTAGGAACTTTATTAAAGTAATCATAACTAGTCAAAAGTTTGTTCTTGAAAATCATTCCCACAATAATCCCAAATCCAGTACTGAAATCAATTAAGGTGCTATCTAAAATAAAAATAAATAAAACCATAAATTGAATATAAGGTTATGACATATGGTCGCTAGTACTAGAGTCTAATCTAATGCTTCTTTAGCTTACTCAAAATGATAAAAAAATGACTAATAACCTCACAGTTCAACAAGTAACAAGCCTTGCAATTATTAATATATAACAGGAATATAAGGATTTTGTAATAATGCAATAATAGAAACTACTTTAATTTTTAAATTTTTTTCAATACACATATATTTGTTTGCTAATTTTTTTCAACATATTTTCCCATATAATTTTGTAGCAAGCAACATTTCAAAAATTTTGTATGTCAAAAGATGACAATATTATAATAATTGGGAATATGGGTATCAAAGAACTACTGTAACCACAATCTCAATATCAATGCCATTTCATTTGAGCAATGGTAGGTCCAGTGGATTTACATTCCACATAGAGTCAACTCAGCGTGGTGCATGGTTCTTTGTTTTTTTAAGATGATTCTGGTTTAGATCCATAATGCACCTGAATTTTTTTTCTCAAATTGTTAAGAATTAGAGTCATCATGTTGTGATTCATGTCAGCTATAATTTTCTCTAGTTGTCAAAGTATCGTGGCCAGATCTTTAGTGGAAGCTATTAACAATAAGATGTGGGATTCATGATTAAGATAGTTTGAATATGTGAAGAAATGACCATTAAACATATCTATAGAGCAAGTCGATGAAATTGAAGAGATTTATAGAAAAAGGGGAGAGAGACCAAAAACAACTTGTGTGGAAATCCTTAAATATGAGATAAGGTATAATGGCCTCACAATGGATATGACTATAGATAGAGATGGTTGGTGATCTGGAATTCATATAATCAACCCCACCTAGTGGATTAAGGCTTGTTATTGTTGTTGTAAGAAATAATGTTCCCCCCATAGTAGATGAAACTTTTCCTTGCAACTTTTTTTAACGTTGTTCCATCGTACAATAAGAATGTGATAACACTATTGATGGAGATAATTCTCTTAAATTGAGAACTTTAACAACTTTTAAATTGAGTTTCCAAATCATGATATAAATAATAGTTTTATCACATCTCTTCATATGGAACTTTTTCCATAGAATAAAATAAATTTGAGAATTATCATATCAAAAGTGCATATTTTTATAAATAATTATATGTTGGATGTCCATATGCATAATTAAAATATTAGTAAAAATTTATTAGAGTCTAACTTTGCTAAAATTAAACCTAAAATGAAATTTACCCTAAGTAGTCATTTTTTACATTTGACACTTCATTGTCGAACAAAAATTTAAAAACTTTTTCCTCATTGAGTAACATCATTGTTGTCTCATTTTCTTTTCTTCTTCCTCCTTTTCTCCTTATCCTTCTTGCATCACCCAGGACTTCCTTGATTTAAAAGTTGATTAGTTGGTCGGTCAGATGCAGTGGTAGACTTGGTGATGACCTCTAAGGTAACTGAAGAGTGCCAATGCTTTTCTCTTGTGTCTCTGATTGGGTGTCAATACCTATTTCACATACTCTCATTTAGGGATAACAAATGGATAGTGCTTCGGGTGGACCCACCCTGCCAGACCCATTAAACCCCCATTTAGACTCTTTAAATGGGCAGGAGTGGGTATGATGGGTTTGGGGTAAAACCCCAATAATTTGCAGGTTGTAACAGGGCAACCCATTTTTCCCATTTAGTACTGCTTATTCCTTATTTTAGAATCAACCTTGCTTATTCCTATAACATGGAAACATGATCATTGCTTCATCCCCTCATTGTTGTAAAAAACAAGCAAGGACCTATACTTGATTTCTATTTTTAGTCTTCTATCAATATTTGTTTTCAACTCATTCTGTAATTATATTATTCCTGATCTTGGAGCCTTGTGTTATTCATCAAAATAGATTAAATTATTTAGTAAAATAAAAGTAAAAGAGATCTGTGCTTTTCTTGTTCTCTCTGTCAATTCCACTATCTGATTGAGTGCCTAGCCAATGTTAGTGGGCACTAGCAGCATTTTCGATGTAGCACTTTCTTATAAGTGTCCATGCTAGTTAGTTTCTCATGCCATTGGTTGCCTACACAAGTTGGTTGTCGCCAATAATGCTGTAGTAATGTTACATGCAGCATGTTGTGAATATTGTCTGCAGCATCTGTATTGTAACAACATCGTCATATGAACACATCTATGCAATTTGTTTTATGGCCATGTTGTAAGACAATTTTACAACGAAAATTTAATGAATGAAAATTTAATGAATGAGTTGTGAGGTATCTTTTATTTCTTGTTATCTAATATTAAGAAATGAAATGGTGACAATAGTTATCCTGCCTGTGAATAAATAACTCAATGGGGAAAATTAACTATTAACAAAGTAATAAGACTGCATGGCTTGTAGAACTCGTTGAAATTTTATTTCTTCTACAAAAAATGAGCATGATAACAACAGCAGCAACAATCAGAATACTTACTCCCACTAGGTGAAGTTGGCTATATGAATTCTAAACTTTCAGTCATCTCTATTCATGTGTATATAGATTTGTAATGTTATCGTATCTATGTCATATTTAAGCATCTTACTTCAATAGGTGTTGTTCCAACCTTTTTATGCCCCATTTCTTATTTTTTCTTTTCTTGTATGGATGCACATTCACTGTAACATTGTCAATAAAATTAAGCTCATATTTTGTATATTGACACTACTAAGGTACTCAACATTTTGAGCCATACAAAAAAGAGTATGATGTACCTAGTATTTGCCTATACATATACTAGCTTCTTTGTTTTTGATAGGCACATAGGTTTGTTGGCTTGCTCTTTGCTTTTATATAGGGTTGAACCCTTTCTTTGGTGTTCTTGGTTTAATTGTATTACTTAAAAAGAAAAGAGAAAAAAAAGGATGAGGAGCTGGTAGCTCCGATCACTTTCAAAGCTTTTTTTCCCTTTCCTTTTTCCGTCTATGTGAACCTTGTAAGAGTTAGTATCCTTATGAAGAACAACCTTAGATGCATAGTTTGGTGATCAGTTTGTTGCCTATCAATGCAAAGAGGATATGAAAATCTTTTTTTTTTTTCCTTTATATTGTCTATGAACAGCGTCTGGTTGTATGCTGTGCTAATCTTTTTTCATGTGCCCCTTTCTCCACACTTCTTTCTAGATTACTCTTTCATTATCTCGATTGATTGTGTCGGCACATGTTCCAGATCTTAGGGAACTCCGTTGAGGGGGTTTTCATTATTGACAGTGAGGGTATCATTCAGCTTTCCACCATTAACAACCTAGTAGTTGGCTGGATTGGTGTCTGGATGAGACAATGAGAACGCCCAGGTCATGTAATCCCGCGAATAGAGGGATTTATTTTCTCATGCTATAAGCCCATATTTAGTATCTTGCACATGAATTAATTGGTTCCTATTGCTTTATTTCTTGTAGTATGCTGCCATGTTGGTCCTGCAGGCATTGCCAATACGCGCAGGATAATCCAGGTGAACTACTTGCCTGGCTGGATGGGAATCAGGAGAGAAGACCATAAACCAGATCCCAAGCTCAGCAAGGAATACTTTTCTGCAATATGAGGGACATGGAGGTAAAACTGCCTGTAACATCTCCGTCTTATCATTTTTAGAGTCTGCGGATTTTTTTTTAATTATTATTATTATCATAACAATAGAGGCTGCTACAAAGAGAGATGGAATAGAATAAGTATTTAGTAAAAGAAATAAAAGGAATATCAACAAAAACTTAGTGAAAGAAATTTAGGTATGATATGAGTTATAAATACGAGCTATAAATGCCCTATAAAAAGAAAAGGATCTAGATAGAAATGACTAACAAACTAAAATTTATGTAGCTGATCTCCCATAGTGGGATAAAGTTTAATATGTTGTCATGGACATATTATGTATGAGTAACATAATAAATGTTATAAATGCATGCATCCTGTGTATGGCTCATAATGTTTGCATATTCTGTTTCTTGGCGTTACGCTTTCTCACATTCTGTTATATACTCCGATGAAGGCTAGCAGCTGCCAAACCCAGCAATGGTAGCCCAGCCGTATTTTTACAGTTCAGTGGCAATAATCATCTCATTTTGGATGTGTAGTGGAACTTTAGAATGATAGCTTTATAAGTGATTTTGGTAAATCACAGCTCAGAGAGTTGGTTAATTGCGTTAAAGGGATAAGTATAGAATTTATCTACAGTTGACATAAGATTCATTTTCTATTAAACTTATTGCTACAAAAATTTATTGTGACTATCTTTGACCTAGCATAAATTTACATTCTTTTGTTGGAAAAATCAGCAAAAATAGTAAACTTTTCAAGGGTAGAAAAAAATTGGACGTGCACTTCACTTACAAGCATTTGCCTATTGCTACTCTTGCTTTTGTTTGCGAGGAAGACACTGCCCCATCGATACCTGAAACTAAACCAATACCATCATGATTTCCCTACAAGATAGCCCCACGGTAATGCCATATAGTGTCGACTGTCCGGTGAAAGAAATCAGCCATCTGTGCATTATCAGATGGATCAATTGGCAATGCAGGCCCAACAAACTTGAAATTTGGTCCTTCAAACCATTCACGGAATTGGAAAATTCTCCATGGGCCTTCTTAGATCAAACCCTCAAGATTCATTTATTGCTGTTGAATTCGATACACTTTCCGATCCTTAACTTGTTGATATCAATGGAAATAATCATATTGGTGTTGATGTTAACATAGTCATATCTTTTGCTTCAGTTGATGCTAAGTCAATAGAGACTGATCTTAAAAATGGGAGACAGATACAGCTTGGATTGACAACATAGATGCAGCAAAGTTCACTAAGTTTGGACTAGTTACTCTCAGATTAAGCCCTTCAAGTGTTGGCAAAGTTGTAGTTTGAGAAGTTTTAGCCTTTTGGGTTTAAAAAATCTATTAAGAGGGATTGTTTTGTATCAAAAAAGGTAATAAATTGAAAATTAGTATTAGAAGTTCTGGAAAAAGTTACAAAAAAATAAAAAATGCAAATCTCAAATATCGTTAGAGCTATTGGTAAGGTTCTGTTGCGAGAAAGAAAGGTCTAATCTTTTTTGTAAGTCTTTGTTAAGTCAAAGGCAGTTTTTATTGATTTTTATAAACTGACAAAAAATTTGATATAAAGCAAATATTATGCCAAATTGAGGTAGGTTTTTGTAATTGTGTTAAAAAGGAGTTCCTTTTGGGTCCGGAGGTTGAATTTTGGATTGGCTACCATTCTCGAGATTCAAATGTATGGAAACTTTAGCTGAAAACTTTTGTTGAGCAAGCAATGCAATCCAGTTTCTTTGTCAATGGGGAGGTGTCATGGGTAGAGTATTTGTCTAATCACTTTTAAGTTATTGAGAATAGCTAAAGTCAATCTCAACTGCAAATGAAATTACAGTTTGAAGGGCCAAAAATGGCATTGTTTTGTCAATTAGGGCCAAAACAATGCCATTTTGGGCCCTCTGCCTCTTCTCTTCCTCTTCGACAAGTTGTCGTCTTAACTCCGACCATCCCTCTTTTTCTCTTCTCTTCCTCTTTTCCAAAACTCTTTTGAGCTTTTCATTCTAGATCCAAATCCGACCATCTCTCTTTTTTTCTCTCTTCCTCCTCTTTGAAACCCTTTCAAGCCCGTTTTCTGTCATTCCAGATCCTCTTTTGAGCTCGCCATTCCAGCTCCGAAACCTTTTTGGTGGGAAGAAAAGTGAGGAGAAAGGATGGTCGGAGTTGGGATGGCGGCTCATTGGAAAGGAAGAGAAGATGGGAGATGGTTGACGTAGGAAATGATTTCAAAGAGAAGAGAAGAGGAGATGAGGTAAAGGGGTCCAAAATGACATTTTGGTCTTGACTGCCAAAACGCCTTCGTTTTGGCGCTTTGGACTGCAATTTTATTTGTAGTCTGGACTGATTTTAACTATTATCTTAAGTTATTAAATGGACAGGGGCAGACCCAAACATTAATGTTGGGGAGGTGGGTTGAGAGGGGTGTGGGTGTGGGTCCCACCTCCATTTCAATGGGGCCCACATCTGCCCCTCACAAATTGTGGCGATCAATCGAGGGCTAACAAATCAAGCATAAACAGGTAGAAAAATATAGCCGAAAATGATAAAAATCGTAAGCAATATTTAGATTTTGTTGTCAATTGAGAGAATCACAAAAGAGAAAACATACTAGTCGTATAGATTTAGGCTCGGATGAAGCAGATATGGGTGTTTGTCACATTATTGCAGCGAACAAGAACGAGAAAGCTAGCGAGCAATAGAAAAGGTGAGTGAAAGTGAGAGAAAGGCAGTAAGGGCAAGCGAGAGAGGCAACGAGCAAGAGCGAGAGAAAGGCAACTAGGGCGAGCGGGAGAAGCAATGAGCAAGAGCGAGAACAATGGAGGGAGAAGGGTTTGTAAAAGGACAGGGGGAGAAAGGTTTGATGGTTCGCAGAAGGGTAGCGAGGGAGGGAAAAGGGCTGCATGATTAGGGTGGGTTGCAACAACATGAGGTGGATTGAAGCAAGGGTTAGATTCAATTGGGTTAGGCTATTATTAAAAATTTATCTTTTTTACACTATAAATTTAAATTTGATTGTGGTTTGTCCTAGGCTAAAGTCCAAGACAACTCACATGTAAATTCGCCCTTATAAGTGGATCAATCTACTTTCTTTCATGTTCTTACTTGGATCGAGTTGTGGAGTGTCCATGCAAGATGACTCATCCATGGGTCCAACTCATATTTTGATGCACTTATCCACGAGGGATAATAAGTTAATCCTTAATTTAGTTAAATCAAAATGATATATTTGATTTTGACTTAAATTGAATTATCATATACGTGGGTATGTTTATTTGATTGAATAGAGTTAAGGGTATGTTTGTTTGACAGAATTAGTTTCAATTTTAGAAGAGAGTTCATGTTTCATTTGAACTAGAACTACATCAGCATTTAGACTCTTATTTTATAAAAAGAGAGTTAGGTTGTCATGAAAAGTAAGTGAAAAATAAGAGCGAGTTTTCTATTGGTTTACTTGAGGGGTTTTTTTACTTTTTTTTTTCCTCTCATATTCCTTAACAACCATGTTGTTGACATTCTGATTCAACTGGTACGATTTTATATGTTAGGAACCTCTAAATGATTCAACGTACATATAAAATTAAAATTGTAATAAAATTAGAGTGAATCACGATTCTATCTTAATAAAATTGGTAGAATTTTAAGTTGGATAATGATTTTATTGATTTCAGCTTTTATGCACAGAAATGCTAGAGACAAAAAAAATTATGTCTACATCATAATATTAATTTTGATTCGAAGGCTACCCTCTGCCTTTGTGAACCTTTATCTCTCTCAAACACCTTCCTAACAACCTTCCGTTGTTCCCCCCCCCCTTGAACAGTTACTTGGTGCCCCTATCAATTCACAACTTCGATTGTTTGGTATCGCCATCAATTCACAAACACAAACTATCGGCTGAGCCATCGTCAATTCACAAACATGAATCGATATTTCTATGCTCGCTTACTTGGTGCTGCCATTTTCATACAACACGAATCGATTCACAGCTCCGATTGTTTAATGCCGCCATCAATTCAGCTTATAGGAGTATACAATTTCGTCTATTTTTTCTTTTACAATTTCATCATTTGTTTTTTTTTTTACAATTTCTTGATTTGATTTGATGATTCTTGTCTACCACACCTTTGTCTATTTCTTCTTTACCTGCCTTCATTAATTTGAAAGTAAAATTTGAAAATGAATTATTTTTAATGTTTGTTAGTTTCTTTAATTTGAAAATAAACCTTAAAAGACATTTTTAATTATCTCTAAAATTTTATAATTTTGTAATCCGAATTTATAGACTCCTCTTCGATTCCATCGTAAAATCTCGAGTTTAATAGCTTTATTAGCAGCATTTGATTGCTAAATTACTAATGATTGCCTCTACAAATAAAGTCATTTTTGTATGTAATTTTATCTTCACTTTTCGCAAAGAATATTTTTTATAGTGTGAACTCTTGATGTATTTTATTCAATATAAGAATATATGTGATATATTCTTTTTAGTTTGAATTGATCCTCTAGTTGTTAGTCTGACTATCTTTTCTACTTTGCTTGAAGCACTTGGCCGGGGATAGGATTAAAAATTTGGTTGCTTTGATACAATAATTCATTATGGGTCAACGATTTGCCATCTTAAACTATGACAAATAATGTTGCTTACTTTCCTTGTCATATAACTTAAAAAGATTCTTTCTTTCTTCTTTAATGTAAGATTTGTAGCTGCAGAAGACCAAGGGGTCCTTTGTGTTGCACCTCACATGAAATGTAGCAGTTTTAAGCCCGGACCATCCTGCCATCTCTAAATTTACGATGAATTTAGGACCTAACTTTTTGAATAGATATAGATAATTGTATAATTCTATATAAAAGTATAATCGAATTCATGACCTCATAGTATTCTAAATTCTCAAATGCATGCAGTGAACCATTTTTGCTATCTCTAAGGGTTGAACTTAAAAACTAGAAGATGAATAGATCATATAAGTATTGATTAGATTCAATAATTACCCTTGTTTGGAAAGATAAAATGCTCATCAAAAGGGCGGCCAAGAGGGGAAAAACAACAAGATTAATAACATAAGCATTCTTGTATCCTCACGTATTCTCCTCTCCGTTTCTATTTTTTTTATTTTATAAATAAATATTTATTGAAAAATTCACAAAACTTTATAGCTTTTGTTAGGATATATTCAGAACATCACAGAGAAAATTAAATGAAACGACAAAAACTATCTCTAAACTACCAATGTAAATGATACATTCTGTCTAACATAAAAAAAATATGAAATAGGCCCGGAGAAGTTTTCAAAATTATCGCACTTACAATTTCATACACAATCTTCACCTTTTTCACCCCTCTAAATAAAATAAGACTTTTGATATAAATGTCAACATTTTATAATATTGACACTTAATTATTCATGTAAAAATATTTGAAAAAAAATATTTTGCTGCAAATATTAATATTAATATTAAGGATTGTAAGACTTTTAATGTAAATATTAATATTTTATGATAAAAATACTCGATTACTCACTTAAATAATATTTAGAGAGAACAATGACCACTTTTCTTCATTCTATGAATTTTCATTTACATCCCTAAGTATTAGATTAGAACTTGCTCAAACTTAGATCGATTTGCAGCCACTTGTATCTGCCCCATATTTTGCTGCAATTTGATGGTGAAAGGCCAAATCATACAAAGATCTAAATGCGTGAGCCAGCTGTTTTCTTTGTTTCTTTTGATTCCCCAACTCTTAATTTGATCACTTGTCATACATTGATCTTTCAATATCTTGTTTGACCATTCATGATCTTCCATGAATTTTATTTTTGTCAACACAATCCGACACAAATCATTTCAAAAAGGTATCATATTCAATTTAAAAAAGTTGATTCAACATGACTCATGAACTCGAATCATATGAGTTGTGACGACTTATTTAATTAATATATAGGTCTTCATTCACATATAATTCACATGTAGACATCTCGATATGAATTATTTTAAAAATAAGTCATACTCGACTTAAAAAATTGACTAAGCATGACTCAAGAACTTGAACCATATGGGTTGTGGCTACCTATTTGACCACTGCATGGCTCTCATTGGGTGCCCTGCCAGATTTTGCCAGGCTATTTTTTTTGTATTATTTATATTTTTAAATAAAATTACATTGAGATAATGTTAATATTGACTAATGTTAATATATATGGCTCTAAATAGGTTGGTTCTCATCCATCCAATCTATTTAGAGTAGCTTATGGATTTATCTACTTAATTAATTTAATCTTTCTTAATCAAAACAAGAGCTTCAATTTCCCCATTAAAAGGTGACAAAATTAATCATCCGACTTAGCCAACCCCAATGACTTGTTAAGCCATGGTCATGATGGAGCCAAGGAAAGGCCTCTTGTGGTTGGTGAAAAGTTGGGGCAAAAAAGGGTTTACTTTAGGTCTTAAATCAACATTGCCAACTTCTTACTGTCATTTTCAAGAATAATAATTTCACCCCGAGAAAATAAAATCCAAAAGGTGATTATGGGTGACTTTTTTTTAGCTCAACATTGACCAAAATTTGCTGTAAAAACTAACCAAGTTTAGTGATATGTTAGAAATAATAATTAATTGTGTTGTCGCTCAAATCTAATAATGAATTTAGTGAAGAGAAATATCATCGTCAAGTCACATGAAATTTGTAAGAAAGAGAATGATTAAAAGAAATGAAAATTTTCTCATGCGAACATTCCAATATCTAAATCAAACACTTAAAAATCGTATTGAGACGAATATTAAAGAAACATTATATCTATATATATTTACTCTCAAGACACATGTTAAGTGGTTGGGCCATAATAAGTTAAGATTTGTACCAGTAGGTATAAAATTTAATTTCTTACCCTGCACAATAAAATAAAATTTATACCTGTAATTTACATCTTCTGTCAAAATTGAAAGCACGAGTAATGAGAGACTACACAAGAACGGTAATTTCAAAAAAGTATATTTTTTAAAATAGTTATCTACTTATTTATAAATGAACATAAAAAATTTTTAAATCTTCTAAAATTATAATTTTTATAGATAATATTTATTTTAACATTTTAAAATCCATAATTTGAGCTTTTCTAAATCCCCATTTCAAAAGCCGCAAGTCTCGACTTATAAGTAAGATTTGACTGTGACTAACGTTATTCATTTGAACGCTAAGAACAAATCTTAAATACTAAACCCCAAACGTAACAGTAGCCCACTCCATCAGTCCCAGTCTGGTTCCAACACTTGGGGCCCACGTCTTGGCCCAATCAGAACGGTGGCCGGCCGATCGACGGCCAAGAACGTCGTCATCGTCACATCATCACTCTCATCATATACCCACAAAATCATGCAACGTGAAAAGCCATGGGAACGCAACGCAGCCCGGTCGGCGGCCGACGTGCGCCGCCGGAGATGATGGCAACCGACCAATTAGCAGCATATTTGAACAAACCCGTACAGAGATTATCGCAATAAACCAAGTAATCCTCCATTAGCTCCACAAAAGAGAGGGTTTTGCACTGTTAATTGCTTCTTCGTTTGTATATATATATATATATATATATATACATGGACAACATACGAAAGCGCGTGTGTATATATATATATATATGCTTAATTAAAAGTCGGGTAAATCACACTAAAGGTCATAAAATTTTAACATTATTTTCAATTTGATCACTAAACTTCAATTCTTTGCAAAGTGATAACAAAACTTTAAAATGTTTTACAATATGGTCACTAAAATGATTTTTAGACAATTTTTTATCAAAATTACTGACATAACAATGGCTACATTATCGCCACGTCCGCGCCAAATCATCGCCACATCAGCAATTTCGACTAAAAATCATCAAAAAATCATTTTAGTGACCACATTACAAAATATTTTAAAGTTTTATGATCACTTTGTAAAGAATTAAAGTTTAGTGACCAAATTAAAAATGACACTAAAATTTAATGACCTTTGATGTGATTTACCCGCAAAATACTTGCAATTCATCCAGCTTGCTACGAGAAGACACCGGATTCAGCCACGTAGTCGTATCCTCCATTAGCTCCACAGAAAGAGAGGGTTTAACACTGTTAATTGCTTCTTCGTGTGTGTATATATATATATATACATGTACAACATACGAAAGCGCGTGTATATATATATATATATGCTTAATTAAAAGCCCAAAAATACTTGCAATTCATCCAGCTTGCTACGTGGGGACACCGGATTCGGCCACGTAGTCGAGCCTCTCGGCCCCCTCCCAGTCCAATGTCGAGGCAGTTTCATCGCACTGGGGCACGTACTCCTGCTCAAGTTAATACCCAAGAAATTAATTAAGATCCAGATTTAATTAAGGTATTTGGTCTAATTGACTAGCAATTTAAGCTTACCACATGTCATTTTAGAGTTTGAAAGAATTATAGTGAATAGGTGGTGGGATTGATTAAGAATGGATAATCTGGAAGTACCTCAAGCTGTCTGACCAAGTGCTTGGCGGTTGGAGCCGACACGATGATTCGCCGTGCGGCTGGGGAGATAAAGCCTTCATCCACGGCCTTGTCGAGGAAAGACAACAAGATGTTGTAAAATCCGTCCACATTCAGCAGCCCCACCTGCATAAATATCACGTATGCGTCAGCATGGCCCCCTGCCCACCAATCAAACGTTGGCAAAAACGTACTTCTAACTCTTGTTTTACATGTTATTTTTATGTACATCATTTGGGGTACTGATATGTTACCTACTGTCGAGTAACATTACAATTGCTCGGCTAAGAGAGAGGAAGGTGGGCGTCACATGCATGGGCCCACCCCCCTCTCTCTTAGTTAGACAACTACAATATTGACCAACGATGGATAACATAGCAGTTGTCATATCATTTATATATATTTTGAACTATACTATGTACATAAATAACATAAATATCTCTCGTTTCACTGCGTTTCACTATTTTGAATGAAAACATTTTAGACATTAGTATATCATTATGTAGCTCAAGATATACACAATAATGTATTAATAGTATTTTTTATTTTTATTTAATTATTTAAATTTTTTATTATTTAAATTTTATTTTAAATTAATTGTAAATCCTAACAAATATGTTGAAGAGAATGAATTAGGCATGATTTAGAGTTACAATTGAAATAATAAAAAGTTCAAGGTACAATTGATTGATTTAAAATTACATAATATAGGAATATAATTAAAATAATAAAAAATTTAAGTATCTAAATAAAAAAACATGTAACTACATAGACTAAAATATATATTTTGTCGGATCGAACCGCTTTGTGATTGGTCCAACAAAACAGTCACCATCCGGTTTAATTATCAAATTTAGAAACGTTCAATCCTCAAAAGGACTATCTTTTCATGTGAAACCAAGAACAAAGCAAGCATCACATGGCTTGATTATGGGTAGCTTTTCACATCCACCCCTCAATTATGCCTTGATCACGTATAGGACAAAGTTATTTTTTTGCCCCCTTATATATATATATATATATATTTTTTTTTTGGTTGGTGTAATTATTTAAATTTTTTATTATTTTGATTACATTTTTAAATTTATATTTTTTTAATCAAATTAACTCTTTGCACTTTTAATTTTTTCGTATTAAATTTTTCGTTGTTTCGATTACCCCTTGTACCTACATTTTTGAGTTATTTCACTTTATTCTTTTTTTTGTTTTTACACATCAAAATATAAGAATTAAATTAACTCAAAAATGTAAGTCCATGATGATAACTAAAGCAACAAAAAATTTTAATTATCACATGAAAAAAAGTCAAAAGTGTGGGGGTTAAATTGACTTGAACATACGAGGATAGGCTTATAATCGAAACAACAAAAAATTTGAAAAATCACACGAAAACACATAAAAGTAGAGGGCAATGTGCATATGTTGAACTCGAAAAGAAGACACCTTAGCATAGCATGTCAACGGATTAGAATTTTATACTTAAAAGATATATATATATATATATATATTATATTGTTGTTGCAACCAAGCAAAGGATGACAAGAGAGGAAACAGATGATTCTTACGGGTTTCTGGTGAATCCCAAGCTGAGCCCAAGTGATGACTTCCAGCAGTTCTTCCAGGGTGCCATACCCGCCTAATGTTCATAATCAACAGTTTTTCACATTACTAAGGCAATGGAAAGCAATGGTTTGACATGAAATCGAAGTTACTGTTCAGTATAAATGAACAAGTTTGGATCCCCTCTAACCTGGAAGGGCAATGAAGGCATCGGCTTGCCGGGCCATCTCAGCTTTCCTTTGATGCATACCAGATACAGTTCTCACTTCTCCAATGGATTCACCAGTTATCTGTTGCACCCAATTAAAAGCAATGAAAACAGAAGAAAATAAACGAAGACAATTAACCCATCTAGCAAATAAATTCTTAAAAAAAAAAAACTCGTCTTTGCATCGGCATGTAAAATGACCCAAAGTAGACAGATCGATGTGATACTATCGTCGCAAGTGATGTCACACTAGTAGATACTATCGTCGTAAGTGATGTCAAGCTAGTAGATTAAGAAATATATTGTGCATAATACTAAATTAGGGGAATCCCATTTTATTTTTGTCCCATATGAAGAGAGGAATTCGATCATATGAAGTTTGAAAGTGTCTGAATATTACCTCTCTGGGCGTGAGAGTCCTTGGAATGATTCTGCAACACAACCCCCACAAACAAAACAAATCATTTAACAGTACAGAATGAGCAAAGTTCAAGAAATAGAAGGAAAGGCAAAGACAGACAGTCCCACCACAGACTTTTGTGGAGAGTGGAATTCCAGATTGCCCATTTGTTTTGAAAAGATTAGCTCTGGTAGGGCAGGGGTAGAACTGCCAACTGGCGAACAAACTTTGCCCCTTTTTCCATGGAAGTTCCTTCTCTAATCTCTATATCCCAACCAGATAAACTGCCACAAAAGGGCTTTTTTTTCCATCTCTCTGTCATTATGTCTTCCAGTAGGGACACTGACCTTGAAAATCCTTGAATGTGTTCACTTTTATCTTCCTAAAAAGGTTCCATTCTAAAGTATCGTGTTTGTGTCGGACCCGACTGGAATATAGTCACTTTCTTAGACTGTCGATATAGTCGAATATGTGTTGTGTAGATAAACATGCAACAGACTCTTTGGGCAGCCGATGTAGCCAATCTCATGTAACAACAGACTACTCTTTAGGCGAGTTGGAACCATATTCACTCGCTTCAAAAGGGTTGTCAATTTGCCATGAATCCACAACCATGACACTGTATGCGAGGATCAGCATTTGGTACTTTGTTCTCTATCTTTAAGAAACGTGTACATATTTGAATACCCAATCTCGTGGTAGATCAGAAAACTAGGATCATAGTTTCATGGTTTGTTTCAATAGGAAGAGAGAAGGCATTAATTGTATCTAAAGGAGTAGAGATGATCATTTGATGGATGCAAGGAAAGAAAGAAAGAAGAGTAAGAAACAGACCAGTGAAGGGCAAGATCAGGCTTGTCTTTTCAAGCAATTAGCATTCATTTACGCGAGAGAGAGAGAGAGAGGGTACCCTAGAACATGGCGCCCACCATCATGAACTGCTTGAGAAACAAGGCCCATCAGACCCACGCTCCCACCTCCATAGACCAAATCAATCTTTCTCTCTACCTTCATTACCCACATCGAAACCAAGCAAGAAACATTAAAAAAAAGAAAAAAGAAAAAAAAAACAAACAAACAATAAGAGGAATTAGAAAGAAAGAAAGAAAACCCTCGTCAGGATTGTCAGTGTAAGCATTAAACATTGATAGAATTAAACATACATTCAAGATGAGTGTCTGTGTGTGCATACACGTAATAATGATTGATGAAAACCCATAAACTTGTAAAGTGATGGGATTTGGTGACGGAGAAGCGTCCGAGGAGAGAACCAAGCCCAAAAGATCAGCCATGATACCAAGGTGGCACGTTTGGTTCCCCATGAAAACTCAGCTCCATTTTCATTGTTTTTGCCTTTTAATTTTTCGTTTTAAATCCGCTCCCCCCCCCCCCCCTCTCCTCCAACCTTTCAAAGAAAACCAAGATCATACAAGAAGGCTGCTCGACTGACAGGCAGGTTACAGCTAGCAGGCAGAAACTCTCTCTCTCTCTCTCTCTCATGCCCAACATAAACCCTAAACCTACCTTTCCAAATTCCCCAGCAATCGTATTTCCAATCCTTGAAAGCTTTGCCCGATCAGACAACCTCTTGGCAAAGGAAGTGGAGAGAAACAACTAACAAGACAAGAAATTATGTTCATATGCTCCACCAAGAATTGAGGAAATGATGAGAAAGCAACATAGAGGAAAATCTGAGATAATAATGCAGTTTTCCAGGGAAAGAGAAAGAAAGAAGACTGAGAGAGATTGTTGGCATATACATATACATACATATATATATATATATTTGCATATATATAGTTACCAGTTCTTTCCCCAACTCAACAGCAGCATCTTGGTAGCTTGCTTTCTTTCCGGGACTGCTTCCACAGAAGACACAAATTCTCTTGAAGCGTGATCTCCTATCCTTCTCCATGTTCATGTCCATCTCTCTCTGTCTCTGATGAATACTGTCGGCTTTTCAAGAAGCCCACAAGAGACAGAAAGAGAGAGAGAGAGAGAGAGAGTATGAAAACGAAGTGTCTTCGTCGTTTACATATAAATAAGCCTCAAGCCTCAAGTCTCGTTCTCACTAGCCCTCAATGGCAATTAATATTCTCTTCCACGCCGTGACTAAGTACATATAATTGCATTAATTAAAAGGCTAATTATCAAATCCCTTAATTACTATTTGTCATGGTATTTTATTATTTTATTTTAATTCAATTCACTGTATATAATTTTCAATGCTTTCGCATTTGATCTTTATAGTACATCAAATTACAAAGAGAAAGGGTCAAGTTTGAACCTTTTTTTAATTTTTATTAAATAAATATACAATAGTTAAAATCATAAAGTAAAAATAAAAAATTATATATTTACTTTGCTAAATTATTTTGTTCTCAATTTAATTACCGACCCAACTTTTAATACATTAATTTTCTTCTCATTTTAGATATTCGAACAAAATTGACCGAATAACTAATTTATGATTGAATTAGTTAAATTAATTGGTTGATCAGATATAAATTTTAAAATATTAATAATTTTATATAAATTTATTTACACTTCTTAATTTAATATATACATAATTAATGTCTCCATTTTAGTAAAAATTAAAAGGTACCCAATATACCCTTCAAAGAAAAAAAAAAAACAGGCCTCACTATGAGACAATGCTTAAAATATTAGGCTTTTCGTATAAATTAGAACTTAATTGATAAAGAATTTCGCTATGTTAGGACTATTATAATTATGACATAAACTAAAAATTTAAAAATAATTATTTAAATATTTTTGAATTATTTTAAAATAATTTATGTTTGGCTTAAAAAAAAAAAAAGTTTAATGTAACTGTACAATCACATTATCAAGCTCAAATAATATCACGATTAAATAATATGATACCATATTTTTATGGTTTGGCTAGATAATTTTTTAAAATTTTTATTCCATTACTAAGTGGCACGTGTGAACCCTATTTCCTTGGATGGACGGAAAGGGTAATATTCATATTTAAAAATATATGCACACGCGTGAAAATATATGCACACTTCTTAATTTAATCGTGAATGAACTTATTCACAAAGTATATGAATCAAATACTTTAAAGTTAAACTTAGATCATTTAATAAATAATTTAAAAAATAAAGTTTAAATTTGTTTATTTAGTTAAAAGTAAATGAGTCTCGTTTCGAGTTATTTTGAGTGAATTCATTATTTTCATTATTTAATTAAATGGTTTATTCAGTATAGAAATTATCCTTATTTTATAAAAATCGAGAACATGATTTGTTGCTACATATTATATAAATCGCTAATCAATTTTTTCTTCAATTTTAAAATTTGTGTGTCGATTTTTTTTCTTCTTTTTCTCATTCAACTTCTTTGGATGATACAAGTAATGGGTTAAATAAAAAATTTATGATGGAGTTTTGGATTAATCAATTTTTTTTAAAAAAAAAGAAAAAGAGTGTGAAATATTGAATTCTTCCTAATTTTTGTCAAAATTTTTGACCCCCAATAGTTGTATTTTTGGGTTGTTTATATGTCAACTTTGTATCAATTATCCCTAATTTTATAGAATTACTAATTATGACGAGAACTAAATTAGACAAGATTTGAAGGCTTAATCTTAATCTAAGGCTATCCATACAAATAACCAAGGAGAGTCTTGGCCCAATGCCATGCCCATAACTAGCTCTCTTAGTTTACCTAGAGAATTAAATTTAACTATTTATATGGTATTATGTTAATTTATATTAATTATTTATTTAAAAAATAAATAACAAATATTTATATTTATTATATTATTATTATGTCATCTCAAAGAGAATGACTAATTTAAATATTAAAAAATTTATTAAATAATTCAACAAAAGACTAAACTTCACCTTATTTTTCTACAAAAAGAGTCATTTTAGACAAACTCAAATTCAAAACCACTACAACCCTTTTGGATGTATTGACTCTAAAAGCCTTAATCACCATTAATGGTGGAAATAACAAAAATTGCTACAGTAGATGAAGCGAAGGAAACTCTTTACCGAACCTACAAAATAAAAGATTTAACAGTTGTCTGAGAGTATAGTCCAAAAGGCCCTCAAATTAATGCAAGTACAAGGGATAAAGGAGAGACAGCGGCGAGGGACAGAAGAAGAGCAAGCAGGAGACGAGGAGGAGGGGACAGTCGGCCCCGCCCGCCGCCGGCCGGAGCAGCGAGCGTCGGGAAATGCAAAAACTGGGAGAAGGAATGATTACACTTTTAGGCCTTGATTTGTGCTTTCTGATTGATTGATGTAAGTCTCTCTCTCTGTCTCTCTAAATATTATATATATATATATATATTAAGTCATAATAAATGTATTTTATTTTTATATAATATATATTTATTACATAATTATTATTATTTTATTAATTAATTAAAAAATAATGCTCATTATTATCTCTAAACACTAATAAATGTATTTTATTTTTAAATTAAATATATTTATTAGATTATGTTTTTAATATTTAAATAATTTTATTAATTAATAAATAATAAATTTATTATATTTTAAATTATTTAATTAATTAAAAATAAAATAAAATATATATTATTTAAAAATAAGATCTATTGATTGGTAATTGTCCATTATTTTTGATTAAATAAAAATAATTTATTTATTAGTAAAACTTTAAACCCTAAATTCTAACTTTTTAAAATAGTTCAATTAATCTATCACACATGTTAAAGAAGTTAAGATATTATGAAAACGTAAGTTTGATTCTATCTTTATATAGAATTATTATCAATTTTAAGGGATAAGATTCAAATTTTAATCGATAACATAATCTTTTTAATTTTTTAAATAAAAAAAATAGATGATGAGTTCACAGAAATGGTCTCAGTTGAAGATTAATTATGTATCAAGTATCTCTTAATTTCTCCAGTTAAAAAAAAAAAACTCTTAAAACCTTAATTTTAATTAGAATTTATGAATTTTGTTTTCTAATCCTAACACCATTTTGCATGTTATATTAACGTCAAACTGACCATATGAAGGTGATGGTTTGCCCACTGCGCCCCGCCCCACTCCACGCATCTACTTCTATGCCCTTTCTTTTGAGTGCGATTTTGTTCACCCCTTTTAATGAAGGTGAACATCACCCTCATAATTTTTGTGAGGATAAAAAAAAAACAAAACGATAATCAATATTTTTATACCATTCCATTGCCTTTTTCACTCTTACAGTTTTTGTAAGGGTGATGTTCACCCTCGTTAAAGAGGGTGAACAAAATTGCACTCCTTTCCCTTTATTTCTTGTGGTCTAATCAATGATTATATATTAATAAATATATTTTATTATCATATATTTATTATCTAATAAAATTATTTAAAAAATAAAATAATGTATACATTCTGTTGCAAAAATACCCTGCAAAATCTACAAACCTACATATTAAATCAAAGAAAAATGCACAAAACAGTGAATTTAAAATACCAAAATGAGAAACTAAAAAATCAAAATAAAACTCTTTGTTGTGTTCTAATGAATAGCCGGCAATAGAGGAGATGAAGGTGAGACTTCAAGGCTTAGATTGATCAGTCCAAAATCCGCTAAGATAAAACTAAGAATCGGTCTCAAGAAAAAACACAAAACCAGCCTTAGATTGAACTCAAATTTGCCCAAATCGAAAGAAAATAACCCCAACCCGAGAATAAATACTAACAATCACTCGTTTTCTCCATTTCGATTATCTCTCTCACACACACTCTCTCTTTTTCTCACCTGTTCAAAACACTACCCCCATAAACACAATATATGTAGATAACCATCAAAGAACTTGATAAAATCTCACAAAGACGAGGATAAGCTACCTAGGTATCCAGAAAAAATGAGATAAGGGTGAAGGAAAAAAAAAAGAAACAAACCTGGATTTGAATATTGACAATCAAGTCTAGAGCAACTTCAAATAGGCTAGATCAAATAAAATGAGTAATAGGCAAATAGAGATAAGTGATGGCCTAATAGGCTATGTAAAGATAAGAAGAATAATGGACTTTAGACATGACAACTAATGAGCTTAGAACACAATAGATTGAACTTAGTTCTTGTTTTGAGCAACTGGGGGTCAAGCTCGCTTTCCTCACAAAACAAGATAAACTTAAGTCATCTTTTTTATCAGGCTTCTTATAAGTAGGTTTGGACTTTTTTTCAAGTCTATCAATTCCAGAATGGACTCTATGATAATTTTATACTTATCCAATTTTATCATCATCACTTTAAACTTGTTGGGTATCACACCCCAAACACATTCATTTTCAAATTTAATCATATTATTATAAATTAACTTGACTTAGATGGTTTGAAAGAAAATCAAAATGTAATTTTGTTGGGAAAGCGATGGTGGGCTCTGGGCTCAAGTCTTTCCCCAGCCCTCACGATATGGAGAAGCCTTAGATATCACATTCTTCTAGTTCTAAATATATTATTCCGTTCTAGATTGATTTTTCTCTTTTGGGTATATTGGAAATTTTTGAGAAAAGTGAGTGAATGGGACAATTATATTGTTTCAATTTCTTCATAGTGAAACCTCATTTGTCTCTTTTAGTGAATCGTAAATCATAAGTGGTGGGCTCTAGACTCGGGTCTTTCCCCCGCCCTCACGATATGGAGAAGGCTTAGATATCACATTCTTCTAGTTCTAAATATATTATTCCTTTCTAGATTGATTTTTCTCTTTTGGGTATATTGGAAATTTTTGAGGAATGTGAGTGATTGGGACGATTATATTGTTTCAATTTCTTCATAGTGAAACCTTATTTGTCTCTTCTAGTGGATCGTAAATCATAAGTTGTGATTAAATTATATATATCTTGTGCTCGATTTTTATTTTCTTATTCTATTTTACATTATTCTTTCATGACACTAACACAGAAAAAAAAAAGATAAAAAGCGTTTGCATATGTTTTCCTTCAAATGATTATTTATATATATATATATATTTTTTTGTCCCTCTTGGAATTGAGAACAATGGATTGAATAAAAATTGTTAAATTTTGTATCATTATATCTTGACCCCAAACGGTGTTCGGGCCGGGCTGGGCCGTGATTTGGAATCCAAGAAGATGGTCCGACTTTGGTGGTGTGAGCAAAGGAGACATCTTATTATACCATTTAAGAGGTTCAGCCCAACTTAACGATGCTGGCCCATATGTCAGAGGTTTGGGGGAACAAGTGACCTTCCCAAGGGCTATTTAATTTTATTTTCAGTTTTTATGGGTTTTTTATTTCTTTTAATCTTTTATAAAAAAATGAAAATTGAACATTATATTTGATAATATTGTCAATTTTCTATATTTTAAAAATAAAAATTAAAAATGGTGTTCGATAAAAAAAATGTTGTGTATTTAATTATTCTTTTATGGTTAAATATGTGTAAAAAATTATTTATATTGACAAAAATGTGCATCTCGTACAAAATAAATAAATAAATAAATAAAAATAATTGGTTAGAGCATGTTTGAGATAATTTTCAATTTTCAATTCTTTTTTTTTAGTTTTATTTTCGATCTTCGATGTTTAGTTTTAAATTTTTGTTTTAAAAATAAATATTGAGATTATTATTTGTTAATGCTACCAATTTTCAAAATTTTAAAAAATAAAAACTAAATATGTTATTTGGTGTAAAAAAAGAATTGGTATATTTTTATTATTATTAAATTTATGTATAATTTGATCCACTAGATATAAGTAGTAATGTATAATGACTTTGTCCCTAGGAGATACATTGAGTGGTCGATTAAAAAATATGTCAGTATCAGTTTGATTAGTTGTGAGTTCGATCCTCACCTTATGCAATGAGTATCAAAGACTACGAAAGAACACGATTTATCTTACGATTTATCTCTCTTAATATAATCGAGGACACGAGTATCAAAGACTATGAAAGAACAATCATCCTAAATGTATAGTGACTTAGGAAAGGGTGGATGGTGGTTGATGCTACTACTCTCATGATGTTATTTAAGGGTAAATGCTCAGTTAAATAGTAGATAACATAGATAATAGCAAAGTGTTAGTTTATGGAGGAGGAGTAGAAATGAAGGACGCGACCAACCTAGCTTTATCACTAGAAATAATAATTTTGTTAAATTTACAACATTAATTCTAATAGCAACTGTGTTAGAAGTTAAAACACAACTAATTTACAACCATTTTGTAGCTATTTTGTGGCTAAAAAAATTGATTTAAATATGCAAAATATATTAATTTCAAATTTCAAGTGAAAAGTATTTTAAAGCTACAAAATATATAATAATAATAATAAAATTAGACAAACTTGTTTATTAAGATTAGTCAGATTGACTCGTTAGGCTATTAATTAGTTTGGTTCAGACTAAGTCAATTCATTTAATATCTCTTATAAAAAACAAAAATTGATATAGTTTGTTGACATTAAGTAAAATTGAAAAAAATTAAAACAATTGAATTGATTGAAATGTTAAAAATGATTATTTTAGTTTTTGGTTTTTATTTTCAGTTTTTTCCAATTTTTTTGGTTGGTTCTGTCATAAAAAAAATTAAAATAATTGAATTGATTGAAATGTTAAAAATGATTATTTTGGTTTTTGGTTTTTCTTCTCAGTTTTTTCCAATTTTTTTGGTTGGTTTGGTTTTTAGATTTTCTTCATTTTTTCAATTTGTTTGGTTTGAGAATTTATTCGATTCAGTTTTTGACACATGTTTAGTCTATTTAGTTTTGGTAATTTGATTGATTTTTGTCGACGTCCAGAATCAGCCAACCGTGATCCGTAGGCCTGCAATGAATAAATAAATCAAAATACAAGGAGGAAGAATAAAATAGAACGGACATAAGAAATTTTTACGTGATTTGAGCAGAACGATGCCTACTTCACGACTGTCCTCTATTTATTTTGTCAGAGTAACAGTATAACATTTTTCTTGTTGTCCCCTATACAATGGTGTTTTTGACCCCTATTTATAGTTAGGTGTGTTTACAATTACATAATTTCTCAAAGTGAAAAAATGATATCATGGGGAGAAAATGTTTTTATCAATTCCATAAAATCAGGAGTGAGCTCCGTATTACCAAGGATCTGGTTTGCATCAAATAAAGTAGGTGTGTAACGCCCCACTTTTCCCAAGCGTGCGTTAATTCGAGATTTCGAGAAAATTTAAATCAAACACCACGTAATTACCTCGATGGCCATATTTTCCTCGTTTCCCGACAATCTCGATCGTACAACATTCAATAAATAACTAAGACAGGTATCATCAATCACATCAGCGGAAGCAAGATCGAAACCTCAATATATACATATCACTGACAATTTCGTTTACAATAACTGAATCGATGTTTCACATGAAAATACATTACATAATCTCTTGAACATTGAAGTCAAAGATAGGACCTATGAAAACCAAACGTAACTGCTACATCCTGACGACATTCTTCCTCTTGACGCCACTGCTTTCACCTGGAACGTTTGAATATTCCAGGGACATAGTCCAAATTAGATACTGAATCATCTAAGTGAGAGTTCAAAAACGTTTTCATGAATGTATGCAGAAATCATGTACACAAAATCGATAAATCTCAACATGCACCAGCCTAAAGAGAATCCCACACAGCATTTAACCCTAACCAGGGAAAACGCAATCTCTCTAAAGGCGACACAACCAAATCGACCCATTGGCAACCCAATCCCGCTTAAGAGGGACAACCTCGACACATGAACCCAGGAACCACCCCACGGTCATTGTCAGGCTTTACGCTCCCACTCAAAAGCGGTCCAAAACATAACCCTAGCCCCGAGAGTGTCACAACAGCACTGTCCATGGAATCGCCGTCACCTAGGCATTAATGCTACCGCTCAAAGGATCCTGGGGTGGTGTCCACTCGCAGCCCCGCCACTTGAGCCATCAACCGGGGTGGTGTCCACTCGCAGCCCCGCCACTTGGGTCCCGTAGGGTGAAGTCCGTCTCAACCCCGTCCCAAGTAATCACCAAACATTAATCCTAGGTACGCATTCCCGAGTACTGCCACTCTGGGCCACGTCACAGGTCAACAACCCACATACCACAAAAACCAGCCAATGGTCGAAAAATCATAACATGCATCACTTAAACTCATAACATGCATCATCAATACTTAAATCATCGTTTAATGCACATGTAAGCAATCATTTAGACAATTCATCACAAAACCGAGCTTGGAAACCATTTACATGTCATTTGAAATCTTTTGGGTAGAATCATTCACAGAAATCAATGTTTGGAGAAGAACTTCTCACAGTAAATAGTTTTCCGGACAGAACACTCACAGTGAAACCATTCATATGCTATTTGAAATCTTTCGGGCCGAACAACTCACCTTTAGACGGATTTCCAACGGTCAAGCGCGGTCAACCTCGATTTGCGCGCCCGTCTCGATCCGCGTGCCTGACCTTGATTCTCGCGCCCGATGCTCTTATACCTCAACCTCGAGCTTCTACGATTCCTTAGTCATCACGTTGTTCAAAATTATATCAATATCTATTTTCCCAATTTTTCCATAATTTCCTCCTATTTTCTTTATATTTCTCTTCAAAAATTCTAATAAATACCTAGTCAATATTTTTCCTTGATTTTTCTTCATAATAATTCATAAATATTAAATTCCTATCTCCCAAGAATTTCTAAGGATTTTTTAATTCATTTTCCTATTTTTCCTAAGCCTTATTCACTTTGAAAATTACAAAATAACCATTTCCTCAAACATTTTTCCAAATTTTATTGCATCAAAATTCATAAAATAATTTTCTAAACATAATAAAAAAATTTCAAAAATACCTGGATCGTCACGCGCCCTCACGCGCGGCGCGTGGGCTGCTTGGCTTGGGCTGGCGCGTGCCAGTCACGCGCCAGTCGTCTTCAACCTTAGGCCGGTCGCCGGCCGGAGCTCCGATGGCCAAACTTCGGGTGCCGCCTGGAAGCCCTCTTCAAGTCGATCGCGATGCCACCGGTTTCAGGCCGAAAGGCCACCGGAAAGTCGATTAAAAGTCGACTTACAGGTCGGCGGCGACGGTCCGCCTCCAACCCCTCGGCCGAGCTCGAAACCCTCTCAAATCTCCACCAAAACGCTTCAAACCACTCCCAAAATGACCCTCACCTCCTGGAGACCAAAATCCCTCTATCCAATCTCCGAAAATCGTTCGAGAACGAGCTCGATTTGTGCCTTCTTCTTGGCCGAACCCCTCGGCTATTTATAGCCAAAATCGACCCCCACGTGGCTCGTTCTCCGGCTATACTTCTTCCCCACGCCTCCAAGGACGCCCTAGACCATGCCCTGACGACCCTAGGTCGTCCAGGTGGCCGGATTTTCCGGCCACAATCGCGGCCAAATCTGCCATCAACGTGCGATTTTTCTGAAATTGCAGTTAGGCCCCTATAAGTTTTCTTTTTGCATTTTGGCCCCTTCTCTCAAGTCCCTGATCTTTCTAACACTTTCACTAAGACCCTTAAGGTTAATAATTCTCATTTCACCCTTGAAACATTCGAAAATTTGCTGTTTAGACCTCCCTTGGGCATTTTTAGAAAATTACACTTTGGCCCGACTGATTTATTTGACCTTAAATCCACTCGATTTAACCCGAAACCACTTAAGGGTTGTTCCACACATCGAATACTATTCCATGACACTTTCCGTTGACATTTTGGATGTTGTTCACAGCGATTCGGTAATATGACCTAAACGGGCAGCTGTATTTTGCTGTACCGAAAACTGTTCCCGATCTTCTTCCTTTCATCACTAAAAATCATAATTTTAATTGCTTGTCGATACTATACCATTTTCTCGGGCAATCTCGGGTCCGAGGTACTCCCGTTGGCTAATTTGGTCGTCCAAAACTAGGTTAGTGTGCCCTAAAGTCTCATTTTTCTCAAAATTCCAATTTTGCCCTTTATCAAATATCATTTTATCTTCAAAATTTTTCTCGGGTGTTACATCCTCCCCCCCTTAGAAAAATTTCGTCCTCGAAATTTGGTCCGTGATATCTGCTAATGACTCCCAATTGAAATGTCTAAGTATCATTCATAATTATTCCTAACTTACATATCCATGTGATCTGATCTTACCAGACACATCTTTTATTTCCCAGGATATCCCGTTGTGGCTTTGAACAGGCAGTTACGCAAATCCCAAAATGATTCATAACACTTATTATTATATCCAACTGTGTCCTCAAAATGCATTTCATTGACTCATAATCGATCCTAATACTAATGCCATGATGACACAGAAATTGATAACATTGAATTAACTTGGCATGTCCTTGGTCGTGGTTTCTTCATCATCTCTTCCCAAGCCAGGGTAGACTTCTTCATCTTCTCTTGTTAGGCAAAAGACTCGTCCGGTACGAGGTCCTGGCGTTATGGTTATCTTCCCAGTTTGTTCTACCTTCTGTCTTTTCGGGCATTCATTGGCGTAGTGACCAGGTTGATTGCACGAGTAGCACGTGATCCCTGTTTGATTCCCAGTTGGAGGTACATCTTTCTTCTTAGGGCAATCTTTTTCCTTGTGTCCTTTCTCACCGCACGAAAAACATGTGATATGCCCTTGAGAACAATTTCTTCCTGGGTGTTCTTTGTTGCACCGGGGACATGGTTTGCTATCTTTGAAATTTTTCCCTTTATGCTCCGTGCCTTTCAATTCTTTCTTCTTTTCATCAGATCTTATCAATCCCACACGCAGTAGGTTCATCTCGGTGGTCAGAGCCCTGTCCAGCGCCTCGTTGTAAGTGTTAATGATACACGAACTGAGGGCTTGTTGTAAATCTACTTTCAATCCACTCACAAATTTTTGTGCCTTCTGCCTCTCGTCAGTTTCGTACATAGGCACGTATCTAATCAGTTGAGTGAACTTGACATCGTATTGGGTTACTGACATTTCGTCAGTCTGTTTTAAGTTCATGAATTCCCAAGTTCTTTCTTCTTTCCAGCTTTGGGGAAAATACCGGGCATTGAAAACTTCCTTAAATGCTTCCCAGGTTATCGGCTGAGCTTGTCTCGGCCTTAGATCCCGTGTGGCCTGCCCGGGCGTCGTTTGTAGGGCTCGTTGGGCTGATTGCCACCATCGTGCAGCCTCTCCCTCAAGCATAAATGTGGCGCAGTTAACCTTCTCTTCGTCACTGCAGTGCAGATGTTGGAGCAGTTTCTCAGTTTGCTCCATCCAGTACTCAGCTGCACTAGGGTCATCTCCTGCTTTGCCTCTAAACACCGGGGGTCTTTGCCGGCGATATTGGTCCAACATATGGGGGGTGCGTCTTGGCGCCTCGTTCCTCGTTACATGTGTCAGTACGCCTTCCAAGATTCGCTCTATCCGATCAAGTCTACTCTCACTAGGACCTGATTGCTCTTCCTGTCGTCTACTGCTCGCGGCACGATTCGTTGAGCGACTACGGCGATTGCTCGTAGCAGAACTCGTAGAGTGACTATGGCGACTGCTTGTGGCGCGACTTACTGAGCGACCACGATGATTGCTACTACTGTTTCCCTCATCTTGCTCATTGAGATCCAGGATTCTTCGAGTTCTTTCCATCTGAAAAGAAAACATCAACACTTAAATAATACTTGAATCCTCGATAAATACCAAATCATCTCAATGCTTCCTATCGCCTAACTTAACATCAGACTAACCGTTGCTGACTTAATCATTCCCTATTTCCATTAGTACCCCTGAGTCTCCAATCGGGGATTTTTGCTAGTTCGCTCTGATACCAACTGTAACGCCCCACTTTTCCCAAGCGTGCGTTAATTCGAGATTTCGAGAAAATTTAAATCAAACACCACGTAATTACCTCGATGGCCATATTTTCCTCGTTTCCCGACAATCTCGATCGTACAACATTCAATAAATAACTAAGACAGGTATCATCAATCACATCAGCGGAAGCAAGATCGAAACCTCAATATATACATATCACTGACAATTTCGTTTACAATAACTGAATCGATGTTTCACATGAAAATACATTACATAATCTCTTGAACATTGAAGTCAAAGATAGGACCTATGAAAACCAAACGTAACTGCTACATCCTGACGACATTCTTCCTTTTGACGCCACTGCTTTCACCTGGAACGTTTGAATATTCCAGGGACATAGTCCAAATTAGATGCTGAATCATCTAAGTGAGAGTTCAAAAACGTTTTCATGAATGTATGCAGAAATCATGTACACAAAATCGATAAATCTCAACATGCACCAGCCTAAAGAGAATCCCACACAGCATTTAACCCTAACCGGGGAAAACGCAATCTCTCTAAAGGCGACACAACCAAATCGACCCATTGGCAACCCAATCCCGCTTAAGAGGGACAACCTCGACACATGAACCCAGGAACCACCCCACGGTCATTGTCAGGCTTTACGCTCCCACTCAAAAGCGGTCCAAAACATAACCCTAGCCCCGAGAGTGTCACAACAGCACTGTCCATGGAATCGCCGTCACCTAGGCATTAATGCTACCGCTCAAAGGATCCTGGGGTGGTGTCCACTCGCAGCCCCGCCACTTGAGCCATCAACCGGGGTGGTGTCCACTCGCAGCCCCGCCACTTGGGTCCCGTAGGGTGAAGTCCGTCTCAACCCCGTCCCAAGTAATCACCAAACATTAATCCTAGGTACGCATTCCCGAGTACTGCCACTCTGGGCCACGTCACAGGTCAACAACCCACATACCACAAAAATCAGCCAATGGTCGAAAAATCATAACATGCATCACTTAAACTCATAACATGCATCATCAATACTTAAATCATCGTTTAATGCACATGTAAGCAATCATTTAGACAATTCATCACAAAACCGAGCTTGGAAACCATTTACATGTCATTTGAAATCTTTTGGGTAGAATCATTCACAGAAATCAATGTTTGGAGAAGAACTTCTCACAGTAAATAGTTTTCCGGACAGAACACTCACAGTGAAACCATTCATATGCTATTTGAAATCTTTCGGGCCGAACAACTCACCTTTAGACGGATTTCCAACGGTCAAGCGCGGTCAACCTCGATTTGCGCGCCCGTCTCGATCCGCGTGCCTGACCTTGATTCTCGCGCCCGATGCTCTTATACCTTAACCTCGAGCTTCTACGATTCCTTAGTCATCACGTTGTTCAAAATTATATCAATATCTATTTTCTCAATTTTTCCATAATTTCCTCCTATTTTCTTTATATTTCTCTTCAAAAATTCTAATAAATACCTAGTCAATATTTTTCCTTGATTTTTCTTCATAATAATTCATAAATATTAAATTCCTATCTCCCAAGAATTTCTAAGGATTTTTTAATTCATTTTCCTATTTTTCCTAAGCCTTATTCACTTTGAAAATTACAAAATAACCATTTCCTCAAACATTTTTCCAAATTTTATTGCATCAAAATTCATAAAATAATTTTCTAAACATAATAAAAAAATTTCAAAAATACCTGGATCGTCACGCGCCCTCACGCGCGGCGCGTGGGCTGCTTGGCTTGGGCTGGCGCGTGCCAGTCACGCGCCAGTCGTCTTCAACCTTAGGCCGGTCGCCGGCCGGAGCTCCGATGGCCAAACTTCGGGTGCCGCCTGGAAGCCCTCTTCAAGTCGATCGCGATGCCACCGGTTTCAGGCCGAAAGGCCACCGGAAAGTCGATTAAAAGTCGACTTACAGGTCGGCGGCGACGGTCCGCCTCCAACCCCTCGGCCGAGCTCGAAACCCTCTCAAATCTCCACCAAAACGCTTCAAACCACTCCCAAAATGACCCTCACCTCCTGGAGACCAAAAGCCCTCTATCCAATCTCCGAAAATCGTTCGAGAACGAGCTCGATTTGTGCCTTCTTCTTGGCCGAACCCCTCGGCTATTTATAGCCAAAATCGACCCCCACGTGGCTCGTTCTCCGGCTATACTTCTTCCCCACGCCTCCAAGGACGCCCTAGACCATGCCCTGACGACCCTAGGTCGTCCAGGTGGCCGGATTTTCCGGCCACAATCGCGGCCAAATCTGCCATCAACGTGCGATTTTTCTGAAATTGCAGTTAGGCCCCTATAAGTTTTCTTTTTGCATTTTGGCCCCTTCTCTCAAGTCCCTGATCTTTCTAACACTTTCACTAAGACCCTTAAGGTTAATAATTCTCATTTCACCCTTGAAACATTCGAAAATTTGCTGTTTAGACCTCCCTTGGGCATTTTTAGAAAATTACACTTTGGCCCGACTGATTTATTTGACCTTAAATCCACTCGATTTAACCCGAAACCACTTAAGGGTTGTTCCACACATCGAATACTATTCCATGACACTTTCCGTTGACATTTTGGATGTTGTTCACAGCGATTCGGTAATATGACCTAAACGGGCAGCTGTATTTTGCTGTACCGAAAACTGTTCCCGATCTTCTTCCTTTCATCACTAAAAATCATAATTTTAATTGCTTGTCGATACTATACCATTTTCTCGGGCAATCTCGGGTCCGAGGTACTCCCGTTGGCTAATTTGGTCGTCCAAAACTAGGTTAGTGTGCCCTAAAGTCTCATTTTTCTCAAAATTCCAATTTTGCCCTTTATCAAATATCATTTTATCTTCAAAAATTTTCTCGGGTGTTTCAAGGTGGGTCCCTGCCTCCGGTTATTCAGCAATCTTGTTGTTATGCGAGCTGAATAGTTTAACCGGCGAGCTGTATAGTTAGGCCAGAGAACTAAAAGTATTGTTGGAAACTCGTTGAGTGTATTGCTAAGAGCATAGCATAGGGATTCATATGTAATTTTCAAAGTGTGCTCATTTTTTCCCTTTTTCAAAATGATATTCACATTTGACTTTGTTTGAAATAAACATTTCCAAAAAATAATCAGGTTGATCTTTCAAAGATTATCTTATTATATTTTTAAGTGAATATCAAAACATAACATAATGTGTTGTTGTCAAAAATACAATAATTAAAATTTATAATGTGGAATGAGTTGTGGGTTGTTTAGGGTAGGCTTTGTGAGTGTGGACTTCTAGGAGATGACGAGTTCTCGGAGAGAAAGTAATGTCTCGAGAAGATCGAGTTGCCCAAGAGAGTTGAGTCAGTCGAGAGAATCAAGTCACCCGAGAGAGCTAACTCAGCCGAGAGGATCAACCCACCTGAGAGAGTTGAGTAGCCGAGAGGATTGAGTCTCTCGAATAGAAATCCACCTTGGATGAGTGGCTTCTGAAAGAGTTGAAGATCTTCTAGGAAAGAGGCTTACGACTTCCGAGAAGGAATGTGTTCTTCCAGGAAGGATGTCTGTAGCTTCCAAGAAGAGTTGGGGTTTCTCGGGAAAGAAAGTCTTGACTTTAGGAAATAAAGTAACTCTTTCCAAAAGGGCCAATGTGTCGGTTGGCTTGCTTCGGATCACTGCTAACACCAATAAAATGTTAGAAGGCTCGCGGGGAATTCTCACTCGCAATGACCCTTCGATACTTAAGTCAGTATCAGACAAAAACAATCAAAGATTAGAAACAATAAGGATGCAATAAGTGTGTCTCAATTTTATCAAATGTGAAAAAATGTCATTTCCTGAGTCCTATAAATAGGTATTTATAGGGCATAAATCTCAAGAGCCTTAGAGGGACACGTGTGCCACCCTCTTAAGATCTCGGGGGCCAAGTGTTAGCCATGCTGGGGAAAGTGGATAATTGCCTGGAAAGACTTTTACTTGGGAAGGATGTGCAGTTCGTAGAGAGGCCACTTGTCCGGGGGAATCATCTTTGTTCAGAGAGAATCTTTCTTTGGATATGTCTTGCTTGCTTGGAGAGAAACTCTTTCAAGAATGAAGATGTTTACGGGGAAGAAACCTCTTTACCCAAAGGGAACGTCTATGTTGAGAGGAACTCTTTAACCAAAGAAAATGTCTTAGCCGAGAAAGCTTCTTTAACCGGAGAGAATGTCTCTACCGAGATGATTTGTTGAGAGAATTTTTCTTATTCCTCTCTCATTCTTGAGTGGTACAACAATATGTAATTCAATTATTTTTCAAATTTGAAACTCATTTCATTGAAAACTTACCACAATATTTCTTTGAAAATTTCTTTTCAAGGATGTATGCAAAAGAAAGACTCAAATTGTATATGAAAATGTCATGGGTGAATTTTAAAATAATCATGTATTTTAAAAAATAATCATGTGTTTTGAAAAATAGGGTTCCATCAAAATAGAGTTCAATCGCGTGAGAGTTCTTGAGTTAGGAGAACTCGAGAGATGACTGTGCTGAGCTGAAAGGGTTAGGTAGGGAAGATCTTGTGCAACGCGAATTATTAAGCTTAGGGCACCATTGTTATATAGCACATCCTTGATCTGAGTAATCCGATTAATTATTTACATATGACAACCGTGTGTGGAGATTGCAGCGTCACAATTTTCTTAAAAATCTCTTAAGTTTCAAAATTGATTCCAAAGTGTTTCATATCTCCATAATGTCTCTGTGACAATAGTCTCCCAGACCTCTTGATGGTCATCGGGACCAACCATTTATGCATTATCTTTATTTCTAAGTCTCAGCATCTTTCAAGATCTCTCAGACCCCAGACATCCAATAACCTAGAAGTCTTTTTTCATGGCCACTTGGAGATAACCATCGGGATGCTCTAACATGATGCCTTCTCTAGGCCCTCTGGCTTCCTACATGCGCTCCCTGGAAGAGGTCCCCTTTATAAATTTGTGCCTCTCCAAAAGGCAAACAAATCTTTTTGCCCAATTACTCTTTGAGCACTTCCTTTGCCATTTTGGACCACAGCTCAATCTTTCTCTAGGACTCATCTGGACCCTACATACCCCTTCAGGCTATAAATTGGGCTATTTAAAATGAGCTGATATCGCCTTGGGCGAAATTGGCCCCAGATTCATGCCTATTGGATATCAAAGCTTTTTGGGCCTCCGATGAGATGATAGGCCTATCTTTAGTTTATTTTTATTTATTTATTTTTTGAATACCAATGTGGGAGTGACGAAGTGGCAGGATGTAATTGTGTAAGCAATCCAGTTGGATTGTACATCCCGATGCACCCAAATTATATAGGTTCTCTTCCCAATCTCCTCCACTCGGTCCTCGCTGAAAATCGTCTCCTATCTCTCTCTTGATCTTCAAATTTAGAGACTCGCAAAGCCAACCAAGTTTAAGTCAAGTTCTTTCGTCGTTCTCTGCCCATTAAGTCGTCTTATTTATCGTTATTTTTTCTTTCTATGGCCTTTAATGGCAGAATTGTTTGACCTAGTTCTTAGAACGCTGCATTATTAGGGTTTATCCTCTTAAAATTCCTCCCTATTTTTTTTGGGATGATTGATTTGTGATGTTTGGTTAGATCTAAATATTGTTTCTAATATATTTTGTGGTTGGAACTAACTATTTCAATTAATTAGCAAAAAGAAAAAAAAAACTATACAGATTGCTTTTTGAGATGCAATTTTTATATTGACGGATTTATTGCTTCGTAAGATTAGGGATTCTCCTATAATTGGCATAAACTTTGCCTATTTTCTTTCAGTTTCAGTGTTGAATAAAATGGCCAATAAAATAAAAATAAAGGTAAATGGTAAAGACATAAAATATAATAATAATAGCAATAATAGTAAATGTAGAAAAAAAAAGGGGGGCGGCCCATTGGGCCGACCCGGCCCATTATGGCCGGGCTCTATATAATGAAGGCTTCTCCTCCCTCTCTTGCTCACTCCACTGATTTTTTGCGATTTCTTATGATCGAGCCAACCGATCTTCGATCCGACATCGATTTCACCGTTAAAGTGGACCTGATCTACCAAGAGGTACGATTTTTGTTGAGTTTTATGGTGTTTTGGTGGTGGAAATGATATATACGTATACGTTGCCCGCGGGTTGTGCATTTGGCCGAGCTTTTGATCATAGATCTACTGAGATCCGGCCGTTGGATCTTGATGATATTGTGATATGTGGGTCCTTGGGTGTTGGCGAGTCTTGTGACCGGGGGGGGGGGGATGGTCGGAAACCGTCGGCCACGGTGGCTGGCGGTGACTGGCACTAGGCGGCGATTTTTATTCCTCTTTACCCGAAAATTAATTCTTAGATCTACACAAATCTAACCGTTGGATCTCGATGGTTTTTTGGTATGATGGTCGACTAGGGTTTGGGGGTGTGATGGCGGTGTCTGATCGGAGAATACCGCCGGCCATGGTGGCCGGCGGTGATGGACAGTGGCTGTTTTTATATTTTCTTTTTTCGGCCGATTATTAAATGTTAGACCTACACAAATCCAACTGTTTGATGGGTTTCGTTTTGAGATATGTTGATGTATGCAGCGAGGGCTTCGAAATGGTGTATGGGTCGGCCACATCAGGTCTGGCCGGCTGGCCGTCTCTGGCGGCGGCAGTGCCGGCGACAATCGCCGTCGGTGGCAGAAAGTGGGGAAAATAATAAAAAATAATAAATAATGATGATAATAAAATAAATAAATAATAATTATAATAATAAAATAATCAAACCGGATTACCTGATGTAATTGGGTAAGCAATCCAGTTGGGTTGTACATCTGGACGCACCCAAATTATATAGATCCTCTTCCCAATCTCCTCCACTCGGTCCTCGTTGAAAATCGTCTCCTTTCTCTCTCTCTCTCTCTCTCTCTCGATATTCAAATTCAGAGACGCGCAAAGCCAGCCAAGATCAAGGCAAGTTCTTCGTCGTTCCCTGTCCATTATGTCGTCTTATTTATCATTATTTTTCCTTCTACAGCCTTTAATCGCAGAATTATTAGACCTGGTGCTTAGATCGCTGCACTATTAGGGTTTATCCTCTTGAAATTCCTTTTTCTTATTTTTTTGGGGATGATTGATTTGTGAATGTTTTGTTAGATCTGAATATTGTTTCTAATATATTTTGTGGTTGGAATTAACTATTTCAATTAATTAGCAAAAAGAAAAAAAAACTATATAGATTGCTTTTTGAGCTGCAATTTTTATACGAACGGATTTATTGCTTCGTAAGATCGGGGATTCTCCTATAATTGGCATAAACGTCTGCCTCTTTTCTTTCAGTTTCAGTGGATTTGAAGTGAGAAAGAGACATTTTGAAAACTGAGAAAAACTTCAGTGCAAATAAAGGATGTTTGCTTAAATAATAGACAAATAGATATAAAAGAAAGAGAAATAAAACAAATAGATATATGGATTCAGCAAGATCATAACAAAGTTAGATTGTAAATAACATTTTTCTGTATAAAATGATCATATACTGATGGAATATAGATTTGACAATCCACAACCAAGGTGCACGATGAGCTTTGGACCATTGTATCCCAAGTCCTTCGAGCACACCTAAATGGGACTCAACATAGCTAGTTAATTGGGAATGTTCAATGCGAATGGAAATTTGTTATCGTTATATGGTTTTAAATTTATTCTCATTTGAGTCTCATGCATGAATGAATCCTTTTTTTTATAGGCTAAAGGCATAATTAACCCCCTCACCTTTTTTCATTTAACCATTTAGCCCCCTTAACTTAAACAAGGACCCCTTAGGTCCCCTAACTTCCAATTTTAAACCTATTAGGTACCTTAGCTACTAATTTTATAACAGCTACATACCTTGGTGCAGCAAGCATTGGGCGTGAGTTACACGGGCGATTTGATGTGGGCCCCACACTGACCAAGCCAATGAGAGCACGCCACGTGTATCAATCTGTCTGCCAGAGAGGAAGAGGCCGGCGGCGGCAGATGGCCGCCTGAAACGACACAGAGAGAGAGAGAGAGAGCGGGACTGACACAGAGAGAGCGAGAACGAGAGAGGGGCAGAGAGAGGAAGAAGACGATCGCCCGCCCACCGACCCCAATCGATGCCATCGCCGGCCCCCCAACCCAAATCGACGCCTACGCAGCCCCCCTCCCCCCCCCCCGGACGCCATAGTCGGCCACCTGCACGAGGAGGGCGAGCGAGCCACCGCTCGCCTCCCACGCCGTCGGCTCAGATCTGCTCGCCCCACGCCCAGCCGCTGCAATCGACGGACCCCCCGACCCCAGTCGACGCCTCCCACGCCGCTGACGACCACCGACAGAGAGAGAGCGAGAACGAGGGAGAGGCAGCGAGCGGCAGGTGGCTGGCGAGAAGGAAGGAAGAAGAAGATGATGGTGCTACGGCAACCGCTGGCGACGGGAAGGAAGGAAGGAAGAAGATGGTGTTGGGCGGTCGCTGGCGACGAGAAGGGAGGAAGAAGAAGATGGGTCTGCGGCGGTCACTGGCGACGAGAGGGAAGAAAGAAGAAGATGAAGGTGCTCACGCACCTCAATCGCGTGTGTAACACACGCGCTGATCTAAGTATTTATCTGGTTCAAAATTGGAAGTTGGGGGACCTAAGGGGTCCTTGTTTAAGTTAAGGGAGCTAAATGGTTAAATGAAGAAAGGTGAGGGGGTTAATTATGCCTTTAGCCTTTTTTATATGATTACAAGACCATCATATGATGCATGGAACTTGTTGATATTAATTAGATTATCAATGTTATGGATTGGTACCTGGATTTTGTCTTGAATAAAGTCTAAAGAGAATTCATAGTTTTGAAATCTTGGCCAAAGTGTTGAATAAAATGGTCAATTTACCTTATTTGTGTGTGTGTGTGTGTATAAGCAAGTGAGAGAGAGAGAAAGAGAGAGAGAGAGAGAGAGAGATGTGTGGATATGAAGACATGTACTGACCACATCTAACCAATGGTATGGGTATGTCAGGAATAGAGTATGAATAATTTGGTACTAGTGTTGGCTTCAGCTGTGCGCACCTTCTGATGGCTGACTAATATTTTGAAACTGAACCATGGGTGTAAAATGGAGCAGTTATTAGCCAACTGATCAGTGATGCAATGCTCATGGCTGCCAGAAACGCATTACTGAGGATTAGATGAAGCTCTCTTGTTTCTTTAATTGATTAGACAGTTGTGAAAAATTCCTCTAGTTTGGTGAATACAATATAATTGATTTGACTGATTGAAATTTAATTCTTTGAATTTAAGATTTCTGCCTCTTTTTTTATACTCTTTCTTGTCGACATGGGTGTGTGTGTGTTGGTGGTTGTGGGGGGGCGGGTTGGTGTTGGGGAAGGGATCTGGACAAGTGAAATTTTATTCAGCGGATAAGCAACTTGTTTCTAATGATTAAAATGGTTGTTGCAGAATGGCTTTGAGCGGAGCAGCGCCCCCAAGAGGAAGTGCAGCAGCAGCTGCAGCCAATCTACGCAGGAGGAGGACGACAAGTGCTGGGGTGGCCGGAGGAGCTAGCGGCACCATGCTCCAGTTTTACACCGATGATGCCCCGGGCCTCAAGATTTCTCCCAACGTTGTCCTGATTATGAGCATTGGTTTCATAGCATTTGTGGCTATTCTCCATGTCATGGGCAAGCTGTACTTTGTGCGCAGGGAGGCTTAAGGTACATTTTGGGCTAGATTTGCTTTTAACTTCTAGGTTATCTGTGACTTTCAGTTGAGTGGGATACATATGGTTTTGAATTGTTGTTATTGCGGTTTAGTTATTCAAGTTTTTTAGGAAAGAACTATATTGGCTCCATTGTTACCGATTGGATGATCATCTAAACAAAATTTCATGTAAAATTGATCATACTCTATTGAACATTCTTCAATCAAGAAGGAAGCTCACTAAACCAGGTATGTATGCATGTCATTACTCTTTGATATAAACTCATTACGCAAATTATAGTTCACAAATTAAGAGTGCTTTAGATAAATAAACAATAGAAATTTGGTTACTTTTATGTAATGTTTTCAGGATGAAGCGTTTAGCTATTGAAATTGTTTTTTTTTTTTCTTCTTCTTTTTGGGGGTGGGGTTGATTATCAAGAATATTATTAACCTTTTAACTAGTGTTTCAACTCTTAACAAAAAAATTATTTTTACTTTTATATCATTTCTACAACACTATTAAAATTTAAGTAATATATGTATTAACTATTTATTAAACACCTTGGTGCATCATTGACCCTGTGTTCACTTTAAAAACATTTAAATCAGATAAATAAACTCAAATGTAACAAAAATGACTAATTAAAAACACCCAAGCGTTCTAAAATTTTGTGCACCCAATCGTCTGCAAGCCTTTTAATTTTCTTACTCTCTCTCTCGACAATAGAGGGATCAGATGTCTTAATAGTATGGGAACTCGATGTGGCTCACTTTACTTGTCATTACTGTTGAGATTAAGGCCGAGTACTTAATTATATATTTCTCATAAAGAGTAAAATCGTACTTAATCCTTCAGAAGATAAAGAGAATCTAGATCAAAAATCAAAATTTTCAAAAGATAAAACATTTTTTTTTTAAAAAGACTGCATCATCATGCACGACAGCGCCAATCTAGAAATGTTATTATTATTATTATTAATAATAATATAAACATTGCCAAAATGGTGTGGGGGAAAAGAAAAGAAAAACGAAGGGAAAGATCATATATGTATATATATATATATATATATATATATATATGATCCTCTACGAGGTGAACCAGATGCTCCTGTCGAGCCATCATGTGCTCCTGTCGTGTTTCTATGGCTGAAACACGAGCTGCAAGAGACTTTATCTGCTCTCTCATCCCCTGTAATGTATGTCTCGTCGCACGTACGGGGGGATCGGAGGTGCAAGAGGAATAGAGCTATCGCTGGTATCAGGGGCGATGGGCTGATGGACGGGGCTAGGAGGAGAATCATCCTCGGAATCAGAAGGAGGAGAAGCGGCACGAGGACGGGCTTTGGCCTGATAGACCCAAACCTGACCCTGGAACCGATATCTCATGCGCTTAACGGTGGCTTCGTTTATCACATGGAATCTGGTTCCCTTCTCATATTCCTCATTCTGCAAATCTATATGGAGATGAGAAAAGAGGTGGGTAAGAAGTCGACCGTAAGGGAGTGAAGAAGTGGTACGGCTGGTGATGGTATGAATATGTTGATGAATGAGAGCTGGGAGGTTTATAGGTCGGCGGTGCATGACAGCCCAGAGCAATAGGGCCTCAGTAGGTGTAAACTGGTCGAGGGTCCCTTTTCGGGGAAGGATGGTATGAGCTAGGACATTTTGTGCAAGACGGAGATCAATGGATCGGAGGATTCCAAATACTTTTCTACGCAACAAGTCCCAACTATCTTCAATGCCTAGAAAATTCATAAAATGAGTAGAGTTCTCAGGACTAACATATGAAGCAACTTTACTGATCCTACTTGTCATTACAATTCGGCTGCCATTGTGGTCATCATCAGGAAAACACACAACTTTATTTGATCCCAAGCCTTTGTGGTCCAAATATCATCGAGGACAATGAAGTACCTCCAACCCTTTAATCTTCTATATAGCGGTTGTATACTTCCTTTGGGAGTGGAGCAATCGATTGTAATATTTTGAGCAAAACATCCCTTTCATGGTATTCCTGAGATACTATAGTCCAAGAGCGAACATGGAAGTGAACCATGATCTGAGGATCCTCAAAAACTCTTAGGTTAAGAGTTGTCTTACCTATTCCTCCCATACCTACTATGGGGATTATCTTCCGTTCTGATAGATTTCCCATTAGTTGTTCTTTAATTTTTATCAAGGCCCACTATGCCGTCATCCATAGTTTTTGTGGCATGCTGCATATCTGAAGACGTGTTTTCAAAAAGGCTTCCCCTTAGTCTACTTTTCAAAAACCACAAAATAGAGTTACCAATCATATGTAATCTATTTTCTGGGAATTGTATTTGATCTGTTTCCTGACTGATGTATTCTTCTGCGAGATCTGCAGCAATTTTGATAATGACCCTTAAATTAATAACAGGGTGAGTGTTTTCTATGGAAAGATTGTTGCAAAGCAAATCAAACGAAGCAAGAACTCTTTTACAAAAAGATTTGATGGTTGTTTTGGCACTGAAATGGCTATATATATGCACTTGGTTGGAGAAGTTCCTCCCTAACTAGCTCAAAGGACTTATAAGCAGCAAGGCATGCATCATTTATGAGCCGATTCTCTCCTTTGAATGGAGCAAACATTACTAAGGTGTCTTCCTCCATACTTCTGCTAAAAGATGAACAAAAGCAACATGTGCATCTGAAGCGTTTTCGATTTGCCAGGAATTAAGAATCTCTGCTTTCATAGTGGACTTCTGAGCATCCATATCCAAATCATTACGATTTAGAACACCTTGCATTCTAGCGCGAGAGTCAAGAAGATTAGACCATTCGTTGTTGCTTGAGGAATCCATTTTAGCGGCTTTCGGATGGTTAATCTATTGAAGACAGATTGGAAAAGGTGAGAAAAAAATTAATGTACTAAAAACCACTCAAAATTTAGAGCATGGCAAACCGACAATGGACTATATACAGTTTTTTTTTTTCTTTAAAAAAAGGATTTCATATTTATTAGAAATATAAATATCAAATAATCAAAATTGGTTATGTGATTAGGGGTGTATTTGGAAGTAAGCAAGTAATATTGACAAGTCCCAATTACATCTATAATCTATCCCCCAAAATTCCTGCCCACCTCATGGTAACCACCATGATTCTAATCTTGAAAATCACCTCCTATAAATCTTTCCAAATAATAAATGAGGAAAAAAAACCCAGAAAACCATGCATCCCCAAGTACTATTATGGTTAAAAATAATCTCAAATGGATGGCTATTATCATTTCTGTCTAATTGAGATGGGTGATTTTTACTTAAAAATAAAAATCAAAAAGAGGCGAGATGTGAACAACCCCCCCCCCCCTCCTCTCTGAATTAGGGGCGGGGGGTTGGGGCACTGAATGTTGCCGTCATCACCAGAGTGGCGGGGTTTATTTTGGTGATATTGTGAATAAGTAGTGTTTAGAACTTCACAACTAAGGAATAATTAGTAATTATATACCAAAACATAGCTACTTTAAAATGCTAAGTAACACACCATCTAATTAAACAAATATTGTAGGCAAACGAAGATAACGATATTCCGATACTACAGACAGATATAAATTTATTTATAGATAAATTGCTCAATAGAAGTGCCACAGTGGTTTTAATAAATATGGCATTAACTTTATCTCAAAGGTGTTGTGTTATAGAATTTTCAAGTGTCTACCTAGGGGTATTCTAGTTATCAAACGTCTAGGGATATTTTGGTCATTAAATCCAAAGCCATTGTTCTTGGCGAAGTCCCCCTCTTGGCGACAGCCTCTTGAGAAGCCCCCGTCATTGCAACTCTCTCTCTCTCTCGGTGTATTGACTATCGACGATTCTGTGTCCCTCGAAAAGGCCCTGGTCTCCCAGAAGGCATCATCCCCCCGTGCTCTGTTCCCTTTCGGAAGCCTTTGCTTTTGGCGAAGTTTCTCGCCTTCATCCCTCCTCTCGATAAGCTTCTCTCGATGAGAAGTTTCTCTCGGAAAGGCTTGCAGCCTCTTCGCAAGCCTCATCTTAGGAAAGCTTCTCCCCTAGAAGATTCCTCTCTGTCGGCGATTAATATCCCAAATTTTTTAAAGGGTTCAAGAGTAATTTTAACGTGAACCATAGGTGAAATTATCAAAAGATTAAGGGTTTAAGTATAATTTTTTTACAGTTATAAGTATCGAATTGACTGTAAGGAATGTCCCGGAGTGTAAATGTTTAAGAAAAATGATATAGTTTCGATAAGCGTCTCGAGATAAAATTTATGATATTAAAAGAAATCGAAATTGAGACGATTTTTGGTACAGGTTCGATTCAAGCTGAAAAATCGAATCATCGTAGGAGACTTTCGAAAAATAAACGGAACCTTTAAGGGGCTTTAGTTTCGCGTAAGGATAAACCTTGAAGTAGTTTTGGGACGAAACAAAGGTCCGATGAGGGCAAATGAATGAAATCGTTCTTATTGAGTAAACCATGAATTATTAATTTTAAATTTTTGATATCGTAATGTAAATTAATTTAATGTTTTAAGGTGTAATTTGCAATAAGGGAATTTCACATGTGAAATAGAATAAAAAATTAAGAGTAAAATGTGTAATTTTTTTATTATGAATATAATATATAGTGTTATATATATATGGCTTTGCGCGTGAGACAAAGGGGCAGATTATCATCATTGAGAGACAAATTTGCATTGGGCTGAGAGAAGCGCAGAAAGAAGGGTGCGATGACCAGCTGTAAATGGTGCAATGGACAACGTAAATTCGGTGCATTGCCTATAAAAGATGAAGCAAAATGGATTGGCTGAGAAAAGAGAATGGAAAGAAATGGAGATGCAGAGAGCTGTCACGAGAGAAAAGAGATCGAGACGCAAAGGCCAAGAGTGAGAGATTGAGAGAGTAAGAAGCAAGAGAGAGATTGAGATCATGAGAGTGGGTAGCGGCCATGGCCACGAGTAGCAAGCTCGATTGGCCATGGCAGCTGCGATGAAGGTAGAGCAGCGCTGGAGGGCAGGAGCGATGATCGCAGTGAGCAGCCTGGCGAAGGCGGTCGGAAGCGGCCGAAGTTGGCCATGGCAGCGCAACTAGCAAGCTGGGAAGAGCTGGAGCAGCCACGAGGGGGCCGGTGTTGGCCATGGTGACGATCCAGCGAAACCGATGGTGGCCGGCGAGGTCGACGAGGGCGATCGCGGCTGTCGGCGGAGGCGGCTAGTGGCTGGTTGGGTAGTTCGCGCGTGGGCGTAGGAGCTATTCGCGCAGTGAAGAAGAAGCAGAGGTTGAAGATGAAAAAGAATAAAGAAAAAAAAGGAAAGAAGAAAAAATAAAAGAAAAGAAAGAAAAGAAAGAAAAAATAAGAAAAAAGGAAAAAAATGGAGAAAAAAATTCTAAAAAATCTTGGAAAATTCTGAAAAAATAAGAAATAGAGATTTATTAATATTTCGTAAATTTTGGCCCAAAAAAATTATTTTGACACGTGTTTTGAGGTCAGACATGAAAAACGAGACGATTTACAAGAATTGAGACAGTGTACAAAAATCATGGTGGTGCACAAGAATCGAGATAGTGCACAAGAATCGATGTGGTGTGCGAGAATCAAGATGGTACGTAAGAATGGAGGATTTGTACGCATTTCGAGGGTAGAACACACGTATCGAGGAAGCCTAAGAGTTTAAATTAAGGTGAGTAAAATTCTTTAGAAAATTTCAGAAATTCAAAAAATGTTATTTTATGAATTGTTATAGTGAAATATTTGAGAAATGTCTAGTTTGGATTTATTGAGGAAAAAATATGAAGAAATATATAGAAAAATAAAGAAAATATAAGAAATTATAAAAAAAATAGGTTTTAATGCTTGTTTAAATAAATATGATGATTATGATACTTCGAGACTTAAGTTGAAGTGACTTATGTGAATTTTGAGGTTAGCACGCAAATTGAGACAATGTACGTATTTCGAGGCAATGCGTGAAATATCGAGGTAGCCCGATAAGTTTGAGAATGTAAGTGGTTCAACCCAAAAAACCCAATTTCATGAAAGCATTTTGTTATCATGTTGTCATATCTTGGTATACTATGCATCACGTAGAGGGCATTTACATTTCTCTGATGATAAAATATGCATATAAGCACGATGAGATTCACGGTCATACGTTACATGGATTTGAGATTAGGGACTGACGTCGTTGCTTTGCCAAGGGTGCACCCATACACCTCAGTCTGACAGTTAGACTGTAAAAATGGTGGGTAACAGTTAGGTGCGGTCGATCCAAATGTAAGAGTAATGATCTTATGTGCATTGCATTCATACATATGCATTAAATGATGTACCCTTACTTAGATGATTCATCATCTAACTTGAGTTTTGCCCCTGAAATATTCAAATGTTCGAAATAGAGATTGTAACAGAATCGAGGATGAATGAGGCATGAAATGACACTTAACAAAGTGCATGATAAATTGAATAATGAGTTGAATGTATGTTATGTAACTCATGTATTTATGTTTTTGCTATTTTGAATTCTGAACGTTTTGAGGAAATGATGGTGTATAACATCATTTATGATTAATGATGATGTATAACTTTATTTGTGATTAATGTTAAGATGTTAGGTTTGATTCTAACTTCCGTAATTAATGTTTATGATGATTTTCTTTCGAGATAAATATATGAAAATTTTGAGATACATATGAGGAATGATATGATTTAGCAATAATTTTTTTTTAAAAAAATTTATTATTTCAAAATTATTCTAAGTTATAGCCCAAAAAAGTGAGGTGTTACAGGCAAGCGTTGTGGTGTTTGGTTTTCCTTCCCTGCCATTTGCATATAATACATATACTTATATATGTATATAATGCATACACTTGCATAAGTAATAACAATATATATACTTATATATGTATATAATGCGTACACTTGCGTAAGTAATAACAATTTGGTAGAGATGGGCCCATGGGTTATGATATGGTGCTATGACATCCCATGCTCTTATGATGTACCCTCAGATCCCTATATTACATTATGTTCATAACATAATATATATAATGCTTATATGATGCCACATGATGAACCATGTATAAAGCTAAATAGATAGTACCTAAAGGTATCTTCACCCAACTCGAAGTTGTGCCCGGGTAGGTCCTTTAGGGGCCGAAACCCTGATTTGACAGCCTATCGTGAGACTCACTTCTCCCGGAGAACCCCCTAGGCAATTTAGTCATTCGGGGAGGATTCTTCTTAAACCCGTTCGATTACTACTAACATGCATGTCTATCCTCGGCACCTGTGACAGTACTGTGATTGACCCTCTCTTATCGAGAAATGTACGATTACTTTATATTTAATGATAACATGTTTTACTGATTTGTTGCATTGTTTTCCTACATGTATTGACTCAAGCATCGGAGGGCATACGCAGGTGAGGGATCCTCGTGTGCCTTCTAACTTATTCTTGTGAGTACAGATATGCTCTAAGTGCCTGGGAGGCCATTCTCGTTCAAAGCAACTCGCTATAGGAGATACCCCTGATGACCCATCTAGGACCCCGGCCAGTACATCGAAGACCGAAGTTACCCAATGCAAGTCTCACCAGCAGATCTCTGCCGACTGTCCACCTTACTTTGCCTCGGCTCCAGCTCTCCCCCACTACAAATTTTATTGTCGTGATTTTTGGGCCACAACAATTGACGTTGTCTGTGGGAAGCTGACAAGAAGCTAAAATCTACGGGAGAAACAACCAAGTCTACCAGTGTCAAATATCAATTGGGTAAAACAAGAACCAATACACCTCGCCTGGGGGGCTTGGGGGTTTGCTCACCAATTGGGTTCCTTAGTATAAAGCTATCGGAGGTCATATATGGGCTTCCAAAAACCCTCATTGGTCCTAAGATGAGATCCTTTGGTGCCCGTGGTCACCCCAAAGTCTTTGGTTAGACGCTAGCAATTGCTTTGCTTATTAAATATGAAGGATGGAGGAAAGATCACGATGTATTCAGAGTGTGGTAGGACTGTCAAAGGAGTTTTACCTATGTTGCCAATAAGAAGGTCACGACAACTTTGTCAGAATCGTCATTGCCCAAATCGGTTTATTAAGAGTCTTTAAGAGACACGAGTCGGGACCATCTAAGTGTTTCTCTATGAGCATGTAGATCAGAATGAGATGACCGAAAGACTTGAGAGGGCACAAAAAAGCAGTCAGCCGAAGAAGGATATGTCGAAGATACGACCCCAAGAAAGAATAAAGAGCCAACTTAAGGTCTGCGACATATAATTATTAGTAGCTAGATCATCGTGGATGACCTGATATAGAGCCCTTGAAGGGAGAGGCTCTTCTCATACTTCAGAAGTATGAAGAGGTAATTCAACTCTATGAGCGGACTCTGGTTTATGCCTACGAGAATTTTTCTATGGTAGTTGTTGATAACAACATAGTTGATTATGAACCCTAGTACGATGAATCAACTATAAGGCTATAGAGGTGGTGTTTAGTATCCAAGTCCTACCACCGATTGGAAAAGATTGAGATGGCTTTTGATTTCTGGTGAAGTAAAAGCCATTAAGATCCTTTGAAGCAAAGTATGGGAGTAGTAATAAGGAGTCGTCAATCTCACTTGCTATAACAGTTCGTGAACTTTTACACCGCAAGAACAAGGGAATGAAACCTTTCAGTATGGAATGCCTGGAGAGGCAGTGAAACATTATAATGGTGTTGCATCAATCGGTGTGGAATCTCAGCCATTTGCAGCTATTTGCTTTGGCAACTGTGCTGCTACATGTTAAGCTCCAGACCAGATTGTTGGTACCATAACAGATTGTAACCTAGCCATAGCTCTTGACAGAAGTCACTCTAAGGCAGTCTCTAGAAAAGCTACTTTACATGAGATAGTATTTTAGTATTTTAATCGCTTTAAGAATGCTACTACGGAAGCTCCCAATCTACGGGTCGACACGACAAACTCATTCTTGGCCAACGATCTTTCTAATAAATTTGATAGTCCAGGCCAACAGACGTTTTGAGCAAATGGAGACTTCAAGTATTCTCAACCCTCTGAACACCTTTGAGTCCAAGTAAGGAGAAAGGGATAAGTGATATCTGAAATACACCACGAGCAAAGTGAAACCAAATTGAGCAATTGATTAGCCAAGAGAAATCAGATCTAGCTAAGTTTAACAAGCTAAGGCCACAAATAGACCAATGGTGAAGGTAGAAGCTGAGGCATAGAGAGCCGTCACTTCAGCATGATCATGGCGGCAAAGGCAATTGAAATGAAGCCAGCTGAAGAAATGATGAAGCATAAAGCAGCCCTAAGAAAAGAACAACAGAGCTAATCGAGAATTAGCCCATGCAATCTTGGTAGGTGAATGTCTAGCAGGAAAGTCTACGACAGACTTTAAGTGGATAGGGTGTTAGCATCATGAGATGGCATGCGATGCTCGCTTAAGCAATATATATGCTACGCAGATAAAGATTTGGAATCCTCTTAGAGAGAAAAGAGAGAGACGGGGCGTATAGTGTTAACCGACTTCTCTCAATGCTTCAAATGATCGCTAGCAGGGAGCCTTGATAGTATTCGAAGAATTTGCGAATGTTAGGTCGACGATCGAGCAAAGTTAACAATCGAGAAACTTAATTGAGCTGTTGATTCGTTGTAGAGAGTCGGACCAACATATATTGGAAAAGCGAAGGCTAAAGCCCTATTAAAGGCAAGCAAAAGGGCTAAGCTGTAAGGAGAAACTACTTGGAGCCAATCACGAAAGAGAAGGCTACCTGGGCACCTGTAACACCCCGTCTTCCCAGAGCGTTGATAACATAAGATTCTGGGGATATATATATTTTTCTAATGGAAACTCAACACAAAAATCGTACCCCGAAGATCCCGTTACACCTTCTCAGAATATTAACTTAGAATCATTAATAAACTAAGACAGGTAAATCACCTCAAATGCGGAAGTTAGATCGAAACCTCAATAGACACAATCAAAACTACTTTATTCATAATATAAAGCCGTTCCAACGTTCTACATGACCTCATCAAAATTAATAACATAACTGAAACTGACATACTGTAAACTATCCACTAATCACCGTCACACCTTGGCAATCCCTTTTCCCTTCGCATTGTTGCCTTCACCTGGAACGTTTGAATATTCCAAAGACATAGTCCATATTAGATGATGAATCATCAAAGTGAGAGTTCAAAATCACGTTTTCATGAATGAATGTAAGACATGAAATAAAGCCAACACAACTTGGTAAGCCCTAGCCAAAGAGAATCTCACAACGCTTAACCCTACCAGGGGGAAAGAACAATCTCCCTAAAGGCCATGCCACTATATCGACACATCGATACGACGCGATTCCAGCTTAAGAAGGGCAAGGTTAACGTATCTCCCCAACATCTCGGGAACAATTGTAATACCCGAGAAATTCTAAAGGACTCAAGGGTGATTTATCTTGGGGCAAAATTGAAATTTAAGGATTAATTGAGGGTAAAACGGTAATTTATTACCGTATAGATGATTGAATCGACTGCCGGGAGTACCCTGGAGCCGAGATGCCAAAGGAAAATGATGTGGCATTAATGAGCACCCCGAGATAGGATTTATGGTGCAAAAAGAAATGAGATCGGGAACAGTTTTCGGTACAGCTAAAAAGGTAGCTGTCAAATAGGCTGCAATACCGAATTGTCATGGGTGACTTTTCGGAAGTCAACGGAATCTTGAGGGAGCTTTGTTTTTTCAAGAGGAACAACCCTTCAGAGGTTTCAGGAAGAAACGAATGGGTTTAGGGCCAAAACGAAGATTCGGGCCTAAGTGCGGTTTTTAGAATTTGCTAGAGGGAGGCCGAAACAAGGTTGTTTTGGAATCTTCGAGGGTCAAAATGATGTTTTAGGTCTTGAGGGGCCTAAATGAAATTTTGGAAAGTAGAGGGGTTTAGTGAAAAGGGCCAAAATGAGATAGCCCAAACGTTGAGGGGCTAAACTGCAATTTCTCAAAGTTTTGGCCAATGAGAATCGACCATGGGGTCTCTGGTCATCGATTTCGGCCGATCCAACCGTAGGGATGGCACGAGGGCTTGTCGAGGACCAACTTTTGTAAAGGCATGGCCAACAGTCATCATGGTGGCCAGAAATCGAGCAAGAACCGACCAGTTTTGGTCGCGCGATGATGATGCCTGCAACTTGGTTTTTCTTGGTCGCCAAGGCTGGTTTAAGGTCGATCTAGGGGCGGGTAATGCTCCTAAGGCAGTGGGTAGGTCGGCCAAAGGCATTTGGTCGCTCGATTTCTCCTATAAATAGAGCTAGGGCTTAGCCGAAAATGGAGAGAGTTTTAGCTTCAAATTGGCCGTGCAAATGAACGAATTGAGCCTCCAAAGGATAGGGCTTTTCTTGCCCGTGACCTAAGGATGATATCTGGAGAGTTATATGCGTTTTGGATGCCATTTGAAGGTTGTTCGAGGCTTCGCCGGAGAAGGAGGCGGACGGCCAAGCCGAGGCTTTGGCCGTCCGGTTGAGGGCTTTCCCGATGTTCTTTCAGGCCAAGGAAGGTGCCAAATGGATCGACTGGAGGAGGGCTTTCAAGAGGTGGAGAAATGGGACTTCGCATGAAAAAGTTGGCCGGGGAAGATGACCGGCGCGTGGCCGGCACGCGCTGGCTCCCACGCGCCACCACTCGCCCTAGGCGCGTGCAGGCGCGTGAGGACGCGTGGATGCTCCGAAAAATCTGAAAAAAATGTTAGAAAATCGAGAAAATTATTTTATGGAGGTTTGTGCAAGAAGATTGGGATTTGGGATTCCCGATGCCTCGGTTTTAGAGCCAAATAGCCTCGTTTTGCGTGAAAACGCAATATCCGGGTAAGTTCAGTATTTTTCCTTGAAATTTCATAGCATATAATGAATTGTTGTGAAGTTAAATTTGAGGAAATAGTCTCTACGGATTTATTGAGATTTTTAGAAGGAAAAATGAAGGAAAATGAAAGGAAATAGGAAATAAATGGAATTTTGAGGATATTTAGTAATTAAATATTATTTTATGATTGAGGAGATCGAGATGATAAGGTTGGTGCAACTTTTGAGAGTTGGCACGAGAATCGAGGTGGGGCATGCATATCGAGGCGATGCACGCTTTTCGAGATGTCTGTCTTTGGGCAAAGGTGAGTGGTATTCTCACAAGAACTTATATTCATGATATGATTGTTATATATGCATGCTATTTATGAATTGCAATATTCATTTGTCATATTGCATTGAAAGTCGTGATATTTACATTGCACGATATTATTGTCATATTGAAACTTGTGCATGGGGATGGGATGATACCCTCAGAGTATAGCCGTAATTCCCTAGGGCATTGAGGGAATAACGTTAGGCCTATCTCGCAGATGTTCGGGATTTGCCTAGGATTCCTAGCCGGGCTGGGGATGCCTGGGAAGTTACATTATGGGTATAAATTTATTCATGTCATTGTATCATGCATTATATATATGTTTTTGGACCCTCACTAGAAGTTTCATCTTCTAATGGGTTATGTCCCTGGAACATTCAATGTTCCAGTTGAGACTTGCAGTTAGGGTAAGGAGCAGGTTGAGATATGATGGCACGTGATGGCATGACCGATGGATTCAACAGAAGATTTCAGTATTTTATTTATTGATAAATGGTGATGTATGTATTCGAGGTTTCATATGATTGCACTTAGGGTGTTAGATGTTATCTCGAAAGCCGTGTCTCAATGTATTTATGTAATTGAGGATTTGATGGTAATATATGGTACGAATTCTTTATGATATTACATAAAGTGAATTCAGGTATGTACCGTATCAGGTTTCGATTAACGCTTCCGCATTGTGAATGATTTGCTGTGGTTTTCCTTTGAAATACGACATTTGATGTATAAGGGAAAGGGAATATGTATGTATGCGATGGGCCTCAGCATAGTGACACGCCCCTCCGATGGGACGGGATGTTACAACAATCGTTACCATTCCTAGCCCAAGAGGGTCACATTAACGCAAGAACCCATCTTACCACATTTATGTTAGAGATTACATTCTCACTTTAACCATCCAGGAATCACTACCCAATCCCAACTCAAAATCCCATATGGACCACCCAATCATCCTAGTGCAACTTCCCTAGCGAAACAGCCCTGCACGAAAACCAAGGCGGTTATCCCAACATGCCCACTAGCACAAGATACCCTTATTATTCTGTCACACCTTTGGAGAATTATGACTACACTATCCAGACAATATTTTAGGCTGACATTCCATATAAACAACACAAAATGCATGATTATGCCACATTTCACAACTCAATGCATCATATAAATAACATTTTATAAAATGCAATGCACCAGTACAAAACGTTTAAAGACGAACCTCCCTCATAAAACCAACCGTCACCAGTTACCGTTTGCATGCAACAAAACCATTTTGCATGAAATCACATGTTGTTGCCAAAAATACAACAATTAAAATTTGAGATGTGGGGTCTACTCGAGGTTGGTGTCGGGTGAAGTTAGGTTGTCGTAAAAAGAGCTGCCTCAAGGGAGTTTACCGCTAGGATGCTCGCCGCAAGGATTTCGCCACAAGTTCCTTTGCCATAAGACCTTCGCCATAAGCTCTTTTGCCACAAGGTTTCGCCACTGGCTCTTTTGCCACAAGGCATCGCCACTGGCTCTTTCTCAACAAGGCTTCGTCACTAGCTCTTTCGCCACAACGCCTCGCCACTAGCTCTTTTGCCACAAGGCATCGCCACTAGCTCTTTTGCTACAAGGCCTCCCCACTAGCTCTTTTGCCACAAGCCCTTGCCACTACCTCTTTCGCTACAAGACTTCGTTACTATCTTTTTTGCCACTAGGTCTCGTCGCACGAATTTGTCTTCGCCACTAGGTCTCGCCACAAGGATTGGGTCTTGCCGCAAGGTCTCGCCATAAGGATTGGGTCTCGCCGCAAGGATTTGTCTTCGCCGCTAGGTCTCACCACAAGGATCGGGTCTCGCCGCAAGGTCTTGCCATAAGGATTTGCCTTCGCCACTAAGTTCTCCGCAAGGATTTGGACTTGTTGATGTTCAGAAAATGGGTTAAAAGGCTCGTAAGAATCTTCCCCAGCGAAGACCCTCCGATGCCAAAATTAGTCTCGGATCCCAATGACTATTAACGAAAACAGTAAATGTGCATTCAAAGTGTCTAGATTTTATCGAAATTGAAAGTCTTGTTCACTGTCTTATAACTGGGTATTTATAGGGCACGATTCTCAAGGGTGGCTGGTGCCGACACGTGTCGACTACTGAATGGATCAAACCAAAAAAGGGGTTTGCCACAAAGTCACCTTAAGGAAGCTCACGGCAGTCTGCCGCAGGGCCACCCCTTGTGGCCAGCCCGGCCTCGCGACAAGATGGCCCTTATGGCCAGCCTTGTCGTGAGGCTGGCCGCACTCTTGCCGTTAACATTGCCTCGCGACAAGTTGTTGTGAGGCTAGTCAGGCCCTTGCGACAGGCTACCACAAGGCTGCCCTTTGCGGCTTGCTTTGCTGCTAGCCTGGCACTCGTAGCAAACCACACCACGAGGCTTGCCCTCACAGCTAGATTTTCTTATTTTGAAAATTTTATCACCTTTTTTCCTACTAATTTTCTATGGCACCAAAATTACCCCCCACTTTTCTGTTTTGTCTTTAGACAAAATTGAAGAGTAAAAATATCAACCAAGGAGCCACGTCTAGCACCTGAACTCAGTCAAGGGTTCCAGGATACCCGAAGATCTCACGCCAGTTGGGGGCTTAGGTGCCAGATTATTTTCGGGCAATTAGGCCCTCGAGGATAGGTTCCGTTGCAAGATTTTTGCTGGGTGTCAGAGCTTATCGGGAGGCCTAGGCACTGGATCAGTCAAGGAGTCGGGTCTAGTTTGGAAGCATAGCACTGGACTCATTTAAGGGATCCCGACAAGCCTTTGGGCACAGTCTTCGGATCGTCCAATAATCCCAGGATGGATCATAGTGCACTGGTTATTGTGTTCTCCATGTCTATCTTTCAGGGTTAGTTTACCTCAGGGAATCTAGGTTTGACCAGTAGTTCAACGCGAGATTCCTACCAGACATCCGAATTTGCCGGGAGACGTAGGCACCAGATCAATCAAGGAGTTGAGTCTAGCCAAAAAGGCATAGCACCTAACTCAAACGAGAGATCTAGGTGAGTCTGCTGGCATAGGCATCGGATGTTCTAGTGTTCCCGGGCCAGCTCGTGGTCATCGGACCAGATTGCCACTATGCGACTTGACATTCTGGAGCGAGCTCATGGTAGAGTTGTGATGTGGACGCTTCACCTCTTTTCCGCCTTCCTAGAGCCAGTCTACCTGAGGGGATCTGGGTTTGGCCAATGGTCCGGCGCGGAATTCTTACCAGACATTCGAGTTTGTCAAGAAACCTAGATGCCAGATCAACCAAGGAGTTGGGTCTAACCAAAAAAGGCATAGCACCTAACTACTAATATACCCTTCATATGCCAAGGAGTTGTTTGTGTTGCTGAAAGCAGAGACGTTTGTTCTTGTCAAATACAAATGCCAATGAGTAATGTAACTTATACATTTAAGTCAACATCTAATTAATCAATTACTAATATACCCTTCATTAAATTATTAAAATAAAAAATATATTAATAATTCATTTAAATATATGCATTTATTACTTGAAAGAATTACCAGTACACTCTTGTAAATATGTCATAAATGAGAGATGCATTAATAATTAACTAATATTTTTACAAAGTAACATTACTTTGTAAAAATATAATAAGCATTAATATCAAAGTAGTCGACATAAACATAAAAAAAAAAATGCGGTTCGCCATCAAGAGAGAATATGCCCTCCAGAATGTTCCGAAATAAATATTTAGCGCATGTATCTCCTCAAAGATCCAAAAACCTAACCTTTGAGGTTTCTAACATAAAAACATTTGGTTCGCCTTCTTCACGGCAAGATCATTTTTTGAAGCAATTCAAATCACAACTCACTCTTTCGCACACATTGAGAGAAGCACACTTCCTTTTCCTTGCAGAGATAAACTAAATCCTTTTTTGGACCGCCCCCAGAACTTTCAAACAAATGGCCATCTTCAGACAAGCACTCCATACCAAGGCACACCCTCACTGTGAAAGAATTTGCTTTGGGAGTTCTGTAGAACGGCACAAGAAATGTGAATTTTCTAATCTCATTGTTGCCTTCATATTGGCCCAAATCCAGGAAAACGAATTCAGTCGAAACTGCATCCACAACCTATTCTCCCTTGAGATATTATATAAAGTGATTTCTAATGGTATTCCAACAGGAAGCCCTGAAACAAAGTGGAAAGGACTTTCAATGTCATTGTTAGGAATATCCAGTTCTGCTTTTATGTACTTGAGTTCTCCACAGAAGATAAACTGCTTCAAGGAGAAAATTTTAACTGACTTCTGAAAAATAGGTGGACTGTAGAAAGGCCCATCAGTAGGGGAACCAATCTCATGCATCAAACTCTTGAGTTCACTCACAAAATCAGAAGGTTCAACAGCCATTTCCTCTTAAATCAATTCTACCCGGGGCAACGTAGAAAACAGCTTCCCAAAAGTAGTTAAATCATTGCAGTCTTCAACAGTGGACAACCTTAGCATATAATGCACAAGTATCAGCTCCAACACAAACAACTCCTCTTCTTTGCTCATGCCTATGAACCTATAGCTCAGTCCTTTTGAGGATTCTATCTAGCTTTTCTAATAAAAGACCCAAATCTCCCGTTCTAGCATAAGAGAGTTTTCTTGGAGAGTTAATACGAGGCCATATCTTCGCCAGCAGTTTCACAACCCTCATGCATTGCAAAACAAAATCTAAAACACCAGTTGATGAACCACTAGCACATTTTGCTAACTGTTCCTAGCTTCCAACTTCTACATGTGAAGACAAAACAAAAACAGAAGTTAATACTGGAATACATAAGCAAATCTGGCAATAATATGCATGGAAACCACAGTAAGGGAACAACGTGCATGAATATAACAAAGCATGCAGTTCCATTGGGAAGAAAGGACAGGAGCAAAAAACTAATAAAAGAGAGGAAATGGATGACAAAACAGAAATATTAGTTATGAAAATACACCAGCTATTGTATTTGATGGTCATAGAACTTCATAAAAAGGAGAAGGTCGTGTGTTTGACACTGCTGATAATTAAACATCTTATCCTTATCCATGTTAGTTGTTCTAGGGTCCATATCTTCACTTTCAAAGGACCCATGCATAATTTCCAGGAGTTAATTGAATTACACAATTGCATACACATGAGGTCCTACAAACTGGTAATTCTCCAGTCAAGTCAAGCCAATTACTTGAAAAAGCAACACACTAATTAACCAAGAACAATTGACCTGTAGATTCAGAAAGACTGAACAACTATTTGCTGGACCAAGGTCTAGAAAATATTTAGGGTTAATGCTTTTTTGTTGGGTACTATTTAGGTTTAATCCATTCAAGAGCCAAAAACTGATTTTATAAAAAATAAAACTCCCAACCTTAATGTCTTTGGTACTTCACCAGTGCATCCAAGTTGTATCAACTGCCACATAACTTTGAGTTTCTCAAGCTCAAGCTCCAGAAGTTTTATTAAATCATTCTGAACCACCTCTAACTGGTGATCTAAAGTGAGATAAGTTAATTTAATTTTTTTATACATTAAAATACATAAATTAAATTAATTTAATAATATAAATAAAAATGTAATCGAAATAATAAAAAATTTAAATTATTTGAAAAAAAATTAAAATACAAGAATTAACTCAAAAGTATAAATATAAATTTGTAATCTAAACAACAACATTAAGCGGCCACGCCAAAAAAAAAAAAAAAAGGTAAAAATATTCCTTACCCAACGAGACCGGGTTGGGGCACTAATGGGTCCAGTCCGGGGCCCCGGCCTCATGGTTTTGGGGTAAGAAGAAGGTTTGGAAGACTGGTTTCTTTCTCCATTAATTGGCGGCTGGTTGTTCTCGAAAAATGGCAATTTTAATTAATTATTTACGTATACTTAACAGAAGTATAAGAATAGGTAATAATAATAATTAAATATTTAAATAAATTTTATTTTTATAACTCAAAATATAAATGTCTTTATGATTATTTTAAAATATAAATAAAGAAATGAAACCTATATATTCTCCACTACTGTACATAGGAGTAGTTGAAAAATGCCAACATGTTGGTAGTGCAGTGCGGTGCCTGCCTGCCTCCTTTTAAGAACTTTTAGATCTCCAACTCAGCTTGATGCTCAATCATGGTGGGTCTTTTGAGATAATCATAAAGAATGGGCAAGCACACCCAATGACTTAACAACAGAATCCAATACTTCTGGGAAAGCCACTTACTCCTTGAAATTCTTCCTTATCTCCCTGCATATATACATATGGTAAGTGGAGAATAATATTTTAAAAAATGATGATATATACAAATATCATTTTATATATCCCTCCTCCATTTTAGACCACAATTCGATCGAACACCTCTACTAAGAGCTACTTAGTGATAAGTTGCTAATAGTACGTTGTTATGGCATCTCTAACGAGTTTACACAAATTTTTAGGGTTCAAAACCTTGAAAACAAAAAGACAAAAAGATGCAAAGGGAATAGAATAAAGCATAATTTAAAAAAAGAAAGATAGATATAGTTCCCACCAAAAATGGAACAAACAATGGTTAAAGAAAGCAATCCAATAAGTCAAAAGCATCACGTTTGAGAAGTGGGGTCTGTTTGGCAAAACAAAATCAACCCCTACGTACCATCTCTCCCCTCAAGCAAGCATCGAGCACAAACAAAGCCATGGAAATTAAATCAGTAACTATAAAGGAGATTCCTTCCCACTCCAACAGTATCTCCTCACTTGTGGGCACCCCTTCCTATCTGTGCGTTCTTGAAAGCATTACAAGCGACGAGGTACATGCAGCAGAGGGCCACAACTGTGACTATCAGTATTATGTTAGCCTTCCTCCATTCCCTCTTCAGATTACCCAACAGCCCAGCTTTGCAGGAGTCACAACTGTAGCACAGCTGGCTCTGGTCGTTGCTCCACATGGCGCAGTCCGGCTCGGCCAGCGTGTTCGCCGGGTTGACCCACATCGTCGGGTTCACGTATTGGAAGCCGCAGGCAGCCGGTGGCTTGCAGCATCCAGACTGCAATATTAATTCACAGAATTAATATCGTTCAATTACTCACGTTTCGTGATTGTATATATGTAGTTTATGTATATATGTTGGGAGGGAATGTTTGCTTTTAAGATGGCAAACACAATTAAGGGTTGCAATTAATTGTTGTGTCATGGGACCCTAACCCTGTAACGAGATCAAGGTGCAGGCAATGGGGTGGCCCTATAAATGGATTGTTCTGATTAATTAACCCTAATATTATGCAATGATGATAAAAGATTTGACCCTAAACAAGGGTTTGGCCCAGCAATCGGATCATCAAATTAAATTATTCACGGCTTTTGTGCGTGGCGGGTCCATCCACTTTTCCATAAATAAATAAAACATTACAGATTATTTAAAAAAAACATAACAGAAGCAGAGAGAGAGAGAGAGAGAGAGGATATATGAATACTGGCCTGAAGGGGAGAGATGCGAGCGGTAAAGAACTGGTCGGCGGAGAGATACTGGCGGTTGAGCCGGGGGCAGGAGTCGGAGCGGGCGAGGCAGGCGCTGATCTTGGGCCAGTTGTCGGAGTTGGTGGCGTGGTCAAGTAGCCAGGGGGAGAAGCCGGCGAGGCGGTACTCCGGGAAGGGGCGGACCGGCGGGGAGGCGGGGACGTAGCCGTCGGGGCGGGTGACGACGAAGGCGAGGACGAGGAGGATGAGGGAGAGGAGGATGAGGGCGGCCATGAAGAAGAGGTAGAGGGAGAGGAGGCCGTGGCGGTTCCAGTGGGCTCCGACGAAGCCGGCGAGGGAGACTAGCACGACGGCGATGCCGAAGAAGAGGACCGGCCACCGGAGCCACCGGATGCACTCGTTGTCGGGCTTGGAGGCCAGCCAGATGCCGGAGGTGATGATGGGGATCGAGCACAGCAGCGCTATCATGTTCACCGCCGACGTCACGTTGTTGCTCACCGCCATTAACACGAGAGCGAGAGAGAGAGAGAGAAAGCAACTCAGCTATGGAGTTAAAGGTGGTGACTAGGGAGGAGAGAATGTAGGCTTTGTCTGGCTTTTCTCAACTCTCTCTCTCTCTCTCCAAGTATGTGACATAAATTATATATATCTATATGTTTTATAAAAGACTCACTTGCAACCCATTTTTTATTTTAAGATTTAAAAAAGCATCATTTTTTTATTGTAAAAGGAATCCATTTGGTACCACTAAAAAAACCAATTTTTTAACATTAAAGTAACGTAACTGTAACACTCCATCTTCCCATAGTATTAGCTAACTTAAGATTTTGAGAATATTTTTTTTTTCAAACAACGAAAACTCAACACAAAATTATTTTTTAAAAATCTTGTTACACCCTTTCAGTATATCAACTATGAACCATCGATAAACTAAGATAGGTAAATCAGCTCAAATGTGGAAGGTAGATCGAAATCTCAATAAACCATAATCAAACCCACTTTATTCATAATATAAAGTCAAACTAACGTTTACATGATGCCATCAGAATTAACAACATAATTAAAAATGACATAAAGTAAACTATCTACTAATCGCCGCCACTCATTGGCGATTTCTTTCCCTTTCGCATCGCTGCCTTCATCTGGAACGTTTAAATATTCTATGGACATAGTTCAAATTAGATGATGAACCATCTAAGTGAGAGTTTAAAATCACGTTTTTATGAATGAATGCAAGACATGAAATAAACCAACACAACCTGGTAAGCCCTAGCTCAAAAGAATCCTAAAGCGCTTAACCCTACCACGGGGAAAGAACAATCTCTCTAAAAACCATGACACCATACCGACACACTGACACGACGCGGTTTTAGCTTAAGAGGGGCAAGTCAACGTATCTCGCTAACATCTCGGGAACAATCGTTATCAACTCCCGGTCTAGGAGGGTCACATCAACGCAAGAACCCAGCTCACCACATTTACGTCAGAGATTACGTTCCTACTCTAAATTTCTAGAAACCACCACACAATCCCAACCCAAAATCTCATATGGACCACCTAGTCATCCCAGTGCAACTTTCCTGACCAAATGGCTCGGTACAGAAACCAAGGTGGCTATCCCGGCATGCTCACCAGCACAAGGTACCTCTATTATTCCGTCACGCCCTTGAAGAATTATGAGTACACTATTCGGACAACATTTTAGGCTGACATTCCACATGAACAACACAATATGGACCACTTAGTCATCCTAGTGCAACTTCCATGACCAAACAGTCTGGCACGGAAACCAAAGCAACTATCCCGGCATGCTCACCAACACAAAATACCCCTATTATTCCATCACGTCATTGGAAAATTATGATTACACTATCCAGACAACATCTTAGGCTGACATTGCATATATATGAACAATCACAAAACACATGACAATACCACATTTCACAATTCAATGCATCATATAAATAACATTTTATAAAATGCAATGCATATGTACAAAATGTTTAGGGACAAATTTTCCTCATAAAACCAACCGTCATCGGTTACCGTTCGCATGCAATAAAACCATTTTGCATAAACAACACACATTTAGATAACACAAATACCACGTTTTAGGATAGAAACACCCATTGAAAAATAAGTTTTGGGAAAGAACCATTCACAACTTAAAACCAAGTTTCTAGGTAGAACACTCACAGTAAACAAGTTTGGGGGAGAATCACTCATGAGTTAAAACCAAGTTTTACTGTAGAACACTTACCTTGAATGTATTCAAATTATCTCAATCCTCATGCACGACCTCGATTTGCATGCCATATCACAAACGCTTGTACTTATACTCAATCTCAAGCCACGACACTCCCTAAACATCATATTTAATTAAAGGAGTATCAAAATCTATTTTTCTCAATTTTTTTGTAATTTTCTCTATTTTTCTCCCAATTTTCACCTCGATAATTCAGAAATAATTATCTCTTCAAACATTTTTCTAAATTTTTCAACATGATAAATCTTAAAATAATTTAAGAAAAATACTGGTAGAAAAATAACGAAATTACCCCTACCCACGCGCCCTGCGTGTGAAAGCAGGCGTGTGCAGACACGCGCTGGTCTTTTTCCTTAGATCCGGTCGTCGACAACTCCTCCGATGGTTGTTCTGAGCACACCCTCCTGAAGCCCTCTCAAAGTCGATCTCAATGGCACCTCTAGATGCCCGAAATATCATCATAAAAAGCCCCAAATGGCTGGTTGCAGGTGGGCGAAGATGGACCGCCTCAAACTTTCTGGCGAGCTTCAAACAGCTTTCAAACGTGCTCCAATCCGCACCAAATTCTCCAAAATCCTTCTTCTTGATGCAAGGATCAAAAGCCCTTTAACCACTCTCTCAAAATCACACCAAAACGCGATCAATTTGTGTGCTAAAATTCGGTCGAACCCTTGCCCCTTTTGTAGCAAAATCCGGCCATCTTTTGGCCAATCACTGGCTAGAACTTGGCCTCTAAGTTACCCCACGCAGTATATCACCTCTCCCTAGTTCGTCCCATCTCTAGAAACGACGGCCACGTGTGAAGGAAAGCGACGACCAACTTTTTGTGTTCACACCAAACTTTCATTTATTACACTTTGGCCCCTAACTTATTTTCAATGTCAGTTTGCCTCTTTCCTTGAGGCCCCTGATCTTTCCAACAATACCACAAAGGCCCACAATTTTAGTGCTATTCATTTCACCCTCAAAATTCCTGAAAATCTATCGTTTTGACCTCCCTCGAGCAAAATTAAAAAATTACACTTTGGTTCGATTGATCGTTTTAACCCTAATTCCTTTCGTTTTAACCCGAAATCACTCAAGGGTTGTTTCATATGTAAAATCTAAGTCCTCAAGACACTTCGTTGACTTTTTGGATATTCCCTACGTCGATTCGATTTTCTCAGCCCAGTCGATAGTTGTACCGAAAACTGTTCCCGATCTAATTTATTTTATCACCTAAAATCACGCCTCGAATCGCTCGTCGGTACTATTCCATTTTCTTTAGCTATCTAGGGTTCGGGGTACTCCTTTCGGTTGATTCGATCACTTAAAATTGCAATAGTGCACCCAACAACCTTATTCTTTCAAAAATTCCTTTTATATCCTTCATTAAATTCTATTTATAGCCTCAAGTAATTCTATTTATAGCCTCAACTTTTGGTAGGTACTGTCATTGGTCAAACCCATTTTTTGCTTTATACTTTTATATTTTTTTTATATAATTATTTAAATTTTTTATTATTTTAATTACACTCATTAATCTATATTTTTAAATTAATTTTACTTCTATATTTTGACTTTTTTTTTTCTTGTAACAATTTAAACTTTTTGTTATTTTAATTATATATATATATTTATATTTTTGAGTCAGTTAAACTCATATATTTTGATGTATAAAAAAAAGATAAAATAAAATTAGTAAATTTAATTTTTTTGCACGTTAAAATATATAGCTTAAATTGATTCAATAATATAAATACAAGGGTATAATTAAAACAATAAAAAGTTTGACTTATCATATGAAAAAAGTCAAAATATATTAGTTAAATTAACTCAAAATGTAGAGTTGGAGATGTAATCGAAACAACAAAAAATTTATATAATCATAAAATAAAAAAAAGTGAAAATATAAGATAAAAATATAAATTTGGCCCAGAACCATTTGTTATATACTTTAAAGGAGTTTTACAAGAATTAAGACCAAAGTTTAAGTATAAATACTCAATGAGTTTGTTTACAAACGTAAATGAGATATATTTTTGTTTAACGTAGTTTCTTTTTTTCTTAAGATAATGTTTGTTAATTAAAATATAGATAAAAAAATATAAGATATGAAAAATATTTTAGATTTTTATCTTTTCTAATATGTTTGTTAAATTTATCTGAAAACTCTTAAAAAAAAGTCATGCAACTTTTTATTTGACATTTTTCAGATATGTTTATCTATCTATTTCCACATAAGCATATATTGGATCTTATAGATTAAAAAAATAACACATATATCATCCAGTGTATTTTAAAAAATTTAATAAAAATTTTAAAATATTTTTTAATCTTATCTTAATCATTCCGTATATTGATTTGAAAAGCATTCCAACATTATTTTCATATAATCTCATTTCATTCATTTTAACAAACGCTTCCTATATGAATATAAACAACTCTTAATCAGGTTTATAGACATATCGATCAATAAATGTCTCTACTAAAATCTTTTGTTAAAATGAAAAATGTATTAATAAATAAGATGTATTAATTTGAAACTTATTATTTTAAGAATAATAGTTTAAGTATTAATAAATACATTTTATTTTTAAATAAAATATATTTATTATATTTTATTTTTAATATTTAAATAATTTTAAATAATGAATTGATGTATTTATTACAATATATTTTAAACTATTTATTCAATTAATATTATTACTTGAACATTAAAAATAATATATAATAAATGTATCTTATTTAAAAAAATATATTTATTAGTGCTACGCCCCATTAGGAGAATGATTAACATTATCTGTTCTAATATTATTATTATTAAACAATTATAACACAATATTTCTTTTATTAATAGCAATTCCATACAAGGGGGAAACGAAGTTGAACACAAAATTCATTGTAAAACAAATCAAGCTAAATATAGGATTCACAGAAATCCTTTTTTTAGAAGGTTTCCACTTGATTCTATCCTTTTTTGGAAACAGTGTTCTAGAACAAGCTTATATATATTGAACACAAAGTCCTTCCTAAAACACAACATATCTGGCTTTGAATCCAAATCCAAACCGATCGAACCGGGATTTCCAAAAACCAAACCAAATAAGATTATTCCCTGAAACCCTTTCGAAGAAGGTTTCTCTTTCTCTTCTGCATTTATATATACATATACATATCTCTGATGCAGCTGCCATTCAACTGAAGTGTTATTTTGAGAGATCAGATCAGATCATGGGTGATAATGAACAGAGGCTTGTTGCGGTGAACATTCGGGTGTTCAAGGGGAACGAATGCCTACAGAGCTTAGATGAATCACAAGTAATATTCTTGTTCAGAATCATCACTACAGCTGGGCCAAAGCTGATGATGAGAGACGGCGCCGTCGTGCAAGGTTATTTAGTAAAAGAAGAGCACAATAGTCTACAGGTCTTCCCGGCCGTAGGATTGTCAACTCCAATATCTACACTTCGTTTGGTTTGCGAGGTCATGAAAGGCGTAGACCCCCTCAACGCGAGCACAAGAGCAAGACTGAGAGATTATGTCTGCCAATACATTCAGAGTTTCTTCAAGTTTGATCTGCAGTCGCGGTCGCAGCCACAGCCACCCAGAGAAAACCCCCCCAGGATCATTATATCAGTAGATGCCTACGTGGAGGAGAGCAGGAACTTGGCCGGAGAAAGCAGTGCCTCATCGGAAGTAGCCTTCCCATTGCACGAACAGGCTGAGAGCGAGGAGGATGAAGGTGATACCGAAAAGCGGGAAGATGCTGATCAGAGTACTGGCGCGATTGGATATAAAATAGTATTAACCGTGATCCCTACCAGGGAAGCGCAGCGGAGGGTGACTGCTGCTGAGATGCCAGAGATTTGCCGGACATTATCCGCGCTTTTGAAGGAGAAGAAACTTCTTGGACCGCAACCAATACCTGTAGCGCTCCTGCAGGAAGTTGAGCCTGCAGTGACGATACATCAAATCAATGGAGTAGCACCAGAAGATCGATGCTCGATATGCTTGGAGGAGATATCTGAGAGGGCGTTCGCAGCGAAGCCACCTTGCTCGCATGTCTTTCACAGGGGCTGCCTTTTCGCATGGCTCCGAAGCGCTAGGTACTCCACTTGTCCCACGTGCAGAGGTTCATGTGCTGCAACCATATGCTAGTCAGTACATCTGAAAATTGAATGAGAGTACTACTGTGATTGGGTCAGTTTTGTTCTTTTTTTTTTTTTTTTTTTTGGTTTTTTCAACTTGGTTCAATTCTAGTCCTCAACTTAGTTCAATAATTCTAGTTCTAACTAACTCCACTTAGTAGATAAAGGCTTTGGCATATTGTTGTTGATTCAATTCTAGTACTATCGAGTGATATTAAATTGGGTTTGGGATGCACCATCTATGATGCATGAAAACGCTTCAAGAGTGTCATTTCGGCATTTTCGAAATATTTTCTATATCAAAACGTCGAGAAACACCAAAAAACCGTTTTTGGATAATTTCTGCAATTTTAGAAACGTTTTAAGGTCGTTTCGTAATATTACAAAAATATCATAAATGTATTTTTGATTTAGAAACGTGTTTCTGTTACTAGATTAGAGATATAATTTTTTTTAATTTATTATTTACTTTTTAATTAGTAAATTATGATTCATTGATGATAGAATTTATGTTTATGTTTATTCGAATGCATTATGAAATTTATATTAATTTTAGATTGAATAACTATTTTTTTAAAATTTTTTATATTAAAAATTATATTCACAAAAAAACCCTTATATTTTTTTTTATTTAGACATTTAATCATGTCTTCATTTCTTTCTTTTTTTTAAAAAAAAATATTATTTTTCCGTTTTAATTTCGTATCATACCTGTTTCCGTACAATCTAAGTACACCATTGAATCTATCAACCCAACTAATATAAAGCATATTTTTCTTAAGTACACCATTGAATCTATCAACCCAACTAATATAAAGCAATTTTTTCTTAAATTACCCTTCTTTTCTAACTTAATATTCGGTCAGATGCCTTTACTATGTCCAGGCGGTTGTTTTTATTTTTTAGAATCTATGTTAAAATAAATTTTATAAATCCTAATATTTTGACGTAGTACAATCTTCAAATTATAATAAAATTTTGATATAATCTTTAGAATTTGATATTGGGACCTAACCTGATCCAACACAAATTCAATTGGATGGATAGTTTGATTTTGCTTTATAATTGGATAGGGTATAGGTTCAAAATTTCAAACAAGATCATGACTGATAGAATCCAAATTTATAAAAAATTCAAACCAACCCTACCCAGGAGCAGCCCTATCTCATGTCGTACTCGACTTTCTTTTGAGTATGTTCATCTGTACTGCATTAATTCTAATGAATTTTGGTTCATTTTACTAAATTTGATGCCAAAATAAGGAAACTAAATTAGGATTACAATTGTTCATTGTTGTTACTATTGCTCCTGCTCTTGATGATGTTGCTGTTCTTGATCTTAGTGATATTATCATTATTACTATGTCCCGAATGGAATTCTTTTAGAGTTTGTTTTGAGGAAAAAAATTGTAAATACAATTATTTTTAAATAATGAATAAAGAATAAAAATATCAATACTACTTGATAATATTATCAAATAATAATAGATAGTAAAAACATAATAAAAACATGTACTTCCAACATGTTCTTGTTTTTTTTTTTTTTTTTTTCATTTTTCATTTTGTTTTACTAATATGCCTTTTTTAAAAAAAAACAAAAAAAAAAGCTTGTATAATAGTTTCTTCATCTCACACTAAATCAAAATTGTATCAAAATGAAGTGATTCTAAAGTTATGTCAAGAGTTTCTGATATATGGTTGGACGCACTAAAGGACATGAAGAGGGAATCAAGCCTAGCAAAAACAGAATTGGTTGAGACGCAGCATGTGATTGAATATTTGTCACAATCTGTGCATGATTTGCAATAGCAAGAAAATGTGGAAACCAGTATGGAGATTCCAGAAGCTAACAATGACCTTTTAGACATGTTGAAAGGTGGTCCTAAGGGTGAATTTTAGGAGAAGATGGAAAACCCGTTTCATGATATTGGACTTGTTAATCATGCAATAAGAGGTGGATTGGAAGAGAACTCATTACTTGCCCTTGATCTGAATGTTAGTATAATCAAGGTTGATGTTGCTGACTTTCAATGGAAGATGAATCAAAAACAATACTTAGATTGGTAAGCTAACTTGGAGATTATATATTTTGAGTGGAAACCAAAGACAAAATAGGAAGCTGCTGTTTGGGAAGCTTATGCATTTCACTTCAATCGTAGAAGAAAGTAGAAGACTAGCGCTCACCAAGGGAGCAAAATTCTTCAGATTTTGAGGTCAGTAAGATAATTTAATGGGTACATTTAACCTAGACCCCTGGTGATTTAGGCTATTTTTACATACATCTTCTGTAGTTTATTCTTAATATTTCAGGTCTCTATGATTTACTCTTTTTATGAAGAACCCCCTTCCATTACTAAGAGTGTTAAAAAAGTATGGAACTCTATTTCTACAACTCTTCTATGCAACTCTTTCCTTCTCTACAAATTCAACCCTCTTGCCTGTGCGCACACACACTATCTGTACACAATTCTTTCTCCCAAAAATTTTGAAACTTTGCCTCCCGCTTCTTGCCTCCCCTTACCAAAACAAGGGCTTCAATACTCACTGAACAAAAGTCATTCCATCTCAGTTGGGCTTCAACGTCATACCTCCTTGATTCTTTCTTCAATTAAAGAAATACTCTCTCTCTCTCTCTCTCTCTCTCTCTTCTCATATATTTTTATGGAAGTCATGTGAATCTCTTTTATGCTCTATCCGTAATGAATAAATAAGGACAAAAATAGATTACAACTTTAAATTTTAGAAAGGACTAGTGGGGAATGTTATTACTTTATGAATTGTTTCGGAATTTTCTTTCTTAATTTCTAATACAAGAAGAAGGAGAGGGGGGAGAAAAAGGGGGGGAGGGGCTGGACCTAAGAAGAAAGTGAAGCTTGTGTAGACAATGAATGGTGAAAAGGTTTTTAAGAAATTAAAGAAGATGCAAATGAAGGGTGTAGAACCAAAGATCGATGTTCAACATGCTTGGAGATGATTTCTGAGAGAATGACCATGACAACGACACCTTGCTCGCACGTGTTTCACAACAACTGCTTCTTGTGGTGGCTCTGAAGAACTAGGTCTAACTCCAACACTTGCCCCATGTGCATACACTCCTGTGTTGCAAGTGTATTCTAGTCAAGTCTATCCTATGGTATGAGATGATTGTGTTAACTTGGTTCGAATTTTTTTTTATTTAGTTTGGTTGGACGTTCTGGTTTTATTTTTGTTTTAATCTGATTGACATGAGAATCAAGTCCGGGCTATACCATCGGGTCTATGGAACCTTAACTAATATAAAAACTATTTATCTAAACCTGCCCTTTTGTTTTCACACTTCTATTTGATCAAAGTCGTTTTCTTCGTCTTGGTGTTGCTATTTTGAATTTATGTTAAAACAATTTTTATAAATCTTAATATTTTGTGGTACTACAAGTTTTTATTGTCAAATTTTGATATAAATTTTGAAATTTAAATTCCACCAAGTTCAACTCAAATTTTGATATTTTTGAGGGTCTATGGGAATTAATGCAGTTGGGTTGATTGGATTTTGCTTTATGATAGAATCCATTTTGGGTCCAAAATTCCAAACCCAATCATAATTGACTTTGGTCCATATTTCAAGGTGCATTCATCTTCGTTCTTTCACCTGCATTAATTCTGATGAATTTGGTTTGTTTTACCAAATTTAGGGCTAAATTAAGGAAACTAATTAATTAGGGTTACAATTATTAATTGATGTTGATATTCTTGTTCTTATTATTCTGTCCTAAACTAGTATTATACAAGCTTATGATTTTAGGGTGGGTGTTTAGGTGCTATCCCCTAGTATGCTGTAAGCTTAAGGATTTATTAGGTATGAATTGGGTTTGTATCACTTTGTGTAACGGTCTAATAAACACTAACTAGGGGTGTTGATGGTTTTGGGTAGACTTGGAGACTGATCCTAACCAATGTGATGCGGTTGATTTGGTGTTTTTCTGCAATCTAGTTTGGTCAAGTCAAGTATGAGTTAAAGCATCATGTCTACAAACCCCATCCTAACTAGCTTATATAAACAATATCAAAACCCAATTGTTTATTAATATGCTTTTTGTATTAATTTATTTTGCTTGTACTTGAGGGGTTTTTTTTTTTTTTCAAAATTTATGTTAAAACAGGTTTTATATATCTTAATGTTTAAGTGTGCCACAAGTTTTGAATTATAAAATTTTAATATAATTAAGTAGATATTGGAACTGGGACCCAACTTAATCAGACCCAAATTTAATTGGGTTGATTTGGTGCAATTTTGCTTTACGATTGGGTCAGTTTTTGGGTCTAAAATTTCAAACCCTATCAGGTCCAATTTTTTATACAAACCTGAACTAACTTGTGAGTACCCTAATCATAGTTATTTAAATCAAACTGAATCAACTGATTAGGCCGCAAACCAACCACCAAGCCAGTCCAGTCAGAAGAAAAATGAGAGATATGTAAAAACCTGTCAAAACTGACTGCTTTTATTGGCGTATTTCATTTTACCAATTCTTAAAAAGTTGGTATTAAGGCTTCACATGGTATTGTTGGAGAAAAAAAAAAAAACATACACAAAACTGAAAACAACACATAACTGTCAAAGATATAAGTTTTCATTTCTTTAAAATGAAAATGAAAACTAAGCACAAAAAAATAAAAGTAAAAATTGAAAATTGAACCCGAAACCAAAAGCTAGCTTGGTCAAATGGTCAGTTACATGTTGAAAACCGTTAACTTTACCCAGAAATGATTCTATCATGAGTGGATAATGAGGATTGGGGGATCAGCAGGTCCAAAAGAGAAAAAAGAGAAGGGGCTAAGATGCTACGAATTAAGTGGTTAGAACAAAAGTAGAACACAATAACAACATATCCCACTATGCAGGGTCAATATTACATGAATTCTAGCTCACCATCTCTATATGGCCTTATCTTCTAGAAGGCCCCTTGTAACTTATATCATACCAAAGTATCTCCTAGTGGAAGTAAAATGGGTACAAATTTGTTCCTCCCTTTTGCCTTCTATGTAAATAGAGAAACAGTCTCTTTTTTTTGTAGAACTAAGCATAAGGTGTATTGATTTCTAAGAAGGGATTTGGTCCTGTGAAATATCAAGTTTAGATTTTAAAAACACTGTCTCGAGTATCAATGATATTTGTCGAAATCAATGGCATATAAATCATTTTCCTTGGAGTGTCAGTACTACTAAACGAATCACGCTAGTAGGGTTTTGAGGAGGTGAATATTCAGATAGGTCCCAATCGAAATAACAAAGTGATTCTAGGGTTCGAAGAAGTAAACATTCAGAATAGTCACAATCCAATTGCTCTCTGAAGCAAGCATTCAATAGATATATCGAAATAAAAGTGATTCTAGGGTTCGAAGAAGTGAACATTCGATGTAATCACAATCCAATTGCTCTCTGAAGCAAGCATTCAATGGATATGATTGATCTTCACATATAAACACAAGTATATGCATAGGATCCTACGAACGCATTCCGTAGTTTCAGCTATCAGTAGCGTTCAACTAATCTATAACCAATGGGGCAGTAGCAGATCGTTCAATTGACAACCCGACACAAGAACGGAGACATACCTGCCGAAGAAAAGAAAGCGGCATAGCCGGCGGCGAAGAAGATCGGCATCTGAAAAGAGGCAATCGGCGAAGGGCTCCGGCGGCTAGAGCACGGGGCTTCACTTCCAAGTGCTTCGAGTTTTTACTCTCTGTAGACATTCGCGTTTCTCCCAGACGACGTCGTTTCAGCTAGGACTCGTTTATCTTGTTGTTGAATTAATTAAAGTTTCATCAATGTGGGCAAAATGACATTTTTGTCCACGCTTGGAAATTTGTGAATTTAAAAAATTAAAATTTTTAAGCATGGACAAAAATGTCATTTTGCCCCTTAAGATTACAATTTACAGTTTAGTAATAGTTGATAAAATTTCAATTGAGTTGTAAGGGGTCCTAGTTATTCTCTCATAATATAATTTTATTTTTTAACATTGGAGCATTTAAAAGAAAAAAATTATTAAATTATTTTTTAAATTCAAATAATTGATAAATTATTTAAATTTAAATTCAAATAAGAAATTTTATAATCCGATGAGAGTCAAATTTAAAATTTTAGGAATCTCGTTTTAGTGAACAATTTTAGATATCTCGTTTTATTTAATCTCTATAAATAAGATATTTTTATAGATAAATTAATTATTTAACTATAAATTAAGTTGCATGGAAGTTAAAATAAAAAATAGATGCAATACAAAACAAAAATGAGAGGATGACATTTTTAAAAAAAATAAAAAACGAAAAAAATGAGAAAACACGTAAATAAAAAAAAGTATAGGAGTATTTTTATAAATACAATTTTTAATATAAAAAATTATAAAAATAATTATTTAATTAAAAAATAAAAATAAATTTCATAATACATCCAACTAAATATAAATATAGGTTATATTATTCATAAATTATAATTTATTAATTAAAAATAAATAATAAATTTAAAAACCTCGTCGAAACATCAGTTTCGATGCTCGCATTCTCGATGCATCATAGGTTGCAAGTTATTTAATACTTCTTTCCAAATATTATTACTAACTTGAGTTTCACCAAGGAAGGAAAGAAAAGAAATGGTGGGTGGCTCAAAGGTCACTGTTTCCCAAAAGTGATTGGCTGGCCTGTCAAGTGTCTTCACCAGCTAGCTTTTCTTATTTGTTTTCACTTTTAATTTTTTTTTTGTGTTTTATATTTGTTTTTGGCCCCTTTCTGTCTGATTTTGACACCTAATTAAAAAAGATAAATATTTGAAATTTAAAAAAAAAAATAAAATTAAAAAAAATATTTTCTCATCACACATGACTCTTTTTTGTCTAATTTTATTAAAGATAGTGAGACACAATGTACCTAGAGGTTAAAACCATCAGACCCATTTAGGATTGAGAAAGTGTTGGTCCATAGCTCATGCTCTAATAACTATTTCGTAAAACTGTTTGTTTGTGAAATTGGAGAATAAAGTTGTACTCAAAAAGTTACGTCTCTACTAACAGTTATAACTTTTAACACAATAATAAGCGTTTAGTCTTGAAAATTTTTGGTAGAGTCCAACTAATATTAGAGCAGGTAGCAAATTCGAGTCTACTTTCGGGCAATTTTGGGGAAGTGGGGGGGATTGGTCCATAACTCATCCCAACAACTACTTTATGGGATTGTTTATTTGTGAGGTCTAGAGAGAAGGTTTTACTTACCGTGTGGATAAGATAAAGAGTAATGACTTTGCTAACCACTATAACTTTTGATATGATGGTTAACGCTCAGTTTTGAAGATTCTTAATGGGGTCCAACAAGAAGTTCCTTGTGTGAAGATTTTTGATCTAAATAGTAGATGGATATTTTTTTTTATCTAATTAATGTGAATCTAAAAAACATATATGTATATAAATATTAGCATATACATCTATCTAAACAAAAATAATAATAATTTAACATTAAATAGTATGCTATATATATTAACCATTAAATAATATTATATATATAAAAAGAAAAACAAAATTAATTTTTGATCTAGATCGAGATCGAATTGAATACTGAACAACATCTGGCCTACAAACCGAACTCTATTAATCTAATTCTTCAGTTCAAACCAATTTTTACTCACCCTTAAATGTATTAGTTTCTAATTTGGTAGATATTAATATATTGATCATTTAGAACATATAAAAAAAGACTACATCTATATTTTTACTTTGGCTGAATAGACTAACATATCATGAACTTTAGGTCAATTTTTAATTTTATCCAGTTTTGATCTTTGCTTCAATTTGGTCATCAAATTTTTATATTTATTTCAATTTTATCCTCGATTGACTAGACGTGTGCCCCAACTTACGTGGCGGCTGATGTGGCCTGCTGATGTGTCCAATAATAGACACATCAATAAACACCCAACCCGAGTACTTTGACTTTTTTTTCATGTGACGATCCAAACTTTTTATTATTTTAATTACGTAAACATATATGTATTTTCAAGTTAATTTAATTTATGTATTTTGATGTATAAAAAAAATTAAATTAACTCATCTCACTTTACTTTTCTTTTTTACACATCAAAGTATAAGGGTATAATCAAAACAACGAAAAGTTTAAATTGCCACAAAAAAAAAATCAAAATATAGAGGTTAAATTGATTTGAAAATACAAATTCAATGATGTAATTGAAGCAAGAAATAGTTTAAGTGACTAAATAATATATATATATATATACACGAAAATAAAAAACAAAAATATGAATTTCACCTTCAAAAAACCTCTATTACTAGTCATCATTTGAGACAAACCCCATAAATTCTAAGTCGGTCAATTGTTTAAGCAACCACAAGAAACCAAACTGGAAGTTGAAATGAAGCAATAGAGGTGGCCACACAGTGGTCCAAAACTGTGCAATCGCCAAGATATATGTAGATATATACATATATACAGTTGTTGTTTTATGGGTTAGGGACAGGTCCAATTGCCCTTTCTCATCATTCCTTATGGCAGCAGCTAGAAACTTCACCAAATGTGTGTCAATTTCTAAGTCACATATTTGCTAATTAATGCAACTCATTGTCATTGTGGTCCTGATGGTCCAATCCGCAAATGGACAACAATGAATGTGCATATATATGCGTGTATTTATATAGTTTTAATTATATATAAAAAAAGACTTGTCCTTTACTTGTTTGTAATTATCTATCAAACTTTTAATTCTTATAATGTTAGGACTAGATTTTTAATTTGTTTCAGATTTGTACCACCGACTGTAAATTCTAGTTGATTCTCGAGTATGATTCTTGCAATTCTTAATAGTTAATTTTGACGATTCCTTTTGTATTGATCTAGACACTGAAGCAAGGTCAGACAAAAGTTCAACGATCTTAGAAGAGAGCACTTATCATCTCGAATTTGTTAATGTTGTGATTTCGACAGTTTCTAGTTGTGACTACAAAGAGTCTCGACTCAAAATTGAAGGCAAAGTAGAGTCGGTTGACCGCGATTATTGATAGGCGATTCCTCACAATAATTCTGATCCGATTTTACAGAACTCTTATTTTGTGACCTTCAACTTTGAAGTGGAACAAGTCAACTATTCTCGACTAATGGCAATACATATTTAATACACATTGATAATGTTGTGTCATAAATAAAAATTCGTTAAAAAAATAAAAAAACTCAAAATTCTAAAATAACTTTTTGAGTTAAAAGATGTAAATTTTCCCATACGTAGGAGGGGGGCATGTAACGCGCAAACTAGATAACTCTGACATTCAAAAAAAAATTTAATAAGATAAACGTCAACTATAAAAGATAGATGTTATCTAAAATAATCTTAACAGGATTAGAATTAGTTAAGATATACATTATCTGTAAAAATATTAATACTAGACTATTAATTTCAGATTACTTAATGCCTTTCTATAAATAAGTAGACACTCATTTTAAAATAAATACGTCTCTAATATTAGTTTCAATACCATCTTCATTATTTTTAGTGTCTCGCTTAAGTATCAAAATATTTGTGCGGAGACCTCTCTACACTTTTTGATTATTTTCTTTCTTGCAGGATCAGACAGTAAGATGACGACATTTTTAGTCAAATAAATTTATTGTTGTATTTTAACAAGAGTAGATAATTTAGAAGAAATCTATTTTTAGAAACAACAAAAACATGTTTATAAACTTTATATAGAAATCTTATTACATAATTAATTTATTTTCTTTTATTAGGTATAATATAATGATTTTTCATTTGGTGTTTTGAAATTCAAAGTTGCAAGACCCACCAAAATCCACCCTGATCTGAATAAACTCAGCTTTGAACCATCAATTTTAGGGAAAGTGTGTGATGTACATTGATTGCCTTGAAATATAAAACAATAATGCTCTCAGACAGACACTGTTGATCATGATGCAATAAAAGATATCAGATTTCATCAAATGATTGTGAAAAGAAAAGCTTTGGCGAGGTTTTATTTTTAGAATAATTTTTACAGAGAATAAATAATATTGAATTTTTAGGTATTACATATATTAATTTATCAAGATCTTACAAAGATTTTACGTCGAATATGCAGTAATTAATAAAAGTTCTTAATGAGATTTATACGAAGATCCTTTAGCCAGTCAACAAAAGATCTGACAAGACATGTGTCACCCTCTATTTATTAAGGTATGTATTAGTCTTTGTTATATCTTTAGACGTCCCACAACAAGATTAAATCAATCTCATATAAATCAAGAAATATACACTAGAGAAGGAGAATACAATAATTTTTTCATAGTATTTTCTCTCATACACTCTATTCTATTTATAAAAGAACCCTAGGATTAGGATTCGTTAATTACAAGAAGTTAGTTATGGTTAGAAGCTAGTCGTTGCAGCTACAGTCTCCAATGGCCAATTCGAATCCAACGGTCATAACCAACTCAATTTTGAGTCACACAACTAATAGTGTTGGCTAATAAGACATGTGGCACATGTTGATAGACTCTCTCAAATAGTGATATTGATGATAAGTTTATAGATAAACATAATTTCAACAGACCTCTTATCAATATATATAGACATATATATACATATGTGTGATCATTGATCTAATTGGAACGTTGTACAAAAACATAGATCCATATAGCATACCCAAATTAACATATATAAATAAGGTTATAATATTTCGTCGAATTACTAAACTCTTGTAACCCCAAATCATGCTCCAACCATGCCCAAAAATGCTCAAGTAATCCCTCACAAGAATCTAAATCTTCTTATAGATCATGAAAAAATCATTCCAAACTCATCATTTCAACATAAGCCTCTCATGAACCCCAACTCCTCAAGACATGTTTTGGAATCAGGATGAAGTCACAAAATTCATCCAAATAAATCAAATTTTATACCCAAACGGAGTTTATCAAGTCTAGTTTATAACACAACAAACGAATCTCAAATCCGATTTTTCTACTAAAAGTTATGCCCAAAACAGTCGACCGATAAAAAAGAAACGGTCGACCAACAGAAGATATAGGCCTTTTCACCCAAACTGTCTTCATTTATGTCAAATTAGGTTTTTATTAAATCTATAAAATACGAATTACACCCAACACAATATACAGGATCTAAAATAAATCATCAAGGACTGAAAATACCATAAGTCTCCACAACCTAAATAGAAAGTCATAATTGCTTACAATGATCTTTACCTTATCTCAATTTAAAAAAATTATCTCACATTATAATATATGTTCTTCATAAATAATATAATTTTCATGGCTAACCATAAGTGAATGCTTGAGATGATCAATATATATATGCATGTATGAGGCAAGAAATGTATTTTTCTTATGTGGGAAGTGATTATCATTAGGATTGGCACACTTTTTTTTTTAAATAATAGCATTAGCACAGGCCATATCGAAGGAGTATAAACATGTGGCAATTATCTATTACGGTTTTTGGGTATGGAAGGAATATGAATTTAGCAACTTACCCAACTCTATCTAAAGGTGTCTCCAAGTCAAGCACAGGCCATAAGTTTCTTTGAGAGACTGCGATCAAGGACACCATAAAGACTGTTTTCACAACTCAAAACTTATGACAGTTGCAACATTACCCAAACTTAGATCAGATCGCACATTCAAAGGATTCATCGAACCTAAGTTTTGTACATTAGATAATTAATTAATTAGCAAAATTGTACATTCTCATTAACTTAAAATTAAGAAGCACATAGATATAAATATATATATGTGTATATATATATGAACTGATTAACTATAGGATAGGTAGATAGAGTGATGTGAAATCAAGGACAAAAACATCAGATGACTCTGATAGCTCCCATCAGGAGAGGGCGCCTGTGCCTTGGAGCTTCCAGTGTGAGCTCTAGATCAGGAAGATTATTAACCACTGCAGCAGCATCTGAAGCAATGTTGCTGCTGCTGCTGGTAGGTCCTGCCATGGCTGAAGCAGCAGCAGCAGCAGATGATGAAGATCTCTGCACCTCTGATGACGAATTGATTGATCCAAGTTGCCATCTGGGCTTGTCCTGCCATGGCTTCCATGGTGTGAGCTTTCATTCATTCATTCGTACATACGTTACATACAGAAGTGAAAGTGTGTGTGTGTGTGTATGTACCATGTCAAAGAGGCTTAAGCGGCGCTTCTTATTGGAGGGGCTAATTGCCTGCCGGAGAAAGTACTTCTGAGCATGGCTGGCCACTTGGGTTGCAGTTCTTGTGGTCACAAAAAGCCTTGAGATTCCCCTCCAGTCGCCCTTCCCCAGTTTTTCGAGCCCGGCCAGGAACAGCCGGTGCTCCTCCTCCGTCCACGGCACTCCTGGACAAATAGTTTTAGAGACAGATATATGGTTCTGTAGGGCGCACGAAACAATCGATTGTTCAAATGGAAGAATATGAGGGGAAACAAGAGATCATACATCTCTTGGCTTTTGGTTGCTCAATGGATCAAAAAGATGTGATGAAACAGCATCTCTTGAGTTTAGGGTTATGAACGAAGAAACCCTAAACACAAAATGGATTGAGAAAAGGAAAAAAAAGATGAGAAAGAGATAGATAGACATACATACCCTTCTTCCTTTCCGGCGGAGGAGCAGCAGTCAAGGGGCCATAGGAGAGAGAACCGGCAACAGAAGTCTTCTCAGAATTTTCACAGGAGGAAGCTTTTGATGAAGCGGCTGCCGGAGAAGAATACAAACTCTGTATGCTGAAACTCCTTTCCATAGCAATGTTGGAAGATGATGATGATGATGATGAAGAAGAAGAAGAAGATATCTCGAGTTGCACTCCAAATAGCCATACTCCTCCGGCCACATTGCCTCTGTAAAGGCTGCAGGTCCTTGCATTATGCCCCGTTCTTCCACAATTTGAACACTTTCTACCCATTTTCACACACACGGAGAGAGAGAGGGAGAGAGAGAGATGAACAATAACAACCAAGTTCAGAGAAAGGAGTTTCTTTCTGAAGATGGATGAACACCAAGAGAAGATGATTGGGTACACAATCGCTTTGGCTGGATATTTCTCCAACTTGATGAGTTTCTTTAAGTAAAGATAACAATGGAGGCTCCCTCTCTCTCTCTCTCTCTCCCCCAGGCTCAAACAAATTGATTTATAGCTTACCGGAAGCAGATGTAATATTTTGAGATAATGCTCTCTCTCTCTCTCTCACTCTATATATATATATATAAATAGAATTTTTTGTGTACGATGGCATGGCATCATGCACTTTAACCCATCTTTAATAGGATATTAGGAATATACATATATATATATATAAACATGTCTATTGTAGTTATATGTTTGTATGGTAGCCATTTGACTAATGGGCCACGGGGTTCATAAATACAATTTTTATCTGTAAATAAAACTAAAGATTGTGTCTTTCTTTCTTGTGTATGTGCCCATAAACAAATATTATTACAATGACTTAAAATTATAAAAATATTAAAATTTGTGTATACATGTACAAATATCTTGACATCTGTAATTTTTAATTTAACTCGCTGTACAAATTGTTTCCTTTTGCTTAAAAAATGTGCCCTTTTGTCAGCTTCTTAAGTTGTCTCTTTCTCTCTGTGAATGTGTACATGGGAAGGGAATTAATTAATGGGTATTGCAAGGTAGGTAGGTGGGTACAGGTGAGTTAAGAAGAAGAAAAGTACATCAAAGGTATCAAAGACTTTGAAAGTTGATTTTGATCAACCAAACAGCCCTTAATTTCATGGCAATAATTCAACATCTGACAAGAGAGACATGGACTTGAACTTGCAATTAATGCTCAAATTTCCTTGTTAGTTCTGCCCAAATCCTAGGAAGTTAGCTTCTCTACAATTGGTCAAGCGTTTGTATTCAAAGTAATGTCAAACATCTTTGTCAGTAAGAATTCAAAGTTTGTTTTCAATGGTTGCTTTTGAATAAGTGGTCATGATGTTACAAATGATTATAAAAATAGTTAAGTCACGCATCTAAAACTAATCCGGAGTCAAGATTATGACGAAATAGGAGTAGAATTTGTTGTTAGGTTAAGTATATTACTTGTGGCTAAGGATATATTCTAAATATTAAATAATTTTAAATTGAAACAAAAGACAACTAGTGCATCTTTTTTGTTTGTATGCTAAACCAAAAAAAGTGAACCTGAGATTAGACCAATCTTAGTAGAGTCATGCACACTTAAGGAACCTTGATAAGTATATGCATCGAGACAAAGTGATTTAGAGAACTGAGACTTGAGGAACATAAATACATAACTCTTAACTCAACAATGCATCGTCCAACCAAATTCATGCATTAACATGCTTGATGTACAAAGCTCCCCATATTTAAATTCATTGATGTGGATTAGGATTACAAAAAGTTACTGGATATGTACCCCCACCATTTGTTACAAGTTAGATAATGGTATTATTGCTTGGCCAACTTGCTATGAGAAACCATGACATATAAGAACAAGAAACCGAGAAAAAGGAAAAAGTGAACCATGCTATATAAGAACAAGACTGTGTGTCCCATCTTTTGTACTAGTGTCCAAGATAAGGTAAACTTTTCATGCCATTGAGGATAATACCATCAAGGAAGGTAGGCAAGGCACCACTAGCTTTACAAATGGAGCTTCCCTTCAAGGGAAAATGACTTTTAACTGACCAAACCATTCTAAGATAGTCACTTCCATGATAGAATTAAAGATGTGCAAGCAAAGAAATAGAATCTCAAAACTTCAAAATCAAAGTTCAAAAGTTTCAAACATATCATCATTTAAAGGTAGTTATGAACATTATAAACAATCAGGCTAAAAGTTGCAACACACTTATCGATGCTAAGACTCATGGAGTCGTGTGCTTGCCAGTCTCTGGATGAGTTTCTGGGTAAAGGTGGATCGAAATGGCCTTCTTGATAAGTGCTTGACGGTCTCCCAACATCTTCGGTTTTGAACAAGTGATCAATCATTTGCTGCAATCAACAACAAACATGTACATTATCCAACTAGTCCTTAAATCCTAATCTGCAACCAATACAAAGCAGTTGGAGGTCTCAATCCTGTATAAAAACAAGTTGTGTTAATCAGTTTTCCTTCCGAGAACTCGATCCAATTCACCCAGTTTCTTCCATATTTGTTCATCTCCAACTTCATAACACTTCTTTCCATAACTGCAACAAATTTTAACCTTCACAACAGACTAGCGAGAGCTTCGTGGTAGCTTTCATGCGCAGCTCTGTGACTGGCTCAAGAAACTTAGGAACTGTTCAATAGAATTCAAAGAGGGAGTAGGTCGAAAGCACCAATATGAACAGAAACACTGCAATGGAATCAAAGAAATGCACATATTAACTTAATTTCGAGAGACAATAAATTAATTAAGAATTGAAAAGACATAGGAGACATCAACTTCTCCTTATAATCAAATGTGACGTGGTCCATAAGCTTAAGGGAATCAACATATATTTTCAGTACATAAGTATAGAAACTTCAAATGCTAGGACTTACTACTGCACATGTTCAAGAATCACTCCAAGATCGGAACTTGCAAATTCCACGACGATCCGCCGCAAAAGAATTGTGAATAGACACTACCATTTGTAGCACAGCAGGAACACAAGCCAATTCTTCGTGCAGCTCCTTCAAAGTTGAAATATAAATTAGCGTACATATTGGGTTGAAAGTGCAACAGAAGAGACAGCAGCGAAGTCATGGAATACCAATTCAGCAAGACGTTTCTCGATGCCTCCACCACTTGCATCAGTAGGCATGAATATCTTCCTGTAAGCTGTTCTGAGGCTCCTGATCTATACACTCTAAAAAAATACAGAATTAGAACAAAGACAGTATTCGATGAATTTAGGCTGAAACACCACAAAATAATTCTTTCCTTTTTTTTTTCTTTCTCAACCCCTCCTCCTTCCCTCTCCTTCAAAGTACTCAAATGCCGTAAATTCTTAATCCAACATCATCACTGAGGCGGGACTAGGATGAAAAGTTCAAAAAAGAATCTTAATATATCCTCTAAGTATCATTGAAGAGGTAAGAATATAATGAAGATTTCAGTTACAAACAAAGTCCTCAAACATATATAAGCCCTGCAGATACGTAAACTGCAACATTGAGGGGAAAAAATGTACTGATCACCAGTTTTACAGGAAAAAACCAATTTTGAAATTATTGCAGCATGTAAAGTGTTTTGACCTATAGGTCAGTAAACAGCAGCACGTCAATTGTCCATCTTTTCTTACAGAATAGGGAACAGTTCAAAATGCCAGAAAATACAGCTATCAAGAAGCAATTTAACTGAAAGCCACAACCTCGGTATCTGAGAATCCACGTCGTCGAAGACCTTCCAAATTCAAACCACGAAGTTCAGCTCTCTCTCCAGACACTATCATGTATCTTGGGACATCTTGCGAAACCTTCAAAAAGATATTGCAAAGATATCAGGTACATTCCACACAGGAGAGGTTAAGTCTTTCTATTGTCTTAATTATAGTTCTGAAAGGTGTGAGGCGCAAAAGGGTCCTGGAGCCTGAGGCGCGCCTTTGCAAAACGAGGCGCACCTTTTAGAAAAAAAATTCAAAATCTTGTAAAATCATAAAAAACTATCAAATTATCAATAATAACGCATGCATATCATTAATGATTCATTATCTTCAAATTCTAAACAAACAACATCAAAGTTGATTCATTCATCATGCAAATTCTAAACTAAAAACATTATCAAAGTTCAAACTTAAAGTCTCAAACTCAAACAAGTACCAATCATCATGCAAAGTTCTAAACAAACATATAAACATTACAAGTCTACAATCAAGAAAATGTTTTCATTTTGAAAAATGCTATTTTTCTAAGTCTAAAAGATTAGCGCATATAAGGAGACATATAAGAAAATGTTTTCATTTTGAAAAACTATCTCCTGGTATTTTGATAGCTAATATTCATTGTTATTAAAATGATTTTTAATGAATTTTTTAAGAAATAATAGGTATATATTTTGGGGGTGGTAAAATCGTTAAATTCCGAGTTTGTACTAAAACCAAAATCTTGAATCCAAATAGGAGGTGCTTTCTTATTTACATTTATGTGACATTTACTTAAACTAAAAAATATAAATATGTTGTAATGTACACATGCTAGAACCGAGAAAAGGGGAGGAATTTGGCTGCCCAGGTTTTAATTAAAACTAAGTTTCATGAGGCGCGCCTCTCGCCTCAGCGCCTCACCGTGCAAGGCGAGGGCCTCGCTAAAATCGCCTCGCCTCGCCTCGACCCAGGCGAGGCGCTGAACTGGCGCCTTAAGGCACCTTGCGCCTATGCGCGCCTTTAACAACTATGGTCGTAATTAATCTTGCATTTAGGACATTTTTTTAATTCCTTCAGCATAAGCAAAAGAATATGAATTGACGGAAGTATATAGTCATGCCCAACAAAAAACATCCTGAAGCTATGAACGCTCAATACTAAGTTTCCCATGTCTTGTTAGATGGGGTATGCAGCAAGGAAAATCTCAGTTCTGCGTTTTTGCAGGACCACATACACCAACATGCATCAAGTTGAATTCATTTCCAAGCAGTGGGATTGGATTATAATTGACTTTGCTTTACGCTACATGTGTCTTACATATACACACTATTCATATAACAAGAACTGTTATAAAGAAAAGAAAAGAACTTTACCACTGAACCACCACCAATGAAAGAAAAGGAACCGATACGGCAAAATTGATGAACAACAATGGCCCCTGCAGTATGAGCATAGTCCTGCAAGTGCAATACTTAGTCAGGTTTTAATAAGATATTGTAAAGTATGAGAAATCAATAAGGACTTGCCTCCACAACCACATGGCCTGCTAGAAGACTATTATTTGCAAATATGTTATTGTTACCAACTTTGCAGTCATGGGCAATATGACATGACCCCATTATCAGATTGTTATTACCAATGACCTGATCACAAATGGACATCAGATTGCTATACAAAAAATGGTAGCCTGGGACCATTCACAGATTTGAAAAGGAAAAAACACTCGTCATACTCCCTTACTGTTTTATCATTTGGCTTTGAAGATAGATGGACAGAAGTATGTTCCCTGATATCATTATTGTCACCAATCTCTAAAAAGGATTCATCTCCTGCCTAACATCATGGATAAAATAGGATATATCAATTTAAAACAGCCACATTAGATTAGAAACAAGTAAAACCAAATGAAGGCTAGCATAAGTGTAGACTAAACGAATCAATTCCTGGATAATAGTCACGATGTAGACGACCAATGATGACAAAGAAGAAAAGAATGATGCTGGGCTCTCAGTAATATTGATGAGAATAATAAATGCAGAATATTTGCACTGTGCAACATACCAATTATTCTTCCAAATGAGGGTCTTTGGGGATGTTCCAGTTTTTCATAGGATGCAGATCAGAAGTACTTTCAAGGGGAGAAGAAGAGAAAGAAGAAACAACCAACAGACACTTATGATACAAGCTAGCTTGCTCTTGCTACTCAATTGGAATAATAATCGGCTTACACAAAAATAGAGATACCTCCATGAAGACACACAATGTTCATCCTACTTGTTTCACAGCCCCATAAAGAAACACATGCTTGTGTTGAGAATAAGTTATGTGTCTTAGTCCAAGGACACCGGGTTAGAACTAATTTCATATGTCTTGAAGCTCTTGTAAGCGTTGCCTATGATTGATATGGATGTATGCATGAAGAGCACAGTTACTAAATTAAATTTGCTCAAGGAGACAAGTTTTATATGATTGAGGAAATGCATGGTTTCTCCTAGTAGATAATTGCCCTTCACTCAGCATCAACCAACATATTGGGCATCATTGAAACAAACTAGCCATTCAGGTCTAATCTTCCTTAAAAAACTAATGACCATTGACATGAAAAGGTGCAACTGGAAAAATTGATCTGTCACGGCAAATCAATATATATATACATACATATATATGTCAAGCTTTTTAAAACAACAGCTACAAGTTTATCATGATCATACGATTCATTAATAATAATTAATAAAATACATGGCCAACACTAAATGAAAGTAGAAACTAACCCTGTATTTCATGTCTTGGCATTTTATACCAACTACAGAATGATGCCCTATGAAATTGTTGCGTCCAATGACAGTGCGCCCAGGAATATCATCTCCAACCACAGCTCCACTGCTCAAGAATACAATCATGTCAAAGGGGAAAACTGTCACACATTGTCCAGACAACAGCAAAACAGGATGTGATCTCACGTCATCAAAACACACTGGTCCCCAATTTCAGTATTTCCAAAAATGTGACTTCCAGGATATAGCTGACAAGCATTACCCAACTTCACAGATGATCCAACCGTACAAAACGGTCCAATTGAAACGCCCTACACACCAGTAAGGCGCAGTTACAATTCTCCAAAACCCAGTCAAGAAATTGAAATACCAAATCCAACATTCTTTTATTCCTTCTTCTTTTTTCTTTTTTAAAGAAGAATTCCACAATATGTAACCAAAAGATAAGTTTAATCAAACAGGTGCAATTCTTATTTTGGTTAATTATAGTCTTAGCAACACGAACACAGCGCTAAGTTTCGAATCCAGAAAACCCAAACCACACTAACCGAGGAAAGAACAAGCAAGATACCGCAATCAACTCAGCCATTACCTGACCTAAAACGGCATCCGGATGAACAACCGCAGTGGGGTGAATAAAACTAGGTCTTTGTCCAAGCGTAGCATTTTCTTTGCTCTCCCCCGAAACATCTGTATAAACGAACATTCAAATTCACAGCCAACTGACCAAGTGCAAGAATTATACAAAGATTATACACACATATATATGCGGAGAGATGTTACCAAGAAGTGAAGAAGTGGAGAAGCGTCGGAGAGAGAGAGAGCTGAGAGCAGAAGACAGCAGCTGCCTCCGAACGCGGAGAAGCGAAGATGCCGGCGACGACATCGGAATACTTGGGGGTTTGGCTCCTCCTTTGACGCTATGTAGAATCCTGGAAACCGATCTGAACCGTTGATTGCGTGATCGATGCTGCTTTTGCATATTTTGCATTTTTGTAACTATGGAATGCATATTCATATACAAAAAAATTGTGGATCACATTAATATTTTTTTCCTAAATATATATAATTATTCATAATAATACTATGAGCTATAACTCCTCAGTGTAAAAAATACTATTATAAATTAAAATAATTGATGAAATAAAATTTATATTATCGACTTTACCTAATAAATTTAGAATTTAATATGTCATCATACTCTTATATTGTTATGTTCAAAGATGAGCTCAAGTCCTAAAAAAAAAGGCCCATAAAATTGAGCCCACAATCTATTGAAAGACCTAAGATCAAGTAACTTGGGTGAGAGACTATCGAGTAATTGACTAAGAATGTTAGTTGATTTATTGAAAGGTGAGTCGATTGATTGATATATTAGTTGAATGACTGAGAGATTAGTTGAGTGACTGATTGAGAGACTAAGAGATCGATTGACTTCATATTGAAAGGCTCTCGTCTCTATAAATCGGAGAAAAATGTTTTACATAAATCCTCCTATATAAGAAATCAATTATTCGTTGAAGAATATGATCTTTTTGGTATCCTCCTCTTTATAAATAAGAGAATTCTCTTCTAATTAAAATATGACAAAGGCAAGGGTTAGGTACATATGTGGCAAAGCTTATTTTATATGCCAATATTCTTTGTCTTTAGTATAGTCTCACAACCAAAGGCAAGAGTAAGGCAAAAATGTCACAAAGCTCATTTCTAGGAGTGAACAAAATTTTGATTAAATCGAAATAGCTGAATCAAATTGTTCGAAATTGGTGGTTCAATTCATAGACCAATTTTGTTCAATTTCTAAATTTGAGTTTTTCAATTATTTCGGTTTAGTTTGTCTCCTTACTGAGAAAAATTAAAATAATCAAACTAATTAAAATATAAAAAATAATGTCATTTTTTCACCAAAATTGGTTGATTTAATTATGTTATTTCGATTTAACTGAAATTTTGCTCACCCCTAATTACTTCTATTTACTTGCACTTTGTTGTTTTTTTTATTTTTTCAATCTTTCCCATTATTTTCAGTTTTTTTTATTTGAGCAACTATTCGATCAATCAGTTTGATTTTTGAAAAAATGTCCCATCTATTTGATTTGAGCATTTCGGTGAGCTAGGTAATGAACCAACCAAATGCTCACTCTTATAGCTCATTCCGCACACCAGGGTCCTTAAAGTACTCAACCTCAACCTATAAAAAAGCTCATTAGGCACACCAATGTCCTTAAAAGTACTCAACCTCGACCTATAAATGTGCATAAATATAGCAAGTAAAGCCACAGGACTCAAAACTGCCATACACTGCAACTACTTCCATTGCCATTGTTTCAACAAATAAGAGTGAACAATTCTCAACTCTGCAGCTTATTACAGCTATACAAACAATGACAAATCTCTAGTTGCAAGGTCTAGACAACAATGGAGGGGGAGAATGTTACTGTTGCCATGCAGATTCTATACAGTTACTGCTTCTCACTTGCTCGGTTTTCCTCCCCAAGTTGGCCGCCTATGGCGTAGCATCTCCAAGAAACCGTTTAATAGGTGGCTCTACACCACTGAACAGTTAATGCTTTTGTTTCCAGCCACAGCCTTGGACAGTTTTCCAACATCTTGTCCAAAGGTTGATGCGCGATTAGTTCATGATATCGCCTTCTAACATTCGCAGCACCTATTGCCAAAACATGAAACAGCATATCAGGAATCCAAGTGATGATAAAGAACTACCTTCAATGGTGTAGCTGATGATCGAGAACACATTGAGAATTTCATAGGCTCCATATGGCCTGATGAACAGAATTCGAGCAAAGAATATGATGAACATGTCTTCCAAGACAAGACCCTTCTAGAAAATTCCATGTTCTCACAACACAAAGGTAGTTCTTTCTCTTCAAAACATGAAATTCCTTGTTCATCTTGTGTTTTCTACCACGTCCATATCCTCACTTTGTTCTCAACGATATGGGAATGCATAGTTACCTTGTTCTCCATAATGTATGAGAAACTTTATGAAATGAGTTTGAGTTTCTGTACCTGGGACATGCGGGGCCTGAGCTGAGGATCCCGCCTTATGCACAAGGACGCACAGCGCAGCATAGAATGAACCTCTTGCTCTGAGTAGCAGTTACTCAAGCGTGGATCGATAAGTTGTTCAATAGCATGTTTCTCGAGCAAGGGTCGTGCCTGTTCCACCGTAAACATGAGCAACAACCAAAGATGATGATACTTCAACAAAAACGTACTATCATTTTCTTTTTCATGTTATACTTAAATCAGGAAGAATATCATTTGTTGAGTACTGAGTGAGTTCTATGACCATACCCATTCAGTTAGACACTGCTGCCCCTTGGGCCGATTTACATCCACAGCTTTCCGTCCAGAAATCAGTTCCACCAACACTACCCCGAAGGAATAAACATCAGCCTTTTCAGTGATTTGGCCACTTTGAGCATATTCTGGGGACAGGTACCTACATGGAAGGAGGATAGGTGATTAAAATGCTTTACTTGCACAAAATCTACAATTGCAATACAGAAAAGAAACTTATATGTGTACCCAAAAGTTCCAATTATTCTTGTTTCGACGCCCAAATCTCCATCTGGTTGCCACCTTGCTAGCCCAAAATCTCCAACCTACAAATTGGATTTTAACACTACTATTGACAGAAGAAGGAAGATCATGCACTTACAGAATGGAAATAGAACAGAAACAGTCTTTGATAGAAAAGAAGTTGGATATCAAGAATGATGGAGTGCTTGTTACAGTTGATGATGATGATTAATCCTTAGACAATATTTTAGGGCCAAACTCGGGATTGCCAGTCCTTAAACCCATGATGAACTTCTCAATATTGACTCTCCAAATGTTGAAACATGCCATTCACCTATGACGGGAGCACGTTCAAAAGTGCAAGGCACATAGAAAACTGTAAGAGTCTGAACTGTTGTATAGATTAACCTTCTGCATTTGAAAGGAAATCCAGAGAAGAATTGACATAAAATGGTTTATAATTGGGGACCATATCTAGTGGTTACAAGAACATCAAGTATCTGGTAGACATATAACATAACTACTATAGGTAGATATCTCTAGTTTCTGAGAGTGAACAGCTTTTAAATGACAAGAAAATGAGAATGGATCCATCTGTAAGAGTTCACTTTCAGCCAAGTTGTCAAGTGCATGTCTTTGTTTGTTGTTGTTTTCAGAGAATAGGCTAGACACTTATCCAAATCTCATAATGTGGAGAAGTCATTGAATTTCATAGTGGGAAAATGGGAGAGAGAGATACCAGGGGTTCAAAGTCATGAGTGAGGAGCACATTATTTGGTCGCATGTCACGATGAACAATGCAACCCACTCTACATTCTTCGTGAAGGTACCTCAACCCTCTAGCAGCTCCAACTGCAATCTTCTGTCTTGCATGCCAATCCAGTGGATCCCTGTTCCGTCCTGCAATTCAAAACTGCGAGTGACCATTAAGAGAATAGATTGCATCCATAACTTATTAAAACCAATAATTCAAGCAATCCACTCTTGGAACATAAAGGATGTCAAGACGAAAGGAAAATATAATAAACAGCCATTAATCTTGCATCACTTCTGTTATTGAACAATATTCTGAATTATTGCAGTGGGAATACTACGAGACAGACAAGGACAGCCGGCAAATTACCATAAAGGTGAGAATCCAAAGACCCATTGCAGATATATTCATAAACTAGCAACCTTCTTTGGTCCTCCACGCAGAATCCAATCAGCATCACAACATTACGGTGTTGTGCACAACTTAGGACCTCGACTTCTGAGCAAAATTCAAGATCACCCTGAGAACTCGCCAATTTATATTGCTTAACTGCAATAACCTGTCCATCTGGCAGGACTCCTCGGTGCACAGAACCAAATCCACCTTCTGCCAAGAAATTAGCTTGAGAGAATCCATCTGTAGCACGTTCAAGTTCCAAATAGGCAAACCACTTGGGAGGTTTTCCAAATACGGGTGCTTTGTGCTGACATATTGAACACAATGGAGGTGGTACGGGAGGTGCATTTCTTGACAATGATATCACTTCTCTTACATCTTTATTCATGTCCAAATCAAGCCTGTAATTCAAAATGCCAGTTTCAAGTTTTGCATTAAGTTCAGCGAACCTTTCCACCACTGCATCAGACATGGGAGTCAGAGTTTTGCCCTTGGGTCTTTGTGAAGGATCTACCAAATGCTTTGAGAATTCAAAAGCAGAGCTGATCATTTCTGCCATCCAGGACTGGGAGCACAAGCTCATTGAAGGAGAATTTAGCTCTTCGCTTTCTGTGTCAGAGTCAGACTCGTCATGTTCGTGGCTTCCATCGTTCTCCTTCTTTAGATCCCAATTGATTTCAGAGAAGAAAAATGGCGAGGCCACCATATCTAGGCTTGACAATGATGATGCCCCGGCATCAGTGGTAGTGAATGATGTATGCTCTGGACTGCTGGCTGGAGTCACATTTGGCACCCGGATCTCATTCCACGGGTCATATTTATTTTTCGCACACTCTATACTCTTCAGATTTTCCACAGATGCTTCTGAGAGTTGTGCACTAGCAACTTCGGATTCTGTTTTAGGAGATCCAACCAAATTCAGCCGGAGTACTTTGGGCCCAGAACGTTTCACCACCACCACATTGCATTCCAGATGTTCCATGCAGGGTTTTACCTCTTTTTTCAGTCGTCTGTTGAGCAATGCAAGTATAATTAGCGCAAAAATCAATGTTCACAGAAACCAAATACTGATTCCCAGAGGTAATGCATATGCATTATGTTAGTGATGAACAAAAACTATTGTTTGGAATCAAATGCCAGCATGATTGTAACTAAGAAACAGGATTCATACGATATTTATTACTTATCCAATACAACCCAGCTTGTCTGAGCTCTCTTTGCTTCTGATGCCACTACTCCACAAGGTGAGCCAGAAACAATTTTCACCATGACTTTTGTCTGTCAAGAAATAAATGCGGGAATACAAACATTAGGCATAGAACAAGGAGATAATAAACTTCAAATGACAAAAGAAAAAGAAAAAAGCACACACTTTATCTGCATCATAAACATTACGGAGTTGAAGCATCATTTGATAGCACAGATCTGTTATATAGTCTTTCTGATCTGAGATAGTTCCTGAGAGATGCTTCCATTGACCAGCAGAGCAATCACCGGTAAACCTTCGAATAGCCTGTAACTTTTTCTCTGAAAATGCAAATTGTTTGTATTTGTGGTCAATACCAAATGCTCCAAAATTGTCCATCAGGGTACATATAAAAGAAGTTAGACCAGGAAGAACTACATTGGTATAAAAAACTCTGATTCATGTGCCACACTTTGTAATTGATTCGACAACATGGGTGAGCTGACTATGGTAAATTCATGATAACAAGATAGACAAAGGCATATTTGCATACATGTTTAAAATAAACATGCCGAGACACCTTCAATTCGTGTTGTTCATATATATCTATTAATTTTGATTTTTTTGGCAACAAGCTATGGTAGTATGATGTTTCAACAAATTCAGTTATTCTAGTACTGATGTATGATGGTGTATTATGCATTCCATGTTCACATTCACACACCTAACTCAACTAGGATATGTGCATTTTGATATCAATCATGAAATACTCCATCAGAATATGTGCAACAGAACTCAATTCAACGAGGAGAGGTGAGTACTAATGTTGATCATACAGCCTTGTGCATATGCACCCACCAAACGCCCTCAGACCAATTCACAGTAATTTACAAATGATCAAATAGGTAACTTTCTAATGGCCACTAAACAAGTATATCTCAGACTTGTGAAGTGACAGATCGGTTGCACGACTTCTTGGGGTTGCAGGCTTTTAAGCAGGCAAACTCTCCAAATGGAAGTAGCTTGAAGAAAATTTAGATCACTCTACCCTCCTTCAAGCTAAAAGATATATACACACTGAAATATCCACCTTTTGGTTGCCTCCTTTAGCAACTCTGTGCTGTTATAATTACTGCCACTCTTTCTGTGGGTCACCTGGATCCTCTCCCTTAGTGCCTCCTCAGGCCATCCCTAACACTGTATCCCAGGACATTCACCCATAGGCCTCATACAAGCATAACAAAATTAACTTCACAAGAAATAAGCAATTAATTTCTTGAACAAAGTAGAAATCTAAACCATCCACTTTTCATTTTTTACTCCAGTACTAATTCTATGCTGAGTACAATAATTTCCCAAGTCAAAACAGACAAATATAAAGCACCCATCCAATTAAAGCCAATCATGAAGCCACTAAGCATGAGATAAAGATCAATGCATGCTGTCTCATCAAATTTGAAAGATTAATTCACTCCAATATCTACGCATTTATATATATATATATATATAGAGAGAGAGAGAGAGAGAGAGAAGAAGGTTACTTGAAGTGTGAGCAGGAATGACCACCAGCAGCTTAACACAATTGCCCGGCTGAGCAACATGAGTTAGAGCCCAAACCAAGGCGGTTCTTGGGATCTCTTTGGATGCTTTGACAGCAACGATTACAACTTTCTCAGCCATGGATGAATACTACTCTTCACAACTTCTCTTCCATGGATGAATCAATCCTTCACATTGCAACTCATTGTCACTGTTTTCTCTCTCTCTAAGCAAAAACCCTTTCGAGGGAGGAGAGAGAAAAGAGGATCAAACTGGGGAGGAAGGGCAGGGGAAACAGACAAAGATCGGGGGAAAAAGCCTGCAGACTATGTTCACATCAGGTTTCGGTTGTGGGTTTTGATAATTGAGATATGTACAGAAGAAAACAAGACAGAAGCGCCGAAAAGATGTTTCAGAGGCATCATCAAATGGAGATAGAAGAAAGCGACAGCTAACCCAAAACTGAAACACAAAGGCCGAGGCTTTGGCCTTGCAGTTTGAATAAACGGCATTTCAATGAAGAAAACCCACAAATCACGCTCATTGCTCTAATGCTCTATTACCTTGAAGCTTCACCAATAATTGAAGTTCAGTTCTCATGGATTGGAAGCTCCCTCTCTCTCTCTCTCTGCACTCCAAGAATAACAAGCACTTCCTTGCTTTTGTTGTGAAATTGTCTTGTCAATTGTGACTTCTTTATCTCAAATCAATCATTTGATATAATATGTTAGTTAAGAAGAACAATAACATTAATGTTAAAATTATTAATCAAAATCAAAAACTAATTCATTAAAATAATCTTAACACTATCATCATCATTATACTAATTCCATTTTAATCAGTTCATCATCATGAAAATTCTGTCTTTCTAGTGAACGGTATTTATATTTATATAACTTCTGTATCATCTGGGCAAATCTGTTTAAATTGAAGTTTTAACATAATGATATAATTCACTAACACTTAAATTAAACTATTTAACCCCTAATTATACCCTCAATAATTGGCTCATAATTTTGAGTTGCATTCACATGTAATCTTGTGGCCTTGCTTGAAGGAGGACAAGGGTTTGTTGGGCCATCATAAATTATGTGTACAATAATTTTTGAAAATTAAGGTAGTATAAAATAATTTCCAGATGAACCAACCCACCAAACATTTGTTTTTGTGTTTGTAATATTAAATATTAATTATATATATATATGCCTTCCCCAACATCATTGTCAATGAGCTGGTAGCCTGGTAGACATGGAATGCCCATTGGTCCTGTCATTGTCTTCTTTAATATTGTCATTTGAACACTCTGTGATATTTTAATAATATTTATATATTAATATGTCAATATTTATATTAATAAAATATAATATATTAATATACAAATATTATAAAAAAATATCATAATTAAGTATGTAAATAGCATTACAATCAAAGATAAAGTTGAATGAATCTTTTAATTGCTTTACTTAAAGTTGCATACAAACTTTGAGAGTAATGGCTTTATTCTTTCATAGCTTTCATTGATTTGATGACTTTTGGGTTTTCCATGTGACACTTATGCCTTGTCTTGACCATACCTTTTAGGGCAACCTTTGCAATTGGATTTTTTTTTTAACATTTACGGAGATCATCTGCATTCATATTTTATATTAGGTGATATGTCAATATAAGTATGTAAGATGTTAATGTAAAATATTAAATTTGAGTGTTCAAATAGTATTTTTATTATTTTATTTTGACATTTATGTTATAGTAATAATTATAGGATAATGTTATTTTTTTTGTTTAGTATGGAAACTCGAGAGGTTTATGATCAAAGCATAGTCTTCAACTGAAATTGTTCTATTTTCTCTAAAATTCACAATCTAAGTAGATGGATAAGTGAATCATTAGCCAAAACTCAGGACATAGCCTCTTGAATAGACACGACACCTACATAAAGACAGATTTGAAAATATGACCTTGCAATAACTCAAGTTTTCGAACATATACGATAAATTATCTATGTTTCAAGAGATTGGATAATGTTAATTATTGTCCTTTACATAATGGGGTTTAAGTACAGTAAATGCATTTTCAACTACAAAACTATTTTATTTGATAATGAAATGTTATAAAATATAATATATTTATTATTAACTAATAATGATATTTTGTAATTAAAAACAAAATGTATTAAATATGTATTTTTAAAAAATAATATGTATTTATTGAGCGAGCAATGCTTAGCATGGTACATAATTATAGGATTTTGCATGAATGTGCATTTAATGCACTTTGTTTTCATGTGGAGGGCAATAATTACACTCAAAATAGATACATTTGTTTTCATATGAAGTGCAATAATTATACTCAAAATAGATAGATTATATTAAATGTACATTAACGTAAAATCCTATAAATAGATTAAATACTCTTATTGGTTCACAATAAATATATTATATTTTAAAATATTTTATTAATAAATAGGATTAAGTTACTTGTCGGGAAAGGTTTATCAAATTTTTTTAATTTATTTTTGAATTAAAATTTTTATCTTTGCTTACCTATTTTCAAACACACACTATATCTCTACCAATCTCTCTCTCAAATCCATCTCCACATGTTGCAGTGTTTGCCATCGCTTCACCTTTGTCTCGCCATTGCCACAAGCACTGTTGTCACCCCCCATCTAGTTGAGCACGGTTTGTCATTGTCCCTCTGCCACGAGCACCATCCGTCGTTGCCCCTCCTTTGCCAGTCACACCGCCTCGCTCTACCCGATTGTCTCCCACCGCCATGAGGGAGAGATAAAGCGGGTTTGAGAGAAAATGAGTTTGAAAATGGATAGACAAAGATAAAAATTTTAATTCAAAAATAAATTAAAAAAATTCGATAAACTATTCATTCTCTGAACCTTTCTCGACAAGTGGTTTAATTCTAATAAATAATAGTGTCTGAATGTTGAAAATAGGGCCACGTTGTGCTTTTACCAAAAGCTTTGGCTTGACCAAAAAAGACGAAACTTTTAGCATGAAGGACCACATTGTGCATTTAAGGAAATTTGTAGTTTAGTGGTTGGAGAGATAATTCTCCTTATGGGTGGTTGAAAGATAAAATCTTCGAACATAAACTCACATGGTAATTAATGGTATAAAGGGCCACATTGTACACAGTAGAGGGAGGGGCTAAGATGACAGCTTCATCTTCGCATATATAATAACTGTAACTCAAATTGAATATTTTAACAGAAGAAAACTCTAATGATTATCATCACATCTTTTCCTTTACATAGAAAAAAAATATATGGATTCATGCATATGTATACAAAATATTTTAGATCTTCTATAGTTTTGACTTGTTTGAAAGTTAGATAAAATATATTTTTGTAAAGATTAACTTTTTTACGATGGAAAAATAAAATAAAAACATGTTTTATAAAAGAATTACTTTTCAATGTGAAATGTTCTCTACACTGTTCATAGTCTTGACAACGTTAACCTAATCAAGTTACTCAATAGTGTTGATGATGTTGACCTATTCGGCTTATGATTTATATATTACAACTCGACCCATTTGACATAAGAGAAAGGCTTAATCTATTTTTTCATCTTTCAACTAATAAAAAAAATGACTTTAAAGATCTGTACAAAAAAGTATTCACTATTTATCTCTAAACCAAATTAATTTGTATACTTTTTGTCCATGATTTAATAGTAGTTAAAAGAGACATTAAATTTACCTCGTCAGCACTGTCACGTCACTCTTATTATTCTTGTCAGCATTGTTACGTCACCACATAGACACACACACATATATACACAAACACACACACCCAGCCATGGTCACCGCCACAACTAGACTCCCTAACCGCGACAATAGGGAGGCTAGGTTCGAGAACCTAGTGGTCAGGTGGCTGGGGATTGGGGAACCCAAGGTTCCCTGTCGGGGGCCATGGCCCCAGCCATGGTTGGGCTCCCTGACCATGGTCAGTGGCTGTTGAGGGTCGAGGAACCCCCGAACCTTGATCCCCAACCCCCAACGATCGAGGAATAGATCTGGGTAAGAGAGAGAGAAGGGCATCCATGTGTTTGTGTGTGGGTTTGGTCGAAGACCCGATTTGGTAAAGACGAAACTTGGTCGACGGTTGCCCACATCTGGCAAAGATGAAGCTTGGTCGGTGGTTGTGGTGGCTGACTGTCACGATAAAAAGAGAGAGAGAGATAGAGAGATGGGGGAGGGGCATCCATGTGTTTGTGTGTGGGTTTGGTCGAAGACCCAATTTGGTGGAGACGAAGCTTGGTCAATGGTTGCCCAGATCTGGTAGAAATGAAGTTTGGTCAATGGTCATGGTGGCCAGCTGCCATGACAAAGAAAGAGAGAGAGAGAGAGATGAGGATGACGAGATTCGGTGGTCGGCGTAAGGTTCCCCGACCCAGTCACCCTACCGCTGGGTTTTCGGACCCAGCCACGACTGGGTCAAGGAGCCCAACTATGGCGGCAACCATAGCTGAGTGTGTGTGTGTGTGTGTGTATATATATATATGTGTGGGGAGGAGGGGATAACGTGACAATGCTGATAAGGATAATAAGAGTGACGTGGTAGTGTTGGCAAGCCAAATTTAACGCTTCTTTTAACGACTGTTAAGTTAAGGATAAAAAGTGTATAAATTAATGTGGTCTAGAGATGAATAGTGAGCATTTTTTTGTATAGGTCCTTAAAGCTATTTTTTTTATTAGTCCAAAGACGAAAAAATGCATTAAGCCTAAGAGAAAGAGTGTCAATTGACAGTGACAATCTATGATGCACGAAAACTTATTTAGAGTGTCATTTCAACATTTTCGAAACATTTCTATTTTCAAAACTTTAAAAAACATTTTTGAGCTACTATTTTAATTTCAAAAACTTTTTGTGGCTATTTTATAATATTAAAAACACGTTTTCAATTTAGAAACACATGTCCATCTATGAATAAAAATAATTTTTTTATTTATTTTTAACTTAAAAATTTTAATTTTTTATAGAATTTATTTTCAAAATTTATTTAAATGCATTATGTAATTTATGTTTATTTTTAAATTAAATTTTTTATAATTTTTTATATTAAAAATTATATTTATAAAAAAATTCTATATTTTTTAATTTACGTTTTTCTCTTATATATATTTTTAAATTTTTTTAAAATAATATTTTTACTTTTATTTTAAATCGTATTTATTTCTCGTTATTATTTTCCTTGCAAGTGGTAATTCCATCCACAGTGGCTTTTGGTAAAGACCCACTGGCAAAAGCATAAAAGAAGGGTGCTTTGGTAACGGTCTTGTTCCCTTTGCAAATGGGAGCGGCCAAGGAGGGCGTCGTCTCCACCAAGAAGCCCAGGCTGAAGAGAGAAGATTGCAAGTGCACCAAACACGACTCTGCTTTCTCCCAGTGGAAGGTACTATCGTCTCTCTCTCTGTCTCTCTTTACATATTATATGTAATCTGCTGCAAGGCTGAGGATCAGTGAACATCTCGATATGTGTTTTTCTCTTCTCAAGTATATGCTTGATTGAACAGATAGATCTATGTTCGTTTTGGGTTTTTTTTTTTTCTATTAGTTCTGATGAAATTACATGTATAGATGATGAGGCACATTGGATTTGGTAATTCCTTTTCTTGTTTATTATTTGGGGTTATCTGTGGTGGAAATCTGCTGAATCTTTTCCTGTGAATGAGCATTCAAATTGATAGAATATAAGCCAGTATTATGCCCTAATTCAGCATCCATCAATGACCCCTCCGGCCTCATATTCAGGTTTGGAAATTGAGATTCTTGCATAACTTCTACACAGAAAGTGACAATTGAATGATGGGACAGTGCCATTTATGCAATTCCGATTCACTTTGGTGGGTTGTTCAGAAACCCTTTGCTAGGGTTGGGTCCTTTCCCTTATGAGAGTTTTGCAGAAGAAAAGAGACCGTTTTCTCAGCTTGAACTCGTGATTTTTGGGCCACAAAGGAACAACCCTATGCTTCTATTAAGGCTCTTGCTCTTCGGTTGTTAATTGTTCTCTTCTGAATGGATGTAAATTAGCCACAGCATTTTGCTTGATAGTTGTACAAGGCTCTGCTTGTATGGCATTACTTCTCTTGTAATTGTGAAAAAAATGGATTTTCAGGGGACTGTCAGTCCTTCTGAGCATGTATATATATGGTTGTCTTCTATGATGCACGGAAACGCCTCGAGGGTGTCATTTTTGCGTTTCTGAAACGTTTTCTGTATCGAAATGCCATTTTCCCGTTTTCGTTTCATATCATATCCGTTTTCCATTTCGGTTTATGTGCAACTTAGGTTGTCTTGCAGAAGTTTCTAATAATGGTTTCTGCATCTTACCAAGGCGTCTTAATTGAGCCAAACGGTGCTTCAAATGTTGTATAGAAACTTCAGCTCATGGTGCTTGATCCCATTAAACAAGATAACAAAAAGAAGACCATTCTGTGCAACTATGGAGATACTTGAATCCTTCAATGAAACATTCTCTGTATTTCTTCTTCATTCAGGTTCTGGTCGGGCCCTCTGATTGGGAAGACCATTTCACAGGGAAGGAAGGCGCACAGAGGTATAGGGTTCAAAATCTTCCAAATTGTGCTTCCTGTTCAGGGCTCTATGAGCTTGGTGTAGTTGTGCCACATACTAGGAAGCTTGATACGAACAATATAGTTCCAGTTTACCTCGGACAAGCTGACAATGTCAGGACTAGGCTGCAGTGTTATGGCCGTGGAGGATCTCATTTGGAGAATGACAAGTCAAATGGCAAGCCAAATGACCCTGTCAAACAGCCTAGTCCTGGTTTGTTTACAGAGATCTTCTCTAGGGGCTGCTCTGTTGTGTATCGATGGGCTCCTGTAAGTACATCTTCATGTCCCCTTTTTGAATTACTTGATGTTTGTTGGCTAGCTTGGTTTGGCACTCTAGAACACAAGTTTGAGTTGTAGAAACAACTTCTATTCCCAAAAAGAAAAAAAAAAAAGCCAAGGGAACACTGGGTAGCCTCCTGGCAAGACCAATCGTAAGGTGATAATTCTTCCCAAGTTCACTTGTGTGCAATTGTACATGAGCACTTTAAATAAAATATGGCTAAATAATATAAATGGTCACTAAACTTTACACAAAGATATAAAAAGATCACTGAACTTTAATTTGTAGTCAAAAGGTTACTAAATTTCAATTTAATATACAATTCCATAACTACTGTCAATTACTGTTAAAAGAGACTAATGAAATGTTGACGTAGCTAACAACATAAATAGTTAAACAGCACAAATGATCACTGAACTTTGCATAAAAGTATAAAAAAATCATTGAACTTTGCACGTTAAAGTACAAAAACATCATCATTTTGTTAGCTTTTAATGGCAATTAACGGTAGTTATGAAATTGTATATTAGATTAAAATTCAGTGACCTTTTGGCTACAAATTTAAGTTTAGTGACTTTTTTGTACTTTAATATAAAGTTCAGTGACCATTTATACCATTTAGCGAATAAAATACCAGCAGCAAGACAAGTTTCATGAAATGTAATTCTGGCTATCTTCAAGACTAAAGTACAATGATTTCTATATGGTAAAATGGTGCTGGTTAGGCATTGCTGTGAAATTTCTAGTGTCGTAAGAATCACCTGTAAATAACACTTTTATAAGACTGAAGGGCATACAGATACAGATAGAAGGACACATTCATGCATGGTTACTGCATCTCACCGACCAATGCACATTGTTGAGTGGCTACTGGCCTGTCCTCATTCCCTTCCCCTAATATTGGACAGATTAAAGATAAGCGGGATGCTGAAAGAATAGAAGCTCAGCTGCTCGATGCATTTGATTATGCATGGAACAAAGAGAATAATGATGCACGCCGGCCTACTGATATCTACCAGAAACTTGATCAAATCACTTTGCGATATGGCCTATTCTCTGCCATTGCCAAGAAGCTCCAGAGCTTCCATCATCATAAGGAAAAGGGTATCAGAATTGAAGCTTGCAAGCCATTTCAATCAGAAAATGGATACTGTGATCAGAGTGAGAGTCTCCTCTCCCGAATCCTTAAAGTCAGCCGGTCACACCCAAGATCAGTGTCACAGGGACATGGTTCCGATTGGGACCATCCCACTCCCAGAATTTGTGGGGTGGCCTTAGGTCAAGGGTCTGTTTGCAGAAGGCTGCCAGTAGAAGGAAGGAGAAGGTGTGCGGAACACAAAGGGATGAAAATCAATGGTTCCACCTTGAAGTTGATTGAAAGGGAATCACTTATTTGTGATGGTTACTCGGCTTCAATTTTCAGCTGTGACACATTGAAGCGCCAAGTGGTTGTGCGTTTTTGCCCTATTTGGTCCCCAGTCCAAACCCTCCCTGTTGCCATTCCTACTTTTGGGAAGGACTCTGTTCCCATTTGTGGCCTTAGCTTGGGCGATGGTACCATCTGTAAGAGACAGCCAGTCCGAGGGAGGAAAAGGTGTGAAGAGCATAAAGGAAGAAGGATTGCATCAACCATGTCCAAGTTGAGAACAGAAAGTGAATAACATTATGCAAGTGATAATGTTCCGGAGCAAGCTTCCTCTGCTAAACCTTGATTTTTATTAAATTTATTTTAGGGGGGCGAGTCATTCTTTGTTGTTAGCCAACTCGACTTAATGGATTAAGTTTATTTTAGGAGGCAAGTCATTCTTTGTTGTTAGCCAACCCTACGTAATGGATTAAGGATTGTGATTATTATTATATTTATTTTTTTGGATAAATTTGAGATGATATTTAGTTAAGTTTAAAAGTCCGTCAATACTAATTTTAAAACTGTGAATTAATTTCTATAAAAAACTTCTGAATGTACATGAGACTAAAAATAAGTTTAGAATATAAATTTTTTAAAAACTCATGTCTTCATAGACTATTCAACGCTAGTACACCTCTTTATATTAACATTTTTAAATAAGATATCAAATGTATAAAACTTCATGTCCCTAAAATGACATGCAAAGAATGTTTATTCACATGAACCCATATCCTTGCTTTTCTATCAATCTCTAATTCTGATTGGCCACAGGCGTATGATCATTACGCTGTAACCAAATCATTCTATTCCACCTCTTATAAAGAAAAAGTTAGTTCATAACCACTAAGAACAGATAAATTGGCTCTCAATTTTGAAAAGAACATCACATCTCATGTCAATGAGTAAATAAGACCTTCAAGCAAACAAGACCTAACAATAACTACTTTTGAAGAGGTATGAGCTTGTAGCAACATGCTAATGAAGCTTCAAAGTCATGGCTGCAAAGAGCAAACCAAAGACCACTCAAGGGGCAAAGGTTTCCTTGTTTTCGCTTATATATAGAGGGATGAAATACAGATTCTTCGGGGGATTAGTTCACATTACAGACATTGACATTATCTGACGAGCAAGGCCTGGATCTTGCTTCAACAACTCCGTCAGGTTGTTCTCCACTTCTGCAATCTGCTTCTCTAAGTACTCTTTTGAACTCTGCACGATTGAACAACGTTTATTTTTCCCATTTAAGCGACAATCAGTACTTACTATCTTCAGAGGCTCATGACTATAATCCAAGTTTTGGATAATAAAGCTTGTTAGCATAGCCATACATGGAGGTCAAGTGTGCACCCATAAGCTTGAATCTCCAAGCATTGCAAGATCAAATGTAATGATATGAAATCACAAATTGTTGTAGTCGTGTTTGAGGTAGTGCTGAAATTACTGAAATGCTTGCGGCGAGAAACCAGACTAACCACGGCTAGGGGCAATGATACCACCCCTCCAGTGAGCTGACTTCCAGTTATTCAACAATTTATAACTAAAGGAAACCCCATCTCAGATATCCAAATGACAGATTTTCTGTGTGGCACTATATTTGGAGAAATATTTGTTGTCATCCATTATTGGCTATCTATTTGTTCAAAGAAAACAGCTATATAGTATCCTGGAAACTAGGTAGTAATATGTACTAGTCTAACTCTATCATATCGTGTTTTGATTTCTGTTCCCCATAACTCTGGAGCAATTGGTCTTCCAGGTAACATGGTTTCAGTGCCCCTAACTAAAATTTTATACGTCCAAATCCCTAGATCTGGCAGCTTTTATGCAAAATAAAGGGTAAGATTAGGTACAAAAATAACCTTCCCTCAACTCTCATGAAGTGGGGAGCCTTGTGCATTGGGAATGCCCTTTATAATGTGGTCTGTCAACAAGAAATAAGCTCATTCTTTTCAATATCTTATCCTTGAAATCAAATTCCATCAATTTCAAACCTCCCAAGGTCATGATATAACTACGGGAAACTAGTAAAAATCATTAAGGCAAGTGGATAAACTACAAATCTTAGTAACCATTAAGGTGCATGTATTAGACATGAATACCAAGTATACATGAATTTATGTATAAACATGCTTTAGGCCCACATTTGATAACTTTAATTTTGCATAATGAAGCATGGAAAACACACCTGCAGGGAAGCAATTGCAGTTTCACTATCCTTGAGCTTTTGTTCCTGTTCCTCCATTAAAATTGATTTGGGCTCTAACAAAAAACTGACCAACAATTGAAGGGGAGAAAAACAAGGAAATAAGGACAAGTTAGGTGAAGGTGAAAAATTTAAAACATATTGCATCCAATCCCAGCAAATCATAAAATAAGGTTTAACGGCAAATCTTTAGATCGTATATATGTTGTGTAGAACTCACGTTCTCCCTGCAAAAGAAGAAGATTTAGATGTTAAATGTAACAAAACTCTTAGCTACATGGAACAAATCAATAAGAAAATAACAAAAGGCAAGGACACCAGTTTGGTGGATGCCATATCAACAACAAGAGAAGAGATTAGGCAGCTTATATATAACTACACACAAAAAGATGCATTTAATCTATCTAAACAAAATGCCATAACTGAACACATTAGCTGCAACTGTAACTATGGCAGTCAATAAAACAGGAATGCTAGCAATAGTAAAATTATTCACAATCAGTGAGGAGATAAAACAGATTATCTCAAATCACCTGTACCAAAAGATGCATTAACTCTATTTGAACAAAAGGCGCACAGTATGGATAGACTACTTGCAACTGTATACAAACATCTATGTGTCCTTTAGATTTCGCATACCTATAGCCTTGTAGGTATTTGTATCATCGGACAACTGTCGCAGCTCCTCCAAAGTTAGATAAGCACGCTTCTTTTCTGTTTCTTTATTTCTCATCTGGTTCTGGACCTGGAGATCATGGATTCTCAGTATCAGTTTAAAACACAAGGACAATAAATTCTTCAAATGCTAAAGATAATGAGAGAGTTCAGAAATTTGAATTGTCCAGTCAGTTATCTAGAAACTGGTTAATGATGATCAGGAATGAAGAATGGCAGTGTATATGGTTGTTTCTCCATGAAAATAGAACGCACAGGATAAGCATTGCATGGAAGTTGATTTCAAAAGGCATATAGTGAAGTTTATTTGCCTTCTTATCAATGAGATATGAAGGCTGTGGAAAGGATGCAGAAACAGGATTCTTCTATGCTTCAAGTATGTTGAAATGCTCTTTGCTCCTTGTAAGTCAGATGCATTAGAGCTTATTCAAATGGGTTCCTCTGGTCTATACCAGCGGCAATTCTACAAGTCTGATAATGTGAGAAGTTCTACCAGATGTAGCATTCAACAGGTGTGCTCCATTTCTGTTTTTTTCCTCCAGAAAGATTGGATAATTCTCTCTCATCTAGATCTACAAGGTCAATTCTCTACCATTCTATAACAAGGAGATAAAAAGACTCTGAAGAGCTAGCATGGAAGATTTTCCATTTTCTGGTGTTCGCTTTATTTAGTGACAAGCCAGGAGTCTTCCATGTTCTAGTTTCTCTAGTAGGACTTGTTCCAGCTCACTTCCCTTGTCAGATTGTTGAGAGATTAGAAGCAGGAGAAGGCCATCCATATTCAGAGCTAAAACGGAACTCAGAAGGGAATATAACTCTTATATAAGTGGAGATGAAACAGTAAAGACGTGATTTAACATGCAGCAAAGGCCCCCGAGAGAAACAGTAAAGACATGATTTAACATGCAGCAAAGGCGGCAAAGGTTAGGGGGTTTGATATTTGTTACTCTAAGCTATCAAGTGCCATCACTTGTTCACGTGACTTCTCTTCCTGGCTCTGCATGCATACCAAAAAGATGCACATAGAAACTCTCAACTCAACTACAGGAATTCTCAGCTTCAGCACCTTAATAATCACAACAAGGAGCTTTGGACTGCAATCTCCCCCACACTTCATGGCTTTTAAATGTTGCTCTTGACAACAGTAGCAGTTCCAGTAACCTAGGCTAAAAGCCTAGGGTCTTCTAAGAGGGAGACATTCAGGGTTTTCTAGAATGGAGGCTGGAGTTAAAGGTTCATCAAAAACAAACGCTTGACTCCAAAAAATCCTAACCTTCGCAAGTTTTATAGAAAGAGGGGAAATACTCATCCAAAAGGGAAGTACAAATAATGGAAATGACAGTGTCACGGCTATGGCCATTTTAAATTTTTTGCCTTAATGTTCAGTCTTTATTTTGTTTCCTTGTTACGTTGTAATTCCTTTATTTCAATTACTATACTTAAATTCCAGTTGTCAATTCCGTTAGCGTAGGAGGGCCACGTGTGAGGCCATAGAAAAGGACAATAGAAGTTGTTGTAACCGCTGGTAAAGGGAATGATCTGCTGCATCCGCACCCATGTCAAGCGAGTATATTTACCCTGCCTACGCTGTGGGAGAGGTTATGCAAAATCAAATACAAAACAACTCAATTTCTCTCCCTCTACACTCTCTCTCGTCTCACTCTTTTCTCTCTGTTCTTCCTCTGCTCTCTCTAATTTTCCCTGTTACAATCCCTTGAATCTCACTGAATCAAGGGAAACTCTATTGTTTCTGCCAAGGGCAGTGACAGACAACCCTAAGTTGCTACTAATATCTGAATCCCCTTCATCACAACCAACAATATAAGATATTGCTACCATATCTAGAAAGCTGCAGAGAGGATCAACAAAGAGATTGCAATAAGCCCATGGAACCCTGTTAACTCTAGGTTCAAAACCAAATGACCATTCTAGATATAAGGTAAAACTCCATATATTTTAACCTTGAAGGAGCCTTATCCACTACAATCCTATCAAAGAAACTAAAACACTGCAACTCATATCATAATCCCGATGATAACTTTTAACCAATGTGACCATCTTTTTAAACCGCCACATGAATTGCAGAACTATAAGCTACCAATGGCCCACCACAGAGCAAGTGCAACATAAAATCCTTTTCAGTTTCCATACTTCCATTCGATATGGCATTTTTCTATATATTGAACGAAGGAAAAATACAACGGACAGTGAGGAAATCATGACCCCCGAGAAGGCAGATTGAGCAAATATAAAGGGAGGAACATGGCACATGAACGGTTGGCGCACAAATTCAGCCAGAAAGATTCCCACCTGGAATTTAGTTCCTGCCTGATGAAAAATTTGCAATTCTACTCTTTGAACAAATACGAGGTTGCAGACAAATCAAAATTTTATTTTTAAGCATATCATACCCTACACTCCAGCAGTCTTTGCGGCAATCTTCAGTACCTCAACCCTCATAAAAATCAAAATTGTCAATTTTACCAGTAAAATCACACTCTTTCTTATTTCCCTAAGTTGCACGATGCCAATAAACAAACGATCAACCAACCCCACGACCACCTAAAACAATCCATTACACATCCAGTAAATGTTTTCCAAAAGCGAGTCTTGTATACAGATGATATATACATATAAAACAGGCAAAGAAAAACGGGGAAAGAGCATCACTAGCTCACCTGCTTCAGTTTCCCGGTAGTCTCAATCATACGACCTTGAATCTCGAGAAAAGTCTGTTCACAAATTCGTGAACTAAATCAAACATTCTTGAACTAAAAATCTTAACATGTATCGTAGATGCGTGCATACCGTTCTGGTTGCATCGTCGGCCATTTCTCTCCTCTCCGACTTCGATGCGAACAGTAGCGACCTGAAAACCTAGACTCCAGGCGACGGAGTGGAAGTGGAAGACGAAGCCCTCAACAAGAGTCTTGATTTAGGCTCCATGGACGGGAGAATGATAAATTTATATATATCAATTAGATATAATTTTATTTAATTTGTAAAATTAATTTAGAGTAAATGCGTTTCATATTAATTTGATATTTTATAGATTATATAATACTCTGCATCTCAAATTAACATGAACATACTTTTTCTAAATTAAAAGATAAAATTACAGCAAATTAAGGTAACTTTAAAATAATTATCAAATTTAAAAGAATTTGATAAAATTGTAATTTTATGAAAAAAATGAATTATTTTCATGATTAGTTCAAAAGTAAAATTTTGGTATTAAAATCAAATCAAAATAAATATAATAAAAAAATAGATAGAATTATTGTCTATGATTTCACATGAACGAGGTAAAACTATCTCATTTATAAAATATGAAAACATTTGAAATTATCATTCATAGTGATAATATTGATGTTTAACTTGATTAATATCGATATATCTTATTTGAAATATACTTCACCTCAACTCATTATTTATGTTATCGTCTCAACTCTCCCATAGTCTTAGGCTATCTCCAGCAAGTCTCCTCATTTCACTCCCTATTATATTATAAATAATTTACTCTCTATTCTAATTTTACCTCAAAAATTGTGTCTGCTCCAGCAACACTCTCTATTCTCTTCTCTATTTAACTCCTTATTTCATTTCTTTATCAATAAACTTCAATTTTATTTACTTTACCTTACATATATATTTAACTATTATAAAATTTTATTATTTATTTTGCAATTTAATAATAAATATTATAATATTAAATATTAATAATATTTAATAGATTTTAAAATCAATTTACTAATTTTATAAAAAGTAATTATTTAACAAAATATAATTTAATAACAAAATTAAGATTTTAATATGATAAAATTAAAATTCCAACAATGTTTATATTCCAACGACCATATTCCAATGGCTATATTCCAACGGTCATATTCCAACGGCTATATTCCAACAATTTATAAATAAATGATCCATTTGGTCAAAAAATTTACAACCCACAAATCTAAAACATCAACTCATATTAGCCACCATGTCCGACATCAATCGTATGTTCTTCCGAATGATCCATGAAGAAGTTCAAGATAATGAAGAATAAGAGGTTATTGTTACAGCATTAGTTGAACACCATATTCAATCTGGAGATCACAGCTCTGTATCACTTCATCGTGGATCCGTGATGAACCGTCGTGTCATCAATCGCAATAGAGTTGAAGGTCATGAGAGGCTTTATCGTGATTATTTTGGTGATTCTCCTACATATCCATCACATTTATTTCGTAGAAGGTTTCGTATGCGTCAATCATTATTTCTACGAATTCAAGTAACAATTGAATCACATGATTCATACTTTGTTCAAAGATATAATGTTGTAGGAGTTCCTGGATTATCATCACTCCAAAAAATTACAGCAGCATTAAGGATGCTTGCATATGGATCACCTGCAGATGTTGTGGATGAATATGTCAGGATTGACGAAAGTACAGCAATAGAGAGTTTGAAAAGTTTCGTGAAAGCAGTGGTTGAGGTATTTGGTGAGCAATATTTGAGGCGACCAAATAGTATTGATATTGCAAGGTTGATGGCCGTGGCTGAGCAATGCGGGTTCCCAGGAATGTTGGGCAGCATTGATTGTATGCATTGGAAATGGGCCAATTGCCCAACTGCATGGCATGAAATGTATACAGGTCATGCCCGTGAACCAACCATTATTTTGGAAACAATAGCTTCATATGATCTATGGATATGGCATGCTTTTTTTGGATTACCGGGATCATTAAACGACATTAATGTGTTAGATAGATCCCGTGTATTCTCAGAATTGGCAGAAGATCGTGGTCTTGAAGTAAAATACATCATCAATGGACATGAATATACCATGGGATATTATCTTGCTGATGGTATATATCCCTCGTGGTCTACTTTTGTTAAAACCATTCCATCTCCTCAAGGGAATAAGGCGAAATTTTTTACAGCACAACAAGAGTCTGCTAGAAAGGATGTCGAAAGAGCATTTGGAGTCTTACAATCACAATCTGCAATAGTACGTGGACCAGGAGGTTTTTGGGACGTTCAAACACTCAAAGATATAATGACGACTTGTATAATCTTGCACAATATGATAGTTGAAGATGAACGTGGTACAATTCATGAGGGTGTGGATTCCGAATATGATACAGTTGCTGGCACTCCAACAATTGAATTGTCTCGCAATCGCACAAATGAAATTATGGACTTCATACAGGTTCACCATCAAATTCGAGACAGCCAAGCTCATATGCAATTCAAAAATGATCTTGTAGAGTATTTGTGGGAACTGTATGGTAAACAATCGAATTGAAATAAATTAATGTACTTGTTTTCTATTGTATTAATAAAAAATTATTAGTTCCGAGTCAACATATGTGAGAAATAGCCATCAAGTTAGATGTTCATGAACTTCACCTAATCCCAACTCCATACATTAATAAAAGGAAACGATACATACATTAATGCCTGCTCTAGTTAGAAATCTGGGAACCTTACATTAATAAAATGAAAAGATACATACATTAATCCAGCTCCAATTACAAATCTGGGTGCAACCTTGCATTTCACTTTTTCTGAATAATTTCAACTTTGAGAGCTTTGTAATATTCAGCTTGAAGTTCATCCATATTGCTAATATCAACCCCAATAATTCTTTCTTCATAAAGTTGTTGTTCGCGTTCTTTCCTTTTTCTTTCTAGTTCAACCCTATCTCTTTCCAACCTTAACATCTCATTCGCTTGTTCAATTAATAACATTTGGGACTGTATTCTCTTTTCAGTAATTTCCTTTAACAAGTTTGCTAGTTCTCCAGTAGAAGAGTCTGTTACGTTGGATTTATTTTTTCGCCCACGTTCTTTTGTAGCATCTCTTCCCATTGGTCGTTCCAATGAAGGCTCGTTCTGTCGGACATCAATATCATCTAAGTTCACCGAATCGAAAGTAAATGGTGATGATGTTGCTGGACTTGCATGTTGAGAACTTTTAGATTTTTTCTTTGATGAACTCGTAGAAAATTTTGGTGCATATCGCAACTCATGCCAACAATGTAGAAATGTGAAAGTAGACTTTTGTATGCTCTTGTACATCTCTATTGCTTGAGAAATCTAATAAGTTAAAAATAATGTTAATAATTATGACTATCAACATGATATTAATAATTAGCAACAAAAGAATAATGGAGGTTACCTTATCTTGTTCTGTTGTTCCACTTTGATTTCTGTCATCTATTTGGTTATAATATCCTTGAAATTTACTCACAACAAGTTGGATTGTAGACCAACGATGCATCAACGAATTGGAACTTCGATCAGATTCAAACTCCTTATATTGATGAAAATAGGCATGAACTCTTTCCCAATACCTTTGTTTTGTTTGATCGTTACCATGTGCAGCATCTGTACTAATATTTAGCCATGCTGACACGAGCCTACAATCCTCTTGCGTTGAGAAATTTTTTGTTCGTACCTTTCTTTGAGTGTTAACTTCAGATGAATCAGGTAGGGATGGAGTGGCCGCCACATTTGCATATTCGTCTACAATATTCTGATCATGATTGAGTAAATTTATGTAGTAATGGTCATTATTATTTCCTTCCATGGCAAACAAAATGCAATTGGTCAACCTGAAACAAAAATTAATATTTAAGGAATTCAATTAAATAACAGAAGGTATCAAGGTTTAGAAAAGGAACAGAATAAGGTTTGCCAGGAAATAAAACATGAAGCACGTAGAAGGAAGGTTCTTGAAAAAGAGATCAAACACACCCAAATCTCTTGCAACTGATCTCTGTTTGAAGTTAAATGAATAGCATGGTTTTAAAGGAAAACCCATTATAACCACTAATTGCGTTGGATGTCAGGGATGAAGAACTTGTTGAAGCACTTATGTGATTCAAGAAAATGCCATTCTTCTACTAAACTATCTCCGGAAAGTTTCATTATTATTTTTGAACACTTAATATACAAAATAATTAAATATATACATATACAAAATAAATAATCAAATACACAAATTAATCACATACACATCTACAAAATTAATAATCAAATACACAAATTAATCATATATACATCTACAAAATTAATAATCAAATACACAAATTAATCACATACACATATACAAAATAAATAATCAAATACACAAATTAATCACATACACATATACAAAATAAATAATCAAATACACAAATTAATCACATACACATATACAAAATCAGTAATCAAAATACCCAACTCAATAATACAAAAAAGACAAAAAAAAACTCCATGAGGAAGTCACCAGAAATCAGTAATTAAAATGCACAACTCAATAGTACAAAAAAGACTAAAAAAGACTCCATGGAAGTCACCAGAAAGACGCACCAGGAAGATGCTGGAAATGCTATGAAGAAGACACAAAATACACAAATCACCAAGAAGATAAAACATATCAATCATATAAAATAACACTGCCGCCACTGTGAAGAACTCAATATCTATATCAAAAAATATACAACTCAATATCAATCATATAATAATACAAAAAATATACAAAATATACAAATGTAATACCAGGAAACACTGTGAAGAAGACTCCACGAGGAAGACGATGAAGCTGCTTGTTGTTGTCGTTGCTGGAACTCAAAGCTGGATCTCTTATTGTTGCCGCTGGTCGTTGTTGCTGCTGTTCGTGGCTGCCGTTGCCAGATCTGGTGTGTGCTGCTAGATCTCCTCTTGCCGCCACTGCTCTGCAACTCTTTCACCCTTTCCTCGTATAGTTTTCTCTTCCCGCCTTAAACAGTTGGGGGGTGAGGGAGATATAGCGAGAAAAATTTACTCGTCAACATTGACGAGGCATTTGCAGGTTGTCAAATTTTTAACGAAGAAATATAACTATAGCGAGCTTTGCTGGAGCTTGTTTTTGGTAATATCCTCGCCACAAATAGCTTTGGCGAGCTCAACTTAACTCTACTGGAGATAGTTTTAGGTTCACTTAGTCAGACCATTATTGGCCTCGATAACTTGTTTAGGCCTAGCACAACCCAAGAGACTACCCCACAAATTCAAATAATTTGATAAGTCAAAATCATTTTGATCATTTGAATAATTCAATTTTTAGTATACATAAGTTTAGTAAATTTAATTTAATCTCTAAAACCACTTCATAAAAGGTGGAAACAGCATAGAGTTTTTGACAAATTTATCACTTTTTTATTAAAAAAGTTATCATTTTGCCACATTTTCAAAACCATTTTCCAAAATACTACACTATTGACACATATTTTGAGTTTGTGTTCAAATTTTGATCTAGACTGAGTAACTCAATTGGGTTCAAGATAAAAAAAAAAATCCGTGTGGTCTTTGATTTGAAAATTTTGAAAAATTAAATTTCAATTTGATCTGGTTAGGTCTCGATTTTAAATCGATTATTAAATAAATTACTATATATATATATGTAGAACCTGTTTGCTTATCCAAAATCAAAACACCCACAAGATCGAAGTAACTAGATATGCAAGAACAATAAAGAAACTCTTACACACGCACATAAAGAGACAAAGGAGTTTACGTGTTCAGATTCAAAATAGAATCATACTTATGGTAGGGGACTTCAAATCTCTAGTCAATCCACTAGATCCGAGCAACAAGATTATACAAAATAGAGTTACAATCAACCAAATCCTATGAACTGAAAATACCCAACTTACGATGACATACGATACAAGCAAAAGAACACAAATTTACAATCCTAGTAAGAATCAACAGCACTCACACAAGCATCATTCTTTCTCACGTAATACATCAAAAGTACATAGAAATATTAGATATCAAATTAGGGTTTCTATAACAGAGGGCGATATTATCAAAAGTACATAGAAAGATTAGATATCAGATTAGGGTTTCTATAATAGAGGGCGATATTATCAAAAGTACATACAAAACTTAGATATCAGATTAGGATTTCAATAACAAAGGGTGAGAGAAGACGGGGAGAGAGAAAATGGGTTATGTTTTCTCCTTATATCCAAGCACCTATATATATGTGAATTAAATGGTAAATAGATCAAACGGACATTCTATTGTCACCTATCAACCATTAGCTTTATAACCAAATGAAATAACATTACACACACATATAATATATATATCTCATAAAATGCAAATAATGCAACAATTATCTAACAATATGTATATATATATATGTAACATTGCTTTGCAAATACATACAACAATACATACATTGCATGTGCTCTCACCTTTTTTTTTTTTATCTGATCATTTGAACTTTTTATTATTTTAATTATGTCACTGGACGTATATTTTTGAATCAATTTAATCTATATACTTTGACACTTTTTTTACATGACAATTTAAATTTTTTATTTTTTTTATTACACTCATTCATCTGTATTTTTGAGTCAATTTAACCCCTTATATTTTGACATGTAAAAAAAATAGTAAAATAAGATAATTAGCACTTGTCTGATCATCTCCACAGAATTATAATATATCTTAGTAAAAAAAGTAAGAGAATACAAGAACAAAATAAGACAATTGCTAGCCGTGTTTCTAGCTCGACAAATCGGTCAAATTCTCGTCCAAAACGTTAACTTATTTCATTTTATTTATTTTATATGTCAAAATATAAAAATTAGATTAAATCAAATATGTAAGTACAATATTGTAATCAAAATAATGAAAAGTTCGGATTGTCAAGCAAAAAAAAATCAAAATATAGACTATTAAATTAATTTAAAAATATAAATATAAAGATTTAATCAAAATAATAAAAGAAATTCAATTGGTCATATAAAAAATATAAAAATAAAAATCCGAGTTTAGGTAATGATAAAACTGCCAAAAACTCAACAACCCTAAAATCTGATCACGTGACTAAAAGTTTGTAAAAGATTTTGTTTGAAAAATTTTGCTAATCAAACACTTCAAAAATGATCATTTTCCTAATAATAATATAACTTATTTTGGTAGAAAAATAGGCATCTTTCTAGGAAGGAATAAAACTCTGTTTGTCTGGATCACGCGGAATTCCAGTACTACCCCTGGTCAAACGCGGGATATATCTTACAACCCTAAGCGCGTTGACCTTTCTGCCCCTGAACAAAACAAACAAAGACCAGCGTTTCTGACCTTGAAAGTAACCCGGTTTCCTTTGCGTTAAAAGAATAAAACACGCTTAAAATGCCCAAGTTGCCCCTGTTGAAACGTGGATTCACGGATATGCCACTCTGCCTGCTCCCTGGGTCAAAGGTCACAGCAATACAATTTTCAAAGAGTTGAAGAAAATAATATTAATGTTATGTGTATAAAAATATTAAATTAATCCCTACATTACTATGAGATATAAAATTAGTTATTATCTTACTAAATTAAAGTATGATAACAATAAGAATTTCAAACCCTCTCGAGTTAGCGTAAGCAATCTATTGGATGCACTTAAAATTTTAAAATACTGTAAGATTATGGATTTAATTCACCAAAAATTATGAAATAGATGGATTGAAGATTTTAATAAGAATAAGATATGTCCAGTTGAACACTGTTTGTAATCAAGAAATTTTTCAAATTTTTCATATTACATAAAAAAAAAAACAAGAATTTCAAAGATATGATATTTTTACACCTTTTCCATTCTCCAAACAAGAAACAATTTAGAAGAATTAGGACCCAATCACTTGTTATGTTTCAAAAAATTGAGTCTATAAGGTAAGGGTTTTTCTGGATTATTAAAGTGTATTTGTTACCCCTTATTATATGTTCTAAAGGCACGAAATATTAAATTGTCGACGGTGAAAATTGATCGACCATGATTTGTCTTGCCCGTACTGAGAAAATAAATATAGGAGAGAAGAAGAAGAAGCACACAAATGTATTTTTATGTAGTTCGGTTAGAACGATGTCTACTCCACGACTGTTCTCTAGTTATTCTGACAGAATAACAGTTTGTTATTGTGGTTGTTTTTCTCCTCTCTTATACAATGGTTTTAACCCCTATTTATAAGGAGTGGAAATTGCAAAATATAACAACCCGTCAAATAACGAGTTCCTTTTTATTCACATTTCTACAAAAAAACCTTTTTAATATTTTAAACAAACTAATAGCATCATATAGCCACTTGACCAGATTTGACCATAATTCTCTTTAAAAAATAAAAAAAAATAGAAAAAGTTAAATACCAAAATATCCTCACAATTTTAAACCCACAAAACTTGGCAAATACTAAAATACCCTTACTGTACCCAACCCTCACAACTCAACCAGTTCACCTCTCTCTCACTACAGCCGGCTGACCGCCACCTCACCGCCGCCTTGAAAGCTGCCGTTACCGCCGCCGTGACCGACCTCCATCGTTACCAACGACGTCGACCTCATCATCGCTGAACAAGGTATGCTTTTTTGTGTGATTTTGGTGAAGATTTGTTGACGCCGGTGCTGGTGGAGATGGTCGCCGGTCGCCTGTGTGCCTGCAACGAAGACTGGTCATCGGGCTTCGTCGCGAACAAAGCCCGACGGTGGGCTTCGTTCGCGACGAAGCCCGACGGTGGTCTTCGTTCGCGACGAAGCCCGACGGTGGTCTTCGTTCGCGATGAAGCCCGACTGTCGGGCTTCGTTGGGGCATCTCGCCTCGGGCGAGCCCACCGTCGGGGCGTCACTCCCGACGGAACACGGCCGACAATGCCCCGCCACCGCCGCCACCGTCTTCTACGAGGAAGACGGTGGCGCTTCCGCCCCAAACCCTATCGGGCCAAGTCGCTGGACAAGGCCCGATAGGGCTTGGCTTCGAGCCCGATAGGGCTCGCCTTCGAGCCCCCGCCACCGCCGCCACCATCTTCTACGAGGAAGACGGTGGCGGCCCCAAACCCTATCGGGCCAAGTCGCTGGACAAGGCCCGATAGGGCTTGGCTTCGAGCCCGATAGGGCTCGCCTTCGAGCCCTATCGGGCCCCCTTTCGCTTTGAGCCCGATAGGGCTTGCTTTCGAGCCCTATCGGGCCCTTCAATTTGGCCCGATAGGGCATTTTAATTAAGCCCTATCGGGCCATATTTAATGGCCCGATAGGGCATTTAAATTAAGCCCTATCGGGCCATAAAATTAGGCCCGATAGGGCTTGCTTTCGAGCCCTATCGGGCCATTCAATTTGGCCCGATAGGGCCATATTTAATGGCCCGATAGGGCATTTAAATTAAGCCTTATCGGGCCATTAAATATGGCCCTATCGGGCCAAATTGAATGGCCCGATAGGGCTTAAATTAAGCCCGATAGGGCCATTCAATTTGGCCCGATAGGGGCATTTAAATTAAGCCCGATAGGGCCAAATTGAATGGCCCGATAGGGCATTTCAAAAATTTAATATTCAGAAGAAAATTAAAAAAAAAATTATTAATAGGATAAAATACAGATAACTTGTATATTATATTCATACATTTACAAATAACTTGTAAGAATTATACAAATACAGAAGAAAAATAGGAAAAAAATAATAATTTAAAATACATGTTAGAATACAAAAATAAATAAATACAAATACAAGTTTGAATACAAAAGAAAAAGTGTCATACAAATATAGGAAAATAACGGGAAAAAAATCTAATTCCAAGTTTTAATTTCTTTGTCTTGTCATACAAATATTTGAATTTATTTTGCTAATTCTGAAAAAGGATCTCCACAAATAATTAATAAAACTAACGACATCAATGATTGGTTTACATATGTTTTAGTTTATTATTTTTTTTCTTATATTAGTTTTAGCTTTTTTCAAATTCTTTATTTGATTCTTTGTTAATTTATTTTAATTTTTATGTTTTTTTTTCTTTTTCCTGCAGATGGCTTATCAACAGACTAGAGAATTTACTTATATTCACACTCACAGAGTAATACCGCAGGGAATGCGACTCACTACTCATTGTGGGATCAAGCATCTTGTGGCAGTTCGTGAGGCTCTCAACCAGTATGCATTGTTGGATAGATTCGTGCAGGGCCCATTAGGTCACTTCTTGCAGATGCCTTTATCACAAATGATGACTGCACCACAACTGCTACTTCACGTTCTGGTTAGGGAGGTAACACTTCTTGGTGCCCGCCACGATGAAATGTGGTTTGAGATTGGCGGCGCACCATACAGGTATGGGAGACAAGAGTTTATCCTTATTAGTGGACTTCGGTTTGGCCGCATTGATAAAGAAAGCATTAAAGCACGACCATGTGAGGCAAATAGTTTACGGGCACGCCTATTTCCACGAGAGCGATTTGTGTCTGGGCACGACATAAAACTACAACTTACGAGAAATGACTTGGAACCAGAGGATGTCCTGAAACTAATTTACATCGTTATGATCAATATACTATTGTTGGGCCATGATGAACGCGCATATGTTGAGGATTTCATGTGGACTCTGGTCGAGGATTTATATGCATTTGAGGCGTTCCCTTGGGGGACGTACATCTATAGTCAGAGTCTACATTACATTCGTTTGGCCACAAAGAAGGAGAAGCTGACTAGTGAGGTTGGGAAGAAAATCAACCTTTATGGTTTTGTGTGGGCATTTCAGGTACAATCACTAATAGGTCTCTTTGTATTGTATTACATTACATTATACATTGTATATAATTTGAATTTACTAACGTTTGTTTAATTTATTTTATTTTATATTTTTTTATTATAATTTTTTTTGCTCTTTTTACAGTGGTGGTTGATCGAAACATTCCCATATATTGAAAATAAATGGGCCGTCAGATTACCCGAATCAGTCACCATTCCTAGGTGCAGGAAATGGTTGTGCAATAAAAGGCCAAAAATAAAAAATTACGAGGAATGTTTGATGAATGTAAGTGTAAATGTGACCTAAAATGTGTCATTTCTTTTTATTTATGTAATATCTATCTAAAAAATACAATTTTGTAGGCACGAGGATCGTTTACGACACTAGATCCCACCGATGCTGAGCGAGAGACTGATTTTTGGAGGTCATACAACCCTCGATACTCGGTTGGAGTCGACATCTACAAAATAGGGAGTGGGGAGGAGGAGGAGGAGGAGGAGGGTGAAAGTAGGCAGGACGGGGATGAGGAGGAGGGTAGAGGTAGGGAAGGTGGAGATAGGGAAGGCGAGGATGAGGAGGAGGAGGGTGGAAGTAGGCAGGGCAGGGATGAGGAAGAGGAGGGTAGAGGTAGGGAAGGCGTGCATGAGGAGGAGGAGGGTAGAGGTAGGGAGGGCGTGCATGAGGAGGAGGGGGGTAGGATACATAGAGATGAGGAGAGAGAGGAAGAAGTTGTACATGAAGAGAGGAGGCCAAGATTTGGGCAGCACAGACCGCACAGACCGCATCACGCACAGTATGATGATGATGGGGTATGTTTATTATAATAATGTTTTTTATTTTTATTTTTTTGTAATTGTTAGTAGTAAGTTTTTTAATTTTTTTTTTTTTTTTTGTCGTTTGTAGTTAACCGAGAGGCTTGATCTAACGTTGGAAACGCTGCGGAGGATAGATGGGGAAATCTGTCAATTGAGGCCATGGATGCAACAGGAAATCTGTCACTTGAGGACATGGATGCAACAAGAAATCAGTCAGATGAGGACACAATTTGATAAGGAAATGGGTCAAATGAGAGAACAGATTACAACACTATCCACTCATTTACGCGTCCCGTCTATTGAGGATTCCCCATCTCACAACGACGATGGCGATGAGCAGCACTTGGGTGCTGATCAGATAGATCATGATCATCACGATTTTCAGGGCCAGACATCTACATCTGTGGTAAGTTCTTAATTCACTTTTATTTATACATTTTACATATCGTTTTAAAAATGCATGATGTAATAACTAGTTATTTATATGTTTTACATATCGTACAGTTAAAAGATGAAGCGGTTCGAGTCAGCAAACGTACTATGCGAGAGAAACAACCATCGCAGTTTTTAAAATCTCCTTACACTGATCCGATCCGACCGAAGAAGAGAAAGAAAGATGTCCTAGCGAATGAGGCAGACCTGGAGGCAGTGTCATCAGTTCCTGACCAAGTGGGGGACGAAGTTGGGGATGATGGTCTTAACCCCCCTGCAGGCTACATTGAGTTCATAACCTCCAAAGAAGATATTTAGTAAGTAACTTGTATTATTTTTCTATTTACAACAACAATACGTTATTAACTTTGAAAATTATAATTCTTGGTTATTGTAGTCGTGACACTGGTTACGCACTCAATCTATCCCCGGTCGACTTCCAGCGCATAGAGAAGGAAAGCGAATGGTTGGGGGAGGAACACATTGATAGTTACATGTGTTGCTTAAGACGTGCACAATCTCATCCACGATACGATAGGAATTATGCTATCATGTCGACCGGGCTATTTGTGAGCTCTTCAAGCATATTAAATTACTCTTGTATTTTTTGTTTTGTTGCATTTCAATTTAGTGTGTCGACCGGGTTATTGTTCTGTTTTCTTTTTGTTTTGTTGCAGGTGTCTATAGCAGATTTTTGGAAAAAAACATACGGGGACACTAGGACAGTTTTCGTGCCTTCTACGGGGACTGTCCCGAAAGAGTGGGCACGTTTCGTTGATGGGAGCATTGACGGAAATCTTCCTTGGTGGACGGTCGACTACGTAAGTGTTAATAATAATGTTATCATTGATGTATTTATTTCCGTATGACTAACACATATATTTAAAAATGCAGGTTTTGGTCCCGTGTAATTACATGAATTATCATTGGTTTCTGGTCAAGATTTGTTTGAAGGATAGAAAAGTTGTGGTATATGACTCCAATGCCACTAACAAAGACAGCCGGAGGCTTCGAGTAGAGTCTGTACAACCATTGGCAAGCCTCCTACCTATTATGCTGAAGAGCAGTGCATATTACTCCCAAGTAATCGAAACTGCCACTTCAGATAGTGAATGGGAGGTGGAGAGTATTGATCCTCAGAAGGTGCCTCAGCAACAGGACGGGTAAATTAATTAATTAAAATCTTATTATAGAGTCAATTGAATTGTTCAATATGATTATTTTTCAATATTGGTTATTATGTCTAATACAGGGATAGTTGTGGGTGCCTTATTTTAAAATACGCCCATGACATCTTGACGCATAATGAGGATCAGTGGCAGATGCAACCAACTCCGGATATTCGTACCCTTCGTAGGCAGATAGGAATTTTTTTGTATAGACATAGCACTGTTGTATAGATATATCAATGTATTATTTTGTAAAGTGGTGTGATTTGAACTAGATAGAAGTAGTGAGTGTATACTTAGGATGTGACTATTTTTCTTGATGATATGTGTTTTTGTGTTGTTGGTGAGATAAGTGGTTGTGGAGGTAGTTTGTTGTTGGACAGGGAGACTTCTCTAATGCAGGTTTATTGTCCAAAAACAGGGGAGATTCTGCCGAAATTTTTAAAAAATTTGATTAACTAAATGTAAAGAACAATAAAATGTAAAGAGGGAAGAAATACCCTATCGGGCTTTGAAGATGCCCTATCGGGCTTTGTAGGGGCACGAAGCCCGATAGGTTTTTTTTTTTTTTTTTTTTTTTGGTAATGGTTCGTTTTTTCTAGAATAGTTTGAAAACAAGTAAATTACTTACTCATTAATCCAAATTTTATTTTATAGAATATGCTAAGATCTCTTTGGTCCAATTTAAACAACACTTGATAGATAGAAGGAAGAACACTTGATCATCCATCCATTCCACTTAGTTCCAATGTGATGTATAGAGTTGTTTGATGTGCATTTTGTGTTTAATTAACACGAAAAACCTTAGAAGTCCTCATTTTAGTGGTAATTGAAAATTAAATATAATTGAAAAATTAAAAAAAAAAAAAAGTGGGAAGAAATACCCTATCGGGCTTTGAAGATGCCCTATCGGGCTTTGACAATGCCCTATCGGGCTTTGTAGGGGCACGAAGCCCGATAGGTTTTTTTTTTTTTTTTTTTTTTTTTTTTGGTAATGGTGCGTTTTTTCTAGAATAGTTTGAAAACAAGTAAATCACTTACTCATTAATCTAAATTTTATTTTATAGAATATGCTAAGATCTCTTTGGTCCAATTTAAACAACACTTGATAGATAGAAGGAAGAACACTTGATCATTCATCCATTCCACTTAGTTCCAATGTGATGTATAGAGTTGTTTGATGTGCATTTTGTGTTTAATTAACACGAAAAACCTTAGAAGTCCTCATTTTAGTGGTAATTGAAAATTAAATATAATTGAAAAATTAAAAAAAAAAAAAGAGGGAAGAAATACCCTATCGGGCTTTGAAGATGCCCTATCGGGCTTTAACAATGCCCTATCGGGCTTTGTAGGGGCACGAAGCCCGATAGGTTTTTTTTTTTTTTTTTTTTTTTTTTTTTTGGTAATGGTGCGTTTTTTCTAGAATAGTTTGAAAACAAGTAAATCACTTACTCATTAATCTAAATTTTATTTTATAGAATATGCTAAGATCTCTTTGGTCCAATTTAAACAACACTTGATAGATAGAAGGAAGAACACTTGATCATTCATCCATTCCACTTAGTTCCAATGTGATGTATAGAGTTGTTTGATGTGCATTTTGTGTTTAATTAACACGAAAAACCTTAGAAGTCCTCATTTTAGTGGTAATTGAAAATTAAATATAATTGAAAAATTAAAAAAAAAAAAAAGAGGGAAGAAATACCCTATCGGGCTTTGAAGATGCCCTATCGGGCTTTAACAATGCCCTATCGGGCTTTGTAGGGGCACGAAGCCCGATAGGTTTTTTTTTTTTTTTTTTTTTTTTTTTTTGGTAATGGTGCGTTTTTTCTAGAATAGTTTGAAAACAAGTAAATCACTTACTCATTAATCTAAATTTTATTTTATAGAATATGCTAAGATCTCTTTGGTCCAATTTAAACAACACTTGATAGATAGAAGGAAGAACACTTGATCATTCATCCATTCCACTTAGTTCCAATGTGATGTATAGAGTTGTTTGATGTGCATTTTGTGTTTAATTAACACGAAAAACCTTAGAAGTCCTCATTTTAGTGGTAATTGAAAATTAAATATAATTGAAAAATTAAAAAAAAAAAAAAGAGGGAAGAAATACCCTATCGGGCTTTGAAGATGCCCTATCGGGCTTTGTAGGGGCACGAAGCCCGATAGGTTTTTTTTTTTTTTTTTTTTTTTTTTTGGTAATGGTGCGTTTTTTCTAGAATAGTTTGAAAACAAGTAAATCACTTACTCATTAATCTAAATTTTATTTTATAGAATATGCTAAGATCTCTTTGGTCCAATTTAAACAACACTTGATAGATAGAAGGAAGAACACTTGATCATCCATCCATTCCACTTAGTTCCAATGTGATGTATAGAGTTGTTTGATGTGCATTTTGTGTTTAATTAACACGAAAAACCTTAGAAGTCCTCATTTTAGTGGTAATTGAAAATTAAATATAATTGAAAAATTAAAAAAAAAAAAAAGAGGGAAGAAATACCCTATCGGGCTTTGAAGATGCCCTATCGGGCTTTAACAATGCCCTATCGGGCTTTGTAGGGGCACGAAGCCCGATAGGTTTTTTTTTTTTTTTTTTTTTTTTTTTTTGGTAATGGTGCGTTTTTTCTAGAATAGTTTGAAAACAAGTAAATCACTTACTCATTAATCTAAATTTTATTTTATAGAATATGCTAAGATCTCTTTGGTCCAATTTAAACAACACTTGATAGATAGAAGGAAGAACACTTGATCATCCATCCATTCCACTTAGTTCCAATGTGATGTATAGAGTTGTTTGATGTGCATTTTGTGTTTAATTAACACGAAAAACCTTAGAAGTCCTCATTTTAGTGGTAATTGAAAATTAAATATAATTGAAAAATTAAAAAAAAAAAAAAGTGGGAAGAAATACCCTATCGGGCTTTGAAGATGCCCTATCGGGCTTTAACAATGCCCTATCGGGCTTTGTAGGGGCACGAAGCCCGATAGGTTTTTTTTTTTTTTTTTTTTTTTTTTTTGGTAATGGTGCGTTTTTTCTAGAATAGTTTGAAAACAAGTAAATCACTTACTCATTAATCCAAATTTTATTTTATAGAATATGCTAAGATCTCTTTGGTCCAATTTAAACAACACTTAATCCAAATCACTGAATTTTAGAAAATTTTGGCAGAATCTCCTTTGTTTTCAGGCCATTCAACCTACATTAGAGACTCAGTCTCTCTCTCCATCAACAAACAACCACATTTCAATCATCAATTACAAGTTTAAATTAAGGAAACTGAAATATTACAATTGCTATAATATTTTTAATTCAAATAATAATGTAAAACACAACATTCATTTCTGGTGGAGAGTGACAAAAACTAGTTTTGATTGATGATATCTTAGAAGAAGCCTTTTGGTGATCCTTTTTCTCTTGTGGAAGTGATTTTTGAGCATTACTGATACATGAAGGATATGGTTAGTAATAAATCCATTCACACTGTAAATGCAAGTAAGGAATCACATTATTCTTCAAACAATCTAACAATTAACATAAGTGACGACATTATCATTCCTGAATGAGTTCATCTCTATTAATTGTTTAGATCATTGCCAAAATTATCATCACATTGATTGCTCAATTGTATAGGGCACCGACGACGAGTGTGTCCAGTCTCTTTGCAAATGCTGCATTTTCGACTTGCTCTTGCAGTGGCCACGGCAACATCTCTTGATTCTATAGTAGTAGCGGCTGTGCTCGACTCTCCAATGGAAGAAGACCATTCATTAGGGCAAGATAGACGGTTGTGCCCTTGTGCACCGCATTTTCCACATTTTTTCCTTCGACGAGCTTCCCCACTAGAAGGAATCCGACCCTCTCTTGGTCTACCCGGTTGTCTTCTTTGTACGGGTGGGTGTACAACCACCCTTCTAACATGTGCAGCAATAACCCAAGCGGACTTGTTAGGGACCGGATTGATGGGAAGTTCATATGCTTTTTTGACCCAACTTGCAGTGTAATATGGATGACAAAACGAATTATAGTGCACCCGCATGAAACTATCACGTACGATAAACAAAGCAAGATAGAGTGTTAATATATCACATTAAACAATGAATGTAATAAGAACAATAAAGTAAAACCATGATACCTGCCAGCAGCAATTGCATGAAGACAAGGTAATTGATCAAGATCCCATTTACGACAACTGCATGTTTTTGCATCAATGTTAACGATCCCATCGCCTTCCTTTGCATGTTTCACGAGGAACTTGTTCCCGTGTATTATAGGAACTACACTACATCCTCGATCTAATGTTTTGCTATGGGCAAAGTTGACATGTGCCAATGCAGCGGAGGTAATCTCAGTTACAATCCTGTCAGCAGTAGCACGTCTGTCGCTAAACCATTTTTGAAGCATATGTCTCAAAAATTCATGTGCACTCGTTATAGGCAGCCGACGTGCTTTCATCATGCATTTATTGAGAGACTCGGCAATATTGGTGGTCATCATGGAATATCTTCTTCTCGGACAATATGCACGCGACCACCTTTCCATTCCTGCTTCCACCAATGTTAGATGCGCTTGAGGATGCATCAATTGAATTTCTGCCAAGTGTGTATCACACTCTACTTGGGTGTAGCTGTATGCTGCACGATAGAATGTCTCCATCACATCCTTTCGTTGTCTACATCGTTTCTTTAGGTTTTGCTTAAGATGGAAAAAACAAAATACATGTGGGACATGAGGGAAAACAAGGCTCATCGCGTTCGCAATGCTTTGGTGTCGATCAGATACAATTACCAAATCCTCCGGCACGCTAATAGCTTCTCTCAATTTTCTTAAAAACCAAATCCATGATCTGTCAGACTCACCATCCCCAAATCCAAAAGCGATGGGATAAATCATCTCCTCTCCATCTTTGCAAGTGGCAACAAAAATCACGCCTTTATATTTACCTTTCAAATGGGTGGCATCAACAGCAACAACCGGTCTTATGTAAGATCGAAAACCCTGAAGTGAAGCTCCAAGAGCAAAAAATGAATACAAGAAACGATTATTTTCATCTGTCTCTATTGCCGTGATAGTGCCGGGATTTGTTTCTTTCAACATGTGAAAATATAAGGGTAGTTGCTGAAATGACTCATCTGCATTGCCATAAGCAAGTCTCTTTGCATGTTGTAAAGACCTCCAAGCTTTAGTGTACATGATCTGTACACCATGCTGCTCAAGCAGCTCTCCCATTAGCATTCCAGGTGTATATTCACTAATTGCCACTCGTTGTGAGAACAAACTCCCGATGACAATAGCCTTCACACTCCGAAAATGTGAATCGTAGATGTCCGGACTACATGTGTGACCCGGCATAAACTTCACCACATGCCAAAACGTACAACCAGGTCTGCATCTTGCGCGAAGCAAAAACTTGCAATTCACATCTTTGCAACCAGCCTCAAATCGAACCGTGCATGAACGTCTGATTCGATAGTCTATTTTCACATCAACACAATATTTTCCAAATGCCAAAATCAATTCTTGTTTACTTTTAAATAATGCGCCTTGGTAAAAAATATCACCCTGGTAAGGAATCAACACTTCGGGTCGCGTTGCCTCAATTGCATAATTTTCTACACCAGGAACAACCCAATTTCCATGTAAAGGGTTGTCCTCAAATTGAGAACCTGAAAATCTTACTTCTGGATAATCCGGACTGGCTCCTCCTTCACCACCACCACCACTGTCATCACCACTGTTATCATCACCATTATCATCTGTTTCATCATCACCATCATCATCTGTGTGTGAAGCATCATCTGACAAACCAGTCGTACCATATGTACCAAAATTATCGTTCCGCAATGGACTACATGCTGATGTAAGTGGAACGTCAACACCTAAATTCTGATTACCACCACTATTTGAAGGAAATTGGTATTGCGGCTCACTATGTATGTTACAAACTCCAGCATCTCTACGAATTATATCAACATAGATCACCTTATATTTACTTCCTTCGTACATAACAAACTCAACACCATAGTCGTCCTTGATAGGGAGCTTAGTGGCTGGAAGACTGCATGATGGTTCCATTAAAAAATGAATGTTGATGTCGTACCTTGTTTTATCAATTCCCGTTACTGTGTAAACAATATCAGTTAATTGAGTAAAAGTCGCATTCTTATTGGCCATCATACACGTTTTATTACCCCCAGTGTACTTATCATCGTTCCATTCCCCGTTCCACATAATTACCAACGGCACTTTATCCATTGCTGCAAGATTCAAAGTAAAAAGTTAGACTATTTAATCCAGAGATGTCAAATTCCCCAATTCTAAAGAGAATTTATACAACATAAATACATGATTTTTTATACTTACAAGATAACAATTTTATTACTATAATCTTCTCTAATTAACTAAAATATTTAGTTTATGAAAATTATTTAAAAAATTATAAAAATATTGGAGGATTTTAACATAATTTTTAAAAAATTATTTTATCACTGTCTGAGGGCTTCTTATCGGGTTTCATTGGCCAATTAAGCCTGATAAAAAGTCCTATCGGGCTTTATTGCCAACCCATCAAGTCTCGTGGGGCAGAGGCCAATGGAAAGCCTATCGGGCTTCGGTGAGCCTATCGGGCTTCATCGAGGGAGCCTATCGGGCTTCATCGGGGATGCCTATCGGGCTTCATCTCATAGTCCCATCGGACTTGTCCCATCGGGCTTCGTATGCTATGAAGCCCGATGGAAGAAAGGACTATCGGGCTTCATCTCCAACGAAGCCCGATGAGACAATTTCCATCGGGCTTCGTATGGACCAGTCCCATCGGGCTTCATCTCCGACGAAGCCCGATTGGACAATTCCCATCGGGCTTCGTCGGGGAAAGTCCCATCGGGCTTCGTCGGAGATGAAGCCCGATCGGTCCCCCCGATGAAGCCCGATGGATCCATCGGGCTTCATAGGGCAATGAAGCCCGATGGTAATCGGGCTTTGGGTCAAAGCCCGATGGAGATTTCATCAGGCTTTGTGCCCCCAACTAAGCCCGATGACTGTGTCTCATTTCTGAAAATTTCAATGGCTGTGTGCCTTTTCTGAAATTCTTTTTTTTTTCACATAGATCTGGAATGAATATCTACCAAAAATATTTTATTCACAACCACAACTATTCTACACAACTTAAATAAGCAATATCAAAACAAAAAGTACTTTTTCAAACAAACAAATATAAATCAAAATCAATACCTTGAATGCTTCTTGGAGAGGAAAACTTCTCGTCAATGTGGCTTCAATGAGGTCTCTGCGATGATTGATGAAGAAGTTAAATGACCCAACAAGCAAAAGATTGAATGTAGGAAGAATGGTTAAGTTTCATGGTTTCGACAATGGAGAAGAAAGTCGACAAAATGAAAAGAAGAATGTAGGAGCGTGAATATTGAAGAGATGAGAAAGGTCAGTGAAAGAGATAAGGGTATTTTGGTAAATGAGGCTAAGGGTAATGTGGTCTTTCCATTTTAAAATCTCATTAAGGATATTTTAGGTATTGTACATAAAAGTGGCTAGATAGTGCAATTAGTTTGTTTAAGAATCCAGAAACGTTTTTTTTCTGTGAAGTGACTAAAAACAAATCTGTTATATTCATTTATGTTAATTATGAATTTGTCCCTTTATAGGATGGGGTATTTACAATTTACATAAAATTCAAAATAAAATGATAATATTATGGAGACAGAATATCCTTATCTATTCCGTAAAATCGAGGGTGAATCCTGCATTGTCAGGGATTTGATTTGTCTCGAATAAAGCAAGTGGGCCCTGTCTCCGATTATCCTGCAGTCCTTTTGTTAAGCGAGTTGTGTAGTCGTTTAGTGAGTTTCATAGTCGTCCACTGAGCTGGAGGCTTTGCTACCAGCTCGCTTGATTCGGCTGTTCTAAGCTCGCTTGATACCCATGATTTGAGATCGGGTCTAGTGACGTGCGACCTCATTCTGAAAGTTTCAGCCTTGGGCCTATTGAGCCTCAGGAGATTGGACCAACCTGTTGGGTCAAGACCAGCCCGCTTATCTCTTTTTGAAAAATACCCATAACATAAATATTGTAAAATAAAAGAACAAATAAGCAAAATCGACCGAACTTCAAATTCTAAGTACGAGAATGCTATTTGCACACGATATTTTGGTATTTACACAATTATAAGTAATTTTTTAAAGAAATTAACCATATTTTTTCATAATTTATCAATTACTTTTAGAATATGATATTGATGTTTGTAATTTTTGAAAAGTAATTCGTAATTAAATCTAAAATAATTTTAATTATTTAAAAAAGTTCTTATAATGTTATGAATGTCAGAAGTCAAGAGGTGTTTAACTTTTGATTTGGACAACCTATTGAGGTACCTCAAGCGATTGTTCGCACGTGATTTGAGTGTTAAATATTATTAGATTGTGTCTTTGATCCTTGGCCAGTGCAGTACTATAGTCGTTGCGCTACACAGAGGGGCCTTCGACTCCGATTTACTTAGCCCAATTGGTAATGGGGGGTAATACTCACATCCAAAGTATTATTAGACGAGACTCCTTGATTCTTACGTTAAAAGAAAAAAAAAATTCGAGCTAGACAAAAAATTTGGACCAAGAAACCTAATTTGGTCCAAGACCAAATAAGTGTGGTTTGGTCTTTAGTTTAAAAAATTTAAATAATCAGTTTGCTTGGTCTCCATTTTAGATCGAAAATCAATAAATATAATAATATATACATTGTTATACACGTATAGTAGTGTATGATGTTAATGTAGTGGGTTTTTGATCTAATTTTTTTATTAATTTAATCTAGTGCAATCTAAAATCCGTCCAAACGGATTAATCACAAATTACAAATAAAATTATCATTTTAAATAAAAATTAATTATTTTTAATCTAAAATGCACTTTGTTCTTACATTTATTTTTAAGTGACTTAAATAACATGCTAAAGTTAAAGCACAAGGAAAGAACGCAGGAGGAAGGGAAAGGAAATGGCGGCGGGGCGAGTGGTAAATAAATGCAAGTGGAGGGGCATTTGATTGGACAGGTTGGCTTCCATGCAAAGACAAGACAGCCAGCCACCAGGACAAGCGGGACTGCACACCAAAATAATAAAAAAAACATTAATCAAGCAATTGAAAATGTCAATCCACCCTCCCTCTTGTATCCATCGATCTCTCTATCCATCCATCTGTTCATCCCCATTTCAGCTTTCGCCGTTGGCAGTGACCCAGATCGGATTCCGGCGAAATCGGGCTGTGCTCCGTTGACCCGTGACAGACTTTGAGGACACCCAGATTGGATTGGGAATTTCACTGTGTCCTTGCAGTGGGAATGCTGGTTTTGAGGTGCTGTGGTCCTGCACAAACAGAGCCCTTGTAATCTGCTAAGAAGATGATGGGGAGAAGAGATTGAAATCCGGTTGTTGGAGCAAGATTCATGGGGAATTGTTTCAGTTGTGAAGATGAAGAACATCCCAAGCATGTTGCTCTTAAGAATCAGCAAGGTATTGCTCCTTTTTTTTATTTTTTTTATTCGTGTCTCGATGAGAACTCGCAGTCACTATCTTTCGGGTTTAAGCTTGTTAAATAAACTCACTGGACATGCACAATATTACGACGACATAGCCTCTGGTAGGTGTTTCATTCTGTCTTATGTTTTCTTGTTCCCCTTTTGTTTTAGTTGTTAGTTAACTATGTATTTCAGGGGAAGAAGTAGATTCTTCTAGAGGCAGCATTAATTGATGGGCACAAGAAATCTAATTATGGAAAGGGTTTTGTTGACAGAGATGGCTCAGTGAGCCTCCTACCTTAACGACAAGATGATACCAGGCCTCGGCCTTACGAGTCAGTTACATAAATTCTAACTTACTCAGTCGTCACTTCTAACCCTTTTCACCAATATCAAGTTGTAGAGCCTTCTCCTATTGCTATGTGTTTAGGTATCCTTATGGATTACAATCACCTAAACTTTGAATAAGAGAAATTTGAGCTGTCCAGAATATTAGTTGATAGGTATTATATATTCTTTAGGTTCCTCTTTGCCAACCATAGTCTTCAAAGTTTGCTGATTATCATGGAATCACAGCTGACAGTGTTAAATAAGCTTCAGTCTAAAGTACTAGCACAAATGTCTCAACTTCCTCCTCAACAATTCTTGAGTCCTAAGTTATCTAAACATGTTTGTTATATGTATTTCCACCTTTGTAGATAACTGTTATATTTGTTGTAGATGCTGTTAGTCAGTTTCCAAGATTCTGGGTTGTTGTAGAACTCGATCATTTCGAATTTGATAACTAACCTGTTTGGCTGCGAACCAGATAAAAGTTTCTGAATACATACTTGGAAGATTATCACAATCCTGTCTGTTCAAAGCTATTGGATCAGCACTTTTGAATTTGTTGATTGTTTGTGGAACTGCATAGTATGATCAACAGAGTTATTAGAACATAAACACTGCTGATATTAACTTTGTTGTTGTAATGGCTGACTGAAACAATAGGTGTTCACTCTGTTAATGGAGCAAACTCTCCATCTCAAGAAAAGCCAGGTACAGTAGCATCAATGGGGATTCAAAGTCCGGCCATCATCTCACTGACGCCCAAAGATGTGAGAGACCTCCGCAGAAGTCCTGGGTACAGTAATGCTGATATTTTTACATATGAAGAGATGAGGCTGGCCACCAAGCACTTTCGTCCGGATCAAGTGCTTGGAGAGGGTGGGTTTGGGATAGTGTATAAAGGGGTTATAGATGAGAATGTCAGACCAGGCTACAAGACCACTCGAGTTGCCATCAAGGAGCTTGATCCCGAAGGGATCCAGGGTGACAGAGAATGGCTGGTATTTACTCCCATGCATTGTTTCTTCTGTCACTCCCATGCATTTGCATTGTAAGTTATAGACAGATCTAGCTCAGTGTTCCAATTCATCAAAACTTGTTAATTTGACCAACTAGAAGAGGAACAATCAAGGATCTCCAAAATAGACTAAGTTCGAGTCGAATAAGGAGTCTTGGGAGCCCAGAAAAAGGCAGTCCATTCGAGCTGGTAGCAGGGCATCAAAATGTGTTCTAATGGATGTGTATATATACACATAATAACTTTCATTACGTAAAAACTAGAATGTATTTTCTTTGCACGCGCAAACGCTTCTTTTTCTTTTAGAGAACCACTGACATTATACATCTAAACCTTGTTTTCCAGACCCTGAAGAGCATTGGATAAGCAGCCACCACCAGATTTGATCTCTAGAACACCAAATCTTTCTCATTTACTTGAATGTGCTCCTTTTTGGTTCTTTGCTATGCATTTTTCCTCGGGAGCTGCTAATGTTTCCAACAACCCCCAATCCAGCAGTCTCCTCAACCCATCTTAAGTGTCTTCTAACACCCAGCTCTGTCCATAACCTGGGAGAAACCAGGACCGTTATAAACTACTCAGCCGCAAAGCCTGTTTCTAGTTTTCTACCTCAACCATGCAACTGTGTACTTCTCAGCCATCCACCACATTGATTAGCCTCTGAGCCCATTTCCAGAATCCTCTCTCATCTTGGAATTAAACATTCAATAAACACTAGTGGGCTTGTTTGTCTCTATAACTACTTATGTGTCTCTATAACGGTCATTTGGTTGTTGTGTCTTGGTAAAACATATCCATCAAAGAGATATAAACTTGTTTCCTGTGGGTGTTTAGACCTCAAAAGGGTGAATTCCTCGCGTTGTTTGTTTGCAGGCTGAAGTTAACTATTTGGGCCAGCTTCGACACCAGAATCTAGTAAAGCTGATTGGATACTGCTGTGAGGATGATCACAGACTGTTGGTATATGAATACATGGCATGCGGGAGCCTGGAAAAACACCTTTTTCGCAGTGAGTAACTCGTCTGATCACTTAGTGAGTAGCTTGTGCTGTCATGGAAAGAAAGAGTTATTATGCAGGGATGTTGAAACTAATGCTAATCTTTTCAAGTAGTTTAGGCCAACCATGCCATATTACCATCCTATTTATTATAATAGCTTTGTGGTGTGGTGGTAGGAGTGTCTGCTACATTAACCTGGCCAAAAAGAATGAAGATAGCTCTGGATGCTGCGAAAGGGCTTGCCTTTCTTCATAGTGCAGAAAGGTCTATCATTTATCGGGATTTCAAGACATCGAACATCTTGCTAGACGCGGTTAGTTCTCCTATTATTACGTCTCTTATCTTTGTAATAGCATGCAACCCTGTATTTCCTCTGCTAGATAGCTTAGTTTTAGCAATTCCAGTTACTAAATGCAATAGTAACTCACATCCCAAGTAATAGGAAATGACAGTGATTAAAAAGCCTTGACATAATCTCTTGATTAAACCTTCTAGATATGGAGGAACTAATGATACAGATCAGTTATTTTGATTTTAGTTGATCTTCAACTTATGTTTGTAAACTCAAAATGTGGTTTGGATTTAGTTAAGTAATGAATGCATGATCTTGTAATGGAAATGAGTAGTTAGTTTTCGACGACTGCCTAACAAGCATTTGGAAGTGCCTGACTTAAACATGTGAGTCGATACAATGCCTGACATGAGCATGGTTCTCAAAAACAAGACATTGGTGGCGAAGTTTCCCTTGATTTTCTGATTTTTGTTAGACAATTTTGTTTCCTGCGGCTAAACCTTAGTAATGAAACTCCAGGATTTTAATGCAAAGCTTTCGGACTTTGGGCTCGCGAAGGACGGGCCTATGGGAGACCAAACCCACGTCTCGACACGAGTCATGGGCACCTACGGATATGCAGCACCAGAGTATGTAATGACTGGTAAGAGTTCTGATGGCAAATTCCAATTGATGACATTTTGTGTATTGGTGTTCAGTTATTGCAGACTGCTAGTGTCGAAGGTATTACTCCTTATCATAGCTAGTCACAAGACGATGATGAAAGAGGGGCGTTGCATTAAAACTGTTAGATCCTTTAATCTAGCAGACCCCGGCTAGTAGGATTAAGGCTTGGTAGTCGTTGCGATGCTTTTCATGATTTTGTCACTATATTGAATGCTTGTTTGAGTCCTCAAGTACACATTCTCTTTGTCATTTGGGGATTACCTAAATAACTCTACTGCGAGAGAGTTTTGTAGTTAACCTTGTTTGTTTTATCTGGACAGGGCATTTAACAGCTCGAAGTGATGTATACGGTTTCGGGGTAGTGTTACTTGAGATGCTCATCGGTAGGAAGGCAATGGACAAGAGCAGGCCTAGCCGCGAACATAACTTGGTGGAGTGGGCTCGCCCTCTCTTGAACCATAGTAAGAAGCTTCTGAGGATTTTGGACCCCCGAATGGAAGGGCAGTACTCTACCAAAACTGCCATAAAGGTGGCCAACTTAGCATACCAGTGCCTCAGCCAAAACCCGAAAGGACGGCCTGTAATGAGCCAGGTAGTTGAAATACTCGAGACCCTTCAGGCGCAAGGAGACGGCCAAGGAGAGGCAATGCTAGAGAGTGGGTCAGGCAGTGTAACCCTGTATGAAGTCTCCAAGGCTAGACTTGACGATTCGAGGCAGAAGAAATACCCAGGCAGAAGCGAAAGCGACAGGGAACCCAAGTTGGCTCGAAGGAGCAAACCGGCGAATGGAAGGAGCAAGAGTGAGCCTCCCCAAGACACTGATCTTTACGCCCCACCAGATGTAGAGCTAGGTGAAGAATCTGGTGCGACTAGAAGTTGAACATGGAAAGCTAGCTTGATCTTTGGTTGAATTTGTTGAAATATCCACCATCCTCTGTATCATCAATTCTGGTTATTTTTTCGTTTTTTAAACCCTCTTCTAAGAGTGACATTAGATGCTCAGGCAACTGTAATATCTTTGCCTTTAAGCCTGCCTATGAGTTTGGGCTTGTTTTTGAGGAATTTGGGTGCAGAGCCTAGCTTCATGGTATGACTAAAATTAGAGTAGGGTCCTACACATTAGAAGTTTCTTTTACCAAAACCAACTAACTAATATAGGTTCGTAAAAAGACAACTCTCTTTTTATGTCACAATGTAAAAAAATCTCATACATGGACAACATCATTTATCATTGGAACTTTAACATAGTTTTCATTTTCAAAAACACGGTTCCAAACTGCAAAGGAGATTGAAAACCTTCTCTTTGTTTGGGGATAAATGACAAGTTATATTTATTAACTGTCCCCAAGAATTCATCCATATGGTTCAGACAATTTGAGAAAATGAAGCAAATAGGCGTTCCTTTGGACAAATTTTGTACATATGTTACAAGATCTATAGGAAGCCAATTTGTGAAAAGGTTAGGATAATGAGCCTGCAATGAGGATTTTTCAACAAAATGAAAAATAAGAAGTTGATAAAACTTGCTTATATAGGAATGCTAGTGTTTTCCCATTCTTCTCCTTCCACAAATCTTAGTTTTAAGACTTCTAGATCTTTATAAGTAAATGCATTTTCACTTTTCTTCTCTTCTTGGCTCAGTAAAAAGACTTTAATGTTCAAGACTTATTCATTCTCCAAACCTGAAATATTTCCTAGAAAATAATTAAACAATAAAGAAAAGAGAAAATAAAGAGGATTCTATGTGACGACCTCGAAATTCTAATATATTCATGATTTATCAGCATATATTAAAGTTCATCAGAGCTCAAAAGGAAAAGAGTCAAGTACAAGTATTAGCATGCATGCTAACACAAACCAAACATCAAACATTGCCATACAATGATCCTACTGTAGTAGTGTCATCTCAGAAAGTTTATTTCCCAATGGACAGGGAACATGTGGAAGAAGTCAAGCGTTGTACGAAAAAATGGTTCATCGGTCAGCAAATCCTCTGGGATATTACATCAATGCCTCTGGTTAGCCACTCATCAGGAGCTTTTTCCTGCAAGAGAAATAATGGAACTTAAATCCTGAGGCTCCAAGAAAAGCTTTCCTTCTTCAACAGGACAGAGACATCCAATATTTTGAATACTAAGCTTTTTGCTCAAAGGACAAAAAAAGGGAAAAGAAAATTATCGAAGCATTTTGCCTTGGAAGGAAACAGAAACTTATTTGACAGTGGATGCTATAAAGCAAATAATGCTTTTTTATTTTATTTTATTTTTATACAACTCTCTACATTCTTATGTTTTTTCAAGGTAGGGAGACTTGTGCATTGGAGACATCTTTTATCTTTCTGCATCCTTATAAAGTCAATCAAGTTGAGAATGGGTTGAAATTCTGCAATCATCTATGCTCAGCAGCAAAGCCAATGAACTGGATCTCTATAGAAAGTAAATGGACAGCAATATAAACCACGCTGATTTAGCACCCTAATTTGGATAACACCAGGTCTATAGCAAATGCAGACGTGGTTTACTCCTTTTGTACATTAAGCATTAGTTATTTGCCAGACCCTCCGCCTAGATTTTCTCCTGAATTGATAAAAGCTATTAACAAACACAGGCAGCTAAGGGCATGATATTAAGAACAAAAAGTTATCCCACCTCACAGATACAAAGAAAATTAAAAAGTGATAAACAGAGGCCTTTCCACATTAGAGAAAATAATGTCAAATTTGTTAGATTTTCAAGGAAATGCTAGCCAGTATTACAATTGCTCAAGACTTTTGCTCTGCACACATGGCATAGTGCACACTTCAGTTTGTCAAAGAGCCGTAATATACAATTCCGTTGGGGACGAAGACCAAAATAAAAGATGAAGTACAGCCTAAGCAGCCATAATGTATAGCAAATCCAAGTTCTAATTTCTTATGGCAATTGAGAGAGAATTACAACCGTAAGGAAATTTTATATCAATTCAATGCCATGAAAAGATGTGCAAAATCCAGCTCCTATCTGTAAGCTGTATCAGAAATTGACCAATGCTTTCCATTTAATAATGAAGGAGCAAAGATAAACATTTTAAGTTGTTATCTTCAGCAAAAGCAAATATAGCATTGCGTATGGCAATAACCATTTCTTCAGCTTTATGTTATCAGTTAACTCTTTAAATGATAACTGAACATTTCCAACCATAACAGCAATTGAGAAAGATTAACAGATGACATTCTGTCATTATGTTAATACTCTCTGAAAAACTTCCAAATCCCTTCTTTCCAGTTGGCAGAAAAACATAATTGGTAACAAAAAATTGTTGACAATCAAGGCATGTAACCACGTTTTACCTAGCAAAACAATTTCTTTTGCCTGCAGAGCAAGAATTGCTCTTGTTTTAGCTTTTGCTTTCACCAGCTTATAACAACCAAGTTCTTGAACAAATTTAGAAATTTGATTATATCTCAAAAATTGGATCACCCTTGCCCAATTGTCACATCTATTCACAAAATGCAAACACTTACTGGTAGTAGTCTTTCATATTCTTACTGGGTTGAAGTTACAGAGAGCCTAACTGAATATAAACATCACGGAAACTTGGTTAGTAATCTAAATCAGATGTTTAGAATATGCCTCACCCCAAATTTGCTGCAATTTCATCTGTAGCTGTGTGAGAGATCTTCTCTCTGCAAGATTAGAAAAGCCCAGATCTAAACCTTCCTGAATTGCAGATAAGAATTCTTGTCTCTCTTTTGCAGAGAGAGCAAGGCAATTTGGTCCATGGACAGCACTCAAATCCACCACCTGAAAAGAAATGAAAACATTCTGTGAAAGTTCTCCAGAATCAGATCATCTTCTAACAAACCACTTAGTTGCTTAGGTGAATAAAAAGGACCCGCATAATGGGAAACAAGAGAACCACTGAGTTTGGCAAGCTCAGAGATTTCAGGTCAATCACATCATTTGCAATATTATTAGGAACACATAAAACTAAAAGAAAAACAATGAAAAGCATGGTGAGTTATCGCTCAAAATCCTTTGAAATAAGATCTTGATAGTGATATGGGGATTATTCAAGCCTTCAAGGATACACCATTTTGCATAAATGTTGCCATGAGAACCCCACATTTCATTAAGAAAAGCACTTCAAAACACTGTTCTTCCCCAGCAGTCAGAAAAACTCTATTTTGCATAGATATTAATAGATCAATTGTTTTGCAATTTAAAATAAAGATTTAAAAGTAATAGTCCTATTCTCAAGTCATGTTGTGTTTCCATATTGTACTTGTTGGTTTCACCATGTCAACTAAGTTATGGAACACAACTATATCAATTATCTTCATTCACCACCATCTCATGAAATTTCTCCATGTGAAGATGGTGTTCAAACTTCATTTCATCATTACTCCGCCAGGAAATATTATCCACTGCCGGTCCCAAGCCCGGATAAAGGAGGAGGGTTGCGTTAGGTAGCCGACAGCCAGCGTAAAACCTAGTCGGATCCAAATATGAATTCTAGACAAACTATCTGTTGGGATGTAACCCACATAGAAGTCTAGAATTCATGTAGCCAACCCCACATAATGGGATAACGGCTGGATATGTTGTTGTTGTAGTCCTATTCTCAAGTCCTCAAGTATGGACCTGAGAGGGGATGTTAGGTGCGGGTATCTTTAAGTGTTTGACTCATCTAATTTTCATGCACAAGGACACAGAAAAATATCTGAACTTCATTTTCTAAAATAATTTCTTTTATTTATTTAGGAAAAATGCAGTTCACAAACTAGCATACATTTTTTACACAAAAAACAAAATTCAGATTTTTATATATAATTGTAGATACATTGCTATCTCATACATACCATGTGATACACATATGAGTCTCCCTTTAACAGCATAAAGAAGGGACATATGTGAGTACCATCACACTAATAGTGTTGAATTCTGTTAGCTATAGGTTTTATGGAACAATGGTTATCTTTGGGCTAATTTAACTATTCCAGTTCTAACTCATCCTTTGTAAGACTCAGAACTGATTAGGCTTATGGTATCCTTGACAGATCAAATGCTAAGAGGATTGCACTATTATCCTGTATATATTGAGAACTCTAATTCCATTTAGGGACCTGACATTCAATCCATTCTTCATGTACCATATCATAACCTTTCTTTCTCCTCTCAATTTTGTTTTTCCCCTTGCCCATTTCATGTTCTCTAAACCCATCAGGTACTTGCCATAATCCCATACAAAGCTATTTTATTTTGAGTTACTTGTGACCAGATAACACCAGATATTAAACACATTCTATACTCTATCCAGCATGTCAAAATGTCCAACAGGAAAAGCCCATGTAAGATGTAACGTGGCTAGATGCTAATGTCCATTAGCTAGCTTTAGAGAACAAGCTAAGTGGCAAGCACAGTGCAACTTTTGAGAATTCTATTTTGCCCCCCTTTTTTTTGCTCTTGGAGTAAGGCATAAAAGGAAAAAAAAAAATTGTTATATCGGTGTTAGATGCCTCCAGAAACACACAAAAATCATTATGCAGCACTCCACAAAAATGTAAAAATGAGAACACAGTATGCAGGACATAAATCTTAATATCTTTACCAATTTTAATAGCACTTGCAGGAAAGAACTTGCCTGTTGCAACCAAGGGATTATGGAATTCACAAATCTTTGTTCAAAGAAATAGGATGCTAAGGTACTAAGAAGGGCACCGGCAGTCTTTTGTGATAAACTTTCTAGGGCTGGACCTGTTCTATCAATAAGTTTGATCAGCACAAGTTCATTGCACGAACACAGAGCTTCTGCATATGCAGAATCAAGGTCCCCCTCTAACAAATAATTGTTTACAAGTTTCCAGAACCTATTTTCAGAATTTTCTTGTTTGCCACGGCTTGTAGAAGCTGAACCACAGGCAGTATCAGTTTGCCTCATTTGGCCAAAATGTGTTCCCAGTCCACAGTTCCTCTGACTGCCCATCCCCATTGTATCACTACTTAGTTCTCTTGTGCCATTTGACCACGTGTTTGTAACTTGCACAACTGAACCATTTGACCGGCTTCTAGCAGAAGATTTTTCCTCCCAAAAATCTATATTTTTTGCTGACAGTATGGATGGCGGTCGACCACGCACATCTATGGACGGTCTTGGAGTGCACGTAGAGACTCTAGGAGAAGAAACAATTGGGCTCTTCTTCACAAGTTTTGTAGCACCTAGGTCAGAATGTCTCTTTCCATGAACAAGGTCCTGAGCTATTTGATCAACCACATGCTCCAAACCTGACACCTTCATCTGTATCAAAGATAAGCTATCTACTGTGTTTGTTGTAAACACCTGAAATGAATCCAGAAAGCAGTTCTGCGTTAGATGGTTACAGTCCAGAAAACTTTAGCTCTGTCATGAAAAGAAAGACTTCGAAATTGCAAAAGTACCAACTATCCAGGACCTAGAATACTAGAAAGTGAACTGCTGGTTTTTCAGTGCTCTGGTAATTCAGAGGAAATGTGATCTATGGAAAAAGAAAGATCGAGACAAAGACCCAGGCCAAACAGAGAATTTGTGAAAGAAAGCAGCCAAGTCACAGAAACTGGGGTATGCAAATAATATTTTCTTGGAGTTAAAGTGATTCATAACATGCTAGCATCATGTTACTAGGTATGCAAATAATATTTTCTTGGAGTTAAAGTGATTCATAACATGCTAGCATCATGTTACTAAGCTCTTTGCTGTTTTGTGTTCTCATCAAGGTCAGACTGCAGCCAGAGCAAGATCAGTTGGGAGCATGACAATGTAATAAGTGAAATATATGCAGACTACATAGCAAAAATAAAATTAAAAGTAAAAAATAAAGAAATCTCTGCAGACTAAGAGAAACTCCAGAGGGTAACAAACATTCCAAATTATTTTAGTAAATATATGAAACAACTTAGGACGGCAAACTATAATTGTTTGGTGGGTACCCGGCAAAACCCTAATTGTTTGGTGGGTACCTGCCAAACCCTTCTCACATGGGTTGCGTTTGGGGGGCCATTTGTAAATGCCCCATGGGGATCAGTAGGGGGCGAGGGCAACGTCCTTGACCTGTGTAAATATATATTTTTTATTTTACATATTTATAATTCAAAAACAAAATTAGAAATAAAATTATTACTAAAATCATTTTAGTAATATTAAATATATATATATAGATATTGCTAAAATTAGAGAATCCAAATGTTAAATTTAGATTCTGATGTTGAGCATGCATGCCTTTACCCATATCCATAATATGCCTCTGGTACATAAGGGAGAAAAAACAAACCATGTAAGAAAGATAAAACTGAATGCACTCTATATGTAAATCTATCACAAGATAAATTAAGACAAAATTAATTGAGTAATAGTTAACTAAAATTTTTAAGGGAATACTTGACGTTCTAAATTAGATGCATGGCTTGAAAATAAGGGAAATATTAAACTAGTGTTTGTCCTTTTTATGTAACAGTACTTATAATTAAGCGGGGCAGTTCTTTATAAGATTAGTACATGCATTTGTGGTTCTGTAATGCTTTCATATTCAATTCATTATGCCTAAATGTTTATTGATGCCGTATCATGAACGTGTTACAAAACATGCTTAGTGCCAAGCATTTTCTGTGCACATGTAATTACCTTTATCATATCCATTAAGTTTGACTGCTTGTTTTCAATCTCTAAAAGATGTTTTCGAATGGACGTTATCTCCCTCACTGTCTGTAAACAACATTCACGCATGGCTTGGGAACTCAAATCTGTTTCTGTAACTGTGGAATCAAGACTTGTACGCTGCTTCATCCCAACTGAGTATCTCTGTTCTTCACCACTGAATTCTTCAGCTGCTAACTGCCGATTTCTTCCGATTTGCTTCATGAAACCATCTTCCTTAAGGTGGTCGTGAGAAACCATCATGAATTTGGTCTCAAAGTTATTGCTGACAAGATTAGACACAGAAGAGCATTCCTGTCTCTCATCCATTGATACATATTCGTAGCCAATATCCTGAGTATTTGTGACGTCAGACCTTGTTCTTTCCAATGTCTTGGTAACAGAACTACCCTCAGATTCTTCATTCTGACCATCAACTACAGAAATGTTATGAGATTTTGGAACTGCAATTTCTATATGCCAATCATCTTCTTTAGGATGTTGCTGGCTTTCTAAATAACTTTGGCATGCTTTCCTAACAGAGAGGGGGTTCCTTTTCTTAATTAAGCTGCTGCCCAGTTTTGTAAGTGAGACATCCTTCCTTCCGAAATCACTCATACTAGAAATATCACCATAGTCCCCACCATAGTAGCTACCTGCAGGAAGTATATAATTGGAAAATGAGATGTCACTGAACACATCAACATCATGTAACAAAGAAAAGCTGTCAGGTACAGATATGCAACTAAGCACATATAGCTACATTATTGTTATTATTATTTCAGGTGGGGGAACTTGCAAAAGAGCTACCAAGTTTTTCTATCTTTTTTCTTCGCTCAGTAAGTTACAAGTTTTCCACATGAATTAGCTTAAGAATTTGATCTGAAAATCAAATGTAGGAAAATCAGAGAATCAGACTTAGCATATGAAAGTTACATGTTAGATGTCCCTACATTTCAAATTCTGCACTTCTCATATGTCACTATGTTTCTTGTTGGCATATCTAGATTTTTTTAAGCAATGGCAAGTATTTATTTCCAGTCTTATTTCTCTGCATCATCATTGTCTTCTCTCCATTTATTGCTGGAGTTCTATTTTATTTCCCAACCATTGCTGCTAGCCTGCTACTTCTGTTTCTTCCCTCCCACTGCTTCTGCTTCTTTTTCTTCTTTCATGACTGCTGCATTTTTGGGGGGTACATCAAGGAGTCCCTTTGTTCTATATTATTAATGTTGTCAAATCCTAATGGATGGCATAGATACTGCTATTAATTGTCTTATCTTTTTCAGCAAAGGCATTCATTTCCATGCATCATCAAACTCAGGAAGCCCAAAATGAGGCAAACTAAGACTATCAAACCTTTGATAGAAGATCCAGCTTCTGAAGGTTCGGGTGTACCAGGCCCAGGAAGGCTTTTCCAAAGATGCAAGGCCTGCAGCACTGTCTCCCTAACTGGTTTCACCTATATAAAATGCAAAAGCACCAGATACATCCACCTTAAAGCATTGCAAAGAAAATAAATATCCCACATTTTGAAAAGTAACACAAACCTTATCAAACCGACATGACTCAAGTGAATGGATGCAAGATGCCTTGAAAGAACTGAAGAAGGGTCTACCACTTGAGGCAATTCTGCCTAATGATACTGAAGCAGCTTTCCTTGTTGTCCAGTCGCTACTTTTTAGTGCTTCTTGGATGCTACTCAATGCAGCAGATAAAATCGTTTTTGTGGGGGCACCGCCGGCCTGAAACAATCACATATTTACCTTTTTAGCTGTGGTTTCATAGAATAAAGGCAAAAGGCAAATTGTGCTGAGAATTCAGAGGACCTAAAGCTACAACCTACTGTATTAAGTGAAAAAATTGATCCAAATCTCTTAATACCTATTGTAACTATATAAAATTATCTAAGGTCCAAAATATGTTCCATTTTATCATTATTATTCTGTCCACAAGTAAATTAAAACTTACAAATAGTTAGCAATAAAATTAAAAGAAAAAACTTGCAAATAATGATGGGTGTCAGTTTTCACACTTGAACTGAAGTTGGATCCAGAAATTTACGAAAAATATCAGAACTTCTTACCTACCTAAACAATTGATGACACTGGACTTAATTAAAACAGAATATTGTATAAAAACAGGTGAAATACTAACTTGGTAAATTCTAACAGATCAAAAACGATGCCTCTTTTGGCATTGGTGGCAAACTAACCTGAATAATACTTCTATTCAGTTCAATCACAGCTGGTTTTGCCATGAAGTGTGGATTCTTTAGTATCTTTATGGTTTTCGTTAGCATCCTCTGCAGAATAGGAACTGGAGGACCGTTGGTATTGTCAATGACCCCAGCTAAGCACAATGCTGCACCAAACTGCACCTGCTTATTTTGTTCACTCAAAGCTTCAAAAAGAGGCTTCACTAGTGAAACAAAAACTCCATCATCATTGCTCAATTTAGATGCCAAAACACCAACTGTTTCCACACACACATCCCTAACAGCAGAATCTGGATCCTTAAGCCGTTTAACGATGCTAGCAACCATCTTTCCCAGGTGTGGACCAATAAGGCCCTCATGTAGGGTAATTAATAAACCCATCAGTCTGATACATTCCTTACGAACCGCACTTTTCTGCTCGGAATCAGTATCTAATATGCAAGACAGAAATGGAGCAACCCCATCCGGATTTAAACATTGAACTATTCTTTCAAGCTCTTCAACACCAATCTGATAAGTATCCCTGTCTGCAAGCTTGTTTAGTGCAAGGCCAACCCGTTGTTTAAGCTCAAAAATCACCTGTTGATGATTAACCCGAGTAGATGATTTTGCTTTTGAATATGCATGAGCCTTCATCTTGTCTCCTTTTATAATTGACCCTCAGTAATGGGGAAACTCAAGCCTCAACTTTTGACCTTCCAGCAACAAAAGTAAATTGATTTCACATACCCCTCAAAACTCAGTATGGCAATCAGTGGGTCGCATAATTGGAGCAGCTAGCATGAATAAAATTGCACAAAAATAAGCAGCCTACACTAACATCCAGAAAAATGGAGAAGTCAGATATGGCAAAACCAGTCCAGAAATCAAAACTCCTAAAATATTTGATACTCAATGTCACTGTGATAAAATCTTCTGGCAGGATCACAATGGCAAAAAAAATTAATCAAATATTTGAACCAGAGACAATTAATGCACATACTCTTCCAAGGTTGGTATTTTCATTCTGCCAGTAGTTGAAAAGACCAGGTAAAAATTTGCCTTACTTTCAGCCACTCACAATAATTTTTTCAAGAATTAAATCATAAACACGACGCGAAAATGTGAACAAAAACAAAAATGCTAGTGGGGTCGGTTGCAACAGTTGAAGAAGATTTCCAATCACCTCTATCCATGTACCCATATTCTCTGTAAAGCCATTGCATTTCTAACGGTTTCCACAAGAAAATAAAGAGAGAAAACAAAATTCACAGCAAACTAAACAGAAAAACGCCGGGCCTCGCTACTCAGAAAATACAACAAAACTTTCTAGCCAAATAAACAGAAAGAGTAGAAAGAAAGCAGAAGCAAACTTCTTCTGAAGAAAGCGTCCGCACAGAACAACACACCGGAGGAACTCAGACGACACCCCCGGGCAAGTGCTGGAGCTGACATTGGGCGTGAAAATTGAAATTCCTGCCGAGAAAATCCGAAGGAAAATTGCCCCCATCTGCAGCGACGCAATAGAACAGAATAGATTATTACTAGCTTACATTCCACACCGAAGTTCCCAAAACCAAAGTTGGGAAATTACGAAAAATAGCAATAAACAAATTCAGAGGAGCGCATCTCCGTACGGGAAAAGCTGAGAACGACGATGACGGATTCGAGGAGATCTCGCCCGTAGATGAACGGATCAGCCACGGAGAGAGAGAGAGAGAGAGAGAGAGATTAAATATATAAACAAGTGATGGATTGATTGATTGATCGATTTCAATTTTGAAAGAGTGTTCTTCGTCTCAGTTTTCGCGCTTTCTTCTTGGTTTCGAAATGGGGAGCGACGTGGGGCCTGATGGGCGAACGTGGGCCATCGGGTTGAAGCGTCAGCGTCGCCGGAGAATATATTCGAAACGGACGGTGTGGATTGCGTTTGGTTTGATCGTACGGATTTGATCATAATCATTAACGTCTGTGCCCCTTTCGTGTCTCCTGCAGCTCAGCTCCGTTTGATCCTGCTCTTGTTTTTATTTTTTAATTTCAAAATTAAAAAAAATTATTATTCTCAAAAATAAATTTAACAAATATAACTCTCATAAATTCATAATAATCTTATTTAAAATTAAAAATAAATTTATTTATTACTATGAAACATTATTAATTTTAAAATAAAATTATTTATGAAATTTTTAGTGAACATAACATTTCTCAAAAAAAAAAAAAATCACGTTTGGTGTGTCCTTTTCATTCTAAAACATAATAAAATAGTGCTCATCATTCGATGTTGGTTTTATGAAAATAACATTAACAAAAATAATATTCAAAAAATTAAATTTATTCTTATGTTTATTAATATTAAAAGTATAGACAAATTATTTGGTTAACACGTTACGTATAGCTATGCATAGATCAATATGCAGAGCGTTTAATATCCATCATTTACATCTAAGACTAGTAGAGTATCTAATTCTATTTGGTCCCTAACTATCGTCTCTCAATACTAGTGTTGGCTTGATAGAATTCTTCATCGTTGGTATTCTTTTTAAGGGTTCTTTTATAGAGTCAGAAAAGATGACAGAGAGCCTTATGAAATGGAAGTAAAAAGACATAATTGCCTCTATCTACTTTACAAATTTATAAAGTGGACCATTGTCCTCTCCTTTCCCTTCCTATAGCCGCCGTCATGCCTTTGCCTAGTCACCGTGCCAATAATGGATGAAGAGGAGAAGGAAGGCGAGAGCAGTGAGACAAAAGCGGCAGCGAGGCGACAACCATAGAAAGGGAAAGGAGAAAGCATTGGCTCACTTTACAAATTTATAAAGTGGACGAGGATAATTTTGTTTTTTTGCTCTTATTTGATAAGTTCGTCGGTAAAACTTTCTGACTCTACAAACTTTTCCTCTTCCTAATTTCTACACATTTCATTGCTCTTTTAAAAATTTCCTCTCCCTTTATATAAAATGATAAAATTGTAATATGGCATTTAAAAGTAATGAATTCCACTAAAAATTATTATACCAAACACGTGACGGGAGACACATTGCATGCAAAACCTAAAATAAGAGCTGACGTGTCAACAAATATTAAAAGATAAAGAAAATATCTTACTTCGATGCAACCAAAATTTTAAAGTTTCAACAAATATCGTGTTTCATTGTTAACTATTTTTAATTCGTCAATTATTTTTTAATTGTAATTTTATAATAGCGTTGAGCTACAATACAGTCATGTGCAAGGATGGATCCAAGACAATTTTTTAGGGAAAGAGATTAAATTGGATATCGCGCAAAATTGTATGGATTCAAATTGGGTGAATTAATCACTTAACTAACAAGTAACAATGATCGTAGTGCACAAGACTTAGGTTGCTTGAAAAAGAAAACGAAAAATGAATATGATACGAAATGAAAAAAAAATTATAAAGTAAAAAACATAAATATAAAAAAAAGAGTAAATAAAAAAATAAGATTTTTTTATAAATATCTTTTATATAAAAATAAATTATTCAATCTAAAAATAAATATAAATTTTATAAAAAATTCAAACAAATATAAATATAAATTTTACCATCCATAAACCACGACTTACTACTGGATGGAAACACATTTTTAAATAGGAAAGATGTTTTCACTATTTTCCTAACATTACAAAATCGCCTCATTTTTAAAATTGTAAAAATGACCTAAAAATATATATATTTTTTGCATTTCGGTGTTGTTATGGGTATTTTTCACATCACTTCTTATGAGTTAGATCGACCCAGTAGGTTGGCCCAATCGCCTGAAACTCAATAGACTCAAGGTCGATCTCATCAGAATAAGGTCACACGTTGCTAAAACCCGAACTTAAACTGTGGAATCAAGCGAGTTCCCAGTGATGCTCTCGACTCGCTAACCTAACCAAGCAAGCTCTCACCGATGCATCCAGCTCGCTGACCTAATCCTTCAACTCGCATAATAACAAAATCGCGGAACAACCGAAGGCAGGGACACACTTACTTTATCTAAGGCAAACTAGATCCCTGGTAATGCAGAATCCACTATCAGTTTTATGGGATTAATAATGACATCTTGCCTCCATAATATTATCTTATTGTTTTGGATTTTATGTAAATTATAGACACACCACTCTATAAATAAAGGTCGAAAATCATTGTATGAGAGAGGTAAATGAATGACATACTATTTCTCTATCAAAATAACCAGAGAACAGTCATAGAGTAAACATCGTTCTAGCCAAATCACGTAAAAACTCCCTATGTGTAATTTATTATCTGTTATATTTTGTTTCTCCTCTTGGTCTTTGGGCTCATTATCTCATTGTGAGCTTACGAATCACGATCGACTAATTCTGAATGTCAACAAATGCGAAAAATGTTTTAGCAACGCCAAAATAACAGCCTCTAAGACGTTTATGTACATCATAACACAAGACTTCTCATTTTCTTGAAATATAGTTTAACAATGGATGGTTAGAGCCGGCCCTGAGCATAAGCTGTCTCGGCAGTTGCCCAGGACCCATGCCCATTTCAAGCCATTAGAGGCCATGCCCATTTTAAATTTTAAATTAATTAAAAAATAAAAATAATTAAAAAAAAATTAAAAATTGACAAACAGTAACGGCCATGTCTATTTCAAATCACCATAAATTTTTAATTAATCTCAATGTTTCACATTTCTTTTATCAATAATTAATCTCATGAGCATCACTACAATTTTAATTAATCTCAATCTTTCACGTTCCTTTATTAATAATCAATCTCTTTTTCATACGCCTACCAGTGGCACCCATTCCCTCACAGCTATTCCATGTATTTTTAATTAATCTCAATCTCCCCCTTATATGAATATATCACAATTATTTCCATACATCTAGTAGTGACGACTCCATTGTCTTCCTCAGTTACTCTCATTCTCAATTTTTTATCCATTCACTGTTATTGACATCGACATCTACTATCAATCTGCGCAGGAGTAAGTTCTCAATTCAACTAATTTCACAACTACACATTCTTTTCAACAATTTTATTTTTGTCCTCATCATCCTGTTGTGTGACTTATCAAATATATCTTTTAATTTTTTTATTAGCCCTTAAAGATTTTTCTATTATTAGTAAATCTATACTAATAGATTGACGATGGTGTCTATTGAAAAATATGTTAGAATAAATTAATTGTAATAGTTTAATTGTTGATTTTTTATCTAAAAATGCTAAAAAAATAAGTTTAAAGTGAAATATTGTGAATTTTATATAATAAAAAAATTATTCATATTAATTTTATTTTTAAATATAGTCATAGAGGGCCATAAAAAAATTGGTTTAGGGCCCTAAAGCCTCAGGGCCATAAAAAAATTGGTTTAGGGCCCTAAAGCCTCAGGGCCTGCCCTATGGATAGTAGTGCAGTTGCTGACTGAGCTGTGGGAATCACTGATAGAGAGAGGAGTGCCATCTACTAACAAACCACTGTTCACTTGTAAAATGTAGTACTGCCCTCTAAAAGGGACACTACCACAGCAAGTACTCTTACCACTACTTTCAAAAGCATAGCAGACAAAGCTGAAACGGGGAGCGTTACCGGAAGAAGTGGGAAATGCTCTAGTAGTAGCAGCAGCAGCAAAGATGGTAAGAAGGCTTCATTGAGCGCCAAGAACCCGGCAACGATACTCTCCCAGAGCCCAAATAGGGAAAATGCATCGATAAGAAGCGTAAGTTATCATGCAGTTCTTGTTGAAGACCCCCATGATCTCCTGCAAGGGAGAGAGGACAATTGAATCGCGGTTGGTTAGTCGAGGTTTTCCAAAGGAAGTAGAGCTTCACACAGCACCGAGAGCATTGCAGAATTACCTCCTGGGGGAAATCCCCGTTCTCCATTTGCGAGTTTATTAGTACTCTTGCTGCACGGTGCAGCGGTGTTGCATCTCTCTCAGCCTGCACCATAGGTACAATATTCAGGGAAATCTAGTTCGTAAGCAAGTGATTTAAAACCTATTAGCGTGGGCAAGACAGCTGGTCGTGTGACATACAGAAAAGAACTAAGGTGAGCATGAAGCAGAAACAATCTATCAAGATTCAGTAAATTAATTAACAAGAGATGAAGCTATTGCCACAGCTCCTTGGTTAGTGATTGGATAAATTGTGACATCGCATTTCAAATGTACGTAACTTAAAACATGCATTTTTGAAAACAGGTAGAGCATATATTTTTGGTTTATTTCGTCCAAAATAAATAATACAAGCATTGAAAATGATGAAGAATGGTAAGTAGTTGAACCAGAAAATATCCTGATAAAAACATCCAAATGCACGGGAGAAAAGGGCCAAGTGGAGGAGGAGCGCTCTAGTGCCTATTGTAAGTATGACTGACATGTTCAAAATTGAGAAAATTATAGAGAAATGAAGGTAATGAGCCATACTATGAACTTTGGGAGAGAGTGATTGAGCAAAAATTAAGAAAAGAAACTAAGCTGTCTTAAAATCAATCGAGTTTCATGCTTGGTAAGTTGACAATGGAAAGAAACTAAGCTATACTTGTTGACATGCTTAATGGAAAGATATAGAAATAAATAAAAGGATTTACACATGATTTTCATAGATTTAGAAAAAACTTATGACAAAGTCCCATGTCTTATGAAGGGTCTTTGAGAAGAGAGAGATGAATTCCTTATATATATAGGGTTCGTTTGGTTTGCGAGATAGGAAAAGATAAATTGATGGATAAAAGTTATCTCGTATTTGGTTTGTGTTTATGAACGTGAAGTAATTAATGGGATGGGATAAGGTATTAGGCATACATGGGATAACATAATCGTAGGACAGGATACATTAACTAGAGATAGGACAATGAGTGAAATAATCGTTTTATTACCCAAGTATAAATATTTAAACATTTAAAATTTAAAATTTATAACAAGGGTATTTTGGTCATTTTTGTATTATCATGTGTCTATCATTGCATTAATCAAACAGGAAATAGGATTAAATACAATATATCTCATAGTGTAGTCCTGCTAACCAAACACTTTAAGTCTAGGACTAAAAATCCCAAGAATAAACAATCAATCTTTGATTGCTTATCCCGTGATATCATATACACGAACCAAATGGACCCATAGATTATTAAAGTCATGTATCATGCAACGGAAACACATGTTAGAACATGTGGAGATATTGAAGCTTTTCCATTACAATTTGATTGCATAAAAAATTCATATTAAGCTCTTATCTCTTTGTCCTAGTAATGGATGAACCCAAAAAACATGTCAAAGTAGAGATACCTTGGTGTATGTTGTTTCTATTTGCAAATTACATTGTCTTGGTGGATAAGACAAAAGAAGGCATGAACATTAAACTCAAGATATAGAGTATATTTTAGAATGTAGAGGTTTTAAGTTGAGCTGATTGAAAACTGAATATTTAAGTGTGGATAATGTTATGGTGAAACTTGAAGATCAAGTCAATCCAAGAGAAGATCAATTTAGATATCTTGGGTCAATCAACCAAAAATATCGAGAGATAAAATGAAGATGTTACTCATAAAATTAAGGTACCGTGGTTAAAATAAAAAAGTTCTTGTAGAGTTTCATGTGATAGCAAGATTCAGTTAAAGCTAAAATGAAAATTTCACAAAGTGATTATGATCAGCTTTGTGTGTGGCACAGAATCCTAGCAGTAAAGCACCAACACTTGTGAAAAATAAGCATAATGAAGAAAAACATGTTATGATGATGTGCGACCATATAAGAAAATATAAAATTAGAAAGATTTATCCATAAAAAGATTGGAGTGCCTCCTACTGAAGAGAAAGATGTGTGAGACATGATGAAGATGATTTGGTTATGTGAGAAAAGACTAGTAGAGGCTTTTGTGAGAAAAATGGATGGAATGGAACAAGTTATTAGGAAAAGAAGTAGAGAATAACCAAGAAAGACTCTTAGGTATGGTTTGTAAGGGTCTTACAGAAGATATGCCCATGGATACAAATTATACAACAACAACAACATATCCAGCCTTTATCCCACTATGTGGGGTCGACTACATGAATTCTAGACTTCCATGTATTTCTATCGTTTGTCATATCTTCATTTAGATCCATATACTTCATATCGAACTTTAATGTCTCTCCCAAAGTCTTCTTGGGTCTACCTCTACCTCTTTTTGTGACTAATTGTTCCATTTCATCAACTCTCCTCACAGGAGCGTCTCTTAGTCTCCTTCTCACATGACCAAACCATCTTAGTTTAGTCTCTTTCATCTTCTCCTCGATTGGCACTACTCCTACCTTATTACGAATAACTTCATTTCTAATTTTATCATTTCTTGTATGTCCGCACATCCATCTTAACATCCTCATCTCCGCTACACTCGTCTTTTGCTCATGCTGGTATTTGACTGCCCAACATTCTGAGCCATACAGCAAAACTGGTCTTATAGCTCTCCTATAAAATTTTCCTTTCAATTTTAATGGGATTTTACCATCACATAACACTCCCGATGCATTTCTCCATTTTAGCCAACCTGCCTTAATTCTATGTGCGACATCCTCGTGAATTTCTCCATCTTTTTGAATCACTGATCCCAAATATCGAAAATAGTCTTTTCTTTGTAAGATTTGGTCTTCTAATTTTATTATAACATCATCCACTCTTGCATTTTTACTAAATTTGCATTCCATATATTCTGTTTTCTTTCTACTTAATTTAAATCCCTTAGATTCTAAATTTTTTCTCTACAACTCAAGCTTAGTGTTCACTCCTTCTTTTGTTTCATCCACCAACACTATGTCGTCTACAAATAGCATACACCATGGCACATCTGTCTGAATATCTTTAGTGAGTTCATTCATTATTAAGGCAAATAAGTATGGACTTAGTGCAGAACCTTGATGCAGTCCTATTGTAGTTGTAAATGGTTTAGTATCCCCTCCGCATGTTCTGACCCTTGTCTCTACACCATGATACATGTCCTTAAGGGCTTGTATATAGGCTATTTTGACTCCTTTCTTCTCTAAAACCCTCCATAATACTTCTTTAGGGGCCCTATCATAGGCCTTTTCTAGATCTATAAACACCATATGTAGGTCCTTCTGATGATCCCGATACCTTTCCATTAGACGCCTCAGTAAATATATAGCTTCCATTGTTGACCTGCCAGGCATGAAACCAAACTGATTTTCTGACACATTTATTTCTTTTCTAAGTCTCTGCTCTATTACTCTCTCCTAGAATTTCATGGTATGACTCATTAACTTAATTCCTCTATAATTTTCACAGTTTTGAACATCTCCTTTGTTCTTGTATATAGGAACCAAAGTACTCTTCCTCCACTCATCTGGCATCTTTTTTGAATGGGAAAGGGTGAGTGGAGAAAAACAGTCTTTTTGTAAAGCAAGTGTTAGGTTGTGTAGAAAATAACATTTTTCCAACCCACACAAATTGGCGAGCCTTGTTCATTGGGACCATCCTATGGATAATTTGATGGGAAAGGAACTAGTCTCTCTTTATTGGAAACAATCTCCTAGAAAAGCAGGTGTAAGGTTGTATATAGGAACTAAAGCCTCATTTGATATGTTTCATAAATTGAAATCCTCATTAAGTAATTAGTCTTTTCTCATTTTATAGAGAGAATATTTTTTATGCTTGCTTTCATTTACCATCATGAATATCATTCCATTTTAACACAGAATTACACAACATAAATAACATGGTACAATCTTTTAAGAACATTTGATTACTTCTATTGTTTCATATCTTGCATAGTTTACGCAATACAATTGGCAAAATACATACGGTGATCCTTTAACAATTAAAAAATACGGTGTTTGGTCCCCGTAGTATAAAATGTCAAGATTCGGTAACTCAATTATTAAAAATTGTTGGTTAAAGTTCTTATCGCAACTAAGAGTAAACGGACCCATTATCTACGCTACGTAAGATACCACGTCACATAAAAAAAAAAAAAAAATTGTCAGCAAGACACTTCAGATTAAGCTTAATATATAAATATGATATTTGGTCCCTTAACAATTAAAAAAATTTGGCATTTGGTCCATGAGGAAAAAAAAAAAGGACCAAATTTAATAATAAAAAAGACCCAGATTTCGTAAAAATACCTAAAAATATTAAAAAAATAACCTAAATTTCATTAAAAAAAACCTAAAAATTTCATGAAAGAAATACCTAAAAATAATCAAAAAAGCATAAATTTTATAAAAAGATCTACAAATTTCAAAAAAAAAAAAGCTAAAAATATTAAAAAAAATACCTAAATTTCTTAAAAATACCTAAGAATTTCATAAAAAGACTTAAAAATAATAAAAAAAATGCTAAATTTTATAAAAAGACCACAAATTTTCATAAAAAGACCTAAAAATATTCATAACTATCTAAATTTTGTCAAAAACCTAAAAAATTCATAAAGAAGACCTAAAAATATTGAAGAAAAGACCTACAAATTTTATTAAAAGATCTAAAAATAATAAAAAACCTAAATTTCATTTTATATTTCATAAAAAAACCTAAGTTTAATTTTATATTTTTTATTTAGGTCTTTTTTGAATATTTTTAGATCTTTTTTTAAAGGAATTTTTAGGTCTTTTATGAAATTTAGGTATATTTTTTATGTCTTTTTATGAAATTTAGGTCTTTTTCTATTATCTTTAGATATTTTTTATGAAATTTTTAGGTCTTTCTAAAAATATTTCAGCTCTTTTTTAAGAAATTTTTAGGTTTTTTTTTATAAAATTTTGGCCTTTTTTATTATTTTTAGGTGTTTTTATAAAATTTAGGTAATTTTTTTGAATATTTTTAGGGCTTGTATGAAATTTAGGTATTTTTTTTATTAAATTTGGTCCGTTTTTCATTTTAGGAACAAAATGTCAAATTTTTTTAATTGTTAAAAGACCAAATGTCATATCTATGTATTAAATCTAATCTGATGTGTCTTGCTGACATAGCATTCACTTGCGGAAACGGGTGCGTGTGTGCATGCGTTAACAAGTCGTCACAACAAGGACTTAAAATAACAATTTTTAATAGTTTAGATACCAATTGTTAACGTTTTGCATTTCAAAGACCAAATACCATATTTTTTAATTGTTGAGGGGCCTTTGTATGTAACAACATAAATAACATATCCAGTCTTTATCCCACTATGTGGGGTCGGCTATATGAATTCTAGAATTCCATATATTTTTGTCATTTGTCATATCTTCATTTAGATCCATACACTTCATATCAAACTTTAATATCTATCTCAAAGTATTCTTGGGTCTGCCTCTACCTCTTTTTTTGACTAATTGTTCAATTTCATCAACTCTTCTCACAAGAGCGTCTCTTAGTCTCCTTATCACATGATCAAACCATCTTAATTTAATCTCTCTCATCTTCTCCTCGATTGAAACTACTCCTACCTTAATTTTTGTCTTGTCTATACATATGAATATTCCACATTGGACATATCAGTGAGCAACATTATCATCTTCTCAACATTTTCACACAAGGAATCCAAACTCACACACACGTACATATTTTCTAAGTAAATCCAAACTGATATTTAAAGAACAATCTTCTAATTTTGGAAATGCCAGTTTAGATGTGCAAAAAGGTTTTAACTTATCAAATGCCAAAACAGGATGCGAGCCTATACACCGAGGCAAGCACTGAAGAGAAACTGTGTTTACCTGGCCAGCATCAATGAGAGCCAACATAGCCCATCCAGTATTTACTACATGAGACCTCTTGTCCTCAAGATTGGAATAAACCTGTTGTCCAAGAAATGCCAAAAGAATTTATCTCGAGGAATATACTAAAAAAAATGAGAAATAATATGGGAACCATTTATCACAGGGCACCCCAAAGTGACTACTTACAGTAAAATGAGTTGTACAACATTAGCATTGACAATAGCCTCCAAATAGCATTAGCATAAATATGTTGCACATGGAAATTTGTAATTATCATCTCAAACATTAAAAGCAACATATTTGACATCATCGTGCTCTCTTAACTGACATACATAAAGTTCATTGACCTGAAATGCCTCTTACCATTTTAGCATGAGGAATTATTAACTTCCTTTTCTCTAGGAAGTTGCATTTCCCAAAATTTATGGTTTGTTCATCCATGAATATTGTTGAAGTGTATAAGTATATATAGTAAGGGTAATATTGTAATTAGGGTACTTAGTATATTATTGAATATATATCTTGCCTATACATTTTAGAGAATACACATATTATTTTATTCCTCTACATGGTATCAAAGCCAAACCCTAATCCTAATCCTAACTAGTAATGCCGCAGCCGCCGTACACGTTGCCGTTGTTCACCAACTGCTGTCATCTTCACCAGGCCGTGCGCTTCTCACCAGTGCTGCTCACCTTCACACCGGCAGATCTGGTGCAGATCTGCTTCACTTATCAAAAATTAATTATCACTGTTTATCTCCTAGGTATTCTGGTTTTATCTCTTCTTTATCTTTTGTCTCTCTTCCTGAGATTGTTACTGTTAGAGTTTTGTCTAGAATATTGAGGCAGTGACAGCAGTATTTTTGTATAGGTTATTATGCGATTTTAGAGGGTAGAGATAGGCGGTGGACTCTCTTGTAAATAGCTGTCAAGTTGGGGGTAAAACCGGTAATATCCATTCTTTAATAGCCTAGGAATTGCCGCCCTAAATATTCTATAAATAGAGAAGGAGGGCTAGGCATTAGGCGAATAATTTCAGTTGTTTCTCGAGAAAGCTTTGAGAGAGGAAAGGCTGTGTTTTAGAATAACTTTTGTAATCTTGAGAGAAGACTTGTAATCGAGGGGGTGCAACTGATGTACTAGGATCATTCTTTCTGAATCAAAGAAGGCTGCTCGTGGAGGGTTCTTAAGGCTGGATGTAGTGCTAATTCAATTGGCATGAACTAAGATAATCTCGGTGTTCTTGTGGATGTGTGGTTTTCTTTTCTATTTGTGTATTCTTATTCTTTTAATTCTGTTTCTGTTTATTATTTTCTGTTGACTCTATTTAATCTGTTCCTAAGATCAAATCCATGACTGTGTGAGAGTAAGTGTGTAGAATTCTTGTTCAAGAAAATAATTTCAGTGACCCTAGGTATAACAGTTACAAAAGCCCTATCCCATATAAGACAGCAAGATGTTATGGCTGAAGAAATGCTTGCTTTACATTCTAACAGAACTTGGGACTTAGTACATCTTCCAAAGGGTAAGTCTATTGTTGCATGTGATTCAACTTTACTGTCAAGGTTGGCCCTAATGGACACATTTATCGCTTCAAGGTTCACCATGTAACCAAAGGATATTGTGAGAATCCCACGTCGCCTCAGAATGGGAGACCTAGGAAATATATAAGGAGGAGGATCCCTTCACCTGTTAAGCTGACTTTTCAAGCTCAAGTTCTACCTCTGATTCTCACATGGTATCAGAGCCGACCCTTGAGCCTCTAAATGCGGTGGTGGGGCAAACCTCAGCAAGGACGCTGAGTCCCTAAGGGGGGGTACGTGTAGGCACTTTAGGCGAATCCCACATTGGCCATGCAAAGGGGGGGAACTTGGCATATAAGTGTGGAGGGTGTTCTACATAGTGACGCGCGTTTTGGGATTAAATCCCAAACCGACAAAATCAAGGATTGACCTGAACCGGACAATACGTTGCTATGTGGACCCCGACCGTTACAGAATGGTATTAGAGCCAACCCTTGGCTGGAGGACTACCCTCGGTCGTGGTCATGGACCAGTACCCTGCCTGATCACCTAAGCATGTATCAGTTACTAGAGAAGTTTCAACGTGAGGGGGAGTGTGAGAATCTCACATCGCCTCAGCAAGGGAGACCTGGGCAATATATAAGGAGGAGGATCCCTCCACCTGTTAAGCTGGCTTTTCGGGTTAGAGTTCTACCTCTAACTTCTCACATGGTATCAGAGCCAACCCTTGGCTGGGGGGCTACCCTCGGTCATGGTCATGGACCAGTACCCTGCCTAATCACCTGGGCATGTATCAGTTACTGGAGAAACTTTGGCGTGAGAGGGAGTGTGAGAATCCCACATCGCCTCAGCAAGGGAGACTTGGGCAATATACAAGGAGGAGGATCCCTCCACCTGTTAAGCTGGCTTTTCAGGTTAGAGATCTACCTCTGATTCTCACACCTGCTAAGCTGTCTTTTCAGGTTGGAGTTCTACCTCTGATTCTCACAGATATACTCAAATTTTTTGCCTTGATTATGGGGACACCTTTTCTCCTATTGACAAGATCTCCTCTATTTGTCTTTTCTTATTGCTTGCTGCTCTGCTCCATTGACCTCTCCATCAAGTCGATGTCAAGAATGATTTCCGTCATTGTAATTTAAAGGAGGTGTATATGGAGCAACCTCCTAGATTTGTTGCTCAAGGAGAGTTTGGCTTGATGTGTCACTTGTGAAAATTCTTATATGGTTTAAAGCAATCTCCTCGAGCTTTGTTTAGTAGATTCAGTTTAGCTATCTTGAAGTTGGGGTTCACTCAAAGTGGAGCTAATCATTTTGTCTTTTATCACTCTCAATTTGGTCAACATATTCTCCTGGTGGTATATGCTAATGATATAGTTATTATAGGGAATGGTGTTGTTAGTATCACTGAGTTGAAAGCTCACCTTTAACGACAATTTCAGACTAAGGATTTAGATCCCCTGAAATATTTTCTTGGTATAGAGATGACTTAGTCAAAAAAGAGAATCTATATTTCTCAAAGGAAGTACGTGTTAGATATGCTTGAGGAGATAGGCATGCTTTGATATAACCCTATAGAGACTCCTATGGACCCAAATATCAAGTTGCTTCCAAGGTAAGGAGAGCTTATTTCTAACCCTTGGTGCTATCATCGATTAGTTGGCAAGCTTAATTACCTCACAGTCACTCCTAATATTTCATTTGTTGTGAGTATGCATAGTAAGTCAGTTTCTAGTTTCACCTTGTGACAACCATTAGGATGCGGTGATTCATATTCTTCGATATATTAAAGGTGCCCTTGGTCGTGATGTGATGTACCGAGATTATAGACACAACCAAATTGTAGGATATACAGTGCTGATTGGGCGGGATCTCCTACAGACAAATGATCCACATCTAGATACTGTGTTTTTGTTGGTGGCAATTTTGTCTCTTGGAAGAGTAAGAAATAATGTGTTGTTGCTAGGTCCAATGCTTAATAGCCCTAACAACTTGTGAGTTATTGTAGCTGAAACAATTAATTGAGGAGTTAAGAAGCCATTAAAGTCAAATCTATGCAATTGAAGTATGACAATCAAGCTGTGATGTACATTGCTTCAATCCGTATTCTAGGAGAGAACCAAGCACATTGAGATCAAGTACCATTTTATGAGAGAGAAGGTGCTTTTTCGTAGGGGTGTTCAAATTTTGATCTAGACTGAAAAACCAGACCAGACAAAAGGAAAAGCCTGGTCCAGTCCAAAGACTGAATAAGTTCAGTCCGGTCTTTGGTCTGAAAATTTTGAAAAATCAGTCTTCGTTCTGGTCTGGTCCAGTCCCAATTTTGGACTGAATGTGATTAAATTACTATATATGTGTGTGTGTGTGTAATACAGCAGTATTATACTAAGTTGTTAAGATTAGGAGCGCTTTAGATAACTCAATCAATGCTTTGTACTGCCAATCTCTCACACTCCTCACATGAAATCAAATCAACAACAGAAATATGAAAACAGTAAAGAGTTTTAAGGAAAGAGACAACCAAACCACGCAAGAGATAAGATGTTTATCCTGGTTCAGATTGCAGTGAGCAATCTTACATCCAGCCTTGGTCCGAGAGCAATCCACTAGAAATCCAATGAAAGAATAAGTACAAGAACTCCCTCTCACACGAGATTACAAAGACTATCTAATCTAGACTTTCCTCTCCTTTTCAGCGCTCATTGACAGTGAATGAATGAATCAATTTGAGTGTCCGACTGCCTCGCCCTAAGCCTTCTATTTATAGAGGGTTGGAGGCGGTAATTACAAGGCTTTATATTTTGCCTACACAGACTAAAATATCCCTTATAATAAAACTCCTAAGCTAGCCTCTTCCTAACTTAGAATATTCAGGCCGCTTCCATTCACTAGAGGGATCTTCTGTTCTTTTAAACCTTCTAGACAGATTTCTCAATGCAAAACCCAACATAAGTATTTAGCAGTTTTGCTGCTGTAAATACAACAGTAAATATAGCTTGTATTGCCATATATACTGTATTTATAGCAGCAATACATACTGCTGTATATGCATACAAAGTTAATAGGACCAGGCCGGATCAGACTAAACCGGTATGGTCTGGTCCAGTCCACCCTTATATGGTCTGGTCTTCAGTCCAAAATTTCTACCAATTCCGATTCTGGTCCGGTCTAGGGCCAGTCTGGACCAATTGAACACCAAAATTTTTTGGGAATGTTGTCACAACATTTGACGGCTTCAATGATCAATTGGCTAAGTTACTCACTAAGGCACATAGAGGACTTCGTATGAGTGACATTTGTACTAAGTCGGGCATGCTTAATATATATGCTCCAGTTTGAGGAAGAGTGTTGAAGTGTATATAGTAGGGGTATTACTGTAATTAGGGTATTTAGTATACTATTGTATATATATCTTGCCTATACATTTTAGAGAATACACAGATTATTTTATTCCTCTACAAATATCACCAACATGGAAATATCTGAAATGTTTTGTGTTCAGGATTTTCATGTACCAGGGTTTAGAAGAAAAACTGTGTATTGAGATTTGCACTGCAGAAGTTATAAAGGTATATCCAAATGAAATGGCTTTCTTGCTATAAAGTTACAATCTGGATGACATTGCAGAATAACATATCCCAGCATATCTTTTCTCATGATATCTTTTAACATCTCCCTTTTGTTGCATCTCTGCACTGCAGAAGTTATAAAGGTATATCCAAATGAATTGGCTTTTTTGCTATAAAGTTACAATCTGGATGACATTGCAGAATAACATATCCCAGCATATCTTTTCTCATGATATCTTTTAACATCTCCATTTTGTTGCATATAAAATATACATGCATTCTTTCTTTTTCCATGAATATTTCCCCTTTAATGCTAACTCTTGAATTGCAGAAATTTTGCAGCCCCAAGGGAAGGAGATCCATAACTTAATAGGGAAATCAATCAACTTTCACCAAAATGGTAGAAACACTTTCATACTTTTGGCACTCTTTCGTAGATGACACCATTTTAACAACATTCTGTATTCCTTCTCTAATACGGGAAAAAAAAAAAGCCCGTTGTTACTCTAAGTCTAAGAGAAGCAAATAGATGAATATCGCTAATTATAAGAGCAAAAAAGAGCTGGCCCTGCTTTAGAGATAAAACAAGATGCAAATAATACAAGCTGACCTTGTTTTGACATGACAGATAACTCTCTCCCCATCCACCAGAAACAAGCTGTTTGGATAATAGAAAATCACAAGCCATACGGATGCTAAGGCAGTTATCATAGTTCCTTCCGGCAGCAACCAATCCTTTTACTCCAAACCATGTGCCATAAGTAAAGCAAACTCCCCAAGATCCATACCTGTTGAGAAACTACAAATGTCAATTATTTTCTGATGGCAAATTATTAAAGATAGTGGTGGAGGTTATTAGGAAAACATAGCATAGGCACCTCGCATTCCCATGATCAATGGTTAAGAAAAGATAAAAAATGGCACAACACAAAGTGAACAACCAGGAATACATTAACTCAATGAGTTTCCTACAAAAACATGGACAAAAAAAAAAAAGAAAGAAAACTAACCATGAGCCATCCTCTGCTTGTATCTTTTCAATGAACTCAGCAGCTTTTTTGATACATTGTTCTATTTCTTTGACTCGGTGCCCAGGGTATAATTTTTTAAATGATGTCAAAGCTTGAATGGCAGCTGAGGTACATTCCACGTAGCTACATAATAGTTCTAGTTGGTCATGCACCATAAAATTCAGTGCATAATCAATTTGGAAAGGATTATAATAAAGGAGCTGGTATCTTACGGATAATCAATAACTATGTCGCCGAATGTTTCAGCAGGGTTGAGTAACTGAAAAGAAAAAAGAAGAATTATTTTTATCCAGGTGGAAAAGCAGGAAAGTTCAGTAGTGAAATATTTTATACTAGGTAACCACAAAAGGACCTAACTCATATTTAAGACCTTGTTATGAACAACTTCCTGATTGTGACACATCTTTTTACAGAAACCCAGATAACCCATTTTTATACGCATATAGTGCGCTCCACACCACCCCAAAAAAAAAAAAAAAGGGACAGAATCTGGTAGGTGATCCACTCTATCAGATCCAACTCCATACCTATCCAAGCCATTTTCAATTGAAAACAAAATAAACCTCAATAAGTGAGTTCCCTAAGGCAACATTAACACTGACACAAGCATCAGTTTCAATTGAAAAAAGGCCAGTCTGCAATACACATAAAAGCAATCTACCAATAAGTGATCAATAAATGCTGATGGCATGTGCCACATGACATTCAAGTCAGTAAAATATACAATTCATAAAAGTGCACAAACAATTAACAGAGCATACCTCCAACCAAGGATAGGATCTTGTCAGTTCATATGTTGCAAAGCCACCTTCACTATTCTGCAAGCGGTAAGAAGAACTTATCAGAATTCATAAATTACACTTCTGAACCAAATAGAAGAAAAACTGCAACAAGAATTTTGATATTATGGGATAAAATACTTGGAAAATAATTGACAGAACAAAACAAAATTTAATGCCAGACTACAACAGGGGGCACACAAGCAAACTCTGAAACAGAAGACCTATATGGAATGTATATTGCTCTCTTGCATCAGCTTCTTTGCATGCCTATTCATCTCTCAGCCCCAAAAATTTTCAAGCAAACAGATTTTCTCATGATCTGTTTTCGCTTATTAGTTTCAGGGTGAGCCTTAGCAGCAACAGTAAGGTTGCTCCTCAGCAACCAGATGGAAACAACCTTTTGACAAAAAAGCAGAGGGAAGGTTGCATACAAATATAATATGAACCTTTCAAAGCAGGGAGCCTCATGCATTGGGCATGAACTTCGTTTTTTTTTTTTTTTTTTTTTGGCTAAGTCACTAGGGATGACCTTTTTACTCTATTACTTTGTCATATAAAGAAAAAAAACAAATTGTTGTTGCTTCACTGAAAAAAGATGGCCAAGAAAATCAGCAGCCTTAACCAGGTTTTGTACTAATGGCATGTGAACTCTCTCAACAGTGGAGGGGAAGCCAATTGGTCATATTGGCTATTAACCCTAAGGAATTGAAAATGAGAAGAAACACACTTCAAAGGTGGAGCTCCTGCACAATTAAAATAAAAGGTAAATCTTACTCATTGAGCAATTTCACACCCATCACAAGCCTCAAGCCTTGTGATTCAGGTCAGTCCACGGGATATGGCAGGTCACAATCACATCAACTCATGCCAAGGTAAATTAACAAGATAGGAGTAGCCTGTGAGGAAGACAGGATGTCGCATGCCCTTTCTAAGGTGAAAGCAAATACAATGGGAAATGCTTAGACAGATAAACTAACAAGAATTGCTTAGATAGATTATAATTTAATTTACCTGTAGAGAAAGAATAACATTTACAGCATCATATAACCGTTTTGCATCTACTGGTTCACCAACAATATCTGATGGCAGTTTTGACAATAGGAGAACGGCCTGAAAAAGAAATTTAAATTTAAAACAAAGAATAAGATTAGAAAATGAAAATTTTTCATGTTGATCGAGTATTACTTTCAATCCTTCAGCTGTGCAGTCAGAGATGGGCCATCCATGATCAGCAGTTGAGAAAGGCCAAGCACCTTTTGAAATGTGGCGGTACCAAAAATCAAGATTGCCTGGGCAATCATCTAAAACCTTTAAAACAAAGAAAAGTAAGTCAAACAAAAATAGAAGGGGGCTAATCAAAGCAAACTAATTCAATAAATAGAACATAGTATGGTATTAGACAATCACAATTCACTAAAATTGAGAACCACCTGTGATTTCTTTATGAATCCATGTGCTTTCTTAAGTGTTGGACCATATTCTTCAGCAAGGTTTGTTGAGACAATTGCTTGAACAGCAAAAGCAGCGTCCCATAATTGACTACCATTATAACCCTGCAACAGATTCGTGCATTCACTATAGTAGTGGCAACATGTGCAACAAGGGGAATTTTCACATAAAATAGAAATAGAAATAGAAACGCAGACTTTCCATGAATATTATGCATCAAGGGAATTATGAAGTTCCTAGCTCCCTACTGGTATATGATACAAAGAGAAGTGATCCAAACATTTGGTATGGCAGTTTTAGCATTCATCATAACCTTTATAATGCCTCCAGGTTATTAAGGATGTTATGGAAGTATCCAAAACCTGCATTTTCATGCCATCCTCAGCAAGCCACAAATAGTCATGGATTCTGGGAAGATGCAACTTGAACGCCTCTGAATTTGGATCTTCCACCCAACAGCAAAGCATATTAAGCACCTGAGTTTCAAATATGAGTTTAGAGATGGAACAAAGCAAATAAATTAGGTAGAGAAACCTAATTAATTTCTCAATTTAGACCAAAAACTAAGATAAAACCCTGAAAAAGTTTAGAAGGAAAAATGTAAAAAAAACCTTCAATTGATAATATATCATTTGCTATAAAGGAGAAAGGAAAAAGAAGGAAAACATCAGAGCAAACAAATTAACTAATCTGAGAGACTGAAATGTTAGAAAACTTCCAAGAGAAGAGGTGCTTTGAGATCCCAAACATGTGTTGAACCCCAAATGTGCCCCAAATGTGCCGATTCTCTAGTTTATCTAGATACAGACACCTGAAGGACATACTTGTGTGTAATGTGAACCAAATGTCCATTACTTAATACACATATAAAACAAGAAAACGTTGAGAGTTACCTCTTAATTTATCCTTTTACATAGTTTAATTTTAAGAATTAAACCAAACTTCTAATATGTTCATGAATATTGCTCCTAAAACATGCTTAGGTTCATTTAGTTGACACTTCATTTCCAATACATAGGATGTTTGTAATTCAAAAAAAAAAAAGGCAAATAGTTAAGAGTTATGATTGATGCATATAAAACTACACACTTGTTTGCTATGGTGTCACCCAGGTATTATGTCTTGACTGTTTGGAAAATTTTTGTTAGAATGCCCATGCCATGTTTGATCCAAGTTCAGCTGCCAGCATCATTTTTCCTAGTCCCTTTATTCAAACTTGGATATTAAAACTGTTATCCACCTTGAAAAGTCCATAAAATTCTATTTGTCTGTAAATTCTTCATCTAGTGGGGGTGGACGAGTCATTTGAAAATTCAGACCCTTGCTAATAGTGAATGCATGAAATGCCTCTCCTTATTTAGTTGGATTTTCTAAATTTCACCACCAAATTGGGTAGGCATAGGCAAAGTTATAGTCTTCCAAATAGAGGCAAAATCAGCAATGGTAGCATTAGGTTAAAAAAATGGAAGTCTCAGAACAAGAAAAAATACCACTTAGATTCTTATGGTGATACCTTATTTACAGGCCCTATGCATATATAACGAGTATTCTCATCCTCATAATGAATGTGCTCCATCACTGTACGAAGAGCCTTTTCCCTCAACTTCTTCGCTGGCCAACGCATTAAAATCGGTTCCACAGCCTTGTCAAGTGATGCCCAAAACAAATCCTGTACTAGAGGGTGAGGGTAGTACAAATCTTCCTGCAAGAAGAAAAGAACTAAAATTTTAGTTAATGTAGCCACCATTATAGTTACGACCACTGTTCACCGGGCTTTGGTCGCCAGCTCCCCTTTCATCAGGTTGCCAACTTCCTTGGCCTTCTGGCACTGGGCAGGCATCAGCAACTGGAAACAGTAAAAAGATAATGGAAAAGAAGCACTACAGAGGACATCTTTTTGATTGACTTATTATGAGGTCATTGTCTTTGTTGATATATATTCAGAAAAATGCATTCAATGACATCAACACACTTAAAATAGCTAGGTTTTATCTCCAAAATACGCCTCATGAACTGAACCAATGCAGAAATTTTTTTATTTGCTTCCATGTAAAGGCTGAAACATTTTAATCTCCTAGGACACTGAAACACTGGTGACTCTAGTGTATTATTGTCTTCTTGTGGGTGTAGGATTTATGGATGCACGCATACATATTTGTGCCTTCTCTCCCTTACTTTGCTCTCCCTTCAAAACCAAACCAAGTCAAGCCCAACCAACACTCATGTGAGAGGTCGGTTAGAAGGCCAGTAACACCCAAGCTATGTGGCCTGGGCCATCCAAAAAGACTACGCTGTTGCTCAAGAGATGAATGGATCTGCAGTCCACCTACATCACATGTTTGGTCAATGTACCTCTTTACACCCATTAAAGGTAAAAGATCACTCAGCATTATGTTTAGTACATTTCATGGTCATGCCAACCTGATTTAGGAGACGACCGACTAATTCTTAAGTACAATGGGTGGTGCTAAATTTAGTGTGCCAATAAGATAGGTATAAGGGCCTTATAGAAGATAAGGCTACAGATAGAAATGATTGGAGAGCTAGAATTCATGTATTTGACCCCACATAATGGGATAAAAGCTTGGTATGTTGTTGTTGTTAATCTTTAAGAATCCACAATGCGGATACAGGGACAAGGACAAGAAGTTATGAAATCCAGCATGCTCTTCAATTAGTTAGAACTTCCTTCCATTGTAAACAAATCATATGATCAGAAAGAAGTTGGGGCTCCACCTAATATAGTTCAAAAGAAAAGAATTAGCTGCGGGAAAGAAAGATGATGCACACCATTTTTGAATAACTTTTCAGTTGCAGTACATACTAAAATGCTACTTCTTTATCAAGTCTCCCATTACATTGTGTCTGAATAGGATCATGTACCACTGCTACCCATTGGGTTTGTTGCAAATGCTCTTGTGCTCTTTCAATTATTCTCAATACCCTCATGCTTGTAGAAAACATATAAACATATAAACTTTCAATGATCTACAGTGAAACTTTGCTGTTGCAGAAAGGTACACACTTTAACACTTCTAAAGTACCATCATAAAAAACTAAAGTCCAATCACTCGTAGACATGTATTATCGTTTTGATAGAAATAAAGACCACCCTTACCAACCTTTGCACATTGGTTGCGCGCTTTATTCCAATCTATTTCGTGGTAAGGGACGCTAAAGAGCTCTTTTCTCAAAGCCAAAACAGTAGGTGTCATTGGACCAACAAATCTCTTCCCATATAAATATGACATAGGCAAGTAAACCATCCGACAGTGACACCACATCCGACCTGCATACAGGAGGGAACCAGGTAAACTGAAGTCCAAGGCATTCCCACCTCAGAAAACCCAATACAGTAGACAGTTCAAATATTCCATCAACAGCAATTATGTCCATAAGAAATAAAACATCAAATGGAGTTCTTTTCTCACCAGATATCTTTGCAGATATTCATCGCTGTCTGTCAGTGTATACAACTTCGATCCAAAAGATTGTAAGTATTATTTTCTGATAGCAAATATTGGAGGAACTAGCAGTTTTCTGTAATGAACTATAAACTCCATTCTTTTGATCCATGACAGGACAGATATATTGCATTACTCAAGGGAGCAGCAAAAATGAAAATTTACATCTAAGTAGAGCACAAATAATCACTGACCTGGATGGAATGGGAGAGCATAAGGCAAAAGCCATATCTCAGGGGGTAAAGGATTATTGCCAGACCAATCAAATACTCCAAGTACCTTATTACCATGAGAAAAAAAAAAAGAGAAAGAAAGAAAGAAAGAAAGAAAATAGATGAATTAAATGAATGCCCAGGTTTCATGCAAATATTTCAACAGAAAAGCACTTAAGAAAACAAGAAAAAGTTTCAAGACTCAACTGCAAGCCACATTTTTCCCCATGATGTTATGTTAGTGGCACCACCATGTTCTAGAATCCACTTCTGTCCTTTCTCCATTGCCCCCTGCCCATCATCAGCTCCTTCACCAAGCAATCTCAAAGTGACATAGCTCAAGACAGTACCAAACATGGTGCTGGGGCCCTCAATGTGTAAGCCCCACCCCCCATCTCTGTTCTGCAATTACGTTGTCAACATTTAGAAATTTTAGGTGAGCAGAGTGGCAAGAAACATAGAAAAGGAAAAGTTCTAGGAAAATAAAGTATCTCAAATAAAATGGATATAGACCATTCATAACAGGTTCTGGTGCTACATTAAACTATTCTTGCCTGATGATTGTAAATATAACGGCACATCTCAAGTTTATGTTCTTTGGACAAAACTGCATTCAATGCCCCCGTAATAGACAGAGTAATAACCTATACACATATGAGCATGAAGATGTCAGAATTGCATATTATCCTTTTCTTAAACCAAATTCAATAGCAATATACCATATGTACTAACATCTGTTTCATAATTGAAGAAGAAATCTGCAGCTTTACAGAATCTGCCTTCAACAAATGACATGGTGAGAATGTTACTACAGGTAAATAAGCACGTACCAGTCCAGGCATTAGAAACATAGGACCTCCATAATCTCCTGGCCAGTGCCCATCGTGTGCCTGGATAGTTGAATGAAAACAGATTGCTCTTCTGAGCGCGGTTGTGACATGGTCCTCCGTGATATCTTCCATTTCTTTCAACTTGACTTGTGGCAGAAGCATCTCACTTGGATTCTCCTTGGAAAACTACATTTTGAATTGTGTTACATACAATAAGAATCATATAGAAAACGAAATTGGAAGACACTTTTTATTTTTGTTTTACTTTTTCCCCTTAATATATGTGACTGGAAATTATAGTTTGACACAATTGCTTATCCAATAACTATCTCATTCATCATTTTCAACTCACTAAGGTTGAAAATCACGTCTCATCTTACAACTCAAAGACAGGGAGAAACAAAATCAGATAGATTCTGTGCCTGTGTGTGTGTGCGCATGAGAGAGAGAGAGAGAGAGAGAGAGAGAGAGAGAGAGAGCAAATTTCATCTTGTTACCAATGATAATGTTTCAAGCAAGAAATTTAGTTTGCCCTCTGTTAGAATTTGTATTAGTATAGCTGTTAGTTTCTGTAAAGGGCAGATTTGTTTGTTAGGAAATGTTTATATTCTTATGTTTTATGTGTTTAGAATATAACGGAAATAATCTTTAGGTTATTTCCGCTTAAAGCCTTGTATTTCCTTTTATTTGCATTTCAGTCCTTAATTTGTAACCGCCTCTATCTTTTATAAATAGAGGCGGATAGGTTCTGTTAAGCAGGAGAGAATCTTTCTATTGTATTCGCACATAAGAGTTAGAGAATTGAGAGAGAGCTAGTGCTCGGTCCTTGTTTTCTTGTGAGAGGCTATTGATTATTAGCCTAAGTGTGTGCGAGGAAGAGATCAGAGAGGAAGAGCTGTATTCTTGTTTCTTTGATAGTGGATTCTGTCGGCATCATCTGACAGTCTGGATGTAGGGCAACTTCTTGCCCGAACCAGGATAAGTCCTCTTGTTCTTTTACTGATTTTGCTTGTTATTGTGTTCTGTTTTACATTTCTTTTGTTTCTATCTCTATCGGGTAAGTGTTTGGGTGTGAGAGAGGGTTTAATTATGTGAGGAATCAGATCCAAGTCTCAACAATTTGGTATCAGAGCCTAGGATTTCACATAATTTCTTTCAAGATTCATCCAAGAACCCGTTAGACTGGCCTTAGAAACCTTCAAGAAATGGCGGTGTCCGGTTCCGCATCTAGATATGATATTGAAAAATTCAATGGCACAAACGATTTTTCTTTATGGAAAATCAAGATGCAAGCCCTCCTCGGAAATCTAGGTTTAAAAGAGGCATTGAGAGAGGAACCAAGGGATAAAGAAAAGATAGGGGAAAGTGCTAAAACCCTCTCGGCAGAACAAAAAGCAGACATAGAAGAGAAGGCTTTTAATACTTTAATCCTTAGTTTAGGAGATAAGGTATTAAGGGAAGTGTCAAAAATGACCACTGCTTTAGAAATCTGGAAGAGATTGGACAATCTGTACTTAACAAAAACCTTGTCTAGCAGGTTATATCTGAAGACTAAATTCTTTACATTTAAGATGAAAGAAAAACAAAAGCTGCAAGACCATATAGATGAATTTAATAAACTATGCCTAGACCTAGAAAACATCAATGTTAAATATGATGATGAAGATAGGGCATTAGTTTTATTACATTCTTTGTCTCGGTCATATGAGTATTTTGTTGATATTCTGCAGCATGACAGAGATAAGTTGTCTTTAGAAGATGTTATAGGAGCCCTAAATTTAAAAGATTTAAGGTATAACCAAGAAGAAAAACCCTCCAGTGGAGATGTTCTGACTGCAAGATCTAGGGGTACAAAAAAGGATTCCAAAGGGAAAAATAAACCTAAATCTAAGTCTAAGAATGGGAGGGGTCCAGTCAAGTGCTATCACTGTCAAGAAGAAGGGCATTTTAAGAGAGATTGTCCAAAAAGGAAGAAAGATTTCAAGGATAAAAAATCCTCGGATGGTGGATTTTCAATGTGCGAGTTTGGGTATGATAGTTCTGATGCATTAACAGTATCTCAAAATTCAGTGAAAGATATGTGGATCCTAGATTCAGGTTGCTCTTTCCACATGTCACCCAATAAACACTGGTTTGAAAATTTTCAGGAAGCTGATGGGGGAAAGGTGCTTCTTGAAAATGACTATGAGTGTAAGGTCCTAGGTATTGGAGATGTTAGGCTTAGAATGCCTAACAATACCTACTGGACTCTTCAAGGGGTAAGATATATCCCAGAGTTAAAAAGAAATTTAATCTCTCTAGGAGGTTTAACCAAATCTAGTCATAGTTTTAAAGGAGAGGGAGAATTTCTTAAGGTATTTCGAGGATCCCTAGTATGCATGAAGGCAAGTCAGCAGAATGGAATATATATTCTACACACATCTGCTTTAGGAGGGGAAGCAGTGATGGCCAGTAATAAGGATGTCTCAATCTCATGATTATGGCACCTTAGCATGGCTCACATTAGTGAGCTTGGCCTTAAAGAATTAGCAAGCCAAGGGATTTTACAAGGAAACCAAGTGGCAGGTTTAGATAAGTGTGAATCAGGTATCTATGGAAAGACCACTAAGGTAAAATTCAATAAAACTGCTATTCACTCTTCTAAGGGTCCTCTAGATTACATTCATAGTGACTTATGGGGGCCAGCCCAAACTGTTACTTATGGTGGAGCTAGGTATTTTTTGTCCATAATAGATGATTTTTCTAGAATGGTATGGATTTATGTTTTGAAAACAAAAGAGCATAACATGGAAGACCATGATAGAAAATCAAAAGGGAAGGAAGATAAAGACCATCAGGACTGACAATGGTCTTGAATTCTGCCACAAGGAGTTCACCAATCTATGCAAAGGAAGTGGGATAGTTAGGCATTTGACTGCCCCAGGAAACCCTAGGCAAAATGGGCTTGCCGAGAGGATGAATAGAACTCTCGTAGAGAGAGTTAGGTGTATGTGGTTTCATGCAAACCTCTCAAAGGCATTTTGGGGAGAAGCAGTGAATACTGTAGCCTATGTGTTAAATAGATCACCTTCAGCTGCAATAGAATTTAAAACTCCATATGAAAAATGGACAGGTCACAAACCTAGCCTAAAACACCTAAGGGTATTTGGGTGCATATCATATGCCCATGTAAAACAAGGAAAGCTGGACCCTAGGGCTCAAAAATGCATTTTTATAGGATATCCAATTGGGGTAAAAGGGTACAAACTATGGAGTCTAGAACTTGAAAACCAAAAGATCTTAATTACTAGGGATGTCATCTTTGATGAGAATTCAGTAGCTAAGGGTCTGCATGATAATGGTAGAAATGAGCCATCATCTACAATAGAGAATGTAGATATAGGATGGCATGAAGATTCTCCCAGGGCAGAAAGATCTGGCTCTCAAAGCCAGGACTTGGAACATCAGGTAGACCTAGAAGAACCCATAGCTGACCAAGATTTTGACCCTCATGGAGAAAGAAAAGAGGGCTCAGATGCAGAAGATGAGCCTGACCAACAAAGATATAATGTTGCTAGGGATAGGCAGAAAAGACAATCGAAACCCCCTAAGAGATATGGCTTTGCAAACCTGGTTTCATATGCTCTTACAAGTGCATCAGAGGTTGCAGGGGATGAACCTCAAACTTATGAGGAAGCAATAGCTTCTAAGGACTCAAGTAAGTGGATTGAGGCTATGGAATCAGAAATAAACTCTCTAAGGAAAAATCAAACCTGGGCTTTAGTTGATAGACCTAAAAAGCAGAGAATAGTGGGTTGTAAATGGCTTTATAAGATAAAGGAAGGAGCAGGGAGCGAGCCTAAGTCTAGATATAAAGCCAGACTGGTTGCAAGAGGGTTTACTTAGGTTGAGGGAATTGATTATAATGAGGTTTTTTCCCCTGTTGTAAGGCACACCTCAATAAGAATGCTTCTAGCCATAACCGCTCACATGGATTTGTGCTTAGAACAAATGGATGTTACTACTGCTTTCTTACATGGAGAATGAGATGAAAAGATTCTCATGGAGCAGCCAAAGGGGTTCAAATCTAAAGGGAAAATAGAGCAAGTATGCCTTCTTAGGAAATCCCTATATGGGCTTAAACAATCTCCACGCCAATGGCATAAAAGATTTGATACTTTTATAATTGATCATGGATTTGTAAGAAGTTCATATGATTGCTGTGTATATTTTAAGAAAATATCTAATAGCATTTTCTTGTATCTTTGATGATATGTTGATTGCAAGTCAATCAAGGGAAGAAATCCAGCAGTTAAAACTGGAATTAAAATCAGCATTTGAAATGAAAGATCTAGGAGAAGCAAGAAAGATATTGGGAATTGAAATTAAGAGGGATAGAAAGGTTAGAACCCTAGGTCTATCACAAGAGAATTACTTAAGAAAATTAATTCAAAGGTTTGGTATGGCTGAAACAAAGGCTGTCAGCACTCCGTTTGCTCAGCACTTTAAGCTTTCAACAAGTCAATCTCCTATAAATGAGAATGATAAGGCAGAAATGAAGAATGTCCCATACTCAAGTGCAGTAGGAAGCTTGATGTACAACATGGTCTATACTCGGCCAGATCTTACTCATGCTATGAGTGTAGTTAGCCGATTTATGGCAAACCCAAGAAACTCCCATTGGAATGCTGTCAAGTGGATGTTTAAATACCTAAGAGGATCATTAGGTATTGGTTTAGTTTATGGTGGAGCAGGGAAAGAATTAGAAGCTAAAATCCTAGGATGCTCCGATGCAAATTATGCAGCGGATCAGGATAGGAGGAGGTCAACCACTGGCTATGTATTCAAGGTTTGGAATGCCACAGTTAGCTGGAAGGCTGGTCTACAACATGTTGTACCTTTATCCACTACTGAGGCAGAATATATTCCCCTAGCAGAGGCAATAAAGGAGGCCATATGGTTGAAAGGGCTTCTAGGGGAATTGCTAGGTAGAGAGATAGATACAACCCTAAGATGTGATAGCCAAAGTGCCATTCACCTAGCTAAAAACCAAGCTCATCATGAACGCACAAAACATATTGATGTTCGTTTGCATTTTATCAGGGAAATTCTTGACAGGAAACTGCTGAAGCTGGAAAAGGTTACAGGGGAGGAAAACATAGCGGATATGTTCACCAAGGTTGTCCCAGCAGCCAAGATGAAGCACTGCATGGAGCTACTTAATGTAGCTTGAAGGAGTCTAAGCTCTTAAGCTTAGGAGGAAGCCAGAAGATGGAAGAAAAGGAAGTTGTAGCAGAATTTGGAAGTTGTTTGAAGTCTTAAAGCTAAACTAATCAAATTGGTGGAGAAATTGTTAGAATTTGTATTAGTATAGCTGTTAGTTTCTGTAAAGGGCAGATTTGTTTGTTAGGAAATGTTTATATTCTTATGTTTTATGTGTTTAGAATATAACGGAAATAATCTTTAGATTATTTCCGCTTAAAGCCTTGTATTTCCTTTTATTTGCATTTCAGTCCTTAAGTTGTAACCACCTCTATCTTTTATAAATAGAGGCGGATAGGTTTTGTTAAGCAGGAGAGAATCCTTCTATTGTATTCGCACATAGGAGTTAGAGAATTGAGAGAGAGCTAGTGCTCGATCCTTGTTTTCTTGTGAGAGGCTATTGATTATTAGCCTAAGTGTGTGCGAGGAAGAGATCAGAGAGGAATAACTGTATTCTTGTTTCTTTGATAGTGGATTCTGTCGACATCATCTGGCAATCTAGATGTAGGGCAACTTCTTGCTCGAACCAGGATAAGTCTTCTTGTTCTTTTACTGATTTTGCTTGTTATTGTGTTCTGTTTTACATTTCTTTTGTTTCTATCTCTATTGGGTAAGTGTTTGGGTGTGAGAGAGGGTTTAATTGTGTGAGGAATCAGATCCAAGTCTCAACACCCTCCTTCAAAGCCCAATGCAATACAAAAGCCTAGAGCCTAGAAATAGTTTACTCCTTTCGCTGCAGCTACCCAGAAAAAAGTGCTCTTTGCATTGTTTCACTGAAGAGTCGAATAAGATGGTCACAGTCCAACCCCCCCCCCCCCCAACAACAACACACACACACACACAAAAGAAAAAGTCAACTGTAAATTCTCTTTGGCCTCCATTTTCTTGGTAAAGCATATTTGCACACACACACAAGTTAACAAGAGAAAGTAATATTATAAAGACAACGGCAAAGGGGATGTGACTGAACAAGCTGCAGCAAATTTAGAGAAACTTGCATCTGAGAAACCCTAACATTCCTAGATTTTGAGAACCAATAAGACGCATTAGTAAAGGAAGCTACAAAATCCCAACAAAACAAGTAATAAATCTCCAGTAGAGAGTGTTTGGAAGCCAAATTACTTCATGTACAACAACATATGAAGCCTTAATCCCATCCACTATATGAATTCTAGCTCACTAGTCATTTCTATCTACAGTCTGATCTTCTATAAAGTCCTTATAATTCTTTATATTAAGTCTCCCACCAATATATGAGTTTATGTCATATTTGTAAACAAATGTCTCTAAGTCACGGTCTCACAAAACCCTCAAGCACAAAAATGATTGTAGTGAATTTTTAAAAGATGGGTGCCAGTAGATGTCCTCCTTGCTGGCTCGACCTATGTTAAAGCAATTGGACCAAGGTACTCACACTTGTGGATTTTATTTTCGGTTTTTTTTAGGGCGCGAATTTCTTAACTAAAACCCAGTTTTTAATTCCTTCCTCTATTTCACTCAACAGTCAAGCCTCCAGTGAATACAAATGAACATATGCTTCCGTGGAAATGGTTGAACCCTTGTGTTCCCAGAGAGAGATCAAAATAATTGCCAAAATACAACACAACATATCACAATAATAATTAACTAATTTCAGTAGTCTTCTTCCATATGAACATTTACCACAACAATAACTAACTAATTTGATCAAAGAATTAACTAATTTCAGTAGTCTTCCATATGAACATTTACCTACACATTAGGACTTGTGCTTCCAGACATTTGGGAGAAGCAAAAGGTGCGTGGACGAACCTGAATGCGCATCATGAGATCTGAACTGTGTTTTTTCAGGAAACGGTTATTGGTGAAGTTCCGGCGCACATTTTCGATCTCCGCAAGCTCTTCCGGCGATCCGAGCTTGGGATCGAACTCCCAAACCTGCCTCCCGGCGTGATCGTTCGTCGACCGCAGCCACGGATTCCCTCCGCCTTCCGCGATCTTAAGCCTCCACATTCTTCTTCAATTCCACACTATCGTAGGCACAAACAAAAGCACAATCACAAAACTCCACGCAACCTTCACCGCATTCGAAACACACGCAAAGCATAAACACAAATGTGCAGACGAAACGGATTTCAAAATGCGGAAACGGAAATGCTTCGGAATTTAGATTTCAGAGAGTATCGTGGACTGTACCTTGAGAGAGAGATGGCGAGAGACGGCGATAGTCGGCTCAGAACGTTTGCATGTGCAGAGAGAGAGAGAGTACAGTGGTGCTTGGAGTGTCGAAGTATGTGCTGGCTGGTCGGGCCATTCAACATATAAGCCAAACACAGAGCATGCTTTTGGACGACAATGTCATTTGCTATTTTCTTGGGTATAAGGACGGCCGAAGCCCTAGAAGGAATGGATCACAGCTATCCTTCTCACTAGCGGAGCCAGAAATCTTAGCTAGGTGGGAAAAAATTAAATCTTAAATTTTAAATTTTATTTAAAATTAAATAATATAAAAAATTAAAATAATATAATATTAAAAAAAATATATCAATAAATTATATAACCAATGTATTTTAATATTTTAATAACGTCACATATAACATTATTATCAATGTTATTAAATATCTATTTTTCAATATACACAACTAAGTTGTCATTCAATTATTAATTTCCAATTCAATTGCGCAGTCAAGTTTTGATAAGTTTCATGATAGATTGTCATTCAATCATTGATTTCCAATTCAATTACGTAGTCGAATTTTGACAAATTTCATGATAGAAAATATGTTTTATACCATAATTTCAAATATATAATTGACAAATTTATAACAAAAAATAAAAAAAAATAATCTCTTTAATTAAAACATAGTTAAAGAAATGGTCAATAGAGATTAATATACACAAAAGAAAAATGAGTCAAATTTTCATATATCTTATTTTTAATTTTCGGTCAATACTGAAAAAAGCACTAGTAGTCGCCACTAGTCATTGTGATCAGTGATTTTAGACGATTAGAGGCAACCACTCGACACATTTATTCCCATTGACCAATATACCTAAAAATTAGTAAAATCTAATGGTCAAATTTCATAAATTTAAGGTTAAACTTTTAGCCAAACCTAATGCACGTAAACGCAATAGGAATTGCCTCCAACCACTGTGGCTTGTGGTTTTTGGCAATCAGAGACAATTATTTGACACATTTATCTTCATCAACTAATATATTCAAAATCTATAAATTTTTAAAAATTCAAAATGGGCATTTAGAAATTTTTTTTAAAAAATATTAAAATATTATATATAATAATTTTTTTAAAAATCCAAGGTGGGCAGTTGGCTGTACGTGGCTCTGTCACTAATCCTTCTAATCACTAATCCTTCTAAAACATCTTGTTTCCTTTATAATTATTTTTTATTTTAAAATATATATATATATATATATATATATATAACATGAGAAACTCAATAACCTCAATCACAAACAATTTTTGGTTTGGAACATCTCACTTTTTTTAAAATTCATAGTTTACTTTGATTCAATCTAGATGCACAAATAAGTTCACTGCAAGCCGAAGATCGAAACTTAGCCCCTGTGATAGATATAGGCAATTGCACAATTCTGTATGAAAATAGATCTCACGATATCTGAAACTCCCAAACGCATAACAAAAGAAGAAGTTAAATTATGACTTATTTGATATAAGTTTTTTCCTTAGTTTTGATTACTATAACTTTGTTAAAAAGTTTATGCATTTTGTCGCAAAGCTATAAATTGCTTTTCGAGCGAAAAGTTCAGCCCATTTTTTAGACATCTCCCAACACTTTTAAAAATAGCTTTTGGTTTCTAGGAAGCCATTGTTAATAAACATTTTTTTATATTTTGTAACAAATACTTTACAAATTTTTCATAAGCTTAAATTTAAATTTTATCTTAAGTTATATCAAATCAACCTTTAGTGTCTGTTGATTCTCATGTGTGGAATAAATTTTATATAAGTTGTTTCCCGAAATTAGGGTTTTTGGGGGGCAATTTAGTATTTTACTTCTTATTATGCACACTAGGATTGTTCAAGTGACAATAAATTACTTTTGATGAGTCATCGATAAATGTATAATCAATTTATTCAAGAATTTTCTAGAGTATTTAAAGGTATAAATTTCTTGGAGTGAGATAGGGATGAGCATTCAGTAGATTCAGTTACTGAATCGTTGCCAAATCAAATAGATTGAACTTGTTCCAAATTCTAAATCAAATCAACTGAATAAATGTTTAAACTGGAAAAATTGAATTGATAGAAAAAATTACAAAAATAAAAAAATGACATTATTTTTAACATTTCAATCTATTCAGTTATTTTAATTTTTTTCAACACAAAGACCAAATTGAATCGAAATAACTCGAACAATCAAACTTGAAAATCGAATCAAACCGACCTACAATTGAATCAAACCGAACTGACAAATTTGATCGATTCGATTTGGTTATTTCAATTTAATCAAAATGTTAGTCACCTTTAGAGTTAGGTATAAAAATAAAAAGATATAGCACAAAAATAATAAGGTGTGGTGCAACACGAAATTATGGTATAACACAATACAGGCCTGCTATGTTGCCCATTGACGGGCAACATAGCAGGTGCTCGCCAGTGAGAGGGGCGTGGGCCCCATGCACGTGGGGCCCGTATGCAGAGACGGGCCCACGTGCATGGGGCCCACGCCCCCTAGTGGGCACCTATTATGTTGCCCGCTAATGACCAACATAACAAGCCTCTTAACACAATAATACTAGAGTATAATTCAAAATAAGTGTGATACACAAATAATATATATGTATCGATTTCTTTTCAATAACTAAAGACTCACAATCTCCTTATCTTTAATACTCGAGTTAAATATAACGTACAAATCATCTAAATTTTACATAAAAGTCAACACTGAAACTTAAAATTCCTATCTTTTTTTTCAAACCTAATTAATGGCCTCTTGTAGTCAAAAAGCCAAAGGTTCCTACTATAATATACAAAAGTCACATGATTAAGATGGAAGCATATTTTATTAAAACAATCTAATCTTTTATTTTTTATTTTTTTTAAAGTTTGAACAATTCTACAACTCTCTCAATTATAACTCAGAAATAGGCAAATCAATCATCATTCATATTTATAGAATTTAAAATACATATCATTTGTAAGTGATGATATTCGAAGGTCATCCAATATATTTGAGTCCAAATTGTTCTCTAAATGTGGGGTTTCACCTCTTAACATCATATTTGATGATTAAATTAATATTAAAAAAAGGAGTAAAATTAATAATAATGAACATTTAGGTGTTATATATGTTTATCTATCGAGATTTTATTTTTATATTAGTCGAGTTTGCAATGATTAGGCGAAATTCTCGATCAAGATTTTTTGAGTTTTGTGGAGATATTTTTATTGAGGACCTTATTGTCAATTAGCTAATGATCCAGCAAGACATGCATCGCGCTTTGTTCATTAAGACGCGAGTTAGTCTTTAATTGATAGAACACAGTTGATATAATAATAAATATACATAATTTTGAGAGGCTTCATATTAATAAGTTGTCTTATAATATTTAAATCAGAAAAGACAAAACAAAGTGCTGAAAAAAACCAAAATGTTAAAATAACAAAGTGTAAAATTACTGTCGTTTTTTATATTTTTGTTATTTTATTTTTTTTTAATATAAAGTACGAATTGAAACGAAATTGTTAAACTTAAAAACTAAATCAAATTAACTTATAATTTGAACTGAATCGGATTAATAATTTTAAATAATTCAATTCAATTATTTCAATTTACTAAATAGGTGGTAAAACCCCAGCCGGCTCCTTACATGGGCATGCACGTTGTAGGCCGCAAATTTGTGTAATTATCAATTTCTTATAAAGTACTAACAAATATTATTTACTTTATATTATAATAAAATATATTAATTATATTTTGAATATTTTAATAATTACATTAGTTGATTAAAATATATCAGATGAGAGGTCGATTGGGCTGAATTATGTAAGAGTTCGATTGGTCCCTGGGCTTGGGCGGACCAATGAAAAACCCAATCCGATTCTCAGTTAAAAGCCCATTTGAACCTCCCTTTGAGAATGGTAACGTGACGTCACTCATAAGTCATAAATTTTATTTATTTAATTTGTGCATGCAATTTTTTCGTATGTGTTCAATAAATTTAGAGGTGATCGGTTTGATTACTCAACCCACCTAATTGATCAAATTGAATAAAGTGAATATGTTTTAAAAATTGAATTCAACCAACCAAATAGATATTTAAACAGAATAAATTGAAAATTGAAATAAATGAAAAAGAAAAAAAAATTGAACCAGCCAAAAAAAAGAGAAAAAAAAAACGATATTTTTGACATTTGAATTGATTCAATTATATCGATTTTTTGCAATATAAAGACTAAACTGTACTTGTTTCTTTTTGACTAAAAAAAGAGGATGATCGGAGGCAGTGCGCGAGCTCCGGTGATAGGTTTGTCAAAGAGCGGCTGACACCTGCAAGCATTCCGACGGTCAAATGAGCAAAAAAGTAAGGTAAGGTGATGTATTAGTAGGTCAGAGATGAGAACATACATTGGCTCTGAAGAGAGCTGATTGATATAGAAGGAGGAGATGTTCTCCTCCATACATACGTCATGCGTTTGTAGGTGATGAGACTGGCTATCCGGCGTTGGTGAAGATTCTCCGGTGGTAGTATGGTGGCAACGAGACCCTCATTAATGTGGATGAGATCTACCATTAATGAGGATGAGATTTGTCACAGCCACACGGATAGCTAGTGAAAATCACAATAATGCCGCGACAAATTGGCGCTAGGCCAAAGCTAGGCCCAGATAAAAGACTAAGATTGGATCGAGATTGGACTCGAGTACAGGGTTGAGATTAGGCTCGAACAGTTCAGTACTGAAATAATCGAAACACTCAAACTTAGAAATTGAACCAAACCGAACTGACAGTTTCAACTGGTTCTATTTGATTATTTCGATTTAACTGAAATGTACCAAATCGATAGTTTCGATTCTACAGTTTTAATTTTTATTTAATATTTTAATCTAAAAGGGGGAAATAATCTTTTTAACGTATATTCGATAATTATATGATTTTTATAATTAAATATTATTTTATATAATTTTTATATTGTAAAAGAGCATTTTTGTCAACTGATTATTTTATTATTTTATCCCATTAAAATAAAAAATTATCAAACATAATAATGAAATGAAATGATCATTTTATTTTTCCTAGTGATGCCATTCTTTTGCCTTTATCTTTTCCCTTCTATTCAAAACCATTTCGTCCAACCAAATGTAACCCTAATATATGCATGGATTCAAATAAAATCAATGATAATTTAACTTTTAATTTTTATTTTAATGAAACAATTTAACTTTAAATATATATACACGAACTCTGTTTCCAATTCAAACCAAAAATAAAAGAAAACTATTTTTCAAATCGAAGATTGAACTAGGATGATTCAGTCTTAAGCTATACTGGTATTTTTTATTTGGTCCGACTCTCTATAGGGCTAATTATGAAAATGATTCAATCTTTTTTATGAATTTATAATTTTATTTAATCCTTTCAATTTTAACAATTAAGTCTAAATTGATTTAATTGAATGTAATTTTACTCAGCATATAAAATCGATTTAGAGGGAGTATATTTATACTAACTTGGCATGTCAAGAAAAAATGTAACTTGTAAAAAAAAAAAAAAAAAAGATAAACAGATTATGTGTAACAAGTTTTATATATATATATATATTTTACTTACGTATATATATGGGTCCCACAAATATTATTGTTATATGACACTTGACATACTAAGTCAGCATGAACACACTTCATTTACATTAATTTTACATATTGGATAAAATTAAACAAAATTACTTTGATTTAGACTTAATTGTCAAAATTAAAAAAATAAATAAAATTACAATTTTTTAAAAAATAAATTATTTTCATGATTAGCCTGTCCCTATTAGGGGTGAGCAAATGGTCAGTTTAGTAGCATCCACTAACAGATTAAACTGAATCGAGCAGCAAAATCAAACTGAATCAGATTGACCAATTAACTCGAAAAATTGAAGTAATTGATAATCCAAAAAATCAAATCCAAATTATATAAATCGAACTAAATTGATTAAACCAAAGAAACACCACAAAAAAAAAAATCAAAGTAACTGATAAAAAATACACAAAATTGAAGAAAACGATATCATTTTATAAATATCAAAACAATATCGTTTTAAAGTTTGATTAGTTCGATTCTTCAAACCAAAAAATAGAACTAAAAATTAAAAACTAAAATTTAAAAAAAAATTAACCTAACTAAATCAATGTAAGAAAAAAATTAAATCAAATTAAAAAATTCAATCGATTCAATTCAATTAATGCAAATAAACTAATTTTTTTCCCTCCCAAAACTTTTCTTTCTCACGCGTGAGAGATGACGTGAGAATGATTCATCGTACTTTGTTTGCATATGGCATCAAATATTTGGAGGGTTTTGGAGGCATCTTCACATCCATTGATTCTGATAATGTGGGACAAAGAATACGTAATATTTTGTAACATCCTGGTCTTAATGTGGTCCCATAATCTCAATTACATCATAATTAACACTATCTGTATACGAACATAGATCCAGATTATCAACCAACTTTACCAATTCTTTAAGAGATTCTCTCTCAATCAGTTGGTACTGGTCCCCTGCATCAGTCCATTATTTTTGTTAATTATCTTGATTTTATGATAATTAAAATAAGGATCAAATCTACGACCAAAATATTTTATCTTTCATTTTTTATTAAATTATCAAATCTTGTGTCATGATAAAATAATTATCAACATCAAAAAAAAAAAAAACAAAAGAAAATATTTCATTTCTATTGGGTCCTACGTATAAATTAAATCCACTAATCACATCTTATACCAATGAAAATGTTAAATGTTAAAGATTAGGAAAGAATATTTATTAATAGGTATGTAGAATTAAATGACAATAAAAAGAATCGAATGTAACCAAAGTTAATGATGTGGAGTTGACCATTTAGAGTGCACAGAAATGAATACGATATAAAACAAAAAAATAGAGGAATGCGTAAATAAAAGAATATAGGATTTTTTTGGTAAAAATAATTTTTAATATAAAAAATTATAAAAAATAATTATTTAATTTAAAAATAAAAAATTCTATAATGTATTCATACAAATTCAAAAAACAAATTTAAAATAAAAATAAAAATGTTGAATCTGTCTCTAAGCTCAGCTCTTTGTGTTTGATATTTTTTTAATATTACAAGACAGCTTTGAAACATTTTCGAAATTGTAGAAATGATTCAAAAATATTTTATGATGTTTCGAAAACGAAAACATTTCAAAAATGTCGAAACGATATTCTCGAAATGTTTTCGTGCATCATAGTTGATTATTAATAATTTTTTCATAAAAAAAGACAAATTCATTAAAATGGGTTATAATTACAAAATATCATTGTCATTGTCATGTCACTTTGGTAACTTCCCATTTTTTATATAAAAACTTTGTAAATACCTTAATTGGGTAAATTAATTTGCATGGCCATGGCCCATGGGGGTTGTGATTACAACTGAACTCCAACCATAGCCATGGCCCCCACTTTTATCACTTGTACACTAAGAATGTGTTTGATTGTACATATTTTTCATAGAAAATATGTAATTATTACACATTTTCTATAGAAAACAATCAAACACTATTTATTTTTCTATGAAAAAATATGCATGGTACAAGCATTTAAAGCTTTTTTTCATGGAATTCATTTTCCAAGGGGGTGGGGTGGTTTTTATTTTCTAGCCAATATTACCTAGAATTAAATTCTAGGTAATGTAATCAAACACACCCTAAGAGTGTGTTTGATTGCACACATTTTCTATAGAAAATATGTAATTATTACACATTTTCTATGGAAAACAATCAAACACTTTTTATTTTTCTATGGAAAAATATGTATGGTACAAACATTTAAAATTTATTTCCATAGAATTCATTTTTCAAGGGGGTAAGGTAGTTTTTATTTTCTAGGCAATATTATCTAGAATTAAATTCTAGATAATGCAATCAAACACACCCTAAATGTGTGTTTGATTGTATTACCTAGAATTTAATTTTAGGTAATATTGGCTAGAAAACAAAAACCATCTCACCCTCTTGGAAAATGAATTTTATGGAAAAAAGTTTTAAATGCTTGTACCTTACATATTTTTTCATAAAAAAATTAAAAGTATTTGATTGTTTTCCATAAAAAATGTGTAATGATTATATATTTTACATGAAAAATATATATAATCAAACACACTCTAAGGTTCTAATACATAGGAAGAAATGAATTATCAAGCTCATTTTAGAAACCGAAGTCACAGTTATATCCTATGGCCTCTTCAAGTTTAAATCATTATAGAAACTTAATTTAAGGCTAAATCTACATTTTTGTCTATTTATTTTTATATTTTTTTGATATAATTATTTAAAATTTTCCTTATTTTGATTACAACCCTTAAACTTGTATTTTCGACTCAATTTAACCTCTTAATTTTTTTTTTCTGTGACAACTCAAAATTTTTCGTTGTTTTGATTACTCCTATATCTATATTTTCGAATCAATTTAACTTTTATACTATATAAAAAAAAAAGTTAAATTGACTAATCTCATTTTATCTTTATTTTTTTACATATCAAAGTACATATGTTAAATTGACTCAAAAATATATATATATATTAGTATAATTGAAATAATAAAAAATTTAGATTTTTATACCAAAAAAATTAAAATATAAGACTTAAATTAATTAAAAAATATAAATCTAAAAGTATAATTAAAATAATAAAAAATTAAATAATTATATAAAAAAATATTAAAAATATAGAGATAAAAATATAAGTTTAACCCTCAATTTAACTTATTGATTAATTTAACAAACAAGATGTGTGAAGGCATCAAGAAAGACAGTGGACTGTGTCAGAGTGTGTGTCTATATATATATATATATATATATGCATGTAAAGGTGGCACAAATCCCATATGAAGCAAGCTTTGGTCTGTGTAAGTAACTTAATTTTCTTTTCTAGCCTGCAAGCTTTACCCACATGCACTTATAGATTTTGAGAATCTAATTTAATTGAGTTTATGGTTTAAGGTTTGGGATTTAAGCACATAAAATTATATTGAATTGGTTTAACCCCAGAGCCTGATGAATTTGCTTGCTTCTCGATCTCTTATAGTTCGATTAACTTCGAATTCATATAAAATTTGAACCAACTCGATCAACTCGACTTTGTGTGTGTAAGCTGGGAAGAATGATGAACTTTTTACCTAAAGAATAGGCTTTGGAAGAACAAATTTAGATGTGGAGACTTGTAGTGACCACCGAAGGCAACGATCCATGGGTGAAGAGCGTAAACGGCCACGTCGGCCGACAGTACTGGGAATTCGGCGCCGACCTCGGAACATCCGAACAGCGCAGCCGCGTCGAGGAAGCTCATCGGCACTTCAGCAACAACCGGTTCCACGTCAAACACAGCTCTGATCTGCTCATGAGATTTCAGGTGATATATACACACACACATACATACATATATATGTGTGTATGTATGTAATTGATCATTAATTAATCTTGTTTATTGAGTACATCATGTTAAGTGATTGCAGTTTGAGGCTGAGAAGCCACGGGAAGAAATGGAGTTGCAGAGGGTGAGAGTTGGAGGAGACGAGGAGGAGATAAGTGAGGAAGCAGTGGAGATGACACTGAGAAGGGCTTTGAGGTTCTACTCAACCCTGCAGGCTGAGGATGGCCACTGGCCTGGGGATTATGGTGGCCCTATGTTTCTTCTCCCTGGTTTGGTGAGTGCCATCGAATCAGTATTGGCCTTATCTTTGAAAGTGTTAATTGAAGGTAACTCGTAAATTTATTGATCAAAAGTTACATCCTTATACACCTATGATCTCTAATGAATTATTGACGTGAAAGTGCATTGTGACAAATTTTCATCTTTTAGTTCCTGGTATATTCGTTGGATAGAAGTTTAATATCAGGATACAAGTCAATCTCAAATAATGATTTTTTGTCTCATATCCACTTAATAGTAGTCTTAATCGACTCTAAGACTACTTATAATAACATGAGTGTAGTGGCAAGCCATTTGTCAAGGTAAGGGAGCTCTCCCAAAAAAATGATAATTTGTCCGTGTTACATTAACGAAACATCTAACTTTTGGGTTTTGTTCAAGTTATTATGGATCCAACCCAATTTTTAGGAGAATGGATTAACATAAAAAGATTTCACCTTTCAAATAAATGATTTGTGATTAACTGCCTAATTAACGATGGCCAAACCATCATATGTTGAATAGGTGATCAGCTTGTCAGTGATGGGGGCCCTGGACACAGTTTTGCCACATGAACATCAACTCGAAATTCGTCGCTACATTTACAATCATCAGGTAATTTTGTTAAACGAGCTTTGATAGTAATGGTAAGATTGCTCTTTCGAGATGGAAAGATCAACGATTAAAGCTTAAAGCAAGTTCAAAAAATTACAGAATTTGGATGGAGGCTGGGGGTTGCATATAGAAGGTGGTAGCACCATGTTTGGCACAGCTCTCAACTATGTAACTTTGAGACTGCTTGGAGAAAGGATGGATGATGGAGATGGAGCCATGGAGCAGGCAAGGCTATGGATTCTTGATCATGGTGGAGCTACCCACATCCCTTCATGGGGAAAGTTTTGGCTCTCTGTAAGTTCATTTTCCTTGTTATTTTTACATGGGATTATTGTCACTTTTAAACTTTATTTTTGTTGTAAGATGCCAAACTCGCAACAACAAATTTATTACCATCGTCTAAATTGTTATTGGAAGGTTGCTCCTTTGGAGCAACGATAAGGCTACGAGTTCAAGTCATATAAACAGTCTCTTTACAATAATGCAAAGGTAAGGCTGCTTACAAATGCGACACTCTCTTGACTTTCACAAAAAAGAGGAGTCGTGCGTGCTGGGAATGTCTTCTATCTAAATTATTATTACAGAATTAAGGTTTACGAGGGATTAAGGATTGGTACAGGTACTTGGTGTATATGAATGGAGTGGCAACAACCCCTTATCCCCAGAGATATGGCTTCTTCCTTACTTTCTTCCAATACATCCAGGTTTTGAATCAGATTCTTATCAGTTTGAATCTGTTTTCTCTGATCCATTGTGATTAAAAGCTAGACTTCTTACAGAAGATGTTCAAATTGGTGCCAGGGAGGATGTGGTGCCATTGCAGGATGATCTATCTGCCAATGTCTTACATATATGGGAAGAGATTCATAGGGCCAATTAACTCCACCATTTTATCACTAAAAAGGGAGCTTTACACCCTTCCCTACCATCACATCAACTGGAATCAAACCCGAAACATCTGTGCCAAGGTACTCTTTTCTACATGCATCAATCAGTGCTCGATGCTAAATGCGCGAGTTTGCACTAGTATTGATACTAACTCAACACGTCATCGATCGTTGGAAGAATGAAATGAAGCTTACTGTTGATAAATGCCCGGTTTGGTGTTGCAGGAGGATCTGTACTACCCACATCCTGCAATACAAGATGTGCTCTGGGGCTCTTTGCACAAAATCTGGGAGCCTCTTCTCATGCAATGGCCTTTATCTAGGCTAAGAGAAAGGGCATTAAGAACAGTGATGGAGCAGGTTCACTATGAGGATGAGAACACACAATACATCTGCATTGGACCTGCAAATAAGGTTGTGAATTCATAGAGCACCAATCCAATATAATTTTCTCTGTTAATTATAAATTTTCCCTAGAAAATTCAGGGGGTCTCAATGGAAAATGATTCCTTGAAGCAGGTAATAAACATGTTGTGCTGTTGGGTAGAGGATCCAAACTCAATAGCAACTAAGTTGCACCTCTCAAGGATAAAAGATTACCTCTGGGTGGCTGAAGATGGCATGAAAATGAAGGTTGTCTCCATCTCATTCTGCTTCCTAATTAACTTCCTTAATCGATTTCTTGTGATGATCGATTAATTGTAGGTTTGAAACCAAATTCTCCCAGAAGACCTAAAACACAAGAGTGTTTGATCGACAGGGATACAACGGATCACAGCTGTGGGATGCTTCACTCTGTGTTCAGGCCATCCTTGCTACCAACCTCATCGATGAATATGGCTCAATGCTTAAGAGAGCCAACAACTTCATCAAAATCTCACAGGCAAGTTCACTTCACAACTGTGAACAAAAACAATGGTTTTGCTATTGTTGATGACAATAATGCTTTCACTTTGGCTTATTGCAGGTTAGAAAGGATGAGAGCGCGACCGATCTTAGCTACTGGTACCGGCACATTTCAAAGGGCGGCTGGCCTTTCTCTATCCCTGATAACGGTTGGCCTGTATCAGATTGCACAGCTGAAGGTCTAAAGGTAGATAGACATGGCACTTGACTTTGAAAAATATGCTGTGGTCTGGTACAGTTTTGTGTATAAAATGCCATAAGAAGAGATTTTTTCGCTCAAAAATGTGTACCTCGCGTATAGGCTGCGCTTATGCTTTCGCGGTTGCCATCTGCCATTGATGCCGGTGAAGCAATAGCCACAGATCAACTATATGATGCAGTTAACTTTCTTCTCTCCCTCCAGGTACCCTACTATATATATTAGGCAATGGCCCCTATTGTTCCCCCATTTCTACCTACTGATCCAAATCCAACAAAAGAAATCTTTGAAACTTTCTACACACAGCAACAGATTCACCCCTTCCTTGACATTGCAGAACAGCAATGGAGGCTTTGCATCATACGAGCCCACCCGATCTTACTCATGGCTAGAGGTTCGGGCTGTCTTCTTCTTTCTGATAACCGTTAACCATGGATCAAACCTATAACAGAATGGATTCTTGCTCTTACAGATGATTAATCCAGCAGAAACATTTGGGGATGTCATCATTGATTACCAGTAAGATAGCGCATCGATTTCTTGCGTGTGTTATGAAATCATGTTTTCGTGTTTCGTCTGCCATAGGAACAACTTGATTTGCTTTCTGGGCAGGTATGTTGAGTGTACCTCGGCTGCAATTCAAGGGCTGGCGTTGTTCAAGAAACACTATCCTGGACACAGGAGGAAGGAAATAGAGGCATGCATTACAAAGGCAGTTGACTTCATTGAAAGAACACAGCTTCCAGATGGCTCATGGTTGGTTTCTTGCTTCTGTTGAGCTTGTTTTTGCAGTATTTGATGCCTCAGTAGGCATGGATTTGTGCTCTTGTCAACTCCAGACAGCCGATTTGCGAGTATCAAATGTTACCCAGAAAGGCAGTACAGTAAAAACAAGATACCAAACGTTTATCCCACTCTCTCTCTCTCTCTCTATATATATATATATATATATATCATGAGTTCTAGCTCTTCAGTTCTACAACGTTATCCATCTTGTTTAGCTAATCGACATGAAAGTTTCTGAATTAGGTATGGATCCTGGGGAGTTTGCTACACCTACGGGACATGGTTTGGGATTAAGGGGCTGGTGGCCGGTGGAAGGAACAGCCATAGCATCAGAAAAGCTTGTGATTTCCTGCTATCCAAGCAGCTTGATTCTGGTGGCTGGGGAGAAAGCTATCTTTCATGCCAAGACAAGGTAAAAGAAATTTCTACCTACTTTTTGTATGCATATATGTATGTATAGTTGGATAGATTGTGCAGCCAATGAATACATCTTATTCTGTTATTATATCAAAGCTGAAAACTTGCACAATTGAACAGCTACAAAGATTAATTTCAGCATATGTGTGTGTGTTAATTGTTGTTTGTGTAAGAACAGGTATACACAAATATACAAGGAAACAGATCACATGTAGTGAACACTGGATGGGCTATGCTGGCTCTAATGGAAGGGGGGCAGGTGCGACTATGAAAGTTTATTCAGTGAAGTTTAACGGTTATAGTTTTTTTTTTAAATTATTTTAAACAAAATTTTAAATAAAATATTTTTTTAGTGCAGTTATAAAATTATTTAAAAATCAATTATCTTTAGAGTTTAAATCTTGTTAATGTGATTAATTTTAACCTTTATTGATGAACTTGTAACCCTCAAAATAAATGTTTACTTACACAATAATATAGATATATATACACGTATAAAAAATTATATGTTAGCATTTCTATATTAGTATATATATGTGTGTATATATGTATATATATGTCAGTATAGAGTTTTATTATGTTGTTCGCAAACCCGACTCGAGCTAGCAAATGGAGAAAGGGGGTGGAACCCACGCCTGTCCTCTCACACTTGCTTGTGTCGAGTAAATATTATGTTGTCTGATATAGACAACGTAATATTTTTTTATTAGTATATATATGTTTTTTAGAGGAGAGTGTTATTTTTGTCAATATAAAGTAATTTTTTTTATATGTTTAACTATATAAAATAAAAATAAAAAGCATTATTTTTCCACTTATTAACAAAATAAAAAACCCATTCTAATCTCACTAATGTTGACCGCTTAACTAATTCTAAACCTCTACATCTTTATCCATAATCGTCTCTTTCATGATATTATTATATTATGTCACGTTTAAGAGTCCCATTGATTTTGAATTAAACAATGAATGACAGGCAGAAAGAGACCCAACACCCTTGCATCGTGCTGCAAAGGTACTAATCAACTCCCAGATGGAGACAGGAGATTTTCCACAACAGGTGAGCCTAGTCAAATATATATATATATATATATATTTTATTTAAAAAGTTTAACAGTTATAACGACATGTTATATTAATATTTTATATTTTATATAATATTAATTGATATAACTTTGATGGGTTGACAACAATGGAATGTGACAGAACTGTTATTCTGATCAAACTTCAGGAAATTATGGGAGTGTTCAACAGGAACTGTATGATAAGCTATTCTGCCTACAGAAACATCTTCCCCATATGGGCGCTTGGGGAGTATCTCAATCATGTCATTCTACCTTCTAGGAAGCTTTCAAATGGACATTTATCCTAATGTAAATATGTACTAGGTGGGTAAATTCTACTTAAACATCTCTTTGCAATCTAGTTTTAGAATTTAATGTTCTTAACTCTCCACTCTCCACTCTCCACACCCCCCCCCCCCCCCGGGGAAATGGGTTATCTTTGTTATGAAGGGTGTGGGTAAAATTTACCCTATATACACCTATAAATGCAGAAGAAGAAAGGTGAAGGCAGCTCCTTAAAACAGGAAATACATACCAAGTACTTGTGCAGAAAATCCAAGCATAAACTCAGCAGCTCCTGAGTGTTGGTTCGGTGGAAATTAGTAAAACTAGTCACCCAACCCAACAGGGTTTTCAGGATCACAAAACTTGTGCTGATCAGTGGACTATAATATCCATCCAATTCACATATTATTGATCCGTGTACATGGAAAGGTGGCAAATCTTAATCAAACCAAACAATTTCCCTAACTGATGGGATTCTTCTCTTCCTTTTCCAGTTCCTACAAGAAGTGTATGAGAAGTACGAAATAAGCAAATGAAACTCCCTTTCTCTCACAACAAACACCCTCTTTGTTAAGTGAAATAGATGAGCACTGAGAAACAAATTGACCTCTTCAACTATTGGCCTTCGTCCATTGAATCCTTTTGATTACAAGCTTGTGATATTGTATCCTTCCCACCTTGCCTAGACTCCTCTGATTCCAGCACTACGGACACAGAATCTTCAAGGGCCTCAAGGAAAGACAGAACTGTGAGCTTGTCTGCGAAAGAGGAAAGATAATTGTTGAATACGACGTCTATGTCTATACAACTTATAAATCACTGAAGTAATTCAGTCTCAGGGCCAGTAAAGACGAACAGAAATCCCACACACAAGATACGAAGGTAAAAGTACAAGAAAGAGTCAGTCATCAAGAGTGCCAGGTGTTCACCCTCCCCCTCCATCTGCAATTCAAAGCTTTATTGGGCCATCTCTAACGTTTTTAACTACTCAAAACTAATAAGCAATGGGAAATCATATCCTTCACTAATGTTTGTTTTCTTTCTTGAGAAGATGTAATCAAGATCCTTTTCTCTAAAAGTTTGCTAACCGAGGGTAGAGAAATCTTGTACAACTCCTTGAATACCCATTTCTCTTACATTTTTGATTGTGCTACAAGAATCTTCTTCCTGCGTTCCACTATATCAAGTCATAACTTCAAAGGAATCACAATGTACAGTGTATTTATTATCTAAACTTTCCCTCCCCCATGGCAATACCACAAACATAGATATTGGTACTTTTCCAAACCAGTATGTGTAGTAGTCCTCACTGTACATGCCCAAACCATTTCAACCAATTTACTCTCCCATCTTCTTGGCCTTCAATTCCGACTGCTTACTTCTACAAAAGTTAAATTCCGTACTGTTTGGTTTTTATCCTACTTATCTCAATATCCCAATTATTTTGGATTTGGACCAGTATAACATCAAATAAGAAGAATCAGAAATAAATTGTCAATCTTCTTCCCTTTTTTCTGTTTTTTTTTTCTTTTTTTTCAGGGTCAGTGATGAAACATAGCAAGCAAACTCAGTAATTAATTCTTTTTCAAGTGCATGGGAGGATAAAAATGTTTTTGGCTTACATTTACTTGGATCAATTCCAAACTGAGAGAGATCTATCTGTCCGGTTCGGAGCACCTAGCAAAGAAGAAATCGGACTCACAAAATCAACAACATTATACAATACATACAAATAATAATAATTAGAGATGCATCTATTCCTTACATAAGTGAACGAATCTACTTGCTGGCGGAAAGGAGGGCTCTGTATTAAATCCATTAGCTCCTCTGCAGTCCATTGGCCCTGAAAGATTGCAATTGTAAAAATGAGTCACATGGTGGGCCAATCGGGCCATAAGTGCAGGCGGAACAGACTTCAAAATTAATGAATAAAGGTAATTCAAACAAAAGACTAACCTCAGGTAAGTATGATCCTAGCCGCTCATCCAATGGGACGGCCTCCAGTAAGGGAAATATCAAATCAGGCTTCAAAATATCCCCTAATCCAAAGCCTGCAATCAGAGAAAATGAGAAGAGGCTCATATTACACCAAATTAGCCAATAGGAAGTGAACAAAAGACCCGTATTTCATTATAACTGATTCTGAATTGGGTTTGTAGATGTGCTAGATCTAATCAACCAAGTAGACTAGGAGTTTGGGCCAAAGCCATTACAGATCAAAGCTTAATTGATTTTTATTTTATTTTTTATTTTTATATGTAAAGTTTGAAGCCAGAAGTGATTTTTAATGATAAGCACAAAGTAGCCTCTTGACAGCCACCTTCTTAATTCTGGTCAGGTAACCAACACATACTCTGATAAGAGAGATTGCAGTAATTTATGAAAATTTAGAGATGTCACTTAAAGTTAGGCCATCTATCCTCCATTTTACCCTGACGGACTCTATTTTAGTGCAATTTGTATTACTTTTATCTCCTCTATTATTTCATGATAGCAAGTCACAGAAAGAAATCCAAAATCAATTTAGATAAATGATTTGAAAATACAAAGAAACCACAACATTCAGTAAATTAACTTATAGCATTTTAGCTGCCACAAGCATCAAACTTAACATAAAAAGAGAAAAGAAAGGTAACAACTAAATAAAAAGACAAGAAAGGAATAACATGTATGTATAAGTATATATATATATATATATCACATCCTCAGGTTATGGAAACTTGCATATCTACAGTCAATCACAAACTTTGAAAAATCAATTTACCCATACATGGTCTTTTTACACTTCTTCACCTCTGTCAAGAACTGATCCAAACCAAATGGATCAGCTTCTTCAGTTTCTTTCTCAAATTCCATAGGCCTCTCTCTAGGACCAGTCTGTTGGAGATGTGGAGCCTGATTTGATTTATGACACCTATGCAGAGCCGGTATAACACCTAGTGCGGCCATAGACGCAAGTATTCTTTGTTGAACCACATAAATCGGGTTTATGTGTGCGTGATTTTGTTCCAAGTTTTCTTTATCACTTGATTTGTTCCCTAACACAGTCCTCTCTGAGGTGCCAGCAAATGACTTTCAGGTCTGAAGCGGTCAGTCTTTGTGAGCTCCCCAGCTGTTTGTCTGCAAATCCATGCATGTCTGAATCTGTATCCTTCTTAGGGCTGTACAGGGCGGAAGGAGTGAGCTGAGCTGTGAAGAAGCCCTTGCCATAGAAATTGTACTGATCATCGTAGTGAACCCAGAATCCATCCCCTTCTCCTGGTTGAACAACTGGTCATGCATAACCTCAACCCCTCTTGCTGCTCCAACAGATGCCATCCCAGGGGCAACCTTTTCTCTGATATCATGGTCTCTATCTCTTGCAATCTTGCTCTTCTTTCCCATTGTCACATCTTTGGCTTCCAACCTTCTTTCCCTCTCCCTCTTGTGGTGCCACTCAATGAATTTTCTCCCTGCGCAACCCCTGCACCATTTCCTCTTTTATCTCCTTGGGGATATCTTTCCCTTTAGCACACCGTGATCTCTGCTCATGTCAGCACCAGAAGGCATTGAAACAGCAGCTATGGGTGCTGCAACTGTCCTCTCAGTTTGTGCTTTCTGAGATAAGGCACACAATTTCCGTTCTTGTCTTTCATTCTCCTTCATCATCTTCTCCCTTTGAACCTTTGACCTCAACACAACCTCCTCCCTAGCCTGCTGCTCTGCAACGTAGTGATTCTGAAAAAAAAACTGTGAACTTAACATTAATCTGAACTTCCTGAAACACCCCCCACCATCTGCAGCAAGGCACTTGTCAAGTGGATTGTACCCTTTTGGGTTTTTTCTGTTGGAAACATATGGTGGAATTATCCCAATCCTGTTGGTCCTCGACAGTCACAGGGTGTGGCGGAGAGTGCAATACCAGCACAGGAGGACAAGCAGAGCCTTTAGAACCTTCTTGTGTGTGAATTTTGGTGGCTCTACTCGGTCCACCGGCATCTCAACCATCATGATAGTCTCTCCTTCGCACCTGAATTAAAAGCTGCATTCTGCAGCGAAGGCTTATACTTGATGAACTTCAATCAGAAGACTGTTGGGACATGTTTCAACCTCCTATTCACAATCTTCTGAAGCTCAATTTTTGTCTTCTCGGTTGTCTCCTCCAATCTCTTTCCACTTCAACTCCTAATTCTATTATGATTATGAATTCTATTCAAATTCGAACACCATAACAGATATACCATAACAGTTATACTTATATCCAATCAAAATAAATATCATAAACCTGCCTAAACCCTAAAATTAAACAAGATAATACAACATATATATAATTAAAAAACCTAATCTAACTATAACTATAATAAATAGGAATCTTACACCTATAATAACAAGAAACTACACTCAAAACAATTATATTTCGGATACAAAAATGAGTTTAAATATATATAGTCAAAGTTTTGAAATATTTACAAAAAGCTTATAAAAAATAATTATTTACAAAAATAGAAAAGGGAAAAACTAGGTATAAATATAATGGATATATATATTAAAATAAAATATATAGCTATCCAAGAGCACATAATATTGTAATGAGCACTCAACAAGAGCTCATCAAAATTATAGGGGGGGGGGGGGGGGAGGATAGTCTAAACACTGAAAAACATACTTCCAGCCATACAACAATTAGATGTATGATCTGTGGTTGCAAGATAGAGACCCAAACATGATATTTTCCTAAAGAAAATTTATGAATCTAGCAAATATAATTACAAAAATAAAAGTAATTATTTCCTAAACAAAAATTTATCAATAAAATATATAATTAAAGACAGGTAACACTGACAATTAAAATGTACAATGGATAAACAGAAAAATGGGGCAGGAGAGGGGGAGAAATTTCATCATATATATGTAACTTGTTGCAAAAGCTCATAAACCTATTCTATTTTTACTATTCTATATTTCTTAAAATAAAAAATCAAGCTTATCCGTAACATATTTACAAGATTACAAAAAAAAGAAAATTAGGTAGATTTCAAACAACAACACACAACAACATATCCAGCCTTTATCCCACTATGTGGGGTCGGCTACATGAATTCTAGACTTCCATGTATTTCTATCGTTTGTCATATCTTCATTTAGATCCATATACTTCATATCGAACTTTAATGTCTCTCCCAAAGTCTTCTTGGGTCTACCTCTACCTCTTTTTGTGACTAATTGTTCCATTTCATCAACTCTCCTCACAGGAGCGTCTCTTAGTCTCCTTCTCACATGACCAAACCATCTTAGTCTAGTCTCTCTCATCTTCTCCTCGATTGGCACTACTCCTACCTTATTACGAATAACTTCATTTCTAATTTTATCCTTTCTTGTATGTCCGCACATCTATCTTAACATCCTCATCTCCGCTACACTCGTCTTTTGCTCATGCTGGTATTTGACTGCCCAACATTCTGAGCCATACAGTAAAACTGGTCTTATAGCTCTCCTATAAAATTTTCCTTTCAATTTTAATGGGATTTTACCATCACATAACACTCCCGATGCATTTCTCCATTTTAGCCAACCAGCCTTAATTCTATGTGCGACATCCTCGTGAATTTCTCCATCTTTTTGAATCACTGATCCCAAATATCGAAAATGGTCTTTTCTTTGTAAGATTTGGTCTTCTAATTTTATTATAACATCATCCACTCTTGCATTTTTAGTAAATTTGCATTCCATATATTCTGTTTTCTTTCTACTTAATTTAAATCCCTTAGATTCTAAATTGTTTCTCCACAACTCAAGCTTAGTGTTCACTCCTTCTTTTGTTTCATCCACCAACACTATGTCGTCTGCAAATAGCATACACCATGACACATCTGTCTGAATATCTTTAGTGAGTTCATCCATTACTAAGGCAAATAAGTATGGACTTAGTGCAGAACCTTGATGCAGTCCTATTGTAGTTGTAAATGGTTCAGTATCCCCTCCGCATGTTCTGACTCTTGTCTCTACACCATAATACATGTCCTTAAGGGCTTGTATATAGGTTATTTTGACTCCTTTCTTCTCTAAAACCCTCCATAATACTTCTCTAGGGACCCTATCATAGGCCTTTTCTAGATCTATAAACACCATATGTAAGTCCTTCTGATGATCCCGATACATTTCCATTAGGCGCCTCAATAAATATATAGCTTCCATTGTTGACCTGCCAGGCATGAAACCAAACTGATTTTCTGACACATTTGTTTCTTTTCTAAGTCTCTGCTCTATTACTCTCTCCCAGAGTTTCATGGTATGACTCATTAACTTAATTCCTCTATAATTTTCACAGTTTTGAACATCTCCTTTGTTCTTGTATATAGGAACCAAAGTACTCTTCCTCCACTCATCTGGCATCTTTTTTGATTTAAGGATCGCGTTAAATAGTTGCGTTAGCCAGGAGATGCCCTCTTCTCCCATGCATTTCCATGCTTCTATTGGTATATTATCTGGTCCCACTGCCTTATGATTTTTCATCTTTTTTAAAGCTTGCCTTATTTCATTTGAACTTATGCGTCGATAGAATGTGTAGCTCACATTCCCTTCAGAGTTACTAAGATGTCCCAACCTAACTCTTGTGTCACCACCATCATTGAATAATTTTGTGAAATACTCCTTCCATCTCTCCTTAATCGCTCCCTCATTTACTAAAACATTTTGATTGTCATCTTTTATGCATTTCACTTGATTTAAATCCCGTGTTTTTCTTTCTCTTGCTTTAGCTAATTTATATATATCCCTTTCTCCATCTTTTGTATCAAGTCGTTTATATAGATTCTCATATGCTTTTGACCTTGCTTCACTAACAGCTCTTTTTGCTGCTTTTTTTGCTTCTTTATAATTTTTTTGATTTTCTTCATTGTTGCATTGATAGCCTTATAGCAAGTTTTCTTATTTTTAATTTTCAATTGTACATCTTCATTCCACCACCAAGAAAAAAAATAGAAAAATGAGGGAATGAAATCAAAAAATGCAACATCTATATTTCTTCAAAATTTGAAATAACCAAGCTTATAATATTGAAACAAATTTTAAATAAATAAATAAAAAAATACACAGCGAAGAAATAAAAAGATGTGGCATTTATATTTTTTCAATTTGAAATTAAAAGAAAACCTCATATTTGAAATCTTGAAAAAAAAAATACATCGGAATAAAATCAAAAAATGCGGCATCTATATTTCTTCAAAATTTGAAATAATCAAAATTAAAAAATACGAGGGGATAAAATCAAAAAAACATGGTACTTCAAAATTTTAAATAACCAAGCTTATAATATTGAAACAAATGTAAAATAAATCAATCAAAAAATATGTAGGAATGAAATAAAAAAGCATCAACATTCATATTTTTCCAAATTTTGAAATAACAAAGCTTATCCATTTCTAAAAACAGACCTATCACTTTTTATTTATTTTAGTCTAGTTGGGCTACTGTTTTTCTTTCTTCATTTGCTTAGCAACGGGTCTCAACATCTTCTCCAGCTTTGTTCTTTTTACTATTTTGGTTTGGGATTTGTGTGTTGGTGATTTTGATTTGATGGTTTCAAGGATAATTTGCTTATGGAAAGTGAGATGATCACCATACTTACCATGAAGGCTGTAGAAGGTAAATATTTATTTGATTCTTTTATGAAATTGGCTTAACTGATTCTTTAACAGTGTCACAACCTGGATATTTCTTATGAAATAATTAACCTGACTATCCCAAGGCACCTATCAGAAGGCAGTACTAACATGGTCGATTATGTATCAGTTATATGGATGATTAAGTATCAGTTACCGGTATAAGTCCAAGCATCAGCTTCATCCAACTCCAAGGACCCAGCTAAATATTTCCACTACTAGAGTTATCCTGCTACCATCACCTTGTGAGATGGTATTCTTCTATCATAGACCACAAGCATTTTACTCCTTTGAAGCTACCATGTCATAATATTACAAATGAGGAACAATGCAACTACACTAGGAAAAGTGAATAACCTCACCTAGATCTCGCATGTACTACATTAGTTCATTCATTCCAAAGAGTCCATGTAAATAGGGATAAGATCGATGGTCAATAATATTCACTCTACTTCATACATGCTAGCAAGAAAACTTTTCAAATGATGTTTTATTGGACACTGAACATTGTTAGTCATAAAATAGAAAGAAGAAACTTCTAAGATTTACAACAGGTAGCTTCTCCATCCAATTAAATTTACAAGCTTAATTAACCCCTTAAAATTAGTCACTTTAGTCCTAGATGCAGTTATTGGGGCACAATTTGTGGTTGCAGAGAATATCTAAAGCAGAAACAGTCAAAGCTACACAGCTTCCTTAAACATGGCTGGTAAAAGTTCAATATATGTTTGACTATCATTGGTAATTTCTCACTGAAAGCAATGGCAAGCAAACACTATATAATCATATACATGATTACCTGCATCAGGATCTTCAACTTCACCTATATATCAATAACCAGGAAAAGGAAAATAAAGTTTGTCAGAGGACCAAGCAACCCAAAGGAAAACAATTTAACAAGGATTTTTCCACCAAATGAAGAATTAACTGTACCTGACGGAGCAATGTTACTCAGTATTCTCTGTAGATCAGCTAACTTTACAGGTCCTGGAGAGGCCACATCACCGGTTACTTCTGCCCCCATGCTTGTCCCAACCAAATTTCCAGCCCTATAAATGAAAACATAACCAAAAGGCAATAAAGTTATCAGACAGAGTTCCTAGGAAAATACTATATTACATCGGGAATAGCAATGCAAAAGCGGAAAGGATTTAATAAAATTAGGCTTACAATAGGATATGTTCCCAGCATCAAGAGGCATGCACAATTATATTCTACAGCTCCATTCCAAGAAATCTTAGAACTAAATAAATCTAATTGGCATTAAAACAAAAAAATGATATAAACCTAAACCTGTTACGAGGTTTGTTTATGCAGGTACACGAAATTCATATATCGTGCAAGACTCTGAAAAATGCAAATGTGTGTTAAAGAGAAAATAATGAATTGAATAATCATGCAATGTAATCCAAAAGAAAAAAATGCAATGTAATTCCAAAAGAAAAAAAAAAATCAAGTAAGATACACAAGTGGATCTCGATTTAGTTGTTTCAAATGTGGGGATCCTGCTAACAAATCTTCGGATTGTAGACACGTCCCTGGTATCTGATTGGAATCAGCTATAAATTCATGGCTGGTAAAAAAGAGATTCTTGAAGAATCTGTTTATGATGATGCCCCTGTTTATGATGAAGATGGTGTTGAAATAAATTAAGAGGATTTTTTTATTATTATGGAAATCTGGACATGCATTGGTAATTCATAAGAGCTTAAAGCTGCCAAAGCAGGAGGCAGACAAAGATTAGTTGCATGATGATGCCCCTGTTTTTTTATCTTACTAGATTTCCATTCATTTCTATCCATTGCCTTCTCTTCAGTAATGACCATATACTTAAATATCAAACAGTGGATATATGGCAATACAAGAAAAAACAAAATAAGAAAGATGATCTTACATAATAAGATTAGAGTGGTGCCTAAGATAAAATGAGAGCACCATGATTAAAATGGTTTGGACATGTAAGAAGAAGATCGATAGGCGTACTTGTGATGTGAGTGAATGAAATGGATAAAGTTTGTAGCAAAAGGGAAAGAGGAAGGCCATACCCTTAAACATGGCATAGGATGTAATGACTTTACAAAGAACACGGCCATGGATAAAGATGGTTGGAATACTAGAATTCACATCGCTAATCCCACTAAGGCTAGTGATTGTTATTGTTGTTGCATTGCTGCCAAATATTCCAACACCTGAAGTTGAGTTACACTCGAAAAGCTGAGGATATAGTGTCGGTAGCAAACAAGGACACAGCCACTAGCAACAAGAATTATTACAGAGGTCCTGTTGTATTCAAGGACCCATGAACAAAAGAAGGCCTACAGCTTGCCTCTATGGCTCAGAGGTGCCAAGCTAGAAAATCAGGTAGAAAGTCAAGGATTGAAACCCAGCATACTTATAAACAACAACAATAAACAAAAATAAAGACAAACAAAGGATATCCACCAACCATAAATTGTAAGCCACTTTACGGTTTACTCCTAAACATAAAAATTTCTTCTGTTCATACACACAAGCTTTTTAAGCTCCAGATACACTATAGCATGGGTGGCCCACCTATCAGTATTACCTTGATGAGCTATCTTCGTCAACCATATCTTCAGAATTCTGTAATGGAACTGAAGCATCAGGCTCTTCCTCACCAAGGAACTCTACAAAACAAAAAATATGAATATCAATTCTAAGTTGGTGGGAAAACATTTCCCAACAAAACCTTATAAATGTTATAAATTTTGATAAACAATTAACAGAAACTTCAAAAACAGAAATCCCCTGGAAATCAAAGTTGATAAAACCAAACCATTTCCAGGCATTTTATGAGCCAAACTTCAAGGTGTCAAAACATTTCATCAGCCAGGCAAGATAAATATTGTGGACGTATAAGTAAGTTTGTGTGCCTAATTATAGGCAAGAACAAAGCAAGTGAAAGCACATAAGTACGATGTAGAAAATATTATAACTTCAGATATAGTAGAAGGTAAACAAGGATCCATATAGCTAATCCAGGTGTAAGGCTTCAGATGTTGCAAAAACAGGAGCTTGAAAATTAAAACACCATGTACCTAATGGTCGGTTGATGTAAAAGTTAACTGAATCACATAACTGCGAATCATCATCAACATTCGGCTCCTAGAACCAAATTCAAGCAAGAATGATGAGAATCTCACGCTCGGTATATAATTCTTAATTACACACAAAGGTAAGGAGAACTTGATAGTCAGAAATGACCTGCATCCAGAAGAAGAACTTCCTATCATCACTATTGAACTTTAAGATGTAAACCCTTCCAGATGCCTGTGCAACCTGCACATTCCAAAAATCATTAAAAATAATCAGGAACAAATAAAGATAAAAAACTGAACAAGTTAATGCCAGAGAGATACCTTCTCAAAAACTGCCTCCTCAGAGAAAACAATCTGATCCTATTTACTAGTCAAAGAAAACCACCATATCTAGCCACAAGATATACCTGTAATGTGAACGACCTAACCATAAGATATGTAGAGAGAGAGAGATGGGGGAGGATGGGAGCCTGCGCCACCCTACCAGGCTATGGAGCTAGTAAAGGTCTTAGTTCTCGTAACTTGTAAATGAGAAATGATTACTAGAATCATCACACGAGGTCACACTTTTTCACATGGACCATGACTATATAAAGGAGAGATGCCAAGCAGCCCAAATATAGATACAGGACACTGACATAACACAGCTACCATATTGATTTTAAAAAAAGGATATGACATAACATGGACATGCCAAATAACAAATTAGATATTTTAAATATATGCATAAAAGTAGCCCATATTCAATATAATATGATTAAAAGGTCCTAATATATACAATAAATTTTTTTTCTCACAGTTGGGAAATTGAGGATTTTTTAATTAAAAAGTTCAAATTAGAGAAATTAGAGAAGCAATAAATATATTTTAATATTATTTTCATTTTGTAATTGATTTGTAACTTATACTTTTAAAATTGTTTAGTCACCTACCTCTGTCCTCAAGCCAAAAATGCCCTAAAATATGTAGCCACAAGTTCATTATTTTTTTCTTTTTTCTTTACGAACTTTAGTAAAGGTGTGGTACTTGAGAACAAACCACAAAAACCTAGGACTTTACGGGATCATCTTGTAACTGTCCCAAAAATGAGATTGATTCTATTTAAGAAAATGAGACAAATTCCCTATACCATGAAAGATTTTCCTATTTCTTTCAAGCCATATGCACCAATAACACAACAGATGCTTCAACAGTTTGGGAAATTTGACACTCAAACTTCTTCCCTATTCTTCTATATGCACTTAAATCCCAGTTACTTACACCATTGAACACGACTTCCTTAAGGTTAATATAGCAGCCTGTTAGACAAGAATGAGTTACCTTGAATCAACAACAACAATCACAAGCCTTAATGAGTTACCTTAAATCAAGAAGCCAAAATTGATATGACATTTCATGTACTACAACTATGTTGTGTTTCCATATTGTACTTGTTGGTTTCACCATGTCAACTAAGTTATGGAACACAACTATATCAATTACCTTCATTCACCACCATCTCATGAAATTTCTCCATGTGAAGATGGTGTTCAAACTTCATTTCATCATTACTCCGCCAGGGGATATTATCCACTGCCGGTCCCAAGCCCGGATAAAGGAGGATAGCCGACAGCCAGCGTAAAACCTAGTCGGATCCAAATATGAATTCTAGACAAACTATCTGTTGGGATGTAACCCACATAGAAGTCTAGAATTCATATAGCCAACCCCACATAGTGGGATAACGGCTGGATATGTTGTTGTTTATGTTGTTGTTTATTTCATGTACTACAACATATTGAAGCATATGATTTAGCAATCAATGCATGACTTATTAACTTCATATATCCAATAAACAAAATAATTTCTCAAGAAACCCAAAGAGAAAAGCCAATATCAAATAAAGCTCTTTCACAGTCTATAGTGTGAAGCATACTGATGTTGGTATCAAGAAATTGATCAATAACCCTCAAAATATCTGTAAACCAACAATAATACAAGCTCAAACAAAGCATAAACAACATAGAGACGATTAAATATAAGGAAAAGGTTAAAGATCAGGATACATCTTCAACAACATTACGATTCCGATCAAGCCACTGAAAATGGACCAACCCTTCTTCACCCTGCATATATTTAGAACAATAAGTACTTATAACTTTCCAAGTGTACAACAAAAAGAATAAATACTAGTGGGTTTGTGTTTGTCAGTGCTACAAAGTGGTAGAAACAAAAGAAGACCAGGGTGAGCTCATGTTAATTTCTTGTACCCTTCCTATGCGAATAAGGCCTTTACGTGAATCTGGAACAACACGTTTCCCCTCCATGAACATTTTACCAGCACGAAATTCCAAAAAGGTTTCCTGTTCAATGCAATTATAGGATAAGAACCTTTCACAAAAATGCTGGAAGAAACAGTGGATAAAAACATTATTAGCATTGTGAGACTTCATAAACACCTAATGCTAAGCTAAGTAACAACTCAAAAATCAATTTTCAAATCTAAAAACAAAATAAAGACAAGAGAATTCAAATATGCCATTTAAACAAATGATTGTATGTGTGCATCTTACTCACGGGTAAGCCAATTTCAAACATCCAAGCATGACCATGCAATATTACCATGCCACAACTTTGACTAAAAACCCCTAATCCTTCCTCCTCACCCCCCCCCCAAAATATATATATATATATATATATATATATATAAAATAAAAAACAAACAGACACACTCGCACAATGAAAGAAATATGTGTAACAAAAAAAAGTTAATAAAAAGAACTCAAAATTTTTGAAAAGTGAGTGAGATACACTCAGTTAATTCATTGTGTCAATATGCCATACCTGCATCGCGGGAAGAGTTTCTGCCGCTGATGAACCAATTACTCCACTGATCTTTTGTCTATGTCAATAAAGAACTACAGAATATAAGTATAAATAAATAAGGGTAAAACTACATGTAGGCCTGCCGCAACAAGAACAACTTACCATAAAACTTATGTACCCTATAGAAACATTCAGAACACAAAACAACAGAATGTTCCGAAAATAAAATGCCCATCCGTGCGTGTGTACTTCCTTTTTTTTTTTTTTCTCTTTTTTGCAAATGATTGTGTGCGTCTCTAGTGGGTCTTAAATGTGTCCCAAGCTTTGAGATAAAATCACAAAAAACGTGTAATGCGAACTTTAAAGTGAGTTTCGTATCTGAGAAAACGTTGGAAAAATAACTCTAACCTCAAATTCTCGTCAATTCCACATTTCAACTGCTTAACTAATCTGAAACCCCCACAGGCTTGAATCCGGATAATTCTGGTCAGCTATAAACAAACAGAAGCCCAGAACAAACCCAAAAAGGCAAAAAACAAATGTGCCCAGCCCTCGTTGGGAGAAGAAAAACAAAACCCTAATTTTATTGCAGCTGAGGCATAGATGGATTACAAATGTTGGCAGAGAGAACAAACTTCTTCATTTGAACAACATGAACAGCAAAGCTCACCTCTTTCGCGAGACCAATATATATATATATATATATGCGTGTGCGTATATTCGGATCGAATCTTCCGACCAATGCTTGAAGAGTTGCCACCGATTCTACTGCCCAGAAGTGGAAGAGAAGAAATAGATACGAGGATTGGATTGATTGATAGATAATTCAGGTTTACAGATACAGATTAATAGCCGGCTCATCTTGGGCTGTACTGGGCCTCAATTGTGGGCCCATACAAGCCCAACAAATATTAATCCCCATCAAACTGTATATAATCTACAATTATTCTATAAACAAGTACCAAATTTTGAAGTTATAAAATTTTGTTAATCAAATATTTTTTAAAATTACCCTTTTATATATATTTCTTATCAAAAATATTAACTATAATTAATAATATTTGATCTCATCATTTTTAAATAATATCATTACATCAAACCTCATTTGATTTAAATAATTATTATCAAATGTCATTCTTTTTACACTAGTGTTAGCAATAGAGCAAAACCGATATACGATTAATTTAATTATCGAATCTATTAAAATAAATTAATTAAACTAATTAAATCAAAATATAAATTTGAACTGAACTAAATTTACCAATAGACTAAATAAATTGAACTAACCTATTGACAAATATATATAGATATATATATATATATATATATTAAAAATTGATTGTACAAATATTTTAAAAAATGACTTCATTTTATACTTTGGTTATTCTGCTAAACAAAAAAAACCTAAACTGAAAATTGATTTTTCTAAAAATATATAACTAAGCCAAACAATTGTAAGAAAATAACCAAACTGAATTATGCTCTCACAAGGCTTTCTGAACCCAATCGCTTATGGTAAAATATTTCAAACTATGGTATTTTTGCATGTACAAGTAGTTATTGAAATGATTTAAACTTTTGAGGTATAACTTGTGTTGTGTATGTGTAAATAGAAATATAAATTTTAAATCATATTTTTATAATTTTTTTATTTTTTAAGTAAAATAAAAAATAATATTTTAGAATTCATCTTATTGATAATGTTTCAACTAATTTACTTAATTAATATAATATATATATTTTATAAATTTGTTATGTTTAATATAATAGACAATATGTTTATATATAAATATAATACAAAGAGAGAGTATTAGAGCAAAGTAAATCTTAATGAGTTTGAGTCATTTGTTAATCTAACGTAACTTATATGTCATATGATAATAATAATATTTATAAAATTTAAGTAAAATAATATAAATTATAGAAAAAATAAATTAAGTGTAACAAATTATATATATTTTTATTTATATATACATATTGGTCATATAAATATTATTATTATATGATACTTAATATAAATAATCAATATAAATACATTATTTTTAAATTAATTTTACGAGTTAATTTGAATGTAATTATCAAAAAATGGAAGGATGGGATAAAATTATAAATTCACAAAAAAATATTAAATTATTTTCATAATTAGCTCAAATTTATTTAGGGACAAAAATACCCTCTATACCACTCGCGCCTCTTCCCAACGATCATCGTTTCTGTATGGTGGATTTGTTGTCAGGGACTCGCTTGGTAGAGTAGTAGCTGCAGGAACAGTGTGTGATATTGCTGCTAATTCTTTGATGGCCGAAAGTTTGGTAGCAAGGGAAGCTCTGCTCTGGCCCTCTGGGGCACAAAGACTAGATTTGCAAGGGAACCAGACGGCTTAACCCTTACCACGTTGGTCAGTTCAAACCATTACTAATGATGTAAAGGCCATCCTTGATTCCAAGAGCAGTTGCAGTTTTCGACGCTCTCATGCCAACAGGGAGGCTAATAGGGCAGTTCACTGGACTGCTATACACTACCTAGCTCAATGGGCCAAAGCAACTGGTATACAAGCTCTCCTACTTCCTCAAAGACTCCAACCTGTGGTCGATGATATATACAAGCAGGGTATCTACAACATCGGAAGCAATGGACAAGCATGCATGGATCCACCATCATTGCGGAGCCGGTAATGGTTTTAACCCCCCCTCCCCACAACCCGATAGCTTTAGTAGGGTGTCATTGTTTGTTTTTAGTTGTTCTTTCTGTTGGTCTTTTGGTTATTCAATATGCTATTGTATTTTATTGAAACCATGAGCAAATTTTATTGTTTTATGGGAATTCCTTCGCTTGATTTGGTCTGTAAGTCTAAGGTGTTGGACTGAGGATGACTGTGAGTTCAATGATGAAGAAAACAAACAAGTTGACAAGTCACTGGGAAAGATGGACGGCTGAGGGAGTTGGATTATAAGAAGAAACCCATTTTGGTATCTGAGGCAGCAGCAAGAACAAAGTCCAGTTTCCAACGCCATGTCATCATCAAGTTTAACCAGAAACAAAAAGGGGAAGCCGATGCCAGTTGTTGAAGAAGCCGCTCTAGACTTACAGACCAAATCAAGAGTAACCACAGCACAAAGAAAGAGAGAGAAAAAACAATTGAACGTTTATTTTATAAATCAACAAATTTTTAGTTTCCAAAAATTACCCTTTGAATTCCATGCAATCCCAGATTTATTTTTTATTTTATAATTTAAATACATAAAAACAGTTATCCAATACAAGTTATCCAATGCAATCTGAACCGTGCCTTATCTCCTAGCAATTAAAGAAACTGTCCAAGTTTGTTTTCAAATTTCAAATGTGCTTTATTTCCTAGCAACTAAGGCAACCTCCCTTATATGTTAAATACATACGCACACCACCCAACAACTCCAATTATCTTCACTCATCAAACATAGAAACAGAGACTGAGGGAGAGGTGCGCCGAACCAAGAAAGGCAGTTAAGTGTAGAAGAAGACAAGCATCCAAGAACAGGACTGAAACAAAGAAGAAAAGCCGGTTCTAGACTTCACCAACATGGGTGACAAGGTGCAATTGGCCGACGCCATCAAGGTCACCGCATGGCGCAAGTTCTTTCAAGACTCCAGAAAAGATATTTTTGAAATCATAGAGGGGGCAATAACCGTTGCAGCCTGGTCTCGTGGGGATGAATTCCTTGCGCGAAGAGACCACATAGAACAGATTCTGTACGCTGTGCCGAATCCCAACGAAAGCTTGCAGCTGGTCGGACACCTCTCTGATACAGAAGAAGAACAAGAAGACAGTCATTCGGACGAGTTATTCCGACGAAGGGATCAAATCACCCCCATTCTTTCTTCCAAGAAGAATCAGAACAAGACAAGCTCCGCTGAGAGAACCCCTGCTGCGGTGCTTGCGGGGAAAGCGTGCAACCGAATATGTTTAAATGAAGAAGAGATGGAGCTGAAGTTAGAAGCCACTAGGAAGAAGCTGCACCAGCGATATGAGCAACTCCGAGCCGAGAAAACAAGAAAGAAGATCCAAGTGATTGACCCGAAGAAGCTTCTACCACAAGATGCCGGTTGCAGGAAAAGCAAGAATCAGCCACGTAGAGTCGCGAGGAGGAGGATTTAGAGGCTTAGAATTCAAGATTACTTATGTAAACATCAGTTAGGAAGAACTACGTGAGGCTTGATCCCCCTAGTTAATTAACCTGGGGGTACGTAGGCAGCCTTTCCAATGGTTGGTGCAGCCTCTTCCTTTGTAAACAAAATATGTTGTTGCATCATTGTTTGTTTCATTTTTTAGGTTCTGTGATTGTGTACAACTTTCAGTTTTGCAGCATGAATTTGAAGAGCATCTCTAGCTCTTATTGTGCAAGACAGTGTTGTTCTCCTCTGAGTTTGCTTGTTTTTTGTTTATTTTTTATATGCCGGGATTCATCTTCGTAATTGTAGTTCAAGTTGATGCTATCATACTATGGTTGTTGATCTTCTCTTTCTTTGTCTTGTTTTTCATCCAGAATTTATAAATGACCGATATGAGTGGAAGGAAGGTAACCAGAAGAATTTCAAGCTCTCTTCTGATTTGTGTTTTCCTGCCTGAAGGCAAAATTCCAGCTGCTTTTATAGAAAAAAATCCTTTTTTTAGTTGCTCTTGATTAGGGGCGAAGTGTGACATATATTGTCACAAGGGCCAAAGAGTTAATATATAAATACTATTAATGTGAATATATGTATATATATATATATATTAGCATAGGTTCAATCAAAATATTATCAGGTCCTCAAATCTGAAAGGTAATTTCTCTGCAATATATATATACATATATATATATATATTGGGTTGCTCGAAACTCCCGTTTCTGAGAAGAAGTAACGTGCCCTAGTGTTTTGTTTCATTAATTGAACGTTGCTTGATTGATGATGTTGTTTAAGTAAAAAGTACTGCATGTTACTGTTCATAGGCTATCCTGGAATTGTTAGTTGCTTACCTGAGTGAGTTGATAATTTAATTTGGTTTTACTGCTGGCCTAAACATGAAATGAAATTGTCAATGGGATTAGCATGTTCTTGTAAATAGGTGATTTTAAAAAAAAATTGAGGTTGCAGGAACTGGGTTGCTTATTTAATTGCTTCTCATGAATATTCCCACGCAAAAAAGAAATGTAATTTAGCTAGTGATTGCTACGCCTTTCTCATTGCAATTGTTTAAATTGATTTGATTATCTTTTTGGAAACAGGTGCAATCAGTTGAGGGTATTCAGTTTCCTATAAGGATGTTTTATGTTCTTTCAAAAAATACATAAATAAAAGAAGACAAAATCCAATTCCAGAGTTTCCAATATTTTATGTTCAATCTGATTGTCTTGAAGTTACTCTACTCGTATGTATCTATAGTTTATGATTATTATATAGCATGGGATTCTTACTAGGTTTATCTTTGTTGTTTTAGCACACAGAATTTCTCCACATGCACATTCTGTTTTTGATGATGGTGAAATCAGTGAGGCTACTGATAAATCTGAATCTGCAAGTATTCCAACCAACGACAAGACAGGAAGGTGGGCAAGAGTAACGTTTAAGATAGTCCTTTCATATCATGGGGAATCCTTTGATGGGTGGCAGAAGCAGCCTGGGTTGAACACTGTGCAAGGGTAAGTTCTTCTTCTTCTTTCTCTCTTCCTCACCTCCTCTCTCTTCTCTAAATGCATACTTCTAGCTGTAAAACTGTTTTCCCCTCTGTGGGCAGCTTCTGGATTTCTCATCCCATTAATATTTATCCACATCAGTTGATATACAGGTAATAAATAACATGTGACACTTTTCATCTACCACTGTTGTTCAGAAAACTCACGCCGAGATTCCTTTCTTGAATTTGTCCCAATTGGACAATATATTTTCTACTTTAAGTTACAGCTGAAAATGAGTCTTAATTGCTGTGAAATTTAAACATTGTTTGCTATGCTTGATTGATCAGGTTTTAAGATATAATACTGATGTTATTTTGTATCTTCCTTTACTTATTAAAACTATTCTGCTAATTAATTCACAGTCAAGGGCTTGATTTCTTCAACTGGAAACTGTGTTACATGGACTTTCCTAATCTCCTTTGTGTTCCACTGCCATTGATATGACAAAAGAATATGCGACGTGTCATGATAATGGGGTCCACGAGGTGGTAAATTATTTATCCTGATGGTAATAGGATTCAGTAGATTATATGTAGAGTTAAAAGTAGTGTTAGCATATCATATCAGGTCTGATTAGTTTAAATGAATTTCATGTGAAATAGGACTCCGTCAATCCTATAAGTAAGTCTATTGATGTAAATTGAAAGCACATTCATGATGATGCAAAAGTTGAATTTTTGGTATTTGGAGAGCTTTGCTGTCTCCTACCGGTCCTAAGTCTTTCCTGTCTTCTTTCTTTTTCCTTGTTCTCTGCTATGCTTCTGCAACTCCTTCCTCTCTGTGTTCCTGCAATTTTTCTCCTGTACCTCCATGCTTCTTTAGTCTTATCTTTGAGTTTCTTCACTTTCTCTTTGCTGTCCTGCATATTCTCCTCTATCTCTCTGTTCGTTTTATCTGTTTTTTCTTCTCTTTCTTTTTGTCTGTCACTGCTACTCTCTCTTTTTGCACCTTTTGCCTTCCGTTGCATCTTCCTAAATCTATCTGGTTTTCTCACTGTTTCTATTTTCTTCTACTGTGGTTCCTTACCTTCTAATTTTGCATCTTTCTCTGCTATGGACTGATGAGTTTTCTGCATCTTTTTTCCCCCTGCATATGACTTCTTCTGCCTACCTATTCATCTTCCCTGTTTTCCCATTTCTCTGTTGCCTCTATTTATGATGGCACCCCCCCCCCCCCCAACACACACACACAGTTCTCTCTAATTTTTGCTCTTAATAGTTTTTCTTCTTATGATGGCCTCGTTTTGAAGCTCTAGGATCTTAAGGCTACCTCAGTAATCAGCATGACCGTTTGATGTGCTCCACCTCCATGCCCAAATTAGGCACTTGGATCCCCTTGTAGCTGCATTTGATGAAGAATAAACTTGCATATAATATTAAAGAAAAATTTCTACCTTTCATATGGGCAGCAGTTGAAATCTCCTTTTTACCCAAAACTTCATTTAAACCTGAAGCACATCCCTAAATAATAACACCACCTTGTATGACATTCTCTCAAGATGTTCATCGTGTTAAATGTTTATGATAATTTCTGCACATCTTTGCACTCGATGTTCATATTGGAGGCCATGTGAGATGGTAAATATTATGCAAATGAAAACATCGTGAACTAATTCTGCAAAATTTTCCAAGTCTTCCTAATTCTTGCATTTGGAGGACTATTTTTTGGATCTTTATTTTTCCTTTTAATATTTCTTATTAATTGTGAGGTTAAATGTAACACCAAGGGTCTTGACACAAAAGTGCTAGCTAAAGGTGACTTGTGGGTTTGTGGGATTGGGTCGTAACAAACTCCCATCCTTTAATACCTGACATCTTCGCTAAGCTAGAAATCCTACATTGATCAATTTGAACTAACTTATATTTAGTACGTGTTCTTGGCCTACACCCACATGGTAGTGTTCTTGGGTTAGTTTCTACTACCACTTGTAACATCATGATTCCTTGTGCAAAAATGCTAGCTAAAGGTGACTTATGGGTTCATGGGACCAAGTAACATACTCGAGACCTCTCCAGTAGATGACTAATGTAGGATTGGGTTGTAACATTAAACAAACAAACAAATTGAGTAGAGGGGTTGTTATATTTCCAATTTAACATTCATAACTCCTTTCTCTCTTTTTGAACCTCTTGTATTTAAATGGTTTGCAGCTTAGTTGAGAGATCTCTTGAAAAGTTTGTTGATGAAAAGAAAGCTCAATAGTTGAAAGACAAGGGCTTACCTACTGAAGGCGTTGCCGTTGTTGCTGGGAGAACTGACAAAGGAGTGATGGCTCTTCAACAAGTTTGTTCTTTCTGTATGTTGTAACATATTTATTATGATATTATATTCCAATAATGTTTAATTTCTTTGTCCTCTTATACCTATGACCTTGAAGGTTCTTTATTATTTGATCAACTTCAATGCAAGTAACTTCATCTAAATTATCCTTATCATATTTTTGACCATTTCTTTTTGAACACATTCTATTTAGTTGTCTCTGTATCATATTAAACACCAATTGTTAAAGTGGATTGAATTTGTGAACGAATTTGATAATAGTCAGATAATTTCAAATCAATATAATTTTTGAAATCATTGTTTGTCAATCATTTTTGTCCATTTAGTAATGTCTTGAGCATAAAATTTTTATAGACTGTTTCTCTATAACTAAAAGACTGGCATGCCCTATTCTTAACCCTAAAGCCTAGTATCTCACCTTAGCAAGGCACAAGGTGAGGACAAGGGTTTAGGGGTGTGCAAACAATCAGTTTAGTAATTGAATTTATCAAAATCAATTAATTGAACTAATTAAATTTGGAAGACAAAATTGAACTGAATTGAATAATTAAATCAAATAATCAAACATATATTGTATAAATCAAACAAAAAATAAAAAATTGAATTAACACAACAAATTAAACTTATCTATAGACCAAAGAAACCGAACTAACCTATTGGCAAATATATATATAGATATGTATATATATATATTAAAAATTGATTGTATAAATATTTTTAAAAATGTCATCATTTTATATATTGGTTATTTCGACAAAAAAAACTAAACTAAAAATCAATCTTTCTAAAAATATATAACTAAACCAAACAATTATAAGAAAATAACCAAATTGAATTTATGCTCTCCCAAGGCTTTCTGAACCCAATCGTTTATGGTAAAATAATTTCGAAGTATGGTATTATGCATGTACAAGTAGTGTAACTTGTGTTGTGTATGCGTAAATAGAAATATACATTTTAAATCATATTTGCATAATTTTTTTATTTTTTAAGTAAAATAAAAAATAATATTTTAAAATTCATCTTATTAATAATGTTTCAACTTATTTACTTAATTAATAGAATATATATTTTATACATTTGCTATATTTAATATAATAAATAATATATTTATATATAAATATAATATAAAGAAAAAGTATTAGAGCAAAGTGGATCTCAATAAGTTTGAGTCATTTGTTAATCTAACGTAATTTATATGTCATATGACAATAATAATATTTGTAAAATTTAAGTAAAAAAATATAACCTAAAGAAAAAATAAATTAAGTGTAACAAATTATATATATTTTTATTTATATATACATAGGTCATATAAATATTATTATTATTATATGATACTTAATATGTAAAATCAATATAAATACATTATTTTTAAATTAATTTTACAAGTTAATTTGAATGTAATTATCAAAAAGTGGAAGGATGGGATAAAATTACAAATTTACCACAAATATTAGATTATTTTCATAATTAGCTCAAATTTATTTATGGACAAAAATACCCTCTATACCTCTCGCGCCTCTTCCCAACAATCATCGTTTGTCACTGTAGTGTTTGGAGGGAATGGGAAGGCTAGTGTTTTGCAGTGAAGGGCAAAAGAGTTTCTGTATGGTGGATTTGTTGTCAGGGACTCGCTTGGTAGAGTAGTAGCTGCAGGAACAGTGTGATATTGGTGTTAATTCTTTGATGGCCGAAAGTTTGGTTGCAAGGGAAGCTCTGCTTTGGGGGCACAAAGACTAGATTTGCAAGGGAACCAGACTGCTTAACCCTTACCACGTTGGTCAGTTCAAACCATTACTAATGATGTAAAGGCCATCCTTGATTCCAAGAGCAGTTTCAGTTTTCGGCGCTCTCATGCCAACAGGGAGGCTAATAGGGCAGCTCACTGGACTGCTATACACTACCTAGCTCAATGGGCCAAAGCAACTGGTATACAAGCTCTCCTACTTCCTCAAAGACTCCAACCTGTGGTCGATGATATATACAAGCAGGGTATCTACAACATCGGAAGCAATGGACAAGCATGTCATGGATCCACCATCAGTGCGGAGCCAGTAATGGTTTTTAACCCCCCTCCCCACAACCCGTTAGCTTTAGTAGGGTATCATTTTTTGTTTTTAGTTGTTCTTTCTGTTGGTCTTTTGGTTTTTCAATATGCTATAGTATTTTATTGAAACCATGAGCAAAATTTATTGTTTTATGGGAATTCCTTCGCTTGATTTGGTCTGTAAGTCTAAGGTGTTGGACTGAGGATGACTGTGAGTTCAATGATGAAGAAAACAAACAAGTTGATAAGTCACTGGGAAAGATGGACGGCTGAGGGAGTTGGATTATAAGAAGAAACCCATTTTGGTATCTGAGGCAGCAGCAAGAACAAAGTCCAGTTTCCAACGCCATGTCATCATCAAGTTTAACCAGAAACAAAAAGGGGAAGCCGATGCCAGTTGTTGAAGAAGCCGCTCTAGACTTACAGACCAAATCAAGAGTAACCACAGCACAAAGAAAGAGAGAAAAAACAATTGAACGTTTATTTTATAAATCAACAAATTTTTAGTTTCCAAAAATTACCCTTTGAATTCCATGCAATCCCAGATTAATTTTTTATTTTATAATTTAAATACATAAAAACAGTTATCCAATACAAGTTATCCAATGCAATCTGAACCGTGCCTTATCTCCTAGCGATTAAAGAAACTGTCCAAGTTTGTTTTCAAATTTCAAATGTGCTTTATTTCCTAGCAACTAAGGCAACCTCCCTTATATGTTAAATACATACGCACACCACCCAACGACTCCAATTATATTCACTCATCAAACATAGAAACAGAGACTGAGGGAGAGGTGCGCCGAACCAAGAAAGGCAGTTCAGTGTAGAAGAAGACAAGCATCCAAGAACAGGACTGAAACAAAGAAGAAAAGCCGGTTCTAGACTTCACCAACATGGGTGGCAAGGTGCAATTGGCCGACGCCATCAAGGTCACCGCATGGCGCAAGTTCTTTCAAGACTCCAGAAAAGATATTTTTGAAATCATAGAGGGGGCAATAACCGTTGCAGCCTGGTCTCGTGGGGATGAATTCCTTGCGCGAAGAGACCACATAGAACAGATTCTGTACGCTGTGCCGAATCCCAACGAAAGCTTGCAGCTGGTCCGACGCCTCTCTGATACAGAAGAAGAACAACAAGAACAAGAAGACAGTCATTTCGACGAGTTATTCCAACGAAGGGATCAAATCACCCCAATTCTTTCTTCCAAGAAGAATCAGAACAAGACAAGCTCCGCCGAGAGAACCCCTGCTACGGTGGCTGCGGGGAAAGCATGCAACCGAATTTGTTTAAATGAAGAAGAGATGGAGCTGAAGTTAGAAGCCACCAGGAAGAAGCTGCACCAGCGATATGAGCAACTCCGAGCCGAGAAAACAAGAAAGAAGATCCAAGTGATTGACCCGAAGAAGCTTCCACCACAAGATGCCGGTTGTAGGAAAAGCAAGAATCAGTCACGTAGAGTCGCGAGGAGGAGGATTTAGAGGCTTAGAATTCAAAATTACTTATGTAAACATCAGTTAGGAAGAACTACGTGAGGCTTGATCCCCCTAGTTAATTAACCTGGGGGTACGTAGGCAGCCTTTCCAATTGTTGGTGCAGCCTCTTCCTTTGTAAACAAAACATGTTGTTGCATCATTGTTTGTTTCATTTTGTAGGTTCTGTGATTGTGTACAACTTTCAGTTTTGCAGCATGAATTTGAAGAGCATCTCTAGCTCTTATTGTGCAAGCCAGTGTTGTTCTCCTCTGACTTTGCTTGCTTTTTGTTTATTTTTTATATGCTGGGATTCATCTCCGTAATTGTTGTTCAAGTTGATGCTATCATACTATGGTTGTGGATCTTCTCTTTGTTTGTCTTGTTTTTCATCCAGAATTTATAACTGACCGATAGGAGTAGAAGGAAGGTAACCAGATGAATTTCAAGCTCTCTTCTGATTTGTGTTTTCCTGCCTGAAGGCAAAATTCCAGCTGCTTTTGTAGAAAAAAATACATTTTTTGGTCATTTGTCGTTTTTTAGTTGCTCTTGATTAGGGAAGAAGTGTGACATATATTGTCACAAGGGCCAAAGAGTTAATATATAAATACTATTAATGCGAATATATGTATATATATATATATATATTAGCATAGGTTCAATCAAAATATTATCAGGTCCTCAAATCTGAAAGGTAATTTCTCTGCAATATATATATACATATATATATATATATTAGGTTGCTCGAAACTCCCGTCTCTGAGAAGAAGTAACATGCCCTAGTGTTTTGTTTCATTAATTGAACGTTGCTTGATTGATGATGTTTAAGTAAAAAGTGCTGCATGTTACTGTTCATAAGCTATCCTGGAATTGTTAGTTGCTTACCTGAGTTGATAATTTAATTTGGTTTTACTGCTGGCCTAAAACATGAAATTGTCAATGGGATTAGCATGTTCTTGTAAATAGGTGATTTTAAAAAAAAATTGAGGTTGCAGGAACTGGGTTGCTTATTTAATTGCTTCTCATGAATATTCCCACGCAAAAAAGAAATGTAATTTAGCTAGTGAATGCTACGCCTTTCTCATTGCAACTGTTTATATTGATTTGATTATCTTTTTGGAAACATGTGCAATCAGTTGAGGGTATTCAGTTTCCTATAAGGATGTTTTATGTTCTTTCAAAAAATACATAAATAAAAGAAGACAAAATCCAATTCCAGAGTTTCCAATGTTTTATGTTCAATCTGATTGTCTTGAAGTTACTCTACTGGTATGTATCTATAGTTTATGATTATTATATGGCATGGGATTCTTACTAGGTATATCTTTGTTGTTTTAGCACAGAGAACTTTCTCCACATGCACATTCTATTTTTGATGATGGTGAAATCAGCGAGGCTACTGATAAATCTGAATCTGCAAGTATTCCAGCCAACGACAAGACTGGAAGGTGGGCAAGAGTAACGTTTAAGATAGTCCTTTCATATCATGGGGAATCCTTTGATGGGTGACAGAAGCAGCCTGGGTTGAACACTGTGCAAGGGTAAGTTCTTCTTCTTCTTTCTCTCTTCCTCACCTCCTCTCTCTTCTCTAAATGCATACTTCTAGCTGTAAAACTGTTTTCCCTTCTGTGGGCAGCTTCTGGATTTCTCATCCCATTAATATTTTTCCACATCAGTTGATATACAGGTAATAAATAACATGTGACACTTTTCATCTACCACTGTTGTTCAGAAAACTCACGCCGAGATTCCTTTCTTGAATTTGTCCCAATTGGACAATATATTTTCTACTTTAAGTTACAGCCGAAAATGAGTCTTAATTGCTGTGAAATTTAACATTGTTTGCTATGCTTGATTGATCAGGTTTTAAGATATAATAATGATGTTATTTTCATCTTCCTTTACTTATTAAAACTATTCTGCTAATTAATTCACAGTCAAGGGCTTGATTTCTTCAACTGGAAACTGTGTTACATGGACTTTTCTATTCTCCTTTGTGTTCCACTGCCATTGATATGACAAAGAATATGCGACGTGTCATGATAATGGGGTCCACAAGGTGGTAAATTATTTATCCTGATGGTAATAGGATTCAGTAGATTATATGTAGAGTTAAAACTAGTGTTAGCATATCATATCAGGTTTGGTCAGTTTAAAAGAATTTCATGTGAAATAGGACTCCGTCAATCCTATAAGTAAGTCTATTGATGTAAATTGAAAGCACATTCATGATGATGCAAAAGTTGAATTTTTGGTATTTGGAAAGCTTTGCTGTCTCCTACCGGTCCTAAGTCTTTCCTGTCTTCTTTCTTTTTCCTTGTTCTCTGCTATGCTTCTGCAACTCCTTTCTCTCTGCGTTCCTTCAATTTTTCTCCTCTACCTCCATGCTTCTTTAGTCTTATCTTTGAGTTTCTTCACTTTCTCTTTGCTGTCCTGCAAATTCTCCTCTATCTCTCTGTTCGTTTTATCTGTTTTTTCTTCTCTTTCTTTATGTCTGTCACTGCTACTCTCTCTTTTTGCACCTTTTGCCTTCCGTTGCATCTTCCTAAATCCATTAGGTTTTCTCAGTGTTTCTATTTTCTTCTGCTGTGGTTCCTTACCTTCTAATTTTGCATCTTTCTCCGCTATGGACTGATGAGTTTTCTGCATCTTTTTTCCCCCTGCATATGACTTCTTCTGCCCTCCCTATTCATCTTCTCTGTTTTCCCATTTCTCTGTTGCCTCTATTTATGATGGCATCTTACCCCCCCCCCCCCAACACACACACACACTTCTCTCTAATTTTTGCTCTTAATAGTTTTTCTTCTTATGATGGCCTCTTTTTGAAGCTCTAGGATCTCAAGGCTACCTCAGTAATCAGCATGACCGTTTGATGTGCTCCACCTCCATGCCCAAATTAGGCACTTGGATCCCCTTGTAGCTGCATTTGATGAAGAATAAACTTGCATATAATATTAAAGAAAAATTTCTACCTTTCATATGGGCAGCAGTTGAAATCTCCTTTTTACCCAAAACTTCATTTAAACTTGAAGCACATCCCTAAATAATAGCACCACCTTGTATGACATTCTCTCAAGATGTTCATCGTGTTAAATGTTTAGGATAATTTCTGCACATCTTTGCACTCGATGTTCATATTGGAGGCCATGTGAGATGGTATATATTATGCAAATGAAAACATCGTGAACTAATTCTGCAAAATTTTCCAAGTCTTCCTAATTCTTGCATTTGGAGGACTATTTTTTGGATCTTTATTTTTCCTTTTAATATTACTTATTAATTGTGAGGTTAAATGTAACACCAAGGGTCCTGACACAAAAGTGATAGCTAAAGGTGACTTATGGGTTTGTGGGATTGGGTCGTAACAAACTCCGATCCTTTAATACCTAGCATATTCGCTAAGCTAGAAATCCCACATTGATCAATTTGAACTAACTCATATTTAATACACGTTCTTGGCCCACACCCACATGGTAGTGTTCTTGAGTTAGTTTTGCTACCACTTGTAACACCATGATTCTTTCTGCAAAAATGCTAGCTGAAAGTGACTTATGGGTTCATGGGACCAAGTAACGTACCTAAGACCTCCCCAATAGATGACTAATGTAGGATTGGGTTGTAACATTAAACATACAAACAAATTGAGTGGAGTGGTTGTTATATTTCCAATTTAACATTCATAACTCCTTTCTTTTCTCTCTTTTTGACCCTTCTGTATTTAAATAGTTTGCAACTTAGTTGAAAGATCTCTTGAAAAGTTTGTTGATGAAAAGAAAGCTCAATAGTTGAAAGACAAGGGCTTACCTATTGAAGGCGTTACTATTGTTGCTAGGAGAACCGATAAAGGAGTGACGGCTATTCAACAAGTTTATTCTTTCTATATGTTGTAACATATTTATTATGATATTATATTCTAATATCTTTTAATTTCTTTGTCCTCTTACACCTATGACCTTGAAGATTCTTTATTATTTGATCAACTTCTATGCAAGTAACTTCATCTAAATTATCTTTATCGTATTTTTGACAATTTCCTTTTGAACACATTCCATTCAGTTGTCTCTGTGTCATATTAAACACTGATTGTTAAAGTGGATTGAATTTGTGAACGAATTCGATAATAGCCTGATAATTTCAAATCAATATAAATTTTGAAATCATTGCTTGTCGATCATTCTTGTCTTTTTAGTAATCTCTTGAGTATAGAATTTTTATGGACTATTTATCTGTAACTAAAAGATTGACATGCCCTGTTCTTAACCCTAAAGCCTAGTATCCCACCTTAGCAAGGCACATGGTGAGGACAAGGGTTTAGAGGTGTGCAAACGATTAGTTTAGTTATCGAATTTATCATAATCAATTAATTAAACTAATTAAATCGAAAGACAAAATTGAACTTAATCAAATGATTAAATCAAATAACCAAACATACACCATATAAATCAAACAAAAAATAAAAAATTGAATTAATACAACAAATTGAACTTATCCATAGACCAAAGAAACCGAACTAACCTATTGACAAATATATATATATATAGATATGTATATATATTAAAAATTAATTGTATAAATATTTTTAAAAATGACATCATTTTATATATTGGTTATTTCGACAAAAAAAAACTAAACTGAAAATCAATCTTCCAAAAAATATATAACTGAACCAAACAATTATAAGAAAATAACCAAATTTAATTTACGCTCTCCCAAGGCTTTCTGAACCCAGTCGTTTATGGTAAAAAAATTTCAAATACGGTATTATGCATGTACAAGTAGTTATTGAAATGGTTTAAACTTTTGAGTTGTAACTTGTGTTGTGTATGTGTAAATAGAAATATACATTTTAAATCATATTTGTATAATTTTTTATTTTTCAAGTAAAATAAAAAATAATATTTTAGAATTCATCTTATTGATAATGTTTCAACTTATTTACTTAATTAATAGAATATATATATTTTATAAATTTGTTATGTTTAATATATTAAATAATATATTTATATATAAATATAATACAAAGAAAGAGTATTGAAACAAAGTGGATCACAATGAGTTCAAGTTATTTGACCAACCCAGCATAACATGAGTTGGTATGTTACGTGTAATATAATAATATTTATAAGATTTAAATAAGAAAAAAATATAATCTTAAAAAAAATTAAGTGCAACAAATTATATTTATTTATTTATATATATGTTAGTTATACATATATTATTATTATATAACATCTAATATGCAAAGTCAGTACAAATATACTTTTTTTAATTAATTTTATATATTGAATAAAATTACATTAAATTAAATTAATTTGAATGTAATTACCAAAAGTGGGAGGATGGAATAAAATTCCAAATTCACAAAAATATTAGATTATTTTCATAATTAGTTCAAATTTATTTATGGACAAAAATGCCCTCTATACCTCTCGCGCCTCTTTCCAACAATCATCGTCTCTGTCACTGTAGTGTTTGGAGGGAATGGGAACGCTAGGGTTTTGCAGTGAAGGGCAGAAGAGTTTCTGTATGGTGGATTTGTTGTCAGGGACTCGCTTGGTAGAGTAGTATCTGCAGGAACAGTGTGTGATATTGCTGTTAATTCTTTGATGGCCGAAAGTTTGGTTCCAAGGGAAGCTCTGCTTTGGGGGTACAAAGACTAGATTTGCAAGGGAACCAGACTGCTTAACCCTTACCACGTTGGTCAGTTCAAACCATTACTAATGATGTAAAGGCCCTCCTTGATTCCAAGAGTAGTTGCAGTTTTCGGCGCTCTCATGCCAACAGGGAGGCTAATAGGACAGCTCACTGGACTGCTATACACTACCTAGCTCAATGGGCCAAAGCAACTGGTATACAAGCTCTCCTACTTCCTCAAAGGCTCCAACCTGTGGTCGATGATATATACAAGCAGGGTATCTACAACATCGGAAGCAATGGACAAACATGTCATGGATCCACCATCAGTGCGGAGCCGGTAATGGTTTTTAACCCCCCTCCCCACAACCCATTAGCTTTAGTAGGGTGTCATTGTTTGTTTTTATTTGTTCTTTCTGTTGGTCTTTTGGTTTTTCAATATGCTATAGTATTTTATTGAAACCATGAGAAAATTTTATTGTTTTATGGGAATTCCTTCACTTTTATTCATTTTCGAGAAGAACCAATGACATTTTAATCTTTGATTATTGAAAATGTTATTCTACATTTGCAGCTCCCCTTCCTTATTTCTTGGTATTGTTTTGGCAACCACTGAATCTCAGTTGAGTGGAGCATCCATATTTACCCTGAGGTAGTCCTAATTCTTTTGATTTTGTAACACTCCATTTTTACGGTACAGTGTTTCAGATCCCTCTTGAAAGTTGTTCTTTTTTTGCTGATTTGATTTCTTTTATTTTATGGGGCATTTGTCATTTCCTAGGTGAGGAAATGGTTAAAAAACGTGCATTACGCAGTTCTCAAAACCAGAAAGGTAAGATGGTAATCTACTGTGAATCTTTTCGGTGAGTGTGTGTTTCTTCCTATTCAGCTGTTCGATCTCTTGAACAAAATGCTGTAATTTCATTGAGCTGGATCAGAATCCTAACTATGGTTTCCTGAACTATTCCTTTTGTTTTTGTGTGTACGTCTGTAATGTTCAGTCTTGATTGTCATTTGCAGACAGAAACTTGCATGCTTTGGACTCAAGGAAACTAAATGTGATATTTGTCTTGCTGTGTGTCATAGATTCATATTTGCTCAAGTTGTGTTGTTAAACCTTTGGGAACTATGCATCATAACCGGTATTTCCTTTTCTCACTTTCGTATCATGTTTATATGCTAGATGTATACAGGTTATGTTATCTCATTTTTCATCTTCTGGATAAATTAGTCCTTCTTGACCACTCACATAAGTTGGTGTTGTCCCTGGTTCGGCTGTTCCTACTTTTCTTGATGTTTCCATTTCCCCCCCCCCCCCCCCCCAAAATTTTCAATTATGGAGCCCCAATTTACCATAGAATTGTTTCAAAAGGATAATCAATTTCAAAAGTATAACCATTTTGGGAAGATATGCTATAGGTGTGCATCGCATATAAGAACACCAGCTCATCTGCTAGATTTACTGTGTTTTGTGGAGATAGGCATTTTTCTATCTCAAAGCACTAGCATTTGGTCATTAGATTTTCAATTGAACACCCGAATTGGTCTTATAATAAATGACTAGGGAGGGAACACCAGCATAATAGAGTTTAAATAGAATACGTTCCGTTTTGACTATCAAGTGAACTTTTTTGAGACAATTATTCTATGTGTCAAGGTTGTCTGTATGTATTTATTTTTCTTGATATATAAATGTCTTGTGATAAAGGACATGTTTGGTGGAATTTTGAGAGCTTCAATTTGCTTACCAAGTGAACCCTCTTGGTGCTGTATGAAAGTAATGGCGTCATGCTGTTTCCTATCCCTTCTTTAAGACCAAGGCTACATCCATCAATGTGTGTATCGTATATAGAAACAGAGGGCTTATATACATCCATGTTCTGCTGTCTGGTAGCTATATATATCAATTCAATCACTTCCATATTTATTTATTCCTTTCCTCGAAAATCAAATAATCATCGCAAGGTAAGATGGCTTCTTCCTCCTGTTCTCTTAACAGGGACACACATCTCTAAAAGCAGGGCTGGAAAACACAAATCAGAGGAGAGCTTGAAATTCATCTGGTTCATAGTTCTAAAAGGCGATAGGGGCATCGAGGTGCAAAGGGTCTTGAGGCGCAAGGCGCGCCTTTGTGAAGTGAGGCGCACCTTTTAGAAAAAAAACTCAAAATCTTGTAAAATCATAAACAACTATCAAATTATCAATAATAACACATGCATATCATTCATGATTCATCATCTTCAAATTCTAAACTAACAACATCAAAGTTGATTCATTCATCATGCAAATTCTAAACTAGAAATATCATCAAAGTTTAAACTCAAATAAATACCAATCATCATGCAAAGTTCTAAACAAACACATAAACACTACAAGTCCACAATCAATAAACACTACAAGTTCACAATCAATAAAGAAGTTGTTGAAATATGTCTTGATTTCTAGAATGAAGCTTGTTATTTGATTTGGCCCAAATAATTTGGGACAAGACCCAAATGTGGATTTTTCATAAGAGCTGTGGTGGTAGTGGAGGGCTTGGGCCGTTAGGCCCAAGCCCGAAGCCCACCATTGCTCTTGTGGGGGGGTGCACGGGGGCAAAGCCCCCCGTGATATGGAGCAATCATAATCTCCAGATATATATGTATATACATATATATATATTCTCATTCGTGTGATTAAGGGGTGAGGTGAAAAGGGATTAAGGGTGTAATCAGGGTTCCTCCTCATTTTCAATCTTCGGAGTTACTCACCGCTTTGAGGTCGAAGCCGAAGCCGAAGTTGAACCCAATTGTGATCGAGTTTGTTTTAATTCTAATTCTAATCAAATCAAACAAGTAAAAATCTCACGAGAGCAGGCTGGAACCGAGAAGAGGAGAGGTTGGAACTGAGAATGGCAACTGGTTTTGGTGGGCAGCAGGCTGCTTGACAGCTCGTTTCATGAGGTGCGCCTCACGCCCCGGTGCCTCGCTGTGCAAGGTGCGCACCTCGTGGAAAATGCCTCGCCTTGGCCTAGTTGAGGCACCTTGCGCCTAGACGTGCCTTTAACATCTATGATCTGGTTACCTTCCTTCCACACATATCGGTCATTTATAAATTCTGACTGAAAAACAAGACAAATAAAGAGAAGATCAACAACCATAGTATGATAGCATCAACTTGAGCTACAATTACGAAGATGAATCCCGGCATAGAAAAAATAAACAAAATGCAAACAAAGTCAGAGTAGAACAACACTGTCTTGCACAATAAGAGCTAGAGATGCTCTTCAAATTCATGCTGCAAAACTGAAAGTTGTACACAATCACAGAACCTAAAAAATGAAACAAACAATGATGCAACATGTTTTGTTTACAAAGGAAGAGGTTGCACCACCAATTGGAAAGGCTGCCTACGTACCTCCAGGTTAATTAACTGGGGGGGTCAAGCCTCACGTAGTTCTTCCTAACTGATGTTTACATAAGTAATTTTGAATTCTAAGCCTCTAAATCCTCCTCCTCGCGACTCTACGTGACTGATTCTTGCTTTTCCTGCAACCGGCATCTTGTGGTGGAAGCTTCTTCGGGTCAATCACTTGGATCTTCTTTCTTGTTTTCTCGGCTCGGAGTTGCTCATATTGCTGGTGCAGCTTCTTCCTAGTGGCTTCTAACTTCAGCTCCATCTCTTCTTCACTTAAACAAATTTGGTTGCATGCTTTCCCCGCAAGCACCGCAGCAGGGGTTCTCTCAGCGGAGCTTGTCTTGTTCTGATTCTTCTTGGAAGAAAGAATCGGGGCAATTTGATCCCTTTGTCGGAAGAACATGACTGTCTTCTTGTTCTTCTTCTTCTGAATCAGAGAGGTGTCGGACCAGCTGCAAACTTTCGTTGGGATTCGGCACAGCGAACAGAATGTGTTCTATGTGGTCTCTTTGTGCAAAGAATTCATCCCCACTAGACCAGGTTGCAACGGTTATTGCCCCCTCTATGATTTCAAAAATATCTTTCTTGGAGTCTTGAAAGAACTTGCGCCACGCAGTGATCTTGATGGCGTCGGCCAATTTCACCTTGCCACCCATGTTGGTGAAATTTAGAACCGACTTTTCGTCTTTGTTTCAATCCCATTCTTGGATCGTTTCTTCTTCTACACTGAACTGCCTTTCTTGGTTCGGTGCACCTGTCCCTCAATCTCTGTTTCTATGTTTGATGAGTGAATGCAATTGGAGTTGTTAGGTGGTGTGTGTATGTATTTAACATATAAGGGATGGTTGCTTTAGTTGCTTGGAAATAAAGCACATTTGAGATTTGAAAAACAAATTTGGACAGTTCTTTAATTGCTTGGAGATAAGGCACGGTTCAGATTGTATTGGATAATAGTTTTATGTATTTAAATTATAAAATAAAAAATAAATCTGGGATTGCATGGAATGCAAAGGGTAATTTTTGGAAACTAAAAATTTGTTGATTTATAGATTTATAAAATAAAAGGTAATTGTTTTTTCTCTCTTTCTCTGCGCTGTGGTTACTCTTGATTTGGTCTGTAAGTCTTGTTTTTATCTGATCTTCTAGTTGAAGAGGCTTCTTCAACAACTGGCATGGGCTTCTCTTTTTTGTTTCTGGTTAAACTTGATGATGATATGGCATTGGAAACTGGACTTTGTTCTTGCTGCTGCCTCAGATACTGAAATGTGTTTCTTCTTGTAATCCAACTCCCTCAACCGTCCATCTTTCACCAACACTGGGACTTGTCAACTTGTTCTATTTTCTTCGTCATTGAACTCACAGTCATCCTCAGTCCAACACCTTTGACTGCTGATGACCCCTGTGTGTGTCTGAATATGATGATATCTACATATACTTATCTGTGTTCACATTATGAGAATAATCAAGTTGCTGTTTATAGAGTTAGAGAACTTGCGTTAAGACCTTCAGCAGGCAGGCTGCATGAAGCAACAGTTGTAGATTGGATCAAATACCGACAAAGATTGACTGATTCTTTGAAGAGTGAAGGTGAGTTTGTTTCGTCCACGGTCCTTTCCATATGGCTCCACTCATTTCACAAATTTTCAATGCCCCCATATGGAAAGGACTATGGACAAAACAAACTCACCTTCACTCTTCGAAGAATCAGTTAATCTTTGTTGGTATTTGATCCAATAGCAGTGTGTCCTACAACTGTCGTGGAGACATGCAGCCTGCCTGCTGAAGGCTGTAACCCAAGTTCTCTTGCTCTATAAACAACTTGATTATTCTCATAATGTACACACATACATAAGTATATGTAGATGTCTTCGTATACAGACACATATAGGGGTCATCAGCAGTCAAAGGTGTTGGACTGAGGATGATTGTGACTTCAATGACATAGAGAACAGAACAAGTTGACAAGTCCCAGTGTTGGTGAAAGATGGACGGTTGAGGGAGTTGGATTACAAGAAGAAACCCATTTTGGTATCTGAGGCAGCAGCAAGAACAAAGTCCAGTTTCCAACGCCATGTCATCTTCAAGTTTAACCAGAAACAAAAAAGAGAAGCCGATGCCAGTTGTTGAAGAAGCCGCTCAAGACTTACAGACCAAATCAAGAGTAACCACAGCACAAAGAAAGAGAGAAAAAACAATTAACGTTTATTTTATAAATCAACAAATTTTTAGTTTCCAAAAATTACCCTTTGAATTCCACGCAATCCCAGATTTATTTTTTATTTTATAATTTAAATACATAAAAACAGTTATCCAATACAAGTTATCCAATGCAATCTGAACCGTGCCTTATCTCCAAGCAATTAAAGAAACTGTGCAAATTTGTTTTTCAAATTTCAAATGTAAGCAACTAAAGCAACCATCCCTTATATGTTAAATACATACGCACACCACCCAACAACTCCAATTACATTCACTCATCAAACATAGAAACAGAGACTGAGGGAGAGGTGCGTCGAACCAAGAAAGGCAGTTCAGTGTAGAAGAAGACAAGCATCCAAGAACAGGACTGAAACAAAGAAGAAAAGCCGGTTCTAGACTTCACCAACATGGGTGGCAAGGTGCAATTGGCCGACGCCATCAAGATCACTGCGTGGCGCAAGTTCTTTCAAGACTCCAGAAAAGATATTTTTGAAATCATAGAGGGGGCAATAACCGTTGCAGCCTGGTCTCATAGGGATGAATTCTTTGCACGAAGAGACCACATATAACAGATTCTGTACGCTGTGCCGAATCCCAACGAAAGCTTGCAGCTGGTCCGACACCTCTCTGATTCAGAAGAAGAAGAACAAGAACAAGAAGACAGTCATTCCGACGAGTTATTCCAACGAAGGGATCAAATCATCCCCATTCTTTCTTCCAAGAAGAATCAGAACAAGACAAGCTCCGCCGAGAGAACCCCTGCTGCGGTTGCTGCGGGGAAAGCATGCAACCGAATTTGTTTAAATGAAGAAGAGATGGAGCTGAAGTTAGAAGCCACTAGGAAGAAGCTGCACCAGCGATATGAGCAACTCCGAGCCGAGAAAACAAGAAAGAAGATCCAAGTGATTGACCCGAAGAAGCTTCCACCACAAGATGCCGGTTGCAGGAAAAGCAAGAATCAGTCACGTAGAGTAGCGAGGAGGAGGATTTAGAGGCTTAGAATTCAAAATTACTTATGTAAACATCAGTTAGGAAGAACTACGTGAGGCTTGATCCCCCTAGTTAATTAACCTGGGGGTACGTAGGCAGCCTTTCCAATTGTTGGTGCAGCCTCTTCCTTTGTAAACAAAACATGTTGTTGCATCATTGTTTGTTTCATTTTTTAGGTTCTGTGATTGTGTACAACTTTCAGTTTTGCAGCATGAATTTGAAGAGCATCTCTAGCTCTTATTGTGCAAGACAGTGTTGTTCTCCTCTGACTTTGCTTGCTTTTTGTTTATTTTTTATATGCCAGGATTCATCTTCGTAATTGTAGTTCAAGTTGATGCTATCATACTATGGTTGTTGATCTTCTCTTTATTTGTCTTGTTTTTCAGCCAGAATTTATAAATGACCGATATGAGTGGAAGGAAGGTAACTAGATGAATTTCAAGCTCTCTTTTGATTTGTGTTTTCCTGCCTGAAGGCAAAATTCCAGCTGCTTCTGTAGAAAAAAATGCATTTTCTGGTCATTTGTCCTATTTTAGTTGCTCTTGATTAGGGGTGAAGTGTGACATATATTGTCACAAGGGCCAAAGAGTTAATATATAAATATTATTAATGTGAATATATGTATATATATATATATTAGCATAGGTTCAATCAAAATATTATGAGGTCCTCAAATCTGAAAGGTAATTTCTCTGCTAATTGAGAGATTTTAAGGCAGAAATTAGGAGCAAATTGGAAAGAGAATCGGAGGAGAGAGCAGAAACTGGTAAGACAGAGAGAGATTCAAGAGAGAAAGATAGAATGTTCTTCAAAAATGTACTTCGATGCCTTTTTCATTCAGTTGGATTAGTTTATATACTAATCCAACATAGGCGGTAGTTAATGATTTGGCGCTAATGAAGCTGCCAATTCAAATGGACAACCTTTACTAGCTTGCTAAAGTACAACTACTATAACTACCAAGCCAAAAGTACCACATAGCCCTCATACATGTACAAAGTTCCTGACATGTATGTACGTGAATGAATTTGGGGTATGTAGGCAGCCTTCTGATTACGGGTGTTGCCTCTTTTGTATGTCAATTGTGTTGAAAATACTGTTTTGTATCATTGTTGGGTTTCACAGAGTCTTTAGTGTTGTCAGGTTCGAATGGCATCTCTATTTTCTCTCTTATTATGCGGGAGAGTGCTCTCTCTTGAATTTGTAGCCTATGCCTTCACATAAACTTTAATTTTGATGCTATTATGTTATTCTTACCTAAATGTTGTGCAATTCACCTTCAAGATGGACCAACTGTTCTCTGTGAAGTCATCTAATTGGTATAGATTCAGAGGAAATAGCTGATATGGGTCCTTACAGACCTCTAAACCCTGTTTGATCTTCCATCAAAGTAACAAACAAATGTGTTAACTGACTTACATTATGAGCAAAGGAAATGTTACTTTGACACTAAATTTTGACACTTAGAGGCGATGCTCTGCAGTAATATATTGTGCATTTACATTGATATAACATGTAATCTAATATTTTAATGCACGAGTGTCCTTTAAAGTATTGAAAAAAATATTTAGGTACACCTAATATTCAATGACTAAGGGACTGTTCTCTTTCCCATTTTCGGGCCGTTTTTTGTTTTCAGTTTTTGAAAACATTGAAAATGTGTTCTTTTTGTTATTTTTCAAAACGCGTTTTCAAAAACAACTAATTTTTTTTTTAAACAAACTCAAAATAACATTTTGTTGTTTTGGACGTTTTTAGTGAAAATACACTGAAAACACAACAAATAAAAACGCGAAAAACAGGCCCCCCCTCCCCGTGGGCACACGCAGACCCACTCCCCCTTCCCCTTTCTCTTTCTCTCTCTTCCCCCCTATCTTCTCTCTGTTCTTCTCTCTTTTTCTGGCCATCGACAGTCATCGCCACCGCCGCCGTCGACCTTCAACTCCACTGCTACCGCGACCAGTACAGCAACCACCGTCATCGACCTTCAACTCCACAGCCGCCACCGCGACCAGCACCCCCCTCCGCTACTTTCAACCCCATAGCCACTACCATCGCGACCAGCCCCTCATCGCCACCGTGACACTACCGTGACCAGCGCCCTTCACTGCCATAGCCACCGCGACCACCCACCCCCCCCCCCCCCCCACACACACACATAGAGAGAGAAAATCCTAGAACTAAGAAGATGGGTTGTGGCTGATTTGATTTTTTGTTGTGTTATTTAATTTTTTTATTTTATTTATTTATTAAACTGAATATGTGATATATTTTGTTTGTATTAATTTTTTTAAATGATATTTTTAAGGCTGTTGATTTTTTTTTATTTTATTTGAATTTTATTTTATAGTTTAAAATTTTTGAATCAAATTTATAATTTATTAAATAAAATATCATAATAACAAAAAAAAACCGTTTTTAAAATTTCAAAACAAACACGTTTTCTAGTTTTCTGTTTTGAGAAATAATTTTTCAGAATGACAAAAAGAACGCATTTTCAAAAATTTTAAAACAGACACTCAAAATACAAAACTCAAAATGAATTCAAAACTCAAAACACAAAATTAAAACACAAAGAGAACACCACTTAAGATTTTGTCACATATTTGATATCTTTAAATTTGATTAAGTAACTTGTCATCTAATATTTTCAAATTTGATTAAGCAACTTGTTATAAAAAGGTAGATAATGTTGTTGGTCATTGAATTTTAAATTAGTCCTTGTAATTTAATTTGTATAACATTTATTAAATTTTTAATTTTGTTATAATTTAGTTATTTGTTAAAAATTTCATCAAAAAATTATAACCATATACATATATAAAATAAAGAAATAAAAAACACAGAAGTAGTGATTGTGATCGTTTGTCGCCATTAACTCTATATTTGGAAAAATCCGTCATTGTTTGTTTTGGTGAAAATTATCAAGTTTTTCTTTTGAAGTCATTTATTCATTAATTTCTCTAAAAATTTTCATCAAAATTAAAGAGATTCTTCTCTTTACCTACCAATTTATTTCATATGTTATATATATATATATGAAATTATATATATATTGATATTTGTACAGAATTTCTGATGATATCTAAAAAAATATTTTGTTATTATCTATACTATTATATAAAAAAATATTTATAATATTATATAAACAAATATCATATTTGGGTGTTATGAAATTATATCAATAAAATATTTTTAAAAAATACCCTTTATATTTCTTTATTAAAAATAAAAATTAATTATGTTAATAATATTTAAACTTATTATATTTAAATAACAACACATTTCTTGAATAATTTTATCACTATATTAAGTCTAATTTTCTTCAAATTTTGTCCAAAAAATTTAAAATATATATTAAAAAATATAAAATAGAAAGAATATATACATTATTTATCTAATTTAATCAAATTATTGAATAACGTTTGTTAATTTAATCAAAGTATTTAATCAAATTTTATTGAATAACGTTTGTTAAAATAAATAAAATAAAATTGTGTCGTTGTAAAATTGAAATATTTTTTAAATTAAAATATAAAGTAATTAAGATAAGTATGAAAAATATTTTAAAATTTTTAGTAGATTATTTGTTAAAATTTAGAATATACACTGAGAATTGCAATTTTTTATGAGATGAGAGACATGTAGTTATTTTTTCTTCTATATAAAATTTTAGATAAATTTATTTTTTTAATAAATTATTAAATAAATTTAATAAATATAATAGAAAACAGTATTATGTATGAATTTGAAATCTTATTTTTTTGGGTACATATATCAGTGCTTATGTGCAGTTTCTTCCCTTTCTCCGGCTCTTTGTATCTCTTTGCTGTATTTAACGGTTATTCTCCCCAATTCTGAATATGGTGTCCCCTCTCTCTCTCTCTCTACCCCTCACACAGAGTGGCCTGAGCCGGAGAGGTGGGCATGATAAAGAAGTCAAGGGCAGAACGAACAGTGAGATATCTAATGGAAAGCCGCAGTGAAGGCCAGAAGAAGGTCTATTTCCATTACGACCACACCGATGCTTGCAAGGATTCCCGGTGGACTTCCAGGTGCCACTCTCTCTCTCTCGTTGTTTCTTTGAGTTTTCCTCTTCTTTTGCTTTTTGTTGGGTGAATGAATGGCTGGACCCTTGCTCGATCGAGTTAATTTAGTTAACCTAGCCGGATTCCGAGAGAAGAAGAATCATACTGTAGAAGCTGCTGAAACTGGCCAATTTATGTAAATTCTTGGTTGTTTCTTGGTGCCAGGGAATGTTACCAGTTCATGTACGACAGGGCATGGCAACAAGTTCGTGATTTTTACTCGAATTTGGTTGGGGGTCGCATGTCGTTGTCGGCATTGTTCGGGACTCAGGTGGGTTGCTCGAAACTCCCGTTTCTGAGAAGAAGTAACGTGCCCTAGTGTTTTGTTTCATTAATTGAACGTTGATTGATTGATGATGTTGTTTAAGTAAAAAGTACTGCATGTTACTGTTCATAGGCTATCCTGGAATTGTTAGTTGCTTACCTGAGTGAGTTGATAATTTAATTTGGTTTTACTGCTGGCCTAAAACATGAAATTGTCAATGGGATTAGCATGTTCTTGTAAATAGGTGATTTTAAAAAAAAATTGAGGTTGCAGGAACTGGGTTGCTTATTTAATTGCTTCTCATAAATATTCCCACGCAAAAAGGAAATGTAATTTAGCTAGTGAATGCTACGCCTTTCTCATTGCAATTGTTTACATTGATTTGATTATCTTTTTGGAAACATGTGCAATCAGTTGAGGGTATTCAGTTTCCTATAAGGATGTTTTATGTTCTTTCAAAAAATTAATAAATAAAAGAAGACAAAATCCAATTCCAGAGTTTCCAATGTTTTATGTTCAATCTGATTGTCTTGAAGTTACTCTACTGGTATGTATCTATAGTTTATGATTATTATATAGCATGGGATTCTTACTAGGTTTATCTTTGTTGTTTTAGCACAGAGAACTTTCTCCACATGCACATTCTATTTTTGATGATGGTGAAATCAGCGAGGCTACTGATAAATCTGAATCTGCAAGTATTCCAACCAACAACAGGACTGGAAGGTGGGCAAGAGTAACGTTTAAGATAGTCCTTTCATATCATGGGGAATCCTTTGATGGGTGGCAGAAGCAGCCTGGGTTGAACACTGTGCAAGGGTAAGTTGTTCTTCTTCTTTCTCTCTTCCTCACCTCCTCTCTCTTCTCTAAATGCTTACTTCTAGCTGTAAACTGTTTTCCCCTCTGTGGGAAGCTTCTGGATTTCTCATCCCATTAATATTTATCCACATCAGTTGATATACAGGTAATAAATAACTTGTGACACTTTTCATCTACCACTGTTGTTCAGAAAACTCACGCCGAGATTCCTTTCTTGAATTTGTCCCAATTGGACAATATATTTTCTACTTTAAGTTACAGCTGAAATTGAGTCTTAATTGCTGTGGAATTTAAACATTGTTTGCTATGCTTGATTGATCAGGTTTTAAGATATAATAATGATGTTATTTTGTATCTTCCTTTACTTATTAAAACTATTCTGCTAATTAATTCACAGTCAAGGGCTTGATTTCTTCAACTGGAAACTGTGTTACATGGACTTTTCTACTCTCCTTTGTGTTTCACTGCCGTTGATATGACAAAAGAATATGCGACGTGTGATGATAATGGGGTCCACAAGGTGGTAAATTATTTATCCTGATGGTAATAGGATTCAGTAGATTATATGTAGAGTTAAAAGTAGTGTTAGCATATCATATCAGGTTTGATTAGTTTAAAAGAATTTCATGTGAAATAGGACTCCGTCAATCCTATAAGTAAGTCTATTGATGTAAATTGAAAGCACATTCATGATGATGCAAAAGTTGAATTTTTGGTATTTGGAAAGCTGTGCTGTCTCCTACCGGTCCTAAGTCTTTCCTGTCTTCTTTCTTTTTCCTTGTTCTCTGCTATGCTTCTGCAACTCCTTCCTCTATGTGGTCCTGCAATTTTTCTCCTCTACCTCCACGTTTCTTTAGTCTTATATCTCTCTGTTTCTACCCGTTCTATCTGTTTTTTCTTCTCTTTCTTTTTGTCTGTCACTGCTACTCTCTTTTTGCACCTTTTGCCTTCCGTTGCATCTTCCTAAATCTATTCGGTTTTCTCACTGTTTCTATTTTCTTCTACTGTGGTTCCTTACCTTCTAATTTTGCATCTTTCTCTGCTATGGACTGATGAGTTTTCTGCATCTTTTTTCCCCATGCATATGACTTCTGCCCTACCTATTCATCTTCTCTGTTTTCCCATTTCTCTGTTGCCTCTATTTATGATGGCATCTTACCCCCCCACAACACACACACACACAGTTTTTTGCTCTTAATAGTTTTTCTTCTTATGATGGCCTCTTTTTGAAGCTCTAGGATCTCAAGGCTACCTCAGTAATCAGCATGACCATTTGATGTGCTCCACCTCCATGCCCAAATTAGGCACTTGGATCCCCTTGTAGCTGCATTTGATGAAGAATAAACTTGCATATAATATTAAAGAAAAATTTCTACCTTTCATATGGGCAGCAGTTGAAATCTCCTTTTTACCCAAAACTTCATTTAAACCTGAAGCACATCCCTAAATAATAACACCACCTTGTATGACATTCTCTTAAGATGTTCATCGTGTTAAATGTTTAGGATAATTTCTGCACATCTTTGCACTCGATGTTCATATTGGAGGCCATGTGAGATGGTATATATTATACAAATGAAAACATTGTTGAACTAATTCTGCAAAATTTTCCAAGTCTCCCTAATTCTTGCATTTGGAGGACTATTTTTTGGATCTTTATTTTTCCTTTTAATATTACTTATTAATTGTGAGGTTAAATGTAACACCAAGGGTCTTGACACAAAAGTGCTAGCTAAAGGTGACTTGTGGGTTTGTGGGATTGGGTTGTAACAAACTCCCATCCTTTAATACCTGGCATCTTCGCTAAGCTAGAAATCCCACATTGATCAATCTGAACTAACTCATATTTACTACACGTTGTTGGCCCACACCCACATGGTAGTGTTCTTGGGTTAGTTCTGCTACCACTTGTAACACCATGATTCCTTGTGCAAAAATGCTAGCTGAAGGTGACTTATGGGTTCATGGGACCAAGTAACATACCCGAGACCTCCCCAGTAGATGACTAATGTAAGATTAGGTTGTAACATTAAACAAACAAACAAATTGAGTGGAGGGGTTGTTATATTTCCAATTTAAGATTCATAACTCCTTTCTCTCTTTTTGACCCTCCTGTATTTAAATGGTTTGTAGCTTAGTTGAAAGATCTCTTGGAAAGTTTGTTGATGAAAAGAAAGCTCAACAGTTGAAAGACAAGGGTTTACCTACTGAAGGCGTTGCTGTTGTTGCTGGGAGAACTGACAAAGGAGTGACGGCTCTTCAACAAGTTTGTTCTTTTTGTATGTTGTAACATATTTATTATGATATTATATTTCAATAATGTTTAATTTCTTTGTCCTCTTATACCTATGACCTTGAAGGTTCTTTATTATTTGATCAACTTCTATGCAAGTAACTTCATCTAAATTATCCTTATCGTATCTCTGATCATTTCCTTTTGAACACATTCCATTCAGTTGTCTCTGTATCATATTAAACACCAGTTGTTAAAGTGGATTGAATTTGTGAACGAATTCGATAATAGCCTGATAATTTCAAATCAATATAAATTTTTAAATCATTGCTTGTCGATCAGTTTTGTCTTTTTAGTAATCTCTTGAGTATAAAATTTTCATGGACTGTTTCTCTGTAACTAAAAGGATCCAATTTATTTTGCACCAATTGGAATTATTGAAATTGTAGACATGCCAAGAGATGGTCTACTTCTGCTTTTCTATCTAATATTGGAATTTAATGCTTCCCTTCTCTGTATCAGCACAACAATTCTTTTCCTATCTATTTGAGATTATTGCCTTTGATGTTATAAAGATTTGAATTCATATATTTTGGCCAATTTAGCTACTGGCAACATCTTTTTGTTGCAAAATTTGTTTGAATTTTTTTGTGTTGGTGTTATTCATGGCTTGTTATATTTTTTATCTGTAGATACTTGGAGAAAAGATGTCAAACCTCAAGAGGTTATAGATGCCATTGATGAAGCAGCACCAGGAAAACTCAGGGTTGTATCAGCTTCCAAGGTCGTTTTTCATCCATTATGCTTGCACACAACTTTATCTTTGTGCACATTGCCTTTCTGAACTTTTTCAAATTTCTGAACACATGCTTGCTTGTACATCAATAACAATTGTGGAAACATTTATCTTTTGTTTCTGAAACACAAGCTTTTCAAGCTTGCTTATTGGGGACCTAACTTATTATAGGTGTCACGGGCATTTCATCCTAACTTCTCTGCCAAATGGAGGCGCTATCTGTATATTTTCCCTTTGAATGGTGGAGAGAGAGAGACTTCAATTCTGGGGTACGCTGAGAATATAAATTTTAGAGAAAATTATTGCAGTCAAAGATATGCTGAAAGAATTGGTGAGGAAACTGTTGAAGACTCTCTTCAAAGTGCCAAGGATGGCCTCCAAAGCAAACCCTCTATGTTTAAAATTAGCAAGGTTAACCAGCTTTTCTATCAACTGGAAGGAAAATTGTTATCCTACAAGATGTTTGCACGAGATACTAAAGCTTCAAGAAACATGTAAGAATGAAACCCTATCAGCTATATGTAGAAAGCCTGAGGCATGTGCATGGTCCATAAATCCAGAATTAGTTCCTGTTAATGTATGTTAACTTATTACTTGATTCTTGATGGAACAATTATTTATGTGTTGAAGAAAACCCTATACCAGAGGAAGTTATACAGTCATGACGTTTTATTCTCATGGTCCTACATGCAAAGCCCTTATTTCTTTGTTTCTTTTTTTTTTTTGTTGAACTACTGGGTTCTTTTATCTCTACTTTGTTATCAATATCTAAAAGTTTATGGCTGCTTGTCTGTAATATATTTGAGTGAATGTTGCACAGCTACTGTGATGTGAGGATCTATTAACTTGGACTACAATGGAGGAATAAAATTGTTGCAGGAAAAAGAGATTAGTCTGAGGTTAGCCAGCTTGGGGGCATAGTGACAATGATTAGGTCTATATGCTATTCATTCCTACTGTCCTCTATCAATTGGAATGGACAGTTCAATTCCATAGCATGTATGAACAATTGCATTATTTAGTATTTCTGGAATATTGAAATTACCAAAATCCACATGGTTTGGTTATATTCTACTTTAAACTTGAAGCATGTATTGGAGGCAGTTCAGTGTACTTCAAACATAATGTTATTCTACTTATTGTTGGAAATATAAGATGATATTGTCTTCTAGTAAGATTATAGTCCTTTCAATGACAATTGGTTGACCAACAACTTGCATGAAGGTTTTAACGGTTTGATTTCACAACTGGTTTGCATTTTGGTGCAATAGAACGTCTACAAAATGAATTGAATCAAGGGTGAATAAAAGCCTAGGGGTCTGGGATTCTGTAGCTGCCTTTGTTTTATGGCATGTTGATGACAATTGTTTTGTAAGAACAATATGTAAATTATGAATGGTTTTGTTTCAGATTATATCTATATTGGCATCAACTTAATACCATGCCTATCCACGTGTTAAGATCTGTGTTGATGAAATCTTTGCATAAGTTTGTTCTTTCAACTTACGTATTTCCCACCAAAGAAAACTTGGTGGAAACCCTTAAACATGGCATAGGATATGATGGCCTTATAGAGGATATGACCATAAATAGAGATGGTTGGAGGTCTAGGAATTCATGTAGCCCACCCCACCTAGTGAAACCAAGGCTTATGATTGTTGTTGTTGTTGTTGTAATTTCCTTTGAGAAACAAAGGTGAAAGGAAATTCTTTGTTTGGACCATATTCAATAATCTTGAATGGATGCAGCTACTGTTGCTCAACATTTTTTAATTCTATTTTTCCTGGGGCGCTGATAATCTGAGTCCATCCTCTGATTAAAATCTTCAATAGAGTAATATTTAATCTGGTCAAATTGCTGACTTGGTTGGAGTATGTACGTGGACATTTCAAATTGAATCTGGCCAAAAGCTGCAGCTTCTTTTAGTGCCTTTGATGGCTTTTTAAAATTAAATTGGAGTTTTCAGTAGATCCCAAAAGGGTTTTTGTTATTTGTTTAACCTATCAAAATACCGGATAAGATCCTAATCTAATTACACTTATGTTCTGGATGGTCACAGTTTAGAGTTCTGGAAACAGCCTCTTTGTAAAGAATGGGTAAGGCTGTGAACAAAAATGACCCTCTTCTGAACCTTGCAAAGCAGGGACCCTTGTGTGCTGGGGATGCCCTTTTTTGGCCTTTGGATTGGACAACAGTTGGGACATGACGACAAGGCCTGATTTAAGATTGTTTCTTGGATGTAGGAAAAAGCTGTATCAGTGAACTGGATGATGTTTGTCCTGATTAGGGATGTAAAGGGGGTCCCAATTAGCCCCATTTACAACTTGTTTTAATAAATTTTCAAATAAGCCTTATACCAATATCTTTATTTTTTTACTTGTTATAATTTGAAATGGGGTTAATTGGGGCCCATTGGGGACCCATTTACATCCCTAGTTCTGATACAAACTTGATTCTTTTATGTTGAACCAACTATTTCTAACTGCAATTTCCTTTCATTGCAGTGGTCCACCAACTGAGTGTTTTATCTATCATATTCGTGCTGCTGAAGCCGGATTACCGCATCCTGTGAGTTTCATTCTACTGCATCACAGTTTGATCTTTCTTATTTTCTTCAAGTTACATTCCTTGCGCCTGAGATACCTCTGGATCCTTTAATAATAGTTTGCACTTGATACATTTGTTTTATTTCTCATTTAATCTTCTTTCTAGGTTTAAGTACAATAACCCTAGAAGAGAGAGGGAGGGAGGGAGAGAGTTTTTCTTGCCATTTTTGGGCCACTGAAGCCAGATTATATATCCTTCATACTATTACTCATGTAGAAACAAGTTTATAACTTAAATTGCCCTTGCATCCAAATTAAGTTAGCTATGATTGCAATTAACATGTCTTTCTTTATTATCGCAGTCCAAATTAACTGGTGGGAGAGTAGGCTGACCACATTGGGTTAAAATGCCATTACTTCTATAGTTCAGCACGAAAACTATTTATTTGACCTAACTCCTTTTTGTTCTCCAATTTCCTATGTTCCTAATGTGTCTAGTATATACTTATAGCTTGACATGAAGAGGATGAACACTAAGAAATTTTTGGAGGACTATCTTTAAAACCCAAGCTTGTTTACCTATCTAGAGGCCGTATGAGCCCCTTGCCTCCAATGGCCCAACACCTTGTGTTGGCTCTTACAGTCAACTTATATCCTGTTAGAGGCATTTTCTTACATAATTGTTAATGTACTTTCATATAACTTTTATTCTTGAGCATTTTTAATTGGTCTATATCCACATTTTTGTCTAATCTAAGTAAACATGATAATTAAATGTTCTCTGCTTCAAGTTTTACTATTTTCGTTAACCTTTTATAGTCATAGTTATAATATATCTTATATATCTTTATCTATTATTATGCCTATACAAACTTTGCCTATGGATTGAATAATCTCTTGAAACACTTAATAGTGTTGAAGATATTACACCTTATCACAACCATCTCAAGCTTGGATGAGGGACGAGGGTTGCATTAGGTACCTAACAACAACATGCCAAGCCTTTATCCCATTATGTGGGTCAGCTATATTAGGTACCTGATAGTTAGCATAAAAATCGCTGGACCTTTTCAACATGTATTCTAGACATTAGCGAGCTAGGATTTATGTAGTTGACTCCACCTAGTGGGATTAAGGCTTAGTAGGTATTGTTCTCATCTTTATAGCTACTATAGTATATTTTAGGGTAAATTACACTAACCAACCTCAAAGTTTGCCTTAGTGAAAAAGTAGCACTTGCATTTTAGAACGACAATGACTACCTTTGCTGTTATATAAAATTGTAAATTCACCATTATACCCTTCTTTCTTTCTGCCCCCCCATCTCCTTTCTGTCACTTTCAGCTATGGCTGCCTAAACCCCCTTCTCTATATATATCTGCCATAGTTATCAAAGGCACGTGGCGTTGCCTTGTGTGCCTCATCACCACTGAGGTGCAGCACCATGCTTGAGGTGCAGCCTAGGTGAACGAGGTGCATGCCTCATGCAAGGCACAAGGCTGAAGGCGTGTGAGGCACATTCCTTGTATATACAAGTGTAATAAACCCTTATTTTTTGTCCATTTGTTATCTTAGATCTTATTTCTTATTGATTTGATTGCATAGTCTTGTATATTGGTAAGAGGCAAACCTAGCGGTGTAAACAAGAGGTCTACCGGATCTCCCACTAGCTGGGATCCTTTGGCAGTGGTGTTCACTCGCTAGAGAACTACTCATGTTTGTGTTTTGCTTCATTTTTGTTTCTTTTTTCTAATTTCTTTTGCAATTTAGAAGAAACTAATTCTATGTTGTAATTGTTTTACTCCAATTTTTTTTTCTTTCTTCTAATTTTTGTTGCAATTTAGAAGAAACTAATTGCTAAGAAACAAATGTTTTCACTGACTGATCTATTGATTTTTAATTTGTCTCTCTTCTAATTTATTTTGTAATTTAAAAGAAACTAATTGTTTTTCTGTAACTTTTTGAGCTGTGTGTTCTACTGTAATTTTTTTTTTTCTTAAACTAATTGTTTTTTGCAATGTGTTTTGTTATAATTTTTTTTTCTCTAATCTCTTTTGCAGTTAGAAAAAATTAATTGCAAAAGAAACTAATTGTTTTTTTGCAATAATATTTGTTGTTATTATAGAGTTGGTTAGTTGTCATTTATGAATTTGTTGTGTTTGCATCTACCTCCTTATAGGTACATATTGAAAAAAATAGTGTATAAGTATTTTATAAGCATTTTTGAATAAAAGTGCGCCTCATGTGCCTGAGGTTTGCACCTTGTCTCTTGCGCCCAGGCCCGAAGCACTAATTTACGCCTGTGCCTTCCACCTTTGACAACTATGCTCTCTCCTTCCTTCACTTCTCTCCCTCTATCTCTGGTTCAGATGAAAGCAACAATGGTGCAGCCGGGTTCGATCTGAACCCAGCACTATTGCGACTCTCTGGTCCAGGCTTGCTGGAGAGAGTAAATAGTCCCTTGTCTGCCATCGCCCCTGTTGAGAGAGAGAGAGAGAGAGAGAGACCACTAACTTCACTGGAGACATCAGAGCAGGTCCTACCACTGAAATCAAAGAGAAAGACCCACTGTGACGCTACTGGTCAACGTCATTTGAAGCCCCCATCTTTGTAAGTTGCAGTTGTCCGATCGTTAAGTGAAGGCCAGATTTAGCACTATCATCGCTGTTGCTTGCAGCCAACAAAAGGAGGCCCACCAAAGAAGACAACTGCTGGTCACCACCACTGCACCCACTGGAGAGAGGCATTTGCTGGCCGCATAACGATAAAGGAGGCCTCCATTGCTACTAAAATGATGAATCCGATGATTGTAGGAGCAACCACCAGTGTGACAAAGCTCGTTGGCTGAAGAAGACAACCATTGATTGAACACTTTGCGGTTGCAGAGACCACTGCTAGTCTCTGGGTTTGGGCATCGCCGATTTAACAATCTAGTGCATTCTCCCATGGTATGGGTTTGAAGATGAACCCACTTTTCCCCCATTCAATCATCTTTTCCAATCAATTCCAACCATCCGGCAAAGTTTCATTGCCTTCGCTGAGTTTGTGAGAAATGATCCTAACTTGACGGTAATCTTCTCTTTTGAAAGTGGAGGAAGGGTCTCAAAATTCGTGGAATCCAACAGATTCATATACCCCAAATTGTCCGTCATGTTCTTTGGCAGTTGCTGGAGGGAGTTTGTTATGGCTCTTGTCGGAGAAGATGCCGTCATTAGAGATGAGTGAGAGAACCTGTTTACAGAGATGAGGGAGGGAGAGCTGAAAGAGAGATGAGAGGAGGAGGGTATTGTGGGAATTTAGACAGTTCCAACGGTGGTGAGTTAACAAAAGGGGAGAAATCACAACAAGATCTGTAAACTAAGGGTAGTTATTGTAGGTTCTTATACCTTGAGAGTACTTTCTGTTTAGGTTAAACAACCTCATGGGTACCATGTGCATTTTACTTTATATTTTATTAGTATTTTTTGGTCTCTTTTGTTTTCTTTTCCACCCAATTAGTTTGTGAAATTGTTACATGATATGTTTAACTTTTCTCTAATTGAAGTGTTTTCTCAATTCCTATTCTAAATGTTCCTATTTTCCAAGTTGCTAATCTAAAGCCTAACTTGATGGACTTCCTTCTTCCTTTCTGAAGTAGCAAGCCATTGCTCCTTGCCCCTCTATGGCGCCCCTTTCTGCACTCCATCACACATGATGGTAGTTGGAATGAGCCATTTGAAGGGAACACCTGTGCCATCTAATTCAAATATTCTTAGGATCCATATAATGTTTACTTGATTTGTCCTAACATAACCTTCCTCTCTCTAGGCTTGGCAACAGCCGCATAAAGATAAAGCATTAAGCGTATGGAGGAAGAACTAATTTCAAACTTTATGTTGACATGATGTGCATATTTTGGCCAATTGAAAATTGCTACATGTTACAAATAAATAATGTAATATTTGTTTGGGAATAATTTATTGCAAAAACTCTATTAACTTCACAAGTGAACGAATCAAATTGTGATGATGTGTCAAGGTGATGAAGCCTTCAAATGATTGACCAATCAAATTAAGCCACTGATTGGCAGAATCCACAGGATATTGCTCTAACTAGATTTGGCCATAATCCTATTGGGTTCTTATTAATTATTATGTAGGGATAATTATCAAAGAAATATCTCTAATCATTTTTGTCTATAAAATAATATAAACAAAAAATAATTAATTAGGAACATAAGTATTCTAATGATCTGTTAAAAGTGTGCAGCTATAATTATTTGAATGGGAAGCCCCAGGGCATGGGGCTTCCCTATCTGTAGATAATTATCTGTAAGTGGGGTTACTCCTGACATAGAAGGAAAGGAAAAATTCAAAATCCAAGTCAGAGAAAGTTCGGAAGGTCAACCTGCTAAGGCCTTGAGGCATTGCACTACTATGTCATGTACCTAGGAGTATAGGAGGGTCAATGATGTAATAGGAATATAATAAAGGGGGTAATCTTGTAATAGGTTTATAATAATTGTTAGGATATATTGTTAGCAAGTGGTTAAGCTGTTAGAAGGCAATGATGCCTATATAAGGCTGTTGTTAGGAGTTTGTTGGCATGTTGGAATTGATAATTGAAATCTGATTCTCTCTCTACATTTCTCTATTCTGCTCTCCCCCATTTTGTCTCTAATTTCTTTCCCATTCTTCTTCAATTTCCCTCTAATACATTCTGCCCTTAACCTTAATTCAATCGGATTATTCCGATTGTCCATTTCAGTTCGTCATGAACCCTAGGTTCATGACAAATGGTATCAGAGCAGTCAATCCTTGGCTGTAGGGTTGATTTTAGTTGACGAGATTAGTGAAATAAATTTCAATGATTAAATGCCAGATCGAGAAAGCTTCAAGGCGACTACTGTGCGGTGAGCGATTGAGGCAGCAAGGCTTGAGACGATTCAAGTGGTTCGGTGAATCCAACGAAATCGGACGTCCTAAAGCTGGTTGATCGCGACTGTGGTAGGCTGTTTATAGCAGCGAGTTTAGTGTCGAAATTTAGATGATGGTTGGTGCAAACTTGGAAGGCGCTATCGAAGTAGAACCTTGAGCGAATTTCGGCGAGCCAGATTAACTTCAATTGAACGTGGAGATAATTTCCGTCGCTGATCCAGTTCATTGGAATTGAACTTGGACTTCGACGGACGATAACGAAACCGATCGAAGAAGGTGCAGGCCTTGTCGTTCACATCCAGTTCAACTTGCGGGCGTCACGGAACCGGTCGAGTTGCAGGGAGCGGTTGGGAAGCTGAGGTACAAGCGATCACGGCTTGCGATTTGGAGGAGTTGTTCGACTTTCCTTGAAACGAGCAGAAGGTTGACGCTCAACCGCGAATCACAGATTTCGTTGGTTGCATCACAGCCGCTCAAGGAAGGCGAGCAGCCCAGACGATTCCAGTGGGAAAACTTCGGCGATCTGGTAGAATTCCATCAATCTGGAAGGTTGTTCGATTCTTGGAGCAGTGATTTCTAGCGAAAGGAGGTGAGGCAATAATCAGAGTGGCGCAGCAGGTATGGAATCAGAAACGGAGCGACATTGAAGGTGGAACGACAGAGTGATTTGTTGTTGTTTTCCGAGTTGCTGTAGTCGATCTAGAAGGCGAGGCGAGTGAATCTCAGAGGCGGAATTTAGAGACAGATCTGAACAAAATCTCCAGCGACCGTCCTCCACTACTCATTCGTCATTCCCAATCACCTCACGGTCGGCAATTCCAAGGTGTGATTACGATCCATATTGTGGAGGCAGTGAAGGCGACCGCGGTTTTGGGAGACAGGCTTGATAAAGATGACTCATAGGGAAGTCCAATTGATCGGAATTTCCAAACGAACAAGGCCATCCCAGCCTTGAAGTTGTTCGCAGGAGATTTTGAAGAAGCTGCAGCTGAGGTGATCACTGAAGGAGGAGTGAGGCAGACGAAACTTATAGAGCCTGGCAGAATCTTGATTTTGCTGTGGTGAATTGTGGAATTGATTCCGACGCACAAAGAGGAGAGGTCGGCTTGGATCTGAAGAAGTAGGAGGAGTGGCTTCTGACGAGTTCCGTTGAACATTCTTAGCCGTCGATCTCTTTGCTAAGGAAAGATAGAAGGTTCAACTGTGAAGATGGGGCAGTGGTTTGATTCGCTGCTACTTTCCGAACTGTTGCAGTAGCCGTTCAAGAAGACAACCTTAGTCATTATTGGAACTGATCGAGTGGTAATTTAGGAGATTCCGATTAGAAGTCCGACAACGCATACCAACAAATTAGAAGACGAGAATTCCATGGGCAGTGAATTGCGTTTGAGGCGATTCTAACTAAGAACTCGATTAGTTCACAAAAAAGTTGGAGAAAGTTGGATTAAGGATGTATCAAGCTCCTATGCCCTGGCCTTTGACTTGTCCTGCTCTTGAGAATTCTACCATGACGAATAGCTTGCATATGAAACAATGGGAGTCTCCTCTGCAGCAGAAAGATGTTGCATTTTCAGTGGGATACAACAGAAAACGTGAAGAGTTTGGGCTGAATCCTGAGGCACGGAAACGGACATTAGACCCTTGGGTTAGCAAAATGTGTGAGGAATTTGGCTGTGTAATACGAGAAGAGCTTCAAAAGTTTGCAAGGATGCTGAGTAAGGAGTATAACTACAAGTTTCCAGCAGAATTCTTCGACAAACCGAGAAGGAATGTTGCAGATGATCATTCTGAAAATTCTAACCAGAAGATGATGGATTCCGACAACTATTTAGCAGGAGGGAATTCCAGTAAGCTAAAAGAAGAAGATGTTGCTGATGTGGTGGAGAAAGATGTTGAGAGTGAGCTTCAAAAAAAATTCCAATGAATGGGACGAAGATGTGGCAGAATTTCAGACAAGGGCAGTTGGTTTAATTGCTGAGGAATCTCTTGAATCCCTTGAGGAAATTGAGGCACAAACTATTGGAAAACCTTCCCCTAATGGCGATGACTCACTGTTGGGGGTGACTGATGGGGTTGACTATGTGCCCCAAACTAAAGAATTGGATTTTTTTGGCAGTATTGGAGAATTGGACTTGGGAAAAGATAGCTTCCTTTATTGTCATTTTGGAGGATCTATTAATTTGGTTTATGGAGAACATCCTCATGGGGAACAACCATCTCAAACTCTATTCATAAGAAACATAGACAACAATGTTGAGGGCTCTAAGCTTCGATCTGCTATTCAAGCACTCAGATTTGAATTTGAAGCCATTGAGGTCAATTTGGCTGCCACTATTGAAGTGCTGGTCCAAGTTGTGCTGATAACGATTCTTGGAATCCTAAGAACAAAGAAGAAGAAGCCTAGAAGGAGAAAGAGGGAAAAAGAGATTGAATATAAAATGAAGGTAGGAGTGGGATGAAGAAAGAGCAGCTCAATGATAATAAGTTTATTGGGGACAAGAAACATTTTAAGGCGGAGGGAATTGTCATGTACCTAGGAGTATAGGAGGGTCAATGATGTAATAGGAATATAATAAAGGGGGTAATCTTGTAATAGGTTTATAATAATTGTTAGGATATATTGTTAGCAAGTGGTTAAGCTGTTAGAAGGCAATGATGCCTATATAAGGCTGCTGTTAGGAGTTTGTTGGCATGCTGGAATTGATAATTGAAATCTGATTCTCTCTCTACATTTCTCTATTCTGCTCTCCCCCATTTTGTCTCTAATTTCTTTCCCATTCTTCTTCAATTTCCCTCTAATACATTCTGCCCTTAACCTCAATTCAATCGGATTATTCCGATTGTCCATTTCAGTCCGTCATGAACCCTAGGTTCATGACATACTACATATATAAGCACTAGAAAAAGCTTTAGAACCAAACTACTAAGACCCCGAAGAGCAGTTTTCCAACTCGTAGATCATGATCTTGACTTCTGAAAATCCAAAAGAATTTTCTTACTCAACTGTCTTCACATAAAATTGCAGAAGAATATGCTGCATGATTCAGATACTAACATCAAGCCCTCAAGTCAACATTCTTGAAAAAGAATCGGACAAAGATTGTTCTCTTTTTACTCGAGTAATAAAGATCTAATTTGTCCTACTTATTTCTTGTCTTGGATTTCAGACTTGAAAGTTTGTATATTTTTCTTGTCTGGGTTAAGGTCTTGTCACTTCTGTTTTTCTCCTCTTCTTTTACAAGCCTTGCCACTTTTTTGTTTGGTTAGATGAGATTATGTGCACGTAAGGATCCATGGCTCTATAGATGAGATTATGCTTTGTTCAGGTGTATATCAACACATGCATGTGTTGCACCGTACGATACGAATAATGTAAGGACCAGAACTCTGCAGAATTTTGATGATTGGTCATGCTGTTTACTGTATTTGGATTAATTATTTTTCCTTTGTTTATTGTGATTAAGTCTTTCCAAATGTTCACAGGCTACTTGTTTGTTCTGGTTTCTTGTAGCTAATATAGTTCCTATTTTATTTCTTTAATAGAAGGATGTGGAAGGCACGAAAGTCATGTGTGTTGAGTTGGTTGCCAACCGTTTCTTACGCAAGGTAATAATTTCTTCACTAATCAATTCCTGAACGTATTGTTAACAACTGCTCGATAATATCTCAACTGCAAGGTCTAATCCAAATAGAAGGTTTAGCGGTTCTGATTAATTGGTTCACCTGAGTAAACTCTTGTTGCCATCCGAGGCAACAACCTATAAATATGGTGGAACCTGAAGTTCGACCTCTTTCACTGTTAGGTATTAGAATTGCAGCGTCAAAATGAGACAAGCAATACCTTACAAAAACGTTTTTTTTGGCCAAATTGACGACCTGCTTTCTTGCCTGTGATGTTTATTTGGGCTTGAATCGCTTGTGTTGGCAGATGGTTCGAGTGCTTGTGGCGACAGCCATAAGGGAAGCAGCTGCTGGTGCAGAAGACGATATATTGCTCAAGTTAATGGATGCTACATGCAGACGTGCCACTGCACCACCTGCCCCTCCTGATGGCCTTTGCCTAGTTGATGTAGGGTATACAGATTTTGACCCACAAATTTGTCTGATCTCTTGAGGTAAAAAGCATATCGATTGGGAATAAACATCACCATATCCTGCGTGTTCTATTTCTCTACTTCCCCTAATTTTGTGGCAGTTAATGCATTTTCATTGTTACTAGTTTCCTGTTGGAACAAATTTGTGCCAAACCCTAACCCTATAAGTATGAACTGTCTATGATGTTTTACAAGATACTTGTGCGGCTCCAACAAAGAACAAATCTTGCATGCATTGCTTGGAAGAACTAATCTCATTATATAATATATATATATTATTTTCATATGACCGTTTAAATTTTTTGTTGTTTCCACTATACTTTTAGATATGTATTTTCGAGTCAATTTAATTATTGTATTTTAACACTTTTTTTTTGTGTGACTTCATTGTTTCGAGTACACTTTTGAACTTGTATTTTCAAGTTAATTTAACTTTTATATTTTGACGTGAACAGAGGTAATGTGTTTTTTGTTATCTCATTTTATTTGTTTTTTACATAAAAGTACAAGAGTTAAATTGATTCGGACATACAAGTTTAATAATACAATTAAAACAAGAAAAAGTTTAGATTGCTATATAAAAAAAAGTTAAAAATAGAGAACTTAAATTAATTTAAAAATTAGGTTTAAGAATGTAATCGAAATAATAAAAAATTTGGACAAGTACACGTAAAAACATAAAAATATTAAAAAAATATATATTTGGTTATATATCGGTAAGTTACAAATTGACACCGATATATTGTTCATTTAGACCTATGTTTCAAGCGCTGTTTTTCTCCATTCTTTGTTTCTTAACAAGATAGTGTTTATATTTGATTAAGTACCTAGCATGCGTTTGCCTTCGCATCACATTGTTATGTTAGCATTGTTATGATAATCCCGATTCACTTTTTAAAGTTATATATTTATATATAATTTCTATGTAAATAAAATTTTATGTAGATTTATCGAATACAATTTTTCTCATTATTAATTGCCATACATTTGATTAGGAAAATACATAGTAAAGTGATTTATATAAATAAATAAAATAACTTGATCCATTATTTAGATAACTTAAAATGGAAAAAAGAATTAAAATTTTGTGACATTAATTAAATAATATTATTTTAACAAAAAACAACATAGATAGAACATGCTATATCTTCTAGTGATTATGGCGCTATTATAATAAATTTTTACCATATGGTATTATCTCATTTTTTGAATATCAACATTAATAAATTACATCATTAAACTTTAGACAGTTTATATAAAATTTAAGATTGATTGTATATATTTATATATATTCCTAAGTTCTATATTTGATATATAAAAACTTATAATGAAACATGCAATGACAATATTGTTAGTTGTAAGGGTGAGTAATTGGTTGGTTTAGTTACTGAAGTGATCGAATTGTGTAAATTGAATAAACTAAATATATTTTAAAAATTAAACTAAAGTGATTGAATAGTTGCTCAAATCGAAAAAATAAAAAATAATAAAGTGTAAGCAAATAGAAGAAATTCGAGATGAGTAAAAATTCACTTAAATCAAAATAATTAAATTGAACTAGCCAATTTTAGTGAAAGACAACATTATTTTTGATATTTTAGTCAGTTAAGTTATTTTGACTTTTTATTTTTTTTAATATGAAGACCGAATCAAATTGAAATAATCGAAAAACTTAAATTTAGAAATCGAAGCAAACTAGTTTACAAATTGAATAGCCAATTTTAGCCAATTCAGTTCGGTTAAACCAAAATTTTGTTCACACGAAATAACCAAAAAATTTAAATTTAAAAATTGAACCGAATCGGTCTACAAATTAAATTATATTCAACCATTAATTTCAATGGACTTAGTTTCTGTTGAACCAAAATTTTGGTTATTCGAAATAACTCAAAAATTTAAATTTTAAAACCAAAGTGAATGGATCTACAAATTAAGTCAAACCAAAGAGTCAATTAAGATCAATTTGATTAAGTTAAACTAAAATTTCGTTCACCTAAAAAGGTGAAATCTTGGGTAAATTATATGAAACCCCTGTACTTAGGGTTATGTATAACTTATTTCTTGTGTTTTCGATTGCATAAAAAAATCCCTTATACTTTCAAAATGTTGCAATCAACCATAATTTGTTATTATTTTACATAATTTTATGCAATTTATTGGTTGATTAATGTAAAATTTTATATTTTTTTAATATATTGAAATTCTATAAATAGAATTATGTATTTTGTATGTAAATTATTTTATAAAATTAGATAAAATAACGACAAATTGTGGCTGATTACAATATTTTGAAAGTAAAAGGGGTTTTTTTTGATACAATTGAAAGTATAGAGAATAAGTTACACATGACCTTCAGTAGATTTCATATAATTTACTCTGAAATATTTAAATTATTCATTTTTAGATGAAATAATGAAGGGTGGACAAATACCCCATCTCAACCCTCAATCTGGGCCTCTGTGTGTGTGTGTGACGAAGGTAACAAACAAACGAATGGATGGGGAGGAGGACCTCGTCAACCTCACCAAATCCCTCTGATTTGCCCTCTGCCTCAAACTCCATCTCCGCCCTCTCCACCATACTATTCTTGGCATCCATCTTCCATACCCACAAACCCTCCATTCCTTTCCAAGCCTTTCTATGCCCCCAAATCCATTCAACAACCAATTATTTTCCAATCCTTCCGAAGCCCCTCTCTCTCGCTTGCCTCGCCGGCGCCGCGCACGCCACCGCCCCGGTGTGCGCACCGCCGGAATACACACAGACACACACAGATATATATATATATATATATATTAATGGCATATAAGCGGCCGCTTTTTGTGATCCTTCTTGTCTTCTGCTTGCAAGTCATCCCTTCTTCCTGTAGATCTGAGTCCGAAATCCTCTTGGAATTGAAGAAATCTGTCGAAGGCAACAATGCCGTTTTATCAGGTTGGTGTTTATCCTCTTCTTGTTTCTTCTTCTTCTTCTTCTTCTTTTTGGGTAATATGGAGGGTCTCTGTCCTGAACGAGGGGAGATTTGTTTTTTGTCAGGTTGGAACACCACTACGCCGCCTTGTTCCGGCAACAAGAGGAATTGGGCCGGCATTCTTTGCTCGCAAGGGCGTGTTTGGGGCCTGAAGCTGGAGAATTTGGGACTTTCCGGCCACATTAACCTCGAAGTTCTCCAGGAATTGACTTCTCTGAAAGCCATCAGTCTGATGAAGAACGAGTTCACCGGCGGCCTCCCGAACCTGAGGAAGCTCGGCACGCTGAAGTCGCTTTACCTGTCGGATAACAAGTTCTCCGGCGAGATTGAGGCCGACGCTTTTATGGGCATGGTGTCATTGAAGAAGCTTCATTTGGCGAACAATATGTTCACTGGTTCGATCCCATTGTCGCTGACGATTCTGCCGAAGCTGGTGGAGTTGAGCCTCGAAGGGAACCGATTCGAAGGGGAGATTCCAGATTTCAAGCTCAGCATTATGAGATCTTTCAACGTATCTAACAATCAACTCGAAGGTCCCATTCCTTCAAGCCTCGCCAAGCTTCATTCCACCTCGTTTCAAGGTCAGTTTTTCCATTTCTATCCTAGTCCGAACAGAGTTCCAGGAATTTTTACGTGGAGCCGCCAATAATTTATCTAAATATTATGATCGTGTCAGGCAATGAAAATCTTTGTGGAGGACCACTCCAACCATGTCCGTCCAAGTCAGGGCTAACTGCGGCGACGATCGTTGTGTTGGTGGCGGCCGTGCTGGCTGCGCTTGTGGTCATAGCGGCGATTTTCATAATCCTTAGGCGGCGTCAAGCACCCGCCGAAACACATCCGGCTCCGGCGACAATGCCGACGCACCGAAAGGTAGCCTCGGGCGGCGGCGACTTGGACAAGATGGAGCGTGGCGCATCGAGTCCACAGCCGACAACCGCCGGCAAGCCGAAGGCGGAGAACGGCCCGAAGCTGACGTTTCTGAGGGACGACGCCGAGAAGTTCGATCTCGGCGAGTTGCTGAAGGCGTCGGCCGAAGTTTTGGGGAGCGGGTACTTCGGAGCTTCTTACAAAACGGGCCTTCCGACGGGGAAAGCCATGGTGGTGAAGAGGTACAGGCACATGAACAATGTGGGAAGAGAAGAGTTTCAGGAGCACATGAGAAGGCTGGGCAGGCTGAGCCACCCTAACTTGCTCCCCATTGTGGCTTTCTACTATAGGAAGGAGGAGAAGCTCTTGGTCACTGACCATGTTGACAATGTCAGCTTGGCCATCCATCTCCATGGTACCTTAGTTATTCAGGATGACTTAATTTTATGTTCATATATAATTTATCGAGTTGGTTTTAGGTATATTATTCGATTTTGTGAATTTATCAGTCACTTTTAAATAAGCATTTTTAGGTAAGAGTTCGTGCTATATTATTACAAATGAAATTAGAGCCAACCCAAAATGACTATCGAGTTGATGCAGGCCAAAAAGCGTTCCAAAACATTTACGGTCATCTCAAGTGAATATTAATGTCACAACACATATATATGCATATATATGTACGTAATCTTATTTCATGCATGATTTGTTTGGTGCAGGCAACCGATCTCGTGGCCACACAAGCCCAGATTGGCCAACCCGACTGAGAATCATCAAAGGGGTAGCCAAAGGTCTTCTCTACCTCTACAACGAGCTGCCCAGCCTCGTCGCCCCACATGGCCACCTCAAATCTTCAAACGTTCTTCTCAACAAATCCTTCGAGCCTCTCCTCACCGATTACGGCCTCGTCCCAGTCGTCAACCAAGAACACGCCGAAAAACTCATGGTCGCCCACAAATCACCGGAGTACCAGCAAACCAAACGGATCACCAAGAAAACCGACGTCTGGAGCCTCGGAATTATCATCTTGGAGACTCTAACCGGCAAGTTCCCGGCCAACTATCTGCAACAAGAAGGGAAGGAGAGCGACCCCGACCTGGCGACGTGGGTGAACTCCGTTCTCCGGCAAGAATCCTCCCCCGGTGAAGTGTTCGACAAAGACCTGAAGAAGACAAAGAATTGTGAGGGTGAGATGATGAAGTTGCTGAAGATAGGGCTTGCTTGCACGGAACCGGATTTTGAGAAGAGGTGTGATTTGAAGGAGGCTGTGGAGAAGATTCAGGAAATTGCAGAAGATGACTTGTTATCAAGCACTGGTTCAAGATGATGATATACAAATACATGTATATATATATATATATATATTTTGCTTTTCTCCACGGAATTAAGGTTGAATTATCTTCAAAATTCATGATTAAAAAGGGTTTTTTCTTTTCATTTTCTTGATTTGAAAGTTATATACGAACAGTTTTGGAAGTCCAGTTGGGGATGGGATATTCATTTTTCTTATGTAAATGTCTTTGTTTTTCTAGGAAGGGTTCAGTCATCTCAATGATTGAACTTGTAGTCTTGGAGATGGTTTTTAATTAAGTTATCATATCTCATTAATTAATCTTATAGTTTTAACTGTTCATTGCTTAATCATTTCTTAATTAAGTTGGCTCTAAAACGATGACTATTTAATTTCCTTTTGAGATAATTACCCCAACCTCTTCCTAACTCATTTTTTGGTCGATTACTTCATGCATGTACTTTAATTTGTTAACTAATATTAATTGTAAGTGTCCATGTAAGTAATAATAATGATAAAAATTTACCAACAAATTAATAATTAGTTAATTAATTATGATTATATATGTAAATATATTAATGGGTCAGCTCGTAAGACAACATTCCAAATATATAATTCAACACGATATTTTTTTTTTAATTTGAACTTATGTTAAACAATAAATAAGATTTAATTAACAAATGAAGTTATTAGAGGGTCGATAATTTTTTTTTTTGAAAAAAAACCCGACAAGTTGGGCTAAAACTAAAAAGAAATTTTATTTGGAGGTACATGATAGAAAACCTATTCTTACACAAATAAAATATATAAAATTTTTAAGAAATACATACTAATTTGATAAATTTGAATTTATATATAAAAATTTATTTTCAACCGGGCCAACCCAAATTCCAACCCATTTTCAAATATATAGCTTATACATACCCCTCATATCATAGTTTATATATTTATTTTTGATTTATTTAAATCATTAATTGTATAATTGACTTGGTCTTAAATAATATTATTTATCTTTTAATTATATCATCTAATTCATATACATCCTAACCCATAAGCTTCTCATGTCAAATCTTCGAAACCCATATGATATAACTAATGGGTCGTTTTTCTTAACTTAGTTAGTGTTTGCAATTTTTTTAAAAATATCATAAAATTTAATTAGTTTGAGAAACTTATTTACTCTAAAAAAATTTAGGGTTTGGAATTTAGACGAGTTCAACTTTATGCCTCAACTTACTAATGAATTATTCATTAATTTGGCTCCCCCATGATCTTAAATTAGGGCATTACAGAGGGAAGAATGGGATGCTTACAACTGTACATTCTAATTATGAGCATCTATGGTTAGTTACAACAACATGTGCATACTAAATCAAAAGGTCCACTTTCCCAAATAATTGATTCAACTTTAATTATGATGCTAATTAAAGAAAGACAATTAATCTTCAATGTTAGGGTTGGAAGCCAGCCAGGGCCAGAGAACAATGAAAGTGTAGTTTTTATGTACAGTTTCTTTTGTGCTTTCTCTTCCTCCATCGCCTGTAACCATTTTTGTTGTGATCTCATTTGAGCTTCGAAATCTAAGTTTTTTGAGGTCTTGGAAGCCGCGGCCAGAATGAGGATGAGAAGGGACGAAGAGAGGTTGGTAGCAGTGGCCATAGGCAGGGATAGAAGAAGCCAAATGGCCATGAAATGGTCTCTAGATCATGTTCTCATCCGAGGCCAAACTGTAAGACTAATCCATGTTAACCAACCCCAAGCAAGCTCTTGTAACTCTCTCTCTCTCTCTCTCTCTCTCTATATATATATATATGCATGAGTTTACGTATATATACACCTGATCTACCGAAACATTACTCGTGAATTGTTTCTGATCACAGCAGTTTTGGATGCAGCGAGCGACAACGAAGGGGCCAATAGAAATGAGCCCTCTGACCAAACTGCAGATATCTTCCTTGCATTCCGTTGCTTCTGCTCACGAAAAGGAGTAAGTTTCTCTTCTTTATTCCCTCTCTTACGTCCTTAGGAAATCCTATTTAGACACTCAAGTTTAACACTTGTGGTAATACTTTGCATGCATTGTGTTTCAAATCTTCTTGAGAAAACATATATATATATATATATATATTCATATGGTAAGTTAATTAATTATAGCTTTAATGCTGACGAATCATATACTTAAGCATGGTTTTTAAGATTTTTTTTCAAGAAAATTTAGAAAAAAAAGGGACTTCTTCTTGTTATGTGTAAATTCGAATTTCGGATAGGTGTCATGGGAAGCCGTAACGCTGGAAGACCAAGACATAGGTAGAGCAATAATCGGCTATGTTTGCTATAATAGAATCGACACTTTGGTTCTTGGTGCATCGTCCCGAAGCCTTACCAGGTATATCAATTCTAACTCTCCAGTTATTTTTACTTCTATCTACGGCCTTATTTCTTTGTTGGACCGTTAAAAGTAGAGGAGTATATATACATTTGATCATGGTTAAAACTTATATATATATATATATATATATGTGCATCATGTTGGACAGATTGTTCAAGCCTGATATTCCAAGCATTGTACTAAAAGGGGTGCCCTATTTCTGCAACGTATACGTTATCGCTAAAGGTAAGATCATCTCCGAGCGGCTCGCCTCGACTCCATTGCCGGCCTCCTCAGCTCCGCCTCCTCGAAGGATGGCTTCTGTGCCCTATCGTAGTATCGACCAGACCGCCGGTTCCATGTACGTCATAGACAGTAGAAACCACTCATCAAAATGAATCCTTATTTAACATGATATGGACGAGTTATAGTTTTTATTTTTTTATGTATAAAATATTAAAATGGCCAAAAGCATACTTATACCCTTAAATTTTTATATATATTTTTTTGTGAAACTTTAATTTTTTTGTAGTTTCAAATATATCCCTAAATTTAGACCAAAAATATATTTATACTCTTGAATTTTTGTTTTTCTTTTTCTTGTGAAATCCCAATTTTTTTGTAATTTCAAATATGCATTTGAACTGCACAAAATCATTCATTTAAACACTTTGTTAGCAAGTGATACGCTTGATGTGACAATTTTTCAGCATCTCCTCAATTCTCTCTCTCTTCGGCTACATCTCTTCTTTTTTCAATGTCTCATACCTCTTCTCTAGCTTCGTCTTTTGCAAGAAATGCTACTCTCGACTGGCCCCATCTTTGATCACCCAGATGGTCGACTTGAGCAAGTCAGTGACCCATTTAAACCAATCGGGCTACATAAATAGCTCAACTAGAGGAGACACAGGACAGGCTAAAGAGAAAGGAGAAATAGCTAGAGAGAGAGGGAGGGGGGAGTTGAGAAGACGCCAAAAAATTGCCACATCAATGCACGCGTGTATCACTCGCTCGTCAAATATTTAAATGAATGATTTTATACAGTTCAGTGGTACATTTAAAATCACAAACTTCATAAGCATAATTATACTTTTGACCTAAGTTTAGGGACTAGAAAAACACAAAACTCCAGGGGCAAAAGTATGCTTTTTGGCCTACTAAAAATTGAGACCAATTCATGATTTGTTTCATTGGATTGTTTCTATCTGCAGTGAGAGAGAGGAGTTCTCAGTTCCAGAGACTGAGATTTCATGTATAAGTGGGGATAGGATGAGCACTGATAGCACTTTGTTTGATTTTTACGACAACTTGGGATCGACGCTAAGCCGGGCACCTTCTAAGAGCGTTGTCATGGGCACGGGCATGAGAACGAGCACGAGCATGAACAGCAACCAATATCGACGCTTTGCAGTTTCGTCGGCTTGTAAATATGTCGATTTGGGCTCTGCGGATGAACTGCCACTCTCCAATCATGAGACTACCCGAACATCACATTCGCCAAGACCCTCTGTGAGTTCGCAATACTTCATTACCTCCATCAAGAAAGCCCTAAAACTTGTTAGAGTTTGAGAGATTAAAATACTTTTGACTTGTTTTGATTATACTTTTGAAGTTGTATTTTTTAGTTAATTTAATTTATATATTTTGACTTTTTTTTGTGTGTAATAATTCGAATTTTTCATTATTTCAATAACACATTTGAATATGTATTTTCGATTCAATTTAACTCTTGTATTTTGACATTTTTTTCATATGACAACTCAAATTTTTTATTGTTTCGATTATACCCCTAAACTTATATTTTTAAGTCAATTTAACTACTTTTGACGTGTACTTTGTTTGGTCTAAGAGTGAAATTAGAATAATTAAAAAGTTCAAGTTGCCATTGAAAAAAAGGTCAAACCTAAAACTTATTAGTGTTTGAAAGGCCAAACCTATATTTTTTCCCCCTTACTTTTATGTGTTTTTTTTTTTTTTTGTGTGTGTAATCATTCGAACTTTTTGTTATTTCGATTATACCCTTAAACCTGCATTTTTGCTGTCAATTATACCCTTGTATTTTGATGTTTTTTTTGTGTGCTAACCCAAACTTTTTATGGTTTCGATTGCACTCCTAAACGTGCATTTTTGGATTAATTTAATCCCATTTTCGGATCAATTTAACCCCTCGTACTTTGATGTGAACAGATTATGACGTATATTTTATTATCTCACTTTATTATTTTTTTTTTTTACATAAGAAAGTACAAGGATTAAATTAACTCAACAATACAAGTTTAAGGGTATAATTGAAATAATGAAAAATTTAACTTGTCATATGAAAAAAATGTCAAAGTATAGGAGTCTAATTGAGTCAAAAATTAGGTTTAGAGGTGTAAATTAAATAACAAAAAATTCGAGTAACTACACAAAAAAATGTAAAAAAATAAAAATAAAAATATGAATGTGGTCGAGTTTGAGAAGTTATTGTACCTTAGAGAGGTTAATAACACATAAAAAAGCATAATCAAACTCCAAGATGAATCAAAACATTGCAGGAAGAAGAAATAATTAGACTGATTAGGATGAATTAATGTGTTAAATTAATTAATTATATATATGTATGTATGTATATATATATATATATCGATGACTTGCAGGAAGAAGTTGAGGAGAGGTTAAGAAAGCTACAATTGCAGATCAAACAGACCATGGACATGTACCATGCAGCCTGCAAAGAAGCACTTACTGCAAAGCAACAGGTATTAAGAACATTATGAACAATGTATATATATATATATATATTCGATAAACGAGTTAAGAATTTAAGTGGCAAACTTATATTTTTTTTCCTGTAATGGTCTTGAATTTTTTGTTATTTCGATAACATTTTTGAACCTGCATTTTCAAGTCAATTGGACATATATTTTTGAGTCAATTTAATCTCTTTATTTTGACATGAACAAAATGTGACATACACTTTGTCATCTCACTTTACATGAAAGTACAAGAATTAAATTGATTCGAAAATACAGATTTAATAATATAATTAAAATAATAACAATTTGGATTATTACATAAAAAAAAAGGTTAAAATATAAGAGTTAAATTGATTCAAAAATTAGGTTCATGAATATAATCGAAATAATAAAAAGTTTGAGTCATCACAAGAAAAAAATGAAAGAAAATTGGAAAATATATATAATTACTAATATGTGTATATATATATTTAGGTGAGAGAACTTCAACATCATCTAAAATTGGAAAATGAAAGAAGATTGGAAGAAGTAGAGGAAAGGGCAAAGGAAAGGGCCTTGGAGATTGCAGAGAAGCAGATAGAAAGGTATAAGACTGCACTTCATGTGTCTGAAGCAGCTTATAGGTAATAAGCTTTATTTTTTATATTTATTTTAATTTTAAATAAAATTAATTGAGAGTCATTAAAGACCCATTTACATCTCTACTCGCAGAAAAGCCGAGCGAGAGGCACAAAAGAGAGAGGATGTAGAAATCAAAGCATTAAGAGAGCTTGAGGACTTCAAGAAGAGGATGACAAATTCTTCCCCCAACTATAAGTGTCTTTTTAATATTGTTGTTGTCCTTTTCTTATTTCATTTTTTTCTTTTTTCAAAAATTTAGAGCTCTTAATTAATCGTTTATATGTTCCTTGTTTAATAAAAAAATTGGTATTTTATGTTATAATTTATCGTGGTATCTATGTGATATTATGAGTTGATTTCTATTGGACTTAATGGAGGCAAATGCCTTCATAGTGCACTTGATACGTCTTTTGGGTTGTTGGGTTCCTACATCACAAACTTTAAGGGTGCGTTTGCATTGATTGCAAGGGTAGAATTTAGGTGGAAAAAAAATGAATTTCAGGGAATTGAATTTTAGAAAAAATTAATTTTTAAAAATTAGAAGTTTAAACTGTTTGATTGGTATAATTTTCTATCTAAAAAATGACCATCTTTTGGTATTTAATTGGCAATATTTTTTTATAGAATTTAGTTATTTTCCTAACATTTCGTGTTTGATAGACATTATTTTTTTTTTATGAAAAATGACATTTTCTATGAAATTCAATGATGAAAATATATTAAAAAATACTGAATCGTATGCAAAAAAATCAAAATAATAACCTATTTTAGATTAACTAAATCATTTCTCCAATGAAATCAAATCACAAAATTAAAATTTTTTTATTTTCCAAACTTACTAATTTTTACGTGATTTTTTACACAATCACACAGACATACACAATCACACATATACACATACACAATCACACACACACAGACGCAATCATACATACACACATACACACACATCCCTCATAGACATATATATACATAAATATATATATATATATACACACAGATACATATATATATATACGCACACATACATACATATTTCTAGAAAGCTGCCTTCTCGCTCACCGTTGTTGACCCACTCGCTCGCTCACCCGCCCTCTCTCTCTCGCTTGCCCTCCTTCTTGTTCGCTCTTTGTCCCCCTCTCGTTGCAGATCTCCTTCCAGGAGAAGTTAAATGGGATGAAGACGGGAGCACAGTGAATTGACTACTTCAATTGCCTGGAAAATCGGAGCTCCTTCCCCCCAAGGAAAATAGTTTCCGTGATTTGAAGGAAAAAACAATCACGTGACAAGAAACTAGAAAATGAGTTGCCTGAAAAATTTTGGCTGTCAAAACACTACACAAGTGGAAAATTGGGTGGAGAAAATGTCTTTTTCAAGAAAAAAATGGCTATCAAACGGGGCCTAAGATTGTTGGAGTTCATCATTCTGGCCATTGATGCCGGCTATGATGCATAGAAACGCATTGGAAGTGTCGTTTTAACATTTCTTGTATTGAAACACTGAAAAATACCAAAAAATATTTCTGGGCTATTTCTTTAATTTCGAAAATGTTTTGAGGCCATTTTGTAATATTAAAAAAATATAAAAAATGCATTTCCATCCATGAAGAAGTTAGAGATGAAAAAAATTCCGTCTCTAACTCAAAATTTTTAATTTTTTTCTGAATTTGTTTGAATGTATAATAAAATTTATATTTATTTTTAGATTGAATAACTATTTTTTTAATAACTTTTTATATTAAAAGTTATATTTACAAAAAGTCCTCTAGATTTTTTTTATTTACATGTCTCCCATGTGTTCGTTTCTAATTTCTACTTTTTTAAAAAATATTAACTTTCTATTTTCATTCTATATTGTATTCATTTTCATTTTTGTGCAACATAGGGTGCGGGTGCTATTAGCCATCTCTAGTTTTTTTTTAATATTTATTTATATTTTTAACCTTAGACGTATCAACATAGAGCGATGTTTGTGTATACTTGTTTAAAATTAATTGGGGCGTTATAGTTATTTTTATTTTTTTGGATTGTAATTAAAAGGGGCTTATTGGTTAAAAATAATTTTTTAAGAAAATTAAGTGTTCATAATTATAAATGTTGAGGGGATTTAATGAATTTTAACCTATTTTTGAGTTAAAAGAGGTATTCTAGGTGCTGAATATAATAATTTAGAAGTACCTGACATGATGGCACCAAAAACCCCAGGGGTGAATTGGGTAGATAAAAATTTAATTAACAACTTGAAGTTTTCCTGATAAGAAAATAAGGATTTAGTGAAAGAGAGAATTAAAGAAATACAAAGAGCAAAAAATGAAATAACTAACAAACAAGAGGCACAATGATATAGAGTGGTTAGACTTAACTAAGTCTAATCCACTACCTTAAGTTTTCACTAATTTTTTTTGAAAATAATTCATTATAAATTCTCCTATCACTCCAAATAGGCGAAGCACCAAACTAGGGATAACAACTTCTTGCTTGAACAAGCAAGTTCTCTAGCAATAGAAGCTAGGTAAAAGTGTGAGCAAGAAAATTAAATGAGAGTTTCTAAGAGTATATCCTCTTATTTACAAGTTCTTTCCATAAAAATTACAAGGCTTGAAAAGAATAAAACATTAATGAACATACAAACCTTACAAGAAACATGAGAGAATGAAAGATGTAAGCACAATAAATTGATTGACTCTCTTAGAAGCTTGATAATAAATTCTTCTAACCCTTTAAATCCTCCACCAACTTAGTACTTATAGTTGTGGGTGAATGCTTCTAAAATTTTGATTGTTTGAGGTAGTTGGGGTGCATTTAATGCGCTGCAGAACTAGTCGTTATGAGCTTCTGCAAAAAAAAAAAATAGTTGACAGATGTAAAGCATCAGTCGACATATTAGAGTATAAATTCAAAACTTGGTTAACAAAAGAAAAGGTTAGTTGACAGATGCAACATAGATACCGAATAAAAATGAATTGACATGCATTCTATTAGTCGACAAACCCTAGATGATTAGTTGACAGATTAGGCAAGGATCTGAAATTTAGGATCAATATGCATTTTGTCAGTCGACAAAACAAGATTGGTCAACAGGTAGAAGCCAAGATTGCCCATTAGTCGACAAATCTAAGCTAATTAGTCGACAAATTTTATCTTTTTGCCTTAGAACACTTTAGTTTTAATTCTCAATATTTGAAGATTTATTTGAATTTTAATATTTTATTTTTTCAATCTCCTAAAACATGAATAACACATGTTTTGGAAAATATTTTGACATACTTTGTCAAAACAAATAACTTAGGAACATGAGTGACTTGCGAAAAATAGTGTGAATTCATTTAATTTGGTGAATTTTGAAATTGATTTATGTTTGAAAGACATTACAAAATTTAATCTTATTTTTGCATCGTCAAAACCAAAAGCAAAATATCAGTACCTATACATAAATAAAAGGTTTATAAAAAATAACTATAAATTACAATTTGCACCATATTCATGTTAAGAAATTTGTGTAATTATACAAAAAAGGAATATTTCCACTATTTATGCAATATGGACAATTTATTTTATACAAAATAATTTGATTTATTAATAAATATAATATTTATCCCAAAAATAACTATATATGAAAAAAATTACTCATTTAAGTATTGTTTTAATGGTACAAGGTAAATCATGAAATACCACTGCAAGAAATTTAGTATATTGTGACAAAATAATTGTGATGGATTAAATTTTGTCACGAAAAATATTTTTTTGGTGACAAAATTGTGACAAAATCGAGTTTTCTCATGCCAAATTCAAAAAATGAATAAAGTTGTGACAAACTATATTTTGACAAAATATTTTGTCATAATATAGTGATGTAGATAATTTATAATGACAAAATAATTTGTCACAATTTTGTCACATGAAGTTGGCGCCAAATTTTTTGCGCCAATTAAATTTACGTAACATGACAAAATAATTGTCACACAAAATTTTGTCATAATATTTAATTATATAAGATGTAATTACAAATTTTTTTAGTCATAATAAGTAATATTTTTTATAACAAAAATAGTTTGTCACAACATAGTATTATAAAAAAAAAATATGACAAAAATATGTACGTCACAAGAAATTAAATTTTTTGTGACAAAAATAATTTTATTAGATTTATTTTTTCAACTTGTAGCATATCTTTTTTGTCACGAAAAGTAATTGTGTTGGATTAAATTTTGTCATGAAAAGTATCTTTTTATGACAAAATTGTGACAAAATGGAGTTTTCTCGTGCCAAATTCAAAAAGTGAGTAAAGTTGTGACAAATTATATTTTGATAAAATATTTTGTCATAATATAGTGATGTAGATAATTTATAATGACAAAATAATTTTTGTCACAAAATTTTGTCACATGAAGTTGGCGCCAAATTTTTTGCGCCAATTCAACTTACATAATATGACAAAATAATTGTCACAATATTTAATTATATAAGATGTAATTACAAATTTTTTTAGTCATAATAAGTAATAATTTTTATAACAAAATTATGTTCGTCACAAGAAATTCAATTTTTTTGTGACAAAAATAATTTTATTAAATTTATTTTTTCAACTTGGAGCGTATCTTTTTTGTCACGAAAAGTAATTGTGATAGATTAAATTGTCATGAAAAATATTTTTTTTGTAACAAAATTGTGACAAAATAGAGTTTTCTCATGTTAAATTCAAAAAGTGAGTAAAGTTGTGACAAACTATATTTTGACAAAATATTTTGTCATAATGTAGTGATGTAGATAATTTATAATGACAAAATAATTTTTGTCACATGAAGTTGGTGCCAAATTTTTTGCGACAATTCAAATTAGATAATATGACAAAATAATTTTCTCACAAAAAATTTTGTCACAATATTTAATTATAAAAGATGTAATTACAAAAAAATTTAGTCACAATAAGTAATAATTTTTATAACAAAAATCGTTTCTCACAACATAGTATTATAAAAAAAAAAATTGACAAAAATATGTACGTTACAAGAAATTTAATTTTTTGTTACAAAAATAATTTTATTAAATTTACTTTTTCATAAAATACATCATATTAGGCATAAAAAATAATAATCTTGTAGGTGCCCTTAGCCAGAGACCCACAACAAGATGACATAAATACCAAACCCCATTAAAATATTACACATTCTTCTTAATATTGACAACGGAAGCCACACTCATATATTCTTAATTATAGACAAATACATTTGGGTCCACATCCCCATAACATATCTTAATATTATACCTTATTAAGGTCCACAACCCATCATATCCCCTCAGGGGTACAACCTAAAACATAAACAAGTATAAATTAATATTACACATCACAAAACACCCCTCAAGGACCTTTGATTGAGACGGTTCTGTACACACTGCTACCTTATGGATCCTGATTCATTTGGCTCACCCTCTACTTTAACCTTACGTTTACCTGAAATGATGCAAGCAAACATGAGCCACAAGCCACAAGTTAAGATATAAAACTTCGCATAACTTAATAAATCACCCCAAAATCCAAGAATTAAATAATTTCCATAAATACTCGAATATTTAATAATCACTTCAATTCTCCTCCCCTTAATTGAATTTTGTCCTTGAAATTTGTACTCGATTTGTTTCCTTGGAACACATTGACTGCTCCCACGATATTACTCAACATCACCTTCAATATATTCCACATCATCATTTTTCAGTTTCTCACCGGGCGCCATGTTTTGAAACATAGGGTCGGAACTATAAATATTCGAGAAGCCTCGAACTCCACTTTCGCGAGCCTGGATAAGTCTTTTTTTCTTCTTCTTGCCAAAATCTTCAAAATAATAAAACACGTTTTTCCCATAAAGAAGAAAAAGTTATTTTATTTTATTTTTATTTTTTTATTTCTTTCCTTTTTCTTCCTTATTTTTTCTTCCCTTTCCTTTTTCTTCTTCTCATTCTTCTTCTTTTTCCTTCCTTCCTTTACAACGCACTGGCCCCGCACGCGAACAGCTGCCGCCACCTCTGACTTTTCAGCCAATAAGTTTGCTAGATCTGTTTTTTCTAACTTAGGATCTTCTTCTTCCTTAACTCATCCGAAACTATCCATTCCATAATATCTCAACAACACTCCTCCATCTCCTAGTTAATCAATTCTCCTTTCTCAATCACCAACCCCGAACTTAAAAGAAAGCGAGAGTTTCATTTTATATCCGGATATATATAGGCCCCTTTCATTCGGATATGCGGACTTGGCATCCAGATATCCATAGAAGAAATTTGCACATAAAACTTTATATCCGGATATGCATAAACAGTTTGCATAATTAAGCATGAATTAATTTGAATTAAACTATAATTGAGCGTGAATCAATTCTTAATTAAACCTCACCCCCCAACTTGAATTGTGGATTATCCTCAAACACACTAAAATGTAGAAATAGGGAATACCTGAAAACTGCAATGGCGTGAGACACAATAAAAGTTGGAGATTAGACATTCTTGGTGATCATCAATACAGAGAAAATGCCTGTGCTCATTGTGGAGTTTTTTTTTTTTGGTTGCAAACTGAACTAGAAGAAATCATAAACGTGAAATACATAAAGTCACAATAAGCATAGATTCAAGGTTACAAAACATTAAAGAAGGCAAGCATGCAATACACACAGAAAATCCACAACGTAGTAATTTAATTCTCCAAATGCTCATTGATAATTTCGGCCGAATACAATAGTTCCCAGCTCATCAACGGCTTCAAGTTCTCCATCTGGCTAGGGGTTGTTGCTAGCGTTGACAGGGTCTGGATTATCCACAAAAAATAATTCATGGCCACTATATGGAAGATGTCTAATACTGGTTTCTAGGAGATCCCAATTTGGAACAACTGGCGTGATTGGACATGAGCTAGCAAGAAAAGACTCCTGCATCAACGCAAGCTGGGATTGCAGATAGATGATCTGTTGTTGGAGGGTAAATATGTGGGAAACACAACCATATATGGGGTCGTTAATCCTGGCTTCGGCTTCATACCAGAGTGTAAATGCAGCCCACAGCCCAAGCACGGTCATCTTCTGGAAGTTGGGCCAAGATCTTTGAAACGTTACTAGCACCAAACACCTTGTGAATGGCGGCAAAATGATCATATCCTTGATTATAGAAGAAGTAAGGGGCAAAGATGCACCCTTGGATACATTGTCTTCTCAAAAACTTGCAAACACCACATGGGGAGCCGGTTCTTGGCATGGTTTTTCTAGTATTATTATTATTATTATATTTATATAAATTTTTTAGGGACTCGGAGCGACAGAGGATGCAGAGGGTTGGCAGTTGGGATTTGGGATTTGGGGCTGGTGATGATGATGTTGGTGAGACACACACATCCAGGTTAAAGAGAGAGGTATTAGATTTATGAGAAAAAACAAGAAATAAATAAACAACTAAATAAAAGTAAGAATGCTGATGATTTGGAGCTCACCATGAAGTCGAGTAAGGGAGATATCAAAGATGTGGATTGACAGATGTGGATTCGATCGGTGAGATGACGAAGAGACAAGATAACAACGAAGCAATGGAGATGTAGAGATTTGAGAGCGAGGGTTTGGTGAAAATCGTGCCAAGAAGAATGATTGACCCTATCTGGATCAATGAGATGCAGGGATGAAGGAGAGAAAAAGTAGAAGAAAAGAAAAAATTCTTAAAAAATAGTGACGAATTTAGAGACGGAAAAAAATCCGTCTCAATTTTTTTCATCTCAAATTTAAGATGAAAATTAATCCGTCTCAAATTTATAAAAAAATTTATTATTTTTAAAAATAATATAATAAAATATAGGTATATATTATAATGATATATATAGGTATATAAAATATAGGTATATAAAATATTATATATTAATTAAATATTATTATATATTATTTTTGTGACAAATCCCAAGTTATTTAATAAATTTTGAATGTTTTTAATAAATTTTAATATTTAATAATAACTCTAAATAGTTATTTAATCTTAGATGACCCGCCCATTTTGTATTTAGCAGAGAAAATATAATAATTTAAATTATTCTATTATCACATTTTAAATGATTACAATAAGTTATTTTATTATATTAATAAAAATAAGTAAGTGAATTAAAGAGGCTGGAGATTCCCCATCTCCTTCCCTGGCCAAATTCCAAGTCCCAAATTGGCAAATTCCCCCCAAACCATTCTCACTTTAGTGATATTTCATAAAGTGGATGGACAAAAGGGGGTATGAAGAGGCCAATTGGCAAAGACCCCATGTGCTGTCAAGGCCTCTTTTGATATATATATGTGTGTAGAATCATTCTCACTTAGTGAGACAAAAAAATAATAAAAAGAAAAATAAGGGCAAAAATTAATTTGTTTCAAATTTTAAAAAAATAAATTTATTTTAGTAGTTAATTATTAATTATTTATCAATAAAATAATTAATAATATAATTAATTTAAAGTGATATAGAAATAAAGTGGATGGCCAAAAGGGGTTATAAGGTGGTCAATTAGTAAAAGCCTCGTGTAATTATTATAGCAAGACCACATATAATTATGAGAATTTAATGTAATTGGTTGTCCTTGTAGAAGAAGAAAAAAAAAAAAAACCTTAATAACCAGACCACGTCTTCTACCCCCTTTCTCTCTATTTGCCTCCGCATTTGGTTGAACTCACTCTTGCTCATTTTCTCTCCCTCCAATTTTGTCAACAGATTTTTAGATACTCTTCTATATCTCCATCTTTTATGTATTTTTAGTGAACAAATAAGTCTTCTGGCATTAGTTTGGATGTAATTTTATAAGCAATTAATCTTAATTTCTCATGACATTTTGTTGTTGTTGTATAACACATATCTATTTATTTATTTATTTATTTATTTATATATGTATTATCTTTGTCTTGGACGAAATGTCAAAAAATAATTTCTCATATATCTTTGTCTTGCTGAAATTTTAGGATCCTAAACTTCATCCAATGTCAATACAAATTTATTCATAATCCAAACATAACATAGAAATTTGTTTGCTTCAGCATAGAAAAGGCATAATAGTTTTTTTAATATTATAATTATTTTAATTTATTTTTATAAATTAGTCTTAAACGTGTCATTAATTATATAAAATATTTTAAATATGTCATTATTTTTAAATTTTTCATATTAAATATTTGTTTTTATTATTAATGAATGAAAATAAAATATTTTATAATTAATATGTAATTAAAAAAATTAGTTCTCTCTCCAACTATAATTAAAAAATATTTTATAAAGGCATATAGATATTATTATATTATAGGAAAGTGGGTTTCATTAATAGAGTTCATATTATATTATAACAATATATATTATGTCACACAACCCACCACAGCTTGCAGCTCATCATTTTGTTTTGTGTGGGCTACATTGTGGCGTGTACTTGTTAGCCAAATGGGATATAGCCAAATTACAAAGTGGTAAATTAAATACATAATAATATATAATTATATTATATAGCCAAACGCCAATGAGATAATCAAAGCTCATATATGCATAATAATTGTGTCAGGAGATTGAAATTAAATACATAAAATATAGATATTATTATATTATAGGAAAGTGGATTTTATTGTTAAAGTTGATTATAATAATATATATAATTATATTATAATAATATACATTATATGTTAAATTCAAAGCTCATAAAATATAGATATTATTATTAATTAAGTGTTTTATTCAATTCAAATTCATTTAATTTTCATTTATTCTAATATTTTTTTTTGATAGATTGAAATTATGGAACAACAATAGAAATTATGGAGCAACAAGTAGATGAAGATCAAGGATGTTTGGTGCCAAGTAACTTTATTTAATTTGTATGTTAATGTTTGGTGAAGATCAAGAATGTTTGATGAAGATCAAGGATGTTTGGTGAAAGTAGTATTGTTTTGAAGAATTGTTTTTATTTTAGAAATGATGACTTTCCATATATGAAGTTTTTTTATTTATATTGTTGATTTTATTGATTATATTTAGCATTGTTGACTTTAATATATTTCAAGCATTTTTTTTAATTTTTTACTTGATATAAGGATGAATAAGATATATCTTAAAAATAATTCCATCAACATGACTTTTATTAGTATTAATATTTTCTTACTAAAGAAATTCGTTACTTATGTGAATTATTGATACAAATATTTTTGTCATTATTGGGACATTGAGAATATAGAATATGACAAAAATATTTGTCACCCATTTATAATTTTGAAAAAAATTATGTCACATTTTTTGATTTTATGAAAAATAATTTCATCGATATTAATATTTTCTTACTAAAAAAATTTGTCACCTGAACTAATTACTCACACAAATATTTTTGTCACTATTCACTATTGGGACATTGACAAAAATATTTTCTCACTATTGAATAATTTTGAAAATTTATTTTGTCACTATTTCTATTTTATCAAAAAAATATTTGTCACAATATTTGATAATTGACAAAATTAATTTTATCATATTAAAATTATGTCAAATAAATTGTCACTATTTAAATTGTGACAAAATATTTTTCAATTTTATAACAAAATAATTTCATTAGTATTAATATTTTCTTACTAAAGAAATTTCTCACTCGTGTGAATTATTGACAAAAACATTTTTGTCACTATTGAGACATTGAGAATATGAAAAAAATATTTGTCACCCTTTCATAATTTTGACAAAAATATTTTTATCACTTTTTTTTTAATTTTATGAAAAATAATTTCATCAATATTAATATTTTCTTACAAAATAAAATTTGTCACCTATAGTGATTACTGTTGGGTCATTAACAAAAATATTTTTGTCACTATTGAATAATTTTGAGAAATTTATTTTCTCACTATTTCTATTTTATCAAAGAAAATATTTGTCACAATATTAAATAATTGACAAAATTAATTTTATCACAGTAAAAATGATGTCAAATAAATTTTGTCACTATTTAAATTGTGACAAAATACTTTGTCACAAGATACATTTTGTCACGATAAAACATATGATTTTTATCTAAAATTTGAATTTATTGTGACTAAATAGTATCTATTGTGACAAAAAAAATTTCTTTTACAATAAAATAATTTGTCATAATAAGTTGGTTTAAGTGACAAAATACATTTCGTCACAATAAAACTATTGATATTGTGACAAAACTTAGTTTTGTCACAATATACTTATTAAGACAAGTTTGTTGTGACTAACATGATGACAAACATTTTTGTCACAAAAAGTATGTTGTGACAATTTTTATAGTTATTGTGACAAAATATTTTATCACAAGAAGACTAATTTCTTATAGTATACATATAAATTCATAGGTGAACAGACCTATCTCACATTTTCTAAAACTTATGATTCGTTTATTCTAAAGTCATAGGTGAACAAACAGATTCGACGTGAGCTGAATCCTAGGGTCTAGCCTCTAGAATAGACACTGTCGATTGCGCATTTTTGCATAGAGATAAAATCAAACTCACGACCTCACAATATCTAAAACTCCTAAACGCATGCGATGAACTGCATATACTACTCGAATGGTTGCATCTTTAACAAAAATCCATTAAAAGTCCACCTACATCTTGAGACAAAATTTGAGTTTAAGATCTACGTATTCTCATGTCTACAAATTATCAATGAATGATGACTAACCATTCAAATCATTGTTATACTGACCAAAAACAAATGCTCAACCATAATAATTAACAAGAATTCTAAATCTAATGCCCTCAGGGCGTAGTGGTTGAGCCGCGATAAATTAGAATTCGCACCAGTAAGTTGTAGGTTCGATTTCTTATCCTACGCAGTGAAATAAAGTTTTCACCCACAATTTATCTCCTTTACTAAAATCGAAAACACAAGTGATGAGAAATTGTTCAAGAATGATAATCTCAAGAATTCTAAATCTAATTAAATATTATCTTCAATTTGGACATGTTGATCTACAACGTAGCATCCTAATGATATATTTTAATATTTAAAAGACCTCAAAGTCTAAAAACAAGCCCCCCACGGATCATTCTCCCCAAAGTAATTATATTATAAGACAATATAAATCATCTAATTAATTATGAGGATGTGACGAAGAAAGAAACAACACTCTGGAATCTACAGCCGGCTGCTTAGACAAAAACCATGTGAGAACAGTCAGCAATCTACTGGCGGCTGCTTTAACAAAAACCACGTGCTAATAACATGTAAAAAATTAAATAATTTAATTCAACAATTTATGTCGCCGACCCCATAAACAAAGTGAGAAGATGTAACCACTAACCCGAAAAGAAAAGGAAAACATTTTGATTTTTGTAATTAAACGCACAAATATGTATAATGTTTGAAAATTTAATTCAAAATTAGTTTTAAAGAAAAAAAAGAAGAAAATTCAATATCAGGAGATTAATTAATCTGGCTCTTGTTCATTAACATCAATAATTAGTTAATTAAAGATCATTAATTACTTCTACTTTGCCAATTCTAACTAATTCCTTCTTGCTTCGTGTGCGCGTTTGATAGGAGTGGAAAATAGGAGTGAAATTTATTTTCCATCCAAATTTTAAGAAATTCTATCAAATAGTTTTTTTTTTTTTCGTAGAATTTGAGTTCCATCTTAGTTCAAAAAGTAAAATTTTTTCTTGAAATCAAAAAATTAAAATTTCTAGGGGGTGGGGTGAGAATTGAAATTCCGCCCCCATTTTCATTCCCCAATCAAATACATCCTAAGTAAATGTTCGACAAATTGGACTTATATAGTTGTTCATCAACAATAATTAAAGATGTTAATTACTTTAGTTAAGCGAGTTGGGCTTTTGACTTAATAATTAATATTTTTATTGTTGCTTAAGCACAATAATAAATTTATTTGTCAAAAAATTTATCATCAAGTTGCTTGAGATTTACAAGAAAGAGAACAACCAGAAGACACAAGACATCTCTTGTGCAAACATTTTGACATTTAAGTCAAACAGTGGAGATGGAGATTGTTGATGAAGAATCGAATGTAGAGATTCAACTGGTTTCTAAGATGTAATACTTTTTTTAGAATAAAGACTTACTTATTTATAGAGAAGTGTTAGGATTCGAGATAACTATTTCCAAAATTCCGAGATTGACTAGGATTAGAACTTATGGTAAATAAGCTCTATTTTTTATGAGATTCTTGGAGAAATTTTCAATTGTGGAAATTATTTGTTTGTACTTCCTGAGAACCTACTGTGGGAGAGGCTTCCAGGAGACCTGGGAGTCCACCAGGGCTCCTTCCTTTCCCCTATGTGGGAATCAGTCCGAGAGACCCTTTTGTTGGAAAAGTCTCTTCGAACCTCTGTTGGGGTTTTGTTCCTTCTTCTTGGACCTGTCCGTGATCCATGATTATCAATTCTATTTTATATATTTTTATAAAGAAGGTATTATAATAGAATGCAACCCTGTGGATGCACGAGTTAGTATTCAATTCTCTCTTTTTTATTTATTTATTAAATTCCAGTTTAAGGGAAAAGGACTGTTACAAGCGCATAGACAGCGAGGATTAGGACACATAGAAACAGAATAAAAGTCATATCAAATGCCGAAAAGCTCCGTAATTAAAAAGCATGACCCCCACAGGAAACATGTGCCCTATATGCGTTAAAGTAAAAGAAGTATAAACACTTGCTCATTTTATTAGGGTATTCCTTATTACAACCATAATTAATGGTGTGCCCTTTCCAGGGACCCTTAACCTTATTTATTGTAAGTTTGAGAGTGGCCAACTCACGGCAAACCAAGGCTAATGGCAATGCCGGCCATGAACAAGCCCTTGTGGTCTTTCTTCTTCTTCTTTTTCTTCACTTTGATCTTTCTGGTATTCCAAACCCATGCCGATTCAACTATCACTTCTACTCCATCCCAATCCAGGCCTCCCCAATCAACGCTGCCCCGATGGCTGTTCCATTTGTTAGATATAAACCCTTAAAATCAATTCTAGTGACATATGAAAATTGATCTTATAATTCTTTAAATATTAATAAAATGACAAACTTATGTTTTTATTTAAATTGTAATATGATTTAAATTAAACATATATCTCTTAGTATAATATGGAGAGAATATCATCCTTAAGTGTTAAGGATATGACTAATGATTAATCTATGGTTCGTTGTGCTATAAACAAGTTTTTAGTCATAGGGTTTGTTACGAAATTGGATCAACAGCAAATCATAATTAAACCGATCAACCACACATGAACACAAAATTTAACGTGAAAAACCTAAATCGAAAAAAATCACGAGCAGAATGAATAAAATGATATAGGCAATACAAAAATGATATAGGCACACACCTTCTGTGTTTTATTTCATGTGGCCTGGGCAACTAATTATAGATCTGAAATCATCTATGGATAATGCATGAAGATATTCCTGTAGATGAGATAAATCTCATATAAAATCGAATTTGGTAACATCATAATCACCGTCAAATTCGAAGTCATAATCACGGTCAAATTAGGAGTTTCAATCTTAATCAAATTTGAATTCCGGATCACAATTGTTACAGGTTTCTAACTTGGATAATAGGAACTCACAAAGGCAAGGACATCATCTTCCTCTTTGTTTAGTATGAGATGCTGAAGATGAAAGTTGGTAAGTCTCATACCATTCAATATGAGATATGAAAGAAAGATGAGTGGGTGCTTATTTTAAGAACGAGTTTACTAAATGAGGTTGTTAACATTGAATTAGATGAGTTATTGCTCATGGGTTAATGATTCAATGTTAGTTGCATATGTGCAAGTAGTCCTTAGATCTAAGATGACATAGATTTATGTGCATTGGTGGATTAGGAAATCAATGGTGCTATATAGTTGTGCTAATCAAGAATGATTATATGTATCTGTGTGCCTAATCTAGTAATGCATGAAGAATGTGTACATCAGACATGAAATCTATCACATCGAAGTTTTGTGAGGAGGATATTATGTGCGATTCGAGAATCACTTGACGATAAATCATTAGCTGAGGTATTATGACAGTGGAATGTGTATTTCTATAAGTTGTGTCATATTAGTCAAGAATGATATTAGATTTGGTTACATGACGAGATTGAGAGATTTGACTTGTTGTCTATAATCTCATATCTTATTAGGATATAGGATGATAGAGGGAGTGTATTACACGAAATCATATTAAAAGATTCACTATACCTGCTTTACATTAAATTAGATAATCGTGACATATTATTAGATATCACTCATGATTTACGAGGATTAAAAATAAATTATTCTCATTGTCAATTTAATTGTGAATCTAGAAAGTCTTACCCAATAAAAAATTACTTTTAAGAGAAGAAGGGTAAATTATTAATTTTAGAAATTATTAATATTGGCGCATTTATTTTATAAGGACAAATAAGAGTAATTAGATAATTTTATTATGAATAAAATTATTAACATTATTCAAAATTGGGCTCGATTTAATGCTAGCACATTAAGTTCGACCAAAACACGCCCTAGGATTTTGTTACAGATTCCCATAAATAGGACCATAATGCATAACCAAAGTAACCAGAACTCGGGAATAAATTTCACAAAAAATTTATTCTTCTTCTCTTAAGACAATCTTGGACCTAAAGGTGGTTTTGGGTGGATTGACTCGGTATCCTACACGTGAAATATTTTACGGCGAGTGACTTTATGTGGAAATTAGATTTTGTCAAAAGGTATTTATCTGTTTTCTTCTTCATTTTGTAAATTATAAAAACTTGAAAAATGTGATACCAAAAATAATTTTCCTTTCAGTGCATATGATAATATCTATTCTAACATATACATCTTATTTATAATTCATACAAATCAAAATTTGGGTAACTAGATCCATATCCAGATCTAAACCTAATCCTTGATCTGCTCATGGTTTTAAAATCCATTTCCAATCCAATTATCTAATAGGTCTGAGTAAACAGATTTGTCTTCGGGCCTATCTAAGACTGGAGTTTTGATCCAATTACCTATAACTGATTATCTATTATACATAGTTAATTACTTTATACATACATACATACAAAATATACAATATATTTAGTTTATGAAAAATACATTTTTATGCATAATATATCTTTACCTAATCTATTATACATAATTATAAAATGTTACATATTTAATACCTCATATAAAATATTATATATTTAATTTTAAACAATTTGAATCCTAATGAAGTTGAATATGGTAGATTCACATTTAAACCATTTATGATATATGTAATCAAATTTGGATCCACATTTGAGTAATTGAATACATGTTTAATACTAAACTTAGTTAACAGATCAAAATTGGGTCGAATGTGGGGCACATGTGTGATTCTTTCTTAGCACCTAGATAGATTTATCTAAATGTTAGGGGAAAAAAAAAAGTCTAGGAAATAATGAGACTCAATGCTTGAACAGGTCTTCTTCTTCGTCCCATGTTCTGATGTTTCACCAAAACAAACCCTAAACCTAACTGAGACTTGTTCATCATTTTCAATTTCTTTCCCATTCCATATCTTTGCTAAGACAATCCATCTACTTCCAATCTCTATTAAGCAAAAGTTTAAGGTATATATGTTTCTCTTATGTCCTCCAATCCAATTCTTCCCCATAGTAGTGTTGCAAGTGTACATACTTTAATTAGCTCAACTTTTTTTGTTGGAGAAAAATGCATGTCTTAAATTTCAATCACACAAATGTATCTACATTTTCGCCTTAAAACAAACTTAACACTAGTTAGTTCCAGTTTCTTTCTTTTAATTTTTTTTCCATCTTTGGTTTGTACCATAGTTATTGAAGTTAGAATTTCATTGATTTTTTTGGTAACTTTCAATGAAGAAGTGCATTAATCTTTGGGCTGAAAAGCAATTAATTTGAATTGATATAGTGCTTTAATGGTTGAATTGAGCATTATGAAAAGATTAAAATAAATTAGATCTTCCTAAACCAATTTAAAGAAATACTCAACTATGTATGAATTTAAAGGTCCTAATAGGATTAGAACTAAAATATCCTCGTTCAGACTATTTATGACATATGTAATTTGATTCAAATTCTAATTTGATTATTTGTCTATATTTAATATCGAACCTAGTTAAACAAGATAGGATATCGATTTAGGCCTAGTTCGTTAGCATGCCTAGAACTATTTGTGTTTTTTTTGTGCCACAACCAATTCTTTCTTAACACTTGGATAGATTTATCAAAATGTTGGTGAAAATCGAGGTATTAATGAGGCAAGTGGCTCTTTTAAATTATATGACGTCATTTTGGCCCCCTAAAATATAATAAATTCAGCCTGCTTCCTTATCCCTCCCCTATTTCGAGTTTTCCCAAAAAATAAACCCTAAACTCCCTGAAGACTTGAGCACCTGTTTCATCTTTTCTGAATTTTGTATCTCTATCAATATAACCACCTTCTTCCCAATTTCGATAAGGTAAAAGCTTTAGCTATGTTTCTCGTCATTCTTTCAAACTAATTCTTTCCCCATTTTGTGTTGCAAATGTATATATATTTGTTACTCGTTAAATTTTTTTTTTCTTTTTGTTCCTCAAGTATGTCTTTTATTTCTATCATGCAAATGTGTGTATATATATATATCTTATTTTTCTCACAACACAACATTTGAAACTGAAAGATTCATATCCAAACCACGTATGTTATATATATATATATATAATTTGATCTGAATCTAAATCTAGGTAATTAGATCTATATTTAATACCACACTTTGTTATTAAATCCAAGTCTAAAGCTAGTCCTTGATGCACTTATGGTTTGGAATTTCATGTCCAATTTGATTATCTAACGAGTCTTGATTAATAGATCCGTTTATGGATCTGTTCAAGACTCAATAAGTTCTGATCTGAATACTTGTAATTGATTATCAATAATACATATTTTTTTTATACATATATGCATTTATGTATAATATTATATATTTAATTTATGAGAAAATACGTTTTTATGCATAATATATCCTTATTTAATCTTTTACATAAAATTATAATATGTTACATATTTTATATCTCATATAATGTATTATATATTTAATTCTAAATAGATCTAAATCCTAATTTTGTTGGATCTAGAATATCTATGTCCGAATCATTTATGATATACATATTTGGATCTACGTTCTAGTAACTGAATTAATGTTTAATACCAAACTCTATTAAATGGATCAAAATTGGGTCGAATCTAGGGCCACACTCAACACTCTAAGAGGCCCTCCTAAAACCTCTTGTATAGTTTTATAGAACTTTTGATTTTTTCTTAGCACCTAGATAGATTTGTCTAGATGTTAGAAAATGATATGGACAATAATGGAACTCAATGTTTTAATAGGGCTCCACCTTCTGTTTTGAGTTTTTCTTAAAATAAACTCTAAATCTTGTGCAAACTCGTTATCATTTTCTATTTCTTCCTTATTTCATATCTTTACTAAGATGACCCATCTGCGTACTTTTGATCTTTATCAAGAAAAAGTTAAGGTTTGTTTCTCCTCCTTCCTCCAACCCAATTTTTCCCCATTTTACAGTAGCAAAATGTATATATATACTTTTAGCTCTATATTTTTTTTATTTGAAGAAAATTTTTCTTATATTTCAATCACACTATTGTATCTACATATTTGATTTTTCCTGAAAACAAATTAGACAATTGATAGTATTCTTTTTCCAATTTTTTTTTCTTTTTAATTTTATCTAACTTTCGTTTGTACAATAGCTAATGAAATTATAATTTCATTGATTTTTTGGTAATTTTTTATATGGAAATGCATTTATTGTTGGTTTGAAATATGATCGATTTGACTTGACATATTGTTTTGATGGTTGAATTAATAATCATGATGAAAAGATTATGGTCAATAGATTTTCTTAAACCAATCCAATGATATACTCAACTAATTAAGTCTTAATCTAAGGGTCCTAATAGGATTAGAACAGATAGATCCTTATTCGACTATCTATGATATTTGCATTTAGGCCCAGTATGCCTAGAACCATCTACACTTTTCTGTCATATAGGCAATTCTTTCTTAACACATCGATAGATTCATCTAAATATTGGTGAAAATTAAGGCATTAATGATGCAAGTGTCTCTTTTCAATGATACGACGTCATTTTGACCCTAACATTTAATAAATTCAACCCACCTCCTTATTCTTCCCCCATTTCTAGTTTTCCCCGAAAGCAAGCCCGCCTCCTTATCCTTCCCCTATTTCGAGTTTTCCCCAAAAACAAACCCTAGACTCTACAAAAACTTAAGCACCCATTTTAGCTTCTTCCAAATTCTATATCGCCATTGATACAATCCATCTTCTTCATCTTAAGGTACGTTTCTCCCTCCTTCCTCCAAGTTTATTCTTTCCCATTTTTGTGTTGCGAATATATATAAATTTGTAAGTCGTTATTTTTTATTTTTCTTCCTTAAGTATGTATTTTATTTCTATCATGCAAACGTTTATACATCTTATTTTCCTCATTACATAACACTTGGAATTGAAATATTCATATTGAGACCGCGTATGATATATACATAATTTGATCCAAATCTAAACCTAGGTTGTCAGATCCAAATCCAAATCTAGGTCTTTGTAGGAAAATCCGTCTATGAATCTATCTAATATTCAAGTTTTGATCTAATTACGAATTTGGTTAGATCTAGCATATTCTTTTCTGGACCATTTATGATATACATAATAAGATCTAGATCCAAGTTTGAGTAATTGAATCCATGTTCAATTCCAAGCTCGATTAAATTGATTGAAATTAGGACAAATCTAGGGCCAAATTGGATGCTCTAATTAGCCTACCTAGAACCACTTGTACGTAATTCTATGGCCCATGCAATTTTTTCTTAACTCCTACATGGATTTGTCTAATTGATAGAAAAAAATATGAGCAATAATGAGACTCAATGCTTTAACACCCTAAACCTGGTACAAACTTCTTCATCATTTTCTATTTCTTCCCCATTCCATATGTTTGCCAACACAGTTCATCTACTTCCAATCAAACACATTTCATCTACTTCCAATCTCTATTAGGCAAAAGTTTGAGGTTCCTCCTTCCTCGAACCCAATTCTTCCCTATTAGACTTTTACCTTGATATTTTGTTATTGGAAAAATGTATTTCTTATATATTTCAATCACACAAATGTATCTACATATATATTTCTTTTTTCCTCAAAACAATTTAAGACTAGGCATTTTTTTTCCTATTTTTCTTCTTTTGTTTTTTCCCCCTATCTTTGGTTTGTACTAAAACTACCAAAGTTAGAATTTTTGGTGTTTTTCATAATTTTTTTTTATAAAGAAATGCATTTATCTTTGGGTCAAAATGCTATCAATTTGAATTGATATAGTGTTTTAATGGTTGAATTGAGCATTATGAAAAGATTAAGGTTAATAGATTTTCTTGAACCAATTTAAAGATATACTCAGCTAAATCTAAATCTAAAGGTCCTAATACGATTAAAACTAATAGATCCTCATTCAAACCATCTTTATATGATATACGCAATTGGATCCAAATTCTAATTTAATTTGTCTATATGTAATACCAAATCTGGTTAAACAAATCCAATTCAAATTTGGGCCTAGTTCTTTAACATGCCTAGAAATACCTGTGTTTTTTGTGGTATAAATAATTCTTTAACACTTAGATTTGTCTAAATGTTGGTGAAAGTAAGGGCATTAATGAGGTGAGTAGCTCTTTTAAATAATACGATGTCATTTTGGGTCTAACATTTAGTAAATTCAACCCATCTCCTTATACTTCTCCCGTTTCAATTTTCGGCAAAGACAAACCCTAAACCCCCTGAAGACTTGCTCGTCATTTTCAGCTTCCTCTGAATTCTATACCTCTATCAACACAACCTATTTCTTCCCAATCTCCATAAGGCAAAAGCTTAAGGTATGTTTCTCCTCCTTCCTCCAAGTTGATTCTTTTCCATTTCGATTTTGCAAATGGATATATATATATATATATATATATTTATAAGGCTATATTTTTTATTTATCTTTTCTTTTTCCCTCAACACAATACTCGAAATTGACCGATTCATATCTAAACCACATATGTATATATACATATACATGTATATATTTTGATCTAAATCTAAATATGAGTAATCAGATTCATTTCTAATACTCGACCTGATTATCAAATCCAAGTCTAAACTTAGTCCTTGATCCGCTTTTGGTTTCAAAATCTGTACAAATTTGTGTGAGACTCGAGTTCCAATCCAATTACTTGGAATTGATTATCTGTTATACATATTTTAACCCTCTCCTCTTCCTTCCCCTTGTTCGAGATTTTCCCAAAACATCCTTATTGGAGATTTGTACATCCATCTCAATTTCTTCTCCAATCCCATATATCTGCACGCCAAGATAGTTCGTCTTCTTTCAAAACTCTCTTAGGAAAAATCTGAAAGTACGATTCTCCTCCTCCCTCCAAGCCAATTCTTCCCCATTTTTTTTTTTTGTTTCAAATGTATATATTTGTACCTTGCATTTTTTTTTTGTTTTCGATTTTTATTCTTGATGCATGTATTTTTTTTCTATCACACAAAAGTATATATATCTTATTCTTCCTGACAACACAACACTTGATAACCTTTTTTTCCATCTCTTCTTCATTTTTTCCCCAATCTTTTGTGTGTACTCAATCAAGGTACTGAAGTTAGAGTATGGTAATTATGGATAAACAAATGCAATTATCCTTGGGTTAAAATGTGATAAATTTGAATTGATATAGTGTTTTGTAGTGGCTGAATTGAGCATTATTAAATGATTGTGGCCAATAGATTTTTCTAAACAAATGTAAGGAATAAGGATTGCTATATTAAACTAATTACCACTTTTGCCCTATGCGACATGTGCTAGAATGGATGGGATCCCTACATGGATGACCTAACTCTAAAAACTTGTCCTTAGTTCGGATGTGTTATTATGAGAAAGTTTGAGTCCTTCATTTTTTTTTCTTTTTTTCTTTCTTTATATACTTTAATCTAGTTATTACTCATGTAGTGAACTTGGACATCTAAATTTGAGTATGAAGAGCATAATCTCTTTAAATTCAAACACCCAGTGAAGATTCATTCCATGAAATGGTTTTGGCAAATAAAAACTTCATTTTGGGAAATCATAGATATATAGTTATACCTTTTCTTTTTCCCTTTCATATTGGGGAATGCAAACTTAAAGAGATGGTGTTCATAGAAATATAGAAATGAAGCATGTAATGCAAATGATGAAGGATGATCTGTATTGGCATTGCCCTAACTTTTACATTAACTGTAGGACTATGGAAGAAATCAACCCAAGACCCATTAATAGATGTGTTGTACCTCCAAAGTTAGCATCGATTAGAGGGTGTGTGGGTTGGACAAAATCTAGACCTACTGTCGTCTCTGGATGAAGCCCGATCAGGCTTCATATGCCCGGGCTTGTCCCGTCTACGACACCTTGATGATTGATGATGAAATCCGATCTGATTTTATCATCAAATGAAGTCCAATTTGGTTATCAGGCTTGTTATCCTGTCGGTACATATAGCACGATCCATGAATTTTATACTTTTTTTTTTATCGAAAGGTAAATGTATATAAGGAACAAAGGAACTGTACAAGAACTCTGGGCATACCCAGACAAAGAAATGAAAGAAGACAATCAATGACCCAAAGCGAGGGCCTCAAAATGAATCAAAACATGAGTATAAAAAGAAAAAGTAACTTTGTATACTTGTGTTTTGATCCTACGTATGACTGTATCCACACATGGCCTATGGCCTTCAAAAATCTTCCTATTCCTAGTGTTTCAAAGATAGTAGATAGTGCAGGCTAGACCAATCCTCTTGACCTTTACCTGCCATGATGTTCCACGAGCTTCCTTCTTCAGCCATTTTAGAGCGTTGGGCACTGAACTCATTAGTTTGGTTACACCCAGCTAGCCATGGATAGAGCCCCAAACAGATGTGCTGAATGGGCAAAGAAAGAAAACATGACCCGAGGACTCCTCGGTAGCCCCACATAGCACGCAACCCCTGTTAATATCCAGGTAGAGCAATTTGTCCCTCGTGAGTAATCTCAATTGTACAGTAAGCCAAAAAGTGAAGGCATGTTTGGGTATATATAACACTAGGATGCCACACCATCAAAGCCTAGACCCCCTTGGGCCCTTTAACCCAGAAAAAAATCGTAGGCCTTTCTTATGACGAATTGATCATAGACGACCCAACTAGAAAACTTCAAGAAATCATAGGCCCTTCTTATGACGAATTGATCACAGAGGACCCAACTAGAAAGCTTCCATCAACCCTGCTTCATTCAAGATTTGGTCCCTTATCTAACGGATTTTCTTAAGGAGGGAGGAATCATCCCTCCTGCTGGACCAAGCCTAGACCGATCATTTTATACTTAATTATATGTTTGCTTAATCATTTGAAGGACAAATGTTTTGTGTGCTTTGGGTAAAACCCTCTGGAGTAGCAATTCTTAACTACTCTTAAACACTAGAATGTTATCGTACCTATATTGAATAACATAACATTTGCTTGATGCAAGAAAAATGAGAGAGGGGGGTGGGCCCTACCCGTTCCCTTCTCCCCAAATATGCCCGCGTTGGGTCAAATATGCTCTTAAACATATACATATACACATACATATACATATATATATATATATATATATTTATGCATGCTTGGAATTGAACTACATTAATTAATGTGTATATTTGGATCGTATATGAATTTTTATGCTTTATTATGCTACCTAATCATTCGGAGGACAGATGTTAATTCTGTGTGACTATGGTTGGACTTGCTTCATGACCAAACCTTAACCCCTAAACATACATTTGTGCATGCTTCGGATTAAGCTATATTAATTAATGTTTATGTTGGATTTTGCTAATTTTTAACTTTTTGTTAGATTAAAATTTCTTATATCTATATTAATTGGGCGTGGGCACAGGTTATGCACGTGTAAGTTAAAAAACAATTTATTTTGAATGAATTTAATTGGAATGTATGTACGAAATTGACAATTTCAATGTAGTTTTTATATTTTTGGACAAAATTAAAAATAATATGAAGTTAAATTTGAGTGTGTTAAAGATATCTTGGTTGCGAGAGCAGTTTGCTGTCCTAACCAGAGGATGCAACTGAAGATGTTGTTCAGAAGCATGTCAGGGCTTACATCATTTACGACCCAAGAGTGTTGAGATTGCAGAGATGGATCCAGATACTACTTCTGTGGGGCATCGATGGAGGGTTAAGCTATCCTCCCAAGAGAATCCTAGGCCCCATACGCTTCGGTGTTATCGTGATGAGCTAGATCGCCAATCTGACAAACCAGGTACAGTTTCATTCATATTTCTAATTTCACTTGTGCAACTTTATGCATTAGCATATCTAGTATTATTGTTCCCTCGTATTTGTAGATTGTCTGGCAGCCATACACCACAGGGGTCATCGCGCAGCTGCCAACGATATGTCTTGAGGGGCAGAACCTATGGTTGGCAATAGTGCCGCTTATCTGCATCGATATTATTGAATGGCACTTCCCTTCGCCCGTACTACGACAATTTGGCCTACTACAAACTGTGCCCAGCAGGGATGATTCAGAGAGGGAATTGCACGATGAGGACAGGAGAGGCCGACCTACCATGAATTGGGTAAACTCCCATCGACGTTACGTCAACTTGTGGGCCAACCGCCTTGATCACATTGTTACTGGGGTTCCTAGCACTGTGCCGCTGCCAAGAGACGGGGAGTATTTCACATTGTTAGTTTATATACATATATTGTGCAATAGTCGTGACATATATGTGCTGCCACTGTGCGCCGTACCGCGGCGGGCAAACAGTTGTGGATTGATCAGATTAAGTTGGTTGAAGATGAGCTAAAGGAGATGATCCTTCAAGTCCGACTAAGGGATGAGGAGGACGAAATAGAGCAGCTGCTCGATGGTGATGACCAGCAGACGATGGATGATCATGATGCGTATGCAAAAGTTGATGGTAAGCAGGCGGTGGCAACTGGCGGCTTAGGAGCAGGCGGTGAGCAGCAGCAACGTCCAATGGAGGTGGAACAGCCACGACCAGCACCAGCGGCGGTGCCAGAAGACGGCACTGCTCGAACGTAAAAGCATCCCGTGGTCGTCCCTGACGCAACAACATCAACAACACAGCCATTGAGCAAGAAAGGTCCGACGATGCCCACATGACACAAGTCAAATGATTTGATCATGATAAGTTAGAATTTATACCAGTAGGTCGTGAGTTTGATTCCTTACATGTCCTGTGTAGTAAGACAAAGTTTTCATATACGATTTATTTTCTCTGTCAAAATCGAGGGTATAAGCGATGAGAGATTGCGCAAAGCCAATAATCCTAAAAAAGGTCCCGTGATGGTGAGTGCCCATTGAGCAACAACACAGTATATAATTAGGTGTAATTTTATACTTAATTATATGCTTGCTTAATCATTTGAAGGACAATATTATTTTGTGTGCTTTTGGTAAGACTTGCTGCAGCAATAATTCTTAACTACTCTTAAACATTATAATGCTATTATACTCGTATTGGGCAACATAATATTTGCTTGATGCAGACAAAATGAGAGAGAAATGTGGGCCCCACCCACTTCTCTCCCCCCAAACAACCCTACAAGCCTGAGTCGGGTCAAATATGCTCTTAAACATATATATATATATGCTTGGAATTAAATTATATTAATTAATGTTTATATTTGAATCGTATATGAATTTTTAATTCCGTTGGGCAACAACATAGTATATAATTAAGTATAATTTTATACTTAATTATATGTTTGCTTAATCATTTGAAGGACAAATGTTTTGTTTGCTTTTGGTAAAACTTGCTGGACCAGCAATTCTTAAAGTAATCTTAAACATATATATATATATATATATATGCATGTTTGGAATTGAACTATATTAATTAATATTTATATTTGGATTGTATATGAATTTTTATGCTTTATTATTCTGCTTAATCATTCGGAGGACAGATTGTTAAATTTGTGTGATTATAATAGAACTTGCTTCACGACCAAGTGTTAACCCTTAAAATTAATGTTTATGTTGCTTTATTATGCATGCCTTGGAATTGAGCAATATTAATTAATGTTTATGTTGGGTTTTGTTAATTTTTAATTTTTTGTTAGATTAAAATTTTCTATATCTATATTAATTGGGCGTGGCACATGTTATGCACGTGTAAGTCAAAAAATAATTTATTTTGAATGAATGTTAATTAGAATGTATGTACGTAATTGACAATTACAATGTAGTTTTTATATTTTTTGAACAAAACTAAATATAAATGAAGTTAAATTTGGGTATGTTAAAAGTTTAAAATAATGAGTTCAAAGCACCTGTGTGGCACATGCCAAGCACGACCAAAACAAGTTAAAAAAAATTAAATAAATTAAAATTTATTCATAACATTTGATAGTACCAATTTATTTTTTAATTTCTTTAGGTAAAATTTTAAATAAAAAGAATGTTGATCAAGACGTATTAGTAAAGTTATTTGAAAAGTCAATTATTATTTTGCTACCATGACTTAAAATCTTAAGATAAACATAAAAGATATTTAAAAAAAGAACAAGATTTTATATAACCAAGGCACAGTATTTGCTTATATAAAATATAAATAAATAGATAAATATATATTACTTCAACAATAAAATATTTGTTACTTAACCAATAGTTTTAAGACAATATATAATCAATATTACCCTAAATTAGGGGTGTTTAAAAAATTGTTTAATCGTGAAAATTGACGGTTGTGCCTAATTTTTCTAGGGGAATGGTTTGATATGGTTTGAGAAATCCATAAATTGTGCAATCTATAGTTTGATGGGAATGGTTTGATATGGTTTGAGAAATCCATAAATTGTGCAATCTATAGTTTGATAAAAAAAATTTCAATTTTTAACCGAACCACCTCCACCATACCACAATATATAAAAATTAAGAAGATAAAACCCTAACCTTTCAATTGAATCTGGTAATTTTTTATTTACTCATCAAACTTGTTTATTATTTTAATTGTATTAACTCTTACATTTTAAATTTCTAACTTTATTATTCCCTTTAATATTGCAAATAAGTCCACTAAGACAACATATATTGTAAACTTTGATTAGTGATGAAGTTGAGGTTGGAGCATTCTTGTTTAACCATGAATTATGCTATGAACTTTTGTGTTATTTTTATATTATTGTCATGTGGTTGTCGTAAACTTTAAACTTTTAAGTTTGCATTTCGATTTGATTGTAACTTATTTTACTTTGAACTCTATGACCTTAATTGGTTATGCATTGATTGGTATTTGGATAATTATGGCTTGTTTTGGACAAACTGTAAAAATTGCACTGAACCGTATTGCAAAATGGAGTGCGGTCTGGTGTGATTTACATAAATCAAATCAGACTGTGCGGATTGGAGTAACAAAAAAATTGAACATACAATTTGGCACGTTTAAAATGATTTAAATTGACCAAACCGCTCCATGAACACCCCTACCCTAAATCCTGAATCAAACTTAGATTTCATGAAACCAAATTTCAAATGTTAAATATGTACATCTATCCTAGGTCATGAGCTTGATTCTATCCTCGCAGGTTGGCTGCCTTTTGGTCTCGCCATTGGGTTTTTGGAAGGTGGTCGCATCATTTGGCGAGAACAGTTGGGGAGGTGAAATGCAGGAGTTGAATTATATGTCAATCTACGTATTCAGAACGAATGACAGGAACCGTTGAGTGAAGGTGGTGGAGGGCAGAAGACGGAGGGTGGTTGTGTTGGGTCGATGGGTGGTGTAGCGTTTATAGTGCCACCCTACCAGAAAAGGGTCAGATCAATGTTGATTACGTCTTGACTCAAAGGTTAACACCTATGAAGCACGAAAATTGTTCAGAGATGTTGTTTCAGCATTTCTGAACTATTTCCCATTTCAAAAATGGAAAAAACAAGCAGAAACGTTTTTTGGGCCTTATTCATAATTTATAAAAAGTTTCAGACTGTTTCAAAAATTATATAAATTGGTCGAAAACGTGTTTCCGGCAATTGCTGCCTTACTCAGGGAACCAAAGCTCTTTTTTTCCTCTTTTTCTTCTTCTTCCAGAGATTACTTTTAGAATCCTAAAGTCCTCTTTTGTTGCTTTCGTGCTCCCTCATTTTCGATTCCAATTGTCTTTCCCTTGCTCTCTCACTTCAGGTTTTTGTTTGTTCGCTGAGAAGAAGCAGGAAAGGTGAGTTGTTTTACTATATGCATGCTTTAGGGGCAACTTTGTGTTTTGTCCACCAACAATATTATATATATTGGTGCAACTTTGTGTTTTGTCCAATAGCTATATTATATATATAGTGTGTTCATTAAAAAGACAATCAACAAAGGGATAGAGGCTGCATGTGTGTGTTAATGGTCCCCCAGTTCCCACAAGATATATATATATATATATATATGTAGATATATGTTTTAGTTTGATGGTGGCAAATGCTGTTGACACGCTAATCGTACCAACATTGTTTATTTTTCCTTTTGCCACCAGAAATGTTACCCTCATGTTGCCACAAAGTTCTTACAACCTTCCTTAGTACATTGGTTTGAGAAAATAAGAGAGTTTTGGGAAAACTTGGGAGAATTTGGTGTCATGGGCAAGCTTAATTTTGTCAAGGAGAAGCTTGAGTTGTGACATCGGTGACCCTAGTACGTTGCAAGGGTTAAGGAAAGTATCAAAGGCAAGTTCAGTTCCTCTCTTTGCAAGTTCTAGTCTTATTTTTGCAAGCTCATGCTTCTTAACTTTCTATTTTGCAAGATATTTCCCTTTTCTAGTAAATTAGTTCATGTTTCTTCTATCTTGCAAGCTCTTAAATACTTTATTTCCCTTACTTCTACGATGCCTTAATTTCTTAAGTTTGGGATAAGCAAATGATTATGGTAAGATTGACGTGTAAATGGTCCATGTGGTTATTCTGGTAACTTTTCATGGTTCTTATTTATATCTATTGAATCTCAAATAGGGTTTTGTATCACCCTATCTTTTTTTGGGAATGATATTTTATTGAGAACATGTAAGAGTTTGATGTTGTTTTGCATGGGTTCTGTTCTCTCATGTATGTTGACTCAGGTGATTGTATGTCAATTATATATCATAAGTCATTATAATATGCATAGTGTGATAATGCATAGAGCATGTACACGAAAATTGTAATACCCCATGTTTAGATAAGATTGCCACGAAATTTTAATAAGTTTCGAATACCGAAAAATGGATTTTATAGTAATTTCAAGTACCGAATCAACTATAGGGAATGACTCAGAGTGAAATTGTCTAAAAGAAATTATATGGTCTTGACGAGCGTTCTGAGATAAGATTTATGGTATAAAAAGAAATCGAATCGGGAACAGTTTTTGGTACAGCTAAAATACAGCTACTAATTAGGCTGTAAAACCGAATCATCGTAGGAGGCTCCCGAAAAATTAACGGAACCCTAGGGGGGCTTCGATTTTGCATAACGAGCAACCCTTCAGTGATTTTAGGACGAAACAACAGCCCGGTAAGGATACTGGGGCGAAATCGCCTATATTAAGTAAAATTTAAGTTATTAATTATGAAATTTTAGTATTAAAATATAAATTAATTTGGGGTTTAAGGGTCTGGTTGCAATTAGAAAATTACACAAGTGTAATATGAATAAAATTTAAGGTTTAATAAGTAAATTTATTTAATTTAAAGTGTAATAAAATAAATATATATATATATATAGGTATGCATGTGCGCGAGCAATGGCCAGCTTCTGTGAAGCTTTAAATGGCCGAAAGTTCAGCTGTAAAATGAAAGATGTTGGCAGCGTGAAGTGAGGAAATTTAATGTGCAATTAATGTGGAGATCGTGGCAGCGAAGCGGCTGAATTTAAGGAACAATTAATGGAACAATTAATGTGGTGTACAATATAGATACATATTCACGCAATGGCTGCCTATAAATTGGCAGCAGTCTTGGCCAAAATGAAGCAAGCAAATGGCCACGGGAGAGGCTGGGGAGAGATCGAGCTTGGGTGGGCAATCCGAGAGAGAGAGAGAGAGAGAGAGAGAGCATCAAAGCAAGGCCAAGTTTCGGCCATGGCAGCCGCGGCCAGAGGTAGTGGGTAGCAAGCAGGCGACCAGCAAGCATGGCAGCAGATCGAGGCGAGATGAGGCTCGCTCATGGTGGCGCGGTGGTCGACGGAGGCTTCGGAAGTGACTGAAAGTAGCTGAGCCGCGGCCATGGCAGCCATGGCCGCGAGCTTCAGCAGGTCCACGAGGCAGGGGAGGCCGTCAATGGCAGCCGCGGGCGTGCTGCGCGGCTCGGGGGTGGTCCGTCGTGGCTGAGGGCGGCGGCAGCAGCCGGCAAAGGCCGGGGCAGCAGGCGGTGCAGCGGCTCGTGGCGTCGGCAGATGGTGCATGGGCAGCAGCTGGTTCGCGCACGCGAATGAGGAAGAAGAAGGAGAAGAAGAAGGAGAAGAAGAAGAAGAAGAAGAAGAAGAGAAGGAAGAAAAGAAGAAAGAAGGAAAGGAAGGAAGAAGAAGAACATGCAGGTGCTGGTTCGTGGAGCAGAGAGGGGGAAGAAGATGAATGAATAGTGAGAGGAAAAAAAAAAAGAAAAAAAAGAAAAGAAAGAAAAGAAAGAAAAAGAAAAAAAGAAAATAGAGAAAATGTTAGAAAAATTCTAGAAAATAGGGAATTATGTTTCGGTGATGTCCTGGAGATTTTGGTGAGAAAAACGGCTCGGGCACGTTTTTCGGGAATATCGCACGCAAATCGAGGAAATCAGAGATGCTAAGCCAAAGTGAGTAAAAATTCTCTAGAAAATTTCAGAAATTCCAAAATATTATTTTATGAATTGTCGTAGTGAAATATTTGAGAAAGTAGTTCTAGAAATATTTAATTTGGAATTATTGAGGAAAAATAGGAAGAAATAGAGAAAAAATTATAGAAAATGCCAGAAATCATGGAAAAATAGGTTTAATGTTTATTTAAATACCTATGATGATTAGGATGCTTTGAGGTCAAAGATGAGGTGTTTGGCGCGAATTTTGAGGTTGGCACGCAAATCGAGGCAAGGCACGAATTACGATGTAGCCCGATAAGCTCTAAAAGGTAAGTGGTACTTCCTCGAAAATGTTTTCATCATATTGACATGCTCTGATATGTATCTATCACGTAGAATGCATACATGACTATGAAACTGCATGATTACACGTCGATGTCATTGATCACACGCATATGAGGCCGTAGGGAGTACGAACTGGCACCGCTGCCTTACCAAGGGTGCACCCATACACCCCGGCTTCGAAAGAGGTGGCCGCTAAAATGGTGGGTAGCATGAGGGTGCAGTTGACACCTACGAGGAAAGACATTGCATACACTCATGACATAGCATTACGTACCCTTACTTAGATGGTTCATCATCTAACTTGGGTTTGCCCCTGGAACATTCAAACGTTCCAGATGGAGACTGTAGCAGGTACGAAGATGAATGAGGCATGAAATGGCACTTAGCTAAGTGCATGATAAATGAACGATAAGATGAATGAATGTGATGTAGCCCATGTGTTTAAGTCCTGCTACTACGAAGTCTGAACGCTTTGAAAATTCATGATGTAAGATATGATGATGTGATATGAATAGTTAAGGATTATGTACATTTGTTTTATTTTTCGAAGGTTATGTCACAACGTTTGTAATAAGTACTTGTCTAGTTAATCATGTATATATTGCCATGAGCAGGTTCGATTCAGCTTCCGCTTTGTAAATTGTGTTTATCTCTAGTGTGTAAATTAAACACTAGATAGGCCTTAGGGAATTTCGGGATAATGTAATGATTTTAAAAAAAATATATATATATAGACCAAATTTCCTAAGGTATAACACGCCTTGAAGAAACGGGCTGTTACAAAAATGGTTTCAAAATGTGTAAAGGCTTCTTGGTGTGTACAGTCGATAGGTTCCATAGGATATATCTGCAGAGAAAGTTTTGGCTCAGTGATAGACTTCGGTCCCATGATTATGATATGGATTTCGGTCCCATAGTTATGATATGGACTTCGATCTCATGGTTTTCTACTTCGGTCCCATGATAATGGTTTAAAAGATTACATGTGAGCATAAATGCATGTTTAATCTTGTAATCATGTAGAGTGATGTAAAGAAGTGTGGCCTGAGTGCCTTAATTATCATTCATGATTCTATTCACCTCTCGATATATACCTATGGTTCTTATGTTCACTTTCTTTCAGTTATACTTGTTGGGTCTTGTGGCTCATATTTGCTTGCATAATTCCAAGTAAGGGTAAGGCTAAAAAGGTGGGCGAGTCAAGTGAAGTTGGAGCCGTGGAGTTGAAGTGTGTCCAGAGTTGTCTCAATCAGAATGTCCTTGAGAGGGAGGGTTTGAGATGTGTTACGTTTTGTTTATGTTCTAGGTTATACCCTTGAAAGGATATGGTGGGTATGTTGACCCTAATAGGTATATGTTTATGAGTAATGATGTATGAGTATACCTTTCGTTGCTTATAACAAGGAATATGTGTGACGCTTCTCATTGGATTTTGCGTATGCCATCTTTTCTAACAAACCCTTCTCAGATACCTCAAATGTGGGGTCTCTGGTGATGGGGACGCTACAGTTATCTGAGCTTGTCTGAATGAGAAATTAGGGGCATTGAAAACCAGAACTCAGAAAGAAATTTTACAAAAAAAATTCTTCTTCTTTCGAGAATTTCTTTGATCTAAGGTGGTTTCGAGTGGATCGAATTGGTATCCTATGTATAGATGATTTTATGGTAGGTGACTTTACGTGAAAATCATATTTCGTCAAAAAGGTATTCATCTGTTTTCTTCTTCATTTTTGTAAATCGTAAAAACCTAAAAAACATGATATCAAAAATAATTTTCTTTGTGTTGCGTATGATCAGATCTATTCTACAATATATCTTATTTATAATTTCATCCAAATCAAAATTTGGGTAACTAGATCCATTCTTAATGTTAGATCTAATTATCATATCTAGATCTAAACCTATTCCTTGATCTGCTCATGGTTTTGGAATCCGTATCCAATCTAATTATCTAATAGGTCTGCATAAGTAGATCTGTCTTCAGGCTTGTCTAAGACCAGAGTTTTGATCCAATTACCTATAATTGATTATCTATTATACATAGTTAATTACATTATACATACATACATATAAAATATACAATATATTTAGTTTATGAAAAATACATTTTTATGCATAATATATCTTTATCTAATCTATTATACATAATTGTAAAATGTTACATATTTAATACCTCATATAAAATATTATATATTTAATTTTAATTTTTTTTTAATCCTAATCAAGTTGAATATGGTAGATTCACATCTAAACCATTTATGATATATGTAATCAGATTTGGATTCAGGTTTGAGTAATTGAATACATGTTTAATACTAAACTTAGTTAACATATCAAAATTGGTTCGAATGTGGGGCTAGACTAGGTGCTCTAACAAGCCTACCTAGACCTACTTGTGTAGTTCTATGGCACATGTGATTCTTTCTTAGCACCTAGATAGATTTGTCTAAATGTTAGGGGAAAAAAAAGTCTAGGCAATAATGAGGCTCAATGCTTTAACAAGTCTTTTACTTCGTGATCTCTTATTTTGAGTTTTCACCAAAACAAACCCTAAACCTGGCGGAGACTTGTCAATTTCTTTTCCCTTCCATATCTTTGCTAAGACAATCCATCTACTTCCAATCTCTATTAAGCAAATGTTTAAGGTATATATGTTTCTCTTATTTCCTCCAACCCGATTCTTCCCCACTGTAATGTTGCAAATGTACATACTTTTAGCTCAATTTTTTTTTTTATTGGAAAAATGTATGTCATAAATTTCAATCACACAAATGCATCTACATATTTGATTTTCTCCTCAAAACAAACTTAACACTAGATAGTTCCAGTTTCTTTCTTTTAATTTTTTTTTCCATCTTTGGTTTCCCCCATAGTTATTGAAGTTAGAATTTCATTGATTTTTTGGCAACTTTCAATGAAGAAATGGATTTATCTTTGGTCTGAAAAGCAGTTAATTTGAATTGATATAGTGCTTTAATGATTGAATTGAGCATTATGAAAAGATTAAAATAAATAAATCCTCTTAAACCAATTTAAAGAAATACTCAACTATGTATGAATCTAAAGGTCCTAATAGGATTAGAACTAATATATCCTCATTCAGACTATTTATGATATATATGGAGTTTGATTCAAATTCTAATTTGATTATTTGTCTATATTTAATATTGAACCTAGTTAAACAAGATAGGATATCGATTTAGGCCTAGTTCGTTAGCATGCCTAGAACCACTTGTGTTTTTTTGTGCCACAACAAATTCTTTATCAAAATGATGGTGAAAATCAAGGTATTAATGAGGCAAGTGGCTCTTTTAAATTATACGACGTCGTTTTGACCCCCCCTAAAATTTAATAAATTCTACCCGTCTCTTTATCCCTCCCCCATTTTGAGTTTTCCCCAAAACGAAACCCTAAACTCCTCAAAGACTTGAGCACCAGTTTCATCTTTTTCGAGTTTTGTATCATTGTCAATACAACCATCTTCTTTCCAATTTCGATAAGGCAAAAGCTTCAGGTACATTTCTCTTCATTCTTCCAAACTAATTCTTTCCCCTTTTTGTGTTGCAATATATTTGTTACTCATTAATTTTTGTTTTTTTCCTTTTTATTCCTCAAGTATGTGTTTTATTTCTATCATGCAAATGTGTATATATATCTTATTTTTCTCACAACACAACACTTGAAACGTGAAAGATTCATATCAAAACCACCTATGTTACATATATAATTTGATCTGAATCTAAATCTAGGTAATTAGATCTATATCTATATTTAACACCACACTTTGTTATTAAATCCAAGTCTAGAGCTAGTCCTTGATGCACTTAATTATGGTTTTAAATTTCATGTCCAATTTGATTATCTAACGAGTCTTGGATAATCGATCTGTTTATCACTACAAGAAAAAACAGTTTTAGTGACGGGTTTTGTGACGGGAATGCTCCCGTCACTAATTTGTGACGGGTTTAGTGATGGAAAGCCGTCACTAATGTGGTTTAGTGACGGTCAGAAATTACCGTCACAATTTTGTGACGGGATGGTGAATCCCGTCACAAAATAGTGACAAAAAATGCTCTCCCGTCGCAAATCAGTGACGGGAACAAGGTTTCCCGTCGCAGTTTTGTGACGGGGCATCAGTCCCGTCGCAGATCTGCGACGGGACTGACGCGTCCCGTCGCAGATCTGCGACGGGACTGACGCGTCCCGTCGCAGATCTGCGACGGGACTGACGCGTCCCGTCGCAGATTGCAACGGGATTGACCATTCCCGTGGCAATCTGCGACGGGACTGACGCCCCGTCACAAAACTGCGACGGGACGAGTCAGTCCCGTCGCAGATCTGCGACGGGACTGATGCGTCCCGTCGCAATCCCCCCTTTAAAAAAACCCCTCCCCCTTCCCCATTCTCCCAGCCCCCCTCCTCCCACTCACTGTCTCGCCCCCCCTCTCCTCCTCCCTTCCCCTTCCCCCATTCTCCCAGCCTCCCTTTCTCCCTCTCACTGTCTCGCCCCCCTCCCTTCTCACTGTCTCACCCCCCTTCTCTCCCATTTTCTCACTATCTCCTCCATTTTCAGTTACTTCACAGTCGCTGGTTCTTCTTCTTCTTCAGTTAATTTCAGTGTTATCAAGTAAGTATTTTATAACTTTTTATTTTGTTTTACTTTTAATTATATTCTGTTAGTTTAATCATAATTTCTTTGTGTTATTAGTTGTAATTATTTTATTTTTATGTTAGTTTAGTTGCAATTATTTTATTTTTGTGTTAGTTTAATTGTAGTTATTTTATTTTTGTATTAGTTTAGTAGTTTATTTTTATGTTAATTAGTTTAGTTTTAGTTTAATTGGTTATATTATTTGTAATGCTTAAAAATTAAAATATAAATAATTATAATTAAATAATTAAACTACAACTAATTAATTATTTAGTTATTTTGATATGTTATTGGACTAGTAAACCGTGCATGTGTAAATAATGTTTATTTTTTTATTTTTAAGTTTAGATATATTTTTAATGAAAAATATTATAATTTTAAATAAAATACATAAAAAAATATATACTAAAAATATATTTACTATTTAATAAAAATATATTTACTATTAAAAATATAAAAGAATTCTATTTAAAATATAAAAATTAATAAATAATAAATAAAATTTTAATTAAAAAGTTTAAAACTAACATATGAAATAAATTAGATAATTATTTAAAATAAAACACTAAAATTGAAAAATAATATGAGAAATTAATTAGATAAATATTTAAATTAAAATATAAAATAAATACAATATTAAAAATAAAATACCATTGAATATATTTTTAATAAAAATTAAGGACTAAAAATACAAAATAAAATTTTACCATGAAAAATTATTAGTTTTTATAACAATAAATTTAACCTTAATATTTTTAATAACTCAACGAAAATAAAATAAAAAATGTATCAAATCAAAATTTGAATAATTGTTTATGTAGTAAAGGAAATAAAAGTTTAAATTGCGTTAGTTTAGTTTAATAGTTAATTTATTTTTGTGTTTAGTATGTATGTTGAGTTTAATGATTATTTTATTTAAATTAGTTTACGTTTTATTTTAATTTTTTATATTATTTGTAATGTTTAGAAATTAAAATATGAATTTTATTAATTGTTTATAAATTCTTTCTGTAGTTATTTTGTTATGTAATTGTATTAATAATATTTATTTTTTTGTTTTTAATTTAAAACACATTTTTAATTTAAAATATTGTAATTTTAAATTAAATATGTTAAAAATAAAATACTAAAAGTAAATACAATATTTATGAAAACATATATTTTGTTGCCATAAGAATAAGATTAAGTATAGACATTAAAAATTAATTTTTTTTTGTTTAAAACATTAAAAATAATAAATAAAAGTAAAATTAGAATATTTAAAATAATGTACGAAATAAATTAGATAATTATTTTAAAAATTAAAATGAATTTAAAAAGGTATAAAATTTAATTTTTTATTTAAATGAAACACTAAAAATTAAAAATTACATGAGAAATAAATTAGATAAATATTTAAATTGAATTATTTATTTATTACAATATTAAAAATAAAATACTATTAATGAGTAATATAATTTGTTGTTATAAAATAAAAATAGTACACTAATAGATTTTAAATTTCAAAGTGAGACATTTATAGCTAACTTAGAAAATATATTAGATACATTATTTTAACCATATTGTTCTTAATTACTCAAATCAAAATAAAATAAAAAATGTAACAATTAAAAAATATAATAATTGTTTAAGTGTTAAAGGAAATATAAATTTAAATTAGTATTTAAAAAAAATTCAATTCAAATATGTAGAGTTAAGTAAAAATATTAAAATTTATCTTAATTATTTATTATCTTAATTTATAAAAAAGATGCAAAATTTATCTCAATAAATTATTTATTATTATATTTATTTTTTGTTCATATTTATCAATTACTTATGACAGTCTGAAATGATGAAATATAATTTGGTTAGTTTTCAGGATAAAATATCTATTAGGAATCGTGCTTGTTATACAATTTTGAATTGAAAATGGAAGCTCCGTTGCATCGTCGATGGATTGATAATCGGTGTATGCCAAGAAGGGGTGGGTTCACTCCTGAATTTTATGCTGTTGTTGATGAGTTTATTCAACTTGCATCTTCTCAAGAAAGTTTCATAAGGCTAGGAGTGTTGAAATGTCCTTGTATGAAATGTGAGTGTTTGAAGTTTAAACCAGTTAATGAGGTGAAAAGGGATCTTTGTAAGTATGGGTTTATGAAAGGGTATTATTATTGGACGAACCATGGGGAAGAAATGCCAATAATGCCTCAAAATGTTATTGTGAATGAATATTATAGAGAAGATAATTTTAGAAATCAGTTTAATCCGTATGAGCAAATGGTAATGGATGCAGCATGACCGTCACATGCGCCTACTACAATGCAAGGAGCGTTTAACGAAAGTGGTCATGATCAGTCGTACAATATTGAGGAACCACCTAATGAAAATGCAAAAGTATTTTATGAGATGTTATCTGCTGCAGAATCCCCATTATACTCGGGTTGTGATGCAGAGAGTGAACTTTCTGCTGCAGTTAGGATGTTGAGCATTAAATCTGATTACAACATGCCTGAAGGTTGTTATAATGAAATCATGCAGTTTATGCAACATACAATGCTAACTGGTAATCGTGTGCCCGATGACTTTTATCATACTAAAAAATTGGTTTCTAAGCTTGGACTTGGTTGTCAGAAGATTGATTGTTGTCCAAATAGTTGTATGTTATATTATAAAGATGATCAATTTGAGAGGAGTTGTAAGTTTTGTAGTCATCCTCGTTTTAAGTCTGCAAGAAGTGGCATAGGAAAATTTAAAGAAATTCCTTTTAAGAGAATGTGGTATTTGCCCCTCATACCAAGATTGCAAAGAATCTATGCTTCAACCATTACTACTTCGAACATGAGGTGGCATTATGAAAATCGGAGAGAGTTTGGGGTATTGTCTCACCCGTCTGACGGTGAAGCATGGAAATATTTTGATCGGACACATCCTGACTTCTCTGCTGATCCTAGAAATGTAAGGCTTGGTTTGTGTGCAGATGGGTTCACTCCATATGGTCAATCGGGTCGCCCGTACTCTTGTTGGCCAGTAATTGTGACTCCATATAATTTGCCTCCTGGATTATGTTTGAAAAGAGAGTTTATGTTTTTAACGGTTATTATTCCAGGTCCTTCAAATCCCAAGAGTAAGATAGACGTATTTTTACAGCCTTTAATTGATGAATTGAAATTGCTTTGGCACGAAGGAGTGTTGACTTATGACATATCCACAAAGCAAAATTTTATGATGAAAGCAGCTCTGTTGTGGACTGTCAATGATTTTCCTGCATATGGAATGTTATCTAGTTGGATGACATCAGGTAGACTAGCATGCCCGTATTGTATGGAAAACACAAAAGCTTTTAATTTCAAGTACGGTGGAAAAACATCATTTTTTGATTGTCACCGACAATTTTTGCCAATGGATCACCCTTTTCGAAGAAATACAACTGCATTTCGAAAAAATAAAGTTGATAATTCTTGTCCACCTCCTCGTTTAAGTGGAGAAAACATATTTGGTAGAGTATGTAATGTCCCGTCTATCTTAGAACAACAAAATTGTGTTATGATCGGATATGGTGTGCAACACAATTGGACAAAAAGAAGTATTTTTTGGGATTTGCCATATTGGAAAGATAATCTTATCCGACACAATTTAGATGTCATGCACATCGAGAAGAATATTTTTGATAATCTTTTCAACACAATCATGGATGTGAAAGGTAAAACTAAAGATAATAGCAAAGCTAGAATGGACCTGAAAGAATATTGCAGGCGGAAGGAGTTGGAATTAGTAGAACGTGGTGGGGGTAAATATTGGAAACCTAAAGCTCAATATACTTTCACAAGAGAACAAAAGTTAAGTATTTTGAAATGGATAAAAGAACTTAAACTCCCTGACGGGTATGCATCTAGATTGGGTAGATGTGTTGATATGAAGAATGGAAAATTGTTTGGCTTGAAGAGTCATGATTGTCATGTTCTTATGGAGCGGTTACTTCCAACGGCATTTTCGGGATTACCAGATCGAATTTGGAGTCCAATAACTGAATTATGTCAGTTTTTCAAAGATCTATGCTCAACAACGTTAAGAACTGAACATTTGGAAATTATGGAACAAAATATCCCAATCATTCTATGCAAAATAGAGCGTGCATTTCCGCTTGGATGGTTTAACTCAATGGAACATCTTCCGGTACATTTGGTTTACGAAGCAAAGGTCGGAGGGTCAATCCAATACAGATGGATGTATCCATTTGAACGGTAATAAATTTTATATTCATATAATTTATTGATTTTGTCGTATAGTTTATTATGTTCTTTTTCATAAATTAAGATAACTTTAAAATGATTTAGGTTTCTCAATACTTTAAAGAAGAAAGTTCGGAATAAGGCTCGCATAGAAAGATCTATTTGTGAGGCGTATTTAATTGAAGAGACAGCCACATTTGGTTCATATTATTTTGAATCAAATATTCAATCAAGGAGGACGAGAGCTTCTCGAAATGATGATGGAGGAGAATCTTCGCATCCACAAATTTCTATCTTCAATTATCCGGGTCGTGCAGCTGGTCCAATGAAAAAAAGATGGTTGGATGTGAATGAGTTCCAAACAGCAAAGTTATATGTCTTGCTAAATACGCCAGAGGTCGAACCTTATATTGAGTAAGAACTCAAACTTAATTATATTAATATATTTATGACTTCATATTAATAATTTTGTTCATATTATGTTGATATATATATTTTTTAATGTTTCAGCATGTACACAAACATGTTACGTGAATTATCTCCTGTAATCAGTGATGAAGAATTAAACAAACAAATCGAGGAGCATTTTTGTGTTTGGTTCCATAATCATGTAAGTTTGTAAAGTTTAAGATATTTCTTAATTTAATATTAATTATATATACATAGAGTGATGAAAATATTTTGTTAGGTGAATTTGAGTGGCGAAGTTATTGCAGACCCACTAATTCAGAGCATAGGGTGGGGGCCAACTCCCAACGTGAAACATTGGCCAATGTATTTCGTCAATGGATACAAATTTCATACTGTTGAATGGAGTCAGAGTAGGTCGACAGAAAATTATGGTGTTTGCGTGTCTGCGTCAGAAGGTGGAGCTTCACATATGAATTATTATGGAAAACTTATAGACATACTTGAGTTAGAATATGCAGGCTTACCAATAAAAAGAGTAATTTTGTTCAAATGTGAATGGTATGATCCAAGTCCACGAGGAACTAAAATTCATGATAAATATGGAATTGTAGACATTCGATCATCAAGAAGATATAGGAAATACGATCCATTCATATTTGCCCAACAAGCTGAACAAGTGTATTACTCGCCTTACCCTTATTACTGTCGTGAAAAAAATGGTTGGATGGTTGTAATTAAAACAAAGGCACGAGGTACAATAAATGCTCCTGAAGCTAACATGGAATAGCCTTTTCAAGAGGATGAAATATTGCAACGGCCTATAATTGATGTAAATATTGACCTTGGAGGCACTTTACAAGATGATAATGGGCTAGTAGAGGAAGTTGATGTCTCCAATATTGTTGAGGAAGAAGAAAATGATATGTATGAAGAATCTGTTTCAGAAGAAGACGAGGAAGATATATTATCTGATGACAGAGATAGTGACCAGGAAGACATTGATGAATATATAGAAGAAGATGAATGATAGTTTTATGGTTTTTTTTTTGTGCATGCTAATTAATAACCTTTGTATTTTTAAAATATGAATATTTATAATTTCTGTACCTGTACTTTTAGTATGATGACTTTGATGTTAATGTAATTTTTTTTCATATATATATAATTATCGAAATAGATGTCAGAACATTCAACACCTTCGGGTAGGGGAAGAGGTAGAAGTAGAACATCTTATAGGACCACACCTTCTCCAGATGCCAATTCTGGTTCGCAATATTCTTCTCCTGACTCCACACCTGTTGTTCAATCCACACAATTCAATCTCCAATCACCACCTCCACCACCACCCTCACAACCTTTTGCTCCCATGCCTCATCAATTTCCATATCCTGGAACCACGATGCCGCCATGGGGTTATTATGGTGTTCCACCTACTTTCTACCCACCAGATGTTGTACCACCGAGTGGCCAATATGTTGGGGGAACTTCTCATATGCCAGACAGACATTCCCCATACACTTTCATGCCGACACCGCAAGGACTCAATTCATCATCTGCTTCTGCACAACACTCTGAGCCCATTCCAACTGACCCGGTTAACATCAGCCGAGGAGACGGTCGAAAACACTTATCTTGCGATGAACAGTGTAATCAGTGAGTATCGTATTTATTATTTTAAACTTATTACTTGCAATTATATTATACATTCAAATGAATAAATATATATTTTGTGTTTGACAGTTTTATCCCTGAAAGTGACCCACCAAGCAAATTGGGAAAGATTTGGAGGGCACGATACACTGAACCGTGGATTCATTGAAATGAAGTGCCAGAAGTAATACGAAGGATATGGCTTGAAGAATTTAACGTAAGTTAATTTATAATTCTTTATTAATATAAGTTTGTATTTAAATTCTTATATATATATATATATGTTTCTTAATTTAATGTAGAAGACGTATTTTTGGCCACCCGAGGAGAATGATCGCATATGGCTCACATGGAATAAGTCTGGTAGACGAAGTTTTAGGAGCCATTTGCATCGAATTAGAAATGGGGAAGACGAAGCAATGTGGATGGATCCCGACGTGCGTAAGGCACTTGATGCAAAGTGGGCAGAAGAAAGCAACAAAAAAATTTCCACACAAAATAAAAAAAATCGTGCTTCTGAGACCGGTGGTTCGCTCCACACTGGCGGGTCCATTCCATTCTCCTTGACTCGAAGAAGGCTGGTAATTACTTATGCTAAGTTATATATATTTTTTTATAATTTATTTAAATTATAAGTTTACTATATTATTTATTAATTTCTTATACAGGCAACTGAATTGAATCGTGAGCCCAATGAGTTTGAATTCTTCAGGAGAACCCACACTAGGAAAGATAATCAAGGAGAAGAAGTGTGGGTCGATGATAGATCTAGGGTCGTCGCTGTAAGTGTGTTTTATAAATTAAATTAAATTTTTTATTTTAAAATAATCTTTTAATTCATTTACATGAATATTTTAATTTTATAGGAAAGATATGAAAGATTGAGTGCGGAGGCATCTTCATCATCCGCAAGTACCGAAGAGTCCTCATCGCCTACAGTTAATGAACACGACATCTTCTATCAAGCTGTTAGTGGTCGGAATAGAAAGGGTCGAATATACGGGCTGGGCTCCCAAGCTAATTTGTTATATCCATCTACCACCAATCGTTCTAGCCAATCATCTTCACATGTGTCACCAGAGTTTGAACAAATGAGACTTAAAGTTACCTAATTAACTGATGAGTTGCTTGAATCCCGGATTGAGAATCGACAATTACGACAGTGGCAAGAACAAATGACAGCGTGGCAGTCAGAAATGAATATGGTAATAAGTAGATTGACAAAACAATCTACTGCAGATGCTGGACCGTCGACTGTTCCAGGTGGATCTGACCCGGTAGCTGATCAAGATGAGAGTGACAATGGTGAAGATGAAAATGCTAATAATAATGATGATTGATTGTAATGGAATGTTGTAAACATTGAAGTAAACATGGGTAATCTTAATATTAATATTAAATTTTAATTTTTTTTAATGTTAAATTTGTTATATTTTTAATGTGAATGTGGGTAATATTAATTTTATTTAATGTTATTTTTAATATTTTATTTAAATTTTTTTAAAAATTTGTTGTTAAATACAATTTTTTTATTCTTATAAAAGAAAATATTAATTTTAATTTTAATTTTAATAAATATAAATTTTAATTTTATAAATTTAAAAAATATATATTTTTAATTTCATAAAAATATATTATTGATTTAAAATAATATTTATTTTATTTTTAATGTGAATGTGAGTAATATTAATTTTATTTAATGTTATTTCTAATATTTTATTTAAATTTTTAAAAAAATTGTTATTATTTTAAATTTTTGTATTCTTATAAAAGAAAATATTAATTTTAATTTTAATAAATATAAATTTAAAAATTAAAAATATATTTTTTTAAATTAAAAATATATTATTGATTTAAAATATTAATATTAATTTAATTTTTTTCAAAATTATTTTTTTTATTTATATTAATTTTATAAAATATTAATTATTTTTTTTATATTTAAAAATATTTGTGACGGGTACTCCCGTCGCAAATCTGTGACGGGTAGTAACCCGTCACAGATTGATCGTTTTTTTTTAATTTTAAAAATTTTTGTGACGGGCAGTATTTCCCGTCACAGATCTGTGACGGCTTGTCCTATCCGTCACAGATTTGTGACAGATTGTCCCCGTCACAGATCTGTGACGGGGAAGTCTCCGTCACAAATTTGTGACGAGTAGTACGTTCCCGTCACAGATCTGTGACGGGAATTATTTTCCCATCACAGATCTGTGACGGGTAATACTGCCCCGTCACAGATCTATGACGGGACATCCGTCACAAATCTGTGACGGAAATGCTCTCCCGTCACAGATTTGCGACGGGTAGCACTAACCCCGTCACAAAAAATCTGTCACGCCCTCTTTAGTGACGGATTTTACCCCGTCACAAAACCCGTCACAGAAAAATTTAGTGACGGATTTTATGTTTTTAGTGACGGATTTTTCCGTCACTAAAACTGAAATTTCTTGTAGTGTATGGATCTGTTTAAGACTTATGTTTTGATCTGAATACTTGTAACTGATTATCTACAACACATATTTTTTTTATACATACATGCATTTATATATAATATTATATATTTAATTTATGTGAAAATATGTTTTTTATGCATAATATATCCTTATTTAATCTTTTATATAAATTATAATATGTTGCATATTTTATGTGTCATATAATGTATTATATATTTAATTGTACACAGATCTAAATCCTAATTTTGTTGGATCTAGAATATCTATGTCTGAACCATTTATGATATACATATTTGGATCTACGTTCTAGTAATTGAATTCATGTTTAATACCAAACTCAATTAAATAGATCAAAATTGAGTCGAATCTAGGGCCACACTCAATGCTTTAAGAGGCCCACCTAGAACCCCTCTTGTGTAATTCTATAAAACTTTTGATTTTTTTCTTAGCAGCTATGTAGATTTGTCTAGATGTTAGAAAATGATATGGACAATAATGAGACTCAATGCTTTAATAGGGCTCCTCCTCCTGTTTTGAGTTTTTCTTAAAACAAACCCTAAACCTTGTACAAACTCTTCATCATTTTCTATTTCTTCCCCATTCCATATCTCTACTAAGATGATCCATCTACTTCTAATCTTTATCAAGAAAAGTTAAGGTATATGTTTCTACTCCTTCCTCCAACCCAATTCTTCCCCATTTTAGTGTTGCAAAATGTATATACTTTTAGCTCTATATTTTTTTTATTGGAAGAAAATTTGTCTTATATTTCAATCACACTATTGTATCTACATATTTGATTTTTCCTAAAAATAAATTAGACACTTGATAGTATTTTTTTTCCAATTTTTTTCTTTTAAATTTTTTCTACCTTTTGTTTGAACAATAGCTAATGAACTTAAAATTTCATTGATTTTTTGGTAATTTTTGATAAGGAAATGCATTTATTGTTGGTTTGAAATATGATCAATTTGAATTGACATATTGCTTTAATGGATGAATCGAGCATGATGAAAAGGTTATGGTCAATAGATTTTCTTAAACCAATCTAATGATATACTCAACTAAGTCTAAATCTAACGGTCTTAATAGAATTAGAACAAATCGATCCTTATTCGACTATGTATGATATATGTAATTGGATTCTAATTTGATTTGGTTAATCTTTGATATTTAATATTGAATGCTTTAACTATATTCGATATTAAATATCAAAGATTAATCAAATCGACTTTGAATTTAGGCCCAATATGCTAATATGCCTAGAACCATCCACTTTTTTTTGTCATATAGGCAATTCTTTCTTAACACATCGATAGATTTATCTAAATGTTGATGAAAATTAGGGCATTAATGACAGAAGTCTCTTCCCAATGATACGATGTCATTTTGACCCTAACATTTAATAAAGTGAACCCACCTCCTTATTCTTCCCCCATTTCAAGTTTTCCCCCAAAACAGGCCTGCCTCCTTATTCTTCTCCTATTTCGAGTTTTCCCCAAAAACAAACCCTAAACTTTACAAAAACTTGAGCACCCATTTTAGCTTCTTCCAAATTCTATATCTCCAATAATACAATCCATCTTCTTCTCAATCTTTGTGAGGTAAAAGCTTAAGGTACGTTTCTCCCTCCTTCCTCCAAGTTGATTCTTTCCCATTTTTGTGTTGTAAATGTATATAAATTTGTAACTCACCATTTTTGGTTTTTGTTCATCATCATGTATTTTATTTCTATCATGCAATTGTGTATGCATCTTATTTTCCTCACTACATAACACTCGGAATTGAAATATTCATGTCGAGACTGCGTATGATATATACATAATTTGATCCGAATCTAAACTTGGGTTATCAAATCCAAATCCAAATCTAAAGTCTTAGTACGCATATCCGTTTATGAATCTATTTAAGATTCAAGTTTTGATCTAATTACGAATTTGGTTGAATCTAGCATATTCATGTTTGGACCATTTATGATATACATAATCAAATCTAGATCTAGTTTGAGTAATTGAATCCATGTTTAATTCCAAGCTCGATTGAATGTACTGAAATTAGGACAAATTTAGGGCTAGATTGGATGCTCTAATTGGCCTACCTAGAACCATTTGTGTAATTCTATTGCCCATGCAATTTTTTCTTAACACCTACATGGATTTGTCTAAATGATAGAAACAAATATGAGCAATAATGAGATTCAATGCTTTAACACCCTAAACCTGGTACAAACTTCTTCATCGTTTTCTATTTCTTCCCCATTCCATATGTTTGCCAACACAATTCATCTACTTCCAATCTCTATCAGGCAAAAGTTTGAGGTTCCTTTCTCCTCCTTCTTTCCTCAATTCCTCCTTCCTCCAACCCAATTCTTCCCTATTAGATTTTGACCTTGATATTTTTTTATTGGAAAAAATGTATTTCTTATATATTTCAATCACACAAATGTATCTACATATATATTTGATTTCTCCTCAAAACAAATTTAAGACTAGACAGTTTTTTTTCTTGTTTTTCTTTTTCTATTTTTTTTTCTATCATTGGTTTGTACCATAACCACTAAAGTTAGAATTTTTGGCGTTTTTTCATAATTTTTTTATAAAGAAATGCATTTATCTTTGGGTCAAAATGCTATCAATTTGATTGATATAGTGTTTTAATTGTTGAATTGAGCATTATGAAAAGATTAAGATTAATAGATTTTCTTGAACCAATTTAAAGAAATACTCAGCTAAATCTAAATCTAAAGGTCCTAATAAGATTAAAACTAATAGATCCTCATTCAAACCATTTTTATATGATATATGCAATTGGATCCAAATTCTAATTTAATTTGTCTCTATGTAATACCAAATCTGGTTAAACAAATCCAATTCGAATTTGGGCCTAGTTCTTTAACATGCCTAGAAACACCTGTGTTTTTGTGGTATAAATGATTCTTTTACACTTAGATTTGTTTAAATGTTGGTGAAAGTAAGGGCATTGGTGAGGCAATAAGTGGCTCTTTTAAATGATACAATGTCATTTTGGGTCTAACATTTAATAAATTCAACCAATCTCCGTATCCTTCTCCCATTTCAATTTTTCGGCAAAGGCAAACCCTAAACCCCCCGAAGACTTACTCGTCCTTTTCAGCTTCTTCTGAGTTCTATATCTTTATCAACACAACCTACCTTCTTCCCAATCTCCATAAGGCAAGAGCTTAAGCTATGTTTCTCCTCCTTCGTCCAAGTTGATTCTTTTCCATTTCGATGTTGCAAATGGATATATAAATATATATATATATATATTTGTAAAGCTATATTTTTTATTTATCTTTTTTTTTTGTTCCTCTCAACACAATACTCGAAATTGACCGATTCATATCTAAGCCACATATGTATATATATACATATACATATATATAATGATCTGAATCTAAATATGAGTAATTAGATTCATTTCTAATACTAGACCTGGTTATCAAATCCAAGTCTAAACTTAGTCCTTGATTCGCTTTTGGTTTCAAAATCTGTACATTCGACCTGATTATCCAACCAATCTTAGTAGGTCTATCTTTAAATTTGTGTGAGACTCAAGTTCCAATCCAATTACTTGGAATTGATTATCTATTATACATATTTTACCCCTCTCCTCTTCCTTCCCCATGTTCGAGTTTTTCCCAAATCTTTTGTGTGTACTCAATCAAGCTACTGAAGTTAGAGTATGGTAATTGTGGATAAACAAATGCAATTATCTTTGACTTGAAATGTGATAAATTTGAATTCATATAGTGTTTTATATTGTCTGAATTGAGCATTATGAAATGATTGTGGCCAATAGATGTTTCAAAACAAATGTAAGGAATAAGGATTGCTATATTAAACTAATTACCCCTTTTGCCTTGTGTGACACACGTGCTAGAATGGATGGGATCCCAGCATGGATGAGCTAACTCCAAAAACTCATCCTCAGTTCAGATGTGTTATTATGAGAAAGTTTGAGTCCTTTTTTTTTTCTCTTTCTTTATTTACTTCAATCTAGTTATTACTCGTGTATTGAACTTGGACATCTAAATTTAAGTACGAAGAGCATAATCTCTAAATTCAAACACCCAGTGAAGATTCATTCCATCAAATGGTTTTGGAAAATAAAAACTTCATTTTGGGAAATCATAGATATATAGTTGTACCTTTTCTTTTTCCTTTTTAGATTGGGGAATGCAAACTTGAAGAGATGGTGTTTTTAGAAATATAGAAATGAAGCATGTAATGCAAATGCTGAAGGATGATCTGTATTGGCATTGTCCTAACTTATACATTATCTGGAAGACTATGGAAGAAATCGACCCAAGACCCATTAATAGACGTGCGTTGTACCTCCAAAGGCAACATCGATTAAAGGATGTGTGGGCTGGACAAAATCTAGACCCATTGCAGCCTTTGGATGAAGCCCAATCAGGTGTCATCATGTCTGGGCTTGTCCCGTTTGTGGTGTCTTGATGATTGATGATGAATTTTGATCTATGATGTCCGATTGGATTTCATCATTGGATGAAGTCCAATTTAATTATCGGGCCTGTCATCCCATCGATACATATAGCTTGGTCCATGAATTTTTATACTTAATTATATGTTTGCTTAATCATTTGAAGGGCAAATGTTTTGCGTGCTTTTGGTAAGACCCTCTAGAGTAGCAATTCTTAACTACTCTTAAACACCAGCTCCCCTCTCCCCAAACACCCACATTGAAGAACATAACATTTACTCAATGCAGGAAAAATGAGCCAGGGGCATGGGCCCCACCAGCTCCCCTCTCCCCAAACACCCCATACATGACTCGTCGGGTCAAATATGCTCTTAAACACATACATATATATATATATATATATATTTATGCATGCTTGGAATTGAACTACATTAATTAATGTTTATATTTGGATCTTATATGAATTTTTATGCTTTATTATGCTGCCTAATTATTCAGAGGACAGATGTTAATTCTGTGTGATTATTGTTAGACTTGCTTCACGAATTTTTATGCTTTATTATGCTGCCTAATTATTCGGAGGACAGATGTTAATTCTGTGTGATTATGGTTGGACTTGCTTCACGACCAAATCTTAACCCTTAAACATACATCTGTGCATGTTTTGGATTGAGCTATATTAATTAATGTTTATGTTGAGTTTTGCTAATTTTTAACTTTTTGTTAGATTAAAATTTCTTATATCTATATTAATTGGGCCTGGGCACACGTTATGCACGTGCAAGTTAAAAAATAATTTATTTTGAATGAATGTTAATTGGAATGTATGTACGTAATTGACAATTACAATGTAGTTTTTATATTTTTTGGACAAAAATAAATATAATATGAAGTTAAATTTGAGTATGTTAAAGATATCTTGGGTTGCGAGAGCAGTTTGCTGTCCTACCAGAGGATGCAACTGAAGATGATGTTCAGAAGCATGTCAGGGCTTACATCATTTACGACCCAAGAGTGTTGAGATTGCAGAGATGGATCCAGACACTACTCCTGTGGGGCATCGATGGAAGGTTAAGCTATCCTCCCAAGACAATCCTAGGCCCCATACACTTCGGTATTATCGTGATGAGCTAGATACAGTTTCACTCATATTTCTAATTTCACTTGTGCAACTTTATGCATTAGCATATCTAGTATTATTGTTCCCTCGTATTTGTAGATTGTCTGGCAGCCATACACCCCAGGGGTCATCGCGCAGCTGCCAACGATATATGCCTTGAGGGGCAGAACGTATGGTTTGCAAAAGTGCCATTTATCTGCCTCGATATTATTGAATGGCACTTCCCTTCGCTCGTACTACGACAATTTGGCCTACTACAGACTGTGCCCAGCAGGGATGATTCTGTTGAATGAATGATTCAAACTTTTAGTTGCTGTTTTTAGGAGTAGGTGTTTATTTGTTAGTGTCATTAAGTTAGTGGTCAGTTGCATTTGGCACTAAATCTGGTCGTGGGTTTGTGATCCTGTTTTTCAGCATTTTCTGTTGCTCTATTAGCATTATTTAAGGCTTGGTGTACTGGACGTAGTTGATTTGATGAACTCTGTTATTGATCTTACCTCTCATATTCAATTGCAATATAGTTCTTTTCTTCATTTTACTAACATTTGTGGTATCAGAGCAACAACCAGGTTTCGATTCTTTTTTTTTTCCCACAAGCAGGGACAAAGAGCAGGTGAGAGAAACAGAATCAAAGGTGATTTTGATTTGAAGACCAATGGCAGCAAATGACACAAATGCTTCATCTCAACCTCTTATTCCAATTTTCAAAGGGGTAAATTATCATTTTTGGAGTCTCAAGATGAAGACTCTCTTCAAGTCTCAAGAGATATGGGACTTGGTAGAAAATGGGTTTGAAGACAGGCAACCAGTCGAGCCTGGTCAAGTCGAGCCTGCTCAACAGCCGCCGGAGAATCGTAGGCAACCAGTCGAGCCCGATCAACAGCTGCGAGAGAATCGCAAGAAGGACTCCAAGGCTCTTTTCATGATCCAGCAAGCTCTTGATGATGAAATTTTTCCCAGAATTGCTGCAGCAACTACTTCTCATGAGGCATGGGAGACTCTAAAGCAAGAGTATATGGGAGACAAAAAGGTGATTACTGTAAAGCTGCAAACTCTCCGTCGCAATTTTGAAACATTGACTATGCAAGAAAAAGAATCTGTGCAAGAATTTTTGTCTAGGGTGTCTGGTATTGTCAATCATATGAAGAGCTATGGTGAAAAAATCAGTAATGAGACAGTTGTGTGCAAGGTTTTGAGGAGTTTAACCTCAAAATTTAATCATGTCATTACTGCAATTGAAGAGTCAAAGGATCTGTCCACTTATTCCTTTGATGAATTAATGAGCTCTTTGTTAGCTCATGAAGATAGAATTAACAAATCATTTGAGAAGGTTGAGGAGAAGGCTTTTCAGGTGAAAGAGGAGTCTTCTTTCAAAGGCAAGTCAGAAAATTCAAGAGGCCGAGGCAGAGGTGGATTTCGTGGACGAGGTCATGGTGGCAGAGGTAGAGGTCAATTTGGTGAATCATGTCAATACAAGAGCTCAATCCAATGCAGATATTGCAACAAAATGGGGCACAAAGAAGCTAACTGTTGGACCAAACAGAGGAAAGAACAAAAGCAAGCAAATTTTACAGAGAACGTTGAAGAGGAGAGCAAGTTATTCATGGCCCATTTACCTATTCGAGATTCGCTAAATCGCAATACAGTGTGGTTTTTGGACAGTGGATGTTCCAACCATATGTCAGGAACAAAGTCGTTGTTCAAAGAGCTTGACGAGGCACAGAAAGGTGAAGTTCGACTCGGAGATGACAAGCAGATGCAAGTAGAAGGGAAAGGTACAATTGCCACCAAAACCTTACAAGGTAATGTCAAACTTCTTTATAACGTGCAGTTTGTGCCTTGTTTAGCCCATAACTTGTTGAGTGTTGGACAATTGATGATTAGTGGATATAAGGTTGTGTTTGATGGTGATTCATGTGTTGTTAATGATAAAAAATCTGGTCAAATCATTGCAAATGTCCATATGACACAAAACAAAATGTTTCCTCTTGATGTTTCAAACGTAGTGAGCAAAGCCTTAGTTGTGAAGGGAAATAATGAGGCTAAATTATGGCATTTACGCTTCGGGCATTTGAATGTGAATGGTCTAAGACTTTTAAGACAGAAAGAAATGGTTGCTGGCTTGCCAGAAATTGGTGAACTTGATTTTTGTGAAGGGTGTGTTTATGGGAAACAGAGTAGAAGATAATTTCCTGTTGGAAAATCATGGAGGGCTTCAAATTGTCTTGAGCTTGTGCATGCTGATTTATGTGGGCCTATGCAAACCGAGTTGCTTGGAGGCAGTTGTTATTTTTTGCTATTTACGGATGATTATAGCCGTATGATTTGGGTTTATTTTTTGAAATTCAAGTCAGAAACCTTTGAGAATTTCAAGAAATTCAAGGCATTGGTGGAGAAACAAAGTGGCAAAAGCATAAAAACACTTCGAACCGATCGAGGTGGTGAATTCTTATCTAATGATTTCATTGATTTTTGTGATAAGCATGGCATACGCAGAGAACTTACAGCACCTCACACGCCACAACAAAATGGCGTTGTGGAGCGAAAAAATCGTACCGTGGTGGAAATGGCCAGAAGTATGATGAAGGAAAAGAGGCTTCCAAATCAGTTTTGGGGAGAAGCAGTAGCAGCAGCAGTGTATCTCTTGAATATCTCTCCAACAAGGGCTGTTCTCAATCAAACACCATACGAAGCATGGAGGGGCAAGAAGCCTTGGGTAAGCCACTTAAAAATCTTCGGTTGTGTAGCATATGCTTTGGTTTATTCTCGTTCTAAACTTGATGAAAAATCTGAAAAATGCATTTTCATTGGCTATAGTCCTTAATCCAAAGCATATCGCTTATATAATCCTATAAGTGGCAAAGTGATAATTAGCAGGAATGTTGTGTTTAATGAGGAGGCTTGTTTAAGCTGGAATGTTAACAAAGAAGGCATCGCCAATCAAGTTCCTGCACATTTTGATGTTGAACAATCAGAATTGCCATCACCTGCAAGTTCATCCCCTGCAAGTTTAACTCCTCCCTCACCTGGTGACAACGGCAATATTAGTCCAGCAAGTTCAGATTCTCCATTGTCCGGCTCCTCCAGCGATAGTGAAACGCTACCTAAAAAATTCAGATCTTTAACAGAACTTTATAATTCCTGTGACTTTGCTTTTTTAGTCACTGATCCCACTTCTTTTGAGGAAGCTGCAAAAAAATCAGAGTGGCAGATTGCTATGACAGAAGAGATGCAGGCCATTGAGAAAAATTCAACATGGGAGTTAGTTGATATTCTTGAAGGTAAAAATGTTGTAGGACTCAAATGGGTGTTTCGAACAAAGTATAATGCTGATGGAAGCATCCAAAAACGGAAAGCTCGGCTTGTGGCCAAAGGATACTCACAGTTGCCAGGTATAGATTTTGATGATACTTTCTCTCCCGTTGCTCGATTCGAAATTGTGAGAGTCATGTTAGCTTTGGCTGCCCAAATGCAAATTCCTGTGTATCAATTTGATGTGAAATCCGCGTTTTTGAATGGTGACTTGAAAGAGGAGGTTTATGTCTCACAACCTGAGGGCTTTGTTATCAATGGCAGCGAAAACAAAGTTTACAGGTTAAGAAAAGCTCTTTACGGGCTAAAGCAAGCTCCGCGTGCGTGGTATAGCAAAATTGATGCTTTCTTTCAAGATAGCGGATTCACAAGAAGTGAAAATGAACCCACTCTTTACTTGAAGCGACAAAGTAACAGAGATTTTTTGGTGGTCTGTCTTTATGTGGACGATATGATCTACATGGGTTCCTCAGAGTCTTTAATTGCTGATTTTAAGTCTAGCATGATGAGAAAGTTTGAGATGACAGATTTGGGGTTACTCTAATATTTTTTGGGTCTTGAGGTGCAGCAAAGTGAAGAAGGGTTTTTTGTGTGTCAAAAGAAATATGCTACAGACTTGTTGAACAGGTTCAATATGAGCAATTGTGAGGTGGCAGCCACACCAATGAACATTAATGAGAAGTTGCAGCGGGAAGATGGGACTGAGAAGACAGATCCAAGATTGTTTAGAAGTTTAGTTGGTGGTTTAAATTATTTGACACACACTAGACCTGACATCGCTTTCTCTGTTAGTGTTGTGTCCAGATTTATGCATAATCCTACGAAGCAACATTTTGGTGCAGCAAAAAGGATCCTTCATTATGTTGCTGGAACAGTTGCTTTTGGTGTTTGGTATTCTAAAGTATCAAATTTCAAGCTGTTTGGTTTCACTGACAGCGATTTTGCAGGATGTTTAGATGATCAAAAGAGTACATCCGGTAACCTTTTCAGCTTTGGTTCTGGAGCAGTGACATGGAGTTCAAAGAAGCAAGAAACAGTAGCTCTGTCATCTTCCGAAGCAGAATATACAGCAACAACTTCAGCAGCTCGGCAAGCTTTATGGCTCAGGAAACTTCTTGCAGATTTTAATTATGAACAAAATGAAGCTACAGAGATACAATGTGATAATAGGTCTGCAATTGCAATGGCAAAGAATCCTGTTTTTCATGGAAGAACAAAGCACATCGACGTGCAACATCATTTCATCCGGAAGTTGGTAACTGATGAAAAAATAGTGCTGAAATTTTGTGGTACAAATGAGCAAGCAGCTGATATCTTTACAAAGTCTCTTCCTCAAGCCAAACATCAATTTTTCAGGTCTCAATTAGGAGTATGTAATTTTGAATCAAGGGGGAGTGTTGAATGAATGATTCAAACTTTTAGTTGCTATTTTTTAGGAGCAGGTGTTTATTTGTTAGTGTCATTAAGTTAGTGGTCAGTTGCATTTGGCACTAAATCTGGTCGTGGGTTTGTGATCCTGTTTTTCAGCATTTTCTGTTGCTCTGTTAGCATTATTTAAGGCTTGGTGTATTGGACGTAGTTGATTTGATGAACTCTGTTATTGATCTTACCTCTCATATTCAATTGCAATATAGTTCTTTTCTCCATTTTACTAACACTCTTCGGATCCCATACAGTTCCGAATGGTATTTTAAACCTGAACTCGCCGGAGAAGAGCTGTCTCAAACTTGACCCGTCTCGGTTAACTACATAGAGACCGGCATTCGTTGGCCATGTGGCGTAAGTGAGTCGTTTACCCTCCGGTGAGAAAGCCGGAAAGTAGCCGTCAAAACGAAATAGAGAGACTCCCTGAAGTGGGCTCTGTTGGTTTTCTAGCAACTAATGCTCATCTCCCGCTCGACATCTATGGTAGCCAACCCGGGTGGCATCTGGAGAGAGAAATGGGTTGTAATGATGAAACGTTGGAGCGATGGGCCGAGTAAAGTTCCGTAAAAGTTATAGTAAACGACGCTGAAGAGCTCTATGTGGCGGTATCTTGAATTGGGACGCCTTGTGGCCACGACAATGAAGCCATTGTTGGCCACCGAAGTTGCTTGCTTAAATACGTGAAGGCCAGGTGGTGTTAACCTTTTAAGTCAAGACGTAATCAACACTGATCTGACCCTTTTCCGGTTGGGTGGGACTATGAACGCTCCACCACCCATCGTCGCTCTTTCGATGATAGTATAAAGTCGAGTCATCGCCCAGCACGGCCACCCTCCGCGCTCCACCACCTTCAATCGACGGTTCCCGTCATTCGTTCTGAATACGTAGATTGACGCATTCAACTCCTGCCCTTCACCTCCCCAGCTGTTCTCGCCAAATGATGCGGCCGCCGTCCAGACACCCGACCGTGACACGGCGGGACTAAAGTCGGCCGACCCGCGAGGATAGAATAGAATCAAACCCGTGACCTAGGATAGATGTAAGTATTTAAGATTTGAAATTTGGTTTCATGAAATCTAAGTTTGATTTAGGATTATTGTCTTAAAACTATTAGTTAAGAAGTAACAAATATTTTAATTTTCAGGTAATATATATTTATCTATTTATTTATATTTTATATAAACAATTGGTTATATAAAATCTAGTTTTTTTTTTTTAATATCTTTTATGTTTATCTTAAGATTTTAAGTCATGATGCTAAACAATAATTGATTTTTTAAATAACTTTACTAATACATCAACTGATCAACACTCATTTTATTTAAAATTTTACCTAAAGAAATAAAAAAAATAAATTGATACTATCAAATGTTACCAATGAACTTTCATTTATTTATTTTTTACTTTTTTTGGGTCGTGTTTAGCATGTGCCACACAAGTGCTTCGAACTCATGATGTTGAACTTATAACATACTGAAATTTAACTCCATATTAAATTTAATTTTGTCCGAAAAATATAAAAACTAAATCGTAATTGTCAACTAGGTACATTTCAATTAACATTCATTCAAAATAATTTATTTTTGAGCTTACACGTGCATAACATGTGCCACGCCCAATTAATATAGATATAGGAAATTTTAATCTAATAAAAAATTAAAAATTAGCAAAACTCAACAAAAACATTAATTAATATTGCCCAATCCCAAGCATACACAGATGTATGTTTAAGGGTTAAGAGTTGGTGGTGAAACAAGTTCTACCATAATCACACAGAATTAACGTCTGTCCTTCGAATGATTAAGCAACATAATTTATAAAGCAAAAAAATTCATATATATATGATCCAAACATAAACATTAATTAATATAGTTCAATTCCAAGAGCATATTTATATTTTTACCCATAGGAGAGCACTCACACTCAGCTCTTATTTTATTCGCATCGAACAAACGTTGTATTATTTTACTTGATATAGACAAATAACATTCCCATATAACATTCTCATATATTTAAGAGTAATTAAGAATTGCTGGTCCAGAAAGTCTTATAAACAGCAAATCCAACATTTATCCATCAAATGATTAAGCAAACATATAATTAAGTATAAAAATTCAGATAGCTAGCTATCTAGCTAAAAGTACCCACAAACTTACCCTCCGCGGGCAGCTTTCCTGGTCCTCTTCTGTGGCGCATGCGAGGGGCCCGCACCATCACCAGATGAGGATGCCCTTGCCGTCGACGACGCGCCGTCACCATCACCGGACCTTTCTTGCTCGATGGTTGTGTTGTTGTTGTTATTGCGTCGGGGACGACCAAGGGGACGGTTGTACGCTCGAGCAGTGCTGCGCTCTGGTTCTGGTGGTGGCTGTTCCACGTCCATTGGACTTCAAGGATCATCTCCTTTAGCTCTTCCCCAGCCAACTTAATCTGATCAATCCACAACTGTTTGCCCGCCGCGGTACGGCGCACAGTGGCAGCACTCTCATTCTTGCATATCTTATCAACTCCCTCAAACTGGCGCACAGTGTGGCAGCACATATATGTCACGACTATTGCACAATATATGTATATAAACTAATTAAACTTGAATAGTGCTGCATGGGTACATGTATATATATATATATATATAGGGAAAGACAACGTCATATCATGGTCCATGGCAAGTCTACGCCCCCCGATGGATGAAACACCATCGGAGGTTGATCCGCTGGTGGCGACATCAACCGCCGAGTGATGCATCATGTGAAATTCTCCCCGTCTCTTGGCAGCGGCCCAGTGCTAGGAACCCCAGTAACAATGTGATCAAGGGGGTTGGCCCACAAGTTGACGTAACGTCGATGGTAGTTTGTGAAATCTTCAGTTGACGTAACTGCAATAAGCATAACGGGCCACATATCTCCCTTAAGTTACGCTGACATGCGCGACATAGCCCTCTATATAGATATGCAAGCACAGCCCCGCCCCAGATCAACGACGTAGAGTAGTCGAAGTCCCGGAGAAGTGGAAGGTACAAAAGCTGCACTAGTGAGGATGATTTGTCAGGGAGCAATTGCCCTCCGATCAAATAAATGATGTAAGCCCTGACATGCTTCTGAACAACATCTTCAGTTGCATCCTCTGGTAGGACAGCAAACTGTTCCACCTCCATTGGACGTTGCTGCTGCTCACCGCCTCCTCCTAAGCCGCCAGTTGACACCGCCTTCTGACCATCAACATTTGCACACGCATCATGATCATCCATCATATGCTGGTTATCACCATCAAGCAGTTGCTCTATTTCGCCCTCCTCATCCCTTAGTCGGACTTGAAGGATCATCTCCTTTAGTTCTTCCCCAACCAACTTAATCTGATCAATCCACAACTGTTTGCCCGCCGAGGTACGGCGCACAGTGGTAGCACTTGCCTTCTTGCATATCATATCAACTCCCTCAAACTGACGCACAGTGGCAGCACATATATGTCACGACTATTGCACAATATATGTATATAAACTAATTAAACTTGAATAGTGCTGCATGGGTAGATGTATATATATACAGGGAATAACAACGTCATACCATGGTCCATGGCAAGTCTACTTCCCCCCGATGGATGAAACACCATCGCAGGTTGATCCGTTGGTGGCGATATCAACCGCCGAGTGATGCGTCGATACCATGTGAAATACTCCCCGTCTCTTGGCAGCGCCACAGTGCTAGGAACCCCAGTAACAATGTGATCAAGGCGTTTGGCCCACAAGTTGACGTAACGTCGATGGTAGTTTTCCCAATTGATGGTTGGTCGGGCTCTCCTGTCCTCATCGTGCAATTCCCTCTCTGAATCAACCCTGCTGGGCACAGTTTGTAGTAGGCCAAATTGTCGTAGTACGCGCGAAGGGAAGGTCCATTCGATAATATCGAGGCAGATAAGCGGCACTTTTGCCAACCATACGTTCTGCCCCTCAAGGCATATATCGTTGGCAGCTGCGCGATGACCCCTGGGGTGTATGGCTGCCAGACAATCTACAAATACAAGGGAATAATAAAATACTAGATATGCTAATGCATAAAGTTGCACAAGTGAAATTAGAAATATGAATGAAACTGTACCTGGTTGTCAGATTGGCGATCTAGCTCATCACGATAATACCGAAGTGTATGGGGCCTAGGATTCTCTTGGGAGGATAGCTTAACCCTCCATCGATGCCCCACAGGAGTAGTGTCTGGATCCATATATCTCGGCAATCTCAACACTCTTGGGTCGTAAATGATGTAAGCCCTGACATGCTTCTGAACATCATCTTCAGTTGCATCCTCTGGTAGGACAGCAAACTGCTCTCGCAACCAAGATATCTTTAACATACTCAAATTTAACTTCACATTATATTTATTTTTGTCCAAAACATATAAAAACTACATTGTAATTGTCAATTACGTACATACATTCCAATTAACATTCATTCAAAATAAATTATTTTTTAACTTACACGTGCATAACGTGTGCCCAGGCCCAATTAATATAGATATAAGATATTTTAATCTTATATTTTAATCTAATAAAAAGTTATTATTAGATTAAAATATAAAAGTTAATCTAATAAAAGATTAAAAAAAATAAAAATATTTTAATCTAATAAAAAGTTAAAAATTAGCAAAATCCAACATAAACATTAATTAATAAAGCTCAATCCAAATCACATACAGATGTATGTTTAAGGGTTAAGAGTTGGTCGTGAAGTAAGTCCAACCATAATCACATAAAATTAACATCTGTCCTCCGAATGATTAGACAACATAATAAAGCGTAAAAATTCATATAAGATTCAAATATAAACATTAATTAATATAGTTCAATTTTAAGCATGCATGGACACACACACACACATATATATATATATATATATATATATATATGTATATGTTTAAGAGCATATTTGACCCGCGGGCATGTATGGGGTATTTGGGGAGAAGGGGGCTGGTGAGGCCCACACTCATAATTCTAGTGTTTAACATTCTAGTGTTTAAGAGTAGTTAAGAATTGCTACTCCAAAGGGTCTTACCAAAAGCACACAAAGTATTTGTCCTTCAAATGATTAAGCAAACATATAATTAAGTATAAAAATTCATGGACCGTGCTATAGTACCGACGAGATGACGGACATGATAATCGAATTTGATTTCATTCGATGATAAAAATTCAATCAGACTTCATCCGATGATGAAATCTGATCGAACTTCATAGATCGGACTTTATCATCGATCATCAAGACACTGCGGACGAAACAAGCTCGAGCTTGATGAAACCCAATCGACTTCATCCAAAGGCGGCAGTAGGTCTAGATTTTATCCAGCCCACTCATCCTCTAATCGATTCTGCCTTTGGAGGTACAACGCACGTCTATTAATAGGTCCTGGGTTCATTTCTTTCATAGTCCTGTAGTTAATGTAAAAGTTGTGGCAATGCCAATACAGATCATCCTTCAACATTTGCATTACATGCTTCATTTCTATAAGCACCTCTCTTTAAGTTTGCATTCCCCAATATGAAAGGGAAAAAGAATAGGTATAACTATATATCTATGATTTCCCAAAATGAAGTTTTTATTTGCCAAAACCATTTCATGGAATGAACCTTCACCTATGTTGCATAGAAATGGAAATGAGAAAAGTTTTTGATACGAAATGGAAACGCGAAAATGAACATTCTTCTAAAAAAATAGGCATAAATAGGGTTTAAAACGGGAACGGAAAATGTTTCAAAAACGTTTCAGAAATAGGGAAACGGCTCTGAGCCGTTTTCGTGCAACATAGATCTTCACTGAGTGTTTGAATTTTGGGATTATGCTCTTCACAGTTGAATTTAGATGTCCAAGTTTAGTACATGAGTAATAACTAGATTAAAGTAAATAAAGAAAGAAAAATAGAAAAAAGAAAAGGACTCAAACTTTCTCATAATAACCCATCCGAACTAATGACGAGTTTTTGAAGTTATATAGCTCATCCATGTGAGGATCCCATCCATTCTAGCACGTGTGTCGCACAAGACAAAAGGGGTAATTAGTTTAATATAGCAATCCTTATTCCTTACATTTGTTTAGAAAAATCTATTGGCCACAATCATTTCATAATGCTCAATTCAGCCACTATAAAACACTATATCAATTCAAATTTATCACATTTCAACCCAAAGATAATTGCATTTGCTTATCCATAATTACCATACTAACTTGAGTAGCTTGATTGAGCACACACAAAAGATTGGGGGAAAAATGAAGAAGAAATGGAAAAAAAGATTATCGAGTGTTGTGTTGTCAGGAAGAATAAGATATGTATACTTTGTGTGATAGAAACAAAATACATGCTTCAAGAAAAAAAATCGAAAACAAAAAAAATGCAAGGTACAAATATATACATTTGAAACAAAAAAAAGGGGAAGAATTGGCTTGGAGGGAGGAGGAGAATCGTACTTTCAGATTTTTCTTAAGAGGGTTTTGAAAGAAGACGGACTATCTTGGCGTGCAGATATATGGGATTGGGGAAGAAATTGAGATAGATGTGCAAATCTTCAATAAGGATGTTTTGGGTAAAACTTGAACAGGGGGAAGAGAAGAGGGTTAAAATATGTTTAATAGATAATCAATTCCAAGTAATTGGATTGGAGCTCGAGTCTCACACAAATTTGAAGACAGATCTACAAAGACTGGTTGGATAATCAGGCCAAATGTATAGATTTTGAAACCAAAAGTAGATCAAGGACTAAGTTTAGACTTGGATTTGATAACCAAGTCTAGTATTAGAAATGAATCTGATTACTCATATTTAAATTCAGATCAAAAAATATATATATGTATATATATATATATTTATATGTATATATACGTATGTGGTTTAGACATGAATCGCTCAATTTCGAGTATTGTATTGAGAGGAACAAAATTAAAAAAAGATTAATAAAAAATATAGCCTTACATATATATATATATATATATATATATATCCATTTGCAACATTAATGAAATGGAAAAGAATCAACTTGGAGGAAAGAGGAGAAACATACCTTAAGCTTTTTCCTTATGGAGATTGGGAAGAAGATAAGTTGTGTTGATAGAGATATAGAATTCAGAAGAAGCTAAAAAGGACGAGCAAGTCTTCAGGGGGTTTAGGGTTTGTCTTTGTTGAAAAAATAAAATGGGAGAAGAATAAGGACATGGGTTGAATTTACAAAATGTTAGACCCAAAATGAGATGGTATCATTTAAAAGAGCCACTCGCCTCATTAATGCCCTTACTTTCTCCAACATTTAGACAAATCTAAGTGTTAAAGAATCATTTATACCACAAAAAACACAGGTGTTTCTAGGCATGTCAAAGAACTAAGCCCAAATTCAAACTGAACTTGTTTAACCAGATTTGGTTTTACATATAGACAAATTAAATAAGAATTTGGATCCAATTGCATATATCATATAAAGATGGTTCGAATGAGGATCTATTAGTTTTAATCTTATTAGGACCTTTAGATATAGATTTAGTTGAGTATGTCTTTAAACCTTAATCTTTTCATAATGCTCAATTCTACCATTAAAACACTATATCAATTCAAATTGATAGCATTTTGACCCAAAGATAAATGCATTTCTTTATAAAAAAAATTAGGAAAAAACACCAAAAATTCTAACTTTAGTAGCTATGGTACAAACCAAAGATAGAAATAAAAAAAATAGAAGAAGAAAACAGGAAAAAAAACTGTCTAGTCTTAAATTGTTTTGAGGAGAAATCAAATATATATGTAGATACATTTGTGTGATTGAAATATATGAGAAATACATTTTTTCCAATAAAAAAATATTAATGGTAAAAGTCTAATAGGGAAGAATTGGGTAGGAGGAAGGAGGAATTGAGGAAGGAAGAAGGAGAATGGAGGAGAAAGGAACCTCAAACTTTTGCCTGAAAGAGATTGGAAGTAGATGAATTGTGTTTGATTGGAAGTAGATGAATTGTGTTGGCAAACATATGGAATGGGGAAGAAATAGATAATGATGAAGAAGTTTGTACCAGGTTTAGGGTGTTAAAGCATTGAATCTCATTATTGCTTATATTTTTTTCTATCGTTTAGACAAATTTATATAGGTGTTAAGAAAAAATTGCATGGGCCATAGAATTACACAAGTGGTTCTAGGTAGGCCAATTAAAGGATGCAATCTGGCCCTAGATTCGTCCTAATTTCAATCCATTTAATCGAGCTTGGAATTACATATGAATTCAATTACTCGAACTAGATCTAGATCTAGATCTGATTATTTATATCATAAATGGTCTAGACATGAATATGCTAGATCCAACCAAATTCATAATTAGATCAAAACTTGAATCTTAGATAGATTCATTGATGAATTTGCCTACTAAGACTTTAGATTTGGATTTGGATTTAATAATCCAGGTTTAGATTTGGATCAAATTATGTGTATATCATACGCGGTCTTGATATGAATATTTCAATTCTGAGTGTCATGTAGCGAGGAAAATAAGATGTATACACATTTGCATGATAGAAATAAAATACATCAGGAACAAAAACCAAAAATGGCGAGTTACAAATTTATACACATTTACAGCACAAAAATGGGAAAAAATCAACTTGGAGGAAGGAGGGAGAAACATACCTTAAGCATTTACCTCGCAAAGATTGCAAAGAAGATGGACTGTATTAATAGAGATATAGAATTTGGAAGAAGCTCAAAAGGGTGCTCAAGTTTTTGTAGAGTTTAGGGTTTGTTTTTAGGGAAAACTTGAAATAGGAGAAGGATAAGCAGGCGGGCCTGTTTCCAGGGAAAATTCAAAATGGGGGAAGAATAAGGAGGTGGGTTGAATTTATTAAATGTTAGGGTCAAAATGACGTCGTATCATTGGAAAGAGACACTTTTGTCATTAATGCCCTAATTTTCACCAACATTTAGATAAATCTATTGATGTGTTAAGAAAGAATTGCGTATATGATAGAAAAGCATAGATGGTTCTGGGCATATTAGCATACTGGGCCCAAATTCAAATTCGATTTTGTTAATCTTTGATATTTAATATTGAATACAGTTAAAGAATTCTATATTAAATATCAAAGATTAACCAAATCGAATTCGAATCGAATTACATATATCATAGATCGTCAAATGAGGATCTATCTTTTCTAATCCTATATTAAGACTTAGTTGAGTATATCATTAGATTGGTTTAAGAAAATCTATTGACCATAGCCTTTTCATCATGCTCAATTCAACCATTAAAACAATATGTCAATTCAAATTGATCATATTTCAAACCAACGATAAATGCATTTCCTTATCAAAAATTACCAAAAACTCAACGAAATTATAAGTTCATTAGCTATCATACAAACGAAAGGTAGAAAAAAATTTAAAAGAAAAGTTGAAAAAAGAATACTATCAAATGTCTAATTTGTTTTTCAGAAAAATCAAATCTGTAGATACAATAGTGTGATTGAATATAGAAGTAAAAGTATATACATTTTGCAACACTAAAATGGGGAAGAATTGGGTTGGAGGAAGGAGGAGAAATATATACCTTAACTTTTTCTTGGTAAAGATTAGAACTAGATAGATCATCTTAGCAAAGATATGGAATGGGAAGGAAATAGAAAATGATGAAGAGTTTGTACGAGGTTTAGGGTTTGTTTTGAGAAAAACTCAAAATAGGAGGAGGAGCCCTATTAAAGCATTGAGTTTAATTATTGTCCATATCTTTTCTAACATTTAGACAAATCTATCTAGGTGGTAAGAAAAAAATCAAAAGTTCTATAGAACTACACAAGAGGTTCTAGGTGGGCCTCTTAAAGCATTGAGTGTGGCCCTAGATTTGACCCAATTAATCCATTTAATTGAGTTTGGTATTAAACATGAATTCAATTAGTAGAACTTAGATGCAAATATGTAACATATTATAATTTTATGTAAAAGATTAAATAAGGTATATTTATGCATAAAAAACATATTTTCTCATAAATTAAATATATAATATTATCTATAAATGAATGTATGTATAAAAAAAATATGTATTGTAGATAATCAGATACAAGTATTCAGATCAAAACTTGAGTCTTAAACACGTCCATAAACAGATCTATTAACCAAGACTTGTTAGATAATCAAATTGGACATGAAATTCAAAACCATAAGTGCATCAAGGACTAGCTCTAAACTTGGATCTAATTACAAAGTGTGGTATTAAATATAGATCTAATTACCTAAATTTAGATTTAGATCAAATTATATATATAACATATATGGTTTGGATATGAATCTTTCAGTTTCAAGTGTTGTGTTGTGAGAAAAATAAGATATATATACACATTTGCATGATAGAAATAAAACACATACTTGAACAAAAAGAAAAAACGAAAATTAAGGAGTAACAAATATATATACAAAAAGGGGAAAGAATTAGTTTGGAAGAATGAGGAGAAATGTACCTGAAGCTTTTGCCTTATCGAAATTGGGAAGAAGATGGTTGTATTGACAGAGATGCAAAACTCAGAAAAGATGAAATTGGTGCTCAAGTCTTCGGCGAGTTTAGGGTTTCTTTTTGGGGAAAACTCGAAATGGGGGAGATTAGGATGCGGGCTAAATTTATTAAATTTTAGGCGGTCAAAACGACGTCGCATAATTTAAAAGAGCTATTTGCCTAATTTATACCTTGATTTTCACTAACATTTTGATAAATCTATTCTGGTGGTGTTAAGAAAGAATTGGTTGTGGCACAAAAAAACACAAGTAGTTCTAGGCATTCTAACAAACTAGGCCTAAATCGATATCCTATCTTGTTTAACTAGGTTCGATATTAAATATAGACAAATAATCAAATTAGAATTTGAATCAAATTACATATATATCATAAATAGTCTGAATGAAGATATATTAGTTCTAATCCTATTAGGACCTTAAGATTCATACACAGTTGAGTATTTCTTTAAATTGGTTTAGGAAGATTTATTTATTTTAGTCTTTTCATAATGCTCAATTCAACCATTAAAGCACTATATCAATTCAAATTAATTGCTTTTCAGCCCAAAGATAAATGCATTTCTTCATTGAAAGTTGCGAAAAAATCAATGAAATTCTAACTTCAATAACTATGGGGCAAACCAAAGATGGACAAAAAAAATTAAAAGAAAGAAACTGGAAGAAAATCAAATATGTAGATGCATTTGTGTGATCGAAATTTATGACATGCATTTTTTCCAATAAAAAAAATTGCGTTAAAAGTATGTACACTTGCAACATTACAATGGAGAAGAATTGGGTTGGAGGAAATATGAGATACATATATACCTTAAACGTTTGCTTAATAGAGATTGGAAGTAGATGGATTGTCTTAGCAAAGATATGGAAGGGAAAAGAAATTGAAAATTATGAACAAGTCTCCGCCAAGTTTAGGGTTTGTCTTGGTGAAAACTCAAAACAAGAGATCACAAAGAAGAAGACTTGTTAAAGCATCGAGCCTCATTATTGCCTGGACTCCCCCCCCCCCCCCCCCTAACATTTAGACAAATCTATCTAGGTGCTAAGAAAGAATCACATGCTCCATAGAACCACAGAAGTAGTTCTAGGTAGGCTTGTTAGAGCACCTAGTCTAGCCCCACATTCAACCCAATTTTGATCTATTAACTAAGTTTAGTATTAAACATGTATTCAATTACTCAAACTTGAATTCAAATCTGATTATATATATCATAAATGGTTTAGATGTGAATCTACCATATTCAACTTGATTAGGATTCAAATTGTTGAAAATTAAGTATATAATATTTTATATGAGGTATTAAATATGTAACATTTTATAATTATGTATAATAGATTAGAGAAAGATATATTATGCATAAAAATGTATTTTTCATAAACTAAATATATTGTATATTTTATATGTATGTATGTATAAAGTAATTAACTATGTATAATAGATAATCAATTATAGGTAATTGGATCAAAACTCTGATCTTAGACAGGCCCAAAGACAGATTTGCTTACTCAGACATATTAGATAATTAGATTGGATATGGATTCCAAAATCATATGAGCAGATCAAGGAATAGGTTTAGATCTGGATATGAAAATTAGATCTAACATTAACAATGGATCTAGTTACCCAAATTTTGATTTGGATGAAATTATAAATAAGATATATATGTAGAATATATATGATCATACGCAACGCAAAGAAAATTATTTTCAATATCACGTTTTTCAAGTTTTTAGGATTTACAAAAGTGAAGAAGAAGACAGATGAATACCTTTTGACGAAATCTAATTTCCACGTAAAGTCACCAACCGTAAAATCCTCTACACGTAGGATGTCGATTCGGTCTACTCAAAACCACCTTTAGATCCAAGATTGTCTCAAAAATAGAAGAATTTTTTGTAAAATTTCTTTCTAAGTTCTGGTTTGTAACGCCTCTAATTTCTCTCAATTTCCCGTTTAGACAAGTTCTGATAAGTATAGCGTCCCCATCACTAGAGACCTTGCATTCGAGGTATCCGAGAAGGGTCCATTAGAAAAGATGGCATATACGCAAAACCTAATTAGAAGTGTCGCGCATATTTCTTGTTATTAGAAATGAAAGCTATACTCATACATCATTACTAATAAACATATACCTATTAGGGTCAACATATCCACTATATCCTTTTAGGGGTACAGTCTAGAGCATAAACAAAACGTAACTTAGTATTACTTATCTCAAAAACACCCCCCAAGGACCTTCCGGTTGAGATGGCTCTATACACACTTCTACCCCATGGCTCCAACTTCACTTGACTCGCCCATCTCTTTAGCTTTACCCTTGCCTGAAATAATGCAAGCAAATATGAGCCACAAGGCCCAACAAGTATAACTGAGAGAAAGTGAGCATAAGAACCATGGTTATCGAGAAGTGAATAGAATAACAAATGACATTTAAGGCACTCACACCGTATTCCTTTACATCACTTTACATGATAACAAGATGAAACATGCATTCATGCTCACATGCAATCTTTTAAACCATAATCATGGGATCGAAGTCCAAAACCATGAGATCGAAGTCCATATATCATAACAATGCGACTAAATATATCCTGCGGAACCTACCCCTCTATGCGCATTGTGAAGTCTTTACACATTTTAAAACCATTTTCGTGTATATGCCCTATGCATCATTACATTATGCATATTATAATAACTCATCATATATAACTGACATACAATTACTCGAGACAACATACATGAGAGAACAAAACCTATGCAAAGCAACATCAAACTCTTGCACGTCCTCAATAAAACATTATTCTCAAAGGAAGATAAGGTGATACAAAACCCTATTTGAGATTCAATAGCTATAAATGAGATCCATGAAAAGTTACCAGAATAACCACATGGACCATTTACACGTCAATCTTTCCATAATCAAGGGTTTTCTTATGCCAAACTTAAGAAATTAAGGCATCGTAGAAGCAAGGACAATAGAGTATTAAGAGCTTGCAAGATAGAAGAAACATTAACTAATTTAGTAGAAAAGGGAAATATCTTGAAAAATAGAAAGTTAAGAAGCATGAATTTGCAAAAATTGGAAGACAACTTGGAAAAAGAGGAATTGAACTTGTTTTTGATACCTTCCTTAACCATTGCAAGGTACTAGGGTCGCTAACGTCACAGCTCAAGCTTCTGCCCATGCCACCAAAATCTCCCAATTTTTTCCCAAAACTCTCATATTTCCTCAAACCTTCGCCATATATATATATATATATATATAGGCCATGAAAAGGGAAGGTTGTAAGCACTTCGTGGTAGCAAGAGGGTTACATTTCTAGTGGCAGAAGGCAAAATAAACAATGTTGGTATGATCAGAGTATGATCAACAGCATTTGTGTAATACCCTATATCTGTGTGAGGTCACCGTGTAAATTGGGCGAGTTTAAAATACCAAAAAGGAGGTTTAATAGCAAGGTAAATCGCCGAATCGATTGGAAGGAGTATCACGGGACTTGGATGTCTAAAGAAATTGGTACATCAGTAACGAGCGTCCTGAGAAAAGAATTATGACATCGAAAGAAATGAGATCGGGAACAGTTTTTGGTACAGCTAAAATGTAGCTGCTAATTAGGCTATAATACCGAATTGTTATAGACGAATTCTAGGAAGTCAACAGAAACTTGAGGGTGCTTTGGTTTTTCAGAAGGAACAACCCTTCAGTAGTTTCAGGAAGAAACGAAGAGGTTTAGGGTAAAAAACAAATATTCGGGTAAAAGTGTAATTTATTGATTTTGGCTGAGGAAGGTCGAAACGATGGTTTTTCTTTGGTTTCAGGGGTGGAATGAAGAGTTTGGATCTTATGGAGCTTTGTAGGATAGTTGGATAATTCAAGGGCTTGAGGATAAGGGCCAAAATGTAAAAGAAAATTTTAAAAGGGCCAAAGTACAATTTTCAGAAATCTGCTCAAACATGGCAGATCTGGTCGCAATTTTTGGGCGAAAAATCCAAAGATTTGGCAGCCTAGCTTCGTCAGGGCATGGCCAAGGATGGTCTATGAGGCATATGGGAGAAGCTAAGGCGGGAGATTGGCCACGTGGGGGTCGGATTTGGCCTATAAATAGCGAGGGTTCTTGGCTGAATTTGGAGCAGCAAATTGCTCGAGTCTGAGGGCAAATCGTGGGAAGACAATAAGGGGCTTTTGATCCTTGAGGCAAGAGTAGCATTTCTGGAAAGTTTCGTGAGTTTTCAAGCTGGTTCAAAGAGGTTTCGAAGGCTGGTCGCAAAAGTAGGGCGGATCGCCGCTCCGCACTTGCAACTGCCCGATCGGGGGCTTTTCTGGTGTCCTTTCGGCATGAGGTTGGTGTTATCAGGATCGACTGGATGAGAGCTTCAAGGGGGTACCCTCAGATCGGCCATCGGAGCTGTCGTCGGTAGCTGGTTATCAGAGAAGAAGGTGGCGCGTGAGCTACACGCGCCACACTTCACGCACAGCCACTCGCCTGGCGCGTGGGGGGGCATGCCATATAGGTATTTTCTTATTTTTTTTTCCAAAATTCTTGAAAAATTATTTTATGTATAGTTATGTAAAAATATTTGAGAAAATAGTTATGTAGATAATTATTTTGGATTATTAGTGATAAAAAATAGGAGAAAATTAAAGAGAAAACTATATTTTGATGGTTATTGGATGATTAGGGTGCCTTGCGGCCTGAGGTGAAGTGACCCGTGCGGAATTCGAGGTGGGCACGCAAATCGAGGCGTATCGCGCTTTTTGAGATAATTTGAGTTACATCTAAAGGTGAGTGATTCTACCTAAAAAACTTGTTTGTGGCATGTGAATGATTTACTGTGAGTTGTTCAATCCAATTCTTGTGCATATTCTTATTACTTTTGATCGCTTTTTATTTATCTTGAATGGTTGGTTTTGTGCGATGGTTCGTCCAAACGATTATTTACACATGCATTGGATTTCGTATGGTAAATTGCATATAAAATATTGATTTTATGTTATGCATGTTATGATTTTCGGCAATGGCATGTTATGTGTTGTCCATGTGGGACGTGGGTTGTTAACTTGTGACGTGGCCTCTGAGTGACAACACTCGGGATGCGTACCAAGGATTAATGCCAGGTGACCTACTTGGGATGGGGTTGAGACGGACTTCACCCTATAATACTCAAGTGGCAGGGCTGAGAGTGGACACCACCCCAGTTGTTGCCTCAAGTGGCGGGGCTGAGAGTGGACACTACCCTAGATTCTTTTGAGCAATAGCATTAATACCGAGGTGTCGTTAATTCCGAGAAAAGTGCTGATGTGATACTCTTGGGGCTAGGGTTGCGTTGGGTTTTGAAATGCTTTTGAGTAGGAGCGTAATGCCTGACAATGACAATGGGGTGATTCCCGAGTTCATATGTCGAGGATTGTCCCTCTTAAGTAGGATTGTGTTTGCAAATGGGTTGGTGTGGTCGTATTACCTTTAGAAAGATTGAATTTTCCCTGATTAGGGTTAAGTGTTATGTGGGATTCTCTTAGGCTGGGGCATGTCAGGATTTATCGATTTTGTACATGATTTTGCATATATTCATGAAAATGTTTTTGATCTCTCACTTAGATGATTCAACATCTAATTTGGACTATGTCCTTGGAATATTCAAACGTTCTAGGTGAAAACAGGGACACCAAGGAAAAGAATGTCATCGAGATGTAGCTGTTATGTTTAGTTTTCGTAGTGATGTTCAGAGATTATATAATATTTTGATATTTTCATGTGAAATATTGATTTGGTTATTTAATTGTAAAAGGAATTTGTCGGTTATATATCATCGAGGTTTCGATCTTGCTTCTGCTGATGTGATTGATAATACCTGTCTTAGTCTATTATTTTTTTTAAATGCTGAGAAGGTATAGTTGGGATTGTCAGGAAATGAGTATGATGAGGGTATGTATATCGAGAGACTTATGTTGTGTGTATGGTGTTGAAAAAAAAAATATTCTCGAAATCTTGAGTTAATGCACGTTGAGGAAAGTGAGGCGTTACAATTTGCCACCATCAAACTAAAACATATAGCTGCATATATATATATATATATATATATCTTGTGGGAATTAGGGGACCATTAACACACACACGTAGCCTCTATCCCTTTGTTGATTGTCTTCTTAATGAACACATCATATATATATATATATATATATATAATATAGCTAGTTGACGAAACACAAAGCCACACTTATATATATATATATATATAATATACTTGGTGGACGAAACACAAAGCTGCATAAAGCATGCATACAGTAAAACAACTTACCATTTCTGTTTTTTCTTGGCGAACGAACCAGAACCTGAAGCGAGGGAGCGATGACCAGAATAAAAAATGAAGGAGCATTGGAGCAACAAGAGGGGACTTCAGGATTTAAAAAGTAATCTCTGGAAGAAGAATAAGAGGGAAAAAGAGCTTCGGTTCCCCAAGCTAGGCGGCAATCTCTGGAAATGCGTTTCTGACCAGTTTATATAATTTCTGAAACGGTCTAAAACTTTTTGTAAATTACAAATATTGGTCGAAAAACCTTTCGGGCTATTTTTTCTAATTTCGAAATGGAAAACAGTTCAGAAATGCTGGAACAACATCTCCGAACAATTTATGTGCTTCATAGGTGTTAACCTTTGAGTCAACACGTAATCAACATAAATATGACCCTTTTTAGGTATTTGTTTTTTCGATGATAGTATAAAGTTGAGTTATTGACCCAACACGACCACTCTTCGCCCTCCACCACCTTCACATGACGGTTCCTGTGTCATTCATTATGAATACGTAGATTGACATATAATTCAACTCCTACATTTCACCTCCCCAACTATTCTCGCCAGATGATGCGACCACTGTCCAAAGACCCAATGGCGAACGGTGGGACTAAAGGCAGCCGACCTACGAGGATAGAATCAAGCTCATGACCTAGGATAGATGTATGTATTTAACATTTGAAATTTGGTTTCATGAAATCTAAGTTTGATTCAGGATTTAGAGTAGGGGTGTTTACAGTGCAGTTTGATCAGTTTAAGCCATTTTCAATATGCCAAACTATATGTGTGAATTTTTTGTTACTCCAATTCGCGCAGTTTGATTTGATCTATGTAAACCTCACTAGACCGCATTTCATTTTGCGGTGCGGTTCGATGCAATTTTCACGGTTTGTATAGAACATGCCATAATTATCCAAACACCAAGCGATGTATAACCAATTAAGGTCATGGAGTTCAAAGTAAAATAAGCTACAATCCAATCGAAATGCAAACTTAAAAGTTTAAAGTTTACAATACAACCATATGTCCATAACATAAAAATTACACAAAAGTCCAGAGCATAATTCATGGTCAAGCAAGCATGCTCCAACCTCAACTTCATCACTAATCAAGGTTTGTAATATCTGTTGTCTTAGTGGACTGATTTGCAATATTAAGGGGAACAATAAAGTTAGAAATTTAAAATGGTTGAGTTAATACAAATAAAATAATAAACATGTTTGATGAGTAAATAAAAAATTACCAGATTTAATTGAAAAGTTAGCATTTTATACTTTCAATTTTTATATATTGTGGTGCAGTGTGGGCGGTTCGGTTAAAAATTGAATTTTTTTTTTTATCAAACTGTAAATCGCATGATTTCTGGATTTCTGAAACCCATTTCCTTAGAAAAATCAGGTAGTGCGGTCAATTTTCACGACTTAACAGTTTTTTTGAACACACCTAATTTAGGATAATATTGATTATTGTGTTAAAACTATTAGTTATGAAGTAAGAAATATTTTATTTTTCAGGTAATATATATTTATCTATTTATTTATATTTTATATAAGCAAATAGTGTGCTTTGGTTATATAAAATCTTGTTATTTTTTAAAATATCTTTTATGTTTATCTTAAGATCTCTAAACAATAATTGATTTTTCAAATAACTTTACTAATACGTCTTGATCAACATTCATTTTATTTAAATTTTACCTAAAGAAATTAAAATATAAATTGGTACTGTCAAATGTTACGAATAAACATTTAATTTTTTAAACTTTTTTAGGCCGTGCTTGACATGTGCCACACAGGTGCTTTGAACCCATGATTTTCAACTTTTAACATACTCAAATTTAACTTCATTTATATTTAATTTTGTTCAAATTAAAAATATAAAAATTACATTGTAATTGTCAAATACGCACATACATTCCAATTAACATTCACTCAAAATAAATTGTTTTTTAGCTTACACGTGTATAACATGTGCCACGCCCAATTAATATAGACATAGGAAATTTTAATCTAACAAAAAGTTAAAAATTAGCAAAACCCAACATAAACATTAATTAATATTGCTCAATTCCAAACATGCTTAGATGTATGTTTAAGGGTTCACAGTTGGTCGTGAAGCAAGTTCTACTATAATCACACAGAATTAACAATCTGTCCTCCCAATGATTAAGCAGCATAATAAAGCATAAAATAAATATAAATATTAATTAATATAGTTCAATTCTAAGTATGCATATATATATATATATATATGTTTAAGATTACTTTAGGAATTGCTGGTCCAGCAAGTCTTACCAAAAGCACACTACATTTGTCCTTCAAATGATTAAGCAAACATATAATTAAATATAAAATTATACTTAATTATATATTGTGTTGTTGCTTGACCGAATTAAAAATTCATATATGATCCAAACGTAAACATTAATTAATATAGTTCAATTCCAAACATACTTACATATATACATATATATATATATATATATATATTTGTATAAGAGCATATTTGACCCGACCGATCAGACTTGCAGGGGTGTTTGGGGAGAGGGAAGCGAGTGGCACCAACATTCCTCTCTCATGTTGTTTACATCGAACAAACATTATCTTGCTTAACACGGATATAACAGCATTATGGTGTTTAAGAATAGTTAAGAATTGCTATTCTAGCAAGTCTTACAAAAAGCACACAAAACATGTGATCGATTAAGCAAACATGTAATTAAGTATAAAATTATACTTAATTATATACTGTGTTGTTGCTTGACGGAATCATCGGACCTTTATTGGGATTATCGCTCTTGCGTAGTCTCTTGCAACTCGTGCTCTCGATTTCGATATATGAGCTAAATCACAGATGAAAACTTTATTTCATTACGCAGGATAAGAAATTGAACTCACGACCTACTTATGCGAATCTTAATTTATCATAGTCTAATCACTTCCTTATGTCATGTGCCCTGAGGCATCACCAAACCTTTCTTGTTCGATAGCTGAGTTGTTGTTGTTGCGTTGGGGTTACGACCACGGGGGACGGTTTTACGCTCGAGCAGTGCTGCGTTCTGGCACGGCCGCTGGTGCTTGTGGTGGCTGTTCCACCTCCATTGGACGTTGCTGCTGCTCACCGCCTCCTCCTAAGCCGCCAGTTGCCACCGCCTGCTGACCATCAACATTTGCACACGCATCATGGTCATCCACAATCTGCTGGTCATCCCCATCGAGCAGCTGCTCTATTTCGTCCTCCTCATCCCTTAGTCAGAGTTGAAGGATCATCTCCTTTAGCTCTTCCCCAACCAACTTAATCTGATCAAATCACAACAGTTTGCCCGCCGCGGTACGGCGCACAGTGGCAGCACTTGCGTTCTTGCATATCATATCAACACCCTCAAACTGACGCACAGTGGCAGCACATATATGTCACGACTATTGCACAATATATGTATATAAACTAATTAAACTTGAATAGTGCTGCATGGGTAGATGTATATATACAGGGAAAGACAACGTCATACCATGGTCCATGGCAAGTCTACTTCCCCCCGATGGATGAAACACCATCGCAGGTTTATCCGTTGGTGGCGATATCAACCGCCGAGTGATGCGTCGATACCATGAGAAATACTCCCCGTCTCTTGGCAGCGACACAGTGCTAGGAACCCCAGTAACAATGTGATCAAGGCGTTTGGCCCACAAGTTGACGTAACGTCGATGGTAGTTTACCCAATTCATGGTTGGTCGGCCTCTCCTGTCCTCATCGTGCAATTCCCTCTCTGAATCTGTTAGTAAAATGAAGAAAATAACTATATTGCAATTGAATATGAGAGGTAAGATCAATAAGAGAGTTCATCAAATCAACTACGTCCAGTACACCAAGCCTTAAATAATGCTAACAGAGCAACAGAAAATGCTGAAAAACAGGATCACAAACCCACGACCAGATTTAGTGCCAAATGCAACTGACCACTAACTTAATGACACTAACAAATAAACACCTGCTCCTAAAAAACAGCAACTAAAAGTTTGAATCATTCATTCAACACTCCCCCTTGATTCAAAATTACATACTCCTAATTGAGACCTGAAAAATTGAAGTTTGGCTTGAGGAAGAGACTTTGTAAAGATATCAGTTGCTTGCTCATTTGTACCACAAAATTTCAGGACTATTTTTCCATCAGTTACCAACTTCCGGATGAAATGATGTTGCACGTCGATGTGCTTTGTTCTTCCATGAAAAACAAGATTCCTTGCCATTGCAATTGCAGACCTATTATCACATTGTATCTCTGTAGCTTCATTTTGTTCATAATTAAAATCTACAAGAAGTTTCCTGAGCCATAAAGCTTGCCGAGCTGCTGAAGTTGCTGCTGTATATTCTGCTTCAGAAGATGACAGAGCTACTGTTTCTTGCTTCTTTGAACTCCATGTCACTGCTCTAGAACCAAAGCTGAAAAGGTTACCGGATGTACTCTTTCGATCATCTAAACATCCTGCAAAATCGCTGTCAGTGAAACCAAACAGCTTGAAATTTGATACTTTAGAATACCAAACACCAAAAGCAACTGTTCCAGCAACATAATGAAGGATCCTTTTTGCTGCACCAAAATGTTGCTTCGTAGGATTATGCATAAATCTGGACACAACACTAACAGAGAAAGCGATGTCAGGTCTAGTGTGTGTCAAATAATTTAAACCACCAACTAAACTTCTAAACAATCTTGGATCTGTCTTCTCAGTCCCATCTTCCCGCTGCAACTTCTCATTAATGTTCATTGGTGTGGCTGCCACCTCACAATTGCTCATATTGAACCTGTTCAACAAGTCTGTAGCATATTTCTTTTGACACACAAAAAACCCTTCTTCACTTTGCTGCACCTCAAGACCCAAAAAATATTAGAGTAACCCCAAATCTGTCATCTCAAACTTTCTCATCATGCTAGACTTAAAATCAGCAATTAAAGACTCTGAGGAACCCATGTAGATCATATCGTCCACATAAAGACAGACCACCAAAAAATCTCTGTTACTTTGTCGCTTCAAGTAAAGAGTGGGTTCATTTTCACTTCTTGTGAATCCGCTATCTTGAAAGAAAGCATCAATTTTGCTATACCACGCACGCGGAGCTTGCTTTAGCCCGTAAAGAGCTTTTCTTAACCTGTAAACTTTGTTTTCGCTGCCATTGATAACAAAGCCCTCAGGTTGTGAGACATAAACCTCCTCTTTCAAGTCACCATTCAAAAACGCGGATTTCACATCAAATTGATACACAGGAATTTGCATTTGGGCAGCCAAAGCTAACATGACTCTCACAGTTTCGAATCGAGCAACAGGAGAGAAAGTATCATCAAAATCTATACCTGGCAACTGTGAGTATCCTTTGGCCACGAGCCGAGCTTTTCATTTTTGGATGCTTCCATCAGCATTATACTTTGTTCAAAACACCCATTTGAGTCCTACAACATTTTTACCTTCAAGAATATCAACTAACTCCCATGTTGAATTTTTCTCAATGGCCTGCATCTCTTCTGTCATAGCGATCTTCCACTCTGATTTTTTTGCAGCTTCCTCAAAAGAAGTTGGATCAGTGACTAAAAAAGCAAAGTCACAGGAATTATAAATTTCTGTTAAAGATCTGAATTTTTTAGGTAGCGTTTCACTATCGCTGGAGGAGCCGGACAATGGAGAATCTGAACTTGCTGGACTTATATTGCTGTTGTCACCAGGTGAGGGAGGAGTTAAACTTGCAGGGGATGAACTTGCAGGTGATGGCAATTCTGATTGTTCAACATCAAAATGTGCAGGAACTTGATTGGCGATGCCTTCTTTGTTAACATTCCAGCTTAAACAAGCCTCCTCATTGAACACAACATTCCTGCTAATTATCACTTTGCCACTTATAGGATTATATAAGCGATATGCTTTGGATTGAGGACTATAGCCAATGAAAATGCATTTTTCAGATTTTTCATCAAGTTTAGAACGAGCATAAACCAAAGCATATGCTACACAACCGAAGATTTTTAAGTGGCTTACCCAAGGCTTCTTGCCCCTCCATGCTTCGTATGGTGTTTGATTAAGAACAGCCCTTGTTGGAGAGATATTCAAGAGATACACTGCTGCTGCTACTGCTTCTCCCCAAAACTGATTTGGAAGCCCCTTTTCCTTCATCATACTTCTGCCATTTCCACCACCGTACGATTTTTCCGCTCCGCAACGCCATTTTGCTGTGGCGTGTGAGGTGCTGTAAGTTCTCTGCGTATGCCATACTTATCACAAAAATCAATGAAATCATTAGACAAGAATTCACCACCTCGATTGGTTCGAAGTGTTTTTATGCTTTTGCCACTTTGTTTCTCCACCAATGCCTTGAATTTCTTGAAATTCTCAAAGGTTTCTGACTTGAATTTCAAGAAATAAACCCAACTCATACGGCTATAATCATCCGTAAATAGCAAAAAATAACAACTGCCTCCAAGCGACTCAGTTTGCATAGGCCCACATAAATCAGCATGCACAAGCTCAAGACAATTTGAAGCCCTCCATGATTTTCCAACAGGAAATGATCAAGAGGAAACATCAAGAGGAAACATTTTGTTTTGTGTCATATGGACATTTGCAATGATCTGACCAGATTTTTTATCATTAACAACACATGAATCACCATCAAACACAACCTTATATCCACTAATCATCAATTGTCCAACACTTAACAAGTTATGGGCTAAACAAGGCACAAACTGCACGTCATAAAGAAGTTTGACATTACCTTGTAAGGTTTTGATGGCAATTGTACATTTCCCTTCTACCTGCATCTGCTTGTCATCTCCCAGTCGAACTTCACCTTTCTGTGACTCGTCAAGCTCTTTGAACAACGACTTTGTTCCTGACATATGGTTGGAACATCCACTGTCCAAAAACCACACTGTATTGCGATTTAGCGAATCTCGAATAGGTAAATGGGCCATGAATAACTTGCTCTCCTCTTCAACGTTCTCTGTAAAATTTGCTTGCTTTTGTCCTTCCCTCTGTTTGGTCCAACAGTTTGCTTCTTTGTGCCCCATTTTGTTGCAATATCTGCATTGGATTGAGCTCTTGTATTGACGTGATTCACCAAATTGACCTCTACCTCTGCCACCATGACCTCGTCCACGGAATCCACCTCTGCCTCAGCCTCAGCCTCTTGAATTTTCTGACTTGCCTTTGAAAGAGGACTTCTCTTTCACCTGAAAAGCCTTCTCCTCAACCTTCTCTAATGATTTGTTAATTCTATCTTCATGAGCTAACAAAGAGCTCATTAATTCATCAAAGGAATAAGTGGACAGATCCTTTGACTCTTCAATTGCAGCAATGACATGATTAAATTTTGAGGTTAAACTCCTCAAAACCTTGCACACAACTGTCTCATTACTGATTTTTTCACCATAGCTCTTCATATGATTGACAATACCAGACACCCTAGACAAAAATTCTTGCACAGATTCTTTTTCTTGCATAGTCAATGTTTCAAAATTGCGACGGAGAGTTTGCAGCTTTACAGTAATCACCTTTTTGTCTCCCATATACTCTTGCTTTAGAGTCTCCCATGCCTCATGAGAAGTAGTTGCTGCAGCAATTCTGGGAAAAATTTCATCATCAAGAGCTTGCTGGATCATGAAAAGAGCCTTGGAGTCCTTCTTGCGATTCTCCCGCAGCTGTTGATCGGGCTCGGCTGGTTGCCTACGATTCTCCGGCGGCTGTTGAGCAGGCTCGACTTGACCAGGCTCGACTGGTTGCCTGTCTTCAAACCCATTTTCTACCAAGTCCCATATCTCTTGAGACTTGAAGAGAGTCTTCATCTTGAGACTCCAAAAATGATAATTTACCCCTTTGAAAATTGGAATAAGAGGTTGAGATGAAGCATTTGTGCCATTTGCTGCCATTGGTCTTCAAATCAAAATCACCTTTGATTCTGTTTCTCTCACCTGCTCTCACCTTGGATTCTGTTTCTCTCACCTGCTCTTTTTCCCTACTTGTGGGAAAAAAAAGAATCGAAACCTGGCTGTTGCTCTGATACCACAAATGTTAGTAAAATGGAGAAAAGAACTATATTGCAATTGAATATGAGAGGTAAGATCAATAACAGAGTTCATCAAATCAACTACGTCCAGTACACCAAGCCTTAAATAATGCTAACAGAGCAACAGAAAATGCTGAAAAACAGGATCACAAACCCACGACCAGATTTAGTGCCAAATGCAACTGACCATTAACTTAATGACACTAACAAATAAACACCTGCTCTTAAAAAACAGCAACTAAAAGTTTGAATCATTCATTCAACAAAGAGGAAGGGGGTTATATACATTAGCATGGGAGTGATTTTTGGTGAAGAGGAAGAGCGAGTTGATATCGTCTCCATGAACATCGATGACGACAAATTAACCGTTAAAAACTTAACTACCAACGGGAAAAATAATGGCCTTGCAGCAACTTCTCCCGACGGGAAAGTGGATTGTTTTCAGTTCAGGCATGTCAGGTTACAAGAACTTGTATATCATGGACGCCGAGAAGGGAGAGGAAGGCGGGGTTTTCAGGCTCATCGAAAGCCCGTGGGCAGACACAATGCCCAACTGGTCCCCAGATGGGAAATGGATCGTCTTTTCATCCGATCGAGACAGACCCTGCTCCGGCAGTGTTGCGATATACATGATCCGGCCGGACGGGACAGGGCTGAAGAAATTTTTTGACAGCGGGACGATTATCGGGTTAACCAGGCATGGTTCAGTCCAGACATGAAGTCCGTGGTGTTCGTTTCAAACAACGGTGCACTGTCGGCCTAACCAATCTCCTACCCACATTGTTTTCAACCGTTCGGTGATTTCTATGTTGGGGTAAACAGTAATAATTGCATGTATAGAACCAGTACAAGAAAGCTTCAAATTAATGGTCCGAGTAGACTGTACTGCAACGATCAAAAAAATAATACAGATCGAGTCGTGCAAACGCACTGTTCTGAAGACAGAATCGTCCTACACCAACAGTTTACAGACTACAACAATACTCTAAACAGGATGAAATGATCTCACGGGCAAAATAACAGCCAAAAACTGTTGGAACTGGCAGAACTCGAAGTGATATTTTACTCTCATGCGAGATGAAAGTGAAGGGAAGGAGAAACTCGAATGGCTGAACAGAATGACTGATTGGGATTTTCTTCGACACTCTATGAGGGACTCGAGGCTCGGCTATATTTATAGCCGAGTCAACTGGACACCAATGCAGAAATACAGCCTGCAAGAATCCGCCACATGAAGGAGACAAAACCGGAAGACATGCTGGAGGAAAATCCGTAAAGGGTGCCGCAACATGATGGAGAGAAAAGGATAAAAGAAAAATAAAAATAAAATATATTAAATAAATCTTTACTAAAAAATGTTTTATTTTATTTTTTTTATCCGACTGGACGGACGATGACGGTGGCGCGGACGTGTGGGTATGAGTTTGCCTGCTTATAAAATTTGGGTACCCCTTAGAACCCAAACCCAATATCATGATTTGAGCACTTAGAATCTCTTTACCAAGTGTTGGTTTTTTCTCCCTAACTAAGCCCAAGGCTATGATGTGGGTTAATCTATCATAGGCCTTAGGGCCCAGGATTGATAGCAAACTAAATGTCCAATCCACACAAATGGCAGCCCAAAAAGAAGATGGCCCAAAAGAAGCTATGGGGCCTTTTGAGGGGGTTTGGGCCAAGCTTGGCCCAAGCAGCTCAGGCCATATTTTGGCCCAGCCCAAAGCCTTAGTAAGCCGTCCATTACCCCTCATATATAAGCTGTTGGTTATTCTTGGTTGACCTAATCTGTTTTCTCTCCCCTTTGCTCGTTCGGCCGATTCTCTCTTATCCCCTTTTCTGTTGCGTTTCAAAACCCTATCCATCTGTTATGGCAATTTCAGATTGCTCCGTGTTTTCGTCGTCATCCTTTGAGTATTATCCATCCTATAATCTAGGTTTTGTTATCCCTCTTTCAGGCGGATTTTTTGCTGGTTTAATGGCTATATATACTCGTTGTTATCTAGGGTTTAGGTGTGAGAAAAACAGAGAGCAAGAGAGACAAGAAGAGAGGAGCCGAGTGTTGTCTTCGTTCTACGTGAGCTTTGCCTTTTGTGGGTTCATCAGTTAGGGTTTCCGGGCATCTCACCGAAAGGGGTTTTTGGGCTGGGTGTTTAGCTTCAGTTTGGAATCCGATCCTTGGTGTTACCTTGTGTGGTATTGGACGGCTGAGCCTTGGAATCCTTATCCTTCAACCAAGGGAAGTATTGTTCTAATCCTTTGATTCTTCTGTTTATATATATATAGCTTTGTGCTTGCTTTCACTTCTTAGGTGGACTAACCAGTGCTCTGTGTGCTAGGTTTTTCCAACAAACTGGTATCAGAGCCTTCTGTGGTGACCGCGACCGAAACCCTAGTACTCGGATCCTAGAGTCTCTCTCGTTGATTCGACAGTACTAAGGCTCGTGACCCTGCAACTCGATCTCTGGTCTTTGAAGCGCACCTCCGGTGGTGGCGCGCGACTCTCCTCGGCGGTGTGCTCAGACCAAGGACGCTTGGTTGGTTATCTCTGTTTCAGCTTCGGACTGAAAGTCAGTCCGCTCGGTGAGATCCTTCTAAAACCCTAGTTTATTTTTCCAGTACCTAGTAGGCCATCGTGTGGGGCTGGCCATTAGGTTGGAGGTTACCCTGTGGTTGGTAACCATTGTTTGCTGTTATCTCTAGGGTTCTGTGTGATTCTGTGTGATTGGTCTCTTGCCTGATTATCTGTTTTTGATTATGGATTGTTAAGCTACCAGTAACTGTCTAAGTGTCAGTTTGTGCATCTATTTTAAATCTGTCTCTTGTGTGCTGTGTGCATCATGTCTTCTCAACGCTTTGAGTTAGGAGTCTTTAATGGTAAAGGGGATTTTGCTATATGGCAACAGAAAATGAAAGGTATTCTAGTTCAACAAAAGGTGTCTAAGGCTTTAACTGGTTTTGTTAAACCTAGTACATCTGAGGAAGGAAAAGAAATTGTAATTTCTGATATCACAGAAGAACAAAAAGAGATGGATGAATTAGCATATACTTCTATCATTCTTCATCTTTCAGATTCTGTTTTGAGAAAGGTAGGAAAATTAGATTCAACTAAAGAATTATGGGAAAGACTTGAATCCCTTTACCTAACGCAATCCACCCCTAACAAACTCTTCCTACTTGAGAGCTTTTTTAGTTTTAAGCTTGATCCCTCAAAAGATATTGATGATAATCTTGATGTTTTTAACAAATTGGTACAAGATATCAATAATACTAGTGAAACCCTATCTGATCAATACAAAGCTATCATCCTCTTGAATGTTATACCTGATATGTATAAGGATGTTAAGAATGCCATTATGTATGGTAGAGATACACTTACTCCTGACATTGTAGTAGAGTCTCTTAAAATTAAAGAAAAAGAGATAAAAGCTGAAAGAAATGATAGGAGAAGTGGAGAGGTTCACTATGTGAGGGGTAAGTCCCAAACTAGGGGTAGTGAGGGACAAAATAAAAACTACAAGAAAAAGGGAAGAGGAAGATCTAAATCTCAAGGAAAAACAAAAGGCAGAAAGTGTTATGGATGTGGTAAAACTGGACACTATATTAAAGATTGCTACATAGAAAAGAATAGACAAAAAGAAAAAGAAAGTAATGAAGCAAATGTGGTGTCTACTCAATGTGAATCTGGAGAAGTATACATGCTTACTAAACTTGAAATTAACCTGTCTGTGAATTCCCATTTATCTGAGTGGATCTTAGATTCCGGTGCCTCATTTCATGTTACCTCTAATAAACACTGGTTTGAACACTTATATGAATCTGATCATGGTAATGTTGTTACGTGTGATAATATTGCATATAAAGTGGTTGGTGTTGGTAATATAATTGTCAAATTTGATAATGGCTATGTGCTAACTTTAATTGGGGTTAGATACATCCCTCAAATGGGTAGGAATCTACTATCAATGGGAGAACTAGAAAAGGTAGGTTTTAAAGGAGAAGTAGGGAATGGCATGATAAAAATGAATAAGGGTGCACTTAGGGCATTTAAAGCTATAAGAAGTAATGGTATCTATATAACACATGCTGAAGTAGCTAGTGGCACTATTGCATCAGTTAACTCAGATCACACACAAAAATGGCACAATAGGTTGGCACACGTTAGTATCAAAGGGCTAAAGTATCTAAGTGATAAGGGTGTCTTTGGAAAAGATCAAGTGTCTGACCTACCATTTTGTGACCATTGTGTCTTAGGAAAACACCATAGGCTGTCTTTTTCTTCTAGCAGTCACAAAACCTCCAAAGTGTTAGAATATGTTCATGCAGACCTTTGGGGCCCGGGTAGCAATCCAACATTTGGTGGAAATAAGTATTTTCTCTCCATAATTGATGATTATTCTAGGAGAGTGTGGGTTTACTTGCTAAAAGATAAAACTGAAACTTTTCAGAAATTTAAAAACTGGAAAATGCAAGTTGAAAACCAAACTAGAAATAAAATAAAATTTCTAAGAACAGATAATGGCCTTGAATTCTGCAATGTCAATTTTGATAATTTGTGTGTTGAAAATGGAATAACTAGGCATAAAACAGTCTCATATACTCCTCAACAAAATGGAATAGCTGAGAGAATGAATAGGACTTTGTTAGATAAAGTAAGATGTATGATGCTTAGTTCTGGAGTGCCTAAGTCTCTTTAGGGTGAGGCTATTATGACTGCTTGCTATTTGACAAATTTGACTCCTTCTATTGTGTTAAATGGTGACACTCCTCATGAAAAATGGTATGGTAAATGTGCTGAATATTCAGTTTTAAGAACTTTTGGGTGTGCTGCATTTATTCATCAAAATGAGGGAAAATTAGAACCTAGGGCTAGGAAGTGTGTCTTCTTAGGATATCCTGAGGGAGTTAAAGGCTATAGGTTGTGGGATAGGAACCAAGTAGGAATTAAAATTATTATATCCTGAGATGTCACTTTTAATGAACAAGAAATGCCTTGTCTTAAAGAAGAGTCAGATTTAGTGGATAAAAATCAGCAAGAGAGCACTAGGTTTGAGGTGGAGAAGATTAGTACCCAAATTCCCATTACTCAAATTGAGGTGGAGGATAACACACAAACCATTGAGAAAGAGGAAGAGAGTGTCTTAGAGGAACCTCAAGTTGATCAAGGTCCTCAAATTGATTATCAATTGACTAGAGATAGGGAAAGAAGGCCACATAGACTCCCTAAGAGGTTAGAAACCGACTTTAGTCTTAATTATGTTAGTGATCAAGTTGATAGGGAGCCAAATACATATGAAGAGGCTGTTAAGAGTGAAAATTCAAAAGAATGGATTAAAGCAATGGAAGAAGAGATGAGTTCTCTCCATAAAAATCAAACATGGAAATTAGTACCTAGGCCAAAAGATAAATCCTTAGTGGGTTGTAAGTGGGTCTATAAGATAAAGGAAGGGTCTAAAGGGGATGAGCCAATAAGGTTTAAAACTAGATTAGTAGCTAAGGGGTTCACACAAAAGGAAGGGATAGATTACAATGAGATCTTCTCACCCGTTGTCAAGTACACCACCATTCGAGTCATGCTAGCATTAGTTGCTCACTTTAATTGGGAACTCGAACAATTAGATGTAAAAACGGCTTTTTTACATGGTGACTTGGAAGAACAGATTTTTATGTCACAACCAAGAGGTTTTGAAAATAAAAATAATCCTAATCATGTGTGTTACCTGAAAAAGTCCTTGTATGGTCTAAAACAGTCCCCTAGACAGTGGTACAAACGTTTTGATGTCTTTGTTCATTCTATTGGTTTTAAAAGAAGCGAGCATGATCACTGTTTATTTTTCCAGCAATCTGATTCTGTGTTTTTATTGTTGTATGTTGATGACATGCTCCTGATAGGTCCTGATTTAAAAACGATAAATGAAATTAAACTGACTTTAGGTAAAGAATTTGACATGAAAGACCTAGGGAGTGCTAGGAAAATCCTAGGTATGGAAATAGAAAGAAATAGGTCAGATTCAAGTTTATTCTTGCATCAAACAGCATATATTTTGAAAATTTTGAAAAAAATTGGCATGCATGAATGCAAACCTGTGTCATTACCTTTGGCCAGCCATTTCACCCTATCTAAAGACCAATCACCTGCTAATGAGGAAGGAGAAGCATACATGAGTAAAATTCCATATTCTAATGTGATAGGGTCTATAATGTATTTGATGGTATGCACTAGACCGGACCTAGCTCATGCAATTAGCACCCTTAGTAGGTTTATGTCAAATCCAAGTCTTAGGCATTGGGAGGCTGTGAAATGGTTATTGAGATATCTGAAGGGATCTTTCGATATAGGCTTAGTATACAAAAACACAAATGAAGAAATAAATCTAAAGGGGTTTACAGATTCAGATTATGCTGGTAATAGAGATAATAGGAAATCCACATCTTCCTATGTGTTTACTTTGTGTAACTCTTGTGTGAGCTGGAAATCTCAACTCCAGCATATTGTTGCTCTTTCCACTACTGAATCTGAATATATTGCTGCCACAGAAGCCATTAAAGAAGCTTTATGGTTTAAAGGGTTATTAGGTGAACTAGGTGTTCTAAATACCAATGTGGTAGTATATTCTGATAGTCAATCTGCTATTCATTTGTGTAAAAACCCAGTGTTTCATGAACGTACTAAGCATATAGATGTTAGACTGCATTTTATTCGTGACATTGTTTCTCAAAAATTGGTTGAACTGGAGAAAATTCTGTCTGAATATAATCCCTCAGATATGGGCACCAAAATTTTGACTTTGAATAAATTTAAAAGCTGTCTTGAACTTTTAAATATTGGCAAAGGTAACTGAGCATTTGTTCAATCTGTTTGATACATGCTTTATGTGCATTTTTCAATTCGTTTGAGCTATGCATTGTTTTGCATTTTCTGTTAGTCTGCTATGTGCTTTTATCTGCTGTGAATGTTTGCTGTTTGCTTGCTGGCTTAGTTAGGGATTAAGGTGGAGATTTGTTGGTTTTTTCTCCCTAACTAAGCCCAAGGCTATGATGTGGGTTAATCTATCATAGGCCTTAGGGCCCAGGATTGATAGCAAACTAAATGTCCAATCCACACAAATGGCAGCCCAAAAAGGAGATGGCCCAAAAGAAGCTATAGGGCCTTTTGAGGGGGTTTGGGCCAAGCTTGGCCCAAGCAGCTCAGGCCATATTTTGGCCCAGCCCAAAGCCTTAGTAAGCCGCCCATTACCCCTCATATATAAGCTGTTGGTTATTCTTGGTTGACCTAATCTGCTTTCTCTCCCCTTTGCTCGTTCGGCCGATTCTCTCTTATCCCCTTTTCTGTTGCGTTTCAAAACCCTATCCATCTGTTATGGCGATTTCAGATTGCTCCGTGTTTTCGTCGTCATCCTTTGAGTATTATCCATCCTATAATCCAGGTTTTGTTATCCCTCTTTCAGGCGGATTTTTTGCTGGTTTGATGGCTATATATACTCGTTGTTATCTAGGGTTTAGGTGTGAGAAAAACAGAGAGCAAGAGAGACAAGAAGAGAGGAGCCGAGTGTTATCTTCGTTCTACGTGAGCTTTGCCTTTTGTGGGTTCATCAGTTAGGGTTTCCAGGCATCTCACCGAAAGGGGTTTTTGGGCTGGGTGTTTAGCTTCAGTTTGGAATCCGATCCTTGGTGTTACCTTGTGTGGTATTGGACGGCTGAGCCTTGGAATCCTTATCCTTCAACCAAGGGAAGTATTGTTCTAATCCTTTGATTCTTCTGTTTATATATATATAGCTTTGTGCTTGCTTTCACTTCTTAGGTGGACTAACCAGTGCTCTGTGTGCGAGGTTTTTCCAACACCAAGCGACAACAAAAACTCTGAGACACTTAGCAGTCACACACAACAGTCTACACCATCAAATTAGACGGCACCGGACTCCGGGGATTGACTCACAGCGCATACGAGGACGGGACCCCAACTTGGGCTGCCACATACTTGCCGGCCGTCGACGTGAAGCACCCAGTTTCTGCAGAGTGCTTGTTTCAGGACAATCAGTGGCTTACTCCTCCGGCCAACAGATCTATTCTTCATCAAGTTGTGGGAGCAGCCACTGCTCCATCCATGGCCGGATGTGCTCAGTGATGGCATTGAGCCATCCATTTCTTCCATTTCTTCATGTCATTCAGCTTATATTAATAACGAGACTTCATGTCATTTCGCTTATTATAATATCATTTATTTCAATTAAGAAGCCATCAATGTCTATGCTCTGTAGTTCTTTTTATTGTGAGAAATTCTAGGGATTTTTAATAGACAGACTCTATCTTCTCAAATATTCACGATTTGCTTGAATCTAGTTTAGTTTAGGTGTATAGACACCTTAATCACAAGTTGAAATTTAAGACCTAACTCTTTAGATAGACAAAGGCAATTATACAATCTTGAACGAAGACAAACTCGAATTTACGACTTCGTGATATCTCAAAGTCCTGAACGAGTGTGGCAAATCGTTTGCACTGCCCAAAAAATTTTTATACTTTGTAGTCTTGGTTATACTAATTAAGCAATAACTCAATATTTATTATGAATTGACACTAATTACTGTTTCTATTAAGGGGCGGGTCATTTTGTTAATTATGAAAAATGATTTATTGTTTAATTTTATATACAATTTTTTAATTTTTAATTTTTGTAAAAAAGATTGGAGAATGCATTTAAATGTTAGGAAAATATTTAAAAATAATATGCACTCATGCCCTAAACACCTTGACAGTTGACTCTTAATCCAATAAAATTATAATTTTATATGTATTTATTATTAGTAGTGTGACAAATATCCAATTATAAAATTCTCATTTAGAGTAACTAATTAACTAGCTCATTAATTATTATAAATGGAAACTTTATAATTGAATTATGGATTTTTAATATTTTGTGTGACATTTAATATTTATGATAATTAAGATATTCATTGATAACTATTTATGTACTATTCACAATACATTATATAATCAAAGGTGAATATTTGACTATTAAATTTAAGTGTCACACAAAATATTAAAATTCCGTGTTACGTGACATTTTTTGTTTTAAGAATGGATGTATATTTCTTTGATGCATGCATACCAATTAATGGGATTCCCTTTTTCAAGCATCCTTTGTCAATTTATAGGTTGAGTGTTGAGATCTAGTGGCCAACTCACAGAGCAACCCAGACCACAATGAATGAGAGATAGTCTACTTCTTGGGGGTAAAGATTGGTTTATATAGTTGAAACTGTACTATAGTTTTAAATGAATGCCAAGGTCTTCATGTGTGGTTTGTTCACTAAACCACAATGTTGATCCATTTCTCGTTAAGGCACGAACTGGGGATTGTGTCTACCCATGGGCCTTCAATGAGCCTAAAGAATCCATCTTTCTCCCGCTCCATGACACCTAAGATATACATGTTCTTGTAACTTGACATATATACCTACAGAAAGCAATCCACTTCTCATAAGCTGCCATGAAACCATTATTTTTTCTGTTGGTAGTTGAGTTTCTAAAGGTCTGATATACTATCTATTGACCTTTAAAAACTTGACTATCAACAGAAAAATAACTGCTCGTGGGAACTTAACCTGACATTAATTAAGGAAGTGGATTGTTTTCTATTCGAGTATATCAATAGGTTATAAGAACTTGTATACTTGTATATTATAGACGTTGTGGAGGGATCAGGAGAAGCATAGATAAGCTCTTCAGGCTCACCAAAGATAGATGGGTACACACAACCAATACACAACTAATCCCTTGAAGAGAAATGGACCATCTTTTCATTTAATTGGGGCAACAATCCAGGCTCAAGCAGCTTTGTAATATACATGATTCGGTTAGACAAGATAGTGTTGAAGAAGCTGCTCCCTAAAATAATACATATGAACTATTATATACAAAAACAAGCTTGCTTTTAACTAGGACACTGATTATTTTTTTTTTATCGACATGTAAATTTAATTTTTTTGGCTGAGAAATGATGGCAAATAGGGTTGTAGGTCAGAAATAAAACTGTCAGGAAATTAAGTGTCGCAAATTATAAAGTTTGAGGGGGCGTTAAGTGAATTTTTCAACCATATATATATGTAATTAATTAATTATAAAATCATGGATGTAATTAATTAATTGCAAGATCTATATAACCAAAGGGAAGCCATTTTAGGAGGTGTCAAAAATAAGGGTAATTAACTGCATGCCCCGGAATTATGGGGAGACTGTTTCCATCTCTTTGGAAGGGAAGAGGTGGTAATTTGAATGGTCTGTAATTAATGTTGAGCTTAATTAGCCTGGAGATAGAGATTCATTAGAAATTAAAACGAAGAACCTCCACCTCTCTAATCTTTATTAGAAAGAAAGGGTTCTTCTTCTTCTTGTTTTTATGTTTTGGTGTTTTGGGTTTTGCTTCTTGTTAGAGAGGCAAATTAAGATCAAGAGATTGGGGAATTAATTAATTAATTCCTCAATCTCTTGCGGCTGGCTGCTGCAAGCTTTGGGCAGGAGAGGGGGCTTTGATTGATTGATTAATTGGGTAAATATTATATATTTGGGGGTGGTGGAATGTGGAACCAGAAGGGGAACAGTGGAAGTGGGAGCAATGGGGAGAGGAAAGATGAAGCAATTTCAGTGGCAATAGACAAGGACAAGGGCAGCCAGTATGCCCTCAAATGGGCTGTTGATCATCTCCTCTCCAAGGGCCAAACTGTCACTCTTATCCATGTCAAGCAAAGGCCTTCCTCCATCCCTACTCCAAGTCTCTCTCTCTCTCTCTCTCTCTCTCTCTCTCTCTCTCTCTCTCTCTCTCTCATATGATGCAATGCACTCTTCAAGAAAGAAATTTGGCATGAGAATGACTTTTAGCGATTCTTAAAATGACACATCTATTATGTGTGTACTGTTTTAATAACATATTATGTATAAAGATTCGATGAGAATATCACTCTTTCTAATACACTGCAATGTGTTTTTCAAGATAGAAAACCCGCATGAGAATATCTAAATCATAGCAATCTTAAAATGAAACTTCTAAGTGCATTGTTTTTACGATGTTTAGCATAAAGATTCAACGAGAATGGCATTTCCCTTTTATTCATAGCTTTGAGTTCTTCTTTCTCTCGCTATTAATCCATGTGATCTTCCATTGATTTGAAATCTTGATCTAGGATATCAAGTTTTTGAGTAAACCCTATTTTGTTTTAATTCTAATTAATTAGGATATTTAATTACAACATTTACTAGTTAATTTTATTTATTTACAAATTGGGTGGATGTAGTGGGAAACAAAGTTTCTCTAAATGAAGTGAACGAAGGAGTGGCCAAAGCATTCAGAAACCAAGTTGACAATTTGGCCAAGGAGTTATTCTTGCCCTATCGAGCCTTTTGCACCCTCAAGGAGGTGAGTTATATACTTGATTTTATTTTTTGTTAAAATTAATTCCTTGATCAATTGAGGATATCAATGTCAACTATATCAATAAGGACACAACAAGATACTTGATAGGTTAGCGAGCCAAATACATCAAGAATAAAGGGTAAAGTTAATTTTTCGAACTCTTTAGTTAATTAAATATGTTAGGGCAACAATTGAATTGTTGACTTAATTAGATAGGTGACGATCACAGTAACCTAACTTCATTGCAGGTAAAATGCAATGAAGTGATATTGGAAGACATGGACATATCAAGAGCTATTTGTGAGTATGTTAAGATCAACTTGGTGGAAACCCTAGTCCTCGGTGTTCCCTCCAAGAATGGCTTCGTTAGGTACTCACATATCGTGTCACTTGTTTGTCCTAGCTACCCCGTTACCCTCTCAATATATTGACACGATCCAATCTCGTATCAATAGTATAAGTTAAAATTACTGTCTTTTGTGACAGAAGATTCAAGGCCTCGGATGTGCCGACAAATGTCTCAAAGGGAGCCCCTGAATTCTGCAGTGTTTACGTGATCTCCAAAACCAAGATCTCATCGGTGAGATCAGCCTCCATCCCCATGCCCAATCCACCACCTCGCCCGGTGAATCCCCCTCAGACCATCGACCCTCGCTTCCTGCCCAACAACAGTAGTTACAGTAATGGCTCAAGAGGTTTGCTTAATCATATATATATGTTTATCGTCGTTAATTGTCTTTTATCATAGAAACAATATGTAAAAAGTACTTAATTTTAATTAACGAATCCCCCTTAATTGTGCAGCTGACCAAAGGTTGCCTCTCGGGTCTTCTCGGAGCATCCCCGATGACTTGGAGATTGAGTAAGTATTCATTAATTAATTGATTAATTATATATTACGATTCAACTCCTTAATTAGATTGTTTTAAAGAAAGAGAGAAGTGAGTTGACAAGTACGTGCGTGCATGGGCATGCAGGTCACCATTCAATAGGCATAAATCTGTAAACAGAACATACACAGAATTATCGGCCTGCGACGTCAGCGACATCTCCTTTGTGAGCTCCGGCCGGCCGAGCACAGAGAGGATGTTGATGGATAGCCAGGACTATGGGGCGCCTCCTCGGCTTTCGTACGGCTCCGACGCGTCGGAGAATATCAGTAGCTTCAGCTCTCCCTTCTCGGTTCCCAAATCACCTGACTATCTGCAATCTGCTGGCTTCTCTTCCAGTTTCGACAACTTCGACAGCCTCTCCTCATCTTCCTCCCAGAACATCGTACGTATTTTAATGATTTAATTGGCTTGCAGATTGCTTGTTTCTAGCTGATGTCGATGGGGGTTTGCAGGATGAAGTGGAAGCTGAGATGAGGAGGCTGAAGCAAGAGCTGAAGCAGACGATGGACATGTATAGCACGGCCTGCAAAGAAGCGCTCAACGCAAAGCAGAAGGCGATGGAGCTTCACCGCTGGAAAGTGGAGGAGCAGCAGAAGTTAGAGGAGGCGCGAGTTGCTCACGAGGCAGCGCTGGTGATTGCGGAGAAAGAAAAGATGAAGACGAAGGCCGCCATTGAAGCGGCAGAAGCAGCTCAGAGGATCGCCGAACTGGAAGCTCAAAAGAGAGTTAATGCCGAGATGAAGGCGTTGAGAGAAGCGGAGGAGAAGAAGAAAGCTCTGGAGGCGCTGGCCAAGAGCGACGTGCGGTACCGGAAATACAGTATTGAGGAGATTGAAGCGGCGACGGAGAACTTCGCCGCCTCGAGAAAGATCGGAGAGGGTGGCTACGGCCCAGTTTACAGCTGTTATTTGGATCACACGCCGGTCGCCATTAAAGTTCTTCGTCCAGATGCAGCTCAGGGAAGATCACAGTTCCAGCAAGAGGTGCGCGCATGGCAATTTCAAATTAATTTACAATATGATATCGTTGTTGTTTGAATGGATCGGTACAATTGATAGAAGATGGTACGATGAACGCAGGTGGAAGTGCTAAGCTGCATAAGACATCCAAACATGGTGCTACTGCTGGGAGCTTGCCCGGAGTTTGGCTGCCTAGTGTACGAGTACATGGCCAACGGTAGCTTAGAAGACCGTCTCTTCCGGCGAGGTGACACGCCGGTACTGCCCTGGCAGCTCCGGTTCAGAATCGCTGCCGAGATCGCCACTGGCATGCTCTTCCTCCACCAGTCAAAACCAGAGCCCCTCGTCCACCGCGACCTCAAGCCCGCCAACATTCTTCTCGATCGGAACTTCGTCAGTAAGATCAGCGACGTCGGGTTGGCCCGGTTGGTGCCGCCTTCCGTCGCCAACAGCGTCACTCAATACAGGATGACCTCCACCGCCGGCACCTTCTGCTACATCGACCCGGAATACCAGCAAACCGGCATGCTCGGAATAAAGTCCGATATCTACTCACTCGGAATCATGCTGTTGCAGATCATCACGGCCAAGCCACCCATGGGATTGACTCACCACGTTGAACGGGCGATTGAGAGGGGCACCTTCGAGGAGATGCTTGATCCTTTCGTCACCGATTGGCCAGTGGAGGAGGCTCTATCCTTCGGCAAGATAGCCCTCAAGTGCGCCGAGCTTCGCCGCAAGGACCGGCCGGATCTCAAGAACGAGATACTGCCGGAGCTTAACCGACTGAGAGCAATGGCGGAAGAGAGCATGCCCAGCAATTACTTCTCCATGTCGTCAAGATCTGGAACTCCCAGAAATTCGTCTGGCCAAAGCCAAGCTTCCACCACTTCTCAAGATATCAGCGACCCCATGCTCCGCCATTTTGGGTCTGGAAGTTCACAGAGCAGCTCTTTCAACGTATCCTGTAAGTATTACAGCAACCCATTCCCATCCTAAATGAGGTCCTCTTCACCCAACCAATGCATGCATTTTGGTCCATTGTTGAACTATTAGCTCAATAAAACCCATTTTCTCAAGTTGATTTTTCTTCAAAAACTATTACTCGGCCAATATAAGAAGTGACAGTTGATACGACACTCCTATGTTGGTACATCATATCGGGTAGCATAGATGATTCATCGCATATGTTTGAAAACTTGAGTTTTCGTAAGGACGTGATTTCAAATCTATATATCTCCATGTGGATTGCGATAATTTATATCTATTTCAAAGGATCAGACCATCAAGTTTCGACTTGCGACTAATTACCTATCGTCCATACACCTTAAATTGAGTTGAGGTGGATCATGAGTTTTAGAGTTGGGTGGAACATGTTGAGCCAAAAGCTAATTGTTTTACAAGAACTCTCTCGAGTTTCTCACGATAAATATATATATATGCACATACTAGTATAAGTAGTATTTTCGATCTTTTTTTAGCTTTTATCACCATTGCCCTCACATTATTTTCAAATAAGGTGTATTTATTTTATTTTATTTTTAACATTCAAACAATTCTATTAATCGATTAAATGTTGTAACAAACACAAATGCACATTATTTTTAAATAAGATGTAATTATTATATCTTATTTTTAATATCTAAACAATTATGTTACCCGATGATATAAATGCATTGTGTCTCAAATCATATTTAATCGATCAATAAAACCATTTTATGTTAAAAGGAAAATACTACACCCACAAGCAACCCTCACAAACTAGCAAGAGGCACATGAATTCATAATGATTCTATTCAAATTTACTAATAGTTCATGAGAGTTCTACTCAAAATTAGTAATAGATCCGATCACTATATTATGAACTATTGTTACTTTGAGTAGAATTATTTTGAATTTTTATGAAGATACTCATGAGCATATTTTGTTGCTTTGTGACAGCCCAATGAGAGTGAAGATACCTGAGCAAGCTGTTCTTCATGGGGCTTTAGACAAGCATTGGTGTGACAGCATGAAGCTCCATGATCTACTATTGAAAAATAATAATGTAAGAAGGTTACAGTAAGCTGCCTGTACTCCTTTACTTTGTCTAAATTTGATTTTTACATTATATTTACAAATTTTGTCTCAAAATATTGTGAATTTTTATCCGACTAGTTGATTATCGATTATCTTAGGGAATTTTATTCAAACTCGATTCGAACCTAAAATTAATTGTAATAAAAATAATAGTAATCTGTTCAATACCAACCACTAATCGGCCAATAATTTTGAAAATTCTTGAAACCCGCTCTGTCGGTTGTAAAAAATAATATTAATTTTTTAAGAATTTAGTTTACGAAAGAATATAAAAATATAAATAATTTACTGAGAATTAGGACTCAAAACATCACCTGTTAACTTAATTCCTTTACTAAAAAAACATGTTATAATTAGTAAAGTATTTTAGAGCGATAATTAGTAAAGGGTTTTTTTTTTATTTCATTCTCAATAAATATAAGATAAAAAAATTATTATAAAAAAATAATATTTCTCCTAAATATGTTGTACCTACGTCATTGTTATTTCATAAAATATTTCTATTTTATACTACAAAAAATATTATACGAGAGTATCAAAGAATAATTTTGTGTAGAATGAGCGTAGCTCAACTCCAACCCTAGTGTCGTCTTAATTAGGTTCGTTAATCATCTCTATTAATAAACTCAATAAATTTTTAGAGTCAACATTATTAATCTTTTTGATCTTAAATTATATTCTAATATAATATATTATAATCCAAATATTATGCAAAACATAAAACTAGAACTCGAAACATCTAGTTCATTGAAGCCTAATTAGTTGGAGATTAGGTTGCCCGAAAACAAAAATGAGAAACATTTTCGATAGGAAATGAAAACGTGAAAACGAACATTCTTCTAAAAAAATAAACATAAATAAAGTTCAAAATTAAGAATGAAAAACGTTTTCGAAACGTTTCAAAAACAAGAAAACGGCTCTTATAAACTATTTTCGTGCAACATAGTCTTCATTCAGACCGGATTCAACCGACCCTAGATCCAATTGAATTCAAAAAGATTTTGATTAAATGTTATTAATTCAAAGATGCAAATGATTAGTTGTTTGGAAAAGCAGCCAATCTACGTATTCTTTTGTGCTCCCTTCCAGCTTTATTCCTCAAAAGTCTCACACAGCAATGGCCGCCCAAACTTTTCCCCAATTTCTACCATATTTTAAAAGAATTAATATTTTAATCATATCCTTTTAATTTATTCAAATTTTATAATCTTGGTTTTAATTATTTAATTTATTAAACAATTCTCACAATTTATCTCTGATTAAGCTTTCTTTTATTATTATTTTTTTCTTTTGGTGTTAGAGTCCATAAAAAGTATAAGAATTGTATTTTGTTAGTTAGCTAAATTTATATTTTTATCTTTATACTTTTACCTTTTTTTCATGTAATTACTTGAATTTATTTTGATTACACGACTACACTTGTATTTTTTGAGTTAATTTAACTCTTATATTTTAATTTTTTTATATGACAATTTGAATTTTTTATTACTTCGATTATATTCTTAATTAATCTGTATTTTCGACTCAATTTAGTCCATATATTTTAATGTGAACAAAGTTTAACGTGTATTTTGTCATTTCACTTTACTTTTTTTTTACATATAAAATTACATGGATAAAACTGACTCAAAAATGTAGATCTAAGAGTATAATTAAAATAATAAAAAGAGGGATTGAAGCATAACAAAAATTAAAATTTAGTAATTATGGTGATAAATATTAAATTTATTGTTGATTACCATGTTTAGAGGACTAATAATATAATTTACCATAAACTTCTTAGCATAATGCAAATAATGTACTACACAAGTTTGAGAGTTTGGATTACCATAAAATTGAGGGATTGACTCTATTTCTTTGTGATTATCGATAATCTGCATATATTTGTGAAGACAAGATCATGTTTCTGACATGTAACTTATCTGTCTGTCGGCCATTAAGTTAAATTAAAATATAAAAAATAATTGTTATATATGAATTTATATAAATATATATATCCTTATCATCATTGCCTTAAATCATGCTTAGCTTTTCAAGTGACATTGACCTAATGCTACTCTTTCTTTCCTTCTTATTTCACAATTTAAATGCATTTTTCTAATTTATGAATAGTCCAAAATTCATGTGTTTATTTTTTCTTTAAAAATGTTATATTTATAAATAAATTTTATAAATTAAAATTTATAATAATTTTATCAAAATTAATAATAATTCATAATAAAGAGCAAATGTATTATTAATCTTAATTTACTCACTGTTACGAACTTATGAATTATTATTAATTTTAAGTATAACTATTATAAATTTTATGTACAATTAACATTACTATGTTAAGAAATAGGGTATTTATTACAATGTACAACTCATCTTGAAGAATCTATATTATGAATGAATAATAGTATTTGAAAATTAAAAATAATGCTTAATTATTATATTTTATTTAAAAAAAATACACTAAATGTACAATATCTTTAGACATTGTTAACATTAGTTTAATAAAATAAAAATATAATTGTTGTTACTTAAATATAACAATAAATTTATTTGTAGTGGAAAAATGTCTTGATCATAGTCTATGGATGACTTGCAAAGAAAAAATCGGTTAAGGGCATAAGTGATCTCTCGTGCGGACCCTCTAATATTTGAGTCAGTGCTTGATTGTAGAGTAAAATGTAAAGATAGTAGAACTGTAATTAGTGTAAAATTTTAAGCACATCTCAAGTGAAAAATGGCTCTCTTATTTATTAAAAAAAAAAAAACCAAAAAGACCACATTCTTTAGTAAGCACATCAGACGTCCTTCTAGATTTGTAGGCGAACATATTGGAAGAAAGTTTGATTCGTTCTTTACCACATCACATGAATATCATCTGTAGATCAGATCTCTCAAGATTTATAATCTCCTAGAAAAGTCTCTCACATTATATGGAGAGCCTTCTAGGTCTGGATGGCTTACGAGAGTCTTTCAAATATAGATCTTCTTGTTATCAAGTGACTAATAAGGTCTTCCCAAAAAAGGTCTCTTGGTGATATCAAGAAAAGTTTCTAAGAAGAGTTACTCAAATCTCTCGATATAAGTTAAATCGATCTTCTCGATCTCTTAGCCACACCGATCTCTCCATCAAGTCGCTCATTTTAGTCTCTTGCATCAGTCTCTCACCTAGGTTTTTCGATCACTTGATGAACTTGTGAACTTTCTTTTTTTGGCTTATTGCTGGGTGTAACAATAGTGAGAAAAAAAAATCATTTATGGAAAAAAAAAACAATAATGAGAAAATATTATTTATTATATATTAAATTGTTTATTTATGAATTAAGCAAATCTTATTTTCACCTTTCAAACAATGATACACAAAGTTTAGAGTATATGGTGTATTTATTATTGTATATTTTTTTTATAAAATGCATTACACCTTATTTTTAATATTACAATTGTTTGAATGTTAACAATAAGATACGACAAGTGCACTTTGTTCAAAAACAAAATTCATTTACGAAAATATTGCTTGAACACTTAGAATTGATATTTGGTATAAAACTTTAATATTAATACATTATATTGATTGCAACACATACATCAAGACAAAAATGTCACTTTTAAATATACAAAGTAATATTTTCAATCAATTTATTATTACTTTAATTAACATTAATCCTGGAAAAATAGCACATTTTATTATGCCCTTTATTTATTTGAAGTGGGGGACAAAACTGTAATAATATCATTAAAAGCAAAGAAAACGACAAAAACGAAATTATTAGACTGAGAAGACTTGATTTTATTATCTCTTTCTCTCTGCCTCTCTTCCTCTCAATCACTGAAACCAGAGAGATTCAGAGAACGAAGAAGACGAAGACGAACGAAGAGGAGTCAAGTCTCTCTCTTCTCTCTCTCTCTCTCTCTCTCTCTCTCTCTATATATATATATGTTATAAGATTGTAATATATATGCTTATATGTTCATATAGTAGAGATATATGTGTAGTACACAGAAAAACGCGAATCTTGATTGATTGCTAGAGGAATCACCTGAAGGGCCTGAACTCCGAAGAATTTCATTCAATCTGTAGGTTTGATTAGAAAACCCACTAAACTGAAGGAATATAATCACCGATTAAGTGAGAGGAAAGTAATTTCCGGCTGCAAAAATGGCGGATTTGAAGGGGAACAAGAAGAGACTGGCCATCAACCTTTCCCTCTTCGCCGCCCCCGATCACAACGGCTGGGCAAAATCAACGGCCAAGTCGCCGAGGAGCTTCCAACCGAACGCCGATGGCGTCGTTGGGCTCGGAATTGTGGCCGCCATGAACCACGCGGATCAAACCAAATCGGGCCGAGCCGCTATTTTGGCCGTCTCGCCCAGATCAACCACCACGCCGATCCCTATCGCCGCCGGCGGTGCTAAGTTTGGCGGCGGGCCCAATCTGGAGGCGGAGCTGTCGGAGGGTTATACTTGCGTGATTTCACACGTCGGTGAGAATTTGATCAGGAAACGGGAGTATTTTGATGGGGTTTTTGCCAATGAGTCCCAGGTCATTTCCGGACCGGTCGCCGGAGTTCAGGGTCACGGCAGCGAGGAAGCCGCGATGGTGTTTCCGACGGCGGAGTTTCTGAGTTCTTGCAATCTTTGCAAGAAGCGGCTTCACGGACTCGACATTTTCATGTACAGGTATGAAGCTTTTGCTTTACTTCTTCCTCAAATTCTGCTTTGCCGGATAAAACCCAATTTCATTGTGAATAAGAGATACGGACAGTCGATCGAACAACCTTAAATCTAGTGTGATGTTCGATCCGATCCTAACATTAATCTATTGCTCCTCTTTGTTTTGATTGTTGGGTTTTTCTGGGTTTTGATGTGATATGTGGAGTCCAATTGTAAGCATGTTTTTGGGTCTTAGATTGATGTTCAGTTTTCTTACTTTCATGCTGTTTATCCATGGGAAGTTTGCGATTTTATTGCCTTTGGGTGTTGATTTGTACATCATTTGAACTCCATCCATGTGTTCCAGAGACTCTGCTTATTCACAGTGGAATTTGGATGGTTTTGGGGATGCTAAAGTTGCAAAATTTGTGCTTTCTGTTATCGTTTTTGTGCCTCAGATTTGAGCTGATCTCTGGAACTGATAGCTCCAAGATGTGATGATTTCAGTTTTCCTCTTCTTAATTAGTTTCTGCATTTGATTCTTGGATTGAAACCAGTCCCTGATTGTAGGCTCGTAGTTATTTCATTGATATCATCTTCAGAAGGGGGGTCCCGTTTGGTGTGTTTAGGCAGTTTTGGCCAACTGTTCATCCCAGCTCGGCTTGTCCATTCAGCTCTGTTTGTTCTAAGAATACGATTGGTTGGTCGATGTTGTGGTCGTCATTTTAACACATCCACAGTGTTAGAAATAGAGATCCCCGAGTATTTTCTTCGGTTACCATACATTTGGAAGATTTTTTTTTCCTTTTTTTGGTCGAACAAATCTTAGGCCCACATTTTTATCCATGAATTTTCTTGAAAGGTTCAATTGTGGTCCCTTTCTATCTAATTTGTTCTTGCTTGTATCTTGTTGAGATATTTCTAAGAAACTTTGGAACTTTCTTGTGACTTTTCGTTTAGAGATTCTATCGACATATAAACCCTAAATTCTAACCCCTAAACTCCGATACTTGCAGGGGAGAGAAAGCATTCTGCAGCGCGGAGTGTCGGTGCAAGCAAATTTCAATGGATGAAAGGAAGGAGAGATGTGTTTCGGGGGGGATGAAGCAACTGGAGTGCTCGGTCTCACCCTGCTCCAGCCCCATGCAGTTCTTCGCGGGGCTGGTTGCAGCATAGACAGCCTTGCAGTTTGAGTTTCTATAGATAAATAAAAGGGGGGATAGAGAAGTTGAGTTTGAAAATGTAGCCGAAATGAATCATTTGTACTGAATTTGAAAGGTATTCAAGGGATGGAAAATCTGCAAGAAAATTGCAGGAAGTTGCTGCAAAGGTGGGAGATGATGATGATGATGATCTTGAGGAAGAGACTTGGTTTCTGTTTGGCAGCTTGTTGAAATGAAACACAAGAGAAAATTTTAACATATTATTAGTTTTTATATTATTATATAATTAAATACTACTCGGGAGAGGGAGCCAGTGTGGAGTTGGGCAAGCGTTTTGATGTCTTAAGCTACTAAATGCAGTATGTAATAAAGAACTCGTTACTCTTTAGTAACGAATTTGTCTCATCCTACTACATGTAATATGCAGTTTGTTTCGATAAAAGAACTTGTTCCTAAAAGCAGAACATTATTTATTTAGTATTTGTTAAAATAAATAAGATAAAAATTCTATCAATAAATTATCCGAATATTCAAAAACGAAGAAAGAATAAATTTATCTTAAGAGTTATAAGAAATCATGTAATTTATTTTTTAAAAAATTAATAAATATAATAAAAAATACTTTTATTCGAGATATTTTCTCTATCTCATTTTTTTTATCTATATCTTTATCAACAACCGCTACTTGAATAAATAAAATTCCAAAACATAAAAAATAGCACAAACAGAACTCATTGGAGTGGCATATTTTGCTTGCCCAAACTCCACTATATAAAAATCTCATCATATTCGAGCGTGCAAATATGTCATTCTAATGCTTATAAATGTTAAAAGGATATCTCAAATTACAATTAGAATTTTAAAAAATAAAATAATACCACAAGCTTGAAAATATCATTATCATAAACTCAAAATTGAAAATAGTAAATAGTACATCTAAATATTAAAAAACAAAAATTCTACATCTAGATATAAAAAAATAAAAATTATACATATATAATAAAAAGTAATTAAAATATGTCACAGTTCCAAAGGAACCCAACTCCCCAATAACCCAGTTGGGCTTTAGCTTCTTCCCCACTTTTGGGAGAAAACTCAAATCTAAATAAGAGAGTTTGTAGTTCACATGGTATCATAACTCAATTACATATTAACGTACGTTTGACAATCTAAACACATGACGACAATATATGATTAAACTATGATATGATGACAATACGATAATATGATATTAGAGTTTATTTTCTCCAATCTGATAAATATGATATTAGAGTTGATATTTTCTCCAATCCCTAGCACCAACCTAAAAGTATGAACTAATCATCTGATACTTCAGGTACAACATATTAAGTATAAACTGCAACCAGAAACCGAGATTTCACATTGTCAACAACAGATCAGAAAAACAGAAACAAAAGCAGCCAATTTCAATCCTTCTTTCGCTTTTCACAGGTCATGAAATGTTTTAGAAGCCATGTTTTAACAACTCAACACCTAAATATATCAAAGTAGCCTCATTGAGTAAAAGAAAACAAAAAGAAAAAAATGGAAGAAAGAAAAAAGAGGAAAGAACAATGAACTACTATCAACAGATGAACAATAAAAGAGAACGCCTAATGAGATCAAAATCATTTCTGACATGCCTGAAGAGCTAACTGCAGCATTTGGAGCTGCATGGGACACAGCTACACTGAAGGAAACTTGAAAGCTATAAAACATACATGAGCATCCTTCCACAGATGCTTACAAATATAAGGAATTAGCAAACATAATACCGCGGCGAAGGCTTTCGCTGGCTGCTGCAAACTTCTTCTCTAAATCAAGTTCCCCCACGGCATGAGCAGCAGCTCGCAGCTGTACAAGCATGGATAATAACAATACAGAAAAAGATCCAGTAAAATCATCGTAAAATAATTGCATTTTCATTTCAAAGCCATCAGCTAACCAAAACAGTGATCCTGGTTAATGAACATATAATGGGAACACAGGGTATCCGAAAAAAGAAGAATTAAGTCCTAGCAGAGACTGGCCAGTCCATTTGGCATTTTGGAAAGGGCCAACTGACTTAATGAAGATGGCACCAAAATGCTGCAAAGGCTTTGGAAAGTGCAAGCAACCTAAGCACCTACCCTTCTGCATGTTCAAAGTACACTTGTACGAAATCTGGGTTCATGACCAATCCCAACCCCTTTCCCGAAACAAGAAAAGGCAAAATGTTATAGCACTGAAGGAAGTCCCTGTAAGCATAACTTGAAAATAAAAACTCCTTGTCTTTAGAGAAGAAACCATATAGGAAGTAAGCCAAAGTAGAAGTACTACTTATAAAACCAGTAGCCATGCCTCCCATACTAATATTTGCCAAAGAACAACAAAATGGAATTGTTACGTTATTGCTTAAGCATTTTCTTACAGAAAAAAGAAGAAAAGAATTTCTTCAGTTTGTCAATTTACCTGGTTCAAAAATTCATCAAGCCTTCTAGCAAGTCGTATTACACTGCCCTCAAAGATATCAGTCATTTGTATAACCTCTGCAAAAGATGCTCCCTGGGAAAACAAACATAAACAACAAAGTGAATGGAATGCCTGAGCTGGCATCTAACCAAGAAAATGAGAATTCCAGTTAATGACAATCAGGTTGAAATTAATAGTCCACCCTATTTAATTAACCAATTGGCTCAGCTAGTCTTCCAAAAATATCCACAACTTGACTAATGTAACCCCAAGAGAAGACAATGCAACAGTTTTAATAGAGGAAGAACATAGCAGAAATAGAAGGAAGTGCAGCAGTGGTGGTGGGAAGATGAAGATGTATCAGAGACGAGGATGGATTAAAGCAAATGCAGTACGAGGACAGGAAACCAGTGCCAATGAAGTGGCAGATAGAAGAAGCAAGACATAGAGTAGTAGGGAATGCAGCAGCAGAGATGGAAAGAGGAGATGAGAATAAAAGGCAAACAAGGAGACAAAGCTCCAAAAGTCAAAAGTTCTATTCATTTACAAAAACCTGGTTTTGCTAGTACATTCTAGACCTAATTAAAGGCTTCAGAAGACTTGAACATGTATCTGTCATCTAAAAATAAGCCATCCAATCTAGTAAATTAATAGAACTAAATCCACATCTGTTATCGATTAAGATTTCAGATACAATAATGGTCAAAGATACCCCCCCCCCCATTTTTCTCTCCCTCTTTTCTACCAACTTAACAATAACACTAACATAAGCCTTTAAAATTCCTAATGCAATTAAAATACAATATTATATATATATATATATATAAGATGAGGTACTCCAAACCAGGGTAGTCTCTTTGTGTGGGTTTCAATTCATTTTAACTGCATCAATCCCCTGTTTTCGGAGACAATAACAATTGATTTTTGACGAATGACAATCATTAACATTGAGTAGGCTTTACATCAATTTTCCTTTGTCAAGATCTTTTGCTCTGTACCAAATTAATGAAGCCCAAGAAACAATAAAGTTTTTCCAAATATCAACATAGAGTGAGAGAATTTAACAATAAAAAAACAAACTAACCTTCGACCAACAGTAAATGACATCCATCAGGTATGGTCTAACAGCTGCCTCCACATATTCATCCACGTTTACTTCCAATTTGCATTCACGTTGAATCTGGAAAATTTAGTGATTGTTTTTATAGTCATTCAAAGTTTTTCCAAAATATCAACAGAGTGAAAGAATTTAACACACTTCTGCTATTCTTCTTGCACTATCTTGCAGCTGTCGCAATGGTTTAGCAAGCTCTGCTCTTAACTGTATTTGCTCGCTCGATTTATCTCCTGGAATGAAGCAACTTCCAAGAGCTGCTATCTGATGCTGATCAAGATCATTGAAGGTACCTAATCACAAAATCATTCAGAATCCTTACATACAGGGAAAATGAACTAATCTTTTTTTTTCTTTCTTTCCTTTTCACAATAATTAGAGGTATATATAATTAACTACGTGTAAAGATACACAGGAATGTATGGATGCATAATAGGACATAAAAAAACACTGGTAATAGTAACTAGGAACTAGGATAGCAAACACAAAATACAAATATAACTTTTTTGGAGAGCATATAACTTATGTAATATAGTGCTTATGAACATATTAACAAAAAAAATCAGAAGAACATAAGAAACACCTCAAGTAAAAGAAACTTTTATGCTAGGGAATGTTCGTGCTAATGAGAAAAGTTGAAAATGTAGTTATATATTCTAAGTTAAAAGCAAAAGACAATTTTCATGCTAACTTGGAAGAAAGGATGTGGAAAAGAATATATGCAGTGAGTTTTCTTTCGAAGGAAATAAAGTAGGGAGAGGTTTTAGGGCCAGATGGCATTACTATCGAGATCCACAAGTGTTTAGGGGATTTAAGCATGTTTTAAGTAATAAAACTATTAAAAAAAATTATAGCAACTAACAAAATTCAGAATAACAGGAAAGTTTTTAGTACCAAATTTCCAATAACTTGGATAATCTATGGGGTATTAAATTTACAGATCATACCATGAAACTTCTAGAGACAGTAATAGAGAATAACTTAAGAACTTGAAACGTCATTGATGGATAAGCAGTTTGAGTTTGTGCCTGGAAGTCTCTGGAAGTACTCCATCTTTGAAAATGGAGATGTGTGGAAAGAAAGAGGAATCCTGATATGGTTTCTATAAACTATAAAAAACACACAATAGAGTCCCTAGAGATTTGAGATGCAGGCTTTCAAAAAGAAAGACATTACAAATAGATATATTGAAGTGATTCAAGACTTACGATGGAGCTATGCTCATTTTGAAAACATTTGTATGAGAAACTAGTAATTTTCGTAATATTTTAGGTTTACACCAAGGATCAGCATAAAGCTCTCACTCTTTTTGTATTATTTAGGCCTAGCAAGGACAGTAGGAATATAAAGAAGGGGAGTTTCTCACGAGCCAAACCCACATTGGTAGTCTACCAGGGAGGTCTTGGGTATATGACTTGGTCCCAAGAATCATAAGTTACCTTCAACTAGCACTTTTGGGTGAAAACCATAATTACATGCAACGTGATACATTTCAGTTCGTGGTACGCATTTGGGTACAAGGTACGCTACTTAGCTAGATACGCATTTGTTGGGGGTAGGATCATAGTGACAATTCATGGCACCCCCTGCAACCTGTGTTTTCAATCGCACGTATCTGATCAGGGTACAAACGCGCATTGGAATGGGAAGATACGCGACCTGGATCACCAAAATGGTTATCCCAAATATAAAACTTTAAAGTGACGTGATAGCCCAAATTCAAAGGTCTAAACTCAGAAATCACTGGGAGATGAAAGAAGTTCACATTATCATTAAGCTTTTGAGATGACTGTTAGCTTTAAATTTGCTATGTCAGCATTCAATTCTTCTTTTTTTTTTTTCCCTTTCCTATTCCTGGTCCTGCTATTATGGTTTTATTTTATTGCAGACTTGTTTTTTTGTTAACTTGAACCTTATTTTGCATTGCAATATATTCAAAGCTAACCACGAAACCAAACTGATGTACCAAGTAATCCTACACCCCCCCCCCCCAACAGAGGTGTACCTAGCTAAGTAGCATACCTCATACCCAATACATACCAGAAATCATAACATACCATATTCCACATAACTATGGATAGGATTAATTGGCACATCAGTTTGGTACACTTATTAAAATTTGAAGGAAAAAATTTGTTATATTCATAAGATATTGCAATGAAAATAAGGTTCAACTTAACTAAAAGCAAGTCTGCAATAACATAAAACCTTAACAGTAGGACCAGAAACAGGATGAAAAAAATATATGCTTGCATAATTTAAAGCTAGCAATCATCTCAAAAGCTTAATGATAAGAGCACCTAAATCCCAAATCTCCAACCAGCTTGTTATAACTTATTTTTTTTCCCTTATCTCTAACCAGCTTGCTTCATCTCCCAACAATTTTTGAGTTTAGACCTTTAAATTTGGGCTATCAAGTCGCATTAAAGTTCTATATTTGGGTTACCCTTTTTGGTATACAAGTCACATCCCTTCCTGTTCCAATACACTTTTGTACCACAATCAGAAATACAGTTTTTTTTTTTTTTTTTTTTTTTGGGGGGGGGGGGGGGGAGGGGGAGACCACGAATTCTATAACTAAGGTGAGAACCCATGGTATTATAGTTACTCTCGCCATATTTGGGAAGTATGGAATGTAAAAGAACATAATATAAATTTACTTTCTTTGGATGGAGAATGGAAAGGGGCAAAATGGTACAACGAAAAAAGCAAACAACAATTATACCCTTTACTTTAAAAATAAATTATAAGCTACAATATATATATATATATTGCATTGTATGGAAAGTTGGAAACAATCTAAATTTGGGTGAGATTTAGATTGCGTTATAAATATATATATGTGACACACACACACACATATATATATATGAATATTGATTTTTGAGTATTTACACTATATCTCACGTTAAATTGTTAAAAATGTAATAAGGATGATATTGGGTGGTAAGATAGCAAAAAAATAAAAATATTTATTAATGTGTTCATTTCCCTTCCCACACCATGAATTGAGGTGCAAGGAAAATTGGGGTATGGGAAGGGAAGGAAGGGTATCATGTACATTCATCCCCTCCCTTTCCATTCCGTTATATAACTCTCTTCTAAACAAGGGAAAGAGTTATTCATAAAAAAGAAAACAGAGAATCCTTGAGGTTTCCCCAATTGCAGAAAGTACCCCTTACGTTTTGAAAATGACAAGGACCACCCTTACTATTAAAGATCAGAACAAAATGACAATTCCCCCCCCCTCTCCCACATCTCTTGTTCTATCCTCTCTCATTTTAGTTACTATAAACTTATTTTAATTACAAAAATATATTTCAACCACACAAAATATATTTTTTAACTACAAAATATATATTTTCCAACTTTTACATTCAAAACTAAATATATTTTTAATTTATAATTATTTCTAAATTATACAAAAATTAAATAAAACATTGCTGGAGAACTGGTGATGGAAGATTGACAGAGACCCCGGTAATGGATTGCAGGTCTGCAACCCCATTGCTGGGGTTGATTTCTTCAACCCCGAGAGAGAGAGAGAGAGCCCAGCAATCTGCTGGGTTCATCAATAGGTAGATCTTCAAGCTTCAAATCTTATTTTCAAACTCTTTCTTTCCCAAATATAGAAGCAGAAACTGAAACCCAAGAACACCATGGCAATCCCATCATAAGGTAAACCTTCTTCAAAGCCTTCCAATTGATTTCTCTAGTTTTCAGTCATAATGAAAACAATGGCAGAAACAAAAGAGAAGCCAGAAACAAACTGTTAGAAATCCAGTAATCTTTCCTATAATTGTTTCTTTCCTAAAATATCTCTATTTCCTTATTTCTAAAGTTTCCTTTTTAGGATAAGATTATGCTTCCTTATCGGTATTGTTTCCTTCATTTTTTCTTCCTTGTTGAGTTGACTTTTTTTTTCTTCCTTGTTGAGTTGACTAATCCCTTATTATTTGGATTGGTTGCCTAAGGGATCTATGTTACGACCCTAGGATTTGCCTAGGGTCTAGGAAGGAATTTGGTAAGAATTAGAGGAAAATAAGGCAGAAAAGGAGGGAAATAACAAAGCAGACAGAACTGAGGAAGAAGAGAGAGATGGGACAGAGAACTAGGAGAATTGGGAGAGGGAAGATGAGAGAATTCAAATCATTCATTAAGCTGACTTCCTCTAACTACTCAAGCCTATTTATAGGTTTACAATTGAATATGCTAACAACAACAACAGAAAATGCAACTAATAAGGAAAACACCTGACGTGTATTACTAATATATCCTTGGGGTTCCTTGGGATCGTGCCCCACCCCTTCAAACAATTCTTGTCCCCAAGAATTGACAGTGTTGACCCAATTCTTCATCCAATTCCAGCCTTAATAATCTGATTTATTCTTCTCCTTTTTTTCCTTGTGTTCCTTCTACTTCTAAGCTTTGTCCCATCTTCCCTTACATTCTATTGCTTTTGTTTTTCCTGCACAAATGAAGTGTAGGCTCCAAGGATCACCATGTCAAGACTCCCTTCTCCAATCTCAAATCTCCCAAACCAGATGGCAGCAACCTCCTCTTCCACAACATCAAAACTCCCGAACCAAATGGCAGCACCCTTCTCTTCCTTCACCTTCTGAATCTTGTTTACACCAAGTAACATGTCAACAAAACTGTCATAGTGCCCGATATCAAAATTATTCACAACAGCAGGGGAATTTTCTTCGGCTGGAATTATCTTAACCTGCGACCTCTTCGTCTTTTCCAAAACCAAAGGCAAGGAAGCCATTCTCTTAGAATCTACTTCCTCAGAACCATTCTTGCCTTCAGCCACCAGTTTTAGTCTTTGGTCTAAGTCCTCATCGATTGCATGTTCCCCCTCAACAGATTCAGTATCAGCTTCTGTAGAGCTGTTGCAAAGCTGTTCTCGTCCAAATTGTTCTATTAAAGCTACTTTAGCTGCATATGGTCCTTTAAAAACTTGCGAGCTGCTCTTACGATAACTTTCTGGTGGCATTCCATGCTTTCTACAAATGGCTTCTAGTGCCAATTTTTGCAGCCTAGCTTTCTCCGCCGCTTGTTCCACCATAGTAAGGCAAAACATTTTCACACTAAACCTTAACGCATCGTCAAGACCATTAATGAATCTTGATACAAAATAATGTTCTGTCAAGACTGGCTAAAAGCTCCACACCAAGGACCTTAGCTCCTCAAATCTAACCTGATAATCTGTTATCGATCCCTCCTGCCTCAATTTGTTGAACTCCCCAATCACATCAATCACATTCTTCTCCCCAAATCGGTCACACAAGTCTTTAGCAGAATCAGTAGGCATTGGGATATGATTGGGAGTACAGGAAGATAAACCTCTTACCTGAATTCCCAATTCCAAGGCCGATGGTTCCTCTGCCTCTTGCAAGTCATAGGTCATAGGGAGGGTGCCATAGTTGGGTAGAATTGGATCAGCTACTGCCCAGGGAGGGAAATCCAATGATAATTGGACTTGAGGTATCGAAGACAACATACTGAACATGTTGTGGATCCGCTGGGCTAGGTTGCTCTGTTGGAATAATCCCCCAGCTTTCTAACTCTCAATAACACTCTCCTTCACGACGAAATCTCTCTCAGAATTTACTCACCTTGATGACACACAAGATTGACGAAACAATCAGAAAACAAATCACAAACCAAGAAGCAAGAACACCAAGAAATTTCTCCTGGTTCGGTCTTTTAACAAGACCTACATCCAGACTGCCCTAACCACTTTATCTTCACTATCTTAAATGAAACTTAAAGGATTACATGCACCAATAACCTCACCAGCCTTATACCCAGAACTGCTGAGAGTTTCCCTACCCAAGAATACAAAGATATACCCTCTTAGTACTCAAGAAGAACCTGCGCATACTCCTTTCTCCCTCTGATCCCAAGACAGAATAAAGCTAAGCCTAAAGACTCACACCCGACCTCTATTTATACAGCATAGAGGCGGTAATAGAAATCTATTTAGAAAATACCAGAAGTTACAAACAACCAACCGAATTAACAAATCTGCTAACTAACCCTTCTAGAAACAAACCTTCTAGAATAGAAAACAAGTGATATACAAATGCTAACAGCTATAGAAAAAATTCTCTCGAGATAATCAAGTTAATCTAATACAAGTGATTACAACATGCTCCATCGTCTTCCGATGCCTCTCCAAGTCTCTATGCACTCTTTCTTGAGAGGCAGCTAGATCCCAATGCATATTTTCTTTATTCGTCGCACTATCTTCCCGACTGTGGGCCATCGTCATATGCCTTTGCGTCATCCTAAACTCCCACGACCCCATCCTTGATTCAATCTGTTTCACCCTCATTCGTGTGTAATGAATAGCCAGAGCTGCTCCTTGGCTTGATTGCCAATTCTGATTAGGACTACTATCGATCGGCAATCACCCGCCCCGTAACAGCTTCCGAAGACCACAAGCTGCTTCTAAAAATTATCGATTCCCTTCTCACCACTTCTGACCGCAGCTTCCTTCTCGCCTTAACTTCAATTCCGAAACCGAAGATCGAATTTGTTCGGCCTTCAAGTTCACCTACTCACAGCTTCCAACTTCACCAGAATTCCATCACTATAACCTCACAAAGCAACCTCGATCAGCCCTATCCTGATTCGCTTAGCTTCCAAACAACAATCGAGATGCAGTTGATTGATTGCACCTTCAACAATTCCAAGTCTCATCGCGAAGAGCTGTCAGAATCACAATCAAATCACTGCTATCCATTTCCATAGCCGAGTTTCCAGCCACGAGGCTACCACCTGCTTCATCTTCAGCTTTTGGATTGCCTAAATTGCCTAGCCTTGTTTCACTCCTGGCAACTGATCCGTAATCGACAGCCTTCCTTACTCCTGGAATCTTAGTTCCACACTCGCCCAGACCTATTCCGCCTTCTATGTTGGTTGATTCTGCTGCAGCCCATAAAATCTACCTAAATCAAGTCAAAATTTGCCTAGAACTCGTCTCTTGCTCAACCTCCAAATCTGAGTTGAGAATCATAATCGAAATCGAGGCAATTGAGAATCGCCACTTGTGAAATTCACTTGTGAACCGTTTTCGATCGCACCTTCCTTCCTACCTTGGTCACATGCAGTGACCTAGACCAGTTCTGAGAGTCGCTCGCCTTACGTTGCCTGCAATTCTGACCCTCACTGATTTGCTGAGGACCATCGGATCTGTTGTAGCTAAATTGTCGCGATCCTGCTCTGATGTAGTCTTAAGGATACGATTGGTTTCTGTGGCTGCCAAAAACCAATCGAAATTCATTGATCACTGTCGGAACTCTCTCGACCCGCGTCATCTTCAATTCCGAGCCGCAATTGCTTTGCTCGACTTCGCCATCCAAATCCAAGTTCAACTTCGGCTTGCAATTGGTCGCTATCTACTCACAATCAATGCCAATCAAGATCCATAGTGGATTCGCCACCTCAAGCTTGCATCGTCAAAAATCGCTACTACCAGATTCTGTAGTAGCCTTCCAATTTCGAGAATCAACCTCTGTGGGACAGCAAATGTTGATCCGTCAGAGATTAATCAACAAAGAAAGCCACCGAGGAACTATGGCTCTAATACCAAATGTTATGACCCTAGGCAAATCTTTGCCTAGGGTCGTAACAATCTACATTTGTAATAAATACCTAGTGTACAGTGTATAGCAACACAATACACAAAAGTATTCTTTTCCACACAAAGTTACTCAGCCAAATGAGAGAAGACAAGGATGGTGACAAAGTCATTGTTCAAAGGCTTTTGGAGTTGGAAATCTCCAACTCTGAGTCCGACTTCAACAATGGCAGAGTCAATAACCAGAGTAACAGCTTCAGGTCATCACTGATAGAGAAATCAACAACTCTCCACCATGGATTGCATAGGAGAAACTTGATTGGAACCGTGAAGAGGAAACTAAGCTTAAGGAGGAGGCTGGGCAGCTCCCCTATTGTTGACAATGGCAAAATTGATGACGGTTTGGGGATTTAAGGGGTGTGTGTGTGTGTGTGTGTGTGAGAGAGAGAGAGAGAGAGAGAAAGAGAGGGCATTTTGGGAATTTAAGAAAATTTAATGGTGGCAAATTAACGGTAGGGGTATCTTTGCAACATAGTTTGCAAAGCAAGAGTACTTACTGTAATTTCTCAAATGTCAAGGATAGTCTCACTCACCCTAATATTTTCTTCTGCTAGTTACTCAATTCTCACCCTAATTGACAATATAATCCCAACATAACATATTTCATTGGAAAAATAAAATTAATTACCATTGAACATCAATTCTGTAACAAGGAGTTCATCTCCTGTATCTATCAAGCAGGCTGCCCGTCCCTTTAGCTGGACGACACCATCAGCATCTATATGGCCAAGCCTTTTAAGAACCCGTGAACGATTCTTAAGTTCATCACGGAACTTTTGAAGCTGCAAAATCAAAAACATGTAATTAAAGCACCAAACAAGAAAATATCAGTACAACGAAAATCATATCATGCCTAGTCTGCTACAACAGATTTATCTTAGTAATTGAGAACTCCTTTTGTCTTTTTTCACCATCTTAAGTTTTAAATCTCCACAATCCAACAGCACATAAAAATGAAACTATTCCAGAATTGACACAAGATTAATAGTATTTGAAGAAAACCAACAGCAATAAAACTCCATTCCCATTTTCTTAATTAAAACCTTCTTGTGCATCTTAGTAACCAAAGCCAGCTATTCTAGCAAATTGCATAATATTTACCATATTAGACCAACCCAGGAATCCTTTATTTTTGCAGAATAAGTGAAATCAAACAACAACATGCATACCTGAGAATCTCGCATTTTTGTTTTTAGTTGTTGAATTTCATGATTCACTTCTGCTTTCCTCTGAAAACTTCTAATCTGAGTTTCATCTTGGGACTGCAGAATATCAAAAGTAATGAGAACCATGCATGGCAGAGCGAGCATAATTCAGGAGCTACTACAGCAGTGAAAGGGAAGATTAGGTTCAGTCGTGCTGGTAGCCTTTTACTTTCAACGTTGTCCATACATAATCATGTTTTCTTTTTGTTCCCTTTCAATTTTAAAAGTCACGAGCTAGTCATGTAAGACAACTTGGTGGTGTTGATGTTTTTCCATCTTATCAAGGCAACAATAAGCCTCAATTATATCAACTACAATTACTTTGCCATCTTTATTGTTTCCTTGAAATTAATTCCCCGAAGATGCAGATTTTCCTTATTGCAGCCATAAGCTATCAGGCTGTTGGTTTCACATTCTAGCTGCAATATAGCAGCCAGAAAACGGCAAATTGGCCATATTTCTTACATTTGATAAATAATTCCTTAATGCTTCAAAAATTTACAAGAAATTATCAAAAAACAGACATCTAAAAGTACCCGCATGGCATGGTGACCTTGTAATTGCATGAACATAAGTAACTTGATCCCTTCCAAAAGCTAGTTCCTTTTGGATAGTGGACAGTGGAATTTTCCTTCCTTATCACCCTTCCTCTGTGTGTGTCTAATTTACCAGTGTCAAATGGAGAAAAGGATGTATCTAACAGCATTTTTTTTTTTTTTACCTTGTAAAGTGGGTGCCGAAATAATTTTTTCTCCAGTTCTTCAATTTGATTGACCAACTCAACAAATTCTGGCTCTTCAATGCCCATATCCTGCCAAGGAAGTAAAACCAATATGAAAAACAACAGCACCGATCAAAACTAAATATTCATAGAGTTATATGTCATGAACCTAGGGTTCATGACGGGCTGAAATGGACCATCGGAAGATCCGATTGTATTAAAGCCAAGGGCAGAATGTATTAGGGAAAGAATTGAAGAAGAATGGGGGGAGAATGGCAGAAGAACGAGAGAGAGAATTGAGAGAGAGAAAGAGAGAGAAATTGAGAGAGAATTAGATATTCATTTACTCATTTCATGCATATCTTCTCCTCTTACAATGGGGCCTTTATATAGGCTTCATCTAACAAAAATAACAGCATCCATGTGCTGTAACAACATTACAAAATATCTCCTAACAACTTGCTAAGTCTATTACTATAATGCCCTCCTATGGAATCTTGGGTCATGACAATTCCCCCCTCCTTAAGAGAGTTCTTGTCCCTAAGAACTTGCCGCAGTAGTCATTGCTCTTCATCCAACTCCAACCTTCTCTATGCAGATAATCCTCCTTTCTTTCTTTCTAGTTCTAGGTCTCTTCTTCTTCATTCTTAGGTTTTCAAGATCAATTCCAAGTATGAATTGGCCCAGAATTTCAATAGGGAAAACTTCATAACCATCCAAAACAAGCAAGAAGGGTAGATCTTCAGCCATTGTTGTTGTTACTATATCCCCATTCAACCCACAGCCATGTTTTGCTGAAGAAATATCAACAGCAGCCTCAAAATGCAGCAATGGAGGTTTGTATTCTTTTCTTGAATACTCATACCAAGGTTGTTTGAGAGTATTAACATTAGGAGATGCTGCAACTTCACTTTCAGCCAACGATTGCTCATTAATTGACACCTGGCCAAGCGTTTCAGCACTAGTAAGAGTGCTTGAGAGGCTGTCAATTGATTGAGTGTCATCCTCCAATTCCTTTTTCTCACTCTCTTCTTCCTTAAAGTTGGACTGCTTTTGTTGCAGAATCCCAAAATCATCACCATCGAGAACTTCTTTTCCCTTTTGTTGGCTGCAATTCCCCTCTATTTGGATCTTTCTTTCAACAATTTCAGATTGTCCCTTTGCCTTTACTTCCTTATCAATCTGTTCATCATGGATTCCTTTTGAATAATGCCATTCAGCACCAATTTCATCACTGATGTTGCATTCCTCCTTGGTAGTTTTGCTGAAATTGGTACCCTTCTTCCACTCCATATTGGAGGTAAGCAATGAATCGCTCTTCCATAATCTTGACTTCTCCTTCGGCTCCTCCATTTCAAGGAATTCTTCCTTGTTAAAACTTCCATGATAGTCATCAAAATATTCCACCGGAAAATTGTAATGATACTTGTTAGATAGTATCATTGCAAACTCTTGCAACTTCTCGCGAAACATTCGAACGAATTCTTTGCACTCTTCATCAAACCCACTGCTGGTTCCTTTGTCCAATTGGCTGACTCCCTTCTTCTGTTCCTTGTTGCTGCCAACTGAAATTGCAGCCTCCTTTGTCTGCCCTTGAGGCTTCATTCCAGCTGAAAATAAAGGATTCTCTTGCTGCAACTGAGACTCCAATGGTCTCAGATATGCACTGCTACCCATGGCCGATTTTTCAGCAACAACATACTTCGACGGCCAAGGAATGGGAGTTATATACATGCTTCTGTTTTGCATGTTGTAGCAGTTCCTAGTCTCACCTCAATTGCAATTCAATAGCCTAGGAGCACTCGCTCTTCTCCACCTTTCCAATTCGAACAAGTTTATCAGATTTCAAGCCGAAATTTAGAGTCCCTCGCTGCAGTCATCTATTATACTGCTTCCCACTTATTAATTGGCTGACTGAATCCACCTACTGTGATGATTGACTCGGACACACCCACGGAATTGACCAAATCGGCCTTGCCTTTCAAAATTCGAACTGAAAGCCGTCGGACAGTAACAGCCTATGAACGACCAGAAATGAGCCGTCAAGGAGAGTCGGAAACCCTCCCTCACACGTCAATTCCGAGCAAGACTTACTAAAATTCACTGTCGAGAGCCAATCTCCCTCTTCACTTCCACGTTCGCACCAAAGGTTACCTAAATCACCCTACTGATCCGCATTCACTGTGTAATTCATTTTCCGATCTGACTGTGCATGCAACAACCAGATCTGGAAGTCCAATTGAAATCACAGGTCCTGTTTCACCTTCGGAATCACGACAGCCAAGATTGATCGATTGCCTTGTTCACCTGCACGCTTTCTCCTCTCGCTCAAGGTGAATTCAAGATCGCCGGTGTAGCCGCTACCCAATCACCGACCACTGGACCAATGGAGTTGCCTCAAGCCCCGCTGCCTCAATCACGTACTTCCTTTAAACTCTCCTGTCTGAGTCGCCTAAGTCCACGACAATTGTGGCTTATATTGCTGGACTGTTTCACCCTCCGAGGGACTCACGCCCCTTCGGAACATCTACTACGGTCGGAGTTTTACACTGGACTCACCTGGGTTGCAACTAACGGGATTCTCTAGAATTGAGGATCGATCACTGTGGAGGGAGGCTAAGGACCGTTGCTAAGATACAACGGCCAAGATCGCTTGGGTTGGCTTGCCTTTATCCCATGTAGCGACTTGGATCCAGCCACTAGGATAACCGAAATTTGCACAAGCTGCAGAAATCGAAGCCTCGTTGATTTCGGAACTCACCACGTTGGAGTTACAACATCTCGAGAGTCCGATGGTGTCTCGTTGCAACTCCTGTGAATCATCTCCATTGGATCGACTCTGCTCTCACCACCCGCTATGGATCGGTGGTCTACAATTTCTCTCCAATCTCGAAATTCATTGCAGCCAATCACTATGGATCAGCCATTACCAGATTTGATTGCGCTTACTGGTAATCGATTTTGTTGCAGTCGTTGGGCTCACCGATAATCACCGTCGGAACAGCCGATAATCACCACCGCCAAGGATGAACTGCTCTGATACCATTTGTCATGAACCTAGGGTTCATGACGGGCTGAAATGGACCATCGGAAGATCCGATTGTATTAAAGCCAAGGGCAGAATGTATTAGGGAAAGAATTGAAGAAGAATGGGGGGAGAATGGCAGAAGAACGAGAGAGAGAATTGAGAGAGAGAAATTGATAGAGAATCAGATATTCATTTACTCATTTCATGCATATCTTCTCCTCTTACAATGGGGCCTTTATATAGGCTTCATCTAACAAAAATAACAGCATCCATGTGCTGTAACAACATTACAAAATATCTCCTAACAACTTGCTAAGTCTATTACTATAATGCCCTCCTATGGAATCTTGGGTCATGACATTATATTCCCCCAGATTATCTATTAAACTAGTATAATCATTCTACAAATATCAAGAAGAAATTTCTCTCCTCGGTTGTCAAAATACTATAAGGCACAAGACAGAAGGACAAAATGCAAGGCAACCAAGAAAACATTACATGTTCACAAAATTGTCAAACAATATCAAAGAATGAGCTTTTGGCATAGTAGCCAACTATAAAGGGTTCAAAAGGATAACAAATCAACCAAGCAACAAAATAGATTCAGCTAGGCAGCTATATTGGAATGTCTCTACAGTATGCCTCACCAATACCATGCAATGTAAATCAGTTAAAAATGGCTACAAGAGTCCATAAGTGTGTAAGGCCACAAAATATAGTGTGATAGGATATATATCTATATATATTTTTTCATCAGTGTTCCATTTATATGTTAGATATATATATATATTTTTTCTTTTCTATTTATATGTTAGATATATATCTAATATATATATGTTAGATACATATATATATTTTCATGCCACTTTCAACTTTGATTTAATTGAAAATAACATCAAGTCACATTACAAAATTAAAAAAATAAAAAAAATCAACAGTTTTCCTAAGCTGCCTAGGCCCCGACTAGTGCCTAACGCGTTTTATAACACTGATGAAACTAAAACAAAGTCATATTGAAAGAACTAGCACCACGCCATATTAGCTTCAGTGATCCCTTCAGAGCAATTTGAATGTATCCAGAGTCCAGACATCTCCAAAATAAAAAATTTAGGGCATCTGCTAATAATCAACTCCTATGAAAAATAACAATACTGAAAATAATCACATAAAAAATTCAAAGTTCCCCTGGCAATTGCTTGAAGATCTACAATGTGTCTAAGTTACAGTAATTTACTGGTGGGCGCTGAATCTATCTCGGAAGCAAAAAATATCATTAGGCTGTATCACATCATTTACGAAAATATGCATTATAAATACACAGATGCTACATGAACACAGAGTTTTGACACTCAACAATAATAGTCAGATACGCACTGGTGATTATTTACTAATTACTGATTATTCACAATGCAGTGCATAATCACCAATGAATATCTGACCATTAATTCTGAGTGTCACATAAAGTGTCAAAACTCAGTGTCCATGTAGCATTTCCATTATAAATATAAAGCATCTGCAGATAATTTAGATATACCTTCACAGGATTAAGCTTAGGAAGGCCTTGAGGGAAACGTTTTTCAAGCTCCTGTACGGCAAGAAGTATACTTTGCCTGGCTTCTAATGGCCGAAGATCAGAAGGAATTGATATTCTGAGTTTGCTAAGAGCAGAAATTAGAGACAACTGAACAGGAACCTAAATGATGGAATTGATATATGTTAATTTTTCTTGAAATATGTCCAGAATATATTTGAAAGCCTGTAACTTAACTATCTCACAACTGAACATCAATAAAATTTTCTTCCAAGAGATCAACTTACCACATGCATCTCACCCTTTTCTCCAGGACGGGGTGGGCATGGTTTTGGTCGAGAACCGTTTTCACTTGAACCAAGAGAGCAATGAAGCAAAGTATCCACAATATAGCTAGTACCACGTGAAGAAGATAGTGCAGCAGGCAAACTGCCTAGTGGTGCTGGGGGCTTTTTAACAACGTTAACAACGACTCCCCAACCCCAGTCCGTGCCACCTTCCCTCACCTTAACCTGCAAGATGAGAGGTGGTTTTCAGCATAATTCAAACTAGAAGCACTTCCAAGTGAAATACAATTAGTAATAGCAGTTCCAAGTGAACTACCATTCCACCACCACCTCCACCCCAGTAGGGAAAACACACACACACACTCAAGGAAATAGGAGGAAAAAGAAAACAGAATGGAGGAGAAAAATATATCATCTAATTAACTAAAACAGAATGGAAACAATCTTTCAAGGTGCACAGAATGGTAAATATCACACCCCACATTTCGAAAACTAGTGTCACTTTTAAATAGAGTAAAAGCTGTCGGTGCATATAACAAACATGACCTCACTCATGCACTAGGACTATATCAAAAAGAAGTTAAAATAAATTCCAATGCCACAAGGAAAAGGCCAATTATGGATAGCAGAGCGCACCCTTGCTAGGTAATTCAATCACCAGATGACCCAAAAAAAAGGACTGAATACCTCTCCTAGGACTTACCAGCCTACCAGGGAGAAGAAAATAAAGAACTCTTTCAGGCCTAGTTATCTCTGCCATCATCTTCTGCTCAAGCTGGACCATATCAAGCTTTAACTTATGATATTCAGCAACCTCAGCCTGTAATGCAAACAAAAGATGTTTCAGATTGGAATACACGCAGAAGGATGTGTTAAGGAAATCAAGTGCAAGGATTACCTCTCCTGAGGAATCAAGCAAGGCAGCTTCATCTTCAAGGTTTGAAACCTTTTTCCCTATATCAGGTAAAGCCTGCAGAAGTGACCGTAACCAGAGATGGTTTAACTATTATATAAAGAGCAATGGTCATATAGGGAGTTGTGAACTAAATTTTAAAGGAAAAATGAAATAATGTGCTCCGAGGAAACCTTCTCATACTGAAACTGATGAAATGAATTCTTGATAACATGCTCAGCAGTAAACTGTCCTTCAGCACGGCTCATTAAGTTCAAAATTGTATAATAGCTCAGTCTAAAAGTACTGACCAATGGCGCTGGTCTACCCAAGACCATGTCCTTGAGGGTATTCATCTCCATCTGAAAACATAACATGTATTTGAGGACAGGTAATAAATTTTTCTGAATGCTGTTTTCCGCTAAAGAAACAGAGATTTAGGAGAGAGATTTAGAAGAGGAGCATAAGATGGGGCATATCCCAATTCAAAGTAAAAACAAAGAGAAATGATCAAGAATTAAAAGAATCCTTGTAAGTGCAATTGCAACCAGTTTAAAACTATAACCATCATGACAGAATTGACTTTTAAAGGAAGTGGTCGTGTACACACTTGAATGCATAACGCCTATAATATTGTAACTCCTACTATCTGTTTTCATTCCTTTCCATACCATGTTTATACCACCCAGCTTGGGTAAAGCTACTTGCTAGGTCAGGATCTTTCAAGTTTGACCAACATATAATAGTTCTTTATTATTTTTTTCTTGGCAGTTTTAATATAGCCTCCTAGGTTGCATATACAGTCAAATTTTGGGTTGGTGTGAGGCCATAAGCCTCTTTTTTAGGCGTTCCCTTATTTGTTTCATTTGGAAATCAACAAGGGAGTGAGTCACTCCAAGTGACAGTTTAGCCATCTTGGTTTATGCAACATCTCATAATGCAGAGATAGATTTCATGACAGCTTTTTATGATTTTCTCTTTGGTCATTCCACTTCTGGTTGGGCAAAGGACCAATGAATTTGGCACCTAGGTCCTAGCATGAAATAAAGTTTTAAATTTACTTGTTTTATGGATCTCCCTATAGTGGGGGAATCACATTTCCCCAAGAAAGCTAATCAGAAAGCAGGCACTCCTCTTAGGGTAGCTCTCTCGCTTGGTTGGCTTCTCTGGGGGCTATTGTGACAACCAACAACTTCAGAAAAAGGATATGGCTTGTGGTGGATCCAAGTTATGTCTGCAAAGCAGTGGGGAGATAACCAACAAGATTTATGGAATCTTATTCTCTTCTTTGAAGTTCATTGAATCATGCAAGCATCAGTAACTGGTCTACCATTTTTTATACAAGGAATGCCTGAGGCAATATCTTCACAAAATCTAGGGAGTAGTTCTCCTTTGTGTGTTGTGGTCCATTAGGAAAGAGCAGAACAGTAGGCTTTTGAAGGTTTGGAGAACCTTGTCGCTATTTGAAGGGAATCATTCTTGTTAGAATGCTTGCCTCGAGTAAGCCTCAGATTCAGTGAAGCAGTCAATGTATCAAGCGGCTGGTTTAGTTAGGCGGTATGATTCCAACGGAAATTCATTTAGTTGGGGGTAAAACCGGTAATATCTAAACCGGTTATATTGTATAGATTTATCCGCCCTCTTAGTCTAGAAATAAGGTGCAGGGGGTAGTCGTTTGGCATGCATGATTTAGACGAGTGAATTCTGCGTGAGAGGAAAGACTAGAAATCAATAGCTCTTTGTAATCTCGGCAAGATCAAGAATTGTACTCGTGTGATAGTCTGTGTACTGATTCATTCATATTGAAAGGAAGACTGCTCTCGAGGAGTTTGAAGGCTGGATGTAGGGTCATTCTAAGGAATGATCTGAACCAGGATAAAGTCTTGTTGTCTCCATGTGGTTTGATTTATTTTATGTATTTCCATTGCTGTTTTGTTGTTCTTGATTGATCCGTGTCATGTGTGTGCACGAGTGAGTGTCAAATCAATCTAATTGCTATTCCAGTGCTCCCGGCTTTAACAATTCTCATTTCCCTTTTTTGAGGGTTAAGAGAATAGTGCACCTTTCTGTTGAGTCTATGGTCTGTTTTTTGGATAAATCATATCCTTTCATGAATATATAGGCTTTTAAGCTTGGCTTTGGCTTTTTACAGGCTTGTTCCCTTAAGGTGGCTCTTTCCTTTCCATTTACATTTTTATTTATCAAAAAAAAATGTTCAAATTTTCTTTGGTATTTTAAAATAGGCCTAACAAGATATAAACCAATGAAAGAGCTCTCAACTAGAAAGAAGGTCCTTATATGTTCATGTAAAAGCAATAAATTTTAAAATTCAGATTGAAGATACTAATTGGTGTATAAGTATGATATACATAGGGTAATAACTTACTCCAATTACCTGTTCATCAATCATAATAATACAGATACCTCGCTCATCTTTGCCACGACGTCCAGCTCTTCCACTCATCTATATAGAAGACAACAAACCTCAACAATCAAAAACTAAAAGAAAAACCAATGTGTGAGGTATTCCCTGAAATGATATAACATTCACTCACCTGGATATACTCACCAGATCCAATATAACGATGACTGTCTCCATCCCATTTCTTTACACTGGTAAAAACAACAGTTTTTGCGGGCATGTTCAAACCCATAGCAAACTGTCCAACAATAAATTCAAGCAAATTTCCTATTAATATTCATTCGCATATGAATGATAGATTGTCAGACAAGTAAGCCGTAGGAAGAAGAATCTTACTGTCTCTGTTGCAAAAAGGGCTTTTACAAGGCCTTCTTGGAAGAGAAGTTCAACCAACTCCTTAATAATAGGCAGAAGTCCTGAATGATGAACAGCAACACCTCTTTTAAGCAGTGGCAGTATCAGCTCAATAGCAGGTAAGTTTCTATCTTCTTCACTTAAGCAGAGTATGGCATTTTGGAAAACCTGCTCCACAACATCCTTCTCCTCTTGGGTATTAAAATCGAGCTTTGCCATAGACATCGCATGTTGTTCACATTCTCTTCTACTAAAGCTGAAAATTATAACTGGTTGAAATTTCCTTTCCATGATCATCTGAAATATGGAGCAGTTTTTGGCATAGGAATTAAAAAACTATATAAAATATTTGTTAACTATGTACAAATAGAAGAAGATAGCAATAAACAAAATTCAGAGAAAGAGAAGGGCAGAAGACCAGAAGTCAACACATAAAAACCAATCATGAAGTTAACTACAACTTAAGAGAAAATTTGACATACGGTGAAACAAGACAAATATTAATAACCCGAATTTAACATGAAAATGATCCTTAAAAACCTACATAAAATTTATCATAATTATGCTACAAATAAAAGAAGATAACAGTAAACAGAACTCACGCAGAGACACAGATGACCAGAGAACAACACATTACAAACAATCAAAGGGGATACCTACAACTTAACAAACAAAAATTGAAATATCTATCACCACTGGAATAAGAAAAATAATAATAAGTATTAACATGAAATCAACAATTGAACATAACAATGCCACATCATGCCTTTATCCCACCAACAATTAAATATGGAATGGGAATAGTTCAAAACAGAAGTGCACAACCTTGACAATCTTGTATATGTCAGAACCACCTGAGGCATTCCCACTCCTAGCATTTCTGCCACTCCCTTTAGCATTTGCACTCTTGTTACCACCACCCAGCTTCTGTTTTGCAAAAGTATCCTGCAGTTTCATAAAACTTTCCTCCCTAAACTGCTCATTCTCATCCACAACAAGATACAATCCTGCCCCGCCCATAGGGAACACATAGTGCTGCAAAGGAGTTGGTCGAAAATCAGTATATACAACATGACATGGCTGTTTGTGCAAATTACATATCCACTGAGCAAACTCAGTAGCATTGGACATTGTTGCTGAAAGGAAGACCATCTTAATAGCTGGCGGCAAGAATATAATACTCTCTTCCCAAACAACCCCTCTTTCCCGATCCTTCATATAATGTATTTCATCAAATATAACCCAGGCAACCTCTTTTAACACTTCAGAACCCCTGTAAAGCATTCCCCTGAGAATCTCTGTTGTCATAACCAAACAACTGGCATTTGGTGACAGTGTAACATCACCTGTCATCAACCCAACATCAGAGAACTCCTGGGTTAGTTCTCTATACTTCTGGTTGCTTAGAGCTTTCAGTGGTGAAGTGTATATAACCCTTTGCTTATCTCTAAAGGCCATTGCAATTGCATACTCAGCAACAGCAGTTTTCCCAGCTGAAGTATGTGCAGAAACCAAAACCGACTCATTGCGTTCCAAACATGCAACTGACACTTGTTGGAAGGGGTCAAGAGTAAAAGGATAGGTTTTTGCCATCTTCCCATTGTAAACAGGATCATTGAGTGTGCCGTGAATGGACCCATCTTTGGATGATGTGTATCCACCTGGAGCAGCAACCTCGTGTAGGCATGTTCGTGCCAAGTTCCGCTTTTTGGATTCATACTCTTCCTTGGGCGTTTCCGAGACCTCCAAACTATTTTCAGGCGCCTTCCGTTTTCCAAGAGGCGATTCCTCCATTTACGAGGGGTTCATCCAAACACCTGGATTCTCAACTTCACGAAAAAAATGAACTTCAGCCCTGACTAAATGACATCGCAAAATTCAAATATTCAACAATGCCAATTATCTAAATTAGGACTTGATACCAACTTCAAAGTACAATGAACTTCGAGCTGTAGCTACTGCACTCCAATGCACCCTTTACCCTGCTGCTGCAAAACAAAAACAATTCAGACGCTACTCACTTCGTAAAACCCCAATATTCAACACTACAACTGCTGAAGTCGTGACTTCGATGCCAGCTTCACTTCAATGCGAAAAAAAAAACTCACTTGAAAGCTTAGAAGAACTTTTTAACACTATACAGGTATACAAATACATATATGTGCGAATCCTGTGTATTTCCCTGCTTACCTTTAACTGAGAATAGACGCAGGCCTGCTCTGTAAGTGGTGAGTTTGGAGCCTCACAAACCCTAATTGCCTCACAAAATTAGGAACTTGGGGTTTTTCAACCGAACGGGGGAGAGATTTATTTCCTCAAGTGGGCTCTTGTAAAGCCCAAACCTAGGCTTGCCGTTGGCCTTCAGATCATAAAAAGAAGAAATTACACTACTCCCCTTTAAAATAAAGTATTTTATTATTTCTAAACTTATATCCCTTTTTATCTTTAATAAAATAATCCTCTTATTTTTGTTTTTTTATTTTTTAAAATATTATTATCTTTTCAAGCCCTCTCTTGTTTCACCATGTCTTCTTTCTCTAAACAAAAACATGCAAGTGTAAAAATAAAAAATAAGATTAAATTAACTATATTCTATTTAAATTTTTATGTTTAACCCATAAAATTAACTTAATTAGATTTGTTTACAACTTTTTTTAATAAGTTTATAAGAGCTTTCGCTATTGTGTTAAGATTGATTTTAGACTCGAGCAATAGCGTCAAGTTTTGAGACTTGACTAATATTTAAAGTGAATAAATTATTGTTCATGTTCTTTTATCTAAAATATATTTTAAATTTTAAAAATTAATTATTACATCCTTAAATACTCAAAGTTCATAAATATATGCTAATAATTTTAAAAGTTTATGTATTAATTAAGTAAATTTTAAAATTCATTAGGCGTTAAAATCAAATAACTAAAGTTGATTAATTTATCCTAAAAACTTATAATAGTACTTGAAACAAAAAAATAAAAACACTAGTTGTTATCTCATAAATGGTTTTGTATGTATGAACTAGCCATTTCATTTGCTTTCTCTAGGCTTTAGTATAATATTTGACTTACGAGAATGTGTTATTTGTCTTAAAAATTCAATTTGGTGGCAAACCATAAATGTTGAAAAAGTAGGGGTTAAATTGTAAAAACTTTCTAAAAGGCAATGTGCAATTCTTATTTTTCAACGGGACGGGAAAATAATTACTGAAGGCGACCAGACCACGCCAGTGCGACGGCCGGACCCGTCCCTCGGCTCGGGTCCCATAAGCGGTTTTCGGGTCATCTTCTCAACCCGTCGGTACCCGGTCACGTTCTTCCTTGTCACGAAACCAGTATTTATAGACTGAGCTCATGTAAAATTTCGGTCTCATTTTACAGAATTTTTCGTTTTTTAGTTTCGATTGGTGGAATGAATCCAAGCTCGAGCAATCTCAACTCGCCTCATTCGATGGGAAACACCATCATCGGCGTCACTTACGCCGGCGGCGTCGTCCTCGGTGCCGATTCGCGCACCAGCACCGGTAAGATGTCAAATTCGGGGTTAAAACGGAAGTGAGGATTTGAAATGGAAGAAGAGAAAGGAAAGCTAAAATTTAGGTTTCTTTGTTCTTTACTTTGATGCTGCCTTTTCGTAGTTCTTTTATTTTTCACGTTATGACTCGTGGTGTGCGCTAAATTTGTTAGTTGGCAGGGGCCTATGTTGCGAACAGGGCGTCGGATAAGATCACTCAGCTCACTGACAATGTCTGTGTGCCGCTCTGGATCGGTATTTTCCATTCCTTTTCATGTTTAGCTTAACAAGAGTTATTGCCTCTTGGCTATCTGTTATTTTCTGGATCGGTGAATTTGTTAGATGCTTGTATTTGGTTTTCCGACTCCTGCTTTAAGCTACTGTGAAGGAGACGTAAGACTTGTTTGTGTGTGCGCGCGCGCCCGCGTTTTGTTGATTTAAGCTTGCTGGCTGTGTACACACTTTATTCAAGCATCGGAAAAATGAACAGTTATTTTAATTCCATTATTTTCCCATACGCTGCCATAACAATGACAAGTCATTCCAGGAGGAAGTCTCCTGGCTGAAGGAGCATGATAATTTTACATCAATGCTCCTACCTTACCACAACTACACCTCTAACCACATTGTAGGATACCACTATAACAGCTGCAACGTATACATCAATCTTGAATCCTACAAATTATTCTAGGATACTGCTAAGTGAAAAGACTCAATGATGGCTAGTACCCCCCTCCATCACACTAACATTAATGTTAGCATTACTCATCCACCGACTTCACTTCCTCAACTTTGTCATTGTGTTTGCTGTCACTGTTATGATTGGAAGAAACTAGCCATGAGTTTGGAGTATCCCTAGAAATACAAATCTACTACTTTTCACTAAACATTAAATTTTTGCCAATAATCAGAGTTTTGGGATATGAAAAGGTTCCAAACCTACCTTAAATGGTTGATTCAGGAACAATTGTTCTTCCATTGGATTTGTGTAACTTGTGTAATGTCATGGTTTTTACTGCCTTTTTTCTCAGGCTGCTGATTCACAGATTGTTTCAGATTGTGTTCGTTATGCTCTCCATCAACACACATAAGGATATGCCCTCTCTTCCCTTGCGCAATCATTTGAATGCAAATTACATTTGTAATCGTATCCATAAACTTTTTAGCTGTTGAACCTTCATATTTAATCTGTGTGAGGTGTTCATGTACTTCGCTCTCTTTTGGTAAGCTGCAGCCATAAATTATGCAAGTACATGCCCCTTATGAGATATCTTTATGGTTTCTGTAATATTTTCACCAACCCTTTTCACTAATCCTAAAACTGGTTCTTGCTTGTATAAGCTGTATCCAGAGATAAAAGGGTTTGTAATATTGAAATAATTTAATGCTAGTTAAGATGTACATCGGGAGATTGCATCTACTTTAATCAATGTCTTAATGTAGTGTTATTCAAGTGTTTCAAAACATTTGCAGACCCTCCTATGTGCTTTTCGAGATCTTGTTATTTTTATTTATACTGCTGCATCTTTTCTGGTGCCATTTTCTACTTCTTTATGTTGAATTTCTGCTTTGTACAGTACAACTTGGGCAGCCTGCAACTGTCAAGGTTGCTGCTAATCTTGTCCGGCTTTTATCCTATAACAACAAGTTTTTTGTTCAATACTTCCCCCCCTCCCCCCCAAAAGAAAACAAAACTTTCAGTTGTACATTATTATTGTTGGTATAATTGTACATCAACATATCCAGCCGTTATCTCACTATGTGGGGTTGGCTACATAAATTCTAGACTTCTATGTGGGTTACATCCCAACAGATAGTTTGTCTAGAATTCATATTTGGATCCGACTAGGTTTTACGCTGGTTGTCGGCTACCTAACGCAACCCTCCTCTTTTATCCGGGCTTGGGACCGGCAGTGGATAATATCCCCTGGCGGAGTAATGATGAAATGAAGTTTGAACACCATCTTCACATGGAGAAATTTCATGAGATGGTGGTGAATGAAGATAATTGATATAGTTGTGTTCCATAACTTAGTTGACATGGTGAAACCAACAAGTACAATATGGAAACACAACATTATTGTTGGTATAATTGTATTGAAGATAATTTAATTAATTGGTACACAGTTCCAAAATTTCTTGGCGAGTTTTCTCATTCAAGTGGAACATCTTGCAAGTGACTATTTCGACCAAATAGACAAGCAAAGGCCCGAACAATTGGCCCGTTGAGCCATTTTACAGCAGAGCTTCAAAAGGGCTTGTCAAGGCCTATTTCAGGGCCCTTAAAGTTTTAGGGTTTCTATTTTAATTAATTTGGATTGACTTTCTTTTGATTTCCTTTTCCTGATTTAATTATGATTTCCTTGTCTTGATTTAATTAGGGTTTAGGGTTTAGCCTATAAATACTCTTATTTTGAGTTTATTGAGCAGCTTGAATAATATCATAATTTTTCTCCCCAAATTGGTTCGGTTTTAATTTCAACGTGAAATTAGTTACTACGTTTCCATGCTGCATCATTCATGCGTGCAAGATACATCTCTAACATGGCCAGTTTTCATTTGGGTGCTTGTATTATGTGTTTCTCTACTACCATGAGGTTTTTACCTTCTTGTGAAAAGCCATTTGGATAGCTCCAGCCCCTATTTGGGTTGCTTTTTTCATCTGGACCACTTTGCTTCGTCCCTGGGGCTATCCTTTTTTTCAAACAACATAAGGAAAAGGAGAGAGGTTGTTTCTGATTGATGTTTTTTGTGCAAAAGGAGTGGGGAGTAGACAAACCATTTCTGCCACTATGACATGGCTCATGACATTTGGACTTTCATTGTCACACTTTTTGTGTCCAGTGTTTGATACTGGTATCTATCTTTGACATCCTTCTTTCTTGGTGCACGGGCTGCCTGAACTGGTCTTTGCTTAAGATCTCCATATCATTCCCTTGAGGTGGTCTATTTGGAATAATAAAGTTCTAGAGCTTTTGGGACTCTTGAGCATTTTATTGCTTCTTTGAAGGGAATCATTCTCTCTTTTGTTGTGGATTATGGAGGAGATTATTTTTTGTTTTAAGTCTTTTCTTTTTCTTTTTTGGATGAGTGTATGGATACTGTCTAATATTTATTTTGATGCTTGGTCGTACTTGGCCTTGATTCATTTTCTTAATATGTATTAAAAGAAAGTTAAAGTGTTGGGTTTATTCTGATGATTTTAACTCACTCTTCCCCCCCCCCCAAAAAAAATTGCCACTTTGTGGAGTTTCTTTATATGGAGAGTGATCTTACTTTCCTCGGTCTCTGTTGAGATTCACTTTTAGAAAAAGAACAACATATTCTAGCAAATTAAAGAATTCTAAATTTAATAGCATCCTCAATAAGGTCATTCTAAAACTACAAGATAGAGATTGCTTCTCAGTTATTATTTTTTTATTTTCAAATTGCACATCTCTGAACAGGTTGTTTCTTAGTTTTTGCTTAATTAATAAGTGTACTTTTTCTGCTAATATCAAAAAGCAACTTGCTATGTGTTAGCTTATTTGGCCTGGTTCATAGGGCTCTTCTCATTTCAAGGTTCAGTAAGGGTTAGGTGTGAAGGTGACCTGATGCAGAGGGGTTCTTTTGGTTGTCATAGCTGTCACCCCAGGTTACAGTCCCACCTTTTAGGGGTTTCCCAAGGGCCCTTTTATTGTGTATTCCAACATTCTGTACACTGCCATTTTCTGGCACATTTAATTACTTGTTCTCCGAAACTTTGCAGAATGTGCCCCAAACAGGCCTGATTGTTGGGGGCTGGGACAAGTATGAAGGAGGTAAAATATATGGAGTGCCTCTTGGGGGAACAATTATAGAGCAACCTTTTGCAATTGGAGGCAATATAGAATCTACTTACCTGATGATTCAATTTGATTATTGATTCTAATGGTCCTTGACATTTTCCTTGGTGAATGGTCCATGTATCTGTAATCCTCTCTCTCTCTCTCTCTCTCTCTCTCTATACACACACACATACATTTGATGGATTTTATTTTATTATTATTATTTTTTGTACCTTGATGAGTTTGAAATTGTGTCCCCTAGATGCAATGTTTGTCTCCAATTTTGGACTATAGGTGGACAGGGTTTTCAGGTGTATTTCCTACCCTTCATACTTAAGAGGGAGGCATGATGGAGGTAAGTCTGTATGAACTTAAAGTTCCTGGTTTATTAAATGGGTTCTGCAATAAAATTTATGTAGTAACTAAGTCGAAGCAACTCAATATGAAATTTATGGACCTAAATGCAAATTAGCAACGAGTTCTTGCAATTTCTAATGGAAGTTTATTTCCATTTACAAGCTGTATGAAACACACAGATCATTTTCTTTTCACTAGTCATGCAGGTTATATCTCCCCAAATCTGAAGTTTGTTGTTAGTTATAAATGAGACGAAAGGAGTAGTTAAAAGGGAAAGTATTAAAATATCAAATATCAAGAAGAGAACTAACCATTGATATATCCAAATAAAAAAAGGGAAAGAGAACCAACTCTCTTTATCTCTCCCCCCTTTCTCTCTCTCTCTCTCTCTCTCTCTGAAGAAACAAAAAAGGGATCAAATAAATGAAGGTGAAGATTATCCTTGGTTGCCATTACTCTGCTGGATTTTTTAGGCACATGACTGAAGGGTGTTTGTATCACTGTTGCTTGACCTATGATGGCTACCTCTTGTTTCTCAAGGGAAGTGAAGGCAGGCATGACAGGGAACTTCCTTCTACATTTTTCATGAAAACCTAGAAGATCTGTGTGCCAACTGGAGTTAACCAACCTCCAACCTGATCCCCCATCCTTTCACTAAAAGTCTAGTTAGAACCCACATGGACATTTTAATGATGTCCCCTCCCCCCAAAAACAAAATCCAAACCCCTTTCCTTTAGTTGTTATCAAGATTTGGAATTTGATGTAGATGTAACATGTTATACTTCTTTGGTGTGCCACCCATATGATGGATCAAGCCAGATATCCTTCATTTGGGTATGTCAAAGTTATATTTGTTGTTCTTGTGTGGATATATGTATATACTGGGTCAGATGATTTTCTGTGGCATTGCAATTAAACTATTCGATTACCAAAAATATTTTTTTGTTGTAATTTGATAAAAGTTCAATAATGCTTGTACTAACATTTACCTTGTGCCTATGCTTTAAACAGCACCATCTCTAATCATGTGGTTCAAGGCCAACTTACTCATGCTTAATTTAAAGACTGACTGAAATTTTATTGACATGCAATACTGACATGTATCTCCGATAATGTCGTGTTGCAAGTACAGGATCTGGCTCAAGTTATTTATATGGGTTCTTTGATCACAAGTGGAAGGAAGGGATGAACAAAGATGAGGCTGAGGTCTGTTAGTCATATTTATTTTTCATTATGTAACAAGTGTTTGTAGCTTTTCCCAGTAACTTGTATCAGCTATGTATGAGCTTTAATGTCAACACCTGTACAAATAGTTATAGGCTATTTTCTATAGGTTCATTATGTTATGTGATCTGACCTGCATTGGATGGACTTGAACTCAGATAAAATGCTTGAAGATGTGAAATCTGCAAATTCCAACACAATCTGCGGCCTCTTAAGGAGATCCCTGAACAAGAACCTAAAACAGGAAATGTAATTCGAAATTTATTCACTTCAAAAACTCCCCCGAATACTCCTTAAATCAGGTTTCCATAGAATTCTAGCATAAATCATATCAGGATCCTATATCCCCTTTCTTTGGAAATAAGCATTTGCTTTGCCAAAAATCTGTGGCGTGAAAGAAATCCAGTTCTTTGAAATCCCTTCTTTTGCTTTTCATGAAAGTAGAAAAGACTGGTTTTGCACATGGTGCAATTGCTCATAAAATATGCAGAAGTACACATGCTCTCTAATCATATTTTACCCTGTCTAGGGTTCAACCAGTTATGCTACTATTTTTGTCATGCATAAAGGTCATCCAATATACAAAACTTTCACCATTAGGTATATAGGAAGATTCAAATTTAGGCACCCTTGCACCAATGTGCTGACATGTTTCTATGATTAATACCCATGAAACATATTGTTGCAATAGAATAGTAACTTGTGTTGCTTATTGATCACACACTGAAATTTTTTAGGGCCTGTTCAGTTGTAGAAAACGTTTTCTATTTTCCAACTTCAATTTTCTATTGAATGATTGAATCTACCATTAGAAAATAGAGAACTCAATTTTCTAATTTGCAACTTTATACCATGTTAGATAACATTTCTTTTGATGGTTTCTTAATTTTCTAAAAATGAATGCTATGGCTTTTTGAAACATAAAATGTTAAGATATATATGGTTGTAAAATTGGAATTAAAAACTAGAAAATGTTTTTAAAAACTGAATGGGACCTTAGTCTTCTGGATTTTTTTCCAAATATCATTCTTGAGTTTGTAGTTGGAATTGCTTTTGCAGTATAAGTTGTAATTCTTTCCTATATCACTAATATGCACAAACATAGCAGTGAGGCTAAATTTGACGTCTATTTTTTAATAGCTCCTGGTTCCAGGATATGATTGTGATTTGGGTAAATCTATAATAAAGTAGATATGTTTACCCAGTTGCAACTTCATAAGAGTAGTATCAATGTTTTAAAGTGGGGATCTGACCAATGCTTGAAAAGTTCTTAGGAAAACCCTAGGGCAAATTATGAACAGATTAGTGAGAGAATTTGAAGGAGGAACCAACTTCGTATTTCATTAAAAACTAAAACTAACTGAAAGGAGCGCATTGTTGTATATATATATGTGACAACAAGCCTCTTACACTAACTTAACAACTTACATGACTTAATGAATTAATATAAACCAATACAGCAAAGAAAAATAACATAAAACAAAATCTAAGAATTAGATGGTGGGATTTAAAAGGGGAGAAACAACTAATCTTCAAAGAAAAATTAAGGGGTAGAAAAGAATGGAATGGAGAAGGACAGACAAACCAAATATGGAGAGAAATGGCTACTACCCTGAGAAGCACGGCAAAGGTAGTCCTTGGAGAGACAAATAGTAGAGCCCCAAACCTTAAGGAGTCTTGGTGGTGGAATAAAGAGGTACAATTGAAAATTAGAAATAAGAAAACTTGCTATAAGGCTGTATATCAGTGCGACAATGAAAAAAACCTAAAAAATTATAAAGAAGCAAAAAATGCAGCAAAAAGAGCTGTTAGTGAAGCAAGGTCAAAAAAGCATATGATAATCTATATAAACGACTTGATACAAAAGATGGAGAAAGGGATATATATAAATTAGCTAAAGCAAGAAAAAGAAAAACAAGGGATCTAAACCAAGTGAAATGCATAAAAAATGAAAATCAAAATGTATTAGTAAATGAGAGAGCAATTAATGAGAGATGAAAAGAGTATTTCACAAAATTATTCAATGATGGTGGGAACGCAAGAGTTAGGTTGGGACATCTTAGTAACTTCGAAGGCAATGTGAGCTATACATTTTATCGACGCATAAGTTCAAATGAAATAAGGCAAGCATTAAAAAAGATAAAAAATTATAAGGCGATAGGACCAGATAATATACCAATAGAAGCATGAAAATACATGGGAGCAGAGGGCATCTCTTGGCCAACGAAATTATTTAACGCGATCCTTAAATAAAAAAAAATGCCAGATGAGTGGAGGAAGAGTACTTTGGTTCTTATATACAAGAACAAACGAGATGTTTAAAATTGTGAAAATTACAGAGGAATTAAGTTAATGAGTCATACCATGAAACTCTGGGAGAGAGTAATAGAGTAAAGGCTCAGAAAAGAAACAAATGTCTCAGAAAATCAATTTGGTTTCATGCCTGATAGGTCAACAATGGAAGTTATATACCTACTGAGGTGCTTAATGGAAAGGTATCAAAATCAACAAAAGGACCTGCATATGGTGTTTATAGATCTAGAAAAGGCCTATGATAGGGTCCCAGAAAAGTATTATGGAAGGTTTTAGAGAAGAAAGGAATCCGAATAGCCTATATGCAATCCCTTAAAGACATGTATCACGGTGCAGGGACAAGAATCAGAACATGTGGAAGGGATACTGAACCATTTCAAATTACAATGGGACTGCATCAAGGTGTTCTACTAAGTCCATACTTATTTTCTTTAGTAATGGATGAACTAACTAAACATATTTAGACAGAGGTGCCATAGTGTATGCTATTTGCAAATGACATAGTGTTGGTGGATGAAACAAAAGAGGAAGTGAACATTAAGCTTGAGTTGTGGAGAAACAATTTAGAATCTAAGGGATTTAAATTAAGTAGAAAGAAAACAGAATATATGAAATATAAATTTAGTAAGAATGCAAGAGTGGAGGATGTTATAATAAAATTGGAAGACCAAATCTGACAAAGAAAATACAATTTTCGATATTTGGGATCAGTGATTCAAAAAGATGGAGAAATTCACGAGGATGTCACACATAGAATTAAGACACGTTAGCTAAAATGGATAAATGCATCGGGGGTGTTATGTGATAGTAAAATCCCATTAAAACTGAAAGGAAAATTCTATAAGACAGCTATAAGATCAGCCCTATTGTATGGCTTAGAATGTTAGGCAGTCAAATACCAGCATGAGCAAAAGACGAGCATAGCAGAGATGAGGATGCTAAAATGGATGTGTGGCCATACAAGAAAAGATAAAATTAGAAATGAGGTTATTCGTAATAAGGTAGGAGTAATGCCAATTGAGGAGAAGATGAGAGAAACTAGACTAAAATGGTTTGGTCATGTGAGAAGGAGACCAAGCGACGCTCCTGTGAGGAGAGTTGATGAAATGAAACAATTAGTCGAAAAAAGAGGTAGAGACAGACTCAAGAAGATTTTGGGAAAGACATTAAAGTTTGATATGAAATATATGGGCCTAAATGAAAATATGACAAAAGATAAAAATACATGGAAGTCTAGAATTCATGTAGCCGACCCCACATAGTGGGATAAAGGTTGGATATGTTGTTTTTTTACAGCAAAGTAAAATAAACCAAATAGAAAAGAATATTGTTGCTAATGCTTTCACATTCCCCCTCAATTAGGACTCCCCTTTCCTTCTGGTTGCTGATTGTTTATAGAGGCATATGAAACCCTGTGAGCTGGAGAAAACCTTAGGCCAAGCTTAACGCATAAAAATTGAAACCGATCCTTTGATAATCCTTTTGTGAGAATGTCAACAACCTAATATTCTGTGGGCACATATCTGATCTCAATTTCTCCATTTCCAACCTTTTCTCGAATAAAATGTATATCAAACTCAATGTGCTTGGTTCTACCATGAAAAACAGGGTTTTTAGCCACGTTCTTAGCAACCAAATTATCACTCCATACAATAGGCTTAGAAGAAATATTACAAGGATATCCCAACTCTGTGAATATAGATTTCAACCATATTAACTGAATTACACATTGACCTATAGCCTTATATTCAGCTTCTTCAACCGATCTTGCAACTACAGTTTGTTTTCTTGAGCTCCAAACAATCAAATTAGACCCAAGATAGGCACAAGGCCCACTAGTTGATCTCCTTGTGATCTTGCAACCTGCATGATCAACATCTGTATATACTGAAATTGCCAAATCTCCTAGAGATGGGGAGAAGAATAGACCATAACCTACTGTCCCTTTTAACTATCTGAGTAGCCTTTTACAAGCAGTCCAATGCTGCAGCTTAAGAGCAATTAAAAACTAACTTAAACGATTTACTACAAAGGCTATGTCTAGACGTGTGTAGGTTAGGTATTGAAGAGATCCAATGAGAGTCCGATATAATGAGGGATTAAAAAACACTTCACCTTCATCAGTGAGACAAAATCCAGATAATGTAGGAGTTTCACAAGGTTTACAATCAGTCATATCGGCTTTCTTCAACAAATCTAGGGTATATTTAGATTGAGTTAAATAAAACCCACTTGCATCTCTAAAGGCTTCAAACCCTAGGAAATAATTAACGGATCCTAGGGTTTTCAGTGCAAAAGTATTCTCTAAATCTTGAATACATTGCTTTAGAGTCGAAGAATCAAAACCAGTTATGAAAATATCATCAACATATACTAAAAGAAGGAGTACATAAGCAGCAGTACGTTTAATGAAGAGAGATGCATCAGATGTTGCCCTGGTAAAACCCCACTGCTAAAGAGCAAATTTTAGCTTCACATACCAAGCACGAGGTGTTTGTTTTAAACTATAGAGAGATTTTCGCAGCCTACATACATGAGAAGGGTACTTAGGATCCACAAAACCTTCCAGTTGGGTCATGTACACAGCCTTTTCTAAGTCACCATTTAGGAAAGCATTATTGACATCCACTTGTTGGATGTCCCAGCCAAATGTAACAACTAGAGAAAACATAACTCTAATCGTTGGAACCTTCACCACAAAGCTAAAAGTATCACCATAATCTATACCGGGTGTTTGTAGAAACCCTTTAGCTACCAAACGAACTTTGTACTTAAGAATTGAACCATCTGATTTGTATTTTACCCGAAAAAACCCATTTGCTTCCAATAAGATTCATCTCATTAGAAAACGGAACTAGATCCCACGTATTATTGTATTGCAAGGCTGAGAATTCCTCTTTCATAGCCTGCAACCATCGAGAATCTACCAAAGTCTCACGAACTAAATAAGGTTCTAGACTACTCACTAAGGCATGAGGAGAGGTGGTGACAAGTTGTTGAGCTTTAGATCTTGTGATCATTGGATGAATAGAGGGTGCAATACCAAGTTTAGGCTTAGAAACAGAACTGGGTTTGGTTTAAGGACAAGAAGGAATAGGTTTGTTGTTCCCTTTCAATTGGCATTGTATCAAAAGCATTGAGGGCATTAGAACTTGAAACAACAGGTGACAAGGAAGAATTTAAGGACTGTGCTACTCTCGGAGACGAAGAACTTGAAGTAAATGATTGAAGATAAGAAGTAGAATACCCAAGCCCATTGGTTGAAGAAGAAGAAGTACAAGAGGAAGTAAACAATGAAGGAAAAGGAAAATCATTTGGATTAAACTGAACATGCCTTGAAACATAAACTTTACCAGAGGGATGTAAACACTTATACCCGGCTTAAGAGTGACAATACCCTAGAAACACATTTTGTGGAATGAAAGTCAAATTTGTGCTTGTTATAGAGTCTTAGGAAGGGAAAACAAGTACAACCAAAAGGTCGTAACAAAAGATAGTTCAGTGGTTTGTCATACAGCAGTTCAAATGGAGTAAGAAATCAAATGGAAGAAGCAGGCAACAAGTTAATTGTATGAACTACAGTTTGGAAAGCATCTACCCAAAATTTGAGAGGCATATGAGAGTTTGCTAAAAGAGTTAAACCCATTTCAACAATATGTGCATGCTTTCTTTTCGCTACTCCATTTTGCTGGGGGGTATAAGGACATAAAAACCTTAGTCGAATTCCATAGCTTTTAAGATATGGCAAAAAGGCTTTAACCTCCCCCCATTATTAGTTTGTAAGGCTATGAGTTTTGAATGGTATTGAAGCTCAACAAATTTATGGAAGGTAATAAAGGTAGGTAATGCATCTGATTTAAGTTTTCAAGGATAAAGCCAAGTATACCGAGTATAAGCATCTACAAAGATAATATAATATCTATAGCTCTCTATGGACAAACTTGGAGATGGTTCTCATAAATCTGAATAGACAAGTTTCAATGGTTTTGTAGTTGTAATATCTAATATTACAATCACTAAATGGAAGCTGATTTAATTTCCCAACTTTACAAGAGTCACAAAATGGAATAAAAGATGAGCAAGGAACTAGAATTTTATTTAAAATATGTCACAATACACGAGATGATGGATGCCCCAATCGTGCATGCCATTGTTTACAAAGTGAAAAATCTATAAGAGCTACATTGATACAGTAATTTGGCAACTCATGACAAAATGAGTGCCGTTTATTACATGCATTTCTAAACTATTTATTACATGTATTCAAAGAAGTATTAGGCTGAATGGAAACAGTAGGCCTAATAGGATGAACAGAGTTGCTGGTTGTAGCAGGAACAAATGCTGAATCCAACCGATGTAGTCCATCCTTAAGGTGACCGTGGAGTAGCACCATTCCGGAGTCCTTGTCCTTGACCACACAAGAATTGGAATCAAACTCATTTATGACATTGTTATCACGAGTTAACTGAGAATCAAGTTCTTCTTTATTTGAGAAACATAAGAACATTAGGTAATGAAACAAGTGAAGAAAACTGAGTGGTACCAACACTTGAGATAGGTAAAGACTTACTGTTACCAACAAGCACTTTATCACCACCATGATAAGGAGAATGAAGAGACAGCTTGTTGAGGTTTGAAGTAATATGATTTGTGGCACCTGAATCCACAAACCAGGAAGAATTAGAGTGAACAGGTGGAGATTGATAGGTTTCTAGTGGCTGAGAAATGGTTCCATAAAGAATGCCATGAGTAGATTCTATTTCACTCATGTAGGCTTCGTTAGAGTCATGATAAGAGGCTAGATAGACATGAGGACCAGTTGAACCACCTCTTTCAAAAGACTGACCAGAGTTCTTCTGAAAATTTTTATCAAATCTATGATAGCATCTATCAACAAAACGCCCCAGTTTTCCACAAAGTTGACAGTATATTCTTTTTCCACCAGATGATCTACCTCTACCTCAACCTCCTCTAGCACCATAATTTCCTCCTTTAGTGTTATAACCTCCTCTAGAATTATTTATAGATCCATTTCTTCCTTGAGATGAATACGAAGCCACATTTAGAGACATTGAAGACATAGATGAATCAAAAACAACAGATGACAGTGGCAAATTTTGTGAAGTTAAATCTCTGCTCATGCATTAGGAGAAGATATTGAACCTTCTCTAAATCTATTTCATCCATTTGATAGGTTATAAGACCAACTACTGTTTCATAGTCATGATCCAAGCCATTTAAAATCGCCAACAACAGTTCTTTATCTTGTAAAGGTTCTCCTATGGCTGCTAAAGAATGACCTATCGTCTTGATCTTTAATATGTAGTTATTAATGGAGAGATCAGATTTCTTGATAGAAGGTAACTGCTGCTTTAATTGAAAAGACTTTGCAATTGTCTGTCTAGAATATAAATTTTCTAATGTAGGCATACATTTGCAGCAGATTCGCACTAAATTACCTGAGCTAAAACTTCTCATTCAATAGTTGAAAACAGTCAGCCAAGGAGAAGTTGATCAGATCTCAACCAATTCATATAATCCTCGTTCAATCTCGTAGCCTCAGCATTACTACTTTCTGGATCAACTACATACTTAGGAGGAGGAGTCGATTTGTGTAATAACAGTACTAGATCAAACGTTCAAATGGTAGCCAACGAGCTTTCCAGAAAATATAATTTCGTGAATCGAGCTTAATCAGAATGAAATTCAAAGCCTTCTCAATTGCACCAAAATCAGATTGCGAAGCAATAGAAAGTGAGGAGGATGATTGAGGAGGAGGAAGAGAATAAAAGGTATTGTGAGAAGGATTGGATGCCATGACTTTTGTCTAAGGCTCTGATACCATGAAAAGTTCTTAGGAAAACCCTAAGGCAAATTACGAACAAAGTAGAGAGAGAATTTGAAGGAGGAACTAACTTCGTATTTCATTAAAAACTAAAACTAACTGAAAAGGATTGATGTATATATATATATATATATATATATATATGACAGCAAGCCTCTTACAATGACTTTAACAACTTACATGACTTAATGAATTAATATAAACCAATACAACAGAGTAAAATAGAAAAGAATACTGTTGCTAATACAATATGCTTTCACACTTCTGACAGTTCTTTTATCACTCATTTTTATTTCAGAAGTTTGAACAGTTCTGTATTTTTTAACTGCAGAAATTCCTGGTGAAGGCAGTCTCTCTTGCCTTTGCCTGTGATGGTGCTAGCGGTGTGATACGTGCAAAAAAATAAAATAAAAACAGTTAGCAAGGAAATGGAGATGGCAATATGGATATGGCTACGTGGGTCAAGACTTGGTTATTTTATTTAATTTAAGTTTATTTATTTTGTTTAGATAATATTAGTGGATATTAATGGGTTAGTTTGTTGTTAGTGCTTTCCTATTTTTTAGCTTAGTGGATTTGTTAAAGTCTATTTAATAGGCGCTTGAATTGTATTAGTGATTGTGAAGAATTAAGAAAATCAAATCTCTCTCTTGAATCTTTCTCTTACGGCGTCTCTATTCTTCTTTTCACTGCAATTTACAGCAGATTTCCTTCCCCCTAAATTCTATCTCTATCAATGGTATCAGAGCCAGTTTCGACCATGGATGTGGTCCTAACTCAAATCGAGTCTAGGTTATTCCAAGTTCAGTCAACTCTCGAAAGGATGCGTACTGAACTTCGATCCATCCCCAAGCTCTTGAATCTACCGTCTTCCCCAGCCAAGACCAACAGTGGTAACGCGGCCAGCGCTCACTGCAAAATGGCAGCAGCTCTTGCGAAGGCGACCATGATAGCGCCAGTCTTAGCGCCGACAATCCAGCAAGGGCCTTTCCGACAGCTTAACAGTGGCATCCACAATAGCCTCTGCAACAACAACGTCTACTGGTGTGCCTTCTTAGGCGCTTTCTTCCATTCCTTCATTGGAAAGATTAACTCACTGTATGGTTCTAGTGTATGGACCAAAAAGGAAAGTATTTTTCGGCCAAAAGATTTTCCTTTGTCCTTGAGGACAAGGACAATTTTTAAGGGGAGAGGAATGATACGTGCAAAAAAATAAAATAAAAACAGTTAGCAAGGAAATGGAGATGGCAATATGGATATGGCTACGTGGGTCAAGACTTGGTTATTTTATTTGATTTAAGTTTATTTATTTTGTTTAGATAATATTAGTGGATATTAATGGGTTAGTTTGTTGTTAGTGCTTTCCTATTTTTTAGCTTAGTGGATTTGTTAAAGTCTATTTAATAGGCGCTTGAATTGTATTAGTGATTGTGAAGAATTAAGAAAATCAAATCTCTCTCTTGAATCTTTCTCTTACGGCGTCTCTATTCTTCTTTTCACTGCAATTTACAGCAGATTTCCTTCCCCCTAAATTCTATCTCTATCACAGTGGTGTTGTGCAGACTGCCACTGTGAGTTCTGCATTAATTTAGTGCTGCATTTATATCTGTCCATCTGACTCATCCTGATGAAACAATACCCAATTCACGCTCTAAGTCTAGGTGAAAGGGTTTGGCAGCAATTTCCCGTTGATTGAATCACAAAATTGAAAAAAATTGAAATTACTTCTTTCTCTATGGTTGACGGTTGTTCTTGCCACGTAATTTATCCTGCATACTTGTCCAAATTCGCTCATCGCTCATCTTATTGGACCATATGGATTCAGGGGAAAAAACCATGTATGAGTGTGAATTGTGGTGGTGTTCATTTTTGGCTAATCCAGTTTTGCAAACACAAAGGTTTGATTCAATATCAAGTGTAAATCTATATCTCAAAAATAGTCCAAACATTAGTTTCTTTTTGTCGGTTCTCTTGACACGACATTGAGAACTTTGGTTTTGAGATAGGTGCATACGATCTTTCATTCTTTGCCCGTCTCTAATCATAATTTACGCGACCACAATCCATCTTCTCCATTTTCTGCTCTCTCTCTCTCTCTTTGCTGCTGCAAATTTCCCAAGCTTATTGACTTTGTTAAAGGGTAACAAGAAACTTCTATCCAGGTGACAGCCTCCCACTCTGGCACGAGGAGTTGCAGCCTCAGAATTCATTGCTGGATATATTGGCAATCTCGTCGTCCAGCCCCAACCCAATGGTCAGTTATTAACTAAGGTGGTGTTCTCTTTATGTTTTAGTTTTGTGTTTTGAGTTTTATATTTTGAGTGTCTGTTTTGAAATTTTTTAAAATGCATTCTTTTTGTCATTCTAAAAAATCATTTCTCAAAATAGAAAATTAAAAAACGCATTTACTTTGAAATTTTGAAAACGATTTCAGATTAATAAATAAAAAAAATAAAAAAAATTAAATAACATAAAAAAAAATCAAATCAGTCGCAACCCATTTTCATCTAGGGTTTTCTGTTGTGGGGAGGGGGGGATACTAGTCACGGTGGCGGTGGGGGGCGTTGGTGGCGATGGCAGAGAAAGACACTAATCGTGGTGGCGAATGGGGGTGCTGGTCGCAGTGGCGGTGGCTGTGAGGTTGAAGGTTGATGACGGTGGTTGCGATACTGGTCACGGTGACGTTGAGGGGCGCTAGTTGTAGTGGCGGTGGAGTTGAAGGTCGATGGTGGTGGTAGCGGCGATGGCTGTCGATGGCCAGAAGAGGAGAGGAGAATAGAGAGAAGATGGGGGGAGAGAGAGAGAGAAGGGGGAGTGGGTCTGTGCGTGTGCGCTGGGGGGGTGGGGGGCCTGTTTTTCGCGTTTTGCATTTGTTTTGTGTTTTCAGTGTATTTTCACTGAAAACGGGTTTTCTTAACAAAATTTTTAGTTGTTTTTGAAAATGTATTTTGAAAAATAACAAAGACAACACGTTTTCAATGTTTTCAAAAATTGAAAATAAAAAACAGTCCAAAAATTGGAAAGAGAACGGGCCTAACTTTCCTGCAATATCTTCATATCAGAGCATGCCCTGGATTGGTTTTCTTTAGCTGGCTGGGAACTTATAATATTCATTTCAACAAATTTGCTTACTGATATGTAATCAATAGGTTCGAAATCATGTTGGTGACATCTTGAACTAATTTGCACCTTAACCAACCTCGATTGGTTAATGCCTGTTATATATTTATGCACATCGAAATGAACTAAATTTACTAAGAACTCAAATAAAATCAACGGAAAGTTTTTTATTCTATTCCGAATTCAATTGTACAAATAATGCTCGCTTTTAATGATGAGGGCAAAATAATTTCAGTGAATAATAATGCTCAAATTGATGGGAGGGATTAACTTTGCACGATAGCATGTGCCCAATTTGGGACATTGTCGTGTTTTGTTTAACATGTTTAACATTTGTTTTCAATATTCACTGCAGTTATAGCTTAGTGATAACTGATGGCATTGCTAAATTTAAGGTATTGAGCTTCAGTCTCATAAAATATCAATTCTTCCATATTGAGTTATAATCAATTTGATCTTGTCAAAAAAAAAAAAAAGACTTATTTTCAATTCTAAATTTTGGATCTTTAGATAAAAAGCAACTGGTCACACCAGTTTCATATAAATGTGTAAATATACATATACAGGTCGAATTGCACTTAATACCCTTAAATTTTGATATTATACATGTAGTGCCTCACCCTTTTTAAAAATTACACTACTTACCTGTGTTGTTAATAAAATGATATCATATTACCTTATAAGATTAGGTTAAAATTACATAAGTTTGAAGTTTTATAAAATTACATAAAACTTCTAACAATCTTTTGAGTAACACGAGGAGGTGTCTTAATGAACTTCAACGGTAGGTGTAATTCACCCAATATATAAATATATATGATGGGAGATCAAATAGAATTGCAATATTTGCATTTATTAAAAAAGAAAGAATAGTTATTAAAAGAACACTTAACATTTTACCTCTCAAACACACCCTACGAAGCTATGCTCCTGAAAACATTGGCAAGACCTTCGATTGACAACAAAAACTAGAAAACATAATCCCCTTCCATGAACTCGCCCAATGCAAGCAATTTCATTTATATTGGCTAAAGAATATAAGCAATTCTATGAATATAAGAAAGGGGAAAAAATCAATAATATAAGCAATTTCATTAGAGGGTTAAAGAGGAGAGAAACTAGAGATCTATACACTCAGGACTACTACCATGGCAAATTCTAGCTATTACTCTCTCTACTGACTGGAATGATTGTCAGTACAAGAAAACAGACTGACTGACACTGATCTCGCCCATATATCGATACAGAAACTGTTTTATCTCTGGCAACTCAATTCTCCTCCAATCTGAAACTGTAGCTGCTTTGATGCTAGGACCGAGCCATCATCATCTATCAATGCTACAGAGTGAAAGAAACATCTTTGGTTCTTCCACTCCCTCACCTACGTCCCAGAGTAGTAAAATGGGCTCTAACTGCATAAGGATTACCTGCTATACATGAACCCGGATGGAGCTGAGAAAGGCCATTATGCAGGAGCTCGAAAGGTGGCAGAAAGCCCATCCCGGCAGCATACCTGCTGAGAGAAACAGACCGAGTTCCTAGTAGTAGTAGTAGTAGTAGTAAGGTGACCGGTCGAGTTTCAGTGTGTGCTGTATGTCACACATTTCCACCATCGGAGCTGCTGCAAGCTTGATTGGAAAGGACATTGTTTGCTGCGAAATCTCCATCCAAGCTCATCGCCTGGACTTCTTGTGGGGAGAGGATTTTGATGCACCGGACACAATTTACAAACTCCCTGCAATGCAGCAGAATACAAACAAAACATGTAAGTCAACAGGAGAAAAACTACAGCTATCGATCTCTGCAAGGTACAGGAACGCAAAGATGAATACAGGGCTGGGTTGTTCCCTTCCCAGCCTTTGCAAAGTCGGAGCCTTGTGCATTGGGAAAACCCTTTTAGAGTAGCCAATAGGAAAATCATGACACTATCCAAAACTTGAAGTTGTTTGATATGGAGTTTCTCCCTTTGATAGATTGAATGGCAGGACTCTCAAGAGATTTTCAAGTGTAACAAGAATATCGATATATTGGAGTGGTAAAAACTAGTGGAATTAGAACTACAGGCAGAACAAGTTTTTTGTTGACTTACTCCCAAGGGTCATCACCAACTAGCAAGACATCACTTTCATGATCCACATAAACAAGTTTCCAGCCAACTCTGCGTCGGTCCTCCAGCTGTCCCTCTATACCAAATCTACGAGCTAGATCTTGTTTAAGTTCCTCGTAACCAGAATAACGGGCAATATCAATTGATCTCCCAACAGCCCCTCGCTTGTACACCTTTAAGAAAATATACCAGTCAGATTTTTCAATTCATATAAAAAACAGTCCAGTTGTTGAAATCCTTTAATGGCAAACCTTAGTGTATGTTCGCATCCGCTGAAACTGTGGGGGCGGTGGCGGTGCCCAGGGTCCCCTATTCAAGAAGCTGCTATCATTTATTGTGGAATCAAGTGAATTGAAAGCCATATCTGGAACTCCGAATGACTGAGAGACCATTGATGATGAAAGTTCAGGTTGTGCATCTTTGGGATTTCCATAGCTGGAAAGCATGCCACCTCCTGGGGACAAATTACCCGAGAAATCCTTCCCCGAGCCTGGCATTCCCTTTGTAAGCATAGGGTCAGAAATCATGGGCATTCCCATCTGGTTGTCAATGTTTGCTCCAAAGGGAACACCGTTCCTTGGATCACCATGAACCTCCCCATCTTGGCTTGTGTCTCGGAACAGTACTGATTGTTGGTTGAAAGGCATTGAGTTGGTGTTCTGCTGTAAAGTCACATCATTTTGAGAAAGACAAACTGAAGTTGCCGAAGATGAAGTGTCCAAGTAATCCATCTGGGCTCCAGCAGCATTCAGATAGGTTTGTGGGGCCAAGAATCCTTGGTTTTGACTCTTAGAAATGTTCAGTGGAGGCTTGATATCAGATTTCTGCTGCAAATCTTTAACTAAGTTAACATTAGCAGGCATGGTTTCTAGACCACTGGGATTCAAGAGTGCAGCAGAAGATTGAACCATTTCCTCCCCAATGATCATAGTTTGCTGGTTCCTAGCATTCATAACTGGTGGCATGAAGTTTGGACAGTTGTTTGTGGAAGGTGAAGTCGAGCAAGATGGAACATCATCGGTTATTCCAGATTGCCCTCCACCAGCGGCTCCAGTCAGCAAACTGCTGCCAGTTGTTGAGAGCTGATTGCTTGTTGGTGTATGTCCAACAGGGCCGGGCAATTCTGGCAGGACACTGGGTTGCTGCTGTTGATGAAGCTTCAGTTGCTGGGGTAGATTAGAAAACCGAACATTTGCTTGGCCATTAGTCTTTGTCATCTGCTGTGGGATAAGCTGCGTCTGAGGGAGTGAAGTGGTTGTTGCTTGAGGCGTGTTCAGCATTTGACTGGATGTTGCAGACCTAGAAAAGCTTTGAGACGCATCTAAAAGTTGCCTTTGTTGATCATGCACATGCAGAATTTGGGTAGGCTGTTGCAGGGTAGACTGCTGTGCTAAGAGTGCTTGCTGTTGCTGCTGCAGCTTCTGTAATAGTTGAAGCTGGATTTGGCTCTCAGACATCTGCAACTGTTGGTTTACTTGATCAGGCAGTTGTGATGGCATTAAGCTCTGCTGTTGGTTCTGACCAAGAACCGGTTGCTGCTGCTGCTGCTGCTGTTGCTGTTGCTGATGCTGCTGCAGATTACTCTGAGAGAGATTTCCGTGAAGCTGATGGTTATGAATTGACGGTTGCTGCGGAAGTATATTCTGATGTTGGACAAGAGCCTGTGACTGCAGAAGTTGGGCCTGAACTTGAGCTGAGGGTAAAGTTTGATTAATCAAACTTTGTTTCTGTTGTTGAGTGATATCCGTCAACTGCTGCTGCTGCTGTATGATGGAACCTAACGGATTCAACGTGGAGGCCGGTAGCTTTTGAAGCTGATCAAGCTGTGCTTGCTGGTTTGGCTTCTGGGTATTGAACTGTAAGCTGTTCTGCTGAGGAATTTGGGCAGCCGGCAAGGGCAGCTGACGGGTTAGATCTGTGCTGGCAAGATTCTGCAGAACCGATCCAGGTAAAGACTGCAAGTAATTAGGCTGTAATGAACTACCAAGTGAAGGATTTTGTTGCATGTTCATCCACTGGACAAAACTTAGGCCAGGGAGAGACTGGGGATCCTTCATGTACATATCATCACCAAACCAGGGCATTGTCCTCTTGAATAGGTTCTCTAGATCCGAAGATTCATCATCTGCAAAAGGTAAATGCAAAAAAACACTCAGCTTTCAATTGTCAAATCATTGTTTATCTGAAAAGAGTGTCTTTTTGTTCTAGCAGAATCATCTTCAAGCTTCTAATCATGAGCTAAGCACGTGATAACCTGCACCATTAAAGGACCACAGCAAAGGCACCTGTGAAAGGTCAAAAAGTTGACCCGGAAAAGACAAAAGAGCATCTCACATATAAACCCTCTCCACCATATCCTTTTCTGAATGGATAACTGGACCATTTGATGCCCTCCACTTTATCCAGGATTACCTTCTTGGTGGGCAAACTCAGCACAAGCGATCAACCCACCATAGTCAGACATCAAAAGTGGGGGGCCCCTATTCCCAACAAGTGATACCCAAACAGATACCAAGCCTTCATCCCGCTATCTAGGATTGACTACATGAATTCTAGCTCGTCATTCATCTCTATCTACGGCCCTAATAACTCATATTCATGTAAATAACCATTTTTCTCAAATTGCAGCATTTATACTACCTGGCATTCCCAGTTGTCGTGGACGCTTTGGTCTAAAGAATGGAGGAGTCGGGCAGATGAAAAATGGGGCCGTCACGGGTTCAATCTCCCAAATTGAGACCCGGTTACGCTTCTCCCCGACGGTTGATTCATCCCAGCCAACCTGCAGAGAGAATGGCAAGGCAACTCCATTGTTAGACCAAAAATGCTTTATTAAGACACTCCTAGAGTTTTGATAAGACATAAGCCCAACTTTTACCTGTAAATTACGCCATTGTGAGTTCTTCCATCTTACGGGATCTAGGTCATTGATACCTGTAATTGTTCCCATATACCTGCAGAAAACTTCGATTCTTTAGTTTTCTTTCAAGGAAACCGAAAACCATCTAGATTTGAAAACCAACTAGACGACAGTCTTAAGTCGAATGAACCAAAAGAAGTTTGTGCATATATATACCTTCTAGTTCCCGACTCTTCAGTTTCAAACAACATCCTGAAACGCATGCCAAGCGATATTTGGTTGCTGCATACCGCCTTGTAGTACTTGGCTAGAGGGATAACAAATTCTGATGGACTTGCTCTGCATACACAAGAGCTATCTCGATAACATTTTTGCCTGCTTTATGATTCATTTCTTGCTAAAAATTGTATGAAAGAAGGAAATATACTGGTAAAACAAACAAAATGAAGACCCTAGACCAACCTTGGATTATAGAAGACGGTGAAGGGGCTATTGTTTGCAGCTGCGTGTGCTGCTGCGGCTAGAATGCCGATATGCATGCTATCACTTGACAACACCGAGGATGACAGATTGGTAGGTTGCCTGTTAGCCCGTCTAATGCCTAAAAGAAGCTGCTGCTTTTCATCCCTAATGAACAATACCGAGTCACCTGCGAAAAGCCTCTTTCCACTAACAAATAGGCTCCACCCCGTAGTGAGTAAATGGCGTTTTGGTTGTCCTGCATCATGAGTTGCAAAACCATGTCATATGCCTTGATAGGGTTTAGAGTTCAGGATTTAGTCTAAGAGCAAAAAGCAAAACAGTTCTAGCAAGTCCTAATGAATGGAATAAACTTGCAACAACATGAACCTTACCTCGATAAATATGGCGAAAAGTCCATACACTATCATGCAGATCCCTTGCCATGAGTTCTTGAGCAGGTGGTTGCATTTTGAAATCCTACAAAAGGAACAACAGTCAACAGCATCAGTAACATGCATGATTCTAGCTAGAGTTCACTTCAGCTTAGCTAAGGCTTTGAGTAAGAAAATTTGCTTACAAGAGGAGGGAAAGTTTTCTCTGCAGCGCGACGAGGTACAGAGAAACCCCCATGAGTGCTTGTATCACTCGCCGTCAATGTTTTACAGAAAAATTCAGGTTGTGGTTTATTTGCCTTCATCGAAAGATCTGATCTCAACAATGACTCCTTGTCAAACTGCACCAAAATATGTTGGGGAAAAGACATTAGCAGGCAAGTCGAGTTTCGTTATCTTCATCTCTTAAATGCTCTGGACTAGCAACCGAAACATCTTGCTATTCCTTTCAAGACAGACCCTTACCGAGGGAACTGGTTGAAGCGTCATCTGAGCATAGACTTCATCTGTCTCTGGATCCGCCTAAGAAACAGACAAAACTAGTTTAGGCGATGACGATGATGAAAAATTACCCTTATTAACCTGTTTTCAGAAGAGAGACGAAACTAGTCGAAGACAGTCATACATGTAGTTTCACATTATGGAGGAGGCATAGTAGCTTCGATGGGAGATTCGGATAGTTTGGGATTTGAGCATCCACATCCTTCTTCATGGATGCTGCAACCTGAGGTACAAATTCTAACACATGCTAAGTACCATAAACATAAGAACCATAGAAACCAAGAAAACACACAGCTTTTTCATCAATCTCAAATCATACATCAAGACCATATCAGCCTATTTCATGTTAGAACCTAGCATTGATCAACCCATATTCATCACCCTCGAATTCCATCAATATTATGACAAGAAACATCGATTCTGCCTCTTCGACCATATCCTATCCACGGTACCTATGGTAAGCAAGGTGGTCACAAAACCTTTCTAATGGGTCAGAGACTACCTCCAATCTTTTTGTTGATTATCAAGTTTTTAGCATTAAAATTTATAAGATCATAAATAAAAATGAGTAATAACATAAAATTCATGTAATCGACTCCACATGATAAGATGTTATTGAGCTTTTAGCATTATTAAGTCGTCACTACGACCATAATTGATAGATATTAAAGGATATATAATTAGAACAAATCAATAGAAGTAGCATATTAGTTGCTCAAGAAGGTAAAATGGACACATTTTTGGGGGAAGCTTTGTCATTGGCAAAGCTTCAAATTCCCACATCTCCACCAAGGACAAAATCGTAATTTACCATGCCAAGACTTTCATCTCACAACTTAGTAGTCGCATATTAGCAAACCCAAAATGGCATTTAACACCCACCTAATTTCCACGCCATCAAGGCAATCCCTTTACGCAGAATTCAACACCACCACACAATAGATGAAACCCTAATGCAAATCTTCTTTTTGGGCACTAGACAATGATACAAACCCAGGTTACCAGCGCATGTTAGGAAGAATGATATATACGTATATAAGTGTATATATATCCTTTCACAACGTTAAGAACCCGCAGCCGCCGCCATCCGGGGCTGCACTGTGTAAACTGATCATAATACCTATAATAGCTCACAAATCACGTAAGTACAATCTGTTTATATATATATATATATATATCTGTGTGTGTGTGTACGTATGAACAAACCTGTTCGCTGTGGCCTTGAGGGAAGTAGACGATGTGGGTTCCGGCCACGGGCAAGTTTACCAGAGGGCCGGCGCAAGCTTGCCATAGCTCCGGATTGATGCTCTTCTTCTCCCCACCTGACCATCCCAAGAAACACGTCACTCTCTTGTTTGGTTGCAAAGAAAATGGAAAGAAGAAAAGTTGGGAAACTTTCGTAACTGATGTTCCAAGTTTCCGACCTCGAAACCGGGCACTAGCCCACGAAAGTTTCCATATTTTCCCGGAAAATTATTAGTAAATGTTTGGACTAGAGCTACAGGAAAACGAGTGGAAAGAAAACGAAGAGAAAAGGACAAACGCCTTGTTGCTCGATCCACCGATTCTTCCAATGGACGGTCGTCCAGAGAGAGAAAGCGGTAGAAGAGAGAGAAAGTAGAAAAACAATTAACCTTCGCCTGGATTGGCGGTGGCCGTCGTCGGAGCCGCTCCGGCGCCGTTCGCCGGCATCTTCATTGCAGTGTTGTCTTCAACGGCGAATCTGAAACGATCGGAGAGCGACCTCACCGGCGTTTCATCCCGAAACCAAAACACAACCCCATCGGCGAATCGAAACCTAAAATCTACTGATCTTTCCGGCGGAGATTCGGACTTTTGTCGGGAAATCCGAGCGAAAAGGAGGGAAAAGGCGGTGAACTTTCTTTGGTCAAAAATTGGTCAAAGGAAGGCGGGGACGTAACCGGAGGATTGGCCGGAAAAGGCGGCCGACAAGGGGAAGACCGGAGAAGGGATTGATTGGGAAAAGGAGGGTTGTTTGATCAGACCAAATGCTGCAGCTTTGCCCCCTATTTCCCACTACAGCTTCCAGACATCATCTCTCCTCCTACTTCACTTCTTTCCACGACCCCCTTTTCACCTCTCTCTCTCTCTCTCTCCCCCTTTCGTCCTTCTCTTTCTCTCTCCACTTTCCTTCGTGTTCTCTTTTCTCTCTTCTCTCTCCTATAAAATATTCACTCTCTCTCTCTCTACTCATTCCATCTGTCCTGTCTGTGCCTCTCTCTCTCTACTCACAACGATGGGACTGACTAAGACCTTGTTTGGATTCTCACTTATCAGCATTTACAGCATTTTCTCAACTTAAATTTCCTTCCTATATTCTGCGCGGTAATCAGCATAAAATAAAATTATATTCCTAATAATTTAATTAATTAATTAAGTTATTTAAAATATAATAATAATATAATAAATATTGCTTATCTTTACTAAATTCAAAGCTAGTAACATGTTAAAAGACGTCCAAACGGAGCCCAAGAAATTGATCACTCTTGAACAATATTGCATTACCACTTATGTATTTCCCAGATTACCCCTACTTTTCCAAACAACTAAACCACCCAATAGTTAGGGCCAGTTTGGCTGGGCGATTTTGTAGCTTTTGACCGACTAATTTATTTGATTAAAGCGTTTTGATTTGTAGGAAAAGTTTTTGTAAAATGCTATTACTAAATAAGTTGGATTAATTGAGTATTTTATTATTTTATTTTTATTTTTTTTATTAATTTTCAGTTATGCCTTTTTTCTTTAATCTCTATCTCCTATGGCCAATCGCTCCAACTTTTTTGGTTGCCACCGTTAACCATTGCCATCGCTCCCACTATCCGTCTATCTCTTACCCATCATCGTAGCCTCCAATTCCATTGTCATCGTTGGTTGTTGCCTTTAGCCTTCATCTCCCGCATCTATCGCTTCTTCCTCTACTGCTCGTCGCCTGTAACCTCTATTGCTCGTCGTTCGCCACCTGCACTTGCTACTTCCATCGCCACTCTCTATGAATATATGTATACATATATATAAATATTTAATATATATATTGTATTAATATTTTTTCAATAATTATATATAATTTTAATAAAATGTTATCATTAAACATTAATTTATAATTTAATTTTATTAAAAATTAATACTATTATACCTTTTATTTGTATTATTAAATAACATATCTATTTTTATCTTTTTATCAAGTTCTAATAACTTATCAGTTATTTAAAACTAAACACATAATTATCAACTAATAACTTAAAAATATATTTATTTAATTATATTATCAAATTAAATATTACTAACTTAAAAATTTTAAATCACATAAAATTTAAGCAGCTTAAAAGCTTCTTAAAAAAAAAAAAAAAAGACTTAGTCAAACAGGGCATTAATAAGGTCACCTTGTCATTTGACGTTCCCCCCACACCACCCCAATCTGCATTTCCCCATAATTTAGTGGACAAGATGACAGTTGGGGCAGTTGGTTGTATGAAGCAATGTACAACGTAGGCTTCATTATACCTTAGCAGTAATTATTTCATTTCAATTATTAGAGTTTGGTTGGTTGGGACAGTTACTAACATTAATCTCTTACTTCTGGTGAGGTTAGTTATGTAAATATAATATAATATATTTTGTCTTTAAAGAAAGTTTAGATTTCTTAGAAAAAAATCTAGACATTTTGTTAAGCCCAATTTATGTCCCATCAACATCAAGTGTGTAACTTTTTTATTCAATTTTTTTCAAGTAATTTGGGACACCCAACTCCCTTTGAGTTTTATTTTGGACCAAGAACCTCCTTGATGTGACCAAAAAATAAAAAATAAAAAAACTCAATTTACATGTCAAAAAAAGAAAATAATCATAATGTCACGATTAATCTTAAACAATAATCGTTGATGATTCAAGAGGAATATTAAAAAAAAGGGGATAACTATAATCTCTAATTCAAAAAAAAAAAATTAAACTTTTGAAAGTAGAAGCACAAATATAGTATTAAAAATTTGTATTTGTAAAATAATAAAAATAATTAAAAAATTATGTATTTAAAAATTCGATCAAAAATTGTATTTTCTGATTAAAAAAATTCACTTCATTGAGGATTACTTTGCTTCTGTGATTCAAAAATAAATTGAAAATTAATTTATTTTTATGATTCAAAGTTGAATTAAACTTCGACTGCTTTACTTTTACATTTCTTTGAAAATAAATTGAAATTTTGTTTGGGTTAAAAGACTTATTAGAATTAGTGGTTACCTTTTCTCTCAATTTAATTATCACTTTGTGCCAATTTCCTCCTCTTAAAGGTACATTTTGTATGTTTATTTTTAATTGGTTTGTAAAAATATAATTATTTACAATTATTTAAGATTAATTAGATCATTGTGATCATTTTATTTTTACGACATGCAAATCTAATTTCTTTTTGGTTAAAAAATTATGTCAAACGCGTTCTCGAACAAAAATAAAACTATAAAGATTAATAAACTATTTTAATCATATTACACATATTTATTTTTTTATTTTCATTACACGTAATAAATGTGTTTAAACATTTAATTTGAACACTTATGGTGATATTCTATACTGATATGATACAAAATACACAACATCAATACATAACGCCAACTCGGTATCAAACTTTAAGGGTTCAAATAGGATTATTGTTTCTAAAGTAACTACCTTCATTTGTACTACTAACTCATTGCATATTATTAAAGCTAGTGAAATATGTGTTTATCCAAGTATGAATAGAAAACATCAAATGATTCATTCAAAAAACATGGCAATATGTATATAATATGAAGTCATTCTCATAGAATATTGCTGCATTTGATTATGTTTGACCATTTGCAATCCGCACATGATAAACCTTTTCATTTGAAAGAATTTACTCTCTGAATATGCAAAATCCCATCTTTATGTTATATATATATGTATGTATGCATGTATGTATGTATATAATGGTCCCAACCCATGTTTCAAATGATAGTGATGCTACAAACATTCACATAAAAAGATGATAACTCACTCTCTTTAATCATTTTTAGCTCTGTTTGTTTGGTCACTTTCTAAAGTTTTTGTTTTTTCAAGCATTTGCATTTTCCATCCTTTTGACCCAAAATTTATTCGAAAAATAAGGGTCCAAACACTAGAGTCCTTAATTATTACTAACTAAAAGTTTTTGAAAGTTAGCAATGCAATAATAAGAATAATATATATATATATATATAAACATACACATATATATCTGTAAGATGGGATCATTAATAATAAATCATGTATCACGCAAATATGAGTAAGAAATAGGTCAAATGAGTTGTATTTAAATACCTTAGTCCTTGTGGTCCATTCACGTTATCTGTTAGGTCACATAACATCTATTTATAATATTTTTATTGATTATGATATCGTAAATTATCCATTTAATTAGATAAAGTCTACTCATTTATAAATGATTGGGTCACTTTTATGTACAATTTTATGGTAAAAAGGGTGATGCATTGTAATTACCATTTTATTTTTTTTCACATAACCCTACTAACCTAAATTAGTTAACATTTTTGAAAATACAATAACCTAAATTAGTTAAACCAAAACGTTGGAGGGCAAATTTGTCAATTCACAAGCATTCATGGGGATTTCCATTATTGAGCCTACATGCGCAGCCGTACGGATTAAATATTAATTATGCGGCTAAAGTAGAAATTTGAGTGAGCTTTAAACTTTAATTACGGCTTCAAAGTATTGCTATTCATAGCCCTTTACCGATTTACCATCTGGGCGCAATGATACTCGCGTGGTGACGTGGAAGGAACATGTCGGCGGCTGGTGGGGGCCCACCAGCATGTGCGATGTGGACAGCTCTGCTTTTCTTTTAGATTACTACCCCCAATCTTCCTTCTACTTTCATTTTCGTTGCCACCTTTTTGGAATTTTACGAATCCCATGCTTTCCATAAAAGTATTTTTCACTTATGTCCTTATCCATCGATATGTTACTTTTGCATCGTCTTGAAAGTAGATAAAAAGTCAAAAAATAATAATAATAATAATAACTATCTACATTATGCCCTCGAGATTGGGAGTGACAAGTGTGTGAAAATGCAATGGTAAAAAAAAAAAAAAAGAATCTTATTTTATTTGGATATTATTGTTATTTTTTTTAATATTATTGAATAATATGACTTAGGAGTTAAGGTAACTCGAGTGAGAGAGTTGTGTTATGGGTAACTTTATTGCACCGTTCAAAAAGCATTTGTGTATGTGATGCAAATGAACGTGTATGAAAAAATTATCTTTAATATGAGTTATTCATTCTGTCATTGTAGACCGTGACAAAGATACTTAGTCATACTTCGTTTGATTCAGTCTAAGTATATTTATCTTTTAGAAAATATATTTAATTTCAATAATTGAAATGATTGAGATTGACTAAAATAATTTAAATTAATTAAAAAATAAAATAATAACAAAAAATTAGTAGAATTTTAAGATATTTTAGTAAGTACAGATGCGTTCTCATAAATATTAATCTTTAAAACCAAAATTTAAAAAATGGGACGAAAGAGCACCTATTTTTGCATATTTTCTTATTTTTAAACAATTACTGATATCAAAATTTATCTTACTATAATTGATGTTAGATAATATATATATATATATATTTGTGATACATTGTCATTTGTTTGGTTAAGTCACATATCTGGAATAAATATATATCATGAAATTCAATATTTGAGGCTTGAAATAGAAAAATCTTGTGGTACAAATAATTCCTATTAATCGTACCATCTTAGGTATAAAATGACAAATACTCCAAGTGTAAGGCATGGCGCTTATCTCATATTTTTTTTATCTTTTGTTAATTTTTATTTGCCTTATAACTAGATATAATTTAAATATTAAATAACCTTTTCGGTCACACTACAAAAATAGATTTTTTCACTATAGTTCCAAGTCCCCTAATCATTAAAATGTTTCTCAAAGCTATGATTTTTCTGCCATTGAGCTAGGTTATTAGATTGTTATTTATCATTATTAATTCTTTACTTGGTCAATCTTGTATCTATGCACAAAACAATTACTTTTAACTTTATATTGAAATAATCTTATATCACCAAAAACACGATATTGAAATAATCATTTAAAAGCAACATATAGAGTATTTATGATTATATAAATGAATCATAATCTAATAAAATGACATTTTTAATATACAAAACTTAGTATTTTAAAGATCAAGAAAAGATTATAATAATATGAAACCGTTTTGTTATTTAGCTCAAGTAACATTAGATTTGCCTGATGCAAGCAAAAAAAGTGGCGGGGCATGAACCCTATCCCCACATACCTCTTTTTCTTTTGTATGCCTGACACAAGTAATAGAACATAATTGTATCATAATATATAGTCTTACATTTATTTTTAAAATGTGGGGGGACAAAGTGTAATATTCGAAAGTTGAAGGGCACGAATGCAACAACTGATCCAAATTTAGTTTTTCTATTATTAATTTAGCATTCCCCGTTTTGAAGGCCATTTTCCCGCAATATAATTATATTAAAATCCCACAATTGCTGAAGCCGATGGGACCCACGGGCAGTGCTTTCCGAATTTCTGCGTGGCGGGACCCACTCGTTTGACCAATTTGAACGCATTACTGATGGCGTGGAAGGATCGACGGCTTTGGTTGGCAGATGCCGCCGGGGGGAACGGCTGGCCGTCGATTTCTCCGTCGGCGTGCTTTGCTTCCGCCTTTGGCACCGCAAAGTGGCATTTCCGTTATATTATCGAAAAACGTGGGTATTTGTTTTCCTCCACTTTAGTTTGTGAGTGGTTCGGTGACCTGGAGGAAAGATCTTCTGTACCCCACCGCCCAATTGTAATGGTAAAACCGGCATCGATCAAATGCAATTGCAAGCATTATGATAATACAATTCATAATGTATTTTTAAATAACAAGATAACATTTTTTATTACAATTTGTTTTAGAAGATATTATTATATTTAATCATCAATGAATCATGGCATCTTTTATAAGATTAATGCCAATAATACTGTAATAATAATAATAATCATAATATATTGTTTTAACCCTTATTTTATTTATATATATATATAATTAGTGACAGATTGGCCTCAATTATTATTAGTGGTGTTTATTATATTAATTTTTTGTGTGTTTTTTTTTTGTTCACTTCGTATTAGATGCACTATTGCTTACCAACTAAACAACAAATATATTTAAAAAAAAAAGAAAAACCCGAATGCTATGCCCTTTCTATTTTTAAGAATCACATTAATGGTTTATTTTTTACTTTTAAAAATCATAAATCGACTTATTGGTGTCCCAAATCTCAAATGCTCAAAGAGCCTTCATGAATTGACAAGTTATATTTTGGACGATATCTTCTTAAATTCTTCTAGGTAAGTAATTGTGTCTTAATATCATAAATGTGAATATTCACATCATGAGTTTTCACGTACTTAAAGAGAGAATTCTTTCTTCGATAAACACTTTTTATAAATTTTCTCTGCGAGTTATATATAGTTGTATATATGAATTATTTGTTTCAATTTGGAGAAATGTTCCTTCGATTTAAAACTATAGACACTTTTTAGTTTTCGTAATGAAATTTTTATTTATTAAAAAAAATCTCGACAGTTGAGGAATTTATGAGATTAGGGTTTTGGTGGAGAAATAAAAAAATTGTGAGGTTGAGTGAGGGCTTTGTTGGTTAGATTATCATTTCCATGAATAGTGTTTAGATTTAGCCTTAGCCAAATTGGCCACTACTTGTTACCTATTGAGGCATATCCCATATCAATATGTGGCTGCTTTCCACAAGGGCTAGCAGCCTCATAGTTTTTTCCCGGAAAATCCAAGCTAGTTTCTTTTGCACCCATCAAATTCCGGGAAAATCCCTAGTTTTTTCTTTTCTTTTTTTTTTGGTTGGAAAAATCCAACTTCATTGATGGGTTTTGTTGGGTAGGGCCTCATTTTCATGAACTATGAATTTTTTGATTAGCTTAGCCTAATTTGCTTGGTATTAAGAGTTCATGAGTTTGCCCCTAAGGTATAGATTGAGTGGTTGGACAAATGATAAGCTAGTATCAGTCTAGTGTGGGTTGTGAGTTCGATCATCGTCCTCTTGCGATTTATCTCTTCTGACGTAATCGAGGGCACAAGCACTAAAAGTCACGCAACAACTATCATCCCAAGAGTTCACGGGTTTAATAACCTATAACAAATTATTTTTTTGAGGAATTAAATTTTATTATAAAAATTATCTTAAGTATAATAATTCATACAATATAACAAGTGTGCATCTTTTCACATGCTTTTATTAATATGAAAATCGATAAGACTTTATAGTTAAATTCAAAATACAATAAATCAATATCTCATGGTATAAAAAAAAAAAGAACAAAAGAAAATTATATAACCTATGCCCATAAATATATGTATATATATCATTATTAATTATAAGTCAAATCATTTTGAAGAAAGAAAAAATATAATTATATCAATATCGATTCGATTTGATATCTCTTATTGAATTCCTCACTCAATGAGCGTTATCAATATTCTGCCTTGAAAAAGACTTTTGAATCTTCAAAGTCTTCAGCATGAGATTTTAAGTCTTGCTCGTTTACCATTTCACCACCAAGACATTGCTATTTTTTTGGGACATGTTTTAAAAAGTCATGGTATTTTGAATTTTTTGTTGACCAAAATAAAAAAGTTAAGGATATAGTTATGCGGATAATATTGTTTGCCCATATTTTATAGTCTTAAATGGTGATTTTATTGTCTGAAATGTCTAAAATACCCTCGTATTAGTTTTAAAAATAAGATAAAATAATATATATAATCAAATGTATAGACACACATATACAATTGGTTTTGGTGATGAAAATGGTTGGTCTGGTGTGAACTGATTAGTTTAAGTCATGTTTGGAATGCTACAAATCAGATAAAAAAAATCATTGATCTGATCAGTAGTACAGTACTTTGGAAAGGTGCAAATCCATGGTATTATTTGTGCCTGCCTTCCAAGTTATGACATTTTGCTAACTAATTTTAGTTGGCATCAGCCAAAATCTCATCCACCAAATCAAAAAACTCAAACATCCATTCACTAAAATTATTCATATTTATTTGTGCTATAAATTCTAAATTCTAAACACACATATATAGAGTGACATATTATATATAAGTATTAAAAAATAAAAAAAAATTAGGTGAAAATTTATTGGGTATCAAAAGTAAAAAATTAAGTAGAAATTAAGAGCCTTAATGTAAAAATTATGTAGAAAAATTAAAATTTTAATTTTTTGAGTAAAATTTTAATCTAAAGGAGCCTTAATGTAATGGTAGAAATATTTTAAAAATTACTTGGATAATTTTTATTTTTAAAATAAAATAGATAAAAATATTTAAAAAAATACTTTGTTAACAAGATTAGGTAATTATTATTTGGAAACTAAATTTTAAAAAGTGATTTTATATATTTTAATTAGATTTTAAATTGATATAAGGTATAATCTAAATCTTAGTTGTTAAGCTATAAGTGGAAAAATATTTTTTAGTTTCATTTAAAGAGCTAATAATATTTTTTAGATTTTAGTAACAATATTATTAGTGATGGGATATCTAGTTACATAAATAAATGCAAGGATGCTGCTCTTTAGAGCAAAGGCCTAAACTCACAACAACTTAAATTTAATATGAGGGTCCAACAAGATGAGACTTGAAGGGTTGGCTTTACCTCAAGCAGGTTTAAATTTCGGTCTAAGATTATCAAAGTAAAGAATACAAATGAGGGCTTAATCCTGAATCCGTGGCTATAGTTGGCTTACTTAGTTTGTCCAAAGGATCAAATCGACCATTCATGTGACATCATACCTTTACTAACTCTTCAATAAGATTATATAGAGATGTGATCTTTCAGAAGTCAAGTACGACATTTATTAAACATTTATTGCATTATTACTATATTATTTTTGAACTTAGTGATTGACTTAAATATCGAAGAATCTATCAAGGGACTGAATCCCGCCCTTCTTTTGCAGGTAGAGGCAATCCAAATAATCTTTAGCTAAAGCCTAAAGGGTTGCTAGGAGGACTTCAAAATATAGAAAAACTAGAAGAAACCATAATTATTAGACAAATTGAGTAATGATTGACTTCAAAATCTTTATTAATTATTAATTCATTCACCTTTTAAACCCGATGGGAAAATCACGAAACTCTAAATAATAAAGTTACAATAATCAAACTTACCAAACGAGAAAACACTTCAATATCACAAACTATCCTCTTGTGTTTTTTTTTCTTTTTTTTATAAGTATATATTAATATGTGCATTCAATTGTTATATTTGGAATCTCACCAATCATTCTTCTGGTGGTGTCCCCTTCAATAATAATAATAATAATAATAATAATAATAATTATTATTATTATTATTATTATTATTATTAAAGTCACTCTTCCAAGTGACCCTTGCCTACTCCTTTCGGCCATTGCACTTGGTGTGTCAATGTCCTTAGCTGGCCCTAGTGTCTCCCATGCACCTATTTGATGCAACCTCATGTACTTGACAATGCCTCAACCTAAAATGTCTTACTCCACGCTGACACCACATTGTCATAGGCCTAGCACATGTGCGCTTGATTGCCTCCAGGATATAGTCTAACAGTTGAAGGCGGATATGTAATTGAATACTTTGCATTATGACTATTATATAGTCGGTGAAAGATTTTGTGTTCAATTCTTGATTACTAGGTTCTGTGATTAATTCTCCCTTATTAAAATTAAGAGACCGAGCACTAAGAGACCCTTAAGATAAAAGTTTCACCTTTTGAGCACATGTGCCCTCATCAATCGTCTAGCTTACATGCCCATCGAGGCCAATCTTTTTCTTTGGGTGACAGTCAAATGACTCTTTAAATACGATATCTAAATAAAAACAAACTTACATTTACACTCATTTGATTAATTAATAAAACTATATAAATCAAGAGAACACTCATAAGTTACAACAGACCTTAAATATTGAAGAGTCACTAACCATGATAAACTGAATCAATATAAAATAAATAAATAACCTCTCAAACTCAACCTAACGTATAAACTAAATTGTAGTTAAAATATGATTTTTTTTTTGTTTAATTAAAACGATGCACCTAACCTAGACCATGCATATATATGTTCTTAATTAGTCACCGCAGAGATTAGAAGGAATTTTAAATTTCCATCCCATGATAGGGCCAGTTCTCAGGGTCAAATGTACTTAATTAATTCTTTTATATATGCACTTTCCTAGGACAATAATTAATCACACTCCAGATCAGGCTCACATGGTAACTTAGAATTTTGATCCAACAAAACATTAATTTAGGCAACATAATTTGTTTAACACTGCTCTTCTATCTGGCAAAGAACATGGAATAAGCTACAATAATTTAAGATTATATATTTATATAATAATGTATAGATACATATTTTTATGCACACGTAACCATCAGTGGCTTCATGATAATGGGTATTTAATTAAATTTTATATGTGATTCCCTATTGCAAAGTTAGGGTTTCTTTGTTTCCTGCATGTTTCATCAAAGCCAAGGTAGACATTAAATATTGGGTTAAATTACATTGTTTTTTTTTTTGTAAATAAAATTACACTGTTAGTACTTAGGTTTTGTGTTTTGTGATAAATTAATTATTGAATTTTTATTTTTTTCACCTTAATTATTAAATTTTAAATTTTTGTTACAATTTAATATCTCTCTTAATTTTTTGTCAATTTTTGCTAACAAAAACTAGTGTGATATATATTAATATAAAACTCAAAATCACTTGATCGTGGGACTTATGTTAATTTTGATATTAAATAATTTTTAAATTTATACTAATGTTGATATTTATGTCAAAACCTTTACCATTTTAAAGAGGTTTGTGTAATTATGATTGGGAGTTAACTTTCTAAGTGCTGGCTTTTGAAAGATGTTATTTGATTTTTGTATATAGTTGTATAGTTTTTTTTTTTTTCTTCTTTTCTTGTTTCTTTGTTCGCTTGTTTAGTCTTTTGTTGTGATATTAGAGATATACTCTAATATTAAGATATAGACGCTTTTGCATTTTTTTGTTTAATAATTCTTTTTTCCTTTTACCAAAAAACTATATTTTTTTATAATGATATACTATTATATATAGTTTATTTTTTATTTAATTTTTTTTTGATAACGTGAAAATCAAGGGATTCTCGATGTATATTAGGCTTTGACTCGAATTATCGCATCCTCCCTATAAGTCATGATTTGCCTACTTGGACTAATAAATAAGATGGGTAAGTATGGGTCGAAACTCAAGTCTTAGTCTTTCAAATAGATACAGATAATACATTTTCTATATGAATTTGAATTCTAGACTCGAACCCACAACTTTATAATACGCAAACTTCCAAACGTGAGCAAAAGACCATTACTTGAATTTTCAAATATTGATGGATGTTTATGTAAATAGTCCAACATAATGTATTAAACATCAACTAATATTGAATTGAGAAAGAATATCCAAGCCATGATGGAACATGGTTTCATATAAAATTCAATCATATGTACTTCGAGCATTTATGAAAATGCAAGGGAATAATTAATTATATAGACTGATTAATTAAGATGCTAGAAGGTACATATATAAAATATAAGTAGAGGGTCCGTTTTGTTATCCACATATAAAAAAACATGCTCAAAGTATATTTTTGTCTTTATATTTTTTTTATTTAGTTACTTAAATTTTTTATTATTTCAATTATATTTTTGTACTTGTATTTTTAAATCAATTTAACTTTTATATTTTGTATTTTGATATTTTTTTATGTGTTAATTCAAACATTTCATTGTTTTGATTACATTTTTATTTTTACAGTTTTGAGTCAATTTAACTCATATATTTTGACGTAAAAAAAAGAAAAAAATAAAGTGAGATAAGTCAGCACTTTATACATATTAAATTATAGGAGTTAAATTGATTTAAAAATACAAGTACAGTGGTGTAATTGAAATAACGAAAAATTTTGATTATCAAACGAAAAAAAAAAATGTCAAAGAACATGCGTTAAATTGATTCAAAATTGCAAGTATATAGATATAATTGAAATAACAAAAAATTGAGGTGATTGTAAAAAAAAAAATGAAGTGAAAGTATAGAGACAAAAATATAGATTTGGACAAAAAAAAAATTAAGTGAAAATTTATCAAACGTCGTTTTATAATAACTATTTAAATTTTAATTTTGTAGAAAAAATGTATACTACTAAAATATTGTATTTTAGTATTACAAAGTCATGTCAATAAATTAGATTTCTAAAATGCCTTCATATTTTTTGTTAAAAAATAAAGATAAACTTAATCATAAAAAATTGATCTCATGACATTGCAAGAATAAAATATTTAATTTTACCATTTTTCTAACTTTAATCTACGTTTAAATTTTGCCTAAAAAAATATATAAAACTTAAATAGAACTACCAATTGCCACTTATTAAATTTTTGTATTTCATACATTTTATTTTTTATTTGTAAGTGCGTCACATGGCCACACTACTTAGTTATGAATTCAAATCTTGTTAACATATTTAATTTTCATTTTTTAATCAAGATACATAGAATATATTTAAAAAAAAAAACACTTTATCGACCCAATTTCATAATATTAAATTTTAATATTTACTTATATAGTAGTATAAATATAATATTAGCATCATGCGAGAGACAATGCTCAAATAAACCATTTTTATAACCTTAATCCTGTCGATTTGTTGCCCAATTATGTGGCAAATGATTCCATTAATGATTTTGACACAACTTCTTTAGAAGAGTGCAATGTATATGCCTCTTCTAAGTTTAGATGATCAGATAAAGTGAAGAGCATATTCCTTCTATTTTTGGGCTATTAATATCATATGTAAAACAGAATTTTGACTCAAAAACCTCCATTTGACTGATGTACCTCTCTAATTATCTATATCTAACAATTGAGTGAAAGATTTCTTTTGAGAATATTTAGTAGAGATACCATTTTAATTATTTTATTAGAGAAAGCTCTAATAAATTTTGATAATGCTTGATAATAGTAACTTTTAGGGGTAGCACAGACGATCTACTGTATGTGTTTAGGAGTTAAGGATACCATGAGATTATGGATTCGATTATGTCTTTGTGCGGGACTATGCAACCATATGTGTTTATTTTAGGAGTTAGGCCTTAAGTTTTGACTCGCGACGAATTTGTCTGTACACTTGAGTCGGTTAAGACAAATTGTGAATTTTAAAAAAGATAAGACGGTCCAAACTAAATGCTTTATGTGATTAGGGACTTCTTAAATTTCTCACATTATTAAAAAAAAATTAATTATAGCAATTCCTTTAAAGTGCAAGTCCTATCATATTTTATAACTCTATGAAAAGGTGTCCACAAGCCATTGCACAATCATGGCAAGATGATGCTAAGAAGGCTCTTGATGGTGAGATTAGTAAGTTGCCAATTAAGTAAATTATAACCACTTTTATAAGTGATGTTTTTTAGATAAATAAATCATATATATCATTTTACATAAAATTATGTTTGAATAATATTATCCTTGTGAGATCATAGGCAAATCATTGTCAAGTCTCTTGTGTGTAGAATGAGCCTTGTCGAGTTCTTATCCCACTTATAAAGTTATGTTCTATTACTCAGACTACATGTTAAGACAATTCAAATCATTGTTATATCGTTAGTGATAGTGTCAGTATCATCAACAATTTAATACAAGATGATTTTTGTTTGTGTGACAAGTGCACATGGTGTAGGTCCTTCAACTACAAATTGATGGATATGGACAATTTTGAAAGCTACCATATGGGAGAGCCAAAAACACAATTAATTCAGCCTATTTTCATGGTTTACTAAGATATATCAATTATAGGAAACTGGTTATAGATTGGTTCAACTTTGACCTTATCAGCCAAGAAGAACTTTGAGATTCATAATGACATATAAGAATGCAATTAATTCCTTGGGTTCTTGAGACAGGTTTTGCAATTTGGGTGCCCCAAACAAGGGAACATAATGCACATATGTTTCCTTGGAAGAGGCATTATTTAACATTAAGAAAACATAGTAGTGAAGTTAAACTACTACTAGGCTGCCCTGCCTATTGGATTTGTACCAATTCCTAAGAAAATTGTCCTTCACCTGAGGGCTCACAATGTCCCCTCTCAAATAGACTACAAGGCAATTGGGGCCACACCAAATGGCAGCTTGCCACTGTGTGACCACCTTTGGTTGGAAGGGGACCCTGAAAACTTTGCCTAGGAGCATTTGTGGCCCTTCTTGATTATAATCAATGGTCCTGATGTTGCCACCTAGGCTTGTGTGTGACATGTGGGTACCACTCCCTACAATTTGGTCTCCAACTTGTCTTTACTTTTAGATCAGAGTGCTTTAGAAAAATCACAAAAAGATGTTATTTATTTTCTAGGCTTTTGATTAAATTATAACCATTGCTCTTTTTTTTTTTTAATCTCAAGAAATTTCTCTAAAATTAAAATATTAGATAATTTGGGATCTATTTGATTTTGTTATCAATTTTATGTGTTTATTTTCATTTTTTGTTCAAAAATAGAAAGTAAACAATACATTTGATAACGTTGTCATTTTTTTTATAAATTTATCAAAATTAAAATTAAAAATAATATTTGATAAAAAAATATTGTCTATATTTTGTTAAATAATTAAATATATAAAAATTATTTTATATTTATTAAGTTAAAGAAGAAGCAAGTTGCTTGTTGAATGACCAGGAAAATATCATTTGGATGTCTTTTTTAATTTTGTTATTTCTTTGGAAATTGACGACGGAGCATCTCAATTCTCTGAAAAAATACAAAAATACTGCTCATCAAGATAGAATTCAAGCTCAAAATTTAGATTTAGCTTGAGAGCCCATCAAACTCGAGTGACAATTCTAGCTTAAAGAGTCGGGCCCTAACCCATAGGTCTGAATAATCTTCCATATGCTACGATTTTATTCGTCATCGACTCAACAAATATTTTATTGTCTGCGTGGCTTGATTGTGACCCCTCACCTACTTCCTAGTGCATCTATATAAGAGTATAAATTTTCAAGAGTCAAACAAGGTCGGTGTTTGAGGACAACTAAAAACATTTTTGAATTGAGAGAAGTCAATCACAAGCACAATTATTGAGCGGATTGATTATGAAATATCATTAAAAAAAATAAAAACAATGCACCAAAAATTATTTTGTTATTTTGATTTTTTTTTTCAAAAAATTAGAAAAAATGACAATAAGATAAAACGAGCTAATTACCTAAAAAAGAGATTATTTACTTTACCCTTTACAAAACAAAAAGAGATCCATACGTATAGGTGATTAAATGGTGTTATTATAGGAAAAAGAAAAAGAAAAAGGTTACAAATGGGTCAATTCTCATTTTAATTTCCTTTTAATTAGGTGTTAAGAGCAAAAGTAACCAACAGCCAGAAATATTATTTGGACATTCAATTATGATATTTTTAGTGATACTCATACATTAATGTAATATATATTCATATTGATGGTAGCAAAATATAATGTAGAAATATACAAATATTATAAAACAATATTGTAATTAAGTATTTAAATAATATTTTTGAATTAATCTTAAATTTAGGGTTGCAATTAAATCCAGTTGAAAAGAGCTATGTTGACTTCAGGCTCAAGTTTAATTAATGTGAACTGAGCTCGAGCTTAATAGGAGCTTAAGTGCCTGTTGGCGAGCTTGAGCTCTGGCTTGTCAAAATCTGTTACTTTTTTAAATCTAATTTTTTATTTTATTTTATCATATATGCATATATTATCATATGTTAAATAATTTAATTAATACATAATAATTTTAAATATATTCAAATTAATTATATTATAATAATAATTTAAACCTTGATAATTTATGTTAAATAATATATTTATAAAATTATAAATAAATGTATTAATATATTTATAAACGAACTTGTTCACTAGTTTTAATAAATTGAGTTTTACCGAGCTCAATCTCGTCTCGTTTATAAATTGAGATTCAAAGTTAAATTCAACTCCAACTTATTCACTTTAATAAAAAAATTCAAACGAGATTTTGTCTATTCAAACACAGAATCGCATGCGAACTGCTCAACTTATTTGTGACCCTACTTAAATTTAAGAAGCCCGAAAATAGTGATTTTTTAGATGAAAATTTGAAAAGAAATGAAAGCCTCATCTGCCTAAATAAAACATTGTTTAATTGGAAGTCATAGCAACTAATTCGTGCAAGTTTGAAACTCCTACCAAGGACCTCTGACTTTGAATTTTCCAAATCCAACCTTCTAATGCTATTCCTGATCACATGCCTTGTCACTAGCCAATAAATTGTTTCAATCTTTTGTTAGACAAAGGATTAATCCACCCTCCAAGAATAGGCTTTACCCAACTTTAACTTTATTCACGAGATTAGGCTTCCTAAGACTATTTTAGTACATTTTCTTAAGCATATCACTTACAAAAACTATTAGAATCGTTGTAAATTATAGTCTCCGATCAACTATCAATAATAACATTGTCGCCTCACTCCCCTTTAAATCTCCTTTGAAAGTGATTTATATAACTAAAATAATTTTCAACCAAATGTAATAGTCATCTAATGATATATATATATATATATATAAGAGAGAGAAAGAGTGTACGTTTTGATCTTCTAAATAATATTATTTAATTTATATTAAATAATACTGATATGACAAGTCAAATATAACGATTATGTAGGTACATTTATTTAATTCTTTAAATACAACAATTTGACAGAGTAGGCCTCACATAATTATATTTGAATTATTACATTAACATTCTTTAATATAAATTAAACAATGTTATTTAAGAAATTAAAATTTTATATATATATATATATATTCTTAACCATTGAATTCAATCCATTGTTGGGCAAACATCACTATCCTTTTGGATATATATATATTCGGAAGACTTATATCTACCAAATTCAATTCAGATGGGACGTAAAGTTTCAAACATCTTTTAATTTGTCAAACAAAGGCAAGTCATTTTTTCCACAACTTCATTCATCTCCTTCCAAGATTCGAAAAGCAAAATCATTTGGTTTATCATAATATATATATATAGGTGAAAAAAAATTAGAATTAAAAAAATTCATTTCTAAAGATTGACAATAATAATTTACTTTTTAAATTTTTATATAAAATTTTCATTTAATTTATATAATAGTATAGATTAAAAATATATATAAGTTTTTTTTTTCATATAGATGGTAAAATCAAATAATAAATAAATGAAATAAAAATTTGACATTAATAATTGAGTTATCTAATCAATCACTTCGATGCCTTTAGACCACAAAAGTCAGGAAAAAAAAATTCAAGTCTAAGATGGGTTTTTTTTTTTTTTTTTCATAATGGCAATAGGAAGAAAAATAAAAAAGAAATAAATTATTATTTATATAAATATATTATAGAAGTATTAATTTTTTATTTTTTAAAACTTGACTATAAATTAGGTTATTAATTCTATTAAAAGTTTAGTATTGAATGTTACTCGTTTAGAGGGAGGAGTGGTTGCTAATTAATAATTAATGTAAAAATCGTTAAATTTTTAATATGAATTATACTCAATTAATTATTAAGCATGTAAATAATTTAATGAGTTAAAATTTATATAATTGATGGTGTCTGATAAGATAAAAACATAATTTAATTATCTTCTTAATTAACTAAATTCCTAAAATAAAGAAGGCCACATGAATTGGCATTGGCAATGGCAAAAGTAACGACAAATAATAAGCCAAAGAGCATTAATTGCAAATACACTATTCCCAGCACAGTAATGTTGCGCTCTCTCTCTCTCTCTCTCTCTCTATTGCAATCCACAAATTAATTAGGTTCTTTAGACTATACCCCAATCCAATAATGCATTGTGCCATTGCTCTAAATACAGCCCCCTCCATTGTAGGGTACCCCTATCTTCTTTTTGTTCACTTTGGTCTAGAAACCTGTATGAGATTTTATAATATGATTGAATATACATATATATATAATAACTTCTGATGTGAAAGAAAATTAAATTAATTATTCAGTAGGGTATACCATTTTGATTACTTTTTTAAAAAAAATTATATAAAAACCTTCATCTTTTATAAATTTGTTTGAATGGTATAAATTGTTTTAAAACTAAAATTAATGCACCCTGCTTAAGAACAAGATGTTTTTATTAAAGTTTAACTATAATCTTAAAAACAATAATTAGCATTACCCTTAAATTAAATATTTTTGCTATGAACAAATACATTTACATTGATCTATATACGCAACCAATGTAATTAAGTTGCATAAAGTATATGCTTGGTCTATGGTCGCGGGTTTTATTATATATGATGATGGTTTGAAGTTGATTATTACTAGATCTGAGTAAAACTGAATGCAGCCGATAATTATTTTTGATCTCGAGCACATCTAAATCTTGCTTAACCTAGAAAAGATGGGCTCAATCTCTTGAAATTTCCTTCAACGATCAAGTCAATCCTGTAGATGAGGTGAAATTAAATAATTAATAAGTAATAATGCATAATAAATTACGTATTAAAATTTTGCCTTTGTATAGGCATACTATGTGACAAAAAAGTCATGATTGTTCCACCCTAATGGTTAGATCACAACTCATGATCTAATTTAGACAAGTAAATATCTAGCTTTAGATCAAGTTGAATCCGATAAAGTTGACTAAATCGAGTTAGACTCATACCTAAATTTAAATATCTTGAGATATATGTCATCTAATAACTTGACTCGAAGAAAGGATAATTTGTAATTTTTTTTCCATAACCCATAATGTCCATCAATATATAATGATGATATATCTTACGTGTTCAAATTTTCATAAATGTTTAATGTTGGAGGATGGTTATTTTGAGATTTATCGATGTAAAAATTGTATATGTTGGATAATATATATACATATCTATATATCTGTACATTTTTTTGTGAATTAGTACAATCGAACCTTTATTTTTAACACTTATTGAACATATCTGTTAAGTTCATAAGATCGAGATCATGTAATATATATATATATATATTTGAGATTTTGCAACTAAAGTATTAGTGTGAAATTGATACCGGAGCAACCCCGGATAGCGTCCATATTGGCGCAAAGAGATGGGAGTGTGGTCCCGTTGCTTATTGTTGTATATGCTTCATAGTCGACCCCAATGCAATGAATGTAATTAAGGCCAAACTTGACGACTCTATGGACTTGATTGTAAGGGTACCCTACATGCGAAGGGCTGTCCAGATCAATGGCACAATGCATTATTGGGGATAATAGAAATAATTGGTTAGCATTTAATGCCCTTTGCCTTATCACCTTCAGCAAAATGCCAACTTAATTAAGCCTTCCCCTCGCCATATTTTTGTGGCCTTTCTTTTAGTAATTTGAGTTACGAGTTAGCTTTATTTGCTAAAAAATTAAAATTTTGAGTCGACTCAAATTTTTTTATTCAATTTAGTTCGGTTGGGTTCTGAATTTTCAAAATTTTAATTTTTGATTTTTAGTTCTATTTTATATTTTGGTTTCCAACCAAATAGACTAAAATAATAGAGATTTATGATCACTCAAAAAAACACTAAATTTTAGGATATTTAGGAAATTATCACTAACTAAAATAAATTTAATTTGATTTCATGACAATAATTAAACTTAGTTGTAACATTTATGCATGATGGAAACTCAATCTTTGTTAGCACCTGGGCATTTATCATGTCATTCATGTAATTTATTGTGTTGCTTTGAGTCTAAATCAAATTAGTTGGGATGGATAATAATATCTTAGTTATATAATTAATCTGATCTACAACCATTGACTTATGATCATGATGCAAGAAAAGAAATTTTTAAATCACAACTAAACTAACACTTCTTAAAATGAAATAGTGATATGGTTAGAGTTGATTATCACTTGGTTTGTCCAAAATGGAGTGTGTTATGTAATTTTCTTTGACCTTAAACTCGTTCAAAAGCTACTCAATCTAGAAGAAGTGGCAGGGCTCGATCTATCAGTATAACTTTTGGTACTCAACTTAGTTTCGATATTAGGAATTGAGTAAAGTAACATTATACAATCAATAACGTATTTGACTTCTAAAATTCATGTCATCGTATAAGAGTATTGTGGAGTTGATAAAAAGTCATAATGATGCCTCGTGACGGAGGTCAGTCTTGACAAGAGGTGACGAAGATTCGGATTCTAATTTAATCATTTGAGTAAGCTCTTTTATCTATATATAATATATTCTCAAGTTAGATATTAACTTAGATTTAGCCTATTTACCTCACTTCAAATTTAAAGAATGTCGAATTAGCAATCCCAATTGAGGGCATATGTCATGTTCGACTCATGTGAATTGGATATTGGAAATTGGAAATATTAAACATGATTAGTGCTAGGGAATCTTAAGATTAAGATTAATTAATTAAGATATTAAAATGGTGTTAGACACTCTTAAGATATATTTAATATATTGAATGTTAATATCGTGAGCTAAGTAACGAACAATATTTATATATAAACATTAATATCATATGTCAGCTTGCTCGTGGCTTGTCCTTTGATGATCTTAACCCTAATTCTTTGACAAGGAAAAGGGTTGAAAATATGTCACTTTCTGTTGCTTCTATTCTTGCCAGCTTCAGACACTTAAACAATTATTCTCTATCAAGTGAAATATTGTTCCCATGGAGGGAGGAATATGAAGACTAAAATGGCATATATTTATATGTATACATTTTCCTGGAAATTAGGGATGGCAATTTAATCAAAAAAAAGTTCGAGGGTCTCGCCCATTTTGTTTCAATTTTTATGAAAAAGGTTTGGGATAAAAAAAAAAATTGAATTAGGGCTTAAGATACGATATGTAAAATAAATATATTTAATAATAAGCGAGTGTTGAATGTTTATTTATTTAAATTAGAGAGATGGGCATGTGTAAAAAAATAAAAAAAATTTAAGTAAATATTTATTGGATGACGTTTGACAATGACTGTTTAAATTTTAATTTTTGTCGGCAAAACTTTAAACATAACAAGTTTTGTGTAATGATGAAATTATTTTAAATGCTAACGTAATGGTTAAAGAAGTTGTTTCTTTTTTAATGAATTTAGTGAGTGACATTAATTGTATTTTTTTCTGATAGTAGTACATATCTTAGTGTTAGGAGGATTGTATATTTTTATTAATTGCTTAGATATTTTAGTTTAGTCTTTTGATTTAAAGCTCGGAGTATGCCCTACCTCAAAGCTGTAAATACGTTTTGGTTTCAATAAAATTTTTATTTAGAGAAAAAAATATTTTAAAAATTAATTATTATCTAATGTTGGTTGCAAGTAGATAGAAAGAGTAAATAATTAAAATAGACACACACAAATGAAAATAATGGATTAACCCTAGGAGAAATAAATAAATTAATTAATTATTATATGCTTTCCTAAAAGACAAAATTGACCAAAGTAGAGGACAACATCTTGGTCTAAACTGCGCAAGCCTCCAGGGGCATGTTTGTAAACTAAATTCCAAAGATACTTTCATGATAAGACATTGTTTGGCCAACAGCACAATCTTTTGGTGGCCCAAAATGATTCTCCTTTTCAATTGATCCCTTGATGTCAAAGTAGAAAGGATACAAAGTGGCTTTGTGAAAAGCAAATTCTTCTTTGTAACAAAAAAAAAAAATGGGAGGCATGATCATTTTTTTGGGATAATTTTTGTGATTTATTTTTAATATTTTGAGTTTTTATAATTTATTTTTTAAAATATATTATAATGTAAGTAAGTATTCTACTTAACATACAGATTATTTTAACAAAAAAATCCACAAAATAAATCATGACTATCTATGAAAATACTTTAAACCACGCGAGAGTAAGATTGAATTCTCCTTAAATAATTTTTTAAAAAATTATATATAAAAAAATCACCAACCTAATGTAATAGCAACCATAGATTTTGTAACACCATTAGGAGTTAAGAAATCGCACCATTCTATTTGTATTTTCTCATGTACAATACTAAATTTTTATTTGTATACATTAGGAAAATCATCGATCTATGCAATTATTGAAGTGTTTTTCTTCATTTAATTTTTTATAATATTATTTATTTTTGCAAAAATTATAAATCACGAGTTTTGTTGCATATTTGCTCGTTATCGTCACATTTGCTCAACATACATCTGAAATATAGTAACTATGCGTTCCTATCGACAAGAAAAAAAATAATAAAATCCTAACTTAAAAGATGCAATTATTTTGTGAGGGGACAATCTTCATATAGCTTGTGGATGCTGATTTGTGCCATGACATGACAGAAATAAAGAAGGCCACACAAACAGATAAGAAGGGATGTCTTTGGGTTGGCAATGGGGCTATGGAGATAAAAGCCAAAATAACATTAAATGCAGACACATTCTTGATTCCATAGGCTATGCTCATGTTCATGTATATGCATTTGTCTTGCAAAAAAAAAAAAAGATGTAAGTTACCATGAAGGATTTTTCTTATTTTTTAGTTAACGGATATCAAATAGCTAGATAATTGTATTACAAGATGTTTTAACAAGTCGGATTTTGTTTTGATAGAAACTAAAGAAGCATTGTATGGTAGGCAATTGTTGTTTCAATTCAATTTTTTTTTTGAATTATTATTATTGTATTGCTTTGATAGTTTTTTTCTTTTTTAATTAGTGATCTAATAAAAATAGACAGAATAAGAAATAAGATCATACGTAATAGAATAAGAGTAACATCTATTGAAGATAAATCTCAAAAAATGATTAAGACTATTCAAACATGTAAAAAGAATATCAATATAAACTCTTGCATGTGAATGAATAAAATGGAAAAAATTCATAATATGAGGAAAAAGAATATAAGAACAAACTTGATGATAGACTTTAAAAGACAACACTTAATGGAATCGAAGTATGAAATTGCTAGCTATTAGTGGCCTAAACAAGGTTTCCACTAATCACAGGTCAAGCCCTAGCCCTTATAGATGAACATAGCGGTGGGAATGGGGTTGAGCCAGACATCGACCAATACCAAAGGCTATGGCCAAACCTGAGAGTAAACTTTTGGGGGAATATCACCTTTTCATTGAAAAGCAGTGGTCACCATGGGATTGTAATATTGGATCTTTGCATGCATCTACTTTTCCATCACCAAATCATATTTTCCTTGAGGTGTTAAGATTCTAGGATTTGGGACCAATTTGAGTCGGAGGACTGGACTATCCCAATCCAAAAGTGGAGTTACTTCAATTTGGTGTTGGACCATCTTTGAAACACTAGATAAATAGATAAGTCAAATAAGATTCGGCGAACCGACATACAAGTCAAAGGCTAAAAAAAAAACTCATAATTATAAAAATATTGCTATCATTAAAACACTCAAGTCTATGTGGCCCAAATAATAGAGTAGAAGATAAAAATCATAACCTTTTGGGCCCAAGAAGAGAGCCCACATTTCCAATTTCAATGTTGGGCTGGCTCAGCCCAAATCCAACTGGGCCTAGGTCTACCTTTACAATTCCCCCTAACAGAATTAAACAGTTTAAATGATAAACTTTACTGCTCCATTGAACTATTTAATGTCAAAGAATGTTCTAAAAAAACTTGAATTTAGATAGCATGAAGAGAAATAACAGTTTTTGTTTTTTTTTTTCCTGTCAGGATCGATATCGGCCTGGCAATATTTGTTCTGAGAGTGAAGTTAAACTGACTTGGAGTGAGAGGGGATGCGAATTTTCAGATATCCAAACTTCCCAGCTCCTGGTGAAGAACCCTCAAAAACATATGGCAAATGGCTGGTGGCATCTTTGTATCTCTGTTTAATCTGAAATTCAAAATCAACACCTTAGGATAATCTCAACCAAAACAAGGAAAAACAAAAGAAATCCAACTCAATTCCTTGAAATGCAATCCGAGAACATATAAAAGCATAACTGCAGTATGCATTATAAGATTGAAAGAACAAATAAATGCTGAAAAGGGATGGAAGGCTACCTCAAGAATTTGTTCACTGCTTGCCAGACAGTTCCTTCCAACAACACAAACGGTTCCACCAGAACCACCACCGGTAATCTTTGCCCCAAATAAAGTCCCGTTGTTGGATTTGGCTGCGTTACTATGCTGCATTTCTTGTACCAAACCAACCAACTTGTCGGTCCCGTCTGAACCAAGTCCACAAGCACTATAGCTGGAATGACACTACAACATACGGTTCACATTGTTAGAGGTACTGCTAAATAGTTTTCAATTCGCTCTCAGTTTCAAGTTTCAACTGCTTGATGCTGGCTCCATGATGTTTTTTTCTCCATTCTAAAATGAGCAATAGTATCACTCTGGACAGTGTGATAATTTTATCTGGACAGCATGATTAATGCATATGAATACTTGATTCCCGCATAAAATAAGCAAAGCTGAGAAGCTACATGTACTGGTCCTAACTACAGAAGCTTAAAGGCATTTCAGGCTGGAAAAATAATATGTTGCAAATACCTGATACATGAGTTCTCCAAGAGAAAAGAGCTGGTCATCGGAATTGGTTGCAGTTAACAAAGCCTTGAAAGCCTAGACATCAGGCAAAACACATGGAAGCACGGTTATTTTATCAGAATTCTGAATATAGCAGCATTATCAACTTTGTCTGAGACATGAAGAAATACATCATTTGAGTTAGTATCCATAGAAACAGAAAAAAAGGAAGAGGAAATGCAATATTTGCAGAATAATGCCAAGGAAAGAGCAAAGACCCGGATCACTTTTGTTCCCGCCAGCCTTGTAAAGGCCACGGGCAAGCAGGTGCATAACCAATCAGCAAAGGTGAGAGGTGACAAGGAACAAACAATCTATAGCCATATTGAGATTAGAGAGGGTGAAGAGCAAGGGTGGGAGAATTTCAGGCCCTGTTGACATTCAAATGGACATTTCCACTTTTAGTTTTAAATTTCTCATTTTCTGTGGTGCAGATAGACAGACTCTTTAAGATGTCAGAGGTCCACTTCTGCTGTCTAAAAGTTCAAGGCAACCTGGACGGTCTATTTGATACATCCATGCATGTATAAAATGCATCAACTAACCTAAAGAACTGAATAGCTTTAAAAGGAAGAAAAATAAGACCCTTTTGTCTGATGTTTTGAAGAGCTCATACTAAGTCTGATGTGGAGCAAGTCATAGGAAAGAAGGAATTTGCATGAAGCATGTGTCTACATATGTTGTTGTTTATGAGTTCTTTGGCTAACAATAAATTGAGAACCAATAAAAGATCACCATACTCTGGCATATGCAGGAGAAAACCTGTTGCACTACTCAAATGGATTCCATTAGATAAATGAGCACAAAATGGAGGTTAGATGAAAACCATTGGAAGACACACAGATACAAACACAGATTTACATATGCATTTCAAGTGAAACAACCCTATGAGCGTGTCTCAAAATGAATCAAGTGCAAATCTAAATTAAGCTATCAAACATAAATGACTAACCTTTACACGGAAATTTTCATAAATAGGATGCGTGGTGGATGGTCTCACAGGATACTTGCGCTTTTTGTCAACTATCGTGACTGAGTCTTCATGATCAACATACCTCTTTAGAAATTCCTCACCAGAAATAGAATCTGGAAGCTCATTTATGTAAAGAGCTCCATATCTGAACCACGAGAAATGGAAGCAGTAAAATCTCATCAAGTTTTGTTTTCACTAATTGGATTTTCATTTTGTGATTGGCATTTTCATTTTGTAGGTTAATATTTTGATTAGACAAACTGCCAAAGAGATTAGCACACGTACTGAAAACTATTTTGAAAATTTAACAGCAACAAATTAATTTTTTTTGATATAATCAAACATGAAAAAGAGAAGTCCAGATAAAATGGGAGATGACATTACCTATAAGGTGAGAGTTTGCACAAGTAATCTAATGAAGCCTCACTTTCAAGTAGTTCCTTTCCATTCTCTGTTGTTTCATCAGATTTTATTCCGCTAACATTGAAGGAAGAGTCCATGTTTGAGTATGAGCTTAGCAATAGTTCAGAGGCCATGGACTTTATTATCTTCCTACCCATAAAGGCACCTACTCTTACAGATCCATAATCTGCACCACCAACGCTGCAGCAAAATCCAGTAAATACAGTAATGAGAAAGAAAGCATGGAGGCAGTCCACTTATATTTGTTTAAATGAGAAAGGAAGTGGCATGGAAGAAATGGAAATCAAAAAGCAAACATAAAACTCTAGGTTACATTTGTCCATATATTTCCATTCAGTATTTCAAGAAACTGAAGTTTGAGGGCCGAGCAAGTATTTTCCACCTTCTTTGGCAGAAGCGGATTAATTTAGTGCTATTTCTTGTAAAAGAAAAAGTGAACAGTTACAGTAAGTTAAGAATTTAGTGTATAATAATCAATTGGAAACTTATTATTTTTTTGTCCTTGAAGATATAGCAAAGTTCTAATCTGGAATAGATTCCGTTCCCTGCAAACGCAAGTACAGGGGATACTAGGGATCAGAAGTCCCCAATCCCTTAAAATTTCAAAGCAAATTTTATAGTTGCAGTGTTGAATTAACCTTATAAACCCTCAAAAAAAGAAAAAGGAACGAAAGAAAAAGAAAAGAGAAAAAAGTTCATGATATCTTATAGGTGGTTCAAGTGGATTGTCCTATTAAGTCATTAATCCTAAACTACTATTGTCAGGCCCACCATCTTTAATTCTTTAGAAAAAAAAGAAAAATGAAAAGATTCACCAAGAAAAGTTTAGAACATAATGAAGATGCACCATACCTGTGCTTGATTCCTGAGTCAACACCCCAAAATCGCAAATGGGAAGGGATTTCCACATGCCCTAGTACCTTATCTGGCTGCATTAATACAAGAAAAGTTTGATTTAAACTTATCTTGGTAGTAGGCCATCTTAAACAACTTTTGGGCATTTCACATGTTGCTTACCTGGCATACCATTACAAGAAGTTTATTTGCTTCACCACATGCTGAAGCCATCTGATCCATCAGTCCACAAGGAGCTCCAACAATATGATTCTCCACCTATGAAAAAGTCATGTTTGGAGACATTCATATTCAATAGTTGGTATATGGATTTTGTGAATCATAGTAAAAAAAAATAAAAAAAGAAAGATGGTGAAAGACATGCCTTTTGGCAAAGCAAAGCGATATCTTTCGGTGCAATCTTCAACCCTGCAACCAGATAGAGATGAAAACAACTTAAAAGTTCTCAGAAAAAAGATTCCAATATGCCTCTGAAACTCAAACATGTGCCCAAATGAATCCTGTTGTTCAAGGAATTTCTTTAATCCCAGTTGGGCATTTAGGGAGCTTATGCCCTAAACCCTAAACCCTAATTGAAATTCTGTAACTAGAATGAGAAAAATACTTTTTGACTATTCCAATAATATAAAATGTATTTGTATAGTAAAAAAAACAAAGAAATATAATCTTTTTTATGCATTACTTAAAACTATATAATCTATATATTATAGTGTTTCTAGAGTTGTTTCCTAATGTTTAAAAAACCATCTGATACATTGTTTTAAAAGCATCGTCCTAGAATTTAAAGTTAAGAGGTCTTCCTTCACTTTTTATCTCTACACATTCATTAAGTTGCTCAAACCAAGATAAGACCAAAATTGATCTGGCATCTCAAGTACTAACAGATTAAGAAATTATGATTGCAAATACAGGGCACTCATGTTGGAGTAAATGATAGATTTGAGTGCATTTTGTAGAAATAATTATGAAGCTTAAATTACAAAGTCGACATTTCCAACACAGTACTTACTATAGCACATAAACGCAGCAGCAAGCAACGACTCTTTGTAATTCCCTTTCTAATCCAAACATACAGATATCCCTTTATATCACTTAATAATATTATCAGACAATTGTTGTTTAATAAACTTTTGTTGCAAGTATTAGGGGAGGCTCTATCATAAATATATTCACTATAAAACCCCATGCCCTCAAAATTCATCATCTAATCATCTTTAAGTGACCTCTTGAGGTTATTCAACTGAATAGATAATTGTACTTCCTGTATGAAATGACATGGCTTCTTCACATATAATCTTTTTTATTTTTTTGGGTTTTTCTCTTCTTCCAGAGGGCAAGCCTTTGTAGCAACAATAAGGTTGCTCTTTTATGAAAGGAAGGTCACATGCTCAAGTAGTGGAAACAGCCCCTTCTCAAAAAAACAAGGGTAAGGTTGCATACAAAGATGACCCTTTGAAAGCAGGGAACTTTGGAAATTGAATCAATCAAATTAATTTCACACTATAGTTTGTACAGTTAGAAGACATTATTATTTTACAGATCTCAAGTACATATTTCTAATGTATCTCCCAAATGAATGTACCCACTTGGAACGGCCATGATATTTTGCTCCTCTGATGAAAATAGACTTAATTGGTCATCTATAAAGGAACTTAATAAAGGGAACTTGACCCTGTTTTAGGTGCAGCATTTTAAGCCCATACATTTTGATAGAAAGACCATACGTTAGTAATACTATATTTGTCTCATCGCAGTAACAAGATGAAGAAAATACTTTCAACTCTCATCAGTTCTGAATCATCAAAGGTTTACACTATCAAGCTTTGTTGTCTTCATACAAACTTCATAAACCCTACCCAGCAAACAATAAACTAGTGCTACTAAGGGACCTAAAGTAGGGTAAAAATTTAAAATAATAGCATTATTTAAGTCTAAAAACAGGACGAAAGAGTTGTGGCGTAAGTTAGCATTAATCCAACCTTTTGTGTAAGCTCAAAAGTAATAAACAGAAATTAATTCACAATAATATGGTACCATAAGCAGCAGCAATAGCAGACATGGTGGCAACTTCTATTGCAGCAGATGAAGATACCCCTTTACCTTCTGGGACTGCAGATGTAACCTGCAAGTTGAACTCAACAGATAGCTGATGTCACTGTGGCTAAAATTGCAGAAAACTTCTTCATGGTTATAATTTGGTAATCATTTCCAAGCTACTTGTTAGTTAGAGGAATCATTTTTTGCAATTTTCATTCTAGGAAGGGTCATAGTCTTAGTTAAACCGAAAATGTGGATATGCACAATTAGGTATTGCATTCTCAAATTAAGGATAAAGGTTCTAAGCACTAGCATAGAAATAGGTCAACTAGTAGATATAATACTGAATTTAGTTTGTTTCTTTTTGCACTTGTTGCAGATTAGTTTTTTGTAACTTGTAAATAAGATTCTAATATTCAATCTATTTTAGCTCACTTTCAACTTGGGGCACAGGAAGAAATTATAACAGTAGCCAAGATTCAAAGGGGGAAAAATGCTTCAGAACTGTAATTTAAACCAGCATATAACTGGAAATAAAGAGTTTAAAACATTGAAGGAACTGCTATCGGACAAATAATTAATTGTCAACATTCCATTCTACCAGGTAAATAGTTCAGGTTAAACCTCCAACCATCTGTCAGTCTAGTTTTGATTTATTTATTTTTTTGCTACTGATGATCTCTTGTGAACAGGTAATATCTAGCTCTTCAATCCTATAATTCATGCCATTCAGCCAAAAGTAATTTAGTCAAAGAAATCTTTCTTGATTTACTAAAATCAGAATTTAACTTCACTTGTGATGCTCAATGCATCTATCCACTTTAAACATACTCATTTCTTTCCACACGAACCAGTCAAGGTTTGAATGCTACTGCTACATTTTCTTATTGTATTATTCTGGTAGGCATTCATTTGTTTCTCAATGATTAGTTTTAGAGGCATTTCCAGCTTAGAACCTAGATTGGTATTATATGTCACTTCCTTGACATGTTCTATCTCATTAAACAACCATGCCAAATAACCTAATTCAAATCTGCAGCTCTCTTCATTCTTTCAGAAGGTTTCTGTGCATCAAATGTACAACAAGATTCGGGCTTACTTTCAGAATATCCCATGTAATCTCCACCACTCCACCTCCTCTTTTATTTTTTCCCTCTCATTTTTGGTTTTAACTCATTTCCTTATCTAGTTAATTTTAAATTATTTTTTTTTTTTTTTAGCTTTAGTGATGGACTGCTTGTGAACGACTAATATTTAAGCCACTTCAAGTCTACAACTACATGCTTTTCAGCCAAAATATAATTTCGGAGGACTTTAATGTAGGTGTTATTTTAATGGGCAATGGTTTGTATAATTAGGATCACAATTCAGATTCATTTATATTACTTGATCTCTCTATCCAACTTTCTTTCCCTACCAATCCATCCTCCTTCAAAACTCAAAGCTACATGTACCTTATCTGCATTTTATCAGGTGAGAGTTCACTTTTTGTTAGCAGTCAGTTTGGTAATTTCTGTCTTAGATCCTAGCTCTTTGGTTCCTTGTGCTTAAGTTTGTCACACATAGTTTTCTTGTAATTTGAATTATTTGGTGGACTAATTTGACAATATTATTACTTCTTGACACGTCAATTCTCATTAAATGAAATGTTTACAATCAATATTTGCTGACTAACCTAGTTCAGAAGACGAAGTTTTCATTTCCCTTCTTTGGAAACAGTCTCGTGCGTGCTAATTTGTTTCACACGACTGATATACAACAACACAAGCCTTTCACATGATCAATATGTCTAGCATGCATTCTCAAGCCAAATGGCTATATGATCAAACTAAATGAGAAAGTTGCATTCTTTACATATAGATACCATCAACTATTAAGAAAAAAAGAGTACTGTACCAGTATACTCATGCTGTCCTCAAAACGAGCGCCCAACTCTGTCATCAATACCAAGATAGTCCCAGCAACATATGCTGCCCACCTGAGAGGAGTACATGTTAATAACTCACATTAGTATTGCCTTTTTCTCCTGGTCAGTTTTCCTTTTATTCTTAGTACAAAAAGAAAAAAATGTTCCGTAAGATATGGATATGAACTGCAAAGAGACAAAATGGGAGTAAAAATAAAAGACAATCACAACAATGATGTCTCAGCTACATATTATGTTACATAGCTTTTAAGAAAGCTTACTTTTGGGATGGGTCTTTGGAAAAATATTGGTATGCCTTCTTATAGGAAATAGGCTGTTTGCCATCCATGAAGTCAGATAAATCCATGTCAAATGTCGGTGCACGATTACTTAGTTCTGATCCAAATGATACCTGAAATGAACACAATATGAAACTAATAACTAATTGCATCAAAATTATCAACTGCAACAATGTGATCACAATTCTCTGTATAAATGGAGACAAGTATGTCACCTGAAATGCGAGATCAAGTGTAAAAAGTTACTGAAAAAAAATGATAATTGGGGCAAAGAGAATTTTCATTAACAAGACCAAATGCAGTTTAAGAGAGAAACAAAGCAATGGATGAGGAGAAACCTAAAATCATCACAAGTTCAAAGGTCCTATTCACCTTTTGACCCAGAGATTTAGCACCAAATCAAAAAGGGAAAAAAAAAAAACTATGAACTTGAAATAAAAAAGAAAATGAAGTAAAAAACTGATCTTCTAGCCATCTAAGAATCAGAGTAATTGCCACATGAAGTTGCTGGCAATGAAAGGTGAGGATTCTTTTATTTGGACTGGTGCAGTATTGCTATAAACAGATAAAAGGGAAAATTTGTTAGGGAACGAATCAAGCGATAAAGAAAACTTGGAACAAAATCACACATACACAAAACCGAATTTACATGGTTCGGCAAATAATGCCTACGTCCACGGCCATATTAGGTGTTTTTTTCACTATTTGAGAATGTTACAATTACAAGAATTACACCCACGTATTTATATATGAAGACTAGGACAAAAATAAAACTCCTAATTTGGGACTGTTTAGGGGATCTGCTTAGGTGTCATAAATCAAATCGGGCTCCACATCTCCAACAATATTACGGTTAATAAAATACAGGAACTTCCAGACAGAGAATTGCTAAACCGAAACTATGGTTTAGATTTTTTGCATTCCAAGAACTTAACACTAAAAGCTGTTAGCAATTAAGAGCCTTCAATATTGTTTATGTTCCACATTGAAACTTCAATCTTTTATAGTCCTTTTTATGAAACTCACCATTAATTTGAGGATATGCAAGTGTTCCTTTTCTGTATAATTTGCAATTTGCTATTTTATTTTGTCCGATTATAAGTGAAAGTCAAACCTCAGCCTAAAGATTATACCAAAGTAGCAGAGCTGAAAGTTGAGCAGGAGACTGAATCAACATGAAAGTAACCTAGGCCATACAGTCAAATGAAGCAGATCAATCTCACATACAATTTCAATAACAGCGGTGGGTCCTTTTCCTTTGGTGTGCTGTCTAGCACCAGTGTGTTTCCACAACTTCTGCTTGCTTGGATGATTTCTCTGAACAGCTACATGGCATCCTTCTCTAATAGGCATCTGTAAGATAATATGTGCATATAATATGATAACAATTATTGCACAATGAGATCAATGTTGTGCTGCACAATGTAAGGAGAAAACTGGTATGCCACCCCCTCCCCCCTCTTACCCAGAATGGGAATGCTTAACCTCTAAATGTAATGATGGATCAAGAAGTCCATATATGATGTCAAAGATGGCTTAACATGATATGAGGTACACCTAGAGACACATCCACACCCAATTCCATATAACATGGACATGAACGAGAAAACATTAATCACAGCCCTACCATCACCATGCAGAGAAGATAAATAAATTGAATGTGAAAATGGAACAAACCTGTAAAACAAGACTTCCTGAGTAGTCTGCAATTCCTCCCATTACATCTAACCTCCCTGGTGCTCTTGCTACAAAAATTTCCTCCTGGAAAATGAGATATCACACAGAAACTATATTGATGACAGACCAGATTTTGATAGAGTTAAATTGTGATATCCTAGAAATGCAAGAAAATTATAGAACACAATATGTAGGCAACAAAAACACATGAAGAAATTCTGAATAGACACTATGTGGGAACACTAGGCTCCAAGAAATTTTGTGTGCAAGTATGGGAGGGGAACTTTGCAATCAAGAATTTATATATGAATGGTAATAAGTCAACAATTACATGAATTGCTCAAACAATCATGGCCACTTCCAGTGGGAGAATACATAGTGAATATTTATTATAGGAACATATAATTATCTTCAATCATTAGATTGGACAGGTAAGGAAATTTCTGATTCAGTTATATACTTAAAACTTGTTAAATGTTAATCACTATTTGATCTAAAAGCTTAAGATGTTAGATAGAGGGCTAACTTTATCATTTATATTATTATTTTTACTCTCAACACGCCCTCTCACACGTGGTTAGGTTTCACTTCATGACTGGGCCAAACACATGTACCAGTTTAAATATTGGGTTATCGGTGAAGTTTGAATTTAGGAACTCTGTCTGCTCTGACACCATGTTAAATTGTTAACCACCATCTAGTCTAAAAGTTTAAGCTATTAGATATAGGGTTAATTTTATCTTTTTATGTGATTAGTTTTACTCTCAAGTTCCAAGAAATCATATGTTGTATCAGACCATTCACCAAATAAGTAAAAGCCCTTTTCAAAAGAAGCTAGAAAATATGAAATGTCTATACTTCATGAATAGGCATAAAGAAATTTCTGGTGGGTGAATAAGATCTTTCTGATTCTTTCATATTAACTATTTAAAGATGTAAAACTGAAGATCTAAACGCATTTAGATTACCTCCCAGTTAAACATTGCAGCTGCAGCCATAAACTCCCGATGCTGCTTATTGTTATTATCAGAATAGCTAGAAGCACTAAGTCCTGCCAAGCTCTTTAAGAAATTCAATGTATCTGGAAGACCATGATGATCTCCATGAAGAATTTCAAAGCCCTCAGTGTATCTGAGACAAAAATAGAAAAAAAATGAAAGAAAGAAAAAAAAGAAAAGTGTGACATCAATATAGGGAGCTGTTTAATAAATTATGAAATGAATAATCGGAAAGCCAACTAATTACACATTGAACATACAAGACAAAGAAGAAGAACTCACACTTCTGCAGGGGGCTGTTTTCTGATGTTTTCCACTGGCAATGCAGTATGAAAATCGAGTTCATATTGCGCTTGAATGTCCCAGTCTGGAACAGATATCTCTCTGCTAGAAATTCTCTGTAGTTGATACCCCAGAACAATTGCATCCCGCAATCGCCTTGCTCCACTAAGCTAGATCCACAAGAAATATAAGCAAAACTTGACATGAGCAACCAAAAATGTCTTTGACATGATATTTTTTCTACTCGTAATGGTTATTTTCCAGGCCTGGGTAGATATTAATCATATCATTGATAAAAAAGCTATGAACATAGTTCACCCTCAGCCCTGTTAAATTTATGATGACCACATAGCAGACCAGATATCATGTTTCATTTACCTTTCTTAGTGAACAAAATAGGATAAACCTAAGTAGGATTCCTAGGTTTAACGAGTTCTAGGAAAAAAGATCAATCCCATTATGTATTGAATCATGAACCACCCTATATTTATACAAGTATGTTGCTGACCTACTTTATATGAAATTAGACTTCTATCTAACTTTGAATTAGGTATAGATATATAGCTACTAGGATAACTATTGTTCCCTATTATTTCGGTATCTTATCTCTATAATCTTGGTTCCTATGATTTCTCCTGTTTTCTAGGAGCCTTTTCTTCTTTGTCATCTCAATCTTTAAGCTCTCCTTATCTCTATCTTCTGGCAGCACTTTTGTTTATGTATCTCCCTTCTGTCACATCTTCATCCTATGCTGTCTTCATCAATAGTAGCCAGCTTATCTTCTTTTTCACCATCCAGCTTATCTTCTTGTTCACCATTCGGATTTCCAACACTTAGTAATCAAACTGATTATACATCCACAAGTATTGGATCCTTAGCTCTTCATATCCACACAAGTTCAAGAGCCACCAACTTTCAAACTCTTTATTTTAAGGGAATACATATAACCAAAGAAGTTATTTCTTCCTTCCTTCAAAAAAGAAAACACGATGCATAAAAAGGTTGTTTTATTTTTATTTTTTCCCATGAGAATTTCTCTCAAATGTTTAACCAAATAATGCACATTTGATTTAGTAGGATTTTGCATTACATGTTGAAGAAGATAAGTAAGAAAAGAATAAGTTCAAGTTGTTTCTACCATGGACGGAAAGCAAAAGATTAGGTTGTTGGGGAAGAAGGGATGAGAGAATTACAAACTAAAGAGATAAGAGGAAGAAGAGATAAAGCAGTTCCAGAAAAATAGGAAGAGATCAGTTAATCAAGTTCAAAGTTTTTGATTTATCTGTAATATTTGAGTGTAGTTTGAATTTGTTTTTCCCCTTGTATTTTATTCCTCTATTTTAGGAGATATTTTAGGCTAGCTTGTGTATATATTTCCATCTCAAAGTTCAATACAAGCTGAGGAAACATATTTTCCCATTTAGTATCCAAATACTTGAGATAATCCTCCTATTCACTTGGGTTATTCAAATTTGTTCACATTACAGGCTACTTCATTACAAAATATACCATGTCCGATATCATGCAAGTAACTGATGACCATAATTTCAACAGAAAATCCACAGTTCTCTTGAGCTTTCAGAAAAAATGAAACGAGATGTGTTTAATAGTTCAATTTGGCCATCTGATAAATAAGATCATTAGACAATATTCATCTACAGAAAATTGCAACGTCAAACTTTAGCCTGCAAGGAAATGAAGATTAGTATAAATATATATAATTTGCAAGGAGAACCTGCCACCAAAATCGCAAATGAACAATTGTGGGCAATTGGACATATGAAAAAGAGCATTACAGCAAGAGGATAATTCAGAAGAACCCGAGAATTACCTTATTTGAAGCACAACTTTTCCCAGTAGCAGTATCCTGAAGAATGCGAGCAGCAACCTGAATATTGACATCAATGACACGAATAATGAGATGAGTTTGATGGATATCAACATGCATAACTTACAGGAAAAGATCAACAAGAACTTTTTGTCTAATACTCCCTTAGGGAGGAGAGGAATATACAACAGAAGCAGACCACAAATACTGGTAGAGTACTTAGAAAGAAAATGTAAATTAACTCATATTATTGAGATAAAAACATTGAAAGAATTGGAGACCTCTCATTTCTCTTTTGGGTGATTTCTAGGACAATGTAAAAAGAGCAGATAAAACAGAATTTTGCAGGGGGGAAGACAATATTCCTATGGTACAAAAAAACAAACCAAACCTTTATCCCACTATGTGGAGTCAAGTACATGAATTTCAGCTCTTCAGTCATTTTTATCTATGGCCTTATCTTCTGTAGGGCCCTCATAACTAATATTATATCAGATTGTCTCCCACCAAGTTTTTCTTAGTCTTCCTACACCTCTTTTGCTAAATTCTTGTTCCGTTCCATGCACTCTCCTCACAAGAGCCCCTGTTCATCTTCTTCTCACATGATCAAACCATCTTAATTGTCTCATGCATCTTATCTTCAATGAGAGACACATATTCCAATGGACAACATATAAAGTAGATGTAGTAAATGAAGAGATAAATGTCATATTTGCTCTGGAAATAAAAGAGTGAAGATTGAAGCCAATTGAAAGAGAAGAAAGAGGTTCAAGTTATAACAAGTTCCCAGTGTTGCTGAAAAGGCTATGAAATGATTCAGATGCTTAAGCAGATCATCAAGAGATTCACATAAGCCCTTACTCAAGCTACGTAATGACAATGGATCTGGAATACTCTCTCTTTAGAGGCCTTATAAAGGCACCCCTAATTCCAATGCTGAAGGTATTTCTTCTACTCATAGCTAGTTCCAAGCTGAATAAACAAGGATTGCATTAGGTAGCCAACAACTAGCATAAAATTATCAAATGTTATATCATGAGTTCTAGACAACAGAACATTAAGACTTGAATTAAGGAGGAACACCTTATAATTCAAAGAGATAGCAATGTGCTCTTCTGATATGCCCACCAAGTGTTTCATGCTAAATTTAATACAGGGTGATCAGTGTTTGGGGGACTCTGTCCCCTTTGCATCAGAGGCACAATAGGAAACATCATGGTGGTGTTAATTCGATATGGAAATTTTCAAGATTATGATACACTGGCAACATTACTGATCTTTTCAATCCCATGCATAGGTATGCTTGATGCATAATAGAAAATTTTAAATATGTTCTGCTTTTTAGAGACTACAATCTCCAAAAAACCTAGTTTAGATAACTCAAAGGAAGATTTAAGAAGGTTTTAGAGGTAATATTTGTGTCTTTCAGGTATGGCATGCCCATTTCCTTTTCTTTAGCCATAGTAATATCAGGGTATTGCTTATCAAACATAAGAATGTTAAAATAACAAAATGGTTTTTGTGATTTATTTCATTACTTTATAAACTCATATCTGTAGTATCTGTGTATTACAATAAAGGAAGTGTTAACAAGGAAGGAAGAAAGTTTAGTATATGCTCTTCTTAAGCTCTCTTCCCCTTTTACTTGATTTCACATTGAACCAGATAGGAAATACAAAATACAAAGGAAAAAAAAGAAAGGGAAATGGCATTCTAGAGAGCATTACAAAGATATCAGCTAACCAATCTGATTCATGGATTACTTGTTTTGACAAATTTTTGTCTTTCACTTATCTTATGAGATCTCTCAAGTGTTTCCTTTTTTCTAGAGAAAATCTATCTCATGATTTTCCATAACAAGATACAGGTAGGATATAAAACCAAATTACCATCAGCCGTTAATAATGCAAGAGAGGATAATGAGCCACTAAGGTTGTCAAGAAAGAACCATAGAAGTGCGATACCTCACCACCGTTAAAACCTCCCTCATAGCATGGTTTCAAACTAAGAGCACGCTTTAGATAAGGACTCCATTGGCCAGTAAGAAAATCCCTCCTGACCATCTCAACTCCACCTTGGAAGTACTGTTTTAAGAAACAGCAATACATCGTCAAAAAGTTTTCTAACCATGTTTTTGTACCAGAAAAGGAACCAAATAATTGAAGCAACTCAGTTTTACCTCTAGCATATTCCTCAGAAATGGCTCTTCATTAAAATGATCTCTTCGTACAAAGACAAATGGCAACTTATATGCCAGAGCTTCACTAACTGCACCATATCCAATTTTTCCTGAAATAGCAAATATGAGCCAGTTAATGAGCTTTACCATGGTTTGACAAAATCCACTCCTACCAAAACTTGCACTGACAGTACCAAGCATGCAGTCTGAGGCTGCAATCAGATCAGGGGTGTAAACATCTTTGGGGAGCTTTCTAAAATTTGAAGGAAGCTCCTGCCTATCCGATGCCCCACATACCTACATTGAACAGTAACCAATAACTTCCAATCTGTACACAGCCAACTTCAATTGAAAATGCGAAAAAAGGAGAAAGAATATTGAAAATAACAAACAAAAAATTACCAAGCACACCCAACCAGCAGGTAGATATTCCTCCTTTAGCTCCCATCCAGCTACCTGCAAGAGATGAAGAGTACCATAAAATGTAAAAGTCCTTAACAGCTAGAGGTATTGTCTAAATTACAGACCTGTGATCTCAGATTTTCAGTGTACAGCTATCTGACAGGCATTAGACATAAAAAACAAATAAATACTAGAAGTGTAATATTATGTTAATAGAGTTATGATATACATAAATTCATTTCTCAAGTCCCTTTTTCGCTCCTAAACACTATTCCACATCAAGAAATGCAAGTGGGATCTCTCAATGCTGTCCAGGAGTGAAAAGGATTGAAAAATGGGTTTGTTTGAAATATTTTCCTATACTAATGTTGGACATCAGTATAGACCTTTTTTTCCTGGAGATAAGCAATGAACACACAAGGTCTGGGGGAAAAAGAGGCAATGATACTATTCTAAAAAGGTTAATAATCAAAAGAACGTCTTCAAATTTCAACATCATCTAGGAAGGGAAGTACCTCAAATACAACATCCTGTGAGTGAAATCAAGAAAATTCGCTAATAAATATTAAGAAACTGTCCATATGAACCTCACCTGACCACCAAAATTGAAGAGAAGAACCTTCACATTATCCTTAACACCAAGCTCTTCTCTCACCTGCACCACAAGGGAAGCATCTATAGGTCAACTGTAAATAAGTAATGGCACGAAAATTTTTAAATCCCATTAAGCAGACCTCTTCCCTAGTTTTGTGCAATCTCCTCACAACAAGTGGCACATCTATAACATCGCGAAAAGCTGGCACTGCATAGTTAAGAAGAACTTTAGAAAACAACAGGAAACCATAAGAGCACAAGCATACATGTAAATGCTAGAACATACAAGTCAATTTGACATTGGGGATTGTATAGACCCAACAATCAGAAGGAAGCAAAAAGAAAAGAAAAAAGCAAGAAGTAAAAACTGCATGAAACAGTCATGGGAGTGCTAGAAAAAACATACTCGGGCAGAAACCTGGAAGACGAATTACAAACTCGCAATGAGAATAATCCTCAGCTATCTGCATGGATTATCATGAAATCATTTATGATAACATTGTCTAGCATCATCCATCACCATGTACACAAACAAAGGCAGTATGTGACCTCTAATACAAAAGAAGTTAAGAGAATTAAACATCATCTTTATCACAAGCCTTGATCCCATTAAGTGGGGTGGATGCATGAATTTTAACTCTTCAATCTTAGTCTAGAATTCATGTTGAAGAGTGACAATTCCAAGCTAGTTGTCAGTTACCTAACAAAACCCATCTCTTTTATCCGAGCTTGGGACTAGCTGTATGGGGAGTAATATCTTCAACGTCAGAAGTGTCAAGGGGATTGCTCAACCCACAAGCAAAGCTTCCCGCACATTAAAAGTTCAAAAAAAAAAAGAAAAGAAAAGAAAAAGAAAAAAATGGTAATAGTCTAATAGAACATTGTAGTTTAGCAATTACTAAAATAGCATCGCCATATTTTAACCAATTTCTGGGGGCAAACAGATTAATACAGGAAGGAATTAAACATGGAGAGGCTCCCAAAATTGTAGGGTAGGAAGGATTATAAGATACAATCACTCAAGTGTATAAAATCTGTACCGGAAAGGATAGTCACACAAACATGTGAGGATCAACTTAGGCTTCTCTTTACCAACCAGTATTCACGAGTGAACTTTGAACTTCACATAGTAGTAAGATAGATTGTAGCACATCCATAATAATTTAGCATTAAAGCTTTATAAGGTATAGAAAAATAGAAGTCACCTGCCAAATAATTGAGCGGTCATTATGCCCAGCAGCCATCACATATTCTGAATATATGAAGTCCCAGCTGCCAAGATTAAAGAAATGGGATTCAGAAATTGGTCAATCAGAAGAAAAAACATGAAGATAATACCTCGTAAACTTAACAATAGCATAAGTTGCAGAGCGTAGAATATAATGGATACTAGGAAACCAAATATGAACCCCTAGAAACCCTGTAGGTGGTCTGCATCCAATTATTCTAACTAATGTGCCACAAATAGTAAGCAACACAACAATGATAATGATAGTAGTAATGATCATAATAATAATATGAAAATGTACATCAGAAATAACCATCCTACAGAATATTTTGCATGGCAAATATTGATTTGGAGCCACATCAGACTTGCAATATATAATGAAACTGGAGTCTGAAAAGGTATTAATAAAATTCACACAAGCACATAATTTCTTGATTAATATGATTAAAAATATTGATTAACGGAACCTTTTGCATCCTACACTCATATGCATCCATACACAAGATATAGAAAAATATGACAATCTGCATCTGAACAGAAGTAACTTAATAAGTTCAACTTCTTTTCCCTTTTTACTTCCTGATCCGCCATCATAACTCTTTTCTTAAAATCAAGAGCATTGAGAAACTCAACAACTCAAATCAACAACATTATACTTTTGTGAACCCTTTATTTCCTATAAGTACACCTGTACAGCTTTTCTAACCTGCATTTCTCTATCAACATACAAAATCACCACAAAGCAACCTACTTGGGCTTCACAAGTTCAGAGTGCAAATTGATGGACATGAAATCCCAATTTATTTTACAAATTACCTGAAATTGCTGATGCATACAACTCGAATCCCAGCATCTGCTGCTGCTCGGCATGCAATAGGAACAACATCTGAAACCTAGTTCAATATGAAACTAGTAAAAGCAGAGATCATACAAAGTTCTTAAAGATAATTTGTTGTCACCATGTACCGTTCTATGACACACACATACACACACACACATAAATCAGTCAAATAGCATTCAAACAGAAACATAGCAGTACCACTAAGTCAGCCTTAATGGATTTTAGCCACTCAACTTCTGTTGACAGAATGGAAGCCCGGGGTACCGCAACCGTCTTCGAATACTACATTGACCATAAGGAATGAAAAGGGAGTTAACCAACAAACCCAGATTGAGAGCCAGGCCATACTTCAATGATAAGAACAGCATATATATGCACAAATTTTGAATTGCAGGTATGACTAGATACAGAAAAAAATGATTATGGAATTAGTGCACAGACACCAGAATAATTTCTTGTGTTCCGTTCATTATGTCCTCAATGCTAAAAAATAAGGTAAATCTAGAATATTTGCAGTCAAAAATCGTGGAAATTCAAGTCATACTCTAACACCCCAAATGTTTTGAGACTATTTAGAGGTTTAAGGAAATAAATTCAGGTTTAGACCAAGTGAGTGGGTCAGATGACTTAAATTTATATATACATGATTGTATATATGTGCATAATATATACAGTATGTATATACATATATATAAAAAAGAAGAAGAAGAAAGGGAAGGAACAGAGAGAAGCTTTTTTTTTGTTGTGGTGGTGGTGGTGGGGAGGGGGGGGGGGGTTTGGCCAGCTGCCGCTGCTTGCTGCCAAGGGGCTACCTTGGGCGGCCAACCCCCCCAAGCAGGCAGCCCCCTTACACCATTGGTGATGGCTTAGAGGCCATCCCCCCATTGGCCCCCTTCTTCTTTCTCCTTTTTTCCATGTGTGTGAAGGTATATTTCACAAGAAAAGGAGGATTTCAGAAACAAAAATAAAACACAAATCCCTCATATTACTTGTCTTCTTTATGGGGAAAAATTAGGGGTTGAAACAAGTGTGAGAGAAGAGAGAAAATAGTGAATGAACGAAGGAAAAGAGAACACTATTGAAGAGAAGAAGAAGCTTGCCATCAAGGTGACCAAGGAAAGGTTGGGAGGCTAGGGAGAGCAAGCAAGACCTTCTCCAAAGAGAGACCAAGGTGAGTTTCCCCCACCCACAAATTCTTACTTTGTGGCCTTTTCATGTTGCATGAGAAATTGGTTTTGGAAACGTACTGGGTTTGGTTTTTCATTTGCATCCATGATCATGTATGGCCATACTATTTTGTTCCGTGTCACTTGACATGGTCAAGGACCTTCCAAGAGGCTCTTAAGGTGCCGGTTGAGAAAGTTCATGAAAGGAGGCCGACACAATCATAAGTGGTACCGTGGAGTAGAAACTTACATTTTCTTTCATGCACACATTTTATATAAATGTTCTATTTTGTGGGGTTGCTCGCTTAAAAGGTTCATCTTCTAATTGAGGTTCATCACCTGGAATGTTGAAATGTTCTAGGTGAGGCAAGTAGTTCAAAGGGGAAGGAAGTCCTTGAAGCGTAGGTTTTGGAAGCTTCACTATATTTTCATGGCATGTTATGCTTGGTAAATGCTATACATTTTTGTATGTGACACACTAGAAGCATATATATACGCTTTATTTTGGTGATGCCAAGTGTATTAAACATATCAAACTCATTGTATGGACTCGATTCTCATATAAAACACGTTATTTTATTTTGGCGAAAACAAACGATTTTAACGTTCATATCTTAACTTGTTGTGACTTAGAAATTTATTTTAAGGGTTCCTAAAGATTTCTGGTTGGGATGCGCAAAAAGTCTTTCTTTTCCTTTAAACTCAACATTCTGAAATGATTCGAAAATTTGAACTTTTCAATACAAGTTATAAATCAAACTAGGTTTGATCTATGAAAATGAGTGCGCACACACAAAGCCCTCGCCTAGGTAAACTAAATCGAACACAAGAGTTTAGGTGGAAAGGTGAGGCCACTAGAGGTAAACGCTTAGGAGAAAAATCTCTAGTGAATTTGGGGAAAATAAATAATAAAAATGGAAGGTCAACCGAATGAAGGTTTTAAGGAAGGATGTAAATCGTAAGGGATAGCGAAGGGGCTTTATGGGAAATGTGTTCTAAAAAAAATCCCCAAATTATAACATGGAAACGCACTCTAAAGAAAAGGGTGTTTCACATACCTTTTCCAAGGAAGCAACACGATCAACAGTCAAAGCATCTATTTGAACAGCTCCACAGTCCAATAGCACCTGCTGACACACAAACGTACCATCCTTAAGGTAAACACACACTACATAAAGTTTTGGACCAGATAACGCAACTTATATACTCACATATACCATAGACCTATTGATAGGGAGACTTGTACGTCCAGTTTCTATCATCCCAAGTATAGAATTCCACATGATAGACTCAAAGATGAAAGTTATTTTTTTTTTCTGTTTTCTTGGACATTAGGACATTCATGCTAGAACAGTAAATACACTCAACAATTTATATACAATTTATTTCTGAAAGAATATTGATCTTGACATATTGTGAAGACATAGAACTTTTGATTTCACAAATTCTAGCAGTAATTCAAGTTGCAGGCAAAATACGGTCAGTTAGTATATTAACTGATATACTAAAGGAGTGTAACAGATAAAGAATCATAAGAAATGCCACCCATTGCTACTTGAGGGACAGACAAGCATAGAAACAGTAAAACCAAATAAAAACATATACAACATTGAAACCTTAATATCTTTTGGTTTTCAAAATATTCAATAAAGTGCAAACAGCAGCATTATCACTTTAATCAATTCAAGTAATCTGACCTTGCGGATGAAGAGTCTAGGTGATTGTATTTCAGTGGTGAAAACATAGGCAGGAGCACCCGTAACCAGGTGAACTGTATGCCCAGCTAAAATGAGGTTACGAGCAACCTGTGCAATAAAAGTTTTCAACTTTAAATTGGTCAGAGTAAGAAAAAAAATAAAGAAATTTTGGGTTAGTATATTACAAGCCTACTTTATGTAGGAAGCAACTAAAAATTACAATGCCAGGTAAGGAAACAAGGAATTGCCACATGAAAAGAAAGAAAAAGTCATTTTTCACCTGACAGCCAAAGGAAGTATAGTTATGTAGTTAGTACATTATTCTTGATTTGTTCAGATTGAAGATTTGAATCTTTTCTAATAGTAGCGCCCCTAGCTTTATTTTGAATTATGCACTAAAGGAACCTCCTATTGAACCAAAGATTTAACGAGGTTATAAATAGACAAGTAGAAGACTTAAAACAAATATGATTTTACAGGGGAAAAAAAAAATATAGCAAAAACAAGTGGTAACGTAAGAATTATTACTCCAAAAGATGTGTAGTAGAAATAATCATTCTTAAGATAATAAGAAAGTTTTGCACTCCTGTGTAACTGAACTTTTTTACTTAGACAGCATCCAAAAGAACATCAAAAGATTAGCGATCAATGATGACACGTAATATATATATATATATATAGATAAAGGTCTTTCCAGCTATATAGGTATTTTATTGGTGGAAAGAAAATTCCATACTAACAAGATACACAAAATTATTTTCATTCAAAGAAACTCTTACAAACAAAATCATTATCATATACAACAAATTTCTTTTGGTACATTATGGGGGAGAGGGAGGATGACTCAAACCCTCTCATGTGTACAAAACATTATATTCCAAGATACATAAACCAATCAAAACATGCTAATGATATATGTTTCTACTTCCAGAATAAGGATAAATGAGTATCGTATGCATCTTTTTTGAAACTGAAAATTAAGAGTAAAGATATAAGTTTCCTGATAGACAGAAAGAACAAATAACTTATAGTTAATTTATGTGTTCAGATCGATATCATCATCAAGATATATATGTGTGTGCGCGCGCGCGCGCGTGTGTGTGTACATACATATATATATATATATATATATATACACAAGTCTGGCCTCCCAACCCATATTGTAGAATCCACACTAACCCTCAACAGTGTCCCCACTACGAATCCAGTTCTTGAAGTGCTAATCATATGAAGATTTCACAATACAATCATGAATGGGACAGGATATATATATATATACATGAGATCAAGTGTGAAGGAAGGAAGGAAAAGCGACCTCGACAACCCGAGTGGCGTGGCCAAATCCATGGCCGGTGACATAATAAGCGAAAACCAAAGGCTTTGTGTGTGCAGATCCCCGATCTTCCATTCTCGATCCCTGCTAAAGCAAAGAATTCGAATTTTGCAATCAGCAATCAATGCAATTGCATACAGGATAATATGCAAACGTAATTGTATACACACACTACAAGTACAGATTCATACATATATATGCACACATACAGACGACAAACGGATTGAATTTCAACATCATCCGGAGAAATCGTTGTGAAGAGTTATCCAAAATCATGTATAGAGAGAGAAGGATTACCTTTGTATTTGAATCAATTCAGATAAATCGAAGAACGGAGGAGGCGGGAGAGAGTCAGATCCGTTTCTCGAGTTACGTGGCTGCGTTCTACTTTTTCTTTACCCTTTTTATCCTCTCTTTCCTCTATAATTCCTTCCAAGTCCCTTCTCTCTCTCTCCCTCAATTGGGTTGTCATAATTTTTTTTTTAAGTAAATTAGTTTGTAATAATTAATCAAACCGAGTAAAGCGAAGGTTTGTTAAGTTCAAGTTCAATTTGCAAGTCAGTTTCCAACCTCGAATTCGAGCTCAAACTCAATTTATGTGAGTTGAACTCAACTCGAATTTGAATTGTCAAAAGATTAATAAGTTAAGTTCAATTTGAGTTTGAGTGCATATTAGCGAGTTTCAATTAAAGATTAGGCCCACCAAAATTTATTATTTTATTTAAATTTATTTTTTATTTTATTTTATTATATATACATATATGATATTATATTAAATGATTAAATTTATATAATAATTTTAAATATATTTAATTTAATTATATTATTATAATAATTTAAAATTTGATAATTTTATATTAAATAATATATTTATAAAATTATAAATAAATATATTAATATATTTATAAATGAATTACTTGTAAACTTCTAATTAAACATATTTTTAAGTCTATAATTAAGTTTATTAATATTCACGAGATTCTAATCGAATATGTTCACAAAGTTTAACAGGTGAGATTACTGAGTTTAAATTCACCCCGTTTATTTTAATGAATGAATTCAAACAAAATTTTATTTAGTCAATTATTAATCCATACATGAATAACTCAGAGTCATTTATGATCGTCATAATAATTATGAAATGGGGCATTTTGGTATTTTGATGGGTAGGCTAATCTAATGCATTGGGGGATGCCTTTCCAGGCCCAGCATTGTTCTCTTAAATTAATTCAAATTTGGATAATGTCACACATAACAGGACAGACATACAGGACATACACATATCCAATCTAAAATTTTAAATTATTTTATTATTTTTATAAATAAAATAACATATTTAATTCATCTAAGTTGCATAAAAATAGAAAAAGGGAACGGATATCATATAAAATGAGAACAAAAAAATTAGGTTGCGTTCTCTTTATTATTTTCAAGTCATTTTTAATTTTTAATTTTTTAAAATAATGAAAACACGTACTCTTTACTGTTTTTTAAAATGTATTTTTGAAAATAAAAAAAAATTACAAAGAAAACTCAAAACAATAAAAAGTTGTTTTGAGTGTTTTCATTCAAAATAAACTCAAAACATATTTATTTATTTATTTATTCATATTTTATTATTGTAATTGAAAAAAATATTATAAAATTCATTAACTTTAAAATGTATATATTTTTTTAATAATATATTAATATTAAATATTTATAATTTACTTAATAATCAAATTTATTGAATAAAATATTATTAAAAAAATATTTTCAAAATTTTAAAGAGAACACGTTTTCTAATTTTTTGTTTTAAAAAATAATTTTTCAAAATGACAAAGAGAACAAGTTTTCAATTTTCTAAAAACAGACTACCAAAACAGAAAACTAAAAATAAATTCAAAATTCAAAACTGAAAATTAAAAAGTAAAGAGAACGCACCCTTATATTTTTGAAAAAATGTGGGAAACAAAAACTAGAATAAATGCATAAATAAAAAATATAAATGTATTTTTTGTAAATATAATTTTTTATATACAAAATTATAAAAAAATAATTATTTAATCTAAATATAAACATAAACTTCATAATGCATTCAAACAAATTTTGAAAAAAAAAATAAAATTCCGTCTCTAATCTCTTCGTGGACGGAAACGTGTATTTTTTTAATATTACGAAATAGCCCAAAAACGTTTTCAAAATTACATAAACAGTTTGAAAATATTTTTTTTAATGTTTCATAAATGTTGAAATGATACCATTAAGACGTTTTTGTACATCATAGACATTAATTGAGATATAATTTGCATAGCCATAAGTATTAGTATAATTGTGAGTTCAAGTGCATTATAATTCTAATGATAAATAAAATAATTTATATCTTTTGCATCGTAAGATAAAAATATTTAATCAGATTAACTCAATAAAATAATAATATATATTTAATCAAATTAACTCACGTGTGATCATCAAATAAATTTGAACGTCAAGACATGTGGAATTGAGAAATTAAAAAATTGATTTTCTATTTTTGAATGAAATATTTGTTTATGTAATAAAATTTAAAGTTAAAAACAACAAATATTTCAATTGTTTTTTAGAGATGCCAGACACATTAAGCAACTCATGAGCTCCCCACAACTTTGTCTATGATAAGTAGAGATTGACTCGACTTTTATAAATAAGGTTGAGCTAAGCCTACCAAGTTTGGTCCTGTGCCATGACCAAACCTTGTTTGAAAAAAAGCTTAACTTGATTTTTTTGGGTCAAAAATATAATAATTAAAATTTGTGATACTAGAATATTGGAGTCACGATAAAGTAAGGTAAACAACTGATAGTTGTTTGCTTGTGAAAATGTACATTGAGTAGCTCCAGTATCTGATTATCTAGTCGAGATCTCGAATAAGTCCTTATGGCATTTTTTATAGTGGATTAATCTATCCGGAAGTAGCCTTTTGTGCATTCAAGGTATAATTGTGCTTACGATAACAAATTAAAAGATATGCGGGGATTTCTCACTTGGGTATGCCATTCGACACTTAAGTCAGTACGTAAAAAAAAAAAGTGCAATAAATAAATGATGTCATCAATGAATATAAAATAGATATACCTTTCTCGATAAGGAATGGACTAACCGTAATATTTTATTAGATGTCGGGAACAAACATGAATGTCATGAGCACTCAGATAGGCTTAAGAGGAATGCTTCTTGGATGACTGAACAGCCTATGGAGTTCTTCAAGAGAAGGTGAACCTCACAGCGAGCTGCCAAAGCAGGTTCTTAACCTCTAGGGGGCTTATTCGAACAATGCTCCGGGTGGTTCAAGGATGTCTCCAAGCATTATTTGTTATTTGGAATTTATCCTATTACTTCCAAAAAGGATTATTCCCCATTGAAGATTATAAGACATTGTATAATGTTTGGGTTTTCCCTGCATAATTTTACTGAGAAGATGGGGGTTTAAGGGCAACCACATGGCCTAACCAAGAAAGCCCACGTGGCTACATGTTTTCAGAAGTCATTAAATATGTTTGGTAAGTTTAGGGGTGATTGAGAACTTTCAAAAAATTTTGAGGTCCAAGTGTAATTTGGGAAACTTGAAGTAGGATTAGTATAATAATAACATGCGCGCTCATAATAATGAGAAGGCTTGCAGCTAGGCTAGTTGTGTGCATGCGCAAGGGGAACCTAAGATCAAAACGAGGGAAAGGCATGCTAGGATTAAGTTTTTTGAGCGAGCGCTAAAGCGTTTGGGCACGAAAAGGCCACGTGGCCCTTAAAAAAATGGCTTGTGGAAAGAAATGGCAAGACTCCGAAAAGAAATGTCACGTGCTACGTGGCAGCACGTGGAAATGACACATGGCAATAATGAGAAATGCGAGTGGGTGTCTCAGATAGGCTATCTCAAGAAACACATGGCAGCACACGAAAAGGCCACGTGGCGTTATGAGGAAAGAAGTCACTCGGAAAGAATTGAGAAATCACACATTGTCCTAGAAAGAAATTATAGACGCCCCAAAAAGAATAAAGAAATCACACATTCTTTCAAAAAGAAATTAAAGAATATAGAAATTACACATTCTCCCGGAAAGAAATTAAAAACTCTTTTAGGAAGAAATTAGTCATATGGGAAGAAAACTCTAGCATTGGGAAAGGTGCAAAAAAATCTCATATTATTCATTTACTGTACAATTTATAGAGAATAGTACTACATTTTTCCTCTGACCATTTTGCTTTCAAAATTATGAATATTTACATTATAAGCAGTGTTCTAAAAAGCGCTAGGCGCTAGTCGGGCGCCCGATTGAGGCCTAGCGCCTAGGGCGCTTAGGCGGCGACTTGGAAAATAGTGTTTTTTTTTTTAATTTTTTGATTCAATTTGATATCAAGTAAACCAAAGTTGGAATAACAAGTGAAATAATGAATTTAAACATTAAAAAACTTTAAAAACAAACTGTTGTAGATTAGTACTGAGGTCAAGATGACAAAAACAACAATAATACAACATAAACATTAAAACATATATGAAGAATCTAAGTAATATCTAGTTATCTTAGTGGATTTCTTCTTCTTCCTCTCCATATTCTTCTAGCACACGATCTTCATCAGACTCAAAATCAAATTCATGATGTTCTTGTTCATCTTCTTCTTTTGATTGAAAATCATCTTCATGAAGTTCTCTCATCCTAGAACTTCTTCGAGGTTGAAGCATGTCGTCTGCTCCAGAAGCTTCACCAACCATTTCTCAAGTGAGCCCCATACTAGGCTCAATTTCTTCATCATCTTCTTCATCAACGATCCATCATTGTGCATTACTAGCATCACTAGCAAGTAGCACATCAACATTTCTCTCCTTCTCCCTTTTTTGCTTGTTCATCAGTTTTGCATTAAATTGGACAAAGACTAGATTGTTCAATCGATTAACATTTAGTCTATTTCTTTTCTTCATATGTATCTACATGAAGAAAATGAAAGCAATATCAATAATTCAATATAAATGATAGATAACTAATTGATTAAAATATTGAAAACACTTTAAAATATGCACTAACCCCTTCAAAAGTACTCCAATTTCTTTCACAACCGGATGAACTACTAGTTAACGAGAGGATCCTTCTCGCCATTCGTTGCAAGTTTGGTGTTTGATTTCCATAAGTCATCCACCATTTAACTACATAGGTTAAACAAATTTGAAATTTATACACTAAACTAATATACGATAGAAATTAAAAAAAAAAAGTCCTAAGGATTAAAGGAAGGAATTTTATACCTGGGTTATAATTATCATCATTTGTTGCACACACTTGAATTGCCCATGACTTTCCAAAAACTCCTTCTTTGCAAGTATATTTTGGCAACTCAACATTTAAAATATGCCCTTGCATGCGATCATCACCATAAAAAAACATCTCCACAGTATTAAAAAACCCATCCATCAGTTCATTATCAAATTGCATATCCATATCTTTGAACAAATAATATGGATTCAAAAGGTAAGCCGCAAAATGCAATGGACTATCTAGCCTATCTTTCACTCTTGCATCAATAATTTCCATAATAGGCAAATAGTTCTTTTCAAGATTGTTTAGGGCCTCCTTAATATCCTTTTTGCCTGATTAATCTCTCCATATAAAAAGCCCATAGAAGGCTTCTTATCTGCATTAACAATTTGAAGCACCTTCATCAAAGGTGCAAAAACCTTAAGACATATAGTCACAACATTCCAAAAAGCAATGCTTAACACAGTTGCATAGGCTGTTTTCCCTTTAACAGTCTTTGACCACTTGCACTCCTCCCACTCAGAGCTAGTAAACATTGCCCTCAATTGACTCTTTTTCTCCATTAAACTTTGTAGAGTAAGAAAAGAAGAAGCAAATCTAGTGACACCCAGTCTCACTATATCCCTCTTCTTTGTAAATGACCTCATTAAGGATAAGGTCTTATGATGTGCATAAATAAAGATTGTCAAACTCTTGGCTTGATCAATGACTTTTTTGTACCTTGGTAGTTTTCCAATGCTTTCAAGCATTAAATTGATGGTGTGAGTAGCACATGATGTCCAAAAGATATTGGGTTTCTTCACCTTCAATAACTTTGCCGCTCCCATATTGTTGGCAGCATTGTCAGTTACCACTTGGACAACATTTTGTGGCCCAACTTGCTCAATGCATTTGTCCACATACTCAAAAATGAGTTCACTTGTATGTGCCTCCTCTGAAGATTCTTTAGAAGAAAGGAAAGCAGTACCTGCATTAGAATTAACACATAAGTTCATGATGTTCCTTCTTTTTCCATCACTCCAAGCATCTGTCATAATGGAGCACCCATTTCTTGCCCACTCTTCTTCATGCTTCTTTAAATCATGTCAACTTCCCCCTTTAGCAACGTTTCCCTCAACTGGTATTGACTAGGAGGATTGAAGCCTGGCCCAAATTGACCAACTGCCTCAACAAACAACTTGAAACTGTCATTATCAATGGCATTGAAAGGAATATCGTGCTCATAGACCCACCTAGCACAATATTTACGGACTGTCTGTGTCCTCTTTTTAAAGAGTGCTTCATTGATATTTTGTTGTCTTTGTGTCATTTTTACACTTGAACCAGCTTCAGGGTTGATGGAGCTTGCAAATTTATCCATAGGGCCAAGTGTGCGGGGTGGGTTATTACTCCCTAATTCTTGCAATTCATCATCGTCATTCCCTTCCCCCTTTTCAAAAATATTGACTGTTGATCTCATCAGATCTTCTTCCTTTTTCTTATTCTTCTTTTTTATTCCTTGCCTCCTCAATTGCATTCTTGCATTTGGCTCTATCATCTGGAGAAGCTTTTGGACATGCAGACACATTTCCAGAAATGTGGCCAATGTGTTCTTTAATTCGGTAAACACCACCAGACATCACCTTACTACATAACTTGCATTTGACTTTGTCCATATTCTTGGGATCAATTAGCATCCCATACTCCCACCCCACATCATTTGACTTCCTTTTAAGAATTGAGGCGGTAGCGGACGATGCTTCCGTACTCCCCGTTCCAGACATCACTTAAACTGAACAAAATCAAATCTGAAAATCATGTGGAAGTCAAAATCAAATCTGAAAATCATGTGGAAGACAAAATCTGAAAATCAAATCTGAAAATCATTGCTAACAGCCTAACACAAATCTGAAAATCAAAGCTAACAACCTAATACAAGAACTTAACATTGCTAATAGCCTAACACAAATCTGAAACTGAAAATCAAAATCATGTGGAAGATAAAATCTAAAATCAAATCTGAAAATCGCTAACAGCCTAACACAAATCTGAAAATCAAAGCTAATAGCCTAACACATGAGCTTAACATTGCTAATGCTAACAGCCTAACATATTCTAAGTAGAAACATACTGTTAGTGATGCTTGAAGGCGGCGGACTGAGAGAGAAAGGGGCTCGGCGGTGGCAGAACACAGAGGAAAGGCGGTCGGCGGCGAGAGACGCAGTCGGCGGCTGGTGAGAGAGGCGGTGCGGTGGCCGGTGAGAGAGGCGACCAGTAAGAGAGGCGACCAGATTGCTCGGTGAGAGAGGTGGTGCGGTGAGAGAGGCGGCCAGACAGATTGTCGTTCCAGCGAGCAGCGTCGGCGGGTCTGGCGACGGCGAGGAGATAAGCAACCGGCGACGCACCAAGATGAGACAACGAGAGGCGAGAGAGAGAGGAATGGGGGAAATTTGAAAACGAAAACCCTAAAAACGATCTACGCGCGGCTTAGCTGAAGAAAAGTGTAAGGGGCGGAGGCCTAGGCGATGGCCGCCTAGGGTTGCGACTGGCGGCTAGGCGCGCCTGGAACCGCCTAGTCGGGGGGCCGCCTAAATGGGCCGCCTCCCCCAAAAGCGTCGCGGCCGCCCAGCCCGAGTTTTAGAACACTGATTATAAGTATTATTAATTATTTTTTTATCATTTAATCATGATTTATTTTTTAGAAAAAATACTCTCACTTGGAATTACTCATTAAAAATACTTCAACTTGGATTTATTAATTAAAAATACCTCATGTTGATTTTTTTGAAAAATCTATGACACAATAAAGGTATCAATTCGATAATTCTAACTCATTAATCTTTGGCCTAAATTTAAATTTTTAAACAACAAATTATAATTTTGATTTTAAATTTGTAATATATAATTTTGTATATCTCATATAAAATTACATAGATCAACACAAGAACTTATAATCATCTTAAACAACTATTAAATATGTATTTATTAAATGAAAAACTTTTCGTAACGTTTAAATATTTATAAAGTTGAATGTAATTTTAAAAGTGTAATTGAATTAACTAAACTAGAGAATAAAAAGTATTAAAAAGAGAGCGAGAGTGATTTGTGTTCTAGTTGGTGCATCAAATCTAATGCACTGTCTAGACAAAATTAGCTACTATTTATCTCTCTTATATTTTACAAAGCTAAATTTTGGAATATTTTTAGTGCTTCTCATATGGCCAACCTAATTTACTCTATTGATTTTATATTGGTTGATTTTCATGAATTGATGGTTTCTTCTCGTGTTCATTGTCTATCCACTAAACAAAGTTAGTTACTATTTCTTTCCCTTATATTTTACAAAGCTAAATTTTGCAACATTTTTAGTGTTTCTTTGATGACCAACCTAATTTACTCTGTTGATTTTATATTAATTAATTTTCATGAATTGATAGTTTGTTTTCGTGTTCATTATCTATCCACTAGTTCGGATTGCTCAATAACTAAAGGTTGACATCACAAATGTCAACACTCATGTCAAATGATAACTTGAGTTACGAATATGTGTATGCAATTTAAGTAATTATTTTTATAAATATCTTGAGGTCGGCAACACAATAGTTAAATCTTGAACGATCAAAGTCAACATGATTCTTATGAAAATTATTTTATCTGATAGTTTTCTAAAACATGATACTGATGAAAATCTCTCTTGACAATTGTACATTTTTTTTATGCTAGAAAGATTGTACTTTTTTCTATTTATATATTTTTATTAGTTGTTTAAATCTTTTAATGTGATATTTAATTAAGACTCGAAGAATGCCTTAACTAGTGTAGACAGTTTTTAGTTGTGTTTAATAAAATTCTTACTTATATAAGAAAAATTTAAAAAATAAAATTTAAATTTTCAAACTTTTAATTTTAATTAACTTCTAAGTTCTCATTTTTTTTTAATTTTAAAAGGGGAATTTGTAGTTTTAAATTTTTTTTGTCTTATTCATTAAATAAATAAATACAATTTTTTAAAATTAATTTTAAAAAATATTAAAACCGAACTGTTCAGACTAGACTTATCCCACGAACGAGATAGGCCCAACCTTGCTCGTCCCCAACCCATTTAACATGACTAGCCGGTGATCCTAAAAAATCCTAAAATACATAAGCCAACAGCCTGACACAAGTTCTTTGAACAATAATATCCACGCAAACACAAGGGCATTTACCACAAGTTGGCCAAAAACTGCCAACAATTCCCTCAAGAGGTTAGTTCCATAGAATGATAGTAATAACAAGACCATATCAAATTTGAAGAGATAGATGTCATTGTCATAACCATGGTTCTCCATTAATACAAAAGCACAAGTAATTTTTGACCAGAAGAATGTCATTGTAACCATCCAAGGCGTCAAAAATTATTAGAATCATGCAATGTCAACTTCTTAAAGGTAATTACAAGAAGTAGAAGATAACAAACATGCAACTGAGTTTCCCAAGCAAAAAACAAGAGTTCATGTGAAAGAGTTGCATTCTATGGTCCTGATGGAACCCTAGGTTCATTTCTTGCCATTATTGATGGAAATAGTTGCAGCATGCTCAGAGGAACTTCCTGTATGGCCGCCCTGCATCCTCATCTTGCATGTGCTGTCGCAATGAGTAACACAATGTCAAGATTCGATACAAAAAATGAATTAAGTAAACATGTCAAGAGTTTCGTTAAGTTTATGAAAGAATAGAAGACCAACGTAAGGCATACGCTGGGGATGCCCACCTCATACACTCGGGCGTGTCATCCCCAGTGTATGAGGCTCCCCACTTTGTAAAGGTCAAGGACGGTTGTATTTGCGAACACCCCCTCTGGCATGGCAAAGAGAATGTTTCCACAATTAAAACCAAAGACTCTCTAGTCACAAAGGAATAACCATGCTATTTCAAGCATAAATGTATTGAATTTTCAACAAAAAAAAAAAGAATGAAATGTTTATGCTACTGTATTATGAATGTATATATGCATTTAAAGCATGCAAAAGAGAAAACTCATGGAGATAACATTTTGATATATGAACACAATGGCCACAAAGTCCAAATCCGGGAGAAGCCCAGTTCAGATTTTGTATGCCTTGATCATAAAACAAACAAAAAGATTGCTTGAAGAGGGAAAATATTATAGCAAGTACTGCAGTTTCATGGCCCTTTCTTTTTTTTTCTGGTGGCGGGAGGGGAGACGAATCCTCATTTTTGTTATTATTATTATTCTTATTTTACCTTGTGGGAACCTTGGAGTTGTTAGCAGATAAAGCTACTAAAAATTAGGAAATCAAAAAAATATAACTAATCCCATGCATTTAAAAATTATCGTATGTTGTACAAGTATATAAATATAATATAAAACAAGTACATAGAAGGTTTTGGTTTCCTTGGATGATCAAACTATCATAAAGTTGCAGTTAAACTCAAGAAAACTTGGAAAACCAAGTCATGATGGAAAATTTTACGCCAAAGAATACAAATCAGAGTATGTTTTGTTAATTACAACCACCTGGAATGAGAAATCATCACAGCATTCATGCAATAGAAGATGTGATGCAAAATACGCTAGAACCAGAGCAATCAAATAGATACTCACAAGACCACAAAATGTCCATCAAATTTGTTTTCTGGTGGCAAAACTTCTATATGGCCAATGAAGAAGCTGTACTGAAATATAAATCAATGCAAGACTATGCAAGCACGAGAAAAGAAAATGAGTGATCAACAGACCAGGTCAATTAAACAAGTGTAGCTGGGGTTAACCTAACTTTCTAAGAGCAAAACCAAGCATTTTGTCAGGCATCTTAAAATACAAAACAAAGGACTTCCAAGTGAAGTACGATGTAAATGTGTTCAGTGAGGATAAAGGCAACCCATCAATTTCTATGTTAGCTGAAGGGTGTTTGTAGAAAAGGTTAACTACTATAGTCTACTTTCCATCAATGCAAACTCTTAGGATGGCACTTTCTGGCGACAACAGGATGAAATATTTCATTATTCATAATTAGAATCAGCATGGTTTGTGCAAAAAAGTTAGGGCATATACAGGAAATCTCGCACCAAAAGCATCCGCCATCCAAACACACAAGGAATATCCATAGCCTCCAATATAACACTTTAACTTACTCTTATTGTGATTCAAATCTCCTGTTTTATAATTTAGTTATGCTGAAGTAGCTGGTTCAAATAAATGGCACTAGAACTTAGGGGCGTTAGTTATATTTGAAATTTTAAATGCAGGCACCCTTCTTTGCATTACTAAAAACTTAATCTTGTAGAAAGCTCTAATGCAGACTAGCACCTTAATGTTAGAAACTAAATGCACACCTTTGAGGTAATTTTTTTTTCTTTTTTGTTTCCATCATGATTGTCTAATCTATTCTATTGTTTAAGCAGTCACCTAATTTGGTGTTTGAATCCATTGATTTCTCAAAATGCCCTTTATATATTTTCTTTTAAAAACACAACAATCAAAAAATTATTTCTTGAGTTGAACCTATGACCTTTTCAAGTCACAATAAAACAGGAACAACCTTACCATTGTGCTAGAGCTCATCTTCATTTTAAAATTTACCTAAAAAGCCAAAAACTAAACTGCAACCACTAAGTGCCACCCCTTGAAGAAGAGCTTTCATTTGAAATTTTCTATTTTTGTCATGATATGCCCTCTATTGATTCCCGTAGGATACACAAAGGAAAGATAAGGAAGGTTAACTAATTATCTGTTCTAGGATTTGGGGCTGATCTAATCTTTGGTTTTTAGAAAGTGCTAAAATCAGTTTAGAATACTTTCTTTATTCTAGTTTAGGATACTTTCCTAAACTTTGTATAGGCAATTTTTCCTAGTTTTAACTATTGTAATCTTTCCTATGTTGTAATCCCTCAACCCTATAACTAGGGCTGTACTGTTGTGTGTAAGATATGAATGAAATTATTCCATTCTCACACCCTCCAAACACTAGACTAGGTAGTCAGCCTAAAGTCACCTAGCAAGGATACCCAGTACAAACGAGCACAGGGTTCAAAACATAGTAAACCCACATTGAAACTCTCAATGGAAATAAAATCAGTGCGAACAAGAAAAACTAATTTCTCAATTGATGAAAGCAGACAACTTGTAGAAATTTCTAGCTTTGTGGTTGAGATCAGTTTTAGCAAGGGTCATTTCAAGAGCAATTTATAGTGGATCCACAACTAGGAAAACAAACAAATTGGTGCAAGCATGGTCGCGAATCCAGCACATTAAGAAAAAAGAACCAAACCAGAAGTGAACGCGCATAAAATAGACAGGGAAAAAGGAAAAGATTCTGGAAATTGCAATCGGAAACCTATGAAGCATGAAGTGGGACGATAGAATGAAATATCAGATCTACAGTAGGAGAGAGAAATACGAATTCGCGGATGATGCCCTTGTAGACGAGGAGGGGGAGGGCGATGCCGAAGATACCAACGAGAGCGAAGTTGCGCCGAGTCCACCGGAAGTTGTGCTCCAAGTTCTCCCTCGCCGAGCCCCAGTCCTCTATGAACTTGTTCTTGTGGGCTTCCATTCCTCCCCCCATCTTCTTCGACTCTCTCTCTCTCTCTCTCTCTCTCTCTGTGCTCTAGGGTTTACAGCTCCACAAGGCGTCCGTCCAAAGTAAGTTCACTAAAGGGGGGCTATTTTGAGGACTTTTTTTCCCAAATTAATACATTTTAAAAAGGTTTAATTACATAAAAAAATATTTTTTTTGGTGTTTTCAATTTTATAATTATTTTGTAATTTTATCAGTCATAATATTCAACTTTGCATTTAATTTAATTCTAAATTATCCTTAACACTGTTACATTTTTATTATTAATTACTATCATAACAAACCCAAATAAAAAATATTCATCATATATTATTACATTAACTACATTAACTTTCTTTTCTCTCTTTTTCTCTACGAAATCTCCCCGATAAAAAAAATATCTATAATTAAACACATTAGTTCTACCATAGTTATCTTATAATCTTTTATCTTTCTCTCCTCTTATCTTACGCACCTATAAAAAAAATTATAGCTATGAACAAAATGGTGAGTTCGACGATAACGGCCTCTTTTGTTCTTTTCTTTATATTTTCTTCTTATTTCATTATTCTTCATCCTTTTTTAAAAAAATTATTAGTTAATTTGTTGATCCTTTGTTTTCTTTTCTCCCCATTCCCCTTCCCTCCTTAAAATTTGCTAATTGTTACACCTAAGTAATTATTTTGATAAGTATTATAGAGTTATTAGTATAATTATTAGTCTTAAATGACCAAAACTAACATAATTCTTAGAAAAATTAGATAGATTCAGTGATTAAAATCTCCCTTAACATGTATAGATATATTTTTGTTCATATCAAGAGGATTACATATGTTTATGGTTTATGTTTATTAGTTTACCTAGAACTTCTAATTTAGTCTTTTATTATGGGACTTAGAATATGCCATAGTAAATGTTTTTTTTGTTATTTACAATGAAATTCTTATTTATAGAAAAAAATTGTTAATTGAATCACTAAATTTTTACAAATAAAAAGAAGTATTGGTTCAGCTCTTAGTTTTGTGCTAACCTGAGACTCAATGTTACCTTGAAACATAATTTGGAGCTTTTAGTGGTATAGATGTTTTTAAAATAATAATTTTTTTTTAAAGTCACATATTATATGATCTTCTAATTGGAATGCTACCAAAATTTGATTCTCTATGACTCTACATTATCAATTTTCTTTTCATTTTTTAAGTTCATTTAGCCATCGACCATGATGTATCTTCTTTACAATCACTAATGGACTTTGTTGTTAATGTGAACATTCAGTCTTGGAAATGGTAAACAATATCCACCAAGCCAACCTCTAGGTGCAAGGCCAATTAGTAAATCAATAGAACTGCATAAGATTAGGGTATATGCTCTACCAAGCACACATGCTGGGAGAATTTTAAGTTCATGTCAACATCATTTGAAACTTGAATCAGGCAAAGGTTACAACTTGATGGCAGTTCAATGAACAATAACTAAAGCCATTCTGGGGCCTCGGAGAGATTCCTAATGGGAAAAACAGACTGCAATTCAAGGGCATTTCCTTTGAATATAAGATGCTCCATGCTCTTCATACCTGTCACATTTGCACAAAGAAAAGATGGGAAAATGGTGAATTACAAAGCTGAAGAAAACGAGGAAGCAGCTGAAACAACTTACTCCGACTTCGAAAACCACATCTGCTGAAATGAACCAAGAGATGCTAATATACTCCCTCCAATCCAGACACTGCATACATGCAGATATTACAAGATCATGTATGAGGAAGAGGAAACTGCAGTGGCATATGTTAGAAGGCTTTCATTAAAGCCGAAAACTAGCATCGGTTCTTAATTATGTACAGATTTCAAATGCTACCATGACATGCAATGATAAATGAGCCCTGAGGTCTCCATTCCAGGAGAGGCAACAAGCAAAGGACAAATAAAGCAGCAGTAGACAAGACATACATACAAGATCGGTGACTGCTGTGAAACTGCATTTCTCAAATTTAAGCTCCATATAAAGAGTTGTAATAATAAGAACCAAGGTCAACGTAAATGCCGCAAGGGTGTTGATTTATTGCATGTTGACACACTTGTACCATGTAATTGAGAAAGAAGGCATTTTATCAACATATATTCAAACCTGAATCTCCTTTCTGTTGCATTTCCGCTTGCCAATACTTTAACTCTAGCTGCTTGAGGAGACTCCTGGAAATTGAATAAAAGAAACAAAATGAAGTTCCAAGTCCATTTAGCTTTAAAACTCAAAAAACAAAAAAAAGACGCATTGCAAAAGGCTCCTCACTTTATGAGAGTCAAGAGAGAGTTGTTTTAGCATGCAGTCTTACTCTTGCATTGCATAAAGGCTGTTTTCACAACTCAAACCCATCAACTTGCAGTCATGAATGGGCAACTTTAATGTTGCTACCAAGGGCAAATAAGAATAATTACAAAGGAGCATCTAACTGTTGATCAACCTTTACATTACCATTCCTACTGTTGAGAGTAGAAATTATAACATAAAAGATAAATTTAACCCTTTATCTAACAGTTTAAGCTTTTAAATGAGATGGTAATTAACAATTCAACAGCTACTAAGGTTCATCTGACAAGAAATAGTAATTTTCTACCAAAGCTGAAGACTAGAAATGAAAAATCTTAAAATTGAATTAACACGAAACTCTTTTTCTCTAATTAATGACACAACATCTGGTTGAAATATATACAATAAACTTTTAGAACTGCTGGGAAACGTCAGAGAAAATGAATGACAAACTTAACAAGGATCAGTTTGCTTGGCACGTACACGTTCAAGATGTTAATAAAAACACACAAATCAGACTGACCCAGATGTTAATAAACACACAGACTAGACTGACCCAATTCTGGTACATTTGGTTCAAATTCAGACACCAAAAACTGGATTCATAACTTTTATATAATATTCTTGCAGCTGCATATAACTTGCATAGCAAGGAGCAAGCTTACCTTTGAGCTTGTGTTAACAGCCTTGCCGTTGTTAACAGCAAGGTTGCGACCAAAAGGTTGATCCAAACAGCATAACAATAATTTTTACATGAATTTTAACTCTTGATCATCTTTTCCCATGGTCATAACTTCTGTAAGGCCCTTATAGCTCATATCATAATTCTAATCAATTTTTTCTTGGTCTTTATTTGCCTCTCTTGCTAATGACTTCTTTTCATTCCATCCACTATACTCACAAAAGCCTACATTGATCTTCCCATGTGGTCAAACGATATTAGTTGTGTCCCAAGCATCTTATATTCAACAGAGGCCAATCTGACCTTAATACAAAAAACCTTGTTTGTGATTCTATTCTTCTTCTATGGCCACAAATCCATCATAACACTCACATTTTACACATCTTACTGTGCAACATTGTGGCATACAACAAAGCTGGTCTTATAACAATCTAATTATTTTTTAAAAATTTTTTAACATATTTTTACCATCATATAAAAAATGCCACGTATTCCATTTCAACAATTCTGCCTTAATTTCTATGGTAACATTCTTATCAATCTCTCCAGCTTTCTGGATGATTGATCCAAGATATCTGAACAGTTCTTTTCTTGGGATGACTTAAATCTTCAAGTCTCACCATAGCATGATCTACTATTTTATTTTTATTAAACTTACATTTTATATATTCAGTTTACAATCGTCCGCTCAAGTGTTCCACCAGGTCCCTTAACAAGTATATAGCTTTTATTGCTGGTCACCTGGCATGAAACATATTGGTTCTCAAAGACCTTGGTTTCTCTTCTTAATTTTAGCTTAATCACTCTCTCTAAAAGTTCTATAATGTCTCTCATTAGATTGATTCCTCTGTAATTTCCACAACTTTGAACATATCCTTTATTCTCATAAACAGGCACTAGAATGCTCCTCCATTCATTCAGCATCCTCTTTGATTTAAGGATCACAATAAACAATTTTGTTACCCACAAAATTTACAAGAATAGTAACATCACCCACAATCCAACACTTGCAAATCAAGAGACAGAAAGACAGTTATGTCACCTGAGCTGTTCATATGACAAGCCGCAGGGAAAAAAGTAAAAGTTATTTAACATACTGAAAAGTATAACCATCCAGTAATGAACTTAAAACTAGTATTTATATCCAATTTTAAATGAGATCATGAATCATATCAGCCTTTTAGTAATTTCCAGAGAGCGCAAATAGTACAAGGAATCATATATTTCAATTAGATGAGGTAGCAATGCATGGCAAAGTGGGAATCCACACCTCCAGTAAGTCTTTCTCGAGACGTTCTTTCAACTGCTGCATTGATGCTGTGCCACCAGAAAGCTGAACCAGAGAGACAAAAAAGCATGATATTATGAATTAACATGATCCGACAATTCACAACAAGATAGCCAGAAGGTGGATAGAAAATAGATTTCAAAAACGGCATATAAGTCCATGTTGATGAATTCCACATGCCAATTTGTTGATGGAACATCTAAAGGTACATCTACCTGTACCCAATCCTAACACATCACACACATTATTAGGCTAAAATTAATAGAAGAGAAGTTAGGATATTGATGTGATTCCTTTTCCAATGGGTACATTTACATCTTGATTTTCTTTCTGCTTTCATGTACATAATATCCTTGTTTCCCATAAGTTCAGGGTTCTTTTAAACATGTTCCCTGTTTTTGGGTTCTTAGGGTGATGGCCACAGAAACCAGACGACAAAATCCTTATTAAAAATTGAAGCAACGTGCAATTCTTTTTCCCTAATTTATTCAGGCAACTTATCGTTCACGTATAAGCAACAAATTTTTAGAACTTCTAAAAAACATATGATATAATGAATCATGAGCTTAACAAGGATCAGTTTGTTGGGAAAATACATTTTCAAGATGGTATTAAACATGCACAGACAAGAACAGTCCTTCCATATATTAATTTACTCCAATGATTAGGGATAAATATTTGTCAGATATTATATATGAAACCATTTGGCATATTCACTCATGGTTTGTCACATAATTTTTTTAAAATATTTTTCATATAAGAAAACAAAAAGACACTTACAGATATTAGAACAAAAAAACACTTATGTAAAATATCTTTACCAAAATACTACTGAACAGTTCTCTTCGAATATCCACATCACACCTATTAATGCTCTCTAGAACCTGCAAAGTCATAAGTGATTGAAAGGAAAATGGAAAAAATAATATAAAACCTCATGTCAATGAGAATGAACATGTATATTTCAACGACAAAGGACATACCATTTGTGGCAGACCACGAACTGAAGCAGCAATCTCTGCAGAACTTTCCATACCTGGAATAGTCTGAAATCAAGACAAGTGAAAAGTAACATATTAAATGGAAGGAGTACCTTATTATTAGTGAAATTGTAACATTTGGTTGGTAGTACCTTTTCTTTTATTGCAACAATAACTAGAATAAGCAATCTCTTATATTCTCTCTTAGAATGGAATAATCATTCTCCAGCTAATCCTTTGCACCTTTCACTCATGAGCATTGGTATCAATTGACATATATTGGACCTTATTCTTAATCTCATTTAAAAACAAATAAAAAAAAAAATTTGGAAAATTTTTTCCCCAAAAGATCTCTTAAGAAGCAACAATATGAATATTGGAAGAGACACAGATACAGGGATTTGCAAAAAATAACAACATAATATATGCAAGAGAATCTTTTTTTATATTTTTTATTAGAAGTGCTTAGGAATATGGTAACCAACATATTGAAAAGGTGCTACTAATCTAATATGAAGATATCATGCAGTCCGCGTGATAACAAACAAATACCACTAATTCCATGTGAAAGTTCCACTCATTTCATAATAATAACATAAATGTTATTCAACATACAAAACAAAGAAATTAAATATATTTTCAGCAGTTGTAATTAGTTATTTTGAGTTTTTTATTCCTTGAAAACTGATTGTACATGGATTTAGCCCAAAGTAAGTTCCATAAATTCCAATGAGAATACAACTGAGTTGCAGGGCATGTTAAACCCATTTAAGTGCTCTTTATGTGCCACATGAAAGAGCTACAATTAATTAAGCCAAACAACTGGGCAGCACCCAGCCTCTCTAACTTTATTTTTCACTCCCCCCCTTCCCTTCCCCGTACCCCCTCAAATGAATATCTTAAGTGTCTTGACCTCTAAAATATCCCCGTAATTCTATTCTATCCAGTTACTAACTCAAAACATACAAAAACAAATTTTATACTTTGGAAAGAGCATTCAAAAAGGCATCATTTTGAGTAACTAACCTGAACCAAAGATGGATTGAACAAAACATCAGGAATCTTGAATCTGTCAGCTCCAATTTCTATAGTCCTGGTTATGCAAACCAATAAAAATAAAGTGGAATGCATTGGAATTTGGAAATAAGCAATTGTCTAAGTGTAAACTTGATAACCATATCAGCAGCAGGAACAAATTGGGAACAATGTGAAGCAAATATCAGAAAATAATGTAAGCTCAGTCTAGCCAATACATAAAAGGAATCAATCCAATGTTATAGGCCGTGCACTCAGAGACCCAAACTGATAAAGGGCAGGGGTTTAAAATACAGCCCATAAGATTAAGGGATTTAGGGTACTACTACCTTGTTTGAAAATGAAAGGGAAATAGAGCACACGGTAGAACATTCTATAAGAAAATTTCCAAAAAAAAAATAGCATTAGACTTACTGCCCATCAGGAAGCTCATATGGTGTCATAGGAATATTTGCATAGGCACTCTCTGAAAGGAAAAGGACAGGATAAAAAGCATTTCTGATGTTAAAATCTTCAAATCTTCAACTATGAGAACAATAAAGAAATCCATACCAAGTATGCATTAAGCACAAAAAGATAATAAAATGAAATATTACTAAGGCAGATCATAATACAATTCAATAAGACCTAAAGCACATTAACAATGCCAATATTGATAAGAAGTTGCACAATCAAATTTCATAGAGCTGGAAGATTAGTCTGTATACTGCTTTCAGACAACATTGCTCTTTTCATCTCCCTTACATTGAATGAAGGCTCAAAATTCCTCCAACAACAGAGATGGAGCACATAACAAGGACTTTGTCTAAGAAAAGTGAAAAATTCATCCACGCACACAGATCATGCAAATTACAAGGACATTGCTTCACTGTGTTTCATAGTTCAAAATGCTCAAAAGATCAAGGATATGCATTATTCTTGAAAATAGAAGAGATAAGGCAGAAGTTCTCCAACAGAGTATACTTGAGGTAGTGTGTGCATGCAAATAAATTTTAAAATATTCCAAGGCCACCTTCGTCTTGTTAGGGTTGACTGTTTGGCTTGCCGTTGAAATGGTTGACACACATTGTTTGACTGTAGTATGCTGTTGAATATATATACTGTTCTCACTACAAACCCCACTTTGTATCCCCCCTCCCCAAGCCAAGCTAACTTCGTACTCCAAAATATTGGAGTTCTTTGTAAGGAGCTGGCCTAATAAATCAAATGAAATTCCAATAGAAGACAAGTTTTAGCAGGGCCAGTCTGAAAGAGAAAATTCACTTTCAAAAATTCCAATTAAAATAGATTCCTTCAGAAGCAAAGTTTGTACTCTATAGCATGTCCATGGTCCACCTTGTGACCCCATCGCATATGGTGACTCTAAATAAAAAAATTATAACATTTAAGAAAAAATTTTATGTCTGGTCGTCTGGCACACAACTTTCCATGGAGTATGTGTTTCATGGTATAGAATAGTGGCACATGCCCTAATGAGAATTCGTACAAGGTTGTCTGCTTTATTTCAGCATTTACTTTGCAACCATGAGGCCTTTCCTCAGTTAAGTATTCCTCATTGTTAATAGTACAACTGCGAATCTTCTTTCAACACAACTTAAAAACAACCATCAGTCTAATGCCATCCAAACTTCCCCTAAAAGACCACCAAATTTGAAGCATGAACATTTTTATAGGTAGCTTATCATTTTAACATATGCAAAACAAATGCTAATATATCAATACATCAATATATTACTACCCTGCCAACTAGCTAACTTATTATTTTTTATAGCTAACTCAATGAAACTCAACTAGTGGCTAGAGTATTCACTTAGAAACCAACCAGTGAAATTATGGTTTTTCCTCCAAGAAACCTTTTGGTTGCTTGTTGCAGAGAAAAAATAAATGAATAAATAAGAAAGGAAAAAAGAACTTTTAAGGCATGAACCAATAATATTTTTCGATCAACAACTCATTAGAGAGAGAGAGAGAGAGAGAGTTTCTACAATACATAAGTGCATATGTTTTTGAACATAAAAAATATGTAAGATGAGTTTCTTGGCAAGTGCAATATTGTACAAATAACCTGGCCCGACCAAAAACTTGCAGAAGGCTTATACGTCAATAAACAATGTGGTTGAAATTAACATCATGTCAGCAAATTAGTTGAGTAAGGTGGGTGTTAATTTCACTAATTTAAATGCAACTAATTAGTCATTTGTTCCACTCACAATTTAAGTACAAATTTCCTATTTTGCATATAGTTGCTTTTCTAAAAATAGTTCATCATCAAAGCAAACAATAAAAAAGAAACAAGGAAAGCAAACTCAAACAAATGGAAAATAGTACCAAATTCCAAAGAAGTTAACCACATAACAGATAGAAGTAGCAGTAGAAAACAAACCATCATAAGGAGTGTCTGGTGCTCTACACACAGATTCCTTAATATCACTGGCAATAACCCTCTGTTACAGAAAAGAGAACGTAAGAGCAGAAAGTGACAGAAAAAGAGGGAAATTGTGGTAAATCACACACCTGTGAGAACAGTTTGTAACTTTCTGTTGTATTGGGAAAATCAAGATCCACTGTCTGAAAACCAAAATAATAATAATAATAATAAATTCCAAAAAGTCATGAGAGAGTTGCCCACCAACTAAACAGAAACAGCAGTGCTACAAATGACACAAGCATCAGCAGAAAAAAGACAGCACCAGTTTAAGAGAATTACTCTTCCTGACACTTCTATAGAAAATATTACACAGCATAGCTGGTTCAAATCTCCCACGGTAAGTGGTTTAAAAATAAATAATAATACTCCTTGATCAGGTATACGGGCGTACCAATACTAATACAAAGTAAGGGGAAAAACACACACACAAACATGCGCTGCGCATGCACATAATGACTAGTTTGGAAAGCATCATTCTTGATAATGGAATGAAAAAGAATTAACCATCTTAAACGGAAATATACAGTAATAAAATAGGCCACTGATAGGCCTTACACTCAACAATGACTAATTAGGATACAAGCCATATTTACACCAGAGACAAGCTTTCATGTTCAGTATCCAAATCCATAAACATTCTACATAGAAAGGTGGTTAATGTAAAGACACAAATCCACAGATACCTGAAACTCTCCAGGTCGAATCTCCTTTCTTTTAAAAGCATATCTGGGTTTTATCTGGAACAAAGTACAATTTATGTTAGTAAAAGTATGCAAATGTTAACCTCCTCAAAGTTTTAAAGAAGTGAGTCAAGTGACTCACAGTGAGGCCTTTGCTCTCCAAGCTTTTCATCAAGCAATCAGTAAGGAATTCTCCACCAATTGGCGAGAACATCACAGCCTATTGGCAGAAAAAAACAATATATCAGGAATGGCAAACTGATATCAAATTGCAATCAGTCTATTAGTGATTAAGCATAATTGAACACCCTCAATAATGCCTATAGAAACACTACTCAACCTGCCTAGCTACTTCACCACGTTCTTCTGAATTTTCTTATTATCACTTTAGCTCCTGGTTCAAACTCTTTTCACTTCCATGTTTGACCCGGTTCAAATGTTCAATTTGCACATTATGGCCACTGCTTCAGGTTTTCATCACCAGTTTTTTTTTTTTTGTTAATAAGCAATATAGTCCACAGGAAAAAAAAGAAGAAGAAGAAGAAACACAGCCCAAGAGTGGGGAGGGGAACCAGCAAAAACAGGCAGACCCAGCCTCACCAGAGCCACTATTGCAACTGAAAAATTATCCAAAGAAAGTAAAAAGTAGTGGATGGAAAAGGGACTTTCCTCCCTCAACCAGACACAAAAGGAGAAAGAAAAAGGAAAAGAAATCTATGTGATTTATACCTTATATATTTCTCTGATTTTCTCGTAGGTATGCAAAAGAGTATTCAAGTTAGAGAAGAACACTAGCACCATAGATATTCCCAAACCATCTTAATCAATATTTCCTCATTATCTTAAAAAAGAAGCCACCCCTTATCATCTTAAAATTCATTCATTCCCAACCCCATGTCTCCTAATTTCACCACATCTTAAAATTCGTTTTATATTGGCGGCTAAACATGTTTGTCTACACATCACAGGCTAAACATGTTTGTCTACACCTCACAGGCTTCAAGTATTGCACTTAGTCAAGCAAAGCAACCATCCATTGAAAGAAAGTTGCTATCCCCTTTCCCAATTCTAAGTACATCATAGCAGTGATGGGTGCCATATCCAGCTATCTTCCTCCTGCCTGGTGACGGAATGGTTCTCAACTGATCCAAACAATGCAGTCATTAAGTACCAACTCTCCATCCCAGCAATTTTGCCTGAATAGTGGCAACCATACCATGCCCCCCAGGTGAAAGAAAATACATGTCCTACTTGTGTGGCCTCTACTTACTAAATCTTGTCATATTAATGTCCAGGGATACAATCACAAGCATTCCAGTCCATGAAACCATACGGAGATCTTCCTCTTTATCCAACACCTTCACACTAGTCCCTGTAATAAACAGATCTAAATTCATAGTATGAGCCATAATTCAATAATCCTATGATCAGTCTAACATTGAATGTCTCATTAATGTATAGATAGACTGTCATTTTACTTCCATTTATCATGCATTTTATTAGATACTATAATATATTGAATGGTTTTGTTAGCCAGACAAACTTTTCTACATTTCAGTAGAGATCTCTCTACTCAATTCTAAAGCTTTCTCCGTTTGCATTTTTCATACAATGTCAAGGAAAAACTCCAATTTTATTAAAAGTTCCATGCACACGCAGCCCCCCTACAATAATCACTTTATCATGCATTCCTTTTCCCAACACCTTTGCACTAGTCCCAGTAATAGATGGATCTAGCTTCTTACTTAGCATGACTCATATGTACATATAGAGAAAACAAAAAACTACACAAACAACATCTGAGTTAAACAGTTGAAAGCACTTCTTCGGTCAAGAGGAATACCTTTTGAAGAACATAACCATCATGTACAGGAGCAATGATTGTTGAGCCTCCACCACTGACATAGTAAAGAACACAAATTACTGTCAGTTATAGTAATGATCGTGGAATTAGAAAGTCAAAGGTACCCAACAAATCTCATAAATGCTGTAGCAGATTTAGAATTGGCAGTTTGAAGAGTATCAATTCTGGAAGGTTTGTTTCAGAGATAAATTGATTTTGGTTCATTCAACTTAGCTTAAGCACTGTTTGTTATTGTTGCTCACTGCTCAGGACATGATAGCTAAAGAATTGAGAAGGCCCAAAGACTTTGCTCAAAAACCAAGGTCCCACAGCAAGCACACCCTCTCTAGTAAGTAAGGTGTTGAATGATTGGATAATCAGGGATAATTAGATTATAAATCTATGATAAAGATCATAACTCTGACAATAATATTATGCAGCTCAAGAGAGAGCAAGGAAGGGACTTCTATAAAGAAAGAAAGAAAGAATTTTATATAGTTAACAAAGATTCATGTCCTGTAACATTAAGAAAACATCACATTGAATTCTCTTTTGAAATATCATTTTCCATTCATCACAAAAAAATTTCTTAAATATATATAAAATTCTCGTGTAAGTAACATGCAGTAAAATATTTTCCCAAAAGAGCAGTGAGCCAAAAGTCATTTTTATACACTATTTTATCTCGATTTGAATTTCTTTATCCTTATATTTCCTTACAGAACTAATTTTCAGGATACGCATTTAAATATTAATTTTTCAATACATCATGAAACATATAGGGCCATTAACAAGCTACAATGTCACATCAATTTCTCATGCCAGAACTCTTAATTCAAATACACTTAAATCAAGAAATGCATATGTGATGATCAATTGATCAGAACTTATAGGCAACCTAAGAGTTTTAATCAATATCTATTTTGTTAATAAATTTTAAAATAAAGCACGCAATGACATTATATCTGTATGGCATAAAAACTCACACGAAAAACAGAAAAGTAACATGGCTGCATGAGGTGTCCCATATGAGGTGGAACAAAAAAAAAGAAAAATCCGGTGATTCATAATTGATAAGTGCTATAGAAACTCCTACCTATCAACAACTAAAGAGGTAGCTCGTCCTGAGGCAAAAGATGTGAGAACCTGGAGTTCCCAATAATTAGGTTATTTGTACCACATTGAAGACTATTGATCTCACAAAATGTAGAGAAGAAAGTAGATAATGAATAACAACTCCCTCATTCGCTTCAAAAATAGATTTCCTAAATTTAGACTTGAGGATGGAATGAGGATCGTACAGCATTCTTGGCCAAAAATAGCGCAGGAACTTTGTATTTTTCGAACATAAGCTCTGCTGTCCTGTCAGAAATGTAGCAAGTTTAATTGCTGAATACAAAGCATATGCTTCAAGCTATAATATGTAAATCAGGCCACCTTGAATAAGACAATTAAATTTAATTTCAAGAACAATAATTAAATTCCCCCTAAGGCAGGGAAAAAAAAAACTAAGATCTCTACAAAACAAGAAACACTGAAGTTGATTTGACGTTAGATAATTAAAAACAAAAAAGAAAAGGATTTGTTCAAACTAACTATAAGTTGAAACTTCATAGTTTATATCCTTGAAATTTGAATAAACTGATTTTCTTTTCTTTGTCCTCAACAATATATGCCGTTATTGAGAAAAGGCTTGAAGGGGATCAAATTGTAGGAAAGGATATTGGGGCAGCACAATAACTTAAGAACCTAAATGATTGTAACTCATGGCCAAAATCTAAAAGACTTTAGATGGGGTCAACACCACCCAAAGGCTGACAACATAAAGTGGGCAATCCTAAACTTCCTAAGTTCTTTGATTTTGTTCTTCAAATCAACTACATGAAACCTAAGGAGGTCAAAAGCCAAGCCTGTACTCACCTCTACACCCTCTAATGAATAAAGGTACTCTTTAGCACCACTAGGAAACACCTACTCAGTCTGAACAAAGTGCCAACAGCCACAATTCTCTAGGCAACAAATAATGAATCAAAAGATGATTATTGGACTCTACATGTTTGTTGCAGTTGCACATACAGAAAATTAACAATAATTTGACATCGCATCAAAATTAGAGGAAAAAATATTAGATAGGTGATATAGATCTTTGATGATATAGAAACTCTCAAAGATCAATAAAACAAGATATATATTTGCTAAATACCTGATAGAAAGGTCTAAAGATAAACAAAAACATTTTACTTATGCTATTTACAAATTTAGCAAAATCCTAAGACAAAATCCCCAAATAAGTCTTATAAAGGGTCTTAAAATAGAAGGGAGACCAAGTTCCTTGTATAAAAGAGATGTATAACAGAACAGAAACGTACATGATGGCATGTGGAAGAAATACTAAAACATTTCCAACTACAACTGGATTGTATAAGGGTCTGCATTCAACCTTTTTATCTCTTTGCTCTAGTGATGGATTGACTCACTAAGCACATCCAAAAAAAGGTGTCATGGTGTATGTTATTTACTGATGCATTGTCTTGGAAGATGAATCAAAAAAAGTGTCAATACTAAACTAAAGGTATAAAGGGCCACCTCAGAATCCAAAGGCTCCAACTTAAGCAAGTCAAAAGTCAAATGTATATGCAATGTAAGTTTAATAAAAAAAAACCAACAAAGTGCAGATGATGTTATGGTGAGACTTAAAAAACAAGTCACACCAAAAAAGATCAATTCAGATATTATAGATGAATTATTTAAAAGACAGATATTATTGAATATCTTATTCATAGAATTAAGACAATAATAGTAATAGAGAAGTGCTTCTAGCATTTTGAGTGATTGTAAAATTCCTTTCTATCTAAAAGAAAAATTTTATTGAATATAAAACTAGTTCTATTGTATAGTACAAATTTTAGGTTAAAACACCAACAAGTGAAAAAGGTGAGCATAACTCAAATGAAATAACGGTGGATATGCAACCATATGAGAAAAGAGAAAAATAAAAATAAGATTATCTGTAAAAGAGTGGCTACCATTTAGAATAATATGTGATGGTTTGGTTATGGGAGGAACAAGAATGCACTTGGGAGAAAAATGAGTGAAATTGGAGAAATTTGTAATAAGAGAGGTAAAAAATGACTGTGCAAAATATAAGTGTAACTGACATAAAAATGTCATGGGGAATGAGCAACCATTCAAGAAAAGGCAAAATAAGAAACAACATTGTACATACTAAGGTTTATTGAAGACAAGACGCAGGAAATGTGATTCAAGTAATATGAAGTAGGACCAGCCAATGGTTCTGAAAAACCAGTTGAATCAACCAATCCAATCTGGTTCTCTTAACAATGGTTTTGGTCAAATATAAAGTTCACCGACTAAGATAAGCTGCAAGTGCAACTGTGGTGGATATGAAGCAGTATCAAATTGGATACCTAATTGGATCATTTTATTATTTATATTTTATACATTAACAGTTGTATCATCACAATCAAATTTCATCTAAAAAAAGATGGGGATCAATCATATATAAAATCAAACTAATGGAAGGGTTGGAACAGCCAGCTCACTTTTCTCTTTGATGTTGACTGTTAGAAGATGGCTCAGCAAGTAGCATTGGATGTTCTTTTGGATCAATCAGTAGGCAATCCCTAAAATTGACAAAAGCAGCCAAATAAGTATAAATTTACAAAAATACTTCAAACACAAAAAAATAGAAAGACAGTTAATAAATACAAGCAAAAGAAAGGAAAAATAATATAATAAAAAGAGTTCTTTAGTCAATTCAAGGGAGATTGAACTTTCTGGAATCATGTGATACGCATTCTATTGTGTACAGAGATATCTCTAAAATTTTATAACCATAAAAAAAACGACACCATGATATGATGAAGGTTAAAGCTTGAGAGTTAACAGAACAAAGGACCAAATAATTGGCAGTGCCATAAAAAAGAAGAATAATTTGCATAAATAGCAGAACAGAAAGTGGAGTGTTAAGAGTAGTACACAGCAATCCCACTGATTTTCTTAACTCTTACTCACTGAAATCACTCGCCACTCCAAGAACACAAACGATATAAACGAAGCATACAAGAATAATGAAAACAGTAGAGAACAAACGAGATTTATCCTGGTTTGTTGAGGTTTGCCTAGAGTTTTACAATTGGAAGATCAGTGGACCGTTGATGACTTTCGGCTGGAAGCAATTAGACAGTTAGGGTTTTTTAAACCAAAGTGTAATTAATATATCTTTGGGGGTCTAACTGTAAATACCCTATAATTGTTAGTTTTAAAGGGGTTCCGCCTCCTCTATAAATAAGAGGGCAAGGCGGCAGTCTAGGATCATCTTCTCTCTTGTCAAGTTCTCGATTACTATTGTGAGTACTTTTGTTCTAGAGAAAGTGAGGCTTGTGTATTGAGTTCTTGGGCTTTCTTGGAGTGAATAAGGATGGTACTTGAGCGATAGGATTGACAGAGGGCTTGGGCTTTGTACTGATCAGTTTCTTCTCAATAAAAGCTGCTCGATTGGGGTGTTGGACTGCTGGATGTAGAGCCAATTAAATTGGCTTGAACCAGGATAAACTTGCTGCGTTTCCTTTATGGTTTGATCTTTTCAATTCTGTTAATTTCATTTTGTTGTTCATTTTTATGTTCGTATAATTACACTGCATCCGAGAGTATTGGAGAGGATTTTCTTGCCTAATGGTATAATCTAAGAGTCCTAAGGTTAACATGGTTCGGTCTCAAAATTGAGACCTACTTCCAGACTGCTTCAGCCACACTAATCCACTATCTTGAGAACAATCTTTAGGATGATTACATGGAATACCCGAATCCAAACCTTAGCCCATATACCCTGAAAGCTACCTGGACTCATAAGATTACAAAGCTTGTTCCCAGCCTTTCTCTCATCCACTCAATCAATCCCAATCCACAAGATAGAAACAGAAAACCTTCTTGGAAAACTCTCTCCCTGCCTACACTCACGATCCCTATTTATAGGCCATAGGGGAGTGAGTTACAGTGATCTAACCGACAGCCCGACTGACCAGAATTACCTAAATAACTAACTCAGTCAGTTATCCTTCTAGAAACATACCTTCTAGAAGTATACTTATTCTAACCCTAAAACAGAAAAGGAAACATACAAATACAGTCATACATAACTCCTAATCTAATACAAATGTCATAACGTGGAGGAATGCAAGTGCTATAACACATCAGTGCAACAGACAATCATTAACTCGTCCCGAAAAACAGGTCTGGGTTAAGGATTATTGACCATCTGGCATTGGTTAATTGGATTTATGAACGGAAGTAGAGTTTACTTTACTAGACTAACATGGCCCCAGCTATTGCAAGCATGTATTAGCAGTCATAGCAACAACAATATACCAAGCCTTCATCCCACTGTGCTGTCAGAATATGCAAGGAGAATATATGGTAAAATAAGAAAAAAAATGACACTGTGGCATAAACAACATACAGAAATGAGATTTCTTCTCTTTAAACAAGATCTCCCATTTCCACATTCTTTTGACTATATCCTAGAGATTCTAGACTTAGATTCCATTTCTTCACAAGCTTTGCAGCTAACAATTTAGTTGCCCAAAGTATTCTCACCTGAAGATATGGATTTTAAGAATGACAACAGCAGAATAAAATTCATTGAAGGATTTGCAATTCTTTCAGATGGACACCATTATTAGTAGAGCATCATCCTATACTCTAAGAATGCACCTTATTGCCAATATCTCTTCCACTTTTTTGTAGCATCCATCAGCTAAACTCTATCTCAAGAGAGATTTTGGATTCCAATGGGAGTTGTGGATAACATTGCACAACTGGAATTGCAAAATCAATGACTTTGGAAAATAGCATTAACAGCTTAGGAAGAATTTGGCAAACAACAAGATGAAATTGGCTTATTTAATCAATTATTTGAGTCAAATGAATCTTATTCTCGTTGACTCTGTTACTTTCTATTGCTCATATCAGTTATCTCTCATTAGATCCATAATTTCACCAGGGTAGATTTGCAACCTTGGATATTAATATTATGTTAGGTTATGGAGAAAAGTAAAAGCCAAGTCTAATCCAGAATAATTGCTTCATAAACTCAAACTGTTCAAGTCCCTACTGAATCAAAGCAAAGCAAATGAAGACATGGATGGTGACCTATGAAGCATGGATACAGGACACAGGACATGACATTTTTCAAAAGAGTAAAGCACGGCACGGTTGGGATTATTCTTTTAATGGCCTAATAAAGAATCAAAACTATATTCCAAACTCATAAATCAAAACTATATTCCAAACTCATAAGCCAAACCTTTAAATGAATAACTCTAATCTAACAGCAATCAACTCACAGTCCAGTCGTCTTCTCCCCTCACAATCTAGTCAATGTTTAATGAGCTAGAGAATAGAAGCGAGCTAGAGAATAGAAGCGTGAAGGGTATGAAAACTAAACAATCATGCAATCAAAATGGAAAAACAAAAGAATCATGCAATAGCCAAGTTGGAAAACTGAAGAGTCAAAAGACAAACCCTTATTTTAAGTCTTTGAAGTGTCCACATAGGGGACACACATGTCCCCTCCCATATCCTTTTAAAAAATATAAGAAAGTGTTGGGCATGCCATGTGGGCATGTTTGACATGTATCAGAGGTGTGTCAGCATGTTGGAGTGTTTGACACACTGACAATACCAGTACAGCAGCACCTAGGGAGTGTCCATGGTTTATAGATGGTGATAGAAATAAACTACATTGCTATAATACAAGAGGTTCCCAATATACGCCCAAGAGAGGCTCCCAGTGTACACCAAAGACAAGTACAATAAGTTTACCAGATAGGTTAAGACAGAGAAAGAAGTTGAAAACTCTTGATTCTAGAAATTTTAAACTATGTACCATAGTAAGTATTTAGGAAGGTTGGAGATGGTGCGCTCCAAATTACCACTGAAGCATAAAAAATTTGAAAAATAACAAGATAAGCATTAAATATGCCAAAAAAAATATATTTTACTACTTACTTAAAGGTATGGTCCCAGATGCTGTCAACTATATCCCAGTCAACAACTACTCCATCCTTTATTGGTGATAACACCTGATCAAATAGCATAGATTATAATCACAACCATAAAGGGGCATTAATGAAAAATTTGCCCGAAATGCCCCAATTAACATAATAAATGAACTCACCTCCATATGATCCCGACGGAATCCTAAGGCCTGCGATCCGACATATAGCTTGCGTTTTCCCTTGACATTCTTAGTCTCTGTAACAGAGCCTGAGTTCTTTTCAGGATTATCAGAGTCATCAACATCCATTTGATCAATCGATCCAACCACCTTAAAAACAGACATTATGCTCAACAAAGAGTAATAATAAAATCTAAGGAAAAGTGAAGAGAAATGAAAAATATTGTTCCACATTCAAAAAGAAAAGATGTAGAATTGCTAGAAACCAAAAGATGATTCCTAGACCACACCTCTAAGAAAAGAGAATCAAGTACATGGTATCATTAAGCACATATAGTGTCTTGGCAAAAAAAAAACTTATTTACTTAAACCAAAGTAGTCATTATTAGATAACCACTATGCCTGGATAAACTGACTCCAAGAAGACTTCTTTCAGTGGATTTATGACCTGGACACAGTGATGAGGACTTTTGCAAGAAAACTTGCAGGAAGAAGGCAGCCAATTTTAAGGAAGTGTATGAAGGATCAGATCCAAACCATCATCACAAGCCTAAATGTATAAAAGGACAAAAAAATCTCCTCAGCCCCTCCATCCAAATGAGACCAAGTATTGAAAATTGAATATGTATTTTCCTTCATTCAAGCAGGATAAACATTCAAAGAACAAGGACTATGTATAAGATGATACCAACGACAACAGTCACAAGCTATAACTGACAAGTAGGTTCGACTACATGGATTCTACACCTCCAGGCCAAAAACAAAATTAATTAACAAAGCTAGATCCATAATGGTGTTCAGCATTTAAAAAAAAAAAAAAGAGCCAAGCAATCAATTTCTCCTCCAATTAGCAACTCTGTAACTTCTCCAACAATGGGCAAAGTTGGACAACATACAATTTCATGGTTAAGGCATCCAACTGCCAAGTGCCAAATAATTCACCAAGAGAGGTACTCAAAAAATTATAACAGCTTGTACTGTTTTAGATGCCATAGCATATGAATATTTGACAATCTAAAGCAGATTTCTTCAGCACCAAGCAATAAAAGACTATATTTTGCAAAATATGAGCTTCATGCACCTATGCCATAAAATGACCCTTGAATTTCCACCTGGAAGCTGTATATAACATGGCATGCCTAACAAGCAACAACTAGTATGTTACCATCTAGCCATTGGTTTCCCAAACTAATACAATCTTACAGAACATTTTACCCTTTCTTTGTTTGTCATATAATATGTCAACCTCAAAGCGCATTGACAAGAACCTTGTCCCTCTAATGGTTAAATGAGACTAAAGTGTGCATACCGTGACTAAAATGTAAGCCAAAAAATTTAAGGAACTCAAAGCTGTTCAAACCTTTCCTAATTTAAAATTGCCTTTTCGAATTGTTTGCTTACAAGCATATTCAACTCAACGCAACTAAACATTTTCACAACTACTTACTCACTGTGAATGCGCACACAATTGATGTTTAATCTCAAGTCAGTAAAACATCATAGGAAAAAGTCTTGCTTCCTCCAAAAAAAGGAACTAAGGAATCCAGGAAAATCATGCTTACAGAAGGAAACACAGCTTTGGGGGCGTCTTCACCAGCATAACCACCCTTACAGGTGTGCGAACCTAAGTCTACGACTATGGCCGATACTTCATCTGTCAACAAAAGCATAAAATAACATCAATGTTCCACGAACCGAAATACAATAAAGCAAAACCAATTGCAGGAAATGCGTGATACTCACCTCCTCCATACATGATTACAAGCTTTGATTGTTAAAATTGAGACTGAATAGCTCCCCAATTCCACCTTCTTCGTCTTTGAACTCTGTCGGGCTTTGTTACCCAAGGTACTCGGATTTGGGTTGCAACCGATGCTGGGTCAGAATTTGGACAATGTTGGTCCTATTGTCGTGAAATCTGCATGTTGAACAAACCCGAAAAAGCCATTAGTTGAACTGATAGCATGAGAAGAGAACCAACAATAGAGGGAAGCTCTGCGCTTCATTCTCTTCCCCTCTGCTTCAGAAATCAAAAACCAAAAAAATCAACCAAAACGAAAAGGAAAACTATTAGCCCAAAAAAGTAAAAACAACACTCAACCAAAACCATCTTCTTCGACCTTCAGCTGAGAAAGGAGGTAGAGGAAAGAGTAAACCGAAAAGCTGAGAGAGAGAGAGAGACACACACAGAGAGTTTAGCAGACGAGAGAATCCGAGAATTGAAGCACCGATTCACCAAAGCAGAAGCCCTAGATGATTTTGCCGCGAATACCCGACGAGCAAGTGTGTGAAGTTAAACTTCAATTGAGTTCACTCCTTTGGGTTTGGGTTTGGGTTATGGGCCATGGATATTGGATTTGGGTCCGTCGCTCCAATAAGCCTCCTAACAAAGTGCTCATTTCGCCGGGTTTAACATTTTGAAAATAGGATAAAATTAATAAGAAAATTGTTGAATTTTAAGTTATTATGTCTTTTCTTTAAATTTGGACTAATTTTAATTTTTTTTTAATACCCACATCTAACCTATAATTTCATTCCAATTTTAGATTAACGTTCGAATCTATCAAATTTTGGTACAATATGTATAGTGAACTTATATATAAATTCAACCTAATATATAAAATTTATATATTCATTGCATATTTTTTAAAAAATGGGAAGAAAAGATAGGAGGGTGAGAAATCATGAAAAACAGAAATTTTTAGAAAGCATTGTTTTAAAGTTTTCAAAATATTTTTATTTTTGAAATACCAAAAAAAAGTTAAAAGAGCATTTCCAAATCGTTTTTACAATTTCAAAAATATTTCAAGGCCACTTTCTAATATTAAAAAAATGTTAAAAATACATTTCCAATTTAAACACATTTACGATTTGAAAATGTATTTGTGTTCACAAAAATGTTAGAAGTGAAAAAAATTCCGTTTTTAACAATTTTAGACATGAAATTATGTCTCTAACTTAATCAGAGATGAAATTTTCTTCATTCCTAATTTAAAATTTTTAATTTTTTCTAAACTTTTGTTTCAATAATAAATTTAAATTTGAATAATTACTTTTTATAATTTTATATATTACAAATTATATTTAATTTTTTTATATATTTTTTCTAATTACATGTTTCTCCAAACACTTTCGTTTCTTTTTTTTTTTCTATTTATATTTTATATCATATTCGTTTATCCTTTTTATACAACTTAAGTGAAAAAAAATTACTTTGAACGATTAATCAAACTTATTTATTTGTTCCTGTAAAAAATCTCAACTGATAGGATAAAATTTTGGTTCGAGCAATTTCAATCCGATTCGGTTCAATTTTTTCCAAAACCCCAACTTGGACCGGTTTCAACAAGCATTGATGAATGTTGAGCCTAAGTAATGCAAGCTTATAGATTTTGTTGTTTAATCAGCCTGGTATTTATAAACTCCATAACCATTCTCATTCTCAACTATGCAATGCAATTCTCTACGAAAGTGTAATTACATACAAGTAATGCCAAAAACCCTAATTATATGGCATGCATTGCTGGCTTTAAACCTACACTTAAATCAGTTGAATAAGTGAACTTGATTCTCTGCCACGCTTGGGGATTACAGACTCTGCTGGGACAGACACCTGAATCATCTCATCTCAAGCTTCTTCCACAGAAAGAGAGCTCTTCTGATAATTGAATCGGCTGAAAATCCTTCTGCGTAGGCACTGATGGCTGTCAACAGGCTTGTGAATTTCTCCCCGTCATCCTGTATTTGCACAATCAAACCACTGGTAAGATAGACGGGAGAACATAGTTTCACTAAATGCAAGGGGCGCACACATTATTCGTTGGTGGATCGCTCTAGGTCGAGTGCAAGTGCGAGAAAACGTTTGATATGTTTCAACTCTTCAAAACGATAGCCAAAGGGGGCACGATGAATTGCAAGGAAGAGGCATGCCGAAGAAGTTGAAGAAAAATGACAAGCAAGCACAAATGGTTCAAGTAAAAGAAGAGATGGCAATTTGCAGAGATGGATGAAGATAAAACTGCAAGGCAGAAGATTGCTGCTTTAACATTTTCTGAGAGGTCTGTCTGCGACCAAGGGACCATTTGCAAAAATTACTATAGCAAATTTAAAGTCTCAAGACACTATTGATAAATACATGGTTTGCCAACAAACAAATGCAGAAACAAAGTAAAGAATAGCAGTCTATATTATGTGTGAGTGAAGTGAATAATTGGAATTCTCCAGAAGTGATGAAAATGAAAATGGGAAATGAATCAGTTTAAGGGCGGGCACACTGAGAAGACTTGCATTTGCTATCATTAACGGCAAAGCAATGTACCTAGAAAGGAGCTGCACGCAACACATAGTGACAAGGATGGACCGGATTAACAAATGTGTGCTCAGGCAGGTCAAGTTCATCATTGAGAATATCAAAGAAGTTTCAGAGCTGGGAAACCATGCTAAAATAATGAGGGAACTGAAATCCAGAACCCACTGCCATAGACTGAGACAAGAAGCCTAAATGAGTTTAAGTCTGGCTCATGTGAGGCCTGGGTTTACTAGATGAAAACTAATTTTAGAGTAGCCCGATTTAGATGCCATGGTATATGGCGCTGTTGAAGTTAATGGCTTGCAAAACCACAATTACAGAGTTGATAAATATGCAGATGATAAACAGATGAAAGATTCAATTTATATAGCTTCATGTTGGTGGTTTCTTTATCACCAAAGTAAAGAAGATACAAAATACAAACCTGTGGTTTCTTAAATATGAGATCGTTGACAGCAAAAGGAACCATGTAAAATGGAAGATCTGACCGTAGCAGTGCCTGAAACAAAGTAAACCTTTACTTACCACACTACAGAAAACGAACAGCCAATTACTCAATTACTAAGTTCTTGAAAAAGAAGAGAGCTGCAAAACCAGATCATGCAGAATGTAATTAGTTCCACATTAATCTCACGAATGAGTGCCCAAGGAATTCAATAACAGTGTATCTCCTTGGGGTGTATCCCTCTTTACAGTGCACAGACTGTACTGAGCGAAGTTCAGTGAAAAATGGTCCTGAACTTTGCATCAGCGTCTGAATTAGTTCTAAATTTGCTGCAAGGGTTCTCAAATTTTCACAAAAAAATGCAAGTAAACAAGTCAGTCCAGGATCAGAGGCTTAGGATCGGATCATAAAATATTGAATTTATAATAAGAAAATCTATGAGGGAAGAATGATAAGCAGTGAAGCCCAAGAATCAAATGGTAGGATTTAAAAGTGAAAAAGAAAACCAGTTTCAAGAAAAAAGCGTGATGAAAAAGTGACTAGATTATGTAAGGTGGGATTAATCCAGTGCAGAATGAGATGGCTGTTGCTATCCAACAGCGAAAATGACTATTCTAGCAGTGAATGAAGGAAGAAGACCAGACTCTAAAATAAAAAGGAATTTTGGTGGTGGAGAAAAGGACGTATAAGAAAAATCAAGATCAAGAGAGCTTGATAACAAGACTTTGCATGCATATCGCAATGAGAAAAATCACATATGTATATTTTGGTTTAAAAGGGCAAAAAAAGGAAGTTAATAAAGCAAGGTCACAAGTTTATGAAAGGCTGTACCAACAACTTGACACACACACACAAAAAGGAGAAAAGGATATATATAAACTGGCTAAAGTAAGAGAAAGAAAATAAGGAATTCGAGCCAAATAAAATAGACAAAACAATGAAGGCCAAAATAGTGCTGGTAAACGAAGGGTGATCTAGAAGACTTGAAAGTACTTCTCCAAACTATTAAATGAAAGCAGAGAAGTAAATGTTACCTTGAAGTATCTTGCAAAAGGAGATATGGACATGCAAGGAACCTCTTTCAGGGAAAGATTAAGGATACAGTACAGAAAGTGCAATTGCTGTCTCCCCATGATGTGTTACGACAAAATGTCGCCAACATTTGGAAAGTAGCATATGCGAGGCTCCATAGTTACATCAGCTTTGTAAACAGACAATCATGTCTCGATAAAATTACTAAGCAAACACAACACCAAGGATCTTCTATGGTCTAGGATTCAAAAATAGCTAGTAAATATTGGACATAAAATAAGAATATTCGTAGCTTCTTGCAGTGAAGTAAAGGAACTCAGTAAAATTTGGCAAATCCTATTAGAAGACAGAAGGATGAGACTGTTGGCTATTAGCAACAGTGGTGCACACAGCCTCCATACAAGATGCTGCAGCATTTCGCTTGAGACATGAATAGTCAAAAATAGAATGTAAGAGATAGGAAAATGTCTCAGTAGACAGTATTGTAATTTTTCATTGAAATAAATTTACAAGAAAACACATTAGGTAAGGTGTAGAGAGGTGTTGATGTAAAAAAAATGTGGTGGAGAGAGTTACCAAGTTCTTGCTTAGAACAGCTTGATCAGCATTTGATATCAAGGCCTACAAGTTAAAAATGAATTAAGAGAGACAGTTACCATCGTCTTCTATTTTTCACTTTAAATGAAAAAGACTACACACACTACCAACCAAAAAGGCATTATTCAATAATAGCCCTCCAATCAGAAGTATGACATACTTCAACAAGCATCTGGTTCCAACCATTGTTCAATATGTTTCACAACTCTCTCTCTCTCTCCCTATCTCTCAAGGACCATAAGAACTATTAGTATATATACATTTTTCTTATGTAACATAGATAAGATAAACAAGCCATGCAGATATGAGCTATTGGGTTTTGGACTAGCACTGGAGGAAGACCAGATTTGACATGGTTCTTTATCATAAAATCCATAATCGGAAACATCTCGGATCAGCAACATAATTAGATCCTCAGTTTAGAGAGCTATTTTGTCCAAAATTAGTAGTTAAGAATATTGAGAACCACTGATGGTATTCAGCTCCGGCGCATCCCTGATGTACTCAAAACATAGCAATCCAATCTTAAAGAGAGAGAGTTTTGAAAATCCCAGGAGGACTGAACTAGGTGAATCTAATTAGATGAGCTCCATCCAGCAGCAAATCAGCAATAATAGAAGGGAACTGAAAATACGAGACCTTTGAAAATAATTACCGACCTTTCTTATACGTTCCTCCTTAACTTGATCGACTTGTTGCAATAAATTCTCCAACGAACCTAGGCATGCAGAAGATAGATAATGCATTACAAAATTATGTTGTCACATTATCAGGTTCAGAAAAAATTAAAGACAAAGGAAAGAGAAAATGAGCCATGGCAAAGAGTAAACAAGATTATAGCAACTTAATAGCTACATGCTCAAATTAACCTCTGAACTGTATCATGGAATTTTTAGTTGATCTAATGACTCGATAGACAATATAATCTTGCAATGTTATTTATTTATTTTTTTAGCAAGTTTTAGCAAACGATTAATGCATTTTAGGTTGAATCTCAGTCATTTCATTTGAAGGTAAATGGTAACAAAGATTGTAAATAGATGCAGAAGATATAGCCTGAAAATGCAACTTGCCATATGACACAAAATGCAACTGCAAGAACGACTAGGAGACCAATATTTCATTCTACAGCAACATTCCTAAATAAGGGCACTTCCCAATGCCGTTCCATGTTAATCAAGGTACTGGGAATACTGTCGATCAACCTAGCAACAGTTTGATGATCAAAGTGATCTCAGAGACTCGGTTGACTATGACTTCCAACTTCACATTATACTTATCACTAATACATTGATAGGCAAATGGCATTGCTTATTGAAATATTATACGAACATAAAAAAGCGAACCTGACAAAACAGACAGAGGATCAAACAAATCTCTTATTCTTGTCCATCTTGATACATGAGTTGTGTTATGGGATAACAAGATAAAATGGGAATGCAAAGACCTAAAACGTGAGCTTCAGCATGAATATTAGATTAGCCAATTGAAATTGTCTATTCAGCATTGATTTCTACTCGGCAACCCAATTCCCCTTCATAGCAATGTAACTGAGATTAAATCAAAGGAAACCTTTGGAAGTAGTTCAGTTCAGCTTTGTGTCAGAAGCTCCTTCATGGAGAAATCAGGGTAGGAAAGTTTCTTGAATACAGCACAACAACATCAAGGTCAATTGCCAAGATATTCTATAAGGAAAAATAAGCCAACTGTCCCCTTGTAGAAGTCCCCTATTCTGAAAATAAACCCTTCTCTTCAACTTGGTTCCTAGATAGTAGTTCTGATGTAGAAAGCCCTCAAAGATGGTTTATATCACAAACGGGCATCAAGAATGCAAAAGTAGACCAACTCCATGGAGTCGGGAAAGTGCGTTAGATGAGCGAACAAAGTGGTTTGCACAGCACTAATGAGATTGATTTTCCTTGACTCATGATTATAAAATATCTTGTAATTAAGGAATTAAATATATCAGAACGCATGCTTATTTGACCTGTAAAAATGTTAATTAATGATGCTCCAACTAATGACCAAGTAACCCATGGAGCAACAAATATCTTTCTGAAAATCAAACAGAGGTGAATTCTCATTTTTCTGCCATTTAAGTCAATAATGAAAATTAAAAAAAAATGAAATTTGACTTTCATCTCTTCTTCCCCAGTTACCAGCATGTGTCTTCCCCCCCATGTTAATAAACAAAATACTAATTTATCATGGGCATAGCTAGCCAGATATGCTGTGGCAGATGCAAGAAGATATGCAATCTAGTCAAAAAGACAACAAACTTTATATTCACGTAGTGACATGCCATCCCGTTTACAAGAGAAGAACAGGCATGACATTCTAACATACCAAATTTTGTGATCAATTGCAGAGCATGCACATCCCCAATTCCTTCAACGCCTGCATTCACAATCAATCAATTTATGGAAAACTACATGCAGAGTCCCATTATTAAGTAGCACTGAGACACACTGTATTATGTCTGAAAGCATCCACTCTTGATGCTAGTTCAAAGAAGGACTTAAATAATTAGATAACAACAGATATAGTAACACAATATCCTCCCAAGGTTTAAACCAGAGGACATTGGGGCTTGCTGAAAAATATACACATATCTACTATATAAATATCAATACAGAAGTGAAAGAAGAGAACTAGTGCTTCATGTGGCTGGATGAAAAATATTTTACTTCAAAAACTATTTTCTTCGCCAAATTTTTACATTGAAAGTTTCTCTTTTCCCACTGGCTTAAATCTTGAAACACTTTTTGGAAAACAAAAGTTATCTTAGCAGTTTTGATAGACTATTTTCATAACTTGTCCAATCTAGCTCTCGTAGTTTCATTAATCACAAAATCAGTACAAACAACTTAAATTTGTCCACTGAACAACAAATATTGGGAGGCTTGGAAAGCATAAGGGCTGAAAGCACTGAGGAAGCTAAAGACAAGACTGATCAATGTCAACTACGTTCTACTTTAATCTTAATTTTTCTTGAATGATCCATATCCCCAATCCGATCCACCATTGAGAATAAAGAAATTAACAATGTCAAGTGCATTTAGAGAAGAGTAATTTTATGATCTTGCATGAGGATGTTCAAAGAACATAAATAAGACAATTTACAGTTTCTTTTGAAAATTCTTGTCGACATTCAAAATTCACAAATAGGAAACTATTGAATCAATTAGCATCTCAATGGGAGGGGATAATAGTAATGGAGAGTTACTGCATACATGAAGGATGAGCTTTAAAACTGCTCTAATTTCATTCGTTTTAAGTAAATGATGAATACATCCAAAAATGGCACCAGTGGAAACAAGTAACCCAAGAGGAAAATGACAACTTGTATGACTAGGCAACAACAACATACCAAGCTTGTATCCCACCATGTGGGGTCGACTACATGAATTCTAGGTCCCCAGTCATTTTTATCTATATCCTCTTCTGTAAGGCCCTTATAACTAATCTCACCTAAGGGGCTGTTTAGCTGTAGAAAGCAATCCCAGTTTTCAGGAAAATTACCCCACAGAAAATGAAAATTTTAAAAACTTGTTCAGATTCAAAAAATTTCTAAATAGAAAATGGAGATTTGGAAAACATAGTTCTCCAAAATTGCACTGAACTTGGAAAACTCCTAAAATGACTTTTCCAAATTGTCCTTGCTAATTTGGAGATTTGGGAAACACAGATCACTACAATTTTTTTCCAAATCATCTTCAGCTCCTCCTCTAATACAAGGTATACAAGTTTCCCAAATTTCTCTTTATTTTTTGAGCATATGTTCTAATTTTTTAGATTGAGAATTAGTTTCCTGTACTTTTAACATTTGAATGCATTTTCCAAATTTTCTATGGAAAAAATAAAAAAACTAGGGACCCGTTTACATGTGGAAAACTAGAGTAATTTCTAGAAAATATCTCTACAGAAATAGAAAATTGGAAACTTTGTTCAAAACGGTTTTTTTTTCTAAATTGGAGAATAGAAAACAAATTTTCTGTTTTCTAAAATTGTACTAGAATTTAGAAAACATCTTAAAGATGTTCTCTACTCTTTTCCGTTATAAAATTTACGTTGTTTTCGACTTATTTCCTGGGAAAACATGATTTTCTAATTTGAGCCCCACTTTGAATCCTGTTAGCAACATTTTTCCCTTTTGCTTCTCTTTTCTCCCAGATTCACAGCCACCCTCCTCCCATCATCTCCTTTGCACATTCACAACCACCCTAACTATCGGAACATCAAAATGTCATCCCTAACCCATCGTCTCCTTTGAAGCTGATCGTCAGAATGTCATCATTGTCATTCAAAGTTTCTCTCTTCTCTTATTTGAAAAGATGGTGGTTGTGGCTCTCAAGTAGAAAATAACATGATTTTGAACACATTCTCTTATTTTCAGAAGTCTAAAACTGATTTCATATTTTGACAGAAATGAACGCATTTTCCTTTTTTCTCTGATTTTCTGTAGAAATGGAAACATGGAAACAAATATAGAAACTAGAGATGGAAAACAGATAACATTCTCCACAAGTAAACAAGCCTTATAAATTTTATAAAAAATTAGAGATAGAAAACTGAAAATCATTTTCCTCAATTAAAGAAGTGCTAAGTGTCTCCCATCAGTCATTTCTAAGTCCCAGTAATTGTGTTACAGCTTCCATGCGATATGAAATAAGTCACATCGCAATGCTTTGGTGCAACTAAAGGATAAAGCCCCAAGTATAAACAAAGTACAAGAACTAGTTCCCCTGTTTTTGTATACTTGCAACTACATTAACAATACAGTAACAAAATCCTTACAAAAACAATTCTTGAAGGGTACAGTTACCAGATGTCAATTTGTAGGAACATATTTCCTAAAAGAAATGCAGAGCAACCTGGTATGTTATCGGATTTGTCACCCACAAGTGACATTACGTCAACAAATTGAGAAGGTTTTAATGCTCCATACTTATTAGCAAAATCCTCCATTCCAAATGAAACCATCCTACAAAGAGAATCCCACAAATCCATTACAAAAATATATAAAACACACATGTATACATATCAAGTACTAAGTTGCAAAAGAAAACAAAGAGAGCAAACAGCCAAAAATAAAACAAAAATGAAATAACAATAAATGTGAAACAAACAACCCATGGATCTTAGATTTTGCTATTACAAGAAATTCTCCATCTCTACACTTTGATAGACCTTTTCAGCATATTTCGATTACTCCCTCAGCCAAAAAGGAAAGCATTGGATGGAGAAAGAAAATGTCAGAAAATGAACAATTTAACAACTAATAAGGCAAAACATTTAACCACTACAGAAGGTACTATTTCCGTGAGTATAGCACATGAACGGTTTCGTGAGAAACTTCTTGGTGTCATCTTCCTCTAGTGGATTATTCATCAATTGCTCATCTGAGGTCCCTAAACAGATAGATACGAAATCAAACTGCATTGACTTTTCAGCAAATTTCTGTAACTTCACCAGCTAACAGTGGAAGTTATTATATGGAGAACATGAATTTTAGAGAACAATAGGAATTAAACCAGAAACAAAGAAAAGAATTTGACCAGTATAAGAGGTACTATTCCTTGAGTGAAGTACACAAAGGTGCACCAAAGATAACTTGGCCCCCTTCTAGTTCAAGCGGTTTGTATATCAAAATGATACAGAAGAAAAGAAGAATGGTAGCCAGAATTCAAAAGAAAGAAAATATATGCCAGTTAACTGAAATGCAAAAATAAACAAAACAGTATAATACACTAATTAAAGGTGATACTAACTCATATCCACGAGGTGCAATTCGCAGAAGACGTAGAGATGGAGATAAAATCTGGAAAAAGTCTTTGTCTGGGGAGACAACTCGGACCTATAGCCCAGGCAACACAAGCACAAATTAGAAGAAAATAATAATACAACATTGTCCAGCATAAGATTATTGTGCAAGTAATTGTTCGTTACCTACAAGAAACATGGACACATCAGATATTGGTACTCATTGGAGACCAGACATGCCAAATAGCATGTCCTAATTTTTCATTATTCATTTTATTTTTGGACACACGAGACATACAACAGATATGTGTTATCATGGGTTGAGGACATGGTGGATGTGCCCAAGGAAACAGCAAAATATGATTTTTAGCAGAGTTTTTAGAAACTGTTTTTCATGATATGAACATCTGTTTTGTCTTTTTTTTTTTATATTATCATTATTATGGATTTAAAGGTACCTTTGTGCTCTGATCTTTTTTGAAAAGACAGAAACCCTAGGAGTAAGAAAACCAGGTGAGGCTCTTCAATTACTGCCTGAAAGGGTAGGTACATTAGCTGCCAACAGGGTGTACCTGCTTCATCTACACGGGATTCAGACCAAGCAACCAACCAGACCGTCCATTGCTTGAGTAAAACCTCCACTAGGGACCTCCTTGGCTCATAGGCCTTCGTTCAACCCCTAAGTTATGGCCAAGGAACTACCAGGACACAGTTAGCAGAATGAGGTAGCTCACGAGGGGATTGAACTTGAGACCACCTCAGGCACATCAACACCCTAAACGTTGAGTTGGTCAATGCAAGGCCTACAGAAGCAAGATATTACTTTCCCATGACCAAACGATATACATATATTCTAGATATTAATCTATACAAAGTTGTAAAACAATCCAAAAGTCTAAATGACCTTTATTGGAACCCTATCATGTCATATAAAGACTTCCCTAAGTCATAAAAAGATTGTTCTAGAATTGTTTAAAACCTTGATAGAACTTGCATTTATCTTCGAGAAGGCCCTCATTGGGGGTATCATGTTCTATTAAGCTCCTAATCAAGTCAGCTAAAAATAAGTCATATTCGAAAGGTTCCTTCCTGAAACTAGAGGAAGTGTAATCAGTGCCTTTCTTTTTTACCAAAACAGTTATCTATCGTTCAAATCATCTATTATTCAATGTCACCAAAATGCCTATATTAGAGACCCATGTAGTATTGCTGTACTGAACTGTCTGCCTCAATTAATATAAACAAAACCCTAAGTGAGAAAAAATTATTTGCTACATAAAACAAGGATATTTGGTAGTGTAGCACAACATTCCTCTTAGCAGATTTCCATTAGATCTTGGAAACAATAAAATTGGAAACTCCAATGAAACATCAATCCAGATGTATGAAACATTAGACTTCTTTGACTTTGTCTTGCATTTTTGCTTGCAATTATATGTCAACAACCTTTTACCATCACCTGGGATAATAAGAACTGTAGTGACAGAAAATAGAAGTTCTCAAAAGAAAAGCTTAGTAAGAGGGTTATGGTCCTTTTCCTCCACAAAAAAGAAAACACTTAAAAACCCACCTTGAACCCAGCATCTACACTCCTTAATGCTAATGTGCCAATAACATCGTCAGCTTCAACTCCAGGTACCTGCCTCAAACTGAACATTAAGTCTCCTTCAGCCACAAACTTAGCTGACTGATTATAGACCAGTGGTTCAGAGTTACTTGCCTCAATTACTTTAATAGACATAGCCTTAATAGATGCTTTGAAGTATTGAAGGCCTTGAACTATTGTATCAGGTGTTGGGGGACGATTGCTCTTGTAGGCAGGGTAAAGAGTGTGACGAAAGTTTAGGCCTTCAAAAGATTGAAGAATTTGTAAGAACAAGAACTTGATAAAAGAAGCAACTTATAAATTCACATATGCAATAGAAAAATAGAGAAATAATATCAACTTGATTGAATCTTAAAATAAAGACTTGCAATTAGGTTGTCTCCCTCAAACCAAGCAATAATTTTTAGGGTAAATTTCACACAGCAACCTTGAGGTTTGGTTAAAAGACACCAACCACCCTGCATTTTCGAAAATATCACCCACCCCCCTTCCTGTTAATAGAACAGGTGAATTGAACATTTGCCCATGTTTAAACTATTTTTCTCACTGTCTCTCTCCTCTCCCGCATACCGATCCTGACAACCATTTCTATCCATCATGCTCTCTCTCTCTCCACTCCCTTTCTCTCTCTCTCTCCTCTCCTTCTCCTCTCTTCCTCTCCTTTCTTTCTTACTGGTTGTCAACGACCACAAAAACCCCCATCATGGTCAACCGGGGTTTCTATAGAACCCCCTCCCCTTTCCCAAATTTGATGAATTTCACTCCACGATATTAAGCCTTCACGATGTGGTCACCGGAGATGTTCACGCAAAGTGTCAATTGTGGAGATCAGTAGAGGTGATGAATTTCAATTGTAAGTCCCCCCTCCCCCCCACCCCTCTCTCTCTCTCTCTATATATATATATATCCCTCTTTATGCCTCACTCTGCCCTTAGAAACCCCACCACTGATGGCCCCCTCCCCCTTCTCTCTACCTCCATGAACCTCAAGCCCAAATCTGGGTTCCTTCAAGCAATCTAGCTGGGCTCCTGAAACTTTGTTTCGATGAAACAAAGTTTGAAACAAATATGGTATTTGAAACAGCATACCTTTTGCCATAAAACTTTGTTTGGATGAAATGGATGTTTGACCAAATGGAACTCCTGTACAGAAAAAGTTTGTTTTATCAAAATATTGCTTAAGTCAACATCCTCAAAAACCAAACCAACAACTTTTACATTCTTTCTAGTTGGCAAAGAGTATAGATGTGAAGATCAGTGTAGATACCAGTATCACTTAACCCATGCCACTAATTCCTATCTAGGTAAGTCACATCTAGCCATCTATACCACATCTGTCCTAAAATATTTGCCCCATAGATGTACGCTAAGAATAAGGACCATTCTTGCTATTTGTTTATGAATAAGGACTATTTCTTCACAATTTGTCAATGGTTAAACAAGGTGTTAGCAAAATAACACTGCAAAGATAGCCTTGTTTTCCATTTGGATTACATTCAAGAACTGGGAATGATGTGAAGATAGCCAAGTGCACCTCCGGGAAGACCAAGGGACAAAAGAAGAACAGAAAAGCAAGATTATTGCAAATAAATACTACCAGTTGGAAAGAATTCCTAAAGCTTTTCAGGGGCAAAGCTCAACAGATTTTAGAAAAAATTCACTCTTGGAACAACAAAACTGACAGAAATCTCAAACTCGTGGAACTCCCCTTCCAGGAACTCAAATAAGAGCAAAGTAAGCATGATTTCAAAGAACAATTCAGCAATACATGTCATAGTATAATAGGTGGGAACCACAGTTTACACATTCTATACTCATGCACAGTATAAATAGCATAAAAGAAAAGTGTTACTTTGGTGCTACCTAAGACAATATAGGAACATTTGTACCCATTATCACATCATAAGAACAAATATTAACGCATGTGACACAAGAAACAGTTTCTGGTTTCACCAGATAAAGGAAAATGAGGGAGTTATTACTATGGTTAAGTAGAATGTACCCACTTATTATTCGGAAAATACAATAATCATTCAAATAATTGGATGATAATTAATTGTAGTAACAGAACATGGAGGCAAAAAAGGGCGGGCTACTTGCCCCTCTGGGTGGCAGGCCAACTAAAGCGCATACTAGGTAACTAACCCCTACCCCCTCCTCTCTTCCTCTTCAGCTGGTTTTGGTTTTGGAGTAAAACAAAAGAATAATAATACAAGAAAATGAAATTTCAACTGGACCATGGTAAACTTCCCTTTGATTCCTCTGGGAGAAATACCTACATGTCATGGACCTAGGGTTCATGACAGGTTTAAAAGGTAATCTGGAAGGAATTGGGGGTTAGATCAGAAGAAATGGGAGGGAATTAGGGAAGAACAAAATAGAGAGGGAGATTAGGGAGAACCAAGAGAAAGAGAGGGAAATTGAGAGAGAGAGAGAGAGAGAGAGAGAAATCTGATTTCATTCAAAATATTCTTTTATGCCTTGAATGAGATTGGATTAGCCTTATATACTGATCTGGTAGCTATGGTTTGGCGCCAATTGGGCTGCCAAATATTCAAATCAGTATAGTTTGAGGCATTTGTCCTTTAGATACAAACCACTACAACTACCATACAACTAAAAGGAAATTCATTTATTATCTAATTACTACTATGTCCTTGGGTCATGACACTACACTTCAATGCTATGTAAGTATACCCCATGAGTGATTTCAAAAAAAGGCCGATTAGCATTAACATGAGCTACAATGGCTAAGGCTAGAATTATGATTTTGAAGGCAGTACTAAACAACATAAATATTCAAGTGTCAGCTCTTAAGGATCTGACTATTTGATTCAATCGATTGAACGATCAGAAATATTAACCAAAAAGAGTAGAGGGGGAGAGAAAGCAATAGAGAGAATGATAGAGAAGAATAAGAGAGAGAGAGAGAGAATGGAAATTTCTAAGAATATTCATTCCTGATGATTGGAGAAATGATCAGCTGATATATATAGCTGATCCACTCGTTCCATATGCGGTAATAGATTACCGTTGCTGGGAATGTACTACCCCTTAATGCAACAACAAACAAATTACAACTCCTCAAAGCAAACTTTCTAATATACTACTTACTACCCTTAGTATAGCCCAATTACACTAGCACCCTCTCCTTATCCGCAACACATGACAATTACCCTCCCCTTCAAAATCTTCTCGTCCTCAAGAAATGTTGAGAATGCCGACTGTCTTAGGAAATTGCTTGAGAATATCTGGGAGGTATTCCCAAGTATTGTTGTCAGAATGTAGATTAGACCATTGCACAAGCACTTGAACGATGGGAGCCCCTTGTTTGTAGATTACCCTCCTGTCAACTATAGCTGTAGGTTCCTTTAGATTGTCATCTAAAGCTAGAAAACGAGGTAACATTGGACTGACGGCTTGCTGTCCCACTGCCTTTTCAAGTAATGATACATGGAAGACCGGACGTATATTGGAGTTATCTGGTAGCTGTAATCGATAGGCCACACTTCCCACTCGAGCTAGCATCAAAAAGGGTCCATAAAACTTGGAATTAAGCTTTGAACTAGCCTTCCCGAGTAAGGTTTTCAGATGGCTCGGCTGAAGCTTCAAATATACCCACTCTCCCACCTGAAATTCCCTTTCACTCCTCTTTATCAGCAAACTATTTCATACGATTCCTAGCATTAGCCAATTCTGTTTTGATTGTCTGGAAAGCTTGTTGCCTCTGTTAAAGGTATGCATCCAAGGCTGCCACTGTAGAGGAGTTTCCCAGATCTGGCAGCAAGGTCAGCTTGTACCCATATAGGGCTTCAAAAGGAGACCTTTTTATGGAAGTGTGGTAGTTGGAATTGTACCACCATTGTGCCAATGCGAGCCACTTATGCCAAGACTTCGACTGTAGGAAACAAGCACACCTCAAGTATGTCTCCAAACACTGATTTACTTTCTCAGTCTGGCCATCAGATTCCGGACGGTAGGACATCGACATGTTGAGTTGGATTCCCAATAAGCCCATCAATTCCTTCCACAATAGGCTAGTAAAATTTTTATCCCAATCCGACACCTAAGCCTTGGGAATTTCGTGTAACTTCACCACTTGATCTAGGAACACTTTAGCTATCTCTTGAGCTGTGTAGGGGTGGGTCAGCCCTATGAAGTGAGCATATTTGGTAAATCTATCCACTATCACCATAATGCAAACGCGCCCCTCTAATTTGGGTAAGCCCTCAATGAAATCCATTGATATACTTTCCCAAGGTCCTCCTAGTATATTTAATGGCTGTAACAACCCCGGAGGAGCCACCGATTCTGATTTGCACATTTTGCAAATATTACAACTTAGCACAAACTCCATCACATACTTTTTTAGCCCCGACCAATGAAAGAGCTGCTTAACCTTGTGATAAGCAGTGATTATGCCGGAGTGTCCTCCTATTGGTGAACTGTGCAGCGCCTCCACAATCTTTTTCTTCAAATTTTCATCCTTCCCTATCACCAACCTTCCTCTATTCCGGATAAGGCCGTTGGTCAAGGTATACCCTTGTTTAGCATTAGGATCCACGGCTAGTTGTTGTAGAAGCTCCCGAATGCTCTCATCTGTCTCATAGCTCGAGACCACATCTCGGTGCCAGTCCGGAACCACCACTATAAGGGCAACAGTATGCCCTTCTTCGTAGCACCTTGATAAGGCATCCGCAACTAAGTTTTCTTTCCCCTTCCGGTATTGGATTACATAATCTAACCCCATCAATTTGGTCATCCATTTTTGTTGCAACTGTGTATATAATTTCTGCTGAAGTAAGAATTTTTCACTCTCATGGTCTGTTTTGATCACAAATTTACTCCCTTCTAGGTAGTGCCTCCATTTATCTACAGCCATTCGCACTGCCAATAGTTCCTTCTCATAAATGCTCAACCCGAGGTGTCGAGGAGCTAATGCCTTGCTGAGAAATGACAAAGGCCTTCCTTCCTGGACTAGTACAGCCCCAACTCCGGAAGCACTGGCGTCAGTCTCCAATACGAATGGTTTGTCAAAATCTGACAAACCTAGTGTCGGCACCTCACTCATAGCCTTTTTAAGTTTATCAAAGGCCTCTTCAACCCTGTCATTTCACTAAAAGCCATCCTTTTTCAGTAACTCTGTTAGTAGCCAACTGATAATTTCGTAATCTTTGACAAACTAGCAATAGTAGCCAGTTAAACCTAGAAATCCCCTTAATCCCTTAACATTTTGAGGCCTCGGCCAATCCACCATGGCTGCTACCTTGCTAGGGTCGGTGCTTACTCCTGCATTAGATATTATATGGCCCAAATATTCCACATGACCCTGTGCAAAGGCACACTTGGACTCCTTAACATACAATTTATGGAGTCGAATGACCTCAAAAGTAGTTTTCAAGTGGTCTCGGTGCTCAACAAATGTTGGGCTATAGATTAGAATATCATCAAAGAAGACTAAAATAAATTCACGCAAGTAGGGTTCAAATATTTAGTTCATCAACGCCTGAAAGGTAGCTGGGGCGTTGGTGAGTCCGAAGGGCACATTACCTTGAATTCGTAGTGCACTTGATGAGTTTTAAAAGCGGTTTTAGGGATATCTTGAGGTTGCATTCGAATTTGGTGGTATCCTGCTCTAAGGTCAAGCTTAGTGAAAACGGATGCATGCTTCAACTCATCAAGTAAGTCTTCTACAATGGGTATGGGAAACTTGTCCTTGATGGTTCTGGCATTGAACTGTCGATAATCAACACAAAACCTCCATGAACCATCCTTTTTTTTTACAAGTAATATGGGAGACGCGAAAGGACTATGGCTGGGTTAGATAATTGATTTTTGTAGCATGTCCTTGATGAGTCTTTTTATTTCAGTTTTCTGTTTAGGAGAATAACGATAAGACCTTACATTCATTGGTTTGGAATTGGGCTTGAGATTGATGGTATGGTCACAGGACCTTCTAGCAGGAAGTGAGTTGGGTTTGGAAAAGAGGTCCTCGAACTCAAGTAATAGCATGTTGAGAGAGTTAGTTTCGTGTACCTTCCACTGGTCATGTGAGTGGATGGAGAACAGCTACTATAACGGCCAATTCTCCTTCCAGCTCTAGTCCTTCCTCGAAGACTCCCGAGCCCTGGATGGAGAACAGCTACGCTACTTGGGAAAACTTGCTCTTGAGCAATCGTTGGAGTCTTTTTCTTGTTATCATCTTGCACATACCTGCTTCTTGACTGCCTTTGAGTATCCTTCTTTTCCCATCCTTCTCAAAGGTCACCTCCATTTTGTTAAAATCAAAGCTAATTTCAGCAATCTCAAATCTGCCACGAATTCTTCCCCATTCATCTCCCAATGGAATCCCAATGAATTCTTCCCCATTCATCTCCCAGTGGAATCCCAAACACGAGGATTGACTTAATACCTTATTCCCGTTTGCTACTATCACCGAAAGGGGGTGAGAGTTCAAGACCTCACACCCCAATTTCTTTGCCATATCTTCACCCAGGAAGCTATGGGTGCTTCCACTATCAATGAGTACCATTAGTGGGCAGTGGTGAACTCTCCCTTCTACCTTAATGATCTTGTTGTGTGCCAATCCCTTCAGTGCATGTAAGGAGATTTCTCCTTGATCACCTCCATCCATCTCCAAGGTCTCGTCTGTGAGTTCTTCCTCGTTCTCCCCTTGCAGTAACAGGATTTGACGTTTGCATCTATGTCCAGGGAAGTATCTATCCCCACACCTATAACATAAGTTCACTTGAAGTCTCTGTTCTATTAATCCCCCTCCATTCGTCGGATTAGGGACTGCAAGAGGTAATGCTAGGACCCCCTTACCACTATGCCCCACCTCTCTTCCTTGAGTCGTGTTACCAAACTGCCATCCTCCCGAGATCACTCCTTTCACTTGATTGTGTTGCCTCTTTAGCAATGCCTTGATCGTCATTTCTTGCAACCTTGCACTCTTTGCAAGTTGTCTTACTATCGTTGCTTGCATCATTTTTACCATGGGCCTCACCTGATCTCCCAGGCCACTAATAAAACTCAAAACAAAATACTCTTCCGACAGATGGGGATTGTGTACCATCATTAAAGACCTCAGCTCCTCAAATTTGAGCTAGTAGGTCTACACCGATCCCAGTCGCTTTAGTTTGTTGAATTCCTCAATTATATCCCTCAGACTCTTGTCTCCAAATCTTTCACATAAGTCGTCAGGTTGCCTTCTTTCACTGCGATCCATCCTTGGAACCATGCGTCACCTATGTCGTTTAGGTAAGCAGAGGCCAGGGTGACCTTCTATTGTTCAAGTAGAGGGTGAACATGCACTCACACCTCCATCTTGAATTCTCCCCATCAAAGAGTAGAATCTCTAATTTGGGTACCGGAAAGCTCGGCTGGTAACGATTAGCCTAAACTCCCGATCTTCTCTCCCTTAGATTATCACCAGCTCCTTCCATCTCAAATTCGAATTCCGACATTCCCAATGGTCGGCACTCCGTTCCTACTTCTTGAAGAATAGGTTTCGACTGCTCTCGCATGATCTGGTTTATCTGCTCCATCACTTGCTCGTGAAGTAGAGCATTCTGTTCTCGATTCTCACTCCGCCACCTATCCATGGCCTGATCAATCCGAGCATACATCCCTGCTCCAACCGAGGATTCCAGAGTTCCCATTCTTGTTTGCATTTCTGCCATTGCTGCAGTCACTTACTGCAGTTGGACCTCCATCTGCTTCATCCTCATTCCTTCAGCCATATGGATAATCTTCTCCTACTCTGTCGATGCCCAAAACACCGCTCAGATGCCAATTGTCAGCTCCCGAGGATCTGACTGTTTGATTCAATTGATTGAACGATTGGAAATGTTAACCGAGAAGAGTAGAGGGGGAGAGAAAGCAATAGAGAGAATGAGAGAGAATAATAAGAGAGAGAGAGAGGGAGAAAAAGAGAGAGAATGGAAACTTCTAAGAATATTCATTCATGATGATTGGAGAAATGATCAGCTGATATATATAGTTGATCCACTCGTCCCATGTGCGGTAACAGATTACCGTTGCTGGGAATGTACTACCCCTTAATGCAGCAGCAAACAAATTACAACTCCTCAAAGAAAACTTTCTAATATACTACTTACTACCCTTAGTATAGCCCAATTACACTAGCACCCTCTCCTTATCCGCAACACATGACATCAGGCTGACTGAAACATTGTTTCATGTTATTTGATAATCCATCGTGGTCACAAAGAGAGATGCCAAAAATTATTTCATTCAGACTACATCGCTTAACTGCTCTGCATTGAGCAAATCTAATGCATGATTAACCTATAACATTCTTTCCATTACATGGTATACAATTCTTCCAATTTAAATTAAGGGAAGTACAATTAGCAAAAAAGAATTAAGGGGAGTTTCTCAATATTCTACAAGATTAAGATGTTTCCTATTTTGCATAATTCCAGCCTATGAAAGAGTAAACAACAGCTATAAGTCAGAGATCAAGACAAGTTAAAACTACAAGAAAATTCAAAATGGCTCTATGAATGTTAGTTAGCATCATGAACCTAAAGCACAAATGTTTACCCATCCAAGGGAGAATTGTAACTACAAGTGGGCAGAACAGATTGAGAATTAAGTAAGATGAGGCCTCTCATTAACTATAAGGACCTTATTTTAAATTTGGTAACTAGAGTCACAGAATCATTTTTTCTTTTAAGTTTATTGAAGCTTAGAACCATCCTTTCCCAAGAAAAAAAAAGAAAGAAAGAAAGAAAGAACGAGAGTAGATAGCAATTTCCTCATATACAAAAGCAAAGATACAATAGAATCTGTAGCAGGAAGAGAGAGAGAGAGAGGGGGGGGGGGGCTAAAAATCTTACCATCATGGTCAAAAACCACCTGCATGAAAAAGAATTCAATGTAAGCAATCACCAAATTCCCAATTATAAATTAAAGAAAATGAAAGAAACAACAACTGTGACAAAGAAACAAGTGGCATCTAGAATCAGAGAGCCTACAACAAGAATATCAGGAAACTGAAAGTTCAGACAATCAAATTATGAAATGTTAAAAATAATAGAAACTTAGAATAAAAAAATAAAAACACTAACAGCTCACTCTTAAGCAAAAGAAAAGGGTAAATAAGAAGAAAAAAAAAAGACTTAATACTATTTTGAGTCATGGAAACTTTATAAATAAACAAATTAAACAAAAGAATATGCCTAGAAAGTAAAAAATATAACATCCTCAAGCTAGTTCAAGAAAATTAAACATTCAATTTGGGAAATGTGTAAACACCCAAAACTATAATAATTATAATACTGTAAGCAACCCATATTAAAAAAATTATAATAACCAAGAAAAACAAAATGCAAGAAAATGAAAAGGAAGTGCAAGAATTTGGTGAGGAGAATTCTGTGTTATAACCAAATAGTTGAGTGAATACAAATCCAAATTAGAGGATTTCTGCTCACAAGTTATATAGGGACAATTAAGAAACCTACCTGAGGTCGCTGTAATATTCACTTTCCATTAAATTTACTGTTAACTTTACAGAAAACTACCTAAATCATTTTGTCATGTCCCTAGGGTTCATGACTGGTTTAAGATGTAATTAGAAGGAATTCGGAAATTAGATCGGAAGAGATGGTAGGAAGTTAGGGGGAACAAAACAGTGAGGGAAAGAGAGAGGGAGAGATTAGAGAGAAATTGGAGGGAGATTGAGAGAATGCAAGAGAGGGAAATAAGAGATTTCAATTATCAATTCAAGCATAATCCTTCTCCTACAACAGTGGCTTATTTATAACCTCACAGCCATTGCATCCATGTGCAATACAACTATAAGCCTAACAAGTACTATATCCTTATTACAATATTACTCTTATACTACTATTAGGGACATGACAATTCCCCTCGCCTTGAAACATTTTTTGTCCCCAAGAAATGCCAAACCTCCACAGCTTCCATATCCTTTTTCCTTCTCTTCCACAACTTGGATGGAGAAGTTTTGAAAAAATTCTGTATGCATAACAGATTTGCAGTGGTTCTCATGAACTTTAATTCTTCATCACTTTACGCAACAATATCCGCAAACGCCTTAAAATGCAGCAATGTAGAAATGTCAAGTTTAGGAGTTGTTGCAACATTAATTTTCATCATCACCAGTAGGCAAAAATCCCAATTGGCCATCTGTAGCAATAATGCACAAAGCGCAACAACTTTGTTCTCCATGGCCAAGCTTTTGACTGCTGCATCTATCTTCCTTAGCTTTCCTCTCGTCACAGCCATTTGCCAAGATTCCTCACAACTTTGAATCTGTTGCTCTATTCCCTCCAACATAAAAAACTGGTTTGAACCTTTTGCATTCTGGTTTACATCTTTGGAAATGACAGCAACATGGTGACAGCAATTAAGACCTGCGAAACTTCCTCCCGTTAGTGCTGTCTTCACCCTCTCGTTAGCTAAGGAATCCTCAGCATTAACCGAAACCATAGCCAATGGAAAAGTATCCTTAGAAGCTCCACCATCAATTCCATTTCTGATAGAATTCTGATTTGGAACACCATCCGATCCTTCCATCCCTGCTCTAATCACCAAAGGTAACGGATTGGCTTTAGCTTCCTCGATCAGTTCCTCAAATGCTGCCTTGTTAATCTGTTCATCACAGATTCTCTTGGGGTAATACCATTCACCACCAATATCATCACTAATGTTGCATTCCCCCTTGATAATTCTGCTGGAACCAGTACACTTCTCCCACTCCACATTGGAAATAAGTAGTGAATCCGCTTCTCGACTTCTTGCTTTCTCCTTCGGCTGCTCCATTTTAAGGAAATCTTCTTTGTTAAAACTCCCATGATAATCCTCAAAGTATTCGGCGGGAAAACTATAATGATACTCCTTAGATAGTATCATTGCAAACTCCTGCAACTTTTCACGTATCATTTGGCCGAATTCTTTGCTTGATTCATGTACCACACTTATTGTTCCTTTGTCCAATTGGCTGCTTCCCATCTCCAACTTCTTTTCCCATGCATAAGGCTCCTGGCCAAACTTCCCTTGATGTCTACCTCCAGCTGAAAATGCAGCATTATTCGGCTGCAATTGAGGCTCCCACAGTCTCCTACATGCATTGCTCCCCTTGGCTGATTTCTCACAATCAGCATACTTTGAAGACCAAGGAGCTATATACATATTGCTCTTCTTCAAACAAGTTATCCCAAAATTCAAAGCCAAAATTAACCTTTGTTTACCTTCCTAGCAGCCTAGGATTTGATTGGAATTACCGTAAAAGAGCGTTGGAATTCACAACCGAGAATCACCCATCCAAATTCGCCTTCCACAATCCACTCCCAGCTCCTCCAAATCTCACGTTTCTGTAATGCAATTACTTCTGAAACTTGATTGAATCGGCAGCCTCCAAATTTGCCTCACGAAACCCCTGGGATTTGGATCTACTTTGCCTCCAAATCCTATTCAATTCCTTCCACTTTGACTAAAAATTACTGCAATTCGCAGCCAAGCATCACCTCTTGCTTCGCCTTTCAAGTTCGCCTAGCTTGTCGGAATTTACGGCCAAATCGTTGGCCTGTTCCTCCAATCTCTACGAGTCTCCTCTACAGTAGCTTCACTAATTCGACTACACTTCAATTCTCCAGCAACTGAACAGCTAGGCAACGGATCTAATTCTGCCTTATGGCTCGTCTGATGCAGAGTCTCCTACACTCACCTCGCCTCCTCGATCAACTACAACAATTCGGAACTCAGCAACAAATCACCCTACAGTTCCACCTTCAAGTCGACAACCTAATCTGAGCGATTCACGCTTCCACCTTCATAGTCGCTTCGATTCCAATCCCATACCTGCTGCGCCACTCTGATTTTGACTTCAAATTCAACTCGATATCACCGTCGACCTCTCCTGGCTTGTGTCATCTTCAATTCCGCTGAGTCTTGATTCCAACACTAATCACCGTCTGCTTCACCCAATCATCGTCCAACACTCCAAGTCGGCCAATTGTCCACCTATGATCGCAATTGTCGTTGATCATCAATCGCTCAAGAATCTGGACTAGCCTCAATCGCACGCCTTCACAATATGGATCTTACGCACTAATAACAAAACTTCTGGATCGATGGAATTCTGCCAGATCGCCGACATTTCCCCACTGGAATCGTTTGGGCTGCTCGCCTCCCTCACGCGACTATGATGCAACCAACAAAATTATGCGGAATTAAGAATTCAATGGTTGCAGTAGCTTACGACTTGGCTTCCAAATCCGCTTAAGTTGCTTCGCCCCTCCGCTTCGAACAAACTTGCTGCCAGTCGTGGCTGAGCGCCTGCCTTCTACTCATTCCCAGGAAAGTCGAACAACTCTTCCAGATCACAAGCCATGATCGCTTGTACCTCAGCTTCCCAACTGCTCCCCCTGCAACTCGACCGGTTCCGTGACGCTCGCTAGTTGAACTGGATGTGAACGACAGGACCTGCACCTTCTTCGATCGGAAACTTAATCACTGAAATTTATTTCACCGGTCTCGTCAACTGAAATCAAACCTACAGCCAAGGATTGACTACTCTGCTTCAATTCTCTTGAAATGCGGTACCTCTGGCCTGCAATCGAATTGCCGACCAGAGCCTACAATCGCGCCTTCTTCTCAAACCTCCTCGCTTGGCTTGCTCGTCTGCTAATTCGGATCACTGAAATCGCTCTAAGAGTTGTCAGAAGCACCGTCGGAACGGCTTGGCCAGGTCATTTTTACACGCCTTCACAATCTAGACCTTAATCCAGATCCTCAGTCGCAAGTTCCTCCAACGGAATCACTGAAGCTGATTTAACCGGCAAACACTTGAACACATACTGCTAGAATTCACAACTTGAATGGACGGCTTTCTTCAAATCGAATCAAATCACAGCTAAGGATTGGTGGCTCTTATACCAATTGTCATGTCCCTAGGGTTCATGACTGGTTTAAGATGTAATTAGAAGGAATTCGGAAATTAGATCGGAAGAGATGGTAGGAAGTTAGGGGGAACAAAGCAGTGAGGGAAAAAGAAAGGGAGAGATTAGAGAGAAATTGGAGGGAGATTGAGAGAATACAAGAAAGGGAAATACGAGATTTCAATTATCAATTCAAGCATAATCCTTCTCCTATAACAGTGGCTTATTTATACCCTCACAGCCATTGTATCCATGTGCAATACAACTATAAGCCTAACTAGTACTATATCCTTATTACAATATTGCCCTTATACTACTATTAGGGACATGACACATTTCTAACCTAACAGAAAGCTACCTAAATCATTTAAAACCATCCCTCATAATTATCTTTTTGACATCTAAACCCCCTGAAATGATTTATTTTCTGGACTTGTAAGTTTGTCAACATACTCTTGGAAGGTGTACTAAATATTTTGCGGGATTTTCTTCTATGAAGATCTAGACCTCAGGTAGGTTTCTGTAAGGTTAACAGTATGTTTAATGGAAGGTGAATATTGTGGCAAACCTCATCTAGGTTTTTTAATTATTCCTTTAATTTATTAGAAAACATTGGTCAAATATTGATAACATTGAGAGAACCACTCATGCCATCCACTCCAATTGACCAATCCCTTGATGTCACCTAGTCATCTAATTGTCCACAAATTAGATATAATACTGGAGAGATGCCATTGCACCTCTTCTCCTGTTGAGAAACCACCATAGGGAAGGGGATGAAAACATCAAAAAATTACATCCACGAATTCCTTATTTTTTCATTACACATGATTAAGATGGTTAAGCCATGTGAGAAGAAAACCAATAATGATCCTACGTGAAAAATGGATGGAATGGAATTGAGTCTTTAGCAAAAGAGGTAGATGAAGACAAAGAAAAACTTGGAGGGAGACCCTTAATTATGATATGATTCGTAAGAACCTACATAAGATAAGGCCATAGACAAAGCAAAGGATAAGCTAAAATTAATGTAGCCAACCCACAGTGGGATCAAGACTTTATGTGTGGCAGTTTTCATCTATATCAAGATACAAGATAAATGGGGAAAATTGTAGAAAATGAGAAGCGTTATGATAGAAGGAATGGATAAAAATATTTTTGAAAGATATTATCAAGGTATGAAAATAAAAATTATGATTTTTCATTTATTTCTTTCCGAGATAATATCTTATTTATTATGTTTCTGTTATGGTTTATTATGTTTCCATTAGAGATTAATATACTATATAATCTCTCTTGGGATGTATTGTCCCATTGAGTGATCTTTTGTTTTTGAATCTGTTCTTGTTCTCTTTTGGTTCTGCATCAGGTTAGTATAGAAACTTGGACTTAAATCTTAAGCCTTCAACTAGCAGGATAGAATGAGATACCAATCTAAGTCAATTTCTTCACCCAATTATCTAAAGAAGAAAGTGCTGAAACGAACATATGCACATAAGAGGTTGAATCAATTAATTCCGACAGAAAAAAAAAAAAAAAGGAGAAAAAGAAATGGATGATAATACAAACAAATCAAATAACCAAAACAGTCACTTAGAGTGTTTAAGTTTTGAGTTTTTATTTAATGGGAAAGATCTATACCGCCACATGTGAAGGAATAAACTCCAGAACATCTATTATCTGCAAGAACAATAGAAACCAGCAACGTTTGAAGAGGCCCAAGAAAAACAAAAAAAACAAAAAAGAGGATAAAAAGGATGCTAAAAAGAATAGGAATGACCTAACCAAAAAAAAAAATAAACATGTATTACTGGAGAATATGAAAAATATGGTTATGCTTAATCATGTTTCTCACATCATAATTTTCAATAGGAACCACTCCAACCTTATTACAAATAACCTCATCTTTAATTTTATCTTTTCTTGTATGGCCATCCATCTTAGCATCCTCATCCCCATTGTGCTTATATTTTGCACATGTTGGTGCTTTACTGCCAAACATTCTATACTATACAACAAGAAGGGTCTTATAGCTGATTTACAAAAAAATTACTTTTACCACTTACTAAAAAAAAATTCCTTTTAGCTTTGATAAAATCTTAATATAAAGTCTATAACATAAAATGTCAGATGCACTTTTTCATTTTAACCATTCAGCCTTAATTCTATAACTTGATCTTCTAGTTTTACCATAATATTACCTACACTTATACTTTTAGTAAACTTAAAAATTCCATATATCCACTTTTAATTCTAACTTTAACTTACAACCTTTATGGCCTGTTCAGTTGTAGAAAATATTTTTTTAATTTTTCAACTTCAATTTTATTTAATCTCAAATTAGAAAACAGAAAACTCAATTTTCTAATTGTCAAATTATACTATGAATTGGAAAACATCAAAAAGATGTTTTCTAAATTTTTTGCAAATGAATGCTATTACGTTTTGATGGTGTTAAAACTTCATTTCATCATTACTCTGCCAAGAGATGTTATCCACTGCCGGTCCCAAACTCGGATAAAGGAGGAAGGTTGCGTTAGGTATCCAACAGGCAGTGTAAAACCTAGTCGAATTCAAATATGAATTCTAGACAAACTATCTGTTGAGGCGTAACTCACATAGAAGTCTAGAATTCATGTAGCCGACCCCACATAGTGGGATAAAGGCTGGATATGTTGTTGTTGTTGTTGAATGCTATTACTTTTTGAAACATAAAATGTTGGTGCATGTTTAGTTGAAAATTTGAAGTTGAAAAATTAGAAAATGTTTTTGGAACTGAACTATCCCTTAGATTCTAAAGTGGTCCTCCATATCTCAAGCTCAATATTCATGCCTTCTTTTGTATCCTGTACCAACACAATGACAATTGCAAATAGCATACATATTACACCACTTCTACCTAGCTATATTTAGTGAGTTCATCCATAAATAGCATAAATAGGTAAGGGTTTAATGTAAATGTAAATCCTTGATGTAATCCCATTAGCTTCAACATCCCCTCCACAGGTTCTGATACATCATATACATAGTTTCTACTCCATGATACATGTCTTTAATAACCTATATATAAGCAATTTGGACTCCTTCCTTCTCTAAAACCCTTCATAAGACTTCTCTAGAAACTTTGTCATAAGTTTTTTCTAGATCTATAATCCTTTTGTTTATCTTTATATCTTTTAGTTGGGCACATCAGCAAATATATAGATTCCTCTGTTGACCTACCAAAATGAGATAAAAGAAGCATATCTACTCCACCTTATTGATCATATTAAATCCAGGAGGCCCTATCCTCCCACATTTACCTAGAAGCACATACTTCAAAATTCAACAACAACAATTGACAAGGATAATCTTTTGATAACATAACACAATAGTCTTAAGTACTTTTTCTCAGCAATTAGTTCCATCCACTCATAATTGTTCTGCTAATAATATTCCTTAGAGAAGAAGCAATTAAAACAACCTACGAAGCACAAGTTATGCAAAGTGATATGAGAAATCTCAAATTTGACCACAAAATAGAAATTAAATTAGCCACTACTCTATTTATCGAAAATGTGTTAACATATTTTAGCTCCTGCTCTACAAATTTTGCTGGAAGAATGAGTAGATAAGTAGTCGAAATATTAAATTAGAAATAAACATGACTTACAAGAGATAAAGCTGTAGATATAGTTAAGACCCAATCTCCATTGCCATCAGCATGTGAGAGATAACCATGGTGCAACTTTGCTTCTCATAATGTGATATAGAGGAACAATCATTACAGAAATGCATTAAGAAAATTTGTAAAGACAGATAAACATATTGATAAAACTAGCATATTATCAATGAGGTAGAATTAATTGCTGATGTAACTCTTATTGCCAATAGTGACATCTAAAGTCATAGAGGCAGTAGACAGGTAGGCTCAAGAAATTTAGCAAATAGCCAACTAACATGGCAAACCCTCTTGCTACTAGTGAGTAGTGAAGTCTACATATCATGCAACTATCATGCAATTCTCAGATCAACTACATTAGACCATACTTTCATTTTCTATTATTGGAATTGCACTTACTGAACCTATCAAGTGCAAAAAGAGGCACAAGCTAGGTGCTGCCAAAATGAAAACTGTAGGAAATTGGTAAGTATTAAATTTATGTTGCAAATTAATAAATTTAATGTGCCACTTAGTATGCTTCAGCACTAAAAAGTAGAGAGAAGGAAGGCAAAAAACTTGAAACAAATGTTAAAAGGGGATCTCATCTTAGAAGCGAACTTTGACAAGATATACAAAATTTATTATACAAAAACACAATAAAAAAATTTGATGGCATAAAATTTTCTTTGTCAAAGTTTTGCATGAATAAAATTTTTTACGTGAAAACACTTATATAAATGAACAGTAAAATATTTGCTTATATTTTTCTGTATAATTTTTTTCGTGCATAAAACTTTCTTTGAAAATATTTTGCTTGTGTAAACTTTTTTGTATAGAAATTGTTAAACAAAGCTATAATAAAAATTTACTTGCATAAATTTTTGTTGTATAAAGATTTTGCATGTATAAAACTTGTTTTTATGAAATTCTGTACATAAGATTATTTCATAACTTTGTTGTATAAAAAATTAAGTGGAAATAGGATTGCATAAAAACAAAAATGATTACGGGTATTTGCTAAATTCTCATAATTTTCAAGGTTATGATAGTCAACTTACTCATTTCAATGGTACTTTTGGCAATACAACTCATTTTCCTTACATAAGAAAATCTTTGTTAAATCAATAATAATTCTCTAGCAAGAGAAAATCTTATACAACATTTGAAAAGGGTAATTAATGTAATTTTTGAAACATGATAGTAGTAATCTGGATCCAAACCAAATCTCAATGGTAATCAATGTAATTTACTCAGAATAATTAATATTAACAGTATTAATAGCATAAAATTCCCGAAATTGTAGAAAAGAATTAAAATTTATAATCAATATCACTAGTGATTGTCATTAATATTATGATATTAACAATCTAATGAGTATTATATTGGTAATTAATCTTCTAAAATTATCAATTCAATTATTCATGTTTTTAATATGATAATAACATTACTATTTGTTATCACTAAAATTATAATAATTAGTAATATCATGAAAATTGCATTGATAGTATTGATTTTATAACAGTAACAATACAACTATTACTATTTTAATATTATAAGAATATTACTTATAACGTAATATTTGCATTATGTAACAACTGAACACAATTTCTGTATAATCATTTAGAATACATTTTTCAATTTCTAAAGCAAGAAAATAGTTTGGTATATTCTAAAGTTGAACATGTGTCTCAATTTTTTTGTGGTGAAAGAAAATTGGCAATAAAAGTGAAGGAAATAGAGATGAAAAACTCAAATACATTTTCTGTAACTAAATATGCCCTAAGGCTTCTTACTTTCATGGATGAGACCTAGAGCATGTATATGACCACAATCATAAAATAATCTATAGGGATTTCCTTTTCTTTGACCACAATCTTAACAGCATATACAGGACCACTTTTCAGTCAACAACTTTATTATTTAAGTATTCCTGCCACTAGAGAGATAACATCAATTTTTTGTTTGGGAATCTTCATTTATCTTCTTTGTCAAGGCAAATGTTAGGAAGGTAGTTAAGATTAAGAAACTTTATGGCTGATTCAATGGCTCAAGTGAACATCCATGTACCTAGTAGGTCACCATGTTTCAACAAAAGCACTAGGTCCTTAATCATGATAAAAAAAAAAAAATTGCTTAAGGAACCCGAGAAAAAGCTGTCGGTCACCTGGAAGTCAAGGAAAGATAAATTCTATAACTAAATCCCCTGCCCCAAAGAATTAAATAAATAAAAGTTGAAAAGAAGAACATATAATACAAAAATTATAGGTCATTAAAACTTCCTTTCTTTACAACAATGTTGCAGCACAAGATGGTAATTCCAAAGTTAAAAAATTAATTACTTTCAGTAATCATTAAGGCAACTAGAAGTTGAACTCAGAACCATTGTAAATAAAAAATTTGGGGTCTTAAAGTTATTCATTTAGCTGATTCAACATCTTTAGTTTAGAGTGTTCTCCAGTAAAATTAAGGACTAGAAGTTGTTTTGCCATTCTGCTTCCTTCTGTTGGGTTTTGGAGAGGCCCTATGTGCAAGTTTTGAGTTACCTCTTAGCTTTCTTTAGTAAAGACACATCAACCTGCAGAAAGACGATCCTAAGGCTAAAGAATTAAATTCCTTTATCTATATCTTAACTTTTACGTTGAGGAAGACTGACAAAAACTTTGTGAGAAACTCTTAGGCATGATATATATTTATAATGGCTGTCCTCTGAATTCTGTGTAGGGCCAATAGTTCAACACCAGCAAGGATTTCATAAACTAGAGGCTTGGGGCCAGTTTAGTTGTGAAAAAAACATTTTCTAGTTTTCCTCTAATTTTACAACTAAACAGGCCCTAACATTTTATGTTTCAAAAACCTATAGCATTCATTTCCTGAAAACTTAGAAACACCTCTTTGATGTTTTCTGATGTATGGGACAAAGTTAAAAAAATTAGAAAATCGAGTTTTATGTTTGCTAATTGGAGTTGTTAGTTGATTTAATAAAAAAAATAGAGTTGGAAAATTAGAAAATATTTTCTACAACTGGACAGGCCATTGAGTTCTGAGAAGTTCTGGAAGTTATCATCCAACCTTCCTGCAGTTGTTTCTTATTGTGCTCCTCAAGCAACTATCAGTTATATTCTCATATTTATTTGTTGGTTCAGTTTTATTAGCATCACATTCCAATAGAACCTGTTCTACTAGCCCTGCATCTTTTGAATGTCTAGATCTTGGTAGAACATAAAAAAATAAAGAAAAATATGAAATATACCGAACTGAAATCTTACAAAGATTGAGTTAATTTAGCATCCATGGAAATAAGACAGAAATCACCGAACTGATATCTTTGGAAGTAAGAAAACAAGAACAAGAAACAATATACCAACTCTTAATCCCACTAGGTGGTGATCTTTTGAAGCAAGAAAAATTAGGAAATAAAACAATCAAATTAATTGTTCACTTTAATGCACTGAACTTGTATTCCTCAAACTCCATGTGACCGTATCTATCCTCCAACTTCTGTGTACATGCATCCTAAAAGAACCAAACAACATCCTTAAAACACTTCTCTCTTGGCATTATACATTTTTAGGCTACCAAAGAATGTTTCTTCATGAAATGGCTTCCACACACCATTGGCCCCAGGACTAAAATGTTTCTACAAAGCATATTTTATAAAATTTTGTCTGTCGTGCATGGTCAATCAGGAAATACATCAGACAAAATTTCAATCACTCAACATGTCAAGACAAACATAAAACAAAAAGTATTATATATTGCATACAGAACACAATAGCAAACCAACACATAGAGCAAGCATAGTATAAATAAAACCAAGATAAGATACTACATGTTCAAATGATAGGACATATTGCATACCAAGAAGCCTGTAATAAGCTCTATGAATAATTGACGTGCCATCAATTAGCATTACTCTTCCATTTGAAGAATCAAGATAAGCCGGTTCATCTACATCTGTGACAGAATCAGAAACTGCATGCTTGCAAGGCGCCACACCACCTTTGGTAGATATTCCGACATTTCTAGAAGTTGTATCTAGATCCAAATTACTGGAGAGCTTAGAGTAAGCCTGATAGACAAGCACAGAAGGAATTGTCAGATGGTAGAACCCGCCCCTAAAGGTAATGCTGATAACAGTGTCACTCAATAAAAAAAAAAAAAAAAATGGCAGCAACAAAGCAATCATAAGTTCTTATTTTATGCCGCATCTGTACCATAGTTATCAAAGGCGCGCCTAGGCGCACGCCTAGGCGCAAGGCGCCTTAAGGCGCCAGTTTGGCGCCTCGCCTGGGCCGAGGCGAGGCGGTTTTGGTGAGGCTCTCGCCTTGCGCGCCTAGGCGCTGGGGCGTGAGGCGTGCCTAGGCGCGCCTCATGAAACTGTTTTAATTTAAAAGTTGGACAGCTCAATTCCTCCATTCTTCTTGGTTCCAGCATGTATACATTACAACCTACAACTTATTTACATTTCTTTTATATAAGTAAATGTCCACATTTTCTTTTATTTATATTTTACCTTCCATTTACTTTAATACATAAATGTAAATAAGAAAGTACCCCCCATTTGGATTCAATAAAAATATCTAAAAAATCAAAATCCATAACAATAAAAAAGTAGAATTTTGGTTTTAGTACAAACTCAAGATTTAGCGATTTTACCACCCCCAAAATACATACCTACTATTTCTTGAAAAATTCATTAAAAATCATTTTAACAACAATGAATATTAGCTATCAAAATACCGGGAGATAGTTTTTCAAAATGAAAACATTTTCTTATATGTCTCCTTATAATGTACTAATCTTCCAGACTTAGAAAAAATGCGCTAATCTTCCAGACTTAGAAAAATAGCATTTTTCAAAATGAAAACATTTTCTTGATTGTGGACCTATAGTGTTTATTGATTGTGGAGACTACTAAACCTTGTCCAAAATGTCCTCTATCAGTAAAATAAGCAATTGGAGAGTACATGCAAAAGAAGAGAAATAACAGGGATGAGCAAAATATGGCACCGAAAGATGACGATTTTCAATTTGGTGAAGGGTATAATGATGATGATGATTAAAACTTCTTTATTGATTGTGGACTTGTAGTGTTTATATGTTTGTTTAGAACTTTGTATGATGATTGGTACTTGTTTGAGTTTGAGACTTTAAGTTTGAACTTTGATGATGTTTATAGTTTAGAAATTGCATGATGAATGAATCAACTTTGATGTTGTTAGTTTAGTATTTGAAGATAATGAATTATTAATGATATACATGTGTTATTATTGATAATTTGATAGTTTTTTATGATTTTACAAGATTTTGAGTTTTTTTTCTAAAAGGTGCGCCTCGCTTCGCAAAGGCGCGCCTCGCCTCGTGCGCCTCGCGCCTCAGGCTCCAGGACCTTTTGCGCCTCACTGCGCCTCGCGCCTTTCAGAACTATGATCTGTACATACATGTATGCATGTAAATCCATTCTTTTCTTTGTTAGAAGATAAAAAATCTATTAACAAAATAGCTGCCATACGGGGGGAACTGAATTCAAAAACAAACAACTTATAGATCATCCGGAAAACTCAAAAAGGAATCAAAACAAGACAAATCTCCATTAACCCACAAATGGAAATATTTCCCTTTAAGGAAGAAATAGGACTCTTGTAATTCTCAAAAGCTCTTCTATTTCTCTCAAACCAAAGACCCCACAAAATACAAAAAGGATAACATACCAAATCTCTACAAAATCCCAAGTAGGGCAAGCCCAACTCCAAATATGGAAACAACCAAAAGCAAAGTTGACATTGCCCACTACAAAGAAAGAGATTAAAAACAAAAAAAGGATACCTAACACAATGTTCCTTTGAACAATTAAGAGACAAATGATCAACCAAATCCCCATCCTCCTTCAAGAAAAAACACCAATTGGTCACAGAAAGATGCCTTCTGTTCTTTTGCTACTACAAGTTTTAAACCCATATCTCATATTATGTAATACGATAATAAATTGCCCAAGGCACAGCAGGACGTAGCTTGAGTGGTAAACAAGGGCATGGATATGCACTTCCATTGATGGCATAAGGTTCTTAGCTCAAATCCCCACCAAGAGTGCATCCTCTCAACAGCCCACAGGCATTACTTAAGGCTTACTAGTCCACACATCTTTTTGGAAGAGAGGAGGGGGTGCACATAAACTAAGGTTCATACCACATGGGTGGGAGCAATATCACCTTGTGCCAAGAGATGCCTGCTAAGCCTTGGGGGCTTGATGTAGGTAGAGCTCTGCCATCAGTTGAGTCTTGAAGACAAACGGATGTCATGCTAGGAAAGTACTTCAGGTGGCTATTGCTTGACATGCTAGGTGACATTTTTTGAGAGCAAATGAGGTCGAGAATTTTTCAAGAAATTGAACAATTAAGTAAAAGTAGCCAAAAGTACAATGCAACTAGCAAATTGAAATCAAAGTTTTGTTCATTTTTTTAAGGGCATTATGATTCTTCAAGCAAGGACCTCTCAACTTAGAAATGGCTCAAAAAGTACATATACAGGGGTCTTAGGTGTCAACCCCACCTCCCTTAATGTCAAGAAAGGCGGTGGTAAAAAGTGAATTCCCAAATTTGTGATAACTAGAGGCCAAAAATAGCCACCACAAGTATTACTACTGTACTCCCTGTGTGGCACAATTTTTAGCAAAGTGCTGTCACAAATAACCAAGAGGGCTGGCATTTGGGTATTATGTTATAGACCATGGTTCTAATATGCATATATGCTAGGCTACGGTTACACCATCAGGAATGTGCATTCTTGGATAGAATTGGCTATCAATTTGTAAACTTATATGTCCTTTGCAGCACAAGGATTGGCACGTGCTTGATTGCTTACAAATGGTTCTTGTTTAAGCCATGCCATGTGTGCTCAAGACTTCATCATGTAGTGTTACATTATTGAAAGAGCACCTTGTCTTGTAAATGATGTTCAATAAACTCACTTAGTTCTCTACTTACCTTGAGGGACTGCATAGCTTGTGGAAAAGCTTCCGCTTAGCATGTCACAATGAAACTATAAATGTTAAAATTCTTGGAGATTAGCGAATGGTTCATGGGAATCAAGCAGATGTCACTGGGTTTGTCTATATTGAGTAATGAAACCGTAGATGCTTAGAACTCTTGGAGCTTAGCCAATGGTTCATGGCATCTAGATTTCTAGCAGTTGTTGCTGGGTTTGTCTATGTCAAGCACATTACTTATTGCTCAATATTGATGATATAGTTTGTACTATCTGGGTTACCTAACCTGAGACATGCAATGATTAGGATATCACATTGTTACGGTTTTGCCCTAGTTTAGCTTTGGAGACTTAGAAGAAATCAGTGGAGTTAGTTATGATATGCAAGTGGCAGTTTAGTTAATTAGGGTTTTGTCTAACTGTAACTAAACTATTAGGGGTATATTGGAGATTGTAATGTCTTATGTACTCCTAGGTTTATCCGCCCGAACAGTCTATATATATGAGGGCATAGGGCAGTCGCTTGGCATCAACTAATCATTCGATTCTCATGTTGTTGAATGAGTGCAGTGATAGAGAGGAAAGGCTTAGAATAGCTTTTGTAATCTTAGGAAGTAAGGATTGTACTCGTGAGAACAGAGAGACTCTTGTATTCTGATTTCTTGTTCTAGTGGATTGCTCTCTGGATTGGAGAAGGCTGGATGTAGGACTGATTTCAATCAGTCCGAACCAGGATAAATTCTCGGTGCCTCTTGTATGGTTTGATCGTTCTAACTCTACTCTTTTCAATTCTTTACTTTCTGTTTATGTTGTATGATTGTGTCAATGAGTGAGTGTGTCAAGAGTGTTCATATTCGTTGGTTTCTTGGGTGAATTTATAGACTGACAGTGCTCCCAATCGTAACACACATACTGTCAAGTTAAGTGTGCGCACGTAAGCATAAAATGTAGGGATCCTGGATAAGCACACTTATGGTGCTTCAGTATTTGAGTTGACAGGGTTAGTCACCTTACAGGTGCATTTCCACTGCATATTTAAAGGACTTGTCATGCAGAAATTTTAGCCAGTCATGAGGGCTAATTATACCGCAACTTGGGAGGTTTACACAACAAAAAAAATGGCTTAATGATTAAGTCGTTCTCTTGCCCATAATTGGTGTTATAAACTGAATTCTATTTAACATTTATCGGAAAAAGAAAACAAAAGAGTGATATTGCATGGCTCTGTCAAAAGAGCCAAAAATAGACAAAACAACCAAATGAAATATTAGTAAATGATAACATATCAGATTGTAAATTAAATTAAGGCAAAAATACAATAATTTTTTTTCTTTTACAGAGATAGAGTTAATTATATGAAGGGTTTGATGAGCAACTTAGGATGGCATCAGCTTAAAGAGAAACCCTACAAGCAGTTTTTTAGTTTGACAACAGAAAGAAAGAAAAATCTATTGAATGGCAAAAGTGATTGTGTATTTGAACTTTTAGTTTGGAGGGTACTTCCATTTGTTTTCCTGTGGAGGATAGAAAAGATGCCTACTCCTTATCTAATGTAACAGTCTTCTTGATATGGTTTGTTTCCTTGCTTGCATAACTGATACACGCATGACTTTCCCTTGTTAGAAAAACAAGTTGTTCTTTGACATAATTATTGGGGAAAAGATAATAAAAAAAATGGCACGCTCTTCATGGACCATCCCAAGGAAGGAACTGCAACCAGTTTGAAATTCAGACTTCATGTTTTAACTTTGAAACGATTAGGGTTTAGACTGCAGAAACAGCATCTTTGCAGAAAAGCAAGGGGAAAGATACATGCAACTACGACCCTCCCCCGACCCTAGCAAAGCAAGGAGCCTCATGCATAATGGATGTCCTTTTTTATTCTTTTATTTCCCATTTAAAATTATCTCATATTGGCTCAAAAATCAAAATGAGGGTACTTAATATAAAGCCTATAATTATAAATGCCACACACAAAATACACATTTATGAGCATTATGTAACAGCTAATTTCAAATAACAACATTTACACACTACCCAGTTGCTGAAACACAATGACGCCTGACTAGCAAAAACATCATGCAACACCAGTTAAATCAGTATAGAAAAATAATGAATTTTTCCTGCTTTATTTACCTTTCCAAAATGTATGGATGAAGGGCAGATTCCGCATTGTCTCTTGAGATTGCACAAGTTTAAAGGCCTATGAATTGTTAACAAGTTCATCCTATTGCAACGAAGGCTCCTCGAAAGGAAGCTAAAAAGATGTTGGGAAAACAAAGTAGATGCCATGAAGTCATGTCAGCTTGGTCATTGTGTCGCTGTCACCTCCTGGCAAAGTAGGCTGATGGGAAATGCAACCCCCCCCCCCCACAAGAAAAAAAGGGTCCTGTCACAATGCGTAGGGCGTCAAAGGCTGTAGAGGCCACAGGTTGGTAAGAAGTTTGTCTTGTTTGGAGAGAGACCCAAAACAAAGAAAATGCTCAGCAAGGGCAACAGCTAGCAAAGACAGTAAGGGTAACTATGGTAACCACAGCAAGGCAAATGGGTCTATATTGCAGAAAGGACAGAGATGTCAAAATGGCAGCTCGAATTCTATACTGCAATCAAATTAAACCAAAATGTCAATATAAATTTCAAAAGGATTGCACCGATGGAGAAAGACACATGCAGCCACATTGCCCAATAAACCACCAGGCAGGAGCATAAAGAATGAGGCAGTGATCTTACCTATACAGTCCAAGGATAGTTAGCTAAGTTATTCAGTTTCTAGCACGTCGTTGCAGAAGGAACCCTGAAAAAGAAAACAGAGAAGATAGCTGAGCAATATTAACAAAACCACAACAGGCAGGCGTCATACAAGTGTCTTGTAGGGTTTTTATCAATCTCTTTTTTGAAACATCTAGTATAACAATGTGATTTTCCTACTTTAGCATCAAGAAGTGACTTGAGGAACACTAGCCAATACTTCATAATGCTTATGGACTAACATCGAATATGTCATGACTGCACGACTCCATCCATCACACGTACCTTTAAGGCCATTGTAGCATAACCATTAAACATTGAAACCGAAACCTAAAACATTAAACATCCCGTCCGTTCATGCAACAACCAAAGAAGCAATCAATTGCGCACAGTAACTGATGTGCCGAACGCCAACAGAGACCAACAAAATTATATATATTGTATATATATGATGATTTACCTATGGCTGCCCTTCACAGCCGGCTGCAGCCCGATGGCGGAGAGACAGGATGATGGGCGGTCGGACGGCGGACCCCCGTCGGTGTCGGAGAGAGGATACGACGGCGGAGCTGAGTCGGATACCGGAGGAGACAACTGCGAGAGGCGGGGTGAGGGCAGTGATCGGACAAAATGGATAAAAGGCATTTGGAGTTTGGGAGAAGCAAGACGGCATCGTTTTTCCGCCCCAGAAACTCAGAAAATGCAAATTTAGTAATTTTGCCAAAATTAGTTTTACACTTACGCCCTTTGTAGTTTGGTTTATTGGTGGAGGCATTTTCTATGGTTCGGAAATATTTCTAGCAGTCCTTAAAGTTTAGTTCATTGGCAAAAACATCTCAATATCATTACTTAACTCTAATTAACTTAAATTTAAGTTAATTAAAAACCAACAAATAACAAAACACTAAATATGTTAAATTAAAACATAATAATAACAAACTTAAAAACTTAAAAATAACAAAGATGGGTACTTATCATAATCATTCAAAAAACTCACTATTTTCTAACATTATTGTTGAAAAGGACTATCAATGTGTTCAATTGATTTTAGTTTTTGATTGATTTTTTTTTAATGAATTGAGATTGTTTTGGATCAAAATTAAATCCATCGTTTTTATGGAATAAGTTCATTTTTTTTGTTTTGATATTTTTTATTTGAAACTAGTGGTTCCAAATGGAATCCACTTCTAAAAACCCATAATTTTTTTCATTATGGCTAAAAACAATGAATTTTATAATTATAAATTAAATTCAAATTAAAAGGTACCATAAATCAAACTCAAATTTAAAAAAAGAATAAGAAGAACAAGAATTAACAAAAATAGTGAATAAGATGACATTTGACCAACTTTATCACTTAATCGCTAAAATAAACTTATATTAAGTGAAACAAATATAAATAAAACTCATTTAAATTTGTTACATTTCAAATATCATATATAATTACCTACAAGCCCAAATCCATTATTTTTTTTTAAACCAATGTAATGAAAATACAATCCTCTTATTTGATTGTTTCATAAAATCGATGTGTAGTAACAATTCTCGAATTATTCTCTCTTTCTCTGTCACATTTTTCCCTTCAAATCTAGAACCCATTGCTTGAAAAATAAGTTCTAGTCATCGAAACCAATATTTCAAGCGATGGATTTCAATGATACCTAACCCTATTTTATTTTTTAAATTTTCATTTTTATTTTTTATCAAGTGATAGTTAATTTAACTGAATTTATGTTAATCTCCATGTAATTTACAAAGTTATTGACTTCTGTATTCGCCAAAAAGTTAAACCATATAGATTACCAAAAGTATTTCAAAACCACAAGACATCTCAATCAATGGCCCAAATCATAAAAAATCTTAGGGTATGTTTGATAAGAATTAGATGGAAAAGAAAGCATTTCCTAGATGAAATTTTCTATAAAAAAGAGACAAAAATATGTTTTAATGATTGAACCATAAAATTTAATTCTATAAAAAATATAACGTGACAAACATAAAAAATGAAATTCAATTTATTAGATGTAACATTTTTCATATATTTTTCATGCTATCAAACACACTCGTAGTGCATTTTATCATATAAAATCAATAACCTATTAACAACGGTCAAATGCAACATTATTAACTCTTATACTTAAACAACATTACTAATTCTTATATTTAAACCCATAAACCATATGACAGGCAAACACAAACAAGTGAATGTTACATAGCTTCAACTAAAGATGTCAAAGTCTTCTTGCACAAGAGGTGGTGACTCCCCCAAAAGGACCAGCCCTGAAGCATAACCAAACCAGTAGCTCACGATGTGCAAATTTTCAAGCGTTCAACATGCTTCCATAGTTTATGTATCAATTCAAGCAATGAGAGCTATAAAGAACAACAGGCCTGCAAGCACTACATATTCCTTAAAGTTTAATGGCTATCGCCTTGAAAGTTCTTGTGAAAAAGGTAAAATCCCCTGCTGGAGCAAAATATTACATGACATCCTGATCAAGAGGGATGGTTGGGCCAATGAAACTCAGAGCACCCAGGGCGGACTGGAAAGTGACTATGAGTTTCTCATCGCCAAAAAAAAAAAAACTGTACTTAACGTGTCCCGAGCCCCATGCTGGTCAGCATTCAATCATGAACCACTGGCAGCGGCAGCCTCTGCAGCCTTTTTCTCTCTTTGTTTCTCCCTCTTTTTCTTATTTCTCAATGCATTCTTGCTCATTTCTCTAAATTGATGAAGTAGTACAGAGAAACATTTAGCAAGGAGGTGCAAAACAAATAAAAATAGACATATCAACAAAAACAAAGACAGGGACATGTATACTTACTGGGTAGGGCCTCCTCCAAACAGCTGTCATTAAAAGTGTCAAAATAATCAGAACCATATCACGAGGGATATAAATGAGGAAGAATTATAGACAATGCAAAGACAATTTCAACAGGCATGATGCAAGATCTTGCTCCACACCATGGGAAGTTGAAGTCAAATCACATTTGATATGGAACTTAAAAGCCAAATCTGGCTGCAACAATGTTGTTAGTTCAGTGGTTTACAGACAACAATCTTCATATTAAGAGGTCAGAAAAACCAAATATCAGTGTCAGTAAATTTCAAATTCAGCTACCCATTGTGACATAGGCATCACAGTTCAAAGCACAAAACACAGGGAGAGTTGGGTAAATCTGACTGCTAGACCCCACAGTGGTAGGAGCCCCTTGCATCCGGACTGCAGACTGCCTATCTACTCTCACCCTATGGACGTTCCTAACTAGTAATAGGCAAGGCCTCCCAGTTAGCAATAATAATGAGGGAAATTACTGAATCCTACTTGATTTATCAGTAACAAATACCGACAAATACAAAGAACTTGCTCCTGGGAGTCTGGCACAAGTATGGCATCCCAATGATGATAGCAGTTCAGTTTTTACCTTAGCTCACAATAACAATAAAAAGTAACTAAAAGTCACTCAAATATGATAGGAACTAACATCTAGAATAAAAAATTGTGAACAATAAACAGATGGACATGTGTGAGTGTCAGTTATGTCAACAAATCTAAATCCTTTAAGAATACAAAAGTAGAAAACAATTAATATAGCTGATGCATTAATAGATAAAGGCACCAAAAGGAAAATAAAAAAACTAGAGTAAGTTCTATCCATACCTCAGCCCGGATGACCTCCGCATTCTTAGCATGAGGTGGACGATATGCAGCCACTTTCTGTGTAGAGGGGTTGCCAGAGGTGGCTCTTGCAGAGGCCTGGGAAGATTTTGACCCTTGCACTGAAGAATGTATTCCTTAATTACTCTATATAATGACTTTCACAAACCAAAATTTACAAATGCATAAAACTTTTAACCAAGAGAGAGAACCTTGTATTTTGGTTTCTTCAACTTTCAAAGAATCAATAGACTTTGTTAGTTCTGCTATATCACCAAACCTATCCGGTGATTCTGGTTTCCATTCAGCCTGTGATAATTATTGGCAGGTAAAATCAGGTGTTTAAAAGAGAAAGCTGACTAAGGATCAGATTACAGATTGATAAACAGAACAGCTGACCTGATACAGTTTGTCAAACATCTTCTTGAAGTACAATGATCCATTGGGGTGAAAAATCTTAATCCTTCAATATACAAATAGAACTATATCAAATTCTCAATAAATACCGTTCCTTCACTTGCAACAGGAATAGTCCCCTTTTCCTCTCCACCCAAGAAAGAAAGCGAAAAGGAAAGTGGAAGAGATTCGGTGTGCGTGCATTTTTTTTTTTTTTGGGGGGGGGGGGGGGGCATGGACAATGCACCTGGCATGCAGAGCCCACCAGCACGGCTTGGGAGGAAAGAATAAAATTGACTTCCCAATCCACAAAACACACTTTTATATTGCAAGGTTTTTCCTGGATAGCATTCTGTGCATTACACAAGTGCTTCAACTTGGGGTGATGGTTGGTTCCACATGATTTGTAGACCAATTCTTGAATGATGGTTGATTGCATATTTACATGTTTAATAAATATAAATGATAACATTTAATGACAAAAGGTTGAGATTATGGATATAAAATGATAAAACACTTTGTCTTAGAATAATGGTATTTACTCAGCTAAGTTGAGCTTGTTGGAACTATTTTTACTAGTAAAGCATCAAAAAGTCTCCAAATAGCTAGTACAGCTTGGCCAGCCCAATAGCTTTGACCAACTCTAGGTCCAATAGAAACAAGCCCTATGGCCAATTAGGGGTAAGGACCATTTCATATGTTGCTTGTTCTTGCAGTGAGCTTCATTTCTATGCGGCTAAAGTAGCCTTCAGACAGGTGACAACCCTCCACTGGTCAACAGATTGGATTTAAAATTGACGGGCAGGCCCATGATCTATGGGAGCCATCCCAGCTTAGTTTGGTCAAAAGATGCCTCCAGAAGTAGCAGCAAGGACGAGAATAACTGTTTGATGGTGCTGGATTCCAGATGAAGTGTGGCATAGGTCTGTATTTTCTGCTGAATAGGAGCCTCAGCATGCAATGGTGGGGGCAGGAGGCAAGGGGGGTGGAGCTTTGTACAACCTTGCTTCAAGCTTCCATTTTCCATTCCACAAGTCACTAAGGTCCCAAACTTTAACCTTAGGGTTGAGCCTATTTCCCAGGGTGGTCTGGAAGTGGAAACTGAAGAGTGGAGAACATATTTTCATTGAGGAAGCAATTTGGAGGATGACGCTTCCAGCTAAAGCGTCAATTGGTGAGTGCTGAACCTTTTGTGGATGTGAGTGATGAAAGGATCTTCGAAGTTATGGCAAGTTAAGGCCATGCATGTTTTCCTAGGCAAAGCTAGTCCTCTTCTGAGGACAGGCTCAAGGGAGTAGAGTGAATGGCTCGCAAGACACTTCATGAGGCTGGCTTCATGGCATTCCCTGCTTCTTAACAACCTAGTGCTGCCACATGGCAACTTTGAGGTGCTATATCATAGGAGCTATTTTCCATGTTTGGACCCTCTGACCTTCCCTCATTGGGTATCTACAACCACACATAAGTGGTTGCAATATATGCACCTACAACCACAACACAAGTGCTTTCCAAATTCTCAATATAAGCTCATATACATTTCAATGATGAATGAAGCTCATCATGACACACCAAATCACAGTATCCTCACTCAGCTGAAATCAATGTACCCGTTGTCAACTTGTAGTCTTGGAGCTGTTGTGGCAGTCATGAAATAGCGCCCATCAGGAGACCATTCACTTGTTACTGAGCATTCAGCCTTCGTAGTCCCAAGCTGCCTTTTCTCTACGTAGTCCCAAAATGCCTGAACAATAGAATATAAATCACTTGAACATGAATCACATGACCTGAAAACTCCATTGTGCTTCTAGTAAGCCAAACAAGAAAATGAAATACCATGCACCATTAACTTTAAAAAGTGGTATGTCAGGGTAATACAGGTAGAAGTCCTAAATCAATTGCAGATTCTTTTAACCAGTGCTTGAATAAAAAGCACAAACATAATCAAGACCTAATTCCCCAATTCTAGTCAGAAATTTCTACAACCATTGTACTCAAAATTTACAAAACTCTGATAAAAGATTATGTAAGTGTCTGTATACAGTAGAATAAGACAGCATAAATGGGCAATGAGGTGGTCAAAAGATAGATATGCCATTGCCTCCACACTCCCACCACAACATGAAGATCCACTTCAAGTTGTTTTTGGGATTTAAGTTGCTTTATCACATAATTGATTTGGATGCACCAAACCTTCAAAGTGGGATCAGAGATTTATTCAAAATAAATAAGAACCTTAGCTGTATTCAAATCTCATTTTAGTGTCCTAATTTCTTTCAGAAAATGGCTAAGAAAACCTCTGAGCTTGAGAATATTTGGAAGTAGCAATTCCTACTCAAAATGCAGTGAGAACTTACCAAAATCAAAGAAACAAAGAAAAGTAACTAAAGCTAACATACCATATCACCAGGTAGGTTTCCAAAGCCTGCCAAGCAAAGAACTGTAAAACAGAGATTAAGGCCACAAATATAAAGCAAGGGGGCACAGATAAATAAACCTCCTTAAACTAGATTCACATTCCTGTAAGGAATATTAAGTCACAATATGGAAAGGTAAATGGCTTTGTCACTTCAGGATACACCTCCCTTTTGGGTTCCATCTGATTGTATTGTATGGGCCTGTTCCAAGCTCAAGAAGGGGATTGCACTTCCTGTCAAACACTGTTGCCTTTGCAGGCATGACTGAATAATGTCAAGGAATACTAACATATGCCCAAATTGAAATTGAAATGTCAAGGAAAACAGATAAGGTAAAATTGAAATGTCTGAACCAAATTTGCTCTTCATCAATCCTCTGAAATTACAGCTAAAGTACCATCTAGAAATAAATTGCAGAAGCTTGAAGTTTAGCAGGGTGTCTTGAACTGGGTTCGCCCCCTCTTTGGAAGGCTCACCCCTTCTTTCTTTATCTATCAAAAAAGAAGAGTAAACAAAAAAGAAAATCTTGCATCATGTGCACAGGTATGATCATTTCAGTCTATGTACTCCCTGATAGGTTTGCTCTCCAGATAATTGCTTATCTTGGTAAGAGACAGCTGCCCCCAAGCTATGCAAAGTTTACTAAATTTCCATTGAAAATGACAACTCTCATTATTATGCCTCAAAAAGGAGGATACATCCATAAACAACCACAAATTCTGAGCCAGAAAATGACCATTGAACATCATGTACAGGTCCTTCTTTACCTGCCAAGTGCTCCAAGAATCAAATGTTTGCAAATAAAATTCAAGTACAACTGTACAACAACAACACACAAGCCTTGACCAACTACTGTAAAAAAATGAAAAAGATATCCTTTCCTTTGGGAGGAAAGGGGGGGAGGGGGGCACATACGAAGTGGCACAACTCCTTCATGCAACCCATCAGTTGTCAAATAGTTTAATTTTGATTCTCCATAGTAACTCTGGTTGGTTTTATCAACATCTGATTGCACCACAGCTAAAAGCCCTGTAGATCCACAATTCCAATTCAATTGCACTGTTGAACATCGGAAGAAACTCCTTCGTGCAACAGGTTGACTTGATGAATCCTTTTCACAAGGAAATATCTGGACACTGGCAGGAATGCCCTACAAGAAACAGATGGATGAAGTGAAGAACATGACATTCCTCATACTTAACAGGCTTGAAGGAAGGCTCTTGTAGGGATTTCTGGATATGAGTTGTGTATGTATTCATGATGCCTGTTTGGGTAAGGTTAAAAGTAATAATCATCAATTCATCTTGTCCTCTTTCTTTCATAGAATGTATGATGATTTAATTGCCTAGCCCCCACCCTACCCCAACAAATGGGGCACATCGGGAAGAGGAGAAGAGGAAGCAGGACAAGTGTGTATTGAATTAAATATTTAATTCTAGAATTCCATCTTTGAGGAGAGGAAAAACAAACATCTCTCAATAAATTCAACTATCAAAGTGACATGAATCATCTTTCCGGTAACCCACAGATGACAGTTGGCTGCTTTCTGACTATGTCAGATTTTATAAGTCAAATACTGACCTCTTAAAGAAATGAAATATTAAATACACTTTTATAGATGTCACTTTTTTGCATAAATCTATCTGACTCCAAAATTTTCCACAAGTTGCAAAGTAATTCAGTTACAATCTTTTCTGAGCTAAGTTTACACTGCCTGAACAAATTTCAAGTCTCCATGTTTACATATTTGTTCCTATTCAAACAACAAATTGTCCACTAAATCTTCAGAGTTAATCTGAAAGTGACCTAACATAGGATAGGTCCAACCTGTCTCATTATCTATATGACTGCATGTTATTATATATCTAGCACCAGTTTAAATCTTGATCTACAGATTCTAACTCCAGAATCTGTCTGAAGATGCTGGTAACACACCTTAGATTCCGGAACAAATGCTGCAACATAGGATCCAGGATTCTTGGAAAGCTCTACAGCAGCAACTCCAGGAACTCTAAGCCGATTTATTATTCCTTTAGAAAAATCACCTCCATCAAAAAACTGTATCTCATTTGTTGCAAGACGACATGCCACAGCTTCATCAGAGCTAAATCGTATTGAGGGCCTGAACGGTGCCAAATCAAACGATTAAAATCTATCAGAATTCAGCTTCCAACTTCAGATAAAAATAAGGAAGATAGTTGAAGAAGGATAGAAATATTCTGCAACTAATTCAAGACATGGCATGTATCCAACTATTCTAAAACTCAAAAATAAATAACTGAAATGGATAAAAGAATTGAAGGCCGCCATTAGTAAACATACCATGTGATCTTTGTCATGTTCTTCTGGAACAGATGATAAACAGATTCACCAGTCCCCATCTTCCATAAGGTCACATTTTTGTCCTGTGGTGATGAAGCCTTCTGAAAGGTCTGAAGATAAGTCCCACATGGCGACAAAGTGGCTGCAAGAACGTTGGGGATTTCAAAGGACTTTATCTCTGTGGAGCTTCTGCAATCATAGATGCTAATAACCGAGTCTGACTTCATGACTATTAGTTTAGACCCGTCATCACTGAACTTTGCATTAATGCAGGAAGCTCTTTCAAGCTTTGTGCTAGGTTTACCGTCACTGAAGGGGGGGCCAGTCCAAAGACTGAAACCCTCTGGTTCTCTAACTGTGAGAATAATATCATGATAGCAAGAACATCAAAGAAGTGGACAAGTATACGGAAAATCAACGATAATTACAGTCCAGAAGAAATACCCAGAATCTCCAAAGAAGGTGATGGGTCTGCAACTGCCATTGAAGCCACCCGAGGATTCTCTGAATCAAAAGGAACCCAGTTATCACAGTCCCACTGCGAACTTCAAGTACTCGCCGGCTTCGGCCTTGGCAACCTAGGGTTTCGGCAAACGCAAGGCTGCAAGACTGCAATTAAATAATTACATGATAATTTATTAATTATAACTATTATTTAATATAATTCCTGGCTTTATTAATCTATTTATTTAAAGTGACTGATTATTTTAATTAGTATACGTTTTATCAAAACACTTCAATTAATTTAAATATTATATAACTTAAAATTACGAGATATAAAAAATTAAAAATTAAAATTTCATACTTGTCATGAAATATTACTTATTATGAGGTATCATATCATCACCCGAATTATTATTAAATAATAATTTTTAATTTACTAATAAATTTAATAATTTATTACAATATAAAGAAACAATCATTTAGGCGAATTGAAGTTGTGGGATTTCAAACAAGGTCTGTAATTGCATTTTGATTTCCTGATGTGAGATGAAAATAGTTTAGGGCTAACCAAAATAATTTATTTTTTTTGTAAATTTATAATTTTATCAAATATTTTCAATTTTAACAATTAAATCCAAAATGCCTTAATTGAATTCAATTTTATTATAATGATTTAGAGAGTATATGTTTATATTGACTTGACATATCAAATATTATATAACAATAATATCCTTAACACCTATATGTATATATAGATAAAAAAAAATATAACTTATAAAAAAAATTAAATAAATTATGCAAGTTATATATATATATATATTTTATGTGTATATATAAGTCTTACAAATATTATTATTATATGATATTTAACATGCAAAATCAGCATAAAAACATTCAATTTTATATGTTAAATAAAATTGCACTAAATTGAACCAATTTAAACCTAATTGTTAAAATTGAAATGACTGAATAAAATTATAAATTCTTAAGAATAATTAGATTATTTTTATGATTAGCCCAATAGTTTATGGTTCAAAAGTAGCTTCCAAATTACATAGCCTGCCGACAGGTACATGTCAACGCCCAACAGATAAAAATAATTTCAAAGATTGAAATAACATAAAGCATAGGCATTTGCATGAAATGGAGTCATTACCCAAAAAAATGAGGCACCTTTGGATTACACAAAGTACCACAAGGTAACACACCACTAGTTCTCATTCAAGGAGACAGGGTGAAATTACACAATAATTGATCCTTTTGCTAGAGTTATTAAGTTACAATGCACCCCGACCGACTTGCACTATATAGGATAATTTACTGAAGATATGAAGGAAAAACAATACAAGAAAAGTAGGAGATACAAAGAAGCAAAACTGATTTGAGGATTGCACCAAGTGTTATGTGTTTTCGGGGACAGCAGCGTTCGAAGGACGGGAAGCAACGCCGGTGATCTCGCCATTAGAAGTTTTCGACTTAATGTACGAACGGGCAACATCTAGCATCAACTCCACCTCTTTCTTATACTGCATCGAGTGACAAACATATCGATCGATGTGTATCAACAGTGAAGGAAGTTTGGAAAAGCTTCGACTTGGAACAAAGAAGGGGGCGTACCTCATTAATTGCACTGGATTTAATCTTGGATTGCATCACACACCATTTCTTAAAATGTGCACCTGCACAAAATTTCATTTTCATTCGAATGCCAAACTTAATAAGCAAAACAATCTGTTGATGTTCATATAAAAGATGGCACGATGCGAAACATGACATGTTGCAGGATTTCGATACTTCCATACTGAACTACAGGGTTAATGTATTCCTACAAAATGCCAACATAAAACCTTTGAGGCCTGAAATATTGTCTCTGCTCGCCAAGTATACCAAAAGCCTAGGAGCAAGAAGTTTCATTCTTAGAACCCATGACACCTTGTGTGCCATTACAAATATGGTTAGCCAAATTGATATTATATAGAATCAAGACTTAGTACGTTTCTATAAGTCCTCAACTCTTACCAAACGCTTTCTTTATGTGTCATCATGGCCCATACAAGTTGGAACCGAATTCAAACCCCAGAAGAAAAGTAGCACAATGAATAACTGTAGGTTTCTTCAAAATCACAGTTGCCAGAATATGAAGCAGGAGTAGATAAAAAGACCAAAAAATTGTAAGGGAAACGAGAAGGAACGGACTAAAAATCAGATGAGAAACTTAATAGTGATTTTATAGGGAAAATTTGCAGTACTAATTTCAGAAATTGTAGGGAATCTTATTGAAAAACTCACAATGAATAACTGCAACTATAAGAGATATTATAAACAAATAATAAATTACGATAGTTATCTAACAGCAACTACAAAAGATATTATAAACAAATAATTAGATTAACCTTTCAAATAATTTTCAAAGAGTTCTTTAGAAGTTTCCCTCGAGTTTTCTAGGAGTTTCTTTTTGGTATCCCTACCATATCCAAAACATTTTCCTCATCTAAATATATGACTTCAATGGACAACCAAACTACAAGCGGTATCAATTCACTGATACAACCCCGACCACCACAAGAGCCTTAATCCTACTAGGCAGGTTACCAATTTATTGATCAAAGGGAAAAAGTTGCCACAGTTTGAATTGCTCCAGCATACAAGGCAGAAGAACAATATCACAGGAATTTCATATTCAAATTAATACCATGATTGCCATGTATGAAGGTGGAAAGTTAACACCTGTAAGAAACTTACCTACTCGAATATCAACACTAGATGAGGATTCAGATTTTGTCTCTAAAGACCATCTACAATGAACCTGATATAATCCATAAGAAAAAGGAAAATTAGTACAGTAAAGAACAGCAAACAAAAGCCTATCCATCTAATTTATTTAATTCTCAATACCAGATAATACCAAGCAAATAAATTCTTATGTGTGGGGAATGAAATAAAAATATCAAGTAATGATGATTCAGACCAAAACTCGCATAAATTTTATTAACTCTAGCAGAGATGGCAAATGGAAAAAATATCAATTCTTTTTGAATGTTACCACAAAACTTTAGTATCATGAGAGAGACATGTTATGGTAAACACTTGCTGGGTTTAAGATCAATGTAACACAGAGAACTTCAATGCCTCAATACCAACCATGACAGACTACAGGGCAAGCCAACGCACAGCATAAGAACCCTGCCACTGCAAGGTGTTTAATGTCATCTGGGTCAGATGCATGCAGAAAAATCTCTGTATGCATAGAAGCTATTTCCACAGGCCACCACTATAGATGATGAAGGATTGTACATGAGAAATATGCAGTGAAAATAGCTCCAAATCTAAATATTGTTCTTTTTGGATCAGAGATTTGCAACTGGAGCAACAAAGAAATAAAAAATGTTCTTCTGGCAAATGACCAGATTATTAAGAATAAAATAAAAAAACTGATTCACAGCCCGAACAAGATTCACACATGGTCTTATGAAGAGCACCAAAAACAAAGTAGGAAGAAATACCTCAAAGTGGGACCCAAATGGTACATCATGTGCCTGCTGTACAGTCTCAAAAACCTGAACAGAATGAAGGGGGTCTATCTCATTAAACAAAATACTGTCACTAAGAGATAAAAAATCTTAAGTCAATAGAAGTATATAATAAAAAAAGACTAATCTAGTTTGGACATGAAACAAAGGATAGTACCAGCTGTTTCTTATCTGGTGAGAGAACAGCATGCTGCCACTCTGTCATTGCTGAGTCTGGAGGGCACATTGGACTGTTGCATAAGGCTCTCAATGTTATCTCTCTGACTTGACCATCATATTCATCAGCAGAATGCCATGGACCAACCTAAGATCAAACAAAATGCAAAAAGGTTAGATTACTAAATGGTAGTTGTATAGCAGAAGATACAGAGTTACCTAGTGTTAAAGAAATTCAGACAGTGTTACCCAGCATTAAATAAATTCAAACACAACTTACATGGGCTAACTCTGGTTGACCATACAACAGGCTACATTCAAGTAAAATACACTTCTACATAAATATGAATGTCCTTTTCAAAGCAAAACTCTTTGGAGGGATCCCTTTGGTGCTTAGAGGCAGAGATGCCTTAGAAAATGTGACATGCAAGGTTGGGAGCAACTCCTTATGCTTCACAAGCTGCTTTTGGAGGGAGTAGGATCCAATGTCTTTTAACCAAAGGGGCTGATGAGTGTATAATTTCAGAGAAATGGTACTTATGGCTTCATATTTTGGCAAGTGACAATTTTTTCATTCTCTTTAGATTCTCTGGCAAAGTTTAAGATGAATCTGTAAAACCTTATAGGTAGAGAGGTGGTTTTTGGTTTGTGTGGTTGTAAACTTACCACCTTACTCCAAGTGCGATCATGTGTCTGGATGTGAACAAACCATAACAAGGTGCACACAATAAGAGAAACAAAACAAACATGAATAATGGGAAAAAACAAGACTTGAACCTAGAATCTAATCAGACTAGAATTCTAATACATGTTAAGCTAGCACAACATACATGTCAAGCTTTTCCACAACTATCCTCTTTATACTTCTCTCTTTGGCACTATTTATCATATCTTAACTTGCTGTCAGGACCCTAGGTTATCTAGGATTTCTAGTTGACAGTCTTGAAAGAAGAAAGAAAGATAAGATTTAGGGACAAAACAGAGAGAATAATAGAGGGAAGCAGAGAATAGAGAGAAGAGAAAAGTTAAGGAGAAAGTAGGGAGAAGAACAGAGAGTAGTTAGAGAGAAAATGATAGAAACTTCCAATATATTTTCTGATCATCCCTGCAGTACTGTGGCATAGCTTTATACATACCTATCCAGGAGTTATTTACAGCCTTACAGCAGTTACCACTACAAACAGCAGTTACCACTACTGAAAAACATTCCACTACTCCACTACTTCATAACTGTAAATAAGAACTACTCCTAATTCATAACTGCTCCTAATTCTCTGGTTCCTGACATTTCAATTACGATTATATTTACTATTATATCCTTGGGGTTGTAACACTTGCCTAGACAATTCTTAACTCTATCATCATAGAAATTACAAATCCAGCCAAGCCATTGACACTGTGTATTGTTTTCAATGCCCTGCAACAGACCCAGAATATTCTGAGTTCTTACCCTTTTTATCAGTACACAAGCTTTTTGGTACTCATAGCTAGAGGGTCCTGTATTCTTCCCCTCCAACATCAACCATCCTGACTCACTTTCCTTATTACAGGATGACCACAACCCCAATTATACAACCTTTTTTAAGCTAAGAAAATATTAGTGTGTCAATAGCATAATTCTAACAAAGTTCTAGCATCTAACGGACAACTCAACAAAAAGAATGTGTATGGGTGGGGGGGGGAAGAGAGAGAGAGCAAATATGTTTTGTCTTTCTCAGTGTGCAATGTCATTTAAAAAACTAAAGATTAATCATAGTTATCCATCTTCAATATGTATGTAACTAACCTTCACCTTGAACAAGTGGACAAATTCAAAAAAAGGGTGTTCCCAATGTACAAGTCTCCCTACTTTGTGGATCAGAAGAGGGTAATTTTTGTGCACATCTATAACTTTGCTTTGCAAAGAGGCTATTTTCACAACTTTGTTGAGAATAAAAGTAATAATATAATTGATAAGTTAATCCTCTATCAGCCAGGATAAGTTTTTAGATGCTATAGATGGTGGTTAACAATTTAACAAACTTGAAGCCGTGGCATTCAATTTACAAAGGAACGATTTACCAAGGCTAGCCCTCAAATGGATGACATCTATAAATCTAAAATATACATACTTACGAATTGATGTGTTCTTCTCATGTAAATCTTATCACAGATTTTTCTGCACAAGGATTACATGCCATGTCTCATAATCCAATCTGTGCTAACTTTGGACCATACAAAACATACATGCAAAGAACTCACAATACATAAATAGATTGAAAATTTGAACAGCTTAGATCATAAAAGGAGTCAGCTCATACATAATTACCAAGTACAATCACTGTAAACTATTGGTACTCACAGAAAGATTAGTATCCTTTCGCACTGCTCGATACTCATTTGTAAAGTTGGAGCTATCATTCAACAATAGTTCAAAGAACTGCTCTGCTGTACATGGAAAAACATCCTGAGGGAGAGAAATATAGATTGGATTAACACAAAAAAAAAAAAGAAATTATATATGTAAGGATGGTCCAAACAGGTAAAACATACATTATATATGTTAACTAAAACTTCTTCTTTGACGAATGACTGGAACTTGACAGGTTTGGGGGTATTTTCTTCAGGAATTATAGCCTGCCTTTTACTGCCTCTAATGGAGCTGCTATGTGCACGAAGTGCTGACTGTTCCGTCTCCTATAAGATCAATGAGACCAGTTTGATAATTTAATAAAATAGTACAGGTAAACACTTGGTAAAAAAAGAGGTAAATAAGTGACATGGGAAGGGACTTACAAGCATCTGCAACCTAATTCAAGAGGAGGAATCATGAGTAGCAGGTAAATGGTTCATGGAGAAAACAATATTACTATGACTGTGAGTACTAAATTAAAGGAATGTTTCGTATGTAAACAGTAATGAAAAAGGTGATATTCATTTTACAAGTAATGACCAGAAAAATGACAAGGATGTCATGCTTGCCTATAATGTTCAGTGTCATGTTCCCACTATGTGAAGATTTTTCTCAAACATAAAGTAGATTAAACTAAGGCATATAACAACCACAAAGGAATATTTTATCACTTTTTCTCAGTATCCTTGTAGGCAAAGATAATCCTAGACAATCAAATCATTTATGTGGATAATCTTACACAATTCTTAAAAAGAAATGCATATAATACCAGATAATCTACAAAGAAGACCATAAAGCATATTGGGCAGACCTTCTTCTCAGCTTCAACCATTGTGTGGAAATCTTTGGCAGCACGCTGCAAAGCTCTCAATGCATGATTTCTGTTCCAAAATGATGCAAATTTATACCTGACTCTCCCTGAAAGAAGAAGAAGAAAAATGTTGGTAATAATACATGCATTCACCCAATGTTGCAATTTAAAAATTATCTATCATATTGTTTGAGATCCTTCAAAGAGTTTGTCCTCTCTGAATGCTTTAATCAACCATACGAATCAATATATGCCTCCCACAACTTAACCTACTTGCTAGGAATTGTAGTTCATGCTAAAACCATTCAACAATCTTCAAAGAACTGATAAAATGATAGTTATAAATAAACAGTCCTTACGCAAACTGGTTCCTATTAACCCACTGATAATGACATCTCTGGGTGAGTATTATTCAAATAATCTATGTAACATGATGGCCCTTGATACAGCCTGCTTAGTTCATACTTTATCATATATCCATGCCAGTAAAATAAAAAGATTCCACATCTTCTTAAAAAGAGCTGCATCTATATTTTTCTTGCAAAAGGAATGGAAATCATCATGTCATAAAAATAATCTCCATGAACAAAACCTACCAAGCTTAACATAGTCCATATGATCTAAAAAACAATCCTTAAAGCTCACTGTCAATGTAGTTCACAGCAGGCTACATATTGTTATTTCAGGCAGCACTAAAGAGTTGCAATATCCCCTCTTCTGAAACTAAACAAGGATAATCCTAGCTATTGTATACTTGAAAATGGTCCCAGAGCAAACAAGCTACTCAGACCCAAGGTCAAACGCAGTCAACAATGTGAACATAACTTCAAGCACTGACAAAGATAGTACTACTTGCCTGGACCAAAACAAAAACTAAACATGCCATGATTCAATTCAGCATGTGCCTAAGGCAAATAGCGTAACTGGAGAAAATTTTCCATAGCCTCAGTTTCACAAACAAGCACTACAACAACTAAGAGATATTCAAAGTGGCAATGGCAATTACTATTGAAATTTTGCATACTTCATATCTTACTAGACTTAACACCTCATCCAGATTTAGAACAATAAAATAGAGTTGGCAATGGGTCCCTCCTCAAAAGTTGCTAAATAAATAAAACCACTTGTAGAACTATAAAATTTTAAAATAATTATAATTTTTTTATCTCCCTTACTTCACCAATCCTAAGAAGCCAGTAAATCTCTCTAATGCTTCTGTAACAAGCAAGAATGCCTGTTGTGAAAAATGATACATAAAACTGTAAGAGCAAATTACCAATAAGATACTGAACTTTTAACCATGTTTCAAATTTTAGACCAACTTTTTAATTTTTTCAATAGTCACATCCAACCTACTTTTTGGTTTCAATAATGGACTCCTTTTGCCCTCATCAATAATTCCCATAAAAGATGGCGTGTCAAGCTTAAATGGACTGTTTGAACAAATTCTCAAAACCCCATCATTTGCGAAATTCTCCCAAATGTTATCAGACATCTAAGGTGGCAACATCAGGAGAGGTGGCTTCATTCTTCAAACAGTCCATTTAAGCTTGCCATATCTTCATTTAATGGGAATTCATGGGGCAAATGTCAGTTCATTATTGAAACCAAAAATAAGTTGGATGTGGCTATTGAAAAAAATTAAAAAACTGGTCTAAAATTGAAAAGAAGGTTAAAGTTCAATTCTTTTTTTTTTTTTTGGGTAATTAACCCAAAATGTAAGAACTGGACTTTTATTTATTTTATATTCATTATTTTTAACATTATAAAAAAAAAGCCTCAAATAGATATGTAGCTTATATTATAGCACACGAATAATGCCCTATTCATTTTTTTACTACTTAAAATCCTCTAAAAATTTGATGAGATCCAGCCGATAGAAGGGATCTCTAATGAAAGTATTCGATAGAATTGTAATGCAGAATCAAAATTACATGGAAAATTAGCAACAACTGGGCATTCGAGAGGCCCAGAACTCTCCTACAATAACTCCCAAAATCTCCACCCCTCTCCCCCGCTTCTCTGCTGTTATTTATCTCCCTCTCTCCTGCATAACCGTATTCGGTTATGCAGGCGTGTCCGCTGGTTGTAACAAACCAGCCAATTCTCTATCCTACCCCTCACGCATAAGCTGGCCGAAGCTTCCTCCAGCTGTAGTTCCAGCTTCTTTCAGCTGCTTGTGACGCCTAACGTAAATGTGTACAACCGGGGGCCTAACATCACTCCCTCCCCCAACATTCACCTTGTCCTCAAGGTGAAAGCCTGGAAACTGCTGCTGAATGAGGTTGGAAGGCTCCCAAGTTGCTTCCAGCGGTGGCAACCCTTTCCATTGCAGTAGGACGTCCAAACCACCCACATTATTTCCTTTGCCTGGTCTAACTCCCAACACAGCCTCAGGTTCAACCAGCATCTCTAGCTCGGCACTCAACTGATTGGGGATATCTGCCGTGGCCTGCAATGCCCCCTTGGCTTCTCGCAGCTGGGAGACATGGAAGACTGGGTGAATGCTGCAAGCTGAAGGCAATTTCAACCTGTAGGCTACTGGTCCAACCTCCCTTTCTACCTCAAATGGACCATAAAATCGAGGAGCCAACTTCTCATTGGCACGACTAGCCAATGACTTTCGGCGATAGGGAATTAGTTTTAGGTAAACTAAGTCCCCTACTTTAAACTTAATCGCTCTTCTCTTCAAATCAGCATCCTTCTTCATGACAGCTTGGGCTCTTTGTAGCTGTGCCTTCAGTTCCTCCAGGATGATGTCTCTTTCGACCAGCTGCTGTTCCACTACTGAGACTGGTGTGGAACCCCTTTCAACCTTAAGTATGGCTGGTGGTTCACGCCCATAGACGGCCTGGAAAGGAGTTGTTCTAGAAGCTGTGTGGTATGAAGTATTATACCACAACTCCGCCCACGGCAGCCACACAAACCAAGATTTAGGCTTGGAAGAAGCAAAGCAACGAAGGTATGTCTCCAAAGTTCTATTCAGCACCTCTGTTTGGCCATCTGTTTGTGGATGGTAAGCTGTGCTGCGTTGGAGTCTAGTACCTTGGAGACGAAACAGTTCCTCCCAGAATTTGCTCATGAAGATCTTATCTCGATCAGATACAATGGACCGTGGTATACCATGAAGCCTTACAATCTCCTTGATGAAGATTCCTGCCACTTCTCCAGCCGAATAAGGGTGTTTCAGCCCCACAAAATGGCCATATTTGCTTAGTCTATCAACCACCACTAAAATCGAATCTATTCTTCCTGATCTGGGTAAGCCTTCGATGAAGTCCATCGCAAGGTCTTCCCAAATTTGATTTGGGATTGGAAGGGGTTGCAGCAGCCCTCCCGGCTTGAGTGCCAAGACTTTGTTTTGCTGACAAATGGCGCAGTGGCTTACATACTCATGAATATCCCTCTTCATTCCCAGCCAATAAACACTTGCTACTATTCTCTTGTAAGTCTTCAAAAATCCCGAGTGCCCCCCAACATTCCCATCATGACCTTCATGTAAGAGCAGTGGAATGAGGGAAGATCCTTTTGGAAAATATAGCCTCTCCTTGTAGAAGAGAAAACCATCCACCAACTGAAAGGGTGGTCTGGAAGTAGGATCCCGCTGAAGATCCTTGACCAATGTCTGCAGCTCTTCATTGTCTGCTATCTCTTTAGCGAGCTGATCGAGTTGGAGGGTCTGAGGAACGCTTAAAGCAAGGAGAGCAGCAGAATGGCTGATGCGGGACAACCCATCAGCTGCTTTATTTTCTAACCCCGGTCTATATTGGATTTCAAACTGAAATCCCATTAACTTAACCATCCACTTCTGGTATTCCGGGCTTACCACTCTTTGTTCCATCAAGAACTTAAGACCTTTTTTATCTGTCCTGACCACAAATTTCTGGCCCAAAAGGTAGTGTCTCCATTTTTGCACCGCAAGCACGATAGCCATAAGTTCCCTCTCATAAACTGATTTCCTCCTTCCCAGCAGGTTAAACGCCTGACTGAAGTAAGCAATTGGGCGGTGGTCCTGCATTAATACAGCACCCATGCCATGTCCTGAAGCATCAGTTTCCACCTCAAATGGTTTGTCAAAATTTGGCAAAGCCAACACCGGCAGTGACAACATGGCGGTTTTGAGCTGCTGAAAAGCTTGCTCAGCATCCCCGTCCCAAAAGAAGTTTCCCTTCTTAAGTCTGTCGGTAAGTGGCCATGCTATTTTGCCATAATTCCTAACAAAACGCCTGTAGTATCCGGTGAGACCAAGAAACCCACGCAACTCTTTCAAGGTGGTAGGGGTAGGCCATTCCAACATGACCTTCACCTTGTTATAATCGGCTGAGACTCCTTCTTTCGAAATAACATGACCCAGATAATCAATCTCCAGTTGTCCGAATGAACACTTCTTCTTATTCGCAAACAATTGGTTAACTGCCAACACTTCCAAGACCGAGCACAAGTGCTGTGCATGCTGTTCAAAATCTTTGCTGAAAACCAAAATATCATCAAAGAAAACTAACACAAAACGTCTCATCTGTTCTTTGAAGATATCATTCATCAGTGACTGAAACGTGGCTGGCGCGTTAGTTAATCCAAAAGGCATTACAAGGAATTCGTAATGGCCTTCATGTGTCTGAAACGCTGTCTTTGGGATATCCTCAGCCTTGATGCGAATTTGGTGGTATCCGGATTTAAGGTCGAGTTTGGAGAAGACCTTAGCCCCATGAAACTCATCTAGCAACTCTTCAATCACCGGGATTGGGAATTTGTCGGCCACTGTTACCTTATTTAATGCCCTATAATCCACACAGAACCTCCAGCCGCCATCCTTCTTCTTGACCAGTAGAACCGGACTAGAGAAAGGGTTGGAACTAGGTTGGATGATCCCCGCTGCTAGCATCTCTCCTACCATCTTCTCAATCTCATTTTTCTGTAAATAAGGGTAACGGTAAGGCCGCACACTAACCGGAATGGTGCCTGGCAGCAGGTTGATGGCATGATCTTTCTTTCGAGAAGGGGGCAGCCCTTCAGGTGCGGAGAATATGTCCTCAAACTCGGCTAACACCGCTTGAAGGAACGGAGGGACCTCGGTCGTTTTATCATTGTAATCAGCTGCCAACGTGCCCAACTCCAGCAACATTCCTTCTCCATTCTCCTTGAAAGCCTTCATCATCGCTTTCAGGGATACCAAGCTTTTGCTCAAGCTAGGATCTCTCTGCAATGTCACGGCCAACCCCCCCACTTGGAATTTCATAGTCAGGGCTTTCCAATCCACTCGCATCTTTCCCACCGCAGCCAACCACTTCATTCCAAGAATTACATCTGAACTGCCAAGCTCCAGAGGTAGAAAATCTTCCATTATTTGCAAGTTTTGTAGATGCAGCTTTACCCCTTTACAGATACCAGCCCCTTGCACTGCTATCCCGGTTCCCATAATGACACCATAACCTGTCGTTTCTGTTCGTGGTAACCCCAATTGTTGAACCAACTCTGTTGCTATGAAGTTGTGTGTTGCCCCCCCATCAATCAAAACTACCACTAAATGCCCCTCTATAACACATTGTAACTTCATGGTCTGCGGTGTTGTTAGTCCAACTACCGAATTCATGGAGAGTTCAATGAATTCGCTGCCTGGGCGCACCTCCTCTCCTTCCTCTTCCTCCCTTCCTTCCGTGGTTCCCTGTTCGGATCCTTCCTTCTCTTCATCATAGATCATCATAACATGCAGCTCCTTGTTCTTGCACCGGTGGCCAATCGTGTACTTCTCATCACAGCGGAAACACAATCCCTTTTCCCTCTTGGCCTTCCACTCAGCCTCGCTGAGCCTTTTAAAGGGAGCATTACTACCATTCTCGGTCATTGGTAGTTTACTGCTCGCCTGATTCGAGACTCGCGAATATGGGGTCGGGCTTCTGGATTGAGTGGGAGAGATTCTAACGGTGTTAGAAGTAGAGTAAGTGGGAAATTTACTACCCGTTGGTCCAGACCCTTTACCGCAAGTTAGGATGGCTGCATTTTTATCCTCGATACACTGTGCGATTAGCATAATTCGATCCAATCCTCTTGGTTGAAGTACCCTGATCTCGGCCTTAATTTCAGGCTTAAGACCGTTGATGAAATGTCCTTCTAAGAACGCCTCAGAGACGTCTGATACCGGTACAGCCAACGTTTCAAACATCAGTCTATACTCCTTAACTGTACCTTCTTGTCGCAGAGCTAGGAACCTTTCTTCTAACGACCCCTCTTGCGTTGGACGAAATCGATTAAGAAGTCCTTGCTTGAGGCCTTCCCAGCTGCGGATTCCCCTGCGCCTCGACTCCCACTGGAACCACGTGAGGGCTCCTGCCTCGAAGCATAGTGCAGCGGACTCTATCTTCTCATCTTCCGAGAGTTGGTTAATCGCGAAGTATCTCTCCGCCCTGAAAATCCAATCATCTGGATTGTCTCCTTCGAATGTAGGTAATTCCAGCCTCCTACCTCTTCCCTCTGGCCGCCATGCAGCACTCATGCTTCCCTCCATTCTGCGACTCATCCCCGCTCCTGGTGTAACTTCGGAACCTGGGGTCAACTCCGGTGGCCAGTCACTCTCATGAGCCTTAGCCTTCCGTTCCCGCTCCTGTTCGTCCCACCTAGTACGCAAGATAGCGAACTGCTCCAGGATCTCGGCTACGTTCCGATTTATGGTTTGAATCTCTACCCTCATCGTGTCTACCTTACTCTCTAGGTCCCCCACTCTGTCGGTTAAGTTTACCATGATGATCGAAGATGCTCTGATACCAAAATGATGAGATCCAGCCGATAGAAGGGATCTCTAATGAAAGTATTCGATAGAATTGTAATGCAGAATCAAAATTACATGGAAAATTAGCAACAACTGGGCATTCGAGAGGCCCAGAACTCTCCTACAATAACTCCCAAAATCTCCACCCCTCTCCCCCGCTTCTCTGCTGTTATTTATCTCCTTCTCTCCTGCATAACCGTATTCGGTTATGCAGGCGTGTCCGCTGGTTGTAACAAACCAGCCAATTCTCTATCCTACCCCTCACGCATAAGCTGGTCGAAGCTTCCTCCAGCTGTAGTTCCAGCTTCTTTCAGCTGCTTGTGACGCCTAGCGTAAGTGTGTACAACCGGGGGCCTAACAAAATTCTTCTTGAACTGCACTTACTTGGCCATGTCATTATTAATCCAAGCTATGAAGGCGCATCAAACAGGAATAAACAGCAGGTTTCTATAGTGATTCTAGGTAGTAATTTCAATCCTGGACAAGTTATAAAGACAGTTTAAATGTGATAATTTCTTAATCCTGATAAACTGAAAGCAGCAAAACCATCTATAAGAGGTTCCATCAGGGAGTATGAAGATAGCAATAATCAAATTGAAAGAAAACATAAAAGCACAGTATCGCTATTTCAATTACCACCTGGGTGCATCAAGAGATAATACCAATTCATCAGTCTTACTTGCAACACAATTTCTGACAAAAGGAAGTTTCTACCTGTTTTTTAGCCATTTTCATGATTAACATGGTTGAATAATTTCCAAGACAGATTTCTCCTCAGATACATTAATAAACAGGTCCAAGATATTTGTCCTCACATAAAAGTGGAAAAGGTCATAAAGCACCCAGCACTTGACCTCAAAAATCAACACTAACCATCAGGACTTCCCAAGGGAGGCACACCGTGCCCTCCAGCACCCATTCGAAGAATAATTGTAATGGCCGGATTAATAAAAGCATGCTGACTCCTCCTTATCTGTTAATGAATAAAGAGTTGCGATCCTCAGTACATTAAATGATATCTTGGATGTTTGTTTCAGCTAATAACATTAGGAGGAAGTAATCACAAATAACCATGACGAAAGGATGCGTACCTCATCTATATCTCCAAATGGTATGACTACCTGTGAAATGGACATATGATATAGCAACATGAGCCACAGGCAAGAATCGTGCAGAATAAAAACCAGAAGGCCAGGCAACAAAGTGGCAGTTAACATGTGTGGCAAAAGAGAGTGCAATTCAATTTAATGCACATAAGCCAGAAGATATTTTAACTTTCTAAGATTATTCGTTAAGCTGGTGATATGATTCTTTATCCTGTTCATAGGGGAAGGTATAGAAGACGAGGAAGCTCCAATAGATCAAGTACATGTCTAGCAAAGAGACAGCTACAAATTAATGTATTCAAAAGAAGTTCACAGAGAAACCTTCAAGACATGTTATACATGAAATACAGAGAATCCAAAGCCAAAATTTCATTGATGTGCAAAAAAGAAGACACAGTATATATAAAATTAACCTTCTTTCTGTAGTTTATTGACTCTTTCATGAATATTTTCTTTCATAATTTCATATTTTGCACCTGATTATATTATTTGGTAGTGAAATTGTTCTATTTTGAAACTTTTAGCCCACTACAACCCACTTAATTCAAATTGATTAGCCTAGATGTGGTGCAGGACTTTTTGTGTAAACTGGAATCAGTTCAGGGGATTCAATGTATCACAGGTTTGGGACAGGTCATGGAAAAAAGATTTTCCCATTAGGTGCAGGGTGTAGTTTAACCAAACTTGTTTTGAGTCCTATCTGTTTCCATCGCTAATCTCTTAATCTATATGCATGAGAATAAAACTCAAAACATCCAAGTAACAAGAAAGAAACCACACATACACTTACTGAAAGCACAGGAAGAAGGCTCCATGAGAATAACACCCACAATAAGAATACAAGGAACAAAAATTTCACCTAAAGTAAAAGAGTCACACCAAATACTAGCATGCTTAGAGGAGATTGAGCAAAAGAAACAAACACCACAATGTGAGAGTCATCATTGATGCAACTGTATGATTTCCCAAAAAAATATATGGTAAGAACCTCCTAAGCCTCTTCCATTCTTGGTAACGAAATTGTCCAAGGAGACTCATCAAATGAATTTAGAGCACCATTCCTTTATATCTCTTAGGGAATATTTGGAGAGAGAAACAGTAAAACTCTTGATGGAAAGGAAAGTCCATTACATTTCCTTCAGATTCCCCCTTTTCTGCAGTTAGAAAGTGATTATTTTCTTGTTGATACTCTTTTACCTTACTTTTAGATGGGTTTGGAATTATAAATCTTTAGTTGCACATATTTTGTACAGGGCTTGCCCCTGGTAGCAACGTTTTGTTCATATTACACTCTTACTAATCAAAGAAAAATAAAACCTCTTTCTGCCTCCTCGAACAAAAGCACCCCACATGCCAAATTGGTACTAATACCTTCAAAATCATCCTGGAGATCAAAGTTCAAACATTTGCCTCATCCATAGTAACTTGAGATCCTGGTCAACACTCTTAGGCATCTGGCAGTCATATTGTGGGTAAATGTTCCAATGAACAGACTTCTACTGTGCTTTAATGTACAAGGTTTTCATGGTTTTCTGGTTTCACCCTACAATTTAAAAATTCCTCTTCTCCACATGGCAAAAACTATTTGATAAAAAAAATCTAGACATGTTTGCTATCTCTTTTAAAAAGTTATAGATGATCTTCTAGCTTCTGCTAAAGATGTATGGGACCCGAAAAAATGGGAATTTACATGCATCACTAACAATCAATAAATAAATGGCAAATAAATTCTGTTTTGAAAATTTTGTAACATTGAAACAGTCTCTTTTTGGAAAGAAATGTAATCTGAATACAAAATTAACTAAATCTTTGCAACTTTCAATGGGCTAACCTTCATTTGCTTCGAAAATACATTAGAATGGAAGCATATGCGCCATGCAGAGACATACATACGGCCATGATACAAGAAGGACCTCTCCAGTGCACATGAATAGCTATGCTCAACAACCTGAAACATATCAGGTCAGCGGCTGGGGTACCCAAGACTAGTCCATAAATTGAATCTTATTTTGCTAAAACATTGACCGTACAAGTGAAAAATATCAGAACCAGCAAAACTTGCCTCCTCTGGCAGGAGATCAAAAATCGTTTGCAGAGGCCCAGGTTTTTGATGAACAACTGTGGGTCCTTGTTTGTCTGAAATTCTTCTTCGAGGGTTTGCTCCACCATAGCCATTCAAACCTCTAGAGAAAACAATGTTATATTCAATATGAGAAGAAAAAGAGAGAACAAATTCCCTACTCAAACAATCACTTGCCACCAGGGAGAGAGAAAACACCGTGAACAAACTTTATCTAAGTGATTAAAAAGGGAATCACCTAACATTTTAAGTAAAACCACTTTGTTGAAATCAGGTTTAAAAGATTAAAAAAAAAGAAGATCATATGCATTTAAGTGGAAAATCAGATCAATAGAAACAAACATACAGAATAGACAAAAAAAACTGAGCATAATGAATGAATCATAAGAAGCATAATCTTTTTAGGTTAAGGTTGTTCTCATAGTTAATTAGCAAAAAAAAAAGGGTTGTCTTCCGGTTCAAATGAATTCAAGACCCATTAGTAGCATTCCTCAGTCTGAAATAAATAAATAAAAAATAAAAAGAAGATGAGCTGCAAGTCAGATGACTTTCTCCAAAACCCAAGAAGAGCAATATAAGCCAATAGGCTGCCTAAATATCTCAAGCAACGAACCTACCAGAAGCTCTAGCAACTATCCAAAATTACAGTACCAGCTAAAGCATGGACACTTAATCTTCGGTGCCCAAACTGCATCTAGCAAATATTGGACAAAAATTCTTGCTGACATTGCAAGATATGTATTGGACACACCCAATGGAGTACCCAAGTTTTCAATTATTATCTTTGGGTTATTTATCTTTAAATTTTGTTTCATTACAAAAATGTACTTAAAAAGTGTCTGGATTCTCTTTGATAAAGTTTGAGATCTGCAGTTAGCTTTGAAGATATTAACAAGGATGGTTCATTCTTCTGATCATGAGATCAAGAAGATGGTGTAGATATGTAATCAGGAGAATACTCCCATAATCGTTAATAAAAAAAAGAAAAAGAAAAAAACAGCTTATATTTACTAGTCCAATTTTGAAAGAGAACAAGCTTAAACAGAAAGGAAAGTTTAAATATCAAGGATCTTGTGAGAAATATCAGGTCGCTTTATGTTTCTGAAACCACTGTGTGCATGTAATACAGAACATCTGGAGAAGGATTATGAGGCAACACATGCTAGCTATAAAAGCCTCAATTGATTTGACATCTGCCTTTAGAAGAAGGATGAGCTAACAAGCTCAGGTACTGACCCATATTTGGTTTCCAAATAATCTCCCTTTCTTAAGTTGCCTGGCTACCAATAATACACTTGATGAAAATTTTGTGACCCTGTTTATCAACCATTTCCTAGTGACACACCAGTGAAAACAACGGCCTCCTATTTCCCAGACAAGGAGCATTCTATATGCCTGATCTAGAAACCGTCAGAGAGGCTATTGCAATCTACTGCAAAAGATATCTCTATCACACAAATTCACGATTCAGTCGAACAAAGAACTATGCATGTTGGCTAATGCTTTTTCTGCCTAGTCAAGATAAGAACTGATATTGTCAGAGTGACCTGGAATTATTCCAAGTGACAGGAAAAAAAAAATATCTGGCTATTTGATGACAATAAGCATAGTTCATCGTGTGTGATATCCTCAAAAAAGAAAAGGAGAAAAGGAAAAGCAGAAGGAAGTAGAGGGAAAGGCTACCTGGAAGCATTTACAGGGAGTTTTATTGTTTTAATGTGGAGACAAACCTGGCAACAATCAAATACAGCTCAAGTTCTATAAGCAATAATCTGGGAAAGAGACCACCTGCTAACTAGCTGGCACAACCAATGAAGTGGGAAAAAACCAAGAAGGACAAAGTACTGATGAGAAATTGGAACAGTACCTGCCCCGATAGGCTATCCAATGTATACCACACAGCACCTGTTTGACCCTCATTTTCAACAGGAACAGTCACTGAACCAAGAACTGCACTTTTCCAAATTATATCCCAATCATATATAGTCACATTAATCTGCCAATACATTTGGAATATCTTAGTTCAGGCAACCCAAATTATTTCAGACACAAAAAAAAATGTGTGTATATATATATATATATATATATGTATATTAGAAGCAAGATACACGTCATCAAATACAATAGCAAATAATCAAATAAACAGCACATGTCCTAATTCAAGCCACTAAGAAAGCATCCATAGATTTATTATTACAATGGTTTAAGGACTACTAACCACTAACATTGCTTATCAACAACAACACAAGCCTTAATCCCACTAGATGAGACTAGCATTGCATATGAACGAGAAAATTCAGGAGCACCTCTCATTTTAGATACCCTCTGGTACAATATCACCTTACGAATATATTATCATCTTAGACCAACAATGTCATCATCATTCTATATAACTAACAGCTCAGCCCTTGTGAGAATTTTCTATGTTATTTTAACACCACTTTGTTTCACTGAAAAGATTGAGCAACAGTGCTGAACAAAATATTAATCAATAACAAGCTCTATAGAATAAGAAGGCCACCAGCTAAACAGGAGATCTTTAATTGGGTTAACAAAATTGGAATGCCATGTCCACAAATCATGCCTTCGACAATCACAGATCTGGATACTACTTGTTCAAAATGTCTAGAAAGTCTCCTTTCCGACATGCAACAGCAGCAAACAACTCCCGTGAGCATTCATGTCAAGAGGCAACATTGTGCAATCACCCAGGTTTTATGGTATTGTTCTGTTCTGGAAGATAGAAAACCACCACTACTACCATAACTTACTGAGATAGCATTTCTATCTCAGACCTGGAGGAAGGAAGACAAACAAGTCTTGGTTTTCCTCGGTCCAGCTTTTGCAAGGCTGTTGGCTCTCTACTTGCTCTATGTTCAGCTAGAGTTAGGAAACTTTTTGTACCTTATACAAATTTTCACCTAAGCACTCACTACCCAATGCTTAAGTGACCTAACTTCATAGAACAACCAAATACTCAATCCAACTCCTAAATGAAACTTGAATTATAATAAGATCAGAAAAATTATGAGGAAAATATGCAAGCACAAATTTGTGCCGACTGTTCCAAAAACTGATTTGAAGGAAAGATTATTTTCTATTCAATTGCTTTCATTAAAATTTAAGTAACTATAATCATTATCATTTAATTAATATGTAAAAAGGGCTTTGTTCTATTCAAAAATTATGTGAAGCAACAAAAAATAAAACACAACTAAAACTCCAATTAGCCAAAATTATACCTCCATGTATTTTAAGAGGTTCCAATGAGTTAACAAGGAACTTTAAACAGACTTGAGAAAATGATAAGTTCTTTTGCATGTGATTCAACGTCAGAAAAGAATCAGACCTCAAATTTTTACATCTTAGTGAAAAAATTCAGAGAAGAAAACAATAAGACAAGGTTTACAACATTTATAATGTCTCAACGCATCAATAATACTTGCACACATACGAGATGTCTTTAAGGCCCCTTGCTTCCTCCCTTCTCGTCCAAGATGGGCCAGTATGAGCGATTTATAAATTAGAAAAATACATTAAGCCAGAGATGTCAACCTTTCTGTAACTGAAAAATCAATATATTTCTGGTGTCAATGCATATTTTCCAAGTTACAAGAAGAATAGACACAATCCAAAAATTAAATGAGCTCCCAGTTTCTCCCTAAAAAATCGTGGACAATTTCTGCAAGCTATCAAAGAACTATTACTATCCAAAGATTTGTAGCCGTACAAATTCCAGTCCATGAATTTCAAATTCAAAGCAACTACCTCGACAGGAAGCTGATCTACAGAAAAATTGAACTCCTCTCCCCACATGGGATTTCTTGAGCCAGGAACCATTGAACTGCAACACCAGGAGCAAAAATAAACAAGAAGTTGAAACAGAGAAGTGTGGTTATATGCCATAAGAAATTTCAGAATGTACTGCTAGCAAGCAGATGAGAAAGGATGTTAAAACTAATGCCATGGATGCATATCAAAACATTCCAGGCATGATCCAGAGCAAACCCAGCACATTTGCAAAGGATTATTTCAGATTACACTCCCTCAAAGTTATCCATGCGCATTCCCTTTCAAATGATCAAATCAATATAAAGGGCATCAAATAGTAACAACTCCCACCATTTAAAAGCAGGATCCATCAAAAGCAGTATCACCTTGAAAGCTTGGATATGAATACAGGACACAAATGCAACAATATGTTGGCACACAAATATGGTAATTAAAAGACTAAAAAAAGAAAGAAATACACAGTCAGAAGTAGCAAGAATTTGTCGTCTAAATCATACATCCATGATTATAATTACTTAAACCAGTGACCAGCAAGTTGTGTATTCTCAAGACTTCCACCAGGACTCGTAGGTGCTTCTTATGTGTCTAAACAAGGGAAATGTAATTTTCTGGAAAACATAATACAATAGGAGTAATTTGGACACATGTCTGACACAAGCTAAGTTGCATGCGATGAGTTTCAATATCTGACACGTGTCAACATTGACTTGACACTTTCTACAAATGTTTGTGCTTCTTCAGAAAACACCATATAAAAAGCATCTAACAATTAACTATACCGTCCTTGTTACATTGCATTTTCTTTCCTTTTCTTTCTTTTTTTGTGGTTGGGCTGATAAAATGAGGACTTCAAACCTTAACATCAAGGTCTACAAATCAACCTGTCAACTCAAATTATTAGGCCAGTTGTACTTCACTACTATATTTAGATAAAATAGTTCCATCCAAATCCAAAAGCTACAGTCTGAGATTCATGCTAATGGATCCGAATGATATGAAGGTAGTAGATAATGATGTATGCACAAAATCAGAAGAAGACAATGACTACAAATCAGATGCAGGCACCTGAATCTCTTTTCTGTACCACAAGTGATGATTGCATAAGGATCTGAAGTGCCATTCAAGTTAGCACCAATAAGGTTTTTGGCTGCCAACAGTTCCAACTGAAACACAAGGAACACACTTGAGGACAAAAACAAAAACAACAAAAGAACAAAGCATATAACTAAAAGAAACTATTAATGGTGGTCCGCTACATATATGCGAAAAAAGCCTAGCTGAAAGAAGAGACAGTTGGAAGTTTATAAGATCAAGAAATACCTTGATCATAAAAGCAGAAGTGGCCTGATGGGCTCCCTTCAGCTGGACCATCTACAAAATAAGTACAGAACTGCATGTCAATCAAGGAAAATTACACCATGAAGAAAAATATATATAAAGACTGGTAAGCGCCTCATACAGTCTTACTTCCTTGTGGTTTGGCTAAAATCACATGCTCTGCCTGCGGTTAAGTGAACACCTAACTCCTTTGTAGTTTGGACTGATATGTAAACTGGGTAGCTTGAGATATTTTTTGCGAAAGACAGAATACTAAGACCCTGCTAACATTGTCATCTCATACAAAAGGAACTTATGCATGCGTGGGTATGTGTGTGTAAGAAGAAAGGGAGATAAAAGGGGTGCATAGACAATTTTGCTCACTATCTTAGTGTTAGTTATGGTGGCAGCAGTATACTGTCACGGGTTCAGCCATTACAGCGAGCAAGAAAAAATAAAATCCAAAGTAATATGGTTCTCCCCATGGGAAAGATATTATAGTTTCTAACTTTATATCTTTACACTGCACTATGATCAAGGTATTTGTGATAAAGAAAAGAAAAAAAAAAGAACGAAGTCGTTGATGGGAAATTGTGATTGTCGGCAAACCATCTCTAATGTCAGGAAAGACAAGTAAAAAATAAAAAAGAACGAAATCATTCTGATAAAGAAAAAGCACAGGCTTCCAAACCCCGGGGGGAAGCTCTCCTTAAAAATGCATTAGAGAAAAAAAAAAAACTCCTTTCTTCTCAAATATTCAGCAATAAAAACCAAAGAGAAAAACAAAATGAAAACGAAACACGAAAAGAAATATTCCCTTCAAATGGATAACCAATCCGCAAAACAATCAACGCATTAATAAGGCAGTCATAGAATGCCAAACAAAATCAGCGCCGGTACCATTTCCCTTTTTCATCCTCTCAACAAATCCAACACAATCACCTAATACCGTAAATTCCAAGAAATTTGATCTGATCAAGCACCGGAAAAAGTAAATATCAAGCCTTGCAATTAAACACCAAAAGCGAAGGCAAAAGTGTGGAGGGGGAGGGGGGGAACTCCGGTACCTTTTCTTTCTCGTCAACAGCATCTCTGGAGAGAAGACCGGAGCGATCCTCAACATCAATGGAGGCCCCAGGATCAGCAGCACCAGTAGCATAGGCGAACAAGAAGAAGCAGTAGGCGAGGATCACGAAGGCGGCGGCGGCGACGGTAACCTCCACCTCCCACCACGTCGGCAGCAGCACCTCCGCGGCCTTGTCCATCATCTGAATCATCGTCGTCGTCGTCGTCGTCGTCATCATCACTCTGAATTGTCCAATTGCTACGACACTATCGCCGCCATAACCGACAAATTCATAGCCTAATCAGTCAAATTCTTCTCCCAAACTAGGTTTCCTGGAAGCGTCGGCCGTGGCGGTCCACGAAGACGAGCGAGACGACTGTGGCTTTGGGAAGAGTCAACCGAATCAAGATGATCATCATTTGATTAAACATATTGAAACCGGAGAGAGAGAGAGAGAGAGAGAGATGATGAATATGAATAAATTAATAGAGAAATAAAGCCATTATTGGGGCTTAATGACTAAATTAGCCCGCTTCCATTGGAGCGCTAATGGTCTAGCAAGAAAGAACCCGTCGAATCCATAGTAAGAACGCTCCGCAGAGTGGAAGAAGGAGAGAGATCTTACCGCGGAATTCGCATCTCCTTTCTCGCCGCCAATGCAATAACGTGTTGGGAAAAATACTTTGGATAATGTAAATTATGTAAAAAAAAATATTAATATCTTCTGTCTTTTCAATTTCAAAATACTTTTCCTATTTCGTGCCCTCGGGTCACTTGCTAAGTGTATTGTCCTTACCATAAAAGGATAATTGTTCTTAAATATTAACAAATGTATCTTATTTTTGGATAATATATATTTATTATATTTTATATTTTTATTTAGATTATAATAAAGAGTTATTGTGTAAAAAAAAAATTTGTAAGGTGAGACGGTAAGATGCCGTAAGACGATAAGGCACATGATTAAAATAACATTCATCTAAAATGGTGAGGTATGGGAGATATTTTTGTCATTTTTTTGATGTATTGTGTAGTCCAATTGGTACTAATAGTATAGTCCGCTCAATAATAGGCTGAAACTAAAATAAATAAACAAAAAAACATGTTTGAATAAAAATTCCACATAAACAAGTCCTAGCAACATGAAATTATCAAATGACTAAAATCGAGAGACACCAATCTGAGTAACTGAAATTGAGGTCCAAGGACCTCAACTTGAGTGACTGAGTAACCTTAATCAAGAGCCTCTCTCCATACTTTCAAGAAGTCTTTTTAAAGAATTTACAAGTCATTCAACAACTGCTATTCAAAATACTTTTGTGGGCCACCAAAACTTAGGAATCTCTATCACAACAGTCTGAACTTTTTTTTTAAGGCTACAAGCCCATATAAACTTAATCTGGAAACACTATTAATGCGAGATTGTGATGAACATGGTTAATCATACATTCAATATTATCACCTATAAATTCGAAATAAAACCTAAAATACCTTTTGAATATTATGGCTTTACCTCTATCTATTAGTTTTCCTCTTTATAAATATAAGACTCATCTTCTAATAGATATACACGTACAACTCAAGTCATACGGTAACTTTATTTGATTTTTACATTTTGCATTTCAGGCACGAGATTGACTTAAGTATCATAAAGTTTGCACAAGAGACTTACCTGGTGCCTCTAACTAATTTATTTATCTGCAAGTATCTCAAATACTACATTTACTATACTCTCCCGTTGTAAATAAATTTATTGTTGTATCTTGTCAACAACAAGGGTGGTATTAACTATTATCTTTAGAGCAATAGTTACTAATAAAAAAAATAAATTTTATATTTATAAAAAATGTGTTAAAATAAGATATTTATGCATTATTTTAATTTTTGTATTTTATATTAAATTTAACTCAACTTGAATAGATTAAATAAATATTGGAGATAGTTTTAACTTAATTTTAATTTAATTAATGTTGTTTAATTACACGGAGGATCTTTTTGTCATATTAAGAAAATTCAGATATCAAATTGATAAAAATAAAATATATGAAATGTCAAAGCAAAAGGCCCAAATTACAATAATATATAATTCATTTACTCAATACAATTAGTAACTGAAGGTTTCGTGATTTGTAAAAAAAAAAATTAAATAAATTAAATAAAATAAAAATTTAAATGATACAAGATTAATTTACCCAATAATTACTATGGTCTAGAAAAAGTTGGTTTAATCAATATTATCGAACTAAATCAATAAAAATTGTTAATTCAATTCTTTTTTATTTAATCATCGCTTCAGTTCTGTTATCAAATTCGATAAATTTAATTATTTTAGTTTAATTTAATTTTTTGTATTAACAAAATTGACATAAAATTTAAATTTCTATTGAATTTTTGGGGTCTATTTCAATTTTTTAGGCTTTTTTTAGTTTGTTTGGTTCGGTTTTTTTGATTTTTTTAATTTGTTAGATTTTTTTTTTGTTTTTTAAAATTTTTTCAGTCAATTGATTTTTTTTTATTTTTTCAATTTATTTGATTTTTTGGTTCACGAAAAATAGAGATGGTCAATACTCTTTCTTAAATATATATTTCAAATTACAAATTATACATAGATTTGTTATAATATATATATATTTTAGTTTATAAATAAAATTTATAGTTATATGTATAGCCGTGGATAAAAGCATTGTCAGTAATTAGCCATTGGGAAATTCTATTCACAACCAAGAAATTACTCTTCACAGCTATTTCCCGCTAAAATTCACTCTCATTTTCTAAATTTCCTATTTTACCCTCAATAACCAACAGCCTTATCCATCTCTCTCTCTCTCTCTCTCTTACCCGTCTCCCTCACCGAATACACACACGCACATTTATACACACACACAAACACATCTCTCTTTCTCTCTCTCTCTCTATATATATATACATACACTCACACACACAATATATATATATATACAGACATGGTCGCGGCCATGGCAGCTGCCGCCGACCATAGCCGCAGCCATCTTTCGCGACTGATGGCGGCCGCGAGGTCACGATCGTTGCCGGGAGAACCCCCGAAGGGAGTCAGGGGTCCTGAACCTCAGGGTTCGGGGTGCCTTGAAGCCATAGTGCTCTTCTCTCTCACCCGTCTCACTGAATACACACACATATATATACATGAATATACACATATATACACACACAAACACATCTCTGTATATATATACATACACTCACACACACCTATATATATATACACACACACACACATAGCCGCGGCCATGGCAGCCGCGGCCAAACACTTCCCCGACCCCCAGCGGTCGGGGAACAGAGCGTTCCCCGACCCCCAGCCTTCGGGGAACGCTGGGTTCCCCGAAGGCTGGATTTCGGGGAACCTAGAGTTCCCCGAAAGCTAGCCTTCGGGGAACTCTGGGTTCCCCGAAAGCTGGCTTTCGGGGAACCCTGTGTTCCCCGAAAGCCAAAGGTCGGGGAACGATGCCCCCGACTGGAATTTTTTTATTTTTATTAATTTTTTTATTATAATAAAATAAAATAAAAAATACAAATAAATAAAATCTTTTTAAAAAGATATATATATATATATATATCTTATTAGTTGAATTTATTTAATAAATAAATTAGTTAATTCTTTTTGAAAACATACATCTATCTTTAAATAAATTAAATTAGTTAATTATTTTTAAAAATAAATTAGTTGAATTTGTTTAATAAATTATTTTTTAAAAAATACATATATCTTTAAATAAATTCAACTAATTTTTAAAGATATATATCTTATTAAATTAGTTAATTGAATAACTAATTTTAAATATATGTATCTTTAAGTAATTTAATAAGATAAATTAATTAATTTTAAATTATCGTAACTTAAATTTTTTATACTTAAAAAAATTTAAAATTAGTTAATTTATCTTATTAAATTACTTAAAGATACATATATTTAAAATTAGTTATTCAATTAACTAATTTAATAAGATATATATCTTTAAAAATTAGTTGAATTTATTTAAAGATATATGTATTTTTTAAAAAATAATTTATTAAACAAATTCAACTAATTTATTTTTAAAAATAATTAACTAATTTAATTTATTTAAAGATAGATGTATGTTTTTAAAAAGAATTAACTAATTTATTTATTAAATAAATTCAACTAATAAGATATATATATATCTTTTTAAAAAGATTTTATTTATTTGTATTTTTTTATTTTATTTTATTATAATAAAAAAATTAATAAAAATAAAAAAATTCCAGTCGGGGGCATCGTTCCCCGACCTTTGGCTTTCGGGGAACACAGGGTTCCCCGAAAGCCAGCTTTCGGGGAACCCAGAGTTCCCCGAAGGCTAGCTTTCGAGGAACTCTAGGTTCCCCGAAATCCAGCCTTCGGGGAACCCAGCGTTCCCCGAAGGCTGGGGGTCGGGGAACGCTCTGTTCCCCGACCGCTAGGGGTCGGGGAAGTGTTTGGCTGCGGCTGCCATGGCCGCGGCTATGCGTGTGTGTGTATATATATATAGGTGTGTGTGAGTGTATGTATATATATACAGAGATGTGTTTGTGTGTGTATATATGTGTATATTCATGTATATATATGTGTGTGTATTCAGTGAGACGGGTGAGAGAGAAGAGCACTATGGCTTCAAGGCACCCCGAACCCTGAGGTTCAGGACCCCTGACTCCCTTCGGGGGTTCTCCCGGCAACGATCGTGACCTCGCGGTCGCCATCAGTCGCGAAAGATGGCTGCGGCTATGGTCGGCGGCAGCTGCCATGTCTGTATATATATATATATTGTGTGTGTGAGTGTATGTATATATATATAGAAAGAGAGAAAGAGAGATGTGTTTGTGTGTGTGTATAAATGTGCGTGTGTGTATTCGGTGAGGGAGACGGGTAAGAGAGAGAGAGAGAGAGAGATGGATAAGGCCGTTGGTTATTAAGGGTAAGATAAGAAATTTAGAAAATGAGAGTAAATTTTAGCGGGAAATGACTGTGAAGAGTAATTTCTTGATTGTGAATAGAATTTCCCTTAGCCATTACCTCTGGGTGGTTAGTGTATTTTACCAATAAATCCATCTGTGTTTGTGTATATATATATACGTCAGACGTCTTGCTTTGACGTTGGAAAGATGGCTGGAGAAGGCGCTCGCGGGGAGCGAAGCCCGGCGTGCGAGAGCCTGCCTCGCCTTCTCTCCTCTTTCGTGGACGCTTTCGTTGACTTCTCGGTCGGCGGCCTCTTCTTGCCCCAAAACCCTAGCCCGTCATCTCCATTAGACCCCATTCCCACCACCTACCCCTCGCCGGACCGCCTTGTCGCCGTCGGCGATCTGCACGGCGACCTCCAGAAATCCAGAGAGGCGCTGAGGCTGGCCGGCCTCATCGATTCCTCCGACAGATGGATCGGCGGCTCCGCCACCCTGATCCAGGTCGGCGACGTCCTCGACCGTGGCGGCGACGAGATCAAGATTCTCTACTTCCTGGAGAAGCTCAAGCGCCAGGCTGCGAAGTCCGGTGGCACGGTAGTTACGATGAACGGGAACCACGAGATCATGAACATTGATGGGGATTTTAGGTACGTGACTCAATCTGGTTTAGAGGAGTTCCGAGTTTGGGCTGATTGGTATCGCGTCGGTAATGCTATGAAGAGTCTTTGTGATGGTTTGCCAAAACCGAAGGATCCGTTTCGTGGCTTGCCTTCGGTTTTTCCTAATGTTAATCAAGATATCAGCGATAGTATTAGGGCAAGAATTGCCGCGCTGAGACCTGAAGGTCCGATCTCGAGTCGATTTCTATCGAAAAATTTGACTGTTGCTGTCGTCGGAGAGTCCGTGTTTGTTCATGGAGGGCTTTTGCCGAAGCATGTTTTGTACGGATTAGATCGAATTAATGAAGACGTGAGGGAGTGGATTTGTGGATTGAAAGAGAGGGTTTCGTCGGAGTTAGTCAGGGGTAGGAACTCGGTTGTTTGGTTGCGGAAGTTCTCTCAGGGATTGATGTGCGACTGTTCGACTCTTGAACATGTCCTCGCGACCATTCCTGGTGCTAAGAGGATGATCATGGGTCATACCATTCAAGAGAGTGGGATCAATGGCGTGTGTGACAACAGAGCAATAAGGATTGACGTGGGGATGTCCAAGGGTTGCATTAATGGATTGCCTCAAGTTCTAGAAATCATAAATGGGAATTCGGAGTTGCGGGTTTTGTCGTCAAACCCTTTGCATCAGAAAACACATGAATCTTCTCCTGTATCCAAAGAGAAAGAGGGGCTTGGTTTTCTGGTCCCTGAACATTGGCCAAAACAAGTAGAGGTGAAGGCCTAATTGTTATCCAGGGAGGAATTTAACTCAACTTGGTAGTTTTACTTTAATCTCTTGAGAAAAACTAGCATATTAGTATATAAGTTTTAGATTATCATTGTGGGTTAGCTTTCATGTGGAAGCATTATTCTTTGTAGTCAGTCATTGATGTCAACATATGATTAATAGAATGACTGTTCAGTCACTTGTAAGTTGGACTCACTCTTATCTCCTATTCGGGGCTTCTCTTGATTCATTTCAAATTAGTGTGAACTGGGTGCAAGAACAAACAGATAGTTAAAATCATGATAAATGCTTTTATGTTATTTGAAATGAATTTGCCCTCCCTATTTGCTATAAACAAGTGAGATTCATACAACTTGGTTTTCTGGCATGATGCCTCATCCTTTGTACGAATGCCAGAACCTGGAAACTTTCTATGTTTGAACTCTAATTATAAGTGAAACCTTTGATCTGATTGAAAGTGAAATCATAATTTGCTCTTTCTTTTTCCCTGTCTTATCTTTATTATGTTAGGATTGAAATCACAAGGCCTCAAATAGGAAACTTCAGATTCTGTCAATTGAATGAATAAATTTGCCATCACGTTCTGTACTAAATGCCAAGTTTATAGGTTTGCAGCTATGACAGGCATGCAGGGTCTCATTTATGTTAAGCTAATGGTGGATGCATATCTTAACTAGTTGTAATTCCAAGGAAGTTTAGCAAGACTTGTTTTGTGTCAGGAAATAAGCATTTGAGCGTCACAGTCTGTACATCGCCCTGCATTTTTGGAACATGAAAGGACCCAAACTCAGAATTTCATGTGTGCAGATCCATCAACATTGGGTTTGTATTAGTGAATTCAGCTATGCGGGCATGGTGTAAGAATGTTAAAAGCACCTCAATTAGTTTAGACCGACTCTAAGCTATGTTATGCCCATTAGATCATGTAATTTCCGTAATTTTCTATTGAGTTCCCCCTTTTCTAGCATACAGATCCAATATTCATAAAAAACTCAAGACTCTCTTTCTTATGATAGAGTTCCGTGTAATGATTATGGGTCCATGTTAAGGGTAACCTTCTTGTTCATAGTTCCATATTGTCATGTACCTAGGGTTTAGCCTAGGGTTTGGATTGAAAATCGGAAGAATCCAAAGAATTACCCATAATAGAAGGATTGGAGGGAGAATTGGATAGAAACAGGGAAGATAATAGATAGAAATGAGGGAGAGTTGCAGACAGAGCAGAGGAAGACAAAGATTAGAGAGATAGCAGAGGGAAACAGGAGAGAATTTGAGAGAGAATTGATGAGAGGGAAAGTTGAATTCAATTATCATTCAAAACATACCATTTTTTAACTATTGTAGCCTATTTATAGGCTTTATCAAGGAAGGTACTAACAACTACAAAATAAGAGTACAACTAAAACAAAAATACATGTAATTCATATTACTAATCTATCATTGGGGATTCTTGGGATTGTGACAACTCCCCCCTAACTTACAGCGATTGGCCATTGCTCTCATCCAATCCCAGTTTTCTCTCTTTGTTTTATTCTTCTTCCTTTCTTTCTCTTTCTAGGCCTCTTCCTCTGCGCTCTTAGGTTCGCACAAGCAATTCTAGGCATAAGTTGATCCAGAACTTCACTAGAAGTAACCTTATTGAGTTTGAGCCAAACATAACTACCTACTGCAATAGCTATCCAATCAAGATTGGACTCCCATTTAAGAACATGATCAGCCACTCCGTGACTGTCGTAGTTGGCGGCTGAAACTTCCAAGTGATGATTAGTCTGAGGTTCACACATCTGACCAGTTACCACAAGAAAAGCTAGTGATGGAACACAATCTCTGTTTACATATGTTCCCCTCTTTTCATCATCTTCGATGTTGGCTATTTTGAGCCCAACGGATTGTCTAATGAAATCCTCAACTGCTGTAGAAAAATGTTGAACAAGCAGACTGTCTTCCTCTAGTCTTAGGATCTCATCATCTTTGTAAGTAGTTTCCTTAGAGCCAATATAAGACGACTTCGATCTAGATTGCTGAATCAGAACTTCTTTGACTGCAAGTCGAGTAGCAAAGACTTGATCCAACCTAGAATTGTTGTCAGAGGCATCACCAATAATAGCTCCAACCTGTTTCATGACTGGGACATCTAATGAATCAATGTTATGTTCTAAATCTGATTGGTCCTCAATTTTCAGTAAGTTCGAAAGTTGGTTCGATATAGCATTCGCTTCCTTTAAATCGGATGTAGTAGATAGGATTCCATTAGGAGGTTTTGCCTCAACTTCTGAGGATCCAATAGCTTTGTGGACCGTTCCAGTTCCCAGTAGAATCGGGTTCGATCTCTCCATTGGAGGAAACTCAGGAGAAATCCTTATCGAATTTTGCCTCGCCAACATCATCATAAAATGTTATATCTGATTGTTCTGTTCGCTCATCTCCTTACGCATCTGATTCACTGCGTTGTCCAACTTCTTCTCTATCACCGATTCTATGGACTCCTCAATGGTCCCGTGCAGATCTGAATTTTCGTTGCTGTTGCTGTCACTTGTTGCAACTGTGTCTCCATCTTTTTCATTTGGTGTCGATGGCCATTTGAGTTAAGATCGTTGTAGTTGTCTATGAAACTGCATCCAAATTCGTGATCGACTGCCTGAGTCCTCTTCAAATCTAAAATCGCCAGGGTTGAGGAATTGGCCTAGATCGTCTGAACTTGCTTGATGCGATCGTTTCTTGTACTTGCCTTGGTTAGCTACTACGACTTTGATTAGCAATCCTGAATCCGCCTCTGTCACAGTCGGAAATCAGCTGGCTTGGCTTCAACGAATCTGCTAATAGAGTTCGCTTAGCTTGTTGAAAATCACGTCCAAGAATCATTGGCATGTTCTGCTAATCTCTTTAAGTTACCTCTGTACCCGTTTCACTAATTTGTCATTATATCACCCTTTTCTGATTAGGTTGGAATCGCTGATCGCGCTCATCTATCAACACCAATGCTAATTGAAATTGTCGGAACTCTTGAATTTGTTGGAATCTCCTAAAATCATCGGTCAATCGGTTTTGCACCCAAACATCGAACTCTGCTTGTCCTAACATGTTGCTGAGATTGCCAGAACTACGTTTGAAACTGCCTGGCCTGCGCGTCTTCAAGACTCAGAGCGAGAATTACTTGCTTACTCGTATCTGCCGGCGTCACCAAGATTTGTAACTTAACCGCTTCCGTTACAAATCACCCGAACTTGCTTCCAATGATCAACTGGCTCTGCTTCGAATTTGGCTTGATTACTTCAGAATCGGATCGAGCACTGTTGAATTTTTTAACTTACAGTCGAGGAATGACTGCTCTGATACCAATTATCATGTACCTAGGGTTTGGATTGGAAATTGGAAGAATCTAAGGGAATTAGGACCAATAACAGAAGGATTGGAGGGAGAATTGGACAAAAACGGAAAATATAATAGATAGAAATGAGGGAGAGTTGTAGACATATTAGAGAAAGGGAGAGATTAAAGAGATAGCAGAGGGAAACAAGAGAGAATTGATGAGAGGAAAAATTGAATTCAATTATCATTTAAAGCATACAATTCTCTAACTACCTTAGCCTATTTATAGGCTTTACCAAGGAAGGTACTCTCACGACTTGACGTAGTGTGTAGCGGGTGTGTAAAGAAAGCACACAAAGAAACCCTTGAAACAATAAGTTTCAAGTACTCTTGAGAGAACAAACTTCAACGGCCAAAGCTAGGCTCTCAAATAGGCGCAAGAATCGAATTTGTTTGCTGGAAAAAATCGAACTGGTTTACTGGAATTTATTGAATAAAATAATTGATTATAACCCCTAGTTTTTAGGTCTATTTATAGAGTTTGGCTAATCCATCTAATACTTGTAAACAAATTCCAATGAGAATCTTAATAGAAATAAAACACTAATCAAACATGAAGTAGAATCCTAAAACTTATGAAGTTTTGCTACTGCTCCGGCACTATTGTTTGGGCCGGTTCTAGGCTGCTTGGCTTGGGTCGAGTCAACTTTGGGCTAGGTCTTGATCAGTGACTGCATTATTCACTTCCACTTGAGAAGAATTTGTCCTCGAATTATGATCTGGGTATGACAACACAACATCTGACAAATACAAAAAAAGATCAACATTAAAGGTTTTGGAAATATCCATATGATTAGGCAAATCCATAACATAAGCATTGTCATTAACCTTCTTTGTGATCTTATAAGGACCATACTTCTTTGGTTTGAACTTGTTGTACTTTCTTGCTAGAATCATTTCCTTCTTCAAGAATACCACGAGTTCATCTCCAACCTCAAATACCTTGTTCTTCTTATGCTTGTTAGTTGCCACCTTGTACTTCTTATCGCTTTGTGCAACTTTTGCTTGATATTTTCTTAAACTGTTTGAACTTGCTCGGTTGCAACACACATCCTCCAACTCCCATTTTTCTTTAGTGTCAATAATGTTGGCACTGCACATGGACTCATAGTAGCCTGAATGTGCCCTTTTCTCAACAATTTCTTTGCCTGCTCTCGCAAAATCTTATTTTCCCTAGGACTCATTCTGTAGTGCGATAGGTTAGGCAAACTAGCACCAGGAACCAAACCAATATGGTGTTGAATATCCCTCATAGGAGGTAGTTCATTAGGCAACTACTCAGAAACCACATCATGAAATTTCTCCAACAATCCCTGCACCTCCACTGGAATTTGATTCACTTCTGATGGCTCACTCACATTCTCTCCCTTTACAACAAGCAGGTGAACCTCTCAGGTATCCTTACACTCCCTCACAAACTCAAAGTGTTTATGTATAATGGTAAGGAAATTCCTCCCCTCAACTTTAGAACCCTCACAAACTCAAAGTGTTTATGTGTAATGGTAAAGAAATTCCTCCTCTCAACTTTAGAATCTTTGGTTTGGTTTTTTTCTACTATAGGTAACAAAGTATAACACACACTCTCTTTCTCAAGATGTGTTCCTCTTGCTCGAGTGCTTAGTATCCACATCAAATTGCCAAGGTCTCTCGTATAAAATATGACAAGCGTCTATATCAACAATATCACAATAAATTTCGTCAGAGTACTTACTAATAAAGAAAGGCACCCTGCAACGTTTATCCACACGTATGCCACCAACTTTTTTGATCCATCCAATTATGTAAGGGTTTGGATGTTTCCAAGAGTTAGCTGCAACTTCTCCACCACATATCTTCCTATGATGTTCTCTTGACTTCCACTATCAATAATCAGCTTAAAAATCTTCTCTTTCACCATACATCTCGTGTGAAAAAAGCTTATGCCGTTGAGTAGTATGTTCGTTCTTTTGAGACAACATTAAGTTTCTCATTACACATGTATACTCTTCATGCCCATACTCTCCTTTATCATCATTTTCTACAATATTAATAGTCTTTCTCCTTGGACAATCACTAGACCTTTGCCCAGCCTCATTGCACTTGAAACAATTTAAAAGAACATGTTTTGCATAAGGATTAGTGGATTTTGGAAGATTAGAAGTAGTATCTCGAGTGTTTCCTCCCGTTGTAGCTTTATTAGGGTTGACTACATTAGGTTGGTGTTACAACCCTAGGGTTTGGCTAGGATTTAGGAAGTAGATTGGTAAGAATTAGAGGAAGAAAGAACAAAAAAGGAGGGAAAGAGAGAAGAGAACAGAAAGAATGGTGGGAGAAGAGAGAAAACCGAGGGAAAGCTAGGAGAATTGAGAGAGGGAAATGGAATTCAATTGTTATTCAAATCATACCTTTCTCTAACTATGTCAGCCTCTTTATAGGCTTACAATTGAAGGAAATAACAGAAAATATAACCAACTAACTACTATAACAGCCTTGCTAACTGTTTATACAATAGTTAGTTATTCTCACCTAACCTCTAAACTTCTATAATTAGGTCTACCACTTATACACCATGGATTTCCCCCCAATTACAATCATTCCTCAAGGTCATGACAATTCCCACCCCTTCAAACAATTCTTGTCCCCAAGAATTGACAGCTATTAACCTGTTTTTCATCCAATACTGGCCTTAACAATCTGATTTCTTCTTCACCTTTTCTTGTGCTTATCTCGTATCCTTTTCTTTTGTCTTTCCACGTCTTTTTCTCCAATGTCACATCTCCCAAACCAGATGGCAGTAACCTCCTCTTCCACAATATCAAAACTCCTGAACCAAATGGTTGCAACTTGTTCTTCCTTCATTATCTGAATCTGGTCCACACCAGGTGAAATGATAGCAATATTGTCATATGGCTCGGGATCAAAATACCTTAAAACGACAAGGTTAGTTTCTTCGACTGAAATTTCCTTAACCTGTGACTCCTCAACAATAATAGTACTATTACTTGCTGCAACACCAAATCCAACCTTCGAAGCTCCTTCCTCATCTTCAGTAGGGACCTCCTTAAGTGGAGAGACTTTTACTTGTTGATTGCTAGAGTACACCAAAGGCTCACTTTCAACAGATTTTTCCTCAAGCGGAATCTCAATCTCTTCTTCAGCAATTGCCTTTCCTTTCTTGTCATTCTAAATTGCCTGATCCAATTCAAGTTTTTCCTCATTCTTTGCAGCTACCATTCCCATTTTTAGGACCTCCTCAGTCTCATACTTCTCATCAGCTACAAGAACTCCATCTTCCTCTTCCACTGCTACTTCATCAGTTTCTTGCAGTACTTGATTAGCAGCCTTAGAAGTTCCTTTGATCTGTTGGTTGCTCTTGAGGTAACCTTTAGGCAGCAACCCATGCTTTTGGTGTATGGCTTCCAGTGCCAACTCTTGCAGCCTAGCCTTTTCGGCTGATTGTTGTACCGTGGTCGGAAACATTATTCTCACCATAGGCCTTAACTTATCATTAAGGCCATTAATGAATCTTGATAAAAAATAAGATTCGGGCAAAGTTGGATGGAAATTGAGCACAAGTGCTTTCAATTTCTCAAACCTCACCAGGTATTCCATAATCGAGCCCTCTTGTTTCAGCTTGTTAAGCTCCTTTCTATAGCTCTCATCTCCGATCTAATTGAAAGAAGTAAAGTATTCCCTAGAAAAACATTCTATCGGAATACTAACCTGAAATTTATGTGAAAATAGAATCAAAAAGTCGTCTAATTGTCTACTGAGGTCCTTGATTCCTTCCCTTGTTGCAGCACATAGTCCTTCAGCCATCTCTTCTGTTCAATTCTTTGAAAATTCACTACTGTAACAACCTTTTGCTCAACTTCTAAGGATCTCTTTGGAAATTTATTCCGACACTAAAATTCAGCAACCCAAGCCAATGCAATTGTTGCTTCCAATTCAGCAACCTTAATCCGCTTCAGACATTGCCCTAGCAGTAGCCTAGATCTGAATCATCTTTTTAGCTGCTGTTGAATGGCTGCCAAATCAATTTCTGAAATCTGATCGAGTTTGTTTGGCCTTCAAGTCAGCCTACTATCAGTTGCCAACTCACCCTAAACCACCGCCTTAGTTACAACGGAGTAGCTAAGGACCGTCGCCTTCCAAATTTCAGCTTCTTAAGAGTTTGATTGGCTCTCATTCCAACTTCTTGTGAATCGTCGACTCTCACTTTCCCAAGTCACTGAAATTCCGTCCGAAATCACCTCACAATAGTCGCCTAGGAGAATCACCCTGATCCAGCTGCTCGGAATTCCCTTATGGACCGTTTCCGACTGTAGGTTCCTTCTCTCCTTAACTTCAATTCCGCAGCCATTTGGGTGGCCTTCAAGTTCGCCTACTCACAGCTTCAACTTCACCAAAATTTTCGTCACTAGAACCTTACGAAGCAACCTCGATCAGCCCTATCCTGATTCGCTTTACTTACAAGCAGCAATCGAGATCTGAATTTCTGCTCCTAACCGCACTTGCCTTCTCCACCCAATCACCGTCCAATGTTTTCAGAATCCCTGGAATTTGTTGCTCCTTGAATCGCTTGACTAAATTACTGTCGAAATTAGCCTTCCCATTCCACTGGATCTGCTTCGCCCTTCCACCTTGAGCAAGACTTACCAATTCGCGGCTGGATGTCCTCCTCTTGCTTCGCCTTCCAAGATCGACTGATAGTTGCTTGCTCGCTTGGTTACAATCGGCCCTTGGTTCCTTCGGAATCGAATAAAAAATGTTGGCTGATCTGATCTGTTGAAGCTCTTCGAGAGTTCGACTGTATCACTGGAAATTCACAGCTAAGGATTGATCAGCCTTCTTCGCCTTCAGTTCCGAGCTAACACTCACCTCCTTGTGTGTTGGAATCAAATTCCGAGATTCAACTGGAAGTCAGAATTGCCTAGCCAAGTTGCCTTCAAATCCCGAACTAGAATTATAGCCAATAGTCGATCGAAATTCACCAGCGGATCTTGGTTTCGATCAATCCTTGTTTCCTCCTACTTAGATCTGAAATGCGGACAAAATCGCTGCTCGAACTCGCCTAAACTACTGATTTCCGTAATCGCCTCTGCCTCGTCTTCGTGTCTAGATTGATTGAAATCAAAATCGAGGAACGACAACTCTGATACCAAATGTTACGACCTTAGGGTTTGGCTAGGGTTTAGGAAGTAGATTGGTAAGAATTAAAGGAAGAAAGAACAGAAAAGGAGGGAAAGAGAGAAGAGAACAAAAAGAATGATGGGAGAAGAGAGAAAACCGAGGGAAAGTTAGGAGAATTGAGAGAGGGAAATGGAATTCAATTGTTATTCAAATCATACTTTTCTCTAACTATGTCAGCCTCTTTATAGGCTTATAATTGAAGGAAATAACAGAAAATACAACCAATTAACTACTATAACAGCCTTGCTAACTGTTTATACAAGAATTAATTATTCTCATCTAACCTCTAAACTTCTACAATTAGGTCTATCACTTATACACCATGGATTTCCCCCAATCACAATCATTCCTCAAGGTCATGACAGTGGGTTGGAAGGTTGCACTTCTTGAACCGACTTGCCTTTATCAAAAACTGCTTATTTATTGTCATTCCCACTATACCGACGATATTTGTCATTGTGGGTTGTTTCATTCAACATTAACTCAGCCTTTAAAGCGAAGTTCCTTTCTTTTGCCACACTCATAACCATCTGAACCCAACCCAATCAAATAACAAGCTGCTTGTTGATTGTCACTTTCTAACAATTGGTTTCTCTCCGCTAATCTCATAAACTCAGAGATATACTCATTCACACTCTTCATTCCCTATGCACATCTTTGATAAGCTTCAAACATGTATTGTTCATCGTCAGGGGGTAAAAACCTATCTCTTAACAGCTGCTTCATTCGTCTCCATGTTTGAACTGGATGTCGGCCTTCCCTCAATCGAGTCTCTCTCAATCATTCCCACCAAAAAGATGCCCCTCCCTTCAATCGATAGGCCACTAGCTTGACTTGTCTTTCTTTTGGGATTTTCGTATATTCGAAAAAACGATCAACCTCAGTAATCGAATTCAAGAACCCCTCAATATCAAGATCTCCACTAAAGGTAAGAATGTCAACTTTTAGTTTATACTCATCGTTTTCCCAATAGTTGTGCTGCTGCGTATTCCTCCTAATCCCTCTACCACCAGGGTTAGCTATTACATGACCAAGATCATCTTCATCATCGCTATCCTTCATCATTGGTCTTTTAGGATTAACAGGGTCAGGCGTGATTTATTCCATTATTTTGGTTCTTGTTATCATCACCTCGTAATAAAGTACCCAATTGGTTACTGGTCTGCTCGAATTATTGTTGCATATTACGAGTTATTTCCTGTTATTCTTTGATTGCTCTCTAAACTGCAGGCAACCTCTGATCACTGTCGCGAGGTTGGTTGATACCGCCTTCAAGATTGGCCATCTGATTTGTTGATTAACCGCTTTAATACCACTTGATGCAGCGTGTAACGTGTGTGTAAAGAAAACACACAAAAAACCCTTGAAACAATAAGTTTCAAGTACCCTTGAGAGAACAAACTTCAATGATCAAAGTTGGACTCTCAATTAGGTGCAAGAACCGAAGTTGCTTGTTGGAAAAAATCGAACTAGTTTGCTAGAATTTATTGAATAAAAAAACTTATTACAACCCCTAATTTCTAAGTATATTTATAGAGTTTGGATAATTCATTTAATACTTGTAAACAAAATCTAACTAGAATCCTAATAAAAATAAAATCCTAATCAAACATGAAGTAAAAACTTAAAACTTATAAAGTTTTGTTACTGTTCTGGGGGCTACTGTTTGGGCCAGTTCTGGGTTGCCTGATTTGGGTCGGGTCGGCTTTGGGCTGGCTCGTAATCAATGATCACTTGTTTCTATTTCCACTTTCATTAGGAATATGCTACCGATCCAATGCATAGACATAATAATTCTACTGTCTTGTTACTTGGGAATATGCTATGCTTTGGATTATGTCTTTAGGCTACTGTTTCAATATTAAGGAAAAAAATTGGACATGGTGATATGCTACTGCCATCATTTAGTCCCTGTTGAATTTTTTTGAAATTGAAAAAATGCTATCATTTATTATCTACTGCCTTATGGTTTAATCAATTCATTCAGTCCGTGCTATTTGGGTAGCGCTTACTTTTTCATGAGGCTAAAAAATGTCCCATCATTTCATGCCCCTTTCGTCACTATTTCATTCTTCTAGTGTTCTGTTTTTGGGTGGTTCTTTATGACAGTGGCATAACTAGCATTTCCTCTCCATTGCTTTTTGCCCTTTAGCAACTATGACTTGTTTACGAGAAGCCAACACGATCTTATACTTCCATTGCTCTCCTTTACCCACTGTTTATGCTACCATTGCTGTGCTTATTTTTTCTTCATTGCCAAATGGCATAATTTTCATTTTCTATGCACTACAATTAGTGTTCAGGCCAGTATCAATTTTTTTGGTAAAAGAAAAATGACCATGGTTATTGAGTCAGTGATGGGCTCCTTTAGGACAATAGAGGGCGAACTCAAGGAGAATTTCGTACACTCATTGATCTTCCCTATACATGGATCAGCTTGTGTGTATCACTTGCCAATTGGGATGACTTCCTAACAGACTGTCCAAACAACTTGATTCAGCTCTAACTTCCAATTACTGGGCTATTTGGGCAGAAACCTATAACTGCCCCCTGTAGAACATGGAGTAGTCTCATAGCTGACCTTCTTAGGATCGACCTAGTTGCGTGCAACCCAGCCCCACTCAGTCAAGAAGCTTCATAGCTCGCCGAACCACTCTTCTTTGATCCAAACAAGATGGGAGTTCTTGCTTATGTGTATCAAAGGTGATCATCAGATGGCATTGCCTACATTTATGCTAAGATGGCGTTTCTGGAATGATTTTATCATTAGGTTGCCTCATTTTTTGGTTTGATCCCTTTTTTGGGTGTTCTTGAGGACTGTATATAGATCAATCAACATTTGCTAGAACTTATTTTCCCTTCTGATTGAATCTTGTTTTCCATTGCCAGATTTGTCCTCTTTCTCACTATGTGATGTTACCCACATTATTGGTTCTTTTTTGGATGAATGTATGGCATTGCTAGGATTTGCTATGTATTGCAATGTATTTAGGCTTGACACTGCTTGTTTGTTGGCAAGCCCTTATTCATTAGTTATTATTGTTTTCTGGGTTGCTCTTGGCTTTGAGCCTTGATTATATATGCTCCAAGCAGGGCAGGATTGTCCCCCAAAAGATCCTACACCTTAGTTCGTCCAGGCTTATCAATCCTCATGCTAAATTGCTCTATTAATTTCTTCTTCCCAACTAAGAATAAGAGCTTTAACCCCTGCATGGCAAAGCGGTAAAGTACAAAGAGAATAACAAGAATATTAGAGGTTTAAATCTTTGTGACCTCTTGAGAGGCAGCATTTAATGTTGGAAGGCAAGTTGCCCTTGTAGAGACAAGGTTATGGTGTGTCATGTCGCTCCTTCGAGGAAGGTGGGGTTCATAAGGGGAGAAGTCGTTTCTTAAAAGTCCATTTTGAGTGTGTATAGGTTGTGACCACACTAGATTAATTCGGATGGTGAATTAGGGGAGAAAGTTGCTCTTTTTCAAAACTAGTCGGGAGAAGCTAGAACCTGAGTTACCAAAAAAATAAAAAAATAAATAAATAAGAGCTTTAGTTTTGTTGGTGGGGTCGTACACATGAATTTTAGTTTTTCAATCATTTTTATCTAATAATTGTATTCTTAATAAGGTTATTATATCTCAATTATGTTGAAAATTTTTTATTATACTTTCTTTAATATTCTTATTTCTCCTTTATCATAAATTTTTTTATTATATTTTAAGAAAATTCTATTCGTAACTAAGTTTTTAATCTTCTCAATCATAGGTAAAAAAAAAAAAATTATAATTACTCTTAGCAACCACTTATATTTCAAAATTATCTTCTCCTGCAATCCCATGCCTTGCGCACAATCACAACTCACACATTGCCTTCTCTATTCTGTCACCTGTTGTATGCTTGTCGTCAAAATTACCTCATCTTACCGGAATTTTCAAGTAATGAATTTGGATTTTCAATTTTGCAAGAGATTTACGTTCGAAGATTTCAATGCGACGGTCGAAAAATTTATGGTTCTTTAGACCTTATATCTTTAATTTTTTTTATTTTTTTATACAATTATTCACAAACCCAATTTTTAATTAAATAGTGCTGATTAATATGTTTTTTTTATACTTAATTTTTGTTATCTAAGTATTGTACTTGAATAATTTAAATTTAAAAAAAAACAAATATATAATTTCTTTTATTTAAGTATGGATTTCTCGAACCCGTGAGATCGGGAAATCCATAGTTCCCCGAACTCATGGGTTCGAGGAACACATCTTTAATTTTTTTTATATTTTATATTTTATGCAACTATTAGTCAAACCTATTTTTTAATTAAATAGTGTTTGTTAATATGTTTTTTATACTTAATTTTTTTTTATCTAAGTATTGGTAGGGGAGAGCATTCAATTATAACCGATCGAACCATCAATTTTTTTACCAACAGAGTTGAACCAATAGGATATGCTAATCGAAAAATCGAAACCGAAATAACCGGTATAACTGAACTTCACTAAAACTTACCGAATGGGCGATGATGATCGAAGGGAGAGAGATGCAGCTAGGGCGGTGTCGGCCTCTGCATAGAAAGGAAACAAAACGTCGGAGACAAAAACAAATGGCCAGCCCTTATTCGGTTCGACCCTTCGCTCGGCCAGAGGCCCAAATGGCCCTTCATCTTCGACTGTAATGTGGCCATGAGATAGAGAGACTGTTGTGAGGCAGCGGGAGGGGATCGACGGTCATGAGGCGGCGAGAGGGAGACGATGTTCGTGAGGTAGCGGGAGAGGGGCGACAAAGGTGAGACAGTGAGATCGAGATCAGAGAGAGATGGAGGTCTTGAGAATTAGAATCGAGAGGCCGAGCGTGCAGGAAGGAAGCGATGGACCACTGGTGAGGCCGGAGGGAAAGGGCAACGGGCCCAACGCCCACACGAGAGAGAGAGGGGGGAGTCTAATGTCGTGAGGTTTGGGGTGAATGAGAGAGAAGTTTGGGAGAGGGGAACCAGAGATGCAGAGAGTGTCAAGGGGTCACATGGGGGGAGGGGGCGTGAGGGAGAGAGAGAAGTTTGTGTGTGTGTGTGTGTGGCCTGTGGGGGTGGGTGGTGAAACCATGGGCGGTAAACCATGGGCTGGAAAAAACAGTGGGCGGTGGAGGAGAATTCGGATATTTCGGTTAATCAATTTTTTCATTGTTAAAACCGAATCGATTTTTATCTATTTAATTAACTGAACCGAACTGACTAATTCGGTCGGTTCGGTTAAATCGAAAAAATGCACACCCCTAAGTATTGGACTTGAATAATTTAATTTTTTTTTAAAAATAAATGCATATTTTTCATAAATTTTATTTAATATAGGGGGAAATTGATAGTGATGATTTTTTTTATATTTTATATTTTAATTTTTTTATAGTGATGATTTTACATATATTAATTTTTTTATATTTTATTTTTTATCCACTTATTCACAAATTAAAATAAAAAATATTTGTAAATTTCGCACCTCCCGGAAGTTCGAGAAACATGGATTTTCCTGAATCTTAGCATTTGGGGGAGCCCAACTTCCCTGAATCTTAGAGTTCGAGAAAGACTTTCTCTAATCTTGGGGTTCGAGAAACATGGATTTTGTCAAATCCTAGGATTCGGGGAAGACCAACTTTTTCAAGCCCTAGGGTTTGGGAATCTTGGAGTTTCCTGAATCTAACTTACCTCCAACAACAAATACTAATACATACATATAGATATTATTATAACTCTCAAAACTCGTTTACTTACTTGCCCGTCGAATGATTTGTGGTATTTTTTTGAGTAGTTATTATCTTCCTCGTCAAACTCTGCCCATATCGTCGTCAATATTTGACTGTAATAATCTATGACTAATTTTAATTGGTTGAGAGAAAATAATTGAGTAATGGTAGACGTGAAACAATAGGAATGAGTGACCTCTCTATTATAGTGAAAAAAAAATAGTTTTGCAATTGTGAGCATGAAATAATAAAAAATGAATTACAGAAATTGATTGGTGAGAAAAAAGTGTGATAGTAGATGATTGGGTAATATGGGTAGTTGAGTATTGAACAAAATGAAAAGTAAAATTAAATTTTCGTTCAAATCTATTTTAAGTATATTGAAAAGGAGATGCGAAGATCAAAATGTATAGCATTTTCCTATATTTTATTCTCTCACCTAGAATAGTAGGGTTGTGTCATGTAGCTAAGGCGTTTGATTTCTATTTACATCACATCATATATTTTCTTAATATGGGGTACTCTAATCTAGATGGTGAAATATCTTAACCTAACATGAATTATGCACTTACTCTCATCATTTAACTTGGAATTAGGGGTGAAATTGGTTCGATAATAATTATTTGTTTAAATTAAATAAATCAAATTTATATAAAAATTTAAAATAAATTGTTTAAATAAAATTTTAAATTAAATAAATTGAAAAAATTGAACCGTTAAAAAAATTGAAATAAATTAAAAAATTGGAAAAAAATAAAATAACAAACTACAAAAATAATGTTTTTTTTTTAATATTTTGATTAATTTAATTATTTTATTTTTTTAATACAAAAATTGTATCAAACTAAAATAATTAAAATTACTAAACTTAAAAGTTAAATCAAATCAAGTTAGAGCTTAAATTGAACAGATAATTTTAAATAATTCAGTTTAATTATTTTAATTTAATCAAAATATTATTTATTGTTCATTTTTATCTTGAGTTGGGCCTACACAACTTTCAATGTAAAACTAATTAAAATTTTTAATATAAATAATTTATTAAATTTTTTATATATTTTAAAATTAAAAAAATAGGCCAAAATGATTTAACCTACGAGTCAACCTACTTTTCGTCGGACTTTAGAAAATTATGGGTATAATTCATTTGACATTTTTATTCTAATTGTATACATATAATGTCCAATTAATTGTATATATATATATATATATATATATAATATAGATGTCAAGGGTTGGCAATTCGTGTTGATGGGTCGTAATCGTGTCGTGTCGAGATACATGTATAACACGTATCAGACTAGCTTAAACATGACCCATTTAATAATCGTGTCAAATTCCTTAAATCCGAATACGACACGTTTATTAAACGTGTAACACGACACAACCCGTTTAATTAAATGTGTCGTGTCGTGTCACCTGTTAAACGCATTATTTAGTTTTAAACGTGTTATTTCGTGTATAATCGTGTTAACATGTTCAGATTAACCCACTAACTCTTTTAATTAAACGTGTCATTTCGTATATAATTATGTTAACGTGTTTGGGTCAATCCGTTAACACGTTTAATTAAACGTGTCATTTCGTGTCTAAACGAGTTAGACGGGTTAACCCACCTAAGACATGAAAATAATCATGTCATAAACGGGTTGACCCGTTTATGATCCGAAGTCGATTAACTCCAATCCTAACCTACTTAACTTTGTGTCGTATCGTGTCATGTAATCGGGTCGTGTTCAAAATTGACAGTCTTGTGTAAATGAGATGAATTTAAAATTTTGATAAATTTTTTAAATAGAAATGTTATTTAAATTTAATATTTTTATTAATATGATATATAATATAAAAGATTTGACAACATCATAAATGTTAGTTAAATTTGAGCGTACAAATAGTATTCCAATGATTTTGACAAACAGCTCCGCATATTCCAGTCATGTCCCTTGAATCCTCCGACACACAGTCGCCGTCGACGAGCAAAGACTGGTCCTACCCGTCGCCGGCGAGCAGCAGGGACTGGTTCTTCCCGTCGCCGTTGGGCATCCACCACTCCAGAACTCTCCCCAATCGACGCTCCTTCGCAGCAAAACCCAGGGCTCCAAGAAGGACGCCCTCCTCCTACTCCTACTCGCCGTCGCCGTCGTCGTTTCAGCCCCCTCCCCGCTACCCCAGATATGCTGGAACACGGAGGCGTTTCGAATTCGATCCCCGCACGGCGGACGATCGCCACGGCGCTTCGCGAGCAGCTTCCGTTGACAAATGCGACGTCGTGTCGGCGGAGAAGCGCGAAGCTGTTTCGCTCCCTCGGAAGGCGCATGCCGCCTTTGGGGGCCGTCAGCTGAAGGTTCGCTGGCAGATGGCTTTTTCAGTGGCAGTGAGTTTCCTCTCTCTCGCGATAATTCTACGATGAAGCTATTTGGAGCTTACTATTTTTAACTGCAATTCTGTGTTTGGTTGCAGATTTTGGTAACAACGTTTTCATGTCTACTGCACAAGAATTTTTCTTTACACAAACAGGTTATTGATCTGCAGGTAAAATACGAGTTCTAGGAGACTAATAAAAGATATGGCCATTGATAGAAATGATTATTGAGATTAAGGCTTGATATATTGTTGTTCTTGTAATCAGCGATCACATGAAGCAACAGATATTTTTACTTTCTGGGGACATAAGCTCTAAGTCTGATTTTTGTAATAAAATCAAAGTGCGAGCTAGTAACACTTCGACTGATGCTAAAATATTAAAGTTGGTCCTGAATGGGTATCATAACTTTAGTTTGATGAGTAACCCGGCCAGTGAATGCGAGGCATGTATCACCTCTTGTATGCCCCTACAAGAGGGACGAATGTGACACTACAAGAATCATCAGGGGAATGGGATTACAAAATGGAAATGAGGACCATTATAATTGTCACTTGTTTTGTATTTATTTGAAATTTTTAATTGAACTTCTTGTAGAACTTTACTGGATGTATGGAATTTTCTCTTGCAGGATCACATTTCCAAAATCAATGTGAGACTACGGGCTTGCAATTTGGTGGATTCTGTGAATATTATAGATTTTACACAACCTGAGGCTGATCATCTTCCTAACAAAAGCTTGAAAGTTTCCTCTCTTATAATCTCGCTCACAATTTTATCCATTCCGTTTATTTTCTTTAAGTATGTTGACTATGTCTCAAAATCGAGAAGATTGTCAGACAATATCACAGAAGAATTGTCTTTAAACAAGCAGTTGGCATATAGGGTAGATGTGTTTTTGTCAGTTAACCCATATGCTAAGCCTTTGGCATTGTTAGTTGCAACCTTGTTATTAATTTGTCTCGGTGGGCTAGCTCTCTTTGGTGTGACAGATGATAACTTTGTTGACTGCCTTTGGTTGTCTTGGACATATGTAGCGGACTCGGGCGGTCATACTAGTTCTGAAGGCATAGGTCCAAGGCTAGTTTCAGTTTCCATTAGCTTTGGTGGGATGCTTGTATTTGCAATGATGCTTGGACTCGTTTCTGATGCAATTTCTGAGAAGTTTGACTCACTGAGGAAAGGAAAAAGTGAGGTAGTTGAGCACAACCACACTCTAATTCTTGGGTGGAGTGATAAATTGGTAAGATTCTGATTCATAGCCTTTTCAAATGTGTCACTTATATCAGAAGTACCACTTGAATGATTGCACATTTCATAATTTTGAGATGAAAAGACGGTCGTCAAAAATACAGTATATCTATTGGTCACTCTTATGCACTCAGGGTTCTCTACTAAATCAACTTGCCATTGCCAATGAGAGTTTGGGTGGGGGGATTATTGTGGTGATGGCTGAGCGAGATAAAGAAGAGATGGAACTTGACATTGCTAAAATGGAGTTTGATTTCAGAGGAACATCGGTTATATGCAGAGGTGGAAGTCCTCTGATTTTAGCTGACCTAAAAAAGGTGTGCCAAATTGTGTTCTGTCAACTGTATTCTTCATATATTCACTTCTTTATTATCTTTCTCAACTCTCTTCTTATCTTAGCTATGTTGGAGGCACTTCTTCACTTTAACCATCACGTCATGATTGATTCTATGAGTAACATCTTCCATAATCTCTCCCTCTTTTTAAACAATTGATCTAAGATATTGAAATTGATTCTCAGGAACCTAATGTTTGTATAAGGGTTTTTTGGTATTTTTGGCATTGTAGTTACAGCAGTTGTACTGTAACAAGCTGTTCAAAGTTATATTCTGTATTGGCAGCCTTATTGGAACCAAACTAAACTGCCTGGATTAGTATAAAAACCTAATCCAGCTGAATGAAAGATCATCGAAGCATTTTTCCAGAAATTCTCTGTTTCTCTCTCAATTCCTCTCTCTTGATCTTGCTTTCTCTCTCGCCTACTGTTTTCCTCTCTTTCTCCAAATCTTCTTCACATTTCTCTCTCTAAGTTATGCCCTAAGGGTGTGTTTGATAGCATGGAAAATACATGAAAAATGTCACATCCAAGGAATTGAATTCTATCTTTGGTGTTTGACACACTATATTTTTCATGGAATTGAATTCCATAGTACAATTATTAAAGCATATTTTTGCCTCTTTTCCATGGAAAATTCCATCTAGGGGGGAGATGGTTTTTGTTTTCCATGCAAGTTGGAAAATGCTTTCCTTTCTAACTAAATACTATCAAACACACCCTAATTCTCTCAATTAGCAGAGAATTGACCTTGTCAGATCTGAGGACCTGACATTGATCTGTTTTTAGGATAGCTTGATCTCCAAGTTCATGAGGAGAATTCTAGGAAAAAAAAAAAAAGTTAATTAGGAGAAGAAGAGTACATAAGGGGGGCACAATGGTAGTTATCAGCATTCTTTAAGGCCAATTTTGTCTGCATAACTAAATTCATTAAGTTGGTTATGTTTTTTTCAAATGGTTTTTGGAGAAAATAATAAAAAGCATCCGAACGATGTTTTCAACAGTCAATTCAAATTTAAAAAATTGAGAAGCAGGGTTGTCATTTTTTCTATTTGGAAAAATTTTCTCATCTGAACATGATTTTCTATTTTCCATTCTATATTGAAATTTTTTCCTGAAAACAAGGGTCAGTTTCCACAGATGAATAGGCCTCCAGTGTCAAGAACTTGGTTAATGTTGTGCATTTTGTACTTCTGAGGAGTTCTCACAATAAGCAACAATAACAACATATCAAACCTTTTTCCCATTATGTGGGGTTATCACAATATGTATCTGTTTTTACCTCCCATTTTTTCTGTTTAATGGTTAACTATAATAACCTTATTTTGAATTGTTTCACATTTTGTACCTTTTATTTGATATGCTAACTCCGTTAAATCAAGCAGGTATCTGTGTCCAAGGCCCGTGCAATCATTGTCCTTGCTGAAGATGGAAATGCTGATCAGGTTCTCCTAATGAAGCAAATTACTATGTTTCACATTTTACAATGGTTTTTAATCTTTTCCTCCTTATATGCAGAGTGATGCTCGCGCATTGAGGACAGTTTTAAGCCTAACTGGAGTAAAAGAAGGGTTACGGGGTCACATAGTTGTGGAATTAAGTGATCTTGACAATGAGGTCCTCGTGAAACTTGTTGGTGGAGATCTTGTTGAGACTGTTGTTGCTCATGATGTAATTGGTCGCCTAATGATTCAATGTGCTCGGCAACCAGGCCTTGCGCAGGTCGACCTACATGCCTTAATTGCAATTTCCCAAATGATTCAGTTATGCCTGTATACCATTAGCTCATCTAGTTTGTTCATTCGATGGTGTTACTTATTAATACTTAGTTAGATGTGAATTAGTCTAACTCTCAGATCCTTCTTGACTATTCAACCATTATTTTTTTTAATGTGAATACTTAATGTTTTGTTATTTATGGACTGGATGGCAGATATGGGAGGATATCCTTGGGTTTGAGAATTGTGAGTTCTACATTAAAAGATGGCCGCAGTTGGATGGCATGCATTTTGAGGATGTATTAATCAGCTTTCCTGATGCCATTCCTTGTGGAGTCAAGGCTGCATCTTATGGTGGAAAAATAATTTTGAATCCTGATGACTCCTATGTTCTACAAGAAGGTGATGAAGTTCTTGTTATAGCAGAAGATGATGATTCATATTCCCCATCAACATTGCCAATGGTGCTTTCCTTCTCTTTACAACATTTATTTTCCATGTATAATTTTATATTTTTATTGTTAGATAATTGCCTCGTTTGTGATTTAGATCTGCCATCTTCCAGTTTGAGACATAAATACATTGCCATGGCTGGTTGTTAGGCATCTTTATGCATTTTTACTTTCATTTACTTCCATGCATTCTTTAGATTTATATTATGTGTGCGCTTTGCTGAGAGCTAATTGTATTTGTTGATTGACATTTTATACATACACGAGATAAAAATATAAGATAAAAATATAAGGTTGGTTTGTCTGCTTTACATGCTTCTTGTTCTCAAGCATCAAATAATGTGCCAATCCTGCTCAACAAATTTTGCTGAAAATAAGGTGGTCTTCTAGGTTGTATTTGTTGATTGACATTCTGATAGTACCTCTAAACAATTGATTGAATTTTTGTTCCAAAACAGTAAGAATTCCTCACTTTCAGTAGCTTCAGCAATGAATGAAAACCAATACAATGAAAGAAGACAAAAATAGGCCTATTCGAGAGGGCCTCTCTCTCCCACGACTTCTCCAACAGATTTTTCCACACCTTCTCTCTCCTTCTCTCCTCCCTTTTAGACCTTCTCCCTGCTCGTTCCAGCCCATGCCCAATTATTCCCTTCTAACTAACTTGTGACTCTTCTACCCTTGAGTCATTTTACTTGGTTGCCCCTATGGTCCCCACCACTTTTCCCTTCCTTCCTTCTTCTCTGATAAGTTTGTTTAATGGGGGTCCTGACAACACTCCCGCCCATAAGTCTCACCTTGTCCTCAAGGTGGAATTCTGGAAATTGAAGTAGAATATGATGGTAAGGCTCCCATGTTGCTTTCAATGGGGGCAGCCCCTTCCATTGAATAAGGACATCAAGGTTTCTTACATTTTCCCCTTTGCTTGGCCTTATTCCCAACAGAAATTCCGGTGACACCTTCACTTCCAGCTCAACTGAAAGCTGATAAGGAATTTTGAGGATTTCCCTAATTGCTCCTTCAGCCCTACTCAGCTGCGACACATGGAACACGGGGTGGATAGCACTAGAAGGTGGTAGGGTCAGCTTGTAGGCCACATTCCCGATCCTCCTCTCCACTGGAAACGACTCATAGAACCTCGGTGCTAACTTCTCATTCAGTCTCTTCGCCAACATCTTTTGCTGATAGGGCTGAATTTTTACTTAAACCATATCACCCATGTCAAACTGCACATCTCACCACTTCTTATCTGCTATTTATTTCATCCGAACTTGAGCCTTTAACAGTTGGGGACTGCAATTCATCAAGAGTTGAGTCTCGCTCCAATAATTGTTGTTCGATTGCAGAATCTGTTATAGTACTCTTCTCAAATCTCAATAATGGGGGAGGTTCACGCCCATAGACAATTTGGAATGAAGTTAATTTTGAGGACGCATGAAAGGAAGTATTGTACCAGTATTCTGCCCATGGCAACTAGCTGCACCACGCCTTAGGTTTGGACGAACAAAAACAACGAAGATAGGTCTCTAAGGTGCGGTTTAAGACCTTCCTTTGTCCATCGGATTGTGAGTGGTTGGAGCTGCTCCTGTTCAATTGAGTGCCCTGCAATCGGAATAGCTCCTCCCAAAAATGACTAACAAAAATTTTATCCCGATTGGAGACGATAGAGTTTGGAATCCCATGTAGCTTGACAACCTCTTGCACAAAGATCTCCGCTATGCTTGCTACTGTGAATGGGTGTTTTACAGCAATGAAATGGCCGTATTTGCTTAACCGATCAACCACCACCAATATTGTATCCCTCCCCACTCATCTTGACAACCCTTCAATGAAATCCATGGACATGTCCTCCCAAATTTGGCGCGGAACTGGAAGCAGTTGCAGCAATCCACTAGGTGATAACGCTTCATACTTATGTTGTTGGCACGTAGGGCAATTACAGACATATTGTTGAATGTCCCTCTTCATCCCCACCCAATACACGTTTGAGGAGATCCTTTTATAGGTCTTGAGAACCCCGGAATGGCCTCCAATCTGCCCATCATGCCCCTCCTTCAGCTTTAAAGGAATCAAGGTGGATCCCTTAGGTAGATATAGCTTCCCCTTGAACAGTAATCGACCATCTACCAAGGTGAACCTAGGCTTTCTAGTGGGATCAGCCTTCACCTCCTTAACTATGAGTTGCAGTGCCGCATCCTCCTCCATCTCCTTCTTAAGTTGGTCTAGTTGGACCACCTGGGGAATGATGAGAGTCAATAATGAAACGAAAGTTTGGAGGCGCGAGAGGGCATCCGCTGCCCGGTTCTCCAACCCAGGTCAATATTGAATCTCACAATCATATCCCATTAACTTCATGACCCATTTTTGACACTCCGGACTGAGCACCCTTTGTTCCATTAAAAACTTTAAGCTTCGTTGGTCTATCCGAATAACAAAATTCTACCCCATCAAATAGTGTCTCCACTTCCTCATCGCAAACACCATGACCATCGGCTCTCTCTCATACACTGACCTCTGTCGACCTCTGGGATTTAGGGAATGGCTAAAAAAAGCAATAGGTTGTTGCTCATGCTTCAAAACAGCTCCCAAACCATGCCCGGATGCATCAGTCTCCACAACGAATTCCTTGGAAAAATTCGGTAAGGCCAACACTAGAAGTTTAGTCATCACTCTTTTAAGAGATTGAAAGGCTTGATCTGCTAACCCATCCCAGAAAAAGTTCCCCTTCCAAAGGCGGTCTGTCAAAGGCCAAGCCAGCTTCCCATAATTCTTCACAAACCTCCGATAGAACCCCGTAAGACCCAAAAACCCCCGAAGCTCCCATAAGGATTTAGGGCTTGGCCATTCCATGACTACCTTAATTTTGGAGTTATCCGCAGCCACCCCTTCGTGAGAAATGACGTGTCCCAAGTACTCAACCTCCCATTGCCCAAACTGACACTTTTTCGCATTAGCATACAACCGATGCACTACTAGCAGCCCCAAAACACACCTTAAATGCTCTTTATGCTCAGTCATATCCCTACTATAGACCAGAATGTCATAAAAAATACCAAAACGAATTGCCTTAGCTGCTCCTTAAAGATCTCATTCATCAAGGATTGAAATGTGACGTGGGCATTAGTTAACCCAAACGACATAACTAAGAATTCATAATGTCCCTCATGTGTGCGAAAAGCAGTCTTAGGAACGTCCTTAGGATTGATTCGAATTTGATGATACCCCGATTTTAAGTCCCACTTGGAAAAGACAGCAGCCCCATTCAATTCATCCAATAATTCTTCAATAACTGGAATGGAAAATCTAACGAGAATAGTTATCTTGTTTAACTCTCTGTAGTCAACACAAAATCTCTAGCCTTCGTCCTTCTTCTTTACCAACAATACCAGGCTGGAAAATGGACTAATACTTGGCCTGATAAGCCCGATTGCCAACATCTCCCTAACCAGCTTTTCAATCTCATTTTTCTAAAAGTGGGGATACTGATAAGGCCGAACATTCACTGGTGGCACCCCTGGTTGCAGTGTAATCGCATGGTCTCGCTTCCGGTGCGGGGGAAGACCCCCCGGCTCCTCAAACACCTGTTTGAACTCTGCAAGCAACTACTGTAAGTTGTCTGGAACAACCTCTTCAGCCTTGTTTTCCGCAGTAGTCAAGCTCCCCAATTCAAGTAGCACCCCTTCCCCATTTTCTATGAATGCCCTCATCATCGATTTCAATGCCACTAAGGTTTTACTAAGGCTGGAATCTCTGTGCAGTGTCACGGTAGCCCCCCCTACCTTAAATCTCATCATCAATGAGCCCCAATCAACTTGGGTCTCTCCCAGGGAAGCCAACCACTTTATTTCAAGGATCACATCTGAACTCCCTAGCTCCAATGGCAGAAAATCCTCCACTATTTCCATATTTTGCAGCGTTAAGACTACCCCCTTACACACTCTCGCCCCCTGGACAACCATATCCGACCCCATGATCACCCCATATCCTCTTGTTTGAGTCCGGGTCAGCCCTAATTTCTGCACTAATTCAGCTGCTATAAAATTATTGGAAGCCCCACTATCAATTAAGACCACCACCTCTTGTCCCCCCCACTTCCCCTTTTACTTTCATGGTTTGTGGAGGGGGTAATCCCACTACTGAGTTGAGGGATAGCTCCACCACCTCCCTTAATTTGACTGGGTCTCCCCCTTCCCCTGATCCATCCCCTGTTTTAGCCTCCTGTACTTCTTCTTCTTCCTCATCCCTTTCCTCCTCATAAATCACTATTACTTGCATCTCCCTATTCTTGCATTTATGGCCCACCGAATACTTCTCATCACAATGGAAACATAACCCCTTCGCCCGTTTGGCCTGCAACTCACTCTCATTCAACTTCTTGAAAGGGGGAGTGCTCCACTTACCTAAGACTGGTGGGCGATGTGAGGCGACAGGGCTGGTTGTCGCCCACTTCGGCAGTGCTGGCAAAGGGGGCTTAAGCCCGATCGGCTGAAGGTTTATTGTTGGAGTGGAAGGGGCCGATACTCGAGTTGGGTTTGATCCCAAATAACCCCCATGGACCACCCGATTCCTCTCGTCGATCTGTTGGGCCAGCTCCATCATCTGTTCCAGTCCGTTTGGTTGCAATACCCTCATTTCCGCTCGAATATCCAACCTTAGGCCATTTATAAAATGACCCTTGAGGAATGCATCTGGCAGCTCTTCAAGGGACGAAGCCAAAGTTTCAAAGTAGAGGCGGTAGTCCTTGACGGACCCGGACTACCTAAGCGCGAGGAACCTCTCCTTCGTTGTGCCTTCTTGGGTCGATCAGAATCGACTTACCAACAGAGCCTTGAGCTCCTCCCAACTCCTCACTTGATGTTGCCTTTGTTCCCATTGAAACCAGGCGAGAGCGGCCCCTTCAAACCAGAGCGCGACCGAGTCCAGTTTCTCTGCATCGGCCAAACGGTTCCTGGCGAAGTAACGCTCCGCCCTAAAGACCCACCCATTAGGGTCATCTCCCTCAAATAGTGGCATCTCCAAGCGTCAACCCCTAGTCTCCAGCCTTTTGAAGCCTTCGGTCACATCGCCTTTGTCTTTTGCCCGTTCTCTCACCCCTGACGTCTCGTCCAGTGTAAAGGAAGAACCCATGGGTTCATTGTCCTCACCTCATTTCCCCTTCCTATCCTTCTCTTGCGACTCCCACTTCTCTATCAGTAAGTTGAATTGGTCCAACATCATTGTCATGTTCTTCTCTATGTTATGCAACTTTTGGAATTCATTCCTCATAGAATCCAACCCGACTTGCAATCCCTCCATTCGTCCTTCTATCTGTTGTTGATAAGTCTCCAGTCTTCCCTCCAACTCTCCCACTCTCTCAAAAACGAATATCCCCATGGATGTAGGCTTTGATACCAAATGATAGTACCTCTAAATAATTGATTGAATTTTTGTTCCAAAACAGTAAGAATTCCTCACTTTCAGTAGCTTTAGCAATGAATGAAAACCAACACAATGAAAGAAGACAAAAACAGGCCTATTCAAGAGGGCCTCTCTCTCCCACGATTTCTCCAGTAGATTTTTCCACACCTTCTCTCCTCCCTTTTATACCTTCTCCCTTGCTCGTTCTAGCCCATGGCCAATTATTCCCTTCTAACTAACTTGTGACTCTTCTACCGTTGAGTCATTTTACTTGGTTGCCCCTATGGTCCCCACCACTTTTCCCTTCCTTCCTTCTTCTCTGATAAGTTTGTTTAATAGGGGTCCTAACACATTCATATTTTGTGGTCCTTCAAGTTTTTAAGCTGTCTCCTGCACCGTGCATATTGATAAATTCAATTTTCTGTTAGACTGAGTGTCACCTATATAATCTACAAGACCACCTAAGATGCAGTGCACCATATTGTCTGTTCCTTCTGTTTGATTACCTCTTACCTTTTCTCCTTTTTTACCTTGATAAAAGAAATATTTGTGCTATTTTCCTAGTAAACTTCATGTATTTATCTGTTATCTTGGGCTATATCAAATTGCATAAGAAGCAAAAACAAGAATGTGTCATGGTAGCGAGGCCACTCTCCAAGAAAAAAAAGAAAGAAGCATGTCTTCTTTATGCACATGGGGGTGATTCCTACCATGGAATTTTGAGTGGGGCATATCATGAATAAAACTTACAGGAGAAAATCAATTTGGTCGTTCAGGTCACAGATGCACCATTAATGCATATTGCCCGACCAGCAAGAAAGCCACAGAAGATCCTACTTTGTGGATGGAGGCGGGACATTGATGATATGATTGTGGTGAGTTTATCTATCGAAGCCCCTAATTCTTTCTTTTGTTCACCTGAATGCTGCAGGTTTGGAGAGGAACTCTACCCCAGGATTTCATCATTCCAAAGTCTATAGAAAGGATACTTTTTTGTGGTTGGCGGCGAGATATGGAAGATATGATTATGGTAATGTTAAAAGGAATCAACTGTATCCTCCCAGTTCTGTTGAGGCAATTCGTGACATACATAATACAGTCATGAACATTTCAGAAACATTTCAATAATTCTCTCCACATAGATGGAATCCATTCCCAGTGTTGCTGTCACGTTCACTACTCAGAAAACTCCCCTCTCTTTTCAGTTCATTCAGCTGTCTTGGTGATGCAACAAAGGAATTAAAATACTCTGTTGTCAAATTAAATATTAATGTTCTTATGTTATTCTATTTTAGGTATTGGATGCCTTTTTAGCACCTGGTTCTGAGCTGTGGATGTTTAATGATGTTCCTGAAAAGGAGAGGGAAAAGAAGCTTATTGATGGCGGCCTTGACGTTAACCGGTTGGTGAATATATCAATTGTTAATCGTGAAGGAAATGCAGTTATAAGGCGCCACCTGGAAAGCCTTCCCTTAGAATCTTTTCATTCAGTAAGTACATAAATTTAAAACGTGTTAAACATCTTAAGTAGTCAAATACTGCAATCCTGATACCAGGATTTGTGATGCTCCATGGAAGAATCAGCACTACCAAGTTGACCTGTAATGGAAAGGGCAAACAGTGGGTGGTATATTTTTATCACTTGAACCTTGATCCTTCAAATACCGTGATTAACTATCTAAAAATTGATACAGATTTGTTCTGATTATGAATCTGATGCGAACCAGAAAAGAAATCATTGAAACTTGGATTCAATTTCACCAACTCCAATCAAAATTACAAGGAAAAATTAGGCATTCGAGAGGCCCTTAACTCCCCCTAAGAACTTAATCCAAAATTTTCTTACCTCCTACAAATTTCTCCCTCCCCTATATTCTCTTCCCTCCTCCTCTAACCGAATTCGGTTTCGCACCTGCTGGGTTGTGTCCCATTCTACCCCTACGCACATGGTTGGCCGTTATGCTAGCCAGCCAATTTACTCTCTTGCCCCTTGGATCGTTTTTGATACGTCGTGAACTGGGAGCCTATCATTACTCCCACCCCAAACTTTCACCTTGTCCTCAAGGTGGAAAACTGGAAATTGTTGCTAGATTAAGTGCTAAGGCTCCCAAGTATCTTCTAACAAGGCTAGCCCCTTCCATTGTATGAGTACCTCTAATCCCTGTAAGTTCTTCCCAGTTCTCGGCCGAACTCCAAGCACTGCCTCCGGTTCCACCAGCATCTCAAGGTCTTCATTAAGCTATCGAGGAATCTCCACATTAGCTTCCAATGCCCCTCTTGCCTCCCGTAGTTGGGACACGTGAAATACAGGATGGATAAGGCAATGAGGTGGTAGTATCAACTTATAAGCTACCGGGCGTACTTCCTTCTCAATTTCAAATGGACCATAATATCGGACAACCAATGATTTATGACGATATGGCCTTAATTTCAAATAAACCAAGTCTCCTTCTTTGTACTTCACCTTCCTTCTTTTCAGATCTGCTCCTGTCTTCATCACTGCTTGTGCGCTCATTAGCCGTGCCTTCAATTCCTCAAGGATTAAATCTCTCTAAATCAATTGTTGCTCCACCATTGAAACAAGGGTAGTTCCCTTCTCAAACCTCAATAAGGGTGGTGGTTCTCGCCCATACACTGCTTGAAATGGAGTCACCCTGGCAACGGTGTGGTAGAAGGTATTATACCCCAAGGTAGCCTATGTACCATGCCTTCAGTTTTGAGCAAGCAAAACAACATAGGTACGTTTCTAAAGTTCAATTAATTACCTCTGTTTGTCCATCCGTTTAAGGGTGATAGGTTGTGCTTTAGTTGAGTTTGGTACCTTGTAGTTGGAACATCTCCTCCGAAAATTTGCTCATGAAAATTTTCTCTCTATCTGATACAGTGGACCTTGGCATTCCATGAAGCCTCACCACTTCTTTATTAAAATTTCCTGCCACCTCCCCAGCTATAAACGGGTGTTTAAGGCCAATGAAATGCCCGTACTTACTAAGTTTATCCACCACCACCAAAATTAAGTCCATCTTGCCAGACTTTGGCAATCCCTCAATGAAGTCCGTAGCAATGTCGTCCCAAATTTGGTTTGGGATAGGAAAGGGCTGCAAGAGTCCCCCCAGTGCTAAGGCCATATATTTATTTCGTTGGCAAATTGAGCAATCATTTACATACCGATATATATCCCTCTTCATTCCCTGCCAACATATATTTGCTGCCACCCTCTTGTAAATTTTTAAGAATCCTAAGTGTCCTCCTATACTTCCATCGTGCCCCTTATGAAGTAACAATGGAATGAGAGTGGATCCCTTTGGTAAATACAACCTTCCCTTGTAAAGGAGATGGTTGTCCACCAGTTGGAAGTTAGGGTGTGAAGTAGGATCAACTTAGAAATCTTGGATAATTCCTTGCAATCTTTCATCTATCTTTACCTCGCTAGCTAATTGATCCATTTGGACCACTTTAAGCACTGTTAAGGCCATTATTGTTGCTGGGTGGTAGATTCGTGACAGCCCATTAATAGCTTTATTCTCCAAACCCGGCCGATATTGTATCTCAAATTGGAACCCCATCAATTTCATCATCTATTTCAAGTATTCCAGACTCACTGTTCCATCAAGTATTTGAGACTCCTTTGATCTGTTTGAACCACAAACTTCCTGCCTAACAAGTAGTGTCTCCATTTTTGCACAATAAACACTATGGCCATCAGTTCCCTCTCATAAACAAATTTTTTTCCTCCCTAACTAACTGAAAGCATGACTGAAATAAGTAATAGGCCTTTGCTCTTGCATTAATACAACCCCCATTCCTTGTCTTGAGGCATCAGTCTCAATGACGAAGGGCTTCCCAAAGTCCGGCAAGGCTGAAACGGGTAGGGATACCATTTTAGCCTTAAGTTGCTGGAAGGTCTGCTCGGCTGCCACATCCTAAAATAAGTTGTTCTTCCTTAATCTCTCCATTAAAGGCCTTGCCAATTTGCCATAATCCCTCACAAAGCGTTTATAATATCTTGTGAGGCCAAGGAACCCCCTCAATTCCTTTACCAATGTAGGAGTAGGCCAATCTAACATAGTTTGTACCTTACTTCAATCGGCTAAAACCCCATGATGAGATATAATATGACCTAAATATTCAATTTCCAGTTGCCCAAACACACACTTCTTCCTATTGGCAAAGAGCTGGTTGTCCGCTAGTACCTTTAAGACACGATATAAATGTTGTGCATGCTATTCAAAATCCCTGCTATACACTAATATGTCATTGAAGAATACCAACACAAAGCGCCTCAAATATTCTTTGAAAATGTCATTCATCAATGATTGGAAGGTGATTGGCGCATTCGTCAGCCCAAACGGCATTACTAGGAACTCATAATGCCCTTCATGAGTTCTGAAAGTGGTCTTGGGAACATCCTCAGACTTGACTCTAATCTGATGGTAACCAGATTTCAAATCGAGCTTAGAGAAGACCATGGCACCATTCAACTCATCAAGTAACTCCTCTATCACGGGAATGAGAAATTTGTCAGGGATAGTGACCTTGTTCAAGGCCCTATAGTCCACACAAAAACGTTTCCCTCCATCCTTCTTTCTTTCCCAACAACACCGGATCAGAAAATGGGCTGGAACGAGGCTGAACAATTTCAGTAGCCAACAGCTCCCCCACCAACTTCTCAATTTCATTTTTTTGCAAATAAGGGTATCGGTAGGGCCTTACACTAACCGGTGTGGTTCCTGAAACTAGATTTATGGCATGATCCTTCCTCTTGCAAGGTGGCAGCCCCTCTGGTGTAGAGAAAACCTCTCAAACTCGACCAACACCCCTCTTAGCATCACTGGAGCTTCCTTTTGAGCTTCTTTAATCTCTGCTACCATGGTTCCCAATTCTAACAACAATCCTTCCCCATTTTCCTTAAAGGCTTTCACCATCGCCTTCAAGGACACCAAGGTCTAGGGTCCCCTTGCAATGTTACCGTTATGTCCCTTATTTGAAATTTCATTGTGAGGGCCTTCCAATCCACATTCATTTTTCCAACGGCTGCTAGCCACTTCATTCCCAAAATTACATCTAAGCTCCCCAAGTCTAGAGGTAAAACATCCTCTACAATTTGCAGATTTTGGAGATTAAGCTTCACTCATTTGCAAATTCCAACCCCTTGCACTGCCATTCCCATAATTACCCCATATCCTACTGTTTCCTCTCTTGGTAAACCCAATTGCTGCACCAGCTCGGTTGCCATAAAATTATGCGTTGCTCTTCCATCAATAAGCATCACTACTAGCTGCCTCTATGTCCCCTTTGAGCTTCATAGTTTATGGTGTAGTCAATCCAACTACAGAGTTCATTGAGAGCTCAATAATCTCCCTCCCTTGCCCCGGCTCTCCTTCTCCCTCAACTACCGCCTCTTCTACCTCTTCATCATATATCATCATCATTTGCAGCTCTTTATTTCTACACTTGTGGCTTATAGTATATTTCTCACCACATTGAAAACATAGGCTCTTATCCCTTTTTGCCTTCCACTCTGCCTTGCTAACTCGTTTGAAGGGCAGGTTACTCCATCTCCCATTAGCCTATGGTCGATATGGGTTAGTAGGATGGACTATCGTCGGTTTGGGGGGTTGTTGTGAGTGTGGCAGAATTCCCCCTTGCTGGTAAGTCGAAATTGGGTTCAGCATGGCTTGTCCCTTGTTCGAACCCGATCCAACCGTGCCTCCACGAACCACCTAATTTTGCTCCTTTATTCGTTAAGCTAAATCCATCATTTGCTCCAAGCCCCTCGACTTTGATATCAGGCTTTAAACCATTTATGAAATGCCCTTCTAGCATGGCTTTCGGCAAGTTCTCAAGGGGTGATGCCAATGTCTCGAAGCATTGGCAATACTCCATTACAGTTCCCTTATGTCAGAGGGTTAGAAATCGCTCTTCGACAAAGCCTTCTTGGGTGGGTTGGAAACGACTCCTCAATAGCAATTTGAAGTCCTCCCAATTCCTCACCCTTCGTCGCTTTTCTTTCCATTGAAACCACAAAAGTGCAGCACCCTTTAAACACAGTGTTGTTGTATCCAACTTCTCATCATCAGTCAACCCGTTCACCGCAAAGTACAATTCAACTCGGAATATCCAACCGTCTGGATCTTCGCCTTTGAAGAAGGGCATCTCCAATCGACATCCTTGGATCTCCGGCCACCAGCCCCCATCCGGACCGCCTACTTCAGCTCACTGTACTCTTATTTTCGGCGTCGCCTTGGAATCCTGAGTGAATTCCGGTGTCTGGTCTCCCAACTTCTCCTTGTTCTTCCTCTCCCGTTTTTGTTCTTCCCACCTCATTCTCATCCATGCAAACTGCTCCAGCATGTTCGCGACATTCTTCTCCACCGATTGAACCTCACCCCTCATGGCATCAACTCCTCGTTGCATGCCTTCCATCCTCATTTCCAATTCACCTACTCAATTCGTCAGGTTCACCATATCGATGATGCTATGATACCAAATTGATGTGAACCAGAAAAGAAATCACTGAAACTTGGATTTAATTTCACCAACTCAAATCAAAATTACAAGGAAAAACTGGGTATTCGAGAGGCCCTTAACTCTCCCTAAGAACTGAATTCAAAATTTTCTTACCTCCTACAAATTTCTCCCTCCCCTATATTCTCTTCTCTCCTCCTCTAACTGAATTCGGTTTCACACCTGCTGGGAACCCAGCGATTTTCCCACTCTACCCCAATGCACATGGCTGGTTGTTATGCTAGCCAGCCAATTTACTCTCCTGCCCCTGCCCCTTGGATCGTCTTTGATACGTCCAGTGAACCGGGGGCCTATCAGAATCAAATTATCTTTCTTGGTCTTAGTGATGCAGCTGCTATTTGTGGGGTTAAGGAATGATATATTGTATCTCTTCTCTTTTCTAATTTACTAAGATATTTGCTGGTTTTTACAGATCTTAATTTTGGCTGATGAATCAGTGGAAGATTTAGCCATTAAAGCTGATTCCAGATCTCTTGCCACTTTGCTTTTGATTCGTGATATTCAGGTACTTCTTTTGAATGGTGAACTTCAATCAACTTGTGGAACTTGATTTTTGTCAAAGTCTACTTTTGTGTTTGCTTGTCCAACTCTGTGACAACATTATATTTAGGTTTTTTGCTTCTTTCCTTATAAGTAATTATTACAGGCTTAGTGGTCCACTCTATTAAAGCCACATCAATCATCTGCAGTTTTCATTTTGATATCCAAAAATATGTATAATGATGCTTGTAACTTGTAAGTACTATTAAGCTATTGTTACTGATATATCCACAAGCTTCCTGATACAACCTGTACTGACACCATAGTGTCTTCCCCCTAAACTTTGGTCTATCCTCTATTTTTTCAGCCTGATTGTCTTATTATTGGGGGAATCTAGGTCATAAGTTTCTACACAGGTTATTTTTAGGTCATAAATGTTTATGGATGTGGGGGAGCCATGGTGTCTATCGCATTAGAGACTTGCCCCCATGTAGGCAGCCTTTTACACAAAACAGGCCTGTGGATCATCTCCAAGAGATAAACACACATATATAATATAAAATAGGTGGAATTAGGTACAGCGCTTTCACTTTGATTACCTCTGTGTTCCTTTTGTTAGTTAAATGATGCAAAAGAGATGGACAATCATGGTAAGGCCAACATTGAGGATTACCTGGGAAGTTGTCTTCTTGCTTAAAATGCTTGACTTGTTAGGCATTTCACCACTTTGTTAGTCTGGTAGGAGACAGGATTTGTTGGATATAGAGCTTTCTCCACTAATTTAAGGGGATGCCTTCTGGTGAGTATTTTTTGATATTTCTTCTTAAGAGAGGTAGCATCTGTACTCTCTAGAGTGCAATGCCTTGTGTTTTGAGCATGCAGCTGAAATGAATTTGAGTAACAAAGGAGTCATTGATCTGGACAGAGTGACCAAACTTTGAACCCCTTTGCTACATTCTGCCACATGGAAAAAATCATCTGCTTCCTCTTGAATAACAAAGGACATTCTAACAATCTTAATAAATTTCTGATGCCCTTTGTTGCAGATGATCAATAAAAAATCAGCTAATCACTCAGAGGCAACTCGTCCACTATTAAAAAATCTGTGCTTGAGCAGCTATAAATTTCATGCTTCTCAAATCAATTTAATCTTTTGGTAGTTATAATTCCAATAGTTGCACCAGGTGGCTATTTCAAAATAGCCTAGGCTGCTATTTACGAAGAGACCTTGCCTGGAAGCAGCTGAAGCTGCTTTGGCAAAGACTAGAAGTTCAGCTATTTACGTACTTCTTACTTTTTAAGGAGTGTGTTTATTGTATAATTGTAGCTTAAGTTCATGTTGATTCCTTTGTTTTTCATATTATCAGGTTATAAAAAACAACATTAAATTGCCATCTCATCAAAACCTACACGTTAGGCAATGCATCTCTTTTTTTTTTTTTTCTTCTTCATTTGCGTGCAGTTGGTTCAAGAATTTTTTACCTGGCAACTTTATAAGAGAATGTATTAACTGTAGAAGATCTATCCTCATTAGGTACTTGAATCTTTTTTTTTCTTTTTTTTTTTATCAGTAATCTTACCAAAAAAAAAAAAAGAAAAGAAATATAAGAGTTGCAATTTTGGTTGATGTGTAAGATGTTGACAGCCTTAACACTGCATGTGATCCGAGGTCATAGATGAAGGAATCTTTATCCTTAATGCCAATATCACCTTTTCCTTTTTAGCATATGAGCTTTGAGGTAACGACTTAATTACTTGAAATGTCTTGTTACACTTTGCAGGCTAAGCGCCTTCCTTACAAAGAAGCCAGGGTTTCCCAAGGACAGAGAGGTATTGCACAAGGCTCTTGGATAGGGGAAATGCAGCAGGCTTCAGATATATCAGTTATAATCAGTGAAATTCTGGATCCAAGGACTAAAAATTTATTATCCATGTCAAAAATCAGTGATTATGTTCTATCCAATGAGCTTGTCAGCATGGCACTGGCCATGGTTGCTGAAGACCGGCAAATAAATGATGTACTGGAAGAGCTGTTTGCAGAAGAGGTAACCTTTTGTTGCTCAATCACCCCAATTAATTTGATAGCACTACATCATTTCATTGTTGGAAAGTTAACGTCAACCTATGTTTGGTCATGTTTAAAGAGCTTGGCTGATTTAATAACTGCTGCCAGAACCAGTTATGTGGATTGCTAACTGCATTTTGATTTTTCATACACAAGCTACCAAAGCATATAACTAGGTTTTACCAGTTGGTATAGTTTGACATGATATCTCTTCTCTAGTTTTAGAGGTTCTGTGTGCATGCTGTGAAAATACTACTTAAAGCAGCCCTACTTGATTCAGTTTAAAGTGAAAGAATGGGCAGTAAATATATTGACCGTTCCACCCACCACATCTGATGTTATGGAATACTTCCACAACTCTTTCTTGTGGCTAGGATCTCTATTCTATACATCTTGTAAGTGAAATAAATCCACACTGTAAAAAGTTGGTCCATAAACCAAGCAGTTGACAATGATGATAATAATAATAATAATAATAAAACAAAAAGATTATTGTATAAGATTTTTTATGCTATACATTTCAATAGGATTAGGAAAATGTATCGTGTATGGGATTATTAGAGGACTGATAAGTCGGCTACCAATCCTTTCAATAACCAGATTACTTGTAAGCATTACTTGGTCATGAGAAAGTTTTGTGAGTCTAATATGACACATTTACAAAGGACAGCAATTTGTTCACGCTGTTCACTGTGGAATTCACTAGTACTGAACTTAAACCACTGAACACTGGAGTACTTAATTTGATTGCTCACTTTTGTTGGCATACCCTATTGTCATTGATCTGACGGTTGTGGAACTTCAAATTCCAACTTTTCTGTCATTTCCTCTTTTGATCCATCAATAGGATCTCTTTGACTTTAGCAGGGCAATGAAATGCATATTAGGCAAGCAGATCTCTACCTTCGTGATGGGGAGGAACTGAGTTTCTATGAAATACTCTTACGAGCGCGTCAAAGGAGGGAGATTGTGATAGGGTATCGCCAAGCTAAAGCAGAGAAAGCCGTTATCAATCCCCCATGCAAAAATGAAAAACGGAGATGGTCAGTAAAGGATGTGTTCATTGTAATTGCTGAGAAGGAATAACAACATCTCTTTTTGTCAAAAGCAGGAGATTCTTAGAAGCGTGGATCTGATTAAAGAATCAAGAGGATAGGAAAGAAAAGCTCACACATTATGGAGAAACATTACTAACAAGATCCCTTTTGCTGCCTCTTTATTTTTTCAACAAGTGAATAGGGAACCACACTGCAGACGGCAGCTGAATAGAGACCACGCAACAGGGGAGCCAGGACCCACCTGACCAGATTAGTCAGGTAATTTAATTGAGCAAAGGGTTACACAGGACGATTGAGTTCGTTTTTAACTCTATGTATCCTTCTTCTTACTACACCATATCTGATACTCTGCACAAATCAGAGATGTATATTAACTGTTTATTCTTCTTCTTCTTCTTCAATCATTTATTTTCCCCCTTCTCTAAGGGCACCTTTAAGCCCGAAGGGGCTTGTCTATGTATATACGGTGAAAAGGCAAGGGACTCTTGAAGAAACCTATGTACCATTGAGCTGTTGTGAATTGAATATTAGTCGGTCAATTCTCCATTTTGCTGCATTAGAATGGTGCAACTGGCTTTGACAAGGTTGTTTTCACTATTTTGAGAATAAAACTGAACGTGGCATTTGCTTTGGTTCCAATTTTCAGTTTTCCTCCTCCCCTGCAACACGATGTTGCCGGAAGGAGTGGCCATCAGCGACAGTTGGCAGTTGCCAGAAGCCTACTCCGAGAGTTGGTTGATTATGCCTAGTTGGCTCTTATTTCAAGCCAAATCTATATATATTTTTTTTCATGACTATTTAAATTTTTCGTTATTTTGATTATTCTCTTAAATAATACATTTTTAAGTAATTTAATTCTTATACTTAATTTTTTTTTCTTATGACAATTTAAATTTTTTATTATTTCGATTATACTCTTAAGTCATGTATTTTTTAGTAAATTATATATTTCAAAAATGTAATTAAAACAATAAAAATGCAAATAATTAGATCATGTATTGACGAGATGTGTAATTGATTCGAAAAAATATGGTCCGATAATGTAATCGAACTAATAAAAAATTTGAGTTGTCATAAAAAAAAAGAATTAAAAATATATAATTAAATTATTTAAAAATGTGTTATTTTAAGATATCATTGAAATAACAGTGACTAAAAAAAAAGAAGTGGTGAAATTACAGATTAAATTATGAGTTTGGCCCTAATTTCCATTGCTTGTGATTTGCAAAATCCCCCAGTCTCGTCTTCACCATAATGTTGTCCTGTGTCAATAGAGTCGGGTTGCTTGTTGGCAGAAGCAGGTTGGCCCTTCTCCAGCTTTGATTTTTGACTAAAAAGGTGAAATTTTTCACCTTGAGGCCTTTGCAGTTTAATTTCATAATTTCTGTAAAAAAATTAAAATATAGAATTCAACAGTGAGAATTGAACATGAAACCTATGACCGACACATATACAGTCTCAAATGTTGGGTTATGCCCGTGGGAGCCTCCCGCTTTAACTTGATGCATGTAGATGTAGTTAATATATTAAAAAATTGAGTAATGCTATTCATTTACATAAGAGAAAAATTTCTAATTTAGTTATTATTTTTTTATTGAAAATTGAATATATGCATATGTAAACATGGATATATGTAATTTTTAAATTTTTAATAAGAGAATGTCAATTAAATTGGAGATGATTTTTAATTTAAATAAATAACATTATTATAAAAAAAATTAGAAAATGAAAGTCACAATGAGACTCTTTGTTCGGCACTTTAGGAGGACTGACTCAATTTATTATATTTGATAATTTTTTATGCACGAAAATATTGAAATACATTTATGTTATTGATTATGCTACAGAGTCGACAATCATGTTAGAGATAAAGTAATTTGTGTTGATATTTGTTTGAATGGATAATAAAATTTATATTTATGTTGATTAAATAATTATTTTTTATATTTATATATTAAAATTATATTTACAAAGAGGTCTTTATATCTTTTTTATTTACGTATTTTTATTTCTTATATTTTTAAAAGATACAATTTTTCTATTTTTATTTCATATCGTCTTTGTTTTTATGCTACTTGTTGATAACTACATCTTTGATTCAAAATTGAAAGTCATATTGGATTAAGTATGATTAATATTATGTAAAAAAAATAAAAAAAAACTAATTTAACATTGAACCAAGGTGGGGAAAATATAAATATAATTAAGATAAAATGTTATAATGAATATGTAATTATATGAGAAAAAATAAAATAAGAAATAATATCATCGTATATAAATTAAAAGAAAGAAAAACAGACGAAAAAAACTCTAAAGAGGGCTTTGAGATCACGTGCATTGCACATGCACCGATCCTAGTCCTTATAAATACCACCAACGCCGCTCCTACAACGTGAACCGACTTAGGGTTACGCTTCCGGTAGAGAGGGACGAAGAGCGATGGCGTCGAAGGCGAAAGGAAAGGCGGCGAAGAGGGCATCGGAGGAGGAGCGATCGGTGGCGAAGAGCGTGAAGGAGTGGACCAATTGGACGATGAAGAAGGCCAAGGTCATCACGCACTACGGCTTCATTCCTCTCGTCATTATCATCGGCATGAACTCCGAGCCCAAGCCTTCCATCTCTCAGCTCCTCAGCCCCGTCTGAGTGCTTCTCTCCGATACCGAGATTGTGCATCTTGCTCTTATATTAGCAGTTTTTCGATGGTTCGGTGATTATTCGTCGAATTAACTCGTTCCTGAGCTAGCCTCTTGCTTTTCTCTTGTGGCTCTCTGACTCTTTGGCCGCGTTCTGAAAGTTTCTGTTTGGTTGTGGAATTAATATGTGATTTGAAGTAGTATAGAGTTCTGGATTTTTGAAGAATTTGTTTCTGTTTAATAGCTGCCTTATTTCTTCCCCTTTCTTTCCTGTTTCTTTTGGTTTGATTTTCGGTACTAATACTTGCGTGTCTACGTGTATTTCCTGTGTTTTGTAGATGATGGTACGGTACTATTGTTTTTTGTTTCATTCCTGTCCTTTATGATTTTGTTTTTGTTTTCTAGAAGATTGAAGCTGGTTTCTTCTACTTAAGATTTGAATCTTGCCGAATTTGGATGGTTAATATTTAATCCTTAAATACAACATAGGATATGATGGCCTCGGGGATGATGTACTGGCTAAGCTTACTGGGATCAAGGCTTGTAATTGCTTTTGTTGGATGGTTAATGTCCTCCTATTCCTTCCATTCGCATTGATAGTCTGTGCTATGTATGGATTATAGCACAGGTTGGCTTGCTTAGTTTGTGTGAGATGGAGCTATTAATTTTAAGAGTGTTATTGCACATGTTTTTTGCTGCAATTGTATCAAATTTGTAGGTTAATTGTTTTTGTTTAGATGATCATTTGTTGCATCGCAAGAAATTTGATTGTAGGTAATAGGGTTGGAGGGACACATATAAAAGTTAAGATGCAGAAAAACTGAATAAAATGGTTTGAAAATGTGAAAAAATTTATTGATATACACATATACACACATGCAAGGTACTTAGATGAAATAGTTAAAGTACATAATAAATGAGAGAAAGGAAAACACAGAAAACTTGGTAAAAAACTTGTAAAACATGACATGGTAAATAATGACCCTATAGAGAATATGACCATGGATAGAGATGGTTTCTAGCACTACCTAGTGGGATTGAGGATTGTGATGATTGTTGACTATTTGCTGCAATTTACTTGCTTGTAGAGCTTTTCTTTTTAGTATAACTATTTCATGTGAATCCTGGTTGAACATTTGCTTTAGATGGGTTTCTATTACAACTCCATTTTAATCATTTAGTTGTGTTTGTTTTTTTTTTTTTTTCCTGGTTTTCGGCATCTGCTTTAATTGGTTGTGTTTGTTATTAACTTGCCTCTGGTGTTTGCTTTATTAGATAGATTGTCCATTACAACTCCATTGGAAGGCAGCCTTTAACTGTTTAGTTGGATTTGGTTCTGCTTTTTTTTTCCTTGTCACTGGCATTTGGTTTATCAGATAGATTGTCGATTATATCTCTATTGAAGGCAGCTTTGCCCCTGGCAGCCTTAATGGTTTAGTTGGATTTGGTTGTGTTTGTTTGCTCCTTTGTCTTTTTTGTGGGTTTAGGGTGTGGTGGTAGTTAATTAGGACGTTCATATCCAATCTATTGGTAATTCTGCAATCTAAGATGTCATTATTGTTTATAACTGAGATCAAAGTGTTAAGGAGTCTTCTATCAAGTTTTTCCTAGTTTTCATCTTCTGATTTTGCTAATCATCCTTCTATATTGGTGCTGTTGGTGACTGCTAAGAAGTAACGGCTAGATAACTGCTTAGGTTGATGGAAAACTTCCTTGTTTGATGAAATTTCCTATTGAATATTATTGTAAAGATGGACGCCAAATCATGCTAACTTTTGGAATTTGAAAAATTATTTTATGATTTTTTATGTAATAAATTTGATTGTTTAATAAATTAGAATAGTTTAATGTTAAAATACAAATAAAACATTAATTTTTAGACTTTCACCCACCGACGATCAGAACCGACTGTCGGCTTTGCCTCACCATGGTGACCAATATAATCAAAAATGAGTTAGATTTTTGTATATTTAATTTTTAATTTTTGATCAAACCTCATGAATATATACATGTACATATATATATAATGGCGGGAATGAACGGAGAAAGTTGATTTGAACAGAACAGACAGAAGATGTAGAGGGGAGAGGAGGCGGAGATGCAGTGGTCGGGCCTTAGTGGTGGTGGTCAAGCCTCAAGAGTGGTTATCGGGCGGCGATGGGGACATAAATGTGATGATTGGAAAGGCCTTGGCCATTGATGGCAACGGCTGTGGCTGGCCGCCTAGAGGATGGAGAGGATGAGGAGGTGGAGCAGAGAGAGAGAGAGAGACTGTTTATTTTTTGCATTGTGGGATTTTTCAGCATGTATTGTTGATTGAAAATATTTAAAATAATTTTTTATTGTTTTAAATTTTTTAATATTTTTTTAAAAAAAAATATGTTTTAAAAAATATAAAAGTAGACACATTTTTATTATTTTAAAAAATTAAAAATTAAAAACAGTATGAAAATAGGGAAAAAAAAACAGGGCTTAATCTCATGCGACATCTAATTGAATCCTGTGCACCTGTGATTGTTTTATGATGCACAATGATGAAATCAACACCACTGACTTTTCCCTACTTAATTGGTCCGCTTGAGCAGGTTCATATGCATTGTGGAGGTTCGTTTGCTGCAGTTAACTTGGTGGAATTATTTTTCATTTCCCTCTAATTACTGGTCACCTGTATTTGCATTGGGGTCCCTTGGTTTAGACAGAATGTTCTCTACACCTCAATTAAGAGGCCGGAAGAATGATGTTTTACTTTTTGATTTTGTTAGTCTGTTTTGTCCGTTGTTTCCAGGAAAATTTGCAAAAATAGGGTTCTCCGTATAAAACTTTGCAAAAATAGGACACTTTAAAAATCTTTGCAAAAGTAGGACTTTTGAATATATATTGGACAAAAATATCTTCACTTTTAAGTTAACTCTTTTCGTGTTCTTTCTTCTTCTTTTTCAATAGATATTTTCTTTTCTCTCTATTACTCTATATATATAAGATACGTATATATATATATCCATCTATCTTTTTTTTTTTTCTTTTACCACTCTGTATAACTTAAATATCTGTGTATATATTGTTTATGTTTAACGATTGGATTCAAGAGACATGAGTCTCTTTCATTCTCTCTCCATTGTATATATATGTATTATACATATATTGCATGTATTGTGTATATTTGCATTGCTGGGAGAGGAAAAGAGACAAATAACGACCATGTACAAGAAATGAGAAAAACGATTGCAGCAGGGCTATGGCATCGCTGATTGCGGTCGTGACCAATATTTCACTACAACTGTTTTAGTTTTTTGTCATGGTCATGACAGATATCTTTAACAGATAACTGTTAAAGATATCGGTTATTGATAGATATCGGTTCAACGATATCAGTTATTGATAGATATCTGATGTAGATATCGGTTTAACGATATCAGTTATTGATAGATATCGGTTCAACAATATTGGTTATCGATAAATATCTGATGTAGATATCGGTTCAACAATATCGGTTATTGATAGATATCGGTTCAACGATATCGGTTATTGATAGATATCAGTTTAACGATATCAATTATTAATAGATATCGATTCAACAATATCGGTTATTGATAGATATTTTGCAACTCGTTCTTCACTTTTATGGGACATTCCAACTTTATAATAGAAATCATTTTATATGTTATGTGCAATTTTTGTTATTATTGATATATATTTAATTAACTGATATCTACTACAATCAATATATATAATAAATGTCTACAACCAATATATTTGGACAACCGTATTCTACGACAAAAATCTAATCAGATATCGTTAAACTGATATATATCAATAACCGATATATATCAATAATCGATGTCTAAAATTGATATCTTTGGACAATAATTGTAAATGAGAATTGAAGGAAACAATAAGGGTTATTAAGGTTTTATTCTGTAAATGAGAATCGAATGAAACAATAACTGTGAATGGAGTGGTTATTAAGGCACCATTTGCTTAAAATAACTTCAATTAATTACGTTCAATTCAATTATTTTGATAATAAATAAGACAAATGAAGGGTTTGTATACAAGAATATTTTGATAAATTTTTAATGCATAACTGGACTTAACCACTAATAAAAAATAAAATATTTTGATAAATTTTTAATATTTTAACAGATATCTGTTAAGGATATCTGTTACGAATATCCTTAACAGATATCTTTAATAGTTATCTATTAAAGATATTTACCATGGTCACGACAATATATTGAAACGGTCACACTAAAATATCGGTCACGACCGCAATCAGCAATGCTATGGCTCCGCTGCGATCGCTTTTCTCTTTTTCTTATATATGACTGACATCTATCTCTTCTTCTCTCCCATCAATGTAAATACATACAGTACATGTATAATACATATATACACAATGGAGATAAACTCGCATCTTTTGAATTCAATCGTTGAACATGAACAATATATACATATATATTTAGATTACAAAGAATAGTAAAAGAAAAAAAAAATGATAGGTAGATATATATATATGTACCTTATATATATATAGAGTAATAGAGAAAGAATAAAAGATCTATTGAAAAAGAAGAAGAAAGAACACAAAAAGAGTTAACTGAAAAGTGATGATATTTTTGTCTAATACATATCCAAAAATCCTAATTTTACAAAGATTTTTAAAGTGTCATATTTTTGCAAAGTTTCCTACCGAGAGTCCTATTTTTGCAAATTTCCCTTGTTTCCGTTTCGGTAGGAAAAGTTCTCTTTTTACAAGTATACCTTTAGCATGTGATTGGTTTAGGACACAATAACATGGTTTTTTAGGCACAAAATAGAAGTTCCTACTGTTAATAAAAAACAGTATATTGTGCTACACCCAGATTTTCTCATTTTTATCACAATTTCTTGTAACACACCTTTGTTGAGCTATGAAAACAATTTTTTGGGGAAACAAAAAAGCAAGACTAGCTATATGTAAATATAACTTTCTTTCAACCAGAGCCGATCCAATGAAGTTGGGGCTTTAAGCAAAAAGATTTGTCGACATTTTTTCAAGAGTATTATTTTTTTTATAAAAAAATAAATAATATATCTTTTTACTATTTTATTATTTTATTAAATAAAAAAAATTAAAATTCAATCAACTACAAAATATAATAATCTCTTAACGATAATAAATTTTTAACTAAAATATAATTTTTAAGAGATAAAAAAAACCAAACAACTTACTACAATAAACAAAAAATAACAAAACTAATTTTTCTTGAAATTTTAAGAAAGTCAGTACAAGCAAAAAACTATATATTCTTAATTCCCTGATAGAAGAAAACAAAACAAAATATTAAATTGATAACATTAAAAAGATAAAATTCATTAATAATAAGTAATTTTTCATTCTACAAATATATGTTGAACTATATTCACATTTATATAAAATCAATTTTTCTTGTCTTTTGAGATGTAAAATTGTTGATTAAATCTTCATAATCAAGTTTATCTAATAAATCATGTTCAATAGATAATATAGCTAATCCATTCAAATTTTCCCGCAACATAGTTGACATCAAATATGATTTTATCAACTTCAATTTTGAAAAACTTCTTTCTGCAAAAGCTACTAAAACTAGAATTGTCAATAATATTCTATAAGTAATATATGCATTCGGAAAAGAATCGATTCTTTTGATGTAATAGAGAAATTCCATTGGACTAATTTTTTTTTTCTCTTGAAAAGTTTATCCTAACACTCCTAATTCTAAAAATAAATCTAAACCATCTGCATCAGAAAGTTCATCAAATTTAATAACGTTTTCAAGATTCAAACAATACTCTTTTAAAATATCTTCATCCATTGATTTTAATTTCTTGAAATTGTATAGAAATCTATTTTTTTTTTATATATTCCAAATCGTTCAAACCTATTTCGAAGTGAATAAATAACTTGATCAATCAAGTATATAACATAATCAACTCTAAAAAATTCTTCAACAATTTGTGTTTTATTATCATCAACATTTTCATCAAATTATTTTTTTCCTATGAATCACACATTTTTCACGAAATATGGATTTTATTTTCATTTCATTTGCAAGTTTTTCTGTAGAAACCATAGCAGATTCAAATTTATTTTTTCTATATATTTTAAAAAAAGAATGAAGACATTTTAATTGATCTATAACAACATCAATATGCATATCTTCACTTTGAAAGCTCTTACTAACTGAATTAACAATATACAAAATATCATTACAAATAAAATAGATTTATAATATTTTGTATTTAATTTTTTAATAAAATATTTATTATTAATATATATATTACAAAATTTTAAAATTGGGGGCCTTATGCCATGGCATATATGGCTTCACTGTTGGGCCGGCCTTGCTTTCAACCTTCCAGAGTGTGAGTCTAATATAACAATGGGGTAGATTTATTAAAATGAATATAATAAGATTAGAATATTTTTTTGAATTAAGACATAGAATGATTAAAATAAAGATGTAAAGTATTTTAAGAATTTTATTAGATTATTTATTAAATTTTTTGAAATACATTGGGATGTATGGAATAACTTTTTTTACTTGTAAGATTCAAGATAAATTTATCTAAAAGGGAGTGATAAATTTATTTAAAAAAATTTAGATTTAAATAAATTTAACTTCTTTTCTTAAGATTGTTAAATAAATTTAACAAATACAATAAAATTACTTTTGTCAGTAATATTTTTTATATTTTATTTTTTCCAACTTATATGTTGATTAACAAGCCACCATTTGTCGTTTTTTCCTTGGACAACGTTTGTTAAATAAGTCAAATAAGATTGTATTTAAATAAAATTTAAATATTTTTTAGATAAATATATGAAATGATTAAAATAAAGTTAAGAAATATTTTAAGATTTTTATTAAATTATTAGTTAAAATTTTTGAAATGTACTGGAGGAGGCACGCGTCATTTTTCTTTATATATAATGATTAAGATAAATTTATCTGAAGAGAGAGAGATAAATTTATTTAAAAAAATTTAAACAAAAAGTTACGTAATTTTTTTTTAAAAAGATTATCAGATAATTTTAACAAATATAATTAAAAATAATTTTATTTAAAATAATTTTTATATTTTAAGAAGGAAGACACCTTCAACTTGTTTCTCAGACCCTGTGAAATGAACAAATGTGTCTCAAATTTCAATTTCTCTCAAAAGAATACATTCTTCTAAGTTGAAGGGCATGTGCTTAAGGCCCCGATTATTGACTGTTAGAAAATAGTTTAAGGAAGCTATTTTTTTTTAAATTGTTTGGCACTGATGGTAACAGTTTTTTCTTCATTTTTGGAATGGAAGCCATCATGTTTTGGTTCAATACAGATATGAACTCAAAATTTCCCAACATTAATACTTGATAATTAATTAATATGCAGAGATCAATAATAATACAAGTGAGACAATTCACTATTGATAAATGATTTATAATATATTAATTTAATAGTAATGATATCAGATAATAGTTTTAATAACATTAAAAAATATTAAAACATTCCAAATTATACAATGACGGTAGCATCAGAGGGAAATCAAGAGTTTTCAGCTTTTCATAAAATAGAGAAAGAATAATATATTAAGGTTAAAAGTTTTTAATTAGAGACGAATTTGTTTCTACTTTTAATATGGTCATCGGGATAGTCAATTTCGTCTCTAAAGTGATTGTTGGGATGGTCATCTGTATTTCGTCTCTAGTGTGGTTGCCAAGATAGAAAATGTATTTTTAATATTTTTTTAATATTATGAAATAATCTCAAAATATTTTTTAAATTATAGAAACAACTTGAAAATATTTTTTTGACGTTCATTGGTGTTTCGGGGTAGATAATGTTTCAAAAATGTTGAAATGACACCATTTTAACATTTCCATACATTAGATGTAAGACGTGTTAATAGGCTAGTGAGGCAATTAATAGTTGTATTATACTGTGGTTTGCAATTTAGATTTTATTTTTTGAATTTAAAATCTCTAGTTGGTGTTAAAGTAGTAGATGTAGGCTAAAAAAACCGAACCACTTTAAATGTCTCTTGTGCATTTACTTTTTTTAAACGTTGCATAATATTTTAATTGTTTTTTTTACATAAAATCATATATTGCTTATTATTTTATAAATATTTTTAAGGCCATCCAAATTTTTATTCATTCAATTCACTCCCTTGCATGTGTGATGTCATATATATTAAAGTTTATCTAACAACGATTGCCTTTTCTTAGCTCCATGTGATTGTCATTGGTAATACTAAGGTTACCTTTGGTTGAATGAAAAGGAAAATGGAGTGGAATGATTATTTAATTTAAAAAAAATACAATTATTCAATATATGTCAAAAAATTATTCTATCTTTTAGGTAAACAATATTAAATAAAAATAAATTTTATTTAATTTTCAAATAAAATTAATAAAAATGGTAGCAATGACAATAGGACGACGATGGTGGAAAGTAGACGATGGTAGGTAGTGAACAATGAAAAACTTATATATACAACACTATTTAATTAAAAAAATTTGAAGGTAAAATGTAATAATATTTTTATTCCATGAAATGGGAAGGCTTTCTATTGTTTTGAGGGAATGACCTTTACATAGGCAATGGGTCATTCTATTCATTTAGTAACTAAATAGCCTTTTGTGGGAACCCATTCTCATTCTTATTTCCTTGCCGTCTATTTCGTCAACCAAACATAACCTAAAATTTCATTCTAAAGTTAAAAGCGACAATTTTATATATATATATATATTTTCAATTCGTAGCGTCTTTAATTTGTCTTCTCACTCACTTACTTTTTCTCTCTTCTCGATGGTTAGATCTCACTCACAAATATTTTAGATCTCATCTAAAAGGTACCCCATTTCTCTCTTCCTTTCGTCTCAGATCTAGTTTAAAATGTAATCTTTTTCTCTTTATCTCTCTCTATCTTGAATTTTTCTTATTCTTTCCCTTTGTCTTTCTTTATCTTTTTGAAGGTTGGATCTCACACTCAAATGTTAGATCTCATTCTCGAAGGTTTCAGATTGCATCTAAAAGGTACTATCTTTCTTTAATTTTAGATATAATCTAGAAGGTAGTCTGTTTTTTAGATCTTTTCTATTTTCTTTCTCTTACTAATTTTCTTTCTTTTGTTGAAGTTCATATCTCGCCCCTAAAAGTTTTAGATCTGATCTAAGAGGTAATCTCTCTCCCTTTCTTTCCCCTAAAACATTTTATATCTCGCATCTTCTTTCTTTTATTACTAAAACTCTCATCTCTTAATGTCTTTTCAAGTAGTAACTAAAATGATGAACAACGATTAACTTTGCCAGAAGCTATGCTTTAAAAATTGTAAAAACTACTCGAAAAAGGTAATCTCTCTCTCTAAATGTTTCAGATCTCTTGTGTTCTCTAATTATGTGAATAAGTCTTTTTTGATTTGGTGTATAAAGGAAGGGAAAGGGTTGGAGAGGGTGGAAGGTTTGAACTAGGTCGATTCCCAATTGAACTATGTCTAGTCATAAATAACTTAGTCGATCTTTTCGTCTCTTCTCCTTTCTTTGATTTTTATCCCTAAATAGGGTCAATTTTTGGTCTTTCTATTACAATTGGCCTATTCGAGCAGAATTTCTTATTATTACTCTAGTTGTAATCATTTTAAATGACACACCTACGGTCAATGCAGAGTAAACTATTATTTCACTTTTTATTAAAAAATAAAATCTTAAATAGAATATAAATTTTGCAAGTCAATTGTCTTGATTTTGTAATTCCTACAAGATGGACAATATTATTTGAATATTTATTAGTTATTATTTTTTAAATTTAACATTGCAAAAGTTTAAAAAAATATTTTTATAGAAGAGTGTCTCGATCAGAGTTTGCAAGTGACTTGTAAGGAATAAACTAATTATGGGTGTAGGTGAGCCTCACTCGCGGGTTATTTGATACTTAAGTCAATCTCTCAGATGAAATGTACGAAGTTAATAGAATTATAGTTTCTGTAGAGTTGTTAGCATATCGTTATTAGAGGAGAAGTGTCATATTTATTGGAGGAGGAGACTGATAAGTGGAGGGAGAGCCACTATCTTTGGCTGTCAGACTTTCTTTTGAATTTGTAGGTGAAGATATCAGAGGCCCGAAAGAGTCTCCTGAATAGTAGTGGCTGGATGATATATGAATTCCTGAGAGGGTCTCTCGATGGCCTCAAGAGCGACTCTTAGGTGAGGTCGTGAGAAGATCTCTTGAAAGCTTTAAATGAGGCTCTCAAGTAACTAATTTTTTCCTTATAATTCTCCTGACAAGAGATCACTCGTAGAAAAGGGGTTACTTGCTACTTCATTCGAGACATTCTCTTTCATTATAAATTTATTATTGTATTCAGACAACTCTAATATTTATATTACTTTAGAATTTTTGTGGGCGATTGTCTAAATAATATTATTTTTTTTGAATTTTCATAAAAAAATATTTTCTCAAGTTAGTGAAATAGAAAAGTAAAATAATAATAAAGAAGAAATTACTGATATAAGCGTAGCAGTGGTATCATAACCCAAAAGGGTGAATTGACTTATTTAAAATTTTAATTTAAATTTACAAAAAATATTGATTGAAATGATGTAAGATAAATTAAAAAAAATATAAATATGTAATGTTAGATGATGTGAAAAACAAAAAATAATAATAAAAAATAATAATTTATAGTGATTGACTTTTCAAATCTAATCTATTATAATATTTTTTTAAAATTTATTTTTAATTTTAAATATTTATTTTAATATTATTAATGTAGCGTTTTCCGTATTCTTTCCAAGCCGAAGTCTCATTTACTCCTCAAATACAAATACTCCTCGGCGACTTATTTTCGACTTTTTGGTTTGGTAGAATTATCATTATTTAAATATATAAAAAATATATAAATCAATATTTCATCCCCCGGTTTCAGTTGCAATGTCTTAGGACTCTCTCCTCTATCTCTCTCTCCGATCTCGTATTTCTATATCCCCGCCGTTCCTCCTTCCGACCTCGTAGATAACGCTGACATCCGCGAATCGATACATTTAGTGTAAGATTGACGGCAAACGGGCGGGAAAATCGTTGCTGTAAGGTAGAAATCAGCTCAGTTTCCGACATTATTCGCCGATCATTTCCGATGATCGGTAGCTGAGATCCCTCTTCTTACCGTTGGGTGAGTGTGTGCATATATTTGGGGAGATTTGTGGATTGGATCGGTTTGGTGTGTCAATTGAATATCTATCTATATATCTATATATATATATATTTGCACAGCGAGGTTGTTCGCGTGTTGTGGTGATTTTTGATGCTGGAATGGTGGTGAATTGAATGATTTGTGAAGTTTCTTTTGTTGGTTGCGGTGATTATCGCGGATGTGATTTAGATTTGTTCATTTATAAGGTCTTTTTCTTGGCTAAGGATGGTAAAACCGTAAAAGAATAGGTTTTCGAGCCGGAATGTGTTGTTCTCGCGGGGCCGTGCTGTTGGGATGATTTGAAAATCTTGAGCCATGTGTTCATTTTCCCCGGTGTTAAAATTTCGCTTGGTTGTAATGATTTCTGTTGGGCGATTGTATGCTCTTTAACTTGGCGATAGCTGTGCTTGTCGTTGTTTTCCATTTTTCAGTTGTTAATAGATGCTGGTTTTAAATGTCTTGTCTCCAGATGATTTACTTTTATAAATTGCATGCCTTTTATGTCGGATTTGTGTTTTGTCCGTGTGTATGGGTATGATAATTAATGTATAAAATTGGTTTCCCTGAAACTATTTATTGTTTTATATACAGGGTGGAAATCAAAACATCCAGATTTTAAAGGTCAGTTGTTACCTTTTAATGTTGGAAATAATCTGCAGAAAATGGTATCGCTTTTGGTGCTGTTGGATATTTAACTTTTCGTTTGCAAATTATTTGGTGTAGCTATTTATCTATGCATGGTAGGGAACTTCTTTGATCATAAATGGAGTAGATGCTACCATTTGTGTTAATGTGTACTTTGTGCTTTTTGCAGCTGGAACGGTTAATAAGACAAACTTCTTATGTGTTTGAGAATTATGCAATTTCTACCTGATGATTGTTATTTTTTCCAAATCAGGAATTTGGTATTATTTACATAACTAGTTGTCTGTTTCATATGTTGTTATGAAAAAAGAGAGGAGTAAGAGCCAGACTAATAGAAAGAGACGGGGAATGGTGAGGCTGGATGTAGAAGAACTGAGAGTGGCAGAAAGAAGTAGGCAGAGAAAGCGGGGGTGGGGAGAGGAAGGCATTGGGGAGAAAGACAAAAGGGAAGAACCAAATAGCAGAGAGAAAATAAAAGGAGAAAACAAAAGACAAATTCCAACTGAGAACTCAATTCAACAAGAATCAGGAAAAAAAAAAAGAGAACTGAATTCAACATGCCACATTTGCTTATTACTTGTAACTGTGATGAACTAATATAAAACTGTATCCAAATGGAAGAAATCTTCTAAATAAACTAAAATCCTAATAAACTAATTCTTGATCCCTTGATCTCTATCAATTAGGAATTGAGAAGAATACTGCACAAAATTTGAAACCTGCATAATGCAGCCAGTGGAATGGGAGCTGAACCGTAAGATTAGCCCTAAACTTGGATACCTTGGTTCAAGTCAGTACCTTGGTTAATTGATGCGAGCAGTTTGTGGATAATTGTTGGTATTTGGGGCTTACTCTGCGGCTGTTAGAGCAATATGGCGTGCCTCAGAAAGGTTCCTTGTCAATAAAACAAGAAAACTCAAATTCTAATTAAAAAAAAAGAGAGAGAGATGGAAGAAGGTATTAAAGTGGGGTACAATCTGGGGACACAAGGAAGAAGAATAACAAGCTATGGTGCTGACCTATTAAAACCTGGAACTTACACTTTCAGACATGAGTAAATATTATGAATATTTCTGATTTTTCCTGTTATTAAGCACTTAAATTAACCAAGTACTGGAAAATGCATCACATAATATCCCCACTGACCTGACACTACAGAGGAAAAATAAAAAAAAAAGGAAAGGAAAGCTCTAACCTATGAAAAAAAGGAAGTGTTCCAGCATGATAACGGTATATACTGCATGTTCTGTGTATGAGGAATCTTTTGATTTATCTGTACTGGTTGATTAACTGATCCTTTGAGGATGCTACCAGTTTTCGGTAGGTTGGAGTCTTCTGTGCTAATTGCCACTAGTCACTTTAGCTCAGATGCATGGATGCTACAGTGATTAGGGGAGGATAGCTGGTTTGACTCATGAACTATTGATTCCTTATGTGTCTCCTTAAATGCCAAATACAGTAATTGCTTTATCCTAAAAGAACTAAAGCTGTAAGTGTCTTTAAGAGTATGACCAAATCATTCTGCTCTCTCTTCACTCTCCTCAACAACAATCACAAGCCTTAACCCACAAGGTGGGGTTGACTACATGAATTCTCGATCTTCAATCATTTCTATCTGTTAGAAGGATATAGCTTTATAGTGTTGTACATACCTTAGTTGTACCTTGTAGAGTTGTATATGTATACCTAACTATGAATAAAATATTTATCTCTTTATTTCCTCTCAAACATGGTATTAGAGCCATAATCCTAATCCTAAACAGCAGCCAAACCCTAACCCTAATCCTAAACAGCCACTGCTGCCATCTGCTGTCGCTGCTTCCGTTGCTGTCTTTGTTGCTGTCAGTCAATGTAGCCGCCGTGACTGACTACTTCTTTGTGACGTTTCTTCTTTGTCCGATCTCTCAGAGTTTGTGATTACTTCCAGATCCTGCAACAAGGACTTGAGTCCCAGTATCCCTAAGTAAGTTTTCTTTTCTCCCCCCCAAAAAAATATTATTATTTTTTAAAAAATTTCCCAAAATATTTGTATATTACTAACCCACCTACAACGAAGAGAACACCCCTGGTTGAACCAACACTTATTTGAAAGATCCGTTGGTTGAACTAATATTTCTCTGAAAGAACCGAGAGTTGAACTAGTGCTTCCTGCTTGAATTGTGTTAATGTCTAAGCTAGAGTAGTATTCTGGAAATGGTTGAACTAATATTTCTTTGAAAGAACCGTGAGTTGAACCAGTGCTTCCTGCTTGAATTGTGTTAATGTCTAAGCTAGAGCAGTATTCTGGAAAATAGTTTAAGGTTAGTAGTATTTTAGGAATTTTTTTCCATGGTATTATCTTTGAAAAAAAATCCGCAAAGTAAGCTTTCAAACTACAAAACTGTACCAGTGTTATTCCATGAAATTTAGAACAAGTATTGTACTAACCGTTCTAGTTAATGTACCAGTGGTATTTGTTTACCTATTCTATCCCGCAAGTGGACGGATTGTGACAAGTAATATAGTGATAAGTAGAGTGTCGTACCCATGAGGATTGGCTAATGATCTTTACTTTAACCACACTTAATCTTAACAAAACACACACAAATTAGATGCTATTAATAGTTGGTTTTATAATAACGATAACTAAATCACTAATAGAAAAATGCAAAAACAACTCTTTCGGTTTTGAAACTCAGAAGTCGAAGGCACTAGGGTTCGTGAATCTACTGTCAGCCTTCTATGATTCAATTGTTCATTACTCAGATCTTGCTATTCCTTATTTTAGGTTGAAAATCGATGATCCAATTACAACTAAAAACCTCTCTCGATAGTCATTCGGTTCTATGTATATATATGAGATTAACTATCTCTAGTCAACCTTCAAACATATAAACATGCATTCAATCACAGTGAACATCACAAAATGATTTCACAGGGTATAACGGTATCTCTACCTATGATAGGACCTTACGTTGTTTGTTACCATGTCTAATCTGTATTGAATCTCTCGAAGGCAATTCAAATCACAAATACATTTCAATGGTGATTAGGCATCAAAATGACATTATGAACATAACAAACAATCAATCCGAATGAATAAGAAAATAACAAACTGAGTAACTTTAAATCAAACCATTAGAAGTCGAGGTTTCATCATTCACCCTAGCTACAAAACACCTAGCCCAACATGATTTCAATCAATGATAAAATAATAAAAATGGAAATCATGATCTGGAATAGAAGAAAAAATAGAAAAAAACAACCAAACAGTTGGGTTCTTCAAAATCTCCTTCTTTCTTCTTCAACTTTTCTTTGTCTCCAGCCAAAAAACTCCCCAAATCTTTCAAGAATAATTCTTTATATAGTGTTTTTTAGGTTATCAAAGTCTTGCACTTTAAAGGAGTCCATCCTCACTTGATTTGGAATTAAACAGGGTTAAAACGACCTTTTCGCAAAGTTTGAGCCTTACTGCGACCTTACCACAGAATGCTTGTCACAGTAGGACTGTGAGCCACATAATACTTTTCCAACCACGGCCTTACCACAGAATGCTTTTCGCGATAAGGTCGTGAGTCACAGAAAGTTTAAACAACCACTACCCTACCACGATATGCTTTGCGTGATAACACTGTGAGCCACATAAATGAATTCTTACCACGATCCTACCACTCAATGCTTTGCGTGACAATACTGTGGGCCGTTTCTCCTTGATTTCCAACAATTCACCAATGACGTCCTCCTTCCGATGCTTTACGACCTCATCAACCTCGACCCCGAGTGGACCTTTGACCTTGCCTTTAATGCCCATTTTAGCTCCAAAAAATGTGACAACATCATCACTTTTTGCTCCAAATGTCTTCAACACATGCTTCACACCTACATGGCCAAATATTGAACAAATTAAAATACAAACCGTGCTCATTAGTAGACTAAATGCTAAGTTTATAGACCAAAATAAGTGTATAAAAGACACTTATTAGTATTCCAATACCAAGATAATACGGCTGGTACATTAACTGGAATGGTTAGTACAATAATTGTTCCAAATTTCATCTTGTATGGAATGGAATTTAAAACATTCCTTGAAGGTACTTGTTTCCTTATATTTAAAAATTTCCATTTTCAGTAGCTATTGTGTTCTGTATCAGACTACCCCTCCTGGCTGTTGATTCTAAAAAAGAAGGAAAAAAAAAAAAATCTTTCTAACTGCATTAAAGTTAATTTCCCTTTTTATATTCTATGCTCTTTTGAGTAAGACTTTTTTGGTGCACACATCAGTAAACCCGCATTGCACAACCTGCAAACTGCATGTGGCCTAACAGCTTCATTGTTGTGGCACTCTAGCATGCCACATGGTGCCCTGGGCCATTGAAGCATATGATAACACCATGGGCTGATTCACTAGCTTGCTTTGTGAGCTATATGTATTCTTTCCCCACCTCTACTTGAAAGGGACTAACTCATCCTGGTTGAGGGAAGTACTGTTACCTTTTCTCAGACAGGAGCATAGGGTCCTCTCTAATTGTTTATAACATGCTTGTAGACTTTCCTTGCAGCACAGTTCAAAAACCACACAAGTGTATTGTTTCCCCAAGAGATGATTGCCCTTGTTTTCCCAGATTATAGGCTGCATTTTTAAGGGACCAAACTCTGAATCCTCGTGGTTTCATTTAGGCTGGATTCAAGAGTTTTATTAAGGTGCGTGCTCCCTTCCACTTGATGGCGAAGAGTGATACATGCCTCAATCAATTGAAGAGAGAAGGGCACTAAAAGATAAAAGAAACCTTCCCCAATCATTTGGCATCATAGGACAAAGTGCCTACCCTTGAATTCTTGAAGATGATACCCAATCAACTTAGGAAAGGCAGCTCAACAGATCCAGAGACTGCAATTACGGAGGTTAATTGCCCATACTGTTGACCAAGGAGGGATCAGTTGTCCCTTGGCTCCTTTTGCTTTGGGGCAAGGAGTAGGCCCAGTAACCTATAAAAGGAGCTTGTCCCTCTAGTTAAAAAAGATTCATGCTCTTTGTTGTCAAAACCCTTAAGTATGGAGTTTAATTTTCTATCCATACAGTTGATCAAGGAGGGGGGGACTATTTGTCCCTTGGCTCCTTTTGCCTTGGGGCAAGGAGTAGGCCAGTAACCTATAACAGGGGCTTGTTCCTCTCGTTAGAAAAGATTCCTGCTCTTTGTTATCAAAACCCTTGAGGAATCAAAAAGAATCCACTCTGGTGCTCCCTTCTAACCTTGATTACCTTGGTTCTATCGCTTTTTTGTTCCTGAAGCATTTTTTGTAGTCACGTGCTGGTTGCTACTATTTGCAGATCTCCATCTACTCAGGACCATTCTGATACTGTTCACAATCTTCTGAATTTTAGATTGGTCAAAAGTGGCTGCTGAAAACTCAAATTTATTATATATTTTACTGATTTATTTGTCCATTTGATATATTTTTTTGACAATTTCATAATTATATTCATACTTTGAGATTTAGATGGAAGGCTGAGATTCCTAATAGCCTAGTCTTGAAATGTAGCAGTTAGATGTTAGGTTGTTCCAACTCTACATTATATGATAAAAGAGAGTCAGACTGGAGGAATTTTGAGGATAAAGGTACACTTGTATGTGGAGATCAGTTATTTTTAGCAAGGGATAAGAAATAACTTGTATTCTGTTTTAACAAGTTTATGCATGGCTTACATGTTCTTTCTGCTTCCACAGTTTATATCATGAATGGAGACATAATAGTGAATGAAGGATTATTTTTTTTGTCTAACAAATGTTTAAACTTTAAATGATTGGCTATAGGATTTCAAGTTATTGATGTACCTTCTCTAATATTCCTTTAGTTAATTTGTGCTCACCTTTTCAGTGTTTTCCAGTTTTTTTGATTTGGCACCAACACTATAGATGTTATTTACTCGATGGTATCTTTTTACTCTCTGGTAGTTTATCCGCTCCTTTGTAGTGTTTAATTGCATCTTCTCACTGATATCACTTAATTTTTAGGTAGTTCTTGAACTCCTGTGTGACTTGCCTCTGTATTTGATTGTGATACAGGCTTTGTAGTTTGTTGGACCTTATTATCAGCTTATTGATGTAACTATTTGTTACATCTGGTTGCAAGGGCTTACTGTTAAACTTTATTGGGTTTGAACATGGTGGAGGTGACACCTTGGAAGGAGACATTTTCATTCCTGGATGGTTTTAATTTGTTGGAATGATTTTTCATCTTTTTATAATTTATGGAGACAATTGTGAAACATGCTAATCAAGTAGTGCCTCTTGCATTTATCTTTGACAACTCAGAAGATTTGTGGGTAAATGATGTCTAGTATGCTGATTAGTTGTTGTATGGCAGGTGATTTGGATATAGTCATATGGACGATCATTCTACAAAACTTACCTCAGGGGTGGAAAGAGAAGAAAATGAATTCAACACTTCTACTTTACCAGACCAACCATATGACTCGACCCATCAACGGATAGGTGTGGCTATTCAAAAGGAGGGAGAAGACCGGAGTGCTGTGGATAAGGACATTCAGTCTAATGGTTTGCAAAACCAATTGCAACAAAGTGCAGTGGATAAGGATGGCCAGTCTAATCGTTCACAACACCAATTGCAAGGTGCTGTTGATAAGAACATTGAGTCTGATGTTGCCGCAAATGCATTGCAAGTGGCGCTTTATGATCCTGCTGCTAACAGTATGGGTGATGTTGAAGCAGTTCCTGATCCGAATGAGTACCGAACCCCACCTAACCGAAGCATTGTCAACTCTGAACGCTCTTATAGAGCAGTGCCAACTGTAGGGGCTTTTACAGTCCAGTGTGCCAACTGCCTGAAATGGAGGCTCACTTCAAAGGAGAAGTATGAGGAAATACGTGAACATATTTTAGAGCAGCCTTTTGTGTGTGAAACAGCTCGTGAATGGCGCCCTGATATATCATGTGAAGATCCAACTGACATTACTCAAGATGGCAGTAGACTCTGGGCAATTGATAAACCTAATATTCCTCGGCCTCCTCCTGGGTGGCAGCGGCTTTTAAGGATCAGAGGTGAAGGAGGCACCAAGTTTGCAGATGTGTATGTATCCCCATCTATTTTTGTTTTTTTTTTCCCTTCTGCAGCAAAAGAATACCATGTGAATATAATAGCCTTCTACCCACCTTGTTCTCTTGCTTTTGGGCTTCAATTTCCGTGAGAAAGGCAACATAAAAAAGTGACTAATATCTTCTCATCCTTTTATAGAGCCTTGCCAGGTCTGGAAGTGATCTTAAGAGGAAGCAAGTATTTCCTTATGTGACTATTAATAACTGATTTATTTGAGGTTTTCATGCATTGGCTGCTAGGGTCTAGAAACTTTATTGACCAGTTGTGGTGTTTTAACAAGATCTGATGTCAGTTTTAGAACATTCCCACTTCTGTGAAATGCATATGAAGGGAAGGAATAATGTAGGTTGCTTCCGCATTTATATAAAACCGAATTGAGAAAGGCTTTAACATCACACTCACTTTTGTGTTTTTATTCCTTAACCTGAAGTTGTTCCCCAAATGTTTTAAAAGTTATATTAAAAATCCTTTCTGTTTTAAGTTATGGAACACAACTATATCAATTATCTTCATTCACCACCATCTCATGAAATTTCTCCATGTGAAGATGGTGTTCAAACTTCATTTCATCATTACTCCGCCAGGGGATATTATCCACTGCGGGTCCCAAGCCTGGATAAAGGAGGAGGGTTGCGTTAGGTAGCCGACAGCCAGCGTAAAACCTAGTCGGATCCAAATATGAATTCTAGATAAACTATCTGTTGGGATGTAACCCACATAGAAGTCTAGAATTCATGTAGCCAACCCCACATAGTGGGATAACGGCTGGATATGATATGTTGTTGTATTAAAAATCCTTTCTGTGTCCTCAGGCATGTCTTTACTTCATTGGCTCATGTTTATCATGAATTCAGCCTATGGACACTAGTGTTTATTGCGTGTCTGAGACATGCCAGAAAAAATGATAATAAAAAAAAAGTAAGAATATGTCATTTGGCATGTCTGACACGTACCTTGACATATTTGATAATCGTTCTTGTCCAGTAAGTGCTGGATACAGGCATGAATCCTAACATGAAGCATCCTTGACATGCTTTCATCTTCTCATTTCTGTATTTTTGTGTGCATTTGCTTGAAGGAGGGCTTATACCTGGTAATGCTCCCAAATGCATTTGTGGCTTCATAACAATTTAATTGATATAGGCAATGAAAATTTCCTACATGCTTTATTAGCCATATTATGATATTTATCAGGATTTCGTCCCTTCTATTGCCATTTTCATTTCCCTCTACCCTATTCCTTTCAATCTCTTGATCATAATATTTATGTTTTATGGGTTTCAGGTATTATGTTGCACCAGGAGGCAAGAGACTCAGATCGACAATTGAGATTGAAAGGTATGTTCATCTAATTGTGCTACCATGATGGTATTGCTATGCGCTTTGTGTTTTCCTATCATATTTAGTCTCAGTGCCAAAATGAAGCGGAGAAGTATTATTTGATGGTATTTTAAGATGTAAAGAGAGGTTTTCTTTTATTTCTGGTCATATAATTTTTGTTTATTTTTAAGTTCTTGATGTTTGTGACTGTCCAGGTACTTGCAGGAAAATCCAGTGTACATGAAGCGTGGCGTCAATGTGTCGCAATTTTCATTTCGAACACCAAGTCCCTTGGATGAAAACTATGTGAGGAAGCGCCGTCGCTCAAATGAACCTTTTGACAGTATGTAAAAGCATGGTCACTGTTTTCTGGATGAGTTTGTATTGTTCTTATTGCTCTAGGAGATGACCAGATTAATTCATTCTTTTCCACCTATTGAAGCATAGTTTCTAGTCAATATTCCATCTGAAATCATGGTGATATTATTGTTACCTTACTAGAAAAAACCAATTCCAATTTACATCCTATTGAAATGAACCGTCCTTGTTATTGAAATGAATTTAACAATTTTCTTTCAACGTGGGATGGCATATAATTGGCAACTCAAACTCATCTTAGGTGTAGATGAATTGACCAAGAACTTTATACTGATAAACCTGATTTAGATCTTGAGAAGCACCCACTGGGAAGTGTTTTCTGCAAACCTTTCTAAGACAACAAGAAGGTGGTTTTTTTCTCACTGCCTTCTTGGCCCTTCCCCAGCCTTCCCGGTTGCTTCTCCCTAATAGGTTACAATGCCTACAACCTAAAGCTGCCTCAGTTGTTTATTCAATAAAAAGGTTGGTGAATTCATTTCAATTTTGTCAGCCTGAACTTGAAGAGAAAAAGCATTTATTTACCATCTGAACTGTGTACTTCATAGCCTGACTTTTGGTAAACCTTGAAGTACTTGTGATAGACCCACTATTGGACTAACTCTGAGATTGACTTCTGCTGCAGTTGAGCCCATTTCCATTGCTCCTCCGTCTGTTCCAGATGCAAACACAGACTTGCAGCTTGCTGTGGTGCCAGCGCTTACTCCATATTTTGATGCTTCATCATCTGGAGCTGTTGGCAGGCCTCATAAGAAGATGAGGGGAGGGCCTGCGGATCAGATGTTCGCTAGTGCACCTGATCTCTAGGTCTTTCCTTGTTCCCTTTTTGGTAATTGGCATTTTACCATGGTACATGACATCTCGTTCCATCATGGATTCAACTTCCCTTTTCTCCCCTTCTCCCTCTTTATGTACTTATAAAGAAGAGATAAAATGTTGACTGTGGTTTGAGTTTTATATATACATATATATAAGAAAGTCTACATTTTAGTTTATATTGAATTTGAGACCACCACATTAGAAGTAGTACCGTAACTTTGATAAATATATGACTTGATCTATGCTATATGGGTTAACCATCACTGCTGAGAATAGCTTGCGGACATTGAATTTGAGACCTGCCCCATTAGCAATAGTACTGAAACTTTGATACATGAATGAATTGATCTATGTTCTGTTTTTTTTTTTTTTGGGGGGGGGGGTGGGGGGGTGGGGGGGGGGGGGGTACTGTAATCATGTTGTTTGGTCTTAAACCACTGTGCTGGATATGGATTAATTAACTATCACTGCTGTGAATAGATTTCGTCTTTCAGTTCAGTTAATATTGAATCTGATACTCTTACCCCATTAGCAGTAGTACTAGAACTTTGTTAGACTCAGTCTACGTTCTGTTTTTTCTTTTTCTTTTTCGTTTTTTGGTATTGTAATCATTATATTGTTTGGTCTCAAACCTTTCATCATATTGATTTATCTTCTGTTTCTGGATATGTTTAGACCTTTTAAAAGAAAGGGACTAGTTGAAACTACCATCTTGTCCTTAGTTTCTTGTTTCGTATTTGGGTATAATTATATTATATGCCATATAGTATGGTGAAAAACAGGTAACTGCTTTGGTTTGGAAGTTGGTTGAATAATTCATTTTGTCAACAACAACAACATATCTAGTCTTTATCTCACTATGTGGGATTGGCTACACAAATTCTAGACTTCTATATATTTTTGTCTTTTGTCATATCTTCATTGAGGTCTATATACTTCATATCAAAATTTAATGTCTTTCTCAAAGTCTTTTTAGGTCTGTCTCTATCTCTTTTTTTGATTAATTATTCAATTTCATTAACTCTCCTCACAGGAGCGTCTCTTGGTCTCTTTCTCACATGACCAAACCATCGTAGTCTAGTCTCTCTTATTTTCTCCTCTATTGGCACTACTCCTATCTTATTACGAATAACTTCATTTCTAATTTTATCTTTTTTTGTATGGTCGCACATCCATCTTAACATCCCCATCTCTGCTATATTCGTCTTTTGCTCATGTTGGTATTTGACTGCCAACATTCTGAACCGTACAACAAAACTGGTTTTACAGTTGTTATATAGAATTTTTTTTTCAATTTTAATGGGATTTTACCATCACATAACACCCCTAATGTATTTTTCCATTTTAACCAACCTGCCTTCATTTTGTCATTTGGATTAAAATGAAATTTGATTTTTGTTTCTGGGTTATCATAAGGACTTTATGGCCACATTGCTAGCTCATTTTTTTTTTATAAATAAGAATTTTATTATGAAAATAAAAAAACTCTACAGCTTTAAACTGAAAGAACATTTTATCAAATTGAAAGAAATAATATATATACAACCGTATATAACTGGCAGAGGAAGTTGGCCAAAAAAAAAAAAAAAAAGTCCATTTAGGTGCTAACTCCTGAACTCCTATTTCATTGCTAGCTCATTTTACGGTGATCTCACTCTAGTAAGATTAGTAGTATACAATATTAATCTTACTAGAGTGAGATTAAGATGCTCTCAGGGTTGAGCCTGGTGTTTTTTGGCAATTTATAAGGGTTTTGTTACCATGTTTGCATTGATTCCGAGGTAGAACTTAAGGGGCTGTTAGATTCTGATTTACCTTTGCTCTTAGAGTAGGGCATCAGGGGGTGCTAGTGATAAGGTGTAATCTAATATATATATATATATATAATAAATAATGTATAGATTAAATTATGGTTTAGAGAGAGACATGGATTGCTTCTAAGGAGTTTAAATAAAGAGATAGTTACATAACTTCATCCAAAATTAAGATACTCTTTCATCAATCCACCATACTATTAAAAAACAAGAACTTTATATGTGATTTTTGTGGATCTACTGCAGTTTATTTTAAAAATAATTTGTTTGTAGTTTTAATTTGGATTTTTTTGATAAAAAAGGCTTTTCTTTTTTGTTCATAGCTCAAAATGTCTTATGAACTTTTTTTTTCTTTTTTTTTTTGCCTATTATGTAATATAATTCTAATCCCAAGGGTTAATGTGAAATAATTTTTGAATTATAAGAGTGGTTAATGTAATTTTTAAAAAGTAAGATATACTCCCTGTATTTATAGCGACACTTCAAAAGGGGGTGGCAAGCAGTGCCGGCTTAAGGCAAGGCTAGTGCCCTCCAGAAAACAGGAAGCCCAAAATCATTAATTTTGATATTTAATTATTTAAAATTTATTATATTTTTTATTTTTTAAATACAAAATCATTAATTTTATTTTATGATAGATTTTTATTTTGATTTCATGTTTTATTTATTTTGTTATTTCATTTGAATGAGAAGATCCTTACTTTTCACGTTGACAAATTTTCTAATGTTAGACAATAAATAGTAAGATATCATTAGAATGAAGAGACTCCATAACTCAAATTTATGAATTATTTATTAATATTAAGCAATAAACAATGAGATATCATTTAAATGAAGAGGTTATCAATTTTTTAAGTTTATGAATTATTTTTCAATACTAGTCAATGAATAGTGATGTATAAATCAATAATTAACACAACAAAAAAAAGTAAGAAATGACATTATTTTATGAGGACAATTTGATAAAATAATTTTTCGAACGACAAAAATTTCATTTAGACAATTCACACTAATTTAGGCATTAAAAAAAAAAAACAAAAGCAAATTGATGACTTTTTAATTCGCAAGACTTAATTATTCACCTTTCACATTTTTTACTTATTTAACTTTTACGTTTTAAATTATTATCAATTAAAAAATATTTTTTAAATTTAAATACAAAAATTTAATTAGTGATTATGCATTTCAAGAAATAAAGAAAGTAAATTTTAAATAATATTTAATATTTATTTATATTACTATGGGATCACCAAAATAAATTTTTTTTAGAATCACAAATATTCTTAAGAGGACCGTGGTGTCAAGTGTAACTTAACATAAAAATTAAATCTAGATTAAATCGGATGGGCTAGATCCAACCAAAAAAAAAAAAAAGGAAAATATCAGAGAAAGATAATCTAAGGAGACACTCAATGTAAGACAAAGAAGTGCATCAATGCATGACACTGATATCATCTTTCAAACAACTGGCATTTGTCTTTACTCTTTTGCCCCTCTCTCTCTTTTGTGAGATCAAAAGAGAGGGGGGGTGGAAAATTATCAAGGCTTGTGGAGGTATCTTCCAGCAAGCAAAGCAGCATCAATGACAGTGGTGATGAGTTTAGTAACATCATCTACAGAGCATGTATTCCCTTTGAATGTGTGTCCCCCCGACCTCTTAAATCTGGCCATGCAGTCTAGAAAATCCTGGCTGCATTCTGTGCTCAAGTAGTCATCTGCACCACCCACCACTTTCATTCATAATAAATTCAATCTTAAATGCATATGAGTCCACTCATAAAGGGTATACATACGGGTAAATTGCACTAAAGGTCACAAAACTTTGGTCTCTTTTTCAATTTGATCACTAAACTTCAATTCCTTGTAAAGTGATCACAAAATTTTAAAAAATTTTACAATATGATCACTAAAATGATTTTTGAACAATTTTTGGTCAAAATTGCTGACGTGGCAATGGCCACATCATCGCCACGTCAGCGCCACGTCAGCAATTTTGACTAAGAACCATCAAAAAATTATTTTAGTGACCACATTATAAAACATTTTAAAGTTTTGTGATCACTTTGCAAGGAATTAAAGTTTAGTGACCAAACTGAAAAAGACACCAAAATTTTGTGACATTTGGTATGATTTACCCGTATACATACATATTATTGTGTCATAAATAAAGATCATTAAAAGTTCAAAAACTCAAAATATTTTCTTGAGATAAAAGGTATAAATTTTTCGTACGTAGAATGAGGGGTTTCACACAAACAAATAAACTAAATAACTTTGATATTCGAAAATTTCTCCAAAAAGATAATCAATTATTCATAAAGAATTTTAATTTTAAGCAGATTACGGAATATTGGGATAAATAATGATTCACAAAAAAATTTATCTGTAAAAGGAACAAAATAAACATCATTTATAAAAGATAGATTTAAATCAGATTAAGATTAATCAAGATAAACGTTATTTGTAATAATTCTAATTCTAAATTAATTAAGATTAGTCTATATTTCTCTAAAAATAAGCAAGCACTCATATATAAAAAAATATGTCTGATACTAGTTTTAATATAGTTTCTTTTATTTTTAGTGTTTAATTTAAGTATCAGAGTATTTGCATGAGAATCTGTCTTCGCCCTCTGATTGTTTTTTATTTTTGCAAATTCAAACAATTTAACAACGACATTCTCAATCAAATAAATTTATTATTTTATCCATACAACACTATATATTCTATCTCACTTATAAACTTAAGATTTTGTGTATTATTGTTATTGTTTATTGTTTTAAACTTTTTGGCCCATTAGCTATTTCTACTTACAACTTTATAGTTTTTTCTTACTTATAATTTTAACTAAGGTAATATTGATCATTGTAAAATAAATACATATTATTTTCAAAAATAATATATTTATTATATCTTATTTTAGCCAAATTTATATTTTTGCCTCCGTAATTTTATATTTTTTGTGTGATTACACAAATCTTTTGTTGTTTCAATTACACTCATGAATTTAATTTTCAAGACTATTTAACCTTTGTATTTTAATATTTTTTTTCGTGTAACAATTTAAATTTTTCGTTATTTTGATTATACCAATAAATCTGTATTTTCGAATCAATTTAATCCCTGTACTTTTGTGTATTAAAAAAAATTAAAGTGAGATGACAGAGTATACATCACTCTATTTACGTTGAAGTACAAGACTTCAATTAATTAAAAAATACAGGTTTAGAGATCTAACTGAAACAATAAAAAATTTATATTGTCACACGAAAAAAAGATCAAAATACAAATTTAAATTAAATATAAAATGTAGATTCAAAATTGTAAACAAAATAACAAAAATCTCGAGTGGCTACAAAAAAAAAAAAAAAAAAGTAAAAGTATAGAGATTAAAATATAGATTTGGCCTTCTATTTTTAATATCCAAAGAATTATATTGACTAATGATAAATGAATCGTGATTCGAACCATTTAATTAATCAAAACCCTTATATTATCATATAAATATTGAAAATTGTACTTATACACAACTTTGACACTAAATGTAGCACTCGTACGTTAATATATTATATTATATATCATATAAATATATAATACATTAATATAAGATATTAACATAAATATTAAAATAAAAAAATTCAAATAATATTTTTCTTAAATATCTAACCTTCTCGTCAACTCCGCCTGGGGATGTTATCCACTGCCGGTCCCAAACCCGGATAAAGGAGGAGGGTTGTGTTAAGTAGCCGACAGCCAACGTAAAACTTAGTCGGATCCAAAACATGAACTCTAGACAAATTATGAAAAAACGTTTGGGCGTAGGCGTAACCCTTCATAGCGACGCGCTACACTGCCCCCGTGTAGTGACAAGTGAGCTAGGGCCGCTACATCGACGCCCGGATGTAGTGATAAATGAGCAAGGGTTCCCGCATTTGCTTGGACGGATGTGGGTAAAGAAGTTAGTTCAAAATCAAAATCAACATCAAAACCAAAATCAAAATCAAAATCAGAACCAAAATCAAAATAAAAAACAAAATCAAATTCAAAGTCAAGGCCAAAAACAAAATCAAATCCAAAGTCAAGGACAAAAACAAAATCATAAATTAAGGATTGGGTCATGGAACATAGGAACATTAACAGGCAAAGCTATGGAAGTGGTGGATGTGATGATTAGGAGAAAAATTAATATTATGTGCCTTCAAGAGACGAGATGGGTAGGGAAAAAAGCAAAAACTTTATCAGAAGCTGGATATAAACTATGGTACACAGGAACTGATCGAGCGAAAAATGGAGTAGGGATTATTATGGATAAAAGCTTAATAGATGAGGTAGTGGATGTAAAGAGAATAGGGGATAGGATTATTATGGTGAAGATTAGTCTAGGAAGAATAACTATGAATATCTTTAGTACATATGCACCATAAGCGGGGTTAGGTGATGAGATAAAAACAAAATTGTGGGAGGACCTAGAGGGACTTATACAAATGATACCAAGAGGAGAGAAAGTGATTATAGGAGGTGACTTAAATGGGCACGTGGGTAGAGACGGAAACGGATATAGAGAGGTACATGGAAGGTATGGATTCGGGGAAATTAATAATGATGGTAAATCTATCCTAGATTTTGCTATGGCATATGAGCTCATTATAACCAATATGAGGTTCAAAAAACGGGACGAACACTTAATCACATATAAAAATATCAGCTCAAGCACCCAAATAGATTACTTCCTCATGAAACAAGAGGATCGGTTATGTTGTAGGGATTGTAAGGTAATATCGGGAGAGTGTTTGACTACTCAACATAGACTTCTAGTACTTGACGTCCAAGTAAGAAATTGGAAGAGAAAAAACCATATAAAACAAAATCCAAGAATCAGGTGGTGGAATTTAAAAGGGGAGAAACAACTAATCTTCAAAGAAAAATTAAGGGGTAGAAGGGAATGGAATGGAGAAAGACAAACAAATCAAATGTGGAAAGAAATGGCTAATGCTCTGAGAAGCACGGCAAAGGTAGTCCTTGGAGAGACAAATGGTAGAGCCCCTAACCTTAAGGAGTCTTGGTGGTGGAATGAAGATGTACAATTGAAAATTAAAAATAAGAAAACTTGCTATAAGGCGGTATATCAATGCAACAATGAAGAAAATCAAAAAAATTATAAAGAAGCAAAAAAGGCAGCAAAAAGAGCTGTTAGTGAAGCAAGGTCAAAAGCATATGAGAATCTATATAAACGACTTGATACAAAAGATGGAGAAATAGATATATATAAATTAGTTAAAGCAAGAGAAAGAAAAATACGGGATTTAAATCAAGTGAAATGCATAAAAGATGACAATCAAAATGTTTTAGTAAATGAGAGAGCGATTAAGGAGAGATGGAAGGAGTATTTCACAAAATTATTCAATGATGGTGGTGACACAAGAGTTAGGTTGGGACATCTTAGTAACTCCGAAGGGAATGTGAGCTACACATTCTATCGACGCATAAGTTCAAATGAAATAAGGCAAGCTTTAAAAAAGATGAAAAATCATAAAGCAGTGGGACCAAATAATATACCAAATAGAAGCATGGAAATGCCTGGGAGAAGAGGGCATCTCCTGGCTAACGCAACTATTTAACGCGATCCTTAAATCAAAAAGATGCCAGATGAGTGGAGGAAGAGTACTTTGGTTCCTATATACAAGAACAAAGGAGATGTTCAAAACTGTGAAAATTATAGAGGAATTAAGTTAATGAGTCATATCATGAAACTCTGGGAGAGAGTAATAGAGCAGAGACTTAGAAAAGAAACAAATGTGTCAGAAAATCAGTTTGGTTTCATGCCTGACAGGTCAACAATGGAAGCTATATATTTACTGAGGCGCCTAATGGAAAGGTATCGAGATCATCAGAAGGACCTACATATGGTGTTTATAGATCTAGAAAAGGCCTATGATAGGGTCCCTAGAGAAGTATTATGGAGGGTTTTAGAGAAGAAATGAGTCAAAATAGCCTATATACAAGCCCTTAAGGACATGTATCATGGTGTAGAGACAAGGGTCAGAACATGCGGAGGGGATACTGAACCATTTACAACTACAATAGGACTGCATCAAGGTTCTGCACTAAGTCCATACTTATTTGCCTTAGTAATGGATGAACTCACTAAAGATATTCAGACAGATGTGCCATGGTGTATGCTATTTGCAGACGACATAGTGTTGGTGGATGAAACAAAAGAAGGAGTGAACACTAAGCTTGAGTTGTGGAGAAACAATTTAGAATCTAAGGGATTTAAATTAAGTAGAAAGAAAACAGAATATATGGAATGCAAATTTAGTAAAAATGCAAGAGTGGATGATGTTATAATAAAATTAGAAGACCAAATCTTACAAAGAAAAGACCATTTTCGATATTTGGGATCAGTGATTCAAAAAGATGGAGAAATTCACGAGGATGTCGCACATAGAATTAAGGCAGGTTGGCTAAAATGGAGAAATGCATCAGGAGTGTTATGTGATGGTAAAATCCCAATAAAATTGAAAGAAAAATTTTATAGGAGAGCTATAAGACCAGTTTTGCTGTATGGCTCAGAATGTTGGGCAGTCAAATACCAGCATGAGCAAAAGACGAGTGTAGCGGAGATGAGGATGTTAAGATGGATGTGCAGACATACAAGAAATGATAAAATTAGAAATGAAGTTATTCGTAATAAGGTAGGAGTAGTGCCAATCGAGGAGAAGATGAGAGAGACTAGACTAAGATGGTTTGGTCATGTGAGAAGGAGACTAAGAGACGCTCCTGTGAGGAGAGTTGATGAAATGGAACAATTAGTTACAAAAAGAGGTAGAGGTAGACCCAAGAAGACTTTGAGAGAGACATTAAAGTTCGATATGAAGTATATGGATCTAAATGAAGATATGACAAACGATAGAAATACATGGAAGTCTAGAATTCATGTAGCCGACCCCACATAGTGGGATAAAAGCTGGATATGTTGTTGTTGTTTATCTAACCTTCTCGTCCTTTAAAAATGGTCTTATGATCTTATATCTTACACAAAAGTATGAAGGAATTCATTAGAAATGACAATGAATGTATTTTCATATTTTAAATTGGTATTAAAAAAAAAGTCTTATTGCTTTGTCTGAGAATCTTATAGAAAGATTTATTAAAATAAATTAAAATGACAAAAATATCCTTCTAAATAAGTCTCTATTTGAGAAGTGCAATTTTGTTTATCCCTTTTAACGGGTGTGACCATGCCCCCAATACTTTGGGGATCAAAACTAATAGGGAACAGCCAAACAGCAAATCAGTGTCCCCCTCTGTTAGTTTTGACCAAAATTGCACTCCTATTTGAGTCCCTTGTGTAAAGTACCAATAACCATAAAAAAAAATTAAATTAGTGATGGTGGTTGGTGGTCGCCTGTGTCTGCCTTGTTGGGGTTTACCACCTTGTTGACATAACAATTACATCAGTGGGACATCAGCCAGATAATGTCCCAATTTTTAAAAGACAAAACCAAACAGCTACATAAGTGAGCAACGTGCCAAGAGAATTCAAAATAAAAGCAAATAATAATAGCTAAATACATATTTTAGCACTTGTATTTGTATATCTTTTTTATTATATAATTTTTTATTATTTTAATTATAGATTTAAATTATATAATTTTGAATCAATTGCAAATACTATTATAATAAATCTAGTGCTAAAATACCTAAATTATCTCTCATGTGCGTGTAAATCAATCACCATCTCCACCACAATTTACTCTTTCAATGTCTGGCGATGAGACAAGTGCAGGCCATTAAGAGGCGATAGTCAAAGGCATTGACAACAAGCAAAGGCTGCAAATGTAGGTCGTCGTCAGTAAGGAAAAGAAGGTGAATGCATTTTCACCTTCTGTCTTCCTCAACCGATGATGGCTTGTACTTGCCATTTTCACCTGATGTCGAAGCCTTTGCCTAATATTTTCTAGTGACCTGCACCTATCTCGTCAGCCACTTAAGAAGAAAGATGAGGATGGTGGTTAGTTTGCACATATTTTATTGCATATCAATTATGGCCATAATTAACTTGAAATTATATAATTCAGAAATATAATTAAAATAATAAAAATTTGAATGTTTAAATAAAAATAAATAAATAAATACAAGGGATAGAAAATATATTTGGCTAAATAATAATAGTGATCTTGTGGTTTCCAAGTAAGTACAAGAATTTAAGGGTGTGTTTGATAGCATAGAAAATACATGAAAAATGTTCCATCCAAGGAATTAAATTTCTTCTTTAATATTTGACATATTATATTTTCTATGAAATTCAATTTTATGGTACAATAATTAAAATATGTTTTTGACTCTTTTCTATAAAAAAATTCATATGAGGGGAGATGATTTTTATTTTTTATGTAAATTAAAAAATATTTTTCTTTACTTAAATGCTATCAAAAAGACCTTAATAGTTGCATGGTAAGAAAAAAAAGAAAAAGGACGCATGTAGGGGTGTCAAATCGATCGATCTGGATGGGATGGGGATCAAAAAGCCTTTAACTTGAAGATCAAATGTCAGATCAGTCACCCAGTGGATCAGACGGGATCTTGTCCTGTTCAAATAGGTTCAATAAATTAATTTTATTTTTATTTAATATAAATTTTTAAAAAATATATGCACACTAATATATACACTGATCCAAACAAAATAAATAATAATTTAACATTCGATTTTTGATCCAACAAAATAATTTAACTTCAAATGTATGCATACTTAGTTTTCGGTCCGAACTAGAAATCGAGAATTGCTATTTCTCTGACTGAAGACTAAACTGAGATGGTTTTAATTTTTTTATTTAGACTAAAATTTGAATACTCTTATTTACTTAAAAGAATCTTCAATAGAATAGTGATATTAAGTTGTTACGTTAATCATGTTAGTATTTTATGCAACTATGACACCACATTACATTACTATAATAGTGACATAATATCACAAGTTAATCATGTATTATTATTATGCACATGGAAAAGATTCATGAAAGAGAGAAATTAAAGGAAAAGATTCATGAAAGAGAGACATACTGTTCTTGGCTTGGATGCAAGCATCATGCTTCATGCAACAAGCATCAAGACCGTCGCAAGGCTTCTCCCCCGGACATCCACTGTACAGAAACCCACAGTACTTTCCATACCTCAGAAATGGCGGCACTATCCATTCATCATTCCCAAACAACCCTTTCTCAGTCAGAAAATTATAAACATTTTGGAGATGAATAAGATAATCCAAATCAAAACTCACCAACCTTTAGTTAAACCTTCAAATCAAATCATGCCCATGTATATATATATATATGGAGATATATATATATATATATATATAAAGTTATCAAAACATTTGCAATTACAGAAATAAACTCCAAGATTTGTTAATGATCCTCCATGTATAGTTTTAGGAAGAGGAAATCTGTTTGAATTGCTATAATTACAAGAATCCATCTCCAGTCATTTTGCTTTAGATTGCATTTGAAAACAGGAATTTCAAATTCTAACATCTATTAGATGTCATTTGATCCAAATATGTTCAGCAAAAATATATACGAACAATGTGACTAATGACTCTATCCAAAGGCGAAATCAATACATATTTTCTCCACAGATTTGGTGCAAGTTTCAATTCTCCGATTCGGAAAAGAAAATACATGAGATACCTTTGCAGAACTCTGATTCGCACTTTCTACTGCACTCTTTGCCCTAAAAGGATAGGAAAGGAAGAGATGAAGATGAGAAAGACCCAACAAACGGAGTTAAATTGTGATTAATGGAGACGAAGAAGAAAATTGAGGGGAACTCACCAGAGAGAGGCCAGATCCCGCTTCAATGCCGACGCTGAGGGCCCGGACGGCAATGCCCCAATTTTGGAGGGCAAAGAGGGAAAATGATAGGGCAAAGCAGAACTTCAATGACGCCATTTCTCGAAGCAGCAGCAGAAGCAGCAGCAGCTTGGTTTTGCTTAAAAGGCTCTGAGAAAATGGAGAAAGAGAGGAGGAAGTTGCAGAAGAAGACGACGGAGAGCCCTTGGAAGGAAGAGAGGCCTTTGTCTTGTTACGTCTCGTGACATCTTTTGTTGCCTTCCGCTGCTCCCACTTCCATTTCATGTGTGAACTGTCATCGTGTTCAAATTTTGGCACCCAAAATCTATATTTTTATCTGTGCATTTTCATGTTTTTTTTTTTTTTTTTTTATCATTATTTAAATTTTTTATTATTTTAATTACATTCATAAATTTAATTTTTAAGTTAATTTAATTTTTATATTTTAATTTTTTTTCATAATTTTAATTATACTTCAGAACATGTATTTTTGAATTAATTTAATACTTTATAAACACTCAATCTACTTTTTTAATATTCGTGTATATTTATTTGCATAAAAACGACATTTAGTTGTGACATCATCTCATAACGAAGGCTTTTGAACCACTTAACTAGTGACACTATACTTGTGATACAAATTACATAGATAAATTTCCTTTAAATCTTTTAAAAGATTATTGCATCATTTATATGGAGATCTTGGAATTTATTATCATCTCCTAAAATATTTTTAGTTTTTTTGTTTAAACATTTATTTTATAATTAGTTTTTGAGGTGTTTGGTGTTCAATTAAAATCAAATTAGGTTAAGATTATTTGTTTGTATCTAAAAAATATTAAAATGTTTATATTAAAAAAATTTAGGTTAAAGTTATGTTTATATTAGAAGATATTTTTTAATATAAAATGTTTTATGTCGAAATACATCAAAAATATTATTTAAACACTTCAATTTGATACTTGGAATGACTGTTCTTGCACGGTCCCCAATGCTCGTGTCTTCAATTACGTCTGGAAAGATAAATTGCAGGTTGACATTTGACCCTTGTCCCGTGAGGATTGAACTCGCAATCCACTAAATTGATTCTGACATATTATTTATCCGACCGCTCAACTTATGCCTTGGGTCACTTCAATTTGACACTTGCACATTGATGTCTTACATGCATGTTTGCATTAATATGATGCAAAATACAATATATCAATGCAAAGTGCGACTACATGTGTGAAATTTTAGCATCCAAATAGCGTTTTCAAAAAACTGATAAAGTCTAAATTTACTCTTAAATACTATTTTTTAAAACAAATAAAAATAAAACCAAATTTATGACACTATGAACTTGAGAATATGTTTGTAATTGAGTCCAGCCCAACCAAACTTTACTTAGCTCGAGTTTGGTTTGTTAGGATTCTGGCGAGCTCTAGCTTGACTCGACCTCAAAAATGTGTTCAAGTTCATTAGAATTTTTGTTTTAAAATTAAAATTATTAAAATATATTTTTAAGTAATATAAAATATAACAAATATAAATACAAATTCTCAAAACAAATACAATGGCATTGCTTAAACAAACATAAATATCCTTATTACACATGGATAAATAATAAAATGTTAAAATAATAATAAAAATATTTATTTCGTAAGTTTGTTTATAAACTTGTTGGCAAGTTGAATAGAGCTAAGATTTGTCTTATAAAAGTTTAATTTGTTTATAAGTTGAGTTTTAAATTAGAGCTCAAACTCGTCTTATTTATAAGACTAGTCTAGCACGAGGAGCTTTTATCATCCGAATTGAATGCTGGACCGCTTGGCTTATTCACAACACTACTAGAGCATCTGATAAAAGAGTGTAGCGTGAATACCAAGAGCACCAATTGAGCGCAACCCAGACCAATGGGAACGAAAAATGAAAGAAAAAACCAACACCTAGCAAACTCCATCTACTTCAATCGAGCTAACACGTACGTCCATAGCCCAAGGGTCACGGACAACACTCCCTTGAATCTGAGGGGCCAGTGCCCTACAGATGGGGTATTACATGTGGTGTGTCCAAATATCTTTTCCGAAAACTAATAAAGTCTAAATTTACTCTTAAATATTATTTTTTAAAATAAATATAAATAAAACCAAATTCATGAGACTGTAAATTAGAAGATAGGGTTGTATTTGAGTTGACTCAAATTGAGATTTGCTCAATTTCAGTTCGACTCATTAGGATTCTAATAACGAATTTGAGCTCGACTCAAACTCCAAAATGTATTCAAGCTTAAGATTGCTAGAATTTTTTGAAATTAAAGTTATTGAAATTTATTTTTACATAATATAAAATATAACAAATATAAGTATAAATTCTCAAAAAAAATACAATAACATTGTTCAAGTAAATATGAATATCCTTATTACAAATATAAGCATAAATAACAAAATATCAAAATAATAATAAAAAATATTTATTTTGTAAGCCTATTATGAGCTTGTTTGTGAGTTGAATTGAGTTGAAATTTATCTTAGTCAAGGTTAACTTATTTATAAATTGAGTTCTAAATTAAATTTGAAACTTGACTTATTTATAACAGAAATCAAACACAAACTAACTCTCATCGAGTCCAAGTAACATGTCCATGGTCCAAGGATCATAGACAACAGTCCCTTGAATCAGAGAGGACAGTGCCCTACAGATGGGGTATTATATGTGGAGCCCCATTTTTCGGCCCTTAATTAAACGGTGAGTCTGTGAACAGCCCAAAGTTGAAAAATGTTCTTTATGACTTTTTAGGGAACCCCCACATGCGAAAGACAGTAACGAGTCGTTGAGGGACTTGGAGAATCCAACTGCCCATTCAGGTTATAGTTTTTATCTTTTAAAAAATAGTAATTTAGATAAGGAAAAAACATAAAAAGCAAAATGAAAGTAACTTAGAAATACCCAAAAATTGATGGCCCCATATCTTTGTTAAGACTAACTTAGAAATACCCAAAAAATTAACTAAAAACAAAAATAAAATTTGGACATTAAACAAAGGGGAAAACTGTACGTAGAAAATCTCAGAGCTAATTAATCTTAATCTTAAAACTAACTTGTAATTAAGTTGAATTCATCATGCTTGCTTTGGTGGGCTTCAAAGTTTGACCATGAAAGTGAACATCATGCAAGAATTAACAGAATTAAAACTAGCAGAAAATTATTCAAAGATGCTGTCGTTTACACTTGTTCTTCTCTTTAATTTCTAATATACAAATTAAAGAAAAACAAAAATAAAGAACATTTTTAATTTTGGAGGGCTTTGCATCTTTGCATCACAGATGGAGATGAATCACAATCTACCCAAACAAACACTAAAGTGTATATATATATATATATATATTCTTTAGATATATGCAGACGTCCCAGGCTTGGTCATCATTTTCTTCTTAATTAATACCAATTGTTTCAACTTAGTCACCACTTTTGCACGTTTGTTATTAGCTTTTGCCAAGATGGCCAACAGTGCTGTAATATCGGAATACTAACTGTGGTAGAAGCTGTGCTTTGGGTTGGAAATTGTTTTAAGCTTTGTGAGGGAAGAGGCGGATTGGAAGCCCTTTTTCAGGGTTCGGCATCGGATCCACAACAATTTTCTCATCTGGAAATACCATCTCCCACTTGAACCTCCTCACTAGATGGTGCATGAACACGAGGATTTCCAGCCGAGCGTATTCTTTTCCAGGGCACATTCTGGGTCCTCCACCGAATGGCACGAAGGTGTAGGGCGCTGGTCCAGACCCCTCGAACCTTGAAGGATCAAACTTTTGTGGGTCGGGGAAGAATTCGGGGTTTTTGTGGGTTGAATTTGCACTCCAATAGATCTGCATGGAAATTAATTAGGAGAGGTTTGAGCAGCGATTTGGGATGAAAGAGCAGTATATGTATACAGTGGGAAAGAAATTAAGAACGAAAGAAGAAATGATATATGTTCGTTACCTTCCAACCCTTTGGAATGGAGAAACCGCTGTACATGAAGTCTGTGATTGCTTCTCTGAAAGCGCCTTGGAGAGGGGGAGCAAGTCTCATGACTTCACAAGCCACGCACCATGAATACTTCATCTTCTGAATATCCTCCCAATTCAGCAACTCTCCGGGAGCTTTTGATTTTGCGATTTCCACTTGTTCTGTTCATCAATTCATGAATGTAATTAAGTAGTTGAAAACCTCGATACATACATATTTAAGGGTTAATACGTTGATGTTGCTGTGCTGTATATATATATATATGTACCTTGGTAGACTCGTTGGTAGACGTCGGGGAGCTGAGCGAGATACTTGACGATGGAAGCGCAGGCGGAGCTAGCGGTGTCATGGCCGCCTACGAGCAAGCCCAAGATCTTGTCGGCCACATCATACTCTTGCATGAACTTGCCATTTTCGTCGCTGGTGAGAAGCATGTGTGACAGTATGTCTTGGGTGGGAGAGGCCTTGCCCTCGGCCAAGTCCAGCTTCCGTTGCTTGATGATGGAGATGAGCTCTGTCCTGATGAAGTTGGAGGCCTTGATGGCCCTGTAAAACGGCGTCCCCGGCAGGTCGATCGGCACCGAGAGCAGCCCGGCCGCCAGCACGCCGAAAGGATCGGCGAATTTGGCCACGTGGTTGGGATCTTCCACGCTCACGAACAGCCGGCAGGCCAGCCAGAAAGTGTAGCGTTTGGTGAGCGGGAAAACCACCACCTGCTCCTTGTTGTCCCAGTCCGCCGCGAAGTGCCTTTGCGCAATGCCGTCCATGATGCCGATGTAACTGATCAAAGAAACACAACAAACACGTAGGGATTCAGAGACAAATCAATATTTCTCTCTCTCTCTCTCTCTCTATATATATATATATATTTATATGTATGTATATGATAAGCTTAATCATAACATAATCATCATCTATGGTTATTCAAATTAATCTGATGATCTGATTCTAGCTAATTAATTCATCTTGACAGTACCGGTGCAAGGCCTCGGCTTTGAGGAAATTGGGCAGCATCTTCCTCAGGATAATGGCCTCTTCCTTGGAAGAAGTCTGGGTAGAAGAAGGGAACACCTTGTCGACGGAGCTTGGCCACCATGCCTGGACCAGCTTGTTCTCGTTGGAGAACAAGAACTTGTTCCCGGCGGAGCCGCAGAACACCACCGCCGGCGAGCCCAGAAGGTTGGTCTTGAACACGTAGGACGAGTACTTTGCAATCCTGTCGAATATGAACTTCTCCGGGTGGCCCTTCCAGCCGGTGGCCAGAAACTCCAGGCTCTCTCCAATCACCGGAAGCCCCGTCCTCCCGGGCGGCAGCTTCCCGGCGGCCTTCTGCTTGGAGGAGAAGAAGAGCAGGTGCATCATCAGAGACACAATCACGATGAAGAAGCCAAGCAGGGAGGGGTAGAACAGCTCCATTACTGATCGATCAGTAGACTTCCTCTCTCAATCGCTTGGCTTTGATTAGTAATAAGAGAAAAATAATTTAAGTTGGAATGAGTTACAGCAGGATGAGTGGCCGACTATTTATAGGCAATCAATCCCCGGAGCATGCATTTCAGTCAAAAAATGCACACTTTGAACATTAGGTGAAGCTTTGTTTTTACAATTCATATACCATCTTTCCTCTTTTTACGTACGTTCTCTACCAATATACATACATACATACATACATACATATATATATCTATAAAATTCTTTGATATATATATATATATATATATATGCTGTGGAGAATAAGACGTACCTGAGTAGCTAGCCACTGAGCAGCCTGATGAGAGTCTCGAGTCAAACATGGGTAGCAACCGTAGCATAGCACTCTCTTCCCATCCCATTAAAATACACTGGACTTGGTCCCCTCTTAGTTTATGAGTCTTTTCTGACGTTTTTCGATTGAAAGATATATATATATATATATATATGAAAGTGACTAATATTTCTCTTATTTTAATCGTATCGCGTGTTACGCTAGCTCCTCTCCCATTTTATCAGAAAATTAATTGAGAATCCTAAACCTATTACTACTGGAAATTAAAATATATCCCACCCTTCAATCATAGAGAATTATTAATTATTGATCTCGTTGAGAATCTCCCTTACTTATTGAGGATTAGATTATATGAATGATACAATATCTTATGTGTTACTTATTAATTAATATTAACTAATAGATATGACCATACATTATTAATTAAACACTTAAATGTGTAACTCATGCATCGATCATTAGGTGCCAACTTTGGTTGTGCAAGTTAACACGCATGGATGAGTTAATGGATATGATATACGGTCGCATTAATTAAAGTGATGGAATGTCTAAATATTTATATCAGTATCGCTATACAATTAGTGATATGTTAATAATTTTCTGTCTAAAAATAGTGATTGTTTTGTAAATTTATTAATTAAAAGAAAATAATCATTAATTTGCAGTGTGGATGCAACACAAAAGGTTGGCATGCACCTCTATCCAATTAGCTGGGGAGAGTTCTTAGAATTGGAATAAGAAAGAAGAGATATTCTAAGAAGCTTTTTGCAAAATTTGGCAGAGATGAGCATAAAAAGTAAGAAAGTTTAGGACATTAAACTGAGCCGACGATGGGTTGGTGGTCAGTTAATTAGTCAACTTGTACAAACCACAGTATGATTGGATGGACCCCTGCCTGGCTGCCCATGGGATGTATATAGAAGATTATTTTCTCGGAAAATGGAGTTTATATTTTCCCGGAAAGAGGAGCTAGGTCAGGGACAACCAGATTTGAACAGCTTTAATTGTATCTACATGGTCATTAAATGGTAGTTGAGTTGTAGTTCACTTATTCTAACTTGGTGGCTACTCATTTTGTCAACACATATTGCATGCCTAATTAATTCTTCCCAACTTGCTTAGATTTTACAGTACATTTAACTTTTTTGTTAGGTTGAGTCGTTGATTCTTGTCGTGATTTTAAAATTATTTAATATAAATTTAAGTGTTGTCGATAATAAATAAAAAAATAATTTTTAATTAAATTCTTGAGAGTCATATTTACGAATTACGTAATGAGATTTGTGTGACTCTAGACGTTTCGTGTTATTATATGCGAAATATAACTTTAATAAGTGATACTATATTGAGTTTTTTTTTTTTTGTGAAAAAATGGAATTATGACTATGAGTTGTGGGTTCCTTTTTAGTTTCCTAGGAATTTCAAATTTTATTTTGGAAAAAATTAAAAATATAAAAAACTCACCAAAAAAGACTAATTTATATAAAATGACAGAAAAAATAGCATTTTCGTTAACTTAATATAGACTTCTTTCTGAAAGCTTTAGATTTGTATTTTTCTATCACTATAATTCCTAACAGCTCTAATGACACTTAAATTTGACATTTATAGTGATATTTTACATCAATGTCACATTCGACGGTGGAAATGATTTAAGTATATTTTTGTGTAATAATGGTCAATTTAATAAAAATAAATATTAAAATATAGGAGTATTGATGGTCACATTTGACATGCAAGACTTTTTGACTCTTCATTATTGGCTCCTCAAAAGGTCAAAATTCAGTAGAATTTATTAATAAACATACAAATTATACATTTACAAAATTATCAAATAATTTTGTTGACATTTTAATTAGTTTTTACAAGTGGAGAATTTTTTTTTAGTTAAATAATAATCAAACAGCTCCATGCCCAACTCAACTAGGTCAAAACTCGAATTTTAAATCTCAATTCACTAATTATACTATTAATTGGGATTACTACTCTTACATTGTCTCTTGCTGCTCATGCTCGATTTCAGTAGAAGAGGTAAATTTATGCAGTGCAAGAAATCGAATCCACGATCTACTGGTACGAATCTCAGTTTATCATGGTACAACCACTTGACTTGTGTTCTGAAAGCCATTAATACTATTACTTACTACGTTATAACAACACAGATGATATATATATATGTAAAGGGTTTTTCTGTCTTCTCTTCTATCGTCATATAATAGGATAGAAGATAATTGTTTTGTTATAATAATTCTTCTTATTTTATACTGACACAAAATAAAAAATCTCATATCGATCTATACTATATTTCTATAGCTATCTATGCTATTGTATATATACGTAAATATTCGATTTTAAACTTATGACCTCTAAACGATAATTAATTTTCGAAATAATCTTTATTACTACACTAAAACATATATCATATAGAATTTAAACAGTTACGATGAAAAAAATCACCCAAACATTTAGGTTGTGTTCTCTTTGTTATTTTCAAGTCATTTTTAGTTTTCAATTTTCTAAAATAATGAAAATGCGTTCTCTTTACTGTTTTGAAAAATGCATTTTTGAAAACAAAAAAAAATTTGTAAAGAAAACTCAAAACAATAAAAAGTTGTTTTGAGTGTTTTCATCCAAAACAAACTCTAAACTCAAAATACATTTATTTATGTATTTATTCATATTTTACTATTATAATGGAAAAAATATTACAAAATTAATTAACTTTATAATGTATATATTTTTTTAATAATATATTAACATTAAATATTTCTAATTTACTGAATAATCAATTTTTTTTGTATAAAATGTTATTAAAAAATTATTTTCAAAATGACAAAGAGAATGCGTTTTCTAATTTTCTATTTTGAAAAATAGTTTTTCAAAATGACAAAGAAAACGTGTTTTCAATTTTCTAAAAACAGACTATCAAAATAGAAAACTGAAAATGAATTCAAAACTCAAAATTGAAAATTAAAAAGGAAAGAGAATGCAGCCTTAAATTTTTTAATTTTTTTGCACCTAATATACTTCTTTCCTCAAATTAATTACTTTTTTTTTGTAAATAAAAATTCCATTAAACAAAAAATCTCAAAAGCACACAAAGAAACGCGCAAAGAAAGTCCTCTAAACAAAAAAAAAATAAATAAAAAAATAAACACACAAAGAAAGTCCTCTAAACAAAAAAATAAAGAAAAAAAGGACTATATATACAATCATGTACAATAATCATATGATATTTTCAAAAGACCACAGAACAAACTAACTCCCAATCAGACCTCCTCCTTAAACCAAGAACGTTGTACTTTCACACTTCACCAACTTTGTTGCATGAGGTATGAAATGGGATATCTCAAGTTGCATGATCGATGATAAGTTTGACAAAATGGTCCATATGATGGTATCTTCATTGGCCACATTAGGGAATTTATATTTTTATTGAGTCGTTGATAGCAACTGTAGTTGCCTCCGCGGACTAGCGCTTGCTGTCACAATTTTGAAGTCCATTCCCTCCTTGGAATTTAGTGCCTCTCATTGTCTTGTTTGAGAGATACTGTTTGGTGTTTTAATTACGTATAATTAACTGTTATTAAGTCGTGTAAGATAACAGAGTTCATGGCTTGCGGGTCTGTTTGTTAATCATAATTAATTAGGGAAATGTTATTGGGACATTCGATCCTGATATTTTGATAATATTGGTGTAACCATATAACATCAAGTATCTGTAAGTAGCATCTACTTCACTTTGGGTGCTGGGCACTCCTTTTCGAACTAATATTCAAAGATTCCTTATAATATGGTGGTTTGAAATGATGATTTATTACAAGTTTTGGTGAAAATATATATATATATATATATGTTACTGTATGAGTATTAAAAATAACAACAGCAGCATATCTAGTTTTTATCTCATTATGTGGAGTCGGTTACATGAATTCTAGATTTTTATGTGGGTTATACCTAACAGATAGTTTTTTTAGAATTTATATTTGGATTTGACTAGGTTTTACGTTAGCTGTCGACTACCTAACGCAACACTCATCTTTTATCCGGACTTGGGATCGACAGTGAATTATAACATCCTCTGACGGAGTAATGGTGAAATGAAGTTTCAACACCATCTTTATATATATGGAGAAGTTTCATAAAATGGTGATAAATGTACGAGTATTACTAAAAATATATAACCGAATGTCTAAATAACTTTTTTTTATCGTAAAAACTAATGTTAACTCTAAACCCAAGACTTCAAGCTAAAGAAAAGCTTAAAAATAAACTTTTGGATTAAGAATTATGTTTTAAAAATAAATAAATAAATAAATAATAATTATAATTTAAATCTAATGGGGAAAAGTAGCCAAAAGTACCAAAAAGTTGAGAAGTCTCCAATATTTAAAAGTCTCACAAGTGAGTGAAGTATTGTTTGTGTAGAAAAATGTCATTCAGATATTTTATTTTTGACACTTTTGTGATATTTATGTATTAATATGTTATATATTATGTCACATTAATATAAGAGTATCATTAAAAATATCACAAGTAAATATTCAAATAACATTTGCGTTACTATTTATCCATTCATATATACATGGTCTAGAAAATAATTAATCCATAGAAGAAAACTTATCAAAAATATTTTCAACGTGTATCCCAAGAAATCTGGGTTCCATGTGTTCTCACCATCTAACCACTTGATTTTATTATTATTAAAATTTATTATCACACATATATATATATATATATGTCGGTGATGGTTGGAATTGATAATCAACAAATATGTCTTAAGCCGATTGCATTCAATAGTTGTTTTGGGCCCCAAACTTGGTCAAGATTTGCCCAACCTATAAAAACAATGCTCGATTTCTCACTATATTTTTCGATAATTAAGGCAATCTTAATACTTGAGATAAAGTAAAGTAATCACATGCAATAAATAACATACTTGTCTTTTGAAATTTGTGCCTAAAAATATTGTGAGACAAGACAAGGTAATGTGGCACCAACTGAAATTACTAGAATATCCTTACGCGCTAATAGTCTCACCTGCCACGTGGATCACCTGAGAGATCGACACGTGGCAAGTCAACAATTCGGAGTGGAGCCTGAGAAATTCAGGCCGGACCGCAAAACCCGTTCCAACTTGACCGAGATCCTTAGGAGTCGTGTCCACTCATCTCGGGTACTCCAAAACGGGTCTGCCTATAAAAGATAAGGATTCTCGCCAGATATATCCAAGCTCCATAGCTCTTACATTTATTTCTACTTGCATTTATTCTACTGATTTGAGCGTTGGAGTCCACTCTGGGAGACCCTAGCCCCAACTCTCCATTGTCTTACAGGTTCTACACCCGAGGTCCGACATCGCCAAGTCCGAGGTATCATTCTCGAGGTCTAATCGTAGAGGTGGCACGTGATGATCGATCCCAAAAACCATCATCACAAGGGTATGATTGTGCCACGTGAAAAATCAGCTCATGGGCCAAACTAAACTAATAGGGATTTGGGTCTGAATAGTGATATATTTCATTATTTAGGTTGAGTGTTTTACTTGAATCTAAATCAGCTCATGGGCCAAACTAAACTAGTAGTGTGGTGCCCCAAAAAATAGAGGACGAAAAAGTCCAAACATGGCGAGAAAGCCACCTTCGGAAGCTGCTGAAGGAAGAGCTTCGGAAGTGTCGTGCCCAAAGACTCGTAGAAATAAATCAAAAAGCAGTTAAAGAGAGGTCTCCCGAAGTTATCTTCCGAAGACCTGTCTTCCGAAGATAAATTCAGGCCTAGGGAAGATATCTTCGGAAGACCTCATTCCGAAGATAAATTCAGGCCTAGGGAAGACATCTTCGGAAGATCCCCTTCCGAAGATATCCTTAGAGTTTGGGAAGATACCTTTGGAAGACCCCCTTCCGAAGATATCTTCCGAAGACCATGACCGAAGCCCATTTTGTTCCCTACTCGATCTCTATAAAAGGCCAAGTTCAACCCTCAAAAAGGGATCCAGACATCGGTATTTTCTCTCAACTTATTTACTTCTGAAGAGTATAATTTTCTTTCTAACCATATTCCTTCGGTACTGACTTGAGCGTCGGAGGGTCTTTGTGGGAGATAAGCCCACAAGCCTTTTGACCATCTTTTTCCTTATAAGGATCTTCGGAAGATAACACTACAACAGCCTCGGAAGACCACTGTTTCAGGACTTCGGAAGACCAGTGTCTAAGAGCTTCGAAAGACCAGACGCAGAGACCTTCGGAAGACCAGTTCCTAAGAGCTTCGGAAGACCGACTTTGGACATCTTCGGAAGACCTACATTTTTACCACTGAATTGCATCCGAAACTCGTGGGTCCCACCAGTGTCGTCTACAGGAGCTCACACTCGGAGGCTCTCCTTTAGGAGCTTCGTTCCTGTCTCGGAATATACGTGCATCCCACTACTAAAAATTCTAATTGTTGTATTTGAGCAACAACAAGTAGGGATTTTGGTCTGAATAGTGATATATTTCATTATTTAGGTTGAGTGTTTTTTTTGAATCTAAACTCGTATGTACCTCAATTTGAATATTTAGAGACGTATACCAGCTCTGGAGATTTTTTTATTTGGATTCTGTAATTTAAGGGTAGAAAACTTTTTTCTTGGAAAGACAAAAATAAAGAAATGTACAAAAATGGGAATTCATGGTTGGATTTGGTTAGAAGTTGATTTTATAATTAATTTATGTCACATGCACCACCATAGGGTAGTTGGCCACTGGTTGATATGTCAGGATTAGGGAAAAGTAATTAGTTAGGGTTGCCTCCTTTTTAGGTCAGTTCTGCTTCAATTTTTAATAAATAAAATTTAAAAGAAAATCATATAAAATATAGATTTTTTTTCTATTTTAATTATTTCTACTATATATTATTATTTCTTCCTTCTTTAACTTATTTTATTTTATTATTGGGATGCCTTTTGTTTGAAGTAAATTTCGTTCATGAACTAGCGTTGACGTATTCATAGTGAAATCTCTTATTATTTATGTATTTTTTTTAAATTAATTCACATAATTTTTAGATGTTTTGTTTTCTAGAGGGAGGTGTGGTCTAATAGTTGATTGAGACTATATTGCTCTCTTTCTCTTTAAGGAGTCTCATCTGAGTTGTTCGTCTAGGACATATCCTATTCAGATAACTTCTTTTGTATTTTGTCTTTTATTAGTATTCTATATAAAAAGAATCTTTTTAAATCGTTTACAATTTTAACTTACAATTAGACATTATATGACAACATAATATATTACAATAGATTTTCTTCTATCTCTATCGATTATCCACCCAAAAAAAATATTGAAACTTTAGAATTTAAATGAAAAAAGGGACAAAATTGCCTCCTTCTTTGATACTTAACATAAAATATTATTCAAAATTAATATAATTTGTAGCAACATAAGTGAAACTAAAATCATAATTTTTTTTACAAGATTTCCACTTAAATGTTTTGTTTTCTAGAGGAAAATAACATGTGTCCTTTTCTTATTATTTAAGAAGTTATCCATGCTCGAGATATATTATTTCATTGTTTGAAAATCTCAAAAACGATGTTATCGAAGATCTTGTTAGATAATCTCAGAGAATGATTATGTTGAAGATCTCGCTTATTTGTCAGAGATCTATATAAATAGTAAAATATCAACAAATAATAACAGATACACATTTTCTAAAATACACAAGTACTCTAGTGTTTGTCTTTTAAGTTCTTCTTGAATGCTAATTTGATCGTTGGAAGTTATGCCAAGAGACAAAAGTCATGCGTTTGTAGGAGTGTGATGCTTAGTGTACTCGGTGCTCCTACCAGCAACATTAATTTTTTTTTTTTTTATAAAAATCATCTTCAAACTAACAATTAATTAAGATACTAATTAATATTTACATGAGTATATGCAAGTATTTCTTATTTAGCACAAATATAGGCACATTAGAATCGCTTTACGTGAGCATATCATCTTTCCACAAGCAATCGCACGTGAAAGAAAATCTGATTTCATATCTGTTTGGTTGGTGGGAAAAACTAAAACTTCGGTGCTCTAATGGAAGAGATCCTATTTCTAAACATAGAGGCATACGTGCCCTTTTATTTTATTTTTGTTAATTCTAAGGTAGAGTGAGTGGCTTTAGAACAGATATTGTGGTTGTTCAAAGTTCACGAGGGTTTGCTGAGAACTTAAAGAAGTCATGAAGATGATTAGAAAAGCAACCTTTTTATTAATTTTCTCTCATTTTCTCGAGAAAGACAAAAACTAGAGAAATTCTTTCATATGTTCATACATACATGTTGTAAGCTAATTTAATCACAAGTGTGACACTTGGAAAGTGACGAAAATAATTATGTAATTAATTTCTCTAGTTTGTTTGATTCTTTCGATTGTAGCTTAGGCAACATCAATAATCAAGGTGACATTTGGATTGACAGCTAAAGGTTTGTTAAGCTTGACTTTTTTGGTGGATTATAATCTTCTAGTACATATATAAGTTATATGTCTTGATCGAAAAATATTAGTTGTCATTACGAAGATAACGAGTTTTCGTGTGAGTCAATTTAAATTGATTTAGATGTTTGATAATAAGTCAACGTCTTGAAAAGATACCGAGTTCATGCGTGAAACTAATTAGATTGATTTGAAATTTTAGTAATAAATCAGCTACTTGAAAAGATGTTCTTATCCTAAAAATAATTTTCTGTTTTATTTCATAAAATAAATATTAAAAATAATTTACACTAAGTGTCTGTAAAAATAAGAGATGACTCAATACTTTCATTGAATATAAATTCTTCTTCTTTAAATCACAAAAGCCTAAAATACTAAAAGTAATTTATAATGAATGTCCAACTGATATATATATAATTAAACCCGACAAAAGATATTAACTTGACATTGATCTTTAAAGAGATATTCTATTATCGAACTTTGAATTTTCAACCTTACAATAAGTCATACACAGGAGAGATAGAAAATTACTATTATTTATCATTAAAGTTGGTTTCTTTTTTCGGATTTTGAGATATTTTTAGGATTATAATTAAGAAAGGTGGTTATATCTTAATTCTTTTAATTTGTTCTAGGAAGAAAGGAAAATTAGATCCCTTAGAAATAATTTGAATCTTTTGTTGAAGACAAAGAAGTTATAAAGGTTTTTTAACATCAAATTTTATAAATTTTCCAAATCAACTATAAGTTTTAACTATGCCTCACATTGTAAACTAGGCATTTGATGTAATTTTAAATTATTCGTCATGAATTTGAACTCATATTTAGGAATGTTTACAGTCTGATTTAGTTCGATTTAGAATAATTTTGAAAATAAACCATTTATTATAGTTTGAGAAAATTTCCAATCAAACCAAACCATAAAATTGTGATTTGTTTTGAATCAAACCACGATTTAAACAATATAAGAGTTATATGTGTATATATATATATTTAAACATATTTTAGCACAAATAAAATAGTTAAGATTTATTGTTTTTTATTTTTTGCTATATGTGTTACACTAGGTTGCTTTATTCTTTGACCTTATTTAACTCTTTTAAATTAGTTTAGAATTTTATATTTTAATTATATGATATGCAACACAATATAGTTTATAGTTTGGTCTATGTTATTAATTTCATAAATCTAAACCACACCATAAACCATTTTTACTAAAAAATTTATACCAAACTATTTTGTGAAAACCTAAAACCAAACCAAGCTTTTATTGGTCTGATCTGATTTAACGATTTAAACCAAATTATGCACACCTTTACTCGTATTTAAATTTAGAGTGAATTTAAACTTAAAAAATGAAAAAAAATTAAAATATAAATACTTTAAATGATAGAATTCGCAATTATTTGATCTAAATAACTTCATAATAATTGTACCCAATTGTAGGATAAGCTCATTTATGAGGCTAAGGCTTGTCACCCCCTGAGCATTGAAGGCACATCTAATGTCTACTAGATTTGCTGGCATGAGCCCAAAATGTTGGTTATCTTGTCAAGATTAAGGGTTTTATAAACATCCTTCTTATAAACCGAATTAGCACATTTATTCACTTTTAATTCGTTTTAGTACGAGTATAGTATATGGAATTTAAGCGAGAATCATAACTAAGGTCTACTAGCCTCAAATTCAAAATTTGAATTCACTAGCCACAATATATTATTAGAAGGAAAATGCTATTGATATATCATTGTGTACACCTTGAGTTATACAATGATATATATATTAACATTTGAAATGCTCTCACTCAAGGCAGTGAGGCATGGTGAGCTGAGGGATATTTATGTCATTTATGTGCATTGTGTAAGTCAAGGTGTACATAAATGATGTATAAATAAAATATAATTTATGTCATTTACTAGAATATAATTTCAATGGCCAAAAATTTAAGACCATGCATAAGTTGTAAATGAGAGAAATTATTTTGTATCTCTGGAATCTTATGTGACAATAATTATGTGGTCTCCAAGAGAATCTCATATTGAAATTTGAGAGCATATATGCCTTAGGAACCCTAAAATTGAAAAATTATATAATTTTGTGAAAAAAAATTGGAATGCTAATTAAATAATTATTACTATAACCATAAAAGGTGACACTTAATAAGCACCTCTATAGATTAGAGGAGCCATAGCCACTAGGATATGGTACTGATTAACCAACTCTAATAGGTAGGATATGGTACTGATTAACCAACTCTAATAGGCTTTGAAATCTCTCCCTCTCACATCCACATATTTATATATGCATGTGATGCCTTGATTAAACGTTTTCTTGTTCTTTTGGCTTCTTGTAAATTGTTTGTTAGGTGAGATCTTATTTTTTCTATAATAAAAATATATATATAAAAAATAACATTATGCACAAGAAACGTTAGGACATAGAGCACAACACAAGTAATCGAGAAAAACTCACTAGAAATAGGAGCTATGACTCCATATTCTAGAGACTAATAAGTCTCGAACTTATAAAATACTACCAAATACATTATAGAAAGAGGTATATTAAGTGTGAACCAAAACCAATCTCTGCAATGATTGGAGAAATTAGAGAGTGAAAATACAACTCTAAAAATCACAGTTTGAATTAAGTGTGTTAATTGAAATTCTGCACGTTTTTAATTATAAAAACACCAATTATATTGTGCTTACTCGATAAGAAATATATCAAATCCTGAAACACCAAGCCATGAGCTACTTGCCTACTTGTTAGGTGAGATTTGGAAGACGATATGCTAAGTAACAATGATTAATGACCAAACTCATAGTCACTCGTTTGCTATTTAATATGTACCATATATGAAATTAAATTAAGGTTTAATGATCCCATTTTAAGATTTGAAATATAAATCATCAATGATAATTTTTACTTAATTTGATGCATATTTGACAAATTTAGACCAATTGGAATAAGCATATATATCTCAAATTTTAACCAAAAACAAGCATATGGGAAGAAAAAAAATACATAAATGGGTATAAGTACAGGTGAAGATATGTACAACTAGGGGTGAGTAATATTTCGAACAAATTGAAATAATAGAATTGAATTAATTAAAATTGCCAATTCAGTTCAATTCAAGTTGTAGGTTAGTTCGATTTTGTTTTCAATTTTGATAATTTCAGTTATTTCGGTTCGGTTCGATCTCTATATTAGAAAAAAAATTTAAATAACTGAACTAACCAAAATATATAAAAATGACGTTGGTTTTTTTATCAAATTTTTTATTTTTTGTATTTTTTTTCAATTTTGTTTAATTTTTTATGTCGTTTTTTTTTCTTTCTATTTGTTGCGGAAGACAACTAATCCAAAACAGAAAAGGGTTAGAGCAAAATATTATCAAATCAAAGAGATATCAAAAAAATTAGCCAAGAACACAAGAGAGTAAAAGAAACTCCCTGTAAATATCTCGTCAAGGCTCAGATCTGAGTCTGTCCAGATTATACCACCCAGGTAACTCCAAAATAGGGACACCAAGCCTCACAGAAGCTCTCAAGGAACAAGCCACACAAGACCTCCAAATCGGAGCCCTAAACCCTCTCGGCCAGAACACCAATCTTCTCCCAAAACCACACAGGTAATGTTCACAACAAGATCCACCAAGGAACAAGAACGATCACGAAGATATGAGACGAAGAACAGTACCCGAGAGCTTACCTCAAACGGATCTGTCGAGCCAAGTAAATAGAGGCTACTCACCGACCGACCATGGGCTTCCCAAAGGAAAGGAAGATCACTCCAAGAAGATGAGATCTGACCGAAGAAGGGAAGAACCAGCTTACGGATATCAGCCATCAAAGGAAAGGATCGGGAGAGCAAAGAGAGGAAGAGAGAAAGAGTTCGGCCGTCAAATGTGGGCAAAGAAGGCAGAAAAGAGGCCTTATATATGGCGGTGCTAGGGCATGGTTAAAAGGGCCATTTGGCTTGCGCTTGGGCTTCCTTAAGCCTTGAGCAAATGGGCTCAGCCCATTTCTCCTCCAAAGGCCTAATTAAGGGCTTATGGCCCGACTTTTAATGGGCTGCCAATGGGTGGTATATTTTTGGACGGTACTTCAATCTGGGGCTGAAGCCTATGAAGATAAACTCGAATAATTCGTCATAGCCTTGGGCCTCTTTGGGAAACAAAAACAACAAATCTCCACCTGATTCCCAAAGAGGCCAACAGACACAAACAGAAACATGTGCAGCAAGATGCAATAGAATGCAGATGATGCATAAACAACTATCAAGTAGCCTTACCAATGTTAAGTAAATCTAGGCAGTTTTTAAATTTAGCCACAGGCAAAATTTTAGTTCCCATAACAGCAGGATTATATTCAGAAACCACTTTTTCCAATCTAATAATGTTTTGAGATACAATATCACGAATAAAATGCAATCTCACATCTATATGTTTGGTGCGTTCGTGAAAAACAGGATTTTTACATAAGTGAATTGCAGATTGACTACCAAAGAAAACAGTCACATTTTCATTAAGAACACATAATTCATTTAGCAATCCCTTAAACCACAAGGCTTCCTTAATAGCCTCTGTAGCAGCAATGTATTCAGACTCGGTGGTAGAGAGGGCAACAATATGTTGAAGCTGAGACTTCCAACTAATGCATGATTCACACAAAGTAAATACATAGGATGATATGGACTTCCTATTATCTCTATCACCAGCATAGTCTGAATCAGTAAACCCTTTTAATATCACATTATTAGACTTATGCTTATATATTAATCCTACATTATAAGTGCCTCTTAAATACTTTAATAACCATTTCACTGCTTCCCAATGATAGGGACCTGGGTTTGTCATAAATCTGCTGAGAGTACTAACTGCATAGGCTAGGTCTGGCCTAGTACATACCATGAGATACATGACAGAACCTATAGCATTTGAGTAAGGGATTCTGTTCATATATTCCTTTTCTTCCTCATTATCAGGAGATTTATCTTTAGATAATATGAAATGGTTTTTTAAAGGTAAAGATACTGATTTACTATCATGCATACCAAATCTTTTTAGAATTTTTAACACATATGCTGTTTGATGCAAAAATAACATAGAATTTGACCTATCTCTTTCAATTTCCATACCTAGGATTCTCTTAGCCATTCCTAGGTCTTTCATGTCAAATTCTCCACCTAATGCAGATTTTATGCTATTTATCTTTTTGACATCAGAACCAATAAGAAGCATATCATCAACATAAAGTAAAAGAAACACACAGTCATTATTATTTTTATGCTAAAAATACAAGCAATGATCAAACTCACTTCTTTTAAAACCAATTGATTTAACAAAGGAGTCAAAACGTTTATACCACTGTCTTGGGGACTGTTTTAAACCATATAAGGATTTTTTTAAGAAACACACAAAATTAGGCTTTCTTTTGTCTTCAAAACCTTTGGGTTGATATATAAAGATTTTTTCTTCTAAATCACCATGCAAGAAAGCAGTCTTTACATCTAGTTGTTCAAGTTCCCAGTCAAAATATGCAACTAATGCAAGCATGACACGAATGGTAGTGTACTTAACAACCGGTGAAAAAATCTCATTATAATCTACCCCTTCTTTTTGTGTAAATCCCTTGGCTACTAACCTAGCCTTAAACCTTATTGGTTCTCTATCAGTTGTACCCTCCTTAATCCTATAAATCCACTTGCAACCTACAATGGACTTATTCTTAGGTCTAGGGACTAATTCCCAAGTTTGGTTCTTATTGAGGGAACTCATCTCCTCTTTCATTGCTTCTATCCATTCTTTTGAATATTTACTTCTTATGGCTTCCTCATATGTGTTAGGCTCATTTTCAGCTAGGTCTTGATAGCTTGTATAGGCTAATTCAAAATCTGAGGCTAATCTTTGAGGTAACCTATGAGACATTCTTTCCCTATCCCTAGCTAGTTGGTAATTAGAAACTGATAGCTGGTCATTTTGAAAATCTTCTACTGTTTCTCTCTCCTCATTTTCTTCAGGCTGATTTTGACTTTCTATTTCACTAGAGGTTGAAGAAGTGTTCTCCACCTCATCTGAATTCATAGGAGCTTGGGTGCTTGAGTTTTTCAACTCTTCTTGAGGACTCTTGTCCTCATTAATTTTTTCACCACAAGGCTTTGAACAAGGCATTTGTAATTCATTAAATGTGACATCTTTACTACCAATAATTCTTATTCCCTTTTGGTTTCTATCCCATAGCCTATACCCTTTGACTCCCTCAGGATATCCTAAGAAAACACATTTCTTAGCTCTTGGCTCTAATTTTCCCTCATTTTGATGAGTGAAAGCTGCACAACCAAAGGTTCTAAGAATTGAGTAGTTGGCACATTTTCCATGCCATTTTTCATAAGGGGCATCACAATTTAAGGCAGCTGAAGGAGTAAGATTAACTAGGTAACATGCAGTCATAACTGCTTCTCCTCATAATGACTTAGGTATATTAGAACTAATCATCATACACCTAACCTTGTCTAAGAGGGTCCTATTCATCCTTTCAGCTACTCCATTCTGTTGAGGAGTGTAGGGGACTGTTCTATGCCTAATAATTCCATACTCATTGCACAAGTTATCAAAATCAGAATTGCAAAATTCTAAGCCATTATCAGTCTTAAGGTATTTTATTTTCTTGTCAGTTTGATTCTCTATTTGAGTTTTTCAGTTTTTAAAACTTTTAAAAGTTTCTGATTTATCTTTTAAGAGAACAACCCAAACTCTCCTAGAGTAATCATCGATTATAGACAAAAAATACCTATTACCACTTGATGTGGGTTTTGATGCTGGCCTCCAAAGATCTGAATGAATGTATTCTAAGGCTCTAGAGGCTTTATGAACATTAGAGGAGAAAGATAGCCTATGATGTTTTCCTAGGACACAATGATCATAGAAAGGGATATCAACACAAAGTCTTTACCAAAAGCACCTTTATCACTTAGCAACTTAAGCCCTTTAACACTCACATGTGCTAACCTGTTGTGCCACTTGATAGTGGCATCAGGATTGATTGATACTATATGAGATCCTAAATTATTAATTACCTCAGCATTTAATACATAGATCCCATTTCACTATATCGTATGGCCCTATATATCGAGGGCTTAACTTGCCCTTTTTCTTGTTGCTTCTAATCACCATTCTTAGTGGAGATATCTTTAGGTATACTTTGTCGCCTACTTGAAACTCCAATTTCCTTCTTCTTGTATCTGCGTAGGACTTCTGGCGATTCTGAGCTTCCTTAATTATCTCTTGAATGATTTTTATCTTTTCTGTCGTTTTCTGAACTATCTCGGGTCCCAAGATTTGTCGTTCGCCTACTTCAGTCGAGCAGATCGGGGATCTACATTTTCAGCCATACAAGGCTTCATAGGGAGCCATTCCAATGCTGCTGTGGTAGCTGTTATTGTAAGCGAATTCTACTAATGGTAAATGCTCTTCCCAGCTACCTGGAAAATCTATTGTACAAGCTCGTAGCATATCTTCTAGGGTTTGAATGGTCCTTTCTGATTGACCATCTGTTTGGGGATGATAGGCTGTACTTAGCCTAAGCTGAGTACCCAAACTCTCTTGCAGACTTCCCCAAAACCTAGAAGTGAATCTGGGGTCACGGTCTGACACAATGCTTACCGACACTCCATGTAATCTGACAATCTCATTTACGTACTGTTGAGCTAATTTGTTGATTGGTTGGCTTACCCTTATGGCCAAGAAATGAGCAGACTTGGATAGTCTATCTACTATCACCCAGATAACATCATTCCTCTTAGGACTCCTTGGCAATTCAGTCACGAAATCCATCGTAATGTGCTCCCACTTCCACTCTAGAACTTCCAATGGCTGCAACTCCCACCAGGTTTTTGGTGCTCAATCTTAATTCTCTGGCATGTGTCACATTGACTAACGTACCTAGCCACGCTTTTCTTCATTCCTGACCACCAATACACAGTCTTTAAGTCTTGGTACATCTTGGTGGCTCCAGGATGGATCGAATATCTGGATCGATAGGCTTCTCCCAAAATTGTCTGTCGTAATTCCCTCACACGAGGTACATATATCATTCATTGAAATCGAAGGATGTTTTCTTTTACCTCAAATTCTGGTCTCTTTACTCGCCCATGCTCGTCAACCCATATTTTTATTCGAGAGTCCTCGGGATAGGCTTGCCGTATTTGATCCATTAATTCTGGTTATAGCGTGAGACTAGCTGCGTAGGCTGAGTTTCCTCGAGAAACTACTCCTACCGTCATCAGGCTAAATGCTTCAACTAGCTTCCATTCTGCCACCATCATTCCGGCTACACAAGCGGTTTCTTTCCTGCTTAGGGCATCTGCCACAACATTAGCTTTACCAGGATGGTATTGAATAGTACAGTCGTAATCTTTCAACAGCTCCATCCATCTTCATTACCTCATGTTGAGCTCTTTCTGTGAGAAGATGTATTGTAGGCTCTTATGATCAGTAAAAATTTCAAACTTTTCACCATACAAATAATGTCTCCAAATCTTTAAAGCAAATACCACTGCAGCCAATTCCAAATCATGAGTGGGTAGTTTCTTTCATGGTTCTTTAGTTGTCGAGATCCATAGGCAATGACTCTCCTGTGCTGCATCAGCACACACCCTAAACCGTTTCTTGAGGCGTCAGTGTAGACTATAAAACCTCCTGACCCATTTGGCATAGCCAGTACTGGAGCGGTTGTCAGCTTAGCCTTAAGTTTCTGAAAACTCTCTTCGCATCGCTCGTTCCAGTCGAACTTTACCCCCTTCTGAGTTAACTTGGTGAGGGGCGTCGCAATTTTTGAAAATCTTTCCACGAACTTTCTATAGTATCCTGCCAATCCCAAGAAACTCTTTACCTCAGTAACTGATTGGGGTTACCTCCAATTTGTCACAGCTGCGATCTTGACTGGGTTGATCGATATTCCTTCAGCCGATATCACGTCCCAAAAATGCCACTTGGTATAACCAAAATTCACATTTTGAGAATTTGGCATACAACTTATGTTCTCGCAATGTTTGCAATATTATCCTTAAATGTGATTCGTGCTCTTCTTCCGAGGGAGAGTAGATCAATATGTCGTCTATAAACACGATCACGAACTTGTCCAGAAATGGCCTGAAGACTCGATTCATAGTGTCCATAAAAACTGCTGGGGCATTGGTTAGTTCGAACGGCATCACCAAAAATTCATAGTGCCTATATCAAGAACGGAATACTGTTTTAGGCACGTCTTCTGCCTTGATCCTTAATTGATAATATCCTGATCTTAGGTCAATCTTTGAGAAAACCTTGGCCCTTTGTAATTGATCGAACAACTCCTCGATTCTGGAGAGTGGATACTTATTTTTGACCGTTATCTTGTTGAGCTGTCGATAGTCGATGCACATCCTTAGACCCCCGTCCTTTTTCTTGACAAAAGTACTGGTGCTCCCCATGGTGACATACTTGGTCTGATGAACCCCTTGTCTAACAACTCTTGAAGTTGGGTTTTTAATTCTCTCAATTCTGCAGGAGCCATTTTATACGGGAGTATCGAAACCGGACCTACTCTTGGCACGATCTCTATTGAGAACTCGATCTCTCGCTAGGGTGGCAGTCCAGGCAATTCTTCGGGAAACACATCCCCGAATTCTTTAACGAGTCGCACTTCTTCGATTTTTAAGGGCTCCTTGTTTTTCTCTTGAACATAAGCCAAATATCCTTGTGCCCCTTGATGTAACAGTCTCTCAGCCTTCAGAGTCGAGATCCACTTCTATTCACTTACCCTCCTTTGCCCTCGAAACTTGGCGTTCAAGTCTCCGCTCTTGAGGCAGACTGTTTTAGCTTTATAGTCCAATGTGGCGTTGTACTTAGTTAGGAAGTCCATTCCTAGAATCACATCAAAATCTTGAAATTCCAGAAGAATCAGATCCACTGGGAACTCAACCTCTCCTACTTTAATCTTCCTATCTTTGTACCTTGATGAAGTTTCTAGAGACTTCCCCATTGGGGTTGTGACAATCATTCGACAATTCAAATTTTCTGGTTTGTCTCCTACTATTTTAGCAAATGCATGCGAAATGAATTGAGTGACTTGCACCTGAATCTATTAATGCATGCATGGGGATACCAGATAGAAACATAGTACCTTCAATTACCGCTAGATCTTCTGCCGCATCCTGCCGTGTTAGATGAAACACTTTTCCTTGATGTGTTCTGGCATTCCCGGACGTCTCCTGGGGTTGACTTATCAATCGCGGCTTCGGACAGTTCTTTGCGAAATGGCCCGTCTGCTGGTAGTTGAAACAAGTAATTCCTTTCTTTGGGCAGTTCTGGTTGAGATGCCCTATTTCTTCACAATTGTAACACCCCTTTGTCCCGAGCCGGCACGACCTCCCTGGGTGCTGCTTCTGGCATTTCGCGTATGGGGTACCAGGTTTGAACTTCAGCTTCTGGGGTTCTAGCTTCTTGCCGGCTCTATGATTGCTCCCCTGCTGACTTTCTCCTTGGATAGCGTCAATCCGACTCAGGTTAGCCTCGGTGGTATAGGTTTGCAGTACCGCTTCTGCATAGGTCTGGGTACTTGCACTACTCAATGCCCTCTGAAGCTTCAGATTCAGCCCTCCCAAAAACTTCTGAGCCTTGATCCTTTCGTCTCCTTTGTAAATAGGCATGTATCAGATCAATCGACTGAAAGCGTCCTCGTACTGGGCGACAGACATGTCCCTAATCTGTCTTAGCTCCATGAACTCTCTTTCTTTCTTCATTCTTAAATTCATAGGGAAGTACTTCTCGTTGAAGAGTTCCTTGAATCTTTCTCAAGTGACGTAAGGTGCCCTGGCTCGAGGGGTCATTGTTCTCTTGACTCCTCTCCACCATTTGTCTGCCTCTCCTTGCAACATGAAGATGGCACAATTAACTTTCTCTTATTCGCTGCAGTGAAGGTGGTCCAGCAACTTCTCTGTTTGCTCGATCCAAAATTCCCCTTCACTGGGGTCGGCACCAATTTTCCCTTGAAAGACGAGAGGGTTCTGCCGTCGGTATAAGTCAAGCATGTTGGCCACGTGACCATCCCTGGAGTGAGTCTCGTGTATGAAATCCACCACACTTCCCAAAATTCACTCCATCTGATCCAGTCTACTACTCCCGGTTTCTTGGCTGGAGTCGTTTTCTGGGTGTCTACTTGTGTTTCCTTCGGTGTTACCAGCTTGTGGGATGGGCGTCCTAGGCCCAACTGCTAACCTTCTTTGAGTGTTCACCATCTGAAAGGAAAATAACATTCAAGATTAGGCAACCGGATCTTGCAATCCGATTAGTTCTATATTAGACATTCGGCTACAAAACGTTATATGTACACGCTACCTATTTACATAGGTTACACATAGCACTATACAAGTCAGATAAGTAGTTAGAGTGTTTCTGAGATGGATCTATTTTGGTCCTGACGACCTCCTGATCCAAACATTCTCTTCATCTTCGGAGTCGTATGGGGGTGCCTCAGGGTCGCCTACTACTTCCACAACCTCCTCCTCATCCTCCGAGTCTGAGACCTCGAAGTCGTCTTCGGCCCAGAACACGGGTATGTCATCCTCTTCCTCTTCTTCTTCTTCTTCTTCTTCTGCATTAGCTGGATTTCCCATTTCTTCTGGCTTGGCTAGGTCCTCCATTTCTTCTTCCTCTCCCTCCTTGAGTGGCTCCTCCATGTCTTCGTCAAACTCGTCTGCTGGTACCAGCTCGTACATCTCGACTAGTAACTCGCAAACCCGAGTGCAGTAATGACGGAATTCAGGGAATTGTTCGTCTTGCTGTCGGACCCAGTCTGCGAAATCCTGCAGGTTGCCCTCTAAAATACCAACCATCATGTTTATCTGAAACTGGGTGAGATCAGGCCAAAGTCGGTAGCTTAGGGGCACGTCGTCAATAATCTCTTCCATCTGGACGAGGTGTTCCATGATTCCCTCGTTTGGCTCTGGGATCCGGTGCGCTATACGATGAGCCCAGTGATCAACCAAGACCTGCTCTGAGAAATTTCCAGCCATCTGTCATCAGAACTTCCGTTAGTACCCTTAACTGTCTTCGAGTTGGTACTTCCACCTGCTAGGTCTACTCTAAATTTTCTTCCTAGGTACTCTTCTAAGTTGAGCTCTGATACCAACTGTAACAGCCCGCCTTCTCGAGCGTGTTATGCCTTAGGAAATTAGGACTATTTTTTTTTAAACATTATTTTTGAAATTCCCTAAGGCCTTATCTAGTGCTAGACGAAATGTTTACACTAGAAATTAAATACAAGCGGAAACTGAATCGAACCTACTCATGACAATAGATACATGAATATCTGAACATTGCATTTATTACAAAATGATTACATAAGATACGGAAATACAACAAATATACATAACGTTTAAACATAATTTGGCACGTTTCCCCATTCCCTAACGTCTCGCGTCACTACACGTCACCAATCTCGGAATCATCTCTGCAAGCCCCGGCTGGAACGTTGAATGTTCCAGGGGCGAACCCACGTTAGATGATGAACCATCTAAGTAAGGATACCAAATGCAATGTCATGAGTGTATGCAATGTCTTTCATCGTAGGTGTCAATTGCACCCCTCATGCTGCCTATCATTTTAACGGCCACCTCTTTCGAAGCCGGGGTGTATGGGTGCACCCTTGATAGGACAGCGGTGCCAGTTCGTACTCCATACGGCCTCATATGCGTGTGATCAACAGTATCATTGTATATGTATGCATTTCATAGTCATGTCATTGATGCAGTCTACGTGATGATTTCATATCATTGCATGTTAATATGATAAAAGCATTTTCAAAAATTTATATCTATAACTTGTATTAAATTCAAGCGGCATACTTACAACTAATTATCTCAAACTACGTGCCAAGCGGCTATTTCTTAACCTTCTTGCTCACAAGGATTCCCACAACAAAATTTTTATTTTTAGAATACCATTTACTATTTTTTTTCATAGTTTCTTTCATCCCTAAGCTTCATCTCTTCAAAATTACGTAATAATTATCCAGGCTTCATAAAAATTTACTTTCTTTTTACCAATATTCCTTAAATAATATTCCTAGTATTCTGGAATTTTTCGTGTAATTTTCTAACTTCAATTCCTAGTTTCCCTTATTTCATAATAGCTAAATATGTAATTATTACATAATAATTACCTAATCTTTCAATTTATTAAATTTCTCTTCACTAATATTTCTTAAATAATACTTATAACATTTTGAAATTTTCTTGAAATTTTCAGAATTAAAATCCTATTCTTTCTTTATTTCTATAATAGAGAAATCTACTTAAATTACATAATAATTACCTAATCTTTCATTTTATTTAATTTCTTTTCACTAATATTTCTTAAATAATACTTCTAACATTCTGAAATTTTCTTGAAATTTTTTGGATTAAAATCCTATTTTTTCTTTATTTCCATAATAAAAAAATCTACTTAAATAATTAATAATTTTGGCATTTCCAGAAAATTGCTTCACTAATATATCATAATTTTGGCATTTCCAGAATTTTTTTTTTCTAATTTCTCTGGCGGGCGCGTGTGGACCACGCGCCTTTGCCTCAACCGCGGGCGCGTATGACCATGCGCTCGACCCCCCCTCGCGGTCGTCTTCTCCGGCGGCTCTTTCGCCGCCGGCGACGCCGTTGCTTCCCGAAGCTTCGAAAGAAGCTCCTACTCCCCTAAATTTCGACCCCCCGAACCCAATTTCAGCCTCAAAATTAAGAAAAAATGACAAAATTTACCTCCAATCGTCGGTCAAAGCCTCGGTTCTGGCGAGATTGCGACTTTCCGGCGATGCTTGGGTCTTCCTCTTCACTGCTCCGTTGGCCACCAAACTTAGCAGAAATGCTACCCACAACTTGAAGATCAAAACCCCTATCCCAAATCTCTCAAACTCTCTCCCAATCGACCGATCTAAATCTCGTAACTTTCGAATGAAATGGGCAGTCTTGGAGCGGCTATTTATAGCCCGATTTCGACGTGCCTCGCCTCACTATCGTCGGCCACGCGTCCCAGAGGTCACTTCGGCGTCATTTTGGCATTTAATGACCCCCCTTGCCCTGAAACCCATTTGCAGGCGCGGCCATGCTCTAGCCGCGCGTTGCTTCTGCAAAATCCAGATTTTTCGATTTTTTTTTTAATATATACATATATATTATATACATACATACATACATATATACTGATTTATATACATCATATTAATCTTAAATTATATTTATTTATATTGTCACAAGCATACCAAATTAATACATTATCTACTTAATTAAATTTATTCAATAACTTAGGGTATTACACTTACCCTTTTCTTTATTTTTATTTTTCTTTGCATAGCAATCTTTAATAAAGTGCCCAATCTTACCACACCCATAGCACTTTTTTCCCTTCCCTCGGTTTTTGGATGTGGACCTACTTCTACCCTTTTTCTTACTACCTCCCTCTTGATTTTTAAATTGGGACCTACCTCTCATCATATGGACCTCACCATGCCTTTTCTCATGTTTAAGTTTCATTTCTTTACTTCTTAAAGAATCTATAATAATTTCAGGTGTTAAGGTATCCTTACCATACTTAATGACATTTTTTACCTCTTTATAAATATCTGGAATTGTATTTAATAAGATCACAGCCTTATATTCTTCAGATACTGTTTCACCACAATTAGTGATATCTTGAACTAATTTGTTGAAAACATCTAAATTGTCATCTAGATCCTTAGAGGGGTTAATCTTAAAGCTGAAAAAATTTTCTAACAAATAAAGTTTATTTGGTGTGGACTTCTTTACATATAATTTTTTCAATTTTTCCCATAGCTCTTTAGTTGTGTTAAGTTTTCTTACCTTTCTTAACACTGAATCAGAGAGGTGTAAGATTATTGAAGTGTATGCCAATTCATCAGCTTCTAGTTTTTGTTCTTCTTTAGTACCTTTAGGGTATTTACCATCTATGGCCTTAGATACCTTTTGTTGTACTAAAATTCCCTTCATTTTTTGTTGCCAAATAGAAAAGTCCCCCTTCCCATTGAAAACCCCTAATTTAAAGTGTGTAGTCATATTCACTAAGTATATGAATTTCACACAGAATATGCAGCCTAATTAAATTTAATGCAAACACACAGTTTTAAAAGATTTAATTCAGGCAGCAGATTTTCAAGAGGATAATAAAAAGAACTGGAACAACACTAAACAGGATAGAGAAAACTGATTTACAAAGTAAACAATATTCTAGACCTATTTTTCACACAACCAAAAAAAAAATAACTGATATCACACACAGTAAATTATCAAAAGGCACAAGGTATGTATCGGCAAAAAAAAAAAAAAAAATTGAGAACAGTAACAGCAGAACAAACAACTCAAGCTGATACAAAATTTACCGAGCTAGATCTCAAGAGTGAGATCTAGAATGAAAATGGGTTGGATCTCGCGGAACTGCCAACCTCCACGCGCCAAAGTCTGTCACTACACGCGCCGTCACCGGCCGGAGTGTAGACTGGCACGCGCCGGTCAGGACGAAGCTACACAGACTGTCGGTCACGGATCTGGGGTTTGTTTACCCTGAATCGTTCACTGCACAAAGCAATAGGAGTTAACCGATTCGAGTTTCAAGTAAACCCTAGAACCACTTATCGTGAAAAATCGATCGAAGAAACCAGAGGGGTTTTTCGATTAGGGTTTGATTTTGCACAACCTAGGAGCCACACAAGGCTCTGATACCATTTGTTGTGGAAAACAACTAATCCAAAACAGAAAAGGGTTAGAGCAAAATATTATCAAATAAAAAAGATATCGAAAAAATCAGCCAAGAACACAAGAGAGTAAAAGAAACTCCCTATAAATAACTCGTCAAGGCTCAGATCTGAGTCTGTCCAGATTATACCACCCAGGTAACTCCAAAATAGGGACACCAAGCCTCACGGAAGCTCTCAAGGAACAAGCCACACAAGACCTCCAAATCGGAGCCCTAAACCCTCTCGGCCAGAACACCAATCTTCTCCCATAACCACACAGGTAACGTTCACAACAAGATCCACCAAGGAACAAGAACGATCACGAAGATATTAGACAAAGAACAGTACCCGAGAGCTTACTTCAAACGGATCTGTCGAGCCAAGTAAATAAAGGCTACTCACCGACCGACCATGGGCTTCCCAAAGGAAAATAAGATCACTCCAAGAAGATGTGATCTGACCGAAGAAGGGAAGAACCAGCTTACGGATATCAGCCATCAAAGGAAAGGATCGGGAGAGCAAAGAGAGGAAGAGAGAGAGAGAGTTCGGCCGTCAAATGTAGGCAAAGAAGGCGGAAAAGAGGCCTTATATATAGCGGTGCTAGGGCACGGTTAAAAGGGCCATTTGGCTTGGGCTTGGTCTCGGCTTGGGCTTCCTTAAGCCTTGAGCAAATGGGCTCAGCCCATTTCTCCTCCAAAGGCCTAATTAAGGGCTTATGGCCTGACTTTTAATGGGTTGCCAATAGGTGGTATATTTTTGGACGGTACTTCAATCCCGGGCCGAAGCCTATGAAGATAAACCCGAATAATTCGTCATAGCCTTGGGCCTCTTTGGGAAACAAAAACAACACTATTGTTTAAGCATTTGTTTAGTTAATTCAATTTAATTTTTTATATAAGTTTGATTTATTCAATTTGAGTAATTCTGAACTGATTGAATACTCACTCACACATACAAGGCGTTGCCCATTTGTGTGTGTATATATATTTATATACATATTATTTTTTTTTGAAGTAATATTAGTAGATTAAAAATGATATTTTAACCGTTTCAACTTTGATCGAGAATTTAATAAATAATATATATATATATATATATATAAATTTACTCTAAATCGAACTAGCATGAGTATATGATGGATATCCATTACAAAACAAAGATGATGATGAAAAATTAAATATATTATTTGATCAAATATAGATACTGATACAAATATTAAAAATAAGATTGTGAATACAAATATAAAAAAAGTTACACAATCCATATTTAGTAAGTTGTGTCATTCTTAAATTATGATGAGTTAAAAATTTGATTTCCACGTCTCAATTGATGCATCAAATTCTATATGTTATCTCTTAACAAAGTTAGTTACCATTTCTTTTCTTCATATATACTTTATAGAGTTGTGTTCTACAACATTTTTGACTACTTTCGACTGACTAATATCCTTCTACTCCACTAAATTATATTGCTTAGTAATCCGAGATTGATATCATAAATATTAACTTTTACATAAAATAGGAAGGTTGATTCATGAGTGTGTTATTAACACTCTAAGCTACTATTTAAAGAATAACTAGGTACTTTCACCACAAATGATGCCATTCGTAAAAATGTACCAATCTAATACTTAAATATTCCATGAATTATCGATTTATATTTTGATTGAGCTCTTCTTAAGTTCTTCTAAATGAGTAACCTGGTTTACCATTACAAATATGAACATTCGCGTCAAAAGCCTTCACGTTCTTAGGGAGATTTTTCAACAAGGGTTCTAAAGTTAGCGTCTCACTACATATCTTTTGTAGACGTTCTTTGCTAATTGTATATAAATTATTTCTTTCAGATTGAAGAAATATGTTTTCTATTTAAATTTGTAGACATTTTTTGGTGTTCATAATAAAATTCTTGTTTATAAAATAAAAATAAATATTTGATCATTATTTATTTAATTTTATGATTTCTACACAAGTGGTAAAGTATTGGTGAGTTTAGTGGCAAATTTTATGAGCTTTGCCTCTTCAATAATTAATGGAAAATATTATTTAAACATTAATGGGACGTAACACTCATATATATTAATATATTATATTTTATACGAATATTATTAAAAGTGTGTCACAAATAAGGGTCTAAATAGTATTTTTATTTTTATTAATTTAGGTTTACTGATTTAATTTTATTATATATGTAACAAATGTATATATTATTTTATATTAAAAAAATTGTAAACCTGGTATGAATTTTTATTCAAAATATTTTATTTATTAATCAATGTTGCAGGGTATATGCACCCCACCCAAACATGGCCAATAGGGCCCTGTCTCACCTATATTGCTGGTCTTGCTTGACCAGCCGAAGAGCTTGACTAAGAAGTTCACTTCTTGTCCATTAAAAGTTTCTTTTAAGTTTGAATTGAAAAATTTTACGAGAAAGGCACAAGTTGGGTGTAGCAAAAGAAAGGTTTGGCTATCAATCCACGTAAAGGTTTGCATAACTAGAAGCTAGATTTAATTGACTTCCACAAGGGTTATCAAATTATTCATCAATCAATGTTGATTATGAAAGAGCATGAGTTGCGAAATGGCTCATCTGTATAAGGTTGATACCACGTCTAAATCATACCTCATGTACAAAATAAAATCTTAACACAAATTATATTCGAGTCTTTCTTAATTAAATTACATAAGTTTCGAATAATACTATTCATCAAGAAAGAAGATAAATCTCTAATCTAAGTGGCGCATTTTCATTGTACACAAATTATATTCGAGTCTTTCTTAATTAAATTACATAAGTTTCGAATAATACTATTCATCAAGAAAGAAGATAAATTTTCAATCTAAGTGGCACATTTTCATTGTCCAATGAAAATGTGCCACTTAGATTAGAGATTCATCTCATGCTTAAATGAATAATAATATCCATAAGTTTCAAGTGATTCGGTCAAATAACTTAAAATATATATATATATATATATATAAATATATAATAATTAATTAATTAATTAATGCCAGCTCAGCAGGCCCCCAGTTTGGAGCACCTTTTGTGAAAGGCACCCTACAGTTGCCATTGCTCGTGCTTGCCAAAGGCCCACCTTGGGTAGCCCCCCTAAGACTATTGATCTAAGCCAGAATAGGAATAAAGAATTTTAATTTTAAAATATTTTAAGAGAAAAATAAATAATTATTTATAAAAAATTCTAATTTTAAAAGTTCAAAATATTAGAATAAGTATCATCTATAATAAATTTCATAAAAAAAAAGACAAGATAAATGGTTCCAGCCAAATTAGAAATAATTAAGATAAGTGTTTTATACAATAATTCTAATTTTAAATTAATTAAAATTATTCTATATCTCTCTATAAATAAATAGACACTCATTTTTAAAAATATGTCTCTAATATTAATTTTAATACAGTCTTTATTATCTTTACTGTCTAACTTAAGTATCAAGTGTTTGTGCGGAAATCTCTCCACGTCTTCTAATTATTTTCTTTTTTGCAAGTTCAGGTAATTTGACGACGACGTTTTCAGTCAAATAAATTTATTATTGTATTCAAGTAACAACACTTATAAACTTAATTAACACATTTATTCTCTTTTAATTTGTTTTAATAAGATTATATTATATGGAATTTAGGCGAGAATCATAACTAAGGTCTACGGGCCCAAACTCAAAATTTGAATTCATTAACGCGCGCTTCAGCATATTACTAGAAAATAATTTCAATGGTCAAAAATTTAAGAGCATGCATAAGTCCTTAATAAGAGAAATTATTTTGCATCTCCAAAATCTTATGTGACAACAACTTTATAGTCTCCAAAAGAATCTCGTATTGAAATTTGAGAGCATGCCTTAGGAACCCTAAAATTGAAAAATTGTATAATTTTGTGAAAATTTTTGGATTGGTAATTAAATAATTATTACTATAACCATAAAAGATGACACTTAATAAGCACCTCTATAAATTACAGTAGCCATAGCCACTAGGATATGATACTGATTAAGCAATTCTAATAGGCTTTGAAATATCTCTCTCACACCCACATATTTAGAAATGCATGTGATGCTTTGATTAAACGTTTTCTTGTTCTTTTGGCTTCTTGTAAATTGCTTGTTAGGTGAGATCTTATTTTTTCTGTAATTGAAAATACATAAACAAAATAAATAGTATAGTACACAAGTAATATTAGGACATACTCTGAACACAACATAAGCAATCGAGAAAAGCTAACTCACACTAGAAACAGGGGCTATGGCTCTATATTCCAGAGACCAATAAGTCTAGAACCTACAAAATACTACCAAATACATTCTAAAAAAGATGTCAAATATGAACTAAAGTCAATCTGTGCAATAACTAAAAAAATTAGATAGTGAAAAGATAGCTCTAAAAATCACAATTTGAATCAAGTGCACTAATTAGAACTCCGCACGTTTCTGACTATAGAAACACCAATTATTGCACTCACTTAGTAAGAAATAAACCAAATCTTGGAACACAAAGCCATGAGCTATGTGCCTACTTGTTAGGTGAGATTGAGGAGACAATATGCTAAGCAACAATGATTAATGACCAAACTCATAGTCTTTGTTTGCTAAGTAACATGTACTATATATGGAACTAAATTAAGATGAATTATTACAATTCCAAGAATTCAGTTCTCCCATTTTAAGATATGAAATATAAATCATTAATGATAAATTTTCTTAATTTGATGCACATTTGACAAATTTAGACTAATTGGACTAAGTGTATATATATATATATATATCTCAAATTTTAACCAAAAACATGGATATGGGATGGAAAAAACAAATACATAAATGTGCATGTGTTAGTGTTGAGTGCTCTGATACTAGATTTGAATGACATATATCAAGGTCGTTTTAATGCATTAATTATATTTTTTTATAAATCAATAAATAGGCAAAATTTTCTTCATTCATATTTTCTCTAATTAATTATATGAATGAGTCTCCATATTTTCTGTGTGATAATCTTATTCTCAATGTGTTGAGATTGCGTGACAAGATTATCTGGTAACAGAATATCTTAAACTATTCTTAGTCCTTAGATTCTTTGGATGAGGACTCCAATTAATTAAGTATGGACTAGCACAAGAGTTACTATCTTGTTCAGTATGGGGATACTGATAGGAGGATGGTGTGTCATGTGTCATATGACATAAGATGTCGGTAGTAAAGCTATGGGTGGTCGTTGGAGAACGATCAATTGAATGTGACATTGATAACTAACAACATTGTCTAGTAGATAATCCTCGAGTCATTAAGTTGTGATAGTGTGTTGATCCTTAGACTTAAATCGATACGGTTGTTTTGTGTATTAGTGTGCGAGATTTGCTAATGAGTTGTTCCATCCAATTGGGAGGTGGGAATATTAATCTATTTGGTTCTGTATTGTTGGTATATGGAGACATGTGATGGGAATAGGATTCGTCGCCCTCGTTGGTATTTGATGGGATGAACGTCCTATGTGATCTACTATTAATGTGACGGGATAACCCTTGGCCAGGGCAGATGGAAAGTCAAGAAAGATGTTTCCTTTGGTGTCATTTGATCACATTAATGAGGTCTGACACATAGTTATTAAGTTTGTGAGTTTGTCACTGCATGACTCTCGCTTAGTTAGGATGTTAAATGATGGAATAATTATAACACACGATAATCGTCAACTATAATAGATTCGTTTGAAGTGAGCTTTTATTGCCACCTATATTATCCTGAACCGCTGTTAGGTGCTGTAACAGCCCATACTTATTCAGGGCGTGTTATGCCTTAGGAAATTTGGACATATATTATTATTATTATTTTTTTTTACATTATCTTAAAATTTCCTAAGACCGTGACTAGTGCCAGATAAATTATCTAGATTAGAAATAAATGTAAGTGGAAGCTGAATCGAACCTGCTCATCTAAATACATAATTTAATAACTGTACATGGCATTAAATACAAATACATAGAGTGTTTGATTACAAAACAAAATTCACAAATCTTAAACTGATCATATTACAACATGGTGCGTTTTCTTGCATCTCGATGTCTGTGTCACTACACATCGCCCATCTCTGAACCATCTCTGTAAGCCCCGGCTGGAACGTTGAATGTTCCAAGGGCGAACCCATGTTAGATGATGAATCATCTAAGTAAGAACACCAATGCAATGTCATGAGTGTATGCAATGTCTTTCCTCGTAGGTGTCAACTGCACCCCTCATGCTGCCTACCATTTTAGCAGCTACCTCTTTCGAAGCCGGGGTGTATGGGTGCACCCTTGGTAAGGCCAACGGTGCCAGTTCGTACTCCCTACGGCCTCATATGCGTGTGATCAATAGTATTATCGTGCATGTATGCATTTCATAGTCATGCAATTGCTGCAACCTATGTGATGGTTCATATCATAGTATGTCAATATGATAAAAGCATTTGCATTTACAATTGAATTAAATTTAGGCGGCATACTTACCGTTACTTTATCTTGAACTACGTGCTAAGCTGCTATCCTTTGCTAGGGCCCCTACAACATAGATTTATTTTTAGAATACCATTTGTTAATTTTTCTTAATTTCTCTCACTTCTCTTTTATTCCTAAGCTATATTTCTAATAATTATTTAGTCTTCATAAAATTTTACTTTCTTTTTACCAATACTCCTTAAATTATATTCTTAATATTCTGAAATTTTCCTATAATTTTATAACCTTAAATTCCTAATTTCCCTTATTTCATAATAGCTAGATATGTAATTATTACATAATAATTACTTAATCTTTCAATTTATTAAATTTCTCTTTACTAATATTTCTTAAATAACAATTATGACATTCTGAAATATTTTTGAAATTTTCAGAATACAAAAAAACTATTTTTCTTTATTTCTCCAATAGAAAAATTTACTTAAATTACATAATAATTACCTAAAATTTCATTTATTCCATTTATTTTTACTGACATTTCTTGGATACTACCTTTAACATTCTAACATTTTCTTTGGAATTTTTTGAATTGAATTCCTATTTTTTATTTATTTCTTTAATAAAAATATCTACTTAAATTACATAATAATTACCTAAAATTTCATTTTATTCCATTTCTTTCCACTCATATTTCTTAAATGACAATTACAGCATTCTGGAATTTTCTTGAAAATTTCAGAATTTAATTTCTATTTTTTATTATTTTTCCATAATAGAAAACCTACTTAAATAATTAATTAATTTACCATTTCCAGAAAAATTACACATTAAATAAATCATAAACATTATTTCAACTTTAAAATAAAATTTTCAATTTTTTTTTATTTTATTTTATTTTATTTTATTTTCTTTTTTTTTTTCATTTTCTTTTCTGACGGGCGCGTGAGCTGCACGCGTCGTCTTCTCACTCGCGGGCGCGTGCAGCTCACGCGCCCGACTGGCTCGTCTTCCCCGACGAGAAGCTCGCCGCCGGCTGGCCATTCGACCTCCAAACTCAATTTTTTTTACCCTAAACTTTAGATCTAGACAATACGAACACATTGGCATAAAAATTTCAACAAAATAGGATCAAACTTACCTCGATTTTGGCGCTTGAACTCTCGGCTCCGGCGAGGCGCGACTTTCCGGCGAAGCTTCGATTCGCCTTCTCCTTTGCTCCGTTGACCTCCAAACTCTCCAGAAATGAAGCCCAAGACTCGAAGACCAGAACCCCACTCTCTAATCTCACAAAATCACTCTCAAATGACCGATCTAAGCTTCACAACTTTCGGATGAAATGGGCAACGCAAACTCGGCTATTTATAGCCCATTTTCGACGTGCCTTGCCTCACCACCGTCGGCCACGCGTCCTGGGGGTCGTACTCCGATCGTTTCAACCATTAAAACCCTTTCTTAACCCCTAAGCATGGATTTGCAGGCGCGGCCATACTCTGGCCGCGCGCTGCTTCTGCAAAAATCTGATTTCCAGATTTTTTTTTTTAATATATAAACACATTTAGTATTTTATATATATACCTACGTTTAACATTTAGTATTTACACATTATAATTTCATTTAATTCTTTTAATCAAATTTATATATTTAATTATATTGTTATAAGTACACTTTTAATTAATTAAATTACTACATATCTAATAAATCATTTAACATAACTAAATTAATTTTATTTCTAACACTTAGGGTATTACAGGTGCTATTTAGAAACTCTCAAAAAGTTGTTGGGATTCGGAAAAGTTCCGGTGATGGGTCAAAGGGATTGACCGATACTAAAAATGGTTTCGGTGTTATCTGATTGCTAACGGGTAGTGAATATAGAAAGTCACACATCATATAATGTTGCATTTAGTATCGACATCGTGAGTCTAAAATGTCTTTGAAATTGATTGGTCAAAAGTTAATCATTAACTCAATACCAATAATGCATAGTGTACAGTGTGAAATTAATTATTGGATTCCAAATAGTGCATAGTGTATAGTAACCTTGAATTATTGAAAGAATAATTGAGGAGGGGTGCGTGCACTTCAAAAAGAAATTAAATTGAGGGAATGAAAGAAGAAAATGGGTGGGGAGGGAATTGTTTTTAATAAAAAAAGGCAAAGCCCTTTACTTTTTCTTTGGCTTTCTCTCTCTAATTTGCTCACGTAGTTTTTTCTCCTTCTTCTTCTTTCTGCTTCCTCTGAGATACGGGCACCAGTGATATATATATCCTCTGTGTCTAGCACAAGAAGAGGTGATTGGAGCGGTATCTTACTGCATACTATTAGGACCACTACATCTTGAGGTGAATTTAGTCTTAGTACAGAAACCGTTTCTGTACTCCATCCTTACATCAGACAGTAGGTATAAGATTTATTTATATATTCAATTGTTGAATATGCGTGTTAGTTAAATACCCAAGCTATGTATAAGTTGTATATTATATTCCACTGTGCATATCTGATACACAATAAAAATTTTATTTTTGTCTATACCCTCGTACTAGTGATTCCCTTCAGTATGAGTGCTGGGAAAGGTATATACAATTAGAGGCGAGTGACATTCTAGATAAATCAAAATAACATAATCAAACTAGTCGAAATTGTCGATTCGGTTATATTCAAGCTACAGGTTGGTTCGACTATATTTTTAAGTTTGATAATTTTGATTATTTCGGTTCGGTTTGGTCTTCATATTGGAAAAAAAAAATTGAAATAACTATATTGACTGAAATGTTAAAAACAATGTTTTCTTTGATCAAATTTTTTATTTTTTTGGGTTTTTCAACTTTTTTGGTCGATTTGATTTTTTTTAGTTTTTCGATTTTTTTTATTTGAACATCTATTTAGTTGGTTTGATTTAATTTTTGACACAATTTCGATTTCTTAAGTTGGAGTAATATTAATACATTAAGCACTCAAGATCTAAGTTGAAATGGGTTCTTAGAGAAACATCAAGGGGAAGTGTTATTGAGGGTGCTAAGTTTATAATTGTCAAAATGGTACCTTAAATTCAAAATTTTTGCACTCTAATGAGAGTGACATCCAGGGTTGCAAAATCGCAGCAATGTTCTTAGGAGTACCAATTTTCAAATTTTAGAGAGAGAAAAGGGAGAGGTGTCATTGAACCGTTCTGTCATTTTTCTTCCAATGGTTACAATTCAACGGCTCTATTTCAACCAAAAAGTTCTATAAATACATAGATTTTTTGAAGAGAAAACTTACCAAAGTTTGGAAAGCCATATGAAAATTGTTGTAAGTTTTCTGCTCCCTGATTTTTCTTTCAGCCATGAATGTTGGTGATGGTAGACGGAGAAGGAGGCACACAGAGAAGAAAAAGGGAAGAAAGCGCAAGAGAAGGGAAGAAGGAAGAGGCGCAGAGGAGAAAAGGAAGAGGAAAGAGGCGAGGGTCCTTTGCTTTGCCTATATATAAATATATATATAACTGATTTTAATTTAAAATAAATATTTTTATTTTAGTTAATTGTTAGAATTTAAATTGAATCTTAAAATTAAATTATTTTTTGTAATTTAAATTGAATGTTTAAAATTTAGTTTATTTAGCTAATTTTTATAATTGAAGAATTTTTTTCTATTTAAGTTAATTGTTATTTAGAATTTAAATTGATTTTTTAATTAAATTAATTTTTGTAATTTAATTTAAATTTTCTAATTTGATTTAATTTTTAAATGTTTTTAATTAAGGGTGATTTTATTTATTTTTTAATTGATTATTTTATACTCATTCTTTAAATTGATTAGATTTTTTTTTTAGATGGATTCACAATTTGACGGTTCTTTCACTGATTTGCTTACGAGCGACATCGATTTATATGATGATACTATGCAAACCAATCCTTTTGTATTGGTGCTAATACAAAATAAAGTCGTTACAAGAGTGAGAAAATCGTAAAGGACAAAGAACTTCTCTTAAGAAGAAGATAAATTAATTGTGTTTACGTAGCTTAACACGAGTAAAGATGCAATTATTGAGAATGAACAACAAGGTGGAGCTTTCTGACATAGAATATTGAAATACTTAGAATTTTATGGAGGCAATCAAGAAGGGCATTTGCAAGCTTCTATTAAAAGCCGTTGGATTGATATAAATGCAAAATGTGACAAATTTGTTAGTTTTTATAGTCATATTGAAAGACTGCGATAAAGTGGACACACTGAGTAAAATAGTGTAATGATTGAGCTTTTTTTAGATAGATACTATTATGATTTGATTTTTGAAGTATTGACTGAATGATTTCATATGTTTTTTAGATTGATGAAACAAAAGAAATGTTTGCTAAGATTATTAGAAGACCATTTCAATACGAGTATTGTTAGAATATATTGAAAATGGAGTGGAAATTGATTGATAATCTCACCAATAATAAGAGAGAAAAAACCCATTGAACGGGTAGCTGTGCTGAATCAAATCATATTAAATCTTTCTATTCAACTCCACATTTAGAGGATGACACTGAACCTTTGTCCACTCCCAACCTTGATAGGTCATTGGGCATAAAGACTTCGAACAAATAACTTCAAAACAAAGAGAAGCAAACCGGGACTAAAGATATACTAGATCATCACCACTGGAATCAAAGAATAGAAGTGGAACGACAAAAAGTTGAGCGATATGAGAAAATATTTGCTTAACAAGAGATAACATTAGAGCAATATCGTAAACAGTTAGAAATTAAAAAAATATAGTTAGAAGTTGAAAAAAAAAAATAGGTAGAAGTTGAAGAAATGTATAATGAAATGAAAATCTTGGAAATTGACACTACTAGCATAGGCCCAATTTCTGCAACATATTGAAATAACCTAAAGATAGAGATTATAAAAAAGTGGGGTTTTAATTTTGAGTCATTATTTATTCTGTTGCTATTATTTATGAAAAACTATGTATTAAGTTTAATTACTATGAAAGTACTTGTGAAATTGAAAATACAACTTAAAATTGAAATTAGAATTGAAAATACAATTTGAAATTGAAATTGAGAAAATTATTCTTTACCATGTCGTTCTCACAAATGCTCGATAAGATCTTATTACATTTTGAATTTGAAATTTTGATTGTAAAAATATATCCATTAAATTATGACCATTATGAAAAATATATCCGTAAAAATATAATCTTTAAGTTTAATTATATTTTTAATAAAAAATATTAAAATGACATCCCTATTTTAACACATGTCATTAGAGTAGATTTATAATTCAAAAATGCCCATAACACTACACCCCAAAATGACACCTCCCTTCGGAGTTGTTCTTGGAGCTAAACCTAGTTATAAGTTACCGATTAGCAACTAAGCCAACACCTACACTTGGTGGTCAACTCAAAACTATAACCAAATTTAACAAAACAAAAAGCCAACATTCAACAATCATGAAAGAAAAAACATAGTAAATTAAAAATGATATTTTAATTGTTTCAACATTCAACAATGATGATAATGAAAAATTAAATATATTATTCAATCAAATATAGATACATATGTGTCTTTCTTAAATTAGGATGACTTAAAATTTTAATCTAGCCATTAATGTCTCAAGTCGTATATTAGATTATGTATGTTATTTGGATAAAGTTAGTTATCATTTCTTTCCTTCATACTTTATAGAGTCATGCTCTACAATATTTTTGATTGCTTTTGACTAATCAATATTCTTCTATTCTGTTGAATTGTACCACTTAGTAACTGAAGGTTGACACTATAAATATTGACTTTTACATAAATCAGAGATTGACTCATAAGTCTATTATTAACACTCTAAACTATTATTTGGAGAGTAGTTAGGTGTTTTCACCATAAATGATGTTATTCGTGCAAATGTACCAATTAAATGCTTAGAGAGGTTCAATGAATTAACGATTTATGCTTTGATTCAACTCTATTAAGTTCTTCTAAGTGAATAATCAGATGTTAGCATTAAAAGTGTGACCATTCACATCAAAACCCTTCAAGTGCGTAAGGAGTTTCGTCAACAAGGGTTCTGGAGTTAATGCCACATTACACATCTTTTACAGACTTTCTCTGTCAATTATATATAATTTTATATAGATTATTTCTTTCAGGTCAGAGAAATATATTTTCTATTTAAACCCGTTGACGCTTTTTGGTGTTCATAATAAAATTCTTATTTGCAAAATAAAAATAAAAATTTGATCTTTATTTATTTAATTTTATGATTTCTACGCAAGTGGTAAATTTTATGAGCTTTCACTCTTCAATAATTAATGAAAAATATTATTTAAACATTCACACTTGACACTCATATATTAATATATTATATTTTATATCATATTAACATAAATATATAATATATCAATATACGAATATTATTAAAAGTGTGTCATAAATAAGGGTCTAAATAATATCATTTTATATTAAAAAAATTGTAAACCCGATATGAATTTTTATTCAAAATATTTTATTTATTAATCAATGTTTGGGGGTATATGCCCCCACCCCACCATGGCCAATAGGGCTTTGTCTCACCTATATTGCTGGTCTTGCTTGACCAGCCGAAGAGCTTGACTAGGAAGTTCACTTCTTGTCCATTAAAAGTTTCTTTTAAGTTTGAATCATTTTGAGCAGTCTCTTTTTATCCATGAATTGAAAATTTTTACAAGAAAGGCACAGTTGGGTGTAGTAAAAGAAAGATTTGGCTATCAACCCACGTAAAGGTTAGCTAATTAGAAGAAGTTAGATTTAATTGTCGAAGGTTATTAAATCATTCATTAACCAATATTGATTATAAGAGAACATGACTTACGGAATAACACATCAATATGGATTTGATAAAATACAAATTTTTCCCCCTTGCACAATTGATCCAAGCCATCCCCCTTTGATCCTATTGACCCCCCTCCTCGTTTTTACTCTCTCCCATGTGGATACAGAAACATTGTACAAGAGATGAAGGTTTGAAAAATAAAAATAAAATACAAATTTCTCATATTAACTAATTTCTTTACAAGAAAAAGTAGGAATTTTAAAAATTGGGGGTGGTATCCGGCTTAATGGGGTTAAAATAAATGTAAAAAATAAGAGAAAATAGAAAAAGATAGAAAGAAAAGGAAAAATTAGTAATAAAAAAAAAGAAGCTTACCATTAAGGTGATCAAGGAGAGATTAGGAAGCTAGAAAGAGCAAGTAAGATAATTTTTTTAAAAAAACCTAAGGTGAGTTTCTCTCTCCCAAAAATATTTCCTTTTTTTTTTTCAATACTTCAGAATGAATCAAAATTTAAAATTTCTTAATACGAATTATAAATTAAATTAAATTTAATTTGTGAAAATAAACGCACACGCAAAGATCCCATTTTGATAAATTAAATTAAACACAAGAATTTAGATGAAAAGGTAAAACCCTTAGATGTAAACCTCTATAAATGTAGCTTAAGAGAATAATCAATAATAAATTTAAAAAAATAAATAATAAAAATAAAAGATCAAAAAAATAAAGATTTTAAAAATAAAATATAAATTGTAAGGACAGGCAAGAAATGCTTTAAAAAGAAATACAATCTCCTAATTTTAAATAATATTCGACTTTGATAAAGAAAAGCCCCAAAGGCCCAAACTTGCAAAAATCTGACTCCACTGAGCCCCAAATTTTCCAGAAACATCAAACCCTTTATCTAAAAAAAATTTCCATTTTTAAATGAATCCCAAAGACCTCAACACTGTTACTTTGTACGGGAGAGGTAAAAAAGGGGCACATTATATAGATTGGGATCTCCAAAGTCTCCATTCTTGGCCTAATTTTCTAAAGTCTGCTTGATTTGAGTGGATGCTCCAAGTTGTCTAAACTCATCCCTTCTACTCTTTCATTGCCTATATATACAACTCTTCTCAGCTTCCCACAGCACGTACAAACTTGAGTTAATTTAAATATTATTTCCAATTACATAGCCAATTAGGGAGAGGAATTCTACTGATCGATCAGTAATGGAGCTGTTCTACCCCGCCCTGCTTGGCTTCTTCCTCGTGATTGTGTCTCTGTTGATTCACCTGCTCTTCTTCTCCTCCAAGCAGAAGGCCGCCGGGAAGCTGCCGCCCGGGAGGACGGGGCTTCCGGTGATTGGAGAGAGCCTGGAGTTTCTGGCCACCGGCTGGAAGGGCCACCCGGAGAAGTTCATATTCGACAGGATTGCAAAGTACTCGTCCAACGTGTTCAAGACCAACCTTCTGGGCTCGCCGGCGGTGGTGTTCTGCGGCTCCGCCGGGAACAAGTTCTTGTTCTCCAACGAGAACAAGCTGGTCCAGTCATGGTGGCCAAGTTCCGTCGAAAAGGTGTTCCCTTCTTCTACCCAGACTTCTTCCAAGGAAGAGGCCATTATCCTGAGGAAGATGCTGCCCAATTTCCTCAAAGCCGAGGCATTGCACCGGTACTGTCAAGATGAATTAATTAGCTAGAATCAGATCATCGGATTAATTTGAATTACGATAGATCATGATTACGTTATGATTAAGCTTGTCGTGTATAGAGAGAGAGAGAGATAAATATATTGATTTGTCTCTGAATCCCTACGTGTTTGTTGTGTTTCTTTGATCAGTTACATCGGCATCATGGACGGCATTGCGCAGCGGCACTTCGCGGCGGACTGGGACAACAAGGAGCAGGTGGTGGTCTTCCCGCTCACCAAACGCTACACTTTCTGGCTGGCCTGCCGGCTGTTCGTGAGCGTGGAAGATCCCAACCACGTGGCCAAATTTGCCGATCCCTTCGGCGTGCTGGCGGCTGGGGTGCTCTCGGTGCCGATCGACCTGCCGGGGACTCCGTTTTACAGGGCCATCAAGGCTTCCAACTTCATCAGGACAGAGCTCATCTCCATCATCAAGCAACGGAAGCTGGACTTGGCCGAGGGCAAGGCCTCTCCCACCCAAGACATATTGTCACACATGCTTCTCACCAGCGATGAAAATGGCAAGTTCATGCACGAGAATGACGTGGCCGACAAGATCTTGGGCTTGCTCGTCGGCGGCCATGACACCGCTAGCTCCGCCTGCGCTTCCATCGTCAAGTATCTCGCCCAGCTCCCCGATGTCTACCAACGAGTCTACCAAGGTACATACGTATATATATATATATATATATATATATACAGCAGCAGCAACATCAACGTATTAACCCGTAAATATGTATTTATCGAGGTTTTCAACTACTTAATTACACTCATGAATTGATGAACAGAACAAGTGGAAATCGCAAAATCAAAAGCTCCCGGAGAGTTACTGAATTGGGAGGATATTAAGAAGATGAAGTATTCGTGGTGCGTGGCTTGTGAAGTCATGAGACTTGCTCCCCCTCTCCAAGGCGCTTTCAGAGAAGCACTCACTGACTTCATGTACAACGGTTTCTCCATTCCAAAGGGTTGGAAGGTAACGAACATATATCATTTCTTCTTTCGTTCTTAATTTCTTTCCCACTGTATACATATACTGCTCTTTCATCCCAAATCGCTGCTCAAACCTCTCCTAATTAATTTCCATGCAGATCTATTGGAGTGCAAATGCAACCCACAAAAACCCCGAATTCTTCCCGGACCCACAAAAGTTTGATCCTTCAAGGTTCGAGGGGTCTGGACCTGCGCCCTACACCTTCGTGCCATTCGGTGGAGGACCCAGAATGTGCCCTGGAAAAGAATACGCTCGGCTGGAAATCCTCGTGTTCATGTACCATCTAGTGAGGAGGTTCAAGTGGGAGATGGTATTTCCAGAGGAGAAAATTGTTGTCGATCCAATGCCGAACCCGGAAAGGGGGCTTCCAATCCGCCTGTTCCCTCACAAAGCTTAAATTAAGATTAGCTAATTTCCCAGGAAGAGATGAAAGCTGTTGAAATTTGATAATTTCCCAGGAAGAGATGAAAGCTAAAATTTGCACTCTGTATAATAATTAATTAGTTATCGTATTGGTTTTTGTTTGTTACAATCAGTAGATTTTGATTTTTGTTAATATTTAATCCTCTTTTGATTTTTTTGTCAAATTCTATTAATAAAGCTTGTTGTGATATACGGCAGATCCTCTTATTATATCACTTAATGTTAAAATTAAACTAACATTCCAAATCAGGGGATTTGGTGGTTACATTAATATATATATATATATATATATATCATGTCGATCTTTATTAATAAAATTTGACGATGAATTAAAGATTAGTGACTATTAGTGTAGAGTAAAAGTTTGGTTTACTATATGATTTTTTTTCTCATATCAATTCAATTTAATTAATTTTTTTCAAAAATTAAGTTTTCAATTTAATTTTTTAGTTGGAAGAACTGAATCAACCGAAGTTTAAAACAATGTTGTTTTGATGTTTATAAAACGATGACGTTTTCTTTGATTTTGTGTATTTTTTATCAATTATTTTGATTTTTTTGTGTTTCTTTCATTTAATCAATTTGATTCGATTCATATAATTTGGGTTCGATTTTTTCAATTATCGATTAGTTCAATTTTTTTGAGTTAATTACTCAATTTTATTTAATTTTATTTTTTGATTCAACATAATCGATTAATAAATTTTGATCAATTCAATACAAAAGTGATCGTTTCCACACACCTAATAAGTACAATGACAAAAACTGGAGTAGTGAACTAAGAGTTAATTTCTTTTCATAAATTAATGAGAAGAACAAGGTAAAGTGACTAATTTAAGATCATTTGTGTTAGGATTTTTAGTAAAAAGTCCTAATTAGTTATTAAGATTATTTTTTGTTCTTAATTAGTTTCTTATTTAGTTTGTAATCCTAATTTATAATCAATTGAAAATTATTGTTAGGTAAGAAAACCTTAGTTTTGGTGGACAAGGAAATCTTAATCTTGTTCAACAAAAAAACTAGTCTATAAATAGGATGTGTTGTCCAGAAAAATACCCAAGAAATGGGTGAATTGGATTTTCAAAAAAATTAATAATTTTAACTCTTTTGAAAACTCTTAAATTTGTAATATTAATATGTGATGATTGCAATTAGATCAATAATAATAAAATCATACAACCACAAGAAACAAGAGAAATTTATAAAGATTTAGCTCTAAAGAGTCTAATCATCTCTCTCAAGACTTAGCTTGAGGTTCCACTAGGGAGAATCAACGCAAGTTTTTAATTAATTGGAGTTAGAATCAACATATAATCTCTTGTTTAAGCAAGAACTACTAGCACACTACTAGCAAATACAATCCTCTCACACAACAAGTGAGTAAAAATAACAAACTTACAAACAAAGGCAATTACAAACAAATTACTAACGGTTGAGAATTCCACCAGTCAGCACACTTCCAGCACTTCGAAACTTCTCACTCTTGTTTGAATGCTCTATAAAGTCTGTTCTACACCTTGAGCCTTCATATGTACCCTATATATATACATTTTCCAAACACATTAGCCATTAAAGAAAAGATTAATATGAAATTTAAAATTCAAAAAATGTTTAGATTTTCTCAAACAATAACACCTTTAATTCAAAATAAATTTACTTTTTGCATGAGAATTCAAGATTTAAAAATTCAAATATAAATTTTTGAGACATAAATGATTAAAACAAGAAAACATGTCTAAAAACAATTCTCCTTTAATTTAAAATAAATTTACTTTTTGCATGAGTAAGAGAAAACATGTTTAAAAACAATTCTCCTTCAATTCAAGATTTAAAAATTCAAATATAAGATTTTGAGATATAAATGATTAAAACAAGAAAACATGTCTAAAAATAATTCTCTTTTAATTCAAAATAAATTTACTTTTTGCATTTGTAAGAAATGCATTTATCAAGATATGTAAATTTAAACATAAACTTTTGAGATATAAATGATTAAAACAAGGAAACATGTCTAAAGACAATCCACCTTTAATTCAAAATAAATTTACTCTTTGTACCCACTTTTAATTGAAAATAAATTTATATGTTGCATGAATAAAAAATACATTTATATCATAAAAATATTTTGGTTATCATCAAAATCATATTTACTTACCCTTAAACTTAACAATCTCCCTCTTTTTTATGATGACAAAAATTTCATATTTTACCAAATATAAACATAACTCCCCCTAAGGATATTTTTCCCCTGAATTTATGCATAAAAAAAAATTGATAAAATAATTGACTAATAAGACAGACAAATATTGGAGTACATAAAATCAAGATAAAAAAATAAAACATGAGGTCATTTCTCCTCCTTTTTTTCATAAATCAAAAAGGTACATCTTAAAAAATATTCTCTTCCTTAATTTTATACTATAAGCTTCCTATTTCAAAAATACTTACAACTTAAAATTATAACTGACTCTCATACATAAATTTTCATTCTTCTTCCTTTTTTTGTCATAATCAAAAAGACATTGTGAGTTGAGAGAATAAAGATATATAAACAATACAGCTCATGAGAAAAATATATCAAGCATAATCCACAATATGATGGATAATGAACAAAGAGTACTGAAAATATAGATGCAACATTAAGTACTAAGAATAGTACGTCATACCTATCATGGAATTACGCGCAAACCATTTCAACCATAGATCCAAGTTTACACAACATCAAAGAGCGTAATCATATAATATTCAAATAATACAATATCATTACAAAATCTACAAAACAATAATCTAATTCACCCATGTTGATAGTTTTGAATTTCGCCAATACTCAGTGCTGATGATGGTTACTGAACACGATAGATCCAAGTTCATCCACATCACCTAGGAATGGCCATTGGCTACTGCTTTCGACTGGGTAATGTTGCGAACTAGCCTCTTGAAAACAAGGAAATGACACATTTTCTTCTAGGATGACTGGGTTTTCAAAATTCCAAATAGGGTTTGGATCATCCACGAAAAAAGATCTATTATCAAAATATGGGTTTAAAGTAGTTTATGGGTGAAACCAATTTTGAACATTGTTAGAATTTTCATAAGAGTTTCTAAATACTAATTCCTCCAATAAAACTAGATAAAATTAAAGATCGACGACCTACTGTTGGAGGGCAAAAATGTAGGATACACAGCCATAAATAGGATTTTGAAGCCTAGCTTGAGCTTCATACAAGAGTGTAGCAACGCCTCATAACAGTCACTAATTGGAAGCTGAGCCATGAGCTTTGAGGCATTACTAGCACCAAAAACTTTATAGATAGTTACAAAATCAGTAGGTCCTTCTTCATGGTAGAAGAAAGGGGCAAAGACGCATGATTGAATACATTTTCTTCTTAATACTTTCCAGACACTGCACGGAGAACCAGGTCCTAACATAATCTTTTAGATCTTGTCGAATCTGAGTAGATTTAGCTAGATCTGGGTACCGGGTAGATCTGACCGAATTTGGGTGGATCTGGCTGGATGTTGGGACTGGGTAAATCTTGGTAGATCTAGCTAGATTTGGGTAGATCGAGTCAGACAAACAGACTGACAAACTTGGAGGCCGGATCTAGATAGATCTGATTGGAACAACGAATAATCGGAGAACCGAGAAAAAATATAAACTCACAGTGATCTGGGCAGCGACAACAACGGTGGTTTACATGGACCAAGGTGGCTGTCGACGCAGATCTGGGAGGCGGTAATAGCAACGGCCAAAGCGGATTTGGGCAGCGGTAACAGAGACCGCGATCCAATGGTGGTGAACAGATCTGAAAACTCACCGTGTATTCGATCTGGCGGGAATAGCGGTTGACGCAAGTCTGGGCGATGACAACAGTGGTGCGGGTGTAGATCTTGGCAATAGTAACAGCGACGACAAGCGCTGATCTGGGTGGCAGCAACAGCCATGGCGGTCGCGGATTTGGAGGCTGCAACAACGAAGAGGCAGCAACAAACAAGGGGACGACAGAGACAACGACTAACAAGGGGATGATGGAGAAGGACGCAGGTGACAAGAGAGAGAAAGATAGTGAAATAGAGAGAAGGACGCGAGCGACAAGAGAGAGAAGAACGATGGAGAAGGACGCGGGCGATAAGAGAGAGAAGAACAATGGAGAAGGACGCGAGCGACAAGAGAGAGAAGAACGATGGAGAAGGACGCGAGCAACAAGAGAGAAGGACGATGGGTTTCGAGAGAAATTGGTGATTTACAAAAGAATGAAAGAGTGAGATAGATGATTAATAGAGGCAAAAGCAAGAATCGGGTGAAGACAATCGTCCTTATCCAGGTCAAGCTTTTTTTTTTTTTTTTAAGAATAAAAATGAAATTTGTAAATTTTCCCATTTCAATATTCTAAGCTACCCAAAGGGATTTATTATCCTTAATGAAATCGACTGGAACTAATTCGAAAGATATTTCTTGGTTATGAACATGGTCCCTTAGATGAGGGTTCTTAAACCCCTGGGGTTGTACCACATAAATCTTTTCATTTATGTAACCATTTAAGAACGCACTCTTCACATCCATTTGATTTGAATATTGTGAGTTTTTGTACCATAGTTTTGATGTTTCATCCATCGGATTTGAGTAGCTACATATTCAACTTTAATGAAAGAAAGAGGAATGGAATTTTACTTCCTTTTAAACCATGACACTAGGGAAGTTCTTAAGAATTGACATTAAAGCATACTCTATGTCCCTTATCACACAATTTACTTATGCTAATTAGGTTGTACTTAAGATCATCAACCAAGACAACATTTTTCAGCACATATCAACAAGGTTTATTCTCCTTAATCAATGCATATATCAAAGATTTGACAATCACTCTAAATTTTAGAGATCAATGAAAATTTTCACAAAAATATAAAGACAAACTTATAACTCAAAAAACATTAAAACTCATATACCAATTGATAAAACAATGAAGCACTAGGATACCAAATGATTTTAAGAGATATATTTAGGCATACTTATATTTAAAAAATGGGAGATGAAAATTGATCGATTAATCTCATTTTTTCCTGAAAGCTTCAGGAGAGTCGACTGTGAAACCTTCCATAGTCGATTGCAATAGTGCAATTCTGAAAGAAGCTTCCTCCTTTTGAAACATAGGCCAAAGATAATTAACAAAATATATACCAATATATTCTACAAGGCTTAATACTTTCATAAATGAAACATTTAAGCACACAACATATTTAGACCCTTTCAAAAAAAAATAATTCTTCTAGAAAATAGGGACTAAATTGTCCTCCAAAACCTTATTTTTCTTCTAAACAAACCAATTTTGCTTGCATTGAATGACTCTAAAAATATATCTATCACAATAGGTCATGCAAGTTAGATCAACATTATGGAAACGAGGGTTTTCAAACAAAATCTCAAAGAATTTCAAACATTTAAACATCATGGAATAAAACCTAGACATAAGCATGAAAATTTTTATATTAAGTCCAATTCTTTTATATGGCACATGATGATTTTTTACATTTTAAGGCATTTGACAAACATAGGTTTCAAGCCATAATAATTTTAGAATTTAGAAATAAGGTGATTACCCAAAAACCAAATCTCTCATATTTTCATTTATCACATTGGCTTTCCATCCTATTTTTGAGAGTGAGGTCTAAACCATAGAACTCCTCACCTCTCTTGTGTCATGAGTTTCTACTTAAACAAATATAACATGTTCTCCATGTGGATCTCATGCACATTGGCACACATAATGTAATGCCCCGTGTTCTTATGAAGTTGCCACGTAATTTCGATAAGTCTATAATACCGAAAAATTGATTTGATAGCAATTATAAGTACCGAATCGACTGCAGGGAATACCTCAGAGTGAAATTTTTTAAAGAAAATAATATGGTTTCGATGAGCGTTTCAAGATAGGATTTATGGTATCAAAAGAAATCGGATCGGGAATAGTTTTCGGTACAGCTAAAATACAGCTGCCATTTAAGTGGTAAAACTGAATCGTTGTAAGAAACTCCCGAAAAATCAACGGAACCATAGGGGGCTTCGGTTTTGCGTAATGAACAACCCTTCAGTAGTTTTGGGATGAAACGACGGTTCGGTGAGGACATTGGGGCAAAATCGGTATTATCGAGTAACTTTAAGATTATTAATTTTCCGTTTTCTATATCGAAATGCAAATTAATTTGATGTTTGAGGATATAATTATAATTAAGGACTTTCTCAAGTGAAATAAAAAAAAATTGAGATTAAATGTGTAAATATCTTTATAATATAGTGTGTTATATAGTCATATATATATAATATATATGTATTCATGCGCGAAGTAGTGGTTGCAAATTGAGTAAATGGGAGGCAAGCAGTGAGTCAAATTGAAATTAAAATGCAATTGGAGAATGAGTGGCAAAATCAGAATTAGAGCAGTGAATCTAAGGAAGCAATATTGGCATTAAATGTGATGTGTATGCGTGTGTTGTGTGTACATCACCCATGCCCTGCAACTCGAGATCAGCCGCGCCCCTGCAACATTCAAGCTATGTCTCTGAAAATCGATCGAGATTTGCGTAAAGAGGTATGGGCAGTGACGTGAGGAGTGACGTCAGGAGGCAGTTGAGTAGCCTATAAATAGTAAGGTAGGAAGAAATATAAAAGCAGCGAGTTGGAAGAGAGCATTCGGCCGAGAGAGAGACAAAGAGAGAGAGAGAGAGAAAGCAAGCTTAATCGAGAGATTGAAAGGAAGTTGCTGGTGGCCGAAGGCAGCCTTGAGGAAGGCCGAAGCAAGCCGCAACAGCAAGCGGCAGCCATGGCCGCAAGCTATTGTGACGATGAAGCAACCAGCCACGGCCAGCAGCAGTCGTGGCCAGCTTCCAGCAAGCGGAGGCGGCCTATCTAGGGTTGCGGTGGTGTCCGCGGAGGCGACCGAGGTCGGAGGAGGCGGCGACAGGGCCGGCAACGAGGCGATGCGGTGGCTAGGCAGAGCTCGCCATGCGTCCATGGTGGAAGAAAAAGAAACAGATGAGGGAGAAGAAAGAAGGGAAAGAAGAAGAAGAAGAAAAGAAAAAGAAAAGAAAAAGGGAAGAATGGCATGGCTGGTTCGTAGGTGAAGAAGCAGGGAAGAAGAAGGTGAATAGGGAAGGTGGAGGAAAAAGAAAAGAGAAAAAGGAAAAGAAAAAGAAAAAAGAAAAGAAAAAAAATAGAGAAAAATGTCAAAAAATTTCAAAAAAAAATCTAGAAAATAGGGAATTATATTTCGGTAATATCCTGGATATTTTGGAGAGAAAATGGCTTGGGCACGCATTTCGATGAGATGGCACGCATACCGAGGAAAATGGAGAGGCTAAATCAAGGAAAGTAAAATTCTATAAAAATTCTAAAAATTCAAGAATATTATTTTATGAATTGTCATAGTGAAATATTTGAGAAAATATTTTTAGAAATATTTAGTTTGGATTTATTGAGGAAAATTAGGAAGAAATAGAGGAAAAATTATAAAAAAATACCAAAAATTATGAAAAAATAGAATTTAATATTTATTTAAATAAATGTGGTAATTAGGATGCTTTAAGGAATAAGTTGAAGTGACTTGTCAAATTTTGAGGTTGACACGTAAATCGAGGGATGCATGAGGCAGGCACAAATATCAAGGTAGCTCGATAAGTTTGAGAAGGTAAGTGGTACTTTCTCGAAAATATTTTTATCATATTGACATACCCTGATATGTATCCATCACGTAGAAAGCATACATGACTATGAAATGCATGAATACACATTGATATCATTGATCACACGCATATGAGGCCGTAGGGAGTACGAACTGGCACCGCTGCCTTACCAAGGGTGCACCCATACACCCCGGTTTCGAAAGAGGTGGCCGTTAAAATGGTATGTAGCACGAGGGGTGCAGTTGACACCTACGATGAAAGACATTGCATACACACATGATATAACATTATGTACCCTTACTTAGATGATTCATCATCTAACTTGGGCTTTGCCACTGGAATATTCAAACGTTTCAGGTGGAGATTGTAGCAGATACGAGGATAAATGAGACATGAAATGGCACTTAGCAAAGTGCATGAGAAATGAAATGTATGTAACGTAGCCCCTGTATTTAAGTTTTGCTACTTTAGATTCTGAACGTTTTGAGGAATGTTGAAAATGTAAGAATTTATTTATAATTAATGTTAAGATATCAAGTTTCGATCTTTGCTTCCGCATTTGATGTGTATAGTGATTTTCTTACGAGAAAAATGATTGGGAATTCTAGGACGGATTCGAGGTATGATGTGATTTAGAATTAAGTTTGAAAAGAAAAATTTATTGTCTGGAATTGTCCCAAGTTATAACGCGTCCGGAAGAGTGGGCGTTACACATAAAGCTAAGTTTTAGCCTTAGGTACCCATCCATAAATGGATATTTGACTTTTGGTTCTTGAATGCCCTTTGCCTTAGTGTTGGACCCTTTAGGAGGATTCAAAACTCTCATTTGTTGAACTTCCCCTTTTGGCACCCAAATTTTGATTTCATTTCTCTTAGGGGGTTGGGAAGTCTATCTATATAGTTTCCAATATTTCTTTTGATATTTTGGTTTTCGCTTTGGGGGATTAGAATTCTTTTTCACAATTAAGGTTGCCAAAGACTTCTCTATTGCACCTTTTTCTAATGCAAACTTGGTGTTTTGATATTTTAAAATTAATAATTTTTTCTCCAAGATATAGAATTTTTCAACCATTTTATTATCTATTTTTGTTTCATTTTTCTTTTTAAACTTTCCTTCTAAAATTTCATTTTCTTCTTTGAGTTCTAAAATCTTTTCCTTTAAGATCTCTACTTCATTTTTCAAAGACTTATTCTCCTCATCAAGATCTTCTTTTTCCTTAGCAAAGAATTTCTTTGCATTCTTAAACTCCTTCTTAAGAGACTTAAATTTAACAAATAACTCATTAAATGACTCTTGGAGTTCATCAACTCATACATTCTCTTCTTGTTCATCCTCAAAGGCCATGAAACATACTCTTGCCTTTTTTTTTTTCAGATTGGAAAGATTCACTTGATTCACTTCTATCTCATGCATTGAAAGCATGTATTTTTGGATATTTTAAATGTTTCTTCTTCTTCTTATATTTATTTTATTACTCTTTCTTTGGACACTCATTTTTATAATACCCAACTTCTTGACAATTATAGTAAGTAGGAAGCGATTTCTTACTATCCTTACCTTGCTTTTTCATTAAACTCTTTAAAGTCCTTTCTAGGGGAATTACATCTTCATCATTTTCACTAAAAGACTCACTTTTACTTTTAGTTAGAAATTTAGCTTTTAAAGCTATATTCTTCATCTTTTTTATGGGTTCTTTTATTTGATTAAGAACTAATTCACGAGTTAAGAGATTCCCAATGAGCTCTTCCATTTTTAAAATTCCAAGATCTTTGGCTTAAGTGATAGTGGTAACCATAGGTTGTCAATCTATGCTAAGTGACCTAAATATTTTCTTTACTTGATCACTTTCGAGGATAAACTTGCCAAGCATTTTTAGAGAATTAACCAATTTTTGAAACCTAGCATTCATATCACTAATGGTCTCATTGGCTAACAATTTAAGCCCTTCATATTGGGACATCAAAAGATTTATTCTAGTATCCTTAACTTGATCAATCCCTTCATACATAACTTCTAATTTTTTTCATATTTCATGAGATGCGGAGCATGAAGAGATTTTTTTCATACTCACTAGGTAATATAGAACAAAACAAGATATATTTGACCCTATGGTCCATTTCAAGATTATTTATATCTTATTCACTCTAATCTTTTTCTTCTTCCTTAGATAAGGTAAAACCATCCCTAACAAGTTTCCACAACATATAACTAATTGAAAAGATGTAGGATTCCATCAAAATGGGGGACGGGAGGGGGAAGCTCTCTCAACTATACCATGAGGTAGATATAAGGTCATTTTATGATCTTTTTCTAAGATTTGAGATTTGAAATACAAATATTTTAGGACATGTTCTGATGCTAATTGTTGCCCAGAAAAATACCCAAGAGGGGGTGAATTGGGTTTTTCAAAAAAAATAATAATTTTATCTCTTTCGAAAACTCTTAAATTTGTGATCTTAGTATATGATGATTGCAGTAAAATCAATAATAATAAAATCATACAACCATGAGAAACAAGATAAATTTATAAAGGTTCGGCTCTAAAGAGCCTAATCCTCTCTCTTAAGACTTAACTTGAGATTCCACTAAGGAGAATCAACACTACCTTTTAATTGGAGTTAAAACCAACATACAATCCCTTGTCTAAGCAAGAACCACTAGTATACTACTAGCAAATACAATCTCCTCACACAACAAGTGAGTAAAAAGAAAAAACTTACAACTAGAGGCAATTACAAACAAGTTACTAATGGTTGAAAATTCCACCAGTTAGCACACTTCCAGTATTTCGAACATTCTCACTCTTGTTTGAATGCTCTATCAAGTTTGTTCTACACCTTGAGTCTCTATACTTACCATATATATATACATCTTCCAAACACACTAGGCATTAAAGAAAAGGTTAATATGAAATTTGAAATTCAAAAAATATTTAGACTTTCTCAAACAATAAGAAAACTTGTCTCACCTTTAATTCAAAATAATTTTTTTTTTTTTGCATGAGTAAGAGAAAACATGTCTCAAAACAATTCTTCTTTAATTCAAAATAAATTTACTTTATGCATGAGTAAGAAATATATTTATCAAGATATGTAAATTTAAACATAAACTTTTGAAATATAAATGATTAAAATAAAGAAACATGTCTAAAGACAATCCACATTTAATTCAAAATAAATTTACTCTTTGTACCCAATTTCAATTGAAAATAAATTTATATTTTGCATGAATAAAAAATACATTTATATCATAAAAATATTTTAGTTATCATCAAAATCATATTTACTTACCCTTGAGCTTAACATGATGATTTGCTTGTTAGTGAAGGAAAGCAAATCACTTGTGAGAGACCAGTGAGAGTTAGGAATTGGGTATAATTGGGACTTGAGTTTAGAGAGAGAATATTGGGCTTTATAGTTGTAAACTTTACTACATATTGATATTTTTTCTTTGTTGTCCTAATGGTCATGGTTTTTCCCTTTTTAGGGTTTTTCACGTTAAAATCCCTTGTGTTTGAATGTGATTGGATCTTTTGTTTCTCATCTTATTTTTTTTCCCTTTCAACAAGTGGTATCAGAGATTTGGTTATCGGTTGCCTAGTACGCCAAAGATATGCCAAACATGATGAAGTTTGATTTTAAAAAGTTCAATGGGAAGATCAATTTTGGCTTGTGACAAATACAAGTCAATGATATCTTGATCCAATGTGGGTTACACAAGGTGTTAAAAGACAAACCAACTTTTGAAGGCTCTGAAAAATTTGGTATACCAAGTCTGGCAAATGGCTCCACAGATTGTGACGTTAGAACTTCATCTCTCAATTTTGTGGGAGATAAAGATGTTCTCTAAAGAGATGGATACATTCTCATGGCATGCCGGTAGACCACCATAGTTGCTATGAAAGAGAATGTGATACTTAGCCGATCCACAAAGTTGGCACGCGGGCATTGGCTTGGCGGTGATGCAAGGTGTGTGGTGAAAATGATGTCAATGGCTGAAGAGCTCCTAAGGAAACCAAAAATAAGGGCTGCACCATAGTTTTTCAGTAAGGTATTTTTCGACATTATACTGTGAAAATCTTAAGCATTATATGTTTAAGTGGTTGTACCTTTTATGATGGGCTACGATGATCTTGGTGATTGAGATCATTGTGATTATCAATAATAGATAGTCATGGTTGTCATCGAAGAATGAATGCATGTTTTTAGAAATTCTCGTTGAGGTGGTGGTTTGTTAGGATTTTCAGCGAGAAATCCTAATTAATTAGTCTTAAAGATTATTTCCTATTCCTAATTAGTTTCTTGTTTTGTTTGTTATCCTAATTTATGGTCTGTTGAAAATTGTTGTTAGGTAAGAAAACTTTAGTCTTGGTGGACAAGGAAACCTTAACCTTGTTGAACAAGAAAACTAGTCTATAAATATGATGGTTGGCTTGTTAGTCAAAGAGAGTAAATCACTTATGAGAGACTAGTGAGAGCTAAGAATTGGGTGTAATTGGGACTTGAGTTTAGAGAGAGAATATTGGTCTTTGTAATTGAAAACTTTACTACATAGTGATATTTTTTTTTCTATCGTCTTGGCGGTCATGATTTTTCCCTATTAGGTTTTTCCATACAAAATCTCTTAGAGTGTGTTTGATTGCACATATTTATCATAGAAAATAGATAATTATTACACATTTTCTATAAAAAATAATCAGACACTCTTAATTTTTTTATAAAAAAATATGTATGGTACAAGCATTTAAAGATTGTTGTACTTAGTTCCCATATGGGCCAGACTTGATCTGATGGGCCGGTCCAATCACCCGAAACCAGGAAGGCCCGAACGACCTCGCTAAGGAAAGTCCAGCCACTACCGAAATCCAAAACTCGTAAAGCGAACATCTGGCAAACTCCCAATGAGCCACCAACGAGCTCCCAGCAATCGACTAACGAGCTCCCAGAAGTATCCTTCAGATTGTTGGACCACCCAGGTCGCTAGTCTAAAATCAATCAGCTCGCATAAGTGGTAAAGCTGCTGGGAAGTCAGAGGTAGAGACCATTTACTGCAACAGCCTATGCTCCTCGAGATGGGGATCCCACTTACGATTTTGTATAGATGATAAAGAATTTTTGTCCCTCATTATATCATCTTTTTATTTCTATATGTTATCCGAATTGTAAAGCCCCCTCGATTATAAATAGGGGGCAGATGAAGCATAAAAAACAAGGGAGAATAATCAGAAACCGTCATTCTAAAGGAATAATCAGAGTGCGGGCGTGGAGTAGGCATCGTTCTGGCCGAACCACGTGAAAATCGTTAAGTGTCCTTCACTAGGATGTGGAACCTCTTTTCTTTTTCCTTTCCTTACCGTAATTCATAATTATTCATTACAGCCCAAAACGAATCACACTCGACTGAAATTGAACGTCGACAAAGATTTTTTTCATTGAATTTATTTTTCAAGAGGGTGGAATGATTTTTATTTTCTAGATAATATAATCAAACACACCCTTATATTTAAATGTGATTGAATCTTTTGTTTACCAACTTATTTTTTTCCCTTTCAACAATTTGTTTCACTAATGTAGGCGCCTTGTTAGTCAAAGTCCGGTTGTTGGAAATTGATATTTCCAATTGAATTCCTCCCCCTTTTGATTTAGGCATCGCATTTAGACAATTAAGTTTTATATTTTTGCCGATACTTTATATAAAATATCAATAAAATTCTCGAACTCGAGTGTAAATAACATTTTCGTTTCTATTTTATTTTATTTTTTTGATAAATGATGCAAATGCATATTAATAGATAGACTAATATCAAGTTAGGATATTCGAACACTAAACTTTGCATTTTTACTAACACCTTGTATTCATGCCTTGCCCATTTACATTGATAAAAACATCAATTTAAAGTATCAATAAGAGTGTTAAATTTAAGTATTTACATAATATTTTAATTTTTTTAATAAATAATACAAATGCGTAAAAGGTCGATTAATTTCATTTTAGGGCACAAAATGTAACACGAGTAGAAAATATAGGACCGATCATTTTCATTTACATTGGTATGGCACATCACCTAACTTAAGAGAATAATCTATAATAAATTTAAAAAAATAAAAGATCAAACAAATAAAGATTTTAAAAATAAAATATAAATTTTAAGGACAGGCAAGAAATGCTTTAAAAAGAAATACCATCTCCTAATTTTAAATACCATTCTACTTTGATAAAGAAAAGCCCCAAAGGCCCAAACTTGCAAAAATCTGACTCCACTGCGCCCCAAATTTCCCAGAAACATCAAACCCTTTATCTTAAAAAAAAATTCCATTTTTAAATGAATCCCAAAGACCTCAACATTGTTACTTTGTACAGCAGAGGTCAAAAAGGGGCACATAATTAGATTGGGATCTCCAAAGTCTCCATTCTTGGCCTAATTTTCTAAAGTCTGATTGATTTGACTGGATGCTCCAAGTTGTCTAAACTCTCTTTCATTGCCTATATATACAACTCTTCTCAGCTTCCCACAGCACGTACAAACTTGAGTTAATTTAAATATTATTTCCAATTACATAGCCAATTAGGGAGAGGAATTCTACTGATCCATCAGTAATGGAGCTGTTCTACCCCTCCCTGCTTGGCTTCTTCATCGTGATTGTGTCTCTGTTGATGCACCTGCTCTTCTTCTCCTCCAAGCAGAAGGCCGCCGGGAAGCTGCCGCCGGGGAGGACGGGGCTTCCGGTGATTGGAGAGAGCCTGGAGTTTCTGGCCGCCGGCTGGAAGGGCCACCCGGAGAAGTTCATATTCGACAGGATTGCCAAGTACTCGTCCTACGTGTTCAAGACCAACCTTCTGGGCTCGCCGGCGGTGGTGTTCTGCGGCTCCGCCGGGAACAAGTTCTTGTTCTCCAACGAGAACAAGCTGGTCCAGGCATGGTGGCCAAGTTCCGTCGAAAAGGTGTTCCCTTCTTCTACCCAGACTTCTTCCAAGGAAGAGGCCATTATCCTGAGGAAGATGCTGCCCAATTTCCTCAAAGCCGAGGCCTTGCACCGGTACTGTCAAGATGAATTAATTAGCTAGAATCAGATCATCAGATTAATTTGAATTACGATAGATGATGATTATGCTATGATTAAGCTTATCATATACATACATATATATATATATAGAGAGAGAGAGAGAGAGAAATATTGATTTGTCTCTGAATCCTACGTGTTTGTTGTGTTTCTTTGATCAGTTACATCGGCATCATGGACGGCATTGCGCAGCGGCACTTCGCGGCGGACTGGGACAACAAGGAGCAGGTGGTGGTTTTCCCTCTCACCAAACGCTACACTTTCTGGCTGGCCTGCCGGCTGTTCGTGAGCGTGGAAGATCCCAACCAAGTGGCCAAATTAGCCGATCCCTTCGGCGTGCTGGCGGCTGGGCTGCTCTCGGTGCCGATCGACCTGCCGGGGACTCCGTTTTACAGGGCCATCAAGGCCTCCAACTTCATCAGGACAGAGCTCATCTCCATCATCAAGCAACGGAAGCTGGACTTGGCCGAGGGCAAGGCCTCTCCCACCCAAGACATACTGTCACACATGCTTCTCACCAGCGACGAAAATGGCAAGTTCATGCACGAGCATGACGTGGCCGACAAGATCTTGGGCTTGCTCGTCGGCGGCCATGACACCGCTAGCTCCGCCTGCGCTTCCATCGTCAAGTATCTCGCCCAGCTCCCCGACGTCTACCAAAGAGTCTACCAAGGTACATATATACGTATATATATATATATACAGCAGCAGCAACATCAGCGTATTAACCCTTAAATATGTATTTATAGAGGTTTTCAAACTACTTAATTACATTCATGAATTGATGAACAGAACAAGTGGAAATCGCAAAATCAAAAGCTCCCGGAGAGTTGCTGAATTGGGAGGATATTAAGAAGATGAAGTATTCGTGGTGCGTGGCTTGTGAAGTCATGAGACTTGCTCCCCCTCTCCAAGGCGCTTTCAGAGAAGCACTCACTGACTTCATGTACAACGGTTTCTCCATTCCAAAGGGTTGGAAGGTAACGAACATCATTTCTTCTTTCGTTCTTTCTTTCCCACTGTGTACATATACTGCTCTTTCATTCCAAATCGCTGCTCAAACCTCTCCTAATTAATTTCCATGCAGATCTATTGGAGTGCAAATTCAACCCACAAAAACCCCGAATTCTTCCCGAACCCACAAAAGTTTGATCCTTCAAGGTTCGAGGGGTCTGGACCTGCGCCCTACACCTTCGTGCCATTCGGTGGAGGACCCAGAATGTGCCCTGGAAAAGAATACGCTCGGCTGGAAATCCTCGTGTTCATGCACCATCTAGTGAGGAGGTTCAAGTGGGAGATGGTATTTCCAGAGGAGAAAATTGTTGTCGATCCTATGCCGAACCCCGAAAAGGGGCTTCCAATCCGCCTGTTCCCTCACAATTAAAGCTTAAATTAAGATTAGCTAATTTCCCAGGAAGAGATGAAAGCTGTTGAAATTTGATAAATTAGACTGTTTGGTTCCTAAAATTTGCACTCTGTAATAATTAATTAATTATCGTATTTGGTTTTTGTTGTTATAGAATCAGTAGATTTTGATTTTTGTTAATATTTAATCCTCTTTTGATTTTTTGTCAAATTCTATTAATATATATATATATATAAAGCCTTTTGTGATATACGGCAGATCCTGTCATCACTTAATGTTAAAATTAATCCAACATTCCATATCAGGTGATTTGGTGGTTACATTAATGTATATCACGTCGATCTTTATTAATAAAATTTGACGGTAAATTAAAGATTAAGAACTATTAGAGTGGAGCAAAAGTTCGATTTATCAGATAATTTTTTTTTTTTTTGCATCGGTTCAATTTAGTTAATTTTTTTTCTCAAAAATTAGGTTTTCGATTTAATTTTTTAGTTGAAATAATCGAACCAACCGAAGTTTAAAATAATGTTATTTTGATGTTTATATAAAACGATACCGTTTTTTTCAATTTTATGTGTTTTTTTATTAGTTATTTTGATTTTTTTATATTTTTTTAATTTGATTCGATTTATACGATTTGAGTTCGATTTCTTCAATTATCGATTAGTTGAATTTTTTTGAATTAATTAATTAATTTAATTTAATTTTACTTTCTGATTCAACATAATTGATTAATAAATTTCGGTCAATTCAATAATAAAGTGACCGTTTCCACACGCCTAATGACTTCAATGACAAAAACTAGAGTAGTGAACTAAGAGTTAATTTCTTATTTATAAATTAATGAGAAGAACAAGATAAAGTGACTGATTTGAGATCATTTGTTTCACTAATGTTGCCCCTTCTTGTTAGTCAAAGTCTGGCTGCTGGAAATTGATATTTCCAAGTTGGATTCCTCCCCCTTTTGATTTAGACATCGCATTTAGACGATTAAGTTACATTTTTTTACCACACTTTATATTAATATTTTATATATTTATATTAATATAATCACAATATGAGATATTAATATAAAATATCAATAAAATTGCCAAACTCGAGGGCAAATAACAAAAATAGAAATGTTAAGATATTCGGACACTAAAGTTTGTCATTTTTACTAACACCTTGTATTCATGTCTTGCACATTTACATTGAAAAAAACATCAATTTAAAGTATCAATAAAAGTGTTAAATCTAAATATTTACATAATATTTTTATTTTTTTAATAAATGATACAAATGCATATGTGGTCGACTCATTTTATTTTGGGACACAAATTGTAACACGAGTAGAAAATATGAGACCCACCATTTTTATTTGCATTGATATGACATATAATAAAAATATTAATGCAAAGTATCGATAAAAGTATTAAATTTAAGTATTTAAATAATATTTTTATTTTTTTAAATAAATTAAACAAATGCATAAGGGTCGATTGATATCATTTTGGGGCACAAATCATAACACAAGTAGAAAAGATGGGACGAGTCATTTTCATTTACATTGATATGATAGTAAAAATATCAATGCAAAGTATCAATGAAAAGGTAAATGATATTTTTATTTTTTTAAGTAAATGATAGAAATGCATAAAGGGTCAATTAAATATCATTTTGAGGGCACGAATCATATCTCGAGTAGAAAATATGGGACCCACCATTTCATTTACATGATACAGCACACAATAAAAATATCGATGCAAAGTATCAATAAAAATGTCAAATTAATGTGTTTAAATGATATTTTTTTAATAAATGATACAAATGCATAAAGGGTCGAATGAAATCATTTTGGGACACAATAATAACACGAGAAAAAAGAGATGGGACCCACCATTTTCATTTTCATTTATATTAATATGGCACACAATAAAAATATTCATACAAAATATTAATAAAAGTATCAAATTTAAGTGTTTAAATAATATTTTTATTTTTTTTAAATAAAGTATACGAATATGTAAAGGGTCGAATAATATCATTTTGGGGGACAAATAGTAACACGAATAGAAACGATGGGATCCACCATTTTCATTGTTGTTTTTGCCCAACATTTCTTTCCTTTTTTTCCTTTTCTTGGTCAAGTTTGGAGGGCTATACATATATAAACTGTGATTTTGATTTCAAGATTGTCAAACTGTGGTAGCCCTAGTGTACCATTATATTGTAATGATGTGTTACCACTCTTCCAATGTTCTTTTGTCAAGTTAACCATAATGCAGCTTATGTACCCCACTCCGATGGCTTCTTAGTTTGAATCATTATTTTCACTATATGCCACAGAATAAACGCGTTACATGCAAGGCCGGCTGAAGGGGTAGGCTGGTGAGGCAATTGCCTAGGGCCCACCCCTTCAGCTCAATAAATAATTATTTTAATAAAATAAATTTTTAATTTTTTATTAAGAGTTGGGGCCCCTAAATTAGTGATGGCTTAGGGCCCCCAAAGCCCTTGAGCCGCTCCTGGTTACATGATGTTAGCACATAAAGTGGTCTCTTCTACCACTAGTCAACACCTTGTCTATAATTAATTGTCACTTTATATATCAAAATAAAATGCGGGTAATACTTATTATTACTTTAATAAATATATATTAATTTTATGATAAAGTCCATTAATCGTTGCATCTTGTTTTTAGTCTTCAAATAATTTTATTAGTTGATAATAAACGTATCGTGTTTTTAACGATTATCTTAAGAGTAATAATTATATTACCTATAAAATAATTATAAACTTATATAATATATAGGCTTAATACATATGATGCCTCCTCAACAATTAAAAAATATGATATTTAGTTCTTAATGTGTAAAACATCAAGATTTAGATTATGTTCTATTTACTGTTTTCAAGTCATTTTTAATTTTTGATTTTCTAAAATAATGAAAACGCGTTCTCTTTACTGTTTTTAAAAATGCATTTTTGAAAAAAAGAATTGTAAAGAACACTCAAAACTCAAAACATATTTATTTATTTATATTTTATTATTATAATAAAAAAATATTACAAAATTCATTAACTTTAAGATGTATATATTTTTTAATAATATATTAACATTAAATATTTCTAATTTACTAAATAATCAAATTTATTAAATAAAATATTATTAAAAAATTATTTTCAAAATTTTAAAGAGAATTCATTTTTTAATTTTTTGTTTTAAAAAAAAATTTAAATAACAAAGAGAATACATTTTTAATTTTCTAAAAATAGACTAGCAAAACATAAAATTCCAAATAAATTTAAAATTCAAAATTTAAAATTGAAAAGTAAAAAGAACGCAACCAACCTTAGTATCTCAACTATAAAGTTTGATCCGTATACAAATAAAATAATTACCTTAAGAATAATGATTAATATTAACCATAAAATAACTACAAACTTACATAATACATAACATGTACATAATTTAATATTTAAAATAAAATTTAAATTTTCAATTCTAAACTTTAAATCTTGATTCAAGAAAGCCAGACCTATATTTTTGTCCATGTACTTTCATTTTTTTTTTATTTTTTATGATCACTTGAATTTTTCATTATTTCAATTACAATCCTACATATATATTTTCGAGTCAAATTAATTTTTATATTTTAATTTTTTTATGACAATTTAAACTTTTTATCGTTTCGGTTACATCTCTTATACATACATTTTCGTATCAATTTAATCTCTATATTTTAACTAAAAAATATAGGTACATGAGTCAAAAATACAAATACAGAGAGTATAATCAAAATAATAAAAATTATCACACGAAAAAAATTAAAATATAAAAATTAAATTATCTTAAAAATATAAATATATGAGTGTAATTAAAATAATAAAAAATATAAATAATTACACAAAAATAATATAAAAATACAAAAATAAAAATAAAAATTTGGCCAACACCATAATATACGGTGGCATGAATGGAATAGAAAAGGCGGCCGAACAGCCACAGTATTTTATAGCCTCCAAATACCAGCGGCGTCACTAATGACGGAGCTTTAACTGCTTGTCGACAAAGTTGGTCGATCGAGAGGATGGCTGACGTGGCCTACTCAACTTCAATAATATGTCGGTAAAAACTCACATATAGAATATTAGTCTCTTTTATTAATAATATTAATTAATATAATAATTTTTATTAACCCAAATTATAAGGTTTCTGTTTTATAAAAAATATTTTATTTGAATTTTAATTATTATTACATCACTTTAACCCATCGCAATGCACGACACAAAGTCGTCGCTCATCCACACTTATTTTGCTTCATAACCAATTTAAGTTATATTATATATTATTATTAATTAATAAAATTAAGATATAATAAATATTTTTCTTTAAAAATAAGATACTTTATTTTCAAGAAATTAATGATAATTTTTTAGCCCAAAAATTCTCGGATTCTATCGTAATCTAACCATTGCTTTTAAGGAAATGGTTATTATATAATAAGTATATTTTATTTTAAGATTTTAAAAGAAATTTATTAATTGGAGGAATAGCTACTTTTGGAGCCATTAAGGGCTTAGGCCCAGTGACAACATGCCATACAATGACATCCATTAATTCCTATATATATATATATATATATATATGTCTCACAAATGGACAGGATTTGGTCCATGCATAATTGCCTAGTGAAAAGGAAATTATGATATTATCCACAAATTTATGGATTTTTTTTAAAAAAAATTAATTATTTGATCAACTTGATGGAGAAGTTTTAATGGTCTCCATGCATGAGCTAAGAAAGATAATGACCAATTTAGATTTTTTGTTAGCTAAACAATTTAAAATCATTAATCACGCTAATTAGTTTGATACATACTGATATCTTTTTTTTTTATCATTTTTTACTTGCAATTGTCATACCTATCATGATATATATCACGTTATCGAGTTAAATGATTTATATTTTTTTTTAATTAAGTGCCTATATCTGAATAAGATGAAACCAAAGAATGAAGGATGTAATTAAAAAAAAAAAAATCAAGAGTCATCAATTTCAACCAACAAGAAAGAAAGAAAGAAAAAAAATACTTCGGGATCGAAACAACATCCAACAACACTATTGGAAAATGTGGAGATCAACACACTAGCAATCCAGCTATTCCCTTCAACAATCAAGAGTTAATAACCAAGTGGTAAGTCCGAGAACCATAGACAATAGTGCACAATGAGGAGTTTTTGTTAGATATTTTAATGATACACTTTTTCAATTTTCCAATCTCTGGGTTTTAATTAAGATTTAATTATTAGGCTTTTTCTTTAATAAGTCTAAGTTGTCTTCCCATTCTTTGTGTTAGGTTTTTTCTTAGGTTTAGAGAGACGAAAATCATTGATTGACGACGACAGTTACACTCTTATAAGTGAAAATGCCATTGATACAATATTTGTAATTAGATAGAGAAATCATTGAAGCACAAAAATGAAAAAAATGAAGGAATATGATCGATTATACTTACTAGGGGGGCGTTTGTTAAAATGAGCAAGATAAGGTGGTATCAAGATAAGATTGGGATGATTTTCAGATCAAGATATGAAATGATCAAGATAAGGCCGGGAAGCATTTCAAGATTTATATCAGACTGTTTGTTAATTTTTTTAGAATCCACTGATAATTGTATTTTTTCTTTCCATGTGTTTGTTAATACATATAATAAGCACCAAGATAAGAATTTTTTTACCAAAATATCCCTATTATCAAATTTATGATTAAAATAATATTTTTATGATTAATATGAATTGCCAAAAAAATTAAGATTAAAATTAAAAATAATATTTTATTTTTCAAATTCATGTCCAAAAATAAATTTAAAAAGAGTTGAAAAGAGTTAAATAAAATATATATAGAGAGAAAAATTTAAATTTTAAAAATCAATGAAATGAATAATGTCATTTAAATTTTAAAAATTGTCAAAACATATAATAATTTAAAAATATATTAAAAAATATTAATTATAAGAGTTAAATAAATAAGGTTTTTTAATAAATTTAAATCTTTAAAATGCACTAAATGGCATTAATTATCTTAAAAGGGGCAGATAAGTAATTCAGCCTTATCTTTAAAGAGCAAGATAAATTTATTCGAGGGGGAGGTCGGATAAATTTATCTTGAAAGGGGGAGATAAGAGATCACGTGAGGCCTTTTTCGAAAATGGTCAGATAAGGTTAACAAACACGTTGGAAATACCAAACATCCAGAATGCTTCCCATATCTAACCTTTTCTCCCTCTTATCTTGGTTAACAAACACCCCCTAGGAGAATAAAGTTAGGAAAAATATCAAATGCTCTCGTGTTTGGCTGTATTTATGTTCATTTTCTAGTGAACCAATCTTCAATTTCAATTTTCAAAAATAGCTAATTGAAAAATAAATTAATTTAAAAACAAACTCTAATTAAAGCCCACTAATTATGTGATTACCCAAGAACCACTTTAGTCTTTATACCATTCTTGACTTTAGTCTTTATACCATTTTGCCTTGGCCATTCATTTAAATCAGAAGTTCAAAAGAAGGTGAGGTGTTGACTGATTATATATATATATATATATATATATATGTTTGGAGATTATTTCAAGCTGGAAAGGGTAGAAAGTTAAAAGAAAGATTTCACCAACTTTTGTAGTCTTTTTAAGTGTAAAAGGCATCTTAGGTTGACTTATTTGGATGCTTAGATGTGAACACATTTGGGTTTCAAGGCTTCACGCTATTGTTGACATTTTCACTCGTTTCAAGTTGTTTGAATGATTCCAACCAACTATAAAGATTATCTAATGAACTTATTGGAAATGACAACAAATTCTCAATCATCTTACAAATATAAATTTATGTTTTAAACGGGACAATGATCCATGAATTTGTGTACTTTACATTCTTGGTTTAACTCATTACCATAACAAGCCAGACTAAGTAAGTTTCAACTTGTGATTTAGTATAAGAAAAAGTTCAGTTTTAACTGAACTCAATCATCTTGCAATATAAAAGAATATGTATAATCGTCAAAAGAACTCTTCGTTAACATCACCTCTTGAATCTATTAAAAAAATAATTTTTTTTAAGGATCACTTAGTTAAATCTAAATCGAGACCTTTAAATATATTATTCTAATAAAAATTAGCTCAATCTTTTTTCAGCATAACATTAAAGCTTGCTTCTATATTGCAATACACTTAGAATGTCCTTTTCAAAGAATTCTTAATTGTCCCTATAGGCCCTTGAAAATCATTTAACTTGTTTATGTAGACATTACAAAAATCACAATCAACTTAATTATATTATATATATTAGTGAGAGCTACCATCTAGATTTTGAATTGACAAACAAGTTTGTGATTTGTCCTTAAGGGAGTGACCATAAATGTAGGACTTGTATCTTTCATATTATAATTTTTTTAATATTTCTTAATAACATAATACCATATAAATATTTTTTTGTAATTAATTATATATTTCACATACCTAACAGAATTGAACAATATATTATTAATTAGTACTCTCACATACACTTGGGTTCATACAATTCTTTAACTTTCAAAACCTAACTTCTCTTATTAGTACAGATAGTACACCACGTGCATTCAGGAGATTGGGATATTGTGAGGTCATGAATTTAATTCTACTTTCATGCAGAATTACGCAATCGATTGTGTCTACCCAAGAGGTCAAGCACTTAGGGTTTAATTCATGACAAATCTATCTGTTCATATAGAGCCATGGAACAGGCAAACCATGGTATTTAGAGAGGATGGGATAGATTTGGATCGAAAGCTAACTACGATCTAGGGACCTCTCAAGTTTAATAAATAAAATATAAATTAATGTTGTATATAAATTAATATTCATTTTAATTTTATCACTATATAAGTTAATTTAAAATTATTCAAATTAGTTAAATGCCTTTAAATAAATAAAATGAAATTTGAAAATTTTATACATGGTTTATAGATTTTAACATTGTTTCAAAGAATTTAAAATCCTGTTAATTCATGCTATTAGCTCCAATAAATTCTATTAAAATCAATAAGATAATTTTTTTTTATATTTTCTCATTTTCTTCATTCAGATGAATTTGTGGGAAAAAAAATCAAAAGAATTCGTAAATTTTTACAAATATAAATAAATTCATTGAAATGAAAAACAGTTATTATTTATTGTTTTACGAATCTCCAAACTAGATAATTATTTTTTTAAAAGATATTGTCAGAAAAATAAATTGTATTCTAAAAATTTGACAATAATTTCAAAAAAAATAATTCATTCTACAAGTATTCCAAGGACTCATATTCTAGCTGTACTATATGGTGGCTAGTGACTTGACTGAAGGGTACAAGGCTGGCTGGGAAATGGTGGCACAAGAGGTGCAGATGGGGCTTTATTTCAGCTGATTTAGTGGACAAGGTTTAAGTAAGAAAAGGATATGCCCTTTGTAATTATCCTATTTGATAGAAGGGTTGGAGAAAGGCAACCCCTGTAGGGTACCCTCCAGCTTATATTTGGATGGAAGATAGTACAGAATAGAAAGGAACTCCTCATATTGTCATTTTCCTAACACCCCAATTTGAGGTATAAGGGAGGAAAAGTATTATTAATATTTTGTGAGAGAGAGAAAGACGTTCACTGCAACTGCCATTGTTGAAGGAGTCTACAAGTGAAACAGAAGGAAACTATCAGTGGAAAATACAGTCGCCAGAAAGCATTAAGATTAGGTCCACTAGTTGAACGTTGATTGAGTAAAGGTGATTCGAGTGGACATTGACCTAACTTGTTTTGGGCTTGCATTATTTTGGCCTATCATGTGTGTTTTGGGCCCAATTGATTGTAAGATGGGTTTAGTTCATATTTTAAATAAAACACAATCTAATTGTGAATAAATGATAGAAATAGGTATAGGAGACATACTCTCACTCGAATTGTGAGTTACCATCTATAAATAAGCACCCTTAGTTCAATTGTCAAATGATGATGTCAAGTTCTCGTGCTAGTGCCCAAGAATGTGTGCCATGATATGATAACTAGAATTTATAGTGTGTGATCAATTATCTAAAGTTGTTAGATTTGAAATAACTTGTAGTTTTATTGATGCAAAAACTATATCAATCAAAACTACTTTTAGTGAAGCATTCGGTTGTGAAATTAATGACGTAAACATTAATCACAAACTACGTTAAATTTAATTTGTTATATTTCTTCTGAATTCCTTTGCATGTTTACTTGGCATCCGTAGTTTATAAATTTACTATGCTTACTCAACGAGATTATCCCACACACATCCTCAAAGAGTAGTAGTTATGGGTTTACAAACAAAAATAGAAGAAAAAAAAAAAAAGAATCCTAGCATGGGCCAAATCATTTTGATTATGAGAATACTACAAATATAACAATCCTACACCCACAAGCAACACATTGAATCATGGTGGAGAGGTACCACCAGATCTTGGGGTGACAGAGAAACTATGGCTTGCCATTTTTTGATGAAATGGACAACAATGCTAATTGCTCTAATAGACAATATTAAGTTTGGTGGTTGAACCAAAAAGTCGGCTTTCATTGAACTTTACCTACCACACCACAGGGGCACCACTCACTCACTCACGTGCCTCCATGCAACTATGCATTATTCAATAAAAATTTTGTTGATTAATATAACTGACAGATACACCAAAAGTATAGTTTTTAGTCTACATTAGCCTATTAGGTTAAAATTCCAATTTTTCCAACTCAAAAATCTCATTTTCTCCCGAGTATGGTTTCTATTTGGGTGCATTTAGTAGTTTTAGAACAAAGAAATTTAGTTAAAATTTCAATTTTTCATTGTTTTAATTACACTCCTGAATCTACATTTTTTTAGTCAATTTAATCTCGACATTTTTGTGTAAAAAAAAATAAAATAAGATAATAAAATACACTTCACACTTTATTCACATCAAAACACAGGAGTTATATTAACTTAAAAATGCAAGTCTAATGATGTAATCAAAATAATAAAAAGTTTGAACTGTCACACCCAAAAAAAAAAAAAATCAAAGTACAAAAATTAAATTTGACTCGAAAATACAATTCCAATTATATTATCAAAATAATAAAAAATTTGAGTGGATACATAAAAAAAAAAATCCAATTACATGGCCAAAAATATAGGTTTGGCCCTACAACCTAGCTTGTGTAAATTGTCATCCTTGCTCCGATATAATTGCACTGGCTACCTTAAATTGATGTTACAAACAATTTATGTGATTAAACCTGTCTAGCTTATCATTCGATTATTCTTTTTAGGGCAGAAATCTGATGAGATTCAAGACAGTAGATAAGATTTCAATGAAATAAGATAGTTCCTACCATATTTCAACTCCAAATTACAAGGAAAAAATGTAAACAAGCAATAAGATTGGGCATTCGAGAGGCCCAGGTCTCTCCCGCAAGAATATTCCAAATTCTTCACACCCTTCCCTGTCTTCTAATCCCCCTTTATAAGTTGTTATCCCCTCTCCATAACCATATTTGGTTATGCACATGCTGGTTTATATAACCAGCCAAGTTCCCACTCTACCCTTGGCACACATGCTGGCTGTTACGCCATCCAGCTGTGTCACCATCCTTTTTTATTCTTATAGCGCCTTTGTAGGTCCGCCTAACAAAATCTTGTTAAAAGGGCATTTCAAATTTCAACTTGTCTCAGCATCATCCTTAATTTGCTACAACTCAAAACACATGTTAAATGGAATTACATCACATTTTATCAGTTTGGCCATTTCAATACAGCGCCACAAGCAGTGAAAAAGGGCACTACAAGTATTCAAGATCTCAGATGGCATTACAAAACCTAACTCAACATTTCAGAAACAAGCTTACTCACCAAGAGAAAGCAGACTTCAGAATTACAGCAGAGCAAACCGAATCAGGAGGAACAAAATGGTAAAATCAATAATCATGAAAAATGCAAGATACATAAGCCAGGTTAATTCTCATCCAGGACTATCTCCCTTTTAAAATCAAAAAAGGAAAATCAAGAAAAAATTCAATGGCTGGTAGGAACAATGCAAGCCTAGAAAACTATACAAGGAGTCCAGCTACATGGAACCCTAGTCACTTGCAGTTTCTGTAAGCGAAGAAGGTTTATATATATAAAGCCAAATGTCACAGAAAAACTTCATGAGTGGATTCATGGGTATTGCAGTACTGATTCAGAATGAGTAATTGGAACCTTGAGTTGATGTGTGGTTGGTATCAAGATTGCTGCACATAGAGGACAGGTACAAGCCCGGCCATTTTCCCATCCCTTCCAGGCCGCTTTTTCTTCACCTGCAACAAGAATGCCAATTGAAGGGATTAACAATGTCAATGGAGATTGTTCATCTGAAATAGCTACCTCACTGGCCAGTGAAGAAGTTAAAATGATAAAGTCACTGCCATGCAGCTAACTAGCTTACCCAACAACAGGAACCAAGTTCAGCGAGACGAAGTTCATTTAGGTGAACTTACAGACTACTAGTATTAGGTAATTACATCACTGAAAGTGCTAGTAATAGATATTTTTAATATATGTGAGACCGCATGCTACTTCTTTCCCATATTATCACCCCTTCGCCCTCCCCCTAGATACTTACATAAAACCAGCCATCCACTTCATATTCGATTTCAAGCTCTTCTCCTGCTGTAAGATTCAGCTGCAATATGGGGCAAAAGAAGAAAATAACCAATTAATTTATACCATTAACAAAACACAAAAGCTTGAGGCAACTTGAGAAGATAGTTGCCCCATGATATTTGACGTTTGCTGTTTAATGGCACTATTTGTGGACAAGTCCATTAGTCAAGCAAGACAACCTAAAGCTTCTCAAGTCCCAAGCAAATGCACATACATGTCCAGACCACTCAATGTGGAAAAATAAGGTACAAAAAAATATTAAGAACTTGAAAACAAAGTTTCAGAGCTTTATATTGAGCCCCAAGACCACATCAATGGAAAAAATCAACTGTGTATGTTCATAAATGATCAGCTCCACCAAGATCATCTTCCTGTCCATTTAATATTCAACACACTCCAGTTTGAAATAGAAAAGAACTGACCCAAAAATAAGGCATAAACATTGCTGTATCCTTCATGAATAAGAAACAAAAAATCAATAGCATTGTTTTGAACAGATGTCTTACTGTTAAGAGTCAACTCACCTCATCATCGCCACCTGCAGTGAAGTCATAAAGTGCTGATCCAAATTGAGGATTTCCAGAAGAAACTCGTTCATTATCCCCAGAACCATAACTGTCTGAAGCATTCCCAGCCAGGGGATTCTCAAATGACTCGTATCTTTGCAGAACAGACGCGCTATATGATGGAGGCTCTTCTCTAATCTGAACAGCTTAGAGAATTAGTACTTTGAATAATTTCCTTGCAAAGTTAAATCCACAGAGAACTAAGGTTGCTCACCGGAGAACCAAGACCTTCGTACTTTGAGAAGCCTCCAACAGGACTGCTAAATCTTCCAGTAGCTGCCCTCCCCTGTTACAGCCAATTAAAGTTTTTGTTAAAACCAGATCAGTTCAAAACCCAGGTACAAATATGCATGCCATGAAATATAGGGCAACCTCATAAAAGCTATAACAAATTCCTCCGAATACGTTGATTAGCATTTTGGAGGTAATTACACTGCTTTAAAAGAAAATACCTACTGTTTAACTTAAGAACAACCAAAGTAGTTCCAAATTAGAACAGTCAATAATGTCTACTTGTATCTTTCTCTTACCAGCAGACAAATACTAAATGAAAATAAGAGTGAGCAAAGAGTTAATTTATTTATTTTTCCTGTAAGTATAAAGGCCCCCCTTTATTTGTTTTCTGTTTCCTACTATTACACTCTTTATATGGCTCCTCAACTTAAGTTCAAAAGAAGACCAGTTCAATAAGTTTATTCTATCAATAGTTTCCCAAATGATACCTCATTCCATATTTAAACAGAACAAGCACCAAACAATCACACAAAGATCAGCATAACTTCCACAGCCACGAAGAACTCATGATGGAAATAGACCCTTGCTCAGCAAAAAGAGATATTCTGTATTGCTAACTACAACAACAACAACAACATATCCAGCCGTTATCCCACTATGTGGGGTTGGCTACATGAATTCTAGACTTCTATGTGGGTTACATCCCAACAGATAGTTCGTCTAGAATTCATATTTGGATCCGACTAGGTTTTACGCTGGCTGTCGGCTACCTAACACAACCCTCCTCCTTTATCCGGGCTTAGGACCGGCAGTGGATAATATCCCCTAGCGGAGTAATGATGAAATGAAGTTTGAAGTTTGAACACCATCTTTACATGGAAAAATTTCATGAGATGGCGGTGAATGAAGATAATTGATATAGTTGTGTTCCATAACTTAGTTGACATGGTGAAACCAACAAGTACAATATGGAAACACATGAAATTTAGCAATACAGAATTGCTAACTAAAGGGATATAAAATTCTAATAAATTCTTTGTTCCTGTTTTTTCCAAGTATGCTATTACCATAATAAAATATGGAGCAAAATAAACTAAACTTCAAATTCATGATTAAAAATTCATATATTGCAAAACTTGAATTAGAAAAGTGATTTATGAGCATTTGGTATCCAGAAAGCCTTTGAAAACAAACAATGTTGAAAGCAGAAATTTAAAAGTACATATAGCATAAAACATTGGCAGATAACAATTAGCATGCAGACAACTAAGTGGATAAAAGTCTGGTTTCATAAAGGATAAATAATTTTGGATCAGAAGTGGTGTCTTTGGCTAAACAATTCAAAGTTAGACAGATGATGTAGAGAGCAAGTCTAAACAAATAATTTTTGGTTTCATTTTACAATAATATGATTGAACAGATGAAATTATTACTTTCATTAAGATGCGATGTGGTGATGCGGTTGTATTAGCTTAGCAGTGGACAATTTTTTATTTTTAAAGCAACTATTCTCAAATAGTATTATGGGACATTGGAATAAACATGGTGTGGAACTATATCCAACTATCTTCTAAAGCCATTGCATTCAACAATTATTCAACAGTATGATGGGAAGACATTGGAATAGGTTGCTCAGAGTCATTCCGTGACAGTGGAAGAACTGATTTTAAATTGCATATTTTAAATCAAAAACAGGGCCGTAATATCTCAGGTGCATGGTTCATATATTCTAATTAGCCCATCGAAAATAGTTACATGCTTCTATTTCCAACCAAAATAATAATATAAAATAAAATCCCTATGAGAGAACCAATATAAATTGCACGACAATTATACAATTAAAGAGCAGTTTCACAAATGAGTCTGGCCAGCACAAGCAACAAATCAATGATTCTAAACCCAAAATACTTTGTAGTGATTTAAGTACCGCGGGCTGGGAAGATCCATAGCTGGATGGCTTCGAACTGAACAGTGATGGGTAATTCATCCCACCAAAATGTGATGATATGGATGTCTCAACTGATCCGACTGACCCTGGGGAAGAACTACCAGATGACCTTTCATCTTCCTACAATAATAAAGAAACATTATGAGCACAAAGCCTTATACATATGGGACATGTTGTGGGTTATTTATCTACAAATATGAGCTAAGATGCATACCTCCATTTCTGAAGTCTCTAACAGCGTTTTTGCCCACATGTCATCATAACTGACTGAAGGTCTGGAAATAATGTTGTCCTCAACATCGGGGGCATCAGTACCAGCACCAGCAAGGAATTCATTAACCTAATATAAAACAAAATAATTTCATCTTTTGATCAAAATGAGAAATGTTAACAAAGATCAAGAGATAAACATAGTAAACAACTTATAGCATCTAGAACAGGATAAGACAACGGCAATCAGTCTGGGTAGCACGTAAGAGTTATCAACTATGCTATCCTAGGTAACCTGTTTGGTTAGCCAATGGATGCTGATACATGTATGGGCTGATGACTTCAAATTTTACACCAAAAGAAAAAAGAAAAGAATGCGGATGCAGTGACAGCAGAGAGGTGTAAAGAACTGAAAAAATAACATAAAAAAATAATATCCACAAATTAGAAAGGATAAAACACAAATTCAACATTAAAAAATAGAAAAAATTCACAAGTGAAAATAGATAATCATTTAATACACTCTTACAAATTAAAAACACCAATTTGACCTACCAGGCATGAAACTAAATTAGTTTTCAGACACCTAGATTCCTCTATAATTTTCATAACTTTGAACGTCTCCTTTATTCATACAAATTGGCACTAAAGCACCCTTCCGCCACTTATCCAACACATCAAAAAGGATCCCATTGAATAACTTTGTTAACCAAAAAAATACCTCTTCTGCCATCAGTTATGGAACATGCAAGAGTTATTTTAAAATTATAAAAAAAAAAATGTACAAAAGAAAATCTAAACCAAACTTATTCATAGAATAAAACTCCCATCAAATCAAACCCATCTCACCACAGCAGAAGAATCTCATGGGAATGCATTCTGGTTGCAAAGGAAAAACCGCAATAGCAGTTGTAAGAATCATGAATAAACCAGCCTTGCAGTTTATGCATTCTAAGGATGGGTGCATTCTGCCTTTTATGCATAAAGCAATTAAAATGCATAAACCACCTTTGCAAGAAAACTGCATTAAATGTTCAGAAAATTTAACCAAAAAAACACTAAATTTAGATCACACCAAGTAGAAACCATCAAAGCAGCTTCTGTCTTTAGACAAAACCTGTTACAGTCGTTTCTTCACAAGTATTAAAACTGCAATAACAGTTTATGCCATTTTGATTAAAATGTATCATTTCAAGATTTTGTTGCTGCATTGAAAGAGACAATGAGTTTGATGTGACAAGGGAGTTTTGTTTTGAAAATAAATGTGATCTGTGCAGCATGCAAATTTTTCTTATAAATAGTTTTAAACGTTGAAAAAACTCAAACATGAAATTTCAATTTTCTTTTTGAGTTACTAAGATGCCTAACACATTTTCTCCCACTTCATTAAATAAACTTCAAGAAATACCCCTTCCATCTCTCTTTGTTCACTCCCTCAATTACAAGTACTTTTTATTTTTCGTCTTCTATGCATTTCACTTGGCACAAATCCCTTGTTTTTCTTTCTTGCCTAAATTAGTTTATATATATATATATATATATATATTTTGTATCTTTCTAAATCCTTTGTGTCAAGTTGTAAGTACAAATATTCATAAGCTTTTGACTTTGCTTCATTAACTTCCTTCTTTGCTTCTTTTTTATTTAAAATATACTTCTTTAGGTCTCTTCATTATGGCATGTTTGTGAAGTCTTGTAGCAAGCTCTATTAATTTTTGGTTTTTCTTGTTCCCCTTCATTCCACCACCAAAACTCTTTGGTTTGGAATTTTTCCCTTCTACTCTACTAGAACCAATTTTGTTATATTTCAAATAGGAGTAGTCATTTCAATCCATATTTGATTAGCCTCTGATTAGTCCAATCTCTTCTGCCACATACTTATTCCTTGAAAATTGCCTGTTTTTCACCTTTTAAATGCCACCAACTGATTCTTGGGCTTCATGCATGATTTTTTCTCCATTTTTTCATATAGACATCAAGATCCATAAGTCTGTTGAGTGACCAGGCATTCTCCTGATAAAACTTTATAATCCATACAACATCAGCAGTCTGTCCTCTTGTATCATAATAAAGTACTCTATTTGGATTGTTGATGAACCATTTTTATGTGATCAAGAGTTCATCCTGATTCTTAAACCTAGTTTTGGTTATGATAAACCCATATGCTGTGGAAAAATCCAAAAGAGCTTTACCCTTAGTATTTGTTTCTCTAAATCCATACCAACCTCCATATACAACTATATAATGATCTTCTCTCCTCTAGGATTAATTGTATCAATCACTCAAAATCTTCCCAAAGTTTAGTCTTTATTTCTTCTCCTACACAACTTCCGGGGCATATGTCCTAACAATATTCATAATCTCTTCTTCTAGAACAACTTTAGCTACAATAATCCTATCTCCTATTCACTTCACATCAACTAGCCCATCTATTAAAGTCTTACCCATAATAATCCCCACTCCATTCCTTTACAATCCACCCTTAAGTACCAAAGTTATGTCCAGGTTCTGTTGACATTTTTGCCTTCTCCCCTACCCATCCCATCTCTTAGAAGCACATATTATTAATATTTCTCCTAATCATCAAGTCCGCCACTTCCATAGATTTTCCCATCAAAGTACTGAAATTCCACAATCCAATCCTAAATCTATGATGAACTAACTTCTTTCCACACATCTGTCCATGAAAATTTGAGAAACCTTGCAGATTTAACATTACATCCAAGTGTCACTGCAGCAGCCTTAGCTCCTTTTTCACTGCACTCAAGCAATACAGTGCATCATTAGAGGGCTATACCCTAATTATTTTCACATTTGTCTAGAATTCATGTTTGCTTCAACAAGTTTTATATTGTCTATCAACTACCTAACACAACCCTCCTCAATTCATGTTCGCTTCAACAAGTTGGATGTTGTCTATCAGCTACCTAACACAACCGCCCTCCTTCATCCAAGCTTTGGGCCGGATGTAAAATTGAATAGTTTTACCCCCTCTACTATTTCACATTTTCATTTTATAACATGTTAGTTAACTGACTCAAATCTGGTATGTAAACTCATTAAAAAATGCAAAAGTTAAGGCCTTTGGTGACCCTCAAATAGCAGCTCATATCATACAAAGTTTTGAGCAAAAAGCAAACAATTTTGCTATCACAAAACTATAGATTTCTGTAACCAAAAATGGAAGTGCATCAATGTCACTTTTATAGTTCAAACAAAATAAAAACCTTGAAATATAGCAATAAACAAGTCAAATTTCTTACCCTGTTCACAGCAGGTGCATTCTTTGCCCACAAGCCATCATCTCCAAGATTTGCTGCCCAAGCATTTACCAGATCATCATCCAGCGTATCAGGCTCAACAGGTGTTTTATTATTTGTTGTAGTTTCATAAATAAGATCAGAAATTCCAGTGGCGACTGCTGGATCACTCAGGCCGGTTGATGCACCAATATTATGCCGAGTGCGATAAATGTCAATCAGCTTTGCACTATTGCAACATGTCAACAAAAGGAAAATAAGAACAGATTATTGAAGAACAAATAGCAAGAAACCACATTAATAAAAAATTGACTACCAAGGTGACATATAATGATGCAAAGATCATGCCATACCTCTTGTCTCAATAAAAAGTGGTGGGTAAAGAAAGAACTTGGTTTCATTGGTTTCAACCTAAAATATTTTAGATTGAGAAATAGTTTACATGCAAAAATTCCTCACAAGAAGTATTTTCCTCTAATTTTCTTGTGCGCAGTTGAAATTTTATCAAAAGTTAACCTCAAGGGCACAATCAGTAATCTTTTGATGATAACAAAAACTATCTTTGTCAAATAAATAAATGTCTCGATCCTACCTATATCAAAAAGAAACAAATATTTTAAGTTTCTCCTTTGATTTTGGTAGATCAAATTTCTCAAAACAATCACAAAGATAGTAAGTTGTTAAGATTTAATATAAAGAATATAAAGAATCATAGCATAAAAAATTTAACTTTTACAACTAAAAGGCATGCAGTAATTCAGTTATCCTTCTAAGGATAAATATTTATATAGTAAAATTTAATCTGGTTATCGACATATTTTCCCAATCATTGCAGTTGAAAGGGTGAATCAAAAATCAAATTCAAAATCATATTAAATTGGGATTTGATCTTGAAAAAAGACGATGACCCATTGATTGCATACATCTCCAATAAATTGATGGCAATACTAGCCTGAAGGTGCCACAAGCAGTACAGAAATGAATAAAGAGCAAAATTACCGGAGGATAGCTGGAATCTGTTGGCAACATAAAATTCAGCATATGTTGCTAATAAAAGGAAATAAAAATTCAATAATCAAGATAAGATAGAGAAGGTTCCCTGAGTCATCTGTAGATTATATATCTTTCTAATGCAAGTATTCAAGTTCCTAATTGCAAGTGCCAGGTTTTTAGCAAGCAAGGAAAATACTGTCTATTTAACACAAAAACACATGAGAATCAACAAACCTTGTTGGCCCTAGAGGTAGATATTTTACTCTTGGTACATAGCAGAACAGTGAAACAATATCTAGCAACCTCTCATGAGTTTCATATAGTTTCTTGAGTTCTTCATCTGACCATTCCTTTTTTGCATTATCATGGTTGCGCATCTCCCTGAACATCCAATGCATGAGTTTCAGTATTAGGGACAAGGACCATGTCAGTGTACCAATAAAAGCTTACTTAAAAGTAGAGAATAGAAAGACAAGCTCTTACTTGACTAATTCATCTTGTGCACTGTACATTTCATCAAGAACCTTTAACATGGGATTTATGAGAACTCCAAGGCCAGTACCACTGGCCCCTTGATCTTCCCCATTACTTACATGCATATCTGATAATTGAGACTGTATACCACCCTCGGCCAAAGCATGTAAAAATTCATAGATTTGCAGCCTATAAGGCTCACCAGATCTAATTGCTATGGTAGTAAGAGCTTGAGCAGCAATTATGCGAACCTGGGTAAGATCATATTAGCCAGAAATGATCAGAGAAAAAAGATAAACATTAAAATCAAACCACCACATAACTGAATTCATGGGAACCAACGCATTCAATTTCCAGGAGGTTTTTTCTTACAGAACAGGTAGCTCATTGCAGTTCAAAGAGAGGAAGACTGAATTACTTTTTCTTTTGGCACATTTAAATTGTAAGAACTTCTCAGGATTAGGTCAAATCTGTGAAGATAGTTCCACAGAGGTTTTGATTCGATTTGATATTTATTTTGGAATATAGTTATCCGATCTTGGTTTTATTTGATATCTGGGAACTGGTTTCCATCATTAAACTAATATGGATGTCAATAAATTTGAGGACCAATAATGCAATCTCATATAAATCTGGTCTAATAGAGGTTCTTCATTCACACATTATATTAGCATATAAAGACACAAAAAAAAGGTGTATATGGCCAACTTATAAAAACTACAACAAACATTTAGCTTTAATTAACCATTTATTTAGGGCATAAGTTACTAAAGGACATCCACAGTGAAACAAAGATCGCAGCTTTATAATGATCAGGGAAGAATCATTTTTATATAGTATTACCCTTGAATTGCAAAGAAGCAGTTTCCAAATTTCACCCTATAGGCTTCTAATCACAAAGGAACGAAGATTACCATTGCTACTAAGCCCCGCCCTCATAAGAGTTACTTAAAGGACAAACAAAGTAAAGGAAAGAAAAGAAAAGAAAGGCTTTTACATAAGCAACAATAAACTGATTACTTTTGCTTTTTGTTGTTGAGATGAGTGAATGTAGGTTTTACTGTTTTAGTTAAAGACTAGAAACCAAATAATTATAATTAAAGTGTTTTTGTTCACTAAGCCCTTAAAAGAACATTATATTGAATTAATTATACTACCCAAAAACCCTTATATGAAGTTATTAGATTTTGTTTTAGTAAATATCTTAGCCTAAAATTTCCTAAATAAAGAAAAATGAATTTTAAAAATAACATTGTAATAGCACCTCAAAATGAAATTATTATTTTTTACTTCCCAACTTTGGAGAACTTTTATAATGAACTTTTGTTATTAATACCAAGTTTTGTTGGCTTACTATGTTTATAATATTGTGTACTAAATCATACATAATATTATAAAATTTTATCAGATAGCTATAAGACTGGCTTTGTTGTATGGCAAGGAGTAAAAGTACCAATGTGGGCAAATTATGAGCATAATAGAGATGAGGACGTTACAATGGATGTAGAGCCATCCAATAAATGTTGGAAACGGGATGGAGTTATGCATTATAAACGTCAGAGTGACTCATACTAAAATAAGCTAGTGAAACACAATTAAAATGAATTGATCATGTAAGAAGAAGACTCATAAGTGCCTCTACGCGAAGAGTTGTTGAATGGATGAAGTTTTTAGCAAATAGACAGAGAAAGGACCTAGAAAAACTTATTGGAACCCTTAGTCACCATATGCATTACAACGGCCATAAGTAGAGATTAGTGAATTAGAATCCATATAGCCAACCCCGCCTAGTGGGATTAAAGCTTGATGTGTTATTTTTGTTTTAGCTGTGTATTAAATCATACAATTGGCAATAAAATTGCATATAATTACTTGAATTATAATAACTTGAATGTAAGATTAATTGTGTTGAAAAATTTACAAATAAACCACTAAACTATTTTAAGTTTTCTTCCCAATTTATAAATGAAATTTGAAATTTTTAAATAAATATGACAAATTATTATTGTATAAAAGTAATTCTTTTGTGGGAGGGGGGAACAAATTGGTCAAAGAGCAAGACACTAAAGTAAGTAAAAAAAAAAATTTTTTTTTTTGATAGACCTATTTCCAGAACTGAAGTTAAAAAAATGAGTATGCATATTATTATGTGTGTGACATTTCAAAAGAGGTTCAGGAGCTTGAGTTTGTGTGGATGGTTAAAGCAATGAAATGTACACTAAGATGGAAATAAAAGGTTTAATAATTTTGTGGCCAATTCTAACTCCCATGTGCTTAAGGTGTTTGTAATCTTATTGCCTCCTTTACTGGTAGGCCCTACACTTATTCAAGTGGGTATGGTCAATGTTATTGTCTCACTCATCTATCAGACATTCATGGTAGTCAACTCTGCTATTTACAAATAGGAGTTGTACAATATATTAGCATGATTTCTTTTAATAAAGTTGAAATTGTGATATATTTTCTCAATTCAAGTTAGTTATGGGAATTGGGATTGATTATGATGACACATATGGAGGCTTGCTTGACCCCAGTGAGCCAATGGTTCATCAAGGGTCTGTTCAGGTCGTGGGCCCCCATTTCATGCCGTGACATTGCTAAAGGATAAAATAAAACTCCCTCCCTTGACATACAATGATGTTATAATTCTTTTTTTCTTTTTTGCTAACAAAAGAATGGGATATTAATCACAAAAATAAAGGAATGGGATACAAAGAAAATACAAGTAACGAGCTGGGTATAAAAGTAGTTATAATATAAAAGTAGCTATAGGATAGTACGTAATAGAAAGTGAAAAATACTAAAATGAATAAATTAGGACACGAGGGAAATATGAGAGAGGTTATAAGAGTAATTATAATTTGGCAGCAAGAAAAACTTCCACTTTTGTTTTTTTTTTATAGTAGTAGACATTGACAATAACTTTTGCCAATGATAAATCCCATCCCAACCATCCTTACAACATAAGTTCACAAGGAACATGTTGACATATACTGAAATGACAAATTAACACACAATTAGCGCATCTTTGAAGAGTTAAGGTGTAAAGCTCATACCTCCCAACTTCCACTAAAAGCGCATCTTTGAAGTCGAGTCAATGCTCCAGCAAGCGTAGGATTACGGGAACTGGCAGCAGCTACCATTTTATCTGCATCTAACATCATTAGCGCAGTACCAGGAGGGGTTGCAGATTCCCAAGCATATTCAGAGGCAGCATAATTTGCATTTTCTCCAAGGAACCAAACCTGCAAGCATATTACAAGACAGATTAAAACCAAAATATGAAAAAGCAAGCTAAGATCAATAGAATCAGATAAGTCCACCTGTAGCATTTCCCAGGTGAACAGTAATTGAACATTCGCATCAAAGATCCCATTGAAAAATAGAAAACACTTACTGCTGCTTGAACTAATCTCTGCAATGCAAGAGCTGACTTTGGATCAGATGCAGACACCCTATCAATTGATGTGAGGCCCGACATTGACCCTGGTTGTGGTGGGGGTAGATCAAGGACTATCGTGACTGCTTCCAAAGCTGTATGTTTTCCATCAGGGCCAGCTCCAACAAGGCATGTCTGGGAGCATAACCACCATTAGACCAATAAATGATCATTGTTTTCCACCACTAACAGAAAATATGCATGAAGATATATGCATATATATCCATACATTTTTACATTACCGTACAATGGTCCATTTTCGAATTCAATGCCAGAAAATAATTGATTTATGAAAGCTTAATTTGTTTTGGGGTGGGGGTAGAGGGGGGGTGGAGATGGGAAATGGGGAGGATTAGTTAAAGACAGAACAGCCTTGAGAGCTATTAGCCATATAGAGCATTAGATGCATGTCAATTTGCAAGCATCAAATTCATGGGGCAGACAACTATGAGATGCATTTAAAATTATAGTGAATAAACAAACAAATAGGGCAAGAACACCTTGAAGCAACATTGGTTACTGCAGCACGTATATATCCAAATGCTCAGAAGGGTGTTCCACTTTGCAAGGGTAGAGAGAGATTCTTTTTTTGGGGTGGGGGTGGGGGTTGTTTTTGCAGCCTTACTTGGTTAGAATAAGGTGAAGTTGATGATGGTATGCAGCCATACACTTGCTTTGCAAAGAGGGTGCTTCTACAACGCAAACCCACCCCCATGGCCCAAAGGCTTGCCCTCAGCAAAAGAAACAACCAACCTTGATAGCAGTCAAGCACAGCTTTTAATGCAAGTCTTGACTGATAGTCAACTTGTCAAGTTGAAATCAAGCTGAGAGCCAAAAACAGCTTCAATATATCACCGAGCTTGGCACTCTTGTATAATGATGATCTAAATAAAGATTCCAACGGCCCAATCTTGATCAAATGCACAAGTGGTTTTCTACCTTTTATGGCCTTCACAAGAGATGCTTAAATCTAGGCAGCCTTATTAGTGTCTGCTCTAGACACACCTTGTTGCAGGTTATGTCAAACTCCCATTTTCAGATAATTCTCTTGCAGATGGCTGTAAACCATTTTCTTTAAACTTTAAAATCATAGGGCGCATACTAAATGTTCCTAAATATGTTGTGCCTCTCCTCACCAATGTTTAAAGAAGTATGCTTTAAGCGCAAAATGCAGCATGCTGTTAGGACTTGGGGGTATTATTGTAATAAATAGAAGGGGAAGGAAGGTGGGAAAGGGGGTTAGAGATAACTAACCTACCTAACAATGAATAAATAAGGGAATGTTGAAACAGAATGGTTATTCTGGAATGAAATAACAAATTCTATTCTTCCTCAGTTCTCTTCTCTCGTCTCTCTCTATCTCTCTTCTCTCTCTTCCTAAATTCTGTTCTAACGGAAATTCCGATCCGACTCCAGCCCATTTCAGGGGCTGGACACATGCTTAGGGATTTTTGTGTGTGAAGCTCAGCGACTTTAGCTAAGTGCGATTAAAGTGCACTTTAAGTTGTGGTTTTACCTGACCTTTGGGGCACAAAAAATCATGCGTCAGAAATACACTTGGTTTTTTTTTTTTTTAACCAGACAAAATGAATGTTGGATTTGTTTAAATATTTGCAATAATGTGGCTCCTTGAATAGAAACCTTACCCAAAAAATGTTGTTTAAGATCTGAAAATCATACATAAATTTAAACAAACAAAAAAAAGACTCAAACTATATTTACTGACCAAAAAAAAATTGATGGAAATATGTAATTAGGTGTAAATTAGGAACTGTTTATATATTCTTGATTGTCGTAAATTAGGGATTGATGATGGATTCTTGATTGCCATAAATTACAGATTGTTGATTGATTGTAAATCAGGGATTCATTGTTTGCAGATTTCTATAAATTAGGGGCTGATAGGGATAGGGGTATATTAGGGATGGGTTTTTTCCCTTGTGTTTTTTTATGATTGTATTAACTTGTAAACGTGTATAAAATATAAATGAAAAATATATCATCATTTGATAAATTTGCAGCCTTCATTCTTATTTAGTTTTTTTTTTTTTTAATGATTGCTTTTTTAATAGTTCATATTTTTTATGCTTATAAAAGTTTCTACTCTTTATTTCATTTATGTGTGCTTCATTTCGCTTAAGCGTGTGTTTCACTTTATGCTTTGCACTTAAGCTCCGTAGGCCTTCTCTACTTAAGTGTGCTTAGCACTTTTGAAAACACTAGTTCTCACTAGACCAGTTGGGTCAAATCCAACACCAATCACATAGTTCCCAGTAAGTGTTTATCACTCAACTATTGACAAGTACCAAGAGCTATAATTATCATAATGTGAAAAGTGTCGATAGCTATAATTTTCTGCAACCCCTTGGACTCTTGTTGTAATCATGCTATAATCTTCCCTTCTATGAGCTAACAAATAATATAAATATGGGTGTAGGTTGGAGATGAATCATCCAACTCCAACCTTTCCTCCATTATTTTCTTTCTTACAACCATTTGTTAACTATTCTCTTCTTTTTCTCTTTTTCAACTGGATATCAAAGCATAGGTTTTCTTTCTTTTTCTGGATCAGAACAGTGCCATTGCTGATGCCAGCATGACATCTTACCAGATCACACCAATCAGTGTGCCTCTTCGTAACAATCAAAACCCTCAACCATTGCCTTAACCTAGGGTGTTGGCTACTGTTTCTAGCAAGAAAGACTGCATTTTTTTGCCTCAATGCAACACCAATTCACAGGCCTAGGGGCATTATTGACAGTGATTTAGAGCCCCCTGACATCTGACGGGTGATTGGAGGTGGATTGATTGAGCTTTTGGCCTGAGTTCTGCATGCCCTAGGTATAATAGAATTGTCAGCATCTTTTTCCTTCTGTTTTGGGTCAGACTCTGTATTCTTTGCTTAGGATGCTTTCCTTGAGCTTTTCCATATTCCCTTGCATTGATTGCACCTTACTCCCAGTCCTACAACCTGTTGTATAGTTTAGATTTCAGTTCCGATGGTCATATGTTGGAGCTTATTTTTAATGGAAACTTATGCCCTTCCACCACCAGTAGTGAAATTCGGCCCAGTACACTTAGAGGTAATCCAATCCTCCAGATTAGCCATGAGAAATTGGATGGGAGCAACTACATTTCCTGGATATTTTCCAGCTTATCATTTATCAAGACTCAAGGGTTACACAAGCATATCACAGGACAGAAGAAGGAACCAACTGACCATCTTATGCTCGTGGAACTTGAGAACTTACTGGTGTTGTCCTGGCTAATCAACTCAATGCAGCTGCATATTGATTGTGGCTACCTATTGCTCAACTATGGAAGATCTGGAATGCAGCTGCCAAACATATTCTAAGGTTGGTAATAATACCTGGGTTTATGGACTACGAGTAAATGGTTCATGAGATCTAGCAAGCAAATATGCTTTTGGCACAAGTTCAATGACTTCAAAACTAAACAGATCTTTCAACTCCCTCAAAAGCTCTTTTATCAATGAGCTTCTCATTTCAGACAGATAGATTTATGGGTTTTTTTTCCTTCCGTCTTGCATGGGTTCACACCTTTCTTCCATCTTTATCCACTATACTACTTACATAAAATACAAATATATACATATCCATTACAGTGAGGAAAGGAGAAAAAACCAAGAGAAATTAGAAATTAAGAACAAAAAAGGAAGCACTCACTTTTCACTAGAAGAATATAAATATAATGAAATAAAAAAATGAAAATGAAAATGTCCATTTCATTGAGAAAAAAGAAAAAACAAAAAAAAATGGAAGCATCACATTTCACAGAAGAATATAACGAGAAGCAGTAGGATTGAATATAAACCTACTTTCCAGAGTAGTTGAAGAACATCAGCATCAATCTTCCCCGGAACTTTAGTAGCAAATATCCTTGCAATTTCTAGAAGAGTGACTGCCATATCTGGAGTAGCCTAACAAGTATAAAAAAAATGAAATGAAATGATTCCAGGATGAGACTCCATGAAGGTGCGAAGATAAGAGGAAAACACAAAATTCCAGATGTCTATGTAGAACATTATCAGTAGCAAAGCAAGAATAAAAAAATAAAAAGTCAATCATGCAACCAAAGAAACAATTCTTACACGTGATGATAATTTATGAATCACGTTGAACGCCTTGACAGGGCAATCAAAATGCATATTTTTATGTACATGGATTAATATGATGTGTATATTTGTATCAAAGGATTCAAGCTGGTGCATCAAATCAAAATTATTGAATTATGTTACAAGTGGACAGGGAACTTCACTGTTTTCCACATAACCACATGATCAACCATAAGCATCAATATACAGTACATATTATTCATACAGCAAAGCAGTTTCAAGCCCCTAACCTTCTGATTGGTAGAACGTGGAAACTAGGCAGAAATGAATTTGTCATTTAGACATATCTTATAAAATTATTGACTATTTAATTAATGTTTTTCTTTGAACACATACATTTTCCAACAGTAATTTTCCAAAAAGGGCCGGAAAGCTCGAGAAGCACAAAATGGCAGTGGTAGCACAGCGCAGGCAATTTCTGAACAATGCTCAGGATGCACACCAGAAAACACCAATTACCAAACTGCCTTGGAACATCTACCATTAACAAAGCATATATAAATAAAGTGCTAGGTACCTTAAATCGAGCATGCAAAGTGAGCAGAATATCATTCAATAGTGTTGCCGGCCAAGCTGGATCAGAGAGCTCTGATGCAATAATGGACTCCAGTTCATCAAAGGATTCATGTGGACTTTGCATCCAGATCAATGCTTTAATTACCATAGCTCGAACATAAACACATTCACATGCAACAGTTGTTCGCACCACTTCCATTAATGAAGCTAATAAACTTGCAATTGTGTCCTTGCTCCCAGTTCCAGTAGATATAGAAGCAACCCTTTGATTACCTGAATAATAGCAATAATAACAATAATAATAAGGAAAGGATGAGAGAGAAAGAACAGGCCACGAAATAAATCACAGCCAGCCAGAATACAATTAATTGGGTTATTGCCCAATAGCCATCAAGTATGAAGTTCCACCACCAATTGTCCAAGACAAATCAACAAAGTATAAATCATTTCGATTTAGCAATATGACAAATCCTTCCATTCTATGACGGAAACTCTGATTCTTTACTGCTAAAGACAATTCAAGCAGAGCCCATAAGAAGAAATCCTTTTTGTGAATCTCAATTTGGATCTGAATGGCTCAAAAGTAATTTTCATAGTCTACCATATATTTAATCCACCTTGAAGGTGTAAAAGAAAAAATGGGTCCACCTACATGTTCATTCATATCAGATAAAGATTTATACTATTAAACACACTACAAAAAAGTTTGACACGAAATAGAAGCTCACCTGAGTAGTAGAAAAGAAAAATATTAGGTAAACAATCACCTTAAACAGTTCAATTATGTCTAAAAGAAAAATTGACTCCACTACATTTCACTATGTCAGAAAGGAGTTCAACTATCCTACCTCAGAGTTCAACACCTAAGAGAACTTTACCTGAATAGCAGAAGAAACATGTTAGGGATAAAGTCACCTTAAAGAGTTCAATATGTAACCAAAATATCTCAACATGTATGGTAAAGTTCAAAAAAATACTATAGAAGATCAATTAACAGGAAAAAATTACATGTCCTGACCAAGAATTGTCTAGAAGATCAATTAAGATAAAGTTTAAATGGATAATACTGGCCAAAAAAGTTTCAGAAATCTTTTACCTTCAGCTAGTGGGTTCTCATATTCATCGAGGGAATCAGTATATTCATTAACATGAGCTCCTTCATCAATATCCTGTAAACCTACAGCAAAGGCTGCAGCTCGACTTTTACCCATCTCCTGCACAACTCTAGCTGCTGCATGAAGTACAGGCCTCGAGTAACTACGGAATGAGCCTTCTAACCTGAAGAAAAATTAATTTACAGAAAAAATCATTTAAAACCCACACACAAAACTGTGAAAACCACATTCATCTTTCTAAGTTACAGGCTGACAATCATGAGCCTACCAATGGAAGAGAAAAACAAATTAGGAAAAGCAAACTGCTAAATTAAGCTATTTGGACCTTCTCATTACAAGTTTGAAAAGAGGCTGTGGACGCCTTGTCTTTGAGGATTTCTCTTTAGCAGCCTTTGGAGGAACTGAATCTTTTGAGTCATCTTTGGCCACCTTTGAAGATATGGATGGTGCTTCAGGAAGCTTAAGAATTTCTCTAGTTAGCCGATACCACCCAGCAGCTCGTTCCTCAGTCCTGAAGACAACAAAGAGTAAGCATACAAGAAGAAGAAAACAAGGCATGAGGATGAAGTAGAAGGAAAAAACTAGGCTGGAACTGCAAAAAAAAAAATACCTCTCAGCATGATCAGATTTTCCCAAAACACAAAGGATTGCTTCAAAACAAACTCTTTCACTGGGATCCAAGAGAAGTTGATAGAGTACAGAATTGAACTGAGACTTAATGTCAGGCCTTTCTGCAGACACAAAAAATAAATTGTTCAGCTCAACTTTCCTTCAAAGACAAATGCACTAGTTCAATGGAATTCAAACACAATTACCTTCTAGTGATCGAGCTCTAGCTATTGCACGACACAAACGAGCCAGTGCAACTCTAGCAAGAACATCATGCAAATGGAGAACATCCTGCAAAGCTCCTGTTTCACATAAACCAAGCATCTAAAGACCAGACTATAAATCAAAATAAGGTGGTATCATATGAAAATGAGGACCGTATTGTGTAATTTCCATTAAACTAGCATAGAAAACAAAATAGAATTAGAAAAAATTAAGAAGAAATTAGTGAAGTAAGAAACAAGCAAGATCAAAATCAGGTTTGGTATCTTCTCTGGATTAGCACAGAAAAGGAAACATTTCAGGATGTCACTAAAATGTTTCGGATAAATTTTGGAAGTGTCAAGAGAATTTGAGAATAGACAAAAATGCTTGAAGCATCTATATGAATTACCTAAAGGTATAAAGTTAACTATTTTGTTTCTTGAACTGTATGTGCTAATGTCAACGAGAGAAAATATAATAACTAGCAAAAAAAGGGAAAGAAAATATTTCCCTTAAAAAAGTAGCCCAAACAAATGTTACTACATTAGTTTTTAGTTTGTTAAAATAATAGAAGAATCATTAATGAATTTCATAGTATAGATTATGATTAGACATGTAAACAACCCATTTTACTGAGCAGGCCCACCCCACTGTTTTCAATTTTTTTGGAAAATTAAAAAAATATTTTTATTAATATAATAAAAATGTTTTATTGAATAATTTTTTATCATTCTGATTGAAAAATCATAAACCGGACTACGTAAAATAATTTTTTGTATTGAATTACCTCCAATTATTACAAGATCTCAAGATTCCAAAGAATACCATAAAAAATTGAACACAAAGTGACAAAATTTACAATGAATAATACCTCAATTTATTGTTTTTATGCAATATGTCAAAATGTTGACAAATAAAAAAGTGCAATTGTAGCAAACAATAATTAGGACTGTACAAAACATGGGAATCTTTGTAAAGCGATTTTGTTTATTATCTTAATGATTAATTTGATCTTGTTGTAAGAAAATTTATATGACTTTAGATTTACATTTCAAAAAACCATGAAATGTCATCTTTTTTAAATCATTCTTTCACTAAAAACAGATGCTACATGATTTCAACCAAAACCTTAGGTTGCGTTCTCTTTGCTGTTTTCAAGTCATTTTTAGTTTTCGATTTTCTAAAATAATAAAAACACGTTTTCTTTACTATTTTTAAAAATACATTTTTGAAAACAAAAAAAAAAAATTGTAAAGAAAACTCAAAACAATAAAAAGTTGTTTGGAGTGTTTTCATCCAAAACAAACTCTAAACACAAAACACATTTATTTATTAATTTATTCATATTTTATTATTATAATGGGAAAAAATATTACAAAATTCATTAACTTTAAAATGTATATATTTTTTTAATAATATATTAACATTAAATATTTTTAATTTACTGAATAATCAAATTTATTGAATAAAATATCATTAAAAAATTATTTTCAAAATTTCAAAGAAAATGCGTTTTCTAATTTTTTGTTTTGAGAAATAGTTTTTCAAAATGACAAAGAAAATACATTTTTAATTTTTTAAAAATAGACTACAAAAACAGAAAACTAAAAATGAATTCAAAACTCAAAACTGAAAATTGAAAATTGAAAAATAAAGAGAATGCAATCTTATTGTTTTAGATACATATTTTAATAATTAAACTTCTCGTCAATTAATAAGTAATTTAGAAATATTTTGTTCAAATTTTCCAAATTCATCTGAGTTGCATCAAACCTCATAATTTTAGATTTCTTATCCAACTTAATCTCACTAAAAAAATTGTGAGTAAAAATTATGAATCTAAGTTCATATATATATATGACTATATATGACCTACTTACAAATTAATATTTATAAAGACCTACAAATTAAATTCTCATAAAGGTCCAAAATTAAACTAAAAACAAATTTTCCCATAGATATTAACAAAATTAAAAGGCATGTTTACATTTGAGAAATCATGAAAAATGTTATCTTTTCTTTTTAAAGCATTACTTTTCCATAAAATAATCTAAAGTACATATAGTTTCAACCAAACATAAAGTAATTTTTAGCTAAAGATACTATAATAAGAATCCTTTAATATTTATACACCAAATTAAACCTATTATAATTTAAAAATAAATTTTGTCGCATTTTGCAAAGCAGACCGTAAATGGGCTATGCATGACCCACACATTCCAGGCTGTGTTTGGTCCATTCAAGGCACATCCAATGGGCCAGGTCAGGGTCCTCACACCAACCCCCCCCCCCCGGCCTGCAAAGTCCACAGCATAGCCCACCTGTCAAGCATCCGTTTCACATTTCTAGATTATATAAGTTGTGAATCAAATGGATAAAAGGAATCTTTTACAACCCGCCCATTACACCATGTTCTCCTTAGTTTTTAGAATATATATTCTAGCAAAATATTAGAGGCTATATCCACAGTGCTACATATATCATTGAATAGCAAACAGGAAGGAGGATTCCTAAAATGTCTCCAACCTAATTATGCTTCCAAAGACTTTTTTGACTAGCAGCCTAAGCTCACATCATTTTATCATCCATGTGCCACCTAGTTGAAGAGAACTTAATGATCAAATAATAGGAATCATTTCAGTAGTAACAGACAGCCAAAAGGAAGGAGGTTGCTGAAATGCATTCAGCCTAATTTTAGGCTTCCAAAAATGTAACTTGTTTGCCTAGAAGTCCAAAGATCAGTCGCTTTATCATGCCTGTGCAACCTAGTTGGTGAGAAACTAGTGAATAATGCACGGTCAACATATATATTAAGAAAATCCATTTTAACTAAAATGATACATTTATATATTCTCGTAACTGAATCTTCAATAAAAACATAGGTCAAAATGAAAGCTAGAGACAACAGAACCTGTGATCTAAAGATCTAATGTAAGAGACTTGTTACTGCTCAAGTGTTTGCACAATATCAACTGGATGGGTCACTAATTCATTTCTATGTCAAATCCTGCTCATTTTAACATTGGACAATAGTATGTTAATTATCTAAATTTTGCTTATCCAGTAATCGCATTAATATAGGAAATATGCATCCCTTTCATAAGACATTTAGTCATTAGGTACCACAAACTAGAGAAATATAAATTTACCATTGATGAATTCTGAAAAACTTCCTTAACCTATATTATTAAAATCTGCAAGATACATCTATAAATATCTATGTAGCTACTGTTTATGGGGATGCAAAACCAGAAGTAATAAACACTCTGGTGTCTGTGTGTGCTATGTAATTTCTCTTGTAGCCCATCCTCTGCTACAAAAATTATTGTGGCTGCAGTTATAAACCTTGGACTAGATTGCATAAATTTATAAAACTGGCATTCTTTAGTGCATGTAGCCTCATAGAAATACGCAACTAGCATATAACTCACAAAATTTTGAGAACAAAAATATCAAGGATACCTCCAGGTTGTGCATGCTTTCCTGCGTGAAGGAAAAAGGAAAGAGATAAAATAAGAATCAGAAAACAAATTAGTTGAGTACACAGAAAAAGGACAAACTGAGATCTCATCATGGCAAGAAATATGAAAAAGCAAGCAGGGAAGCATAAATCTGCAATTATTAAGTTTGTTTAGTTTCCAGTTTTTGCTTATTCCCAAGTCAAGAAGCTACTTATGGGCAAGGCATGAAAGGTTTTCACTCAGTATAAGTATATGGGGATATGTATACGTATATAAATCAAGGCACCAAAGTGTTGACAATGATAAGAATCAATAACAAAAAAGAAAGGGTCCTCCACATCTACCATTCTAGATGTTCAACAAATTCTAAAAGTTGATGTTAATGATGGATCCACCACAACCAAAACCCAAAGCATGCAAAATGAACAAACTACATCCTTGTTTTTGAGGGTGTGGAGCATTCTATCTATGGTCATAAGGACTTCATCCTTGTTTACCCATCTTCGTTGAATTAAGGCCCTAGCCCAGTTCCTTTTTTCTTTTTTCTTTTATCTTTTTAATTCAATTTCTTTTTCAAATGCAGTAGTCTGTAGATTTTCTACTACTTTTTGTGTTGTACTGGGTTTTGCCCCTTTGAAGGGGGAGGGGGGGGGTGTTCTTGGTATTTACTTGCTACTCATCAACAAAAAGAACAAAAAAGAAGAAACATTTGAAGAGAACATATTGTTTGGCCAAGCCCAGTGTCATAAAAATCCCCTAACACCTTATTCCCCCCAACAGATGACTCACCCACTGCTTCAAACCAACACATTCTTTCTTCCAGTCCACTCATTCAAATCATTAAACTTGTAAAAGACCTTCACATTACCAGACCTCGTGCTTCAACGTGGTATTTAAAATTATTATAGGTTTATAACAAAAACCAGATTGCCACTCAAGGTCCCCGATTGAGAACATACTCCCCTTCCCCCCCCCCCTGGCCCCCCAAAGTGATGAAGATCATATAGACGAGCATTTTGAGAAATAATATTTTAGGCATAAAAATAGAAATTGATATTGTTTTATTAGCTTTTTTATTTTAATTTGTTTCCTAGTTTCTTTTAATTTCTTTTATTTCCTAGAATCCTAATTAGATTGGGATTACCTTTATAATCTTAATTAGATTTTATCAAGGAATCCTAGTTCCAATAAGTTTTTATCTATTAGTTGTCTATAAATAATCCTTTAGTGAAGTATTGAAGATTAGACTTTGATGAATAATATTAAATATTGCTATTGATTTCGATTTCTTGTTTCTTTGGTTCAAGTTCTGCATCACCCCCTCCCCCTTCCCCCAAAACCAAACTAAAAGTTTGGACAAAAACTACAATCGATGCAACCCGGTGGGTTGGCAAGCAGTGCACCTGTGAAAAGGTTTCCCTTACCATGAAGAAGTATTTTGATAGCCCAACATCTTGGCCCTACCAATTGGCCCAGGCCTTTGGTCTCATAGCCCACCTCCTTAACTCCTATGATGGTTCTCAAGTCCTTCCCAGTCTAGCCTCTATAACTAAAAAGAACAAAATATCTAGGCCCAACATCACAGAACTTGCCTCCCCTGACTGGAATTACCTCCTCACCCATGTACACCCACCCCTCCCCAAACCCTTTACTTTAAAACCTGTCCCCACTTTATTTTGAATCATTTTATGCCTGAACCACACCAGCTGTTTTGTCATGGATGACCATCCAATAGCCCCATCCAAGCATTCTACTGTGTTGACATCTCACTTTCAGCCCCACCTCAAGCACATGCTTCACAGAACTCTAGATTTTCAGTCATTTCTATCCATAGCCTTATCATTTGTAAGGCCCATATATTTAGTATCAAACCTAAGTGGCTCCCATCAAGTCTTTTCTGGTCTTTACCTCAGAAATTATTATCACAAGTTTCTCCCCATTCCTGCGAACCATAATCTTGCCCCACTGAAGGTCATTGTTGACACCTACAAAGGTACCCCATGGCTTTTTGACTTCCTCAAACACAAGTGCATAGACATCCTGATCACTCTAGTCCATGTTTCATTTGGACCATCACTTGAAATTAAAGCACATTGCCCCCCAATACCACAAACCAAGGCATACAGACTGATTCTCAAACTTCAAAGGACCAGATTTGATCCCCTTGACCTTATTTCTACAGATTGATTCTCTGTCACGGCTATGCTATTTTAAATTTTTGCTTTTGCTTTACTGCATTACAGCTAGTATTGTTATTTTCTGTTACATTGTGATTCCCTTGTTTTAGTTAGTGTATTTCAATTTTCAGCTGTTAGTGTATTAGAATCAAACGACCACGTGTGAGGCCTTAAGAAAAGGACAAAAAAATCTGTTTTAACTGCTAGAAGAGGGCGTGATATGCTGCATCCACACCCACCCAAGCGAGTATATTAACTCTTCCAACTTTGTGGGATTGGGAGAGGTATGAAAAATCAATAGAACTTTTCTCAATTGCTCTCCCTCTACATTCCCTCTGTTCTTGTATTCTTCTCTTCTCTCTCTTTCTCTCTCTCCCTTTGCTCTTACTCTGTTCTGCCCTTGAATCTCACTAATTCAAGGTAATTATCATTGTCACACCGTGACATTCTCAAACTTCAAGGAACTCGTAAGATTGTGTACCTTGAGACGCTCATCAGAACCAACCACCTCTTATTCACCTGGCGTTTAGAATAGGATCAGGTTTGTGCCATGTCCTAATCCAAACCATAACGATATCTACATAAACTCCTTAAGCTCCAAACAAGATAAGGATCAACCTCCAGCACCACATCACAGATTGTCTCCCATTTTCTCCAACTTCATAGAGGTTATCAACCAGCCACTACAAAGGCCACAAGCATAACACTCCATAGACTTCTTGATTTGTTTCACAGAGTTCCAACTGTTGCAACTTTTGCCTAGGATCAGATTCCCATCCCCCTCTCCAACTTCCATGTACCAACCAGAGCTTTTGTCCCTCCACTTCGCCTCCAACACAACCCCCCCCCCCCCCACAAAGCCCCCCAGCCCCCACCCCCAACACACACACACACAACAACCAAATGTTTTACCATATACAATTTCTCATAGAAATTTAACCCGCTTGACCACTTTCACAAATTGATCTAGTGCCAACTGCTTGTTTATGATTACATCGAATTCTCAGTTTCACACACATGATAACCTAAAGCTTGAGAGTATGTAATGAGACAATGTTGTTCTACAACTCCATATACTTCAAACAAGATATTTCAGTCCCATTGATCAAAGCCTGCAAAACAAACACAAAAGTGCTCTATTTTTTTCTCAAAACTCTTTTGTTTATACACAAAAAGTAAAACATGGCAACATTATGGAAGCAATATCCTGCTGCTTAGATTAGATGGTTGAAATTATAGATCACATGTAAAACTAAGTTCATATACAAATTATACGTTCATGTATCAAGGAAATGCCTGTTTATCAATCTCATTAAAGAAAGCAAAGGCCTTTTCATGTGAGAGCAAAAAGTTAAGCATGAATCAGGTCGTGCTGACTAGAGACCAGAAGAACCAGAAAGAGCAAAAAATGCTTAGACATCAAGTTAATAAAGTTACCCAAAGCCATTGCAACTGCATATGGATCTTTTGTGGCTAACTCGGACAGAATTTCCAAAGAATGCCTCACAGCAACTGGATCAGCAAATGAAACTCTGCACTCATAAGTAAGATAAGTTTAAAAGCTACCAACGAAGTTAAAGAAGCACCATCCAGTTTACAATCACAGTAAGCCCAACTATAAGCAATGTAAACAGCTCCAGAGTAGGTTCAAGTTTCACTAGTGTCCTTTTTTCTTTATTTCTGTTTTTCTTTTCTTCTGATAGCCGTGACACCTGTCCCAATATTACATCTGATACATGAACCCCGCATCTCACACCCCACGCACCAATTATCTAACTTCTAGGCTGTGCAAGGAAGATAAAGCTAATTTAACTGGGTATAATTTAAACTTATAGGCTCCAATTTCCTTTTATTCCAATTGAAAGCTTCTATTTTCCCAAGAGACTGGACAAGCAGAAATTGATTGAGTAGCTCTAAAATATGAATGCAAATAGTTTCAAGGATAATATAGCCTATCAGATTAAACATCTAGTCAGTATAGAAGCTTCAATTACCATCAGTTTAAAGTAATGTTTGAAAGAGCATTGAAAGAAAACTGACAACTTTTATATAGGCATATGATGGCAACAAAAACGTCAAATATAGTGGAGTTCATAACTAATTTATAACTGTTTCAATAAGGAAAATTCACATGGAAATATAGACAAAAACAATTGTTGCAATAACCTTTACGACAGAAATGGAAGTTATTTCCACATAAGGACAAAAGAAATTGCAAATTTTCTGGTATAAATTAGAATTTTAGCAATCAAAGTTAGAATAGTAACAAAAGTCTTGGACATATCATAATATTAGACAAGAAAACAGGTCTGGTCTTTGTTAAGAAAAAAAATAAAAGAGCACCATACCAAATAGATAAATAAAAGAAATTACATACTTCAAAGAAAAATATCTTGGAAAGGAATAGTTTCACTCATTTATCAAGCATAATAAGTTAAAATGAGCAGACTTACAATAGTCAATCTAGTTTAAATCCTTTAGTGGCAATCAAGATATCAAAACAGGGCAACAGAATTTATTGACAAGACAAGCAACTGAAGGCAGAATCTATGCTAATTTGCAAAGTAGCTTTAAACAACTGATGAGAAATGATGGCCCAAATTATATACCATTACGTGTCAAGACGTGATTAGTTTCCAGCACATTTTAACCTGATAAATTTAACATGTGACCAACTGAATTTTTTGTTTAAATGGTTTAACTCTTGAAAACTGAAAACAGAAAGGAAAAACACTAACCCCTGTACAGAACGATGGAGAAACGCCGGATTTCCTGGATCTAGAGGAAGTCTTCGCAAAGCACTTAGAGCAGCATATTGTAAATTACTCCTGATAATGAACTGATAATTTGATTTGCATGAGAGAGAGAGAGAGAGAGAGTTAATTTTACTTAAACTGCATAACTGCTGTAAGTATGAAGATGGAACCATCACATCACACACACACAGAGATTCATTAGGACATGTAATAGTAAAAATTGAGGGTGAGAAGGGTGTTGCACACGATTGTGCAAGAAAGGGAAAATGAGAAAAAGAAATATCAAGTTTGGAATCATGTGCTTAATAATAAAATTAAAAACTGAAGTCTAAAGTGAACCCAAATCATGCCCAACTCTGAAAAGCAGGAAATAAATAAGAACAAGTTGGGCAATGAAAATAAATGTCAAATCACAACTGTTTTGACAGTTGTAAATCTAATAATTATACCTCCTTATCACCACCTTTTGCACCAAAGATACCTTTCTTTCGTTTCTGAGGTTCATCAGCCACCTGCAAAATGGGAATAAACAAAGTTGCAAACACCACCTCTGAAGTTTTTTCTCTTTTTTTTTTGTTTACCAAAAGAAAGAAACTAAGACGATGAAACCACAAGTTCTTTTTCAACAGATAAGCAAAAAAGAATTACGAAATAAGAAATTGCAACGGTCAACTTTGTCTTTGTGGATAAATCAGTAATCAAAACAAAATTATCATTAAGTAGCAGAAGACCAAATAATCTTTTTGTCTGGATGAGCTGTTATGATGTCCTGTTTTGTTTTGCTTTTCCTTGTCAGGTCAGCCGGCTGCTGAACAATCTAGCCAGGCTTATTTGTTGGTTCTTTTGTTTCATCTCTTATTGACTGAAAAAAATAAGCATTATTTATTCTGCAAATAAGGAGAACACAGTGACCATTTTTGTTCTATACCAGTCATTACTGGAAAGAAAAAAAAGCAAGGAATAGCAAAAGAAGTTACCCTGGGGACAAGAATATAACAAACAACTAGCAAAGTTGAACGGGTCACTTCAATTTCCTCAAAAGTGTTCTATATCCAAAACAAAATAGAAAGAGAAAACTCCACAACCATGCAACATCTTAGAAGACCAAATAAATTCACTGCATAAACACATCTCCTGCAAAACCAGACTTTTGCTTATTATTTCAACCTGAAAAGGTCTTATTTGCAAAAAGAAAGAATTTCATAAAATCATCTTAAAATACAGTACTGAAGGCTAATCAGTTCAGGAAATCAAGAAACTTATCCTAGCTTAATGTCGTTACCAAATGAAACTCTGCAAATTTTCTTTTCTACTGCTTCGAGATTTATGCCTTACCACCATAGTTAAAGGTTAAAAAACTAGAATAACAATAATAGATACATACTTGGCAATCCTAATTCAACTCATTACTTCAAGCTGACCCTGAGATCTTGTGTTACCACATCTACACCATCAGTTTTCCAGTTAGCATAGTTCTGAAAGGCACAAAGGGTCCTGGAGCCTGAGGCGCACAAGGCGAGGCGCGCCTTTTAGAAAAAAAAACTTAAAATCTTGTAAAATCATAAAAACTATCAAATTATCAATAATAACACATGCATATCATTAGTGATTCATTATCTTCAAATTCTAAACTAACAACATCAAAATTGATTCATTCATCTTGCAAATTCTAAACTAGAAATATCATCAAAGTTCAAACTTAAAGTCTCAAACTCAAACAATTATCAATCATCATGCAAAGTTCTAAACAAACATATAAACACTAGAACTCCACAATCAATAAAGAAGTTTTAATCAATCATCATCAAGGAGATCATCAACATCAAGGTCAATATCTTCATCATCCCCTTCAATCACCCCTTCATCTTTTTCTTCATGTCTCAGTTCTTCTCCCTCTTCGAAGTCTTCATCATCTTTGGTCTCTGTCTCACTTTCCTCCTCCTCTTCAATCACCTGAGTTACTCGCTGCTTTGAAGTCGAAGCCAAAGTTGAACCCGATTGTGATCGAGTTTGTTTAATACATTGAGTAGATACATTGGGTCTTTTTCTACTTTGAGGCAACTCCTCATCATCATCATCATACCCTTCACCAAATTAAAAATCATCATCTAACGGTGCCATATTTCACTCATCCCTGTTATTTTTCTTCTTCTGCATGTACTCTCCAATCTCTTGTTTTACTCATGGAGGACATTTTGGACCAGCGTTAGTACTCTCCACAATCAATAAACACTACAAGTCCATAATCAAGAAAATGTTTTCATTTTGAAAAATGCTATTTTTCTAAGTCTGGAAGATTAGCACATTATAAGGAGACATATAAGAAAATGTTTTCATGAAAAACTATCTCCCCGTATTTTGATAACTAATATTCATTGTTGCTAAAATGATTTTTAATGAATTCTTCAAGAAATAGTATAAATGTATTTTGGGGGTGGTAAAATTGCTAAATCTCGAGTTTATACTAAAATCAAAATTATATTTTCTTATTATTATAGATTTTGATTTTTTAGATATTTTTATTGAATCCAAATGAGAGGTACTTTTTTATTTACATTTATGTATTAAAGTAAATGGAAGGTAAAATATAAATTAAAAAAAAAATGTATTTACTTGTAAATATGTTGTAATGTAAATATGCTGTAACATATACATGCTGAAACCGAGAAAAGGGGAGGCTAGAGAGGAAAGGAAGAGAGGGTGCAGGCGCGGCTAGAGTCGGGAGGAAGATGGAGTGAGGAGCGTATTGAGCTGCCCAGGTTTTTATTAAAACCTAGGTTTCATGAGGCGCACCTCTCACCTCGACACCTCACCGTGCAAGGCAAGAGCCTCGCTGAAATCGCCTCGTCTTGGCCCAGGCGAGGTGCCGAACTGGAGCCTTAAGGCACCTTGCGCCTAGGCGCGCCTTTAACAACTATGCCAGTTAGTACCTCCAGGAATATCTAGATTTTAATTTCTGCCCCTTCTAAGCTTTTTTTTTTTTTTTATCAAGATGTAAATATGTATAAAGATCAAAATGTACAGTATACTCCGGGCATACTCGGGACAGAGAGAAACACCAAGACTATAGCCCCTGAGCAAGAGACTCGTACTGGATTAAAACATGGGGATACAAAGAAAACATAACTTTGTATACAAAGGTTTTATTCCTTCCAAGTTTTTCTCTCTATGTTCTCTTGCTACTCAACTTCCACCTAATCCATTGCCAATATTCTCTGGACATTTTTGAAATGATCATGCAAAATGCACCATCAATGTATCATGCAAAATGTATTGCCAATCCATAGGGTAGAGAACTATAAAATCCCTCAGAAAACCCCCTTCACAGTTTAATACACATGTACGCACCCCATTCCATTCACCACACGTGAATAATGAATGAAATGGACAAGGAGGAAATTCTAATTGTTAGTTCAAAGGCTGGAGATTAGAAGAGTATAAAGAGTTACTTTCTTCTTTTTTTAGGGGGGAAATTAATCAATTTAACCAATGGTAGATTTCATGTAAAATATTAAATCAACAAACTACTAGCATTCACAGACAAGTCATACAGAAAAGAGAGGAACTGAGTAGAACATAAAAGGCTGAACATCGTCAATTTGAAACTGTTTTGACTTTAAGAAAACATATTTACAAGAAGATAATATGGCTTGGTTATGTGAGAAGAAAAACCAATAGAGGCTCCCATGCAGAGAGTGGATGGAATGGAACAAGTATTTTGCAAAGTATGGGAAGACCAAGAAAAACTTTTTGGGAGACTCTTAGGGATCATATTAGTTATATAAGGGTCTTGGCCTTATATAAGATTAGGCCATAGATAAAAAAGGACAAACAAGATTAAATTCATGTAGCTCCCCACATATAGTGGGATTAAGGCTAGATATGTTGTTGTTGTCCTATATTTACAAGCCTTTCACAAAGATTGTTCTTAAGCTAGTTTATTGGAATAGAGCTCTGATACCCCCAAGGAATTCTAATAAGTAATACTTCTATTGAGAATAAGATGTGTAAAACACGATTAAGATAATTTGTTCATGTAAGAAGAAAACCAATAAAGGTTCTTGTGAGGAGAGTAGATGAAACGAAAGAAACTAACGAAAAGGCAGAGGAAGACCAAGAAAAACTTAGTAGGGAACTCTTAGGTATGATATGAATTACAAGGTCCTTACAGAAAATATAGTCATAAATAGAGATAATTGCCAAGCAAAAAATTTATATATAGCCAATGACATCTGTGATATTAAGCTTACAAAATTTCATATGCAGAAGCGGAACTAAAAGAGGAACTTGACTGCTTAACTTATCCCAATCAAAACAACAAATTAAAACAATTAAACAAAAATTCAACTTGGTAATAGTTTTGAATAAAAGCTAAAAATTTGATAAGTAAACAAAGATCAAAATTATAATCAATGAAGAAACTACAATAGTTAAAAATTAATAAGCCGAGTTAAAACAGGACAAAGTCTTCTTATTTTTTTCCAAACAACAAATCACCACCCCTATGTACCATAAAATGTGTGGGCACCTTGGACATATCACTTGGGAATTACCATGGTACTATTCAGACATATTTTACATGAAGAAAGCCTTGCTGAATTAGTTAACATCAAACTAGAATCAGATAGGCTCCTGATTCCTGGCTCAAGCTTTTGATGGTCTAAGATAATCCCTATCAATTTACATTCCAAAGTTACCACATTATGATATTGAACATTCTGTTCCTGCAAGTTGACTTGTTATCACCAGCAAGAAATGGAGAACAAGCTACGTAGTAGAAATAGCCTGGGAATGAACCAAAGAGCTCTCTACCTCAACAAACCCCCAGCCCAGCCCCCACCTTGACTATTTCCTCCAAATACACAATCAAAAAATAAAACAGATAAAGAGTTCAAACTACAATGCCTAAAAAGGACTGTGAAGTACAGAATTGTAGCAAAAAATAAATTAAAAAGCTTAGTGCTGGGCACACCTTATCAAGAATGCCAAATACAATCTCGAACAATCTAGACAATACTTCAGAATTGCTTGAAGGAGCATAAGTAAGAGCCTTCAGAGCTTGTAGCCTTCTTGTATGAACTTCAAAGAAAAAACAAAGATAAGAAAATGTCATATCCAACAAATTCAACAATACATGATGCAGAAGAAAAGTTAAGCCAGTAGAGCATAGAAAAAAAAAATGGAAAACTAATGCTGTCTTCTTTCTTGTTCAACTAATTTATATCATTCTTCTAGATAAAAACCAGCCACCTTAATTTTAACAGATTGCTTTTCCTTCACACAGTATAAATACAACTTTCAAGTAACGCATACCATCACCAGGAAAAATTGCAAAAAGAAGAGTCAAAAGGAAAATTATTCTTTTAGAAAAATCTCATAAAAAATATAGCTCTCCGCCAACATATCTTGGTCTAAAACTGCTAATTCCAATCAGACTAACTCTCATTATTGCCTGGAAAGCATATGCAAATCCATGACCCACCCAGGAAATGAGAAAAACTAAAAGGTAAACTGACATCCCATTGCTCAATTTGTCAAGTTCAAATATGCACTTCGCAATAAAACACACAGGGCAGAAAAGGCAGCATGCCCACTTGAAATGAAAAAATAAATTCACAAATGCACTGACACCAGTGCAAGTCTTCAACAATTCTAAGCTCAAATACTGCAAAACAACAAAACACAAGAATAACTTGATATCCTAATAGAATACCTTGCATCAATTTTCATAATGTCAAACACGAGCAATTATAAAGAATACACCAAATCTAAGCACTAAGAAAAACAATTATATCAAAAATAATGGAAATAAACATCCCAAATAACCCAAGAAGTAACATACATTCAACATCATCATTTGTGGCCTCCGTACTAAGTCTGTCTAATATTCGAGGAACCACATCAGCACGAGTCACCCCTCCAACAGCATCAATATCAGCTAAAGCATCCCAGTTTGGTGTAGGAATGCCCCCACCAGAGCTTAAGCTTTGTGAACCAGTATCTGACAAAATTCTGGCCAAGTAATAGTAGACATATCGTAGAACAGTTCTATCCTCACATTGCTGTCCAAGCTGCAGAATGAAGAGAATATCAACTCAAACCACCTTCTGTTATTGCAGGGTGACATAAGACTTGCAGTTTATTGCACTTCTTGATGCAACATATACCTAATCTTCTAGATCAATATTGCAGGCATAAAATATATAGCTCAATATTGCAGGCACGCCATTTAAAATGTCAAATCACTTCAGGTGCAGCTACATTTCACCTCATGACTCTTATGCATCTGGACGGGCTCCAGAATAACTAAAGCTTGCACCATCTGATAAACATCTTAGAGAGTATCAAGATTCCTAAATGAAAAACCATACGTAACTGGAAGAATTGAAAAATGGATAAAGGATCTCAGAAGGCAATGTTCAAATTTTGTTAATCGTGATTGTAAATTCATCTTGGAAGGTACAATAGCCTGTCAAGTTATCCCCACCAACTGACAAGGCAATTTTTGAGGAAATATTAAAAGGAAGGGTCCTAGATTGATGCAAGACAACGTGGAAATCAGAAATTCATGCATATAGAGATGGGTCACGAGGGATAGAACAATGAAACTGTTAGTATATAGTGTTTGATATAAGGGTATTTGTGTAAATATGTGTGTATTTTTTTATATTCCCATTCTTGTATCCAGTACATATATCATTCTCTAAGGCATAAGTCAATTTGACTAATTTCCACATGGTATTAGAGCCTAACCTTTACTTAAACCCCATTCTTAAAAACATAAGAAAACCCTAACCCTAATCTCAAGTAATAGCGCCACGGCCGCCAACCATCAGTCCTCACTGCCGCCATCGTCAGTCACTGGCCATGTTTCTCTCTTTTGTCAGGCTGTAGTGACCCCCGATTTGCCTCTCTTGTGTTCATTCAAGTCGATTCGACTCTCTGGTGTGATTTTGGTCAATTCCAGCGGCACAGTGGTCCATCGTGAGTTCTTTTTTTACCTTCTCTCTCAGATCCAACGACATCCATAGCATCTCAATCGCCTCCTCTCTCAGATCCAAACATGTTTCTCATATTGGTTCTCAGATCTGCTTGTTTTGTCTAATCTGTTCGTGTACTTAGGTCCGGTTCGATTGCTACGTTCCTACTTGCCACTCTCTTAGATTGGACAACGTTGTCGTGTGCAACATTCTATATTCTTCTTGGTGTGGCTGGTTTGGTTGCTGGTTTCCTTGGTTCTTTTCTTGGTTAGGGCACTCTACAATCCACAATATGACTACACCTGAAGGTACTTCCAGTATTGTTCCTGGTTCTAAATCTAGTGGTTATGGTATATCTGCTCCTGTGTTCTCAGGAACTCCTACTACCACCACTAAGAACTTGATTGGTGCTAAAAATTATGTGTCCTGGTTGGCCTTTGTTGAGTTATGATTTATGGGGCAGGGCCAAGAGGAGCACTTAACCAAGAAAGCTAATGATCTTCCTATTACTGATCAGGCTCTGTGGAAGAAAATTGGTGCCCAACTCTGTAGTTTACTTTGGCAATCTGTTGATCCAAAAATCATTAATATCATCCAGATATACAAGATCTTGTTATACTCTCTAAGCCTGGGCATGTAAGCTTTACACCAATGACATCTCTCGATTTTATACTGTGGTCAATAATATTGTCAATTTGAGGCAACAAGATACGGACATGCAGACCTTTCTTGGCTAGATTCAGGGTCTTATGGAGGAATTTTAGGAATTGATGCCTATTATCACCACAGCTGCTGAGAACAACAGAAGACTCAACAGGACAGACAAATTCTTTATGGTCCTTACTTTATCAACCATTAGATCTAACCTTGAGCCTATTTGTCGACAAATTTTGGCTAGTGAGACTGTTCCATCCATAGATGATGTCTTTTCTCGACTGTTGCAAGTGTCCTCTTCTTTTCCTAGCCTTGTGGGGTCTCTTCCCACCAACCACTCTGTCTTAGCCTCTCACACTAGTGGTAGAGTAAGTCATGGAAGTAATCACAGTGGTGGGGGGCGTGGTAACCGTCTACATTGTACTTATTGTAATCGTGTTGGCCATACACGAAATCACTACTACTCTCTTCATGGGAAACCCCTACCATTGCTAATATTGCTCAAACTGGCTCTGATGGTGTATCTAATTCTAATGTTAACTTATTCGACAGATCCTCATCTTGTACTATTTCCCTATCTTATGCTGATTATCATGAGTTCCTACAATTTCAGGCATCCAAACAGCCTTCATCTTCATCATTTGTTGCCCATGTTGCTCACACTAGTAATTCCATTGCTTGTGTTTCTCAGTCTACCTTACTTGGCCCTTGGATTTTAAATTCTTGTGCATCTGATCATATCTCTTGTAATCCCTCTCTTTTTACTCAAATTAACTATCATGGGTCTCTTCCTACTATTACTTTGATAGATGGTTTCCAATCACCAACCAAAGGTCTTGGACATGCCCAACCTCTTCCCTTGTTGTCCTTCCACTGTTCTATACATGCCTGAGTACCCATTTAGTAATGGATGAACTCACTAAAGATATTCAGACAGAGGTGCCATGGTATATGCTATTTGCAGACGACATAGTGTTGGTGGATGAAACGAAAGAAGGAGTGAACGCTAAGCTTGAGTTATGGAGAAACAATTTAGAATCTAAGGGATTTAAATTAAGTAGAAAGAAAACAGAATATATGGAATGTAAATTTAGTAAGAATACAAGAGTGGAGGATGTTATAATAAAATTGGAAGACCAAATCTTACAAAGAAAAGACCATTTTCGATATTTGGGATCAGTGATTCAAAAAGACGGAGAAATTCACGAGGATGTCACACATAGAATTAAAGCAGGTTGGCTAAAATGGAGAAATGCATCAGGGGTGTTATGTGATAATAAAATCTCATTAAAATTGAAAGGAAAATTCTATAGAACAGCTATAAGACCAGTTTTGTTGTACGGCTCAGAATGTTGGGCAGTCAAATACCAACATGAGCAAAAGACGAGCGTAGCGGAGATGAGGATGTTACGATGGATGTGTGGCCATACAAGAAAAAATAAAATTAAAAATGAAGTTATTCGTAATAAGATAGAAGTAGTGCCAATAGAGGAGAAAATGAGAGAGACTAGACTAAGATGGTTTGGTCATGTAAGAAGGAGACCAAGAGACGCTCCTGTGAGGAGAGTTGATGAAATGGAACAATTAATCAAAAAAAGAGGTAGAGGCAGACCTAAGAAGACTTTGAGGGAGACATTAAAGTTTGATATGAAGTGTATGGACCTCAATGAGGATATGACAAAAGACAGAAATACATGGAAGTCTAGAATTCATGTAGCCGACCCCACATAGTGGGATAAAGACTGGATATATTATTGTTGTTGTTGTTTATTCAGCTTACTCACACTCTTAATTGCTCTGTTACTTTTGTTGTTGATTCAGTTCTTATGCAAGACCAAAGTACGGGACAAACAACTAGTACAGGACATGAGTCACAGGGGCTTTACCATCTTACTCCACATCCATCCTCTCTTCTCACCACCACCACGAATTCAAAGAATGGTCCCTAGTCTTTGTCTTCTTGGTTTACATTCTTTAGAATGTGAGTCATGTCAATTAGGGAAACATACCCGTACTTCTTTTTCGAGTCATGTCAATAAGAGAGCTAAGTCTCCATTTTCGATTATTCATTTTGATGTATGGGGTCCAAGTTGTGTTTGTTCACCTTTGGGATTTCGGTATTTTGTAACTTTCATTGATGATAACTCTCATTGTACTTGGTTACCTCCATTGATGTTACCTTCTTTGAGATCACCCCATTCTTCTCTTCCATTAGCTCAGACTTCTCTTCTACTATTTCTATTCCTTATTTTGATATCCTTCCGACTCCAAATTCTATTGGCTCCTTAGCCTCTACCCTAGCTCCACCATTGTCGACTTATCATTACCGCCCTCAACCTCATCATGAGGATACACCTACCTTGGATGTTCTTGTTGACTCATCTCCTTCATTGTCACTCTACTTTTGTTTCCTCACTCCACTGTGTCTCTTCCTAAGACTATTAGTGAGGCTCTTCTCATCTGGGGAGGCAACAGCTACGCTTGATGAAATCACTGCTTTCGATTCTTTTGGTACTTGGGATCTTGTCCCACTGACTCTTGGTAAGTCCACTATTGGGTGTACATTGTTAAGGTTGGTCTCAATGGCTAGGTTGACCGATTAAAAGCACGCTTGGTTGCCAAAGGCTATACTCAAATTTTTAGCTTGGATTATGGTGATACATTTTCTCATGTTGCCAAGATTTCTTCCATTCGGTTGTTTCTTTCTATTGTTGCCATTCGGCATTAGCCTCTTCATCAGTTGGACATTAAAAATGCTTTTCTCCACAGTGACTTGCAAGAGAAAGTGCCCATGGAGCAACCTCCTAGATTTGTTGCTCAAGGGGAGTCTAGATTGGTATGTTGATTACGCCGATCACTGTATCATCTGAAACAATCTCCATGTGCTTAGTTTGGACGGTTTAGTACAGTTATACAACAATTTTGCATGACCTAGAGTGCGGCAATTCATTCTATTTTCTATCGTCATGTCGCATCCCATCTATGCATTTATTTAATTGTCTACGTGGATGACATAGTCATTACTGGGGATGATCAAGAAGTAGCTAACTCAAAAGGTATTACTCAATTAATTGTCTATGTGGATGACAAGTATTACTCAACTAAAACAACATATGTTTTGTCACTTTCAAACCAAGGATTTGGGCAAATTAAGATCCTTCCTTCCAAGAAGTAGAGGTAGGAGTGGTGTTTACATCTTACAAAGGAAATATGCTATATATATCCTTGAAGAAACAAGTGTGTAGGATTCGAAACTAGTGGACACTCCCTTGGATCCAAATGTCAATGTTAAAAGGTTTGCCTAAAATTAGACTTATGGCCCGGAAGTAAGAAAAAATACGAGGAATGAAGCGATTAAAGACCAGTTTCTAGAAGAGATTAGGCATTATGTAACAATAACTGTCACATAAGTTGTCTATTTCTGTTTCCTTATATTTCCCGCCCCTATGTTCTACAAATAGAGGCTTGGGGTGTTCCTTTCTTTCTACAAATTCATTGCATCTTGAAGTGAGCATTGTGTGAGAGAAAAGACTAGTGGTTAACCTTTGTAATCTTGATGAGAATAGCTCGATTTATAGAGCTGTGAGTGCAGTGCGTTTGTAACCCTTTTACATTCAAGATAGTGGAAACTTGAAGCCCTAACAATCTAGACGTAGGATCTACCTATTCAAGGTGATCTACATCAAGATAAAACCCGGTGTTCTTTGTGCATTTGTGTTGCTTTTCTATTTTATCCTATTTTTGTTTATTCTGTGAGGATTCTTATGTCAAGGGTTGAGTGCGAGTGTGTGAAGCGGGAATTGTGGCAACAATCAAACTTCTACCAGGACAGGGGCAGTTATTACCTAATCCTAGTAGATACAAGAGACTTATTGGAAAACTAAACTATCTCACAATTACTCAACTGCATATTTACTTTGCAGTGAGTGTTTGCAGTCAGTTTCTAAATTCACCACGTGATAGTCATCGAGATGTTGTTGTCTGGATTCTCAAATATATAAAGGGAGCCCTGGGAATAGGATTGTTATATACTAATAGGGGATGTGTTCAAATTGTTGGTTATACAGATGCAGATTAGGCAGGTTCTCCCTCAGACAAACGCTTAACTTCTAGGTATTGCATTCTTATTGGTGGGAATCTAATACCTTGGAAAAGTAAGAAGCAGAGTGCAGTTACAAGGTCAAGTGCAAAAGCTGAATATCAACCAGTGGCTTTAGGAACCTGCGACTTATATGGCTAAAGCAACTTCTTAAGGAGTTGAAATTTGGTGAAGTGAGTCATGTGAAACTTATTTGTGATAACTAGGCAACTTTACACATTACTTCTAATTCAATTTTTCATGAGAGAACCAAACACATAAAGATTGATTGTCACTTTGTTAGGGAAAAATTACTTTCAGGAGATATAGCTACTAAGTTTGTTAACTCAAATGATCAATTAGCTAACATGTTTACTAAATCCCTCAGAGTTCTAGAGTGAGTTATACTTGTAACAAGTTGGGTGCAAATGGCATATGCTCCAACTTGAGGGGGTGTTAGTATATAGTGTTTGGTATAAGGGTATTTGTGTAAATATGTGTATTTTTGTATATTCCCATCCTTGTATCTAGTATATATATCATTCTCAGAGGAGTATAGTCAATTTGACTAACGCATTTCCACATAACCTAAATAGAAACCTCAGATTTTGGGAAACCTAAATGCTTCCGTATCATGTTAGGCTGATTATGAGAATGTAAAACATTATACCTACCAAAAGTAAAATTTTCCCTTGAGGCCTCTCCCTCCCCTTGAAGGGTCGCACGACTATGGCAAGAGGAGCACCACCAAGGGGATGTTTTAGAATGTGTCTACTTGCTTTAAAGTTTCATTATGTAAAACATGAGAGGGGGATGTTTTAGAATGTGTCTACTTGCTTTAAAGTTTCATAATCTAAAACATGAGAAGCCTTTGAACAAGAAATAGATACCATAATCAAATAAAAGACTATCTCAGTCTTTTAAGTACATACTCAGTGTCAATAAAACTTAAGAGTTACATTAAGATGCTCAAATACAAAAGATGGTTCAATATTCTCAAAACTCAAATATACCCCTCACTAGAAAAATCTTAGAACATCATAAGAATAAGTTCCATTAAGGAAATTACATATAAAAAGACAATGATCAAAATACAAAGAAATGTCTGTTATAACAGCAATGAAGCTTCAGTATCGTGCTCTAACCTCTTTAGAGTCAAACCATTCTCTTTTTTTTTTTTTTCCTTTTCTTCTTTGGAAGGTAAGAAAATCTCCAGAGCAGACTAAAAAAAGAAGTTCCAGCATAAGGCATAGAAGAAAAGTTATACCATGAGAAGGGAAGGTGCCAATGAAGGGTCCACTGAATTGTACACAGCAAGTTTGGGGAATACATGATGCACTAATTGCTTCTGGGAACTTTTCTACACATTGCAAAGCAAAAGGGAAAATATTAAACTTCTCCAAATGAAAAGAGGGAGGAAATAGACAAATACTGGAGGCAAGAGAATGCATACTTGATCAGATGCGGCAGCCAGTTCGTGAATGCTCCTTGCAAGTTGTGCATAAGAAACTGGCTGAAAATTTTTCAACCAAGTACCAAATTATGTTGTAAGAGAAATCAAAAACATTTATTTATAAAAGAATAACATAAATATAAACAGCAGAAACTTAAACAGCAATGTTGTTTAAATCTATAATCCATTTCTCATAGTCAATGAAATGTTGAACAACAGAGACCAGGCAATGCCATCAAAGCACATACTGTAAAAACAAATGAAAAAAATATATATAAAAAATATAAGCACCATAAAAGGTCAGGTAATAGCCATTCCAATTATCTAGCCAAAATCTTACACCCAAGCTATCACTTGCCTCAAACAACATCAACCAACAAAATGCTCACCAAACCCACATAATCACTCTTCATAATCCAACATTGAAATGGACTTCCTACTGCCACCCAGAACATGGTCACATTTACCCATCAGATTCCTCCTCCACAAGCTATGTCCCCTCCACTGCAAATCTTCCCCGCTATTCCCTTTGGGAAGCATTTTCAACCGACCAAACTTTGTAACACCCATATCCCACCTAATAGCTAATTAACTTTATTGAAACTCACCTGCAATCCTTGAATTAATTCACAGAAGATAATGAAGTGCTATCTTTCCCATTCATTTGGCCAGATTGTACAAAAGTAAGGGATATAAGCTCTTGCCTCCTAAGAAGATTAACAAACAGCTGTTTAATACCTTCCAAAATCAACTTACTGGGTTTCCCTCCCGGCCAAAAAATGTAGGGTAGTCGAAATCCAGTTCACTGCTGAGGTTTATGGAGGCCACTTAAACATCAAAGTGACTAGAAATAACGGGATTAAAAATCGTACCTTTTTCTTTTGTTTCTGAGGCATGATGTTTGTTCGAACGGGATTCAAAGCAGCTTTGGCAGCAGAAATGGTATCGCTCTGGATCTGCATTAGAGTCCCTCTCTTCGACTTCCGATCCGTCTGTGGCGGTTTCCCCACGACGGCGGGTGGCGGCAATGGGGGCGCCGACGACGATGACGGAGGCGGAGGCGCCGTCGTCGAGGAAGGGTCCGAAGTGATCAGATCCATCAGCGTCGTCCCAGGCGAGTCCTACACAAAACAAGTTTACCAAAAAAATAAAAAACATCAACTCAAATCGCACTTTTTCCGTCAAAATACGAAGGGTTTCAGAATTTCCCGGGAGAACCGGAAGGAAAATACGTGGCAGGAGCGATCTTTGTCCAAGTAAAAGAATTACCGCCATGGACAGCTCTACTGTGGATAGCAAGTGACAAGTGATCCTCCGCGGTGGCGGTGGCGGTGGCGCAGTGAAGGCGATCACAATTTGGGAGCCCCCTCTTTGTTTCCGACAACAAGAGTCAGCCGGTTTTCCCTCTGTCTTAACCGGGCCAACGAGTCGGGTAGTCCACAGTCCGAATCTATGCCCATGCGAATTTGTGAGCAATGAGAAGTAACTTTTGTACAATGTGAAAATACATAATCTAGAATATTATATAATATTGGGGGTCTATGTATAATATATTTTTTTGTTATATCTCTTTTAAATTGTATAAGATATTGGTACTTTGTATATCGTGAAATTTTGAAAAAATAAAAATTTGATTAAGAGAAAAAAATCGATATAAATGATTAATTGTAGATTTATAGTTATCGTTAGTCTTAAAATAAATTAAATTTACTAAAAAATTCTGGTTAAAATTCATTTATTTTAAGGAATGATATTACATATATTTGATGAGAAAAATGTCATTGGGCTCAAAATTACCCCAATACCCCAAGAAAATAGCCAATAATAACAAAGACACGTGTTCACTAGAAAACCAAACTAAGGTCACAATTTAGCCCAAGTTCAAGATGTACATGTGGCAAATGCGTTTTAACAAATCGACTAGTAATCTTAGTCTTTTGCTCAACGAAAATTTTCTGGATTCCTCGGCCTCAATCATTACTCCAAATATCATGAAGGCAGGGATTATCTAAAGCCCTTTGAAAATCGATTACCATATTCATTTCATCAAGATCATGGTTCCGCAAGGGACGAGATCCTAATCCTGAAAGTTCGAAAGAATAATTCTTATCTTGACAATAGTGGGACAAGGCACCAGGATAAATTCAAGCGACCAAGACATGTAATGGGATATTCGACTTTAACTCCTACAAAATACTCCAGTTTTCATTATCTTGTGAACTGACTTGAGCGTTGGAGTGATCATGAGGGAACGAGTCCCTGACTCCGTTTGCAGGTACTTTGTTTGAGACAGAAAATGGTGATTGGCTCTACATCATTATTTTGGGCCCACCGTGAGGCCCGTCGTTTTTCTTTTTGTCTGTTAAGTATAAATTTTTTGACGTTCGAGTCCTCTTTTTTGTTCTGATGGCAACTATGAGACACAAATCTTAGGTTATTGGCAGTAACCCTGCCCCATAACTGATTTAGAACAATCCCTCGATAAACTAACAGATGAGGGAACGTAGCCCGGAGAATTTTTCCCCACTTCTAAACCGAATTGCGCTTTCGGAGAACCAGGTTCAGCACTTAACAAAGCTGCTCACTAGTTTCCTAGACCAGCAGCACCAACAACAAGTCCACTATTCTCACCCGAGTAAATGACAAGAGCCTCTTCCTGATGAAGGATCTTGCCAAAGAGAAATAGAACCCTGAGGGCGAATGTAGGAGAATGGGCCTAGTGAAGCCAAAAAATCTTCCAATATGTCGTAAGCGCAACAAAAAATATATTGTGTTAGTTGAAGAAAGAGATTGCAGCATTGAAGCTGAAGCAAGGAGAGTCTCCTAGCACAGTTGTGAACCAGTCTTTTAGCCCCGAAGATTATAGCTGTGGTGCAGTCGAGTGTCTCCGCATCCCATCCATCAAACTTTATGTGGTCACTACTGATCTGATGGATCACTTGGATCTCTTCACCTCTCACATGATGGTGCAGGACGTATCTGATGCAATGTGGTGTAGAGTCTTCTTGGCTACACTGGAAGGATACAAACACCTAGTATTCAAATCTAGCCCATCACTCGATAGCCAACTTTGCACAACTTCGGAGTAGTTTTCTGGCCCACTTTGCACCTTTTCGGAGACATCGAAGGTCCACCATGGCTCTTGCAAGCTTAAACTAAGGCTAAGGTAAGTCCTTAAAGGATTTTACCTTGAGATTCAATATGAAAGTTTTGAGTATTGAGAATTTCAACCAGAGCATCGCAATGGTGGCATTTTAAAATGCTTTAAGGCCTACCCCTTTTGCTCAGTCATTGGTCAAAACTCCCCCACTCTCGTTTATGGATATTCTTGGCCACGCAACGAAATATATTAACGCCGAAGAGGTCATGCAAGCGAAAATAGCTGAGCATACTGAGAAGAAAGAGAAAAATAAACATACCAAAGAGCATAAAAGTAAAGGTATGAGGGAGGATCGCGAAGAAAAGCCCCGTTCTTGGTGGGAACCAAATGGGTTCACCCCCTTGAATGCTCATAGAGCAGAGATCTTTGTTACTATTGAGGATAAGGATTATCTGAAAAAATCATTACTTATAAGGGCACCATCCAATAAGAGGAACAGGAATAAGTATTGTCATTTTCATTGGGATCATGGCCACAATACGGAAAAATGTCATCAGTTGAAATAAGAGATTTAAGAGCTAATTAATCGAGGTTTCCTCATAAGTTTTATAGCCAAAAAGGCTGATAACCGAATGGAGTGAAAGCAGCGTACGCAAAGTCCCCCTCATAGGCGGGAGCAAGCGGATAGTCAAGATCGTGTTTGGAATTTTCCCTGGAGGGAGAGACCGCCTCAAGAGGAAGAAGATCGTCTATAGCCCTCAGTTCTCCATACTCTCACAGCAAGAGAGATTCCAGGCGCAAAGACTATGGAGGATTTGGTGGAGGGCTGAACCTCAGGGGTAAAGAGGTTAAGAATATGGGTGACGATCTCTTTCTCAAATGATGATCTGCCTGGGTATTCTAGCCACAACAATCCCTTAGTAATCACGACCAAGCTTGAAAAATTAGAGCTTCGACAGATTTTAGTGGATCCATGGAACTTTTCGAATGTCTTATACCACAAGTCTTCTTGGGCATGGGTTATCAAATGAAGCAACTGAGGCCAGCTCATGTCTCTTTAGTGGGGTTTGACGGTGAAGCAGTATACTCAGATGAAATCATCCAACTCCCACTGATCCTAAGGCAGGGTTCCCATACTTCCCAAGTCATGTTGGAGGTATTGGTAGTAGATGTGCCCTCAACCTACAATATGATTTTGGGAAGATCCAGCCTCAACGCTTTACAGGCTGTTCTCAGCACCTATCATATGGTGGTAAAGTTCCCCACGGCTAATCGGGTAGGAGAAGTGCGAGGAGACTTGCGTTCGACCAAAGAATGTTACACGACATCCATAGGCATAGCTTGAAGGGTAAAGACCTCGCAAAGAAAAATAAAAGAAAATCCAGTTCATGAATGAGCTCCTGGTCATAAAAATGATGTGGATGGAGAAAAAACAAAGGAACTCCTACCAGCCATTAGTTTTTTCCTAGAGGGGTCGGATGAGCTAGTAGATAGGCTTGATGAAATGCCTCTGAAGGAGGACTATCTCGACTGGTGTATTAAGATAAGTGTTGAGCTGAAGGACCCCATAAGAGGTCAAGTTTTAGCCCTCATTCGGTGATACGCTGATGTTTTTGCATGGACAGTTCAAGACATGCCAGGGGTAGACCTAAAGGTCATGACGCACAGGTTAGGAATACGCCCTGGTTTCCAACTTGTAAGGCAAAATAAGCGAAGTTTTTCTCCTAAAAGGGCTAAGATGATTGATGCAGAGGTGGATAAGCTAATGAAGGTGCAATACGTTCGGGAGGTAGATTATCACAAATGGTTAGCTAATGTGATATTAGTACCCAAATGAAGAGGTTGGGGGTCCCTCTTATTTTCTGGAGCTCGGGATCTGGAGGAATGGCTCATCAGACAAGCCTTGGTGCTGCACTTCGGGACCTCTTGAAAGGTCTTAAGGTCTTCCCTGGCCGTCTTTTTTGACCTAGAAGGAGCAAGATGTCATTTACCTTGAGAAGTCTTGGGAGCCTTCTCAATTACTTTCGTCAACTTCGTAAGGGCCAAAGGCCCTTTACTTTCAGAGAAATCTAAAATAAACCCCTTGGTAGTAGAGGAGTAAGGTATCTCCTAGGAGTCTTCAACTGCATGGAAAAAATGAAAGAAATCAATGTCTGGCAATGACGAAAAGAATAAAGTTGTAGGAAAGAAATATAAGGGGTAACATTTACAAGTCCCACCGTTCAGGCCCTCATTGGCAAGGGTTGGGTTTAAAAACCATTCCCCCTTCCAATCCCTATTGATCTTCAGGATCCGATCGGTTGGATCTTTGATAGTCTCAACACTAGGACGCTTAAGTTTAGTGTCCAAAGTCCACCCGTTGCACGCAGACCAGACCCCCTGTGTAGAGCCCGAACTTCAAGGGCAGATAAAGACATAGCGCTTCTTCCAATCATCTGAATCCTTAGATCCCCCGAAAAACATAAGAGACATGGTCGTGGCCTTAGTTCCAGGATACTTCTTTAACACTATGAGGGAGCCTTCCTTCACGACCCTTGGTTAGATAGAAATCCAATCTCCTAGATCATGGTTAATGGTGAAAAAAAATAATCGAATAGCTCCCCCGAGGGGTTTACCCGAGTGACGCTGCAGATAACGATGAAACCCATTAAATACCTCAATCCGAAAAGGAATAGTTAGGCTAGAACAATGGTGAGATGTTGAAAAAGTGACATGACCCTTCCTCAGAGGCAGGTGAAAGCCCTTATTGAAAGCACATTTGTAAACATAGAAACAACCGATAACGGGATGGCATGCCCTCAATGTAACAGCCCGCTTTCTCGGGCGTGTTATGCCTTAGGAAAATTGGGTCTTATATATATATATTTTTTATTACATTATCCCGAAATTCCCTAAGGCCTATCTAGTGTTTAATTTACACACTAGAGATAAATACAATTTACAAAGCGGAAGCTGAATCGAACCTGCTCATGGCAATATATACATGAATAACTAGACAAGTACTTATTACAAACGTTGTTACATGACATTCGAAAAGTAAAACAAACGTACATAATGTTTAACTATTCATATCACAACATAACATGGCACATTTCCTCGTTTCCTGACGTCTCGCGTCACCACACATCATCAATCTCGAAATCATCTCTGCAAGTCCCGACTGGAACGTTGAATGTTCCAGGGGCAAACCCAAGTTAGATGATGAACCATCTAAGTAAGGGTACGTAATGCTATGTCATGAGTGTATGCAATATCTTTCCTCGTAGGTGTCAACTGCACCCCTCATGCTACCTACCATTTTAGCAGCCACCTCTTTCGAAGCCGGGGTGTATGGGTGCACCCTTGGTAAGGCAGCGGTGTCAGTTCGTACTCCCTACGGCCTCATATGCGTGTGATCAATGATATCAACGTGTAGTCATGCATTTCATAGTCATGTATGCATTCTACATGATAGATACATATCAGAGCATGTCAATATGATGAAAACATTTTCGAGGAAGTACCACTTACCTTTTAGAGCTTATCAGGCTATCTCAAAATCTGTGCCTTGTCTCAATTTACGTGCCAACCTCAAAATTCGCACCAGACACCTCAACTTTGACCTCAAAGCATCCTAATCACCATAGGCATTTAAATAAATATTAAATCCTATTTTTCCATAATTTCTGGCATTTTCTTTAATTTTCTCTCTATTTTTTCCTATTTTTCCTCAATAATTCCAAATTAAATATTTCTAGAAATATTTTCTCAAATATTTCACTACGATAATTCATAAAATAATATTTTGGAATTTCTGAAATTTTTTAGGGAATTTTACTCACCTTGACTTAGCATCTCCGATTTCTTCGATTTACGTGCAATATTCTCGAAAAGCGTGCCCGAGCCGTTTTTTTCACCAAAATCTCCGGGGTATCACAGAAATATAGTTTCCTGTCTTTTAGGATTTTATTCGATTTTTCCCCATCACTTTCCTATTTTTTCTTCTTTTTCTTTCTTTTCTTTTCTCTTTCTCTTTCTCTTTTCCTTTTTCTCTTCTTTTTTTTTTCCTCCTATTCATCTTCTTCTCCGCGCGTCCCCTGCTACCTGGTGCGACCCATCTTCTTGCCATTTCTTCTTCTTCCTTTCTTCTTTCTTTCTTCTCTTCTTTTCTTTTTCTTCTTCTTCTCCTTCTCTTCTTCTTCTTCTTCTTCCTGCAACTGCCGCGCGAACCAGCCTTCGCCCAACCGCCGCATCGCCTACTGCCACGGCCCTTGCCGGCTTCTGCCGCCGCCCTCAGCCACGACGGACCATCACCGAGTCGCGCATCACGCTCGCGACCGCCATTGGCGGCCTCCCCTGCCTTGTGCCCAGCCACGAACTCGCGGCCATGGCCGCTTGCAACTCTTCGGCCAGCTTTGGCCGCACCCAGCCTAGCTGGCCGTCGCTTCTTCCTTAACCGAGCTCGCCTCCATGGCTTCCTCGCGCCACCGCGCCACCATCAGCGAGCCACATCTCGCCTCGGATTGCCGCCATGCTTGCTGGTCGTCGGCCATGACTGCCGAACAGCAGCTTTGCTGCTGCTGCCATGGCCGACTTTGGCCATTCCAGGCAGCCCTCTCGGCTCTCGTCCAATCTCTCCCTCTCTCTCGATGTCGCGACCCCGCGCTGCCTCTCTCGGCCACGATCACTGCCAATTTATAGGCAATGGTTCCACACAAATATCGCTGTTGAATTACTTGCCCATCACGCACCTCATTAAATACGAAAATCTTCACAAATCGTGCTGCTGTACCCCCAAATTTTGCTGCCACAATCCCCTCATTTTGCGGCCAAAATCTCAGCCATTAATGCTTCACAGAAGCTTCACGAAACTATTACATTTGCAGAGCATGGCAGCCTCGCACAGCACGTTTATACACACATATATATACAGCTATTTACTGCACTTTAAATTAAAAGAAATTATACATTAAACTCCAATTTTATCATAATATCACTTGGGCAACTCCATAATTTCAATTATACCCTCAAACACTGGATTAAATTGTATTTTAACACTAAAAACGCAAAATTAATAACTTGAAGCTTAATTAAAAAGACGATTTTGCCCCAGTGTCCTTACCGGGCTGTTGTTTCATTCTGAAACCACTGAAGGGTTGCTCATTACGCAAAACCGGAGCCCCCCTAGGATTCCGTTGATTTTTTTGGCGTCTCCTACTACGATTCGGTTTTACAGCCTAAATGATAGCTGTATTTTAGCTGTACTGAAAACTGTTCCGAATTCGATTTCTTTCGACACTATAAATCCTATCTCGATACGCTCGTCGAGACCATATAATTTTCCTTAGACAATTTCACTCTGAGGCACTCCCTGCAGTTGATTCGGTATTTGAAATTGTTATAAAATCAATTTTTCGGTGTTCTAAACTCATTGAAATTACGTGGCAACCTTATCTAAACATGGGGTATTACACTCAAATGTGTGTTAAACTCAACCTCCTAGTCTTCAGGAATATTGTACTTCTCCATAAAATGTTAACATTCCGATTCACTCATCCATTGATAGGGAATGGAAAAAGCAGGGTGGGTTCCCCATTTGATTAGCTCTGCGCCGACCAAGTTGAATCTTCCAGATCTAGTAATCACCATGGAAGATAAGAAAAAAGAAAAGACGAGGAATGAGCAATACGAGAAAAAAACACTACACACAGCAAAGCAACAGCAAGCTAGCAAAAAAAAAAAGATCGTGGAGAAGAAATGAACAGAAATGTGAGAGTCACGTATCAGAGCCTTATAGGCAGAGAACAAATAAGCTGGTAATGATGAGCTTTAATTGCCTGGATTATGCGTCTCAAGAGAGAAAGTTCGGACAGCACTAGAAAAAATCAATGTTAACCCCGAGAAAAATTAATATCGACTCTATGAAAAGACAAAACTCCTCAACTCCTTGTTAGAATTCGGCCTTCGGAGGAAAATGAAGCTTGCCCTTGAAGATAATCAACATATTATGCTCAAACCCTTGGAAATACTTTATGGATAGTGCGAAAATCAAGTTATTTCGGGATGATAGACTTGAGAACTTCCAAAACACAAGCTAACTTCGACATTCCTTGAGCCATTAAAGTTGAATGACTTGAGGATTGGGGTGCAAATGATGAGGGAAATGCTCTCGGGCTCATAATTACCCTAATATCTCGGAAAAATAGCCAATAACAGCAAAAACACGTGTTCGCCAAATAACCAAGCCAATGTCGCCATTTAGCCTAAGTCTGGGATAGACACGTGGCAGATGCGTCTCAGTAAACCGACTAGTGATCTTAACCTTTTACTCAACGAGGATTTCCTGAATTTCTCGGCCTCAACCATCACTCTAAAAATCATGGAGGCAAGGATTATCCTCAGCCCCTTGAAAACCGATTACCATATCCATTCCATCAAGATCATGGCTCCGCAAGGGATGGGATCCTGATCCTGAAAGTTCAAAATGAGATTTCTTATCTTAACAATAGTGGGATGAGGCACCACGATAAATTCAAGCAACCAAGATAGGTAATGGGATCTTCGACTTTAACTCTTACAAAATACTCCAGTTTTCATTATCCTGTGAACTGACTTGAGCGTCAAAGTGATCACGGGAGAATGAGTCCCTGACTCAGTTTGCAGATATTTAGTTCGAGACAGAAGAAGGTGATTGGCTCTACATCATCAATGTTATTTTTTTAATATATATTATTTTTTTTATAATGTGAGAAACTTGAAAAAGATCTAATCACAAACAATTTTGTACCCAAATTGTCTTGCTGTCTTTAAAATTTACAATCCATTTTGACCTAACATGTGTGTACAAACAAGTTCATCATGCATTGAATACTAAGACATTTTCACTTATAATATACACAATCAATTACACAGTATCACATGAAGATAACATCAAACTCACAATCTTCCAAACTCCCAACACGTGTGATGCATAATGAACTCTACGTGCAACCGTTAAGGACAAAACATATTTAATTATAAATATAATTGAATTTATTAAGTTATCAAAAATTAGTTTTATATTCAATTATAAAACTATATAATTTAGTATATTTATTCGATTTAATTACAATTTATGTAGACCCATAATTAAATATATATAAAATTTATTATGCATATAACAAAAAAGTTACAAATATAAATAATTAAACTTGATTGGCCAATCCATCTCAAACTTGTTGGAATTAACTAATTGTCATTATTTAACATGCAACCATTTTAAACTCTTTTTTTTTTCCTCAAACATTCAATCTTAATATGTTTTTATTTATTAATCTCTCTTGCCCTTAATAACCTCGTCAACAACGAGATAAATTATATAATTGATATTGTTATTTTTCAATATTTCTATTTATTTATGTCAATCTTTTTCTTAGTTTTTTTTTTGTCTCAAATGAACTAATAATAAATTTATTTGGAATGAGTCCATTGGTAGATTGAGTTCCTCAATCGATTAAACCTAATATTTTTTTTTTTGGTGACAATTGGTGTCGGGCTATCACTATTAATAATTTTATATGATTTTACACTTTTTGAGAAAGAGATAAGCGATAAAATATATTTTTGATAATTGAATAAAATCAACAATCATGGATGTTGAGAGAGATAATTTTGTTGTTTTCTATATGTTAAAGATATGTATATTTGTTTTGTTACTTTATATAATTTATCCAAACAAAATTTGCATGCAAATAATTTCAAACAAACCTATATTGGGTAGAAACAAAAATAGAAAATGAATATGACATAAAATAAAAATGGGAAAATATTTTTTTTAAGTGGAAAACGAAAATGAGGGGAAACTTAGTAAATAAATAAAATATATAATTTTTTTTTGTAAATATAAATTTTAATATATAAAAGTATAAAAATAATTTTTAATTTAAAAATAAACATAAATTTCATATTTCACGTGAGCTATGAGACATAAACATGTTTTAAATATTTTATTAATATTATGAAATAATTTCAATTTTTTTCTTTGAAATTATAGAAATAGTTGAGAAACTTTTTAAGTGTCTCTCAACATTTTGATACAAGTCACATTTTGGAAACACTAAAATAACACTCTCTAGATATTTGCATCCATTATAGCGTCAAGATGTAATAGTTATTTTACGTATTTCTTAGTTTGAAATTTAAAAATAATCCCTATTCATTTATCAGTCGTGTTGGAAGTGCTTTTAAATTAGTTTTTGATGAGTTGGGCCTAATAATTAACTTTAGTTATAATTAGTTAAGGCCGATAAGGCTCTTTTGGAAGTAGGTCTTTATTTTATTTTTCTTAAAAAAGTTTTAAGTGGGCTCTGTTTGGAAGTTGATATTATTTACAGTAGTATTTGCTAGGAAAATAAATATCTTACTTTAATACTATTTTTGGTTTCATTTAGTTAATTTAAAGTGGAATTTAAACTTAAAATTTAAAAATTTATTTACAAAACCTTGTAAAACGTTCAGTTGAGCAATACCAAATATTACTTATTAATGATCGTTTGGATAATTAATAAATTAATATACTTAATAAAGTAAGCTAAAACCCAATGTAGACCTACAATAATGAAGATAGAAGGAAAAGATAAAAAAAAACCTTCCCGACATAATAATTTATGGAAAACTCTCATAAGCGCCTCTCATAAGTTCCCTTAGAATACCTTATTAAAAGCCTATATTGAATATGAGAGGTACAATATCTAAAAGTCATGATATGATGAGAATACGTTAAACTATCTCATAAGTCATTATATATAGAGATTCGTAATAAACAATTTCGAAAAATTCAAATACCCATTTGTCTGATTGTTTCAATATCTATAAAATAAAAAAATTATATTGATTGAAATACGCAAAAACTTATGCACAAATTATTTAAATATTATAAATATAATAAATATAATAAATATACATTATATAAAAAAATAAAATAAATATTCCTTAATTGATGTCCATAAACAATTTAACCGCCAAAGCTAATAATTGCCTTACAAGTAAATATTAAGGTATGATAAATACTTATTATTTTTAGATAAAGTGTGCTTATTACACAATTTTATTTTTTATTATTTAGTTAAAAATTAAAAACACAATATATTTGTTATTAACAAATAGAACTATCTGTAGATTAAAAACAAATACAATAGTTATAATTTATTTGAAAACAAATACACATATTATCCCCATAATCATTGTTTAAAAACAACAATTAATAAGCCAAATGGATTTTAAAATTTGGCTAATTAAATCTTGAAATTGCAAAAATTAAATTGAAATTCAAAATTATCAATTTGGTTTGATTCAAGTTAAGGGTCAATTGGATTTGGTTTTCAAGTTTGTTAATTTGATTATTTTAATTTGATTCAATTTTCGTATTAAAAAAATCAAAATAATCGAATCAATTAAAATATAAAAAATACTTATTTTTTTAATTTTTTAATTGATTTAATTTGTTTGTTCCTATTTGTTTGATTTTTAAGTTATTTTATTTATATATTTATTCAATTGATTCAATTTAATTTTTGATACAATTTTTTTTTTTCTGACCAAATGTGCATCCCAAGTTAATTCAAGAAAGTTGAGGGAATGGATTGAAAAAAAAAAAAAATATAAACTATAACTGAGTCAAAAATTAAAATTTAGAAAATATATGATTAATTTAATCAAAAAATGTACCATAATTTTACCTTAAATTATATTACTTACATTCAAAAAATCATTTAATAGATTATTATTATATAATTAACACACCTTTATCTTAAAAGACGATTAATTGCATAAATTCATTGGAAAATGCCTTTTCCAATAACCCGAAGCTTTATATCCGGTCTCCGTATTAAGACAGCAATGCTCGACCGCATCGAGGGACAGGTGGCGGTTCCGATTGGCCACAAGAACACCACCACGGGCAAGGCCCCACACACACAAAAGACTCCCAGTACCGAAAAAATTTCATCATTGTGCAATCAGACATCCACCTTTTCCTACTGTGAGCCTTTCACATCGTGCGGTCGAGGATCGCCTGATCACCAAGATCCATCCATCCGAGGGTCCCTATTGATCCACGCAAAGTGAGGGCACGGTCGTATGGTCCGAGCGACCGCACCGTAGGTCTTCCCCAAGCAAAAGAAATGAGCGACGAAGACCGGCTATTCGTTCATTCGTTCTTCTTCTTGTTGTTGGAGTTGTAGTTGGAGTTGTGCTTTCTTCTTCTCTTCTGCTCTCTCTCTCTCTCTCTCTCTTTCTCTTCGCACGAGTTCCTCTCCTCGTGCGTTCAACGGAGGTCGGGTCGGGTCGCGACGGTGCGTTCGATTCAGTTCGGGGACCGATCGCGCTGCAGGCGTTGCTCAATCGTGGCTGAGGAGTCGGCAATCGGAATCGCACAGTCAAGCCCTCTCGATCGAGGTACGTATCGCCTTAATTGGGCCAAATTTGGGGTTGGATCAGTTATCTCTTGTTATTTCGCGAGGGTTTCCGTGGTTTGCGAAGCGATTACTCGAAGTCGTTGCTTTAATTACCGAGAATCTGATGGAGGATCAGTAGGCGTTTCTGGTTGTTGTGCTCGTAGAAATCGTTTATTTTCCTTTTCGTTGTTTGGATTCCAGTTTCGGTCTTCTGTTTGGGGGTTTTCCGTGTGCAGGGGACTGGTGCTGAACTGGTGTGTTATTAGCCTGGTTGCGTGACTAGAAATGTTTGCATGTTAGGGGGAATTAAAATTAGGGCTTTTGCCAGTCTAAGAATCATGGTATTCTTCTAGGGCTAATTGGAATTCATCATTGTTTAATCTCTGCACAAAGCGAGTTCAGGACGACAAATGCAGGAAGTTCATCATTCTTCTGCGTTCTGTTGCCTAAGTGATGCTAACTCTCTGTGTTGATATTTGAAAATGTAAATTCCACCTTAGCCGAGCCGAGCAATTATATCAGGACCAGCTTTGTGGATCTTTCTCTTCATTTCTGCTCAAGAATTAGCCTTCTTTTACTTCCCATATGATTTTTCTTAAGAACCAGACAAGATTTACAGTGTAAAGCTTTTACTTTGTGTACTGTGTAATATATTTACTCCGTTTAAATGGTTTACGTAACATGATCCAAATATAACATATAGTTGTTATTTTTTATGTTTTGCAACAAGACGTCTTTCTGGTTGGAATATATAGTGCTGATGTACTTCTGTGGAACCATTTCCTTGTAGGGTTTTGTTGAGTTGATTTGAGTTTGGATGTGCTGATGCTGAAGAAATAGGGAAAGTGCAAACCCTTTGCTGCTCTTTTGGGGAAAATGTTGGAGGCACAAAAATTTACTGGAATGATGGGCCTACATAACAACCATGATAATTTGGATCTGTCTCAAGCTTTCTACCACAAGCTTGGGGAGGGATCCACCATGTCAATTGACAGTTTTGGTAGCTTGCAGATGAGCAATGGTGGAGGTTCTGTTGCAATGTCAGTTGATAACAGTAGTGTTGGATCAAACGATTCCCATACTCGCATCTTGAATCACCAAGGATTGAAGCGTGTGAACAACAACTTTGCCCACAGTGTTAACCGAGGGAAAGTCTCACATGGTCTGAGTGATGATGCACTTGCTCAAGCTCTAATGGATCTTCGTGTTCCCACAGGTGGGCTGGAGAATTTTGATGAGTGGACAATTGATTTGCGGAAGCTTAGTATGGGGGTAGCTTTTGCACAGGGGGCTTTTGGAAAGCTTTATAAAGGTACTTACAATGGTGAGGATGTAGCCATCAAGCTTCTGGAGAGGCCAGAGAATGACCTTGAGAGGGCACAGTTGATGGAACAACAGTTTCAGCAGGAAGTCATGATGCTGGCTACACTAAAGCATCCAAACATAGTTCGGTTTATTGGCGGATGTCGTAAACCCATGGTGTGGTGTATTGTGACAGAATATGCCAAGGGGGGTTCAGTTAGGCAGTTTTTGGCAAAGCGGCAGAATCGATCTGTGCCACTGAAATTGGCAGTCAAGCAGGCTTTGGATGTTGCTAGGGGCATGGAGTATGTGCATGGGCTTGGTCTAATCCACCGCGATCTGAAGTCTGATAATCTTCTGATTTCTGCTGACAAATCTATAAAGATTGCTGATTTTGGAGTGGCTCGTATTGAGGTGCAGACTGAAGGGATGACACCAGAGACTGGAACATACCGCTGGATGGCTCCGTAAGCAACTTGATTCTTTCGCTCCTCCTTTTATTGCTATTTGTTTATTCTTATAACTGTTTTTCAGTATGCTCTTCTAGAAGAATTCATGCTTTGCAATGTTATACTGCATTATGGCTAATAGGTGTTTTAGGAAATTGTCAATTTACACTGGATAGCTTGATGTTTTAGGAAATTGTCAATTTACAATGGACAGCTTGATGCTATCTTTTCATGTTGGACAACTTTGCATCTAATCCTATTGTGAAGGTTGTGATTTCATGTCTGGTTCATGTGCGAATGAAAATGTTTGCTGTAAAAGTTATGTGTTTATAGTTCCAGTTCTATTTATGGTGATTTAACTGCAGAAGGTCCTTGGGCTATTCTATTGGTTTCACTGTGGAGCTTTGTTTGATTAATTTTGGAGTTCTTACTGTTTTGTTTCCCACTCTATTCTTGCATCCCTTTTTCTTCCTGCAGTGGGTTTAAATTAGTCCATTATCAGTCTCGAGCAAACTACATGGTGACTCTAGTTATATTGCCCCATGAGGAAGCAATTTTGAAATCCGTGTACCAAAACCCATGCTACACCCATTTCACAGTCTTTTAAGTTGGAAAGGGTTTCCAATTAACAGTTTTGTGTCAATAATCCAATATATATATCACGTATCAAAACCCAATTTAAAGTTGGGAAATTGCAAGTAACTGTCTTATGTTTATACATCCAAGAGATTTAAGTACAATTTTCAGTGATAAATGATTGAGATTATCTCTAACTTCTTTATGTAAAACTTGTAAAATGTTTTATTGGTGCAAGAGAAAGAGGTGGGTGACTGTTTTTATTATCACCCAATGAGTAGGTTGTAGTGATGTGTCATCTAGGATGCTAGAGTCGAGCCAGGATCATGTATCAGGTAATGGAGGCACAAGTAGGGTAGACAATTCATCAGTTTACTTGATAAGCAGATTGTGTCAAATCCCTTATTGCTTGCCTGCTTCAATTGCTCTCTTTGTGTTATTGGTGGGTTTTCTCATTTCTTTTTTTTGTCCATTGGCCTACCAATTCTTGTGCAATTGAGGTTTTATATTCTACTATTTGTGTCATTTATGCATAATACAATGCGATCTCTTGACAAGAAATTTGGCATTCCTATCTTTGAGTTGTGTTGATTGCATTTGAGACCCATTTATTTGGGCCCCTGCTTTTGTTGCTTTTTATTAGAAGCAAAAAAGCCACCTGAGATTTTTGTCTATCATTAGTAATGGATAATTGGTCCTCACCTCTTATCACCTTTTCCTAGTTGTTCCTTTGGGACCTTGTATTAATGGTTACGGATGGTATCTTCAAATGCATTGTTACTATTATATCTTTTTCCTTTAAAGTGTTTATCAGGCAAGAGTTAGGTTGCTAATATGGATCTTCCTGCATCAAGATGGAATCCCTACTACTTGGAAGGTTTGAAGAAAAATTTGATATTTCATCTTTTTGACCAAGTTGGCTTTATTTTATGTTGGTTGACTCAATTTTGGTGGTAAGGTTTGTGACAATTTTTGCATCTAGTGCACTATATTCTTGCAATCTAATTCCTCGGAGGCAGATATGACTTCGACTTTTGACTCAACCAATGAGGAGATGACTCATTGCCGAGTGCATGTATCTTTTCAATTTTTTTCTTGGAATGTTAGCTTTCTGGGAGCTGGCCTTCAGTTGGTTTAGTACGTTACCACCTTGATGAATGACAATGTATTGTTTATCTGCATTTACCATAAACAGTTTGATGGGGAATTAGTAATTGACAGGAAATTAGATGGAATGACAACCTGTATCTCACTTGGCACTTGTATTGAGGTGGTGAGCTGGCAGAACTTTTATTATTCCTTTGTTGCCATTGTCTTCATGTATTTTGTAGAGAGCAAATGTGATGTCGTAACTTCATTATTTCTTTTTGTTGTGTGTTGCTAATTGATCAAGTCTCCAAAAGAGAAAGCATCAAATTATGATTTGACTTGCTTGTTTACAAAGAGATGGCTAATGCATATTCTACTTGCACCACAATTTTATAGGCAATATGGGGAGACTCTTAGCACTGAATGGAGGACTTTGATTAGATGGGTTGATGCTGTCTACTCAATTTCACCTTGTCTGTCATGTTTTTTCTAAACTCTTCTAGTTCTGGATTATCAAGATTTCCAAGCGAAGAGCCATCAAATTTTACTTATGTCTTGCTTTCTCCTAGGAGGAACATATGACATGAATGAGATATGGGTACAAGCAGGAAGTCGTTGGTGGGGGTTTGAACTCTGATGGTGTGATTGGGAGAGGCAACCACAAGAGGCCTTCAATTTGAGTGTGAACCATGGATGGGGCTGACTGAATTTTAGCCCTAAATTCATTTCACAAGAACAATACATAAATGTTTAGTGGACATGTGAAGAAGTTAAAAGATACCAAGGATGGATGATTAAGGTGGATTAATTTTTTTAAGTACAAGTGATCTTCATTCATTAAGGGAAATTTGGGAGAGATCTCTCTCAAAAGTCATGAACGGAAACCGAATGTGCATAACATGGATAGAATCAACACATAGCCTCTTATCTCAATGGTTTATGATTAATTTCTTTGGGCTGATCTTGTTATGCAGGAGAGTTACAATCAAAAAGTTGGCGCAATAGTCTGAAGGAGTTGGAGAATGGGTCATTGATTGCTAGTGGTCCTCCAAATAACAAGATAGGGTTTTTAGAGAGACCTCTAAAATGGTTTCTGCAAAAAATTTAGTTGTGAAACTCTGGTAACTGGCGTTTGTCAAATGTATCTGGGCCTATTGAGATGACTTGAGACTTCATAATTTTGATTCTTGCAGTGCTTGGGAACAACCATAGCAATGGATAATAAAACATCAAAGATGGTCCGGTTCAAGGGATGGATTTTGGCAATTTTCTGGCAGCATCAGACCTAATGCAAAATTAGTGTAATCATAGCAATAGTCCATGATACTTTCCCTTAGAACCTGTATTGGCAAAGAGCTTAAAATAAGATGATGGGGTAAATTACCATCCTTTTGGCTTTGTTGAAAGAAAAATAAGCACAGCTCCTATTTTGGGTTTTTAGTTACCGGGGAGAATGAAAGGTTGCCTAATTTGGATTTGTATGCAACCCAAATTAAAGTTGGTTTGTCCCAATCAACGATAAGGCATCACATTCCCTTAATTGCTGAAATCCTACACCCGCCTATGAGTGCTGTCATAGGGAATTTATGATTCGAAATGACCCTTATAGTCCGGCATTGGCACAAATTCTGGCCTTCTTTCTTTGCTCATCCTGTGCAGTCTTACCCTTAATTTATTCATGTACTCTCTCTCTGTCTCTTTCTACACACACAAACGTGTCTTAGAAATATCCGACTGAAGTGATGACCATGTAATGAGTGCCAATATTGATCATGTGGTTCGTCTTCTAAAACAGGAATAAAACTTTTGCAAAAATGCATTAAAATTCACTAGAATTACTGTCTCAGCCTGAGAAGCACGGACACTTCCTAAAGGCTGCTGTACAGCCTGTATTGTTGTCGCAGACGTGTCAGTTATGGGGTTGGCTTGCCGACACACCATCGACATGTGTTGGACATGCTCACATGGGGTGTCTTGATACCTGTTTTTTTATTATTTTAAAGGACATTGGAGGGAACACTTGCCCTCTTTGGATGCTTTGAAGACATTAAATAAAGGCATTAATGACTATTTAATTTTTACGACATTGCAATTGCAGAACTGTTCAGTTTTTCCACGTTTTCATCCCACAACTCTTTAGTTTTCATACTCTTCATGCTTGTAGCCTGTGTCTTTGAACATTGGCTGGATTTTGTCATGCTTGTATCCTCTTCATTTTGTTTGCATTCATTTCCTAGCTCTAGTCTTTATTTTCTCTGAATCCTAAATACTTGTTTTGGACTTTTTGGTGTTAAGACTTTGAAATGAGTAATGACTTTTGAGTTGGTTGCTAATTAGATTAGAGTTGTTTTGAATTATGAATTTCAAATGCATATTTATGAGGTGTTTTTTTTGGATGAAGCTTATTTATTAGTTTGGAATATAGTTTTGATACTTTGTTATGCCATTAGAAATATAAAAATTTATTTTATTAACTAACATATCATGATTGTGTTGCGCCCTACTCTTTTTAATAAATGTCGTACTCCCATGTCTGTGTCCATGCTTGATAGATCCCAGGTGACAATATTTAATATTTTTAACCAAGGTTTATTAAAGCAAAAGCAATAATTAGAGGAGTAATATCCAAAATTGGATTATGAAAAGGAGCATCAAACAGTAACAAAACCATAAAGATAAATGAAACGCCATAATTTCCGTGCTACAGGAGGATGATATACGTCACCACCCAATCCCACATTTGATAGCCTGGTAGAGATCTTGGGTATATTACTTGGTCCCATGTACTTAAAAATTTTCTTTAGCTAGCACTTTCAGGTGGGGACTTGGGGTGCGACAGGTGGTGATCGAACCAGCCTAGGACTACTACCTAGTGGCCGTGGACCAAGAAAGTGTTTGAGGTTGACTTGGGTCCAATTGAGATATGAGATTTCTATCCTGCCAAGGACACGAGGAATTAAAGGAGGGGGGTTTATTATATCCCAATCCTGCAATGACAATCCATTAAAGAGGTTTTGGGTGTGTGTTGTTTGGTTTCTTAAACTTAAGATTAAGAGTCATCTTTAGCTAGCACTTTTGGGTGCGAACCTTTAGTTTTGCCATATATTTCACCAGTAAACGGAGCTTTGTTATCTACTTTTGTTTAGAGGCCCATTCAAGGCCTGGCAATCTGTGTTGTTTATCCCCATTTAATTGTTGTATGCTCTGTGCATGGGTCATAAATGGTCATCCTCTGAATACCTGAGTAACTTCTCAACTTTCCAAATATTGACACTGTTTATCCATGCTCAGATCTCAGACGGTCAGTATTTCCACTCATTATGGGTGAATTATCTTCCAGAGCTGATTCATTTTCTGATCAAATATTAGAAATGTTGTCAGTTCTTTACACATAAATTATCGTTTTCATATCCTTATCAGGCAACCCAGTTTGCATTAAGTTGATGCATACCTAAAATGTCTTGATGGAGTAATTGTCAAGAAAGGATTTTGTTTTGTTTCATCTTGTTAGAGTGGCAGTAGTTGAATGTTCACTTCTGTGCTTTTCTTTTTTGTCAACTGGTGATGCATGTGGCTTGTGTATCAAATTTAATCTTTTCATTATTACTCACAAATCTGAATTATCTGACCATTTTGCTGGATTAAATTACAACCATGCACTTGGTATATATTTGTTATGTGCAATTATGTGTTATGTGTTATTGATGTTATTTTACAGCTCAAGTATGCTTATATGATCCTGTTGGTACTTTCTTTTCTGCTTCTAATTTTCTGGATTTCTATATGAAGCCACGGATATATGGATTCCAAATACTGGAAGTCTTGTTTCATCAATTTGAGGCCCCTTGGCTGGCCTTGGTAGAAATATAACTCCAAACTCTGGTCCAAGCAATCATGAAATTGTCTGTTGGGGAATACCAATAGAGCCCAGTTGCTAGTAGAGGATGACCCAAGTTTCCCCTGTGACTTCAGCTTTCTACCCACTGACCATTTCTAGTATAATTGGTTAAAAATATTTTTAAGAATGTCTTTCATATCATTTGTCTCGATTCCCATATGGAACCTGTAATGTGTTCCCAAAACACTTTATCCTTTGGTTTGCATGCTTACCCAATTTGAATAACTATACTGATCAACAAATGCAACAAGCTTGTACCACCAAAAGTGACCCAACATTACCTGTTCAACAGACACCAGTTAATGGATTAGGTCTTTGGCCATTTCAGAATTTTTTTCTTTTCCTATTTTTGCAATAACTTACTTTGCATGATAGGAATGTGGAGGCTTTCTTTATGCCATTTCTCAATGCAGAACTTACCTCTAGTTTATTGTTTTTGGTGTCTATATATCAACTTCTTTATTATTTAGGAACAAATACTAAATTATTTAAAAAAATTCATACTCCTGAATTGGCGCATGATCTGCTAATGTTCAGTGAATTTCCTTCCATGATATGATTTATATAGTGTATTAATTTGTATGATATAAAATAGATTAAGCCAGTTTCTACATGTACAACCAAGACCTGTGGATGCTGCCAGGAATCAATCATATGTGTATTGTGGGTAATCTTAGGTGTCGTGGAAGATCAAATTAACTTGGGCTGAGATAGTAGACAATAGAAATTAAATGTTCTTGCTTAACTGAATTATGGCCCCAGATGGAGTAGGGTGGATATTTTTTTGGTTTAACCTAGTTTCGCTTTTGGCACTGGATAGAGCAGAATTGAGAAAAAGGATCCATCTGATACTAAGTAGCTGGGAGAAAAAGCTTTGTTAAATCGAGAGACGTAGTATTGTCTTGTATAATCATCCCCACTTTTGTTTTTCCCCGGCATAATTTTTTGGTATATGAAAAAATGTTTTGTTCTTGATGTGCTGCATTTCTGAACTAAAATTGCAGGGAGATGATTCAGCACAGGCCCTACACACAGAAAGTAGATGTTTATAGCTTTGGCATTGTTCTGTGGGAACTAATCACTGGAATGCTTCCCTTCCAGAACATGACTGCTGTGCAGGCTGCATTTGCAGTTGTTAACAAGGGCGTTCGACCTAACATCCCCAATGATTGTCTCCCTGCCCTCAGTGGGATCATGTCCCGATGCTGGGATCCTAATCCTGATGTGAGGCCACCCTTTACTGAGGTTGTCAGGATGCTTGAGCATGCAGAGACAGAAATAATGACCACTGTTAGGAAGGCCCGTTTCAGGTGCTGCATAAGCCAACCGATGACTACAGATTGATGCAGAGAAAGGCGAAAAAGTGGCGACAACAGGAAACAAGTGGAAAAGGAGAAAAAGGAAAGTATAAAAAAGAGAAAGCTCATTGTATGTTAGCCTTGTATCTATCAGGGTTAATTTCTTTCTTCAGATAGAAAAAAAAAATGGGAAAGCTATGATAAGGAAGGACTGCTTGTTTTGGTTCTTTTTTTTTTTTTTCGCTTTTCTTTTCTTAAATTTTATGGATTTATGGTGCTGAGCTAGTAGTGATAGAGGGGATTTGATGTGTATTTATACATGCCGTTTCATGCTGTGTTAAACAAAGCCCTGTTTAGTTGCTTTTCTTGTGTTTAAAAGAATTGCAGGTTCTCAGCATTTTCTTATTTTTACATGGTCTTACTGATGTTGCTTTGATATCCTTATTCAAGCAATAACAGGGCTGAACGCTACTATTGCCGATGACAAGGGAATGAGGCCCTTTTGATGAAGTTTCAGCTTAATTATTTTATTTGTGAACTTTCATTTGGATTTGGAGAGTATCAAGTATCAACTTGATCATCGCACTCTGCGGGGTGGACACTGACGTTGAGAGACGATAGCTGACGGAATGAATGGGATTAGATACCCAATAGTCTTAGTCGTAAACGACGGATATTAGGTGTTTGCGTATCGATCTGTGCAGTGTTGGACCTTTTGCAACAACCATAATACATGGTTTATTTGGTCCCAGCCTGCCTTTGACACCAAGCCATAATACATGGTTTATTTGGGTTTGATTCCCCATTAGAATGAGGAAATATTTAGAGCAACATTCTTGGCCGGAAGTCAAGAAAAAACACACGATTCGGTTAGAGGATGCATCCTTTTGTCCAATATTTTGACAATTTTAATAAAACGGTGGCATAAATTGCATAGTCTACCATTAAAGGGTCCACAATCCTAATAAATTTTCATCTGTAACAAAAGTTTTACTTTTGTCTATTAGAAGGATTTGTGCCAAGGCAACAATATAGCAGAACAACTAAATTAATCAAATAAGAGCAATGTGCATAAAAGTGTACCAACATATTCACAAGGATATAAGGATTATAAAAGGAGATAAAAGGTTGTCGTAATCGTCAAGATTTATGTCAAATTTTGATAATTAATCAAATAAGAATTACCTGTAAATATCAAAAATCAAATTAGTTGCTCTTAAAATAACTACATTCAAAATGTAAAAATATTATATATACAAATTTATTTTCTCTCTCATGCACGCTGTAAATAAATCAATATAGTATTTTTGATCACTTAATGTATGAAAATAAATTAAAAAATTACAATTGTTATTTTTTAGCTTTTTGTACACACTATTATCAAATTCTATATTAGATTATAATTAAATTATTTAAACTATAAATATAATTTTATTAAAATAATATATGTTAAAATATCTATTATCTTATGAATATGATAATAGATATTAAATAAAATATTATAAAAATATAAATAGAAAATTAAAAAAATAAAAATGTAAATACGAAAATAGATGGAAGGGTTACCACCCATACAGAAGACGAAGAGAACACGCGCGCGCACACACACAGAGACAGATATATATATATACAGAGAAAGAGAGAGAGAGTGAGAGAGAGAGATGGATGTTTCATTGCTTGCTGGGAGGGGAATTGCTTGGAAATGTAAACCTAGGCCAAGCAGAAGAAGCATAGAAGGGGGATCGGCAGATGAAGAAGCATTGTTCACTAACACAAGAAGAATAAGAACAAGGAGGAGGTCCAATAATTATGTTTTCAGTTTCCGTTTTCATCCTCCTCGTGCACTCCAGGTAAAATTTCATATGCAATCTCTCGCATTGAATTCTCAAGCCGGATTGCTCGACTGTTTGATCCACAGTCTTCTATCCTGCTGCTTGTGTCAATCCGTAATCTTCCGTTAGCGTATTGGCTACTCGATAAATGTGTGTCTCTTAATTTGACGTGTCCAATTCTCCTTGAGCAGTTACTGATGATTTGGTGGATCTTCAATTGCTTACAGATCAAGTTCTATTATCTTGTTTCTTACTTCGATCAACTTAAACTGACAATCAGTGTTTTAATTCTGCCAAAAGAGTGCATTAATTTCTATATTGAAAAAAGAAAGTTTGTGGTGGATCTACTCCATTATTTAAATTAAAATAGGATCATGGTTGCGATTCAGAGTTGCTCTGGCTATCGGGTATTGTTATCGGCTACAAATTATAATTATATAGAAACATTTTTTGTTAAATTATTATTCTTGTGTTAAGCAGATGGGTGTGGACAAACCAGCATTATCAACAAATTCAAAATTTGAAGACCTTATTTGGCCTTCTCCTAATGATGAAATCCCATTCTGGAAGAGGGATTTCCCTTCATGGGACGTGAGCTCAGAGGTTCCAGTTGAGAAAGACGAGGAGTCTGATCTTATGCACATTGTTCATGTCACGGCCGAAATGGCACCCATTGCAAAAGTTGGTGGCCTGGGTGACGTTGTCACTGGACTTGCCCGTGCATGTTTGTCACGTGGCCATCAAGTGGACATCATGCTCCCTTTCTACGAGTGTATCAAAAAGAACCAGATCAATGACTTGGCACTGCTTACCACGTTTAAGTCGTACCACGATGGAAATTGGGTTCCTACTAGTGCTTATCGAGGGTTGGTTTCAGGCATACCGGTTATATTTATTGAACCATCAAACCACTTCTTTAAGGGGCAACAGGTATATGGAGGCTCGTATAATGAGCTAGAGGCTTACCTATTCTTCAGCCGGGCCTGCCTAGAGTGGATGCAGGTTTGTGAATGTTAAACTTGTTTAACCTTCTTTTTGTTGTCTATTCTCATCATTTCAAGCATGCTGAATTAGACTTCGTCTTTGCAATCGGCTTTTGATACAGAAGCCGTCAACATACTGCTTCTGAAGAATTAGCAGTCTTATTCTACTTTATTTCTATGTCGATTACCAGAATCTTCTCCTTTTCCTTCTTCTCATATAATGCCACTAACAAAAGCAAAAGGATAGGCCTGCATTATTGCTGCAGCTTCATAGGGAAAGGAAAAACTTTATTAACAATTTTGAAGAACTGTAACAAATAATTAATTTAATTGAGAAGCCATTATCATGGATTTGGTTTTGCCCTTCAGCTAACGGAAGCGCCTAAAGAAACACAAGGGAAAAATTAAGAGATCATTAGTAATATCCTTCTTTGAAGTCATTAAGGGCTTTGCTCTCTTATTTTGACCTGTCAGTTTTCCAATTCCTAGACCAAGTTCATCTGATTTTGGGCAGATTGTTATTCTACTGTAGGTAACTGGAACACAACCTGATATCATCCATATCCACGAATGGCAGACAGGTGCTTTGCCCCTGCTTTACTGGGATATGTATCATTATCTGTCACTCCAGGTCTGACCTGTGACTTCATGCTACTATCTGATGCTTGCTGTGTTGAGATTTTCCAGATATATTATTATCAGAGAAAAATGAAATTCCCTCTTAGAATTGTAATGTTGACATGTTGTAGAGGCCAAGATTAGTACTGACTATCCACAACATGGAGCATTATGGGGAGTGCAGGTATGCTTTTGTTTTTTCTTCTTTGTACAATTTACAGTGTTTCTTTTCTTTTGCTAATTTCTATCTTATGCAACCTGTGGTTTTAACTATAGTGTCTGTTTTACAAGCTTAACAATTACAGCAATCTTTCTAAGTCTCCTCAATATTGTAGAATACATTATATTTCCATTTATATGTTTGAGAACTACTTTCAAAAAAATTTCTTTCAAAATAAACAGTTGTAGGAAACAATAAAAAAGTATTTTATGGGTTCAGTTGTTCAAATGATTCTCATATGAATATGAAAATTATATGAAATCAATGGTATTTTCAAAGTTTCTGTTGTCTTTGTTTCCTAAACTGTTGAAAACAAAAGAAAATTAGTGGGTCTTATATTTGTGTTATCTCACTGTGGTAAACCAGAATATGACAATTGCTTTTGTGCTCAAGAGCCACCTTTTGCTAGTATATACTTTTGGCTGATGACCTGTGGTGTTACAAAGAGATTCAATCAATCTCTCACAACCAATGAGCGCTCACCACACTTGGAGGGCAATAGCCAATAGCTCTTGAGTAGTCAAATTGTATAAATGAAGCTCTCACAAGCTGAATACTAGAGAATTTAGGGCTCGAAAAACTTGTAAAACTTTGAATTTTTCTCAATGTAGACATTGATGGCCTACATAAATCATGCTATTCACTACTTATATAAAGTTGGTAAGTGGGCAAGACTATTATTGGCAAAATAATTGCTGATCTAGCCTTTTTTTCTGCGTGGGTTTTCAAAATCCTAGCTTAATGTCTACCCTATTTTTAGTTGGTGTCAATTTCATCTTTAGTTAGCTTTGATCCCATATTGAGTTGGTGTCAACTCCATCTTTCTTAGGTGATGAATAGGTAGCCTTGACACATATCCTGTGTAACTTTGATCTCAAAGAATCACAAAAATCAAGAGATATCAATTTGTGCTCAAAGCAATTTTCATGATGCATGAGGATGCTGATAAAAGATATATATATATTTAAAAAAAAAAAAGAAGATGATGGATGAGGTTAGGTTAAAGACAAAGGAGCTTTATTATAAAATATATAAGTTTATAAATTTAAACATTTGCGCACACGCGCCCACACACACACATAAACTAAATAAAATATATAGACTTATTTTAAAATTAAAAGGTACATTGGTGATGGCTGGCCATTATATATACATATATATAGAGAGAGTTTGTATCTAGCAATTCTTATTAATGGAAGAGAAACGGCAGTCCAAAATTAAAGAAAAAGAGTTGGTTGCTGCTATTGATAAAATTAAAAGTTCAGCCAAAAGTGAAACAAAGGTGAAAGTTCTTTTGTTTGGGCAAGCAGACAATCTTTGTTTTCAATATTTAATGGCAGAGCCTGGCCAGGAAAAGCAATAGTTAATGCTTGTCACTAACGATTAGCTTAGCTACACTCTGTAACACTTTGAATAATAGGAAGCTGGATTGCTGAATTTCCAATCTCCTTTGTTTCTCGTATTCAAATGTAAAATACATTGATTTGGAGCAATAGTCATGGTGAATTTCATTCAAAAAGCAACTAATCAATTATTCTCAGATAAAAAGCTAGTTACATCCTTCGTGATGAGTTCTTCGTTATGTTCCTTTTGGTAAAGTCAGATGATTATGGTACTTTTGGACAAAATTTATCAGAAGGGGGTTTTTGTTGATAATTAGTATCTTCAATATTATTGTCATGGATGATATCTCTTAGTTTTAAACTGAAAGAAGTACTGCCACAAACCACGCCCAGAAAATAAAAGAAAAAGAAGCACCAACATGGTTCTACCATGTGCATGAGCAAAAAATGTTATACATTAGATGATTTATACTGGCTCCCAGGTCCTTTTTATTTATACGTTAACACCCCCCTCCCCCCCGGTGGTTTCTCAACCCAAGAGTTATCTTGATATACATGATTCTAACTTATAAATGCTGGTATACAATGGCCATCAAATCCTTCCTTCTATTTTTACCTTTTGCTTCTCTTTGCAGCCAAGAGCAATTCAGTAAGTGTGGTCTTGATGGATCCATATATGCAACTGTTGACAGGGTGAGCTCTTTATGTGGATAATGCGATTTTGTTTGTTTTGGTTTTGGTTTTAATTATCTGTCTTCTACATAACAAAGCATCCAAAACAGGAATCATAATATATGGTAATTTAAACTGCTTTTGGTTAGTGAAGAGCTTTCAGGAATGGCCTTTTTATGTTTCCAATGGAAACTGATTGTCATCTGTTGAAGTTTATCTTTTTAAATCAAATGGAAAAGTATTTAAATTTTGAATATTCAAGCTGAACTTGTTTTCATTCACTTAATATTGGTAAACAAAACTGTTCTGTATCTGTGAATTATGTCTTCTTTTTGCTTGGTTCATTATTTTTATTCATTCTCAGGTGGATATAGAAAATTTGAGCATAAGCCACTAGATTGTCTATGACTCTTACCATTTGCTATTTCTCTCAATTTGGCAGGCTGTTGATGATCGTACAATTGGTCATAATCCTGAGAGGTTGTGCTTACTAAAAGGAGGCATTGTATACAGTAATGCCGTAGTGTAAGTGGCCTTTCATTTTGTGGCATGTAGAACAATTTCCCTGATGGACATAGAGCTTCACATAATAGGATGCCAAATGGTTGTTCTGGTTCAGGCTATTGTCAGATGTTCACCTGGACTGCCTAAGCTGATTCACCAAAATTGAGCCTATTACTGAGCAGAAAGTTCCCACATAAGGAAACCAAAATGTAGAAAAAGAAGTTTTGGTTCTTGGTTCCATTGTGAACTGTTGTCAGGAATTAGTACAACAATGGAAAGTGGTTCGGCCTTCTTGATCTAATTTGTTAAAGAATCTTGATACCATGTCATGCACAGGAAAACAAATACAATTGGACACATTGGTATCTACCTATAACATTAATACATGATTCTTCTTCCATTTTCCAGCACAGTTTCTCCAACATACCTTCGGGAGACGCTTTCTTCTGGATGGCTTGCAAGTACTTTGATAAGAAACCGTGACAAGTAAGCTGCTCCTGTTAACGTTGAAGTCCATGTCCTATTTAATTGGCGCAACAGTTTTATAATAAACCACCCCTTTTAATTATTTTTTTATTTTTTTTAAATCTGCTTTGGTGATGGAGTAGTCAAAACATTTATCATTCCTGAACTTGCTGCATTTTATTTTTTTCTTTCATCTATAAGTCAAGAGTTCTAAAATATTGGCCCTTTTGGGCATCAGACCAACTCAACAGAGATGGAAATAGCAATCAATAGTACAATTTTGTAATGATTTATGGGCTATATTTATTTGAGATGCTATTCATGGTGGGTTTCTATCTGCAAAACCAGAAAAAAGAAAAAAAGAAAAAAAACTTGTGATCCCGCATCAGGCAATCAACCTCAGAATGCCTCTTATGCTTGAAATATTCATGGAAGGTGGACAAATTGATCAGAAACCTGATGAATTTAATGGTTAAGATTGAAATCTTTTGAGATGGTGTTGTGTCCATGTCTGATGCTCCCCAACAGCATTAAACAGATCTAGAAATGTCTCACGACCAAAAAAATACAAAAATTAGACGGTGACCAAATGTGTCTTGTTGAAAGTTTTATGTTTATATTGCTTTCTGAAATTGTAGAATCTAACACTGCTTTGGGTGATACATGTCCATCACTAGAGCACATATGAGAAGAACTGTAAGCAAAATAACTTGATGTCCAAAATAAAATACAAGAATATGAACTTATTAATCCCTTCTCTTTAGATTTACTAAGTTTAAGAATTATCAATCCCAAACTTCTAATTTTTGTGGAAGCATGTAGATGTGGAAAATGATATTTTATTAATGGTATAGTACTTTAAAAATGTTTTTTTTAAAGGTTGTCATTATTACTATATATCTGTATAAGAATCAATATTATCTGTTGCTGTGGCCATGCTATGTCAGTGTGTTCAATATCATTAGTTAGTGGCGTCTAGCTTTTGGTTAACAGACTGTCCTCTGTTGGTATTTTTTCATTTAAGGACCAGGAACTCCAGCTAGGTGGTTTTCTCTTTGTCAAATGCATTTCTAATTTGTAATTGTTTGATTTCTTTTCCGTTTTTGAATGTTTTATTATGACAATATGTTTTTTTAAAGAATAATCTGGATATTTTAAAGTTATTAAATCAGTTAAACCTCTTTTCTGAACCACAGACTGTTTTTCAAGAATAGATTGTAATGTATTATGCTCAAGGGAACACTTCACACATATTTATGCTTAAACTTTATAGGGAGTTTGACTCATAACCTTTTCTTTTTGGGGAGGGTCTTGCATGCATGACCTAGAATGAGAAAGATTGGAGCAATAACATACTTGGAGAAGTGCTCTTGTTTTACTCATTTGGTTGTGGGCCCTATTTATTAAGTACATCTTCCTCGTTTCATTTTTATATATCTTTATGATTGCGGATAAAGAGTTCGTATCTTCTATTTTTATTCTTATTCACAGGCCTAACAATGTCATTTAATGGCCTCTGGCAGGTACTCGGGTATTTTAAATGGGATAGATACCACAATATGGAACCCTGCCACTGATGCTATCTTACCCGCTAAATTTAATGGTAACATGATTTTTGCCTACCAAGAACATTCATATCTATGTATAAAAATTAGTTTGTTCTAATTTTCTTTCTTTCTTCTCATACATACAACCGAAATGAAAGGGCTGAAGATGCAATGGTAGAATTTTTTGTGAGTGCAGGAAATGCAGAGCAATAAATTGGCATTTTCTGCACCCCTTTACATTATGACAGGGAGCCTGTACTGTACTGAAGCATGTTTTAGGAAGATTACGTGCCTTATTGTATGTTTGCTAGCACAATTTTATGCCTTGACAAATTCCCCCTTTGGTTGGGGGGGGGGTACTTTTGCATTTAAAACACCTTATTTAAATGGGATGCACTTAAATGGCTAAAATGGCAGAATTTATTTATGTGATGTGGAGTGTAAATAAGTATGCTGGGCGGACTATGGGTCTCCATGAAATCAACATTCACTTACCTGTTTAGAGACCCAAGGCAGAGTGCTTACAGGCTTTTCCATTTTTTGTCCTACCCCTGCGAGTGAGAGAGGAAAGGGTGTATACTGGAAATGTGTAAATGTGATTTAGTTTTTGCAGCTGAAAGAATTGAAGGGAAGAAAATTTGCAAACTCTTTGTCCAAAGGGGCCTTGGATTAGCATCAGAAGACATTAGAATGGATAGTGTTGTCTCTGCAGACAAGGTGCCCCTGGTTGTCTGCATAACTAGATTGGTCGCTCAGAAGGGTCTTCATTTGATTACTCATGCAATTAAGCATGTTGAAGAACTTGTAAGTCTGCTATCTAGCTATGTGCAATCTCTCCCCCTTTGGTTGTCCATGATGTGATAAACATGCGAAACAGTGTCATTAATTCTCCATGGTTCAATTTGCTTGTATTGGAAAAATATGCACAATGTGAAAGGCTAAATCATACCTTTGATCATCCAAATCATTCTCTGGAAGTCCAGGAATACTTTACAAGTGCCTTGCTGAATAACACAAACATGTTCAAGCTCCTGGTGGAGTATGATTACTAAACGACATTGCCAATCCACTGTTCAAATATCCTAATCTTAAATACCCATAATATTTAGGAGAGATAAAACCAAGATATCACATTAATTTTTGTATCTGTTATCTAATTTTGTATAAAGTTCCTTTATACTTTGCGATATTATCAGACTTAACCACCATGGTACAAATTTGTAAGACTTTTCTAATTGAATTATTCAACTTAGTTGGATAATTGGGTCAACCACCCATGAGTGGATCCATAATCCTAGAACTTGTTATAGATCTCTTGACATGAAGTTGAAATAATATAGCACCAAATTGACATGATTGTAACCAAATTTCTTAAACAACTATAGTATATGATTTTTCTATATCTATATAGGTATATATCAGAAACGGAAGATGCAATTTTTTCCTCTTGACTTTTCCACTGCTGAAAGTTAATGTGGGCCTCCAAAAATGGGAGATGCTACATACCAAGGAGCACCATCTTTGAAAGCATATAGCCAGTGGTTTTTGTATCAGTCATTTAACTGCTTGTACTCATGCTGAGATTGTGATGGCTGGGCAATGTATTATTTAATCTTGTCTTATGCAGGGGGCACAAATGATTGTGCTGGGTAAAGCTTCAGATGGTCGGGTTGAAAGAGAATTTGAAGATTTGGCAAATATGGTAATATTTTTGGATTCAACATGGTGCCTATATTTTACTTGAAGAGAAGAAGAAGGACTGTGTGTGTGTGTGTGTGTGTGTTTGGTTTTTTTTTGGGGGGGGTGGGGGGATCAAGGAGAAGGGAGAGTTCATCGAGTTGGATGGTGTTGAAAGAAAGAACCAAAGAACTGAAAAATCCAATCTTAATTGATTCATCTGTAGGTTACAAAATATATACAGGCCCACAATTCTAAGTTAGGAAGTCTTCCAAGAAGAGAAAGATGCCTAAACAACCTTAGGAAATATCTACAATAAGGAAAGATTGTACAAGATACAATCCACTAGTAAATACAAGGAAATAAATCAAATAACAAGAATAAAGGAAACAAATCAGAGCAGCAATAAAAGGAAATAAATTAAATAAGAAACAAATCAAGAAAACAATATTAGTCTCTGAAGGAAAGATTGCACCGTAAGAAGCAGTCCATGTGTGTAAATTCCAACACTCCCTCTCAAGATGGGAAGTAGATATCACACATTCCCATCTTGCTTAGTATCTTGTGAAAAATAGGTCCTAATAAACCCTTAGTAAGTACATTTGCTAGCTGCCTGTTGGTAGGAACAAAAGGAGTGCATATTAAGCCACTGTCAAGCTTCTCTTTGATGAAATGCCTATCGACCTCAACATACTTGGTTCTATCATGCTAAACCCGGTTGTCACAATGTAGGCGCATAGGCACAGTCCATTGAACTTTCAAATCTGTTAGGATAATTGTTAACCAAAGAAGCTCGCAAATGCCTAATGCCATAGATCGGAACTTAGCTTTAGCACTTGATCTAGCCACAACATTTTGTTTTTTGCTTTTCCAAGTAATTAAATTTTCACCAAGGAATGTATAGTAGCCTAAGGTGGACTTTCTATCTACGAGGGACCTAGCATAATCTGCATCGGTAAATATCTCTAGTCACATTCTGCCCCAATTCTGTGATTCAGTTCTATGAGAGTCTCAACGGTCCTGTTGCCAAGCATACCTGTTTCAGTCAAAAGATCTAGAATATATTTATGCTGGGAAATAAATATTCCATCCTTGGACTGAGCTACTTCTATACCAAGAAAGTATTTTAACTTTCCCAATTCTTTGATCTCAAATTCTCTTGCCAAACAGCCCCTCAAATATTCTATCCTAGCCTTGTCATTCCCAATAACGATAATATCATCAAGATATACCAACAATACTGTTATTTGTCTTGCAATTGAATGATGTATAAACAAGGTATGGTCATCTTGACTTTACTTGTAACCTAATCCAAACATAACTTGAGCAAACCTCCCAAACCAGGCTCGAGGGGAGTGTTTCAGTCCATAGAGGGCCTTTTTTAGCTGGCATACAACACTCCCATCTCCTGTTTGCACTCCAAACCCTAGTGGGATATTCATATAAATTTCTTCCTCCAACTCCCCATGTAAAAAAGCATTTTTAATATCAAATTGAGACAATGGCCAGTCATACATAATCGCTAAGGATAGTAATATTCGGATTGTGTTCATCTTAGCCATTGGAGCAAAAGTTTCTAGGTGTTCATCTAGCCTAGCCTTGTACCTTTCTAGGGTCCCATCAGACTTGTATTTAACAGTAAACACCCACTTGCACCCTACCAGCTTCTTCCCTTTTGGTAGTTTAACCAATTCCCAAGTATTGTTCTTCTCAAGTGTTGCCATCTTAACCATCATGGCATCATTCCAACACTCATTATCTAATGCTTCATACACGGTCTTTGGGATTGGAATGGAATGAAGATTGGTTAAAAATGCCTTATGAGTAGGAGATAAATGGGAATAGTTCATGAACAAATGAAGAGGGTGTTTAGTGCAAGTGCAAGTTCCCTTTTTGAGAGCAATAGAGATGACCAATTCATAAGGTTCAGATTTAGCTTGAGTAGAGGGGTCAATGTGAGGTTCGAAGGCAACTAATTTAGGAGATGAAGTAGAGTTAGAATGATTGTCACAAGAATCAGAATTTGGAGTAGATGATTTTGCCTGCATAGGGTTCTGGACCAGATTCTTTCTTCTTGTATAGAACTTAAGAGGACTTGTATATGGTAGGTTAGTTTCCTTGTGAACCATTTCTAGAGAATCCTTTAAGATATGTTTTGGCTTGGAGGAGACAACATTAGGGAAAGATTCACAGAGAGGAGGAAAAAATATCTCTCTGTTGGATTCCTTAAGAAAATTGGTCTCCCCTTTAAGATAAGTTTTATCAAAGTATGGTTTGTCCTCCATGAAGCTAATATTGGCTGAAACAAAAATCCGTTTGGATGGTGGATGAAAGCACTTATATCTCTTTTGGGTGGAGGAATACCCAATCAAAATACATTTAAGTACTCTAGGATCTAACTTGCTTCTTTGAGGTGAATGATTATGAACAAAAACTACATAACCAAACACTTTATGATTGATTCCATTAGACAATTTAGAGTCTGGGAAAAATTTAGAAAGGAGTTGAATAGGACTGTTTGAGTGGAGACTTCTAGAGGGAAGCCTATTAATCAAATAAGATACTGTCAAGGTTGCTTCTCCCCAATAATGCTTGGGCACATTATTGTGAAAAAACAAAGACCTGGTAATAGTTAGAAGATGCTTATTTTTCCTCTCAGGTACCCCATTCTGCTGAGGAGTATACACACATGATGACTCATGAATTATACCCTGTTTTTGTAAAAAACTAGACAAAGTTTGGTTGAAGAAATCCTTAGCATTATCAGTTCTTATCCTTTTGATATCAGTTCCAAATTGAGTCTTGATCATTTTACAAAAACTGGGAAATGTAGTGCACACTTCGGACTTAGACTTCAAGAGATAAAGCCAAGTCACCCGTGTGCAGTTATCAACAAACACCACAAACCTTTTGGCGCCAGATAAATTTGGGACTGAAGAGGGGCCCCAAATTTCACTATGAATCAAGTCAAAAAGGATGAGAACTTTTATTATTATTAAGAGGAAAAGAGGCCCTTTTGTGTTTAGCCAACTCACACACATCACACTGAAAACTTTTAACATCTAATCCCTTAAACAAAGAGGGATACATATCATGAAGAACTTTGAAAGCTAGATGCCCTAAATGAAAATGATGCAGCCAAATTACATCTTTATTGAATTGAGCTAAAAATGAAATTGGAAACTGTCCCCCATCTTCAAGATGATAGAGACCATCATTTACCCTAGCACACCCAATCATCTTCCTCGATTCCTTTTCCTGAAATTCACAAAAGGAATGATAGAAGATGGCACGATAGTTAGAATCATGGGTCACTTTTTGGATAGAAACTAGATTGGTACAAAGTTTAGGGACATGAAGGACATATCTTAGGATTAGGTTTTTGTCAATGAGAATATCTCCTTGACCTGCCATGGTTGTTAAAGGATCCATCGTGTAACACCCCTCTCCTGGACACCCCAATGCTTAGGGAGCCCTAGACAGAGAGCGTTACATGGGAGAATAGAAACCTAAATGTTCACATCATAATATGCATAAGGGATACTAAAATAAACATTAGATTTTACATAGCATTCATTATACAACCCAAGTCATGCACGAGAACTTCCATCATTTAGCAAAACATACATCCTCAAAATACTACATTCACTTAGAGAAAGGAAAATTCTAAGGCACTAGCCTCCCAAAACACTCCCAAGACTTTTTGTTGAGGGCGCCCCGACACACATGATTCCACCCAATCACCTTACTTGGACCGGCATCCGCTACATCCTTGCTCTTACCTGGAATGGTGAGGAATACAAGAGTGAGCCACTAGGCTTAGCAAGTAATACATAAAAGAAAGCATGGCTGAAAATAAGGCACCGGTTTCGAAACATATGGGTTAGGTTTCGAAATAAAACTCTCTGTTTTGCTATGTTTCGAAATTCCCATACCCAAACGATTAACTACTCACCCACTCAATGCAAAAATGCTATGCAACATGCATACAAAAGCTAATAACACATACATGGCCACCTGACCCACATAATAATCATAATACTCATCGGGCTCGTGACTGAAAACTTGCATCCAAAGAAATTGTAAAACTCTGGGACCATTGGTGTTATCACACTTGTGGCTATAGCCAATATATATATACATATATTCTTGCCTGCGGTCGTCACCAACGGATCACTCCCCAGTCGTCACCGAAGGAGTGAAAACCCCAATCCGATTAGTGCCCACTAGTTTTGGGGGATATATCCCAACAGAATCCTCCGCACCGCACGCAATAATGCTCATGCAATGCAACAATTTTAGTGGCCACGTTCAGATGCTCATGCAACAGATAAAATCTATGCTCCATGCTCACTCATGTATAAAAATGTGAAATGCTCACACAAATCATGTCCATGATGCACAATTACCACTTTTTCCAAATCATTCCATGCCAAAGCTTAGCACACATAAAATTAAAGACATCTACATTCCAATATCATGGCCACGTTTTCTTTTAAAATGTTCATTAGAAACTTGGGACATTTAGAATTATAAAAATGCGTACTCTAGCATAGGTTCAACTCATTTTCGATTATTTGGGGTCATTTATGACAAGTATACACAAACACAAGGCATGAGAGAAGACCAATTCTCTACCATGCTTAATTTCAAGAATACACCATTCCTTAGAATTGTTGGGGGGATACAAACCCCACTTTGGCTCATAATAAACTTGCCCAATAGTTAGAGACCATCAAAATTCAAGAATTAACCAACACAAAGCTAAAACCCCTCTTTACCTAAACTTGATTTCCTTTCCCAAAACTACTACCAACACTTAAACACCATTTCTTACAACTTTTACATGCTTTCAAATTCTCACTTCAAAGCCTCAAATTAGGGGATTTGACAATAACCTAAAAACCCCCAAATCTAACCCCAAAAAGCAATTTAAATGATCATAGGGGAGATATGGGAAGAGGAACTTGCCTTAATTATTTTCTAGTTTGGGCACTTGATGATTTTGGAGCCTTAAGAGAGAGAGATTTTGCTTCAAAATTGGAAGGAGAAACTTGAACTTTGAAGGAGGAGAGACCCACGAGAGCCCTTCACGGTTGCTTCCCTTTTCTCTTCAATTTTCAGATTTTCTATGCTTATATACTTCCCCCAATTTTCTTTTAATTTCCACCACATAAATTCCTTTAATTTTATTTATTTAATTCCCAACTTAGATCTCCAACCTAGCCTTTAAGTCTTGGACTTTTCTCTTCCCAAGTCCATGCTTCTAGAAGCCAACTTCAATTGCCTTTTTGTGCCTTCCGAGAACAACACTTCCTCCATCCCAACTTGGCCACTTTTTTTGACTTTTCAACTCTCCTCATACTTGACTTTTCCACTTCCCTCATTCCTACACTTGACTTAGACTTTTCCTTCTAGTCCACCATTTACTTTGCTTTGAATTTTCAATCACAATTAGACTAACTCCCAATTTTCTATCCCCACATTATACCCACATAATTTACATAATTTATTAGAAATGCATTAAACAAGAAATTTACCTACCCGACTCTTCGGATAAAAATCACCAATTTTTCCCTGGGCATCCCGTCGCTAACTCTCAATACCTGACAATGATTAGATTAGGCTCATTAACCCAAATATTCTAATAATTAAATTACCAAAGAAAAACCGGGACGTTACACTTCGGCTAGCATAATTTTCTTGGTACTAGGACATGGTTTATAGGTCAAAAATTTTGTAGAGGATGGTGTCATATGATCGGTTGCCTCAGAGTCAAGAATCCAAATATGTTTAAAGACCTTGTCTGAAGTATGTAAATTAAATGAGGTAGAAGATATACCTGTGAAGGCTAAGTTAGAAGCACTAGTATTTGCACCTGATCCCTTCTCAATGGAATCCAGTAGGCTTCTTAACTTTTCTATCTCATCCTTCCTCAACAGGTCCACCGAATTGACCTATTCTGTAGGCTCATTCTTTGCACTGGTTTTACCCTTTGCTACATAAGTTTGACCCTTTGATTGTTCCCCTTTTTCTGGTTTACCATGAAGTTTCCAACACCTATCAATTGTGTGTCTAGGCTTTTTGCAGAGGGTACACCATAGTTTGTCCTTATTTGTGATCTTGGTGAAATTTGCTCCTCTTCTTTCCACCCTAGTAAATTTCTCTTAACCGAGACCACCCTTTAGGGATAATAAGGCTAAGTTTTCCATAGGCTACACTTCAAGCATTACTCCTCTTCTACTTTCCTTGACCCTAACAATCGAAATTGCTTTATTTAAAGATGGAAACTCAGGCTTACTAAGAATCTGGACTCTCACCACATCATATTCTGCATTAAGGCCTGCAAGGAAATCATACGTCCTCTTTCTTTCCACACTCTTCTTCTGAATGACAATATTTTCACTACACTTCATTTGGATGCATTGATAGTGATCCAACTCTTGCCACAAGGTTTGCAATAAACTTGCATACTCGGTTATAGACCGACTGTTGTGTTTCCATATTGTACTTGTTGGTTTCACCATGTCAACTAAGTGATGGAACACAACTATATCAATTATCTTCATTCACCACCATCTCATGAAACTTCTCCATATGAAGATGGTCCCTTATTTGGTGGCTATTAGTTTGGTTTTGATTTCATAGGTTTGGGCAACATCGTTTACCTTGGAATAAGTCATCCTCACTGCATCCCAGATCTCCTTAGCCATAGTGAGAAACATCACTGTGTCACTAATCTTTGAAATCATTGAGTTAGAGAGCTAGGACTAAAGTCTTAACCAGTTGGGACTACTTGAGATAATTCTTGTCGGTTAGCCTAAATGTAGCTTGTATCTGTTGCAATTCTCCGCCAGCAACTCCACCTCTACTGGAGTTTCTAGAGAGGGTAACCTCATTTGCACCTTCGTTGGTATTTCCGGATTCATTGGTTTCACTCATGGCTTTAGAGATTTGAAGGGAAGGATAACGGACAAATTGGCTTCAAATAACCGAGAAAGGACGAGCTTGAATCAAAGAATTTTGATTTCAAGCAATCGGAAAAAATGAATTGGATTAGACTATGGCTCTGATACCATGTTGAAAGAAAGAACCAAGGAACTGAAAAATCCAATCTTAATTGATTCATCCGTAGGTTACAGAATATATACAGCCCTACAATTCTAAGTTAGGTAGTCTTCCAAGAAGAGAAAGATGCCTAAACAACCTTAGGAAATATCTACAATAAGGAAAGATTGTACAAGATACAATCCACTAGTAATACAAGGAAATAAATAAAATAACAAGAATAAAGGAAACAAATCAGAGCAGCAGTGAAAGAAAACAAATTAAATAAGAAACAAATCAAGAAAACAATATCAGCCTCTGAAGGAAAGATTGCACTGTAAGAAGCAGTCCATGTGTGTAAATTCCAACAGATGGCTATATAAGGATTTGAATTTTTATGGAAAGAACTATTAAGACGTTTCAACCCAAGGCTTTATGCCATCCCTCTGGCATAGCTTCTCAAACATCAGTTCCGGTGAATAGAGAATATTGAGTATCATTTTCTGTGAGTGGATTACAATGGTTTGCATAAGAAAACATGACCAACACAGATAATCCAACTTGAATAGTTGCAATGTATATTATTTCATTCCTCTGTACAAAGGACAAAAAGGGTACTGATGCACAGAGCAAGCAAGAAAATCTTTTTAAGATTTATAATAGAATTAATGTAGATGCTCTCTTTTTTGTAGGCTAATCTCTCTGAAATGATTGAGAAGCATTTGTTGTGGCCAGTTAGTGTTTGGCATTGTTATGCAACTTTTTTCCTGATCTCATATTACTTGCTTTCAAAACATTTGGCCTCTTAGATTATTCCAGATTTCTTCAGCAGTTGTGTTTAGATTCATCATACTTTTGATTCTCACGGACTACTTGCTTCTGATTCTGTAGTAAATTTATGAAATTCCTCTCGTTGACCTTCACAGAAAGTGTTATATAATGAACTAACTATTCTGTAGAGGTTCTCAGCCAAAAAAAAAAAAAGAGGAAAGAAAACCTATCTGTTGAGGACCACATTCAGTTTTTGATTTGTGACTTGACTCCCCCTCATATCTCAATCCTTTTATTGTGTTCAGCCTTTATTTTTACTTTTCTTACTATTTTCCTCATTTCTTTAATAAATTATTCATAGTGTTAGCATGTGGCATATCATGAAATAAAATCTTGTACAATACACAATAACAATGATCAAAACTCTTCAGACTTGGTTCGTGGTCTGCCTGGTTGTTCTGCAAATTAGAATACTATGGTTTACCCGGTAAACCATAGTATTCTTGTCTGAGGTCTTGGTTTTAGAGATTATCACTTTATAACTTTCCGGAATAGCCTTCACCTGAATTTATCTTAATTTTCAAGGATAATTAACTATATTGCGTACAAGATTACTCTAGTTTTATTTTTATTCTTGATCTTTTGCTTTTTATACAATTGACATGGTAAGCTGATGGAAATAATTATTCTACAATTTGTAGCATAACCAAGGACCAAGCATCAGGATTCTTCTGATGTACAGGTAAATCATATTGGGACAAAGAAAAGATGTTTGCACAAATCTGTTCCTTTGAGAACTCCTTTTTAAGGCTTTAGTGAATTTTCACATCCTTAACATTGTGTTACCTATGCTTTGACGTCAAATTCACTTTGCAGTGAGGAGCTATCACACATGCTTTATGCTGCAGCGGACATGGTATTAGTTCCTTCCATATACGAGCCATGTGGACTTGCTCAGATGATTGGAATGCGCTATGGAGCGGTATGCACTATCTTGTATAACCTTGTTCTCTTTTGTGAGTGATGGCAACTAGACTCGACTCTAAATTATGCTACATCTTTTAGTTGTCATATTCTTCTACTTTTTTCAAAATTAATTGTGTCCTTTATGGTTAGAAGAAAACCAAAAAATCAACCTTTTGAAACTTCAAGTATATAATTGATTGATCCTTGAGACAAGTAATGTCCGTTTAGAACATCAAGTGTCCAATTATTCACGCACAGTACATCCTTGTGCATTTTTTCAAACCATTATGTGTGTAGTGTTATCATTAGCTAAATGACTTCTAACATGAAAGAATGGGGTACAAAATTTCAACTTTCGGCATATATCAAAAGAAATGTGGACCGTGTTTTTATTGACAGGATACTTGCATTTACAGTAGACTCGGACTATTTGTTTGTAAGTGATGAGAGAAGGCATTTACTGGTTATTTCAGATCCCTATTGCGAGGAAGACTGGTGGTCTTGCTGACACTGTGTTTGATTTGGATGATCAATCTCATGCTGAGATTGCTAATGGGTAACCTCATTTTCTTGTTACAATATTTTACTCATTACTGAAAGTAAGTTGGATTGACCCCTAATCTCATGCTAAGATTGCTAATGGGTAACTTCATTTTCTTCTTACAATATTTTTACTCGATAGTCGTTTACTAAAAGTAAGTTTAATTGATCCCTATTTACTTATTTTGGTTGCAACCATTTAAATCAACTTTGCGCAGAACACTAAGAACAGATAAATAATTTGTTGGAAATCTTCAGGCCTCAAATACATTTAGATTGAATTTGTGTAATATATATGCTCATGTATATAATATAGTTGTTAGATAATATTAGCTTAGCAAGTTGTCTATGTTATGCTCACTCAAGCACACTCGTTGACTGTTAGTGTGTCAAAGTGTTCATTCATCTAATTTCAAACTTCATGGATATTGCACCACAGTTATTGTGATGTTTCTGAATGATCTTATACGTTTTTAGATAAAATGATGTTCTTCTCATGTATCATACAACAATAAGCATGAGAATTTCCTGGTTTGAAGAAATCATGCATGCTTTGACAGAGAAATGATCTATTGCTTCTTGGAATGTAGAACTGTAGAGCTAGGAAACTGCTGGCTAAATAGCATAAATGGTTAATGAACTTTGCATTAAGGTTGAAAAAGATCATTGAACTTCAATTTGTAGTCAAAAGGTTACTGAACGATAGTTATTGAATTATATACTAAATTAAAGTTTAATGACCTTTTAGTTATAAATTAAAATTCAGTGACCTTTTTGTACCTGAGTGCAAAGTTCAGTAGTGACCATTTATGATATTTAGTTGGAAACTACTAGACCTCAACATTTTTGTTTTATATTTTCAATTAATGTAACATTCTTTGTTCTTTTTTGAAGCTTTGCCTTTGAAGGAATTGATGAAGGATCCTTGAGTTGGGCTCTAAGCCGCGCATTTACCCATTATAGAGAGAGTAAGTACAGAGTCAACTTTCTCACCTCGCATTTCCAATCATGTTGTTTACTTTCTGTTCTATTCCTTGTACCCTACTTCTTCCACCCTTGGTTCAAACTTACCAATGTTCAGTTGAGGCTTTTGTGACTGCTTTATTTTGTTTTGGAGTATCATTCATTCATTCCATTGATCTTTATATGCAGAACCAAATGAATGGGACGACGTTTTACGAAAGAATATGAAGATTGATAATAGTTGGAACAAAACCGCCGGACAATACGTTGATGTTTACAAGTCTATCAGAGTTAGGTGGCAGTGACTGCTACATCTTTGAGGTGGAGAAAGTCTAAGAAGACGTGTGAGCTGAAACAACTCATGTTAAATGAATTACCTTTGCCTCTGGTGGTCTCCTTTCTTCTTTCGTTCCTTGCACATGTTGACATAGTTATGCTATATTCGGATCTTCAATTTGCATATGTTGAGAATTACCACAAGAATTGGGTTAGTTAGTCAACCCCCTACCCTTTTTTTTCCAGCACCACAATTTCACATCAAAAGCAAAAAACAGCAGGATGATCAACACATTTCTCATTCTTGGAGCAGCTCCCCAAATAACACCATGATAACTAACCCAATCCACCAATATTAAGAATATGTACTGTGGATGTGACAAGTGCCATTGCATGTTTATGTTTTTGGTGCCCATTAACCATGGCATGGTGGAACTAAAGGCTGTGATTGTTATTGTTGTAGTTTTTAGTTACTTATTAATGTGATAGATAGGGAATTATACCTGTATTCTGTTATTATTTAGTCACTAAACTTTAAAATATTATCTACTAGTCATTGATATTTTAAATCTGTTACTACTTAATCACTGAATTTTAAAATATTACTTGTTAATTACTAATATTTCAAAATTGTTTTTCATCTGTCACTCGTAAACTTAAAGTTCAGTGATTAACGAATGACGAGTGAGAAACGATTTTAAAATATTAATAATCAGCAGATAATATTTTAAATTTCAGTGACTAACCAATAACAGTTTTGAAATATTAGTGACTAGCAGATAATATTTTAAAATTCAGTAACCAAACAGTAACAAAATGCAAAATTGAGTGATTATTGATATAATTAATCCTTCAGCTACCTAAGTATTAGGTAAAAAGAAAAATTTATTCTATGTCGTCTATATATGGAAGATGTGGAGCCACTTGTAAATTAGTGATTACCAAAATAAATAACTAATTATACAAAAGGGATTCCCACAATAGAAATTTATAAAATAAAGGCCCAAATTTAAGATTTTAAGATAATAGGCTGTCTCAAGACACTTCAAGAAGTTATCAAGGAAGTGACTTCTACACAATTTGGATTTATTTGCATAACTAAGTCTAAAAAAATATAAATAAGAAAGGTAAATAACAGAATATGTCAAGTTGAAGTAAATTAGACTAAATTAAATTAAATTAGACTAAAAATCAGTTGAAGTAAAAATGTAAAATAACTACATTCAAAATGTAAAAGCATTATATATAAAAATTATTTTCTCTCCCACGTACATGGTAAATAAATTAATATAATATTTTGATCACTTAATATATGAAAAAAAATTAAAATATAACAATTATTATTTTTTAGCCTTTCGCAGACACTATTATCAAATTATTAAATTATTTAAAATTAAATATAAATTTATTATAATAATATATTAAATATATATTATCTCATGCATATGATAATAGATATTAAATAAAATATTATAAAAATATAAATATAAAATTTAAAAAATAAAAATACAAATACGAAAATAGAAGGGAGGGTTTCCCGCCCATGCCGATACCATCTCATAGGCATCTTTAGCCGAGGTATCATCACGTGGGCTTCGACGCTTCTTCCTTCACACAGAGGAGGAGGAAGAAGAAGAAGAAGAAGAAGAGGAGGAAGGAAGGAAGGAGGGAGAGAGAGAGATGAATGCTTCATTGCTTGTTGGGAGGGGAGTTGCTTGGAAATGTCAATCTAGGCCAAGCAGAAGAAGCATAGAAGGGGGATTGCTGCTCGTGCACTCCAGGTAAAATTTCATATTCAATGTCTTGCATTCCATTCTCAAGTCGGATTGCTCAACCGTTTGATCCACAATCTTTTGTATCGTTGCTTGCGTCAATCTGTAATCTTCCGTTAGCGCATTGGCTACACATAAATCAGTGTTTTTAATTTGACGCTTTCAATTCTCCTAGAGCAGCTATTGATTTGGTAGATCTTCAATTGCTTGTCGATCAAGTTCTATTATTTTGATTCTTGCTTTGATCAACTTGAACTGAAAATCAGTGTTTTAATTATGTCAAAAGAGGGTAATAATTTATACATTGAAAAAAAAAGGTTTACGGTGAATCTACTAGATTATTTATATTAAAATGGGATAGTGGTTGCGACGCAGATTTGCTTTGATTATCGAATAACGTTATCGGCTACAAATTATAATTATATAGTGTTGAACGTGTGCATCAGTAGCTGTAGGATTGCTGATATAGATGCTCTTTGACCAAGTTTTTAGGAGATTTGTTTCTGATTTTCTGTTATCTACTGACTGTTAACGTTAGTAACTAAAGTTTAGGAAGTTTGTTGCCTTTATTTCTGGATTTTAGTTGCAAACTCATGTATTTAAGCAGAGCATAATTCAATAAAATTAGATTGCTCCAAATTTTACAACATATTGGTATTAGAGCCGTCATATCTTGAGGGACCTTGTGAGTGTAAAAATGCAATCTGAGACATCCTTTATGGCTGCAGCGCCTCCTGTGTTCGACGGAGAAAACTATCAAATGTGGGCAGTGAGGATGGAAGCCTACTTGGAAGCCAATGATCTTTGGGAAACAGTGGAAGAGGACTATGAAGTTCCACCTTTACCAGAGAATCCAACAATGGCACAGATCAGAAATCACAAAGAGAATAAGCAGAAGAAATCTAAGGGAAAAGCCTGCCTTTTTACAGCAGTTTCATCAACTATCTTTACTAGGATTATGACTCTCAAATCAGCAAAGACAATTTGGGATTTTCTCAAGAAAGAGTATGAGGGAAATGAGAAGATCAAAGGGATGCAAATGCTGAACCTAATTAGAGAGTTTGAGATGCAAAGAATGAAAGACTCAGAAACTGTGAAAGAGTATTCTGATAAGCTTCTTTGCATAGCAAATAAGGTAAGGATACTTGGTGGTGAGTTTCTTGACTCTAGAATAGTTCAAAAGATTCTGGTTACTCTTCTAGAACGTTTTGAATCAACAATTTCTGCTTTGGAGAACTCAAAGGATTTGTCCAGCATCTCTTTGGCAGCATTGTTGAATGCTCTTCAGGCACAAGAGCAAAGAAGACTTATGAGGCAAGAAGGAGCTGTTGAAGGGGCTTTACCGGCCAAATTGCAGACCAAGGGCAAGAAGAAGCAGGGAAAGAAAGGAAGTGTTGATCAGCCTTGCAATTCAATCACACTTGGGGGAGCAGACAAATCAAATTATCCTCCATGCCAGCACTGTGGAAAAAAAGGTCATTCTCCTTTTAAGTGTTGGAGGAGACCTGATGTGAAGTGCCATAAGTGCCAGCAATTAGGTCATATTGCTAAGATCTGCAAGAACAAAACTCAACAGCAACAGACAGGTGCACAAGTAGCAGATCAACAAGAGCAAGAGCAGGAACAATTGTTTGTAGCTACCTGTTTTTCCATTGTCAGTTCTGAAGAAAGTTGGTTGGTGGACAGTGGTTGTACTAATCACATGAAAAATGATGAGGAGCTATTTCAGGAACTAAGCAAGTCAACTACCAGTAAAGTCAGAATTGGAAATGGTGAACTCATTACTGTTAAAGGAAAGGGAACCGTAGCCATTGAAAGTTGCACAGGTACAAAATTAATTTCTGATGTTTTATATGTACCTGATATTGATCAAAACTTGCTAAGTGTGGGGCAATTAGTTGAGAAGGGATTTAAAGTCATCTTTGAAAATAAACAATGTTTGATCAAGGATGCTAATGACAAGGAAGTTTTCAGAATCAAAATGAGAGGTAAAAGTTTCTCACTTGATCCAATGAAGGAGGAACAAGTAGCTTATCCAGTAACTGTAAACAATACAGAGATCTGGCACAAGAGGTTAGGTCATTTTCATCATACAGCAATCTTGTCTATGCAAAGGAAGCAGATGGTTCAGGGATTGCCTCATCTTGAAGCTGATGTGCCAAATTGCAAGGCTTGTCAGTTGGGCAAACAAACAAGATTATCCTTCTCACAGTCAATTTGGAGGGCAACTGAGAAGCTGAAACTCATCCACACTGATCTGGCTAGACCTCAGAGAACTCCTTCACTTAAAGGGAGTAAATATTACATAGTTTTCATTGATGACTTCACTCGAATGTGTTGGATTTATTTTCTCAGGTATAAGTCAGAAGTTGCAGGAGTTTTTTTTAAATTCAAGCAATGGATTGAGAACCAAAGTGGTTGCAAGATTCAAGTTCTAAGGTCTGACAATGGAAAAGAATATACTTCAGAACAATTTAACTTGTTTTGTGATGAAGCAAGCATTGAGCATCAACTCACTGCACCATACACTCCACAACAAAATGGAGTGAGTGAGAGGAAGAATAGAACAATTGTGGAAATGGTCCGGTGCATGCTCTATGAGAAAGGATTGCCTAAGGAGTATTGGGTAGAGGCTGCAAACACTGCAGTATTTCTGCTAAACAGACTTCCCACCAAAGCTGTAAATGGGAAGACTCCTTTTGAGGCCTGGTATGGTTACAAGCCCTCTTTGCAAAATTTTAAAGTGTTTGGATGCTTGTGCTTTACTCATGTGCCACAGATTAAAAGAGACAAGCTAGACAAGAAAGCTGAGCCTGGCATCTTTGTGGGATATAGCTTAATATCCAAGGCTTACAGAGTTTTCCAACCTCACACGAGGAAAATTCTGATAAGCAGGGATGTGCACTTTATGGAGAATGAGGAATGGAGCTGGAAAGATGCAGAAAAGAAACTGATTGCTGATCCTTTACAAAATCAAGATGAGTTAGTTGATGATTCTCCTATAAGAGGAACTAGATTGCTCTCTGATATTTATCAGAGATGCAATGTTGCAATTCTCTAACCTGCAGGGTATTAGGAAGCTGAAAAGGATCACAAATGGAGGGTTGCAATGCAGGAGGAGCTCTCCATGGTTGAAAAAAATCAAACCTGGAAACTTGTTGAAAGGCCTGAACATCGAAAGGTGATTGGAGTCAAGTGGGTGTTTAGAACAAAGCTAAACGCAGATGGCTCAATTAACAAGCACAAAGTAAGGTTAGTGGTAAAAGGGTATGCTCAAGTTTCTGGTGTGGATTTTTTTGATACATTTGCTCCTGTTGCAAGGCTAGACACAATCAGGTTGTTGTTAGCCATTGCCGCACAAAAGGGATGGACAATCTACCAACTTGATGTGAAATCAGCATTTCTAAATGGATTTCTAAAGGAAGAAATCTATGTAGATCAACCTGAAGGTTTTGCTGTGAAAGGACATGAGAATAAGGTTTATCTATTGAAGAAGGCTTTGTATGGTTTAAAACAGGCCCCAAGGGCTTGGTACAGCAGGATTGATGAGCATCTATTGGACTTAGGCTTTGTTAAAAGCCTTAGTGAGTCAACTTTGTATATCAAAGGTGATCAAGCTAGTTTTATCGTGATCTCTTTATATGTTGATGATCTCCTAGTTACAGGTAACAATACTGAACTTGTACAACAGTTTAAAGAAGACATGATGCAAGTCTTTGAGATGACTGACCTGGGAGAAATGACTTACTTCCTTGGAATGGAGATTAAGCAGGAAAAGAATGAAATTTTCATCTGTCAAAGGAAGTATGCAAAAGAGATCCTAAAGAAATTCAACATGGAAAATTGTAAAAGCATGAGTACTTCAATGTGTCAAAAGGAGAAGTTGTGTAAGGATGATGGAGCTGAACAAGCAGATGAAACTCTTTACAGAAGTTTAATTGGCTGCTTAATGTATCTCACAGCAACAAGACCAGATATCTTGTATGCTGTAAGTGTACTATCAAGGTTCTTGAATTGTGCAAGTGAAAGTCATTTTAAAGCAGCAAAAAGGGTTCTAAGGTATGTCAAGGGGACCTTAAGTTATGGTATCAAGTTCAGTACATGTCAGAGTTTCAAGCTACAAGGTTACTCGGACAGTGATTGGGCAGGGTCTTTAGATGACATGAAAAGTACCACAGGTTACTGTTTCAGCTTTGGATCAGGTGTATTCTCTTGGTGTTCAAAAAAACAAGAAATTGTTGCACAATCAACAGCTGAAGCAGAGTTTATAGCAACCACAACAGCTGTTAATCAGGTCTTATGGCTAAAAAAAATTCTAATTGATTTGCACTTGGAGCAAGGGATGAAAACAGAGGTGATGGTGGACAACCAGGCGGCCATAGCCATCTCTAACAATCCAGTTTTTCATGGAAAAACAAAGCATTTCAGCATAAAATTATTCTTTCTCAGAGATGTTCAAAAGGATGGTACAGTGTGTTTGAAGTATTGCAAGACTGAAAACCAGCTAGCAGATATCTTTACTAAAGCTCTTTCTAGAAGCAGGTTTGAGTTTTTAAGAGAGAAACTTGGAATCTTCACCCATTGATGCAAGGAGGAGTGTTGAACGTGTGCATCAGTAGCTGTAGGATTGCTGATATAGATGCTCTTTGACCAAGTTTTTAGGAGATTTGTTTCTGATTTTCTGTTATCTACTGGCTGTTAACGTTAGTAGCTAAAGTTTAGAAAGTTTGTTGCCTTTATTTCTGGATTTTAGTTGCAAACTCATGTATTTAAGCAGAGCATAATTCAATAAAATTAAATTGCTCCAAATTTTACAACATATAGAAACATTTTTTGTTAAATTATAGGAGACGGAGGACTAGCCATAGGACAAAATTGCCCATAACCCATTTGAGTGTCAATGCCATAGCCAGAGTGAAAGAGAAGAGACTGATTTTCATTGAACATAGCCCAATTACCAGTGCTGTTTTCAAAGCCTGAATCCACAGAAGAGGGGAAATAATGATGTTGTCAATAGCATATATTACTATGGGGAGCAGGAGCAGAAATAGGAAAACACTATATAACAATCACTACAATATCAACTTAAAAACCAAGCCAGAGGACTCAAATTATGTATTTGAACTTCAGAATACTTTGGGCACAGATATCATGGAATTTATTTTTTTATTTTTTTGCTTTAGAGTTCCAATAGAATTTCAAAATTTCAACAGTATCATCAAACTGGGTTGACGTTTTTACTTCCAATTTCACTGTATCTCTACTAGGTCAACTACAAAACAGAAGAATGAAACTGAAAATCTATCGTCTAGCAATCCATCGATAGATAATATTAGGAAATACAGTAACCATAGTTTACTTTACAGTTTACAGTTGGCTTAGGTTATAATTGAATGTGCAGCATTCTCAAATTTTGCCAGAAAATACATCATGGAGGGAACATGGCAAGGACTAACCTTCATAAAAATAAGTCTGTTCTCATATTGATGGGAGATAGAGACTAAACAAAAATTCACCTGCTATTCGTATTTGATTGAAGTTGTGAACACAATAACACAACAAATACCACAATATATAGAACACAAAAGCAAATTAAGTAAGAACAAAATAATCAACACGTGTCAAATTTTAACGTGAAAAACTCCTTTTAATGTGAAATAGTAAAAATTATAGAACCCAATGATCCACTCTAAAAACTCCACTATGAATAATAAACAATTACAAGTGATTGTTCAGCTGTAATAATAGGTATACAACTTCAAATCAGCTAACTGTTATGAACAACTCCAAAACATAATACAAAAAGAAAAGATGAAGAGATATCATCGAAATTAGGCTGTTGTTACAAAATACAAAATTGGAGTTATAAAACTCAAATAAACCATCCAACTATCCATATTAAAGTCTCTGATGTCCTCTGTTTGTTGGTAAAAAATTACTCCAAATGGACTATGGATGACCTTTCAATCAACAGATGATCAAAGATTGTTCGCTACTCTTCAATCCATAAATTTAAGAAAACAAACCTTTTATTTAGAGACAATAACCAGAGCTGCAAATCTTAAAATATTAATTTGATTGTACAAAATAAAGAAATAGATTTTTCTACAATTTGATAAAAAATCAACAAGATCGGACCACGAATGATAGCTTAATTGATCATTTGATTAAACTTGCACATTCCTTCACACACCTCTTTTCCGACTCTCCTATCTTGTTAAGCGACTGCACTCACACACAACTTCTAATCTCATTCTACAAAATTTAGAAACCCCTAAAAGCCTTAAACTTTTTGTTCATGGGCCAAATAAATTTTGAGATTTTCCGCATAGGAAAGGACCCAAAAACTAACACATATGAATATGAAAATTGCATGAAATCAATGGTATTTTTTGAAGATTTTGTTGTCTTTGTCTACTAAACTTATGAAAACAAAAGAAAATTAGTGGGTCTCATGCTCTCTTGTCAACACAATTTTGCAAAATAAGAGATCATATGTATGCTCTTGAAAAATGTGCCAAAACTAAAAATTTGTGTGTACCAAACAATGATACAAACATTGCAACAACTTCTTTTATTTACACACAAGAGATTGGACCAATAATTAAAGATCGCATCTCATCATTTTTCTTATTTAGTTTTTGCATAAATCAAACCATAATACAAAAGAAATTTAATTTACAAAAGAGGCTGCACCTGTGATGGCTGCCTACGTACCCTATGTTCAATCATCGGGGATCAAGCCTCACGTAGTTCTCTTTACCTAAATTACATTTTTTTTTCTATTAAATTGTAGTGATTCTCGTGGACCCGAATGTTCTTGTGGACCACAAATGGTCCTGAAGTTATTCTTCATCTGAATCCTCTTGGCACCCTCAAGTTCACTTGAATCCTCCTCTTCTTTTCTTGCTCAGCTTCTAAATACTGTTGACGTAGCTTTCTCTTGATAGCTTCCGCCTTCATCATCACTTTTTCTTCGCTCATGCAAACAGGCTTCAATTCTTCCTTTGGAACGAAGTAATCTGATCTGGTCTTCCGACGAAAGGCACCGCCTTCGACGATCGTTGACATGGGCTTCTCTTTCAGTTTTTGGTCATTGCATGTCGTACCCGTCACTTTCGTACCTTCCTCGGCCGCCGGCAAACCCACAAGTTTGGTGGCAGTTGCCGGTTGGTTCATCTTGATTACACGGCGGCGGCAACCGCTATCCGCCGCTGTAGTTGACACCAAAACAGATTCTTCCCATTCTTGCCGGCCGCTTTCTTCTTTTTCTTGTTTCTGGTCGTCTTCTGCTTCTTCTTCTCTTTCGTCGCCGGAATCATCAGAAAGGTCGCAGACTAGACGCAATCTCTGCGCGGGGTTCGGCACTGAATGAAGAATCTCTGAAATGCGATCCCTCCGCGCAAAAAACTCTTCAGAATGACACCAGGTGGCGACCTTGATCCCCCATTCGATTACCTCGAAGATGTCGTTACCAGATTCTTCGAAAAACCGGCGCCATGCGCTGATTTTAAGGGCTTCGAAGTTCACCTTTCCACCCATAATTCCTCAATATGTTCTCTTATTACAGTCTTTCACCGCTGGTTCGTCTTCTTCTTCTTCTTCTTGGTTAGTCTTCTTCTTCTTCTTCTTCTTGGTTAGATGGCAACAAATCCAAACTGAGATAGAACAAATCCAAAGATCTCTCCCTTTTATAACTCTGTTTCTATGCTTTAAAGGTCACTTCTGAGGAAGGTTAGTTCAAATTTTGAATCTTTGCTAGCTATATAATGTTATCTAGTGTGTTGGCGCGCGCGCGCGTATATATATATATATATATATATATTGGATATTTTTTAGATACAAGATGGAATGCTATTCTTTAAATTAGGAAATAATTTCCATTATAAAAATAATTAATTTAAATACTGGGAAAAATATTTTCCATAAAAATAATTTTTGTATCTTTGCTGTATAATTTAATTGCGGCCAAGAGCAATTCAGTAAGTGTGGCCTTGATGGATCCGTATATGCAACTGTTGACAAGGTGAGCTCGAGCTTTTTTGTGAATTTATAAATTTATTTAAATATTTTAATTTTGTCAGTTGTATTTTAATTTATGCAATTTGGTGTAATTTTATTCAATACCTGAAATTAATTTAGGAAGCACGTGTTGTTATTGATGTAACAAGTGACATGTCATAAAAATAAATAAATAAATATATATATATATATATATATGAGTAGATCCCACTCATGTTTTTTTCTTAATAAGAGTTAGCATGCAACATCAACGATGACATGCGTCTCCTAAATTAATTTTAGGCGTTAGATAAAATTATACTCAATTGAGCTAATTGAGATATAATTATCAAAATTGAAACGTTTGGATAAATTTACAAATTCACAAAAAGATTTAACCTTGAATTTTTTTCTAATTTTGTAAATTTATCTAAATGTTTCAATTTTGGCAATTAAATCCTAATTGATTCAATTGAGTGTAATTTTATCTAACACCCGAAATCAATTTATGAGGAGCATGTCATTGTTGATGTGGCAAATCACATATCATAAAATATATATATATATATGAGTGGAATCCACACGTATAATTTTTTTTATTTTTTTCATACATATATATGTGAGTCTCACTCATTTTTTTTAATGACGGTGTGTCACATCAACAATGACACACGTCACCTAAATTGATTTCGGGTATTGAATAAAATTACATCTAATTGAACTAATTAAGATATAATTGTCAAAATTAAAATGTTTAGATAAATTTACAAATTCACAAACAGGTTTAATTTGTTTTTGCTATTTGCCCTTTTGGTTTTGGTTTTAATTATCTGTCTTCTACGTAGTTATCCAAAACAGGAATCATAATATATATGGTAATTTAAGCTGCTTTTTGTAAGTGAAGAGCTTTCAGGAATGGCCTTTTTATGTTTCTTACAGAAATGATTATCATCCGTGAACGTTTATCTTTTTAAATCAAACAGAAAAAATATTTAAATTTAGAATATTCAAGCTAAACTTGTTTTTATTCTCTTAATATTGGTAAACAAAACTGTTCTGTATCTGTGAATTATGTCTTCTTTTTGGTTGGTTCATTATTTTTATTCATTCTCAGGTGGATAGAAAATTTGAGCATAAGCCACCAGATTGTCTACCATTTGCTATTTCTCTCAATTTGGCTGGCTGTACAAGGATTTGAATTTTTATGGAAAGAACTCTTTAGACCTTTCAACCCAAGGCTTTATGCCATCCCTCCGGCATAGCTTCTCAAACATCAGTTCTTCTGGTGAACTAGATTATTACAATGGTTTGCATAAAAAAACATGACCAACACAGATAATCCAACTTGAATAGTTGCAATGTATATTATTTCATTCCTTCGTACAAAGGACAAAAAGGGTGCTGATGCACATAACGAGCAAGGAAATCTTTTTGAGATTTATAATAGAATTAATGTAGATGCTCTCTTTCTTGTAGGCTGGTCTCTCTCTGAAATGATTGAGACGCATTTGTTGTGGCCAGTTAGTGTTTGGTTCCTGATCTCATACTACTTGCTTTTAAAACATTTGGCCTCTTAGATTATTTGAGATTTCTTTAGCAGTTGTTTTTAGATTCTTCACACTTTTGATTACTTTTGATTCTCGTGGATCTACTTGATTCTAATTCTGTAGTAAATTTACGAAATTCCTCTTGTTGACCTTCACAGAAAATGTTATATAATGAACTAATTATTCTGTGGAGGTTCTCAGCCCAAAAGAAAAGAAAGAAAACCTATTCTGTTGAGGACCACATTCAGTTTTTGATTGTGACTTGACTCCCTCACATCTCAATTCTTTTATTTATTTACTTTACTATTTTCCTCATTTCTTTAATAAATTATTAGTAGTGTTAGCATGTGGCATATCATGAATAAAATATTGTATAATACACAATAACAATGATCAAAACTCTTCAGACTAGGTTCGTGTTCTGTTTGGTTGTTCTGCAAATCAGTACTACCTTTCTTGTTACCTGGAAAACTATAGTGTTCTTGTCCAAGTTCTTGGTTTTAGTGATTATCACTTTATTACTTTCCGGAATAGTCTTCACCTGAATTTCTCTTAATTTTCAAGGATAATTAAATATATTGGGTATAGGATTACTCTAGTTTTATTTTTATTTTTATTCTCGATCTTCTGTTTTTTTATACAATTGACATGATAAATTGATGGAAATAATTTTCTACAATTTATAGCATAACCAAGGACCAAATATTAGGATTTTTCTGATGTACAGGTAAATCATATTGAGACAAAGAAAAGATGTTTGCACAATCTGTTCCTTTCTGCTGTCCTTAATTTTTTAGTACTAACCTATGGAAGTCTACTTTGAGAACTCCTTTTTAAGGCTTTAGTGAATTTTCACATCCTTAAACCTTGTGTTACCCATGCTTTGACATCAAATTCACTCTGCAGTGAGGAGCTATCACACATGCTTTATGCTGCAGTGGACACGGCATTAGTCCCTTCCATATACGAGCCATGTGGACTTGCTCATATGATTGGAATGCGCTACGAAGCGGTATGCACTATCTTGCATAACCTTGTTCTCTTTTGTGGGTGATAGCAACTAGACTTGACTCTAAATTATGCTACATCTTTCAGTTAGTCATATTCTTCTATATTTTTCAAAATTAATTGTGGCTTTTATGGTTAATAGAAAACCAAAAAAATCAACCTTCTGAAGCTTCAAGTGTATAATCGATTGATCCTTGAGACAAGCAATGTCCATTTGGAACCACAAGTGTTCAATTATTCAGGCACAGAACAACCTTGTGCATTTTTTCAAACCATTATGTGTGCAGTGTTGTCAGTAGCTAAATGACTTATAACATGGAAGAGTGGGATACAAAATTTCAACTTTTAGCTTATACCAAAAGAAATGTGGGCCATGTTTTTATTGACAGGAGACTTACATTTACAGTAAACTCAAGACTATTTGTAAGTGTTAAAAGACAGCATTTACTTGTTATTTCAAGTCCTTGCAGTGAGGACTGGTGGTCATGCTGACCTTGTGTTTGATTTGGATGATCAATCTCATGCCGAGATAGCTAATGGGTAACCTCATTTTCTTGTTACAATGTTTTACTCATTACTGAAAGTAAGTTGAATTGACCCCTAATCTCATGCTAAGATTGCTAATGGGTAACTTCATTTTCTTCTTGTAATATTTTTACTCAGTAGTCGTTAGTTATAGTAAGTTTAATTGATCCCTATTTACTTATTTTGGTTGCAACCATTTAAATAAACTTTGCATAGAACACTAAGAACAGTTAAGGAATTTGTTGGAAATCTTCAGACCCCAAATACATTTAGATTGAATTTGTGTAATATATGTGCTCATGCATATAGTTGTTAGAGAATATTAGCTTAGCAAGTGTTTATTCATCTAATTTCAAATTTTATGGATATTGCATCACAGTTATTGTGATGTTTCTCAATGATCTTATATGTGTTTAGATAAAATGATGTTCTCATGTATCACACAACATTAAACATGAGAGTTTTCTGGTTTGGAGAAATCATGCATGCTTTGACAGAGTAACTGATCTGTTGCCTGTTGGAATGTAGAACAAGTAGAGTGAGCAAACTGCTAGACTTTTAACATTCAACTGATGTAACATCTCTTTGTTCTTTTTTGAAGCTTCGTCTTCGAAGAAATTGATGAAGGTTTCTTGAGTTGGGCTCTGAATCGCGCATTTACCCATTATAGAGAAAGTACAGACTCAACTTTCGCACGTTGCATTTCCAATCATGTTGTTTATTTTCTGTTCTGTTCCTTGTACCTTATTTCTTCCACCCTTGGTTCAAATTTTTAGTTGAGGCTTAGAGGTGTGCAATTGATTATAACTGAATGGAATCGATTAAAAATCATGAATCGAATTGAATTGAACTATATCTAATAACCGAACCGAACTGAATTGAAAACTGAACTGGAACACAAAATAACCAACAAACCGAACATTAGTTTAACCTTACTGTTGTCGCCAGCCACCTAACCGGTCAGTGATTCTAATGATCGGGACTAATCATTGGATGCCCCCAACCACGATGACTCACATAGCCAAAAATCAAAAGCATCTAATGATTGAATTTTAGTAGATTTAAAGGTTTGTTTGATTGGCCTTTTTTTCCCATGAAAAATGACTATTTTTTACTCAAATTTCAGATTTTGAGACGTTTGATTAGTCAAGTTTTTCAAAAAAAATATTTTCCAACTTATGATCATGTGATACTTATTTTTCACTTTTGTTAGAATTGGTTTTCTCATGAGGGGAGGGGGTTGGAATTAAATTTTCATGAAAATGGAAAACCCACACTGGCCTTCCTTTTCCACCACTGTCCATCAACGGAGAAGAATGATTGGTGATTAGAGAAGACATAGGTGATGGTCACGACAGTGGGCAATGACTAGAGAAGACGTAGGGGATGGCCATGGCAACGACAGATCGTCCCTTCATTGCCACGTCGCCAGTTCTCGAGGTGCTGGCAGTAGCTTGGGTTTCATCTCTGTAAAAGAGGGCGAGCGATCGAGAGCGATGATGAGCAGCCGAGGGGTGAACAGCGATGGTGACAGTGGCGGCTAGTGACAACAACTGTGGCTGTGACAGCCAGTGACGACAGCGATGGCAGTGGCGACAAGTGACGTCAGCTCCTTCATCCCCTTGCTGGTGTATGTATATTTGTGTATGTATATTTAATTTATTTTTTAAATATTTTGTGTATGTATATTTGATTTATTTTTTGAATATACATTGCAATTAAACACCAAAAGTTGAAAAAAATATAACAATTTCTAAGTAAAAAATTAAGTCAATTAAACACTTTTAATTGACATTTTTCTTGAAATTTAATTCTAAACAATTCAATTGTTTAGAAAATATTTTCTTTTCATACTTGCAATCAAACACACCCTAAATTTCAATATAAAATAGAAGCACCTAGAAAACTTATCAAAAAACCATCGGCGTCGTCTTCATCTTTGTCTCTAGCCTTTGTCTTCGTCTTTACCATTGACAAGGGATGGTGGAGGGAGAAAGAAGGGACGAAAAGATGAGGCAGTACAACTAATGCTTAATCTACGAAGAGAGGACGAAATGGCGAGAGAGAGAGGACGAAGAAAAGATAGACATCATGGATTGCCGTGCCCGCGTGGGGGGGAGAGGTCATGGCTACACGGTTTGATTCGATTTTTCAATTATTTATATCAAAATAATCGATTTTTAGGAAAAGAGATAATCGAATTGAACCGCTCCTTAGTTCAGTTTGCCTGAACTTTTACTCACCCCTATTTGTGACTACTTTATTTTGGAGTATCATTCATTCATTCCATTGATCTTTCTATGCAAAACCAAATGAATGGGATGAAGTTTTACAAAAGAATATAAAGATTGATAATGGCTAGAACAAAACGGCCGGAGAACGTGTTGATATTTACAAGTCTATCAGAGTTTGGTGGCCGTGACTGCTACATCTTTGAGATGGAGAAGGTCTAAGAAGACGTGAGCTGAAACAACTGATGCTAAATGAATTACCTTTGCCTCTGGGCTCCTTTCTTCTTTCGTTCCTTGCATATGTTAAGAATGATGGATTTTGATGAGAAAAAGGAAATAGAAAACTATTCTGTAAGAGAAGCAAGACCTCCAACTTTGGCTTTAATATGGGATGAAAGTGCTAATTCCACTCACTCTTAGCGTTTCTAACCCTGTTTAAATTGGACATTTCCAATACATGTTCAGAGAACAAAGCCTTTGACATTTCAATAAGCAAAAAGGGCAAATTATCCACTCATCTGTTATTCTTTATGCCATTCTAATGAGATCTTTATGGTTTCCTTTTGACATTTACAGGCTGCTTCATTTTCTGATACATCGCTTACATTTAGGGCAAACAATTGTAAATATCACTCGAAATAAATAGAAATACAGCTGATAAAAGGGATGTCTCAAATGGCAAAATTATCAAAACCATAAACATCCAGGAGTAACAAACAAGAAATAACACTAAACCATAAAGAAATATTATAACATATGCACAATCTTGTAATTAAATGGAGTCAAGCTTACAGAGAGAAATCTTGTTTTTTTTTTTTTGTTGCCCCCTGCGATTAATTACACAGGCTCACCTTGTTAACTGACATCAAACAACCAAGGCCAATATCATGCAACACAATGCTAGCCACTTTCCCAATAGTCAATGACTATAAAACACTGAAGCAAGCTAAATAAAACTAATCTAGAAAAAAAAAAAAAAGGAAATATAAAACTAAGGTATAATGTTTTTTTGAGTATTTGAAACTATGATCTTTTGCTGCAATGTTTCATCAAATTATCACCCAAATTGGGTAAAATTCAACAAATTCTCCCCTTCTAAAAATAAATGCCCTGCAATTGGGAAAATTAATCAAATAGAAGAGAAAATAAAAAGAGTAAGAAGAAAGATGGAAGGATGGGTAAAGTACAACTAGTCAGCATCAGTCACCGATGAAAAGCTTCTAACATAACTAGCATCTTTCAAGTGTTCCTGATGCCACCAAACCACCTTGAAACAAATATAACCAAATGGGAAAGTCCCAGCTTCCAGCACGGTCTTTGTCTGTCTCGCAAGATGCTTGAAATATTGCCCAACAGATCTGAACATCTGACAAATTAAAGAACCAAGAAAAAAGCACCCAGAGGGATTCTTAGTCTACAGCAAGGCTATAGGAGATGCATAAGCTATACCGCCTGACATAATTAGCAATCAGCAATGTGCCTGAGCATAGCAAGCAACCCCAGAAGCTCAAGATTACCTAGGCCTGTCTCCTTCCTAGTTGTTAATGCTTAATCGTTTGTCATTTGCTGAAAAGAAACTCCAGTCCCCACTATTCTATTTGGTTACGGGCATTTCTTTACCATCTTCCAACTGGAGGGCTCCTGTGAAGTTGTCCGCAAGTTGACTGACTGAGGAATCAGCAACTGAAGCATTTCTGGCTCGCTGTCTCACCTTCCTTTCTTGGAAGGCTGTTTCCCTTTCATCATAAAAACCAAAATCCTCCAAGATGGATGTTTCTGCATCATGATCCTTCAAAATTTTCAACATTTCAATACCTTGTTCTAGTTTTACCTGAAAGAAGTTTCAGAACGAAGCAACAAATTCAGGTGGATGAACTCACGAGGAGAAACAAAACAATCATGAAAAATTCAAGAAGAATCTTGGTAAACTGACGCCATTAAGTCTGGCAAAAGATAAATTATTCCAGACAGAGTGATGGCAACCGGTTTCTCCAAAACACAAAGGGGATACAAGTCCCTGCTACATGCTCAAGGGGGAGTTCAAAGCCAAAAGATCCAACAGGTTTGGAGATAGGAGGGTCACATTTTATGAGGTTCAAAATGGGGATCCATGTACAGGTGCAAAAATAAGTCTAAAGGATACCACCAAAAAAGGGGCAAGAATCAAATTATGGTTGGTGCTTTAACATAGAACAAAATAAGCAGAAAACATTATACATGAGAACAAAACAAAAAAAACTCAGAGACCTGAAGGCCCATTATCATAATGTCGTTTAATAGAAAAAGAAAAAAGAAACAAAAGTCAAAAGTAAAAAGGATTACAAAAAGGAATAACATCTGACGCCCTTCTAAGAAAACTCTGGTGCCATACCTCTTGAGAGTCCCGGCTATGAGTGACAGGCTTATTGTCATTATTCTCAAGGAGTATGTGGCGGAAACAACTGTTTGGAACATCTTTAATTATATGCCATCGAACAGGGAACTGACCACTCCACCTATCCTGTTGCCAGTAGTCCGCATTATTTTCAAAATCTACAGGTCCAACCATCTCAGCCACACCACAGAACTGTCCACTTGCATTGACCTACAAATAGTTGTACACAAATTTTACAGAGGCCCAGACCAATGAAAGACCCCACGTGTTTTGCTTTGGGGTAAATTACAGAAGCACCTACACGTTCCATGAACATGACAAGCCAACAAAAGAAGAGCACAACGAATAAAAAAATATTAAATGCATTTGTTACATGTAACTACCATTAGGTTTAAAATAAATTTAAATTCAATTTAATTCTAGTAAATTGAAAAGCCATCAGGAAAACTATTGATGAATTATCACCACAATTGGGTTAGTTAGTCAACCCCTACCCTTTTTAATTTAGCACCACTACCCTTTTTAATTTAGCACCACTATTTCACATCAAAAGCAAAAATCAACAGGTTGATGAATGCATTTCTCATGCTTGGAGCAGCTCCCCAAATAACTACGATAACTAACCCAATCCACCAGTATTAAGAATATGTACTATGGATGTGACAAGTACCATTAAATGTTTATGTTTTGGTGCCAATTAACAAAATGGCATAGTGGAATTAAGGCTTGTGATTGTTGTTGTGGTTTTTAGTTGCTAATTAAAGTGGCAGACTCATAAAAAGTGATCCAGCTATCTAAGCATTAGGTAAAAAAAAAAAAAAAACTTATTCTATGCCATCTATATATGCAAGATGAGGAGCCACCTATAGATTGGTGATCAATTGGCACCAAAATGAACTATTAGTTATAGAAGAAGTGATTCCCATAACAAAAATTCACAAAATAAAGGACCAAATTTCAGATTTCTAGATAATAGGCTGTCACAACACACTTCAAGAAGTTATAAAGGAAGTGACTTCTACACAATTTGGATTTATTTGCATAATTAAGTCTAAAAATATATAAATAAGAAAGATAAATAATGGAATATGTCAAGTTGCATTAGATCAACTAAACAAAATTGCATGGTAAATGAAGTAGCAGTCTGATGAACCAAAAGTCAGAGCCAAAATATCATTCATAAAACTATTTAGTAACCTCCCTTTGTAATCAACATGCCCATTCATTTTCTTCTTTAGCATCAAGTTTGGATCTTATCATTTCTGCTTAAAAATAATTTCAACCAAGCCCAGTGTCCAAAATGATAAGATGAAAGAATTTTATGAGCTTCAGAGTTCAAGTAATGTACCGAAAACAAAAGAAAGACTGGACAGTGGTCTTTTATCTCTTTTGCTTCATGATAAGCAGCATCCAGTTTTCTGTTTCCAAGTGGTGTGCTGGCCCAGACACTGTATTTTATACTCTTGTGAACGTTATCTTCACTAAAAGACTTTATGATGAAGAACTTAGCATTTTCATAGTCGGTGATAAAATCAGGCCGGTTATAGAGATCAAGATTAAACCCAGAAATAGATGCACCATATTTACTACGACCAGATGATGAGCTTTCTTCTGTAGCAGTCCTGCTCTTTGGTTTTAAAGCCCTTGGGCCCCTACTGCGATCACTAGGGATACCATGCGACGAAACAAAGATTGAATCACGGTCTCTTTCTCGTCTTCCACCTTTATCAGGAGCCACTCGGTTCCGGTTATTTGCTCCCCAGTGAGACGAGGTCGACGTATTATAATTTGAGCTCTGATACAAGTTGCTGGGTGGGTAGCTTCTAGCAGATGAATTTGATACTGATCCAAACCCATGGGGTGGTCTCTGCTGTTGAGATATCTGAAATCAAAATCACAAGTGAGGTCTACACTATAAAGATTAGCTGATTACAGTTAACAGTTATCCCCAACCTGCCGAAAAAAGTCATACCTAGGATAAAGAAATTGGATTATTGGATAAAGGAAGTGCAATTTATTATTAGTTATAATAATACTAACAAAGATTTCCATGTTATTAATCATTAATATTAGACAGGTAAAATTCGGTCAAAAACTGTATCTAGAGTGCAAGTTCAATAAAAATGAAAGTGCAGACAATATTATTGCAAAACTTGGAGATCAATTCATCCCAAAGAAGGATCAATTATGATATCTTGGATCAATTGCTTAAAAAGAAGGGAAGATTACGGAGAGGGTGTACTCATAGAATCAAGGCAAAACAGTTAAAGTGAAGAAGTGTCTCCAACATTTTATGCAAACAAAACATCTCTTAAAGGTAAAGCTAAAAGGGAAGTTTCATCAGAGAGCTACAAGACTACCTTATTGTATGGCTCAAAATGTCGGGCAATTAAGCACCAACATGTACAAAATATGAGTGTAGCTGACATGAGAATGTTATGGTGGAAAGAGATTATACGTAATAAGATTAGAGTGGCACCTATTGAAAGTGAGATGCAAGAGACACGTTTAGGATGGTTTATATGCATGAGGTAAAAGATCAATAAATGCATCAATGAGGTGAGTGAATGACATGCAAGAAGTTTGTGGCAAAAGAGGGAGAGAAAGAAAAAAGAAAATTTAGCAAAAAAGCCCTTAAACATGATCTAGATATCATAGCCTTAATGCCTTGTAGAGGATAAAATTGTGAATAGACATGGCTGAAGATCTAGAATTCATGCAAGCCAAAGCCATCTGGTGACAAGTGAGATACATAAATTTAAAAAATATCAAACAACCAAAATTCAAAGTGATAGCAGCCTGTAGTTGAGTGAGATTAACAATTGGACTAAGAACTCTTGACCTAAAGAATGAAATATAATACCCAAAGACAGAATAACCTATGCAGTTGTGATTCCAGCAGTGCAACAAAATCTAGCTCATGTAACCAATAAAGCTCAGATCCAGTTTCAACCTGACCAGATATAAGTAGAGTTCTACTCAAAATTGAAAGAATAGGTTGTATCACAAATCAGGAAAGTACTACTTCTTTAAAGCCAGATTAACACTTACAGGAATAACAATACAACAACAACATACAACAACATATCCAGCCGTTATCCCACTATGTGGGGTTGGCTACATGAATTCTAGACTTCTATGTGGGTTACATCCCAATAGATAGTTTGTCTAGAATTCATATTTGGATCCGACTAGGTTTTACGCTGGTTGTCGGCTACCTAACGCAACCCTCCTCCTTTATCCGGGCTTGGGACCGGCAGTGGATAATATCCCCTGGCGGAGTAATGATGAAATGAAGTTTGAACACCATCTTCACATGGAGAAATTTCATGAGATGGTGGTGAATAAGGATAATTGATATAGTTGTGTTCCATAACTTAGTTGACATGGTGAAACCAACAAGTGCAATATGGAAACACACTTACAGGAATAACAATAAGAATAAAATAATCAATGTGCAGGATACTCTTTTTGTTCTTTTTATTAACCACATTTTCTCATATTAAGGCATGCTTAGATTTATTGAAGCCAAAAACAAACCAACAAACCTGCCCAAGATTGTGCTCATATGGCCCAAGTATGCCATATGGTTGGGGATAAACTGTTGGTGATGTCAAAGGAGACAAAAAACTGCCTGCATCTGAGTTTGATTGATTTGACAATGGCTCTCCAGAAGGGCCTCCTCCACCCAAAGATCCAAAGTGTAGATAGTACCCTGATCCTGGCCCAAAAAGAACATTGTCACCAAGATGGTCTTGGCCACCAGCTCCTGCTGTAACCAGTTCAGTTTGTGACATTGGAAGAGATGAAGTTGCATGTGGCACACTAGGAGAAATTGGCTGAGGGAAATAAGGAGGCACAGGGATTTGTTGGGGAGAGAATAGCTGCCCATCTAGCATTATAGGAGACAGACTAGCCATAGGAGAAAATTGTCCATAAGCCATTTGAGTGTCAATGCCATAGCCAGAGTGAAAGAGAAGAGACTGATTTTCATTGAACATAGCCTAAGTCATGTCAATCATGAAAAGAAACATCCAGTGAGCTCCATTAGAAACTATAAGGTACATTAAAGCCTGTTTTCAAAAAGTATTCATGCTAACCGGTGATACAACTTGCAGACTATTAGCATTGACATAGCGGTTATACTCATCCCAATTACCAGTGCTGTTTTCAAAGCCTGCATCCATAGTAAAGGGGAAAAAATGACGTCGTCAATATCATATATTATTATGGGGAGAAGCAGCAGAAATAGGAAAACACTATAATAATCACTACAATATCAACTTAAAAACCAAGCCAGAAGATTCAAATTATGTATTTGAAATTCAGAATACGTTGGGCACAGATATCATGGAATTTAAATTTTTTTTGCTTTGAGTTTCAATAGAATTTGAAATTTCAACAGTATCATCAAACTTCTTTGACGTTTTTACTTCCAATTTCACTATATCTGTACTGGGTCAACCACAAAACAGAAGAATGAAACTGAAAATCTTTTCATCTAGCATTCCATCAATAGATAATATTAGGAAATACAGTAACTATAGTTTATAGTTTACAGTTGGAATAGGTTATAATTGAATGTGCAGCATTCTCAAATTTTTCCAGAAAATACATCATGGAAGGAACATGGCAAGGACTAACCTCCATAAAAATAAGTCTGCTCCTGGGGGTAGACAGTTGTGAGAGTTTCACTTGTATATGTAGATTCCAGCTGATCTGTGACATCATTGGAACGTGCCGAGACGACTGCATCAGGAGGACTTGTAGAAACAATCCTTTCATCTTTGGAGGCAAGGGACTGATAGAACAGAGCAGATAAATACTAATAGAAGACACTACCTAAGCAGACAAAATACTTTTTCTTTTTGTTTGGTTGGAGGGAAGGAGAGGAATAAAGTATTGACTATCAAATAGTTTACCTGTTCTGTCAAGTTGGGTTCAACAGGTCTCCTACCTGCATCAAATGTCAATTTTTCAATTAATTGGAATAATATAAGCAATTGATCACCCAATATCGAGATATTACCGCAGATGTATATCTGAAGGATTCACAATTGCAAGTCCCCCCAAAAGGGCCTACCATGACTGAAGGACTTGCACAAGCATTAATAAAGAAAGAGTAAACTTGTTTAGAAGATGGCATGAAATGAGCCTGAGGAGGCTCCCGCACCCCGGAGGGGGAGGCGGGCGGGGTCTGCATCACTAACATATATATCATTGACATTTGGTGTAGGTGACAGTAAATGAAAGTGTCTGTTTTTATCAAGTGAAAATGAGTTCTTACAGAAAAAAAGTTTTTCATCAATTAGCAATATCAGAATGTTAAGCAAGGAGATAAGTGAGATAAGTCTAAACCCCATGGACCAATAACTGCAACCAAAGTAATTCTATGATTAGACAGTTTCTTTTCAACAGAATCCCTGGAGACTATGGTGGAGTAGATTATTGGCAAGATCAGGAATGCTTCCAGGGCACAAAAACTGACCCAGAATATGAGTCCAACTACTCATTTACTTAGACAGAATCCAATTATTAATTTCTAAAATTTCAACTACACCAATCCACAACCCCCACAGGCATGACGCAGTGGTAAAGCACTTGGAGTTTCACATAGAGTATCGGGGTTCGAATTAGTGTAGCAACTTGAAGGCAGAATTATTACTGGAAGGCAGCAACAAGGCTGGAAGGCAAGTCCCACATGGACTACGCCGAACGTTTAGCTCTAAATGTGTTTAGATTGTGACCGCATGCAGATTTATCCGGGAGGTACATTAGGGGGGAAGGTCACCCGCCCCTGAAGATTAGTTGAGCGATGTTGGACACCCTAGGTGAATAAAAAAAAAGCAGTGGAATGCCCTGTATTTCTTTTCCTAAAAACTAAATCAAAGAAAAAGGAGGGCAGGGGAGAGAGAGGTGTTTGAAAAAACTGTTTTGAGCATTAAAAAAAAAAAAAAAAAAAACTATTTCCAGGAAATTTTTATCATTATCTAGGTTTAGAGAAATAGAAAATTGGTGTTTCCAGAACTTCTAAAATCATTCTCGCATGATGTACAGGACCTTCCTAAGTCAAGGAGTTCTGGTAAGCAAGGGAAATTCAAATAGAGATGATGTATTTGGAAGTTGATTGAATACAAAAGCTGCTGCTCAAAATGGAAAATAAACGCCCTTTTATCTTACGAGCGTGAACAAACAACCCATAACTCGAATGGAGATTGTCTCGATCAAAAAAAAGAGTAACTGTTTCACTTGGAAGTCTGATTTGTAGTCTATTTACTAAATTTAGTAAAGCAAATTTCAAAAACCCTAATACGCTGCTTGAAACATAAAACCAATTAGGATATAATTGAGTTAGCGAGGAGCATACGAAGAAGCACCTTTGGTTAAGTATCCAAAATTTGTCACACAAGAACAGTAACTCCAAATCTCAGAGTTCAGTTAATGAACGAAATAATCGAATCTACAATACCAAGCGGCCATTCCAATGAGCCTCCATCAGACAAACATTCAACAGAAATTTGCGGTCCCATAACAAGGACACATAGGGCGAGATTGAGCGCGTACCAGGAGGAGGAGGAGGAGGCGACGGGGACGCGGCGGAGATTGGATCTCGACGCCCTTGTTGAGTGGCAGCTGCTGCTGCCGCCTCTTCTTCTTCCATCAACAATAATTCAACCGGAAAGCGCACGGAAACTGCGAATCTGAATGCGAATCTGAAACTTGTTCGAGCGAAGTGAAGAAGAAAAGCTCAAAGCGAAGAGGCGAAATCAAAATCAAAATCTCGGGCGAGAAGGGGGAAGGGTTTTAGAAATGTGCTTCAATTCGCATCTTCGCGTCGCTCCGTCAAAGTAAATGATTTCTTTATTTGAGAGAGAGAGAGAGAGAGAGAGAGAGGCGAGCGAGCGAGAGGGTTTTAGCCTTTCAGGAATAAAATAAAGTCATTGTCGGGCTTTTTCGGAGGTGGGCTTGGAAAGTTAAGATTGGGCTCTATTCGGGCTAGGCCCGGCTTGGTCCGTTGGCTAACTGGTAATTATATACGATGGGCCTGGCCTGAGCATAGTATACATAATTCAATATGGCTTACATGAACGAGGCTCATCAAATCTTGTCTCACTTATAATACTAGATGTTGTGAGATCAATTTGATACTCACTGTACCTTTTTTTTTTTTTTTTAATGATTCAAGTGTTCGGGATTTGTTCGAATAATCTTGAAGAGTGTGGCTTTCTCTCTTAGTTTGCCCTCCGAGTAAATCTGGATGTGGTCATAGTCTATAGATACTATAAGTGAATTTTTGAAAAACGACTACTCTCCTCATAAACTCTATTTTTACGTCGTGCAAATGGGACCTCTGGAGGGGCAATTGGGCGCACCATGACTTTGTCTCCACATGAGTAACTTATCTTTCAGTTTTACTACTACTTTCCAACTAATAGTATTTTTCAACAATAATTTTACATTTTAAGACACCACAAAAATTTGAATCACTTATTCTCCCATTATTTTTTTTGTGCTTTTCTATCGTGTGATGTCCACAGGGGCAGATACGCACTATTCTTAATTCTTATCACTCGTAAATGTCATTTAAGTTATGTGTGATGGTATCATTAATTCATTTGATCTTAAAGTCTACTTAAAATATGATTTCCCAAAATATAAGTCAAGCATTCGGATGAGCAATATACTGAAGTCAATTTGATGGGTTGCAAGTTTGATTTTTGCCCTACACAAAGGCTAAAGACCCAACTTACGATTTATCTTTCCTGACGTAATTGAGGACATGAACACTTAGAGCTATGCAAGGGCGATCATCCCAAACTAGAGTCACTTTAAAAATTACAATATCTAAATTCAAATTATTTGACCGTTGTTGCTCAAATTATATTTTTGTTTATATGTTTTTACCTTTTTTTTTTCCTATTGCCATTTTTTTGAATTTGCATTTCGAATCAAATTAACTTCTCTACTTTGATTTTTTTTTTCTTTTTTTGCGCCTCAATCTAAACTTTTTTGTTGTTTTAATTGCACATATAGATTTGCATTTTCCAATCAATTTAACCTATATACTTTCATATTAAAAAAAATGATAAAATACACATCACATTATGTTCATTTCATAAGTACAAAGATTAAATTGATTTGAAAATGTAGGTCTGGTGGTATAATTGAAATATTAAAAAGTTCAGATTATAACACGAAAAAAATATTAAAATATAAGAGTTAAATTAACTAGAAAATATAAATTCAATAGTATAATTAAAATAACAAAAAATTCGAATAACCATGCGGACACATCAAAAAAAAATGTACATATAAAAAAGACAACTTTTTAATTTTTAAAACTAGTAATAATTTCGAATGGAAGATGATATCCTATCCTCGTCATGCTACCATAGCATCACAATTTAATAACGACACATTATTTATTTATATCCAAATGCATGGAAATTAATTAATAAAGAAAAACTCTATTTGAAATTTCAAACCACCCGTTATGGTAACGTTACAATTGAACATTTTCTTTAGATTGCGTCAGTTATGATTTTAACAATAATTTTTTATTAAAAAATAACTTTTGGTTCAAACCATTATAAATACGATGAAAATAATTAACGAGTTAGAATTCAATTGTAGTGCGGAAAATGCAACAACATTTTATTACAAGGAGAAAAGAGGCAGGTGGAGGGAAGGAACAGTGGGAATAGCTAACAGCCAGCATCTGAAACACAAGTACTTTCCCTTTTCCCCAACCTCTTTGTTAGTTGAGTTCCAAGCTGGACCAAAACTGCAACAAGGTCCTGTCCTGTGCATGGAAAATGGTACATATATCAGACCATGTATTTGTTTTTTGTTTCGAAAACCATCCCGAAGACAAACCTGCCTTTAGAAAGATTATAGCAGCATGTATCAGGCTTTTATCTCACTATGTGAGTTCGATTATATGAATCCGTGTTCAAAAACAGATGGTGGAATGTGTATAAAGTGACCATTAAATTCGTTGATTCCACTATCCTTTCAATGGCTTTTCGTGGTGCCATACATCACTGTTTCTTCAGAAAAAACAAATTGGCTCAGGCTGGTGAATCTAGTAGACATTGTGCTAACACTAGATTAAGCTTCAAGAATTCTCTAGATTATCTTGACATACTGACAGAAAAAGGAAAAGAAAGAAAATGTAATGTTGCCATTGAAATGTGATTAGGCAGAGAAGTGCAATAGACGGCTTCTTCTTTCATTGACAAGTTTATGAAAGTTGAATGGAATGGAGCAACTCACCAAGCTTAGGCATCAGTTGATCTGACTGGAAAAAAAGGAGCCAGACTCGTAAGAATGTTTGAGCAACTGATACTCTTGGAACTGGCTAGAACTTCCATTGCCGTGAAGATCTAAAGAGTAGAGCCGGGACACAGCAGGCGGTTGTTCCAGTCGCATGTACTGTGATGAAGCAAGCGCAGCAATTTGTGACTCGGCATGCATCACTGGCAGGGCCACACTGCTTAGGTTCACACCCGGGATTAAGTGTTCCAGAGATGTGGATTCGGGATCATTCAAACTCCAGGAGTTAGTTGACAGAAGAGAGAGAGCATTCCCAAGATCTGGTGCTACATCCAAGTTACAATTAATGACTGATGGCGATACATCTGCCAGAGGTCACGTAACATTGCAACAGGAAACTTAGTGTGATTTCCAAGTGATTGCCCATAAACCCACTTGGAAAAGGATCTAAAAGGTAGAAAACAAGAGTATCTGAAAGCTAAAAGATGATGTCATTATGATAAAACAAGATTGACAAATACTGTCCAATCCGATTCTCCATTTATCAGACTGAAAATTCATTCATTCAAGAGATGTATAAACTTGTGTTCAAACATTTGTTCCTGCTACAAGATGCATAGATATGAAAGCAAATTCTAAATGGATCTAGGCAAGTGTTTGTGCGACTCTATGTAGAAACAGAATGATATTCATTGTCCAATCTGACCAAACCTGCTCTTAGCATCTTATATATGGCAAACTAAATGAGAATGGAGTTCTCTTTCAATAGTCTGCTTGAACTACTTCGTATCTTAGCATCTTATATTGGCGGTTATTGTTCTATGCTGATGCACATTTTGATTAATACACATTATAACTGCACAAGTTTGTTAGTTATAGTAAAACTTCATGTAATGAAACCAGTAGCCAGCATGGTATATGTATTTAAAGTGAAGAAAGGGAGATCTACCATGATTAGGAAGTGGGTATCTCATCAGTGGATAAAAGGCGCTGGCTAACAGAGGAGGAGTGCTCTGGAAAGACATGGTTTTCTCTGTGCCCAGGCATGGTGTAGAGAAGGAACTGGGTATCTCATCAGTGGATAAATGGCGCTGGCTATCATTGGATACACTTCTTGTGGGCCTATTCGAAGAATCCCTGGATTGTGCAATCTTGAAGTTGCAACCATTTTGCCAGTTATGGTGGGAAACTGGGGTTGGCACCCCATTCAACAAAAGGTTCATCGGCTGTCTCCCATCTGCTCAGGGTTCAGAAAACAGAGGCCAAATTTTTAGTTTAGAAACAAGCAAATTGATAATGCAAAGTGGTGCCAAACCAGATCTCTTCAAGCAACAACCTTAAAAAGAAAAGGGAAAAAAGACATGACGAGTACGATGTGATGAAACATAGGCGTATCAAGTTGCACTCAGAATCATGCATGGGAACAAAAGTAGCTTAAAAGTTTGAAACTAGATTTGAAAGCCCACCATATAATGAAGAAGCTCTGACAGAGCTGAACAGGATAGCCTCTGGATGACGCCTGCGACGCCTTGCATTATGATCGGAGAGGCGCCTGCGACAGCTCCGTTTCTTATCATCAAACTCAGATAAATCATGGAACCTTCAAAATTGTCAACAACCAAGGAGCTGCAATGTCAACATCCATTACAAAAGAATAAAAAGACAACAAAAGTTCACTAATGATACATTGAAGTTACAAGACTTTACTGTCAAGCAGAAAGCCCCCAATGTTAATTGTTATCAAAAGAAAATTTGAGTCACAAATGATAAATCCATCAGAATGCAACTTGTTTTCATAATTAGCTTCTTTATCAACTAACTTATATCCACCCAAAAAAAAACACTTGCCTGCTGCACTGTTGGCAGAACCTGCGCTCCATCCCAGCTATTATGACCCTTGGACTTTTAGAATGGCTTTCACAAATTCTATGTCGGCGATGGTAATCTTTGGCTGACCTGAGGTCAAGGTTGCATCCTTCTACTTGGCAGCGTGGGGTCTGTGTACTTTGATTAGGCCCTCTACATCTCCTTGCCATGTTGGCAGACGACGATGACGATGTTGGAATGGCAGATAAACATGTCTTTGGTGCGCTAGCGGCAGCACAAATGGACTCAAAGTATGTTCGCTTACCAAGCTTCAAACCTATCATTGATTCCCCAGAGGTAACTGAAGTCCCCATTGTCGAAAACTTCCCATTGTCATCCTCCCCAGAAATCTCTTCCTTATGACTAAGATAAGCTTTAGCCAAACCATCAAAACTGCCAAATGTCTTCCCACTTTCTTTCAGCGATGAATCTGCAGAAGCTGCGACCGAACTCTTGGATGAAAAGGAATAACCCAAATCCAGGCCAGAGAATCCAGCACCAGCAGATGAGTACAGGGATCCAATTCCAACTCCCTCTCCACCAATTTCATGGGTTGATAACTGTAAATGTTTAGGAATTTCAAATGCCTTGCCACTGAACATGGCTACATTCTCCCAGATGTCCCACCCTGGCGGAGTTCTTGAGTTCCACTCCATCAATTAAAGGAACCCTCATAAGAGAAATTTAAATACCCCACCTAGAGCCCTAGATATTTGGATAAGTTTAGAGCCATCATAATGAAAGAGAGAACTAACGAGCAAGCATTTGACCCAACATGTTTAGGACTATACACACCTTCAAAAAACTTGAACCAAAACAAACAAAACAAAACAAAAAAAAAGAAAGAAAAAAGGAAAAAATGTCAGGCTTGAGAGAGCTGTGGAAAGAAGGAAGGTAACAACAAGAAGATGGGTGCTTCCTTCAGAAGGACATAGGCAGATGATATAAAGGAAAGTAACTGGAGAACAGAAAAGGGGGGTGTCCCAACAAAAAATTGTCGCTTTCGACCCACAAGCTTGAAGCCACTTTAATCTGCCCTTCCAACTAATCATACAAGTGTAAATCAATCAGTAGTCAGAATCCTCCATGTGGATTCTTCTGGTTTCCATTTTGGCCAAGACAAAACAAGCTCAGCACATTCAATGGGGATGGACGGTTCTGCCCATCTCCACGTCCACCCCTCAAACTCTTGTCCACCTGATCCAAACCATATTCTTTCTCCAAATTTACCATGATCCAAGCCCTCCCAGTAAAATGTAGCTGTAGCTTTACCCAGATTGTCATTCCCAGTCCTCATTAAATGACATCTCTGCCTCTGGCTAAATCAAATTCACCTCTCCCACTGTCCACTTTTAACACAGAGACATCCAAGAAAAAATACACACATATATATATATATCTGACTGAATAATGATAGTGGTAGCAGTCATCAATAATAGCAATAGTGTGTTTGATTGCACATATTTATTATAGAAAATTTGTAATCATTACATATTTTTTATAAAAAATAATCAAATACTCTTAATCACATATATTTAAAACTTTTTTTCATAGAATTTATTTTTTAAGGAGTTGGGATAGTTTTTATTTTTTAACTAATATTACCTAAAATTAAATTCTAAATAATGCAATCGAACAAATCTGTAATATCTTCTTATTAAAAAAAATTAAAAAAATAATATATTATTATCTCTTTTATCTAATACAATTTTTAATCAAAATGCAGCCCGTCAATGACGATATTATTTTATCTGACTACTTACTATTGTCAAGAACAGACTCATTAGTCATTGGAAATTGATTTTACACTGACAATCATTTATCCCTTGTCGTCTGCTCTTCTGACCCTCCCTCCCTCCCTCTCAAATAATTTCCGCAGAGACATTATGGCTTTCTGGTCGAGGCCTTTTTCTGCCTTGAATAATAATAACTACCTCCTAAAGTTGGGTGCACTGATTGAGGCATTACGTCGACTACCCTTCGTCAACTTTTCGTTACATTCTAGCTGCAGCTGATCTGAATCAGGCTACTGCCTCACCTTATTAATCCAATAATTCAAGCTCGGTTCTCGAATGCGACCCATTATGATATATAGGTGACTACAACGTCAAAATTCACAATGTCTTTTACGCGTTTCAATGCCTCCACCCCATTTGAACTGCACAAAAGCAACCAAACTAACTGGATATCAAGATTTCGAGGGTGTTTGCCTTGCCAGTTTGATCACTTTTAAATTATTATAATAACTAGTTCATTCTCCAAGCAATGCATGGAGGTTCATATATATTAAATTTATTTAAAAAAATTTGTTTGATAGTCTGTATTTGACGATATTACCTAATATCTCAAAATTTCTTTCGATTTAATTTTTTTTTATTTTTTTGTAATTTATTTTAATTAAAATTTTATGTTAATATTTAAAAATTAATAATATGGATTAAATCTTATCTCTTCATATACCAGCATGCTTATACATTCTCTAAATACTATTCAATTATGAAAAAAAATCATCTACAAATTTCAATAATTACACGTTTTTCACAAACTTAGACTTAATTAATGACTTATAAAATTTTCATTTCGAATAAGTAAAAAAATAAATAAAATATAATAAAATATGGAAATAGAAAGTGAAAATAGACTTGAAAAAAATTTGACTGCTCTTTTGTTATAATATATATATAGATAGATTTAAAAGTTATATAGTTTTCTTTTTTTTTAAAAAGGACGTTTGTTAATTAAGATATGAGGTAAAAAAGTTAAGATATATGACATCTAATCATTCTTGAAAAAATCATTAATGACCTCTTATCTTGATTTTTTAAGATATACATTTCTCTCATCTCTCTCAAAATAGCATATCTTGGTTCCTACATATAAGAAAAAAAATGACTTTTGTATCCTCTAATGCATTCCAAAGAATTTAACAAACAGTTTGATAAAAATCTTGGAATGCTTCCCAACTTTATCTTAACAATTTCATATCTTGATCCAAAAATCATTCCGAACTTATCTTGATACTCTTTTATCTTGCTTATTTTAATAAACGTTATCTAAGTGTTTAACAACCCTTACCAGTTTAAAAGCTATTACATGAGTGTTTTGAAAAAACTTAGACCCCCAACTTTTCAAAAACATTGGCTGTATGTGTTGACCAATAAAATTATTTATTTGTTCTTACACAAATTCCATATTTTCCATTTATCCATCTCTTTTGTCTAATGTCTTTGTCATTGCCACCTCTCTTCAATTCTTCCTCACCATCATCGCCTCTTTCCAACTTCAATTGTCGCCTCCAACTCTTTGGTGGTCGCCGCCTCTATCTCCACTGTCTCTAATGGTCGTTGCCTCTAGATCCATCCCCATTGCCTTTAGTTGCCACCTCTTCCACGTTTGTCACCGTTGTTCGCCGTCGATGCCTCCACCGGTGGCAGGTGATGTCCCCAATCGTTGTGGAGACTATATATATATTAATATAATAATATTATTTTTTAGAAATAAGCTATTTGTACAGAAGTTGGTTTACAAATAGATTACAGAAGACAGTTAAATGACTATTTTGCCCCTGTGGTAAATGACTCAAACCCAAAAAACCCAAAATCATATCTCTTCCTCTGTCTTTCTCTCGTTCTCCCCTTTGCAGAGACCGTCGGCCCTAACCCTCTGGCCACCCGCCTGTTCCTCTCTGAACACCGTCGCCCTAACCGTCGGCCACCCCTCTCATGACCAACGTTTGGCTCTCTCTCTTTACTAATCTACTCAAATCAAACCACCATTTTCAATTTTCTCTTTACTTATGCTTTGTCAAGTTCGAAACACAGAGATGAGAAAGAGAGAGAGAGAGAGCTCAATTAGAAACAACCTGATATGTGCAAAAAAATAAAATAAAAACAGTTAACAAGGAAATGGAGATGGCAATATGGATATGGCTACGTGGGTCAAGACTTGGTCATTTTATTTGATTTAAGTTTATTTATTTTGTTTAGATAATATTAGTGGATATTAATGGGTTAGTTTGTTGTTAGTGCTTTCCTATTTTTTAGCTTAGTGGATTTGTTAAAGTTTATTTAATAGGCACTTGAATTGTATTAGTTATTGTGAAGAATTAAGAAAATCAAATCTCTCTCTTGAATCTTTCTCCTACGCTTCTCTGTTCTTCTTTTCACTGCAATTTACGGCAGGTTTCCTTCCCCCTAAATTCTATCTCTATCAGTGATATCAGAGCTAGTTCCGACCATGGATGTGGTCCTAACTCAAATCGAGTCTAGGTTATTCCAAGTTCAGTCAACTCTCGAAAGGATGTGTACTGAACTTCGATCCATCCCCAAGCTCTTGAATCTACCGTCTTCCCCAGCCAAGACCAACAGCAGTAACACGGCCAGCGCTCACTGCAAGATGGCAGCAGCTCCTGCGAAGGCGGCCATGATAGCACCAGTCTTAGCGCTGACAATCCAACAAAGGCCTTTCCGACAGCTTAGTAGTGGCATCCACAATAGCCTCTGCAACAACACCGTCTACTGGTGTGCCTTCTTAGGCGCTTTCTTCCATTCCTTCATCGGAAAGATTAACTCACCGTATGGTACTGGTGTATGGACCAAAAAGGAAAGTATTTTCCGGCCAAAAGATTTTCCTTTGTCCTTGAGGACAAGGACAATTTTTAAGGGGAGAGGAATGATATGTGCAAAAAAATAAAATAAAAACAGTTAACAAGGAAATGGAGATGGCAATATGGATATGGCTACGTGGGTCAAGACTTGGTCATTTTATTTGATTTAAGTTTATTTATTTTGTTTAGATAATATTAGTGGATATTAATGGGTTAGTTTGCTGTTAGTGCTTTCCTATTTTTTAACTTAGTGGATTTGTTAAAATCTATTTAATAGGCACTTGAATTGTATTAGTTATTGTGAAGAATTAAGAAAATCAAATCTCTCTCTTGAATCTTTCTCCTACGCTTCTCTGTTCTTCTTTTCACTGCAATTTACGACAGGTTTCCTTCCCCCTAAATTCTATCTCTATCACAACCCATGGAAAAAAGACTGTTGTGTTGTCTGAAAGCAACCCAAATTGTATAAATATGTATACAAACTGAGTGAACAGCAGCCATTTCTCTCTCTAGGTGCCTCACCTTTCTCCTTTCTCAATGTTTCTTCTAGCCCAAATTGTATAAATATGTATACAAATTGAGTGAACCAGTAGCCATTTCTCTCTCTTGGGTGCCTCATCTTTCTCCTTTCTCAATGCTTCTTCTCCCTTTGAACCCATCAAAAAGGAAAGATTTTTATGCAAACCAATAAAACCACACCAATCCACAGAAGCAATCAAAATCACTCTCGAACCTTCTTTCCCCCCTCCCTCTCTTCAACCTTTTTACATGATTACTTCAATTATCGATTTCAGAGCTCCCCAAGGATGGTTTGGTAGAGTTTTTCCTGTCTTTTATTTCACCAGTGGTTGGAAGAAATTGGCTAGACCAGCAAAGAATACATTGACAAATTACTCAAGCTTCTCCCACTTCTATCTACTGCTTTCATTTTGTTTTAATTTCTCGCGATAAACTCCTTCAACTCATATTCAATATATTGCGATTTATCTCGATTTTATCATTTCTGTAAATCATTCTGTAAAGCGCCTTCCGTACAAATAGCGGGACTCTATTTTTTAAGGAGAAATAAAAGGTATATATATATTGTATTGATATATTTTTAATAATTATGTATAATTTATAAACATTTAATAATAAAATTTTATATCATTTAACATGTCTATTTTTACTTTTTTATTAAATTTTAATAATTTATCAACTCTTTTAAATCAAACACATAATTATTAATTGATAACTCTTTGACTTATCGTTGTTTAAAGTTAAAAAGTTAGGTAAAATTTAAATTAATAACGTATTTTAGTTGTGTTGCGTGTGATTTAAGATGGCTCGGCCTCAATCATCCCATCAACACGGTCCCGACACTCGGTATAAATCACCCGACTGCATCATCTTGCAGATTCCTTGTGCGCCCATCAACAACTTAGGGGCCTCTTTATAAATAACCGTTGGCTCTAATTGAATTACATCTCTTGCGTTCACAATCAAATCGAGTTTTATCTGAGAGACTCAATTCCCATCAAACACGAAGTCGAGTTGATATCTAACGCCCTCCAATGATGGAAATTTGCACAAACACATACCCAGAAGTGCGAAAGATTTAACACAGCTACTGCCTTACAGGAAGTAGCCCATCAACAACTTAGCGGCCTATCTGTAAATAACCGTTAGCTCTAATTGAATTACTTCTCTTGCGTTCACAATCAAATCGAGTTTTATCTGAGAGACTCAATTCCCATCAAACACGAAGTCGAGTTGATATCTAACGCCCTCCAATGATGGAAATTTGCACAAACACATACCCAGAAGTGCGAAAGATTTAACACAGCTACTGCCTTACAGGAAGTACGATATGAGATGAGCAGGAGCAGTGTCACTGCCCCCATCATTGACGCCGACGGGCTCCCCCTTGCTCTCTCTCTCTCTCTCTCTCTGCCCATGAGAGAGGGACGGGAGGGGCTGGTGGTTTTACATGAAAGAGGAAACTATTGTATTGAAAGCAGGAAGAGGAAACCAGGAGAGCCGTGAATTCCTTGCCATTTATAGCATTCCATTATTGCCGCGGCAAAGTCTAAATTATTGTTATTGTTAAATATACTAACAATCTGGCATCCATCCATCCATCCATCCTGCCACTGTCAGCCAGCCGGCCCGCCCAATCGTTTCATATCGATCCATTCACGTCTACGGATTGTGGACCCGCCCGTGTTTAGTTCCCACCCGGGCCGGGTTTTTGAGGCTTGTGCTTCTAATTTTATATGTTTTTTTTGTGTAATTATTTAAATTTTTTTATTAATTCAATTACATTTATTTTTAAATTAATTTAATTCTTATATTTTATTTTTTTCATGTGAGAATTCAATTTTTTCATTGTTTCGATTACATCCTTATATTTATATTTTTAAATCAATTTAATTCTTGTACTTAACATGAATAAAATGTAACGTGTATTTTGTTATCTAACTTTATTTTTTTTTACTGCATGCGTTAAATTGACTCAAAAATATAAATATATGGGTTTAATCGAAATAACAAAAAGTTTAAATTATTATGTAAAAAAAATTAAAATATAAAAATTAAATTAACTTAAAAATTAGATTCAAGATTATAATTGAAATAACAAAAAATTTGAAAAATCACATAAAAAACCATAAAAATATAAAAACAAAAATATAGATTTGGTCCGGATGTTTTCTTCTTCATCATAGATCACTGTGCATTTTTTTTATATTTTAAATAAATGTATTATTTTCATAGCTTAAACTAATGACATTTCAATTATAAAGTTTTTTTAATAAATAGTATGTGTAAATATTAAAAAGGATATAAGAGTTATTATATTTAAAATTTATATAAAATACTATAATATTTTATGTTTATTTATTAAAAATTAAGAGTACTATAATGATATATACAATTTTGATAATATTTTTATTTTATATGTATATAATTTTAACAAATCCCATAAGAAATGCAAACTAACTATCATAATAATCTATATTTGTACTATTTAAATTGTGACTTAATAATAGATGATAGTGTTAGTAAATCCAAAGTCTCGAAACCTTTGGTCATGTTCTTTTTACTATTTTTAGGTCTTTCAATTTTTAGTTTTTAAAATAGTAAAAATATGTTTATTTACTCATTTTTAAAAATATATTTTTAAAATAAAAAATACACAAAATTAAAAATAAAAAAAAATTATTTTGATTGTTTTCATCACAAATACATTCAAAATTTTCAAAACGAAAGAAACATTACAAATATAAAAAACATTATAGACTACTAAAAAATAATATATTTTCAACAATTTCAAAACAGACTCTTAAAATATAAAATTAAAAATAAATTTAAAATTCAAAACTGAAAACTAAAATATAAACGAACAACCTTAGCTTTTCTTCACCAAATTTCAAGAGATAAAATGTTATTTACTAAAAACAGAAAATATAATCTATATTTACAAATGTCTTTATATTATTTGGATTTAGGATTTATGATAGCATTTTTTATATAAAAATTATTGTAATGATGATGCAAGCATGACCACAGAGCATATAGAGTTGAATTCCAGATTCCAGAAACTAATGAAATAATTTTGAATGACTTTAAATAAGCCTTTAAGGGTGTGATTTTTTCCGGAAAATAATTAACTTTCTTAGCAAACAAACACGTACATTAGAGTTAGAGATGGCAAATGGGCCGGGCCAAAGTGGCCCGCGGGCTAAGCGGGCCGGGCCAAATTGGCCCACTTAAAAACGGGCCAGCAAATTACTGGCCCTAGCCCAACCCTACAAGGGCCAAATGGGCCCACCCAGGCGAGGGCGAGGGTGAGGGTGAGGGCGACGACAACGGCGAGACAGAGGGCGAGCGAGGGCGAGAGCGAGGGGTGCGGGCGAGGGGTGCGGGCGAGGGCGAGCGAGGGCGAGAGTGAGGGGCGCAGACGAGGGCGAGGGCGGCGAGCGAGGGCGAGAGCGAGGGGCACGGGTGAGGGCAACGGCGAGACAGAGGGCGACGGCGAGGGCGAGATGAGGGTGAGGGCGACAGAGGGTGAGGGCAAAGGCGAGAGGTGAGGCTGGGAGGAGGGTTGGGGGTTGGCCGATTGGTAGGCCAAGCAGCCCAGCTCAACCTGCCACCATTTGGCCCGTCGGGCCAAGCGGGCCGAGCCCATTTTGCCATCTCTAATTAGAGTATTTTTGGCTAATTTTTATTTTTATTCATCTAAATTGACTCGAGAGATGTGATCTGATCATCCACTTGATATAATTATGATTCTTTCCGAGTATTACTTGATATGATCACATTGTTTTACTTGACATCCATTATTTGTAGACAATTATATAAAGAGTAATATTATTTATCTAAATTGTAGATCAATCTTCAGTCTCATCACTATATTTTCATCGAAAAATAAGGAAAGCTGAAGCTTGTGATGCTCTGCAACCCAACGTGGGATAATTGCATTCAATATGGGCACTGTAATTTTCTGGAGAAAATGCCATGCACGGACCATGCAAGTATCGACAAGGAAAGTGAAATTTGTTTGGACGCATTCATATGCATTGGTTGGATGATTCTGTATCTGTGGAAGACGGAGTAGTTGTCAAAGGTGACGCTGTGGCTTCCAACTCATGCAAATAGCTTTTATTTAGTAGGGGGACCATTGCAATTGTCACTGTGTTGTCCTGTGCTTGCTTGCTTTAGTTGTTTTGGTTGATTCTGCTGCTGCTGCTGCTGAAGCAAAGCTAAGCTGCCTCTGTTCTGTAGCATTCAGAGACTCGTATGATGATTAGATATAGCCCTCCTGGAAGGCATGCTCTCTTGCTGTTAGCTCGGTCGGGCAAGGACAAGAGAGTGTATTGAAAAGAAAGGAAATACTTTAGAAATATTTTTTTTTGTACATTAAGAGCGAGCAAAAATGATGTGTTACTCATGTTGAGTAACAATTATATTGTCAGACACGAGCTAACAGGGGGTAATTGGTTTCACAACTCCCGTGCAACAGATCATTTTTATAAGAGCAAGACCAAGTATAAAAACAATTCTCTTCCGATCCCCACAAACCCAGAATCTTATGCATTGAGACACCATCTGAAATATATAAATGCTTATATCATACAAATATATTAAGAAATATACTAAAAAAAACCTCCGAGTAACCAAATTACATATATATATATATATTAGCTCCTCTTTTTATTTTCCTAGTAACTTACAGTCATGAAATTTTTAACTTGATATGTAAATGCCTGTTGTTATCTCCTGCCACCCAACAGCTGGCACCAGGCACCCCCACTGCTCAGCTGTCAAACATTGTCTGCTTCCCCCAGCCTAATAGTTGACTCTACATTCGTTTTTCACATCCCGGCCCCCACCTAAAAGTGTTATCCTGAGAGATTATCGGTGTAGGAGTAGGTCATGACACTCCCCTCTTCTAACTCCCGGCATCCTCGCCATGCCAAAAATCCATATTTTATTCTGTCTGCAACCAGTTTCAAAACAACTTCCTAGCCTGCATCCACTCATCAGCGACCAAGATTGGCTCGGATACCAACTATAACACAACAGTTGTTGAGGTCCTTATCGGAATGTGATAGCAAGAGGTGACTAAATCATGGGATCGAGTAATATACTCAAAACCTTCCCAATAGACAATTGGGAAATGACTGTTTCATGACAGTTGGAGTTGTTCATCCATCTCAATCTCCTTGTTTGCTAAATCCTTCCTGTTTTTGCATTTCCTCCTCCATCATCTTCTTCTCATGTTTGTGCCACCTGAAGGCTACTCCTCTTGAGTTTTGCTCTCAGGCAGCTTTGTTATTGTACTCGGCCATTGTATAGCTTTTGATCCCACTATTGTAGCAAAAATTACCCAACATTTCATGGCTGAAATTGATTTCCAGGACTACCATATCCTTTGTTTTAAGCCTGAATCCTATTTTCAGAGGAGACCAGGTGTCCCCTTCTATTTCGATCATGAGCCAATCACCGGAACCTGCCTTCAATGTTAGATCTTCATCTACTTAAGGTTTCCGATTAGGCTTCCAGTGTTCCAAGCATTAGCCATGGTCAGGTGATAGGCCACATATTCGAATCCAAAATGGAGAAACATCGAAATTTACCTCTCTAAACATGATTCTAGGATCCTATTGTTTTGGCACTGCCAACTTTCCCATTAGGTATGAACATCAAAAGCAAAAAATTTCATAAAAAATAATCTATTTACGCTCTTTTTAAAAGCTTGGGTAATTTTTTCATACATTTAAGAAGCCAAAAGCTTCCACTGATGTTTGCATCATTCATGGACAAAACAATTCTCTACCAATTTGATGTAGGCCCTACCATAATATTGCAATACTAGAGATTGATAAGTCGTGATATTTTCATGATATTATGATAAAGAAAAGTGCGAATCCATGCTACTCGAACGTGACAAACTTTTCATATAGAAAACTGAGACATTTTTGCAGCACCAAAAGCTGGTTCCTACTTTGTACAAATAGGAATTTATAATAATAATAAAAAAACTCTATAAGGACGACTAAGAAAAGATCATTCCAGCCGGATAAGATACAGTTATCATGGATGAGTGCGCTACCTTGTCTGGTATTTCCTCCGCTGGTGAGAAACTCCAGAAAACAAAACTCTCTAGTGCCTCTTCATTTCCCGAAATATATTTGCCACATTTGGGGATAGCCTTGGGAGGAATTTAAATAACTGAACCAAGACCATAAGAAAAAGATATTAAGCACAAGGATATGCAGAAAAGATCATAAAGACTAGTCGATGGAAGAAATTGCAGAAAAAATTATAAAATTGAAAATGTAACTCCTTGGAAGCATTTTGACTCTCTCATGAACTTATTCCATCATTAGTTATCAGTTAGAACCCTAATAATAATCGTGGTTAAGACAATACGGCCACTATCCAAATTTTATTCCCAATTTACCTAGTTGAGTTGTAATTGAGTTTAGGCTTTGACTGAATCTGGCTTATTGTTATAGGAGCTGAATTAAATTGAATCTGCAAGCCATAATATCAGTTCAAGTCTTCTAAGCAGTTAAGGCACAAGTTTCCAAAGCACCAAGATTACAAGTGGTTGATACAAATTAAAAATCATTCAAACTTGACAAACAAGTCCGAACAACTGGATCTATACAACTGAAGGATCGCCCAAAAAAGAAGAGGTGAGACGGACATTATCTCAGATGAGTAATGAATTCCCCACAAGTTCTTACACCAATAAATCCGCAGAAGAACAGAATGGTGGAAAGGAAGAGTAGTTTCTCCAAGAATGGTAAGGTGATGTTCCATGCAAGGATCAAAATACTGTTCCAAGATGCTATTTTGCTTAACTTAAATACAAAAATGATTTGGAGAAATTGAGAAGTGAAGTGATAAAAAAACATAAGGAACATATAAAAATATTTGGAAAGCTAAAGATCGCTCATATCCACGCAAACTTAATAATAAAATAATTTAACATGTTTGAAATCTATACATCCATTTACATGAGGGCACAAGTACTGAATTTGGAAATAACTCAATAGAAACAAGAAAGTGAAATCAAACAAGTGAACCTTACAAAGCCCTCTATACATAATTAATCATAGCCGACCCCACATAATGGCATTAAGGCTTGTTATGTTGTTGTTTATTGTTTTCTATACCATAATCAAAATGAAGACACCAACCTTTTATATGCTGCGAGAAAAAGGTCAAACCATATGCCTACAATTATGGGCAAATTTCCCATTCTTGTTCTAAGAAGAAACAGTTTGTTTCCCTAGTGAGATGACAGATATTTCCTTATAGAAAGACAAAATTGAAATGCGAACAGACAACCAAGGAACAGAGATGAATTTTATCCATTGTCAAATTTATATTCATGCTTTGTGCTATGCAATGCGACATGAAAATAGGATCTATGTGCCATATATTTCTAGTGCAGAACATACCCAAAGCTTCACACATGAATCAATGACAACTGGTACTAGGCAGATGAATACGGTTGTGGTAGACTGATCAACTTCAAGGCCATAATGCTCAAATATTACCTCTAACAAAGTCTGCCATCCAGATTCAGAATGATATCTGCAAGTTTTCAGTTTCATGGTTACTTCTTTGAGATTCATAATCATGAAAATCAGATTAAAAAAAAATACCACTGATTAAAAATGAAAAGAAAAAATAATATCCTTCTCAAGTTTAAGAGTTTGTTGAAAACAACAAAAGAAAACTTTTTCAATTGAAAATTGTTGGCTCCATGTCATTTTTGAAGAGACCAAGTCAAATTCCATTATCTTAATGCAAAAGTTCATCTGGAACCAAATTTCCAAGCCCACTAGAATGAAATTACCTTTGAAATAAATTGAAATTAACAGGAACATGCAGATAAGTGCTTTTTCAGGAAGGAGGGGAATATTACCCCAAAAAAATATCTGTGGTAAGTATAATAAGAAATGCCTTCCCAGTGTCTGAAATATTATTTATTATTTTGTAACCAGTATATTTGAGCAAAGCCACCTGCAGAGGAGGAACAAACTACTGTGAGGGAAAGAAACATGTCATCCCAAACTGCTGACTAAGATAATTCCACAACATACAGAACCAACAGAATTGAAAGAGATAGGGGATTCTGTACCTCCAATAAAGGAACACGTATACAACTATTGTGCAATGATTTCTACTCATAATTCATGACATTTAGGCTTTGTTTAACTTTCACCGAACCATTTGTTTGTCTCACTTTCCTCTCTTTAGTGCATATTGTTGAATATTTAATTTGTTCAGGCTAATTCAGTAAATCTGGATTCCAAGGACTTCTCATAATTGATACACATCACTTCCGTTTCTCTAAGTACATCCCGGAGCCAAGGATATGAGCATAGACTATGGAGCCCAGCAAGCAGCTAAGCACTTACACTGCCTACGGAGCCCATCTAGTCTCATTGTCACTCAAGAATCTCAACGGTCCCTTCAGTAATTAGAGTTTGGTTGTGCTGAAAATCCATACATAGTGAGAGATAGAACTTCTAATGTAACATCCCGCATCGAGCAATAGGAAGGACCTGAACAAATTACCCTGATGGGCCTACGCGAACTTCCTAGGGGGGTCACCCATCCTTGGATTTTCCCAAGTCAAACACGCTTAACCCTGGAATTCTTTGCCTGCATTCAATCCAAAAGGTATTCAGCTGGTGTTGTTTCATTCCTTACTTATCCTCGATATATACTATCCTTCTTTAGGCTCTTGGGGTATTACATTCTCCCCCCCCCTTGAGCACATGATGTCTTTGTCATACGACCTTACAACTGGTCCCATATCTTCTCCCCTTTGGAGGCTACCATCCTAGAAGCCTGCCAAAAGCCACTCCTTGTACAGCCCCTCGAGTCCCAGCGCCACTCCTCGCCCTCATTGGACCGCCTTCTCCAAGGGTCGGCTCTGATACCACCTATAACATCCCGCATCGAGCGATAGGAAAGACCTGAACAACTTACCCTGATGAGCCTACGCGAACTTCCCAGGGGGGTCACCCATCCTTGGATTTCCTCAGGTCAAGCACACTTAACCCTGGAGTTCCTTGCCTACATTCAGCTCAAAAGGTATCCAACTGGTATTGTTTCGTTTCTTACTTATCCTCGATATATACTACTCTTCTCTAGGCTCTTGGGGTATTACATCTAATATTTCTTTATGCAAAGATTTTGACTTCCGGCACCAAAACAAGGGATAAAGTTGAGCTTGGCTGGAACTGCAGTTATGAAAGAACGGAACTGATAGGAATGGGTTTTGGCATGCACATTATATGTGAGGGCTAAGTGGTCTGTTTACAAAAAAGTTACTAGACAAGTTAACACAAGTCCGGTACCATTAAATTTCATGAATTATTTAACCAAGCAACAAAGGCATGTACTATCAACTATGACATGCTGAACAAATTTAAAAGTTGAAAACAAGCGTGCTTCTTCAATTTTATTATATTCTGATAGGCAATGACCGGACTATTGTTGTTTGTTTCTCAGAGATTTATATGTATATATATATATATATAGAGAGAGAGAGAGAGAGAGAGGACAACTGCATCATCAAAAACATAATCTTCTTTAAAGAAAAAGAAACTGTGGCAGAAAATGGAATGATTACTTACTTTATTCTGATTGAAGTATAAAAGAATGAATAATGAGATCCCAAATACCACATCTGACCATATATTAGCAAATGCTCTGCGGTTCTCTAACCTCCATCCATCCCGCAACTCTAACCTGTCAGAGCAACAAACAGGCGGATATTGAAATTATAAAGAACAGATTTTTTGTGGGGGTGTTTGGGGGGGGGGGGGGGGCGTGGAATCAACAGTGAACTTAGAAATTGGGAGAAAGAGTAACTCTCAAAGAACATTATCTGTCAGAACATATCAGGTAAAAACCATAAGCAGTTGAACAAAGAAAGGTTGACCAGTAGCCCCACACTTTTAACACATTGGTTAGCATGACCCAGAACCAAAAGGGGCAGACTGCTTCTTGGTTTCACATTGCCACTTGGATAATTAAGGCACTTTTAGAATTCCACTTGGCTCCCCTTTTACATGCAATCCCGCGACAAAACCCTGTCCCTCAAATTTAGTATTCCAGTCTTCTACTCGTAGGAAACTTCTAATATTCTAGGAATTCCATTTTTTTTATGAATGAAGCTATTTCCATCCACAGTGCCCTAGACTTCTAGCCAATCATCATAACACCATCAAGTTATTAAAAACAAACATTGATGGAATAAAATTATCAACTGAGAAATGTGAATTAAACATAATCTTACGCTTTATGTCGTAACTCCAACCAAAGCTCCTCATCAGAAAGAGGAGGAGATTTACCAATTTCTACCTCCAGCCTGTATCTTGCTTTTTCCAGTTTTAACTCATTCACCATTTCCAGCTTTTGATGCCTTCTTACATCCAGCATATGTGCTGCAAGCGGCACAGTCTTTACATACCTGTTCAAACCAATAGATCAGCTGTGCAAATGTAAGCAGCAAATTCGTCGCCATTACCAAACAAACTGCATCCTTATGTTACAGTCAGAGGCGGATCCAGAGATGGATCTGAGGGAGGGCTGGCCCCAGATCCATCATTCATTATAACCCCCCTTCCCCTCCCAAATGGTCCAAATTTTAGGGTAAATTTGCTGGGAGGGCTGAGGCTGGCACGGGCTGCAGCCCGTGCCTGCCCCCCCCTTAGATCCGCCCCTGGTTACAGTGCACCTGCAACAAGTATTTACAGGGCATTTGCAGTGACTTATTGACTTGTTACCTAACGAGGAAGGAGGAGTGAAAGGTACAGGGGTAAATAGCATAGACAATGTGATTCTCACACATTTTGTTCAAAAAAAAGGCATCCCCAATGCACAAGGCTCCCTGCTTAGCCAACAATCTTGCTTGTATTACAGAAATTCGTATCACCGCTCCAAAATAAAAAGCAGAGAGGAGGGGCTCTCATGCATCATGCCAACAATTCTTTAAGCAGGTTCCATACCAACAAAAACAAAAGGATGGGAAGAGGAATAAATTTGGATGGGAAAAGGAATAAATTCTTTAACATAAATTTGTCTAGAAGCTTAAGAACTTCTATAAAAGGACCCAATTCAAAGGCAAATTTGGATGTTCAAGGGTGTGAATTGCAACAGATTTCACATGCTTGACAAAGGTAATATATTCAACAATTACCTGTCCAAAAAAGGCATGAGAACATAGTCATGAACCAAAAAATCGAGTGCGCATGGTATAATTAACAGTACTGCCAAAAATTTTGCCTGCAACAACAAGATGAGTGCTTTTTAGGGTACTATAATATTTTCTCAAAACAAGACCCCATACAAGACATTGAAAAATCAAGAACAGAGTATACTATTTGTTGATAGCTTCCAAATGATCAAAAGGCCAGCCTGTTACATGTATGTCATTTACTAATGACTCGTGTTTAAGCCTAACATAGTGCGATGCTCCAAGTCAATCATGTAAATATCCAAATTGCATTGATTTTACTGTAAACAAGATTGTTTAGTAAGCAGAATGAAAAATATAGGTAGGTATGCCTATCAGAGTGAACACTGCTAGAGCAACCTGTGTCAACCACCAACACTTGAAGGAGACTTCTAAAACCATGGCGGACAAGCATCCAACAGGGTCCTAATATTTTTCTGATATTTAAGTACCAAATACTCTTCAATCAGGTGCTCACATTCTAGGTTTTAATTCACATTATACATAGTATTCTTGTATTTTATATTTGAAGCAAACATGTTCCATTTTGTGTTAGCAAGGAAACTAGACATTTCAATGCCTAATTTCCTATTATAAAAATGCCTACTAGTAATAACCAATTTAGACAAGTTGTTCCCAACAAACAACAACATATCAAACCTTTATCCCACTATTTGGGGAATACAAAAATGTCTTAGGTATGTCTTTGAGTGCAATGAAAAAGACATAGTGATATTAGTGATTTTAATGACCGAAGATTACCAAAATCAAGAGTTAATTCTTAATGTTTTTTAGATTGTAGATCCATGCCAAAACTCATATTTTAATTGTATTTTTATTTAGAGAGGATTTGTAACTGGCATTTCCCCTGTATTGTTAGTTATAAAAATCAAACTGCTAGTGCCACCTAATCTCCTGTAGTTTTATTTGTAACTCCGATCAAACAGATGCACAATCACATGAAAGTAGGACTTAATTAATGAGGCAGAGAAATGAATTTTGTTAAAGTACGTTACTTGAAATGAATAATGTCCTTTGGGCATTATGAAGTTTATGTAACAACTGTGACAATGGATGTAAATAACAAAAAGAGTGTAACCTGACCGCAATACTAGATATGACACTGAGGTTGAAAACAGGTAACCATATTATGTACCAAAAACAGATAACCATATTCTTACAAGCTTGATCACAGAGCATTCAAGAACTTACTGAATTTATTGAAGCGTATCGAAAGACACGGTCCTCATATAGCATGTCCTCATCTTCCTTTCCCAAAACTAAATCTCTGACAGACTTTACCAAACCTCCATCGGGAATTATCTTCTCCGGATCTGACCATACATCATCTCCAGATTTCCAGTGTCCATCATTGCTGTCTTGATCCCACGATGAGCTACTATCATTATGTGTCTCATTCACCAGCCAGTCTTCCCAGCTCTGGTTTTCTTCATTCCTCGTATCTTCTTGTGCTTCCCTCAGTTCTATAATTGCCTCAGCTCTCCTCTTCCAAGCTTCAAACTTTTCGCCTTCAGATGACTCCTCTTTGGAGCTATGAGATTCATCTCCTTCTAGCATGTCCTCATCCTTCAAACCAAGCCAATTCCCATCATCATCAAAGAAAAATTTCTGCCACCAACTTCTCTTCCCCGAATGGCTATTCTTCGCATTGGGCGCGAACCTGCCCAGCCGCCTTCTTCCCCCACTCAATTGAACTACGATTTTTGACAAATTTTGTGGATACAACAGCTTTTGAGACACACTCCGATTATAAAAGATTAAGTTTTGACATAAGACCAATGAAGTGCTCATTAAGAAGATGTAGAGAACTCCACATTTTTCAGTCCCATAAAGCAGTAAAGCAGCCCAAAATCTGCTCACATAACTTCACCGAGCAACAACAACAACAGAGATCATTAGAATCACTAAACAGAATTCAACACATTACTGCTCAAAATTACCCCCCAAAAACCACAAGAACAACAAATAAACCCTAAGCCCATAAAAAAGGTGCCCAAAGAGAGAGACAAAGAGGGTTACAGTAAGCGGTTTACCCTGGGAATTTGCTTGCGAAACCTCTGGGTTGTTCATTTGTTCAAACCTTTCCTCGTTGCAGAGTGGAGTTTCCAAGTTTGGCTAAGCTGATTGTCTCTCTCACTCCAACAATCTACCCGTTCGAGCTTGAAACTGTCAGACTGGGTAGGTCCAACCGAAACCAAGAGCGTTCCTATCGCGGAAGAGGATAACGGATTTGCATCAGTTTTCGGATAATATCCCTTAATTCTTCAGCATTTACCGAAACCAATAAATTTGGTCACAAGATTTCAACTTTGCAAAAATTTCCGCATTTTCTCGGAGTAGACTATACATGGGAAGACATTTCATCTAGATTGTCTCTCGTGTGTTGTTGAATTGATTTGATGTAATTTAATTATGGATAATATTAATTATTGTTTTAAATATAATAGTTAAATAATTGGTTTAGTTTGGTTTTTGATAAAATTCAATTCAATTCAATTTTAATTTTTAAAAATTTTGATTAGTTTAATTCAATTTTGTGCTAAAAATAATAAAAATAATTGACCTGATCGAATTTATAAAACGGTATCATTTCTTGTCCAAAAACGTGCAATAAAGAAGAAAGGAAGAACAAAAGTCAGAAGATCATTTACTTTCGACCTTCCTTTTTCTGCCTTCGTCATTCCACTTTGTGGTTTTGCCTTCAACCTTCGATCGATGATCATCGTTTATGTTTCTCATTGGCCACCGTCGTCTTTGCCTTCCTCTTTGCTTTGACTGGTTACTTGTGAGTTGAATGGAGAATTGAGTCTCATCTGCCTTCAACCTACCTTCATTTTTGCCTTCATCCATCGACGTCGTCGTCCTATCTCATGTCAACCACCGTTATCCCCGTCTTTCTCTTTGCTCTGACCTGCAACTTGCAAGTCGCAATTGAGATTGACCCATCATTCTCTTTATCTAACCAATGACCTATTGCAATTGTGATCTGGAATTCAAATTTGACTAAGATTGAGACTCCTAATTTGATCGTGATTATGATTTCAAATTTGATTGTTATTATGATGTTGTCAAATCCTATTTTATGTGAGATTTATCTCATCTGAATGAATATTCTCATACATCATCTTCTGATCAGGATATGATTTCATGTGTTCATCTATAGATGATTTTAGATCTATAAATAGGTGTCCAATATTCTGAAATTAGTTGCAACTATTTCACTTTTGTATTACCAATATTTATTTAGTGGTATTTTGTTCTTTTCTGCCCGTGATTTTTCTCAATTTGGGTTTTCCATGTTAAATTATGTGTTTGTGTGTGGTTGATTGGTTTGATTGCGGTTTGTTATCAATCTAATTTCGTAACAAACTGGTATCAAACCGTCGGATCAAACCATTGGTAGATCCCAGTTGTTGGATCTGCATCATCATTTGCATCAGTTGGTTTCAGGTTGCCCAGCACATTTAGTCGTCGCAATACGTCCGCTTCCTCCTCCGTTATCGACGACCTTGCCTTCACCATCGATCGCCCTTGTCCTCACCGTCCTTCAAATTCGATCATTTTACTCCACCTCATCGATCATTTGCCCTTCGTCGTTAGCGTCTTCGTTGATTGGAACATCATCGGTCGTTATCAAGCTTCTTGTTGTCGATCTGCTCTCTTTTCCATTGTCGATCTTTGGCTAGCCTTAGTCGCCTTGCTCATCTACTGTCGACCATAGGCCTTATTTGCTGCTTGCCATCCATCAACACAACCACCATTGTTGATTGGGTTTCTCCATTGCAGAAGACCATTGTTTTAGCACACCCAGGTCCTTATCCAAATCTGGTTAGATCCGAACCACCAAGTCTAGACTCACTTCAGATTTGATCAACTCAAGGTTCACCTATTAGGCCATATCCAACTAGCCAAACTGTCAACCCAGATTCAGATATATTTTTACCCATATTTGTTGTCCAGATTCGGTATTCTCTAGCTTGTTTTCTATTAGGATTTTGTTTATTGATTGCTTACATTATTTGGGGTTATCTGATTTTCATATTGGCTATCTTGAAATATGATATTCTATTATTATATTAGAATATATTGATTCTCACTATTGCAGGTTAAGATGCGTGCAATTTTGGACGGATAGATTTAGATGAAGGTGGAGTTATCAATGGGGATTTATATTAATAAATGCGAAGTTATTAAAATCAACAAAGATATGTTGAGACTGATATGTGACTATGCTTTAAGTGCGGCTGAAGATATCCACTATAATAAACTTTGTGTGAATTTGAGTGGCATTTCTTGTAGTGCAGTTTTGATTGGTATTTATCAAGAGATTAATTCCCTATGATTTTGTTGGATGAAAGAATTTTAGATAATTATATATTTGAATTTCATGTCAAGGTGGAGATTGTTACAATTGTGACCCGGAATTTAAATTTGATTGAGATTGGGACTCTTAGTTTGACCGTGATTATGATTTTTGAATTTGACTATGATTATGATGTTGTCAAATTTGATTTTATATAAGATTTATCTCATCTGGATGAATTTTCTCATGCATCATATTATGATCAGAATCTCATTTCCTTTGTTCATCTATAAATGATGAACAAAAGTGATATAGTCGCAATAAATTCCAAAACATTGGGTTTTCACATTAAATTATGTGTTCGTGTGTGATTGATTGGTTTAATTATAGTTTGTTGTCGATCCAATTTCGTAACATGGCCCATGACTAACCTACCATTTCCTATCATCTTTGCTCCAATAGGCGCCACCAAACAAAGGTGAGTTTCAATTAAGATTTTTTAATTTTTTTAGTTTGTTTGATTATTCAGTTTGTTCAATTTTTTTTCATGTTTATTTAATTTATTTGGTCAGTTCATTTTTTTTATTTTTTTAGGTTTTTTTTAATTTTTGAGTTGTTCAATCGAGATTCAAATTTTTTAAATCATTTTAGTTTTTTCAATTACTAGATTTCCATAAGTTTATTAACTAAACTAACTGTTTGCACCCTACTAGTTCAAAACACGATATATTTATCATCAATCAATAAAATTATTTAAATATTAAAAATAAAAAAATTATTGTTATTTAACCATTATCTTTAAAACAATTATTAGTGTTACCCTTTAATTATTTATAATTTAATATTTTAATTAATTGTGTTACACTTAGTTTCACTAAGCGACCAAATAAAAATGTGATTTCTTTTGTTCTAAAATTTGATTTTTATAAATATTTATTGTCTTTTTAAAATTTGTAATAATATTAATTTATGTTGTCCTCTGAATCAAACTAACCTTAAAATCACATCCTAACATTAATCACATATTCCTATTTATTAGACAATTTTAAAATATGTCAAGGTATCGGTATCCCTACTTTAAAAGTGTATTACATCACCTTCAATTTTACATCTCACCTCTTTGTGATACATTATACTCTTACCTTTCTTATTTAGTGTTATCATAATACAACAACATTAACCTGTTTAGTATAAATAACCCCCACCTTGATATTTTAGCGATAATTTTTTTATCTTTTCTCTTTCTAGATACTCATTATCACATTTAACTTACTATCTTAACGTCACATGTTTTTCTCAAACAACTTAAGCAACTTATTTATAACATTTCACTTACTTTTTCATACATTTTACTTGCTTCATCAAAGTATGGTACAAGCCATATTAACTCAAGCATTGGAAGGCCAATGCATGATAAATCTCCATGTATTTTCTCTCGGATAGCGGATCTACTCTCATGGACAACAAAACTTTCTTTGAGCAAGTAATCATTTTTTTGCTTCATTCCTTGAACTGTTTATTCAAGTTCGACAATTACTTATTCAAGAGATTCAAAATTTGATTTATCTCTCATACAAAGACTCGAGTTCTCCCAAACAATAGATCGAACTCTTCCTCAGACAAATAGATAGTCATTTGCTTTCCAATGTATAACTAAATCTCTTATTTCTCCGTTGTTTCTTTTTATATTTTATCTCTCATGTTCACTAAATTTTACTTATTGTATTTAGACAATAATATTTAGATTGCATTATTTATTGTTATAACTATTTTTTAATTTGTTTATTGCACCGCTTAAATATGATACCCAAAAATATTGTAATTTAAATTATAATTAGCAATATTTCGATATTTTTTTTTAGAATTCTAAATTAAAAAGTTATTATTAAGCTTAATGGGTCACCTCGCCAGGGCCCAACCGGCGACCCGATCCGACCCATTAAGTTTATAACACGTTAATATCCGAATGAATCTCTTTCTCTTTTCGTTTCTCGAAAGGCCGGGCCAAGGGGACTGAGCGAACTAGGGTTTTGAGTGTATTGGACAGAGTGGAGAGAGACAGGGAGATGAAGCCGGTGGTGGGTGTGGTGGTGTCGAACAAGATGCAGAAGTCGGTGGTGGTGGCAGTGGACAGGCTATTCCACAACAAGCTCTATAATCGCTACGTCAAGCGGACCTCTAAGTTCATGGCTCACGACGAGAACAACCACTGCAACATCGGCGATCGAGTGGGTCATTCTTATTCATACGCACGCCTCTATATATAATTATTATGTATTTCTTCCAATTTATGTCATTGAAAGAAAAATGTTCCATTTTGATCAACAATGCAGGTTAAATTAGATCCTTCTAGGCCGTTGAGCAAGCGTAAGCATTGGATTGTTGCTGAAATTCTCAAAAAAGCACGAATCTATCAGCCGCCATCTGTCGGAAGTAACCCTCCAGTATCTGCTTCTTCCTCCTCCTCCTCCTCCTCATCTTAAGGTTTGGCGTGGATAAACTTCCTAGGGTTCTGTTCATTCCAGTTCATATAAGAATGGATTCCAAACCTCTAGACTTGAATGTGTCATGGACTTCATTTTGTTCGGGTTCCTATATTTCAGTGTGGACTTTTCTAGTCATCATCCTATATTTTGTTTTATTTTCCTAGTCAATTCATTATTTCCGCATAACTTTGATTTGGACTTTGTTGTAGATGGTATTTATCTATCAAATAATATTTCAGCTGTTGTTAGTTGGTCCAAGGTAAATTATCTACGCTAAATGTAAGGTTATTCCTTGGTTTTAGGGGGCTGTTCAAAGTTATTCCAATTTTCTATTCTAAATATAAGGTTTTCTATGCTGAATGTAAAGTTGGTTTTAGGGGGCTTTTAGGCCATCGTTATTCCTTGCTTCAAAAAATTTGAGGAGCATTGCAATGATGGCATATTGCTGGATGCTGATGTGCAATTGTTTATGTGAGTGTGGGAATAAGCTATAATTGCATACCAACTTGCTAGAAAGGTTCAGGTTGGTGTTTTTGCCCACTGGAGTTGAATAGTGGTGCTCTTGACTGATTTGGAGCTGTTTGATTTTTGGAGCAGCTGATAATGTTATGTTAGGAACAGGACAACTTGGGAGACTGTTAAGGAGGTCTTGGGTATTATTTGTAGTAAGGTTAGAGTGAATCCTATTGAAGATTTAGATGCATAAGACACAATTAGATGGTTTTGTAATGTGAGAAAAAGACCAATAAAGGCTCCTTTGGGAAGAGTGGATGGAATAGAACAAGTGTTTATAGAAAGAGATAAAGGATGACTAGGAAAAACTTTGTGAGAGACTGTTAAGCCTTATATAACATCAGGCAATAGGTAGAAATGACCTGCGAGATAGAATTTAGGCCAAATCAATATTTTTGCCTCAATACTTTCACATTTTTTTCATATGGCCACAAAAACTTTTTGATATTTCGATTACACCTCTGAACCTAATTTTTGAGTCAATTTTTAACTCCTGTATTTTGACTTTTTGTTCGCATGGCATTCCAAACTTTGTTTTAATTATACCTTTGTCCTAAATTTTTGAGTTAATTTAACTCCTATACTTTCATATGTAAAAAAAAATAAAAAAGGTAAAGTGATATGACAAAAAATACATCATACTTTGTTTACATGAAAGTGCAAGAGTTAAATTGACTCGAAAATACAAGTTTAGAGTGTAATTATAATAATGAAAAGTTTGAGTTGCTACATGGAGAAAGGATGAAAACCCGTTCAAAGTAAGGATGATGAACCCTTTCAAAGCAAAAGCAGCACGGCAAGAAGAAAGAAGGAAATTGCATCACCATGAAAAGATACTCCCACTCCCACCCATTGCTTAAATCATTTGCACTTGAATTGGCCTCTTTAGGCATTTGATAAACTTTGATTTTATTGATCTGCTACAACTCTATTTGTCTTCTTTTCAAATTATTATTGACTCATGAAATGAAATTGATCTTTTCTTATTATTTTATTTTAATGCACGTTTTCGTTACAGACTTCAAGACCAGAGAATTCTATTTGAGAGTACTCAATGGAAGGTAAATCCTAAGTTCTGAAAGAATTTTACATGAAATGAGTCAATGCCTAGGAGGGTTTCACTGTTTCTGTTATATGGTACCATTCTGAACAACTTGCTGATGTAAGGTTACTGTTGTCTTCTTTTCACCAGTTGGAAGTTATAATCGAGTTGGATGGGCCTGGGTACTTTAGTCAGAGAGCTGCTTTTCTGCAGTAGGACCCTGTATACAAAGATGAACAGTTGTTTCTGCAGGCATGATCTGTGTATGTTAAGGGGCCATATGGTTTGCTGGTTGTCCGAGTTTTTAATTTGAACTTGGTTTTCTCACTAGAACATGGGTCATTATAATTAATTGGATCCATGTTGACAGTCTTAAGGATGCCCCTTTCTTGCTCCAATCTCACCACAGATCAGTTACTGCTACTGGGAAAATAAGATTCCTCAGTTACCTGTTTAAAAAATTAGTCTCTTTTTTTTTTTTTTTTTTTTCAATTTTGTTCTTATTTAGACTGTCATGTTCTGTTTGTTAGGAAAAACAAAGATGAAGAACATTATTTGATATACATGATATTTGTAATTTTTTCTCCTAATTAAGATATTTGGGGAAGGGGAAAATCAATATTTCTCCTGTGATGGCACTACGCCAAAAAGGTTTGCACACAATTACTCAACAAGCATATACTTGAAACTCCCTTCCCCACCTTTATAACTTAATCCACAATTACTCAACAAGCATGTCAGTTGAATCTAATGAGTTGGATTTAACTTGTGATGCAAGGAAAGATCTGAGGGCATCATTTCGGTTTTCCTTTCTGAAATGGTAAAAAAACATTTTTGAACTGTTTTAGTAATTTCAAAAATATTTAGGGGCCATATCATAATATTGAAAAATATTTTCATATTTATTTAGGTGGTTTTATTTTTTATTTTTTTAAAAAATCATTTTTTTGTTTTATTTTGTATCATATTCGTTTTGTATTTTCGTTTTCATATAATCTAGGATATTATGCCCCAATCCATTCGATTAACACAACATTGCAGCAGGTCAAGCTAGTAAAATGGGCCTTTCTAGTGTATAAGTTTCTTTCGCTTTGCTGGGACATTTTTAGTATACAAGGTTTTCTCTCTTCGTCACGTCTTACTTTTCTCAATAATCTATACTTGCGGTAATGAAATAGTATTGCTCCTCTCTCAAGTAATAAGTGATTGATTATAAATATCTATGATAAAAAATTTTTATAAGAGTTGAAAAATATCTTGTTTAGATATCATTAAAAAGTGCATTAACATAAATATGACAAAACAAAGAGGCAATACAATAGTGTTTAAACTATAAAAACAAGTCAAAGTAAATTGCCCGCACTAGCACTTTCGCATAATAATTCTATCAAATGCAATCTTATTATAAGAATAGCTTCAAGTACACCTGACATAATTTTTACAGACCAACAACTAACTTGGTCTTAAGGTAAGGAATAATTAGTTACATCAAAACATGCGGTTAACACAGCCAAAATCACACCTATAACCCCAGTCAATTTGCAAAGAAACCTCATGTTCCAGCTTCCAGCTGAATTCGGCTGTAGCCATAGGTCTTTCTTAATCCCTTTCCTTTCATGCATTTCCTTAATTCCTCCACGCCAGACCAATTACCAGCCTCGGCATAAACCATACTTAACAATGCATAGTTGGCTGCGTTCTCAGGGTCTAGTTTAACCAGCTCAAGTGCCAACATCTCTGCAACATCCAGTCTTCCGTGAACCTTACAAGCTGAGATCAAAGAGCTCCAAATCTTCATGCTAGGCTCCATCGGCATTCTGCTCACAACCTCACAAGCATCTTCAAGTCTCCCTGTTCGCCCCAGAAGATCAATGTGGCAAGCGTAATGCTCTATCCCAAGCGAAATTTTCTTATCCTCGATGGCTTTATCAAAGAGTTTAGGTCCCTCATCGACGAGGCCGGCATAGTTGCAGGCCGTTAAAACTGCAAGGAATGTGATTGCATCAGGCTCCAATCCTCCCTCCTGCATCTCCCGGAATAGTTGCAGAGCTTCCTGGCCATGGCCAAGAAGACCATAGGCATTAATAAGGGTACTCCATGAAAAATTATCCCTCATCGACATTTCTACGAAAACTTGAGTAGCCTCAAGCAGACAGCCACATTTTGCATACATATTTAGAAGAGAGTTAACAATGAGCAAGTCAGAAAGCAAGCTAGATTTGAGGATAAAGCCATGACAGCCACGTCCATGGCTTACTGAAGACAAAGTGGTGCAGGCAGAGACCACAGCCAGCAGTGTGACATGATTTGGTTGAAGCCCCTGCATCCGCATTTGATGGAAAAGTTTTATGGCTTCTTCAGCAGCATCCTCCCTTTGAGAATAGCTTGCTATTATTGAACTCCACATCACCACATCTTTATCTCTTGTTCTCTCAAAGATTTGCTGGATAGCACGTAATGATTCTCCACATTTGCCATACGTGTGCAGGAGAGCTGAAGATATTCGAACTTCTGAATCGAACCCATGACGAAAAGCATAACCATGAATCTGTTTCCCATGCTTAATGCAACTGAGCTCGGTGCAAAGTGGTAGAAGGGCAACCAGTGTTACTCTGTTGGGCTTAACTCCTGCAGCCTGCATTGCTCGAAAACAATGCAGTGCAGTGTCATAGCTCTGATTTGCGACGCATCCAGTAATCATGGCAGTCCAAGAAACCTCATTTTTCATCTCCATTCTGTCAAAAACCCGAAAAGCCATCAAAGTGTCACGAGACCGCAGGTACAAGGGAAGCAATGCTGTTGGCAAGAAAACGGATTCCTCCATCCATCCATTGACGACTGCAACAGCATGAATCTCCTTTCCCAGACCAAAATCTCTATTCCTGGAACAACTAGAAAGCACGCTTGCAACCAACTCGGGTTTCGCTAGAAAACCATGCAAATACATCTGCCTAAACAGCTGCACTGACTCCAGGTAATACCCATTTTTGGTTATAACAATTTACCATTGAGTTCCAACTGATGCTGTCCCTCTGAGGCATTGTGTCGAACAGTTTGCGGGCGCATTGGACCTCTGAAAACTTGGCATACATGGACATGAGGGAATTGGACACAACGGGGTCCAGACCAGCGGCTGTTTTGAGGACAAGGCAGTGAAGCTGAAGACCCATAAGTTGGTTTTCGGCACGGGAAGAAGCTTTGATGAGTGAGGGAAGAATGGAGGCGGCAGCGGCACAAGAGTTTTCATGGGGATGAAGCTGTTCCTTGTAGAGGTGAAGGTCTTGGACATATTGCCCTTTCAAGACCAAATCTTTTACTCTGTCAGTAACAACTGATGAAGACCTTGAAACTGGGGAGCCGCTGGTTGACGAGAAACGTCTGGTGGACCCAATCATTTGGATGACCCAGTGGTGTTACCATGGTGGACGACTTGCTCTTTGGCATGTGTTCATGTGCCATTTATTGCAAAGGTGGCTCATGGCTGGAATAGACTTAGAAATCAATAGAAATGAATGTGATTTAGTTGATTTCTTTCACGTCTTTTTAACTTAAATTTGGTTTTGGTTCAATTTTTTTGAACCCCATTAATATCAGATTAGATTCCAATTTGAGTACTGGTTTTGAACATTTTTTTATAAATTTAAATATTTCAACTTGTCATTTTTTTAAATTATAAAATTTTGAGATAAATATATTTTAAAATCAAAACCCACCCCCAATTAAATCTAAAATATTTTATTTTGTTAAAAAATAACGAGTAACAAATAGTAATCCCTTTAAGTCTTAGTTTAGTTTAAGTTTTAATTATTGTGAGAACTCTTTACTTTAAACATACATAATAAGAGATTTAGTCAAATTTATATTTTTCTTCTTAAATTAATTTTATATGAAAAGTGTATTACCCCATAAATTTTAAATCAAATATATTGAATACTCAATATTTATAATTTACATATATTGATTATTAAGTATGATTTAAAATAATATGTAAGTTATAAAAATAAAAAATAAAAAATAGAAAATAGAAAAAAAATTGATTGAGTTAATCCTTTTGTTCACTTTTTTATCTGTCTTCAGTCGTCATCTTTGCTCTCATTTCTTGTCTCTCGTCGATCCAAACGAAAAAAATTGAGTCTTTCATCGACCAATCCTAACCTTTCCTCTTTACCTTGAAGAATGGCAACCCACAAGTCACGACTGAGCCACCCTTCCCCTCCCTCTCTTCTCCAAGTGATACACCTTTCTGCCGTGCAAAGCAATGTTGTGTGGGTCTCTCTGTCTCTCTCGTACAAGCAAGAGTTGGCTGGTGCTGCAAACCCGCTGTTCATAAGACTTCATGCACGTAAAGCCTGCAAATGCGTTTCATCATCCAAAATCTCCTTTCTTCCGTGCAGAATATGGAACTTTTCGATGTTTTCATCCTCAAAATCTTGCCTTTCTTTCTGCATTTCCAACTGATTCCGATTGAACATCCTTTCGGATATCTATGCCGATGGACAGCCAGCTCGAGAGGCCTTCGTTTGAGATCGCCGACCAGGGAATCGCCGATTCCGGCATCCCAAGTTTCTCTGTGAGAGTCCGGCGAGGCCTGCCGGACTTCCTCAGCTCCATCAATCTCAAATACGTCAAGCTCGGCTACTGCTACCTCGTAAGCCACGGAATCTATTTCGTTGGCCCGCCGCTTCTCCTCATCATTCTCAGCGCTGAAATCGGGAAGCTCACTCTGGATGATTTCTCCTTTGAGCGCGACCTCACGAATTCTCTGTTTCCCCTCGCGTTGATGGCCTTTCTTCTATACGTTTGTCTCGATTCTATGCCCCGCCGTACTTATTTGCTTGATTTCGCCTGCTTTCGGCCTCCAAGCGAGCTCAAGGTAAATTGATTAGCCCTAAACATGATTCAATTTAATCGGACTTCTCTGATTTAACTTGTGTTCTTTCGTTTTCATTGATCCGATTTGTGAATTTGAATGTTGAAGATATCGAAGGAAGAATTCATAGACCTGGCGAGAAAATCCGGGAAGTTCAACGACGAAGCAATCGAGTTTCAGCGGCGGGCGCTCCAAGATTCCGGCATAGGAGACGAGACCTACTTGCCGAGAGCAGTGTTCCGTCCCGGTTATGAAGCGAACCTCAGAGACGGCCGAGAAGAAGCGGCGATGGTGATGTTCGGCGCGGTGGACGATCTCCTCGCCTCCACTGGAATCCGGCCGAAGGACATCGGCATCCTGATCGTGAACTGCGGGATTCTGAACACCACGCCCTCCTTGTCAGCCATGCTGATAAACCACTACAAGCTGAGGCACGATATAAACAGCTTCAACCTCGGCGGCATGGGATGCGCCGCCGGGATCATCGCCATTGATTTGGCGAGGGATCTTCTAAGCGCGTGGCCGGGGACTTACGCGTTGGTGGTGAGCACGGAAGTGGTGAGCTTTGCTTGGTATGGAGGCGATGAACTTGACATGCTTCTTCCCAATTGCTTCTTTCGGATGGGGGCTGCCGCCGTCTTGCTCTCCAATCGCCGCCTCGACTGGTGGCGCGCCAAGTACCAGCTCAAACAGGTACCTCAAACTCAATTTTTTTTTTTAAGAAAATTATATTCTTGAGGGCATTCATATTTTGTTTGACCCAAAATTAAATATTTAATTAGGTAAAGTAAAAGGTTAAATATTTAATTAAGGCTTGATGTTGATCAAATGCATATTTTAGTCTCTATACTTATATATTTTTTTGTTTAAATATTTAACTTTTTGTTATTTGAATTGTATTCCTGAATTATGTCATTCCAAATTAATTATACATTCTGTCACATTTAATCTATTGCACACTTGTTAAAATATCTAAATTACTCATCACGTGTGTACAAACTAACCACCATCTCTACCACAACTTCTTTTTTTAATGGCTAAAATAACAAGACAGGTGTAGGTCGTTGGGAAGCAACAAGCAAATGCCGTTGTTGGTCAAGGAAGGCAGAAGGCGAAGAGGCAACTTCATCGACAACTTCGCCTTCTGCCTTCCCTGATTAACGAATGCCTGCACCCCGTCTTTGTTTGTCGCCTCTTGATGATTTGTACTTATCTTGTGGTCAACCATTGACGGAAGATGTTATGACAAAAATGGTCGGTTTGCACTAGTATGAATGGCAATTTGAATATTTTAGTATGTGTTCATTGCACAAACTAGATCAAATATGATGATGTGCGCAATTAACTTGAATTTATATAATTTAAATGTGTAATTAAGATAATAAAAAGTTCGGGTGTTTAAATGAAAAAAAAAAATATACAAGTATAGGATTAAAATATGTATTTGGCCCTTGATATTTGTTTTAACTGGAAGACATACATGTACATGTCAATTGCTGTGGCAGCTGGTTCGGACTCACAAAGGCATGGACGATAGACGCTTCAAAAGCATACATCAAAAGGAAGATGGCAAGGGGAAGAAAGGGCTGTGGGTGAGCAAAGACATAGTAGAGCTGGGTGGCGAAGCTCTCAAAGCCAACATAACCACACTTGGCCCCTTGGTCCTGCCACTATCCGAGCAGCTCAATTTCTTCACCTCTCTGCTCTTCAGCCACACCTTCAAGCCCTACATTCCCAACTACAAGCTCGCCTTCCAGCACGTCTGCATTCTGGCCACCAGCAAGAGAGTCCTAGACCAGATGCAGACCAATTTGGAGCTCACCGGAGACTACATGGAGGCATCCCGGCAGACCCTGGAGCGATTTGGCAACACGTCCAGCAGCAGCGTGTGGTACGAGCTCGCATACCTGGAGGCGAATGGAAGGATCCAGAGAGGCGACCAGGTGTGGCAGATCGCATATGGGTCTGGCTTCAAGTGCAACAGTGTTGTATGGAAGGCGGTTAGGACAGTTGGGATGCCTAAGAGAAGCCCCTGGTATGAGGAGTGAGTTTATTCATCGTAGATGTGGGGAATAGAGGGGAAAACAGAAAACAAAGAAAGAATCGACTGGCACTTCATGTAATGCACCAAACTGGTGAAACTCTCAAAGCCCTTAAATATGAAAACTACCAAATCCTATTAAATGGTACAGCTACTCATAAAAAGGGAATATTTTTACTACATAGCAAAATTGAACTGCTTCAATCATTGGCCAATTAAGGTTTCAGCTTCTGAAGCTTACACTGGAAAGCAAATGAGAATTCACAGAAATGTCCACAAAAACAAGATGGAGCCTGCCACAAAGCTCAATGTTCTTTGGCTGTAGCCTAACCTGCTTTCAGCGCCGCCATAGTATGGTTCAATCGTAATCTCGAATCTGCAACTGCCCACCGATGGATCTGTTTTTGTTACCATGGAAAGGTTCGGGAACTTGCACGCCTGGTCAAGCTGATTATTTATCTGGTAGTAACTGTTAAATGCAAACGAAATGTTCCCACGAGCATCCAAGTTTGCACAAGATGTGCCATAACCAAGGCTTGTGCAGTCAGCAAGCCCACAAGCATAGCTCACGCTGGATGACACTTGAGGATCCTCAAGACTTGCAGATGGCCTCATAACACACCACTTCTTCTCTAGGTAGTGCACGTTTCTTGCTGGAATTAAATTCCCTGTACCAAGGTTCAGGGGATATTTGGGTAGTCCATCATATGTGAGTATCCCCCAATGGCGTTCAAAATTGCCAGGTTCAATACTTTTTGCATCCTCATCGATCAAACTGAACAGATAAGCATCAATTGGCCCCGGTCTCATTGGAGTTCCTTTCCCGCCTGATATATGGGACATGAACCCTTGGTTGAACCGCTGAGCATAGGCAATGTTAGCATTTTGGTCCCCATCAGTGGGCCACCCAATTTCCCCTACTATGATGGGCAGGTTTGCAAACCCATTCTTCTGTAAAGCCCATACAAGAGTATCATAGTTTGCATCAAACATGTTGTAGTAGGTTGTCCCACCATCATTTATAGGCGATGAATTGCCATCAAAGAAGGCATACTCAACTGGGAAGTTGGGGTCTATGTAGAGGCTTATGAAAGGATAGATGTTGACAGTAAAAGGACCACCATTATCACTTAAGAATTTGACAATGGCAACCATGAGATCGTGAATGTCTTGTCGGAAATCTCCACCAGATGGAAGGCTACTTGAACTTGCATAGACATCGGCGTTAAGGGGGACAGTCACCTTGACCTGATTGCTGAGACCAGCTTTTACGAGAGCAGATTGGACATTTTGGAGAGCAGGGAAGGTCGTTCTGAGATAGGTCCCATTGTATGTTTCCAAGAAAGGTTCATTTCCAACAGCAACATACCTGAAAAATCATGAAAAGGCTGTTTAGGGGAAGAAACATTATACAAACAGTAGTAACAGTCAGGTATCAGAAATGAGCTACTTATGTGCAAGCACATAAATCTTTTAAGCATCTATCCATCTAAATAAAAAGGCGATGATTTTTTTTTCTAGATAACCTAAAAAAGCTATAGGTTAAAAGTGATTATTATGGAATTGAAAGGGAGATTACTGATGGAAAAGTTCAAGCATCCAGTCTAAGATATGCCGCCATCAGTTAACTGTATCCAAGTTTAGAACAGCAGACAAGGTAAGACAACAACACAGAAGCAAAAAGGCTGCAACCAAATACACAAAAAGGGAATAGTATTTACTAAAACATACTCTCACCCATAATCTAGATTCGGAGTGGATGAAGCACACATATCAAAAATACCATTATCTGTCTTAAATTTCCCACCAACGAAGTTGTAGCCTAGAGGTAGGTGGTAGCGTTAGTGAGCCCAAGGTTGAGTTTGTGTCTTGTGAACCTTAATTGCTCCTCCACTAGGCTCCAGGTGGCATAAGCTTACTTACTGGTACTTAATGGGAAAAAGAAAAGGAAAGGAAAAAAGAAGTTCCTTTTCTAAGATATGTCTGAAGCCAACCATCATATTCCATAGGCATGTAGGTCTAACTAGTACAACAACCATTCGAAGCCTTAATTCTACCAGGTGGGGTCACTACATGAATTCAAAAGTTTATCTATACAACAAAAGGCTAGAAACGACACAAAGCAAAAGAGTATAAATGAGCAATGTTTTCAGATAACTATAGCATTGCTTTCAATTAGTACAGAACTAGGTTAACATGTAGATGCATCCCAATCAAATTGTCCTAGTGTACCATCTTGAGAATGCTCTTTCGCCAGTTCTACCCTAATTCTGACCATGCAACCTAGGGCAAAGAGATTGAAAACACAAGCACAGTAACTGGATTCTAGGAATCCAATTTCATGAAGTTCTTTCAAAATTTGAAACTATTTAGGAAAAAATTAGAGAATAAAATTGAAACTAAACTGATTCCCCAAGCTAAAACTCTGACTCATCCTACACTTTACATCATTCAACTCCCCCTCATTAACTGAAGCTGCAGGATGGAATGGAGATGGTAAATTACAATAACCACTAATGCATTTTCAAAATTAAATAAGAAACAACTTTCTTATGTTTTTAAAACTGTATTTCTTCAATTAAAAAAAATGTCAAAATGGTTTAGAGCATTTTATTCAACAAACAGCCAAAGCAGTTTATTCAATAACGAATAAACCATTTTGGCAGTTTTCAACTTTTAAGGAAAACTAAAATGTGAAAACAAACCACATTTTAAGTATAAACCCCTAAAGAGGTTTTGCTTTTGAAACCAAAAAAAAAAAAGAAAAGAAAAACCTATTTAGCAAGTTTCGCCTATAAGGAAAAAAACTGCTTAAGCAGTTTCCATGCGAAATCATCATCCAGGCTGATCAGTTCCAAAACTTTAAGTGCAAATCTGTTCACAGAGGCATAGCTAACTTTTGCATACCACCTTTGAGTTGCAAAAGAAGTGAATCTTCATCAGCACTGAAATTACACACTCCATTGCCATCCAATCTTTGGTGAGCCCAGAGTGGCAGTTGGTTACCCACAATGATCATCCACTCTTGGGGGAGAGATGAGGGAGCATCAGAGCATTGCCTTTTCCATCATCTAGTTCAAATAATACCCCCACTACAGTTGCCACTCAAGAAAGCCTCTTGCTTCCTTGACCAAAAGTTGAGGAATCTAGATTCACCAAAAGCAAGATCCAAAAGATTTGAATAGGACCTTGAATCATTATCAGCCTTTTATGTGAAAACCGCTAAAATTGTCAACAATTGTCTTTATACAGTTAGTTAAGGAATCAGTTTCAGTCAACAATTGTCTGGAACTGGAAGTACGGTAGCCCTGCTCTTATAGGATTACATGGTCTTCATACAGTCTTACCTTGGTCATGTGGATTTTCCCCTTCCTCAATCTTTACAGAAGAAAAACTGGCTAGGCCATCCCACGTCAATCAGGAATGGGGACGCATCTGTGCATATAAAGGTGCCATGAGCCTTTTTCCAATCCGCAATTGCTTAGAAGTGGAAGTTCAGTGGGCCACTGGGTCCACCCCTATGTTCTTACTTGGTCTCTATTCAGCTCTGCATGTTTTCTGTGTGGATTTTCCCCTTCCCCAATTATCATACTTGGGAAAAAAACGTATGACCGACTTTAGAATAAGCAATGGGACTGTTTTATGCTATATAAAGCCACTAATATGATACTGCTAAAGGTAAACGCAGTCCTTTCCACTTACCAGAAGAGAGGAGGGAGGGGGTGAAGAAAGAAATTGCCTGCATACAACAAAATTTATCTTCAGATTTCAAATTTATCGGTTTATAGATCCAGAAATCCATAAATTTTTTTTCTCTATTCTATGATTCCTCTAGAGATTATTTCTTTTTGGGTAATACTAATAATTGCCCTTAGAACAATGGTCAAAGTGCAATAAATACACCTTATTTTAAGACAAGGTGCATTTATTACACCTTGTTTTCAGCCCCCCAAACACTCTTATTGATTGGTGATAAATACATATTTTAAGTGCTTTTGAGTTTAAAAACAAGTTGTAATACAAAGTGCATTTATTGCACCTTATTTTCTTTGGTTGGCATTACCCTTGCTTTTTTAATAATAAGTTGTGTTAGCTCCAATGTTGAAAATTCCATCCTCAAGCTTTAGTTGGTGAAAACTTGAATTAGGATAATCAAGTTGTAATTTTCACATATACAGGCCACAAGCTGCCAATGAAAGAGAGCCTCCTGAAATTGAATTCCATTCATATCATCCAAAAGCATAAGTCAAAGATTATGCATGTTAACTTTAATTCTTTATCCAACTGGCAATTTGATGAAGGGAATGCCCTCGGGTTCATAATTAACCCAATACCCCGGGAAAACAGCCAATAAAAGCAAAGACACATGCTCGCCAGAGAACCAAGCCAAGGTCGCCATTTAGCCCAAGTCCGGGATGGACACGTGGCAGATACTTCTCAACTAACCGATTAGGAATCTTAGCCTTTTGCTCAACGAGGATTCTCTGGATTCCTCAGCCTCAATCATCATTCCGAAGATCATGGAGGTAGGGATTATCCCGAGCCCCTCGAAAACCGATTACCATATCCATTCCATCAAGATCATGGTTCCGCAAAGGACGAGATCCGGATCCCGAAAATTCGAAAAGGGAATTTTTATCTTAACAAGAGGATAAAAGGAAGCAACCAAGACAAGGGGATCTTTTTTCCTTAAGTTTTCAACTACATACTTTAGCTTTGATAACCCGGTGAACTAACTTGAATGTCGAAGTGATCACTGGAGAACGAGTCCCCGACTCTGTTTGCAGGTACTTGGTCCGAGACAAAAGAGAGTGATCGGCTCTTCGTAAGTTCCATGTAAAACTTAATCCCATCAAATGTGCTTTTGGAGTTTCTGCAGGAAAATTCCTGGGCTATATAGTTCATCACCGGGGGATTGAGGTGAACCCAGCGAAGGTTAAAGCCATTTTGGACATGCCGGTCTCGAGGAACATCAAAGAAGTACAGAGCCTAACAGGAAGAATGACGGCCTTAGGGAGATTTCTCTCACGATTAGCAGAAGAACTTTGTCTGGAACGATGAGTGTCAAGAAGCTTTTAGCAAACTAAAGGAACACTTGGCTTCACCCCTAATCCTCACCAAACCTCAGCAAGGGGAACCGCTATATCTTTATTTGGCAGTGGTCGAGGAGGCCATAAGCTCGGTGCTGGTTCGAGAAGAAGACAAAAGACAGAGGCCTATTTATTATGCCAGTAAGAGGTTGACCGGGGCTGAGGTTCAATATTCCCCCATGGAGAAGTTGGCCTTCACCTTGATAATCTGGGCGAGAAAACTTCAACCTTACTTTTAGACTCATGCTATTATTGTGCTCACTAACCAACTTTTGAGGCAGGTGTTTAGTAAGCCAGAGCTCTCAGGAAGAATGTTGAAGTGGGCGATGGAGCTAACAACTTTTGATATTGAGTATAGGCCTCGTCTGGCTATTAAGGCCTAAGCATTGACAGATTTCATCACCAAGGAGATTGGATTTTAGGAGGCCTCGGAGCAGGACCAAAGGCCATGGGTGTTGGTCGTGGATGAGAGCTTGACCTTGGGCTAGGGTGGAGCGGGGCTAATGATCAGAAGCCCTGATGGGCAGACCTGGCCATATGCCTTGCACTTCAAGTTTTGGGTATCCAATAATGAAGCAAAATATGAGGCCCTATTAACTGGGTTGAGACTTGCGGAGCAGTTGGGAGCACACCGAATCAAAGTAAGTTTGAACTCTAACTTGGTGGTGCAACAAGTAAACAGGGAATACGAGGCTCAAGAAGGACACATGGCGAAATATCTGGCTATGGCCAAGGAGCTGATGGCGCGCTTCCAATTAGTGAAAGTGGAATATATTCCTCAAGCTATGAACATTGAAGCGGATTTTTTATCCCGGATTGTTTTGTCCTCTTTTCCTACGAGCTCTCGAGAGATTCAAATTGAGTCTTTACCACAAAAGAGCATCGAGGAGTCAGCCGAACAAATGTGTGTTGATGCCAAACCCAATTGGGTGGATCCCCTACTCTTATATTTGAAGGAAGGAAAGCTTCCCAAAGGTGATTCAGAAGCTCGAGAAATCAAGAGAATGGCCCGAAGATTTGTGATAGTGGATGGGGAGCTCTATAAGAGATCTTTTTCGTAACCTTTATTTAAGTGCAAACGGCCTCGAGAAGCAGACTACATTCTAAGGGAGACTCACGAAGGGATATGTGGAAGCCATATTGGGGCTCAAACCCTTAGCCAGAATGCTCTTCGGCAAGTGTATTATTGGCCAACGATGACGATGGATTCAAAGCAACTGGTCAGAACCTGCAATAGATGCCAGTGAACCTCCAACCTAGTCCATTTACCAGTCATTGCTTTAACCCATCTGGTTACACCTTGCCCTTTTGCTTAGTGGGGCATCGATATCTTGGGTCATTTTCCTCAAGCAGCTGGGCAAGTTAAGCATATTATTGTTGTCATAGACTATTTCACAAAATGGGTTGAGGCGGAGCCAGTGGCCTCCATTACTGCTCGGTGAGCTAAGCAATTTTTATGGAAAAATGTAGTGTGTCGGTTCGGAATCCCTCAAGTCCTAATTTCGAATAATGACACTCAGTTCACTGATCGATCAGTGCAAAAATGGGGTTAGGAGTTGGGAATAAGGCAGCATTTCACCTCGGTGGCTCATTCTCAAGCTAATGGCGAAATTGAACTTGCTAACCGAACCTTATTGCAGGGTGGATAAAGCGGATGGAAGCTGGGTGGACGAATTACCGAGTATTCTATGGTCTTACTAAACCACGACGAAAACGTCTACGGGCGAGACTCCATTCAACTTATGTTATGGTTTGAAAGCTCTAATCCCAATGGAGATAGGGGTGCCAACCCTCAGAGTGGAGCATTTCAGCCCAGAGACCAATGAGCAAAATCTAAGAAATAATTTGGACCTCCTAGATGAACTCCATGATCAGGCAAGGGTTTGACAGGCGACTTACAATCGACGTATTGAGAGGCACTACAACCGAAGAGTTAAGGCTCGAAGCTTCCTTCCTAGAGATTGAGTATTGCGGCAAGCAGACGTTCGAAGCGCTCGGGAGGCGAACAAGTTGACACCTAATTGGGAGGGCCCATAGAGAGTAGTGGAAGCCCTCAGTCCTAGCGCTTATAAACTCGAAACCACGGAGGGCACACCCGTAAAAAATACTTGGAATGTACAAAATTTGAGGAAGTTTTATCTATAATATTCCTTCCTGTTATGAGTCTCGAATTAAATTTATTTTCTCCTAACAATTCAATTCCTCACAACAAAAAAATCCAAGGGACCACCCCTGACCAAAAAATAAGGTTAACTTTGGGGTCTTAAAACACCCCAAGTAAGAAAAAGGATCAGATGTGATCCTCCGGGGGCCCCGAACCCCCGATAAAAAAAGAGAGAAAATGATCAGATGTGATTCTCAAGGACCCCGAACCCCCGATAAAGAGAAAAAGGGTCAAACATGATCCTTAAGGGCCTAGAACCCCGACCACCCAAGTTAGTACGATCCCTAGAGGACCACCCCTAATAAAGATCGGATTAGTTCGGAGGGTCATCCTCCGAGCATAAAGGGGTTAGATGTAACCCCCCAGTTCTAAGAATAACCTCTAGCGAGGACTGAAGATTCAAAACCTACACCAAAAGAGTCGTTATGCAAAAAGTTGTTCCTGACAACGATAGAGCCCATTCAGGTGCATCTAAATGGTTAAGGTGGAGACACTTAACTCTCTCTCAAAGAGTAGTTAATTAGTGTTGGTAACATTCAGTCTTCATGAAGAAATGCGGAAAATTTTGTAACCTTTTGAAAAACAAGCGAACAGAGAAAGAAGAAAATGTCAACGTTGAATTTTATTGAGATTTTGTGTTTACAAATAAAAGGCATATATTCTAAAGAAGATAAAGTGACCGAGACATCGAAAGCGATGGAGTCCACGTCCAAGTTCGAGAAGCACTCCTTCGCGAGTTTCTTCATATACCTAAATCCATCCCGAATGACTCCTTCTAGCTCCGAAGCATAAGCCTCAGAATTTCGGAATTCCTCGCTACCATTTTGAAAAGCCACGTGGGTATCTTCAAGGGCGGATCGAAGCTTCGCGTTAGCTACTTAGAGATCTTCCTTGCACCGAGAATAGGACTCCATGGTTTCAACTTGGCCCTTTTTGCTTTCTTTCAGCTCTGAGGATAGCCTCTTTACATTTTCCATGAGCTTCTCATTCACGGCCTTCATGGCATCTAGTTCCTCCCCGAGCCTGGAGTTGGCCTAATGAGCTTCCAGCATCCCATTCTGCGCTAGCTCTAGGTCCTAGCGAGCTTGAGCCTCGGCCTCATTGGCGAGCTTCGCCTCTTCCCAGGACAATTCAACTGATTTATTGAGAATGCGCACATGGTGCTCAAGTCCGCTACCTTGGAAGAGAGGGCCTCGGACTCCTGAAGCCTCTGGACTTCCAAATCCAGGGCCGCAATGCGAGACAGGTGTTCTGACTCTTATCGGGCTACTGAATTCTTGAAGATTGAGAGGCATTGCCCAAAGAACACCAAAAAAAGAGTGATTATCAGAGCCTGATTACATAAAAAAATAGCACAAAAGGGAATCAAACAACTAACATTACCTTCAGAGCCTCGGCATAGTAATCTATGTAGCCAGAAGTAGCCAGAAGTAGCCGAAACGCTAGAAACCGCCGGATGAAGAAGGTCTACTCTCGAAGCTGGGGAGATCGAAGGAGCCACCTCGGACATTAGTGGAAGCCCCAGCTGCTTCGGGGGCTCTGGTTACGTCGACCAAAGAAAATAAGGGGATAGTTTCAACCCTTCATCGTTTAGCCCTTCGAGCCAGAATCTCCTTGGCGAATAGCACGGAGGTCTCCTCTAGCGAAGCTCTCCCTGTTAATTCTGGGTGGCCCTCCAATGATAGGGACATTAGTATACGCCTAAAAATAGAGGGAATTGGAACGACAAGTTGCATGATGGTTGACTCCATACCTGTAGACGGCTGACCCCTTTGAGCCTTTGCTCTAGCCACCTCCAGCGCCTGGACGATAGTCTCATCATCACCTCCGGACAGATCTTGTGGAAAAGCAAGCAGCGTCGTTGATTGGGGAGAAGGTTGGAGTCCCTCCTATTTTTCAGAGCTCGAGATCTGAAGGAAGGGCTCCTCGGGTGAGCCTTGACGCTGCCTTTCTAGGCCTCCTGAAAAGTCCTAAGGTCTTCCTCAGTTGTTTTCTTTGACCTAGAAGGAGCCGGAGGTCCTTTACCTTGAGAAGTCTTGGGAGCCTTCTCAATTGTTTTCTTCAGTTTTGCAAGGGCTGAAGGCCCCTTGCTTTCAGGAAAATCTATAATCATCCCCTTGGTAGTGGGGGAGTAGGGTTTCTCCCAGGTGTCTTTAACTGCATAGAAAAAATAATATAATCAATGTCCGGCAATGGTGAAAAGAATAGAGGAGTAGGGAAGAAGGATAAGGGCTAACACTTATAGGTCCCATCATCCAGGCCCACCTCGACAAGCGTCGGATTTGAAAGCCATAGTTGTCCTAGGCGCAAGGCGCCAGTTCAACGCCTCGCTTGGTCCGAGGCGAGGCGATTTAAGCGAGGCGCTCGCCTTGCACAGTGAGGCGCCAAGGCAAGAGGTGCACCTCATGAAACCTAGTTTTAATTAAAACATAGGCAGCCCAATTCCTCCCCTATTCTCAATTCCAATATGCATACATTACAACATATTTACATTTTCTTTTATTTATATTTTACCTTCCATTTACTTTAATACATAAATGTAAATAAGAAAGTACTCCCCATTTGGATTCAATAAAAATATCTAAAAAATCAAAATCCATAACAATAAGAAAATAGAATTTTGATTTTAGTACAAACTCAGGATTTAGCGATTTTACCACCCCCAAAATACATATCTACTATTTCTTGAAAAATTCATTAAAAATCATTTTAACAATAATGAATATTAGCTATCAAAATAACAAGAGATAGTTTTTCAAAATGAAAACATTTTCTTATATGTCTCCTTATAATGCACTAATCTTCCAGACTTAGAAAAATAGCATTTTTCAAAATGAAAACATTTTTTTGATTGTGGACTTGTAGTGTTTATTAATTGTGGATAGTACTAAAACTTGTCCAAAATGCCCTCCATCAGTAAAACAAGAGATTGGAGAGTACATGCAAAAAAGAAAAATAACAAGGATGAGCGAAATATGGCACCGTTAGATGATGATTTTCAATTTGGTGAAAGGTATGACAATGATGAGGAGGAGGAGCTACCTCAAAGTAGGAAAAGAACCAATGTATTAAACAAACTCGATCACAATCGGGTTCAACTTCGACTTCGACTTCAAAGCAGCGAGTAACTTAGATGATTGAAGAGGAGGAGGAAAGTGAGACAGAGACCAAAGATGATGAAGACTTCGAAGAGGGTGAAGAATTGGGATAGGAAGAAGAAGATGAAGGGGTGATTGAAGGGGATGATGAAGATATTGACCTTGATGTTGATAATCTCCTTGATGATGATTGATTAAAACTTTTTTATTGATTGTGGACTTATAGTGTTTATATGTTTGTTTAGAACTTTGCATGATGATTGGTACTTGTTTGAGTTTGAGACTTGAAGTTTGAACTTTGATGATGTTTCTAGTTTAGAATTCGCATGATGAATGAATTAACTTTGATAATGTTAGTTTAGAATTTGAAGATAATGAATCATTAATGATATGCATGTGTTATTATTGATAATTTGATAATTTTTTATGATTTTTCAAAATTTTGAGTTTTTTTTTCTAAAAGGTGCGCCTCGCTTCTCAAAGGCACGCCTTGCCTCATGCGCCTCGCGTCTCAGGCTCCAGGACCCTTTGCGCCTCACGCCTTTCAGAACTATATGAAAGCCATTCTTCTTCCAGTCCCTGCTAATACCCAGGATCCTACCGATCGACTCTTTAATAGCCTCGACACTCTGACACTTGCGTTTGGTGTCCAAAGTCCACCTATTGCACACAGACCAGATCCCTTGTGTAGAGCCAGAACCCCGAGGGCAGATGAAGACATGACGCTCATTTTAGTCATCAGAATCCTTAGATCCCCCGGAGAACATGAGAGACCTGGTCGTGGCCTCAGTTCTAGGGAGCTCATTGGATACGATGAGACAACCTTCCTTCATGACCCTCGGCGAGATGGAAATCCAACCTCCTGGATCGCGGTTGGTGGCGAAAAAATAATCAAACAGCTCCCCCGAGAGGTCTACCAGGTCGATGCTGCAGATAACAACAAAACCCATCAGATACCTCCATCCAAAAGAAGATAGTTGGGCTGGAACGATAGTGAGGTGTTGAAGGAGTGACATGACTTCCCTCGAGGGGGCAAGCGAAAACCCCTGTTGAAGGCACATTTGTAGATGCAGAGACGGCCGGAAATGGGATGGCATGCCCTCAAATGTGTGTTAAACTCGATCTCCCAGTCTTCGGGAATATTGTACTTCTCCATAAAGTGTCGGCATTCCAACTCACTCATCCATTGGCAGGGAATGGAAGAAGCAGGGTGGTTTTCCCACTTAATTAACTCTACACCGGCCGAGTTGAGTCTTCCAGATCCGGTAATCGCCATGTGAAGAGAAGCATGAAGAGAAGGCGAGAAAGGAGCAAGAAGAGAAGGGAACACTACATAGCAGCAACAAGCTAGCCAAAAAAAGATTGGGGAGAAGAAATGAACAAAAGGGCGAAAGTCAGGGATCGAAGCCTTATAGGCAGAGAATAAAGAGGTGGGTAATGATGAGCATTAATTGCTCTGGATTGTGTGTCTCGAGGGAGAAAATTCGAACAACACTAGAAAAGGAAAAAAAAGAAAATCGATGTTAACCCCAAGAAAAATTAATAGCGACTCTATGAAAAGGCAAAACCCCTCGACTCCCTGTTAGAATAAAGCCTTCGAGGGAAAAGAAGCTCGCCCTCAAAGATAATCGACGCACTATGCTCGAGCCCTCGGGAAAACTTTATGGATAGTGCTGGAGTCAAGTTCCTTCGGGATGATAGACTTAAAGCACTTCCAAGGCGACTCCAACACTCCTTAAGCCATTGAAGTTGAATGACTGAAGGAGTAGGGGGACAAGTGATGAGGGGAATGCCCTCGGGCTCATAATTACCCCAATACCCCGGGAAAACAGCCAATAAAAGGAAAGACACGTGCTCGCCAGAGAACCAAGCCAAGGTCGCCATTTAACCCAAGTCCGGGATGGACATGCGGAAGATACGTCTCAACTAACCGATTAGGAATCTTAGCCTTTTGCTCAACGAGGATTCCCCGGATTCCTCGGCCTCAATCATCATTTCGAAGATCATGGAGGTAGGGATTATCCCGAACCCCTCAGAAACCGATTACCATATCCATTCCATCAAGATCATGGTTCCGCAAAGGACGAGATCCAAATTCCGGAAGTTCAAAAAGGGAATTCTTATCTTGACAAGAGGATAAAAGGAAGCAACCAAGACAAGTAAGGGGATCTTTTTTTCTTGAGTTTTCAACTACATACTTTAGCTTTGATAACCTGGTGAACTGACTTGAACGTCGAAGTGATCACGAGGGAATGAATCCCCGACTCCGTTTGCAGGTACTTGGTCCAAGAGAGAAGAGGGTGATAGGCTCTGCATCATCACAATTAAACTAATTTTTGCTGCATTAGAAAGAAGACTTCAAGAATTATAAAGTAGTCTCTAATACAAAATTTTCAATTTCTAACTGAGTTTGCTAGAATTTTGCAAGGAACCCACAAGTGTGAATTCCATACATTCTCGAAAGCTTCTCTGGCTTATCGTTAGATGCTCAATAGAAAGAAGTTACATTGCTAACACTTTGTCGGGTTGCGGAAAATTAAGTATATTACCCAATAGGAGCAGGTACAGATATAGGGAAGAGGATGAGAGGACCAGGGAAGGGGTACCCAGTCCGTCACCGTTCCTAATGAAAACCTTCTCAAATCAGGTTTTGGAAAGTGGGACGCATACAAGAACCTTGCAACAACGGTCTCCAACCACCAACATAACAATGGAAGGGGCAAATGACATATTTCAGCAATAATATTCAGTTTAAGCTTAATAGCCAGTTTAGGAACCTCGCCATGAAAAACTATTTCGGATACCATCATAAACTATCCAGAATTAAAATAACAAGGATGTTAATAGCAAGCTAGTTAATCACCAAGATCTGAATTCCTGGCTTTAGAAAAAAAAAAATAGCTTTCACAAATCAAAGATGATGAAGAAAGAGGTAGAGAAGGCCAACCTGATGTTAACATGATTGGAACTGATATGAGTAGAGACATTTTTGGAAACCCATTTTTCAGCTGCTTTCACACTGCTAGCCAAATATGAGAGCATGTCATTGGGGATACCAACCATAACCTCAATTTCAGACTTACCCAGAGCTTTCAATGCGTCATAGTTGGCATCAAAAAGCTTCACCTTCCGAAACCCATTCTCTTTAAGGAGCCTCACCACTATTTCTGGAGGCAGAGGATGTGTTAACTGAGTGCCCCAATTAGCACCAATGCCAGAAACCGAGTCCATTGAAGAAGACAACAGTGAAATCACCAGTGCCCCAGTAGCCACCAAAAACCAGCCCATAGTTTCCTATGAATCCACTAGCTGGCTGAGCTTTCTACACTGACACTAAAATTGTTGAGAACAAAAACAAAAAATCAGTGAGGACTGAAGCTAGCAGAGAAGGGCTTAAATCTAGGCCTATAAAACCCAAAAAGCTGATCGGAAAACGCTGAGAAGTCCCGAGAAAGAAGAGGAAAAAAGAAGAGGGCTTTTACACAAGAAACACCATCAGACTAGAAAGAACCGATTAAACTGAACAGAGTGATGAACAACGCAAGAAGAAACAAATCAGAGAGCCAAGAAGAGGAAAGGTTATGTGGGTTTGGTCAGTGATGATCTTAGATTCCACCGCAGCTGCTCAAACTCGCCATGACAAAGCTTCGGGACAGGGAGACTCTAGAGTTGGAGACCTGGATTCAGCATAAGTAAACAACTAGCTACATTTACTTTCGAACTTATTCCGGCTTCATAAAGCACTTTCAGATGGGCTTTCAAATATAAAACTGAAATGAAAAGCGGTCATGTACAATTTAGCATTAAAAAAATGAGCAAAGGCCGAGCTTATCTGATACCCAGAAAAAGTAAAAGGAAATGAGAGACAAAAGACACGTAATATCTACTCAGAATTGAAAAAAATTTCAGAGAGATTTATGAGCTAAATAGCCAAAAAAAAAGTGATCATGAATAGCCTGTTTCCGAGCAAGCGGTCGGCCCAAGAACCCAACCCATCATCGGTCACACGTCAAAAAGCAAACTGGAGAGAGAGAGAGACAGAATGAAAAAAGCAAATGACACGCCGGGGGGTGGGGGGAAACCTCACTGAGCAAAACAGAACGGAACTGGACAAAAGCTCAAGACGTAGAGAACATGGTATCTCGTAAATAGATAAAAAAATGTGTTGAGAAAACTAAGTAATAATAGAAAACAGTTGCGTGAGATGGGAAATAATATATATACATATGTTTGTTTATTATATTATCGGTGTTGTCGATGCTGATATTAATAATTGAAACTCCTCAAAGCATTAGGTAGTGTTCTCTTTGTGTTTGAGTTTTGTGTTTTGAGTTTTGAATTCATTTTGAATTTTGTGTTTTGAGTGTCTGTTTTGAAATTTTTAAAAACGCGTTCTTTTTGTCATTCTGAAAAATTATTTCTTAAAACAGAAAACTCGAAAACGTGTTTACTTTAAAATTTTGTAAAATATTATTTTATGATATTTTATTTAAAAAAATTCATTTAAAGTAAATTATAACAGTTATTAATAAACTATAAATCTAAAAAAAAATAAAAAATCAAATTTAGTATTTACAGAAGGAAATAAAATGAAAATTAGGCATCAAAATAAATTTAATATTAAAATAAAAAATGAATACATAAAATATAAAACAGAGAAGATGAGGCGCAGAAGGAAGATGAAGATCGGTGAAGGGAGCCACGATTCGAACGACAGCGGTGGCTGGGGTGGTCGGCCGACGGCGGTAGGCGACGGCTGGGGTTATCGGGCGACGGCGGTGGGCGGTGGCGAGCCCGATGGTTGGCCGTTTGGCAGTCGAACAGAGAGGAGACGGTGATGTTGGATGCGATGCAAGGGGAGCGACGGTGGGTGGTCGACTGCGGCTCGCACGGCCGGTGGCGGGCACGGTCGACGGCGGTGGTTGCGGTGGCAGTGGCGGATGCGGTTGACAGCGATGGCAGAGGCGGTGTTGTGCTTTCGCTTTTCCGATTTTGGGTGTTTTGGTTTTGGAGAGAAGCCGGAGAAGAGAGGAGAGAGAGAAAAGAGATGGGGTCTACCAGCGACGGAGATGGCAGCTTTCGATGATGGCGGGCGAGGTTGACGGAGATGGCAGCGCTGTGTGCGGTCGAGGCTTGAGAGAGAGGGAGAGAGAGAGAGAGAAGGGATGCGAGATTGGAGGCTGGGGGGGGAGGCGCTGTGGCGATTGTGCGTTTTCCGTGTTTTGATTTTTTGGGCGTGTTTTCACAGAAAACGCCCAAAACAACATTTTGTTGTTTTGGGTTTCCTTTACAAATTTTTTTCTTGTTTTTGAAAATGCGTTTTTAAAAATAACAAAGAGAACACGTTTTGAGTGTTTTAAAAAATTGAAAACAGAAAACGGCCCGAAAATGGCAAAGAGAACAGGCCCTTAGACTCTCGCAATAGTGGAATTTTTGTTTTTAGCAATAGATTTCTTTTTCTGTAAATATTTTAACGATAGATGTCGGCGTTGGTAGTAATTGGTATTGAGAAAAAGAGCACTGCAGTACCGAGTGAGACCTTTCAATGGATAAGGAAGATTCTAGGTGAAATTATCTTTCTTGAATTCAAAGTAACATACTCTATAATGATCAACTCCAAACTCTTAGATATAATTAACGAATGTTCGGGATGTGGTCAACTTCTCAAACAACATGGGAGGAGTGTAATATCGAGTGGCAAATGTCGAGTTATGATTAACCTTTTCAAACAAATATATATAATACCGTATTTGTAAATATAAATTTTATCATTAATTATATATAATTTATCAATATTTTTAAATATTACAAAATTTTTTTATAAAACTGTAAGTTTAGAAGACGAAAAAAAAAATAGAAAGCAAAATGATAGGAGGGAATTTGATGCGAAACTTGTCTAGGTGCACAAACAAGGTGATGACGACTTGACATTAAGGGTTTGATGATTTGGGATTTGAAAGTGAAATAAAACATATTAACGTCAATCAAATAAAAATTGTTGAATCGACTTTTGCAAATTTCAATTATCTCTGCTTAACACCAACCAATAAGAATTAAGAAAAAAATTCGGTTAAATTGTCTCTTATTTTTTTTCTCTTTTATAAATATTCAAGGGATCTCTGATCATAAATATATTTTGCTTTAAACCGTCTTACCCTCATTAAAATTCACAATTCCTCTTAACTTGTCTTAAATATACAGACATTTTTGTTGTGAACAAAAGCCCGAGACCTCGCCCCTAAGATAGGTGCAAGCAATTGCATTATCCCACATTGAAGACATAATTAAATATGCCTTTATGATATCCTAAACTTTCAAATACAAGTGAAAAATTATTTTGCTACCTTTAGAGCTTGAGGCCCCATCAAATTCTCTTTGTTCTAGTTGTTTATGTGACCACTTTGTTTTCATGTTTTTTATATAATTGTTGTTGTGATGGATATTTGGTAGGTCGATAAATTTGAGGTATCATTATCATTCCCATGTCATGATTACAAAAGAGAAAAATTATCTATTATCTATAAGCAATATTATATAGTGAAAACTCACAAATATTTATCATTATTCATATTGTGTCTTTATATATTAAAAAATAAAAATTTAGTCCAAAAGTTGTAAAAAGTTGTAAAGTAGCATTTTTCAAGTATTGTTGTCAAAAGTTGTAAAAGATTAAAATAAAACAAAAACTAAACCAAAAATAAAAAAAATACCTTTTTGTCAATTGTTATTTTTTGTTTTATAATTTTAATTAAGAAAATAAAATCACACAACGCTACCCAACGGGCCCAATTCCCCAAAACCCAAATCAAACTTAGCCCATTGACAGCTGAACCTAACTTAGCCCACCCAACATGGGAAATTGGAAATAAATGTCTAAAATCACATATAATTTTATTAGGGTTTTGCTCGTGACCCTCGTAACGTGTATTTAATAGATATTATTTTTAATATTTAAACATTTATGTTTGTTGATAAAATATTTTAAAATATAATATATTTATTATCAATCAATAAGTGTGTTAGTGTTAAAAATAATGTATAATTATTAAATTTTATCTAAAAATAACGCGAATTAAATGCTATTTAATGAGTGTCCTTCTCAAGACATTTGTTAGCAAAATTAATTCCATTAATTAATTTACTAATTTAGGTTGCTAACTATTATTTGACATTTAAAATTTCACAAATTAATGTACTTTAATAGACTTTTGATGTTTTTCATGTTAAAAAATTAGTCAAATTCGTATTTTTGTCAATATATTTTTATAATTTTTTTCGTGCGACAATCAAAACTTTTAATTGTTTTAATTAAACCATTATATTTATATTTTTAAGTTAATTTAATTAATATATTTTATTTTTTATTTTTTATAATAATTTAAATTTTTTATTATTTTAATTATATATTCGTACACGTATTTTTAAGTCAATTTAACTCTTATATTTTAACATATAAAATTTAATTTAAATCCTATACTTTGACGTATAAAAAAATAGTT